>JAFFJZ010000017.1:610000-5410000 GCA_018340375.1 Gonatopus flavifemur | reverse complement strand
TATAACTCACTCAACTAAAAATCATTCTCAATTTCCAGAACCTATTCAATAATCATTTATTAAATTGTGTTATTATTCTCATTATCAATATACGAACGAAATACTTATCGATCTACACCTTGAAATACTCATCAGCAAATTCTCGTAATGCGATAAGCTTCGCGCTAGTAAGTTCCTAAAAGTTACTAGATTTTCTCAAAACACGTGGACGCGTAACACAATGTGAACGCACCACTCTTGAACACGTGTGTTCTCAAGTCGCGTGGACTGCTAGCAGACGAAAACAAAATAGCGGCGTCTATGTTTCGACCCGTGTGAACAAACCGGCATCGTTATCGCGCATCAAAATACTAATATTTAATATCACGAAGTCGTGAACGATAAAGTATGTTAAAAGTGAGTGTAGTTTGATAAAGTGCAATGAATCTAGGATTGAAACACGGACCGTGTTTTCGTCACGAGTCAGATAAGTATTAGAACATTTGAAACAATAATAAAAAGAATTATTGCTTTGTGTCAAAATTTTTAACTCTTTTTCCAGCAATTCAAAAAGTAAGAAGGATGTCGGAGTAATGTTTCTGGAGGATCAAATATTCGCCTCAATATTGGACAAGTTCAACTGAAAATAATATACACAGTGAGTATTTTTATGCATGTAAAACTTTCAAGCAAACTTTTCAAAGTTGAACTTTCTAAAAAAAAAAAAATTGAAAGAAAGTTCATACGGTTCAACAAATCCAAGTTTTTATTCTACTAGTGATAAAAATGGAAAAAATCTATATAATCGGTAGTAGTTGTTCACGCAATATTCCAATTCAATGATATAGCGAGTATAAAAGAAAGTAGTTAATAGAGTCACATGAACTGTATGTACTCGCTTTTACTCAAAAAATGATTTATCGTTGGTTAAAGTATCATATTCATCTAATGTATCACATATTTATCGTCCACAGCAGTTAAAACCAGGGATAATCAGTGATCCAGAGGACGATTGGTGAAGAGACGTCAAAGAAAAGGATCAATTATGATGAGAGACGACTGAAGCGCACCAGGAATACAAAGTTCTGAGTATGCAGCGTCAAATATAAAACAGATTTCAGTCTACCCGTTGATACTCTGAGTCACACACTCCCGTCGTGTATGAACTTTCACCAGGATCACTCTCGGAGGAGGAAATTCAAGTTCTATCGAGAACATCTACAGTCCATGTTCTTATGATGGTAACGTTATAAGTTTTGAAGATGGTAAGAATAATGGATGCTTTATTCATTCGTTTTCTATCAGATATTTATCTTTCTAATAATGATTTCGTTTAATTTGAATTCATGAATCGTTATCTATGTGTATTTATTTGAACCAAAGTTCTTAGACGTTGGTTTCTTTGATAGAGTTTTAATACTTGAAATTTTATAAATGGTATTTATTTGAATTTTTCAAAAATATACATTGTTCATGAGTGAAATTTATTCATGTATTCTTTTACAGGGTTCGATTCACTCACGACAACTCTATAGTACCTTAGGAATACTATATCAGTGATTACCGAGTAACGGAGGAAGATTTCAGTTCAAGTTGGGCTCGGAAGAGGGTGAACACTCTATCTCATTCAACGTACTTCCTATTCTGGATTCGAGATCACTGGAATTTCTATTCCTCAAAGTGAATATTACAAGATAGGCCAGGAGGAATACTTTGTTAGTGCTACGTGTGTCAAAACAACGAAAGAAAAAAGTTATAGTGGAGTGTTGTGTTAAAAACAACCAAGTGATATGTGCTTCAAGTGAAAACGTGATTAGTGGATACAAAACAACAAATAATGTGAATTCGTTCTAGAGTGAATTTCTTTTCGAACGTCGTAGTTTTTACAGCTTGTTATTAGTACAAGAAATTAGTTAGTCAAACATTTATTCCATTCAGTTTAATAGCGTGTATGTTCAACTAAGAGTTTAGACTATCTTTGTAGTTAATGTTCTTCTATATCCATAGAATTTTCAAATTTTCCTTTCCTCTTCGTGACAAATTTTCCAGATTCACTTCTAACGATTACTTATTCGCTTGCTTTTATTATTCATTCATCGATAAAATTTGCTTCACTTAAATTTCTTCGTTTCAATATTTCAGACTCTCTATTCATTTGAGTTTTCTTATCGTTATCCAATTTCTTGTTTTAAATTCATTTATTCATTCTTATATTGTTCATACCTTTTCAATTTCTTTGATATTCTTTGTATGTTTTCAAATCTTTTATATTTACTTGATTCTTCAAATTCTCAAAACACATCAATTTTTCAATATTCTTTCCCAATTTGAATTCGTTTTCCAATTACTCTTCAATTACTTTTTGTTTCTTTTATGATTTAATGATTCATTTCAAATTTTTGCAGGATGTACTTCTGCTTTTACTTTTGTTTCTAACTTTCTTTTATGTTTTATTTCAATTCCTTTAATTGTTCATTTCAAATTTCTTTCTATCTTCAAATAATTTCATTTACTGTTATTTCAAATCTTACGTAATGCAAATTCTAATTCTTGTGAGTCATTCACGTACATTAACCTTTTAGTTATGGTTGTTATTTGCATTTATCGCATTTCAATACTGAGATTTTAGTTTGAAATACGAAAGTTTACCTATCGTGCGGTTGCAGTCAACATTATACGTGAATGAACTTAATTCTTCCAAATATTGTGAGTTAACCTGTCGTTGCGGTTGTTTTTCAACATTTTACAATATCTGAAAGAGCAAGAATAGAGTAACTTTGCACTTTTATGATATAATCATTTAATTGAATTCATTTTTTGTTAGTTTTCATAGAATCTATTCATACGTATACACATATATTCAGTTATTCGCAACGATTCCTGACATTTATAGTCACTTTTTGCTACGTAACTTCAATTTCTATTCCATTGAATTTGGATATCGATGTAGAATTTATTTGAATTGTTTTAGAGTACACATTTAATAAAACTTTGATATTTATTCTATTCATTCGTGGTTGAAATTCAGACACAGTTTATATCTAGTTAAAACTCGCATTTATCACAATCTTTTTAGACAGAAGTAGTTTAGAATCAGTCCAGGCATCTATGTATTTATGATATTATGAGCAGGCCCTTTTTTTTTGAACTCCACTTTATGATCTTCTATGGACGAAAAGGTCTGGACATACAATTATTGTCAGATTTTATCTTTGATGTTTGCATCGGTTGTCTGTAAATATTCCTTAATCCGGAAATTCTCATTTATCTGTTGTCTCAGGTTAGTTTTTTCTTTAGGTTAAACCAGCAATACTTCATTTCAATATCACAAATTTCTGTTTTTCATGTACACAGAAGACATATTAGTTGATGATATTCTAACTCTGAATGGATACGCTAAGAGGCTCAACATATATATACATTTTTAAACGCTTGAATATTTAACAATATTTAAAGAAGAAAGAACGTTTATTTTTCTGGATAAGGATTCATAGAATGTTCAGTTTTCATGCATCGATTGGAATTCTTTGAAGTTTTAGGTACACAAGAATAGGAAAGTATTCAACGAATACTTGGATAGTCAGTTATCGTGCACCTATACGTGGGAAGAAATGGACTCGATGAATAGAATTTTCAAGAATCTTCACATCGTTATTGCATTGCAACTTAAATTTGTTCACGCTTTCATAATTTCTACTTAAATCATGGGAATTCAAGCACTTTTCACTTGAAATATTCAATTTCCTATTATAATAAGGTAATTTTCTCTGTTTTTTCTTGTGGAAAGATATATTCCTACATAGATTCAATTTTGCAGGCAAAAACAAACTCAAAATCTGTTCAGACCTTTATGGGTTTATGGGGTTTCAGGTCTATAAGGATGGGAGATGTTTTTATCACGTGCAAGAGATTATCATGTTTTACCAAGGGTTTCTTGGTTAAGACAAGAATAATCATGGAAATGAGAAATACTTTCGGTTTCTCTTTTACAGGTATATACGTATATTTTCAAGTTATGAAATATACACGTATTACAGGAAATATATATATATAGGAATTTGTATGAAAGAATAAAATTTATACATATTATAGAAGAAAATATCATGTATATTTGAAATTTATGTTTCAGATTTCATTTCCTCTTCAAAAAGAGAAAAACGCAGGAGTTCTTAGATTTCTTCTAGACGCGCGAACACACGTTGTGATAAAAACACACCACCTTTGAACACACCCGCTCTCAAAACACGCGGACTCCTATTATCGTTGTCACGTGTATAAACACACCGGTAAACATAACCGTGTAATCGCGTGTAATATAATCAAATATAAAATTCCGATGTTAATGAAGTGTATCGATTAATGAATAATTAACAAAAGTGCAACAATTATAAAGGTCTATGCAAAAGGATATTTTCGTTTGCCGTCACCATCAGATGAGTATACAAAAACTGTGAATTTATAAAAAGAAACTATTTCTTTGTTGAAGAATTTTTTTTTTTACTTCTTTTTCAGTGTATGAAAATGGAATAAAAATTACGATGAGCTTTGTCAAATGAAGGGAGAATGCTTCTTCTTATTAGTCAAAAGAAATCCTGATACGTAAGACCAAAAATGGTATTTGCGGTAAGTAAGTGTATGTATTTTCTTGAAACCGAAGATAGAAATTTTCAGAACATGAATTCTAGATCAATAACAGGTTGTATACATTTCGTGGACACCATTAGATTCCTTTCTATTATGGAATAAAGGTCCGAAATCTGCTAATGCAAATAATTGTATCCGTAATATACAATTTAGCGATATAGCGAGTATAGAAAGGTAATCAGTATGGTCAAAAGTGAATTGCATACACCTATAATTGGTCTGAAATTGAATATCGTTACTAAAATATTCATTAAAACTGAATATGGTATATGTTTATTGTCCACAGCATTCAAAGTCGGAGACTACATGCTTGGAAGAAAGAAAAAATTCCATTTATCGTGCTGCGCTCTTCATATCTTGAACTCCAGGGACGCAAAAATTCTATTCTGAAGGATCGTGGCTGGAGTATCGACTTGAAGAGTTGTGTATTATGTGTTTCGGGTTTCATATATTGTGGATTTATGGTGTGAAACGACTAAAGTGAGAAGACTGAGTCGTATAAAGAAGTGAATTAGTGTGTGTGTGTGTGTTCGCTAAAGAAATCTTTTCAATTTTATTCTTCGGAACAGCCAATGTGGTTGTACCAACTTACATTCTTTTAATAAGTGATAGAAGTTTGAAAATAATGATATTTATTCAATATTTGAAAACAGAATTAGAAACATTTCAAACGATATCCTCGCGTGTCCTACCGACTGCGCCAAAATTTTTAACTATCGTCTGTTACGTCAAAACTATTAGCCTTTTAGTTCTTTATGTAACCTTCGATAGTTAAAGGAAGGCATTGGATCATCGAGTCCAATGTTCCCTTTAATACCCCACTTTAGCTAGGATAAAAACCCTAGACGAGGACTGGGGAGAGGATATTGTTTGAAATAATATAAAGATCAATTTTTATACTGAAATGCAAGATGGTATATTCTAAAAAGAAAAACAATGATGTCTTGAAATTACAAAGTTACTAAAATAAAATCTTAACTATCATAAGTTCATAAATTCAAATTCAAATTAAGTTAAAGATCTTTTCTGTTCAATATAAGAAAGAGAAATATTCACTTAATCTTTGAAGAACTTGGATCTTGTTTTAGATGAATTCAATAATTCATCGAATTTCGATTCACTTTAAACAAAACAAAAAAATAGGGTTAGAAAAGATCAGAAGTGAAAGTATTCCAAAGAAATAGGAGAAATAACTCTGAGGGTTGCTCAGTAGATTAATTTCTCTTCAATGGAATGAAAATAGTTTAATTTCATGCATTAGGTTTGAGATTTTCAAAAAAAATACAAGTATGGAAATAAGGGATTTTGGGAAGGGAGATGATCACTCAGAACCCGAGAAATATTAAGATTTCATAATCGATTTTTCATCAACGTAATCGATGGAAATTTAAGGTAGGGAGAGGAAAGGTAAGAGGAAAAATATCCTGAAAAATAAACGTTGTTATCGATTATTCTGAAAGAGAAAATTAAAAGGAATATAAAAGAATAGATTATAGTTAAAATACCTGTTTCTTAAATTCTGAATTTCAGAGCCTCTTTGAAATTTGATAAATTCTCTAATTCCTTTCTTGAGAATTCTAAAATTTTCTCGTCATAAGAAAGGTTGTTCAAAAATTTATTCCTTGCTGGACCCGATGAAGGAATATCATTATCTCTAATTTTCCTATGTTTAATTTTTATTCTTTTGATAATACAAAATATTTTCCTCTCAAGATTGTTAATTCTTTTGTTTACTTCTTGCTCCACTAAAACCAAAAAGAAAGGAGCAAAAGCTATTAATTAAAATTTCTAAAATATGACTTTATTATTCAGAGTTTTTAATAAAATTCTATATTCAAAGAAAATATTTGAAAGAAACATTCCTAAATTAGAATTTTCTCTTTCCACATGTATGAAATTATGTTGCAGTCTTTCAAAATCAATCATTAAAGAAAAGAAATTAGGAAAAAAGTAATAGGAAGAAGGAAAAAGAAAAGATTTTTTACTTACTTTTGTAGAATAACAGGAAATTTTTAGTTGATACACACAATTCTTATTCAAACCTTTATTGAGTGAATGAATATTATAATAGTGTGAGGAGTTTAACACCTTTCGAATTCTTTTAATTTCACACAATTTTCCTACTGTAAATTTGAAATATTAACTTCACTTCACTTCAACTTTTAGAAACGGTAATTAGAATTTGAAATGCTAAAACTTTTCTGTAAGAGTATTGAATTGAGATTTTGAATTTGAACTTGTAAATTTTAGAAAACTGATTGAACCTTTTTAAAAGAAAGCACGAACAAGAGTAAGTTATTCATGCATTTTCGCTCAATTCTCAGCTCGGTTTTTAGATGGTGAGGGAAAATTTCAATAGTAGGGAAATGTGGGTGGGAATAATAGAATTTCAGAAAGAAGAAAATGGAGTTCAGATAGGTTGAAGTAGCATGGAATCGTGCATTACCTGAGGGTAGGCTTGTCCTTGAAAAGGAAATTCTCCATTTTCTTTAATTGGGACAACCCACTTACCCTTTCTCTTGAGCATAATGCCTAACTTATGCTCTCTTTTAAAATGTATATATTTCTCTTTCTTGATGTACTATTCTACAGAATTCTTATTTTAATTCAAAATCAATTATTAATTAGAAAATTGTTAGTTGTCAATGATTATTTAAATTATTCACTACAAGAACATTTCAAAAAAAATGATAATTTTCTATTCTAATTATTGTAACAAGAATTTCAATATTTATATTCATTTTACTTACCTTCAACTTACCAATACTTACCATTTCAAGAACGTAAACTTTCATTATTTTAAATAATGCTCCATTCTGGTTTAAACTTAGAATTTTGCATTATAGAGATGCTAGATTGGGCCAGCATTGGCAGCCAATCTTGAATTTCTAAACCAATGGTTAAATTGGTGTTAGAATCTGAATTTTCATGTGTATTAACATGTTCAAGGCTGAATTTAACCAAGATCGACGAAGATCGGCAAACGATACTTCGCCAACCCTGGACCAACCTTGGCCCAACGAAGAGTATTGGGGCTTTTTATTATAAATAAAAAAAAGAAACAAATTGAATATTTGTCGTATTCTTTATAGTGAATTTACTTGAGAAATTTCCAGACAGAGTTGGCGACACAATTCTTCGCTCTAATCCTCTGCTGTCTACATTTCAATGAGGTTTTTATTACGGGGTAATTTGGAATTTGATTTTATTTGGAAAAGGATGTAATAAAAGAGGAAGAAAAGGGTCTCTGGTTTTCCAGATTTACTTGTCCCTTTTACATACGGCACAAACATAACGGGAACACAAGTTGTTCTCAACTTGTGTTTTAAAGGGAGACTTCTTTTTCTCTATAATTTGAGTGTAAAGAAATCTTCCTTTACCGTATGTGTAATTCTCCTGGGTCGAATTTATCGATAGGGCAATAGATATTCTGTTTTACCCTATTGATAATTCGTTCATAGAAATTTAACAGAAGGGAAAGATTCAAAAAAAAAACAAATAGAAAAGAGAAAGAGATAAAATTTGGAAGAAATTTTACGTTCTCGTTACAAGAGGACGAATGATTCCTCATATCCAGACCATCATATCGAATCTTCCATCCATAATTCTGAGAATCCGGATTCGGATGTCTAAGAGCGACCCCAAAAATCTCAGTATGACATTGTTCCCACAAATTCAGGAGATTGATAATTCTCCCGACCGCCATATTGGATTACCCAGTCGCTATTCCGGAAATTCGAGTCCAGATTCTTGATCAGCGACCCCAAAAACCCCAGTATGCCAATGTTTCCGCGAATTTCAGCGGTTTATAATTAGTTATGGAAAGATTAGGGAAAAAAATAGATTAAGAAAATAACTCATTCGATGAATCGTGCGTTTCCTGATTACAAGAATCGAAAGAAAAAAGCAGAACATATAACTTCAATAACCTTCAATATTGGACAAAAAAAAAAGAGGAAAAAACTGAATAACACAATCTCGAATCAGGGTGTACAGCAGACGCGTAACAAGAGAGGAAAAGGGTTCACATAAGTGCCTTAAAGGCCTCAAAAGTACATAAAACCGGTTCTATTGTCTACAAGTAGCACACTTCCACACACTCATGCATACACTCGCGAGTATCGTCGAACGATCGTCCGTTACGACCGCACAAGAAACCTCAATCAAGTAGCGGAGATATACAAATTCTACGTTTTCGTATAAGCGGACGCGCAGATAGCACCAGAGGGTGAGAAAAACGAATAAATTGATCAGTTGGATCGACTTATGGAAAACCGCGGGAAAAACACTTCGAAGAATCATAATAGCATAGGACTTCTTGGTGTCGTAACGAGCGTACCGAAGCGACTGACTTACATCACACATACTCCTAATTTCACACCTCCAAACGTATCTCTTGAGATCAGGTGACCAGAGAGAACATTGAACTCGGATGTGCGAGCGAGAAAAGCGTTCAAACCTCTCTCTCGACGCCTTCTCTCTTGCGAATTTCAAGTAAAGCGGAATCATCCGCAACAATAATTCTCTCGAGCGTCATATTGGATCCGCTATTTGTAATCCCGGAAATCTTAGTTTGAATTCGTCATCAGCGACCCAAAAAACCCCCTTCTTCAATGTTTCAGAAAATTCGGAGCAATATTTTAATTTCCGGCCGCCATATTGGATTCGCCATTCGCAATTCCGGAGATATGGGTTTGGATTCTTGTTCCGCGACCCCAAAAACCTCAGTATGACAATGTTTGCGCAAATCCGAGAGATTTATAATTCTTCCGACCGCCATATTGGATCCGCCATTCGTAATTCCGGAGATCTGAGTTCGGATTCGTCATCAGCGACCCGAAAAATCCCCCTCCACATGTTTCAAAAAATCCGAAGCAATCTTGAATTTCCGGCCGTCATTTTGGATCCGCCATTCGCAATTTTCAGTATTCCAACCGTATGCAAATAATCCGGAAGGCTCGAATTACATGCCCCAGTCCACAGAACTATCCAACACCCACGTATCATATTTCTAGGGCTGGTTTTGATTATTCTCAACACGTTTCCCCTTCGTTTCAGCCGCCATATTGGCGAAATGGCCGCCATGTTCGAGAAACACCATACGGCAATGAAAAGTAGATACTTCAACGGAAATTTTGATTGGTCTCCGAGATCTCTATCTTCAAAATTGAGATGTGCAGGGGGGGGGTGGCCGATTTCACGAAGAATGTCCTATATATATATTACTCATAGTTCCGGGACAATTCCCTGGCGACGCTGAAACTCGTGTTTTTTCTTCACCATTATATCTTGGGTACCTTGCATATGACAAGGATGGCAATAATACCCCTTAGTCACCAGGGGCAAAATCCAGCCCATAGGGTTAGTTAGTGGCCACCCTCTCACGGCTCAAACACTGGCAGATTAGCCTTATCAAGGCTGAGCATTGAAATTTCCGTTAGGTCTTGGATAGATTTCTTCAGAACCCATCAGGGCAATTGGTAGCGAATCAGAATTCGGGATCTCGGAAATCCGCGACGCGATTGGTCTCCTTCTGAGACGCACGTTCGCCTTGTTAATAGGAGGAAATCTAGTTTGTTACTAGAAATAACCCCAGGTTTCCGAGTCACGCGATTGGTCCGCGAAAAAACATTCGAATAGGTCAATTACAATCGCCGCACGCAGTACTCGGTAGTAATCGCGCCTTGTCTTTCAATTTAAGAGTCACCGCGTGCTAAAATTCGCGCCTAGTTCCATTGGATCCGGTTGATAAATCCAATTGTACGACGTATTCGCGTAAGTCACGTGTGCCCACGTTAGAAAAGTCGACTTAGGGATTTGAACCAAAAATTAATTATTAATCAGGATTTACACAGTTTTATTGAGATTTTTGCGAACTGATGGATGTCATAATAACAGAACTGACCAGTTCAATCTTGCGGAAGAGTTTGATTGATAAGCGTGAAATACTTTGTTGAAGACTCCATACAGTTGTGTCGTTTGATCTCGAAATAATAATCTGTGACGCGCGTTCCTCAACCTATCCAATCTAAACCTTGGTCTTCCAACGGGCTAGAGGCATATTTAAGGGTAAATTCTTCAATTTACAATATATTCATATATCAGCGCGTCAACGTCTTCAAAACGAATCGCCACAATCGTGTTTGCCTCTTGAATGAGAATTCTGCACGTAGCGCTTCCTCGGAATGTGTAATAAAAATATAGAACATGATAATACAGGCCAAGGGAAAAAGACCCGGGAAATTCACAGGATATTCGACGTTGCACTAGAAATTCAGCAATACTTTCGACAATTCCTGCGGCAATCGAAGAAGCCTAATTGGTTTTGGCTGCAGAAGTTTCACAGTCAAAGAGGAGATTTCCAGTGTTCGCTGCTCAATTCCATTGATGCTTTGAGGCCAGTGATCGTAATAGTTTGTGGGAAGTCGAGTATGGGCAAGTGAGGAAAGGGAAGAGTCGAATTTCCTGAAAACTTCCTTCAAAAGGTACGCAATTGATGAAGAATTTAGGTTGATAATAATGAATTACACACTTGGGATTGCGCATTGCCGTGAACTCTGAATTTCCCGATGATTTCCGGAGCCTAAAAAATAAAATCGTGAAATTGCAACCTTCGACCATCAACAAACTTTACAATTCAATTTTTCAGCACATCATTGGGAAATTCAAAGTACTCGGCAATGCGCTGTCCCAAATATGTAATTCACCTTCCAATTACGTTCCTTCTGAAGGGAACACGCGCAAAATTTGACTCTTCCTGCCCCAAAGTGAATTTGAGATGAAGCGAGACATTTCTCAAAGTACAACTTTGTGAACAGCGTGAAGAGCGTTATTATAACTCATTCCAGATAGGGGTGCACGAGACAACAAGACTACACGGAAGAAAGGAAATGGAGAAATTTGCCGTATAGGACAACAACACGTCGCTTCAAGTCTTTAAATGGAAATTTTTACAAAATATGTTGTCAAGTAATTCACATCATAAGAGAAAAATCTATTTTTGACTCATAATGTGAAGAATTCGACAATATATTTTGTAGAAATGCCCATTTGAAGCCTCGAAGCGACGCGTTGTCATGGTATATGGTGAATTTGTCCATTTTCTTTTCTCCGTGTAGTATCGGTATCGTCTCGAAATCGTCTCATCACGAGACGATGCTCTAGTATTTGGAATTGAGACGATACCGCAACCAGAGACTCGGTACTCGAGACTATCGGCGATACTGAGAGTGCAAGAAAGTGCGAGACTAATATCGGTATCATTTTAGGATATTGAAACAATCATCGATCAATCAAGGAAGATAATCAATTGATTATAACCAGGTGTGTGCCAGTACTCGAATTTTCCTAATGCTCCCCAGTCGAGTGGACTCGGATATCTTCCAATACTCGAAACTTCTGAGTTACTCGAATCCTTTGAGGTACACTGTATTTGTCGAGCTGCTCGGAATTCTTGAGTTTTTCGTCAATCTCTTTATCATCTTATGAATCTGGGCATAAGATATCATGAACATTCTCGGAAATTTATCGAGTATTGGGAAAATTATTGGACATTTGGAAGTTTTTGAGTACTCGACCCGACTTGAAAAAATCACTACTCGCACAACCCTGATTGTAACCGATAATAATACACAGAGAAAAAATGGGTTGCTACTATAGCGCCTACAAAGAGATTTGTCGTCCTCGCAAAAATATTCACCCCAGCAGCTGAGACGTTAGTTCTGTTCAAAAATTTGTTCATGTTAGCAAAAAAATTTAGTTGTGCCAATCATTTTTCTTGCTCTCTCAGCTAATTTTCTTTATAAGCGCTATAGCGACAGACCTGCTTCTCATTCCGGCAATACTTGTTTCTCCGTGTATTCATTGACGTTCAAAAATTGTGAAAGTTTTTGTCTGATAATCTGATCGAGATATTTCATATGTCATAATTATGACAAGAATATTCCAAGAAACATGAAATACTGCACGCTAAGAAAAAGTAGGACAATTTCTCCAGAAAGTAAGAGTTCTAAGAATTTCAAAATGAAACTGATATACTAATTGAATGGATATGCAAATGACAGCGAAATTAATAAAAGAAAATATCAATAATTTTAATAAAATAAATCACACTGGAGACTGATAACAATTCTCTTTGTGAACACAGTCATGAAGAAAAAAAACCACCGAACTATTAAGGCCTTATGATAGCCTAGAGAATCACTAAAGCGATTGCTGCTGGGGAAGATGTGATACAAAAGTCATCTGAAGCATTTTTACGCTGCCGCTCCCTGCTATAACACGCTTCCCATGTGGAAAAATTTTCAGAATCATATATCACTTATATGAATACTATACCTAATTATACACGAATTTGGAAGTTCTCCCACGTGGGTTACCCTTTACCAACAACACTAGGCGATCCCGATACTAACGAGACGATACCGATATTATTATCAATATGTCGAACGATACCGAAACGATATCTTCAAAGTATTGGCGAGAATATCGACTCGTGTACCTTCAAATTCCAGAGAATATCAAAGATGAATAATCTATACCACTGGAAATTTATGAAGGAAAAATTTATTTTATAATGTAAAGAATATCAATAGTTGTAATTTAGATGCAATCAAACATCAGCGGAAAACTAGTACAAGTATGCGCCTACTCATTCTTCAACCAATTACATGACACGTAATAAATTCGAAATAGTTAATGATTGGATGTACATCTGAGATTGAACTCTAAACATATAAACTTGAGTTCCCTCATGACTCGCAGATATTGGACAACAGAATTATGAAAACCGTCTGATATTTGGAGGTCATTACTTTCGAAGCTCTTTTTTGTCATCCCTCCAGGGATCATCAAGAGACTATTCATATCCAGAGTCTGATCTTGATTGCGAACTTCATAGTCATGCTGTGCAAATTTTCGGTTGATGAGTATATAATTTACGGAATGAGTGGGTACAACACATCTTACGCTCATTTTGATGTTTGATGCTTCTTAATTGAGATTTGAGTTGGGGGCAACCCTTATGAGAAAATTCGATAAAACTTTATTGAAAAGGGAACAGGAGCGTTGACCAATATTGTAACGTTCAAAATCTCGCACCGCGTTATTGACCTTAATCGATCCTGGCTACCCAGATAGCCACGCTTGTACATTGTTGAAAATTTCTTGAAATTTCATTTATATTTCAAGTACACTTGTGAATGAAATTTGCCATTCTGTGTGACTGAATTAGGAATTCAATTACATGTAATTCAATTTCCAATTTCTGGTATATTATATGACCCACAAGGATATAGTTTGGTAACTGAATTTTCATTCACATGTGATTGAAATCTCAGTCACGTTTGCAAACTATGAATCAATAGCACTTAGACCCCACTGAAACAAAAGATTTTATGAAACTTCTAGATCCGTAAGTTTCCACCTCATTAGTCAGCTCACCCAAAAACTGACCCACTGGTAAATCGTGTTCATTTTAACGACTCACATAAATACAAGAATCTGTATCGCAATAAAGAACACGACGACCCAGATATTCGAGATAACTATACAGATGTAATCGCGCTTGTGATGTGGTATACGCCGCGATTACTACATTAGTGTGGGAGCTCTGGATGATGGTCTCGACTCTGTTCCTATAATTAACGTACATCACGTCATTATTGACAGGTCACACTCCGAAAATCTCGATATCTTGGTTGGTCAAAAGTTCCATCAGTTCTTGGTGAAAGGACACGATTTTTGTTTTTGGAAGGTTTTCTTGTTGTCCGAATTTACCCCACAAGGAGTTCAAGCAAAGTTTAGCGAGTGATCTGAGACCTTGATTCTTACGAATGTCATGTGGGTTGAGTTGTACACCTTCGCGACGAGCGTATTCGTCAATATAACGCTGTTTGGCTGTATCATGATTCACACGGTCGTTTGGTCAACCGCTAGCCTCCTGCCTGATCTCTAAGAACGTATTGATATACCCTGCAAATAGACCCCCTTGCCTTGTGAAAGGATCATATCTTGTAACCGAATATTCCCAAATCTCGAATATTTTCAAAATTTTGTATCCACAAGTTACAGCTTTTTTCAACTCGTCCGAAACCCACGTTCCTGTGAATTCACGGTCATGTGAAGCGTGTGTACAATTTTTGTTATTCATTTCTTGACAGCACTTGTAACATCATGGAAAAATCATTCTTCCATGCATGTGCACTGGTAAAACAGGATGATACAAACTCACGGGAGCTAACACGGAGCATTTAACAATACCCTCGATGTTGCAAAGATCATTCTCAGAACCAGTTACTTTACCACATTCTTCCTCCCCGATGTGTACTTTTGGATGCCCAACAGGGAACTTGCCAACTTTGCATACGTACGGATGAAGAGAACAAACATCAACGGAACGCACTTCTTCTCCATCCTGAACGTCATACAAAGTTACATAAGTTTCCGTCCGGCCTCCGAAAAAAGCTTCGCGTGGATCAAGAGGAGAAAGAGCCAATAATTGTTTCTTTTTTGAAGAATTTTTGAGCTCCGTATTCGAATTCAGAAGCTGATCATAATCACACTCCCACATTTCAGTCAGAATGTAACCCAAAGATTGAATTCTAATACTCTGAGAAATCGTTTTTTCGTATCTATTCTCCATAGACGAGTGTCCATCGCTCAAAATCCGATCTCTGTCGATAGTAAAACATCGAGGACAGCCGTGCCAGTACACCCGTGAAACTGAAGAACATGTTTCGTTCCTAATCCTGAATTTTCGTAGTAGCCATCAACTAAGACCCCTTCAGGTGTACGATATTCGCGATCGCGGACTGCGTATTGAATCTTGTGACCACGTGTATGCTCAACCCACGATAACCATTGCCTTGCGCGAAAAATTTTGGGAACATCTGTATCCTCTTTTGGGGACGATACCTATTTTGTTTTGTTCTGAAAAGTTGCTTCTGAAAACTTTCGAACAGGCTGAAGCAATAGTGAAGCTTTCTAAGAACGGATCAACATGACCACTATTCAAGAACATTTCACGGAAAACAAGACACGCCTTCCGTAAAATTCCGACATCTCTGCGACAGTAGGTTATAATATCTTTTCGGAAGTCAAAAATGTAAGAGGAATCGCTTCTTTTCTCTTCATACCATGTAAGGAACTTTTCACGTTCGCTACTCTGCATTGAGTCTGGCATATAAAATTTAACAGGAGGTAAAGGACCTCGATAATTTTGATTGAGTGGAGTGTTGAATACGTGTGGAAATGTATCTTCTTCCATACTATCATCCAAACCAAACGCTTTGGGTAATTTATTCGAAGACATTGGAAAAAAATTCAAACTATCGATGGAAACAATATTATCAACTTTCATCTGCGAAATTTGTGTGCCTCTCATTATCAATTCAGGGTATGATACATTCCTTCGCTCAACAAGGGACTTCAATATGAATTAGGCGTCATATCCTTTTGCATTTGTGATGTTTCTTCTTTTGGTTATTCTTGAAACGTTCCTTTTGTGGAAGCTCTTCTTCGTTATCAGATGAAACAATCACCTCGATTTCAGTTGAATCTGGTAATCAATCAATCAATCAAACAAACATAGTTCCACTCCGTTCATAGATTGAACAGAAAATCTTCGGAAAAGAAGATCGAAGAGAAAAAAAGATGAAGAAGAAGATCAGAAAGAACATCGAAATAATCGAAATACTAGTACAAACCTCCTTTGAAAGGCCCATGTTCCTGTACCTTTGATTGTTCGATCACTCCCGCATCAACGCTCTCTGTGGTTTCCATCAAAGTTTCTGAAATACAAAATATATGCTCCTTTACCTGTCTTGTCTTCCAGTTATTATACAAAGATGATAATAATAATAATGATAAGTACTCACCAAGCGATGGATTATAATCATTCAACAGTTTTCTCATACTCAAATCAGTAAGTCTTCCCAATTTCGACGACAGAAGTCGTTCCGCAACTATATCTCGTAGAATCTCATGACCATGAAACAAACCTCTCACATACATCCTTGAAAACATGAAAATTCCACCATGATGCAACAGTTGTTTGAACACAGTCACAATTCTTCGATGGGTCACATTTTCACACCTTGACGCGCGTTCATGGTATTTGATGTCAAATAGTCTTTTCGTACAATAAATGAAAATAACGCACTTCAATACAGTTTCAAGGAGCGACATTTTTTTTTCTGTAATCTTCCTCAACTCACAATGGACAAATTCCTCCCGGACACGATATTTCGAATAAAAAATGTTTATTATGCGTTCCTAACGGAATTGCTCCGAAGGCTCCGAGAGTTTGAGGATAAAGCGTGCAACTTCGAAACACTGCCAATTTTCCAATGAGGAAATTATTAAACGAATATATTCACATACAAAATCGCATGTAAGATGAATGAATCTTCTGTTCATACAATTGTGTTGGACAGTTTCAGAAAACTTCGAAAATTCACGAGCACTACAATTGGAGGAATGTACGAAATGCTTGAATCGTTACTTGTTTATGTGACTTAGTTCTGTGTGTCTCTATCTAATTCATATTTCCATCATCCTCTTTCCAAAACATTCATCTCCCGAGAAACATCTAATTTGCTGACTATATAATATTGTGTCGAATGTATCTGCGAGTTGGAATATCCAAGTATACGAACATAGAAAAAATGCACGTACATCACGTACGTAATGCACGTATACATATATATATATACAGGGTGTTCGATTTGAATTTTTATATCGGAATTACTCAAAAACGAGGAGTCTTGGAGGAAAATGTTTCGAACAAAAGTTGTGGGATTCCGAGGGGAACATCTGATGGTGACCTTGACTTTGGCCTCGGATCTCAACCCCAAGGTCATTCAGAGGTCAACTTTTGTTTCTTGAATAAAATCCCCTATTTTTGACTGCAGATTGAGATTTGACGTTGAAAAACAAGAAACTTTTGTCTGAATCATTTCCCCGAATTTCGCACAGATGGCGCTCTAATCGATGAAAAATGAGTTCTATGAAACACTTGTATTGCTTTCTTTGTAAAACGACAATTCACACTCCAGTGTTTTTTCCAGCTTCTGAGGATCACCGTCGCCATTAGAGGTACCCAATGTGCACCACGAGGGGGTTGAGCGATCGGATCTTGCACATCTTTGTGGCCCTGAAAATTTGATGGAACCCTGAAGTCAAAATCCAAAGTGGTAGGATCCGGAGACCTAGCTGGGATTTTCCATCGACCAATATTGACAATTATGTCTGTTTGTAGTACCGTTACTGTGAATTGTTGCCAAACACAAGTACACAACAATACTTGTGTTTATCATAAACAAGGAAGTTCCTACTAGAGCATTGTTCACAAACATAAGTGAAACGTAATGTTTGATATCCTTCATTCATTCACAAATTCTTTCCGATATACGATTCAAACTTGAAGAAGATCTTTGATCAGTGTTGGGAAGGTCTCAATACCATGGATTATCCTTGGGGTGAAACACTTGATATTCTCCTGATACTAGGAGAATGTCGACGTAATTACGCTGCAGCATCAAGATTGTATGGAGAGAGGTATCTGAATAGACGCCAGCCCTCACTTCAGGCGATACGCTCAATAGGAAGACGAGTTAGAAGAATGAATATCCCACGAGTCAGAAGGCGTTATGATGGAGATCGTATGGATGCACGCTCAGTGGCCGTTTTAGGAATGGTGCACCTGAATCCTCACGTTAGTACCAGAGAAATCCAGCACCAATTAGGTATCCCAAGTTCAACGGCACACAGCATACTAAGATCTGGTAAATATCATCCTTACCACATTACATTGGTGCAAGCATTGAGTGAAGATGATCTTAGACGTAGGGTTGAATTCGGTCAATGTGCCTCGGAGCAACCGCCTGGTTTTTTCAATTACGTGATGTTTAGTGATGAGGCAACATTTCGCAGTAACGGTGTTATGAACAGACATAATTGTCATTATTGGTCAATTGACAATCCCAGCTGGCATCGACAAGTTGACAATCAACATTGCTGGACTCTGAATGTGTGGTGTGGGATTTTGAATGGTCAAATCATTGATCCTTATTTCTTCCAACATACTGTTAGGAAGGAAAATTATCTGCGATTGATTCGAGACAAATTACCAAGGATGTTGGAAGATGTTGATCACTACACACGGAACAGGATGTGGCTTCAACATGAAGGGGCACCACCTCATAACGCTGCAATTGTCAGAAATTTCTTAAACACATCTTACCCACACAGATGGATTGGTCGCGGTGAATAAATTGCCTGGCCGGCTAGGGTTCCGGATCTTACCCCTTTGGATTTTTACTCATGGGGTTTTATCAAAGATGTAGTTCATGAAAGACCACCAACGACCAGAGATGACATGTCTGCCGAACAATTCCACGTCATGTGCTTTTGTCGTTAGAACCACATTTTCAGAGACGAATCAGGTTATGCCAACAAGTCAACGGTGCAAATATCGAACATTTGATACGGTGAATTTTCATACTTATTGCAGAGCGTTTGTCGTGAAAAATTACACACCTCTACAGTCCAGACAATCGGCCCTTTCCAGGGCCACATAGATGTGCGAAATCCGATCGCTCAACCTCCCCCTGGTGCACATTGGGTAACTCTAATGGCGACGGTAATCCTCAGAAGCTGAAGAAAAAACACTGGAGAGTTGAATGCCGTTTCACACAGAAAGCAATACGAGTGTTTCATAAAACTCATTTTTCTATCGATTGGAGCGCCATCTGTGCGGAATTCGGAAAAATAATCCAGACAAAAGTTTCTTATTTCTCAACGTCAAATCTGAATCTGCAGTCAAAAATAGGGGATTTCATTGGAGAAACAAAAGTTGACCTCTGAATGACCTTGAAGTTGAGATCCGAAGCCAAAGTCAAGGTCACCATCAGATGTCCTCCTCGGAATCTCACAACTTTTGTTCGAAACATTTGCCTCCAAAACTCCTTGTTTTTGAGTCATTCCGATATAAAAATCAAAATGGGACACCCTGTATGTATGCATAGTCGCGCACGTGTCTTCTGATACATAGACTACTATAGGATATCAGCTTACAATATCATGTCTCTGATTGAGTTGCAAGACAATTGTGAATCATCGTGTTGAAATGAGGATGTTACTTTTTTTTCTGTATTGAAATCATGATAACGGAACGTGGATGAAAAATGTAATATGAAAACAGTTTTATAGACAGGTAATTGAGAGGAAAGAGACAGAGGCAGGACAATAGGTTTCAACATTCAAACCAAACTAAACCTATTCTCCTCCCTATATCTTTCATTCATATTCTTCTCACATTCATATGCATTATACATACACACACACAATATATATATATATATATACTTTTTTCCTTACTCGAATTCAGCACTTGCACTACTTCCTGTCTGACATACTATTTGTGTCTCACCGCATGCATATATTAAAGGATATGATACAAGCACGTATCCATCATACCGTTACGAACCACATTCTCACATTTTTGTATTAGGAATGTGATGACTGAGTCTCCATAAACAGATTCCTCCTCTTGATGTTTCAAGATGAATGCATAGGAAACGATACACGATTTTCATACGAAATTTCCAGAATATAGCAAAATCTTCGGGTGGAAAATTGTCATTTCAACTTGACAATCCTCTACTTTCGCCCACATATACATACTCTCCTTTTCCTTATTTTCCAGATACTTAAAAAAAAGACCGGTTTTGCTGCCCTGGCACTTCAATGACGTCGAGATGGAATCAGCAGTTAATCAGCCTTTGTAACGCAGTTCAGGGAGTTACACCCTCGCATACAGAGAGCAGCCTGGAGGTGGCATCTAGAAGCGATTGAAGTAACCAAGAGTGGGAATGTATGCATACACATGAATGTAAAATGTGAGAAGAGATGAGTGTCATGCGGTACAGAGACACTTGTTGTACATCGCCATATCTTCGAATGTCGTCAATTCGTTAGGTTGGCGTACACGATGGTGTACTATTGTTGCACCGTGGAAGAAAAAAGAGAATCTTCGAGAAAAGAATTCTGTTGAAGTTCACATTGGTTTGGATCAATTGCCTTTGCTGTTGGTATTCTTTCCTTCCGGCATACTAAGTAGAACAAATCACGCGAGAGGGAAAGAATTTATCTAGGTGATTGAATCGATTCAAGAGAATAAAGTGTCGTCACTGCGTTATTGGATCGTTACCTCATGATTATGAAGATTTCGCAAAGAGTACAAATGACATGTCGATGGAAATGATCGTTCTCGTTCCCGATGCAATCCGCAGGGGTGAATTGATAAATCAACAGTAAGAATATCGGAAAAGCAAGAGATCGAGAAAGAAAAGAACGAAATAAGCCGATCGTGAAAGGTTAACTATCGGAATTGCACATTCAAAGCAGCGACATGAATGCCACCTGTTCGCTCGGAAGCCGCTGACACAGGTCACGGCATCTGTGGCGCCACCATTGGAACGTACAGCAAGTTCGGAAGTGTGTATTGGATTCAACAGGCTTTTTGCAGCTGTACGTTTAACACTGCCACGAGGTACGTTGTACACATTCCTTTACAAAATTTCAAAGAAATCCAGCTGAAAGTCTAATCGAATACCTCTCATCTAAGAATGTAACTTAACGTAAAAATCAAAAGAATGTTAATCCTTCAAAACAATGGAAATGCTAAAAAATTCCTGTTACATCCAAAGATTTAATACGAATCCAAAAAATGGTCAATGTTTGTGCATAAGGAACTCTTGGAGATATATGTACTCAGCTCATCAACGCAAAATACGTCAAGGATCATAGAATGCAAAATTACATCCATTAGCTCCAAATCTCGATCAAATTAACCAATTGCCTTGATTAGTTCATATGAATCGAAGCAATATATGAAACTGTAATGAGAAGAGAGGTTTTTCTCCTGTTTTGGATTCAATTTTTGACGTCGACGCAGGCAGGTGATGTCCAAACAGAGAGAAATTGAAATTTTCAATTCATATACACTCAACATTGTATGCATAAAAAACACACACACAAAACATCCAAGTTTCAATTCAGAGTCATTGAATTTCATTATATCTACTAACAGCTGATTCTTAAGAATTGAGCAAACATCATCTCTTCTGTTCCAGATAAAGAATTTTTCGAGAGTTCACTGGAGGAACTTTGGATTCATTTCATACGAGGTAGAAAGGGAAACCGGAAGGCTGGATCATCTACGTGTAATGTCTTCGGGCGCCAAGCGACTGGTGCAGTCGCTTCGGGGTCGAAACGGTGGACATGGCACCGGGAGCGGTGGTTGTGACAACGGCGGCGGCGTATGCGGGGGTGGTGCAAGTACCAGTGCAACGAGATTGTGTTATTACGATAGCGGTCATGAATTGGACGAGATTTCGGTAGCTGGTGGGGTGTCCGGTACCAGAAATAGCGAAGGTTTGCCAACTCCAACGACTCCGTGTCATTGCGGTGCTATCAATTACGATAGCGGCCAAACATTGTACAGTATCGCTGGGTCAGTGCCACCAGCACCCTCTGCACCTCCTCAAAGAGCTGATTCCGGTAAGTCCTTTCATTCCTCCCGTAAGACCTTTCTTCAATTCTTTATACCAAATTATTCTAGTATTTTCCATTAACAAAACAATTCTGGAATTCAAACGCGGGTCAAAGAATAATCTCTCAGTCTATGTTGAAGAATTCAATCTACGTATTTTTATATTCTTCCAAGCAAATATAAAGTTCAACCATTCATCATTTTGTATCTTCTCGTGTATATGCTTTTGCTCAATACTTTGGCTGCAACGTAACAAATTCCCTCTGACAATCGAATTGGCAATCTCCCAACTCAAACGAATGTGAAATGTTCTCTGTGCTGTTTCTACGAAACAGATAAACCTCATCGCTTGGAGGATCTTTGGATATTGATCACATTCGATAGCTAAACGTTTAGATAATTGATGATAATGGAGAAGGAGAGCTTTTAGAAAAAATAGCCTGACGAGAGGTTCAAGCGAATATAACATTCCAGTAGAGTTTTCTCAAAAATTCCATCCTTTGGTATCCATAAAAGTCTCAAAAGCCTGAAGTCTTCATTCCTTTGATAGCAAAGGACTCGTCATCAATTTCACTCTGCAATGAGGTGTGGACTATTCTCTATAAAAATATCCATCATCCTCTTTGAAAGCATCCTCAAGATCCCATGAGGTAGAGGACATAGAACCATCCTATTTGAGAATATGACAAGGACTCTCCCTATGTAGAATGAGGATGGGATACGTTTATATCATCCGCGTTAATTGAATTTGTGACGTTGGAAGCGAGGATTATTGGATGCAAGGATGCCGTAACACAAACTGGGCGGTACGTGTGAATGTGAAGTTGGCATATCAGATGCTGGCATTGCACGAAAAAGTGACAGTTCCAGTAGCATTCACCATAGTTCTATAGTTCTTGGTAATTTGGAACAACAGTTCTATTCATATGACTCAGAAAAATTGAATTTGAAACAATTAAATGCCAAGTTCTACAATGATATAATAGCATTCCAGCGATGAGAGGTTGAGACAATCAGAACTCTAGAGTTCTGGGATTGTGAGCATGCGGGAAAGTGAGAAATGGAGAGTTCCAATCATTAAAAGCGATATATGAAATTTTTTTCAATGTTTATGGAAATGATATGCTGAATTCTATGACGAATCCATAGCATTGCAAGCAATATTGGAAGGAGGGATCAATATCTCACAGTTCTAGGATGGAGTACACACGAAGGAGTTGGGAAAGCAGAGTTCTAACATCAACAATGAGTAAATTCGTTTTCGCTTTCATGAGAAGCCGAGTTTGGAGACGACGCGAGGGGACGAAATATTTTGTTACGTTGAGAATCGGAGTTTTGATACAGCAGAACGATTGATACAGCTTAAACGGGGACTTCGATTACCTGACAGCCTGTCTGGTGATCCGTCCGACTCTGTCTGAACTGGAGTTCTGACCAGCATTGCATAGAATTCGAATGGTTTTGACCAGCATTGGATGAAATTCGAATAGTTCTGACCCGAATTGCCTCGATCATGACCAGTTCTGGCCAGCATTGCACGGAATTTGAAGAGTTCTGCACATCTGTCTAGGAAATAGAAGCAACGGAAGGAGAATAATATACTCCTCGCATTCAAATGTACCGTTCTTCTCCTACTGTCGAATTCCCCCCCTCCCCTTGACCATGTATGGTCTAAGATCAGTTACAAGTACGGACGACAGGCGCGTACCGTAGTAATTAGAGTCTCGAGCACGTGTCGCGATTGCCTCACATGAATGTGAAATACTTCTTTACTTACGAATCAATCATGATTATTCACGTGTTTGTATCTTTAGGCACATGAGTGGCCGTAGTGTAATCTCCAATATTATTGGAAAGGAATAAGTACACGCAAATTAATTGTTTTACCGTAAAACGTGTGAGGTTGATTTAATTATCCATCACCAGTGAAAAGAAAACTTGGCACTTTCGAACGCTGGCAATATTCAAGCTTATAGCTGTGCTTGAGTTCCAGTTTTCGAAACAGTTAATGGTCCTTCGAGCCGGATGCTCGAAGGTGCCGTTTTTCGTCAGTGTTTTACGGACATTTCCGACAAATTCTGACACGTGCTCGCGAAAGTTCATAGCTATTGTGGTAGCAACGAGTGTATGTGGCTGTGAGAAACAAAGAAAAAACCTGAGACAGAAGAGTGCATCCATCTGTGATCGTATCCAATACAGTGAGATTGTTAAAATTCGGGAATTAATTGCATCATGCAATCTCAATCTCGTGGTCTAGAAGATTCCACAGCGTGATGAGTGGCCAAAAGTGAACACCTCAATCCGCTATACGAATCATCGTATCGCTACGTGTGTATCTGTGTGTTCTGGAATTCGCACTATCGTTGATCGTCGGTACGAATCAGTTTTGGCCGCGTATGTGTGCCTCAGTTTCACACCACCACATAGTACAGATGGATATGAAATGGTTCCCCTACTATCATCTATCTCAGAGAGTTCAACGACACAATCAGCTGGCTGACCACATCTTCGCCGCATCTACTTCTCGATCCACGCAACGATCCCGTCTCGATCGACGATAGGAATTCCATACTGTACAGTGTTCGTGAGTACAGGCGATAAAAATTCGATAAAATTTATTCATTTACGATATTGTATCTGTTTTACCTAATACTTAGTTCACGTAACTATTATAATTGAATGATTGAAATTTCGACTACTTAGAGGATTAGTCTATGGCGTCTCGGCATCTCGCTGTATGCTGAATTGAATTTAATTTCACGTCATCTATAGAATCTTTAATACAGTTATTAACGTTCTCGAACTGGTTTCGCATTCAAATTTGAAACTCAGAGCGGCGATTCCGTAGATAGTGTATCAGCTGCGCTTGTTTGATTGTTGATCGCGTGAGTTGAACAAGGGGTGCGCGCTTGAACATTTCGCTTTCAATTATTTTCTAGACTCACGTGTTGTACCACATGTTATTCATTCTGGATTCATTCTGTTTATATTACTTATGAATAGATTAGAACAATAATTCAGGGTCCCGTGGTTGCCTTTGCGATCCGATTGCTGATTGATTATTGTCGTGAAAATGTCCACTATAGAGGCTTTACTCGAAGATCAGGAGACTATATCCGGTTATATCACGCGAACCGTGGACAATGTCAAAAAAATCGGGAAATCAAATTTATTGAATGCCGTGGTAGGAAACCGGCGCCGTATTTTGAAGGACTATTGGATCCGCATTAATTCGACCTGCTGCTCCCTTGGAAGTCGTCAACGAAACCCGAGCATGCACTCGAAACCCATTAACCAACTTACCAAAGATTAGTCTCCCCACTTTTGATGGTAATTATCTTAATTGGGAGAATTTTCGGGACCTGTTCAAGTCATTGATTCATACGAATACGGCGTTGACCGGGATTGAAAAGTTCCACTATTTGGAATCTAGTTTGCGCGGGGATGCAGCATCCATTATAAACTCTATCCCACCCACGGCTTCGAATTAGGTCAAGGCATGAGAACGCGTCCAAAAACGTTCCGACAATACACGTCTAATTACCACCGCGTTGGAGGGTCCCGATTTTGAGGTGGAAGACTTTGGGAAATTCTTAGTTTCGCTTCTTAGCATGAAGCTGGATAGTGTTACCTTGAAGGTATGGGATTTGGAGTTGGGAAATAGTCGTGATATGCCCACATTCGAAGAGTTCGACGATTTTCTTGAAGCACGCATGAATGCGTTAGAATCGTTCGCGTCCTCCAGGTCCAAATCCGTTATGCCGGCCAAGGACACAACAAAACCCAAATTTAAATCGCACGTTGAGCGTTCAAATTTGACGACGGTTCTGAATTGTTTAGTTTGTGAAGCGAATCACTCGCTCGAACAATGCCAGTCATTTGCTGGAAAGACCCTGGAAAACAGACGAGATTTCGCGAGGACGCATAAATTATGCTTCAACTGTTTGAAGTCTGGGCACTTTCCACGCCAATGCCCATCAAAAAAGACATGCCAACAATGCCACAAAAAACATCATGTGCTTTTACATGAAACATCAACAAATGGGTGGCTCACCCAAGTTCCGACACCGTCACCGAGTTCCAGTGTCTTTCCTAACGTGAACGCCTTGAATGCGGGCGATCAAGGTACCGTAGGAAACGTACATTTCGCAAGCGCTTCCGATCACAACTCAACGGCCATCCTTTTAGCCACGGCCTGGATACAACTTTCGAGCCCAAATGGATGCACCATGTGTGTGCGCGCGTTGATTGATCCGTGCTCACAATCCACGTTTGTGTCCGAGGCCGTGGCTCAAAGCCTAGGTCTCGCTAAAATTCGTACGAGTGTAACCTTTGCGGGTCTAAACGACATTAGGTCGAGTACTATTAATTTCCGCGCCGATGTAGTCTTAGCTTCTCGAAATGGCACTGGGCCGAACATTCCAATCTCAGCGTACATAATTCCCAAAGTTAGTACGTATCTTCCGCCTCAGTACATTGAATCTGAGTTCATACGGGAATTGAAATCCGAGAATCTGGCGGACCCTGATCCGGCTAGTCAGCACCCAATTCATGCTTTGGTAAGAGCAGACGTTTACGCCTCGATCTTATTGGATGAGATTCGGCGGGATCCTCGTTCCGGAATTATTGCACAGCGTTCAACATTTGGGTGGATACTGGTGGGCCCCGCGGGCACCGTCACGAACCATAGCCATCAGATCGTTTCTGTCCATCATAACGTGTCTGTCGATGACCTTAACGCCTCGCTCAAACGATTTTGGGAAATCGAAGAACCTTCTGATGAGCACATACTCACTGAAGACGAGCTTCAATGCGAGAACGCATTTCGCGCGACTTATAGACGCAGATTAGATGGCACTTGCCAAGTTGGCCTACCCTTTAGGAACCCTCCTCCGATTGACATAGGGAACACCGGCTTTATAGCCCTCTCAATGTTCAAACGTTTAGAAAGGCGTTTAGAAACGGATTCCGAGTTCAAAAAATCTTATGACGCATTCATGCGTGAATATCTCAATTTTGGACATATGGCCCCAATCGAGCCGCCAAGCCCAACCGCCAAACCGCACGTACTGGTGCCTCATCACCCTGTTTTTAAAATGGTAGGGACTCTTCCCAAATTGCGAGTGGTCTTCAACGCAGCGTGTCGATCCAGTAATGGCACGTCCTTGAAGGATCATCTGCTATCCGGTCCTGAATGACAGGCGGATTTAATTAAGACCATTTGCCTCTGGCGACAAGATAGATTCGTGATTGCTGCCGACATTGAGAAAATGTCCCGGCAAATCTGGGTACAACCAGATCATACCGACTTCCAGTGCATTTTCTGGCGGTTCTCACCTGAAGAGCCAATCAAGCCATACCGTTTATTGACGGTGACATATGGCACATCTTGCGCTCCCTTTTTAACCTTACGTGTCATACAGCGAATTGCAATCGAGGGTCGAGATCAGTACCCCGATGGATCCCAAGTGCTGCTCCATCAATCTTATGTCGATGACATTCTGTTTGGCGCCGATTCTATTGAGCATGCCGTTGGAAAACGCAACCAACTGTGTTCGCTGCTGAGAGGTGCGGGATTCCATCTGCACAAATGGCTCTCGAACGATCCAGCGCTAATCAATGACATTCATACCGGCGATCGGGATCCATCGGGCGAACTCACCATCCATGATCGAGATCCAACCAAAGTTTTAGGATTGACGTGGGACCCTCGATCCGATTCATTCGGAAGTCGAGGACCTGAAATAAGGCCGAGCGACTGTACGAAGCGGTCGATCCTATCAAACATCGCCCGATTTTATGACCCGCTCGGATGGTTCGGTCCCATTATCATAGTGGCCAAACTCATCATGCAAGAGCTATGGTCAAGTCGGGTCGGATGGGATGACTCGGCACCGGAAACCATCCTGACATCATGGACGTAGTTTTGCCAGGGGTTACAACGCATCAACACCATAAGAATCCCTCGTTGGACGGGAGTTTGCCCAAACATGAACCGTTTTGAGATTCATGGGTTCGCTGATGCATCCACTCGGGCATACGCTGCTTGTATTTACTCACTGGTCGGAGACTCCAATGATGTCACGAAGGTCACATTGTTGTTGGCCAAAACCAAAGTCGCCCCGGTCAAGACCATCACAGTCCCACGGTTGGAGCTATGCGCTGCCGTCCTGTTGACCCGTTGTCTGATCACGGTCAAACAATTTATTACCACTGCTTCCACACCGGTTTTTGGTTGGACTGACTCTTCTATCGTATTGTGTTGGCTCAATCGACACGCCTCTAGTTGGCGAACGTTTGTAGCGAACAGAGTGTCCACAATACAGACTCTTCTTCCGGACACCGTATAGCGTCATGTATCCATAGCAGACAACCTGCTGATTGCGCAACCCGCGGACTTACTGCCGCAGAATTAGAAACACACGCCTTGTGGTGGTCAGGCCCATCGTGGCTGGAAACCCCCCTGATCACTGGCCTGTTTCGTCACTTGGTGACCCGAACGAAGCTGATCCGGAGCTCAAATCTGAGCGGACCTGTTATATAGGGATTGAGTAAGAAACCTGGACGATGATCGAGCGCGTTTCCAAGTGCCCCAAACTGCTGAGAGTCATCTCATTTTGCCTCCGTCTAGCCGACGCTGCGCGAAGAATTCCGAGGCCTACCCACGTTTCAATTACGGCCGATGAGTTGGTCCGTGTTCGAATACGCTTGTTTCGCCACGTCCAATCCAAACTATCCAATCCAGAAATCAAGGCCATAAGGGCTAATACCGTGCTACCCAAATCCAGTAGGATCAAGCGGCTTGATATGTTTTCAGATGACAATGGATTGTTGTGTGTGGGTGGTCGTTTAAGAGAGTCATTCTTGCCTCGTAGTTCGCGCCACCCCATAATCCTGGCAGATCATCCAGCCATCCGAAAGTTGATTGTCCATACCCATGAGATGACTCTTCATGGAGGAAACCAATTGACCTTATCTACGCTCCGACAACATGTCTGGATTCTGCGAGCTCGAACACTCGTTAAGCAAGTAATTCGTCAATGTGTGAAGTGTGCTAAGGTCAGAGCTCAGTTGGGCTCCCAAATGATGGGAAATCTCCCAGAGGCCCGCATTACCCCATCGCGACCATTTACGCATACGGGAGTTGATTACGCGGACCCTGTGATGGTGCGCGCAATCAAGGGTCGTGGTCTTGCCGTTCACAAGTCGTATGTGGCATTGTTTATCTGTTCCGCTACGCGAGCAATTCACATCAAACTGGTTGGAGACTATTCAGCAGAGACCTTTTTAGCCGCCTTGCAACGTTTCGTCTCACAAAGAGGCTCGCCGGCTACTCTTTATAGCGACAACGGCACAAACTTCAAGGGCGCACACCGAGACTTACAGCGCGCGATTTCTGATAGCCTCCGAGACCGAGAGATGCTCAATTATTCGGCGATCCATGGCATTCAATGGAAGTTCTCCCCCCCCCCCTGTGCTCCCCATTTCGGCGGGTTATGGGAAGCAGGAGTGAAAAGCGCCAAACATCATTTACGTCGCACCATCGGCGATCATAGTCTCACTTATGAAGAGCTTGACACCGTGCTCACTCGCATTGAAGCATGTCTTAATTCGAGACCAATATCTCCCCTCAACGACGACTCCGACAGCTTAGACGTACTGACCCCCGGGCACTTCCTTATAGGGCGCCCCTTGAACGCGATTCCCGAACCATCTCTGTTAGATCTCAGAGAATCCCGCCTGTCACGATGGCAACTCACCCGGCAAATGGTACAACGTTTCTGTAAGGTGTGGTCAGCTGATTACCTGCACACTCTACAGCAGCGGGTGAAATAGAACAAGGCAACGTCAAATCTCGTCAAGGACGATATTGTCCTGATTAAAATCCCAAATCCACCACCAGCTAGATGGGCCTTAGGCCGCGTTATAGAATGTTTACCGGGTCCTGATGGTCGGCTCAGGGTAGTCCGATTGAACTCCCAATCGTCTACTATTTTCCGCCCCATCACGGAATTGTGCGCCTTGCCTGTTCGATCCAGTGCCAGTCCGACTCAGACCATCAGCCATTATTATCAATTAATATAAGTCATCACTGTGAATAGCAAGCATTGCAACTCGCATGGCGGGCGGTTGTGCTCACGTCTGCGACGTTGCCATGACCCAGCATGGCGGGCGGTTTCCGCTGGTGCCATACCAATGTAAACTAGAATGAGGTTCGGAGTGAGGGGCCACGTCTGGCGTGGCGATAATGCCATAACTCCTGCATAGTAATCGTCCATGGAACGATGGCGGGCGGGATGTCTAGGAAATAGAAGCAACGGAAGGAGAATAATATACTCCTCGCATTCAAATATACTGTTCTTCTCCTACTGTCGAATTCCTCCCCCCCCTCGACCATGTATGGTCTAAGATCAGATGCTTTTCGGCCGGGTACAAGTACGGACGACAGGCGCGTACCGTAGTAATTGGAGTCTCGAGCACGTGTCGCGATTGCCTCACATGAATGTGAAATACTTCTTTACTTACGAATCAATCATGATTATTCACGTGTTTGTATCTTTAGGCACGTGAGTGGCCGTAGTGTAATCTCCAATATTATTGGAAAGGAATGAATACACGCAAATAAATTGTTTTACCGTAAAATGTGTGAGTTTGATTTAATTATCCATCACCAGTGAAAAGAAAAATTGGCACTTTCGAACGCCGGCAATATTCAAGCTTATAGCTGTGCTTGAGTCCAGTTTTCGAAACAACATCATTGCAAGAAATTTGAATAGTTCCAACCAGAATTGCCCCGATTTCAACCAGCTCTGGCCAGCATTGCACGGAATTCGAATCGGTCTGGCCAGCGTTGCATGGAATTCGAACAGTTCTGACCAGCATTGCATGGGATTCAAAAAGTCCTGGCGAGCATTCCCTCGATAATGTGGAGTTCTGGCCGGCATTGCATGGAATTTGAAGAGTTCTGCACAGCATTGCACGAAATTTGAATGGTACTGGGAACCGTTGACACGATTGAGAGGAGTTCCGGCCAGCATTGCAAGGAATTCGAATAGTTCTGGCACGCATTGCATGGAATTCGGATAATTCTGACCAGCATTGCCCCGATTCCAACCAGTTCTGGGAAGCATTGCACGGAATTCAGATAGTTCTGGCCAGCCTTGCACGGAATTCGAAAAGTTTTGGACAGCATTGCACGCAATCCAAACAGTTCGGGCCAACATTGCCCCGATTCCGACAAGTTCTGGCCAGCATTGCACGGAATTCGAAGAGTTATGCACAGGATTGCACGGAATTCGGATAGTTCTGACCAGCATTGCACGGAATCCGACTAGTTCTGGCCAGCATTGCATGGAATCCAAATAGTTCTGACTGGCATTGCACGGAATTCGAGGAGTTCTGGACAGCATTGCAAGGAATTCGAATAGTTCCGGCATGCATTGCATGGAATTCGGATAATTCTCACCAGCATTGCCCCGATTCCAACCAGTTCTGGGAAGCATTGCACGGAATTCAGATAGTTCTGGCCAGCCTTGCACGGAATTCGAAAAGTTTTGGACAGCATTGCACGGAATTCGAATGGTTCTGGCCACCATTGACACGATTTCGAACAGTTCCGGCCAGCTTTGCACCACATTCGAATAGTTCTGGCCAGCATTGCATGGAATTCGAATAGTTCTCACCAGCATTGCACGGAATCCGAGGAAATCTTGACAGCATTGCACGCAATTCGAATAGTTCAGGCGGTTATTGCCCCGATTTCGACCAGTTCTGGCCAGTATTGCACAGAGTCCCAAGTGTTCTGGACAACATTACACGCGATTCGGATAGTTCAGGCCGGCATTGCCCCGATTTTGACCAGTTCTGGCCAGCATTGCACGGAATTCGGAGAGTTTTAGACAGCATCGCACGGAATCCGAAGAGTTCCCGACAGCGATGCACGCAATTCGAATAGGTCTGACCAGCATTGCCTCGGTTTCGAGCAGGTCTGGCCAGCATTGCACGCAACTCGAATAGTTGAGGTCGGCATCGCGCCGACTTCACATCTGTCCGAATTCCGTGTGATACTGGTCAGAACTATTCGAATTCCGTGCAATGTTCGCCGGAACTGTTCGGAATCGTGTCAATGGTGGCCAGAACCATTCGAGTTGTGTGCAATCCTGTGCAGAACTCTCCAAATTCCGTGCAATGCTGGCCAGAACTCGCCGTTATCGAGGCAATGCTCGCCAGAACTATTCGAATTCCATGCAATGCTGTCCAGAACTCTCCGAATCCCGTGAAATGCTGTCCAGAACTCTTCGAATTCCGTGCAACGCTCGTCAGAACTATTCGAATTCCATGCAATGCTGTCCAGAACTCCTTGAATTCCGTGCAATGCCAGTCGGAACTATTCGGATTCCATGCAATGCTGGCCAGCACTAGTCGGATCCCATGCAATCCTGTGCAGAACTCTTCGAATTCCGTGCAATGCCGGCCAGAAATTGTGGAAACCGGGGTGATGCTGGCCCGAACTATTCGGATTGCGTGCAATGCTGTCCAGAACTCTCCAAATTCCGTGCAATGCTGGCCAGAACTCCCCGTTATCGAGGCAATGCTCGCCAGAACTATTCGAATTCCATGCAATGCTGGTCAGAACTGTTCGAATTCCTTGCGATGTTTGCCTGAACTATTCAAATTATGGGCAACGCTGTCCAGAACTCTTCGAATTCCGTGCAATGCTGGTCAGAACTACTCGAATTCCATGCAATGCTGGCCAGAACCATTCGAATTTTGTGCAATCCTGTGCAGAACTCTTCGAATTCTGTGCAATGCTGGCCAGAACTTGTCGAAATCGGCGCAATGCTGGCTAGAACTTCTCGGATTGCGTGCAGTGCTGTCCAGACCTCTCCGAATTTCGCGCAATGCTGTGCAGAACTCTTCGAATTTCGTGCAATGCTGGCCAGAACTACTCGAAATCGAGGCAATGCTGGTTGGAACCATTCGAGTTTAACGCAACGCTGTCCAGCACTCTCCGGATTCCGTGCAATGTCAGCCCGAACTATTCGGATTGCGTGCGATGCTGTCCGGAACTCTTCGAATTCCTTGCAATGCTGGCCAGAACTGGTCGTGATCGATGCAATGCTGGTCAGAACTATTCGGATTTCGTGCAATGCTGGTCAGAACTATTCGAATCCTATGCAATGCTGGTCAGAACTATTCGAATCCTATGCAATGCTGGTCAGAACTGCAGTTTAGACAGAGAGTCGGACGGATAACCAGACCGTCTGTCAGGTAATCGAAGCCCCCGTTCAAGCCGTATCAATTGTTCTGCTGTATCAAAACTCCGATTCTCAACGTAACAAAATATTTCGTCCCCTCGTGTCATCCCCAAACTCGGCTTCTCATGAAAGCAAAAACCAATTCACCCATCGTTGATGTTAGAACTCTGCATTCCCAACCTCTCCGTGTGTCCTCCATCTTAGAACTGTGAGATATTGATCCCTCCTCCCAATATTGCTCGCAATGCTACAGATTCGTCATAGAATCCAGCATATCATTTCCATAAACATTGAAAAAAATTTCATATATCGCTTTTAATGATTGGAACTCTCCATTTCTCACTTTCCCGCATGCTCACAATCCCAGAACTCTCGAGTTCTGATTGTTCCAACCTCTCATCTCTCTTATATCGTTGTAGACCTTGGGATTTAATTCTTTCAAATTCAATTTTTCTGAGTAATATGAATAGAACTGTTGTTCAAAATTATCAAGAACTATAGAACTATGGTGAATGCTACTGGAACTGTCACTTTTTCGTGCAATGCCAGCATTTGATATGCCAACTTCACATTCACGCGGTACGCCACGATGCTGTGGATGCTTGTCATGTGAAGATCAATGATGTCCTCCTCGTTTGTGGTCAGCGTGCAGACGTGTGGAAGAAAACAACTGCTATGCCGATTCCGATGTGGTTCTATCCAACTGAAATTGAGATCTCGATAATAACTGCACCATCCACACAGAGGAAAAAACATTCTTGTATCAAGGAAACATGGTTGTCTTCGTTATATATGGAACACGGATTGTCTCAGTTCAATGCAATTTGCTTGAATCAAGAAATTTTGTTTTGATTCAAGCAGATTGCATTGAACTGAGACAATCCGTGTTTCATATATAACGAAGACAACCATGTTTCCTTGATGCAAGAATTTTTTTTTCTCTGTGCACTGTTATTAAGAGTTTTCCGATTCTCAAGGTAGACACTTTATTTTGGAACATCGTATGAAACCACAAATGCAAGATTATTTCAGATCTTTCCAAACAATTTTCTCACTCAAATTGGAATCTGTGAATCGAATTTCAATAGGAATACGGATGGTTCTCCTTGCAATATAATGAATTGTGTGTATTTATTGAAATACATAATTAGAAATCGTTTCCTTGTGGAAATCATTTCTAATTATAGGTCATTTCAAATCGTTATATTATTGTTCAAATTTTCCAGCTTCGAACTTCCAAGTAGTAACGCGCTTTGATCACTCAATGAATTCAAAGTTCCTGTTTTAATTACTCCAAACATCTCCTTCGGAATTTCCCTTCATCCCCTTTCCCTCTCAACGAATAATTTTAATTTGTACAGGTTGGTTGAAAAGTTTTGAAAGCGACACCTATCAACCAGTACAGGAATCAGAATTCATACGCTATTCTTATATTTCATCCTTCATTTGAACACACACACAATTTTATTCCGATCTGTCAATTCATTCTTTGTTTACAAGCCATTCAAAGTCGACGTGTCAGTGTATTTTGTGAAAATGGAAAAATCCGAATATCGTGCAGTGATAACATTCTTCGTTCTGGAAGGTTTATCAGCAACAGAAATTCATACTAAAATGAAGAAAGTGTTGAAGGAATCTGCTCCTTCATTCCCAACTGTACGTCGATGGGTTTTAGAGTTTAAACGTGATCGTACAAGCGTTGAAGATCAATCACGTAGTGGACGTCCGAAAAGTGTAACGAAATCAGACATCATTGAGCAAGTCTATGATATTGTTTGTAAAGATCCGAGTTTGACTAAGCGTGAAATTGCTAATACCATAGGCATCTCGGATGAACGAGTACTCCATATTTCACACGAAGAATTACATATGAAAAAGCTTTTTGGAAAGTTAGTGCCGCATTCGTTAACAATTCAACAAAAACTGAATCGAAAACAAATTTCTCAGCGTAATTTGGAGCGTTTTAAGCAGAATAAGACCGATTTTTTGCGTCGTTTCGTAACTGTAGACGAGACTTGGATCTACCATCATGATCCTAAACTGAAACAATAACGTTTACAGTGGACTGAAGCTAGTTGTTCAGCTCCAAAATTGATTGTTGATTGATTATCTCGAAAAAGGTGAAACAATTGACTCTGAATATCATTGCAACCTTTTGGACCAGTTGGATGAAAGAATTCATGGAAAAAGACCCGGTTTACGGAAGAAAAAAATCATTTTTCATCAAGACAATGCACGTGTTCACACAAGTGTTCTGGCGATGGCTAAACTGAACGAATCGAAGTACGAATTGCTTGAACCCCCACCGTATTCACCAGATTTGGCTCCCTCCGACTATCACCTCTTCAGAAATTTGAAACAATCCCTTCGTGGAAAGCGTTTTTCGTCGAATGAAGAAGCTATTGCAGCTGTGGAACAGTATTTTGCGGAGCTTCCGGGAAATCATTACAGAGATGGTATAAAATTATTGGAGGATCTTTGGAATAAGTGTGTTGAAGTTGAGGGAGACTATATTGAATGAGAAAAATCATTTCATCAAAAAATACACATTCTTTCATTTTTGGTTTCAAAACTTTTCAACCAACCTGTGAATTTCTTTTTTTCCCGAAAGACACGCTCTTTGTCCTACGAACTTTCTTATTTCCTTTCTCAATATTTCTCTTCTCCGTGTTCACACACGCTTCTCTATCCCGTTTAATTTCTTTTGTCGTACTTTCCCATTGAGTTTTTCTTTTTCTCTCTCTCTCAATTATTCCTCATATCTTTCAAAATCAAACTGATTATTGAAATTCAAAGTTATACAATATTGTATTGGAATTCTAACTTTTATAGACTGTATAAAATGATTGTGGAATTTTACCCCAAAAAATGGTGGCAGCAAAGTTCCTTCACAAGTTGGGAATTTTTCACCATAATTTGGTGAACTTTTCCCTCATTTGTGGAGGATTCAACACCCAAAAAACAGAATAATTCCTAGAAGTGTTGGAAAAATCCCTCATTTTTCATGAGAAAACAATTCCCCCGCGATGAGGGGACGAAATCTACCAACAGTGTGAAGAAAAACTTCCCACATTTTTTACAGTGTACAAGATGAAAAAAGAATTTTGACTTCACTTAACTCTCTCCCTGTGCTCGGTGTACGATGAGCTGTAATTATTTCCAACTGGAACACCAGACTAAATGAATTTGAATTCAAATAAGTATCACTGTTTCCTAATTAGCGGTAGTTATGGTTACGCTATATACCAGATATATTTCCAAGCTCATTGTTCGCATCGAAACCTGAAGCATTTCCCTCAGATGTACAAATTCTTGATTCTCCAGTTAACTACAGTGAATACAATTACATTGTGGTGATTCCAAAATTCAGAAAGTTGGTAACACAACTGATTCCAGATCAAGGGTTCGGGGATCATTCAAAAGTTATGATATCAACCTTGAGAGGTGTCAACCAAACCAAACCGAAGGAGATCCTGTGCGGAACTTGGTTCTTGGTGGCGGTTTGGGCCAAGCTAGGCGTCCTTATCCGATTTCAGGCCCTATTTTAGTTACCTTCATAGGGCCTAGACAGGATTATCACGCACTCATCTTCAGGGCCTGCATAGTATCCCCAACTTGAGCCTGTGTAGGACACCCATGATGAAGCCAATGCAGGCGCTGCAACTAGAACCTTTAAAAGGATAATAAATTCTTGCGAATATTATCAAATTGAATAAATATTGCAAAGAGAGAATCCCAGGTGGGAACTTCTTCGATTGAAAACTAGGCTATCTAAGGCCCTATCTGTAACCAGATCAATTCGACTTGAGCCCGGACAATGCCTGGAATGGGCCGATTTCAATTCCAATTCAGGTCTTCCACTCAACATGACTTTGTTCATACATTATCGGACTGTATCAAAAAGCAGAACAGCCTCATTATGTCTTCCCGGGAAAGAATAATTCATATATGGTTGTATAGGAGCGTATATGGATCATATATGAATCATATATGAATCATACCCTAGTAAAAAAGGGTCATATATGTCTTATGGATACTTATCGGATTTTATATAAGTATTATTGGAATCCATATATAGTCATATGGATCTATATGGAGCTATATATAACTATATACGACTATGTATGGATTACAATAATACTTATATAAAATTCGATAATTATATATAAGGCATATATAACCTTTTTTTACTAGGGTATATGATTCACAATGAACATATATGAAATAAATATAAACATATATCAACATATATCAGATCATATATGAGCATATATGGATTTCGACCATATATGATCATGTATTAATGAGACTGTACATGGCCATATGTGATCATATTCAATCATACATTATCATATACATCCATATGTGGACAGAAAAATGTCACAATTTTTCACGGAACGTGATGAAAAACTAAAGGAGAGAGATCAATGCTGATAGATTCCCCACTTTCATATATGACCATATATGAATCCATATATGGGCCCATATATGGAATTTTTCCCCCGGGTTGCAATCAACCATACAGTCATGTTTTTTCTATTTCTTGATATTGTTCACCGATAGTGTGAACTCAGTAATCATGGATGGAATGTTTTTTCATGTGCATATATCGCAAAAAATCGATCACTTTGCATTTTAACACTTTTTTTTGGAGGAATATATGGGTGTATTCATACTGACATGTAATGTATACTGCGACACATCATTGCTATAATTAGTGAAACAGGCACATAAGGAAATCCCCAATATGATTTGAGTAAATTTTTTCCCACTAAGATGGTATTCTGTAAGAACTATTTGAGAACTAGTTGTGCTTTCATTGAACATTCTCCAATAATTGCACTTTTCTGACTCCCTGAATAATGATAATATGAGTAAGAAAGTTTGTGGAAATAAATGTTTGCATAGGAAATTGAATTCATGGATTGGGCAAACTATTCTTATCCGTCTATTGATCAAAAACATGTCTGTTTCTTAGAATGAAAAATCTTCTCTGTTCCATGAATTGAAATTCGAGTAAGCGCAGTGGATTGACTGCACAAAGGTAGCATAATCGTGAATTGAACATGGAAAAAAATCCCAAATTCTGCTTTGATTGTTGTTAATTAAGAGATGCGGTAACGTCTCAACGCCGAGTACATGAAAAAAAAATTGTGAGAAAAAGCATTTTTCAAAATGAAAAAGCAGAAGTTGTGCGCTACCGTGTATCTATACACGTAAACTGGGTTTTTACCGACCGAGACAAAACTTCAATGCACAATAACTTACTACACACTGTATTTCACGGAAAATTGATTGAACTTTCACTATATAATTCGAATATGCACTTTCGATCGAGCATACTTTGAACTCAATCCGTTCATGCGACGATGAGATATAAACATTTCAAATTTTGATGCGATAAAAATATCTTCAATATTACGTGTCTGGTTCATTATCGGTTTCTTCTTATCACTGTAGATTGTTCATTCAATCTGTCTCTTTCTTTTCTGATTGTTGATATATATCTGTATTTTATTCTTTTCCATCATCCAATAGCGTTTATCTAAATTATCCAATAGTATAGGTTATGATAATATTGAAAAAATGATTGAAAAATGAATGAACTACAGCCCTGGTAGAAATTTTCTCGAGTAAAATTCGGGGCACTAGCGAGTCCAACTTTTTTCACGGTAAGGGCCTTGTAAGTGAAACTTACAAGTACCTTGTGAGGCAAGTAACGCTTGAAACGATGAGGCACTCGCTAGTTATACTCACTAGTTACTCATCAAAAAATAGTGAAAAACTTGACAAAAACTATACATGAAAAAGTTCTACGGAAAAGAATGCCAGTCAAACATGTAGTAATCCCAGATAGCACAAGAGTTCTGGAAGAGTTCATAATGAATACAATGTATTCATATAGACCTCTTTTGAAACTCTTGTGCTATCTGGGAATTTTATATAAATACTACCCGGGAAAAAATAATTCATATATGGTCGTATATGGGGTAAAATTCACCAAGTGTTCCCACCTGAAAATTTCAATCTCATCAATGTTGATACAATTCCATGAATTTGTTGTACTAGTGACCCTCTTCGAATTGTGTTAACACCAGGTTTCTAGGAAGTCAGGTTTTCGTGGTACAGGGGTTTAAATTTCCAAGATTTTTTTGATCTGCGTTTTTTTGAAAAATCATCATCCTACTTAATTCCATTCAATGAAAATATGTTATCATTGATATTATTAGGATTTTTTTAAATTTTACGATAAAAATACTTTCATTCATGCAGAAGGAATATTTCACATAGAAATTCGATTTTTAAAAGTATTTTTGCATTTTTCGGTCACTGCGCCCCTTTTGATATTGATGAAACCCTGATTCCTTAGCTTCAAAATCATACAGGTTCAAAAATGGGACGAAGAAATTTCCCCAAGGTACAGAGTTCCAAGTGTGTACGTATCGTACTTTGAGTACGTGACGAGCACACCATCGATTTTCAGTGTATTGTTTTATGGAAAAAGTAATTATCAAATTTATTTTCTCAATTTTGCCTACCACATTGCTCAATACAACCATCTAGATTACCCCTTTCGAATGAATAATTGATTTTTGGTTGAAGAAAACAGGTCATACTTTATTAGGACATTATTGTAATAATTAGTCATACCAATTTGTCATCTTGGACCCATTAAATTTCTTCTTATTGATAATCAATTTTTATGGAAACGCGGCTACTGTAACTGGTAAAAGTAACTGTAAGTAGTGACTTTCTTTGTACAAGTTATAGTACTGTGATTATTTACAAAATTAAATTATTGCTAAATGAATGTACAGAATGATATTGAACAATTTGCAGTATTTATAATTATCAATCTTCTGATCCTTCTGAAAGGTTGTTCCTATACTCCAATTTTTATGCCTTCTTCGGGTCTTTGGGAATATATCATATCGCACTGCCGAAGAGTGAGTTTTAAGAATAAACGATGAATGTTCCATAGGTATTACACAATGGTATTTGAGAGTTCCTGCTATCGTTTTTCAAGTGCTTTCGTAGCCTCTATATGAGTACTCTTTGGACTGAAAAAAATTACAGTTTCTTTCAGATGTTCTTTAGCCCACTGATAAAGAGCATCCGCAGTCAAAATTTGATTTTCATTTGATGATGTTGACAGACTTGCACGTGCTGCAAGTCTCTTCAAATTTCCACCAATACCGTCGCAAGGTCCTTTGCCATCTGCGCTTGCATGAAAATGCCACTCAGCCGCAATTCCAAAATCATGTTCATGATGTAGATTTGCAAAATTATATTTATTCTTGAAATGTTGCGATGCTCCATCAGTGAAGTGGAAGATTTTTCCACATTCAAAATTATCTTGCAAATACTTTGTAATAATTTTTTGAAATTCATAAACAGCTACCGTATCATGAGTCAGATTATCAGACAAAATTGCTGTACTGCGATGTCTTAACTCATCTGTTCCGTAATAAATTACTGTTTTGAAAATGGTAACTTGGTTGTTATTCCAATGAAACGATTGAATAGCATTCTGAGCAATAAATGCATAGTTTTCAGCAAAATCACATGTAACTATGAATTCTCCGGCCTTCGAATTATCCTTGAGATTTTTAAGAAAGGACGATTGCTCCTTTGCCATAAAAGCGTGAGATTTCAACTTAGGTAACCGTTCACAGAGATCCTCCACGAAATCTCCTGCATCTGCTATTTCAGTTTTCAAAGTGCTGCGATCAGTTTGTTGCCAAATTTGATATTCTACTCTCTCAATGTACTGGTCTGTAAGATTCGATTGAAGAAAATCCTCAAAATTGTCTATTCCAGGACACGCTAAACACTTGTCCAGATAGCATTTAGAAGTAGGATTATCACATACAAGCATTTTAATAGCATCATGGTGAGAAGTCATGGGGAAATCCGTCGCAGACGTTAGTTTTTGTAAACTTATGGCATCTAGCATTGAATTCACGTTTTCATGATAAACACACACGCATACGGTCTGAGTTCCAGAAGCTCCAGCGAGTACACAATTGCGAGGTCTCAGCTGTAAAAATTTCGATAAGCTCACATCAACTGTAGGATTCTCCAATTTGAATGAAGAATACAATTCGGCAAGATTGCATAAAATCAATCTTTTTTGAACATGTTCACGCGTTCCATCATAAGTTTTGATCGAAACATAATCCTTCATGCCTGGCAATATCCGGCTATTTTCATCATCCAAGTAAAATGCTATGATGGAATTTTCAATCTCGCAAGATAACCTTCGTCCTCCCTTTGGATTTGGTGATGTTAGAATCCCGTTTTCAGCTACCAACTGTATGACTTTCCTAGCTTGACGTTCCGAAGCGTTGAATTCAGTAGCCAATGTCCTTCGTCCCCATGATTTTGGAACAAGGGTTAGGAGCAAAATCTTTTCTGAGTAACTGGAAGACTGTTTGAATTTTTCTTTCATTTGATCGAGAACTTCAATAGCTGATTCATGATGTTTTATTTGACACTTTCGATTTAAATTCTCAGACATTTTTGTTGATGGAACGGAAAAATCTTCTTCATTTATATCAAAAGTTTCCTCCCCGTTAATTTCAAGGTGTGGGACATCATCCTCTTCTTCGAATAATGTTTGATCCTAAGAGATAATAGAAATTTGTCAATTATCCCAGTTTTCTCCTCATTAGAACATTTTGGGGATGCACTGAGAAGAATAAATAGTGGACTCAACTACGCACGACAGTTGGATACGTTCAAATGCAATACTTCTTTGATTCAATTAGATTTGTAGTTGACTCAACTACGAATACTTGAATGAACCTTGAATTCAAATTGAATTGACGAAGGATTGTATTTGAACGTATCCAACTGTAGTTGCCTCCATTATCTCTTTTCTCAATGTATACTGTGTACTTTTTTGATGAATCGAATAATAAAGCGGAACTACCTCAAGTGAATTATTCTCGCATGTTTCCATCTGAACAGATTGGACATCGTACAAAGGTGACATTGAAGATATTACAGTCATGTCTTTCCTGCATCTACTACATATTCGGGTATCAGAGGGTAGATAATGATATTTTTTTCTCAGATTTGAAGATAAGGTTCGAAGATCTGAAGATTTTTTGTGACAGGGATATTGAAATGGATTGAAACAACGATCACCTGAACTCCTTCGTTTAATTCTGTTATTACATGTAGGAAACAGTCCTTCCTCAATAGAATAATTCAGCAGAAAATCAATCACAAAAACTTCGTAAACAAGAACGTTTCACTGATTTGATATTTATCTCTGTACATTAAAAACGACACAAAACCGTTGATGAGTTCAGATTGGAGAGAATGAGGTTGGTTAGGTTACAAATAAAGAAGAATCAGGTTGCCCTGGAAACATCCACAGTCACTATTCAATTGAAGCTTCAGGGCAGAAGTTTATATGATTGATAAGAATGAATTCAAATCCTCAGTGAATTAGAATCAGAGAATAACATTAAGAATCAGAGGATATTCAATTTCTGGAAGTGATTTTCACTGGGAATGATACAGAAAATTACGGCAGAATGAATTGTTCATTAGCATAAAATATTATTACACAATGTTGGCGTAGTGTTGTATTTGTTCACGATGGTAGCGGGTGGACGTGTGAGATCTGAGCACTTAAACTCCTCTGTAATTTCGAGGAATCTTCTCATCCCATTTCTTAATCTGTATGATTTTGAAGCTAAGGAATCAAGCTTTTGATTTATCAAGGTTTCATCAATATCAGAAGGGGCGCAGTGACCGAAAAATGCAAAAATACTTTTGAAAATCGAATTTCTATGTGAAATATTCCTTCTGCATGAATGAAAGTATTTTTATCGTAAAATTCAGAAAAAATCCTAACAATATCAATAATGACATATTTCCATTAAATGGAATTAATGAGGATGATGATTTTTCGAAAAAACGCAGATCAAAAAAATCTTGAAAATTTAAACCCCTGTACCACGAAAACCTGACTTCCTAGAAACCTGGTGTTAACACAATTTGAAGAGGGTCACTGGTACAACAAATTCATGGAATTTCATCGACATTGATGAGATTAAAATTTTCAGGTGGGAACACTTGGCGAATTTTACCCCATATGAGCGTATATGAATCATATATAAACATATATGAGATCATATATGAGCATATATGGATTTCAGCCATATATGATCATGTATGAATGAGACTGTATACGGCCATATGTGATCATATTCAATCATACATTATCATATACATCCATATATGGACGAAAAAATGTCACAATTTTACATGGAATGTGATGAAAAACCATGGGAGAGAGAAGTGAGATCAATGCTGATAGATTCTCCACTTTCATGTATGACCATATACGAACATATATGGTCAAAATCCATATATGCTCATATATGAATGCATATATGAATCCATATATGGGTCCATATATGGAAATTTTTTTCCCGGGTAACTTTAACTTTAACTTTTTTTCCGTAACTTTTTTTTGTTTCCTTGATAAATCTGGATAAACCTGAAACAGTAAGGTTCAGGAGTTGAATGTTGAGTTGAAAGTACGAGAGACCTGAAATACGAATCAAAAAGTAACAAATCTGACTAACATTTAAGATGCTGAAAAAATTACAGAAGAAAATGCATACTAAAATCTGACCGCTGAGTGACTTGTGTTTCAATCAGATCTGTTACGTTTTGCTTTGCATTCATAGCATTTCATATCTTCGAGTGAAAATCCATTTTTGAATTTTCATCGCTCCAAGTTTGCACAGAAACCTCAGAAAAGGTTTTAGATTCATATGAAAATTGATACATTTTTGAATGGCATTTTTCTCCGTGTACATTGATGGAAGGTTCTTATAATTCTACACTTGAACAAGGAAATACCCTGATGACACACGAACAATTCTTTTTCAAAAACAAGAATAGAGTTCTTCCAGAACTCTTATCGAACTGATGAATTCATAAAGAGCTCTGGAGGAGTTCAATGTTTGGGACATCAACGAGTTCTTTGAGAATGCGGAAAGTATTGTTTCATTACTTTCAAAGGACTTGTTAATGTCCCAAACAATGAACTCCTCCACAGCTCTTTGTGAATTATTCAGTTCAAAAAGAGTTCTTGAAGAATTCTGTTGTTGTTTTTGCAGAAGAATTCTTTGTGTGTTGTCAGGGTATCGAGATTTCGAAGGGATAACTAGTATCCCTACGGTTTACAGAATGTTTTCGAATTATTGAATATGGATATTGCATTATAAATAAACCTTTTCCTCAGTGTAGTCCACATATGGCTCATATATGGGGCATGTATAGGTCATATATGCATGTTATATAGCTCATATATGATTTCCACAAAATTCAATTATGGTTTACATACGGTTCATATATGATTCATGTCCACTAGAGAAGAATTCCCTGCTCACAGCATTTTCTATCAAAAATTTTTCAAATAATTTAATTTTTTTTGCATTTTTCAGGAAGAAATCACTGTCCAGATAACATACAAGAATTAATGATGGATTTTGGAAGAAGAACTTCTCTTGAACTCCTTTACAATTCAGAAAATTCTTACCGAGTTTTAAAAAGAATTCTTTGAATTCCAAAGGAGTTCAGGAAAAGTTTTTTTCTCAGAATTCATAAGTGATTCTTGTGTCTAATCTGGGTTATTGAATGTATGTTACATACAATACCCGTCTTGCAAAAAATCGTATGGAACTCTTAGGTTATCATTGAATAATTCAATTCACATTTCATTCACTGTTCAAATAACAAACAAATCATAACACTTACCATGAAGTTTACGTTTTCTTCGGTACTTTCTCACTTTCTTCCGAGCCAGTCGGTTTCTATACATTTTTATCACTGGATCACGTCAACCTCTGAAATTTTTCTAACCTCGAAAATTCTACGCAAGATCTCGCGAAAATTTTGCTCTCCTTTCAACCAGAGCTGCCAGATGAGCTCCGACGCTCAGGGGAAGAGTACCCCTACCATCACTTCATGTATATAATAGTCGTAAGTATTGGTAAGTAACACTTACAACACATACATATATGCAGTGATGGTGGCGGTACATTTCCCCTCAGCGTCGGAGCTCATCTGGCAGCTCTGCTTTTAACATGTGCAATCAAAAATTATACTTGCGCCAACTATATTAGTCAAAACTTTGATAGCGGTATCTTGTGTTCACGTATATGCATTGAACTCAATATGCATATTGATTTAAAAGCAGTGTTTGCATTGTTGTGAAGAATTCAAAACATGATTGTTATATTCAGAAGCATTACAAAGATTTAATGAACATGTGAGAGATTTTTCCATTTTGTGGTAAACATAACCTCAATACAATCACTCCAGTTATTCTCAAGATCGTTACAAGGCCTTGCAAGTCCCTCACAAGGGACTAGTGAGGTCTTTATGAGGCCTATAGAGAATGGCCAGAATGATCTTTGCTAAAGTATCTACCAGTCAAACTTGTGAGTAACTCACTGTTAGATTGCAAGTTCAGCTAGACTAGTTTTGCCTTAAGAACAACTCACGAGCGCCTCGAGATGACTAGAGAATGCCCAGAACAATTTCTGCTAGGATAGGTTACCACAGGTTATTCAGAGCAACGATCAAATTAAACACTGTGATGTTCTTTGTTTATTCAGGGAAGGTATACAGCAATGCACACACTAACTATAGATATACTCAAGAGACGATCGTCTACCCCACAGCGTCGTACGTCCTTTCTCCTCGGTGGTTCCTACCTCGCTGACCCCGCCATGCTGCGGAGCATACACCACATCTCTCCTTCATTCAAAGAAAATTTTCATACATGTTGCATACATCAAATCTAACCATAACATAATTACTCAGTATCGTGAAACATTTTTAAACATTCTCAAACAATTATACTACTTTTTGTTTATCGAATATTAATTAAACTAGTAGTGATGCTACAAAATTCATAATGATGTTTTCAACCGCTCCAAATCATCTATATTGTAGTTTATTCTGGTGTTTATGATTGGTCAGAGCGATTCTCTGTTTCGCCCTTGTTGATGAGGGTCCATTCATCTTCGTTGACCTTCTTGAGGTGAATTATATTTCTTCCGTAGTCCTTGCCTGTCATATCATTCCTCACGTTGATATCTGTGCTGTGCACTCGCGTTACCGTGTGTTGGGTTGGATTGAAATTCAACGTGAGTTTGTTTTCTGTGTTCATGTTTCTCACATATACCTTTTTTTCTCCTTGTCTCTGTCCCTGACCTCCGACTCCACTATTCTATGTTCGATATCCGAAACACTTGGTATTTTGTCGCGGAATTGTCTTTTAAAAAATAGTCCTAAAGGCGTTTTCCGGTGATCGTACGGGAGGTACTGTTGTACATGATCGAGTATTCTTGTAACTCTTTTTTCCAGTCCTTATTTTCCAATTGGCTGATCCTCAGACGTTTGAGCACGTTCCTATCTTGACGCTCCAGCTCGCCATTCATCTGCGGCCAATAAGGAATTGTATTGTATATAATAACTCTATATTCTTTACAGAACTGTTCAAAGGCTTCGCTGGTGACTTGGTTTCCATTATCACAAGTCAACGTCGCTGGGTAACCCAATTTACAGGAGATTTCTTTTAGGACCATGACTGTTCCAGCTGCTGTAATGTTTTGCATGATCTTAATTTCCTTATAAAGACTGTAGTAGTCAACCAGAATGAGTGAGTAGTCGTTGGTGGGCAAGGGACCCAAAAAATCGATTGCCACATTTACCCAAGGCTCTATAGGAAGTTCTTGGCGTTTCATGGGTCGTGGTGGGTCCGGGGCAGCTACCAGGGTGCATCCTCTACATTTTTTACCATGTTTTCCGCGTCTTTGTCAATTCTTGGCCACCAAACTTTAGTTCTCAGTCGAGCTTTCATCGCGACTATACCCGGATGACCTAGGTGAGCCGCACCCAATACTTGTTGGCGTAAATTCTTCGGGATAACGCTTTTCCTTCCCCTCAGTGCTATATCTCCTTAGTACCATATCTCTGAACGGAAGACTTTATAATCATCCACTGATTTTCCCCAAGTATCCTCGTGAATACCCGTTTTCAGGTTGGTGATTTCTTCATCGATTACCGAAGCTGCTTCAATTCGATGTAACGGTATTGCTATTGGTCTACTATATTTTATGATTCCGTGTATATAATTCTCCTTATCGAATGGTTTTCGCGTATTTGACTTACACAGTCTTGACAATGGGTCCGCAATATTTGACTTGCTCGGCTGGTACAGGATTTTATATTTGTAGGCCTGCAACCGAAGAACCCAGTTCTCTATTCGGGCACAAGGCCTTGATTTTGGCTCAAATATCGTCTCAAGTGGTTTGTGGCCGCTTATAAGCTTGAATTCTTCGCCAAACAGATATATGCTGAAGTATTCCGCTGCCCAAACAAATGCTAGGATTTCTTTTTCCGTTTGGCAGTATCTTTTCTCGCAGTTAGTGAGGCTTTCACTGCCGTACGCTATTACTCGAGGGCCATCTCGATTGATTTGTATGAAAACAGCTGCCAAACCAACGGGAGAAGCTTCAGCCGCAACTTGGGGACTGTCCATTGGGTTATAATAGCCAAGTGTGCGTATTTTTGACAAACCGTCTTTCAACTGCTGAAATGCCCTATCTTGCGAATTTGTCAGGTTTTTCTCAATATTTGCTGTTTTGTTCAATTCCAACCGTAATACAGTGATCCCAGATGAGCTCTGAAATGAGGGGAAGAGTTTACCCCACTTTTATGCCATATATATACGAGGGTGGATTGATAAGTTTCCGGCCTGACCAAGAAAAACAACGTTTTTAAGAATTTTTTTTTTTTATTTCTCAACATAATCTCCTCCAAGGCTGATACATTTCTCATGGCGGTGTTCTAGTCTAGTAATGCCATCTCTATAGACTGATTCGTCAAGCTCCTCAAAATACCCATTTACAGCTTCGATTACTTCTTCATTGTCCGCTAATCTCTCACCGCCAAGCCATTTTTTGAGGTTAGGAAACAGATAATAGTCACTCGGGGCTAGGTCTGGAGAGTAGGGAGGGTGCGGCATTAATTCAAACTTCAGATCGTTGATTTTAGCCATCGCAACGATTGACGTGTGCGCTGGTGCGTTATCGTGATGAAACAAGATTTTTTTCTTCGCCAGATGAGGTCGTTTAATTTTCACTTCGTGGCTCAAACGTTGCAATAAGTCTGCGTAGTATTGACCAGTGATAGTTTTACCCTTTTCAAGGTAATCAATGTATATAATACCTCTTGCATCCCAAAAAACAGTAGCCGTAACCTTGTTCGCCGAAAAAATTGTTTTTGCCTTCTTTGGAGTTGGTTCCCCTGGTCCAATCCACTGTTTAGACTGTTCTTTGGTTTCAGGAGTGTAGTGGTGGACCCAAGTTTCGTCAACGGTTACAAATCGACGCAAAAATTCGCTTGGATTACGCTTATACAACGCCAAATTGGCGGTAGAAATGTTCTTTCGAATCAATTTTTGGTCGACTGTTAGCAAACGCGGCACCCATCTTGCACAGAGCTTTTCCATATACAAATGTTGGTGCAAAATATTTTGTACACGTTCATATGACATCTTACAGGTCTCAGCTATCTCACGAACTTTTAATCTGCGATCTTTCAGCACTATTTGATGGATTTTTTCGATCATATCTGGAGTTGCGACCTCAATGGGGCGTCCTGAGCGAGGCTCATCAGAGGTGCTCACACGACCCTTTTTAAACTCGGAAACCCACTGCTTAACGGTTGAATATGATGGGGATGATGTCCCCAGTGTTGAGTCCATCTCTTCTTCAATTTCCTTCGGCGTTAACCCCTTCAAATAAAAGTATTTGGTGACAGCACGATTTTCCAGCTTTTCCATTTTTACGAAAAACACAGAGGCGTCTTGGTCAGCGTGCTCTCAAAACTAAACTCACATGGCGATCGGACTGAAACTATAGCTACAAGCTATCTAAGGATGGTACTATAGAACGCCACCTCAAGGGAGGCCTAGTGGCGCCATCTCTTGGTCAGGCCGGAAACTTATCAATCCACCCTCGTATGTAACATATGTAGTGGTGCACCTCTACATATGTTACATACATACATGGCACAGCGGTGGGGGATACTCTTCCCCTCATTTCGGAGCTCATCTGGGACCACTGCCGTAATAGTGCTCGTGAAGGCTCTGTGAGACAGGCCAAGTTTAGAATCCACTCACCCACAAAATTCACTAGGCCTAGAAAACTTTGGATCTCTTCTACAGTCGCAGGGTTGCGACTAGTTTGTATAACTTTCATGTACTTTTCGAGAGGTTTTACGTCTTCTTCTGAAAGTTCATGCCCCAGGAATTCAATTTTTTTTGTTTTTGTTCCGGATTCGTTTATATAAATTCACGTGCGTACTTTTCACGCGAAAATTCATATAACGTGCTATACTTTTACTCACGTAGGCCACCGCAACGACCTCGCCCTTTCTTCTAATCAGTTGTCGAACCAACACCATATCAGCAAGATCGTTGCTCTTCGACCATCGACAATTCCACCGTTCCTTAAGGGGGTATCCTGGTATAGTGGCTTCAAAAAATAGATTTTTTTCTACTGAAAACGATGGTATAATGTCTCTAGAATGTGCTCCCAAAACCCTAAATATGAATTCGTATTTTTAAAGCCAAAATGAGCTTAATAGCATTCATCCTCGAGCGTTCTGAACACTGAAAAAAAGGTATGGCTCTCACAGCTCCACTATTCATGTGTTCTTGCTGTCAGGAGGTATAAGGAAGAGAACTCCTCGAAAGCTGTTCGGGTGGACATACTCAAAATGCTAATGAGAGTTTTAACGCAACGATTTGGCGACCCGCTCCAAAGCATCTTCACTGCGGCCGGAAAGTTATTGAAATTGCTGCTATATGGCAGGAGGAATTTTCAATGAAGGCTGGATGTCGTTACTTAAAATGATGTCGAACTTGGGAATCGTGATTGGGACAACATGCAGGAATCATTCTGATGAAAACAACCATAGTCGTGTATCTTCGCAGAATCGTCGCAACAATACTGCTCTTCGAAACTTGAGAGATATTCATAAACAACGGCTGCTACAAGAAAATTAACTCTATGAGGAAGTCGAGGAGATTGTATATGGTGCAGGAATAGCAGAATAATGAAAAAGTACGAATAAATTAAGGATCATGGGCTTTTTTCAACCTCTTTCCTTGTTCGAAAACTTCAAACGCGTTTTTCTCGAAACCATGTTTCTGAAACTGGCGTGCAGCATAACTCAAAAAATTCTGGACCGATCATAATGATCTTGGTCTTTAATTGAAGGTAATTAAATTCTCTTGAATATACACCTCAACTCAGCCCGAAAATTTTCACTTAAAACAAGCTTTTATCAAAAACAAGGTGTTGAAAACTTATGGAAAACACAATTTTTTTCTCAAATAGTGATTTTAAAAATTTTTTTCAACAGAATAATTGATTATTTGGGTATATCTACGAACTGCATTCATAAACGTTACAAAAAAATTTTCTTTATTTTTTTCGAACCATCCTACGAGATGCTGGACTGCATGCCGTGCAGGAACAATTTTCGGCTACACTTATGTGTTCATTGATGTACCTTGCTCAAAATCTCATACAATGGCATTGAAAAATTAATTTGAACTCTCCAATATATGAGCAATAAACGCTGAAAATTGCAAAACTACACACCGAATAGTCTGCCAAAAAAAACCCACAAAAAGTGCTTGTTTTTGGTGTTCTGTACCAGGATACCCCCTCAAGTTTTAATCATAACGTCTTCAAGGACCGAAAAACCTCGTAAACCCAGTATTTCTCTTCGTGTACGCGATTATCAATCGGGTTAAAAACAATAACCGTCCGTTTCGCCAACCATAGTTTCGAATTTCTGATTAAAATTCAGAGTTCAACCAAAGCGGTCTTCAATTTCACTTTCAACCACGTTTTCTTCCTCATACAAAGGTCATGAGTCGATTCCACATCCTTTCCTCAGCATCCTATCATCTGGTCCTTCGAACCGGATTCGGCTCGATTCCTTGTCCTTCCATTCAAAAACTAAACGGTGAAAAGTGTGAAGAAAGTGCACCTGAAAAACTAAAAAGTTCTGTGAAAAACATTCATCAATTCCATCGAATACTGTGAACGATAAGGTGACATCATCCTTTCCCGCAGTACACCGCATCGACTTCGTTTATGAGCTGTTCTCTCGTTCCCGCTCTTCGTTTTGTCTACGAGGAAGAGTTCTCGCCTCCGCTGTCGTCTTGCCTACAAGAGTGTGGTCTCTTGTCCCCGCTGATACCGCTCCTATGAACGCGAATCAGCATACTATCATCACGAATCAGCTGATACTGAGTCCTCTATCCTCTATCCATTCGCTTCGATCTCTATATGAGATCCATATACTTCAAATTCATCGTTGATCTCTCACGTGAGTTTCCTCCAATATCGAAAGGGAAAAAGAAATCCTATGCATCCACTTAGAACACACTGAATGCAATTCTCGTGTTACACTTCCGACGTATATAACAGGTCATATCAATCTGGATGATATTTCCAAATCTTGTCGTTCGACAGATGAAATTCTGAAATTAATATCAATTTTATTCCTTATTTGAGTCTTTCACCCACATTTCTCTACTTGCAAGTATCATTGCGAACTCGTTATTCATCGTTCTCCCATTCTATAACCGTTTGTTATCCTCATATAGAATTATTACACGAATCGGTGATATATCGGATTCGAATTATACAAATTATATGTATAATCATTTATACGACAACAAGTCGACCTGCCATTCGACAAAATGACAGTAAGTGAATTAATTAATCGAATTCACTTGCGTTGAAGTTCGTCTTCGGAAATTCTAATCGCACATTCGTACACGAATCGTTGCTCGTCATATCAGCAACGCTCCTTTCCAATCCATGACGATTTCGTCCAACGATTATCATTTCAAATTAAAGGAGTGAATCTTCGTAGTTTACCTATCGAACCATCATGCCGTCGGACAGGGACAGTAGTGATGGTGAACACACTTTCTCGAAAGCCACCGAGGTTCTCATCGCTCGACAACAGCGACATATGACGAACATTGAGCGCACCTTACCCAACTTCAAGAAGATGGGAAAAGTCAAGATGACCTTCGCTGTCACAAAACAGAGATTATCCACACTAGAATCTCTTTTTTCGAAGTTTCAAGATCTGGATAGTCGAATTCACGCTCAAGCAAGCGAGGATTTGAAGAAGAAACACCCCTACTTCACAAAGGACGAATTTTTTACGTGCGTAGGAAATTACCAAGAAACCACTGACTACATGGCTGGAATCATTCAGCAACAGACACCACCACCAACTTCGCCTGAGAACGTGAACCAGCTGTGCCAGTCATTCATCGCAACGACGCATCGACCGGTAACAAATTTACCCCGTATTAATTTGCCGAAATTTTCGGGTGTTTTCTCCGAATGGGAGAGTTTTCGCGAGCGTTCTGAATCGATGATTATCTCCGATAAAACTTCAGATAATGTACAACGCATGCATTATTTAGTATCGAGTCTCAAGGGTGAAGCAGCCAAATCTTTGAGTCATTTATCTATTACCGCCGTGAATTTCACTGTTGTCTGGGGCATCCTTGAAGCGCGTTATGAGAATAAAAGAGGGCTAATATTCGCAGATTGACATACGCTTTCCAATTTGCCGAATCTAAGTTCGGAAACTGCGAAAAAGCTTCGTGATTTAAGAGATGAAGCTAATATGTCGCTCGAAGCTTCAAAAAATCTGGAAAGGCCAGTCACCGAATGAAACGATGTTCTTGTTTATCCAGTCTCCCGAAAACTCGATCGTAACTCACGTGAAGCGTGGGAATTTCAACTAGGCAACACTGTTGATATGCCGACATATACTGAACTAGATACATTCTTACAATTACGAATTAGAGCCTTAGAGGTAATGACTCCAAACGATGTAACTGTTGATAAAACGAAAAAACGTTCTGAACAACCTGAATCACGAAGTTTTCCAGCACTTACTGCTAATACATCGAATATCGTTTGTCCGATATGTGAAGCCAATCATCTTCTATATCAGTGCCAAGTTTGCCTAAATCAATCTCCGGTTCAACGGTATGACTTCATCAAGAAATATAAGCGATGTATTAATTGTTTCAGCGCAAAACATGCGCTAAATGCGTGTGCGAGCACCAAAACGTGTGAACATTGTCATCAAGAACATCACTGGTTGCTTCACTTCCAGGAAAACTCAGAGCGAACTCGTGGTGACAATTCTGTTTCTAATTCACTGTCATTGTCATCTACGAATGACCAATCTCTACCGACACATTGTGTCTCAAAATCAATTTTGGAATGCCACGGTACTCTATTAGCAACCGCTCACGTGCTTGTTTTTCCACCACGAAGTCGTTCAATTAAAATTCGTGCGCTGATTGATCCTGGTTCTGTTGCGAAGTTGATAACCGAGAAACTCGCGCAAGACCTTCGTTGATGTAAGAATAAATGTTCAGCACTCGTAACCGGAGTTGGCGATATCAAAACCCCTATTCGCTATTCGACATCGCTGACATTAGCACCTACAACCGCGAATAACACCAATTATACAATCACAGCGCTAGTACTCAAAACTTTAACGCAATATGTGCCTTCACGAACCAATGTGAATCCTATATGGCCGCATGTTTCTGAATTGAATCTCGTCGATGCTAATCCAATGAGCTCGGAACCAATTGATCTCCTTATCGGCGACGAATTGTATAGTAAAATTATTCGCGAAGGAATTCGTAGGGGATCCGAAAACGAGCCTTTGGCTCAAAATACCACGCTTGGCTGGATCTTAACTGGCCCAGTTGGAATCTCTTCTGATAAAACTTCTATTGTAAATATTTACCATCAGAATCTCTTTGAAGATCTTGATGGATCCCTTCGCCGTTTCTGGGAAATTGAGTCAATCCCGCCAATGGCTCATTTGAGCCCAAAAGAAGCCCAATGTGAAGCTCACTTTGAGCAAACTCACTGCCGATTACCAGATAGCCATTATATGGTCAGGTTGCCGTTTAAAAATGCCCCCCCGATCGATATTGAAGAATCGTATCCGATAGCAGTCCGAAATTTATGACAAATCGAAAGGCAATTCAAACGTAATTCCGCTCTGGCAAATTCCTATCGATCGTTTATGACCGGATATGAAGACATGGGTCATATGATCAAAGCTTCTTCGACACCAAAAAATAATCTAAGTCAAAATTATTACATTTCGCATCATGCTGTCACACGCACTCATAGTAGTACGACGCGATTAGGTGTTGTTTTCAACGCGTCATCCCGAAGTTCCAACGGTAGTTCATTGAATGACCACTTGTTGATCGGAAGAAAATTACAAACCAAACCCGCATCCATAATCTCGAATTGGCGTTCCTACCGTTATGTATATTCTGCGGACATCGAGAAGATGTACCGCCAGATCCTCGTTAACCCAGATGATGTCAATTATCAGCGTATCCTTTGGCGCGAATCAGCTACGGAATCTATCGAGGAATACAAACTGCTCACCGTAACTCACGGAGCCGCTTCGGCCCCATACCACGCTTTACGCGTTTTGAAACAACTGGCCGATGATGAAGGCCGAAATTTGCCGCCAGCACAACCCGTCTTACTCGAGAGATTCTATGTTGACGACTGTCCTGACTCAAAACTATGCAGAGGGATCTATTCTCTGGAGACTTCGCCAACCTCACAAATGGCACCCCTATCAAAAAAGGGAGCCCTCTATCCAGCTTGGACCCATACTTAGACGACACAGGTCTTATGCGCGTCGGAGGGAGACTCCCTCATGCGAATCTTTCCGAAAATGAGAAACATCCAATCGTATGAAAAAGTCATCCCCTATTGATTCTGCTCATTATGCACATTCACCTTCAAAACCTCCATGCGGGACCTATTTCAACCTTGGCCACGCTTAGAGAGGAGTTTTGTATATTACGAGCACGAACCACTGTGAGAGCTGTACTACACCGATGTGTAACTTGCTGCCGTGAAGTAGCGAAAACACCACACCAACTAATGGGTGATCTCCCAGATTTTCGAGTCCAACGAACTTCGCGAGCGTCCGTTCACGTTGGCGTCGACTATGCTGGCCCGATTCTTGTACGTCCACGCTCTGGACGTGGTTCTGAAACCTACAAAACGTACGTGAGTTTGTTTATTTGTATGACCACAAAATCCATTCATCTTGAATTGGTTGACGGATATACTCCCGCTCCGTTTCTAGCCGTTTTTTGTCGATTCACGCCCCGACGTGGATTACCATCTCACGTCTATTCCGATAACGGAACCACGTTCCAGGGCGCGAACGAAGAAATACAGGGAGCCTTTCATAACACCACTTCATATCCAAACTTTATCAACCGATTAGTGAGCGAGAGAGTTGCGTGGCATTTCATTCCACCAGCCGCTTCACACTTCGGTGGCCTTTGGGAAGTCGGAGTGCGCAGCGTCAAACATCATCTCAAGAGATGTATAGGTTCCCATACACTTTCGTTCGGAGAAATGGCCACGCTGCTCTGCCGCATCGAATCCTGTATTAATTCACGACCGATCTCAGCGACGTCGGATTGTCACGATGATTACCAAGTTTTGACCCCTGGTCATTTCCTCATAGGTGCTCCGTTACGAGCCCCTCCGGAACCGAGAATATTGAGCCTCAATGAAAATCGTCTTTCGCGCTGGCAACTAGCCCAACGCATCTCGGAAGGGTTTTGGCAATCGTGGTCGAGATACTATTTGCACAGCCTCCAACAACGCCCGGAATGGCGTAACATTCAGATACTAGCCACGAATGGCAAATTAGTTTTGTCAAGAAACTTGTTAGCTCCCCTCAGTCAATGAGAGTTTGGCCGTATCATAGAGTGTTGCCCCGGCGATGACGGCATCGTCAGAGTAGTGAAGATCAAAACCGCTCGATCTGAGTATACGCGTCCAATCACGAAGCTCTGCTTCTTACCGATAAACTTCAATAATCGAACCGACCAAGATTCGGCCTTGGCGGGCGGTCACCCTACGTGATGCTCCCACCTCCTATTGACTAAACACGAAACGTTATCCCGTACTCTCTTCGGGGCACATTGTTATAACTGCGTAAAACCTAAGTTTTTTTTTGTTATTAAGTACCAAACTGTACCAACCGAATTTTGCTCGAAATTGTAAATCTAGCGTTTCTCAAATGAGAATTTGTAAATAGTAGATTTGAGTGATAATTAGCTGATAAGTACAATCTTGTAATCACTCTTTTCGAATGTGATACCATTCGAGGCGGGCGGTTATGTTCTGGATTCGTTTATATAAATTCACGTGCAAACTTTCCGCGCGAAAATTCATGTAACGTGCTATACTTTCACTCACATAGGCCACCGCAACGACCTCGCCCTTTCTTCTAATCAGTTGTCGAACCAACACCATATCAGCAAGATCGTTGCTCTTCGACCATCGACAATTCCACCGTTCCTTAAGTTATGATCATAACGTCTTCAAGGACCGAAAAACCTCGTAAACCCAGTATTTCTCTTCGTGTACGCGATTATCAATCGGGTTAAAAACAATAACCGTCCGTTTCGCCAACCATAGTTTTGAATTTCTGATTAAAATTCACAATCCAACCAAAGCCATCTTGAATTTCACTTTCAACCACGTTTTCTTCCCCATACAAAGGTCATGAGTCGATTCCACATCCTTTTCCCAGCATCCTATCAGATTTATATACACATTTTGCCTCGTTCAGAAGAATGTGGTTTTCTTTTGATATGTCCAATACTTTCTCGAGTCTTTGATCGTATTCTTGCTCATTATTCCCATGCATGATGATGTCATCAATGAAATTCGCTGTCACTTCACATCTTAGAAGTATTTTCTCGAGGGTTTTTTGAAAGATTCCCGGTGCACATGATATTCCAAACATGAGCTTTTTTTACCTGAATAGTCCTCCACTTGTACTGGAGGTTGTAATGTATCGGATTTCCTTATCAATCTCTATTTGTCCTCCTAATGCTGCAACTGATAACTGAATCCTCGTCTAAATGAAAAATATAATCAACTTCGTCGCTCTTCTTTGTTCTCGCTTTGGTTTCTTTGCTGTCGATTCCATTCTAGAATTGGCTGTTCGCCTGTTCTGATTTGTTCTGCATTGTTGTCGAAAATGACCCATGAATCCACATTTTATACACCTTTTATTTTTAGCTGGGCATTTGATGTCATCTGAAGAGTGTTTGTTACTGCCGCATCTAGAACAAGTGTTTTCCACGGTATTATTCTTTTCCCCGAAATTTCTTCTGGGCTCTATTTCATTTATATGCTGTAATTTCTGGTCCGTGCTTTTGTGCTCAATTTTCTCCAGTTGTCGAATAACCGCTTCTGAAGTATTCGCTTCACTTATTATTTGCTCTAGGGTGATGACATCCCCTATCGAAAGAATTTTCTTCCTCAGTTCTCCTGAGTGACATTTTCCGATAATTTGGCCTATCAAGTGTCCGTCCTTATCTTTGAATTTGCATTTCTCCACTTGGTTGCGAAGTTTGAGCAGAAGTTTTTCGAATCGTTCTCCCTCCTCCTGTTTTATCAATCTAGAGAGATATCGCTCGTAGTACCTACTTTGTTTGGGGGAGAAGTAGTCGTGCAATTCACTAAGAGCAATTTCGTAAACATTCACCCCATCCGCTTCCTCGATGTGGGCTCCCGGTATGTTGTAATATATTTCTTGCAGTTGTAGACCTTCAACATGTGAAAGTGTTGCACGTTGTTTTGGAGGTTATTTTATATTACCTGCTAACAGGTAGGTTTCCAGTGCCCTTCTCCATTTCTCCCAACGTATACCAATATAAGCTGGGAGCCTTCAAGGCTGGTGGGAGTTAACGTTGCCCTTGTCTCGGCCATGCCGTGATCTGAAAGAAAGGAAAAAAAATTTCTCTATGGTTTTTCTCTGCGCGGTCCTTTATATTTTGTAACAATATCGTTATTGCGTGACCTTCTTTTAGACATCCCTCATGGATTATTTCATTCCAAGGTAATATGGGACTTTGGGTTCTACCAACCATATCATAGCTGCTTGGCCTTATGACACATATTTACCGTGTCTCAGATCTCATATCCTAGATGCTCTGTTTGCATGGCATTTCAACGCTAGTTCAACCTTTCTCAATATTATGTTACTGTCTGTTATCAGTGGCAACACTTGGTTACTGCGTAACCCGTTTGTTGACATACTTACAACGGCACAACTATATTTACGTTTTCATTTATGTTTTCGTACGCTCATGTCCCATTACCTTTCGCAATACAGCGTCTTTGTGTGTGAGGGTTTTTACCCCTTGCACTGAGAAACATCTTGATAATACCAAATACCTCAGTTGACGGAACCCTGCTTACTCGAAGAATTAGTGTGTTTATCGTAATTCGAACTACGTAGTAAAATAATTTTTCCTCACAATACATCAAGATTTGATTGTATTATTTTTTGATGCATATCCAAAAGTTTGTTTCCACTTGTGAAAAAGAGAGCTTATTAATTGATCATGAACGAACCAGTCTTTGCGGCAGACAAGATTTTTCAATAGTTAACCAACCTTGTTTCGATTGAAACAAATTTGGGATACTTTGAGCTCAATGTAGCACGATTGGAATATACCTTAATTATATAGGGGTGTGAGGTGTCTCGAAAGATTATCATAATAAAATTGTACTGAAAATAAATATATATGGATGTATATATACATATATATATTCTTCAAACATAAGGTATCACGTTATGTTCCCATGATAAGTTCTATTCGGAATAATAATTGAATCAATTCCACAACCCACCAGTGGTGATACAACCAAATCCGATAAGAAAGTGGGAATAAAACACCTCCTGCATCGCCAAATGTTTCTTCCTCACTGTGTTTGTGTGATGATTGCTTACATAATCTACCCTACTTGATTTTCCTTTTCTTTCTTTTTCATTTCCTCTGCGTTCAGTACTCACGTTTGTCCTCGTCGCCGGTTGTGATGTTCTTCGTTTATTCAGGTAAGGTATACAGCAATGCACACACTATCTATAGGTATACTCAAGAGACACTCGTCTACCCCGCAGCGTCGTACGTCCTCTCTCCTCGGTGGTTCCTACCTCACTGACCCCGCCACGCTGCGAAGCATACACCACAAACACGATCAAATCACTTGGAATTATTATATATACTTTCATATATCACTTTAGAAACATTCATGAATGAATAAATGATGGAGAGGTTATTTGTTAAAAAAACAAAAAGTTTGAGGAAGGTATAAATAAATCTATTTGCTACATTCAGAAAATTGGGATATACACAGGTAAGCTCTGTATGATGGACTATTCATGAAATGCATTCCTCTAATCGGAACCGGAGACAAATAATAGAAAATCATACAAGGTTAAGACAAGGAAGATAATTCAAATTTATAAATTCTGAGGCAAAAGCATATCGGATATATCATACTCCCTTCATGGACAGTCCACTACTGTCCTGTCCTCCTACTAGAGTCGTTGGCAGATGATCAAATGGATCATACGGAGCATGCTCAAGGGGAATGATTCAAATTGATTCGCAATCTTTCTATAGGTAAAAACATAACGGATATATCATAACTCCTGAGGGACAGCCAGCTACTGTCAATTTCTCCAATTAGGATCATAGACAATTGATGGGAAAGATTATACCGAGCTCGCTTCAGGATTATTCGAGTTAATTTGCTATTCCTCCACAGATAAAATTATAGGGGATATACCATACCCTTGATGGACAGTCCACTGACAGCTTGCTCGAAGAGAAGTGAATGAATGAAACATTGCCCTCCCTACAAACTTCCGATCTTAGTACGCATTTTGGGACATTCTGATTTTTCATGACCTTTAATTCCACACGCGTAACATTCAAATGGAAAAATACTCGATTTTTTGAAAGGTTTTCCACGAACACTTTCAGTGCACTTTGCTTTCTCCTCTCCTTTCGTATCAGAATAATAAAATGCTACGCTTTCAAGATTCTCATTCGGATTTTTCTCTCGAGCTTGGCGCGTTCTTTCATGAAGTGGTTTATTTTTAATAAACTCAATGTTGACATCTCCCGGGTCCTTCCAAAATAAAACACCGAAACACGGAGTCACGTGACGATATGATTCAGGCATGGCCATTAATAATTGTGAAATCATTTCTTCATCTTGCATCACAGCACCAGCTCCTTCAATCTCTTGAACTTTACGGAAAAATAATCCAAGGAATACTGTCAGTTCACCTGAGATGATTTTCATGTTGCTCAATTCTCTTTTTGAATCGATTCTCGCTGCTAGGCCTTTTTTCGTATATTTCGATTCCAAAGCTTCAAACATGTCTTTTGCCGTTGTCTTTGTTTTAATTGTTCTCATGACACCATCGGTTATCCATTGCACTATGATATCTCTCGCTTTTACATCAATTTTCTCAAAATCCGCGTCTGTCATAGTTGGTGGTTTTTCTTGCAACGCCACTATACAGCTCTCACGTTCCAAACGTATTTTTATACGGAATTCTCAATCCAAAAGTACAGTACCGTCGAACGGCTTGAGTTGAGTCACTTGAGCTGTTGCCATGCTTCCTGTTTATCTTCGAGAAAAAAAACTTCTTGTTTTTCACCAAACTTCACATTTCTCCGACAAACTCAATTAATTATTTCCTCAAACCTCTTGAAACCTGACGCTTCTTTTCTCTGGGGCCATAACCTATCGGGGGTAATCAAAGATATACAATCAGAGGTTGCTAAACGAAACACGAACCTTATCCAAGAAGCGCAAAAACGATAATAATACAAAGAACAGTTACATGAACAAGTATGGTGCACAGACTTCTGAATACACTCCATAGAGGGCAGCACCAACCTTCTTTTATACATGGAAGAATTGTATATTAACAATACTTTCATAGCCAAGAGTCGTTATCGGATTGCTTGAGTAGTATCACAGGTGCATAAGGAAACACGAAAAGAAAGCAAATATACCATAGACCTATACGTTATCTACCACCACTATCAATTTCATATAGTCGGTCTTGTGGAAATTTCGTATTGAATGGATGAATTACAGATTACAAAGTGGATTCTATTGATAATGAATGGCATGACATGGATGATCAAAGATTAGGTAATGAATCAATAACTGAATCATCACTCATAATCAGTAAGGATTCATGATCAATTGATAATGAATCCTTAGATTCCTCGAGTAGAATTACAGGTGGATGCAGGAGAAACAGGCAAGATGCTAATATATCATACATCTGTATATCATGAACCAGCAGGATCAATATCAACAGGTAGCACTGTAAGAAAATGAAGAAAAGGCAGGGGTGCAGAGGATATACAACAGTTCCTTGCGTCGAGTATACTACAATCAGATTCTTTCAATAAAATCACTGGTAGATGAAGAAGAAGCAAGAAGGACGCAGATGTACTATACATCTCACTGGTGGAAATATTTCTCTTAGAATTTCTGAGAATCTCTGAAAAACTCTAAAAATTCAGACATTTCCTACAAATTTCTGCAAGTCTCCACAAAACTCAGGATCATTCTGAAAATCTCTGAAAATATTCTGAGCATTTCTGAAAAACTCTCAAAATTGGGATTTCCACGAGGGCTGTATGTCACTCACCATCATGATCATTGGGTAGCGTTGAGAGAAAATGAAAGAAAGACAGGAGCGCTGTGGGTATAACACAAATTTTCGCATCGGATGCACTTGACTGACCAATTGACGCATGATTACGCAGACTGTTTAGGATCAACTCGACGAAAATTGAGCAGATACAAAAGTATTTTGATTATGGAAATTGTTGTAGAATAACCACAGATCAACCTGACTGATATGACTGGAGATACAATTCATTCTAAATATTTTCTCCCAAAGTTCTATCTCTCCAGATGTTCCATTCAAGCTGGATTACATTCGTATTCTTACAAATTTTTATTTTCATCTTTCATTATCTTTGTTTTCAAATGATTCAATTCTTGAATATCATGAATAATCAATATCTTCATCTTCATATATTCTGATATTCACAGATCATTATTCTTAGATATGTGTCACAAATGAAAAAAATATTATTCAACCGCCCATTTTTCCCTTCATTCCAACATATATTTAATGATGAAGATTTGTGAGGGTGGGGATATGTGAGAATAGATATTTATCAACTGAATAGATAGATTTATCAACAGTGATCTGAAAATTGAGATGATTGAACATACAGATTAGGGTGGAGTGGAAAACAAAAAAAGTCTCTGAATCGAATCGTAATAGTGCGGAAAAGTTGCTACTCTTCAAGACGAACTCAGGAAAAAAAAAATTTTGAAATCGGATAAGATCTTCAACTCGCGCATTTCGTTTAAAATTTTTGAATTTCATCGAAAATTCAAGGATATTTCAAAATATTCGAGTTCGCTCGATTATTGTCCGATCAAGCTGATTTTTGGTTTGTGGTATTATATTGAGGTTTTTATTGGAGAAGAATATACCCCCTCCCCTCCTTGATAAAGCTTGAAGCGAATCAGAAAGTCTATTTTTCCCTCAAATCGCCCTTAATAACTCTGTCGACACCGTCCCGTTATATCGCAATAATTCCCACTGTATAGAATAATATCATTACTTCAATTGAATCCCCCTTCCAGATAACGGCAAAGGGGGTAGAAAGGAGGGGAGGGCAGGGGCGGATCCAGAGATCTGTCTGGGGGGGGGGCGAAAAGTACTTATTTGAACTTTAAAAAAAATAAAGATCGTAGGAATACAAAAACTCCCCATTGCCGGAACATATTTGGTTGGCTTGGGCGGGGTAATTGCCCCTACCGCCCCCCCCTTCGAATTCGCGCCTGGGGGAGGGGTCATATCCATGTTTTATCCCAGTATGCAATATATGCAGCTCTTCGCCCGTCACACTTGTCACGACTCAGAACTCACCACGAGAAGGTGGCTGCACCGCGAGTTCCACCCACGCCCTACCCAACCAACCAACCAAATGTGGGCATGGACTCTATTTGAAGTCAGATTTTGTTTCGAATTGTGGCATTCCTGCTTGAGAGTTAAGAGTTGCTCGAATGTAGCCATCTCTCCTGTCGTGTCCATATACTTCTTTACTGGCTCTTGTTACCAGTTTTACACACCGTTCTACTGCCTGAGTGTGACAAGGGACTTCTTTCAGGTCTATTTCTAGTGTTGGTTTCTGTTTCTCCTTAATGAGCATCGAAATTTGCTGTGCGGAAAGAGAAGACAAAAGTGGGGGACAGGTAAGTGTAACCTTAGACCAATTGATGATGTCAAAGTACTCTTGCGCTTCAAAATTAAATTCAGGTACTTTAAAAGTCCTTACAAAAGCTTTTTTTGTCACAGGTTTTTCTTTTGTTTCGAGGACTCGCCTTAGACCTAGTTCTCTAATGCGCTCATCGTTATCCATTACCATAGACAGCAGAACATTTTCTGGATGGGCGAAGAAGCCGTTTGTCTGAATGACTTTATGTACAATATTCCTTACTTTAGGAGGTAACTTTCGACATCTTTTGATACAATCAAAAATGTGTTTTGGTCCTTCAAGAATAGAAGATTTTGTCTTAATTTGGAACCACAGTGGTACGTACATGTGTAATATGTATGTCACTATAAGCTGCAGGGTTTCTGACGGGTTTGCAGTGGAAATATATAGCCTAAGAATTCTGTTAGCTGTGGTCAACCAACGAGCATGTGCTATTGGTCCCGGGTCACGGTTGGCTAGATCTGTTGAACAGGATCCTGAATCAATGCTGAGAGCAATCTCGTGTAAATATCTTTGATCTTTACTGAGGATTTTGAAATCAATCTCTGGCAGAACGCAGCTGATCGGCTGAAAATCAACCACAGGCAACGACTCATATTCTGCAAGTTGTTTGCAGATAGCACCTGTGAATGAATGAGGACCACTTGTTCCCCCATCAAGATCTTCGATGAGATGCCGCAAAGGCAATTCGTTAAAGTGCATGAGGCAGATAACCCATTGTAAGGGTTTTTGTAATTTCATCTCAATATGTTTAATGGCTCCATTTTTCCAGCCAGTATTTGTTGCTGTACTATCGCAACCGATAACTGCAATACCAGATGTATCTATAGCATTGTCTTCGAAGTACCTCACAATGCTGAGGGCTGTATCCTTTCCGGTATTTGAATCTGGTACTATATGGCAAACATATTTTAAGCCAGGTTCCTCAATAACAGAAATATGTCCTTCTTTTTTCTCTGTTTGGTAGCGTTTACCGTTTCTTTCTTCTAAGTACAGTGTGTTATCTGATCTGCCGTCAAAGTACAAACACTTAGGACCCTCTGCTTGTCGCTCAATAAGCTGCGCTTCAACTAAACTAGCTCTGCATTTTTCTTTCTCACGTCTAATCTTGCTTCGATCAATAATCATGGATGAATTTTCATTAGTGACTAATCCCACATCTTTCAGCACGCTTGAAGCTATGGCTGCTGCTGCTCTGTCAGAAACCCCATACCGATCACATATCCCCCCAGTTGCTGGCAATGACAAACGCATTTGTTGTTTTTCAGAAACAAAAGACGTTGAGCGTGGGAACTGAAAGGTTGCATCGTGCTGTTCATTGTCACTTTCTCCAAAATGTTTATTTTCTGTTTCAGGAATAGTGCTAAAAGAAGACGGACCTGCAGCAATTTCTATAGAGGAGTGCTGCAGAAGATTACTACGTTCCTTCCTCTGCATTTGTTTTGTCAATCTTTTGGTTTCTGTCAAATCTTTGGCTCCAATTTTCCCCTTCCTCAAATACCTTTGTGCATACAGAAACTTGAGTTCTACTACAGGTATTTTTCTGTCTTTAGAGCACCTGCATTGAATGGCAACAGGATCGGAGCAAATGCATGCACTAAAAGATTTGTTGCAAATGCACTCAAATGTCATAGGGCATTTACATGTAGAAATATCGAATAAAGTTTCACATGACCCTTGGATAAAGTTCTTGTACTTTTCATGTGTTTTTTCCCTGTTGTAAGATTTTCTGAGAACATAATATTTGTCATGCAGGACTTTTATTTTTTGTATTATTCTGGCATGAGAAACGGCAGGAATGGAAGCTTTGCAATACAATGCTTCCAATTGTGAGGCTACACTGCTAGCCACTAAAGAAAAGTTGACTTTCTTCCCGGAGCACAGTCTATATCTTTCCTGGTGAAAAGCTCTCACGACATCCGCAGATGTTGGGAGGAAGGAAAGCGGCAATGGTCTTGGGGCCCCGAAGAAAGGACATGCCGTGTCTTCACGTGTCAGGGACATTGATAACCGATAATCAAGAATGTGTATGTGGAAATATATGCGATGCACATCAGTGCGTGTGGATTGTTTATAAGACACTCAGTCTGTAATAACGCTCTGACGATACAACAGATAATCAAGAATGTGTAGGTGGAAATATATGCGATGCACACAAGTGCGTGTGGATTCTCTATAAGACACTCAGTCTGCGATAACGCTGCGACGATACAACCGATAATCAAGAATGTGTATGTAGAAATACATGCAATGCACACAAGTGCGTGTGGATGTTCTATAAGACACTCAGTCTGCAATAACGCTGCGACGATACAACTCTACTGTGCTACTGGATAATTAGCAAAGACAAGTAAGGAATGCCAGCCATTGAGTTTATGCCCCATAAGCAATTTCAGTTCATATAATAATTGAAGCGATAAGGATATTCTATAATACACCGGAAATTGTTTCGATGTAACTGTAAGGCGTCGACACCTATTTAGGGTGATTTGAGAGGAAAACGTGCTTTATGACCCCGTGCAGGCTTTCTGTGTTACCCCCTCCCCGTGAAGGGAGGAGGGGGATATGTTTTTTTTTTCCATTAAAAATCTCAACATAATGCGACAAACCAAAAATTAGCTCGATCGGACAATAATCAAGCAATCTGGAATATTTTGAAATATCCTTGAATTTTCGATGAAATTCAAAAACTTTAAACGAAATGCGCGAGTTGAAGATCTCATCCGATTTCAAAATTTTTCTTTTCCTGAGTTTGTCTCGAAGAGTAGCAACTTCTCCGCACTATTGCGATTCGATTCAGAGACTTTTTTGTTTTTCACTCCACCCTAATACAGATCTCTGATGGGGAATGTTTAATTGAAAATGGAGTATCTGAGAGGAAGAATATTTTTGAGTATTATATATGTTATAAATGATATTATGACTACGGATATTGTTTTCGAATGACTGGAGATCGACCTGATTGATGTAGGTGGAGGAAGAATTGATTGTTGAATATTCTCTCTTAAAGTTTGAACCTTTCAGTTGTTCCATTCAAGCTGAATTGTATTTCAATTCTTACGAACTTCTATCTTCAGTTTTAATTACGTTTGTTCTCAAATAATTCTATTCTTTGATATCACCAACGTTGAATATTTTCATCTTCACATATTTCCACTTCTGCAGGTCTGTATTCCCAAAGACAGGGTGGTCCATTTGAAGTGATATAGTCAAATACCTCGGAAACTAGTGAAATTGAAAAAAAATGTTCCAAAAAAGAAGTTGAGGGTTCCAAGGGGGAAGTATGATGCTGACCTTGAAAAATCCCTCAGAGGTCATTTTGGAGGTCATTTAGGGGTCCAGATGGTTTTGTTGAATGGGACCCCCATTTTTTTATCCTGGCATGGGAAAGCTGGTTTCAAACCCTTTACGAAACACTGGTCACGGACCCCTTTCCGCCCATTGGGGTGCAAGTTATGGACCGTCAAAGTTATTGATGAACTACTCTTAGTGCTACCCAGGAACAACAACGTGGACGTGGTTGTCCTCTGTTCCCTCCTGGGTGCTTCATTATTGTGAGTCCCCTTGCCTCTCACATGTGGGGTGCTTGATTATTGTGAGGCCCCTTGCCTCTCACATGAGGGGTGCTTGATGCTGTTACAATAATTGCTCGAAGTTACCCCCCTCTGCCTGGATACATAATCCCAGTCTCTGCCGAAAATTTGTAACCGTCTTCAGAAACACTGATCGCGGTATGTTGGCACAAACAGTGTGGATGCGATTGATCATGTCCTCCCTCGTTGTTGATTGGGCCTTGAATACTTCGTCTCTCAGAAATCCCCTCAAGAAAAAGTCGGGAGATATCAAGTCGGGTGAGCGTGGAGGCCACGCAAATGGCCCACCTCGTCCAATCCACCTCCACGGGAAATGATGACCAAGGTATTCTCTCACGATAAATGCGTAATGGGGTGGCGCTCCATCTAGTTGGACCCACATCCTCTGCCTCGTTTGTAAATCAAGCAAGCCTGGTAAATGATCCGCCAGAAATTCCAGAAACATGGGGCCGTTCAAAGTGCCGTTGAAAGAATGTGGACCGAATAAATTGAGGATCGTCAACCAGCCTTGCTCGTGCCCAGTTGCAGAATCTAATTCGGAGTCTCATGTCATTTGAGACTTGAGTAGTGAGAGCTTGAATTAACGTCATGTGGTATGGTCGATATTTGATATGCTCAAAGATTCTCAAAACAGTAGTCCGGAGTATACCAGTTATTCGTGCCAACGATCTGCTACTAACATGAGGGTCCAAGTAGATAAGTCCCAATATGGTGAGTGCACGGATATCATTATCATCATACCGGTCATGTCTTAGATCTCGCTGCAATGCTCCTCGTCGAGCCCTCAATTCGAGTCGACGGATGGTCGTGGGGTGTGCGATGCGGCGATCGGGATACCGATCCCGGTAAACTCTGGCGGCTTCGTTGTAATTATTGTGACATGAGCCAAGCACACGCATCATATCAATAATTTCAGAGGGTGGATAGTGATTCATTTCTTCGATTGAATCGAATGGAATAAATTGATGAATGTAGATGATTGAATATGCAAAGGAGAAGAACGATTGTGGTGGTCTCAGTTTAGAACCAGTGTTTGAATGATCACGTATTTCCGTAATCATCCACATAACCAACCATAATAAACAGAAATTCGATGTTTCTGTTTGTTTATGTATCATTGTTCATCGCTTTTCTCCGAAGATCGGGACTGATTTCAATGCAGATTAGAGTTAATTCCATTGGAAAAAAAAACGTAAACATAAACAAACGGGAACACAGAGTCTCTGCTTATTATGGTTGGCAGTAATGTATACGATTCATTTCGATTATTGCGTTTCAAATCGAATAAATCATTTCATTTGATTCAATGAGGGTTATAAATGAGTATCGACCCTCAAAAATTCTTGAAAGGTTGCTGGAAACATTGGAAGTATTGACCATACCACATAACGTCGATTAGGATGCACATTCGAACGGATACAAAAATCTTCCGAGCTTCCAGAGAATTCACCAAAGAGAGTTACACTGTGAAAAATTCTTTTGTAGATTTACCAGAAACATTTGGAAGTTTTTTTGTAGATGGAGAAGGACATGATCGATCGCATCCGCACTGTTTGTGCCAACATACCAGGATTACGTATCCAGGCAGAGTGGGGTAACTTTGAGCAATTATTGTAACAGCCTCAAGCACCCCTCATGTGAGAGGCAAGGGGACTCACGATAATCAAGCACTCCGGAGGGAACACAGAACAACTACGCCCACGTCGTTGTTCCTGGGTAGCGCTAAGAGTAGTTCATCAATAACTTCGACGGTCCATACCTTGCACCCAGATGGGCGGGAAGGGGTCCATGACCAGTGTTTCGTAAAGGGTTTGAAACCAGCTTCCACATGTCATGATAAAAAAATGGGGGTCTCGTTCAAAACAACCATCTTGTCCCCTAAATCACCTTCAAAATGACCTCTGAGGGATTTTTCAAGGTCAGCATCATACTTCCCCCTCGGAACCCTCAACTTTTTACCCGGAACATTTTTCTCCATCTCCACTAGTTTCCGAGATATTTGACTATATCACTTCAAATGGACCACCCTTCATATATATTCCTCATCTTCTCCGCAGTCTTTGAAAATACGCTATCTTGGCCCCGATCGATGAATTATTATGAAACATGGGTCCTAGGGGTTTCCGAAGGTGCTGAATTCGAATCTGGGGTCGAGTCCCGAATTCATGATAGCGGATCCAAGAAGGTGGTCGTGAATTCAGTCAACTTTGCATTTCGTCGGTACTATGACAGAACCTGGTATCTTGATTTTCGACGGTTTGGTGGTTCCATCGGAAAAGTGGTCAGCACATGCTAATACACATATGAACAAGACTTTTATAAACAAAGAGGCCTTCGATTATCATTGAATGAACATAATTGATCACATACAACTTGATTATATGTGTATTTCCCGTACAGCACAAACACCGATCATCCACTCAGGACTTTGGTGGACAGGAGGTGGAGAATCAGTGGAGAAATAAGAGCTGTGGAAATAAGGGAGAAATAAGGGAGTGTCTCCGTTGAAGCAACGGAGAGGCAACGTGGATTTGTCCGCCCCCTTTATTTTCAATAAAATTCATATCGGTCGATTTACACAACCAAATTTCAACGAGTAAATCCACTAACATAAATCTTATTGAAAATAAAGGGAGCGGACAAATCCACGTCACCTCTTCGTTGCCTCAACGGAGACTCTCCCTTATTTCTCCCTTATTTCCACGGCTCTCATTTCTCCACTGATTCTCCACCTCCAGTCCACCGAAATCCTGGGTGGAGAATCGGTGGTTGTGCTGTACGGGTTTAGTGTGTACTGATGATATTTCCGATGGAACCTCGATACTGTCGAAAATCGATATACGAGGTTGTGCCATAGTACCGACGATTTGTGGACAGATTTATATGAAACATGGGTCCTAGGGGTTTCGAAGGGTGAGAAAACTGCTCTAAACTTACGAGATGTACATAATAATTGAATAATTTTTCGTAAAATTCATAACAATTATCGGAAAAATCCCAAAATTATCGTACATTTCACACGATAACTGGGTCATTATCGTATATCGGGAATGGGTCAAAATTAGCGTGAAACACGATAATTATCGGGTGGTTGGCAACACTATTTGCAGCTCGGTTTCCGACCTTCGTCTCGGTTCCCTGGTATTTCCTCACACTCGGAGGGTCATAATTGATGAATATTCATTTACCTAATAGACACTGATTGCTGAAATATTTTGGAATGAATGATCAACGCCTATCATCACCATGGTGAGGGTACGGCGATGATACGGCGAGGATGAACACATTTATTGATTTTCAGCCCGTTTTTCGACCTTCGTCTTGGTTCCCTGGTATCCACACACACTCGAAGGGTCATAATTGATGAATATTCATTCACCTAATCGACATGGATTGCTGAAATATTCTGGAATGAATGATCAACGCCTATCATCACCATGGGGATGATATACATTGATTATAAATTTCAGAAGTTTCGAGCACTCAATCTCGATTGAATAGATGGATGTTTGTCAATTCTCACCGTCCGAAGCGAGTGGGAGATAGGGAAACGAGACGAAGATCGAAAAATGAGCTGAAAATCAACAAATTTGTTCATTCTCGTCGTATCATCGCCGTATCCTCACCAGGTGATGGTAGGCGTTGATTATGGATTTCAGAAGTTTCAAGCACTCAATCTCGATTGGATAAATGAATGTTTGTTGATTTTCACCGTCCGAAGGCGAGTGGACGATAGGGAAACGAGACGAAGGTCGAAAAATGAGCCGAAAATCAATAAATGTGTTCATCCCCGCCGTATCATCACTCTAGCCTCACCAGGTGATGATGGACATGCTTGACCTCCGCTCCAACCTCGCCGAAGCATCACCGAGCGAGAGTTTCTGTGGCTGTGGCTTCTTCTCCCTCCATTCTCCGTCCGAGTTTCGTCTCCTGCCTTCCACGTCCAGCGTACGATCGCACCGAGTCTTCTCCAAAAAATCATTCATTTCCAATCGATTCAATGACTACTCTAACGAACTAATTCCTCCTCCATATATATCTCAATCGATAGATGAAAGCCTCTAATTTCCCAATCTTTTTTTATTTTTCTTCCTACCTCAACTCAACGCATAGAAATTCTTGTTTTACCAGCCTCACTCTATAATCGCCCCAACCTCGCCAAAATGCACAAAGCTATCATCGCCGTGGTCTACCAGGGGAACATTTTTGAAATCCATGTTGATGCGGAACACTTGGCGTGGCCAATAAAGATTTGATGATGAAAGTATTCAATGATAAGAGCTAAAAATCCTCCACTAGCCACGTCAAGTTTTTCGTATGGACATGGATTTCAAAACTGTTCAGAAATGACCAACACGTTTGTTTCAAGATCAGTCAGAGTTCTTTCTAGTAGGCATGCCAAATGATTGAACCTAATTTTTCTTCTACTCCACTTTATATTCATTTTAAATACAATGATGTTTTTCAAAGATCATGAATCACTTCGAATAGAATTGAAAAAAATTGAAGTTACAAGACACAAAAAATCGTTCATATCCCATTTGGATATCCAAATGTACTTGACAGCTCATATTGATTTCACGTCTTTTTTTTTATATGGGGCATATCCTGTTGTATTGCATCGAAATTTTAAATATAATGAAATTTCTGTTGAGAATAGGTTTATAGATGTTCTTTTTGTAGATATTGATCGCACTCTCATGTGCTTGGCGTTATTTTTTCACTTTTTTGGATTCGACTAACCGCGCACATAAATGCATTTGGGATTGAATTCACATTGCTACCAATGTTACATGTAAATTGTTTTTGGAGTAAATGAGAGTAGTGTTACTATAGTAATTGTTCGTTACATTCATTTATTTACTCAAAAAGAAAATTCAGTCCATTTGATCACAAAATGAAATATGCTACCCAAGTGTGTATTACGGCAGGCCCAATCTAAGCCCAGGGTGGGTGCCCATGCTGCCCAACGTGGGGCCAATCTGGGTAGACAAATGGGGCCAACCCTGAGATGATGACATCGTTTCCAGCTTGGCTGTATTGCTTTGGCCGAGGATTGGTAATACCATGGACCCCGCATGAACCCAGACTAGGCAATCAATACTGCCCCTTCCTTTTTTTCTAAATTGGAAAATTGCTTTGAATTCTACCCCAGTGGGCATGAATTTCACCCCACTTTGGCTCAGTCTTGGGCCTAGTGTTGAGCCCCATCGTGTCTATATGGGCCCAAGACTGAACCAAAGTGGAACCAAAATTCATACATGCTCAGGATATAAATTCACCCCAATCTTGGTCTCACGCTGGTTCAAATTGGGGCCAAGTTCAGATGTGCCCGCACTAAGATTCATTATTTCCATTTTCTACCAACCATAATTGTATGGAAAAGCACAACAGGGCCAAGATTGAGCCAACATGGGCCCCATCGTCATTCCCCAATACTGGGTTACAAAGGATGAATCCAGCCTGGGGCCCATTGTCATTATAGGCAATACACGCTTGGGTAAAAGTTTGATTTTCCTTGCTTTCAGTGCAAATCGATTCATCAAAATGGACTTTTTTGTTACGATGTATTGAAAAAGTCGGATCAAACATTCGCGATTTTACAATTCCCGAAAATCGATGACTTTTTCCAGATCGCCCATCTGTACTTTGTATGTTATGACCTTTCTCCTTACTTCTTGATTTGATAAGATTTTTCCTCATGAGATTCTGACAATCAAGTGTCACAAGCCTTCTATTTCCGTCATGATTACATTCAATGAATAAATCCCTAGCAGAGTGTTCAATCAATATCCACAATAAGATGATAAATTGAACCAATTCAAAATTCTATATACGTATTGCTATCATCCTAGTTTTCTGACATTGCAAGATGAAGAAATTGAGAAAAGAGAATGTATGCCTAGTACATGGCACACTTGAGAGAATACAAGAAAGTATGTATATATATATATATATATATGTATATAAACACACACTTTCTTGTATACAATATACAGGGTGGGGCATTTAAAGTGTCGCGGGCGTTTTTTCCAAAAATAAAATGAGATACGAGAAAATTTTTCGGACAAAAATTGTAGGGTATCGAGGGGGACATCCGATGGTGGCCTTAGCTTTGACCTCAAATCTCATCTTCAAGGGCATTCTGAGGTCAACTCTTGTTTTTTAAATAGCATCTCATATTTTTTTACTGCAGATTTGGATTCTAGGTCAAAAACCAAGAAACTTTTGTCTGAACCATTTTCCTGAAATCCGCGAAGATGGCGCTCTAATCGATATTGTTCCATACTGAATCTGACATTAGAATAACTCGAAAACGAAGGGTCTTGGAGGAGAATGTTCCGGACAAAAGTTGTCTGATTCCAAGGGGGACCCCTTGAACTGGAACGGAGGTGATGGGGTATAACAGACAAAACACAACACATTTCAATCGTCTACATCACTTGGATAATTTTAATGCAGTAGATGCTCAAAATGATGGCCTTCGACTTCAATACACATTTCAAAACGTTTTACAAAAGATTGCTGAACTCGTGCTAAAATATCTTCATTGATGCTCGCGCATGCATTGATGATTCGTTGACGCATATTCTCGGGTGTAGTCGGTGCTTGTTGATAAACTGTATCTTTTATGTATCCCCATAAAAAAAAATCTGGAGAAGTAAGATCCGGAGAACGGGCAGGCCAATGAACTGGTCCACGACGTCCTATCCATCGTCCAGGATAATCTCTGTCCAATATTTCTCGAGCTGTGACTGCATAATGGGATGGACAACCATCGTGTTGATACCACATATTCAATCGTTCCTGAATAGGTATGTCTTCAAGTAATGTTGGAAGTACTTGATCTAAGAAATGTCTGTACTTCTCTCCATTTAGCGTATCTGCAATGAAGTACGGTCCAATTACTCGAGATCGAAAAATACCACACCAAACATTCACAGCCCATTGTCTTTGATGCTCTACTTGACGTAACCATCTTGGATTTTCTGTCGCCCAGTAATGCATATTATGTCGATTTACTTGACCATGATTGGTGAACGTCGACTCATCAGAAAATAATATGTTGATGAAGTTGTTATTGTGCATTTGCGCTAGACCCCATCGACAAAACTGTACACGATTTTCGAAATCATCACCGTGAAGGTCTTGATGCAAACAAATGTGATACAGATGGAATTTGTGACGTTTCAGTATTCGAAGAACACTTCTTCGAGAAATTCCCGAATGGAGTTCAATTTCACGAGAGCTCACGTGTGGATTATTGGCTACTGCAGCTAGTACATTAACTTCCGCATTTTCTCCGCTAACAGTTCTCATTCGATGTCGTTTTTCCCTTGTAACACTTCCCGTTTCTGAGAATAATTTTGTAATGCGTTGAAAATACCTAATGGATGGCGTTGTTCTTTCAGGAAATCGTTCTGCATACAAGTCATATGCTTGTCTGGGGTTCTTATGCACTTCACCCTGAATGTAGATCATATCGATCTTTTCAGAAACCGTGTATCGGATATCCATGATTCTCAATTTGTCATGAACCAAGTAATAATCGAATGTAACTGACAAACTGACTTTCAAAATCGTGAATTTTCACTGAACCCCGTCGTTTGTTTACATCGCGTGAGCTCTGAATGGTGGTAATGTAGACGATTGAAATGTGTTGTGTATTGACAACTTTTGTACGAAACATTCTTTTGCAAGACCCTTCGTTTTCGAGTTATTCGAATGTCAGATTCAAAATGGAACAATATCGATTAGAGCGCCATTTTTGCGGATTTCAGGAAAATGGTTCAGACAAAAGTTTCTTGGTTTTTGACCTAGAATCCAAATCTGCAGTAAAAAATATGAGATGCTATTTAAAAAACAAGAGTTGATCTCAGAATGCCCTTGAAGATGAGATTTGAGGTCAAAGCCAAGGCCACCATCGGATGTCCCCCTCGGTACCCTACAACTTTTGTCTGAAAAATTTCCTCGTATCTCACTTTATTTTTGGAAGAAACGCCCGCGACACTTTAAATGCCTCACCCTGTATATATATTGTGTATTTGAAGCTAAGCACACACCACAAGTTCTTTTTCAATTTGTCCCTTGACGATCGTCCAGCAAGAAAACTGCTTCCCTCAATGCCTGCAACTTATCTACAAACTTGACACCGCTTGTAGGAATTCGTAAGAGCATGTGTACGAAAACGCCCACACACGAACGCATGCGGAAGAAATTGAAATAATAAGAAAAAATCGTCACTTTCCAGTGAGATTCATCCAGTGACGATAAATATACCAAATCGAAATATTGACACTCCACAAAGGACAATGATATCGCCTTTCGATTCTTCACAAAATTGAACTGTTCAATGATATTACATTTATTGACTTCCTTTTTATCTCTGAAGATTACAAAGATTTCCAGTGAAGAGTTCCCCAGAGAGTGTCAATGATTTTCAGATGAATTCAGAGTTTTCCAGAGATATTCATAGATATTCAGAAAAATTTCCAATGAAAAAAAGTGTCTAATGAGCGAGAGTTCTTCAGAAGTTTGGAAAAATTTTCATAGCTTTTCAGAATTTTTCAGGTCAGTTTCAAATTTTTCCAGTGAAATTCAGAGGATTTTTTGGAAATTTCCAGATAAATCTTTTAACAGTGAACGCCATTTGTCACGAGTGAAAAAACCGAATACTATCAAACGAAGAAAGTGTATTCGTATCAGTTACGCACCTATGAATACATCTATGGGGAAATCTTGTACAAGAGATCCGTGTACATAACATACAAAACAAATTACATAGAAAAGTGCTCTTTCCTCTCATCGTGAACATGACCAAGCCCTCGTGAGAGCCATTATCGTTCATATCCTGAAATTATTCACATGTACCTGAATGTCTACCGAAGACACAACGAGGATGCATTGCTTTTTCTTTCGGGTTCTATTCCTTTTGGTGAAAAGAATATATACTAGAGTGTGTGAAATAATTGATACTCTCAACGTTTTATAAAATTCATCCAATCATTTGAAACGTGATACAAAATATCTGACATTCCATTTTTCAATCAACTGATACAAAAATTTGGAGAATAAATTTCTACTGCATCCTTGATTCTGACGTTTTATTGTAATTTGAAATCCAGGATAAGCTGCGTTTGAATTATATATAGGGGAATATCGAATTATGGACAGGATTATCACATCGGTTGAACCAACACGACATCGCACATTCTTCTATGATGGCTAACACTTCACTTGATGGTTCGTTATTAGCTTTTACCAATTATCAACCACAAGACTGAATATTAATATCAACACAGTTAGCACCAAAATGATATTCGCACCTCCCAGACACGGATTACCACCAACATTCGCGCTTGTAGAGTTTTGGAGAAAATTTATGTGGGATAAAATCCATGTTTTTTCTAATCCACGAGCGTGAATTTTCACGTTTCCAATTATTCCTATCGCTGCACGTTGGAGTATTTAACTGATCCAACTGGCCAAAAGTATATTTTTTCAAACTCACTGTATGTGAATGAAAAATCTCCTCCAGCACCTGTCTCACCTTTGTTTTCCCGCGTATGAAACATGCAAGTTGAAACTCAATTGTTTGTTTCATCTTCATTTTATCGTTCACTTTTTGGGAATGAATAATTTTTTTTAGGTTGTATTCCTCATAGTGATTGATCATGGATGATATTCAACTTGGAGGGTATGCACTGATTTTATAATTCAATTTTATTATAGTCAACTTTTAAGCGAGATAGAAAATGTATAACAAAACAGGTTTTGTAATCATTCATTTCTTCAGCTTTTCCTATGCGAATGAAGCAATTTATTCAAAGCAAATAAAAAATTAAGCTGTAAGAAATAAAATTTATTTGGCCCAACTAAATTTTTATTTAGAGCGACTCAATTTCCTAGCTGTCTAAATATTCAACTCAACACTTGTTTTCAATGTACGTATATAGATTAATACGTTTGCGTGTGAACGATAAAAAAAAGGGTATGAATAAGAAAAGCGTCAAACTTGACAACCAAGAACATCACGAATGTTTCTGTTATTTCATAATAAAAGTGATTTACGTCTTTCATAATCCCAAATTTTCACATTTCATCTTCAATGTATCGCTTATTTCCTCGCCAAAGTACATGAGGGGTTTCATAGAATATTTCATGATATTCCATGATCAAAGAGCTCCCGTGCTCCCAGGGGTTCGTTGCCACTTCCATAATGCGTAGTAATGCCAAATTCGCATCACAGAGGAATTTCATTTCTCTTTTTTTCCTTTTACGTTCCCTCTTTTCCTCCCTTGTGGCAGGATTCTTGCTCGTGTCGGTACTTGATTGAATTCATTCGTGCTCACGGTGTACGTATACTTATAACATATACAGGGTGGGGCATTTAAAGTGTCGCGGGCGTTTTTTCCAAAAATAAAGTGAGATACGAGGAAATTTTTCAGACAAAAGTTGTAGGGTACCGAGGGGGACATCCGATGGTGGCCTTGGCTTTGACCTCAAATCTCATCTTCAAGGGCATTCTGAGATCAACTCTTGTTTTTTAAATAGCATCTAATATTTTTTACTGCAGATTTGGATTCTAGGTCAAAAACCAAGAAACTTTTGTCTGAACCATTTTCCTGAAATCCGCAAAAATGGCGCTCTAATCGATATTGTTCCATTTTGAATCTGACATTCGAATAACTCGAAAACGAAGGGTCTTGCAAAAGAATGTTTCGTACAAAAGTTGTCAATACACAACACATTTCAATCGTCTACATTACCACCATTCAGAGCTCACGCGATGTAAACAAACGACGGGGTTCAGTGAAAATTCACGATTTTGAAAGTCAGTTTGTCAGTTACATTCGATTATTACTTGGTTCATGACAAATTGAGAATCATGGATATCCGATACACGGTTTCTGAAAAGATCGATATGATCTACATTCAGGGTGAAGTGCATAAGAACCCCAGACAAGCATATGACTTGTATGCAGAACGATTTCCTGAAAGAACAACGCCATCCATTAGGTATTTTCAACGCATTACAAAATTATTCTCAGAAACGGGAAGTGTTACAAGGGAAAAACGACATCGAATGAGAACTGTTAGCGGAGAAAATGCGGAAGTTAATGTACTAGCTGCAGTAGCCAATAATCCACACGTGAGCTCTCGTGAAATTGAACTCCATTCGGGAATTTCTCGAAGAAGTGTTCTTCGAATACTGAAACGTCACAAATTCCATCTGTATCACATTTGTTTGCATCAAGACCTTCACGGTGATGATTTCGAAAATCGTGTACAGTTTTGTCGATGGGGTCTAGCGCAAATGCACAATAACAACTTCATCAACATATTATTTTCTGATGAGTCGACGTTCACCAATCATGGTCAAGTAAATCGACATAATATGCATTACTGGGCGACAGAAAATCCAAGATGGTTACGTCAAGTAGAGCATCAAAGACAATGGGCTGTGAATGTTTGGTGTGGTATTTTTCGATCTCGAGTAATTGGACCGTACTTCATTGCAGATACGCTAAATGGAGAGAAGTACAGACATTTCTTAGATCAAGTACTTCCAACATTACTTGAAGACATACCTATTCAGGAACGATTGAATATGTGGTATCAACACGATGGTTGTCCATCCCATTATGCAGTCACAGCTCGAGAAATATTGGACAGAGATTATCCTGGACGATGGATAGGACGTCGTGGACCAGTTCATTGGCCTGCCCGTTCTCCGGATCTTACTTCTCCAGATTTTTTTTTATGGGGATACATAAAAGATACAGTTTATCAACAAGCACCGACTACACCCGAGAATATGCGTCAACGAATCATCAATGCATGCGCGAGCATCAATGAAGATATTTTAGCACGAGTTCAGCAATCTTTTGTAAAACGTTTTGAAATGTGTATTGAAGTCGAAGGCCATCATTTTGAGCATCTACTGCATTAAAATTATCCAAGTGATGTAGACGATTGAAATGTGTTGTGTTTTGTCTGTTATACCCCATCACCTCCGTTCCAGTTCAAGGGGTCCCCCCTTGGAATCAGACAACTTTTGTCCGGAACATTCTCCTCCAAGACCCTTCGTTTTCGAGTTATTCTAATGTCAGATTCAGTATGGAACAATATCGATTAGAGCGCCATCTTCGCGGATTTCAGGAAAATGGTTCAGACAAAAGTTTCTTGGTTTTTGACCTAGAATCCAAATCTGCAGTAAAAAAATATGAGATGCTATTTAAAAAACAAGAGTTGACCTCAGAATGCCCTTGAAGATGAGATTTGAGGTCAAAGCTAAGGCCACCATCGGATGTCCCCCTCGATACCCTACAATTTTTGTCCGAAAAATTTTCTCGTATCTCATTTTATTTTTGGAAAAAACGCCCGCGACACTTTAAATGCCCCACCCTGTATATTGTATACAAGAAAGTGTGTGTTTATATACATATATATATATATATATATACATACTTTCTTGTATTCTCTCAAGTGTGCCATGTACTAGGCATACATTCTCTTTTCTCAATTTCTTCATCTTGCAATGTCAGAAAACTAGGATGATAGCAATACGTATATAGAATTTTGAATTGGTTCAATTTATCATCTTATTGTGGATATTGATTGAACACTCTGCTAGGGATTTATTCATTGAATGTAATCATGACGGAAATAGAAGGCTTGTGACACTTGATTGTCAGAATCTCATGAGGAAAAATCTTATCAAATCAAGAAGTAAGGAGAAAGGTCATAACATACAAAGTACAGATGGGCGATCTGGAAAAAGTCATCGATTTTCGGGAATTGTAAAATCGCGAATGTTTGATCCGACTTTTTCAATACATCGTAACAAAAAAGTCCATTTTGATGAATCGATTTGCACTGAAAGCAAGGAAAATCAAACTTTTACCCAAGCGTGTATTGCCTATAATGACAATGGGCCCCAGGCTGGATTCATCCTTTGTAACCCAGTATTGGGGAATGACGATGGGGCCCATGTTGGCTCAATCTTGGCCCTGTTGTGCTTTTCCATACAATTATGGTTGGTAGAAAATGGAAATAATGAATCTTAGTGCGGGCACATCTGAACTTGGCCCCAATTTGAACCAGCGTGAGACCAAGATTGGGGTGAATTTATATCCTGAGCATGTATGAATTTTGGTTCCACTTTGGTTCAGTCTTGGGCCCATATAGACACGATGGGGCTCAACACTAGGCCCAAGACTGAGCCAAAGTGGGGGTGAAATTCATGCCCACTGGGGTAGAATTCAAAGCAATTTTCCAATTTAGAAAAAAAGGAAGGGGCAGTATTGATTGCCTAGTCTGGGTTCATGCGGGGTCCATGGTATTACCAATCCTCGGCCAAAGCAATACAGCCAAGCTGGAAACGATGTCATCATCTCAGGGTTGGCCCCATTTGTCTACCCAGATTGGCCCCACGTTGGGCAGCATGGGCACCCACCCTGGGCTTAGATTGGGCCTGCCGTAATACACACTTGGGTAGCATATTTCATTTTGTGATCAAATGGACTGAATTTTCTTTTTGAGTAAATAAATGAATGTAACGAACAATTACTATAGTAACACTACTCTCATTTACTCCAAAAACAATTTACATGTAACATTGGTAGCAATGTGAATTCAATCCCAAATGCATTTATGTGCGCGGTTAGTCGAATCCAAAAAAGTGAAAAAATAACGCCAAGCACATGAGAGTGCGATCAATATCTACAAAAAGAACATCTATAAACCTATTCTCAACAGAAATTTCATTATATTTAAAATTTCGATGCAATACAACAGGATATGCCCCATATAAAAAAAAAGACGTGAAATCAATATGAGCTGTCAAGTACATTTGGTTATCCAAATGGGATATGAACGATTTTTTGTGTCTTGTAACTTCAATTTTTTTCAATTCTATTCGAAGTGATTCATGATCTTTGAAAAACATCATTGTATTTAAAATGAATATAAAGTGGAGTAGAAGAAAAATTAGGTTCAATCATTTGGCATACCTACTAGAAAGAACTCTGACTGATCTTGAAACAAACGTGTTGGTCATTTCTGAACAGTTTTGAAATCCATGTCCATACGAAAAACTTGACGTGGCTAGTGGAGGATTTTTAGCTCTTATCATTGAATACTTTCATCATCAAATCTTTATTGGCCACGCCAAGTGTTCCGCATCAACATGGATTTCAAAAATGTTCCCCTGGTAGACCACGGCGATGATAGCTGTGTTGTGTATTGACAACTTCTCTACGAAACATTCTTTTGCAAGACCCTCCGTTTTCGAGTTATTCTAATGTCAGATTCAGTATGGAACAATATCGATTAGAGCGCCATCTTTGCGGATTTCAGGAAAATGGTTCAGACAAAAGTTTCTTGGTTTTTGACCTAGAATCCAAATCTGCAGTAAAAAAATATGAGATGCTATTTAAAAAACAAGAGTTGACCTCAGAATGCCCTTGAAGATGAGATTTGAGGTCAAAGCCAAGGCCACCATCGGATGTCCCCCTCGATACCCTACAATTTTTGTCCGAAAAATTTTCGCGTATCTCATTTTATTTTTGGAAAAAACGCCCGCGACACTTTAAATGCCTCACCCTGTATAGTATACAAGCATAACCGTAATCGGTTTATCAATTTCTGTCCATATTAGACACGAGTTTCTCTTCCTCTCGTTTTATCTCCTCGTCCTTCTTGAAGTATCGAATTCGATATAGTTTCAATTCAATATGGGGTAATCGATGAAACGTTTAGTAACATCAATCAAATATTCCTGGCATTCCCATTCCATTTACATACACCACGGTTACGTTCGTTCCCGTGTGCAATCTACCATCCACGTAATTTCTGTTCAACAAACGTTATTATTGACTATCATCGTTCAACATCCGTGAACTTATGTAATCATGAGGATTTGGAGTCATTGGTCATAATACAAAGCTGGGAATGGTGATCGGTAATGATACGAGAAATCAATCATCAAAGATATCGAATTTATATTCATTATGGGTGCAATTCTGGATTCCACTACTTTTTATGTGATCTACTTTCGGAACTGTATAAAATATTCAATAATGGTTTTGAGTTTTCCCTGATATATTATTTTTATCTGGAAATTTCTTTCAACCATTGATGAGGATTCAATGGATATATTGTTTCGCAATTATTGATCATTTCGTCGCGGAAGGTTGCGGGGGTTAATTTAAGTCGACTGAACGTATATAATTGAAAATCGTAATATTATAAAATATTGTAATGAGGTTTCAACAATTAAAGGAAGAAACTTCATAATCATCAACGATCCGACGACTCAGTTACCTAACTTTTTTCATCGTGAATAATGGTTCTCCTCTTTCCATCGACAATGCTTTTCCCTCTCTCTTTCCATCAGTTCATCCCTAAAACAGTCTTTCCGCTGTAATGTGTACCATCGATATCACCTTCTGCCGTTTATATACTGCTTGAAGAGCAGAGAAGATCAATACCTCGATACTATACTACTACAAATGCTTTTGAGAGTAGTTGAATGGAAAGAGAAGGCCCATGAAGATCCCTTTGTAATAAGGATGAGACCCTTTGACAGGGAAGAGGAGGCATCAATGCGAACGGTAAGGTAGACAGACAAGAGTCTTGTTATTATCCATACTAACACGACTCGAGTTACGCGCAAACCACGGAACAGAGTAGACGTATCGTTACGTGTGTCTCTTAACGTATAAATTTACGAAGAATTCTATAAATTGTGCAGTGATATACAGAGGTGAAAATAAAGGAACAAAAAAATGACAGACACTCAACAAAAATCGACAAATGAGCTAAAGGAGCTCATATTGGAGTTAACAGAGAAGGTGAAGAATATCGAAATATCAAATAAAGCAATAGTTAAAAATGTGGCTAATAACACAGAGGCTATAAGTGAATTGGAAAGAGAAAATTCTGGATTGAAGAACAGTATAAGGGACCAAAGTGAAAACATATCAAGATTGAGGAGAGAAATCGAGTTTATGAAAAAGAATGCGAGAAATAAAAATATTATCCTACATAATATACCAGATTCCGAAACGATAAATGCTGATTTATATCAACAAGTTATGTCTCGGATAATAGATACAAAGATCCAGGAACACCATATAGGAGAAATAAGAAGGATAGGCAGAATAAAAGGAAGAAGACCAGTGGTAATCACCTTAATATCGACAAGACATTATCAAATGACTATTCAAAAAGGGAAAGAGAAGAATATAAGAAATTGAAAACTGTACAAAAGGAGTTTAAAGACCTGAACATCAATGTATATATATAAAAAAAAATAAAATAGCTGTTGAGAATAACCTATCTGACTTCGAACAAGCGACATCATATTGAAAGAAAATTCAAGAGCAAGATCCCAGCGATAAACCATATGAAGGAGATAGCGACAATTCCATCTCCTCTACAGCAACAACAAGCTCCAAGAAAAGAGAAAGAAGAAAGAGCAAATCACCAACAAATGCTAAGAAAGAGAAAAAGAAGAAGACAGAAAATAGGGTAAATAAGATCGACAAGACTATTATGAATATGGATGATGGGGAGACAGAGAAGGAAGAATAGCAAATACACCCCCAAACCCCGCAGGAACTGCCGAGAATCATATTTTGGAATTCGACAGGATCACACAATATAAACAGTATCTTGGGAACATTAGAAGAAACGGATATTGTGTGTGTATGTGAAACATGGTATACACACGAGTTGAAAAACATAATATCGCAAAACCACAACACGATTGAGGTAAAAGGCACTAAGGGATCGAAAAAAAGAAGGGCAAGTGGGGGATTACTCATAACATACAATAACAGAATTTATAAGAACGTAGAATTATTGCATCTACATAAATGTTATATATTCGTAAGAATGAAAATATACCAAACTACATACATCATTGGCGTGGTATATATGATTAAAAAAACAGAGATAAATGACATTTTCGATAACATTGATGAACTCATAATGAAATACAATATTGAATACCAAGATGTCCCTATAATCATTGAAGGCGATTTTAACGCACGAATAGCGGATGAAGGAGAGCTGGACCCGTTACAAGTGGTGAGAATGACGAATTTCACAACTAAAAGGCAAAGCTTGGATGAAACTATAAACAAACGAGGATCGGATTTGATTAGATTTGCGGAGAGGAATGAGCTATTCTTCATAAATGGTCGGTTTCCAGGAGATTTTCCAGGCCAATTTACTTTCATCAGTACTCAAGGATGTTCAGTGATAGATGTCGTGCTATGCAACTACACGGCATTGCACAAAATAGAGGACTTTAAGGTGATGAATTGTATAACAAAATCGAACCACTCACCAATAGAAGTATCTTTGGAAATTAATGTAATAGAAATAAAGATGAATAACGAAAAATCAATTTGATGGAAAGAATTTCAGAATAATAAATACACTTACAAGATGAAATATTCCGAAAAAGTAGGTAGAGTTAATGTAGATATAGACAGTATGACAAATAATTTAATTGAAACGATTGTTAATTCAGCAAGAGAATTAAATATGATGATTTCTGAATACAGAACAAGGAAAAATAAGAACAAACCCTGGTTCGATTTAACATGTAGAGATCTTAGAACACAATTACACTTAGAAAATAGGAGGATAAAAAAACTGAAATACCCAAATGATGAAGTAGTAAAATTACATAACCTAAGAAATAAATATCATAGCCTCATAGAAACTAAAAAAAACCGATACAAAGAAAGCAGAATAAACTTAATCGCTCAAACCAGGAGAATAGCAAAACTTTTTGGGGAATAATAAACTCGTCCAGACCAAGAAAAACTTCTGAAATTAACGCAATAGGATTGAATAGATGGTCCGATTATTCCAAAGAAATTCATAGTCCCAATCAACACATGCATGTAAATACAATTCAATCAAATAACTCCGAGGTAACAGGATTAGATTTAGAGATAACGGTAGAGGAAATATATGCGGCCCTGAAGAAAATTGAAGCTTGAAAGGCACCTGGAGCAGATGGCGTTTCCAATGAATTCATGAAATACCCACCAGATGACTGGATCCTATATACATGTGTACTATTCAATAAAATTCTCAAAGAAGAATATGTACCCGAATCATGGTCACTAATAGTCACTAAGATGATATATAAAGAAGGTGATAAGCTCCTACCCGAAAATTATAGACCAATATCCCTAATCAACACCATTACTAAACTCTTCACTCCAATAATTAATAACAGATTGTGCAAATGGGCAGAGCGAAACCAAAAACTACCGGAGTGGCAGGCAGGTTTCAGATCTCACAGAAGTACACTAGAACATATTTTTGTTTCAAATTGCGTTATACAATCACATTTCCCTCACAAGGGGAACTTTATGCCCTTTCCGTGGATCTGAAGAGTGCCTTCCCCTCGGTCCAATATAACATTCTCTGGCGCAAACTGAAAAAGATAAGAGTGAGTTCAAAAATCATAAGAATACTCATTAGCTTGTATGATTAGGCCCATATGGTAGTTAAGACAAACTATGGCACAACAGATAAATGTAAAATAATGGCGGGCCTATTACAAGGCGAAGTGCTGAGCCCGATACTGTTTGCTCTATCCATTGCCGACGTTGAAGAATTTCTGATAAATAGGGGAATCAGAGGGGTACCATTAAATCATCTAGTGGAAACAATATTATTGGCATTCGCAGATGACATGGTCTTTCTATTAGATTCCATAGTATATTTGAGAAAAATAGTTGAAGGGCTGAGAGAATATTTCGAATTGAATGAACTCTCAGTCAACGTAGAAAAAACCAAGATCATATTATTCCAGAAGGGAGGGCATGGGCATAAGTCCAAGATTGCACCGGTGGGGTATGAAAATAAACAGATTGAGTTCGAAAAACAATACATATATCTGAGAGTTCCGTTTGTGCAATCAGGTACTTATCATGCAGCTACCAAATACTTTCGAAAAAAGGGAGAAATGCAATTCAACCGACGGTAAATTTAATAAACAATTTGAAAATAGTCAATTCAAAAACATGCTCGAAATTGTTCACTGCATTCACTAAGTCTACAATAATGTACGCAGCGCCTTTATGGAGCGTGAGGCACTTAACCCTCAACCACGCACCTGGGTCCTTTGGACCCGAGCAATTTTTTCTTTTACTTCTCATTCTGTTGCAATGCACAGGCAAGGGTTGCTATTGTAATGTAAGCAACTTCGAACCTTCCTGCTTTGAATGCTTTTTGGAAATCCGGGATCCGCCACTTAGTTTTCGAGTAGTGTGTATTTGAAATTCAGCTCGGGTCCTGTGGACCCGATGTGCGTGGTGGTGTAACTTTTTTTGGCGGAAAAATGGAAAATGTTTCAAGACTGCATAGAAGATGTTCATGTATCCTTTTGAGGGAGGATGTATTGTTTCGATATGATAAAAGTATACATATGTGTGCAGCCCCCCCCCCCCCTTCCGAGGGGATTGAATCATAACCCATTCAACTACACTAAAAAATATATATTTGCATCAAATACATTTTTTTTTGTCTGGCAAGTATTTAGTGGTATTGATTACCTACGCTGCACACGAGTTCAGAAGGAGTCCATAATGAATTCATTGGGAACTATGAAAGTTCAAAATGAGTACATTAAAGTTCTTTCAGAATTGTTGTGTAGTTTGGCCAAGCATTGAATTCAAGTAATTGAATTCTATTCCTACAAATCCTCTGGGAAAAATATAATGTACATGCGCGTAAGGAACTGTAACATGTTACATTCCAAAAGCGCAAAATGACTCTTAGGGTACATTCGCTTCTAACTTCACCCACACTCCATGGCATTTTTTACGGTTAATTTTCGCCAGTGTAATCGTTTTTGTTCCATTCCATCTACCGTAGTTTTGATAGCAATGAATATTTTTTGGATAAAGAACGAATCGATATTCAGTTTAAATGATTTTTTCTTGAGTGTATATGTACTTATATGCACTGAGGGTATTCATAATCAACAAAGGATAGTCTTGAAGGATAAAAGTGTTTCGAACATTATTCTTATCGGTTTCTATATTTTTTCCCTCTAATATTCCGATAAATATCTTTAATTCACTAATTGTGGATTCTTTAAAATACCCAAACTTCACTCTTGTAAATGATTATGTTTTTTCCTAGCTATCATTGGGAACCATTTTTTTCCTGGAAGTTAAACTTTTTCTGATTACAAAACGGTGGTTATTTTTGTCTTTACGTCTTTGTGCGGGATAGATATGATTTTTTGAAAAAAATCGTTTTTCTCACTGTTTTTTTCAGATTTATGTTCCTTCTTTCCTACATAACTCACAGAAATCCCAAGACAATCTTCTTTCACAATGCTGATTACTATTCTTGACATTACGACGAATCGATTGGAAAAAAAATCATCTCAAAAGGATAATATTTGAAGAAAATACAGCCAAAATAAGATGAGCCGGGTCCAAAAGACCCGGGTGCGTGGATTAGGGATTTTTCCGAAGGTGCGTGGTTGAGGGTTAAGACATTTAGAAATGATACAATGTATATTTTATAGGAGACTATTTAACCTCCCACCAAACACACCTGGCTATGCAATTAGACTTGAGGTGGGCATAGACAGGATAGAAGTAACCGTATTTAAATTAATACCAAATTATCTACAGAAAATACTAACGATGCCAGATAATAGGTATCCTAAAATTTGTCTCAATAAGATGAAAAACAACTATGAAGACAGAGATGAAAAATATAATTGGTACAAACAAGTGGAAGTGAAATTCTTTGTGGTGATTAATAAAACGGGGTTATTGAAACATTTAACATTAGAGAAATTGAATATAGGAAAAGATAATCTCGTCACAACTCTGAGAAACCAGCTAAAGCTTGAAGATCTAGTCTCCTGTCAAAATTCTACATCTTTAACTATCCTACCAATGCTCACTTCAAATAAACAAAACGAAATACGCAACTCAAACTATCTAGACTTGAAAATATCCTTACATTATAAGAAAGCAATAATGCAATTGAGATTGATGAACAAATACTGCCCAAGACTGATAATAAACGGACAGAGGTATGACCCACAGAAATTTTTATATGAATACTGTGAATATTGCTCAGGAGGAAATAGTGCTATGCATGCAATAGCTCAGTGTTCTCGTTTCGCGGAAATAAGAGTTAAACTCTTCCCTGAACTCGAGGATAGTAGCAGCATAACAAATGATCTCCTGACAATACTAAATAATCTAGATACAAGTAAAACAAAGAAAATTATAGCATTAATAGCCTCCGCAATGATAAGAAACACAATATGAGAAGATACGAAATTGCATTATAGATACAAAACGTAATTAACTAAACGGAATAAGTTCAAAAGAAAAAAAAAAGATATTAGGAACAAAGTATATGATAACAATGTATGAAATGGTAGTAAGTGAGATAATGATTATTATAAAAGGCATGTAAAATAAGGACTGCGCTGTAACCTCCTTGTTATAATTTCCTGTAAATTACACAAGTAATAAATTCTTTCTTTCTTTCTTTCTACTAACACGACTCCCTCTATCTCTGTATTGTACGCTGATTGACTTCCCGAAGTCTCTATAACCCTGTGCATCATTCCAACAAAATCGACGATACAGATGTATGGGAACGCTTTTAACAATGGAAACATAGCCCCTCCGATTCATCCTGTTCTCCAGTGTTCCATAACTTAGAATTTATAGCTCTTCCCTCTTCTTGGTGTTTCGTTACAAAAAAATATGACGTTTTGATTGATCGTTCGGGATCTGAAGTGTTAAATCATGATTCATGAGTAGAATAATGTTCAAATTCATTACCAAGTCCATGAAAATGGATCCTCGAAGTAAGTAAATTATTCAAATTCACAAGATAAGTTCGATTTAGAATGAACTCGATAATTTGAGAGATTTATTTATGGTATTGTGATGTTTTCTATCAGCGATCGAAAATAACACGAATATATCTAAATGATATCCACCAGGACATACTGTGAAAAATATGGGGAATTTTTTTCACTTCAGTAGTGAATTCATCTCCTAATCGCGAGGAAATTGCTCTTCCATAAAAAAAGGAGGTTTTTCCACCATTGTAAGGAACCATTTCGTTTTTTGGTAGTGAATCCTCCAAAAAGTGAAGGAAAACTTCATTAAATTAAAGTGGGAAGTTCCCTATTCATGGTGAAATTACGCTGCCACCAAATGTTGGAGAAAAATCGCGGCAGCGTTTTTACAGTGCATAATCATAATCTTCCCGGCAAAAATATTATCTCTCAAATCACGATGTTAAAATTGTAGCAAAGGACTATACTTGGAAGAGCAGGAATTGTCCGGTATTAGAGACAGATATTGATGTTATAACCTTCTTTTGTTGGAGTAAACATCGTAATATTCAGAGCGATTCAACCAAAAAACAGCACAACCCATTACTTCACGTTTTAAATGGACTAATTTCACAGGTATAGCCCTCCGCTACGATTCTCACACACTGTTAAAAATTGTTTGAAATTTCATAACTTTTTCAGTCACATTTGTAACTGAAATTTCAAATGCTTGATATTTGAATTCATCATCCATTTACAAGCAATTGAATTTTCATATTTTCACTATATTATGTCACACATTTATGTATATTTTCGTAACTGAAATTTCATACACATGTACCTTAAATTTTCATTTCCGTCATTGGAAATTGCTTCCGTTACGTGTGTTCGAAGTTTTGTCTACAATGTGTAATTTATAAGATAATACTTTTTCCGTATACGGTAATACAAAAACCCTTGTTAATTCACATATATAATATGAAAAGTGTATTTTTAATAACCCCAAGAATTTCAAGAACGAACAAAGAAAATGATGTATAAACATTCTCAGGAACAAATAATTTCTCAAAGCATCGCATTTCAACAGAAGAGTTTCAAATAGTTCTTAGAAATTCTTTATGGATCATGGAAAAGAAAGAATCTCAAGGTAATCCAATTTTCCGAAACCTTCACGTATCCTTGATACTGATACCAATTCATAAATTTTCATATTTCGTATACTACGCGATGGGGGTAGGGACAGTTTTAATTGAATTCAATAAATGAAATATTCGAATGTGAGAATGTCGGCTGTCTTCGAAGAGTCGTTTGTCACAAATTTCGAATACAAATGGACCTTCCTGTTTCGCGTCTGAAATTTGTCTGAACCCGGGTTAGTTTGGAATTTGACAAAGGTACTCGGGATGAAGTTGTTTCCTCCATGAGGACCACATTTACTTCAGCCAAGAAAACAAATCTATCCCAAATAGCTGTACTGAGTTCACCGTCAAAGTATCTCCACTGAATTTAAGATTCATGAACGGCAACAATTTTAGAGACTGATGAGTTAAGAAGGAGTCACCAATTGTGCACAAACGAAGGTAGTGCTATACAACCTAGCACAACCATAATTTGTTTTCAAACAAGATCAAATTGATGGAAGAAATTTACTGTAAAAAGTTCGACTAAAAAAGTGGCTACATCTTACTTCAAACCTTGACTGAAATGCAGTCTTTTCCATTGTGTCGGCAGTTGGAAGACGGCCAGTTTTGGCTGCGTCTTAAAATAAACTAATATTCTGGATGAAAGTGAGTTTTACTTTTCACTGTGTTATTGAGTGAAAACATTTATGTTGGAATGAAAAATATTCTATTGTCAAACTCAATAACTCAAATGAACATTAGAAGAAAAACAGATGTTCTGTCGATGGATTCTTCGAATGGGAATCCTCGAATATTTATGTGACCGTGCTCTCAATGGAACTTTATCTCTTTCAAGCAGCAATACACCCTCATGTGGTATCCATGCGACATTGATACGAAAATTTACATACATATCCTTTCCTCATGTTATTTCAAATACTTGAATATGAACATTTACGTATACAAGGTTGTTTTCTCAACGCTTTCGAATTCTCTCACCTTTTCATAGAATTTCAACAGTTACTAGAACAAGGAGGGGAGCTATATTTTTTGCGGAGAATTTGGAGCAGGTTCATCGTTAAGTATTATGTGGTCGATAGACCTCTCAAATGAAGCTCAAATATCAACAATCTGTGGAAAGGAATTTTAGTTCAGAAATTATTGTGAGTAATAAATTACAAATAAAATTTGTAGAAAATATTTTTCACACTGTTCGAGAATTCGCTATTTGCATAATAATTTTCTGAAGCGTTTCCACTCGTACCACAGTTACTGAAATTCCATGGTAATCACAAGCAAAATTATTCCAGTGTATTTATCTTTATTATTATTACTAGAGTTGAAAAATACATGTATGAACTGTGAGAGCCTACTGTTTTTGGAAATGGTTGTCGCCTGAATGGTAGAATGGTTCACTCAAATATAAACTAAGCTAAGCGTGTATCGACTGCCAACCTAATTCTGAAAAATGATTGTGAAATTTCTGGCCTAATAAGAACGCTAACGTTCATTTCCCTATATTTAAATATCTCTATTTCTCGATAGAGTTATTTGAAAGTGAATCTGTTTGGCACATCTCTACTACAAAATATGTTGATTATAAAATATCTCTACTCTGACATCACTGTATCATGAGATACCTCCATTTTTAAACATCTCTGTATACAAGTATTTCTAGCAAACAATATTTTCTATTTTAGATAACTTTGTTTCCAAATATCTCCGTTTCGTGTGCAACACATTCATTGTAAAATATCTGTATTCCAACACAATTCTGTTCTTCAATGTCTTTATTCCCAGACATCCATTTTTCAATATTTTCGTCCGCCACTGTATCCATTGTTGAATATTCGTAATTTTAGATATCTCCATTCCCAAATAATTCAGTTTCCGAACATCTCTACTGCGGCACATCTCTACCGGGGAATGTTTATTTCTGAATAAAATGACTATCAACAATGATGTGACAAGTGTACTTGCATTTCTTGATGTTTTGCAAAATTGCACTATACCCTATCTTGATCAATTTTGGTAGCCAGCTCTCCATTCAACTGCAATACGTTGATTGCAGCAGGAAAACCAGATCAGAATCTGCAGAAAAAACTAAAAAGGGTTTACTGGAAATAGCAATTCTGTGCAAAGGGATTGCTAAAAAACCTCTTGCATTCCAAGAACTACGTTCAGAATGCTGATTTGAGAAAGTGAAGCTTTCATTGAATGAGTAGATAACGAATTCTAGCGCTTCGATTATGCATTTGAAGAGTCGCAATGTTACGAACTATAACAAAATCTGAAAAATCTTTTCCTTCAATCAACACACAGGAGAAACTTATGTGCTTCGGTAGCTGAAAATTAGTTCTGGTAGCTATTTTGTATATTTGATGTCCGGATCGCTAATAATATTGCCGTGAGAAATAAATTTTAGCTACTACAGCAACAACTGTTAACGCCACATGTGGAAAAATAGCTAGTTTCTAGTTATCCAAATATCAATAACATCATTATTTCCCGTGCACGGACTGTATAGTACTCACTGTACTACTATGTAATGATGCCCGTATGCGATATTCCGTTGTCAAACCACGTATAGCATAACCAAACGGATAACGAATTTTCTTAATCCCCTATCAATACAGCGAGTATACGCATACTGTGAGATGCCCCATGGGAAAAGGGTAATAAGAACCGATACTGGCTCAGCACTGCTGTCAGAGTTTCCAGTACTGGCAACTCCAAAGCTACCAAAGCCATCAAAACTGGCGAGAAGTGGGCATGATAACATCATTTTACATAAGAGACTGTATAACATTCACAACCGTGTTAGTGCTATCCGTTCGTATGCCCCGACTATGATATTCTGATAATTTTGGCATTCCAACCTTGTCCAAACAGTATCGGTTTGATCAGAAGCGGACTTTGGTGTTAGCCACCCCTGCGCCATCGAGCTTTCCGCCCCTTATATGGCAGCAGAAATTAATTTTCCACAGGAATATTCTGATCAAAGAATGTTGTTTCATTGCTTAGAATTTATTATTCTCCTGAAAATTATTTTTAAATTACCTACTTATTGAGATCAAGATAAAATTTTTTCGACCCAATTGCTGCCCTCTCAGGGCCTGCCGCCCTTGCGCCATGGCGCCGTTGGCACAGTCCGTAGTCCGCCCCTGGGTTTGATACTTGCCCAAAACTGTCTGCACTCAGAGAAATTCTTATAGTGACTGTAACTGTATGTATGTATGTATTTATTGCATATAAGGGTATTTCCCTTTCTGCAAGGGGTAGGATACATCAAGATTATACATAAATAAATTTCGTATCACAAATAACGCTTACAATTACTCTTGACCTCAACAATTCACTTAATAACTACTGAAATTATATATAAAATCCTTAATTTTGATTGCGCAAACATCCAAACAACAATCAGTGATCATTCCACAATCCGTCCCAAGAAATCCAGACACTGTAATGGTATTATTCAGACAAGCAAAATGCTCGAAGTTTCGTGAGCTCTGCTACATAACAGAATAGATTTTTGAGTTGTTGTCTAGACTGTATATTGAGTACATTATCGGCTTCATAAGACTGCACATTATTCACGGTCTTTTTTAAATACTTTTTTCTCAGCAGTAGGTACACAGGACAGTTACAGATAATATGTTGCACATATGTTCCCTGAGGTCACATAGCGGACAGATCTCATTCGGTTAAATATTATAGGATATGTTATTTATTGTGAGTTTCAACTCACACTTGTTCGCCAAACGAAGGGACGCCGCAATACGCTGCCACTCCATAGGACCACGGTGCCCGTGGATAACCCACCGGCGCGGAATTTAAATTGGGCTCGAAAATGTTCTGGCAGAAAGAAGAATTTTGGAGACGGACGACATCATTATCTCGTAGAATTTGCGCGTACGGTTTAAAAAACTCTTGTCTTCCTTCTTTCAGAACAGTGACATTCATGTGGTCCCAGATAAATTCATACTTGACTGATCCAAGTATGTTTTCAGATTGTGCGGCCCAGTTGAGCGACACGTCGCACTCAGGTAGTTGTGCTAATTCGTAAAGCCTGTTCCAACAAATTCTAGGATATCTATCAGACGGCATTTCTAGAATTTTGATGAGCCAATCCCAAGCCAGTTCAAGAGCTTTACGTGAGAGTGGTAATAAACCAAACTCTAATCTGAGGGCATATTCTGGAGTATTTCTAGGTAACGCAAATGATTTTCCAAAGAATTCTACCTGTATAACTTCAATTTTATCACTATATCTTGGATCCCTAGATGGGAAACCTATAGAATAGTGTGGATGTAACCATTGCGTTGAATATTTTCGTTCCAGCGCGGCCAAGAGTCCACTCACTTCGAGCTCAAATCGAAAGTACTGCCCCCACGCAATCCTTGCCTTTGCTATTGCGTTTTCTGCTGCCGCGATGCCTAGGGAGGAACTTCTGAAGGGGATTCCCAGGTATTCGGTTTCATTAACAACGCTTATAGATTCATTCCCGTAACAGAAACTATTTTTCTTGACCTTCCTGATATTCCCTGATTTGTTAAACGGAATGATCTTTGTTTCCGTGATATTGACAATGAGACCGTTTTCAATGCAGTATGATCTGAGAACCCTAAGCTTACGCCGCATGTTAGAAGGAGAGTAGGCGAATATTATCAGATCATCTGCATACAATAACATTAATATATCGGCTACATTATTGATGTTCAATCCCCGGCATCCTCTCTCCCTAAACCAGTGCTCAATGTCCGCTAGGAATAGTATGAAAAGAAGAGGGCTCAGAGAGTCCCCTTGCAACACTCCTTCAGTAGCCTCAAACTCTTCTGAGAGCCCACCGCCCTGGCCCACTTGTACCCTTGCACCACCATATAAATTTTCCAACAAACGCACAATTTTACCACTGATCCCTGAACAGAACAGTTTTTTCCACAGTAGCTCGTGTTTCACTGTATCAAATGCTCTTTTAAAAATCGGCTACGAGCGCATATACATTATTTTTTTTAAACGCAACTGCAACTGCATTGTAGCCATTGAAGAAGAAAGATTGTCGTAGCAGCCTCTGCGTTTCCGAAAACCTGCCTGGCTTCCTGGAATCAAACCAGCATCCTCCGCCCAAGACTCCAGCCTACCCCTAATAATATTAGTGAAAAGTTTTGTAATTGTACAGATTGATGCTATGCTGCGGTAGTTTGCGGGGTTATTTATGTCTCCTTTTTTATGTAGCATAGTAAATGAAGATTTAGACCAGTTTGATGGCAAAGTTTCGGTTCTCAGAACTTTGTTAAAGAATGCTGAAAGATAAAGTTGCCAGATTTGAGGAAGATGCTTGTAACATTCGTTTGGAATTTTGTCGATACCAGGTGCTTTAGAATTTTCCAATACCGCAATATTTCTTCGCAGTTTAGCAATAGTTATATTCTTATCTAAAAATGAGTGCTCTGCATCTGTTGAAGGAATTTCGCACTGTGGTCTTGGCGGATACAACTCAGTGAAAAAACAAAACCAATCTTCTAGTGATATATTAGAGCGATTGATCTTTCTGGGTTCAAACGCGCCTATCGCGCTCCGAAACTCTGTTCCATTTTTAGTGTTGGCCAGATTATCCCTGAGTTCTTCCCCCACTCGAGCTTTCCTCTCTTTCACGAGGTTCCTATAGTGTTTTTTCAAGTCTAGCATGATCTTAAGGTCCAGATTAGACTGGAATTTCTGCAGACGGCACTGTTTCAAGGAGAAATTGTGAGCTGATTTTGCAGCTCGACAGTCCTCGTCAAACCACAGTGCTGGACGAGTGCGTTTTTTTGCCAGCTTCCGCTGTTTGATCATGCCAAACGTGAAACAAGCCTCATTAATTGCATCTTCAAGGTTTTTTGTAATATCATCTACGCTGTCCACATCAAAGCTCGTTACTAAATTTCGCGAAAAATACAAATGTAAAGAAAAGACATCCGAACCATCAGGCAACCAGCTTATTCTAAAGTTTGAAACTGTATCTTCATATCTCTCTGTTCCTGGTTCCCTGACAGTTGGAGAGTCGAAGTGGAATGTCGTGAGCGTCGGAAAATGATCTGTTGAAACAAGTAGATGTAAGACTCCGAAGTCACGCAAATATGTCAAGCTTAAAAGATTCACCCATGCTAAATCTACAACGCTATTGCCACGACTGTTGCTAAATGTGAAATGGGCTGGCTGATCACTCGGAGATCTTCCATTCAGAACTGCGAATCCACTGTCCTCCATCATTTGCACCAGTAATTCTCCCCTCCTGTTTACAATTCCATCGCATGAATTTCGTTTATTTAACAGGTTTGGATTGTGAAATAGTTCAGTTGGCAAGATATTACTGGTGGAAATTCTTGCATTTAAGTCGCCTTGAATTAAAAAAATGTCATAGGGATATGACACGGAAAGATCAGTGACAGTGGACTGCAGCAAACCTAAAGCATGTTCATTATCTAGAGAAGGTTTTAAATACGTTAAACCTACAATTAAAAAATTGTGCTCAAGTTTAATTCTTACAAAAATCCACCAGGGTGTCAATTCCAGCGTGTAATACTCCGGGAGCTGATTGGAAATGAGAAGAAGGATGACGCCACTTGATCTGCCCAAACTTTTCTCCTTCGTAGCGTCCACCCATGTTGCTTGATATCTGGCTTTTATTTGGTCATGCAGTTTTCCCGGAGATTTGAGCCAATTCTCTGTGACCCCGATCATATCCGCTTCCAACAGCTCTGATAACTCTTCAAAATTTTTAGCGCCACCACAGTTTTAGTGAATGATTTTTAAGGGTGAAGTTTCCGCAGTGGAGTAGGTGTTGGGCCTATAATCTATACTTCCATCAGCTGGTCCTGGTCTCCGGGGGCTCTTGCTGAATTTGCGGGGTTTTTTGAATGCTGGTTTGCTGATGTACCGACAAACACGTTCGATGTGTTTGTGGAAGTTTGTTTAAAGTTCCTCCCTTTTTTTGAACTATCCACCATGCCCTCCTCAGAAGGTAAAAAAGTACCAGTTTCTCGTCCCAGTTCCATACGTATCCGTTAATTGTAACCTTCTTGTGTCCGACCTTTCCAGAACCCCCTTTTTTCTTGGTCTCCCTTAGGAGGCAACGAGCTTGGTATTCAATAAGCCTTTTCTCTTCAGTTGAATCATTTTCAATGAAGATATTGGTATTTCTCAGTACTCGACTTTTCTGCGACCAAATATTCTTCTGTGCCTGTACTGTGGGAAATTTAACTAATATTTTATTTTTATTCCGTCCTATGCGATAAGCTTCTTCTATTCCACGGTTTCCTCCGAATTTGGATTCAAAGAAATTTTTTATTGCTCCAGCACAGTTGTTCTTATCAACTGTCAGACCGCTTATAATCGCTCTATTTTTCCTTAATTCACGGTTGTGCATCTCCAATAAACTCTCTCTTTTCTTTTCTCGTTCAATCAGTTCTTCACATTGTTTACGCAATGTAATGTTTTTTGTTTCCAATGCAGAAACCCTGTCATCAATGTCGTGACGTAGTTGTCTCATTTCTCCTCTCAATTCACCCATTTCTTGCTCTCTTTTGAGATCCGATATTTCCATTCTTCTTAATATTTCGTCTAATTTATCATTCATTTTTTCAATGGGTTTGTTGCACGATGGAGAAATCAGAAGCGCCTTCTTTTCCTTGCGAGGAGAAAAAAGTATTGGATTCTCAGCTTGAATATAATTATTTGATTCGTTTGGATTGTCTTCCGTATCTAAGTGAGATTCGTTCAAACCTCTCTTTCTTCTTTCCTTCGCTTTGAAGTAGCGCGTGATATCACCGTCACTGTTTGTCCTATTGCGTATCCAAGTATGTGCAGTAGGCAGTCTTCCTCGCTATATTGCACGGATAGGCGTGTTGTACGAAGACAAGTGTGTTGGTTGTGTAACGACGACACTGTCAGTTCCCTCTTCAGCGGGGGGCACTGTGGATATCTTATCAGCAAACAAATCCTTCGACATGTGCCGTAAGGTGCTGCCACTTATGTCAAAATCGGCGCTCATTAGCTGCGCAGAACACTTATCCACACGTTGAACTAACAAACTTGTAGTCGTATTGATAAAATAATTGAAAGATATTTTTACACTTTTCCTGAAGTGGGGGCACTTACAATGCATAGAGAACACTTAAAAGACAAAGCACTTCACTACTCCAAACGATTGTTCAATAAATCTCATCATAACAACTCATCAATCTTTATAGAATCATATTTTAAATACGGAGCGTTTCAACACACGACTGTATCATTCGGCTGTGTCAGCTATTTCCCTATAGTGACTGTAACTAAAACGTCTCAACTAAATATTCCTAATGACAGTGACTAAAAATGTGATTGATTCAACCAAGAAATTATAGTTGATATGATCCAGTTTATTCTCTTATTCGATTGTTTTTGGACACTTCCCTTCCTTTAACACGTACAGGACGCGTGAGTCAGAGTTGTAAAAATTCCGGCTTGGAATTGTTTAATTGAGATCGTCGGGGGCCTAAGAGCCAAATTGATTTCGAATGCATATTTTCCCCTACAATGGCGCAGTGCTATCTCTAGAAGACATTTACCCTTATGCGCAGGAACGTAATAACAAGTATTGATATAGGTTATAAATTAGAATCAACCAATATGGTTTCCCTGGTCGACATTGCAGTGAGAGTGGTTGGAATGTTCAAAAATGAGACAAAAATGGATACCAGTGCCATGTTTTCAACCTTTTTCATATTATTTTTATAGATTATTATCTAGGTTATCGTTTTGTACGAATTCATAAGTCATTTCAACCAGAATTAAAAAATTATCCTATTATAGTGTAGCTTACTATTAAAAAGTAGTTATGGAAAACAGTTGTATTTACTGGAAATCAAGTAATTTAGATCGTATATCGTACGATAAAAATTAGTAAATGATACTGAAAAAAATAGTTGAAACGTTATTTCACCAATTTTTTCAGATAATGGCATTTAATACCTTCTCTCAGTGTGTCCTATCAATTCAATACCGTTTAAAATCCGTCTAATAGGTCGTGCCAATTGAAAAAAATAATAATAACCCTAAATAAAAACAACTGTTCCCACCACAGTTTGGCAAATATAAGCTTGCCAGTATCAGGCTATTTGTCGACTTTGGCAATTTCCACATGGGGCATTACCGTAAAAGTGGTATAGCATGCTGACGAATGTGTCCGCCCTAAATCGTCAAGTTTCACTGCTATAGGTTATGCTGATAGGTTAGATAGGGGAGGTGTGGAAGAGAGGTATTATTCTCCTTAAACAGTGAAGCTAGTTAGGGGAAGGAGTGGACAAGAGTGAGTTTATTTCCTTAGTTCCCACTATGGGAAAAATTATGCGTTGAATCAACTTGAACTCAGCAAGTAGCCAATATCATGTTAATTAATCTCGAAAGTAGTGATGCCAGAATCGAGACCGAGACCGCTTTTACCCTCTCCATCGACCGCTTCCCCTTTCTCCCATTATACGGAATAAGTTGGGCGAGCCAGAGAGTGATAGTCACTCTTTTTCCGTCGCTCGCGCGACTTATTCCGCATGGTGGGAGAAAAGGGAAGCGGTCAATGGGGTGAGTAAAAACAGTCTCGATCTCGAATCTGGCATCACCTTTCGAAAGCAAGTTGTTTCTGCATGCTTTACAACTAAGAACGACATAGAACGCCTGTATATGATTTCCCTGTCACTCAAACTTGATATCAATTATAGATCAATTCGTTTCCAAATCGATTCAGCACGGTCATTTTCTCAGCGCATACACTATAGGGAGAAAGTTTTTGATTACAATCATGTCATGACTGAATTTAAGAACACTCAAGCATCAGGAGGAGCGCCAACTTTTTTCATAAATTACTTGATTCAAATTGGATTTAAAATCGATGGTAATTGAGTAAATACCTGAGATTGAACTCTGAATATTAATTTAGGTTCCTTCATAGTTTGCAAGTATTGCAAAACAAAATCACAGACAATTTTTGACAGTTGGAGGTTCATTCATCATTGCCGTTGAACGCATCAAAGCCGTGGAACGCATAATTTATGAAAAAAGTTGGCGCAAAAGTCACATATTTTGGGTGTGGAGTGAGCGAAAAAACAATCGCTAACACAATAGAAGCAGCTAAGTTTGAGTCCATTGTCTAATCAAAACGCAACCAATTTCAGTCACATTTGTTACAAGAGGCACTACGCATGCCAATACAAAGGGGAAAACACTCATCATACTCAAAATACTCCATCTTTATTTTTTTTAGTGCCGAAATCTCACCTAGACAGCAGTGGAGCTCTTCAAATGCACGTTTGTGGTACATTGCTACAAGCACCCCAAAGATACACTGAATATAGCGCCGTCTTATGTGCTCCCACTAAAAACTGAAGCGCATAAAACTGCCAACTTCAGAGCATTTTCTCTAAATTCCTGTGTGTGAAGAATTCAATCTTGGAGAGTGAATATACTGCAAGTCCAGGAACAGTGAGATTCCTCCTAGTAAAAAGCGAACACATATGACCCATACATGATTCATACATAATACATATATAGACCATATGTGATTCATACATGAAAATGTGTGGAATCCTATATTTAATCCATATACAATCCATATATCACCATATATGATCCATATATGATGCATATATAATCCATGTATGGAGAATATTCCATACATGGCAGAATTTTTTCACATATGTGAAAAAGTCTTGCATTCATGGGTCTTATACGGATTACAAATGAATTGTATATGGGTCATACATGGATTCAATATGGATGATGTACGGATTATATATGGCCATATATGACCATATATGAATTTTACATGGATCCCATACGATTTTTGCATGTTATTATATGATTCATTTTCACTAGAGTCACTCCTAAATAGTGATGTTCCATTCCATAAGAGTGCATTCTCACTCCAACAGAATGAAAGTTCAGCTCGGTTTAAACAGTGAAATTTCACCTTTTTATAAGAATGAAAATTCACCCCTACGGAGTGGAAACCTATTCTACAGGAGTGGAATCTCACTCTACACAATGAAACATTTTCTGGATTTTTAACACACGTGTATGTCCCAGGAGGTCCACTCACAATTCATGTTAAGGGGTCTTTCTGGTTCAGATTTTCAAGGAGAATTTTTTTTCTCATAGAAAAAATTGTGATATCGTTTCGAACATTTGTAGGTATGTTTATTAAACATTAATGATGACGAAAAAAATTTTTTTCGATTGGAACAAAATTTTTCTTCTTCAAACTAATTTCAGCAAAAAAACACCAAAAGATGACGGTGGAAGTGATTTTGGGCGACCGGATGATCCGAAACAAAAACAACATGGATCAATCATTCCTTATTTAAGTGCCTATCACATGAACGAGGATATTTGTTTTTCATTGAAAAATAACAAAATGGCGACCATTTTTCCAAAAAATCGATTTTTGAGGGTGGAAAATCGAATGCAAATCGGACAATTTCTGATCAATCGAAAAGATCCTAGTTCATGCGATAGCCACTTCAACAAGGAATGATTTCCTATTTTTTTTGTTTTCAGATCATCCAGTCGTCTCAAATCACTCCCATCGTCATGCTTGAGTGTTTTTTGTTGTTCAAATTGGTATAACGGAAAAAAAATTTGTTGAAATCTGAAAACAAGTTTTTTGTAATATTTAAGGTCTGATCAACATACCTACGAATTTTCAAAACGATATCTCATTTTTTTCTATCAGAAAAAATGTTTGAAAAAAAAATTTTCTTGTAAATCTTGACCAGAAAGACCCCTTGAATATTAACAGAAAAAATATATCAAATCAACACGAAAATATTGGATTCACACTGAAAATCTGTTAATTTCAGAATTTGATATGTTGTTCTCAACACGAATCCTCTGTGACCCCTCTGTGAACCTCTTTTGTGACACAAAATCAACGGACGATTATTGAAGATTTTGACTTCACTACTCATTGCATCAAACGAAGGGTAAAAAAAGAGGAGCACAAATTAAAAGAGGGGTGGAACAAGAATGCTCACTATCGCCATTGATTTTCAATTTGTATATAGAAGAAGCGATGAACGAAGTGAAGGAGTAAGTGCAATTGAAATTACTGATTCAAGGTGAAAATGTAAGCGTGTTGAGATTCGTGGATAACCATATTAGCTACGAGTGGTGCTGAGTTAGAAAATACTCTCAGCACTATGAAAGAAATATTACTAGAAAACTATTGTATGAATATAAATAAGGACAGAACAAAATCCATGATTTGTACAACAGCAAAAACATCAAGAAGAACGAAAATCAAAATAGATGCACAGACAATTCAGCAAGTGAAAGAATTTGAATATCCAGGAAGCATAATTACAGAAAACGGTAAAAGCGGAGGAGATATAAGAGCAAGAATAGCACAAGGAAAACAGGCTTTCCACCAAAAGAAACAGTGACTATGTTCCAAGAACATTAGCTTAGCAGTAAGGTAGAAATTCTTGGAGAGTTACGTTTGGAGCACAGCATTATATGGTTGCGACACTTGGACAATCGGAAAAATGGACCAACGAAGACTTGAAGTTTTTGAAATGTGGTGTTATAGAAGGATGCTCAGAGTAAAGTGGATAGAGGAAGTAAAAAATGAAGAAGTACTTGGGAAGTTAAATGAAAAAAGAAGTCTTTTGAGACAGGTCGTGAAAAGAAGAAGTAATCTGATAGGACACACATTGAGGCATGATAGCCTATTGAAAACAATATTGGAAGGAATAATGAACGGTGAAATCCGAAAAGGTAGACCTAGATTAAGTTATATGAAGCAAATTGTACAAGATAAGGGTTGTCGTAGATATGCAGAAATTAAGCGCTTAGCGGATAATAGACAGGGTTGGAGGATTTCATCAAACCAGTCATAAGACTGATTACTCGATTGCATGAATCAAATGATGCGATAGATGATGGAACATACGCTCCTGGAACACAAATCTTGATTTTTCCCTCCGTATCTGAGCCTAAGAACACGAGTGTCAGAAGAAGCAGCTCTCTGTAGTCATCTCGTGGTTGAAGGAGGGACAACTGTTCTTGCATAAAATGAACTATTTTTTCACGGGTTGGCGTGAGACAACCAGATATTCTCGTATCAACCATATCACTTTCCCGTTCCGTTTGGTCGATTGAACTCCAAGCCTGTTGAAATTTCTGAAATAATCTGATATTCGGTCCACTCGAAGGTTCAAACAGGAGGTCAAACGCAGCTTTGACAATCAGCTCGTGGACACGATGCCTACATGCAAGGCTGAAGAGTTTTCTTCCTAATTCCTGCTCCAGTAAGGTACAAGCCCCATTCTCCGATCCAGTATTGCAGTCGTATCAAAGCACATGGACATTATCTGTTCCACAAGCTCCCAATCCTTCATTGCCTGATAAATTGCAATAGCCTGCGCTCCTCCTGTTACTGCAGAGATTGCTGGAACTGCTAGGAGCTTTTCCATTTTTTCTCCTGTCACCAGAATAGCTAATCTATCTACGTTTCCTTCCGAGGTCGAACTTGGAAGCAATTTTGAATCCCAATGAATAGTCAAAGGAACATCGGGTGCGGAGGAGTTCTTTATTTCTTCAGCCATTCCTTGACGCACTTCTCTACGCTCCCTTCTGAGTGTTGACATGAAGTAGGTTCCGTTGACATTGGCAGCACTGAGAATGTGGAACGCCTTCCGATCGCCAACTCCCGTGTGATCCAATGCAGTGCAAATTGCGGGAATAAAGGTCTTTTTTCTGTCAGTACTCCTCAATAATTTTGTAGGGAGGATATAAGAAGTGTCAGAAAATCCAGACACACTGGAATTATTTCCAGAGATGTCTGAATTGTGTTCTCCTTCGATGCTGCCATGGTCACGTTCATCTTTTTCGGTGTTCTCTTCCGTATTCCTTATAACTTTGCTCGTGACTTTTCTCTGGATCATTTTCCGAATTTAGGAATTCATTTTCATAGGTGACTGTGAGCTCTCCAACTGAGATAGGGATCGACTTCTTTTGCCATGTTCCTGTTGAAGATAAAAGGCCCTGTTCTTTTCGCTTTGTATTGATTCCGGACAGTCCGTACAAGCAACAATAGCAATATCGAAAATACCTGTCAATTTGTTAATGAAATCATCTCGTTTCTCCAATTCCAGATCTGTCTTTCTGGATTCTTCCTTTCTCAGACATAGCCATTCTTAGTGAATTACCTTCATTTGTCCAACGATATTTTTTTCTAATTCAAGTGGAATGGTTGTCATTTTCCATATCGCTAATATATCCATCGTGGTTGCTCGAGCACTTTCTTGGATGATTGCTTCATTTTTTGAATGGCAGTGTAGAAAGCGGCGGAAAACCTCTCCAGTCGAAGGCAAATTGGGACCACTTATCTTTCCCAAGGGACGACCGATTAGTCAAAAATCTTGATTTCTCTTTTTTGGTGCACTCATTGTTAGACGAATAGAACTCGAGATGAAACTCATTCAACAAGCACCTTATAATTGTTTTATCACTCCTCGAAATAGTGAATAAATGTAATCCACGGCAAAACTCTGTTGCTAAGGTTAAGCGAATTTCCAATATTTCGTGAACTCGCAAACGTCACATTGATTCGCATCACTCGACTGTCATTGTGGGTTTGATCTTCTTGAACTTGGTTGAAACGAATTTCGAAAAGAAAACAGACCATCAGGGCAATGCAATATCTTGTCATTTATTCCCTTCAAGAAGTGTTCGTAAACAATAGTTGTGTATGACCAAGAAAGTTGATATAGGAGCGTTTATATCGATTATATAGTGAAACATTTCGTTACAATCAATGGCAATTTCGTTTAAATACACGATTGAACCTCCAACAATATAGTGTTTTTCACCTTGATAACAGAATAGGTACGCAGATTTGTGAGTGGATACCTGAATAACAAATATTCAATTCCATATTGAAAATAGTGACACCAAAAATTTATCAATAAATGCTGAATCACCAGTTCTTGTTTTCCAATTATTATTTCTTGTAAAATTATCACCCTTTGTGTGTAATGGGAGTTCATGTTTTCAGGGATGAATATTGATATTGATGATATAGGGGAAATCTTGTGGCTTTTGAATGAGAAATTCAGAAACATTATTATTCTTCGATTTTTTACAGCGATATGTCCAATGTTTCATCCTTCTATCCTTCAGAGAATTCTTTTCTGATGCGTAAAGAATACTTCTCAATTGTTCTGAACCTTACAAAGAATTTTTAGGGAAACAAACGTGCATTTATATGTTGACGTTCTTGCTCAATTGCCACTTTTATAATCAATAGGGGCGCGAGTTTTGTTTTCTCCATCTCAAATGTACAGAATTTGTTTCCCTGTACATTTAACAAAATTTTCATGTAGATTAAACTTTTTTATCATTGGAATATCGATGTTTGAAACGTCAGGAACTGATGAAAACGCAATTTATGGCATAAAAGTGATTTGAGCGACCTCTAGATATTGTTTTACAAATCTGAGGAAAATAGGGGGTCCATTTCTAACCGGAAGGGACATGTGGTTCCATGAGCGTGACTGAGTTCCAGAAAAAATTTTTTTTGAATCACCCTAGCGTGTATCTCCAAAAGGTCTCAACACACAGAATTACTAATAAGGCATGAAAGTTGGGATTTTTTCTAAACTTTTCAAAAATTCGAGTGAAATTTTTCTTCCCAATTTGTGTCTAGTGGAATTCCTACGGTGAAAGTAAAAATGGTAGTTCATTCGTGTTGCGGATGATTCCGCTATATTTGAAATTCGCAAGAGAGAAGGCGTCGAGAGAGAGGTTTGAACGCTATGCTCGCTCGCACATCCGAGCTCAATGTTCTCTCTGGTCACCTGATCTCAAGAGATACGTTTGGAGGTGTGAAATTAGGAGTATGTGTGAAGTAAGTCAGTCGCTTCGGCACGCTCGTTACGACACCAAGAAGTCTTACGCTTTTATTATTCTTTGAAGTGCTTTTCCCGCGGTTTTCCATAAGTCGATCCAACTGATCAATTTATTCGTTTTTCTCACCCTCTGGTGCTATCTGCGCGTCCGCTTATACGAAAACGTAGAATTTGTATATCTTCGCTATTTATTTGAGATTTCTTGTGCGGTCGTAACGGACGATCGGTCGACGATACTCGCGAGTGTATGTATGAGAGTGTGGAAGTGTGCTACTTGTAAACAATAGAACTGATTTTATGTACTTTTAAGGCCTTTAAGGCACTTATCTGAACCCTTTTTCTCTCTTGTTAGGCGTCTGCTGTACAGCCTGATTCGAGATTGTGTTATTCAGTCATTTCATCTCTTTTTTTGTCTAATATTGAAGGTTATTAAATTTACATGCTCTGCCTCTTTCTTTCGATCCTTGTAATAAGGAAACGCATGATTCATCGAATATGTTATTTTCTTAATCTATTTTCTTTCTCATCTTTTCATAACTATTCGGGTCCTTTGAGCCGGATCAGGCTGTAACAAGAGAGAGAGAGGTTCGTTTTTTTTTTCATCAATTAGCATCGCTTGTGAACCTTTGATTCGTTTCCCGCCATACTTGCCATTGTTTGACTCTCGGTCTTTGTTCATGAGTCGATTCCCGCGCATTCGTTTATCGGCTCTTCGTGTTACCAAGTGCTGAGTTCACACGAATACGTGGTGCACATGTGTGAGTAAGTCTATTGCCGCCAAACCAACGTGACGTCATCGGCCGTCTTCGTCATCATCGAGAGCTTCTCCTACGCCTGCAGAGGGGAAAGATTTCGAGTGAGGAGGAAGGAATTGCGCAAATCGATCGACGCGTACGGTAGGGGGTCTTTTGGCCGAAAAAGTTTTTGGCCGAATCGAGATGATTTGACAATCCCTAGTCATTCTCTAGTGTTCTCTGAAAGCGACTAGCGATTGTCAAATCATCTTGATTCGGCCAAAAGACCCCCTACCGACGCGTACGGTTCACGGTATATCGACGTCGTCTATTACATTGGATTGACAGATGAGTACACTTTATACAAGAATCATATTCAACAGTTTTGATAATTTGGAATCAACTGTTATTCGATTTTGATTTTGAAAAAAAACCTGCTTGTATTATACCCTCTGGATAAATTTTTCCCGCTGTGTCATCCCTTTGTCAATAAAAAATGGATGTATCGGAAATGCTCGCGTCATTGCACACCACATTGGGTTTGATTCAACGCCATGTGAATAATTTTAAAAAGTCTGGTGTTGCAAGTTTCACGATTGCGAATATTAATAAACGTTTAGAGCACGTTAAGAGTTATTGGGATGAGGCGCGTGTCCTTCATGCAAAGATCACTGTCGCTACGACAGAAAAGAAAAAGAAACAACTCCAGTATTTCACCCACAATCAATTCCAGATGGTTGAAGACGCATACGAGGAGTATGTAAGGGACTACATGTGGATGCTTTCCGACCTTGAGGATCCGGCAGCTGCAATCAATGTTTCAACTGCATCTTCGCATGAGCACCATGCTTCAAGGCCATTTCATTTACCTCGGCTCGATCTTCCTAAGTTTGCTGGGTCTTATATGAAATGGAATTCTTTCAAAGACCAATTCAATTCAATATTTGGTTCGTTTCCGGACACGTCTGCAGTCCAAAAATTACAGTTCCTGAAATCTTGCTTGTCTGGGGAAGCGCTGTCGCTCATCGAAAATTTACCGATGACAGATTCGAATTTTACAACCGCTTGGGACGCATTGGTGGAACGGTACGAGAATAAGAGGCTCATCGTGGACGCATACTTGGACAGTTTCGTCTCTCTCGCTCCTGTTAGATCGCGCACTGCCAAGGATCTTCGTGTTCTGCTCGATTCTACGAATAATGCGGTAACTGCTTTGCGCAATTTGAACATCTGTAATGATAGTTGGGACTCAATGATTAACTTCATTACTTCAAGTAAGTTGGATGGGCAAACAAGGCAAGAATGGGAATTCGAACTCAAAGATTCTACTGAGATTCCGAGTTTCGCAAAACTCAAGTCTTTTTTGTCTGCTACCGTTCGAGCGCTCAAGTTATCTGGTGTTCAGAGATCTTTGAATCAGGCACTTTCTGCCAAACAAAATAAACTCACGTCGAAGCCCGTTCGAGTCCTTCAAACTAATGTCTCTTCGGAGAAATGTATTCTTTGCCATGGTAATCATAGAATTTATCAATGTGCAAAATTCAAAGATAATTCGATTCAAAGTAGATATAGTATAATCAAACAAAATCGATGTTGTTTTAATTGTCTAAGTTCAGGTCACACCATTCAAAATTGTAATAGTCCGAATGTGTGTGTGACATGCAAACGCAAGCATCATTCGCTACTGCATAGATCTTTTCAGATGGAGAACGCAGCAGCTCCGTCTAACGCACAGTTGGCCACGGTGGGTCAGGCTGGGTCATCTCGGAATACAGCTACTGTAAATGAAACTAGTAGCAACTCCGCATTACGTTCTTCACTTGCTGCATGTGATTCGCGCACGGCTGTTCTGCTACCGACAGCTATTGTCGTCATCAAGGCCGATAACGGTAGATACTGCCGTGTTCGGGCTTTACTAGATCAAGGGAGTCAAGCAACGTTCTTGGCTAGCAATATCGTTGATAATCTGCAATTACGCAGAGAGAAAGTTGATGCCACCGTGAGCGTGATGAGAGACGAGCGCATAAATAGAATCACTTCCGCTACGCATTTAACGGTTATGCCTGGGTCCGGGAAGGGCGCTGAGATCAAACTTAGAGCGTATGTACTTCCGCGGCTCACATCTTACATTTCCGGAATGACTGGGTTCAATTCTGCGTGGGCTCATTTGCGCCATTTACAGTTTGCTGATCCTGTGCCTCAAAAGAGTGATCCCATAGAACTAATTATTGGATCCGATTTTCTGGGTCAAGTTCTTTTGAGTGACATCAAAAGTGGTTCACAGGGTGCACCGGTCGCTCAGAACATCGTCTTTGGGTGAGTTATTTTCGGGAGTTGCCCAATCTCAGCCTGTAATCTGTCATGCACGATTCCTGTAAATCATGCGTGCAATTGTGACGAGCTTTCTCAGTCCTTTACTCGCTTGTGGGAATTGGAAGACATCCCAAAGTCGTTGCCTTGGTCGAAGGAAGAATTTCAGTGTGAAGAGCATTTTCTTCGTACACATCGTCGGTTGGAGTCAGGAAGATATGTGGTAAGGTTACCTTTGAAATCAGATTCGTTGCCCAATCTGCCTGGTTCAGCGGGAATTGCAATGAATTTGTTCCGCAAAATAGAGGCTCGCGTGAAAGCAAATGATACTCGTTACGAGGAGTATAATAAATTCATTCGAGAATATTTAAATTTGGGTCACATGCGCCTAGTTCCGAATGCTGCTATCCATGACAATGCTGTGTACTTCTCTCACCATCCAGTTTGGAGATGTATAGATTCTGTTTCAAAGATAAGAGTTGTTTTCAATGGTTCTATGAAAGCCTCCAACGGTAAATCTTTGAATGATTTTTTGATGGTAGGTCCAAAACTGCAGTCAGATTTGTCTGCTCTGATATGCAGGTGGCGCAATCACCGTTTCGTCTACAGTACAGACATCGAAAAGATGTTCCGCCAGATTTTGGTTGATGAACGTGACTTAGACAGGCAAAGGATTTGTTGGCGCTCAAATGCCGCGCTCGGGATAGACTCCTATCAGTTGTTGACAGTGACATACGGTACTGCTAGCGCCCCATTTTTGGCTAATCGTGCCATTCGTCAGTTAGCTTTGGACGAGGCAGAGAAATTTGAGTTGTGACCTCAATGGCGCGTCCTGAGCGAGGCTCATCAGAGGTGCTCACACGACCCTTTTTAAACTCGGAAACCCACTGCTTAACGGTTGAATATGATGGGGAGGATGTGCCCAGTGTTGAGTCCATCTCTTCTTTAATTTCCTTCGGCGTTAACCCCTTCAAATGAAAGTATTTGATGACAGCACGATTTTCCAGCTTTTCCATTTTTACGAAAAACACAGAGGCGTCTTGGTCAGCGTACTCTCAAAACTAAACTAACATGGCGATCGGACTGAAACTATAGCTACAAGCTATCTAAGGATGGTACTATAGAACGCCACCTCAAGGTAGGCCTAGTGGCGCCATCTCTTGGTCAGGCCGGAAACTTATCAATCCACCCTCGTAACTATTATTTAGTCATCATTACATTCAAAATATAAAGATGTGAAGATTATGTCAAAAAGTCATGATTTCTTTTATCTTTAAGTATGCAATGGGATTCGTTGTTGAAATTTACATATTTTCTCGAACAAAAAATTTGACGTCAAAACTTGGTCATTCCAATCGGGTTAACCCGACGTTTGATTAGGACCTGATCAGGACCTGGCCGTGTCTTAATCAGAGGCCGGGTTAACCCGATCGGATGTGACTAAATTTCCAGTCGGGTTTCTGATGAAAATGTTGACCGTAATTGATTTGTGACGGATTTTTGTCAAGTCAACATCAAAATGACATTTTTTTGACTGATGTGGTCTACTTTGGTTGATTCAATAGTATGTCACTCGCGTTCCCCTGCTCTCAAACGAACCATGGAATTTGATGAGCCAGGAGCATTATTGAAGGATGATTATATAATTGAAAGTAATTAATATTATGTCTATAATATCCAGTTTGGAATATTCTTTATATTCTTGACGTTCGAATCGTTTATAGCAACGAAATGATCATCGAAGTCTCAGAACCTGATAGATCATCATCGTTCATCTCCTTGAATAAACTGTTTAAAACTGGAAATATCTTTCGAACAATGTACTATAAGATTTTGGATCTTCAACGACTGAGGATTTCGTCATTCGATTACGAATCCGTTTTATTGAACGATTCAAACTTCAGCGAAATTATTCTTTTGCTTTTGGAAGTAACAAACGAAGATAGTCACAACGGCAATGATAATAATGATGATGATATTCATAATAAACTTTTGAAGGCTTACGATATGTTACATATATTACAGATTCCGAACGGATTGGCTCAACGCCATGTAACATTTCATATCACTGACAGATTTATAAAGATTCCGCGTTATGATTGGCTTAAAGCCAAGTTGCTATTGCTCTCCCTCCCACTCCACTTTTCTTACAATTCACGTTTGAGTTGCATACGTGAAGTGCATGAGTTGCGTTCCATGCATGGAAGTATTCGAACGCGAATCTTTGTATAGGAAATGAGGAAGGAAAGAATAATAATCGAACGGAGGACTCATAGTTATTTTCTGGAAGGAATACGGAAGTTTGAATCTTGTCTTGAAATACATCTTTCTTCACCTCCTTTGATTTCCCAAAAGCACGTGCTTGGAAAGAATCAATTGGAAAGAACCATCAAGAGACGTGGTAGCGTCTCGACGCCAAGTACAAGAAAACCCTGGAAGGAAGGAAAAACCCTGGAAAAAAAATGAAAAAGCATAAGTCGTGCGCTACCGTGTATCTTTACTCGAAAACGAAGATTTTCTATTGTCAAAAAATCTTTAACCCACAATAACTCATCACACATTGAATTTCACAAAAAAATAATTACACTTCTATTATATAATTCGGATACACACTTTCGATTAAGCACACTACGAAGTTGATTCGTCCACGCGATCCCGAGATACGAACGTTTCAAATTTTCATGCGATCAAAACATTAAGATTTCTCTATCATCATCTTCATAAGAATCGGTTTCTTCAATCACGGAGATTTGTTGATCCTTAAGGCAGTTCTTCCAATGCTAGAGACATTATAATCCAAACATCCAATAGCGTGCATTTCTGCAGTGTGATCTATACATTGTCAAAACATAAACAAATAACCTGTCAATGAGGCGATGTGTTGATAGGTCATTATAATATCAAAAGAATGATTGAAAAATGGACGAATTGTAAATTGCAGGTTATACTACATTACAGGTATTACAGGTCATTATAACAACAATCGAACGCACACAAATAACCTGGAATTATATATACTTTTATATATGATTTGAAAAAATTCATGAATGGATTAATGAATAAATGATGAAGAGGTTATTTGTGAAAAAAAACACAAAAAATTTGAGAAAGGTATAAATAAATCTATTTGCTACATTCAGGGAATTGCTATATAAACAGGTAAGCTCTGTATGATGTATTATTCATAAAATACAATATTCCTTTACAGACAACAGCTCAGCAGAAATACCGTAATGAACAGTCTGCTACTGTTGGTTCTTACCACCAGAACCACAGGCTGATGGTCGAATGAATCATACAAGGTCTAGTCGAAAATAATGATTCCAATTTATGCATTACTTTTTAGGTGAAATCTTATCGGATATACCATAACCCCCTTACAAACAATCTACTATCAGGTTCTCTTGCTAGAGTCGTTGGAAAATGATCAAATGGATCATATCGAGCATGCTCAAGGGACAAGATTCAAGTTTATTTGCAATTCCTCCACATACCAGAAAGTCAGAGATATATCATAAGTTCTGACGGACAGTCAACTACCGGAGCCTTCCGAAGTAGCTGATCAAAACCAGATGACCAGCTACTTCGGAAGGCTCCACTGTCGATTTCTCTAATTAGGATCATAGGCAATCGATGAAAAAGATCATACCGAGCCTGCTCAAGGGTGATTATTGAAGTTTATTTGCTATTTTTTTACAGGCAAAAGTATAATGGATATACCATGATCTCTAATGGGATCCACTATTCTGCAATCAGAATCGTGAACGAATAATGAAACAGAATGGTGAATAGATGATGAATGTAAATTCAATTATACCAAGTTTGAAGAACATTCGAAAATAAGGTTAGTCACCGAGCACTTCAGGTATACTAAAATACGACATCCTGAATCAAAATTATGAACTATGTACAAAATGGTTTCCCTAGATTCTTTGAGTGAAATTACAGGTGGATCAAGAGAAAGTAGAAAGGATGCAGGTATATTATACATCTGTATGTTATTTACCACCACGATCACTATCATCAGGTAGCGTAGAAGGAAAATGAAGAAAAGGCAGAAGTGCAGTGGATATAAAAGTCCTTGCATTGAATAATACCACTATCAGATTCTTCCAACAGAATCATAGGTGGATGAAGAAGAAGCAAAAAGGATGTAAATGTATCATACATCTTTATGTTATGTACCACAATGATCAATGTCATCGGATAGCGTCATAGGAGAATGAAGAAAAGGCAGAAGTGCAGTGGATATACAAGTCCTTGCATTGAATAATACCGCTATGAGATTCTTCCAACAGAATCATAGGTGGATGAAGAAAAAGCAAAAAGGATGTAGATGTACCATACATCTGTACGTTAAATCCCACCATGATCATTAGGTAGCGTTGAAGGGAAATTCAGGAAAGATAGGAGCGCAGTGGATATATCACAAATCTTTGCATCGGGTGCATTCCACTGACCAATTGACGAATGATTATAGAGACCGTTTAGGATCAACTCAACGAAAATTGAGCAGATACAATATTCTGATTATAGAAATTGTTGCAGAACAACTACAGGTCAACTTGACTGATGTGACTGGATGTGACAATTCATTCTGAATGTTTTCTTCCAAAGTTCCATCTTTCCAGTTGTTCCATTCAAGCTGGATTATATTTGTGTTCTTACAAACCATCATTTTTATCTTTACTTATCTTGGTTTTGGAATAATTCAATTCTCAAATATCATGAATATTAAATGCTTTGGATATTTGATACAATATTGCTTTTTAATGATCATGAATCACTTTGAATACATTTTGAACATTTCATGGATCTTGGAGTTACTAAATCTCTCAACCCAAAATACTCTATGACAATTTAATAAAATTCATGATATTTGAGAATTGAATCATTCCAAAACCAAGATGAGTAAAGATAAAAATGATGGTTTGTAAGAACACAAATATGATCCAGCTTGAATGGACCGACTGGAAAGATGGAACTTTGGAAGAAAACATTCAGAATGAATTGTCACATCCAGTCACATCAGTCAAGCTGACCTGTAGTTGTTCTGCAACAATTTCTATAATCAGAATATTGTATCTGCTCAATTTTCGTTGAGTTGATCCTAAACGGTCTCTCTAATCATTCGTCAATTGGTCAGTGGAATGCACCCGATGCAAAGATTTGTGATATATCCACTGCGCTCCTATCTTTTCTGCATTTTCCTTCAACGCTACCTAATGATCATGGTAAGATTTAACGTACAGATGTATGGTACATCTACATCCTTTTTGCTTTTTCTTCATCCACCTATGATTCTGTTGGAACACTCTGATAGCGGTATTATTCAATGCAAGGACTTGTATATCCACTGCACTTCTGCCTTTTCTTGATTTTCCTATGACGCTGCCCAATGACATTGATCATTGTGGTACGTAACATAAAGATGTATGGTGACGTGTATCCTTCTTGCTTTTTCTCCATCTACCTGTGATTCATTTGGAAGAATCTGATAATAGTGTACCTAACGCAAGGACCTGTGGTATATCCACTGCACTCTTGCCTTTTCTTCATTTCCATTCTACGCTACCTGATGACATTGATCGTGGTGGTGAGTAACATACAGATCTATAGTATACCTGCATCCTTTCTACTTTTCCTTGATCCACCTGTAATTTTACTCAAAGAATTTACTCACTGAAAAAACTTTTTCACCTGGGTACTCAGGAATAAGGATATTGGATAATATATAATCCAGGGGCCAAAATATTGATGGAAAATCAACAGAAATTCACGCGTTAAACGTAATGGGTCTCCCTATTGTTGACGATGTTCCTTCTTATTTGAATGCAGTAACGCAGTGTATATTGTACTGTGCTTCTAAGACAAAACAATTACTTTTATCTGACCCCAATGACATCATAAATATTTCAATTCAGAACTACAATTCGCAAAAAAACCTTGATATCATTGCTTTAAAACAGCTCGCAGGTCCACAATACTTGCATAATCACTCACAAGATGCAGGAGAATTCATTGCTTCTATTTGCGAGTATTCAATGTCTATTAAAAATTTAGTGAAGCACCAAATAACTACCTTAACGGAATGTACGAATGTGAATATACCGAAAATATTGTTGGTACAAATTGTGTTACACGTCTTCGGCTACCTCCAATTTCACAAAAATCATTTGAGTTTCAAGAAATATTCAAGTTCAATTTTCCAACATCTAGAATTTCCGAAGATTCTTGTGACAATTGTAATAACTTGCATGAAAGTAAAAAATCATTCATAACAGCGTCAGAACAATATGTAATTGTGCAATTGATGATGTTTAATCACAATAATGCTGAAGCAACAAAGGTAGAAAATATAAACATTGAAGCAGTACCAACTTCAAAAATTATAATTGCACAACACTTTTATGAAGTTATAGCTGTTGTTTTTCATCAGGGTAAAAATATTTCTGAAGATAATTCCACATGCATGTTACGAAGTAAAGGTACAAAGTGGATATTTATTCATGATCTGCAAGTTGAAGAGCGACATTGGCCACGCAATGCTAAAGACTCGTATATATATTTTTTTGAAAAGTAATAATTTCGCTTCATCATAAAATTAGAATCCAACTACTGTGATATTGTACAGTTTTGAAGAATATAGAATACCTTTATAATACCATAACGAACCAAATATTCTTGAAAAATTTTTTCGAATGATTTCGATGGATATTCCACAAAATTCTGAAAAATGTCTGGTACAGTACTAGAAAGTGTCTTCAATCTGATATCTTGAAGGTATATCTTTTTGTTGCATGATAAATATTTGACACTTCTTCACCCAGATAGCAAAAGTTCCAAAAACTAGATCCCATTGAATCCTTCTGGAACCACAAAATGAATCACTGAAATGTCAGTAGGATGGAGTTCTTGGAGAATTCAAATCGCCTTTTGTCATACTATATACCGTGCAATATACAGTATGACGAAGGGCGATTTGAATTCTCCAAGGACTCTATTCTGCTGACATTTCAGTAGTTCGTTTTGTGGTCACGAAAGAATTCAATGAGATCTAATTTTTGGAACTTTCGCTATCTGCTACTTTTCACAATGATTCAAAAGAGTGACCGAAAAATGTCTGCTGGAAAGCTACTTTTAGCTTCATGCTGAACAGTACAAATTCTATCTTTCAAAAAAAATTTCTGTTGGATACCTTGAATATATTGTACGCAAGTTTCCTCTGTCTGTAAGAAAACTTCAAAGGAGTAGAAAAAGACGCCAAGTACATGGAACTCCATCAATACTTCCAAAACCAAAAAATAAACAATAATCTAAAAACACATCCTGAATGAATTCGTTTTTTTTCCCTGTATTCTTCATTTTTCATTTCGATCATCTATTGCTGTCCAATGATGGAATGACTGATGGAAACCTAAGTGGGTTTTAATATCAAATAAATTATCTGAGGACATTTCCTTCATTCCCACGATTGTTATCAAACTCGATATGAGTATTCAATTCCACTTAAAGACACATTCAGGAAAAGAAGTGAAATCCCAATAAAAAAACTCCAAAAAAGTGAAAAAAACCGCCAAGTACATGAAACTGTCGTCAATACTTCTAAAATCAAAAAATAAACAAATAAAAATCCCAAAAACAAAGAATAAAAAAATCTAACAACACATTCTAAAGGAAAATTTCACTGTATTCAGAATTTCGAGGGGATATAAAAGGATATGCTCCATTTGAAAAAAAAAGATATGAAATCAATATGAGCGACCAAGTACATTGGTTACCCAAAGGATATGTGAAAGATTTTTGGTATATTGTAACTTCAGTTTGTTTAAACTGTATTGAAGGTAATTTATGACTTCCAAAAAAGCATTATTGTATGAAAAAAATAAATAACACAAGCGTATCGTTCTGCTCGTATATATAGATACCAAAAAGTGAAAAAAAGTAGAATTCCACAAAACATACAAATGTCTCACAAAAACCCCTAAAAACTCCAACACAGTAAAAAAATAACGTCAAATCCCAGACACCATACAAACGTTTTACAATAACGCTTGAAAAAAAATCCTTGAAAAAAATACTTCACTCTTTCCGGAAGATTACTTGATATAACAAATATACCATTAAAAAAAAAAGATGTGAAAGGCAACCCTGTTTCGGAATTCGCATCAACCAGTAACACTTGGCGTGGCCGAAGAAGATTTTATGAAATTATATCATTTAAATTTCTTGTTTAATGTTCTATAGAAATTCATTTGTATATAATAAAGGCTAAAAACTTCTACCATCGGCCACGCCAAGTGTTGCTGGTTGATGCGAATTCCAAAACAGGGTTGCCTTTCACATATTTTTTTTAATGGTATATTTGTTATATTAAGTAATGTTCCGGAAAGAGTGAAGTATTTTTTTCAAGGATTTTTTTTCAAGTGTTATTGTGAAACGTTTGTATGGTGTCTGGGATTTGACGTTATTTTTTTACTGTGTTGGAGTTTTTAGGGGTTTTTGTGAGACATTTGTATGTTTTGTGGAATTCTACTTTTTTTCACTTTTTGGTATCTATATATACGAGCAGAACGATACGCTCGTTTTATTTATTTTTTTGATACAATAATGCTTTTTTGAAAATCATACATTACCTTCAATACAGTTTAAACAAACTGAAGTTACAATATACCAAAAATCTTTCACATATCCTTTGGGTAATCAATGTACTTGGCGCTCATATTGATTTCATATCTTTTTTTTCCAAATGGATTAGAATAGTTGAAACATCCTATAGGATCCGATACATGGAGGAAAATTGTCTATTACAAATAACTAGACTCGCTAGTATATCGAGGATATACTTGCATTTTGAACTTATATACCAAACATTCTCTTCAACAGTACCAGACTTTCTGGGAGTTAAGGTAGGATAATAACCTTTTATACTAGAAAGTCTGATGCTTTTCATGAGAATGTTTGGTATATAACTTCAAAATGCAAGTATATCCTCAATATACTAGCGAATCTAGCAATTCGTAATAGATAATTTTTCTCAGTGAAGCCGATTCGAATTTAGTCGGAATTGGGTCAATCGGAAAGCCTCAAGTACCGATTCAAAATTAATTGGACTTTATATCTTGTTTGACTCTATATCATATCAGAGGGGTGAGCAGTCCTCAACCTCGAAGAGGACGCTGAAGGGACGGAGGGGGGCAAAATTTTGAACAGGATGGGGGGGGGGCTTGTGATAGCTCATTCGATGAGGATTCTTAGTCCAAATACAGCCATCTTTTGTTTTTTGAAATCGGTCGGTTTCTCGCTGAGTTATGCCCACTTGAAGATTGTTCTGAGGGCAATCAGAGCCCATGTAGATCTTTCTAACAATCGAACGGTTGGAGATCTTTGGATGGTATTTTCAATGAAATGGGGAGGAACATTGTATCATCCCATGGAAATGAGAATCCGAAACTCCGGGTGGGGGCTATGGGGGTGGTAGGGAAGACAAAAATCTCAGATTAAGTTGGAGGCTTGCGACACATCTTTGAATTGCGTTTTTCAACACGAATCTAATGGTTTTTCACTTCATGGAATCGGTCGATTCTTCGACGATGTACAGCCATTCCTACATTCCAGATGTAGTTTTCTTCCATTTCCAAATATGAGGCATGTTTGGGCAGAACACGCTATAGAGGGGGACTCAAATGAGGTGTTCATTTTGAAATGGTTGCCTGAACATTCGGTGCAGTAGGCGAGACGATTATAAGAACTTTCACCTACATTGCGCAAAATTTCAGTAGTGGTGAGTGCTACTTCTACGCAAAGTTATCCGAAAATGTTCAGAAATACCGAAAATAAGCGCAGTTATCCGAAAATACCGAAAATACGCACAGTTATTTGAAAATGTTCGGAAATACCAAAAATAAGCGAAGTTATCCGAAAATACCGAAAAAACGTAAAGTTATCCGAAGATTTTCGGAAATATCGAAAATAAGCAAAGTTATCCAAAAACGTCCGAAAATCATCGAGAATATCGAGAAGACAAACTGAAAATGACAATCCGAACGTTGGCTGGGTGGCTATGCAATGTGTACAATCCTTCTACAATTATTCCTTATTTCTCCCAGGAATCCAGCTCCATAGAATGATACATTCTTTCCTCCCCATTTGATTGAAAAAACCATCCAAAGATCTTCAACCGCTTGATTGTTAGAAAGACCTACAACGCCTATTCCGCTGGAAAGCCCATTACGAGCACGCCCAATGAAACCTATATGGGAATTTGTTGTTTTTTTGTTGCTAATTTGTAACACCAATATCGAATTTGTTGCTATTTTATTTATTGATGAAATTTGAGTGAAGCTAGCGGAAGTATTCCGCTGAAGAGCCCATTATGTCTTTGGGTCTAAAACCACAATAGAAACTTGATGCTTCTTTTTCGCTAATCAGTCACTACAAAAACAATGATGTTACTCTGGTTTTTTTGGAAAAATTATGAATTATGCTATCGAAGACTTTTCGCGGCGGATCGGAAAGTGATGAATTCAATACAACACTTGATCGTTAGTCTGGTATGGTTGTTGGGCTGGTATGATTGAAAACTTTTGTTTTTGAAGCGTTTCCAGGAATACAAGGATCATTGGTTAGGGAGAATTTTGTCTTTCAGTTTCGGATTCAGAGATTCTATCATACAGGAAACGGAAATCAGTCCTTGGGAGTTCGGAGACATTTTGGAAGTGACCAGCAAAATAATGAGGCATCGTTGTCATTGCGAGTTCTATTGTCTCTGTGAAGATATCCCATTGCTACATGATGCTGAAATTAGTCCGAGGGAGGAGCCTGCTTTTTGTATTCATAACCAGAATTTGCGAATTCATATCACTACGTCCTGTTGCGGGCCTGTACTCGGGCTACATTTCCGGGCTAATTTCAGCATCATATTGCCACAGGATTTTTCGATACACTATAATGGGGTGTGCACATTCAAGATCCTGTCTCCAGCAAACGGTGATAGATTCGATGACCTATAGAATATTCTTAAACGTCTTAGTCCCGAGTGAGATATCATACCTCCCAAAATACCGAAACAACAAAATCAGAGTCGAAGACTCACGGTTTCATTGATTTTTGGTTCAATGATTTATTGGAGACAGCTTGTCCGAAATATCAATTATAACACGGGACATTGTGTCAACTGACTACTGGAGTATTTTGGAACGTGTGAATCACGAGCGACGAATTATTCCTCGAAGGATTCGTGAGTAACTGAATGAAAATCGAGGGATATAGGATTCATGAGAATGTCTTTATTGATTACGAGCTAAAAAATATTCCCCCCACAATCTGCTAGCAACAAAATGGAAATCAGAAAAAGAGGTTCCATTGGGATATTTCTGTGTATTTACGTGGACTTGCTAGGCCGTGATGCAATCTCCTCCACGTATCCTTGAGTTTGCTGACACATGACATGTCCTAGGACGTGTACATCACATCATCATCATCATCATGAAGTAATCAGTCTTACGACTGGTTTGATGAAACCCTCCACCCCTGTCGATTATCCGCCAAACGTTTAATTTCTACATATCTACTACATCCCTTGTCTTGTACCATTTGCTTCATATAACTTGCTCTAGGTCTACCTTTACCAGTTTTACCATTCATTTTCCCTTCCAATATTGTTTCCAATAAACTCTCATGCCGTAATGTGTGTCCTATAAGATTGCTTCTCCTTTTCACGATGTGTTTCAAAAGATTTCTTTCTTCATTTATCTGCTCGAGTACTTCTTCATTTTTGACTTTGTCTATCCATTTTATTCTGAGCATCCTCCTATAACACCACATTTCAAAAGCTTCAAGTCTTCGTTGATCAGTTTTCCCCATTGTCCAAGTTTCGCAACCATATAATGCTGTGCTCCAAACGTAACTTTTCAAGAATTTCTTCCTTACTTCCAAGCTTATATTTTTTGAGCATAATAACTGTCTCTTTTGATAAAAAGCCTGTTTCCCTTGTGCTATTCTTGCTCTTATATCTCTTTCGATTTTGCCGTTCTCTGTAATTATGCTTCCTAGATATTTGAATTCTTTCACCTGTTCAATTGTCTCGGTATTTATTTTGATTCTCGTTCTTCTAGCTGTTTTCGCTGCTGTACACATCATGAATTTTGTTTTGTCTTTATTTATATTCATACAATAGTTATCTAGTAATATTGTTTTCATAGTGTTGAGAATATTTTCTAACTCAGTACTACTCGTGGCCAATATAGCTATGTCATCCGCGAATCTCAACATACTTATATTTTCTCCCTGAATCTGTAATTTCGATTGAATTTCCTCCTTCACTTCGTTCATTGCTTCTTCTATATATAAATTGAACATCAGTGGCGATAATGAGCATCCTTGTCTCACCCCTCTTCTTATTTGTGCTTCCCCTTCCTGACCCTCTATGTCTATTATTGCACTTTGATTCTTATATAATTCGTATATTATTCTTCTATCTTTATAATTAATTCCCACCTTCTTCAGGATCGCAAACATCTTCTCCCAGTCCACATTATCGAAAGCCTTTGTATATCTACAAAACCTATGTACACAGATTTCTTCAGCGCTATCCTTTTCTCTATTACTGCCCTGAGTGCTAAGATTGCTTCTCGCGTTCCCCTATTCTTTCTAAAACCAAACTGATCCTCTGCCAATCTACTCTCTATTTTATTTTCCATCCTCCTGTATATAATTTTGGTCAGTATTTTCGAAGCATGTGAAGTTAAACTGATCGTTCTGTAGTTCTCGCATTTGTCTGCCCCTTGTTTTTTCGGGATAGCGACAATTTTATTCTTTTGGAAATCTTCCGGTACTTCTCCTTTTTCGTACATATTTCTAATCAATTCAAACAGTGCGTCGCGAGTTCCTTCACTGGAGGCTTTTATAAGGTCCGCACTTATGCCATCTATGCCTGGCGCTTTATTATTTTTCAATTCTTTCAAAGCCTTGTCGAATTCTGATCTCAATATCGAATCTCCCAATTCTTCCTCATCTACATCCTCCTCCTTCTCTAATAGTGCTATATCATCGTTTCCTCTATACAAGTCTTCCAAATGATTGATCCACTGTTCTATTTTCTCTTCCGTTTTTATCAATTGTCGTCCTAGAGAGTTTCTAATCTTATTGCTTCTAGATTTCATTTGTCCGAAAAATCTTTCAATAATCCTATATGCTTCATCTATTTTTCCTAAATGCAATCTTATTTTTATTTCCTGACATTTCTCTTCTAACCACTGTTCTTTTGCTTTCCTTGATTCTCTTATTATTTTATTTCTCAATGATTTGTATCGTTGCTGGCCTTCTTGGCTATCATGATTCTTGTATTTTCTTCTTTCATCCATCAATTCTAAAATTTCTCCCGTTATCCATGGGTTTTTAGCTTCTACTCCATCATTCTTCAAAATCTTATCCGCACATTCTCTTATATTCCCCTTCATCTTTGTCCATCTCCTCTCTATTCCCAAGTCTTTCTCTTTTTGATCTCCCAATTTTTCATCCAACATTTTCTCGAATGCCTCATGTGTTTGTTTTTGCTTGAGGTTCTTCAAATTCCATCTTTTCTGCATTTTCCTTTCCTTCTTCAGAGATTTGAATTTCAGAGAACATTTTATCATCAACATATTATGATCACTATCTATATCTGCACCGGGATAAGTTTTACAGTTTTTCACTTGGTTTCTAAATCTTTGTTTCACTAATATGTAATCAATTTGGTATCTTGCTGTATCTCCTGGCATTTTCCAAGTGTAGATTCTTCTTGGATGATTTTCGAATAAAGTGTTTGTGATAACCATCTTATGATTTTCACAAAATTCGACTAAACGTTGTCCTCTATCGTTCCTCTTCCCTAACGCGAAATCTCCTATAATGTTGTCCTCTTTTCCTTGTCCTACTACCGCATTCCAATCCCCCATCACTATCAAATTCTCTTCTCCCTTCACATATTCTATCACTTCTTCTATTTCTTCGTACGTTTTTTCAATATCTTCCTCCGAATATGCAGATGTGGGCATGTATACTTGGACTATGACTGTGTCTACCGGTTTTGTTCTGATTCTAACCATCATCACACGTTCATTATGTTGCAAATAATTTTCTATTCTATTTCCCACTCTTTTATGCATTACAATTCCTACACCTGCTTGACCGTTCTTTGATCCTGTATGAATTATTCTATAATCCCCACTCCAGAAATCGCCCTCTTGTGGCCATCTCATTTCGCTAATCCCCATTACGTCTATATTCAACCTATTCATTTCTAATTTCAAATTTTCTAATTTTCCCGCTTGCTTCAGTGATCTAACATTCCACGCTCCGACTCGAAGAATGTTGTTTCTTTCCCCTATCCTATTCTTCGGTTTCCGTTCCTTGCTGATGAAGCTTCCTCGAGCAGCCTCCACCCGGAGATCCGAACGGGAGACTAGTTTACCTCCGGAATATTTTACTCGAGAGAGCGCCATCATGTATTTATTAATTTGTTCGTTTGTTTTTGTCACATAATATTCCAGGTTAGGAAAAAGGTTTCATTTCCTCGGGAAGTATTGAAACATGTCAAGGAAGGTAGTTTCCCCTTGCTTTCCTTCCGTTTGATTTTGCCGATGTTTCTGGCATTAGGATGATTTCGTTTCTCTCAGTTTGTATTCTTTCTCTTGAGTAGTTTATTCCACTCAAAAAAAAAGATCCAACTCTGAGATACTTATCCTCCCCACCACGTAAAGGAAGCAGTGTACATCACGAGCAACAAAATATTCCTCTTACAACCTGCTAGCAATAAAATGATAAACAGAGAATAAAGGTTCCATTAGAATATTTTCACGTATTTCCATGGGCGTGCTCGTCCAGGATGCAATCTTTAACACGTATCTAAATCCCAATCACATTGAATTTCCGTATCCACTAAAATGAGGTGGGCTCGTCCAGGATGTAATTCTCAACATCTATCATTTGGTTCGCTGTCACATGACATGTCCTAGAACGTGTACATTACGAGCAACAAGATATTCCTCTCACAATCTGCAATCAACAAAATGAGAAACAGAAAATCAAGGTTTCATTAGAATATTTCCATGCATTTTCATGGGCGTCCTCGTCCAGAATGCAATTTCCAATACGTATTTATGGGTTTGCTGATTCATTAAAGGTTCTAGGACGAGGCGATCATGAGCAACAAATTATTCCTCCAACAGTTTCCGAGCAACAAATTGAGAATCGTGGAATTCCAGTCACATTGAATTTTCCAGTCCTAGTTCTAGGAGTTTTCGAGGGTGAGGAATCCAAATCTGACGTCAAAAAACGAATTCCAAATGGCGGATCCAATATGGCGGACGTGGGTTTAGTCGTTTTTGCATTTATGGCTGGATTCATATGGAACACAGGTTCTAGGAGTTTTCGAGGGTGAGGAATCCAAGTATGACGTCAAAAAACGAATTCGAGATGGCGGAGTGAAATTAGTCGTTTCGGCATTCATGGCCGAACCCATATGGAACACGGGTTCTAGGTGTTTCCGAAGGTGAGGAATCCAAATCTGTAGGCAGAAAACTGATTCAAAATGGCGAATCCAATGTTTCGGACGTGAATTCAGTCATTTTTCTGCATTCGCGGACAGATATGAAACATGGGTTCTGTAGGTTTTCGGGGATACTCAATCCAAATCTGGGATCAAATTTTCAGGGGACATGAGATTTTCAATCTCTCCTTGTACGCTTTCTTGTATCCGAACACTCTTCAAAATCTGGTTAGCGGTATGACCACTCCACTTCAGTGAGAATCCAAAAGTGAAGAAAGTAGTCATTGGAACAAATCAAGCGTGAAATAATTCCAATTCCTTCTCAAATTACGCCCAGATGACTCTCCGTTACGCTCAACTGACTTTCAACTCACGCTCTCGTCGCACTTCCACGCTTTATTCTCACCAGGACAGTTGTCCGAATTCAGCAGTTGTTGAAGAACATGTTTCTCAATCATTGGAACATGGTATAAAGAATGGTAGGCAATTAGTTTCAGGTTTTCTGAATGTTACATAAAAAATATTTTCAGTCGAGCGAAAAACCTATAAGTGCCTTTTCATATATCCCTGGATATCTGAATTGTTGAAGACGCGAGAGAAGCGAGCATATGTAGGCCACGATTTGTTCAAAATGAGCGAAGCGAATTTTGAAGGGGGTCGGACTGCTGAGCGAAGCGTAGCAGTCAGGGGGTGGAGCCCTCTGGTTAGGAATGAGCGCCTCAATAGTCTGGTCACTAAGGAGGAGAAATGCTTCCCAGTCAACAGCTTCGTTTGAACATTTTCAACAGTACATACTGCTAATACATTCTTCAATCACAATATTCCGTGTGAATATTTTTCAGTCACCCAGTATCTCAAGTGAAGTTGAATTTGAATTAGCAATATGGATGCCAATTTCAAAAGTTACATTCCTAGACAGGGCTAAGAAATGATCAAATATTTTCCAACGATATTGATTGTGAGAATCTAATTTCAGAATTCATCCCCAATTCTACAAATGGAATACGTTGAGGTTTTACTTTGATCTCTATTCGAATTAACACCATGAATAATGTAAATCATGGATAAATTAATAGTATATTATAGCCCCGAATGCTCATAAGCCCGGATTTCAATTATTATTGTAAAGCTCGTGAAATTTAGTAACTTTTATCGGAATCACTAACTCTCGACCAATTATGAAAATTCAAACTCATGAACATCCGGGACTATGATATTCCATACGGCACACTAAATCAGGAAGAATTTATAAAGAATTCAATTGTGATTTGGAGAGTCCAATATGAATTTTCAAGGTTTCTTTTTGAATTTCTGTGCTGTATAGAATACTACCAAATCATCATGAATTAATTAAGCGGCTTTATTGTTGAACATGTAGTAGTAGTAGTAATAATAATAATAAGTTTATTGTTTCAGTGCCGAGGAACATACGAGGGTAGATTGATAAGTTTCCGGCCTGACCAAGAAAAACAACGTTTTTAAGAATTTTTTTTTTTTTACTTCTCAACATAATCTCCTCCAAGGCTGATACATTTCTCATAACGGTGTTCTAGTCTAGTCATGCCATCTCTATAGACTGATTCGTCAAGCTCCTCAAAATACCCATTTACAGCTTCGATTACTTCTTCATTGTCCGCAAATCTCTTACCGCCAAGCCATTTTTTGAGGTTAGGAAACAGATAATAGTCACTCGGGGCTAGGTCTGGAGAGTAGGGAGGGTGCGGCATTAATTCAAACTTCAGATCGTTGATTTTAGCCATCGCAACGATTGACGTGTGCGCTGGTGCGTTATCGTGATGAAACAAGATTTTTTTCTTCGCCAGATGAGGTCGTTTAATTTTCACTTCGTGGCTCAAACGTTGCAATAAGTCTGCGTAGTATTGACCAGTGATAGTTTTACCCTTTTCAAGGTAATCAATGCATATAATACCTCTTGCATCCCAAAAAACAGTGACCATAACCTTGTTCGCCGAAAAAATTGTTTTTGCCTTCTTTGGAGTTGGTTCCCCTGGTCCAATCCACTGTTTAGACTGTTCTTTGGTTTCAGGAGTGTAGTGGTGGACCCAAGTTTCGTCAACGGTTACGAATCGACGCAAAAATTCGCTTGGATTACGCTTATACAACGCCAAATTGGCGGTAGAAATGTTCTTTCGAATCAATTTTTGGTCGACTGTTAGCAAACGCGGCACCCATCTTGCACAGAGCTTTTCCATATACAAATGTTGGTGCAAAATATTTTGTACACGTTCATATGACATCTTACAGGTCTCAGCTATCCCACGAACTTTTAATCTGCGATCTTTCAGCACTATTTGATGGATTTTTTCGATCATATCTGGAGTTGTGACCTCAATGGGGCGTCCTGAGCGAGGCTCATCAGAGGTGCTCACACGACCTTTTTTAAACTCGGAAACCCACTTCTTAACGGTTGAATATGATGGGGAGGATGTCCCCAGTGTTGAGTCCATCTCTTCTTTAATTTCCTTCGGCGTTAACCCCTTCAAATAAAAGTATTTGATGACAGCACGATTTTCCAGCTTTTCCATTTTTACGAAAAACACAGAGGCGTCTTGGTCAGCGTGCTCTCAAAACTCAACTAACATGGCGATCGGACTGAAACTATAGCTACAAGCTATCTAAGGTTGGTACTATAGAACGCCACCTCAAGGTAGGCCTAGTGGCGCCATCTCTTGGTCAGGCCGGAAACTTATCAATCCACCCTCGTACAATAGAATCTCTTTACAATCTTAGAATCTAATTTTCGTTACAAAACACGCATATATTCTTCCTTATTATACAAGGTGGACGTCGCAGTCTACACCATGTGAGAAGCAAATTTCAAGCCAACATCTAAAAACTAGGAACTAGAAATCCTCAAAAACAAAAGCCTGCGATCCTTGAACTACACTTAAAGTCAGTTAAGATCAGGGGCTGGGACCCCCCATATGATACGCTCTTCGTAAGCATCACTTCATCATTTCCATCCCTCAGAATAATTCATATATCTGCGATGTTGACTATATCTGAGATATCTGAACGCTCCATCATTTCAACGAAGAGACGTAGTAGTTGTCACATACCCTTTTCTGTCAGGTTATCCAGTATTTTAAGAAATCTTGCGTGTGGATTTTCCTTGTTTTGCAGGAATCCCGACTTCTTCCTTTCGCGCATAAAAGGATCACAGTCGACAATGCAATGAAGAATATCCACATTATTTATGTTACAGTGTAGACAGGAGCTTTCATTTTTTATCTTATATACTTTACTCCTTAACCCGTTAACGCCCAAGATCACTGGAAAATTGCGTTCAGATTAGACTCATATCATTCGTAGGGCAAACATAGATACAATTTCAAAAATGACTATCCTCATGTTCTCGAGATCGCTCTTTCGATTGACGAGGTCATAATTACATTTTGACCATTCTGGAAACCAATATGGCGGATTTGGCAAAAAAAACTTGAACAATAATTTGGAAATCTCAGACTTTATGGCTTTTGTTCACATCGAAAATGTGATCGAAATAATTCCTCAGACCAACCAAAAGTGCACAAAATTGCTCTACTTGAGGATAGAACTTTTTTTGTCTGGCCTTATGAATCTCTAACCTCTTGAAAATGGCCATACACTGATGAGAAGTGTCTGAAATTATGATAACACAAGTGCTTCCGACAGCACGTTTTTTTTCACTTGTCAAATTTTTCTAGGAAACCTTGTTATGAGTTTTTGAAGTCGCTGATCACGAATTCATAGTCAGATTTTGGAAATTTAAGATGGTGGATCCAATATGGCGGACGAAGATTTGTAAAACACCTCAGATTGATAGCGAAATCAGTGTAATGGGGGTCCTGAGGTCGCTGATCACGAATTCATAGTCAGATTTTGAAAATTCAGAATGGCGGATCCAATATGGCGGACGAAAATTTGTAAAACACCTCAGATTGATGAGGAAATCAGTGTAATGGGGGTCCTGAGGTCGCTGATCACGAATCCACAGTCAAATTTTGAAAATAAAATATGGCGAATCCAATATAGCGGACAGGAATTCGTGAAACCCTGACATTGGTAAGAAAATGGATATGATGAAGTTTCTGAGATCGCGGATCAAGAATTCATGGTCAGACCCTCAAAATCCTAAATTACGGTTTCGATATGGCGGGGAGAATTCAAAAGAAGCTTTAGAATCAGCTGAAAATGTATATGTTTTTGTTCCTCTAAGTTTGGGAAAATTGATTCATAGTCTGAAACAATCAAAACAGGATCAAAACAGACTTTTACTCTTCGCGTGACCCAGAGACAACGACGTGGACGTGGTAAAGTTGTGTCTCCTTTGGGGTGCTTCATTATAGTGAGTCCCCTTCCCTCTCACTGTTCGGGGTGCTTGATTATAGTGAGGCCCCTTGACTCTCACTGTTCAGAGTGCTTGATTATAGTGAGGGCCCTTGCCTCTCACTGTTCGGGGCACTTGATTACGAGGGTGGATTGATAAGTTTCCGGCCTGACCAAGAAAAACAACGTTTTTAAGAATTTTTTTTTTTTCATTTCTCAACATAATCCCCTCCAAGGCTGATACATTTCTCATAGCGGTGTTCTAGTCTAGTAATGCCATCTCTATAGACTGATCCGTCAAGCTCCTCAAAATACCCATTTACAGCTTCGATTACTTCTTCATTGTCCGCAAATCTCTTACCGCCAAGCCATTTTTTGAGGTTAGGAAACAGATAATAGTCACTCGGGGCTAGGTCTGGAGAGTAGGGAGGGTGCGGCATTAATTCAAACTTCAGATCGTTGATTTTAGCCATCGCAACGATTGACGTGTGCGCTGGTGCGTTATCGTGATGAAACAAGATTTTTTTCTTCGCCAGATGAGGTCGTTTAATTTTCACTTCGTGGCTCAAACGTTGCAATAAGTCTGCGTAGTATTGACCAGTGATAGTTTTACCCTTTTCAAGGTAATCAATGTATATAATACCTCTTGCATCCCAAAAAACAGTGACCATAACCTTGTTCGCCGAAAAAATTGTTTTTGCCTTCTTTGGAGTTGGTTCCCCTGGTCCAATCCACTGTTTAGACTGTTCTTTGGTTTCAGGAGTGTAGTGGTGGACCCAAGTTTCGTCAACGGTTACGAATCGACGCAAAAATTTGCTTGGATTACGCTTATACAACGCCAAATTGGCGGTAGAAATGTTCTTCCGAATCAATTTTTGGTCGACTGTTAGCAAACGCGGCACCCATCTTGCACAGAGCTTTTCCATATACAAATGTTGGTGCAAAATATTTTGTACACGTTCATATGACATCTTACAGGTCTCAGCTATCTCACGAACTTTTAATCTGCGATCTTTCAGCACTATTTGATGGATTTTTTCGATCATATCTGGAGTTGTGACCTCAATGGGGCGTCCTGAGCGAGGCTCATCAGAGGTGCTCACACGACCTTTTTTAAACTCGGAAACCCACTTCTCAACGGTTGAATATGATGGGGAGGATGTCCCCAGTGTTGAGTCCATCTCTTCTTTAATTTCCTTCGGCGTTAACCCCTTCAAATAAAAGTATTTGATGACAGCACGATTTTCCAGCTTTTCCATTTTTACGAAAAACACAGAGGCGTCTTGGTCAGCGTGCTCTCAAAACTCAACTAACATGGCGATCGGACTGAAACTATAGCTACAAGCTATCTAAGGATGGTACTATAGAACGCCACCTCAAGGTAGGCCTAGTGGCGCCATCTCTTGATCAGGCCGGAAACTTATCAATCCACCCTCGTATAGTGATTCTTCTTGCTTTTCACTATTCGGAATCCTTGGGATTCTTCCACTATCACTCGAGCACTCGAATGCTGTTTCTTCATACAAGGACCGCAGAAATGTGAATCACATTGTTCACAAAACAAATACGTTCTCACGGAACAGTTTAAACAAGATTTCTGTCCGCTCTGTCTAGACGTTCCATGTTCTTTCAGTTTCATCTGACCCTTGAGAATATAACTTTTAGCTATCGACATGACAAATTCTTCAGTTCCCACTTTATCTTCACTCTTCGCGCAAGCATTAGAAAATTACAATCGAATTCGTTATGGCAGCTTGAATGAGTCGCATAAAAACCACCCATGTCCATTTTTTCGAACGGATGCTTGGCATCACCTCATTGCAGTGCCCATCATGTACATCCACTCCACCCATAAAACGATCATAAAGATGAAATGCTTGTGGGAATGGTATATCAATTTCAATTTTCGAACTTGAATTATATCTCTTCGATGGTAACAAAGGGGTTATTCCGGCAGCTGTGGACACTATCGAGACTAACTTTGAATCCATAGCAGTGATGTAATTGATTCCGCTGCTTCGATCATGCTTTACAACATACATCCCACGTTGAGATTCCTTACTTATAATATTTTTTTCACGTATGCGATTCTCTCTTATAGTTCCAGTGCATTTCAACTGAAGTTCAGTCAAATGTACAAGTAGATCTATATTTGTGAAGTAATTGTCGAAGTACAGATGATATCGAGGAACTTCCCCAGTAGCTATCATTTGGAAGAATTGTCTCAATAAATTGAGTACCACACGAGAACCCAATACACACTTGCCTAGTTTGTCTCCAGCTGATGAGTTTTCTCCACAATATCAATCAAGATTTAGACGAAATCCATCAGCTGTGCAAAGACCCCAAAATTTCAGTCCAAAGCGTATGGGTTTTCCACGTATGAACTGCACCAGTGACGTTCTTGCATACGATTTAGCCATCATTGCGTCCACTGACAAAGCGGTTCTGCGAATGCCAAACTTCAGAATATTCTTTTGAAATAATTTGAGCAATTCCCGGACATGTTCTCAAAGGTATTGCGTGACATTGCCGATGAAACTACTTGACATGATGAGAAGGGGTCTGCTGACCAATATTCTCTCTGATATTTTCTTTTGTTGAATGAACTTACCATAATAATTCCTATGAACGTATTCAAATCACACATTTCCAAATTCAAACCATTCTTTTCACTCGCTCCAATGATATATTCCTTCATTTCGATATCAAAAATTGTTTCGAACAGTTCAACTGGCTTGCTGTTCTGAATATTTTTCTTCTTGGAGTCGCTTAATAACATTTTGTCTTCAAGACTACCAGAATGTATTTTTTCACCATCTACCTAATGGAATTGATGTTTTTCTTCTAATTTAGTTCGATCTGCTCCATAAGTATCATGAATTTGGGCATAAGTGACTCCAGATAGCTGTTCACAATTTTTCATCATCAGAATTCGGATCATCAGAACAACCAGAATCATCTGGATTTTATACAGCGACCCATTGTTCTTCTACTCCTCCTTCTTCTTCTTCTTCTTCTTCTTCTTCTGGAGAAGAAGAAAACGTATCATCTTCCAGACTTGGAGCAATAGTTCTTGGTCGTTTTGATGACATGTTATAAATAAATTTCAGTAATATTGACGAAGGTATTGAAAATTACTAGAGAAATGATTAAAATTTGAATACGAGCTCATAGAAATCTAAGCACAGCTATGGAAAAACAACAAAGCAAATCATAGACAGTTAAATACAGAGTAACTATTTGATCATTGTGTTCTGAAAATGTTTACGATATCAATCATATTTCTTCTCCGTGATTCAAATAACACAAGACATTATGTCATATTATTACGAGCAAAGGCATTTCATGGATACTGGAATTCGGCTCAACATGATCTTCAGGTGAATTTGATGATAAAATATAATTCCACCAATAATATCCACTACTTCACATGTAACTGAGACAAAGATTATATACCAATTAGGAAAGAGGATATCGTAAGATCCTGGTTATGCTAGTATTCCATTTAAATTTTCCAGACAGGATAAGTTCTCAACCATGAAGAGATCCCAGCGTACCATCCGAGTAAACTTTTGGTCTCCAAAATTTCTCCGAACTGAATCTATGAAATAGTCTGAAAGTTCAAAGAATGATCTTTGTACTTGAGTATATCTTCGTCAATATTACTAATCAAGCACCTCGAACAATGAGAGGCAAGGGGACTCACTATAATCAAGCACCCCAGAGGAGACACAATTTTACCACGTCCACGCCGTTGTCTCTGGGTCACGCGAAGAGTAAAAGTCTGTTTTGATTGTTTTAGATTATGAATCAAATTTCTTAAATTCAGAGGAACAAAAACATATACATTTTCAGCTGATTCTACAGCTCCTTTTGAATTCTTCCCGCCATATTGAAACCGTAATTTAGGATTTTGAGAATTTGCCCATGAATTCTTGATCCGCGATCTCAGAAACTTCATCATATCCATTTTCTTACCAATGTCAGGGTTTCACAAATTTTTGTCCGCCATATTTTATTTTAAGAATTTGACTGTGTTTCTTCAATGTTTACAGTTAAATGATTGGACAAGCAGTACTCTCGGAATACCTTCAAAATCTCCTTCATCTTAGATATGGAATCTGCGAAGAATACTGGGTCATCGGCATATGCTAGTAAAACAATCTCAAGTGCACTAAATATAGAAACTCCTCTTACGCCCTTATTTATTAAGAAAGCTCTCCAGATCAGAGAGGAAGATGGAGAATAGCATAGGGCTTAGGATTTCTCCTTGTAAGACCCCCTCCGTTATTGGTTCTCGGCTGTGATGTACCTGATTGGTTTTTAACGGTCATAGATGCTCTCTGATGAAGGTTTTCAACAATGTTCAAGAATTTTCGACTTAATCCAATGGAGGCTAACTTTCGCCATAACCGAGCATGGTTCATTGATGGGGAGGCTCTTTTGAAATCTACAAATAAAGCGTAACATTTCCCTTCAGGTTTTTGTAGGTGAATTTGTATTAAAGAGTATCAAGTAAAAATATTACCAATGGCTCCTCTCCCGCGTCTGAAGCCTGCCTGAAACTCCGGAATTATCTCTGACGAATCAGCCCACGAGGTAAGTCTCTCAAGCAAAATCTGGGTACAAGTTTCAGCTATGACATTGACGAGCGAAATCGGGCGATAATTCTCAGGATCGTGCATATCCCCACTCTTGTACAGCATCTTAATGTATATTTTCGACCATGAATTAGGGATGATTTCCTGTTCAAGAATTCCATTGAAAAATAAATTCGGATAAATCTTCCAATTATTCGGTGATGCCTTCAGAAATTCCCCGGGGACTGCGTCCTCTCCAGGGGCTTCATTGAGTTTCAGTTCTACAAAGCTCGTTTCCACCTCATCCAGAGTTATCTCGGCATTTGAGCTAGGTATAGAATTGCCCATATATAAATTGCCGATATAAAGTTCCCTACCATTAATCTCACTGATTGGATCACGCTTCAAGTGTGATAATATCCTTTAGACTTGATTGTTTTCTGTAAAAATTTATAGCTCTCCAAAACGCTTCCAGAGTTTTTGCAAGGGCAATCAAATCCAACTCCTTATCTATATAAATTCTCTTATTTTGTACTAATGTTTTTTAAAAAAACTTTCCTCAATTCGAGATAGCGTGCCAATTCATCCACATCATTGAACTTTCTACACCTCTTGAGTTGTGATTTACATTGTTTTTTCAAGGCAATACAATTCTCATCAACCCAGGGCTTATGATTTCCATGCTTCAATGCTCTTTCCATCATACCTTCTTGCGATATCCCTTATTGAGTTTACTATGTTACTATTCAAAAATTGACGTCCTCATTCATGCGGCATATATTCACTGAAAATTGAAGACAATTTTGAGATTTTTCCGCATATTCTGACTTTCACTGTAATGTGATAGAGTTATCGGCAAGGTAGGTAGTGCGTGTATCCAACTCCACCTGATTGATCGATAGACAAATTGGGGAGTGATCTGGAGCGGTTGTTATATATTTCACTCCTAGGTCATTCACAGGATCAGTACCGTTCACATTGCTCCACACAAGGTCGATAACTGATTTCCCCAATTCACTGACATAAGTAAAGTTGGCGGGGGAATCACTATATGATCTCCCATTAACCGATATAAAACCTCTATCTTCCATGAAGTCTGAAAGTTGTTCACCTCTGTTGTTCCATTCTTCATCTCAACTAGATCTACGGTCAGAGACCACTGATATCGGGATTAAGTCGTCCACTAAAGTATTTCCTTCTGCGACTCTCGCGTTGGAATCCCCTCCTATTATTATGGCTTGGCCTGGGAATTTATTTACAAACAGCGTTATAGTACCGCTCAACTCATCTAAAATTGACATTGCTTCTATATTAGGTTTTATATAGATCATATTGACACTCAGATTCAATTGATTATTATGGAAGAAAATATAATTGACTGATTTGTGTATACAGTCAACATTATAGGTACAAGTACTTAAAGTGCAGGTTAGGCCCTCACTCGCCCCCCCCCCCCTTCTTCATAGATCTTACCGCCGGTGAGTCGATGAATCCAAAACCTTGGCGTTGTAGTAGGGATGGCAATGACGGTGTTTTCTCTAACCAAGTTTCACAAATACATATGATGTCTTCCTTGTTTACATTATCAGAGAGGTCGTCCGAGTTGTTTAATCCGTTCGCGTTCCAGAAGATAAGTTTCGAACTTGTACGTCTCGAAACCTTTGGCCGCTATGCTGATTCCTTTACTTTCGGCTCATCGCTTCTCGATAGAAATTTTGTTATAGAGCGTTAGGCATCTCCTTCAGTCACGGTAGAGATGTTACAAGTACGCCTGCGTGGTCTTTCACGAGAGCCATTTGATGTATGTGAAAGTATTGAAGCATCACTGTCCTCACCGTCTTCCAGTTCAGTTTCTCCCTCTCATTGTTTCTGATTGCACTCCAACTTTTCCACTATTCTGTGGGGATTTCTCACATCCGACGATGATTCATCCATTTTTGCATTCAACTCATTTTTAATTGGAATAATTATATCTTTCAACTCGTCGTTCGATGTCATCCTTGAGTATTATATTTTCACTTTTATACCAATATTGGATGATACCGAGACCTTGAAAAGCCGACTAGTGTAAACAAACACGTCTGTTCCGTTCGACGGTTCGCAAGAGAATCCCCTTATTGTTGAACATAACAAGGAAAGAGAGGGGCGATAAAAGAATGTATACATTGATGTGACATGCTTGGAAGTTGACAGATTTGTTATAAAATATCAAATTACCAACTGACCATTAAATATAGAAATCAGATCTCCCAGGTTCCAACTTGTGAGAGTATCCTTCACCTTCTCATCCATGGATGAGAAGCGATAAGAACAAAAACCACAGCAATCAAGCACAATTTTATTACGTGTTCGCAATCAACGATGATGGCTATGGTACTGTTGTATCGAGAAGCTTTGGCTTCGGCTTGTTTCGGCTCACGTTGGATTTGATGAACTCGATCACGCAGGCGAATCAACACGATTCGAGTGGAGCATTCTAAATATTCCGAACAGCATTTTCCGAACACCCGTTCAGGACCGAACGTCCGTTTTTACAACACCTTTTTCAACCAAATTTTACGCTGTCGAATCGATTGTCAGAGAATTTGCGGATAATTATTTTCAATGTAAAATTATCTGGACTTTCAGAATATGGAAGCAGATTTTCGAAAAAATGCGGACCGGGAATGTTAGAATCGTTTGAATGGAAACAAACACGAATTTTCGATTGCAAAAAATTATTATCCGTTCATTTTTGTCTCGAATTAGGGGGGACATACATCTAGGGGACCAAATTTCTGCGTCCATTGACCCTGAGCTTCGAATTATGTGAGATGATTTTTTCGAAATTCAAGATGGCGACACTCAATATGGCGGCTAGAAACCAAAATATTTTTGCTTCTTCTTATTTTTCGTATTTGAGCAATATTCCTGAATGAATTTGATGTACACACACGTGTTATTAGGTTTTTTGGGTCGCTGATCACGAATCAAGGGTCAGATTTGCCAAATTCAATATGGCGGATCCAAAATAGCGGCCTAAAATTGTTGAAACGTACGATTCCCATGAAAATCAGTACATAGGGGTTTTTGGGATCCCTGGTGACTGATCGGAGGTCAGATTCTATGAATTTGAAATACCGGTTCGAATATAGCAGCAAGACGTCTCAATTTTCGTTCCTCCAGTTTTTTGTCAATTTATCGCTATTTTCCTCCTCACATAGATGGATCTGAGTATCCTTCGGATCACTCAATACAAATTTGGTATCAGATCTGCTCAATACAATATGGCAGAGCCAATATGGCTCCGGAAGAGAATTGAAATTGTCTCATTTCTCAAGTGTTTTCTGCCGTCGATGTGTTTTCTTCACAGTTGCTCAACTGTCATTACATATTTCGTTGTCTCTCCAATTTTTCACAGTTTCATCTTCTCCCTTTTGGATTCTTATCTCCATATGTTATTCTTGAGCACTCTGAAGGAATCCCAAGTTCATTCTTCGGATGTAATCAAAGCCGTCAATTGTTTCAGATTCGCAATTTTTCGTTTCTGATGTCGAAGTTCAGTTTCGTCTCCCTTCCTCTGCACTATATATTCATTGCAGTTGCTCCACTGTCACCACATCTCTCGTTCTCTGTTTCTCCAATTTCTCAGAGTTTCATCTTTTTCCTCTTAGATTCTCATCTTCATCTGTTCTTTTGAGCACTCTGAAGGAGAACCCAAGTTCTTTCTTAGGATGTAATCGAAGCCGTCAATTCTTTCAGATTCGCAATTTTTCGTTTTCGACATCGAAGTTCAGTTTTCATTTTCCTTCCTCTGCACTGTTTTCGCATGAAGCTCAGGCGCATTAGACGGTGGACTTATAAATAAAATCAAAAATAGGATCAATCAGGAATCCTTTCTGTATCAGTGAGAAAAAAATTCGAAATGCCGGGTCCTTCGGCTGCGAAATATGCAAGACGCTCAAGGTGTACAGGAATTCATGAAGACAATGATGATGTTGAAGAAGGTATGAATTCTGAAACAGAAAGTTCCGATGAATCAATATCGGGAGAATCTAATTTTGAAAATGATGATAATGACTTTCTCATTCACGAGGCAGACAAAATCCCAAAAATCTCTTATGAGGAAGTCCGTGATAGTTGCACAGACAGTCAAACAAAACTTGAACCGAATCACATTTATGAATGGATGGATGGTGAGAAAAAATCGATTGTCATCACTGAGAATGAATTCCTCATGTCTGAATCAACGAGAAAGAAAATTCAGGACGCATCTTTCACAGAAGTTTTTGAATATTTCTTTTCCGATGATTTCAAGAATCACATTATTGATTGTACTGCGAATAACGGTTACGAGCTCTCTCCTCATGATTTGAATATATTCGTAGGAATTATAATAATGTCGATTTTTAACTCAAGAAAATCTTAAAAAGACTATTGGTCTACCGATCCTCTATCAGCTCGCAATCCCATCACTACCGTCACGAGTCGTGAAACTTTCATGACGATCAAATAAAAAATAAAATTTTCACGACCCAGTGATGAAAACCTCGATGACCGAGCATGGCGGGTACGTGATCTTTTCGAGATTTTCAGGAGAAATGTAAAACAATTCGGTTTTTTCTCGATTGCCCTATAAATTGATGAGTCGATGATCCAGTTTTACGGAAGAACCTCTTTGAAGCGATACATGAAGGATAAACCAGTGCAATTTGGCATGAGAAAGTGTTCCATATGTGATCCCGAAGGATATTTATCCGACTGCGACATTTACTGTGGCAAAGGGACCAATCCTTATTCCGGACAAGAAGACACAGCACTAGGAAAATGTGCTTTGGGTAGTCGGGTAGTCATGAAAATGATCCAAGGACTTCTCTCTACAAATGTAGTGAAGAAGATAGTTCGCTATCATTCATACTTTGATAAATCCTTCTGCAATACCGATTCATTGGTTCACCTGGAGAATATTGGTTTACGAGCTACAGGCACGGTGAGAGCGAATAGAGTCATTGGTGTCAGCAATGACATGGATAAAAAAGCTCCACGTGGTTGTTTCATCGTGATGCATGAGAAAAATAGTGGCACGAATTATATCACCATCATGGATTCGGAACCAACCTCATTACTTTCGACAGCAGCAGGAGTAACACCCTTATCTTCGATGAAACGCCGATCCAAAGGACATGCTGAAAAGATGGAATTACCTTTCCCGAGAGCTTTTGCTACTCACAACAAGCACATGGGTGGAGTTGACCAGCATGATTTCCATTGCAGTAATTTGATGCCTTCTATCGAATCCAAAAAATGGATTTGGGTTATTTTTTTGAGAATAATCCAAGCTTCCAAGCTTCCCTCACAAATGCAACAGTACTAAAATATTTGGGACGTGATAAGACGAGTAAGATTCGAACGAGTACATGGCATTAGCTATCGCTCGGAAGTATCTTGTGACAGTTCCAGCACGAGGATCAGTAGCACATAAGACTGTAGTTGCAGAGAAGAAAAGAAACTGCACCAACTTTTCGGAATGCTCAACGAGAACGCAGAAAATGTGCGCAGTCTGTAATGCTTAAATGTGCTCCGCATGTTCCGAAACATCACACGCGTGATCGTTTCACCGAATTTGGTGCTCTTTCCTACTGTATCGACACAAATTAGAAATAAGTCCTGAAAAAGAGTGCTGGAATTTGAAGAGAAATTGGACGAACAACATTCAAGAAAAAATAAAGAATACAAAAAGAAAACAAACAAAATTCAAAAACACACAAAAAAAAAAGAATAAAATAAGGAAGAATTGAAAAAAAAGGAAAAGACTGTCGTGAATGTTTACCTCCACGTGTTGAGAGTTGGGCAACGGCGATTAACACATCGACGGCAGAAAACACTTGAAAAATGAGACAATTTCAGTACTCTTCCGAAGCCATATTGGCTCCGCTATATTGAATTCGGCAGATCTGACACCCAATTTGTATTCAGCGATCCGGAGAATACTCAGATCCATCTATGTGAGGAGGAAAATATCGATGAATTGACAAAAAACTGGAGGAACGAAAATTGAGACTTCTTGCTGCTATCTTCGAATCGCTATTTTGAATTCATAGAATCTGACCTCCGATTAGTCACCAGGGATCGCAGAAACCCTCATGTGCTGATTTTCATGGGAATCGTACATTTCAACAATTTTAGGCCGCTATTTTGGATCCGCCATATTGAATTTGGCAAATCTGACCCCGGATTCGTGATCAGCGCATTCAGGAATATTGCTCAAATACGAAAAATAAGAAAAAGCGAAAATATTTTGGTTTCCAGTCGCCATAATGAGTATCGCCATCTTGAATTTCGAAAAACCATCTCACATACTTTGAAGCTTAGTGTTTCTTCTATTTAAACGATTATAACAATTCCAGTTCGCATTTTTTCGAAAATCTGCTCCCATATTCTGAAATTTCGGATAATTTTACATTGAAAATAATTATCCGCAGATTTTTTGACAATCGATTCGACAGCACAAAATGTCGTTGAAAAAGGTGTTGAAAAAACGGACGTTTGGTCCTTAACGGGTTAACGGGTCAACTGAGCTGTCGGAACGTAGCGTGTAACTGTACCATCTACTTCAGCACAAAGTGGTATTACGGCTCCCACAAAACTTTGTGGTAACTACTTCGATCTCAGAGAGGTGAGGTGGTTGTATCAGCTAACAAAATTCGTTGTTCTCACTGAGTGATAGGTCAGGACAACTTTGTGGTTCTCTTCTACAACTACCCACGTCACAACTACGGAAAAGTTGTTGTAGCAACTATTCCTTTTTCCCGTGCCATGCGGAAAACACGTAGAGTTTCCGGTCCTCGCAACGTTGCCACGATGTAGAGAGGGTGGGAAGAACAAAGTGGCGAGGGAGAATAAAGATGGACATAACGTGGAGCAAAGAGGCGACGTGGAACGAAGGTTGATGCAATGGATCCGGTTTGGTATCCATATAAGTCGTGCCACCTTGTTTCTAGCCCGTCACTACACAGATCAAACGTGGACGAAACCATGCACTGAGAGAAATGTAGTGGAGCCAACCGCATATGAATTTGTATACGGCGAATCTCGCCGCGAGGTTGACTCGACTGAATATCGATTGAAATGACCGAATGAGCATTTACTTCAATCGACATTCAGTTGGGTCAACCTCGCGGTGAGATTCGCCGTATCCAAACTCATATGCGGTTAGCTCCACTGCATTTTTTCTCAGTGTGTGGGATTCTTTCTGTGAATTGAAATGAATCGACGCATACAGCGCGGATGTTAAGAAAGACGTCTTTCACAATTTCACAACGTGTTCCAGTGATACTAGAATGGAGGGCGAGGACCGACGAGGCTACCTTCTCTCCGTTACATTTGCCCTGCACTCTTTTTCTGGTACGCATACGATCAAATTTTGTGTACGTTTGTGTTTTGTTCCTGGCAACACAGCCCGAAACCAGTGATGGCAGTGATGCCAGATTCGAGAGCGAGACCGTTTTTACCCTCTCCACCGACCGTTTCTCCTTCCTCCCACCATGCGGAGAGAGTGATAGGTGATAATTCTTCTTTCTCTCACTTGCTCGACTTAATCCACGTGGTGGGATAAAGGAGATACGGTCGATAGAGAGGGTAAAAACGGTCTCAGTCTCGAATGTGGTATCACTGCCCGAAACTTGGAGTTGGAGTGAAAGTGGGGGAAGTACTCGAGCGAAGACTGGGGAAGCATTCTTATTGGGAGGTCGGACTGTACAGGTTGGTTGAAAAGTTCCTGCGCTCACCAAGAGATAGCACTGCTAGCTCAAAACTTTTTTTTTCTCAAGTTGGTATATCTGTCCTGAGAACACATGCAAAGTTACAAGTCATTCTGTTCATTCATTCTTTATTCACAAGCCATTTGAAGTTGACGTGTCATTGATTTTTCTTAATATGGAAAAAATTGAATATCGTGCAGTCATTAGATTCTTTGTTTTGAAGGGTTTGAAAGCAAAGGAAATTTATGAACAATTGTTAGAAGTATATAAGGAGTCCTCACCTTCAAAACGCAACGTTGAATTTTGGGCTGGTGAATTTAAACGTGGTCGTACTAGCCTTGAAGACAATCCACGCGAAGGACGACCAAAAACTGCAACCACAGCAGAAATCATTGAGCATGTACATAATATGGTTAGTGAAGATCCAAGTTTGACTAAGGGTGAAATTGCTAATGCCATAGGCATCTCAGACGAAAGATTACAAAAACTGGATCGAAAACAAATTCCTCAGCGTAATTTGGAGCGTTTTAAGCAGAATAAAACCGACTTCTCGCGTCGTTTTATAACTATGGATGAGACTTGGATCTACCACCATGATCCTAAATTGAAACAAGAACGTTTACAGTGGACTGAAGCTGGTTGTTCAGCTCCAAAGCAGGTGAAGTCACAACGATCAGCAAAGAAGGTTATGGCATCAGTTTTTTGGGATGCAAAAGGAATTTTGTTCATTGATCATCTTCAGAAAGGTAAAACAATCAATTCCGAATATTACTGCAGCCTTTTGGATCAGTTGGATGAAAAAATTCGTGAGAAAAGACCTGGTTTAAAGAAGAAAAAAATAATTTTTCATCAAGATAATGCACCTGCTCACAAAAGTGTTTTGACGATGGCTAAATTCAAAGAACTTAAGTACGAATTACTTGAACATCCACCGTGTTCGCCAGATTTGGCTCCTAGCGACTACTATCTCTTCAGAAATCTCAAACAATTCCTTCGTGGAAAGCATTTTTCGTCGAATGAAGAGGCCATAGCAGCCGTAGACGGTTATTTTGCAGAGCTTCTGGAAAACCATTATAAGAATGGGATAAAATTATTGGAAGATCATTGGAACAAGTGTATTAAGCTTCTAGGAGATTATATTGAATGAAAAAATATATTTCGTAACAAAAACAGTATTCTTCCATTTCGAGCGCAGAAACTTTTCAACCAACCTGTATTCAAAAACGTGACTCATTACGTTTTATCATGTGACCGAAGAAATACGAATGAGGTATGATTTCGGGAAAACAATATCGTTTGATCTCTTTCCACTAATTCACCACGAAATAAGGAGAATTATCTTCAGCTGAACATGACATTCCTAAACGATACCAGGGATAATTATTTTCGGAAAAACTGGAAGAATTATTGTAGCATGATATTTTTCTGAATAATTGCTTATAATTGAGCATCCAAATGTGAATGGTTCGTTCGAAATTCATTGAGATTTACCAAGAATCAATAAGATTGTTATTAAAAAGATTTTTGCAACCAACCAAATCTCATTGGTAGATAATCAGATGAATTTGACCAGGAATTCAGTAAATATTTTTGAATCACGATAATTATTTCATTCGTGAATGATTTTTGATTAATTGAAGTTGATATAAATTTGAAAGATTTGCTACGTTCATACAGAATCATAGGCGAGAGGCAAGGAAATCGAATCTGGGATTACGAAGACCCCACTTCAATTCCGAATGAAATCTGTTCCTCTCTAATTGAGAAATGTATTTTTTCTTTTCATTTGGTGGTCAAATTATCATCAAAATTTTCGCCAGAATCCAGCATTTTGAACAATATCAATCATGAGAATGATATCAAGTTGACGTATTCCTGATGACAGTGTTCTATTTGAGAATTACACATGAATATTATATCTTGAAGTAGTTTTGAGATTTATTCCTCGATAATGATGGCTCCAACACTAGATCAGGATTCCATCAGGATGTGCAACAATTATTCTGGTTCATATTGGAGCTCGATGGATGCCTAATTAGGACCTAATCGTTTGTGCATCATATTTTATATCAATTCCTCATTCGGCTTCGATTTATTTGGATTATGCCTTTCTTATTCATTTTTCCCGCGGGCACTGATGAACAGAGAAAAAATACGTGGAAAATACTCGACAGTTCGAATTAAACCCATCACAATAAGGTACATCGAATGCTCGTATTACATTACGTTTCACACATGGACTAGAATGTTGAAAGAAATATCAAAAATGATAAATTTTCGTGTACACATTTTATCATTGAAGCGTTGTTTGATCATGAAATAATCTTCAACTAAGTGGCCACAAGTCGATCTATCGAACCATGAGGGCTCTCGACAGAAGCACCCGCTCTTGAATGCGCTTTACGCCGTCCTTCGCATCAGATTATATAACTCATCACTTCATTCATCTGGAAAGTATCAATCTAATCAGATTTTTTCGAAGAATCATTTTAATTTCCGATATAGTTCCTGCGATGCAGTAAAACACCATGTAATTCGGAAAGCAAAATTCTCAAACGAATTGAAAAATATATTGTGATTTCAATGTCCAGACGACAATATGATGAATCCATAACTTATGGAGGAAAGGTTCCATCGAGCGGGTAATTTATCTTTTTTCACCCAACAGATGGGTGTAAATTCAAATCACCTTGCTTTGGATTGATAGCATTTCGTTATACGGAAAAGGTTGATTACCGCACTCTTGTACAGAGGTCACGATTCCAAAATTCACCTGGAAAATAGCTCGGAGATTTGATATTGAACATTGCATATTGCAATCAATCATTTCAAATCTCAAGTTTAATGACACATAAAACATTCAAAGATTCAGATTTTTCGAGCAGACGGTTGCTCGAGTTGAAATCACAGCTGAAGCGTGCTGGAGTAAAGGACAGGACGGGTAGATTGCAAGTTGTGGTCAATCAAATGGGAATATTTAGCCTGTTCCACGAATACATTAGTCATACTAATTTCATTCAATACTACTCTATTTGTCTACGTGGTGTTTAACGTTTTGTTGAAAACGTTTGAACACACATGAATTGCTCGTTTACTACATCTCTTGGTTCGTAACAGTGCTTCTCTTTCACTGACATACCGACTAGTTTGTGCGAAAACTAATGTACCCACATGGTGTATCTCTGTGTCGTATATCTCATTCATGATTCCGTCTTTGGAAAGGAGTTAAGAGTAGGTGCTTTCAGTTACATTCGGTATAGCGCTATTAACAGCGCATTCTGATACATCGCATCACACATGCGAGATTTTACCTTGAATCCATCAACTTATAGCATGATTATTGTTATGAATGCGTGAATAAAATATTCCTACCTCTCTTGAAGTAAATCTTCATATTATTCAGGATAATTGAATCGAATTCGATTTCATTCCCCCTGATTTAATTCTGCACAACTGAATAATTGAGAATCTATGATAATATTTGCATAATGCATCTGAGTCTCTACATTAACGAATCACGTATCGTTGTATCATTTGATCGATATAAACCTTCTTTTAATGAACAAAATCTATACTTCGAATAAGCGAATGAACTCAATTTTCGTAAAATGAAATTATTTCAATTTCCAAAGTAAATACCATTAGCAATAAGTGAAATAACCATTCAACAAATCATTCGTCCCAGATTTCATTTTATAATACCTTCAACAACTTGAGAAATACTTGAAATAAAAGTAAATCACTCAAAAAAATTCACGGCATTCTTGTCGTATGCGGTCTACCGGAAAGTAGTGATCTACCGGGGTAGAACGCATACTACAACATATACGAATGTTGTATGCGGTCTACCTGAATAGAGCGCATATAACAACGGTACTGGTTGTTATATGCGGTCTATCTCAGCAGAGCGCACACTGCATCGCATATGCATGATGTATGCGGGCTATCTGAATAGAGCGCATACAGGAACGCTAAAGGGGAGGGGTAACGTTAATTCGGCGAGAAAAGGGCCCAATTTTTAGAATTTTTTCGAACGCTACAGGTAATAAAAATTCATTTGATTAATAGTGACATCATAATACAATATATGAAGAATATTTCCTGAATTTTTCAAACAAAAATATTGATAATTCACTCAATGGTAGCAAATCTTCAGAGGCGGCTTGGTGAGAAGCCGGTGTACAGTTTAAATCAAAATCTACTCGACTGATTCTTTTAGAATTTAGTATACTGCTTCCTCACATAAATAACCAGGTGCCCCTCGGAGCATTTTTTCCAATTTTTTAATTTTTTGTGACCCTTAGAAGTGAAAACACCGATTTTCGCTTCAAAAAATGGGCCTATTTGTTACTGTAAAATTGATAATTATCAGAAAACAAAGCTCCCAGGATTACCTGGTCATTTGTATAAGGAAGTAGTATACTAAATTTCAAAAGAATCGTACACTGAGAGAAGTAGAATGCAATGATTACCATGTACAAATAGCAATTGGAGGACAGCTTGGCGATTATGGTTTCGGATACTATGGAGAATCGTAGCAATGTTCATGAACATGGGAATGGTTACCATTTACATCAAGATGGATACCAAATAACGTAGTCGCCATCATCAACTTAGAGATTCTGTCATTCAGCTACCATTTTCGCATGGTAACGGTTACAGTTCACTTCTCTCAGTGTAGAAATCTTAAAGTAGATTTTGATTCAAACTATACACCGTTTTTTCACCGAGGCGCCTCTGAAGATTTGCTAACATCGAGTCAATTATCAATATTTTCGTTTGAAACACAGGAAATATTCTTCATATATTGTATTATGATGTCACTATTGATTGAATAAATTTGTATTACCTATAGCGTTTAAAAAATGTCTTGAAATTGTGCCTATTTTCTTGCCAAATTAAGGTTACCTTCGGTCTACTCCGGCAAATGAAAAAACAAAGAACCAAGAGTAAAATAGAAAAGCAACATAATCATTGATTAAGAATTCATAATTAGCAATATAAAAATCGATTCATCAATTATTAATAACAGATAATAAATAAATGGTGGATACATGCATACAAGTACACAAAGTACGTATTCGCATATCTGTTTTTCCCGCCAGCCGGGGTAGACCGCATACTGCAACCTACACCGTTGTTATATGAATTCTACTCAGGGTGGATCCCATACAACAACTGCACGGGAAGCTTCATGCGGTCTACCGGGGTAGACCGCACACAACAATGCTACGGGCTGCAGCATGCGATCTACCCCGGTAGACCGCATACAACAATCAAAGGTCCTCAGTAGCACGCATACGACAAGAATGCCAAATTCACCATCTCTGTGAATCAATTTTCCCGTTAGATGGAATGAAATGCTCCTTGTCTGCAGAAGAGGTTGAATTTTCTTCCTTCCTGGGAAATGATTGAAAATAGAATTAAGATACACTGACGGAACAGAAATGACTAGAAATGAAAGCAAGTTTAATTTTATATCCCTGTCCCTTTTGAAAAATTAGTTGATTAATGTAATTAATGTCGGGGAAAGAATTCATTGGATCTCCCTCGCATTAGATAAATTCACGCGTTGGTGAAACATTGATGTCGTTTGTATGAATTTTAAACGGAACATCAAGAATACTTTAATACTCGTGGTGATTCGGATCCAAGGGAATTTCGAAGAACTTTTACACGTTGAATTACCGATCAGCATCTCGCATGGCTCAATTTCGCTTGAAACATATAAGAATTGGGCACCAGGGATTTTTTTGAAATTCATAATTCTGTATCATCGTGCTGATGATTGAAGAAAATCAATTTGACTAATTGATTTTGTTGCTCAATAGAAAAATGGCATATTCAATAATTGTTCATTCATCACTTCGTCTATATTCATTTGAAGTTCTCCTTATTGAGTTTCTATCATGTTTCAGGTGAGTACAGAGTGGATTGATTTTTGAATGATTTACATAATACGCGAATAGTGAGTGCAAATCTCATTGCATATCAATTCATTCCATAACCCAGTTTCTTTTAGACACTTTGTACTTTGGTAGAAATCATTGCAGGCAATTAACATTTCTTCTATAAAGAAAAGATCGATCGTGTTTTCGGATCGTTATCACCGTACAGAAGAAGTCAAATAGAAATTTATATCATGCCTTTCATTTCAGCGACACGAATGAAGCTGAATAATTTTATGCAATGAATTTTTCGTTTATTTCAAATCATACTGAAGTGAATAAGATGAATATCTACCTCAAATCTTCAAACAAACCATTCGTGAACAGTCATTGGAAATATAATAAATTTCATTAAAAGCGAGTGGTAATAATGGGTTGAAGGGAAGGAAAACAAAGCCAAAAGTGAATAACGAAGGCTCAGAAAAGGCACTCGATGTGCTTTCTGATTCTCATTGTACACACACGTAAAATGATGAATGTAGAAAGAAAAACAAAAAAATGAAGCAAAAATTCAACCCAAAGTTTCGAATGATTATATAGAATATTCTGTAATGTAAGAAATAAATCTCCGTTGGAGTAATTACCATAAAATGTTTCATACTATTGCAGTTAAAAGAGAAAATCTACGTAAGTAATTATAAAATTTTCTAATTACTTCAGAATTACATGGAGGATATTTCATACCGTCGATATGAAAACATTGACCGAGAAAATTATATCAACTCTCGTACGTGAATTCATCATTATACATAAATTAATTTGGAACCTTTCTGGCAAACTATTTTGATCTGTCTTCTTCATTTCATCCACAAACAACTCTCGTATTCTCCCTTGTTATCATTGAACCAATCCAAGAGACTGTTCGTCAAGTTTCTTTTGGGAAAGTATATTCTCGGAACACGTTGAAACTATGAGACCGTTACGACCTCGCCCTTCTTTATATGCGAGAGATCTTCATCCTCTAGAACATAGTGCTAGAAGACGTAATTTACATTTTCACTTATATCACGTTCCTTGGGTTACAAAACCACCATTCAAACGACCCTCGTACTCACGACGCGCTTCATTTTCCCTTTGTAACGGAGAATATGTTTGCTCACGTATATGTATTCCAAACATTTTTGGAAAATTAATCAGCTTTTTCATCAAAATTTGTCTAAAATCATCCTGCAAAAAATATGCGTGCATCTACTTTGAAATCTGTCACTTTAAAAAGCACTATTTTCCATTTCGTTTCAACAATAGATCTCTCGTAAGCCGATATTTCCTTGTATTCAGTTTTGACGAAAGAGCAGGAAGATCGATCGTTATTCTCAGAGATATAAAATCTCCAAGAAAACCTTCATTCGAGGGAAGAAAAGGAAGAGTCTTTAAATAATTTTCTCGGCAAAGGGGGATCGTCGAGACAACTCTCAAGACAATCTTTTTTTCAAAGACAGGAAAAAGATTCAGTTTATGGTGAAATTTATATTGAGCCCTTCACAATCGTGGAAAGAGAAGTGTTCCATCCTTTTTGAAATATCGTCATTATAAAAATTCATTCGAACAGCATTCTCAAATCGAATGAAGTATATTTCTGGACCAAAGTAACAATCTCCAACTCATCTGATGAATTCGTGTTTACCCCGAAGAGAACATGAAGCTTCAGCGAACGTTCAGATCAGATGTGTACAGATCGGGCCGGAGGTTCATTAGAGCTAACTTTTAGATTCACAAACGTTTGACAAAGGTTCTACGGACGTTGAAATGTCCGCCTCGAAATACGTTCAGGAAACATAGACGGAACGTTCGCTGAAGGTTCCTCGAAGGTTTGACGAAGCTTTACAAAAATATCTATACTTATATTAATTTTGATCAATTTATATGGAAAATAAATTAATTAATAAACATAAATGATTATAAATCAATCCAAGTATAGACATTTTTGTGAAGCTTCCTCAAACCTTCCATGAACCTTCAATGAACGTTCCACCTATGTTTCCTGAAAGTATTTTGAGGCGGACATTCCAACGATCGTAGCACCTTCGACAAATGTTTGTGAATCTAAAAGTTAGCTTTCATGAACCTTCGACCCAATCTATACAGATCTAATCTGAACGTTTGCTGAAACTTCATGTTCTCTTCGGGTACCGTAGAAACAATTCGTTCCTTTTAAAAAGTATATCTTTGTTTTCCTGCTTTTTGAAACTGAGTGGACGTTGTATTTCACTTGAGAAGAGAGTAAAAACAAAGGGACGCGTGAAAGTAAATTACATATACTTATTGCATACATATTGTTAGTTGAAAGTGTAGTGTGCGTATTATGATAGTAAAAAGATGGCTAATTAGTACGAACTTGGGAAGAAAATAAGGAACAAAGAAGTACGGGAAACTACAGGGGTCCCATAAATATAATTAAGTTCAAACTTATGAAGAAACTCTTTGCTTTACTTTAGTTGTTCCTCATCACAGCCTTGAGATATGATTATCACTGCGTCTTTGTATAGTTTCATATCTGTTCGTGTTACTCTTTTATCAAAACTCAAAACTCCCAAACTAGATATTTGGTTCTTTTACGAAACGCAAAAATTTTCATCGCAAACTAGATTGAAACTTTAATTTTACCTCTCACGTTCTATCGTACTTGAGCTGTATGATATTTTCAAGTGTTAATTCAATGTTTATACATTTTGAAAATGAAATTTCTTTGATTTTCTCTTCTGAATCTTCAATGAATTACAATTCATGGGCGCTAATGAATTTTATACACGTCTAACGGCATCAATCGATCGAAGACTTAAGAATCATTCGTTCAAAGTTCCCTTTCATTTCACATGTGATTGAGTGTATATTTTACTTATATGCAGAAACCCTTCTAGACATTATGCAGTTATTAATTTCAATTCCAAGTGAACAAAACAGGTGGACGATATAAAGAGTTGGTTAACAGGAGAGAATATTTCCATAGAAGGATATTTTTCCACATCATTCATTATATGAAATACGTGTAATCCAATAACGTTCACTTCATCCATCATAGATTACACGTATATGATTCTATTAACCATATTATCTTGGAATTTTCGTTCATGTTTTCCATCATCGCACAATGATAATGATGGAAGAGTTGCATTATATCGTGGATACATTAAACGAATTGGATTATTTGATTTTTCCATAAATGGATGTGAAGAACCTCGCATGATGGATCGAGGTACTTTAAGTTTTTGAACGTGTTCTAATAACTGTCTGTTTTCCAAACCTTCAACAGATTCAAACAAAGTTTGCGGTGAATGAATTTCGTATCAGCAACAGATGATCTATGCAAACGGAAGGAAAAACATTGGTGAATCAGGAGTTCATAAGAAACTCATTCCACCGGATAAAAAAAGAGAAAGTGAATGAGCGAGATTTACGTTTCAGGAGAAACAAAAAGAACCAGTTGAAAGGAAGCGCATGAATGGAAAATGAATGGATGAGGCTAATGAGAACTAATGATAATGGCTTAGAAAGAAAAATTTCAAATATGTAAATGTATGCTTTGGTAAGCGAAAATTAATTGATATATAATTCAAATTTAACGCTGAGAAGTACGTTCTTCCATGAATCATTATCAATGTACTCGTATATCCAATGCATAAAAGATTTTCTCTTCAATTCAATACTTATTATGATATTCAGGAAAATGAATAATCATCATCGAGTTTCCAGACTTAAGAGTCAAGTCTTTGTCATGCAAAATGAAGAGCGGTTCGATCAAAGATCGATTAATTGGATCGACCATGGATAATTCATCCGAACTACCAATTCTATCGTTTGTCAGAGCTTTTTGAACGACCCATTGAAAGCTTTACCATCAAATTACGTGAAAATAGTTGATCACCTGTACTATAGTGACTTTCAATATTGTACAGTGTCAGCACTTTCCGAAAGAAGCAACGATGCATAACGTGGAAGGCTAAAGTACCAACGATTGAAACAAATTAGATTCGAATGAAAAACGAGGGAAATGGACGCCTTTCAACGTAATCCGGTAGAGTGGGCATATCAATAACGTTCATTCCACAATCTTAACCCAAATAGATACGAAGATATCTTTCAGAATTCTGAAAGATATCTTCAAAAAGTACAAAGTCTTGAAGAATTTTCTAAAAGAAATCTTTTCGTATTCGAAAAGATGTCTTATGCAACATGAATGGATTTCTAAAAGATCTCTCGGAGACTTTTCAAAGATATCTTTGAGAAGAAATTAAGATATTCATAAGAGTTCTTCAAGATTTTTCACACATGTCTTGAAAAATTCATAAAAATGTCTGGGAAGAAGCTAGAATTTAGTCACAAAGCAATTCTAACGTCTTCTTTTTCCTTCTCCCCCTATTTGTTTTCATCGCTCCCGCACTCCTATGGAAGTATGTACTTTATCTCGATCCTTGAGATTGTGGGAATCGAACCCGCGCATCTTACGATGTACTTACGCTTTAGTGACCTGAGCTATACAGACAGTTTGATTTTGATGTTTATAATTGTCAATGTGACATACTGGAATAGTGTCAGTGGTGTACATTTTCAGAGTGAAAGTGATCTTTCGGAAAAACTGTTATTATATAAACAAATGTCAGATAAGTTGGCCGTGGATACCACAGATTCTTCTTGAATTATTTCTATCTCGTCGTTATTGAAGGGTAAGTTATAAATAAGTATAAATGAGAATTTTTCAAAATTCACTTGATGGCTGTACATATAATTGAGCGTAAAAAGTTCAGTAATTTGTAAAATATTTGCGTCTTGGAGATTCGTTAATTCCAGCGCGGGTATTAAAAAGTTACAAAATCGTATAATAATTTTTGCAGAATTAAAAATCTCTTGGCATGTATATAGATTTTTTAGGCTTTCGATTTGTGAATGAATTTATCACATCTGTAATTCGATTGTATTGAAAGGCTCATTCCAAGTGTTATTCATGTGAATTCATATGATCAGGTATTCATAACCTAAACCTGCTGACAATCTATCTTCTTAAACATATCTTGTTAAAATCTTCCAAGAAGATATATATTCCAAACGCTTCTACAAGATATCTTTAAGATATTAAGTGTATAACTTTGCTTCCGCCGTTTTGCAATAGATGCCTGTAGCGGTAAGTAGTAGTTGAAATAAATAGATCATAGATGTCATACAATAAGCTTAGGTATTTGTAAACATAACGCCATCGAAATATCAGTCGATTTGTGTCCGCATCATGAAGTTATTCTCGATTGAACATGTCAGCTTACGAGTTGCGAAGGTGGTCAAGACATACTTGGAAACTTTGAATCCCTGCAATACCACAGTATCACAAAATAATATCACTGCGATATTACTGCAATATTATGTGCTGTGTGGGCGTCCCTCAAGCTGACGTTTTCCGAATATGGTGCGAGATAATTAAACAGGAAAGATTCAATGCTATCTTGGATTTTATTTCAAAATTTAAGGACATAATCAGCGACCCTAAAACCTCTCAGATACAAAGTTTCAAGGAAATCCGATAAATTTTTGAACTTTGTTCCGCCATATTGGATCCACCATTTTGAGTTTTGAATGTTTTACAACAGATTCTTAATCAGCGATCCCGAAAACCCTTAGAAGATGAGTCTCGAGCCTTTCTGATTGATATCGAATTAAATCCCGCTAGATTGTGAGAATGTCACACTGTGCGTCGTGGCAAAACTCAGGGCCGGCGCCAGGGAATCCGCCGCCCCGGGCAAGAACAAGTCCCGTCGCCCCTGCATCGGGGAGTACTTGACCGACCAAAAAAAAGGTCCCTATCTCATCAACAATGTCGAATCCCATTTTCATCTGCAGTAATAGAGAAAAAAGAAGGATACTCAAGTCACGAGTTTTTTGATGAAGTACAACCCGCACAGCACAAAATGTCTATACAATATGTAAAATAAGTGTAGTAATATTGTCTATATGCATAAAATATTTAAAATATATGATACGAACCATATTCATAAAAGTACATGAATCAATATTCTATACATATATTGGAAATGTTCATGATATTTTGCACACGTATGGGGATTTAGGTGGATACAATATTTTCAAATGTAGGGGAGAGTTGCCTTGATCGTACCACTTTGCTTGTTTCAATTTTTAATTACGTTCCTCTACAATGAGTCACATTCTAAATTACGTTATAGGCAAGTATATCTAATTGGCTATATTAATTGATTTTTTGGTCTCGCTATGACCTCATTAATTTCGTACAAAATGACTATTACTAAAGCTCTGCAAGTGGTACGAATAAGGCAACCAGTTGCCTTGATCGTACCAGGGGGTTCCTTGATCGTACCAGTTGTATGTATATGGGACCTTTTAGCTGAGGATTGATAATACGACAGATATAGATATGAATCGTTGATTGAGAATTATATTTGGTAAATATATCGTATATATATATATATATATATATATATATATAGTGTAGTATAAAAGTAGTGTAGTATATATAAAAGTAGTATATATATATATATATATATATATATATATATACTACTTTTAACCCCTGCACAAGAATCGTGCACCCACAAATGACACTGTTGACACTGAATCATGTCTTCAACTTGGTTTGTTTCACACTTGAAACAAAACCACTCTCGCGGTTGCACCTCTATGACTACATCTGATTGTTTTGAAGTGGATGGACAGTTCATCAAGGCGGTTGCAGTGTCCTGTTTTGGTTGTTCATGTAGTTTTTTAAGGTTTCTCTTGACGTTTTTTTTCTTCTTTATGGGATCCATCTTATCTTTCTTGATAGACACTTTAGGTTTCGTTTTTCCCATCTGCGCCTTCATATCTTTGACTTTTTCTTGATATTGTTGGAGTTCTTTGGAGAGTTCCAGTTGATTTTTGTAGGGGACACTGATCGAAATGACGGCTTTTTGTGCTTCGCCAGTTCTTTTGGACTTTGGATTGGGTCTTGGTAGAGGAGATATCGACTCAATTGAAATGAAAGGTTTCTCACTTTCAGTCAACTGTCTATCGCGAAGCTCATTCGAATTTTCTGTAGCTGATTTGTCAAGGCTTGAAAGTTTAGATGAAAGCGGTGCATCAAGTGAACCAAATTGCTGGACTAAAATCTCATCATGTTCATTTCTAGCTCTCTTGGAACTAATGCTCTTTTCTTCTAGGCGAATGTTGTCGAGTTCAGAATCAGCTTCATCAAGATTTTCTGCTGCAACGAAGTCACTCTCTTGGAATACTGTTCGGTCAGCTGGCCAAATCCCACATGCACGAAAACCGTTGGACGCATTTTCTATTGTTGCTGTTTTCCCATATGCCTCCGTACATAAGCCTGAAATTTGGTACTGCGAAACAACCATTCCAGGATTTGTTCTTAACCACTTTTGAATGGCTTGGTTGAAGTTACCTTTCAAAGACCTGAAGAAAGTTCTGTCAAGGGGTTGAACTCTGTGGGTAGTATGGTAGGGGGCCTTTTTGCCGGAAACGTTTTTCGCCGAATACACTGTACTTTGACACTCGATAGACACCTCTAGAAATCACTACGAGATATCGTAGTGATCTCTACAAATGACTAGCGATTGTCGAATTGAGTTTATTCGGCGAGAAAGTTTTTCGGCAAAAAGACCCCCTACCGGGTAGTATGCCCTGGTAGCTGCAACATTATCACACCGTGTTCCCTAGCCATTTCGATTGCCTGAAGATTTTTTGAGTGAGTAGTATGGCCGTCAAGAACTAGTAGAACTTTTTTGTCAGTCGTTGGTTTCACTGTCTCGATGAAGTGCTGAAACCACTCTAACCCATTGAGTCCAGGGAATGCAGGATTTCAACTGTAATTTTAGACGTTGCAAATGATATATGAATCATTAAAAACTCATGGCGAAAATAACTCACCTGCCATTTTCGAGGTTGCTCTTTCGGTTGCGGAGGTCAAAATTACCTTCAAATGGCGCTGGAATACCGATATGGCCGATTTCAAATAAAAAGTCGACAAAAAATTGGAGGATATTTGACTTTGTGATGTTTCACGGGTTGGAAATGCAATCAAAATTATTCAAAACATCAAACAAGGGTGCACAAAATATCTCAACTTTACGGAAGAATTTTTTCCCAGACTTGAAGGAGACCTAACCTCTCTCAATTTACCATATATTCACCAAAATAACTCGCAATTCTGAGAATCTAGAGAAAATTGACAGGGCATATAATTTTATTCGTTCAGTATTCTTCAAGAGAAGTACCCGGAGGTTTTTGATGCCGCTGACTACGAATCAACCATCAGATTTTCGGAATCCAAAATGACGGATCCAAGATGGTGGACGGAAAGTCAGAAAAAGCCTCGAAGATGGATGACAATCAGTATGCTCAGGTTTCTGAGGTTCCTGATTACGGATTCATTATCAAATTTTCAAAATTCAAGCTGCCGGACCTAATATGGTGGATGAAAAGTCAAAAAAAGCCTCGGAGATGTATTGAAATCGATCCACCGAGTTTCTTGAGGTCGCTAATTACGAATTCAGCATTAGATTTCCAGAATTCAAGATGGCGGACCCAAGATGGTGGACGAAAATTCGAGAAAACTCTCGAAGATGGATTAAAATCGGTATACTCGGGTTCTTGGGGTCACTGACAACGAATCCAGCATTAGATTCCCAAAATCCAAGATGGCGGATTCAATATGGCATACTGAAATCCATAGAATGCTTCTAAATCACGAGAGAATTCGTATACGAGGAGATTTTTGGGGTCGCTGACAACGTATTGGGAGGTGGATTTCAATAATTCCAAATGGCGGATCCAATGTGGCATACCAAAATTCATGATATGACTCAAAATCATGCAATAATGTTTATACAGGGTTTCACGGAAGGAAATTGGTGATTTCCGTCCGTTAGCCGTTTCATATGAACGTTTCCCAACTCAAACCACGTGGAGGTGGACGGCAAAAGTCTCTTCTTTTTTTCTTTCTCTTTTGTATTCTTTGAATTTTAAATTTTTTTGTATTGTTTTCTTTTCAATTTTTCAATTATATTTTTATAATCTTTCTTATGTTCCCTTTTTTTCACTCATGACTTTATACATGACTGAACAAGCTCATTCTGTTCATCTTTAAGCCTGAATTATCGATAGAGAGCTTCTTTCTTCCACTTTTTTTCCTTGAAGATTCGCATGAAATCTGTTTTTACAATTTTGTCAATAATACAAATCACAAGTGCAGCAGTATATGTATGTGCGAATAATACATTCCTTTGTGGAACATTTTTTTTGACTTGTTTCGTGACGAAAGTTATGTTTTTTATTATACCTCTTCTGTCCAATATCCAAATAAGGTCTAGCAACACTCATAGCAACATCTTTCGTACCAATCTTTTTTGATTCAGGATTTGATAAATTATAAATCACAAGTAGATTTGTGATAGGGGCTTCAATTGAACGTGTGAAAACTACATAAGTCCACTTTTTACTACGTATACATGTCTGCACGTTGTTGCAGTGACTGTCGCGACATGTCGTGGAGATCTACTCCACCCATGAATCGACTGTGAACATGAAAAGCGTGAGGAAATGGAAGAGATATTCTTGAATGATCTTTTGCGATATATCGTTTTGAGGGTAACACTAGAGTCACTCCTGTAGCTGGTGAAGCTATAGAGACCTGCTTAGAATCCATCACACTGACATAATTGATGCCACTCTTTTGATCATGTTTTGAAACAAATGTGCCTCTGGGAGCTTTTTTATCAATTATGTTTTCAGCCGATACTCTGTTGTCTCGAATAGTTTCTGTGGATTTCAGTCCCAATTTCTTCAGGTGCAACATGACATCAACGCTAGTAAAATAATTGTCATGATACAAATATTTCGATATGGTAGAGGAGGGTGTATCCTTGAGAAATTTATCCAATAGATGCATGACCACTTTTGTACCGAGGGCGCATTTGTTTAGTTTATCAACTCGTGATCCCTTTCTACAGTACAGATCGAGATCAAACGAATATACGCTTGCTGACGAAAGTCCCCAAAATTTCAAACCGAATCGTATCGGTTTTGCGTGGATGAATTGCTTCAAGCTGGTTCTGACATGAGATTTAGCCATCATTTCGTCCACCGATAACGCAGATTCAAAAAACCCAAATTTTTGAATATTCTCACGGAACTTGTCCAACAATACCCGAACTCGCCAAGCTTTATCATCTTTTTTTTCATCACTAGTTTTTGAATACTTTATGTTCGATTTGATTTCAAGAAAAGTATCACGTGACATGGCAGATCGAACACTTTCGCAACTCAAAAGAGGGTCGAGGGACCAATAATCTCCTTGAGATTTACGTTTATTGAAGCTTGATGAAATCAAAATTCCTAAATAAGTGTCCAAATCATTCAGACTCAGAGTATATCCATTCTCTTTGGTGGCTTCTACTATATAATTTTTCATTTCGATTGAAAAAAAGTGTTCAAATAGTTGAACATGTGAAGATTCACGTATAGATCTTTTTTGACTTCCACTGAGGAAACATTCATTCATTGGTTCATTGTTATACTTTTCCTCATCATCAACCTACCAAACATAATCATGATAATTTTCTCACCATCAAACATAATCATGATCTTTCTCCAACTTTGTTCGGTTATCATCATATGACCTAGATATTTTTTCGTATGAACACTCGGATAGAATTTCATCTATTTCATTGGAATTGCCATCGTAATCGATATCGGATTCTTCATCTGAATCTCCAGAATCATTTGAATTTGGTAGGAGGAATATTTGATCATAATCATCATCCGATGTGTCAACCTCATAATCTGCACGATTTGTTGACTTTCTTTTGCGTTTTGGTGCCATATTTCAAGTGATAATGAGTGCGAGAAGGAAAAAAAGCGGGCCGAAAATCAATTACCCTTGGCAGGTGAGGAAAAATATCCGAATATCAAAGAAAAACAATCAATATAGTTGTATAGGATAAACAATAGTATGTCTGAATTCCGAGTTCAATGATTTAGGAAATATTAGTATTCTAAAGTGTAATTAGACTGGTGACACGTGATGAAAATATTAGGAGTCAATATCAGTTATTATTAGGGTGATTGAATTTGACATTATCATCAAGTGAATCGGAGAAAATAAAGACGAAGTTTATCGCATGAAGAACTGAGTTATTGGGGAACATACAAGGATATAAACTTGCTACGTAGTTTGACTTGGGAAACATGCACATGGAATAATTAACGGACGGAAACAACCAATTTTCTTGCGGAAACTCCACGTATAAACATTATTGCATGATTTTGAGTGATGTCATGAATTTCGGTATACCATATTGAATCCGCCTTCTTGAATTTTGAACATCTGATGCTGAATTCGTTGTCGGTGACCGCAAAAACCCCAGTATACCGATTTTCATCCATCTTCGAGAGTTTTCTCGAATTTTCGTCCACCATCTTGGGTCCGTCATCTTGAATTCTGGAAATCTAATGCTGAATTCGTAATCAGCGACCTTAAAAACCTCGGTGGGTCGATTTCAATACATCTCCGAGGCTTTCTTTGACTTTCCATCCACCATCTTAGGTCCGCCATCTTGAATTTTGAAAATCTGATGATGGATCCGTAATCAGGAACCTCAAAAACCTCAGCATACCGATTTTCATCCATTTTCGAGGCTTTTTCTGACTTTTCGTCCGCCATCTTGGATCTGTCATTTTGAAATCTGAAAATCTGATGTTTGATTCGTAGTCAGCGACATCAAAAACCTCCGGGTACTTCTCTTGAAGAATACTGAACGAATTAAATTATATGTTCTGTCAATTTGCTCTAGATTCTCAGAATCTGAGTTATTTTGGTGAATATATGGTAAATTGAGAGAGGTTAGGTCTCCTCCAAGTCTGGGAAAAAATTCTATCGTAAAGTTGAGATATTCTGTGTACCCTTGGTTGATCTTTTGAATAATTTTGAGTGCATTTTCAACCCGTGAAAAAATCACAAAGTCAAATATCCTCCAATTTTTTGTGGACTTTTCATTTGAAATCGGCCATATCGGTATTCCAGCACCATTTGAAGGTAATTTTGACCTCAGCAACCGAAAGAGCAACCTCGAGAACAGTGGGTAAGGTATTTTTGCCATGAGTTTTGAATAATTCATATATCATTTGTAACGTCTAAAATTACAGTTGAAATCCTGCATTTCCCGAACTTAATGGGTCAAAAACAGTTCACTTGTTATGCAGCCTGTTTCAGGAATTTCCACCAAGCTTCCAGGTGGTGCTCCACATTTAAGATCATTATTCATTCTCATACGTTTGAATATAAACATGGGTGGCACAAAGTGTCCAGACGCACTGGCACAAGCTACAAATGTTGTGTTGACTCCGCGTTCGCCACTTGAAACAGAGCCAATTTGTTCTTTTCCTTTTCGACCAAGTATCTTTTGGCACTTGTTCTGGACAGTGCTCATGCCTCTCTCATGAAACATTGTAGATACGCGTAGCTTCGATGTTATTTTCATCAATTAGTTTTTCAAGTAAATCGAAAAAGTGATTTACATTTTCCCTGTTAAACCGTTTTACACGAGCCATGGATGTAGCCTGGGGTTCTCTTAGACTTATCAATTCACCATGCCGAGCTTTGAAGGCATAAAACCATTTTTTACCAGCCATTCTGTTTTCGTTGCATCGTTGACACTTTATTTTCACCAGGGATGTAATGTTCATCGCTTTACTTTCATTATTACTATTCATTATACGTTATGACAAGTGTGTGTGAATTCGATGTCCAAATTTCCCTGATAATGATTTTGAATGAAAGTCATGTTGATATTTTCAGATTAGGATTAAAATCAAACTTCAAAGGTCATGCCACAAAATAAGGTTACATATGAAAAGAGAAAGACAATGAAAAAATTAGCGACTTGAATAACCGTAATTGAAAATCCTTCACATGCCTGTACTGCAGTTAATGTACATAATGAAGTATTAAAAAATGTTCCACTCGATGATGAAAATTCAGATTGAATTAAAATTTTACCACCGGATAATCAAAATGATACGTTGGGAATGGGAGCTGTTGCATCGAATGATTTATATGGCACCATTGATTTGAACTTCCATGATACGAGATCTGTTTTATATGATAATGATAATTCTCATTTCCAAAGTACTCCCAATCTTGATGAATAGCGGAAACAAAATGTGATTCAACTTCGATGTTGGGACAAAAACTATCAGCTTGGGCGCTTCAAAATGATATTTTATACCTCATCATGTTACTATTAGGTGTACAAATAAGTTTCCGCGGTTTTTTATAAAAAATTAGGAATTTATTGTAAAGGAAAAGTGCATTACGTTTTATTCAAAGTATTTTCCATCATTTGCCACTACTTTTCCCCATCTTTCTGGCAACATTCGGATACCCCGTCGAAAAAACTCTTCATCTTTTGACGCTATCCACAAATCTACCCAATTTTTGGTGTCTTCATATGATGTGAAGCGCTGCTCAGACAGACCATGTGCCATCGACCGGAACAGGTGATAATCAGAAGGGGCTAAGTCTGGTGAATACGGCGGGTGGGGTAAAACTTCCCAGTTGAGTGTTTCCAAGTATGTTTTTACCGGCGCCGCAACATGTGGACGAGCATTATCGTGTAAAAGAATAATTTTGTCGTGTCTGGAGTAGTAATGGGCGCGTTTTTCCTCAAGTGCCCGACTCAATCTCATCAATTGTGTTCGGTAGAGAGCTCCAGTAATGGTTTCGCTTGGTTTCAGCAATTCATAATACACGACACCAAGCTGATCCCACCAAATACACAGCATGAGTTTTTTTCCATGAATATTCGGCTTAGCTGTCGATGTTGATGGTTCGCCGGGCTTAACCCATGACTTTCTCTTCTTTGGATTATCGTAGTGAATCCATTTTTCGTCACCAGTGACTATACGATGCAAAAAACTCTTTTTTTTATTCCTGGCAAGCAGCATTTCACTCATGCATAATCGGCGTTCAACGTCTCTCGGTTTTAGTTCATATGGAACCCAATTTCCTTGTTTTTGAATCATTCTTAACGATTTTAAACGATGTGAAATTGCTTGTTGAGTCACTTGTAGAGTAAGTGCAAGTTCTTTTTGCGTTTGGGACGAATCTTCCTCCAATAGTACTTCTAATTCCATGTCTTCGTACACTTTCGGCCTTCCACTGCGTTCTTTGTCTTTAACGTCAAACTCACCGTTCTTAAACTTTTGAAACCATTCCTGACAACTTCTCTCACTTAAAGCAGCTTCACCATATGCTTCTAGAAGCAATCGATGCGCCTCAGCTGCAGATTTTTTCACATTAAAGAAGTAAATCAAAAGTTCCCGCAAATGATGCTTATTCGGAATAAAACTTGACATTTTTGCACGAAAAAAATTACGTGATGCTGATACGGAATCACTAGTACTTTAAGGTTATGGTGTTGCCAGATGACTAAACTTGGGATATTACATTTTACATCTGACAATTTCTCCATAACCTTCTGGTGGGGCCATCTTTTGACAAACCGCGGAAACTTATTTGTACACCTAATATATGTATATATGCTTCTGCTGCCAGACATATGGAATAAATATTCTTACAATGTTTGGTCAATATTTATTGAATATGAATTCTATATGGAAAATTGGTCATTTTAATATATATACAATATATAAAACACGCGGGCTGGATATCAACACATGTCTTATAAATATTTGATATTTTGAAAACTATATTTATATTATATGAATGGATCGTATTTGTGCTGTGTGGGAATTCGAATACCAACGAAAAAATAGACAGAACGAAAGTAATCGTGATATAAGAGAATGCTGGTGGTTTCCTTAAGAATATAAAAATTTGGAATTCACTCGTTAACTTTCCCCTCATGTGACGGATGATCGCTTTGAAATAATGATTATAATTCTCGTGAAATTTAATTTCAACACTTCGTGTAATTTTCAGTTGGTGCTCATTGGAAATAATAAGGATGAGGACAATAAATTTCCCAGCCACCCAAAGCATTTTTTTTTCGAGAACTCGAATGGAATTGTCTCAAAATTTTTTTGAACTGATCAATTCATAAGAAGTTTTAAAAACGTTCTGTTTTGAACCTTAAACGGTAACACCTCTCAAAATCACGTCAACCGTAAACCCCGGTCTAACAGTTGTGAGACCGATATTACTATTTGAAGGTTAGAAGTTTGTAAATTGCTCTACTAAATATTCCTATTCTGAGGGTCAAAGCAGGAAACATTTCACTGTTCAGTTACTGACATATTTATAGTTATATTTGAAATATATCATAGAAAAACATAAACCACACAATACCACAGTTCAGAAAGAGTTTTTCATGCATTTATTTTCAATTCTCATAGTTCCAAATTGATTCATTATGAACTCTTTCTCAACTGAAGTGTTGTGTGGGATATCATGTTGAATGCAACTTCAAATATCTCGCAAACTAAGTGATAAAATGTTTTCTGCTTTGAAGCTCAAACTGGAATAAGTTGGAAAAATATTGATGGAATTTTGACATTTTTCTACTGAAATCCTCACTATAGGCCTAACTTGAACTGAACCATGATATAACATACACGTTAATGAGAATTGCCTACAATGAAGATCCAAGCGAAAATAATCATGCAAATGCCCCCTTGTAATTTGTATTATGGAAAGAATCTTCAATAGAAAAATATTTCCTCCCATTCTATTCCAAATCACGGTTTATTGAGCCAGGGTGTCCGGCGGTTATAGAATTTCAACGGAATGGGTCAATTACGTGGTTTGTTTTAAAAGAAGAACCAATAAAACAAACGACAAATTTCCAGATTCAAACACCCTGATTGAACTAATAAACGGGCAGGGATGGGCACTTTTGTACTCCCGGAATACTTTTACTGGGAGTACTTTTTTTTCTTGTGTAAAACGTCTTTATGCCTTCATATGAGGTCAGAAAAAAAGTGGTCCCAGTAAAAGTATTCCGGGAGTACAAAAGTGCCCATCCCTGTAAAAGGGTTCAACTTTCCTTGCTTCTCCCTATGAATAATCATCATCATCATCATGAAGTAATCAGTCTCATAACTGGTTTGATGAAATCCCCTAATCCTGTCTATTGCCCGCCAAACATTCAATTTCTACATATCTACGACAGCTCTTGTCTTGTATAATTTGTTCCATATAACTTAATCTAGGTCTACCTTTACAAGTTTTACCATTCATTTCCCTTTCCAATATTGTTTCCAATAAACTATCATGTCGTAATGCATGTCCTAGCAAATGAATAATGATCGACCCAGTGGAAATGGCTTGTGCTAAAAAGTGTGAGATCAATTCGAGATCAGAATAAAAAATCTGTCTTAGACTCTGCCGCCCCCCTAAGTTTGCCGCCCTGGGCAGCCGCCCTGATCGCCCTGCCCTGACACCGGCCCTGGCAAAACTTCACAGAAATTGATCCATTCTCTCTAGCTTATCATACATTATGAACTGCTTGAATAAATCTAATTTCTATATACAGGTCAGCAAGAGTCAAAAGCAATATTATCGAATGACCTATGCACGAATTTCAAGCTATTTCAATGATAACCAATGGTGTCAAATTGATGTTAATTAATTGCGAATGGAAAGGGATGATTCATTCTGAACTGTGGACTTCATCTTTCGAAAAATTACACTCTCCTGAGATATGATCCTTCTCTGGACTCGTTTGATGGTGTCACAGTTTTATACAACGCAATCAAGTTTAAATTCCCAGAAAACGACTGGTTCCACTTTAAGAAACAACATGAATCATTGTACGAAAATGGATATATCTTTGAATAAAATTTTGCCCTCCTTTTTCCAACAATTCGATGACTACATTAGTACATGTACGTTCAAAAATTGGACTTGAAATTATACTCGTACGTACGATAGTTTGTGACAGTGTGATGATGAAACCGAGTCGCACGAATGAGGAAATCGTTGATTCTCAATTTGAAGTAATGCTTGCCCTGTAAAATCTCAGAATTTTCATCGACACGCAGGAAATTAGTCATTGTAATCACATCCTTTTTTCCTAACCGTGGAAATTTCATGGCCTTGAGCATCTGGGAGTAAAAAGCGATGAGAATTCATTACCCAAGTAGCACCCGAACGTTGTATACGTACTATGAACGTTCATAGTATATTTAGATATACAACATTCTGTTGGTACTAGGGTACTTTGTCTTACGATATCGAACTATTTTACTCTCGAACGATCTGTGTAATGTACATCTCGCTTAAGTGTCCGGCACGAATCAGCTATCATATCGACGCTCCATCTCGTTAATATTCTGATGAAATTGTCCTCCCTGTTCTTCGCTATAATCACCTGGACTGTCTAACCCGAGCAAGCGTTATATCAGCACTCGCTAGGCCCTTACAAGTTCCCCGCTAGCCACTAGACTCTTTCTAGCCCTTGGCTAGATTCTCGCGAGGCCCTAGACAGTTCCATGGATGACGTTGATGGGGAAGAAGTAGTTGACGGAGAAATTCAAGAAATCCAATCTCAAATTCATCATTACTATGGTAGGAAAGATTTATTCCTTTTATTTCACGCCAAAGATGTTGAGGAACTTTTCCTTTAGAGCTTCCATCCATTGTTTCACGCATTCTCATGCTATGGAGAGGAGGGAAACAAATTTTTGAAGAAACGACGAGTCATTCATTCTTGAATCAATCAGATGTATAGAACTACAACTCGTAAGGAACTCAATTAGGTAATAATTATTTGCCGAAGGAATGAGAGAGAGAGAGAGAGAGAGAGAGGGGGGGAGAGAGAGAGGGAGAGAGAGGGAGAGAGAGAGAGAGAGAGAGAGAGAGAGAGAAATTTGAAAATTCATTATTTTGTGGTTTTCTTCGGATCTCCATTCTATTCCCAATTTTTTTCTCAATAGCCTGAAAAAAATCATCATGCTTGATCATTTCCTTGAGAAAAAAATTCTCTCAACGAGGAGAGATTTTGAAGCTAAAAATACTGATGTCTTGTGTGATTTTCTATGGAAGACAGAATAATTCATCTTAAATTATCAACAACTGAATTGTAATGATACAATTTTATACATTTAAATCAAAAACCAAGTAACTTCTTCCACGTGCTCACTCTTCAGATTAGAAACACGTGTCAGGAGATCATATCTTCCAACGGGTAAACTGATAACAAAAGAGTGATAGCTGAGGTATTGTAGTAAGTCATGGTTTAATAAAATTTCAAACCAAACCCTCGGCGGAAAATATTTTCCCTGATAAAAGACTTTCAATGTCGCCAACCTCATTTTCGTAGAATCGATAGAATTCATTATTCATAACAAAAACCCGCGCGTCAGATACTTTTTCACACCGCGCTTACTACACTCGTTCTGATGTGATGTATATTATACTATATATTAAGAAAAAACATGTTTGCAGTCAATACAGCATTCAACGCTATTAACGAGGTATTGATTTTTCTACCACACGTACGTGTATACTACATTAAGATACGAGTGCGCAAAGTAGGTCGTTCCCGCACGAGCGAAGCGAGCGTAAAGTTACTTTACCGCACGCTTATTGCTTCCTCGCACTGGTCTGACTGCCGTGTGGGAATCACTCACTTTACGCACGCAACACAGGCTTGGGAAACCGAATTTTGCACACGCTGTTAGGAAAAGTTATATTTTCAATCACCCTCGTATGCTTATGCATAACATTCAATGGTACGTTTTTTATTGATATTGACTCTTGAGAAACTCCTTCATGAAATTGTTTTTCCAAAAATAGAAAAATTATAGAATTAGTTTATTAGAATTAACATCTCTCCTTTGAGAACTAAATGATTCACAGTTTATTTTCTTTTTCCAGACTACTTGAGTTCAATTAGATCCTTCAGAGGGTTTCGAGCCTAATAAATATCACTAACTTGACGAACGTGAACATCAGTTACATGGTAGACCGAACTCTGTCGACATTCGATGTTAAGTGAACTTTCGAATGTGACATCACTTCCAATACGTTGCTCATGGATGATCTTCCACATTAACCTTCGAATATATACAAGTGACCAGACTGTGTGACATTTTATTACGCGAGTAACAAAAGTGTCTTTCTTGTTTAAAGTCAAAGCCACATTGAGAGAAGAGTTTATTCGTTTGTAATTCTTGGAAATATAAGGTTATGGATATGGAATAAAACCCATTATTTGCAGAGTGTGATTTTGTACACTTCAATATTGTAGAGCAACGTGTACTACATATGAACCCGCGTACTTATACAACTGTAGGAAGAAACAGTGCCTTGTCCCAAATCTCGAGCAGCACTGAACTGCCAATTCATTATAACACGACTTACACCTAAAGTAGTAAAACAGTGGGGCAGAACACTATACAAATCAAGGGAAGGTCCATACCATAGATATATATGCCTACATGTACAAAGAGCGGCAAATACCTGAAGACATATTTTTCAACACCCTCTCTTATGGAGCTTACCTTGATAAGCACTCCACACGCACGTTAACACAGTTTTAACAATACCATTAAACCTAAATATAAACAAGAAATAGATTCAATACAAGCCCTCTCTGGCTTCAAACTTGTAGTCCTAAAAGATCACGGATTTTACAAAACTACGGTGATTTCAGCCCTCTCGTTAAAATATCTGCTTGCTGACCTTTACAATCAATATATTCTACAACTATACAATTTCTCTCCATACTGTCACACACATAACTTAACTTCAGATCTATATGTTTCACACGCCGATTGTTTTCTGGGTTTTTTATGATGGCTATACGCCCTTGATTATCTTCAAAAATGGTAACGGAATTGACTTCCACACTTATATCGTGTAGTACTCTTTTATAACAGCAAAGATCTCGAACGGCACTACACATAGATATCAAATCCGCTTCCGTAGTCGACAGAGTCACACAATTTCGCTTTCTCGTAACCCAGGAAACTACGTTTCCATAAACCTTCACATAATACCCAGATGTTGATTTCCTATCACTCGAGTCTCCTCCCCAGTCAGCGTCCGCGTAACACATTAGAGGGCTTTCACCGACTCTTCTTGAATAACTGGGACTCAAATTTTGGGAACCTCTTGAATACCTCAGAACCCTTTTTAAATAGGTTCATACTCCGTCGCTCGCTTTGTCTTGATACCTACTGGCATAATTCACCGCAAAACTGAGATCGGGACGAGTTCCCAACATCGAGTACATTAAACACCTCACAAGTTCCCTCACTGGTTTATTTTCATGCACACATTTCGAACCGTTTACTTTTATATTTGGCCTCACATCTATCAGAGTTGAAACCGATTTGCAATTCTCAAAATTAAACTTTTTCAATATTTGTTTCACGTATCTTTTTTGACTCAACTTTAAGATTCCTTCTTTTCTATCATATTCTACTTCAAGACCTAAGAAATTTTTCAATTCGCCTTCATCCGTTATCTCAAATTCCTTCATTAACAGTTTTTCACAAACATTTAAGACATTTGAATTCGGACTAGCTAAAATCATATCATCCACATACAGTAATAAATATATACAATTTCCTTTATACAATTTCGAATACAAGCAGTAATCGTTTTGAAACCTAGTGAATCCATTCTCAATAAGATAATTGTTTATCCTCTCATTCCAACATTTCGAAGACTGCTTTAGTCCATACAGTGCTTTATTTAGTTTCAGTACACAATTTTCCTTACAATTTACCCCTTCTGGCGGATATATATACACATCTCATCATATTTCACCATTTAAGAAAGCCGACTTTGCGTCCAATTGACTGAAGTAATAAGAAAATTGATTTCCTATCGATACAAGAGTCCTTATCGTTGACTTTTTGGCTACAGGCGAATATATTCCATCGAAGTTGATATTTCCGGTCTGAGCGGAACCTCTAGCTACGAGTCTAGCTTTATATTTATCCTCACTCGCGTTTTGAGAAGGTTCGAAAGTGTATACCCGCTTCGTATCCAAAATGTCAAACTTTTCTGGTTTTACTACTTCTTTCCATGTCTTGTTTTTAGTAATTGACTCTAATTCTTTATTCATTGCTCGGAGCCAAAATTCTTCATCTTCTTTATTATCAATTTCTGAATAATTTCTAAGTGTTTGTTCTATATATGAGATGGACACACATCAGAGTGGATAATCTCCAAAATATGTTTACTTTTTTTTCTTTTATCAAATGTGAGCCTATTCATTTTACGTTTCACACACGACCCACAAAATTCAATCGTAATAATATTTAAATTCCCAAGGCCTTCAACCATTTGTTCTGTTATCAGTTTCTTTAGATTTGTATACCCGATATGACCATATCTTCTATGTCAGATTTTCGACTCTTCACTCTTTTTCTCAACATTATTACATTCTATACTTACAATTTCAAATTCAATCTCATATAAATTATTTCGATAACCTTCGGCTATTAAACCGCTTCTTGCAAATAACTTTACTTGACCTCTATGAAATACAACTTTTATATCGGATGACTCTAATTTCTTAACTGACAATAAATTGTTCCTCAGTTTTGAAACATATAATACGTTTCCTATTTTAAATTTTGTTTTTTCCATTTATTCTACTGAAACAAACTACATCCCCTACAGCAACAGCTTCTATATATCCTTTGCAATAGCTATGTTAATTGGCTCAATCAAATACATCAAATTTGAAAAATATTTTTTTTCATCCAATAAATGATCCATGCATCCTAAGTCTACGAAAAATTCTAATTTCTCACCATCCGTGGTATCTTTGTACGAATTTGTGTTACCAGCCATAAAGCATACTCCATCTCGTTCTGAATCGTCCCGGTGTTGACTTTCCGCATGATGTCCTCTTCTATTTGTTGAATGCCTGTAATTATTTCCTCTAAATTTTCCTCAATGAGAACTCCGATGTGCACCTCGAAAACTTTTATCCTCCTGACCATGGGTAGTTGTTCCCCTCGATGGATTCGATGTTGAAATTGCTCTCTGACCTCGCGAGAAACTCCTGTAGCAATTCCTTTTGTAATGACCTCGTAGTCCACATTTATAACAAACAACTTGTTTATCTGTCATAAATACCGTTGACGTATTTAGAGCCTCATCGTTTATAGAATTATCTTTTCTTCTTCCCGCATCGCTTCTCAACTTAGATTTCACAAATTCAAGCGTTAGTGTTTCCTTTGGTAAACTCTTCAACACTGTTACGACAGTCTCATACGACTCAGGTTAAGCCATGAGTAAATTACATATTGCATCTTCGTCATTTATTTCGCATCCAGATGCCATAATTTGGTTCCTTAACTGCTCAAATCTTAATATAAAATCTCCCAGATCTTCTTCTCCAGCTAATTTCATCGAGAGTAACTTTCTTTTCAAGAATAATTGACCAGGCAAACCTTTTTTTTCGTGTACTTTTTCTAATGTTTTCCACATTTGATAGGCTGTCTTACAATCTCTTATAACTTCGATCCGAGTATTGTCTATAAACTGAACAATTAAACTCATACATTTGATATTTTTCGTTTCTACTGCCGATAATTGCATCGCACTGGGATAGTTCCCTTCTTCAAATTCATTCTCTATCTTACTAAGCACTCCCTGCTCCTTTAACACCATTTCTATCCTAAATTCCCAGGCATGATAACTCCCATGTGTTAATGGGTCGATATTAAATAAATTTTGAATACTCGCTGCCATTTCTCTGTTTTCCTTCAATTGTCAACTTTCCAATAACTATTTATTCAATCACGTGTCCTTCACTCATGCCGATATTATTCACGATTAACTTTTAAAACCTTTCTGGGCCCATAATCTTTTGAAAATATAAGGTTACGGATATGCAATAAAACCCTTTATTTGCAGAGTGCGATTTTGTACACTTTGATATTGTAGAGCAACGTGCACTACATATGAACCTGCGTACTTATACAACTGTAGGGAGGAACAGCGCCTTGTTCCAAATCTCGAGCAGCACTGAACTGCCAATTCATTATAACACGACTTACACCTAAAGCAGTAGAATAGTGGGGCAGAACACCACTATATAAATGGAGAGAAGATCCATACCATAGATATATATGCCTACAGGCACAAAGAGCGGCAAATACCTGAAGACATATTCCAACAGTAATAAATAGGTCTTTATTTCAATACAGCAGATACTCGCAAAAATCTCGTACGATATTTCTGAACTGTTAATGAACCCCATTTCATCGTATGGAAATGAGAATTTATTGAATACAAATAAACTCTCTCTTCAACGCACTAGATATTGCGATTAACGTATGCTCACAATCAGAGACAGCTCGCTTGAACTCGCTGAATATCGGGGTTTTCAATGTGGATATTGAACAATGAACGCACAATACTCTTCGCTACCTATCCCTGAATTTCCTGAATCCCTGTAACATCATAGTAGGGCTTGAGCACTATTTCAACCAAATGATAAGAAAGAATACGATTCGGGGTAATGTTTTAGAACACATCAAGCGAGAATTATATTACCGTCTTTATTATTGAAGTACAGAATGCACAGTGTGGCATTTGACGCATTCAGCGCTGCGAAAGTAAAAAATTCGAGGTGCAAATTCGAAATATTTGAACACGCCATGTTTTAGTAAACTAACTGAGTAAAGGGGAACTGTAGTTGTTTGACTTTTATCGCGCGGTCTTCGCGGAAAAAACCTTGGATTTGTTACCTCAGGAATCTGTTTGAGCGTTAGTAAGGGAGAAAGTTGCAAATACATTCCGTGTCGTCAAAGACCCTCCGGAAGATAGTTCGTTCATTCTACATATAAATCTCTGTCTCATGTAGCTCAGTTCACACTATTATTCTTTTATTTTCCAATTATGTAATTGTGCGTGGCCTTCAAATAATTTCACATACCATTTCAATCATTGTGTAGTGAATTTATCAAGTTCAGGAGAGAAAAACTTTCTTATATTGCCGAATATTGTGTTCGCTCCCTGATATTCCTGAAGAACAGTTTGTCCCCTTCTTGCAGATATCTCATTTGCCTACGGATAGCTGCGGATCTAAGTTGTATATATTTTTGAAGATGGCGGGTGACGGCGTCCCTCACGCTGATGTTTTCCGCATATGGTGCGAGATAATTGAAGAGGAAAGATTGAATGCTATCTTGGATTTTATTTCAAATTTTTACGACATAATCAGCGTCATATTCATAATCAGCGACCCTCAAACCTCTCAGATACAAAGTTTCAAGGGAATCAGATGAATTTTCAAACTCCGGGTCGCCATAATGGATTCGCCATTTTGAATTCGGGAATTCCGACAATGAATTCATAATCAGCGACCCCAAAAAGTCCCAACCACCGAGTTTCAAGGAAATCCGATGAATTTTTGAATTCTGGTCCGCCATATTGGATCCCCCATTTTGAATTGTGAAAATGTCACACTGTGGAATGATGCGAAATTCGAGTAGGAATATGTCTGAGTCAGAAGTTTGGAATATTCTGTAAACGTGAATCAGTGAAAAGTACTTTCTAATAATTCGAATTTAGAAGATAAATCACTATTATATGAGAGACTGTATATCCTAAATACGTAACTGGAAAAAGGGGATATCTAGGTCCAATTTATTTGAAATAGTCTCTGAACTATCCATGTGCGTTCAAACTTTCAAAAAATGCAAGAGAAACTTTTCATCAAAGTAAGAGTGATTGATCTCCCGAGAAGATATGTAAAGAAAATGTATTGAAACTAACTTGCACATTGCTTCCTGTCAACAATGAAATATTTTCTCTTGTTGAAAACGACAACGCGACGATCGATCACGCATTATTTCAATATTAATATCCCAGCTTCAACTCCTTATCAGGGATCAACCAAAGCGATAATGATATCAGCTTCAGACAATTGTCCAGGACTGAATGGAGTTAAACAGAATGTGACAGTACATCTATCGAAACCACCGGCAGGCAGCAATTCGATTTCCGCTTGTCACTGTCGCAACTAGTTCGACGTTTATTGGATAATCTGTTTATCACTGTGTCGAGAGGAGCGTTGACGATGATTGTTTTGTGCATAAATTTATTAGCGATGATGAGAAAATAATATATTTTGTGTCATTCCTGAAATGGGGAAATTTCCAAAATGAGAATGATGTAATAATTATTACATGAGGTCTGAGGGACAATTTAGTGATAACAATTGGGTGTATGATGTTGAAGAACAGTTCTACGAACACAAGATATACTGTACCTGGTGAAATACTGTTCAATGTAATGCATTTCAGTGTTCGCTCATCATCCATTTTTTGAACAATCTCTGCCGCAGACGTTATATCGAAGCGTCTAGGAGGTATCAAGTTCACGCTAAATCTGAAGATTTGTAAAGATCCGAGGAACTGCATTAATGCCCTTGATATTCCATCGAAGTTCAAGTATACACAGAGAAAATTTTGTAGTAAAAATTAATATATTTCTATCGTAGCTGTGGAATATACTTTATTGTGGCAGAAAGAAGCATGAGTATGCGACAGATTGCCAAAACCCCATGTGGGAATGGAAACACGGGCCAATACTGGCTGGGTACTGTTACCAGAGTTGCCAGTACTGACAAATGCATTTTCACCATCACAGAGCCAGTTGAATTGACAATACTGACCCGGAGTCGAAATGATAACATCGTTGGACGTAAGAGCCAGAATAACATTTACCACTATGTCAGTACTGGTTTTCTATGAAGGCCTGTTATGGGGGATCCCTGACGCTTCAAAAGAAACAGTTGTTTTGCCAGAGCTAATTGAGAGATGGGAAGGAGTCGAAATAATGACATCCTCTGTGCAAATTCAAACCCGATCCAATACTGGCACAATACAGGTAACCAAAGTTATGCGTGTTATCATACTTCAAATAATAAAAAAAATACGCCGAATTTGAAATTTTTAATTCTTCCAAATACATTTTTCTCATTATCGTTATCGAAGAAAGGCATTTTGAAAGTGATTTCTTGTAAGTTCACCTAATGAGGATTGAACCCAGGTCCTGCGAGTGCCATTCAAATTGCCATTCATTGTAATAATTCCGTTGAAGTCCGACGATTCATCATAGATGCCGCAGTGAAACAAAGTTTTATCAATACTGGCACAGGGTCGGTTCTCTACAGTATCCTACGTTGTTATGGAGTCTGGCTTAGTACTGGTGTATCTCTGTCTCACTAAAACCGCTGGATTTCCACAATGTAAAGAATAATTGGAATTTTCTTATACGCATGAATCGGAAAATTTCAATCATGCGATAGGGAATCAATTTTTAATAAATGTATATGAAATTTCCCATAAATTTAACTAAAAGTTCCAAACTTTATAGAATTGTTAGTATCATCTCTCAGTAAATTTCCAGTGAAATACGGAAAATTCCTAACGCATGTATGTGTTAATTACTTCTGAAATTCATGCGAAGTTTCCCAGATACATTTTTTACAGTGTAGACCGTTCATTGGAATTTGACTTCCCTATCGATTCCGTAGTGAAACAAAATTGTATCAATACTGACATAGTGTAGTTTCTTCACGGTATTCTGCGTCATTATGAAGTCTGGTTTAGTGTTGGCATGTTTCGATCTCATTGAAACAGCCTTATTCCTAGACCGTTGATTGGAACTTCGTCCCTTTATCGATTCCGTTGTAAGACAGAGTTGTATCAATACTAGTACAGTCTCATATCTTCTCAGTGTTGTACACTGTCATCTTTAGTCTGGTACTGGCACTGTGTTGTTTCACAAAAAGAAATGTGTCGTTACGAACTCAATTTCAACTCAAATTCACCACGAATTCCGTGGTAACCCAGGAAAAAATCATTAGATCCATTCAGATCTAAATATTACTGTTCAGATCTCAGTAAATTTGATCAGATCTTGGCACATCTGGTTAGATCTGAGTAGATCTCGTTAGATCTGAATTGAATATTAGATTAAATCTTAATGAGAAATTGGTGGTTCAATTGTCATAAATTTTCTGATATCTGTCTGTATATGAATTTGATTTTGCACATATATTGTGACAAACACAAGCCAAAATCGCAGTTTTCCAGATCTTGATAGATCTGTTTAGATCTGACCAAAATTTAGATCTGGTCAGATCTGATCATTTTTTCCCGGGAAGACAACGTTGTACCGGTACCGGTAGTATGTTGTCTTTTCCTGTATTCCGCAGCCATATCAGTTCTGGTTCACTACTGGCCCAGTCTCGTCTTACGAGAGCAGCTGTATTACTATAGAATGAATTTGGTTTCCAATCCCTTACCAACTCAGTATCAGGATGACGTTACAGCAATACTAAATTTTCGAAAACAGTTTCACATGTGTTGTAGTACTTCGTCTCAACTTTCATATGATGGTACTTGAAGAATCATTTCAACTATCTAAAATGCAAACGCTGAATATTGCAAAAATACACAGGACAACAAAGAAAACAATGTCAGATTCCTTATTTCGTTGAATTTTCATGATATCTCATACATGATTTTTATATAATTTCTTTATGATTGATGAATTTTACATATGAAAAATCATAAAAAAACAAGCTAATCCAAGACATTTGACTTTATTCTCGTATTCAGCACATAATATCGACTTCAAATCCGTGCCCCAAGCCTTAAAACACCAAATAGCTTCTGACCAGTGATATCTATTGAATAGTGTTCTTGAAAAAACATCCAAAGACACGTTCGTATCTTTATGTTCAATACCAGGCTATATCGTTGAAAAACAACTCCAATCGGATGATAGGGGCCCTTTCTGAGAGAACTTGAGACATTGCAGTATAAATACTATAACACTGCTAGGATGATGTCGTCAAAAAGCATTACAATATCAACTTATTAGTGAAAGCATCTCCGCGCATACATCAGATAGTCTATGAATAATTTTGGAATAATCGAAAGAGCGTCTGTAGATGTCCAACTCCGGATGTATCTCAAGTCATCGCCAAACAGCTCCATAATGAACTTGGAATATTCACGAAATGATCTCAGAACAGTTTTCTCGAGATATCCAATGTATTCTGAATGAGTAGCAAAAACATTGTGCAATAGATGCTGCATAATGTGCAACGATTTCCAGACGAATTCTGTAGAATTTTCGAACGATCTTCAAGTGATGAAGAAACCTTTCCCAAACGAACTCAAAATATTGTAGTCAGGGTACCGTAATAATATTATCTTCAAAATACTACCACAAGAGCATGATATTCCCAAGATCATTTCCGCATAGGTAATGAATGGCCTAAAGAAGCCTGGGAATAGGCTTGGAGTAGTCGTGAGACAGTCGTCAAATATGCAGTTGTCATGTTCAAAATGGATCTTGAGTCTCGTTCCACCAACTTTGTAACAGTCTCCGAATAGTTCCTAAACAGTAGCGTGGTGAGAACATTTCTATCCTCTTTCAATTCGCGTGAAAATCGCGGGAAAATCCCGCCTCTTATCCTTTGTTTCGTGTCAGTTGAAGAAAGACAGACAAGCTCTCACCCCGCCACTGTTCCGAAACAACACAACCACGTACATTAGGGTGTAGCGTATTAAAAAAATTGCAGAAAATGAAAAGCCCGGAGGTCCTTTTTTTTTACTTCCCATTCAAAAAATAACTGTGTGAAACCTGGAGCCGATCCGATAAAATTTTTCTGATGAAGTCTGTCAAAATAGCTCAAAAACCGTTCAAAAAGCATGTTTTCCTTGATTTTCTCAACAGTTATTGATTTTGTAGGAAAACTTTTGAGATGAAAGTTTTAGATCTTCGAAAAATACACATTTTATGTCCCTATAATTTTCCCCGTTGAACCAACCCTGTCGAGAAAAATAAAAAAAAAGATGAGAAGACTAAAAACATTTCCAATGCGTTATTTATCACTCCATGGACAGTACCGCATGGGAACTGTGTCATTTATTTCTGCAAGCTATCCCAAAATCATGAAATTCATATTGAAGTATTCTAAGTACCTACACAGTTTTAGCTAGTTTTCACTCAAACTACCCAGGACCCACCGCGAGGAGGTAACTGCTTTCAGAATCCCGCCCACACCCACTCCAACCAACCAACCACGTGAGTATGATGTACGTTTATACACATTTAAACTGCGATTTTGTTCTGAATGAGGGTATGATTTTTCTGGATTTTAGCGTAGCTCTGATGAAGCCATCTCTTTGTTCACTGGTTACTGTTTTATTTGCCTCAATAACTAATTTGACGGTGCGCTCAACCGCTTGTGTATGACACGGGAATTGGTACAAGTCGACTGGTGGAGTGTCTTGTTGAATAATCAAAATTTGTAATTCATTTGGTGTTAGATGAGCTAAGACTGGTGGTTCTGTAACGACGGATTTGTCCCAATCAACAAGTTCTGTATAACTTGAAGCCTGAAAATTCAGCTTCGGGACCATGAACTGTCGTACCAATGGTTCAAGCAATTTTTTTTTGACCTATTTTGCTGACGTCGCTGGGGAATAGTCGGTATTCCAGGGATCTCAGTTCCTTCTCTAACTTTTGATATGATATCCCGTCCTCTTTCACGTACTTCTAGTTTATCATCAGTAACCATAGACAAAATAATGTTTTCGGGGTGTGCGAAGAAAGCATTTCTTTGAATTGGCTTGTCCACTACTTCCCTTAACGCTTCAGGTAGTACCTTCTCAGACGAATCAATTTAAAGAGAATCCTTTCACCTTCTGATATAGAATTGTGCAGTTTTATCTAAACCACATGGGAACATGAACCTTACAAATGAAAACAGCCAACGTGATCAGTTCAGAGCAAGGGTCATCGGTAGCAATGTATTTCCTCAAGATTCTACTAGCAGTATTAAGAAATCTCGAATGTACTATCACTCCAGGATTTATGCCAGCTAGATTATCTGGGCATTTCCCCGTCACAACAGCTGTCCATATCTCACGTAAGTATTGTTGATCAGTACTAAGATTTTCAGAATCTACATTAAGGACTTCGACTATATCCTGCTCTATATCCTCGCACAATATACGTTGAAAATTGGGAACAATTGGCAATTTTTCGCAATTTATCAACGATTTTCCTGTGGGTCCCGAAAATGCATTTGGACCCGAGGTTTTGCCATCCAAGCTTTCAAAAAGATGTCGGAGCTGAAGCTCATTGCTGTGCATAAGACATATCGACCACTGTAATGGTCTTCCCAGGAATCCTTCTATTCTTGCATTTATTCCATTTTTTCGACCAGTATTCACAACGCAACCGTCACACCCTATCACGTGAAGATTTTCGATATTGAAAATTGCTTCTTCCGTTAGAAATTCACATATTGAGGCAGAAATACTTTTTGCATCAGAGGATTTTGGTGTAACATGTCCTATATATTGAGAACCTGGCTCTTGCACAAGAGATATGTGTTCCTCTTGAGTGCAAACGATCTTGTGTGTTCCTGCTTTGACTTTGGTTTGATCTTTGCGCCCATCGTAATATGAAGCCTCAAGATTGAGATTCTGAGACTCTGAGCGTGTTAACGTTAAATCTTGTCGGATTTTGTTTCTCTCTCGCCACATTTTACTTCTATCAACAACCAGAGACATGTTGTCTTCAGTTAGTAATCCATGGTCCTGTAAAGTGGCCGTTACAATAGCTGCTACAGCCGAGTTTGGAATGGCATACCGATCTGCTTCTCGTGCCACTGTTGGCAACGGAAGGTAATTTTTATTGACACGTAATGGAGTTTTATGATAATTCGATAATTCGAAATCTTTGTCACATGGCATGGAATTTTTTGAAGAGGTTGGAGAATCAGAAATGTCCTCTTCAAGGACAGAAACTGTTCTCAAGTGACTTTCCTTCACAGCAGTGTGTTTTGCCACCCTAAACTCTTCTTTCGCTTTCCTATTTTCAATTCTTTCCAATTTCTTAGTAGTTGTAATATCGACGTTGGACATGAACATGAGTCTATCTGTTCGCTGATCCAATAGGAACTGTCTTTCCATAACAGGGATTTTATTTGCTCATTTACATTCCAAAAAATCAGTGCATTTACACGATGCGATGTCAAAGAGACTTTTCTCGATTCTATTTTTGAATGAACGCTGTTTTTCCTTGAAGAAGGTGCTTTCTTTTTTGACATGAAAATTATGCATAAAACACTTATATTCGTCATGAAGCTTTTTCAGAAGAGCAGTTATTCTTTGATCTGAAAGTGTAAGAAGAAGCGCTTTATACCAAACAGTTTTTAAGTCTGTCAATAACAGTCCTGCTATTTTAGAAAAAGACAGCGCTATATTGGATGTTCCATATTCTGGATATACGCCCTCGGTTAAGCTAAATCTGTACCAAGAGTACGCCTTAAGCACATCTTGTTGTGTAGGTAGTGAATTATCCTTGAATTTTGAAGGATCTCCAATCACGGGACATTTCACCATCTTTCTCCTATCCGGAGCCATTGTTAAAGAGCTCTTGGAAACGTTAAATAATGTATACGCTTTACAATAAGACATATCTTCTTTATCCAATCAGTATACAATGGGAAACTTTATAGAAGAGACACAAAATTTCATAAAATTGTAGCACCATAATGCAGATGTTCACTTTTGAATCAAAATGAATGACCCTTCCGTGAAAACAATTAACTGTAAGAACATACACATACAACGTACTACATAAAGTTGGACGCAATAATATGTGATACGATGTTCATACAAAAATCGTTCCGTTTTTAGATAATATCTTCAAGTCTGAGTATCGTATCCATATCGTTCAGTTTGGAATAATATCGTTTCGTTGAACGTATATTGGCTGAATTGATTTTTTCCATTTTTTGCTCTTTCTGTCAATTTTTTTGAAGAACGGTTGACTGACAGAAAAAACTATACAGACATAAAAGATGTGCTTTAGAGACCTAAAACTTTAATCTGAAACGTTTTTCTGAAAAATCAATAATTTTTGAGTAAATCCAGAAAAACATGCTTTGCGAACGATTTTTGAGCTTTTTTGGCAGACTTCGTCAGAAAAATTTCATCGGATCGGCTCCAGGTTTCACACAGTTATTTTTTGAGTAGAAAGTAGAAAATAACTGGGTGAAACCTGGAGCCGATCCGATAAAATTTTTCTAACGAAGTCAGCAGACTCTGAAAGCAGTTACCTCCTCGCGGTGGGTCCTGGGTGTTTTGAGTGAAAACTAGCTAAAAACTGTGTAGGTACTTAGAATACATGGATATGAATTTCATGATTTTGCAATAACTTGCAGAAATAAATGACACAGTTCCCATGCGGTACTGTCCATGGAGTGATAAATAACGCATTGGAAATGTTTTTAGTCTTCTCATCTTTTTTTTTATTTTTCTCAACAGCGTTGGTTCAACGGGGAGAATGATACAGACATAAAATGTGTATTTTCCAAAGATCTGAAACTTTCACCTCAAAAGTTTTCCTACAAAATCAATAACTGTTGAGAAAATCAAGGAAAACATGCTCTTTGAACGGTTTTTGAGCTATTTTGGCAGACTTCATCAGAAAAATTTTATCGGATCGGCTCCAGGTTTCACACAGTTATTTTTTGAGTGGGAAGTAAAAAAATAGGACCTCAAGGCTTCTCATTTTCTGGAATTTTTTTAATACGCTACACCCTAACGTACATACTAGAGATACGAGGGTGGATTGATAAGTTTCCGGCCTGACCAAGAGATGGCGCCACTAGGCCTACCTTGAGGTGGCGTGCTATAGTACCATCCTTAGATAGCTTGTAGCTATAGTTTCAGTCCGATCGCCATGTTAGTTTAGTTTTGAGAGCACGCTGACCAAGACGCCTCTGTGTTTTTCGTAAAAATGGAAAAGCTGGAAAATCGTGCTGTCATCAAATACTTTTATTTCAAGGGGTTAACGCCGAAGGAAATTAAAGAAGAGATGGACTCAACACTGGGGACATCCTCCCCATCATATTCAACCGTTAAGCAGTGGGTTTCCGAGTTTAAAAAGGGTCGTGTGAGCACCTCTGATGAGCCTCGCTCAGGACGCCCCATTGAGGTCACAACTCCAGATATGATCGAAAAAATCCATCAAATAGTGCTGAAAGATCGCAGATTAAAAGTTCGTGAGATAGCTGAGACCTGTAAGATGTCATATGAACGTGTACAAAATGATTTGCACCAACATTTGTATATGGAAAAGCTCTGTGCAAGATGGGTGCCACGTTTGCTAACAGTCGACCAAAAATTGATTCGAAAGAACATTTCTACCGCCAATTTGGCGTTGTATAAGCGTAATCCAAGCAAATTTTTGCGTCGATTCGTAACCGTTGACGAAACTTGGGTCCACCACTACACTCCTGAAACCAAAGAACAGTCTAAACAGTGGATTGGACCAGGGGAACCAACTCCAAAGAAGGCAAAAACAATTTTTTCGGCGAACAAGGTTATGGCTACTGTTTTTTGGGATGCAAGAGGTATTATATACATTGATTACCTTGAAAAGGGTAAAACTATCACTGGTCAATACTACGCAGACTTATTGCAACGTTTGAGCCACGAAGTGAAGATTAAACGACCTCATCTGGCGAAGAAAAAAATCTTGTTTCATCACGATAACGCACCAGCGCACACGTCAATCGTTGCGATGGCTAAAATCAACGATCTGAAGTTTGAATCAATGCCGCACCCTCCCTACTCTCCAGACCTAGCCCCGAGTGACTATTATCTGTTTCCTAACCTCAAAAAATGGCTTGGCGGTAAGAGATTTGCGGACAATGAAGAAGTAATCGAAGCTGTAAATGGGTATTTTGAGGAGCTTGACGAATCAGTCTATAGAGATGGCATTACTAGACTAGAACACCGCTATGAGAATTGTATCAGCCTTGGAGGAGATTATGTTGAGGAATAAAAAAAAAAAAAATTCTTAAAAACGTTGTTTTTCTTGGTCAGGCCGGAAACTTATCAATTCACCCTCGTATACAGAGTATTCTCATTACGTGCATTTGGTACAGCTCAATACGTTCGAGGTATCTTAATAGGACGTTCACGTAAATCGACGTGCGCGATGGAGTGTTTTGGCTGACCCAAATGAATACCCTGGTGAAAATGAAGAAGGTACCATCCTTGAAGACCCCTGAGATTCACGTTACATATAGATGAGTCCACGTATTTTGAACTATTCGAGTTACGTCCGCTGTATCGGAACCGCCCTCTCTAGTTTCGTGACTTTGACGGAGGATTTGGATGCAGCACCCCTGCAAGCTTTCAGGACTCGTGTTTCAACTGAATTCATCCATAGATGTCAACGAATCGTCTCAATTCGCGCCCACTATTCCGTTCCCGCACTTCTAATTTTGTAATTTTAACGCCAGATTTGGATTCAGCACCCTCAAATACTCTTTAACCTTACAACCCATATGATCATGTCCATGAACGACGGAATGACTGAATTGCCTTCGCCTTCTCGAATTTCTCGATTCCAACGGGAAATTTGGATCCAATATCCTCGGAAACCATGTATCATGAAAATCTGCCTGTAAATGCCAAAACGACGGAATACACGTCCGCCATATTGAATTTGCGATCTTGAATTTATTTTTTGACGTCAGATTCGGATTGAACATTCTTGATAACCCCTAACACCAATATTTCATAAAAATCTGTCCATAAATGCCAAAACGACTAAATTCACGTCCACCATATTGGATCCGCACTCTTGGATTCATTTTTTTATGTTAGATTCGGATTCAGTATTCTTGAAAACCCTTAGAACCCATGTTTCATCGAAATCCGCCCATGGATGCCAAAACGACTAAATTGTCATCCGACATACTGAATTTGTTTTTTGACTTCAGATTTGGATCCAGCACCCGCGAAAATTCCTAGCGCCCATGTTCCATGGAATTTCATTCGCGCAAGCCAGAATAATGAATATTCAAAGATTATGGAGAAACTGAGGTGTATATTGGGAGTACAAATTAGTTCGATCCGGTTTGAAAAGATGAATTTCGCTCTCATGAATGTTTCATAGTTACAACCGATTTCAATTTTTTCAGAGAGGTTAGACACCTGTGAATGATATTCAGTTGATATCACTCCGAGTTCCTTCTAGAATCTCGATTTCCACTCAGTGAAGTATGTCAAATTTCGTTTTAACTGAGCAGCATTCGCAGGAGGTGCTAGTTTTCTGTTTTAATTGGAAAAAAGTGCAGTTGAAGCCCATCGAATGCTTATGGGAGTTTATGGTGACAATGCCCCAACTGATGAATCATGTAGGGAATGGTTTCGACGTTTTAAGAATGGCGATTTCAGTGTCGGAGACAAGCCTCGCTCAGGGCAACCACGAAAATTCGAAAACGAGGAATTGGAGGCTTTACTCGACGAAGATCCGAGTCAAACGCAACAGGAGCTCGCGGAATCATTAGGAGTTACGCAACAAGCAGTTTCCGTACGATTACAATCAATGGGCATGATCCAAAAGCAAGGCAATTGGGTGCCTCATGACTTAAAGCCTAGAGACCAAGAAAAGAAAATACTATGCTATGCCTGGTCAATCGTTGCCATCGACTTCAACATCGACACCAAAGAGGAATATTCATGGTTCAAAGATCATGCTGTGTATCTGGTGGGACCAAAAGGGTGTTATATACTACGAGTTGCTAAAACCTGGTGATTCTATTACGGGTGATCGGTATAGGGTACAATTGATTCGTTTGAGTCGTGCGTTACGAGAAAAACGTCCGGAATACAAGGAAAGACATTCTTCTTAGTCATTCTAAAGTTATTCTTTCACACGATAACACTCGGCCTCATGTGGCAAAAGTGGTGGAAAATTATCTGGACACGTTGAAGTGGGATATTCTATCGCACCCGCCGTACTCGCCGGACATTGCTCCTTCTGATTACTGGTAATTCCGACAAATGCAGCACGATTTGGCAGGCCGGTTCACTTCGTTCGAAGAAATCGAAAATTGGCTCCTAACTTGGATCGCCTCGGAAGACGAGACGTTTTTCCGTAACAGGATTCAAAAATTACCCGAAAGATCGGAAAAAGTGATAGCCAGCGATGGACAATACTTTGATTAATTTTATAATTCATGTTCTTCTGAAATAAACGCATCTTGACCTGTAAAAAAACGGACCGAATTAATTCGTACTCCCAATAAATATTCACATCCAGAGGAGAAAATTTTCTCCAAGATCGTCTATTTTTGAATAAGTTGCTCCAGCGAAGATTCGCCGTGCGGTCTTCGACTGCTTGCAAAATTAAATAAATTTTGAGCTTCTGGAATAGAGCCGCGTCTCTTATTGGTTGGTTGCCGACGTTTCGCCATTCTCGCAGCTGGCTTCTGCATAATGCCCTGAAGAAGCCAGCTGGAATGATGGGAAAACGTCGGCAACCAACCGATACAAGACGCGGCTCCACTCCAGAAGCTCAAAATTTGTCTATTTTTGAAGAGAAAAATTGTTGTTCAATAGAACGAATTGTCTGACTCTGATAAAAATTTAATGGTCCCTGAGGCGGAGTTTGAGGAAAATTTCCTATAAATTTCAATCAATTCGCCCACTCGCTGCAGAGTTATCCTTAATACAGACAGACAGTACAACAGACAGACAGGGAGCCCCACGGATTATCAATCAGTATCCAATGAAATAAAAAACTATCCAACTCCCAATTGGATTACTCAAATATTTTAGAAGATACGGTCAGAGGGTACGATAGCGGGTGCATTAGGCACTTCGTGCTTAGTATATTATAGTGGTGGGCGATATTCACAAAAATATCGACATTGGGGTATCGATATTTATCGTAACTGAAATATCGATATGCGTTAAATATCGGAAACGAAGTATCGATATTCTTTCGATATTATATCGATGATATTGATAATCACATATTGACATACATAAATATTGTTTGGAGAATTTTTTATGCATAAATACCATTTTCGAATTGTTATTCAAATACGGAAAGAACGGTTTGATTATATTTTAAGAATATTTTATAAAATACAACGAATTGAATATTCGTTTGATATGAATAATGTTTCATTTAACTGAAGTTGTTTTTATTAACAGTGAATATTTAACCAATCCCTGTTGAAAAAAACCAATCGATTCCAATGGTTTCCGATAGGACATGGTTTATCATTGGACAATGATGTGTATTTGTCACAGCAACTCCACAGGGATACCAATGAAAGGTCAACTTTCTGAAATATGAAGAACGTATCAAAATGTATCGGAACCGTTGGTATACCCCAAAGATTATCTGATGTAGCGTGTTCGAATTGGATTCCATGTGGAATGATGAATGATAAATGTTCCTGAATGGAATTCTTTTGGAGATACCAATCTGAATACTTCGATATATTTTCGTATGGGTATTCATTGGATCTTATACGGAAGACCAAATGAACAAGTTTTATCAATGGGATTCATCTGGAATGACAGAAGTGGGTTATATCATAAACGTTTGTATTGGCATTCATTGGATTCTATCGGAAATACAAGGAACGTGTGTTTTCAACGGAATTCATTTGGAAATACCGAATTTTGGACCCTTAAGAATTGAATTTTTTGAAATTTAAGGAATACATTGGAACCTATTGGAAATTCCCAAACCGAACCAAACCAAACCAACCGCCACTTGATGTAACAATTTTGAATTGGATCCTATGTGGAAACGCAGAACAAAAAATGTTTCCGATGGAATCCGTTTGGACATACCATACTAACTCATCCATTCTTATATTGGTACTGATCGGATTGTTCCACATGCAACCAATATTGGGAACAAATAGCTTTTCCTCATGGCATTTGATCAAATAATACACCCGGAAGAAAGAGGTTGTGAAATTTTCTTCTTCTCAACCCACACAGCACAACAGTTCAGAAGGAATTTATAATGAATTCATTTGGAACCATGAGGCTCCAAAATGAATGCATTAAGAATTCTTCCTGGATTGTCGTTGTGAGTGGGGAAGGAATATATTAGAGTATATATTACAGTTAGAGATAGTACTATTTTAGTTGATTTCACAACGGGGAATGTAAAATATTATACAACTGTTGAACAGAGATCGGCAATAATGATTTTTTTCGGTAATGATTCTGGGATTTATCATCATTATCGCTAAAATCAAAATTTTCTTTTTCAGCCGTTTCAATCGGAATGAATATTATGCATTTTCGTAACTTGAAATGGAAACTGCGGAAGATGAAAATTCTGACTGAAGATACCTCAAAATCGTTAATGAGAATATTATCACTGCCGATCTCTGCTGTTGAAGTGTACTTGACATCAGCTGTGGTATGTTTCACATTCGCTTTTGTAAAATCTTGACCAGGATATGTTTGGCAATATGCCCCTCCAGAGCAGCGTATTAGGATAGCTTAAAGGTCAAGGAGGCAGGTCTTACAGGTTGGTAGATCGGTGATAGTTCGAATCCCCTCCAAGTAGGAATGAATTTCCGAAGTCATATGCGGAGATAGAGGTGTTGGCAAATTCTCAATTGGATCCAGTTAGAAAATAATTCATTTACATCGATCAGAATTTTGATTAATAATAAAATACCCATTGCAGTAAATCAAAAAATATTTCATTGGTATCAATTGGAGTTTTTATTGATCATAAAATACCGACTGAATCCAATAGAAAAACATTTTATTGATATCAATGGGAAATTTCCGATGCAGAAACCCAATTCATTCCAATAAAAATTTTTTTACCGGATTTGATCGGAATTTTTGTCAATCGTAAATTACCAATTCAATCCAATAAAAAAGTATCTTATCGGTATCAGTGGGAAATCTCCGATGCAGAAACTCAATTCATTCCGATAGAATTTCTTGTTATCGGAATTAATCGGATTTTTTTACCAGGGTTAGGAATGCCGGTAATGTTTACTAATGCTGATTTTGAAAAAGTATACAGTGACATCCAACAAATATACGAATAAAATATCATACACCTACTTGGTGAGTTTTTATCCCATGGACAGGTCAATTGCACTTTTGAAGCCCTTGAATCCCAATATATAACATTCTTATAAGTAAGATTCAAAATTTCACACGTATTGCACGTGAGAGAATGAGGCAGAAAAGTGATGCGAGAGGCAAAATCGGTAGACACCATCTTTTCAGAAATTGAAGTTCCGAAAGATGTCTTATAGATGATATTTTAAGAGCTTCGATGCAATAGATTCTTCAGATATATTTCAGATATCTTATACAAGCATCTATAAGATATCTTTCTAAAGATGTCTAATATACATCAATTAGACATCTTTTAGATACATCTTAAAGGTTTCTTTCATCGGATATCTTATATTTATCTTTAAGAACTCAGGGTTTACTGGGATCTCACGTTCTACGAAAATGACTACTCCTTCCTCGTAACCATTCTCACATTTCACCAGATAAATTTTATTTTTCACGAACGGTTGCTGAAAATTTCCAATTTGAGATACCTCAATCGTTGTATATTATTTCAATTCAAGCAATTTGATATATCCGTACATCGATGCTGTTTTCTGTCTCTGTATTTTTCACGACGATGAAAAAACACATGACCATATAATCGTGATTTACTGACAGGCTTATTTATTTTGTTTCCCAATTGTTGTAAGATAGTCTAGGGACTTTGCGAGTATGCGCAGAGGGCGCGTCAAGCGTGAGAGACGTGAAAGACGTAGGTGTCTTCACGAAGGCTGTATGTCTTGAGTGATGTCGAAAGTGCTATCGTAGCGTCACCAAAGTAGCCACGAAAGGAGACTCGAAATTTATACAACGTTGTATGTGCATCGCAGCACGTTTATGGAATTATTAAGTTCATATTAAAGTATCTGGTATTCAACGTAAAGTGAGTGAATTATTAAGAAGAACCCAAACTAAACATGGCGACGAGGATGCTGAAACAGCATCTGAAAATGGCAATAGATGTATCGACAACGCGCACGTTCGAAGAAATAGAAAAACATTCAGAATAACGGCAACACTGGTGTGCAGTTGAATTCGAAGAAAAGTAAACCGTAAAATACATTGTTCGAAGTATTGGAATTGAAATGTTTGAAACGTAATAATTGAGTGTGCGTGGAACGCGATGTCCTATGTTGTCTAACGCTATGTTAGTATTTGCGATAACAAATAAATATGAAACGGGTTTAACACGCGAGTGTGTTCTATTCTAAAGGATTACGGTCGAAGTGAGAATGTGTTGATCTAATTGAACGCTGTGTAAGATCAAATATTCGTCGTGATATGTGTATGTGAAAATAGAGTAACATGGCGTTGCAAAGTCAGCTAATTAATCCGCCGAGTGAACTCTCGTTGAACGGAAATCTAAAGGAAAATTTGAAGTCTTTTAAAAGAAAATTTGAACTGTATGTCATTGCCAATCAAAAAGCGATTGATACACCGGAAATGAAAACTGCGATTCTACACTCGTGCATAGGAGACGACGCCAACGACCTCCTCGGAAGTTTGAAACTAACAGACAAAACTGCAGAACAAATATTTACGGGATTGGAGGAATACTGTACTCCAAAAACTAACGTAATAGTAGAACAATTTAAATTCTTCCAGAGGAATCAGCATCCCGGAGAATCTATCGACAGATTTATTTTAGAATTGAGGAAATTAGTGAAATCTTGTGAATTCGCAGCTCTCACAGACAATCTATTGAAAGTGAGATTAATTCTTGGATTGAGTGAAAAATTACTACAAGAAAGATTATTAAGAGAACCTGATATCTCTCTCGAAAATGCAATAAAAATCTGTCGTGCGTCAGAAATTGCAAAAGAAAGTCAGGCCATGGTTTTGAGTGACGCAGCACGAATGAGTAACGTAACTCATGATCTGTATTCGGACGCGATCACGCTACCTCGCGGAAGAATGGGAAGCAACCTTCCAATGGCAAGGAGCATATCTACAGATAACCCAGGACCCTCGAGATCAACAATCGTCAATGGAAAATCGATGTCTACATCTACAGGATCGAGATCAGAAGCAGCCGGTCAGCAGTTAGAACAAGTGTATCAATGTAAAAAATGTGGTAGAAGACATGCGAGGAGGAATTGTCCAGCGTATAATAAAACGTGTACTTTGTGTTATGGTAAGCATCATTTTGCTATAGGGTGTCCACGTCGAGATAATGACATCAACGAGGGAATCAATTTGAATCGTAATCAATTAAGCAGAAATAAGGTGAATGAAGTTCAAACTTTTGATGATAAATTTGTAAATGAAAATGATTTTGTCAATTTAAATAACGTTACAATTGAAAACTGTATTCACGTAATCGAGCAGCAGGGTAGTGGAGATTGTTCGTTTGGGGCTATTGAAATATTAAAGGATGAGACCGTTGCATCCGTGAGGTCAGTTGCAAGCATTATCAATGCAGACGAACCTTGGAGGGAACCCTTATATTTTGGGGAAAAATATAAAGTAAAATTTAAGTTAGATTCGGGAAGTGACGTTCCGACAATTCCACATAGTATATTGATTAAAATGGCTGATTTTTTTCCTATGTCTCAGATGAAGAAAATTTATGTAACTGCTCAAGCGTACGGAGGGTTTTCACTTAAAATATTGGGTACTATTATTATGCCATTTAGATGCAGAAATACTAAGAGAGAAGAAATTTTCTATGTGATTGAGGATAGTGGAATAAAAGGGTTGGAACCATTATTAAGCAGAAGTATGTGTAGAGAATTAAATTTATTACACAAAGTTGATTCTATGAATTTGAAAACATCACATATTCCGACAAAAACGTTGAATAGACCAGCGTTTGATAGGAAAGTTCGTGTTATACAGGCGTATCAAGATGTTTTTCAGGGCATTGGAAAGTTTCCCGACTGTTACAATTTCAAGTTGAAAAAAGATGCGAAGCCTCAACACGGATTATATTCTAGGGTACCAGTAAAACTTAAACAACCTTATATCGAAAAACTTACAGAGTTAATCGAGTTGGGAATTATCGAAAAACTAGACGAGCCAGTAGAATGGCTAAATGAAGTAGTATTAGTTGAAAAGCCCAAGAAAGGAATTAGAGTCTGCTTAAATCCTCAGAAATTGAATGAAAATTTGATCATTGAAAAGTTTCCGATACCGACCTTGAATGAACTATCACCAGCATTGGAGGGCAAGAAATTTTTTGCGCTATTGGACATTAAAGATGCGTTCTATCATATAGAACTGGGAAAGGAATCCAGCCGTTTATGTTCATTTTCGACTCCGTTAGGAATAATGTGCTTTAAACGTATGCCTTTTGGGATAAATGCTGCTCCCGAAGTATTCCGAAAATTGATGGTGAAGTATTTTTGGAATATTAAAGGGGTAACTATATACTTCGATGACTTACTGATATCGGCAGACACGGAAGAGGAAATGGATTCTATTATTAACGTAGTATTAGAAAGGGCTCGTACTCACAATGTAAAATTCAATCCAGAAAAATTTCAATATTGCAAAGATAAAATTAGGTTCTTAGGCCATATTTTTGATGCAAACGGTATGTCTATTGACCCCAGTAGAATTGAGGCAATCAAAGCGCTCAGGCAACCCAGGAACAAAAAAGGCGTTCAAAAGTTCCACCAATACATCTATGGGTCTAGAGTAACTGTTCAAACAGATCATAAACCCCTTCTGTCTATCATGTCAAAAAGCATGCAAAAAATAACGAATAATCGATTGAAGCGCCTGAAAGCAAAGCTTATGTTGTATGAAATTAACTTAGAATATGTGCCCGGGAAAAATATGTTGGTAGCTGATTATTTGAGCAGAGATTATTTAAACAATACTGAGTGTTGCGCTGATAATGATGACGAAGATGTAGTAATTCATAGTATTCAGACTAGTGAATTAGCAATATCTAAACATAGATTAGTTGGATTACAAAAAAAAACCGCTGAAGATGAAGTATTGAGTCAAGTCTTAGAATATTGTCATAGGGGTTGGCCTCAAACAGGCAAATGCATCATTAATAATGAATTGAAATTCTACTACAGTATGAGAAATGACATTTCAGTTGACAATGAACTTCGCTACTTGGAAGATAAGCTGATGATACCTAAAAAACTAAAAAACTATATACTAAATACGTTACATGAAACACATATTGGTATCTGTGAATTGAGCGAACAAGCTGAAAATTTATTTCATTAGCCTGGTATGATGGATGACATCAAATTGTTCGTGCAAAGTTGCTTGATATGTCAAAAGTTTGCTCCAAAACAAACAAAATACACGCCAGTTAATCATGATGTACCCAATGCACCTTTTTTGAGGATTGGAGTAGACTTGGCTGATTGTAATGGCATTGCATGTTTAATTGTTCAAGACTATTACTCGCAATGGTTGGAAGCAATTCGAGTAAATAACAAAACTGCGAGTACAATAATCGCACAGTTGAAAAAAATATTTTCACGATTTGGAGTCCCTGAAGAAGTAGTAGCGGATAACGTACCATTTGCAAGTAAAGAATTCGAATCTTTCGCGAAAGAATGGGAGTTTGAATTGCTTCTAACTAGTCCATATCACTCTCAATCGAATGGACTGGCTGAAAGAGCAGTGGGCATATTTGAAAACATGATTAAAAAATCAGGGACTGATAATATCGAACTTGGATTATTGAATTATAATAATACTCCCTTAGCAGGTTCTATCCTAAGCCCAGCGCAAATTTTGCAGGGTAGATGTTTGAGGTCCAAACTGCCCGTGCAAGTGAACAAATTGAAACCAGTTATGATTTGCCCAGAGTTTGACGAAGAAATGAAAGATAGGCGTGAGAAAATAAAAAAATATTATGATAAAACAAGTAAAGATAAAGATTGTCTAGAACCAGTAATATATAAGCCGGGGCAATTAGTTTCAGTGAGGGATAATCTTAAGAATGAATGGAGAAGGGCGGAAGTAATTCAAAAAGTGAGTCATGCTCCAAGATCATATTTACTTAAGAATGAAAGAGGCAATCTAATTAGACGGAACATACCATATATGAAAGCATATGTTCCTAGACCCCCAAGACTTTGTAATCCTTCCAAGGTTCATGAAGGCGTGCATGGAATAGAAACTCAGGCCTCATGTTTCGATGACATTGATAGAATTATCCAAGAGGGGAAAGGAATAAGACAGCATGTAAATCAAAACGCTTTACGTAACGAACTTCGAGAAGTAGAATATCCAGAAGAGAATAATGATTTTGTTGCGCAAGAACAACTCCGGGAAGAAAATGAGGATAATCGAGAGGAAACTGAGAGTAGTGAGGAATCATTTGAGAGTAGCCAAATGTATATTGAAAGTGACCATGAGCTCTCAGCTGACCTCACGAATGTAATACGGACAAAGTCTGGGAGACAAGTTAAGTTACCAGAAAGATTAAATTTGTAGACTAAGTTTCTAGAGATAAGTACACATCTATGTTAACCATCGTTCAAAAATGATAGTATTACTCCTATTACTACTCATTGATATTGTATTACTACTGTTACAGTTCATTAACGATTGTTTGCATTGATATTGATTTAATGTTTCACTTTTATATATCCACTAACAAGTTAAAACAGCGAATGTTAATAATGCGCATGAGAAAAAAAAATAAAAATAATAATAATAAGAAAGGGAAGATGTTGTACGATAGTCTAGGGACTTTGCGAGTATGCGCAGAGGGCGCGTCAAGCGTGAGAGACGTGAAAGACGTAGGTGTCTTTACGAAGGCTGTATGTCTTGAGTGATGTCGAAAGTGCTATCGTAGCGTCACCGAAGTAGCCACGAAAGGAGACTCGAAATTTATACAACGTTGTATGTGCATCGCAGCACGTTTATGTAATTATTAAGTTCCTATTAAAGTATCTGGTATTCAACGTAAAGTGAGTGAATTATTAAGAGGAACCCAAACTAAACACCAATAGTTACGGTATCTCGAACGTTATCTCGATTCGAGGAACTATACGGGGGATAACGGAGGGCGCTAAATAATCGATTTTTTCTTTAAACTAAGACCATGTACGTATATGAGATTTAAATAACATTTTTATTCAAATTGAGAATATGCAAGAAAAAATGATTCTCCGAAAATCCTTCCATTTTTTTCCATGAATAATACGTAAAAATCCTGATGTATCGTGTACCGGAGTGTCATGAACAAATGAAGTTGCGTTCGATTATTTTCTGGTGCATCAGTGACAGAGAGAGATGGAAATATTTTGTTCTTACAGATCGATCAGTTCTGCTTATTTGCATTTTGTTGTACTTGGAATTTATGACATGAAATTTCTGTTGACTGGATGTTCAGGGTTTATAGCTGTGCTTAGATCCTAACGGAATTATACGGGTGTGGGATTGACCAATCCCACATTTCTGTTGGATAATTCAACCAATGAGGTGCAAATAGATTATTTCACAATATTCATATTGGATATCCCAATAAATTCCGCTAAGAACATCAATAAGAGGATTGGGAATTGCTATTTCATGAATACATGTCATATGGATGTCCTTAAATTCAGAGAACAAATGCAACTTGATGGAAAACGCCGCGCTGTACTCGTGATTTCTTATTCAATCAAATTCTCTTCTATTTTGAAAAACTTCGAATCAAATGTAATGCTTACGATGGAAAGTTCCAATAAAATCCAATGAATTCTGTCGTAATATTTATATCGGATATCCCAATCGATTCCGACAAAAAAATATCAGTAAAATGATTTTGAATTGTTATTCAATGCATACATGTCATATAGACATTCTTCAATTATTGGAATATCGAATGCAAATCCATGGAGAACCGCCGTCGTCGTGAATTTGTATTCAATCAAATTCTCTTCCATTTGGAAAAACTTTTGATGGAATGTCGTTCTTTCAATGGGAAGTTCCAATGGAAACCAATGAATTTCACAATACATGTATTGAATATCCCAATAAATTCCGTTAAAAACATCACTTGGAAATCGCTGTCTTATGAACGTTCTTCAATGGAATACCAAATGCGAATCCACGGAAACTCGTCGTAGTGGTAATTCCGTATTCTCTTCCATTTTAGGAAACTTTGAATGCGATGTCATGCTTTTTAATGAAAAATTCCAATAGAATCCAATAAATTCTCTCTCAATATTCACATCGGATATCCCAATGGAATCCGATAAGCAATACATATGAATACAATGAATGTAAATCGTTATTTCATCCATACATCAGGGCCGGCGTCAGGGCAGGGCGATCAGGGCGGCTGCCCGGGGCGGCAAACTTAGGGGGAGCGGCAGAGTCTAAGACAGATTTTTTATTCTGATCTCGAATTGATCTCACACTTTTTAGCACAAGCCATTTCCACTAGGTCGATCATTATTCATTTGCTAGGACATACATTACGACATGATAGTTTATTGGAAACAATATTGGAAAGGGAAATGAATGGTAAAACTTGTAAAGGTAGACCTAGATTAAGTTATATGGAACAAATTATACAAGACAAGAGCTGTCGTAGATATGTAGAAAATGAATGTTTGGCGGGCAATAGACAGGATTAGGGGATTTCATCAAACCAGTTATGAGACTGATTACTTCATGATGATGATGATGATTATTCATAGGGAGAAGCAAGGAAAGTTGAACCCTTTTACAGGGATGGGCACTTTTGTACTCCCGGAATACTTTCACTGGGACCACTTTTTTTCTGACCTCATATGAAGGCATAAAGACATTTTACACAAGAAAAAAAAGTACTCCCAGTAAAAGTATTCCGGGAGTACAAAAGTGCCCATCCCTGCCCGTTTATTAGTTCAATCAGGGTGTTTGAATCTGGAAATTTGTCGTTTGTTTTATTGGTTCTTCTTTTAAAACAAACCACGCAATTGACCCATTCCGTTGAAATTCCATAACCGCCGGACACCCTGGCTCAATAAACCGTGATTTGGAATAGAATGGGAGGAAATATTTTTCTATTGAAGATTCTTTCCATAATACAAATTACAAGGGGGCATTTGCATGATTATTTTCGCTTGGATCTTCATTGTAGGCAATTCTCATTAACGTGTATGTTATATCATGGTTCAGTTCAAGTTAGGCCTATAGTTAGGATTTCAGTAGAAAAATTCCATCAATGTTTTTTCAACTTATTCCAGTTTGAGCTTCAAAGCAGAAAACATTTTATCACTTAGTTTGCGAGATATTTGAAGTTGCATTCAACATGATATCCCACACAACACTTCAGTTGAGAAAGAGCTCCTAAGGAATCAATCTGGAACTATGAGAATCGAAAATAAATACATTAGAAACTCTTTCTGAACTGTGGTATTGTGTCGTTTATGTTTTTCTACACTGAGAGAAGTGGAATGTAATGATTACCATGTACAAATAGTAATTGGGGGACAACTTCGCGAATCTGGTTTCGGATAATATAGAGAATCGTAGCAATGTTCATGCACATGGGAATGGTTACCATTTACATGAAGATGGATACCAAATAACCTGATCCTATCATTCAACTACTATTTTCGCATGGTAATGGTTACAGTTCACTTTTCTCAGTGTATGATATATTTCAAATAGAACTATAAATATGTCAGTAACTAAACAGTGAAATGTTTTCTGCTTTGAGCCTCAGAATAGAAATATTCAGTGGAGCAATTTACAAACTTCTAACCTTCAAACAGTAATATCGGTCTTACATACTGTTAGACCGGGGTTTACGGTTGACGTGATTTTGAGAGGTGTTACCGTTTAAGGGTCAAAACAGAACGTTTTTAGAACTTCTTATGAATTGATTAGTTCGAAAAAATTTTGAGACAATTCCATTCGAGTTCTCGAAAAAGAATGCTTTGGGTGGCTGGGAAATTTATTGTCCTCATCCTTATTATTTCCAATGAGCACCAACTGAATATTACACGAAGTGTCAAAATTAAATTTCACAAGAATTATAATCATTATTTCAAAGCGATCATCCACCACATGAGGGGAAAGTTAACGAGTGAATTCCAAATTTTGATATTCTTAAGAAAACTACGAGCATTTTTTTATATCACGATTACTTTCGTTCTGTCTATTTTTTTTTCTTATATTCAAATTGTACTTCGTCAAAAAACTCGTGACCAGGGGGCATAATCTCGAATAGAAAATTTTCAAACGGATTTCAGCGCCGCCATACGGTAGTACAGTGAACTATTTTACATTTATACACTAACACTAATTCGAAAATCGGTGTGATTTATTCATTGTTTGTGTTAGTTGTATCTATGGCGAATAATTCACTGTACTACCGTACGGCAGCGCTGAAATCCGTTTGAGAATGTTGCATTTGAGATTATGCCCCCTGCTCGTGACTCGAGTATCCTTCTTTTTTCTCTGTTACTGCAGATGAAAATGGGATTCGACATTGTTGATGAGATCACTTCAATTCATTTGATCGTTTGTTTGATGGCATCAGGAGCAAGGTTGAGAATTTTACTTGTCGAGTGCAGTTTGTGACGTAATATATAGCCTGTATAATACATGTATTATACGTATCAAAGGTAATCGCTAGTAATTTCTAGTGGATTCTTTCATTGACCAATCATATTGGGTTTCTATGGTCGCCATTATGAGGTATGTGAGTCGGTGAGTGATATCAGTGCAGCAGAACTTCGAGATGAATTGAAAGTAGTTTCTACGCTTATGCAGCCCAGAAGTAGTCCCATCGATACTCTTCAATTCATTACGCGGCACAATTTCGCTCTTAAATGCGGCCATAGCTTTGAGGATTTTCCTGACTCTTCCTATGACGGTAGCGAGTGCAGAAAGATGTTTCTCAAAATTGAAATTGGTGAAAACGTACTTGCGCTCCACGATATCTCAAAGCCGTTTGAATGGACTAGCAATCATTTCAATAGAGCACAAACTGGCAGAAGACTTGGACTTAACTGAAGTTTTGAAAGACTTTGCCAGTGCAAAAGCAAGAAGAATTTCTTTTGTACAAAAAAGTTGTTAATAAACTAACTAATCACAACCGACATTCATAGCATCTTCAGAATTTCATTTCAACACGACGGTGCGACGTATGTTAGGGACCTTTATTTTTTGGTCGGTCAAATACTCCCCGATGCAAGGGTGGCGGGACTTGCTCTCGCCCGGGGCGGCGGATTCCCTGACGCCGGCCCTGCCATACATGTTATATGGACATCCTTCAATTCAGAGAACAATTACAACTTGATGGAAAACGCCACGCCGTACTCGTCGATTCTTATTCAATCAAATTCTCTGCCACTTGGGAAAACTTCTGATGCAATGTCATGCTTTCAATGGAAAGTTCCAATAAAATCCAATGGATTCTCTCACAATATTTATACCGGATATCCCAATCGATTCCGATAAAAAATATCAGTAAAATGATTTTGAATTGCTTCTTAATGCATACATGTCATATGGACATCCTTCAATCGGAATACCAAATGCAAATCGATAGACAATCACCATGGTGGTGAATTTGTATTCAACCAAATTCTCTTCCATTTAGAAAAACTTCGAACGAAATTTTATTCTTTCAATGGAAAGTTCCAATGAAAACCAATAAATTCTTTCACAATATTAATATTGGATATCCTAATGGATTCCGATGGAAAATATAAATAAAATGCATTTGAATCGCTATTTCATTCATGCATACCATATGGACGTCCTCCAATTGGAATACCAAATGCAAATCGATGGAGGACCGTAAAATTGAAAATCGTAGGTATAAAGGGTTTTATCCCATTAGATTCCCTCCCATCTCAAGGAACTTTGAATGACATGTGATTCTTTCAATGGAAAGTTCCAACAAAATCCACTGAATTCTCTCATAATATTCACATCGAATATCCCAATGGATTCCGATAACACCTATCAATAACATGATTATAAATCGCCATTTAATTTATACATCTCATATGAATGTCCTTCGATTGGAGATTCCAATCATAAGGCGATAGAAGTGGCTGAATAAATGATCTGTCATCTCCGATAACAGGAATTTTTGGAGCTCCCAATAGCAGCCCACGGCACTGTGAACTGATTTCAATTGGGAAATTATGTGTATTTGTCACAGCATTTCCACATGGAATGAAATAAAAGTATCATTGATTATTCAATCGCACTTCCCATTAAAATCCAATAAAATTCATACACCCATAAGTTGGTCTATCCAGATAGAAATGCATCAATATGAATATTGGATTAACCTCATCCAGCTTAATCATTTTTGAAATGCCCATCCCAATAGAAAACGATTGGTACGCATCATGTACGAATACGGCTCAAACAATTTTTTCAGGCCCATATGGAATCACCGATGCATGCGGACAAACCGGAAAATCCTCATCGAATCAAATACTTATCAGCATTGTAATTCCGAATAGAAGCCAATCAATGCATAAAACTCATGAATTCCGATTCATGGACTATAAGGATTCCGAAATCAGAGCACAATGATGGAGATTCCCAACAATATCCAATACCTCCATTGCTTACATTTTCTGTCTTCCAAATAGACCTCATGGATTCCAATGGATTCCAATAGGTTTTCTATCGGAATCAATGGGATTTTTTCAATAGGGATATGAACGCAATTCTCATTCATTCACAGGAAATGAATGTGGATTGATCAAAATCAAATTTGGTTATATTGAAAAAAAAAAGTCAATTCGCGCTATTCAAAAAAACATTTAGTAAATATAATTGAATTATTTTCTCAGTGCCCCCAACAGTATGGGAATATGAATAGATAATAGATGCTTTCGACATTTGTACAAAATGTCCAAATTCAATAAGAAGAAAAAGAGCGCGAATATTGAACGTGATTTTCATGAATGTCGAAAATCCAAATATCACCGTCGAAATTAAAAAAGTGAATACACAATTCATAATTGAATGTATTAAATGTATGAGTGGCGCGACGATCGAGGGATAGCGTCGCGACTCGTGGGTAAAATTTCGCGCATTATACCTAGATTTTAACACTACGAAAGATTGCGGGGATTGCACCAAATAACATAGCCTTCAAAAGAGACTTCCCTTACCATCGAAGTTTCCAGACTTGTATATCCATGCTTCCGATAAGTGTTTTGAGTAAACAAGAGTCGATATGACCAATTCTAAAATCGTTCAATTTTTTCCATTGGCCATTCTATTTAATCAAATATTCTGATGAATTGATCTAAGGGAAAAAGTGCATACATTATGCACAGTTGGTCACTCTGACAAGAGAAAATTTTCCAAGCTAATGGAAAATCAAGAGATATTTTATTCTCCTGATCAGTTGAAAATTTGTATGAATCCATCACCAAAAAGTATATATCGAATTTCAATATGTTTAAGGTGAAATATATCGATAACGATATATATCGGACAGGAAAATATTGATGAAAAATATCGATAAATATCGCCGATCACTACCCGAGACTAACAACGAAAACAACATTTTTCTTCAAAAATCATTTTTATTCATCAATATAATCTCCTCTTAGAGTGATACAATCTTTCCAACGCCTTTCCAACATTTCTATACCATGTTTATAGGAGGATTTATCATTTGGTTCAAAATAGGCTTCAGTTTCGGCAATGACCTCCTCATTCGAGCCACATTTTTTTCCCTGGAGCATTTTTTCGAGATCAGCAAAGAGCCAGTAGTCGCTGGGGGCTAAATCTGGCGAATACGGGGGATGGGGGAGCAAATCAGAGCCGAACTCGTTGAATGTTGCCATTGTTTCCATGGACTTATGGCATGGCGCATTGTCTTGGTTAGAAAGGATTTTTTTCTTCTTCATGAGCGGCTTTCGCCAGCCATGCGCCACTCAGATGATTGCCGATTCGATTCCGGAGTGAAATGTTGTATCCATGTTTCATCCATGGTCACGTATCGACGCAGGAAATCCTTCTTATTGCGAGTGAATAGCGATAAACGGCTCTCTGAATCGTCGACTCGTTGCGGTTTTTGTTCCACTAAAAGCAATCCTGACACCCACTTGGAAAAAACCTTTTTCATGCTCAATTTTTCATGAAGGATTGTAAATACGCTTCCAGATGATATCTGTGTCATTTCTGCAATCTCCCGGACCTCCACTTTGCGATTTTTCATTACGATTTTCAACACTTCACTCACATTCCCCGGTGTAACGGCTTCCAATGGCCTACTCGAACGTTCCGCATCGTTTGTGTCCGTACGGCCACGTTTAAACTCAGCATACCAACGACAAATCGTTTGTTTGGATGGAGAGGAGTTCGGGTAACGTTTTTCAAGCCATTGCTGGGCTTCTACGGTGTTCTCACCCATTAAGGAACAATATTTTATGAACACGCGGAACTCGCTTTTTTCCATTTTTCAAAAAAATCACAAAGTGATTTCACTCTAACCTCGATAATTCTGCTGTTTGTGGTCCGATCGACGTGGAATTTTCACACGTTCGATGTGAAGGTTCGCACTCTAGGGAAACGTGGCCAGTTTGGTACTACTAGCACCATCTCTGGGTTAGTCTCGGGACTCATTGAACGATGTGTTGCAAGGGTAATTGCTGATTATTTTCTCCGATTGGTGGAGTTACATATATAGTGCAGTGTTAATTCCATCTTTCACATCGGTAAAATTACAATGGTACCAGAGTGAATACTCATTACCCTCCACGATTGGTAAATTTACATGTACAGTGTTGTGTTGATTGGACCTTTGACATCTGTAAAATTATCATAGAAATATGAATGCTTAGACAACATATGAAATTCCTGATACATGAAATTGTGTAGTTACATACACGTCCTATGAATCTACACAATCGAAACGAGTAAGAACATATGTAGGGGAAAGTGGTTTAACTCGGACCGTGTTCTAAGTCGGACTACCTTATGTTTTTTGAAGACTTCCAACTCAATCAACATGCCAGATGTATCCATAGATCATTTGGTACTGATTATTTGTCATTAGGTTGACAAATCTCAATCTGTTTCGAGCTCTTTTACGGACAATAATTTGTTCTCAGCATTGCCGCGAAAAATTTTGTATCTTCAAAAAACCCGTTAAAACTGTATTCTTCATTATCCATTCGAATGAAGTGATGAATATTTCCAGATCAGTGTTCACCACTCTATCTGAGGGTATATCCATCTTAGTGATTGAATTTTGTAGGTTCTGAGATGTTCGATTCAAAACTAAAAGCGATACTCTGTTCCAACTCGGACCACCAACAGTGGTTCCAACTTGGACTTCCATTGTGTCATATTTGCGATGATGTCAGAACGCTAATATGTTAATGTAAAGGCACAGTACTCGACAATGCTCCAGCCATTGATATTATCAATTCATGAACATCAGAATTCCCTCTGAACAAATACTTGAATCGATTCAGATATTCCCTCAAACTCCACCATATAAAACCGCCACTTGACGAGGCCAGAACTCCATGTTGACTGATGATGATACGATGTGCGAGATAGCAAAGGAATTTAAAAAAAGCAGCGTGCGAAATAGTGATGGGCGATATTTATCGATATTTGTGGATATCGATATTTTTCATCGATATTCTTCCGTCCGATATATATCGTTATCGATATATTTCACCTTGAACAGATCGAAATTCGATATATACTTTTTGGTGATGGATTCATACAAATTTTCAACTGATCAGAAGAATAAAATATTTCTTGATTTTCCATTAGCTTGGGAAATTTCCTCTTGTCAGAGTGACCAACTGTGCATAATGTATGCACTTTTTCCCTTAGATCAATTAATCAGAATATTTGATTAAATAGAATGGCCAATGGAAAAAATTGAACGATTTTAGAATTGGTCATATCGACTCTTGTTTACTCAAAACACTTATCGGAAGCATGGATATACAAGGCTGGAAACTTCGATGGTAAGGGAAGTCTCTTTTGAAGGCTATGTTATTTGGTGCAATCCCCTCAATCTTTCGTAGTGTTAAAATCTAGGTATAATGCGCGAAATTTTACCCACGAGTCGCGACGCTATCCCTCGATCGTCGCGCCACTCATACATTTAATACATTCAATTATGAATTGTGTATTCACTTTTTTAATTTCGACGGTGATATTTGGATTTTCGACATTCATGAAAATCACGTTCAATATTCGCGCTCTTTTTCTTCTTATTGAATTTGGACATTTTGTACAAATGTCGAAAGCATCTATTATCTATTCATATTCCCATACTGTTGGGGGCACTGAGAAAATAATTCAATTATATTTACTAAATGTTTTTTTGAATAGCGCGAATTGACTTTTTTTTTTCAATATAACCAAATTTGATTTTGATCAATCCAGATTCATTCCCTGTAAAACAATGAGAATTACGTTCATATTGATTGAAATATTCACTGTTAATAGAAACAACTTCAGTTCAATGAAACATTATTCATACCAAACAAATATTCAATTCGTTGTATTTTATAAAATATTTTTAAAATATAATCAAACCGTTCTTTCCGTATTTGAATAACAATTCGAAAATGGTATTTATGCATAACAAATTCTTCAAACAATATTTATGCATGTCAATATGTGATTATCAATATTATCGATATAATATCGAAAGAATATCGATACTTCGTTTCCGATATTTATCGCATATCGATATTTCAGTTACGATAAATATCGATACCCCAATATCGATATTTTTGTGAATATCGCCCACCACTAGTGCGAAACCTCCGAAAAATTGAAGAAGAGGCATGCAACGGAAAGACGAAAATGTACAACTACCGGCAATTGGCCGAGCACAAGCACAGGGGGACGATCTGTTCGTACCAGTGTTCCTGTTTTATATCATGAATCTTCGGACTCAGAATAATTGTTCTCACCATTTCTTTGCTTTTGGATGTCAGTTTTTTCACTCCCGGGAAAAAATGATCAGATCTGACCACATTTAAATTTTGGTCAGATCTAAACAGATATAAGATCTGAAAGAGTGCGATTTTGGCTTGTGTTTGTCACAATATATGTGCAAAATCAAATTCATATACAGACAGATATCACAAAATTTCTGACAATTGAACCACCAATTGCTCATTAATGTTTAATCTAATATTCAATTCAGATCTAACGAGATCTACTCAGATCTAACCAGATGTGCCAAGATCTGATCAAATCTACTGAGATCTGAACAGATCTAATCTGATCTTTTGAACCAGATCTGACCAAAAATCAGATCTACTCAGATCTATTTAGATCTGAATAGATCTAATGATTTTTTCCTGGACTATTTCAAAAATAACCTGTAATATTTTTTGTACTGAGAATGTAATCAAAATGTGCAATAAAATTTGATTTTCATCATAGGAATTATTGAAAACAAAACACACCCATCACCGTTTTCACCGTTTTCGATTCTCAGCCATAACTCAGAACTAATTAGGAATATTTCGAGAGTTTTTTAGGGAAACTTCGGGGAATTGAAGAGTCCTCCCAACGCCGTACAATACATGGCGATTGGTCAACACGGCAGAGTTCGATGCAATGAAAATAAAAAGTGATCCGACTTAGGCCACTCTCTCCTCAGCTTTTTTCACACAAATCATCAGCGTCGTTGGTTCAGCTGCGATAGGCATAGATTAGATAGGTCAGGAATAGTACATAAATAGGTCTCTGACAGAAGATCGATACCCGTTGGAGGAATTTTTGACGTTTGATTTCGAAATACATGTTGGTTGACTCCCACTTCCTAGACATCGCTATCAACCATCAGTTCAACATGGAAATAATTTTTTTTCAGATTTCGAACAAAATGTTATAAACATACAGTCTGTGTCATTTGGAATCAAATATGTGAGTATAATTTTACCAAAAGATGTCCATCAAAGTAAAAAGTAAATCTTGATTCCATGATCGCCCGATTTTCAGATGAGGCTCAAAATCAGCAATGTTACGATTTCAGCCGTAATATGAGATGAAAAAGAGTTATGGCCGTATTAAATTCAACTCAATCGTATGATGTGCTGATTATCAGCAATGCATATCTTATAGGCAGTCATGTAGAGTTTGATGGATAATTCAGTCAAGAATATCTGAAAATAAGATTAGAATTCTTTCATTTTCAGTGTTACAATTGTTTATACCCACACATACATACGTGTATATAATTAATTACAGTTTCAATTCAGTCCAATTATTTCAGGTTCTTCATTTATTATTCAAGGTGCCTAAAAAATTCGGTAACCGTTTGTAACATCACTTTCGTAAGAGCTTGTTATTGGATTTTCCGCACTGTTAATCGATTTTTTATTTCGACACTTTCACTTCAACATTACAACATGAATTGGAATTAATTCAAACTTTAGGGAGTATTCACATTTGCACTAATTCTCAGTTCCCGTGGAATGTTTTCCAAATTGATCTTCGACTTCACACTACACATACTATCAAATTATATTATTATGAAATTATTTACCACATGCGTCGATCGAAACTGTACCATGGCGAAGTGGTTAAACGCGAAGGACTAGGACAGGTTATTCCAGCAACAACGTGGGTTCGAATCTCCTGATGTAATTGAACAGTCAACAAATGAAGTGAATGAATTTACACAACAAGGAACTTTTTTTGTATCCTCCGATTGAACACAAACAACTTCCTCATCGTCCATAGGTAACGCTATGTTGAGTAGAACAAAACGAAAAACAATGGACGAATCCATTCATCAGGAACAATTCGCTTTGAATGTCAGTTCGAAATCAGTTTGATTTCAGTTCAATAGAGATTAATGTAAGCTGTATTCTTGTTTGAGTTTGAGAAGGTTTTCCAATGGCTGGCTTTAAGTCTAATAAGTCTCCTTCCGGTTGCATCTGAAATTCAGCTCATATTTCAACTCAAATAAAGTTTTTCTTGGTACCCTGATGGCAACACAATACACCAATGCAGTCCATGTGAATTTACAGATGGTGAAGGCAATTTTATATGATGATTGTTGAAGTAATTTTTTCTCACATGGATCTGCAGTTCTACCCATACTTGTTATGGTAATTTTACATAATAATTGTGAATGTGACTACATTTGACATAGATCTGTAATTTTGCGTTGAATGTATGCATGTGATGTTAAATTGTTTTCTGCTAATTTACCTTTGTAACAAGTCAATTTACTGATACCTCTAATCAATAATGTTACATTATACATATCATGTAATTTTATCGATACTGTGAAGATAAAGGCTGTTGCCACTGACATTTTGGTAAAATCACCGTAAAAATGTCTTACAGGGAAGATTTAACCTTGTTTTGTTATGTTCTAATAGAATAGTTATGTAACTGCGTTCAAATGTAATGACTGAAGGGGTAAATATCTCATGATGGGTATCACCTTAGAGTATATACCACTGGAGCGAGCAAAGGCTGCGAAGAAGTGTGGTTAGTTTGAATTAAAGATATAATGAGAGTTCCGACTTTCAGGCAGTGCTATCTTTGTTTAAATCTCATTGGATAAAAAGAGAGACAACTGCCTATAAGTCGGATCTCTCTCTCTCTCTCTCTCTCAATTTAACCACACTTATTTCTATTGAAATCATAGGCAATGCTCGCTCCAGTAGTATATGCTGTAAGGGTATTATAATGGTCTGATATCAGTTTCAGGTGCATTGTTTGAAAGATGAGTTGAAGGTGAGAATATATTTGAAGTTTGAATCGTATATAAAAACAAAACGAGAATTCAAACCCACAAAATCCGATGAATCTTCGGTGTTTATTTCCTCGACTAACTGCTTGGGAATGGAAACATGGTTCAAAGGATGTACCGCAAGATTTTGGGTCTTTACCAAAACCCAAAGCTGTTATAACAGTCGAGTATTCCATTATTCAATTATCAATTCGTTTCAATACACGATCCAAATTTCTGCGAGATAAGAAATAATTCGGCTTGAGTGTTTTCTCAACACTAACGAGAAAGCCATGTGCTAATTTGGAGAATTTTCCCCGGAGTTTAAAGAAACAGTTTGATCTGAGAAATTCTTATTTTGGAGACAAATAAAATTTCGGTTCTTCGGAACGATCACGAAGCTTCCCTCTAACGAGGAAGCAAAACAATTATCAGAATTTGATTCTAATATTATGTTTTTTCATGATTCATGTTTTCAAAGTTCTCGACATACATTTCCTCAAACACAATCATCTTTCTGCAGATAATTTTGATCTTGATAGCAAGCTGTTAACATCCCGTGTGGAAATTTCTCCCGGGCTCAGACCTGGGCCAGGTTTTTAATCCTTACTTGAGAAGTAGCCCCAACTTGGAATTGAAATTCTCAATCTAGGCCCCGTAATGGTATCAAATATCCAGGCAAAACAATGGTAGCCAACTCGGGGCCTATATGGGATGTGGGCGGGCAATGTTGTATTGGATATTAGATGCCCAAGATATGCCTCTACCCCTACGCAGCCAGGTCCTACCTTAGAAAGCCCAGGATTGATCTCCACACGGGATATTTGACGATTGACAAGTCTCAATTCACTACACTGAAAAAACTATTTCGTTGACAATCGATGAACAAGAGAATGATGTTATCGCCACAAAATATTTCTTTCAACCAAATTTTGGTTGTGTCAAAAGAATGGTTCCATTGTGATAATAATGTCTTTTTGTTATTATTCAAACAGAATAATTTTTTTGACACAACAAAAATTTTGTTGAAACAAGAAACAATTTGTTGTCATAGCAAAATTCTTTTGTTGATCACATTCCGACAAAATGATCCTTCCCAGTATATATTGATACTGGATCATCGATTAGAATACTCCACAATCCCGGAATCAAGGCTCGTATCCCTAATCCAAATATTCCCATGTGGAAAAAATATCCAAAACTGTATACAATTGTATACAAATTGTCTACAATCGTATACAAATCATAATCATTCAAGAAATAAATAGATTTCAAACTGCGACAAAAGGTTGACAGCTGTCCCCTGTCAAAATCAACAGAAATAAAAATTCTGCCTGGAAGGATTGATAGGTAATTTTTTTTGAAAATTTAGAGAAAACCAGCTTATTTTGATTTGACATGCCTTCTGAGACTTAATTTGTCCGCAAAACGTCGAATCGGCCTCACTACCCTGGTGAAAATTTCCGCTTGCCGGAAGAGAACTTTGAAACAAATGAAGCGGAAAATGTATCAATTTCCGCTTCTTTCGCGCTTAGATACTGTTTCATTCACACTCCCGCTTCGTTTCATACCCTTCTTACGCTCCTATTCCTACTAGGGTATGCACCGGTCAAATGGCTGAAGTGATGTTGTCCTCCAGAGACGACCCCGATTTGATAATATGATTGATTTCTCCGGAAATCAAGAGTTGAGAACGGAGGTTTTCTCAGGTCCACTTCCAACGTAAGACCTACATCGATGCCTTGATATAGTGTTGATATCAGTGTCACCGACTCCTAAATAAAATCCGAGGCTCATTCTGATAGCGGCATTCGAAAGAGGAGGTTGCAAACTATCGGATATGACCCTTGTGAATCTTTTTCAGCGATGTCTGAATCAAAAGTTACATGCGCGTTGTAAGTTGCATGCAGATCAATGACATCGAGTGAGCAAAGGGTTATCAAATCGGTCAGGTAGCAAGTGCCCGGAAGGCCATTCACCTGGAAGCGGTGAAGTCTGCGGCCATTTTAGGAGAGCTAGGAACTTCTAGTAAGTATCCTCGGATTCACAACTCATTGTCGGGCACTTGCTACCTCACTACCAAATCCTCATTGACTCCGATTGTCTGAATCATGCGAATCCAGTTGTCACCTCTTCCAGAACAGTGCCAGTTGCATTCCAGCATTTCAGTATAAGTTTGAGCCTGAATCGTGATATGAATCCCTGATTTCTGAGCAATACCATCGCCCATTCTTTTGACAAATCTAATCTCAAACGTACAACTTTTTGACAATAATTCTAATTGAAGAAGCAATTACGATTCTCTTGAAACGTGTAAATACCCCATTCCTTCCGTTCGACCAACTCTGCATATGCACCCATTGTTTCTCAAGTATTCATCTCGCCAGATTCGTTGACACACTCACTGAACCCATTTTCATTCAGTTGGGATGTTCATTGCAGAATGTGATGGTTCAATCCCATTCAATCCTCATTATTACAATTCCACACTTATGGTGGTCTCACTTTCTATTGGATTCCATTGCCCATTCCGTTCTTTAATTCCGGATCAAATGTCAATGACTTCTCATTCGTCAATGCGTGTCAAACCGCATGTGATAACCTTAATATACCAGTTATCGTCTCCTACACTGGGTATAAGAACGTACGTTGTGCTTTGGTCCAAATTGTCGAATTTTGTTCCAATGAATTTTTATGTAGAGATTGCCTGATAACCCGTATCCAAGTGGTACGGCAATTGCTGCTTGACTTTTCAGCAACTTTCATGATATACGAGGGTAGATTGATAAGTTTCCGGCCTGACCAAGAGATGGCGCCACTAGGCCTACCTTGAGGTGGCGTTGTATAGTACCATCCTTAGATAGCTTTTAGCTATAGTTTCAGTCCGATCGCCATGTTGGTTTAGTTTTGAGAGCACGCTGACCAAGACGCCTCTGTGTTTTTCGTAAAAATGGAAAAGCTGGAAAATCGTGCTGTCATCAAATACTTTTATTTGAAGGGGTTAACGCCGAAGGAAATTAAAGAAGAGATGGACTCAACACTGGGGACATCCTCCCCATCATATTCAATCGTTAAGCAGTGGGTTTCCGAGTTTAAAAAGGGTCGTGTGAGCACCTCTGATGAGCCTCGCTCAGGACGCCCCATTGAGGTCACAACTCCAGATATGATCGAAAAAATCCATCAAATAGTGCTGAAAGATCGCAGATTAAAAGTTCGTGAGATAGCTGAGACCTGTAAGATGTCATATGAACGTGTACAAAATATTTTGCACCAACATTTGTATATGGAAAAGCTCTGTGCAAGATGGGTGCCGCGTTTGCTAACAGTCGACCAAAAATTGATTCGAAAGAACATTTCTACCGCCAATTTGGCGTTGTATAAGCGTAATCCAAGCGAATTTTTGCGTCGATTCGTAACCGTTGACGAAACTTGGGTCCACCACTACACTCCTGAAACCAAAGAACAGTCTAAACAGTGGATTGGACCAGGGGAACCAACTCCGAAGAAGGCAAAAACAATTTTTTCGGCGAACAAGGTTATGGCTACTGTTTTTTGGGATGCAAGAGGTATTATATACATTGATTACCTTGAAAAGGGTAAAACTATCACTGGTCAATACTACGCAGACTTATTGCAACGTTTGAGCCACGAAGTGAAAATTAAACGACCTCATCTGGCGAAGAAAAAAAACTTGTTTCATCACGATAACGCACCAGCGCACACGTCAATCGTTGCGATGGCTAACATCAACGATCTGAAGTTTGAATTAATGCCGCACCCTCCCTACTCTCCAGACCTAGCCCCGAGTGACTATTATCTGTTTCTTTACCTCAAAAAATGGCTTGGCGGTAAGAGATTTGCGGACAATGAAGAAGTAATCGAAGCTGTAAATGGGTATTTTGAGGAGCTTGACGAATCAGTCTATAGAGATGGCATTACTAGACTAGAACACCGCTATGAGAAATGTATCAGCCTTGGAGGAGATTATGTTGAGAAATAAAAAAAAAAATTCTTAAAAACGTTGTTTTTCTTGGTCAGGCCGGAAACTCATCAATCCACCCTCGTATGTATGAGATGGTTATCCAATATTCAATAAACGTGAAAGATAGACCCAATTTCGTTGCTGAAAATAAAGATTCATTCAATTATCAACTGATATTTACAAGAATATTTACACAATCTATCGTTACCTTACCTAAAAATGAAGAAACGACAATTAAAGTCTATTTTCTATCCTCCTGTTTAATCCACTCTATTCTTCAATCACACACTTTATTCCTCTTATATTAACTTCCCATCTGTGCATTTATGTCTTTCACTCTGTTCATGTTCTTACACTCGGGCTCTCACTTCATCACTCTCAAATCTTGCCAATCATTCTTCCTGCTATTCCCTCTGGTGAGGCATAATCAAAGGTCGAGCGAGGCAGGAGCGCGGCAAATTCAACTTAAGGAAGTTTATTTTCTTTACATCTCCCTCCCCCAATGTGAAAATCAAGTTTGATTTTCAATCTCATCATTCAACACCGGTGTGAGTTTTGTGATGTGGTAAAATCCTGAATCCTGATTCCTCTTTCCTGTTTGTATTTTGGAAATCGAATCTGATATCTTATCTAGAATCTCAAATGGTCCAATCCTTAAGCTATCTCATTTTCTTCTGTTAAGCTTGTTTCGATTATCAATATATACCAAATCTCCTGTTGTGAAGTCATGTCTTCTTCTATTTTTATCGTATAATTTCTTATTATAATCATGAGATTTTAATGATCTCTCCATTGCTTTTTCTTCATATTCTATCCATTTTTCCCTATCTTTGTTTGATTGTGATTCTATTGGTAGTAAATCCGTGTTCGTACCATTTAATGAATACCTTGGTGTAAAGCCAGTGACTGTAATATCATATTTATCTACACACTCCCTCGCTATTGTTGTCCAAGCTCGATTTTCGTTTTCTCCATTAATTTTACACCTTATTTTGTTCACTGGAGTTTGGTTTAGCCTTTCATTCAATCTGTTTGGAAATGGCGAATCTATTGCAGTGAAAAGTAATGTAATATCTTTACTGTCCAGAAATTCTTGGGATTCTTTTGACTTTATTCCCGGATATTGGTCTGTTGATATCGTTCCAATGTCTTCTGTTTGTGATATCTGTTTTACTAATTTAATGAATTCCTGTGCATTCTGATGTTTTGATGTTGAAATCGTTGCGTATCTAGTGTAGTGGTCAACCAATGAGTGTAAATATCGTTTTGTCGATCTGTTTCCACCAGAACCACCAATCGTATCTATCGACATAATCTCAGAAGGTCTAGTTGCTGGTCCAAGATGAGATAATAATCCAATTTTCCCCTGTACCCTTGATTTGTTCCTTGTACCTATTTTACAATTTTTACAGATTTTTTTTATGTTCTCCATCAAATTCTTTGCCGTGTAGTGCGGACATATTCTGTTCATTGTTTGTCTCATGCCAATATGGCACCATTCATAATGTGTTTCTTTCATCAATCGTAAGCTTAAGGTTTCGGAGAGAATTATTATTTTTTTTTTCTCTTACCTCTTTTGTAAAATATTTCATTCTCTTGTTCTATACTTTTATGTCTCTTATTTATTACTCTATTGTTTGTTTGGTCCATTTTTATATCGTTTACGCTTATCAAGTTTACTACCTTCAGTTTTTCATCTATATTTTCTTCTGAGTCTGAAACAGGATTTCTGCTCAAACAATCTGCTTCAATATTATTTTTTCCTGGTACATATTTTATTGTGAAATCATATTGCGATAAATAATATGTCAAATCGCCCAGTTCTTCGTCTGTTTCCGACTCAATATTCAGGTTTTCTAATGGTTTGTGATCCGAGTACACTTCGAATTCTCGTCCAATCAGCCAGTGTTGCCAGTATTTTACCGCTTCTTTTATAGCTATACACTCTAAATGAATAGCTTTTCTCTTCTTTTGCGCTTCATTTAGTTTCTTTGAGAAGTACGCAATAGGTTTTCCTTCTCCGTTCGCCTGCATCTGTTTTAATATTGCGCCTATACCTTCTATCGATGCGTCTGTGTACATTTTTATAGGTAGGTTCCTATCAAAAATTTCTAACACTGGCCGAGAACACAGTAGTTTTTTTCAACCCTGCAAACGATCTTTCACACTCTTCGGACCATTCAAATTTAACATCTTTTCTTAGCAGTTTATGCAATGGATCTGGTATTATCGAACTTCTTGGGATGTGTTCGTGATAAAAATTAATCTTTCCTAAAAATTTTCTAACATTTTTCTGGGATTTTGGAGTTGGAAAGTTTTTTATTGAGATTAAATTATCTTGTATAGGTTTTACTGTGTTACTTCCAATTATGTGTCCCAAATATTTTACCGATCTCGATGCAAAAGTACATTTTTTCAATTTCAGTCTGAATCCTTTTTGTATGATTGCGTCCAATACCTGTTCTATATGTTTTAAATGCTCTACAAAAGTCTTTGAGAAAATCAAGCAATCAACTATGTAGTTTTCTGTAAAATCTTTTGATCCACATTTTCTCATTATATTTGATAAAATCCTTTGAAATATTGCTCGCGAAGTTTTCAGGCCGAACGGCAAACATGTCCATTGATAGTGTCCATCCTGTGTAACAAAACTTGTCTTTTTCCTGTCTTCTACCCTCAGTGGTATCGACCAACAAGCCGAGTTTATGTCCAATGTCGTAAAGTATTTACAATTTCTACCTCTTGTAATTAAATCTTCTATAAGAGGGAATGGTTGTTCTTGCGGAATAACAATTTTATTCAGATCTCTAAAATCTATACACAACCTAGTTTTTCCTTCATCTTTTTCATACGCCAATGTCACTGGTGCTGCGAAAGGGCTATACGAATCTTCAATCATATTTCTTTCTCAAAGTTCTGCTATTTGGTTCTCGATTTCTCTTCTATCTTCAAATGAACATCTATAAGGCCGTTTGCTACAGTATTTATCCATTTTTAATTCAATTCTTGCTTCATAATTCTTCACCACTTCAATATCATATTTATCTCTCGCAAATATCGTTTTATATTCATCAATCAATCTTTCTATTTTCAATCGTTTCGATTCCTCTAAATGTCTTCATTTTGCTTCAAATTCCTTTTCACGTATGTATTCATTGAAATGACCAGAATAGTTTTGGATGATATTATCCGTTTCCTTTATATTCCCTGCGTTATCTTCATCTTCTTTCTTCTGTGAAATTCTTAGGTTTTCATCTTGAATTAATTTGAATTTCTTTATCATATCCAAACCGATTAGGAAATCTTCGAACTCATCGTTATTTATTATGAATACATTTGCCTCATCTTCTTTGTCTAAAATTTTGATCTTCATTTTTATCAATCCATTTGTATTTCTCACACCATTACCGTTTTGATTGATATTTCGTTTGTATCTTCCTTCTCACTCATTAACTTAATCCATTTTGCATTGATTATTGATATTTGAGATCCAGAATCATATGTACCGTCTATTTTTATTTTATCATCTAATAGCATTTCAACTTCAATTAATGGTGTGACTACTCGTTTTTTTTCCTGTAACTAGGTCCACTTCCAATACAGAATTGTTTCTCATTCCGATGTTTTTTTTTTATATCAAAGTTCCCATCTTTGATTTTATTCCAACATTTTTCTACTGGATGATATCTCTCCTTATATCCCATATCCTCACATATTTCACATGGTTGATTCTCGACATATTTCTTTTTTTCTTCTATCTCACCATTGTTTGCTCCGTAGAAATTTTTCTTTCCCATCAGATTTTCATTTTTTTTCATTTGGTCAAAAAGTTCAGTGGTATCCGTCACTTCTTCTTGATTTATTCTATCCGCGATTAATTCTGGCAATCCTGTAATAATAATTGCTATCAATGATCCCTTGTCCATCGTATTATTCACATCTCATAATAATCTTTCCTTCCTTATGGCGTAATCTATTAATAATCCTTCTTTGTATATGTATTGGAGGGCATATCTCCAAAAATTCCATCCTGCATCCGCGAATGTTTCTGTAAATCTATGTTTCCATTCTGCGCAATTGTCTTCATAACCTAATATCTCCATCGTAGCATAATACCAGTCCATGCAAGATTTATCTAAAAACAATGTCAATATCTCAATCATTACATCTTCTTCTGTGATTTCAAATCTAATACATTCTTTTTGAAACACATCCATTCATTGGTTGGCATTCGCTGTTTTACTAAAAAATTTTTCTAATAAAAATTTTTCAGAAATATTTTTCAAATTTTTTTGATTTCCTGTTTTATTATTCAATTTCAATACCTGTTCCATCAATTGCATCAATTCATTTGGTTTTTCCACATGTGTTTGTTGTGTATCAGCTACTTCATTTAAGAAATGATCTTTAAATCTCAGATTGCCTGCTTCGTCTATATATGTATCTTCCAATTCTTCCGTTATTAATTATCCAAACTTTCTCCTTAACATTTCTCTCCAAAACACTCTTCAACTCGCCGTATATCTCCGTTCTCTTTAGTACTGTGTGTAGAGATATGTGTTGTAATTCTTCGGGCAAAACGAATCTCTCTCCATTTTCTGTTGTTATTGACGTCACCAATGTAATGTTTGTTTCTGGATCTGCCGGCGACGCTTCGACTCTGAATTCAAATTGTAGCTCACCTATCTTCTTTCCCTTCTTTTAAGACAAAATTGTCGTTTTATAAGATGGTTATCCAATATTCAATAAACGTGATGGATAGATCCAATTTCGTGGCCGAAAATAAAGATTTATTTGATTATCAACTGATATTCACAACATTATTTACACAATATATCGTTACCTTACCTAAGAATAAAGAAACGACAATTGAAGTCTATTTTCTATCCTTCTGTTTAATCCACTCCATTCTTCAATCACACACTTTATTCCTCTTATATTAACTTCCCATCTGTGCATTTATGTCTTTCGCTCTGTTCATGTCCTCACACTCGGGCTCTCACTTCATCACTCTCAAATCTTGCCAATCATTCTTCCTGCTATTCTCTCTGGTGAGGCATAATCAAAGGTCGCGTGAGTCAGGAGCGCGGCGAATTCAACTAAAGGGAGTATATTTTCTATACATATGTTCATACGCAAGTTAGTGTTGAATTGAGGAGTGGGAAAAAACCCAAGCTTGTCCAGTCTTGGTACATCTAATCCATCGTTTTGACATGATTCATGTACGGTATTCTAAGGGAGGAAGTCAAGCTGAAGTATGGATCAAATCAGTCCCCAGATAACACAAAGACTGCACCCACACAGCACAGGAGTTCAAAAAGAATTCTTGAGAATTCGTAATGAATTTTTTGAATCCCAGTTGAACTCTTATCGAATTCTTCCTGAACTGTTGTGCTGTATGGGCAAAAGCATCCGAAAAGATTTCTCAAGAGTTCTTAATACAATATCTGTTGTTAAAGGAGCATTGGTTAATGATTGGCGAATCAATTAGACCGGGCTGGAAAAGACCATTAGCCCAAGCTTGTCCTGATCTTATCATTCCCAAGCCTGGGCCAAGTTTGGTAAATGGTTCGAGACAAGGCCCGGCAAGTCCTTTACTAGGCTTGGTCCATGATTGGGCTATTGGTCTATACACACATAAGCAGCATAGCCTATACAATAACGAAGATACAAAGAATATTTTCAATATCGTCAATATTTATAATTATCAATTGTGAACGGAGATAATTCAGATAATCATATTCAGGCTCATAACCTTCATCATAACCAAAATTTCATGAGATGATTTTTGGACGATCTTGAAATGTTAATGATCGAATACGCATGCATGTGACACATCGACAGTCGTCGATGAAATTACGTCGCGTCTCCGTAGAACTAAGGGGACGCTGGATATAACGTGGCACAACGGAGAAGCAGCGTACACGTTGCCTCTATACACGGAGAAGAATGTATGGTTGCAATAACCAATTCGTTGGTTAAATAAGGTTCAACCAATTGATTGGTTATCATGACCAATGATGTGGTTGTAACAACCTATTTCGTTGGTTGCTCCAACTGCATTTTTTGACGTGGTTATCATAACCAACAGAATTGATTGTGACACTCACATAATTGGTTGCGACAACCAATTAATTGGCTAGACAATATTTAACCAACGAATTAGTTACTGCAACCATCCATTTTTCTCAGCGTAGAGACGACAGAGGACCATTTTTTCGGGCGAACATTTCTCTGTTACCTCTACGCTACTCCTTCCTGGTAACACGCCGTATCCACCGACCCTTTCTAGGCACTCATTACTATACGTAGTATGTCTCGGGACTCATTGAACGACGTGTTATTGTGGAGGTGTAATTGATTTCAATGATTGGTAATGCTATTTAGTGCTAAACGTATTATAGTTGATTAGTTCCGTTGGAACTCGTACCTTCCTGGCCACCCTGGTACTTGTATTTAATATTAGTAAATTTATATATATTGCTTCTTCAGAAAAGAGGTAGCTTAGTGAACGTTTCTAGGACCCGAAAAATTTTTTGTCTCGAACATCAAGCTTCCTCACACCAATTGAGCTCTCTTCCCAAGCAACACCAGATGTTAAAAATGCTAATAACGTGTTTGAGAAATCTTTTGAACATGCTTAGAAACTCCAAATGAGACTGTTCCGGATAATGATATGCTATGCACCTCTATAGAACATCTTGACGAATTTATTCAAATAATCTCATCTGTACATTCTTTTCACATTCACTGTATCATCATAGCATCTTCGAGAAGTCCTTGTGTTACTTGGATCCCTTCCCAGAATCTCAGAGAAAAAATTGCCAATCGACACAAGCTTCATCGTTCCTAATCAACCAATTATGATGAAACTTTTGAAAATATCGTCAAACAATGCACATTGCGAAGTGCTCTTTTCACACATTTCTCAACCGATTGTGATGAAACTTATATGGGACCACTGTGGGATCATAAATCAACCATGGTACAAATTTCATTACAATCGGATAACAGGAAGCGGAAACATGCCGTTCACCCAAAATCACAATTTTTCATAACATGTTTCTTCTCCGTCTCCCATTTCCTTGTGGAGATCACGTTGAAAATTATATGGGACCGCGATCGGCACTGCATAAAATTGTGGTGAGAATCTCATAACGATCGGATGATAGGAACAGAAGATATCCGCATGATGGCGGCATTTACGAGATTTTGAAATTGTGTGTTGGAGCTTAGTGCTTTCCTCGCTCCCAATTTGCTCGAAATTCATATCGTACAAGTAACACCACGCGAATTGAATGTGCACAAAGTTCTATGGCATTCGGATGATAGGAATAGCCAAAAACGCGGATCACAAGGAAGGAGTTTCCACAGTTTCCAACTGATTGGGATGAAATTCACATGGGACCACTAGTGGATCATATTCGAGACATGAGATAAGTTCAATCACAATCGGATAATAGGCATCGGAGATATGCGCGGTCGCAAAATCACAATCTTTTTCAATTCAAATATTCCAGGCCCACTACCCACCCTGAATACACGATGTCTCAGAATTCATAATTTGCATTTCTGTGGCATATTCTGCATATTATCTTTAATACATTGCAGATAGTGAAATTTTGTTTCGCGTCAATTTTGAGGTTATGTGAATCTTAATATATTGACTTAATTCTTGATAACTCACATTCCGCCAATAGTTTTCGAACTTCTGGAGAGGAATCTTTCCAAATATTCAATACAAAACATATTTCTATGGTTGTTTGGTACTTCTTTCCCTAGTACAACTATGAATATACATTTGTATAGGTTAAAGATAGAATACTTGGTTTCCATATAACATCCCAAAAACGTTCTGAAAACGTACCATAACATGTGTAAACAATGTCCCCAAAACGTGCTCCCCAACACATTGGATGAATGTTCCTAAAACGTTTGAAAAATTTGCTTTTGGAAACCAACATCTGTGGGACTTTGTACACGTTGAGAACTTCCGGTGCTGTTTGGGTATATATATATGTATACAGTGGAGGAAATTTTCTTCGAGATGACCTATTTTTCCAGAAAAACATTTCAAAAAAATAGAAGGACTTGTCCGATTGCAATGAAACAGAAATAGTCCTTGGGGAAGGGTTTGAAGAAGGTCCTCTATAAATTTCATCCAATTTGATGCACTCGGCCCCGAGTTGTCCCAAATACAGACAGACAGACAGCAGACATACAGACAACCCCACGGATTATCAATCAGTATTGCATGAAATGAAAAATCATCCAACTTCCAATTGGATTACTCAAATATTTTAGAAGATACGGTTAGAGCGTACGATAGCGGGTGCAGTAGGCACTCCGTGCTGGTATACTACGTATACCGATGAGTACCTAAAAACGGCGGATCTCTGGAAAAAAAGTTGAATTATCCTATCATTGTTTGTTTTGTAGCTATAATAATTTGAAGTTGTCGAATGCTGATTGGCTAGAATCTAGAAAATTTCAAATTGCTTCAACTTGGAATTAAAATATGATGGGATATATTCCAATTTTTTTCCAGGAATCCGCGTTTTGCAACTTAGCGAATGGCTTCGAGCTCAAACGTGTAGTGCACAATGCTTTTGAATGATGTTGATTTGACATACAACTCAAAAATCCTCATATCTCAAAACCTATGCCTCGAAAAAAAACTCTGCCAATTGGCACATGGCTTTCTCGTTTATGTTGAAAAAATAAATGTTTTCTTTCCCTCTCCCGTTTTTCTCAGAGAATCAGGTTGAAAATTTCCATAGGACTGCGATCCACACTGCATAAAGCTGTGGTAAAAATTTCTCGAAAATTGGATGATAGGAACGGAAGTTATCCGCATGTTAACGATGTTTACGAAATTTTCAAATTTTGTTTCGAAGCCCAGTGCTTACCACTTTCTTCCTTCAATTCCGATGAGTTTGAAATTCACACCATACAACTAACCCCCCGTGAACTGATTATACTCCAAGTTTCGTGGCATTTGGATGATATCGACATGGGGAAGGCATGCTTTCAAAATATTGTAAAATAATGTGAATCGCGAAACGAAAATTTTCCACTGTTTTGAATCGATTCGGATAAAATTCATATGGGACCACTATCGGATCATCACAAGAACGTGGTATAAGGTTCATTGCAATTGGATAATAGGAAGCGGAGATATACGCTTTCGCAAAATCACGATTTTTCGAAAAATTTCTCCTCACCCCTACCGTCCTTGTGCACGGAAAGAAGAGAACAGCAATGGTTACTGTGAATCACAGAAATACATTGAAACTTAAATCCATCCTATGCAGTACTGCGTTTCTCAGTCCTCATTACTGTCTAGTCAGCGTTGAAGCATTTCATTACAATACTCATCACTGTGATTGCGCTAATCCTCATTATCCAAGCGTGTTTCAATTTGTTTTTAAACCGATCGCTGTCATTCACAGTAACCAGTAATGTTCCCTTTTTTCCGTGTGTAATGATGAGGTTGAAATTTATATGGAACCACATCAACACTGCACATGACTCTGGTGAAAATTTTATTACGATCGAATAATACGAACGGAAAATATACACGTTCGCAACTTTGTTACACACACACAGACAAACAGACAGACAAAAAGGAACCTGATTCCCTTCTTTTATCCTCCCCCCAATTCTAATGTGCCTGAAATTTATATCATGTAACCTGAAATTTATATCATCGAATTTTTATATCATATAACATCTCGTAAATCGAATACACTCAGAGTTCCAAGACATTCGAGTAATAATATGGACATGGGGAAGGCATGCTTCAAAAAAAAATACAGATCTCAAAGAAAAATTTCCCACAGTTTTCAACCGATTTTGATAAAACTCATATGGGACCACTATCGGGTCATGACTAAAACGTGGTTCAAGTTCAATCGGATTTGGATAATAGGAAGCAAAGATACGCGCGTACGCAAAATGTTCATTTTTTGTCACAGTTCTTCTCATCCACCCAATTCTACTGAATGAACCAGGTTCAAACTTATATGGGACCACTATCACCCTAGTCCACAACTGTGATAAAAATTTCGAAACGATCGGATAAGCAGAACGGGAGATATGCGCGTACGAAACTTAGGGGGGGGGGGGGCTACAGCCACACAGACAGACCAACAGACACGGTAAAGACATTGTTCCCCGAATTCTGAGGAACATTCTGGTTGAGGAGATTTTGAATTCCGAGACAAAAAAAATGTTCGGCTCCTCAAAACGATCACAAAGCTTCCCTCTAACGAGGAAGCAATTCCCTTCTTACGGGAAATTATTGCATTTTGGCTGCAAAATATGCCACGGAAATGTGAATTATGAATTCTGAAACACCCGGTATATTCATCCAATAAATATTCCACTTCTCGATTAACGTATCAGGAGTACAGTACTAGCGCACGTGTATTGATAAGATACAATTGTATATTCATGCGGACATTATCATCTGTATTCGGACAATCATCATCTGCGCCTAGATCCAACAAAGCGTTGCGTCGAATGGATTAGCCAATGAATGCGTTGCCCTATCGGTAGATGAAAATCAAATCGGTCGGTGGTGGTTACGGTTGAAGTACTGTTCATTCCTGTTCACAGTTTCTGAACAATCGTTCCACGATAGATGGATATTACCGTTCCGACTAATTTTCACGTACAATATTGGATTATTAGTGAGAGTATTTTTGTAAGGTTATTCAAAATTGGATATGACATCCTTGAACATTGTAACTGGTAATATTACGTGGGTGCATCGACTGTTGTCTCATATCCTTCATCGCAATTGAATTCAACGCTGGATGAATCTATCGAATCTATATTGATACTCAATTTGCATGACGAACAGGTCAAAAAGTAAAACTCATTGCAAGTCTAACGGAATTCCCCAACAGTGATACATATACATCGCCCTGAAAATCAAAATCCTTTAACGGATATGCAATCAGAGTAGATACGCATTCAATTTCGTAGGAAAATGTGGACTCGACACTTATGGCTGGTCTACGGTTGCAACCGTTGTGACACAGTGTGGTAACAGCTTTAAGCTTGTGGACTGCAATTTTCGTACGCCGGTTACCATTTGCTCGTGATTACCATTTCCAGCTGATCCCCTCCGCGTCTCCTTCATCTCACCCTCCAATGCGTGCACTCCATCTCCCCTGCATTGCATTAACACGGAAAGTGGATTGCAACCTATATTCTGACTTTATTCGCGTACCAGGTACCATTTCATGTTCGATCCTTTAAAACTCTAATGGAAATTAGGTTTTAAGATGATTAGAAAATTCATGTGAATGTATGGAATAAGATCATTTGTAAATAAAGTAATTGTATGAAGTTGGGTGATTGCTTTCTTCGATTGGCAAGTTCCACACGGAAAAAAAAATAATTGCAGTAGCCACTCACGTACTCGATGAATAGTTATGGCAACTACTTAGTACTTACTACGAATACCACGTTAGTTCAGACAACCAACAGAGTAGCCGCACTCACTATCGTGGTATTTGTCTCAACTACTGAGTAGTTACCCTACATTGTAAAAGTGATCGTGGAATTTATCCCCAAAAAATAGTGACAGCAAGGTTCCTCCACAGGTGAGGAATTTTTCACCGCAATTTGGTGAAATTACACCAAAAAAACAAAATAATTCCCCAAAGTGGTGGAAAAATCCCTCATTTTTGGTGGGAAAACAATTTCCCCGCGATAAGGGGACGATATTCACCAACAGTGTGAAGAAAAACTCTCCACATTTTTTACAATGTAACTATACTTTTTGTAGATGCTAGAAAATCGACTACGTGAGTAACTGCTGCAAGTATTCCTTTTCTTCCGCGCAGTTACGTTCTCCAAATATTTGCAAAACGATGATCGATCAACAAGATCTACGTCAAAATACAATCTTTGAATTGTAGGAAATATAGACATGAATCAAAGGAAAATGAATTTAACTTTCAACGAGTTTATCATGCCATTCAAATGATGATTCAATTGGTATATGAATAAACCCCAAAAAAGTGAAAGAATAACGCCAAGCACATGAAAATGCGATCAATATCTACAAAAATAAATCTATCAACCTATTCTCCACAGAAATTTCTCTACATTTGAAATTTCAATGCAATACAACAGGATATGTCCCATCTGAAAGGACAGATGTGAAATCAATATGTGCTGCCAAGTACATTTGGTTATCCAAATGTTATGTGAACGATTTTTTGTATATTGTAACTTCATTTTATCCAATTCTATTCAGAGTGATTTATGATCTTTGAAAAACATCATTGTATTGAAAATGAATATAAAGTAGAGTAGAAGAAAAATTAGGTTCAATCATTTGGCATACCTACTAGAAAGAACTCTGACTTATTTTGAACCAAACGTGTTGGTCATTTCTGAAAAGTTTTGTAATTCATGTCCGTACGAAAAACTTGACGTGGCTAGTGGAAAATTTTTAGCTCTTATTATTAAACACTTTTATCATAAAATCTTGATTGGCCACGCCAAGTGTTCCGCATCGACATGAATTTCAAAACTATTCAGAAATGACCAACACGTTTGTTTCAAAATAAGTCAGAGTTCTTTCTAGTAGGTATGCCAAATGATTGAACCTAATTCTTCTTCTACTCCACTTTATATTCATTTTCAATACAATGATGTTTGTCAAAGATCATAAATCACTCTGAATAGAATTGGATAAAATGAAGTTACAATATACAAAAAATCGTTCACATAACATTTGGATAACCAAATGTACTTGGCAGCACATATTGATTTCACATCTTTTTTTTCAGATGGAGCATATCCTGTTGTATTGCATCGAAATTTTAAATGTAATGAAATTTCTGTTGAGAACAGGTTTATAGATTTGTTTTTGTAGATATTGATCGCATTTTCATGAGCTTGACGTTATTTTTTTACTTTTTTGGAGTTTTTTTATTGGGATAACACTTCTTCTCCTGAATATACCTCCAATTGGAACCGATTAAGAATTACATCCCCATGTCGAGTTTGATAGGGACTATAGAAATAAAGAAAATGCCCTCAGATTATTTCTGTGATACGAAAAACAACTTGGGCTCTCATCATTCATTCAGCTTGAATGTAACAACAGGATAGATGCAGAAACTATTGCAGAGATCATTTTAGAATAAATCGTATCTTCAGTCACACGAGTTAGGCTACTAATAGTTATTCTACAACAATTTTTATGATTTTAAACTCATTTATAACATATATGATATGCCGAAACGGTCTACTTTCAAGTACTTGGTTTTTCATAAAATATTCGTACTTTTATTTTTGTCTATTTTCAGAAAATTCTCCTCCTTAATATGATATCTGATCATAAATATCTATTTCTACATATTTGTAAACTAACAGGTCCTTATTGTTGAATGTAATATAACAGGTCTTCATTTTTTAGTACATATTGAAAGGAAAAAAATTGCTGTTGAATGAAATTTTCTTCCATTTTGGACACATATTTGGGAATACAGACCTGCAGAAGTGAAAATACGTGAAGATGAGAATATTCAATGTTGATGATATCGAAGAATAGAATTATTTGAAAACAAACGTAATTAAAACTAAAGATAGAAGTTCGTAAGAATGGAAATACAATTCAGCTTGAATAGAACAACTGGGAGGTTCAAACTTTGAGAGAGAATATTTAACAATCAATTCTATCTCCAGCTACATCAATCAGGTTGATCTCCAGTCATTCGAAAACAATATCCGTAATTTTAATATCATTTATAACGTATATGATACTCCAAAATATTCTTTCTCTCAGATACTCTATTTTCAATTATAAACATTTTCCATTAGAGATCTGTATTCTCAATCATCTTAATTTTCAGATAATCCTTCCCTACTTATCACTGTTGATAAATATCTATTCTCACATATTTCCACTCTCACATATCCTCATCATTAGATATATCTTTGAATGAGGAGAAAAATGGGCGGTTGAATAAGATTATTTTCATTTGTCACACATATCTAAGAATAATGATCTGTGAATATCGAAATATATGAAAATGAAGATATTTAATATTCATGATATTCGAGAATTGAATCATTCGAAAACAAAAATAATGAAAGATAAAACAAAAGTTTGTAAGGATAGAAATGTAATCCAGTTTGAATGGAACATATGGAGAGATAGAACTTCGGAAAAAAATATTTGGAATGAATTGTATCTCTAGTCATATCAGTTAGGTTGACCTGTGGTTATTCTATAACGTTTCTATAATCAGAATACTTTTGTATGTGCTCAATTTTCGTCAAGTTGAGTGCATCCGATGCGAAAATTTGTGTTATATCCACAGCGCTCCTGTCTCCTCTTCATTTTCTTTCAACGCTACCTAATGATCATGATGGTAAGTGACATACAGCCCTCGTGGATTCCCAATTTTGAGAGTTTTTCAGAAATGCTCAGAATATTTTCAGAAATTTTCAGAATTATTCTGAGTTTTGTGGAGACTTTCAGAGATTTGTAGGAAATGTCTGAATTTTGAGAGTTTTTCAGAGATTCTCAGAAATTCTCAGAGAAATATTTCCACCAGGGAGATGTATAGGACCTTCTGATGAAAAAGTACCCGGAATTTCTTGATGAAACGAAAACGGTTCAATTATTCATCCACTGAGAAAAAAAATGTTTTGAACCGATGAATTTTTCTTTGAATCTAAGGAATGAATTCATCCAATGGTATCTGTGGAGTTATTGCATCAACTCCATTTAATATGCGATTCACACGGAAGTGATGGGATCATCAATTGGAATATGAGGTACTTAGGATTGATGAAAAAGTTATTGGATGGGAAATTTTGATTTTCGAATTCATGGAATATAATTTGATTCAATGAATTATGCATTTGATGGGCAGAAGCCATTCATAACACTGTAATAACTAGACTTCGGATTATATGCACTATCAAAATGCCAAAATATGCATGCAAATATGCACGAAAAAAGAACAAAATATGCACAAAATATGCACTAATGAAAACATCACAATTTGATTTGAAAACAACATTTTATTGCTCAAATATTGAATCTAAGCTTTATAAATCGAATAAATCTCCGCAAATTGCACAATATACTTTAGAAAATAAGAATTCAACAATACAATTGTTTCCAGAGCATCAATCCCAAATCATGAATCATAATTCATATAAAAACATACTACTATGTATCTTTCCAAATTTTCTATTTGAAATTTGTGACGTTTGTGGTTGAGTATCAATTTATAAGCCGAAAATGAGCGTTCTACAGCTACCGGTGTCATCAGACAGAATTTGAAATACGATGCCATTTCCATAGAAATCATTTCAGGCAGGATTTGATTCGCCCCGTTGATATAAGAATTCACTCGTTCGAGCACTTTGAAACTGGGATTTTTTGAAAATACAGGGTCTAATTTATCCCGGATTTCAATCGAAAATGATTCTGGGAGTGCGAGTATCAATTGTGCGACTTCTTCTATTATTTTCATTACAATAATTCAGTTGAAGAACCTGCTGTATTGAAACCTTGGGGTCTGACAGTAAAATTCCCAGAATACAACTATGAAGAATCTTTTAGGAAAAGAATTCGATGATACCTCAAAGTTGAAAATTCCGTTTATTGTTCAAATCCACTATTCATCTCTCCAATTTCGGAAACTCTCGACATTTTACACTAAAATATGCACTATCAACGAGAAAATATCAGTGTATGCAAAATTGTATGAAAAAGTCATTATATGCGTTTTGCATATGCACATATGCAAATGCATATAATCCGATGTCTAATAATAACCAACTGTAGTGCCAAAATGATAACTTCTCCTTTCAATAAAATATTTAATTATTTGAATAAAAAAAGGTTTGAAATAGGAAAATATCAATATAAATAATTTAAATATTTCTTGCATTCGAAATAAAATGTTTTCATGAATATGAAATGAAAATTTTCTGTAAATAAATCAATATTTGGAACAATGAATATTCTTCCCTATCTAAGACATTATTTCATAGAATGTACAAAGAGATTTTCTGATCCTTCAGAAAACTTATTGATATAAATAAATCTTTCTTCGAATCAATGAAATTCATTTTGATTGGATGAATGATATTTTACAAAATTTCCAGAGTAAAACGAAATAAGCAGGAGTCAGAGCATCCGCGCAAGGGCAGAGCCGAACTTCTTAATTCCTGTGTGATCTGTAGTTCATTTGAAACAATTGGATTATTCGATCAGATGGTTAATATGATCAAGAAGTTCGAAGAAACTGTTTTCCCTGTGATCAGGTTATATCCGTTGATGATTTTCGATGCCGGAACCCTGAAAGAAATATTCATTAGGACGGAACATTACTTACTATAGGTTTACGGTGAATTAGCTCTTTAAATGCGAACTGCACTGCGGAAAGATAGCTTGTGAGAAAGTATTGCCACCTTCTGAGAAGTAAACGCAATTCGTCGGAGTGAATTCAATACATTTTTATTTGAAAAACATATTTCTTTGTTTCAATGAATTCATAAATTCGATCGATCTATCCATTTTATGGACTCGATGAAACCTTTAATTGCAAAAAGCACTGGAATTTTGCAGAATGTATAAAATCTTGACCTCATCAAACGTAGTATTGAAGAGAATAATCAGGTTGGTAGTTTATTGACTAGAATCCTTCGATCTTCGATCATAAATGAAAATTTCTAATGAGGTAATTTTTTAGATGTTGCTGAAGTTTGAATCGTTTATTGAAACTAATTAACCATCGAATAAGATAATATTCAACTATTAAAGCCAAAAAATCTTGCGGTACATTATTTAAACGACGTTTCCAGGGGCAAAGAGTTGATCCGAAAAGATATCTAACGATAATATATCAGATTTAATGAGTTTTGATTTTCGTTTTGTTTCTATAAACCATTCAAACTTCGAGAATACATTTATTAGCATGAATAGAATAGTTTCATTCGATTTGAATTCCCAAATCGTGGGTTATAATACTTCATTTTATTGGTTTCAAAAGTATTCAAACTATCATTGTTCATATGAAATCTGTTCTATAAGAAAGATTTCATCCAAAGAAATTGCTCTGAAGTTTGAACTGAAGAAGTATCTCATTGTGATCATGAATTGAGTTTTCTGTTGAAAAAATAGAACTCTCGGAACTAAAATTCACAACTATTCGGTATATGATTTGATGTTATTGTTGATGTGATTTGTATTATCTGAACAGAACCACTTGTATTGAAATGAATATGAGATTATTATACTCTAAACTGTACCGGTTTATAAATAACATTATTTTTGGTCCTATAACTCCACGTTCTTGGATATAATAATTATTTTATCAACCTGATCTCGCGTTGTTTTTCTCGTGATGGAAGAAGTTCATAATTTGTAAGCCATGCCCATTCATTTTATGGAATATATTTTCACTTGGAGTCAATAATTATTCTGGTGAAGGAAACAATTATCATGTCAAATACTCGATTGTTAAGAATTTCAAATACTAAGTATAATCAACCTCAATTTCCATACGAAATTTTACGTTATAAAATTGGAGTTGTATTCCATTGATTTTCACTTTGGAATTCATCAAATAAGAGTTATAAATCGGATAAAAGATGATATTGACAAAAATAATTAGTTATTCAGTCAATAGAGTGCGTTTTCAATTCCAAAGAATAAATTTCAATGAGCTGATTTGATGGTATGAATGGAACGACTTCTTACGGTTATGAAATTATTTGAGAGTCAAAAAGACATTTATTTAATGCAATGAAATGGGAATCAATGAAATCAATTTCATTAATTCAAAGAATTTTTTTTCTCAGTGTCGATATTCATTTCTTCATTTCCTTGGAAGTAATCTCCATCGCAAGCAATACACATATTCCAACGCTTCTTCCAATCTTCAAGATATTTTGTATAGGCCGATTCCGCAGTCGCCTTCAGTTCCTTCTGTGAATTGTACCTTATTGCCTCAATCGTTTCGAAACGCTTTCCGCGAAGTGGTGACTTGAGTCGTGGGAACAGGAAAAAATCACAAGAAGCCATATCAGGTGAATACGGAGCTTGAGGAACGGTATGAACATTGTTTTTAGTCAAATAATCCCGTACAAGATGAGATGTGTGTGCCGGTGCGTTATCGTGATGAAGAAACCACGAGTTATCTCTCCACAATTCTGGTCTCTTGCGACGAGTGTTTCCCCTCAAACGCTTCAATACGCTCACGTAATATTCCTTATTCACTGTCTGACCTGGTGGGAGAAATTCGGAGTGGACCACACCGCGGCAATCAAAGAAAACAGTCAACAAAACCTTGATTTTAAATCGACTCTGTCGCGGTTTTTCAGGTTTTGACTCGTCCGAGAAGCGCCATTCCGATGATTGTTGGTTAGTTTCGATGTCATATTCATGGACGCATGTTTCGTCACTGGTCATTATGCCTTCGATAACATTTTGGCCCAAGGGAAGCATTTCTTTAGCGACATCAATGCGATGCTGTTTCTGCACAAATTCAACACTTCCGGCACAATTCGTGCTTCAACTCGTCTCATGGCCAAAATATTGTGCATAACGTTCTGCACCGATCCGAACGAGACACCAAGATCGGATGCTATCTCCCTAATACTCCCACGACGATTTGCGAGGACGATTTCTTTAATTTTATCAATATTTTCGTCAGTGATACTGGTGGATGAACGACCGGAACGATGCAAATCATCGACCACAATACGACCTGCTTTAACCCTTTGCAGCATACGTTTTTCAGATGAACGGTTTTCCATGAAACTTGGTATATATGGGTTTTTGAGGTCGCTGATTATGAACCTGGACTCCGATTTGCAAAATTCAAGATGGCGGATTCAAGATTACGGCAAAAAATTTCAAAATATGGGGGATTTCGCTGAAACTCACGTGTCGGGGATTTTTCGGGTCGCTGATTACGAATCTGGACTCAGATTTCGAAAATTCAGAAAGGCGGATTCGATATGGCGGTTGAAAATTTAAAAACTTGCGGAATTTCGCTGAAACTCACGTGTCTGGGATTTTTCAGGTTGCTGATTACGAATCTGAACGCAGATTTGCAAAATTCGAGATGGCGGTTTCAAGATGGCGGCGGAAAATTTTCAACATCGGGGGATTTTGCTGGAATTCACGTGTCGGGGATTTGTCGGATCACTGATTACGAATCTGAACTCAGATTTCTGAAATTCCAAATGGCGGATTCAATATGGCGGTTGAGAATTTAAGAAATTGCGAAATTCCGCTGAAACTCACGTGTCGGGGATTTTTCAGGTTGCTGATTACGAATCGTAACGCAGATTTGAGAAATTCGAGGTGGCGGATTCAAGATGGCGGTGGAGAATTTTCAAAATTGAGAGATTCCGCTGAAACTTATGTGTCGGGGATTTTTCAGGTCGCTGATTACGAATCTGAACTCGGATTCCCAAAATTCAGGATGGGGGATTCGATATGGCAGCGGAAATTTAGAAAAATCGTGGAATACCGCTGAAACTTGCATGTCAGGGGTTTTTGGGTCGCTGATTACGAATCTAGACACAGATTTCCGAAATTAAAAATGGAGGATCCGTGATGGCGACGGAAAATTTGGGAAATTGCGGAATCCCGCTGAAAAATGCGTGTCAGGGATTTCTCAGGTCGCCAATTACGAATCTGAACCAGATTTAAAAAATTCAAGATGTCAGATTCAAGGTGGTGACGGAAAATTTTGAGAATCGTGTAACCATGCTGAACTTCATGCACGGAGGGGCTTTCAGTTCGTTAATTGCGAAGTCAAACTCGAATTTCCAGAATTCAGAGAGCAAATTCGGATGGCGGTAGAAAACTTGGGAAACCGGGATTTTGCAAAAAGCTTGTAAACTCATTGTTTTTTAATCAATCACCGTAGACCAACTTCTTTTTTCTGGAATTCAATATTTTTCATTCAAATAATGACCAGGGGATAAAAGAAATGAACATTTGAAGATCGAACAATTGAGAAAGAGGAGTTTATTTATCAATCATTTCATCATCATCATCATGAAGTAATCAGTCTTACGACTGGTTTGATGAAACCCTCCACCCCTGTCGATTATCCGCCAAACGCTTGATTTCTACATATCTACTACATCCCTTGTCTTGTACGATTTGCTTCATATAACTTGCTCTAGGTCTACCTTTACCAGTTTCACCATTCATTTTCCCTTCCAATATTGTTTTCAATAAACTCTCATGCCGTAATGTGTGTCCTATAAGATTGCTTCTCCTTTTCACGATGTGTTTCAAAAGATTTCTTTCTTCATTTATCTGCTCGAGTACTTCTTCATTTTTGACTTTGTCTATCCATTTTATTCTGAGCATCCTCCTATAACACCACATTTCAAAAGCTTCAAGTCTTCGTTGATCAGTTTTCCCCATTGTCCAAGTTTCGCAACCATATAATGCTGTGCTCCAAACGTAACTTTTCAAGAATTTCTTCCTTACTTCCAAGCTTATATTTTTTGAGCATAATAACTGTCTCTTTTGATAAAAAGCCTGTTTCCCTTGTGCTATTCTTGCTCTTATATCTCTTTCGCTTTTGCCGTTCTCTGTAATTATGCTTCCTAGATATTTGAATTCTTTCACCTGTTCAATTGTCTCGGTATCTATTTTGATTCTCGTTCTTCTAGCTGTTTTCGCTGCTGTACACATCATGAATTTTGTTTTGTCTTTATTTATATTCATACAATAGTTTTCCAATAATATTGTTCTCATGGTGTTGAGAATATTTTCTAACTCAGTACTACTCGTGGCCAATATAGCTATGTCATCCGCGAATCTCAACATACTTATATTTTCTCCTGAATCTGTAATTTCGATTGAATTTCCTCCTTCACTTCGTTCATTGCTTCTTCTATATATAAATTGAACATCAGTGGCGATAATGAGCATCCTTGTCTCACCCCTCTTCTTATTTGTGCTTCCCCTTCCTGACCCTCTATGTCTATTATTGCACTTTGATTCTTATATAATTCGTATATTATTCTTCTATCTTTATAATTTATTCCCACCTTCTTCAGGATCGCAAACATCTTCTCCCAGTCCACATTATCGAAAGCCTTTTGTATATCTACAAAACCTATGTACACAGATTTCTTCAGCGCTATCCTTTTCTCTATTACTGCCCTGAGTGCTAAGATTGCTTCTCGCGTTCCCCTATTTTTTCTAAAACCAAACTGATCCTCTGCCAATCTACTCTCTATTTTATTTTCCATCCTCCTGTATATAATTTTGGTCAGTATTTTCGAAGCATGTGAAGTTAAACTGATCGTTCTGTAGTTCTCGCATTTGTCTGCCCCTCGTTTTTTCGGGATGGCGACAATTTTATTCTTTTGGAAATCTTCCGGTACTTCTCCTTTTTCGTACATATCTCTAATCAATTCAAACAGTGCGTCACGAGTTCCTTCACTGGAGGCTTTTATAAGGTCCGCACTTATGCCATCTATGCCTGCCGCTTTATTATTTTTCAATTCTTTCAAAGCCTTGTCGAATTCTGATCTCAATATCGAATCTCCCAATTCTTCCTCATCTACATCCTCCTCCTTCTCTAATAGTGCTATATCATCGTTTCCTCTATACAAGTCTTCCAAATGATTGATCCACTGTTCTATTTTCTCTTCCGTTTTTATCAATTGTCGTCCTAGAGAGTTTCTAATCTTATTGCTTCTAGATTTCATTTGTCCGAAAAATCTTTTAATAATCCTATATGCTTCATCTATTTTCCCTAAATGCAATCTTATTTCTATTTCCTGACATTTCTCTTCTAACCACTGTTCTTTTGCTTTCCTTGATTCTCTTATTATTTTATTTCTCAATGATTTGTATCGTTGCTGGCCTTCTTGGCTATCATTATTCTTGTATTTTCTTCTTTCATTTATCAATTCTAAAATTTATCCCGTTATCCATGGGATTTTAGCTACAAATCCATCATTCTTCAAAATCTTATCCGCACATTCTCTTATATTCCCCTTCATCTTTGTCCATCTCCTCTCTATTCCCAAGTCTTTCCCTTTTTGATCTCCCAATTTTTCATCCAACATTTTCTCGAATGCCTCATGTGTTTGTTTTTGCTTGAGGTTCTTCAAATTCCATCTTTTCTGCATTTTCCTTTTCTTCTTCAGAGATTTGAATTTCAGAGAACATTTCATCATCAACATATTATGATCACTATCTATATCTGCACCGGGATAAGTTTTACAGTTTTTCACTTGGTTTCTAAATCTTTGTTTCACTAATATGTAATCAATTTGGTATCTTGCTGTATCTCCTGGCATTTTCCAAGTGTAGATTCTTCTTGGATGATTTTCGAATAAAGTGTTTGTGATAACCATCTTATGATTTTCACAAAATTCGACTAAACGTTGTCCTCTATCGTTCCTCCTCCCTAACGCGAAATCTCCTATAATGTTGTCCTCTTTTCCTTGTCCTACTACCGCATTCCAATCCCCCATCACTATCAAATTCTCTTCTCCCTTCACATATTCTATCACTTCTTCTATTTCTTCGTACGTTTTTTCAATATCTTCCTCTGAATATGCAGATGTGGGCATGTATACTTGGACTACGACTGTGTCTACCGGTTTTGTTCTGATTCTAACCATCATCACACGTTCATTATGTTGCAAATAATTTTCTATTCTATTTCCTACTCTTTTATGCATTACAATTCCTACACCTGCTTGACCGTTCTTTGATCCTGTATGAATTATTCTATAATCCCCACTCCAGAAATCGCCCTCTTGTGGCCATCTCATTTCGCTAATCCCCATTACGTCTATATTCAACCTATTCATTTCTAATTTCAAATTTTCTAATTTTCCCGCTTGCCTCAGTGATCTAACATTCCACGCTCCGACTCGAAGAATGTTGTTTCTTTTCCCTATCCTATTCTTCGGTTTCCGTTCCTTGCTGATGAAGCTTCCTCGAGCAGCCTCCACCCGGAGATCCGAACGGGAGACTAGTTTACCTCCGGAATATTTTACCCGAGAGAGCGCCATCATGTATTTATTAGTTTGTTTGTTTGTTTTTGTTACATAATATTCCAGGTTAGGAAGAAGGTTTCATTTCCTCGGGAAGTATTGAAACATGTCAAGGAAGGTAGTTTCCCCTTGCTTTCCTTCCGTTTGATTTTGCCGATGTTTCTGGCATTAGGATGATTTCGTTTCTCTCAGTTTGTATTCTTTCTCTTGAGTAGTTTATTTCACTCAAAAAAAAGATCCAACTCTGAGATACTTATCCTCCCCACCACGTAAAGGAAGCAGATACTACCAGGGATAGATAAAAAGGATATCAAGGACAGGTATCATGAATATCCCCCTGGAAGACCCGCAATCATCCACGGGGAGGATCAATCATTTAGAGAACCTTATTCTTCGACAATGAATTCTCATAGATTTGGGCTTCAATGAAAGTCACCGCGTTTGGTTGATTCCAGAGACACGAACGTGGACGTAGCGGCGATTGTCTCCGTTTTTTTGTTTTTGTCTTTTTTTTTTTTTTGATTTTTTGATTTTTAATTTTTTCTGCTTTTGTATTTTTTAATTTCTTTTATCTTGTATACTTTTTTCATTTCGTATTTCCATATTTCTTTTATTTATTCCAAATTTCTCAATTTTCCATCGAAAATTTCTCAATCATTTCTCATTTTCAACTCTTCAGTTTCTACAGTTTTCTTTATAGCATAAAGTTTCACAATTTCGTGTTTCCAATTTTATGGGTTCTACAATTTATGTATAAGAATGTTCATGCATGGTAATTTTGAAAACAATTCTTATCATGTTTTATGCACAATGGCACATTGCAAGTACTGCAAGTATGTGAAGTCCTGCAAGGTTGACTTTTTGTACTACAAAAAGCACAACGTCTTAAATCCAAAAGTTCATGGGGGAACAGACATAAAAATATGTCTAAAGGTGTGGTAACATCATCTGTAATATTTGGATCGAAAGTTTCAGTATATGGGGAATCATCTTGGGTTTTTCTTTTTTCCGCCCACATAAAATCATGATCATTGAATTCTATGTTATCATCATCAAAACTTTCTGAGTCAGGATAATCTTCAGAAAGATTTCTTTCGCCATCACATTCAGTATAATCATTCTCAATATCATCATCACACAACCCATCGATAGATTCAGCATCACTGGGAATATCAGTTATTTCATCCATATTTCAAAGTTATATGAAGTGATATGTCTTGTGCACCAAATATAAGTGATAGATGAACTTTAGTCGTTTCCACGACTGATGGAGAAGAATGCCTTTTCACACAAAAATTTGCGGAAGACAGTTTCTCACAATCCGGTTAGCCTGCCACACAAACGCGATCTTTAACACGGATGAGTTGTCTTCACTCAATATTAAATAACAATAGACATATCTCAGTCAATACTAATATGTACTACAATAATTAATATTCCGATTATAGATACAAAAAACTTGTAGCGAAGTAGCGATGGAAACCCTAAGTCTATCATGCGTAGGAAAACAATTTTGAGTGGTAAAGCTTCAAATAAATATTATAATGGAATTTTGCACAAAAATAATAATATTTTGGAACATTTGTATGGATTATGAAATCTGTACATATCATTATTTTTGCGTGAGTTATTTACGTCCCAGATAGCGCGAGAGTTCTAAAAATTTTTTCTCAATCGCCCGTTTGCCCTCACCACCCCCTGATGGGGGTTGAATTTAAAATTTTCATAAAAAATTCAAATGTATGTGGATTTCTATGTTTTTTGGGATGCTGAACCCAAAAATGATGAGGAAAAAGGATTCCAACCTCTCTCTTACCCGCTAGCACCCTCCTACTACCCCCTGATTGGGGTTGAATTTTAAACTTTCGTAAAAAATTCCAATGTATGTGGATTTCTATGTTTCTTGAGATGCTTGAACCGAAAATGATAACAAAATAGAAATTCAACCCCTCTCTTGCCCGCTAGCTCCCTCCCACCACCCCCTGATGGGGGCTGAATTTGAAACTCACGTGAAAAATTTGAATGTATATGTATTTCCATGTTTTCTGGGACGTTTGGATAAGAAATGATAACAAATAATAGATTTCATCGCTTTGTTGCCCGCTAAGAGTAGAACCAAATCATGGATGCATCTGATATTTCTATTTCATGAAGTATTGACGTTTACAACGTAGGATACTGTTTAACGTGCTGAATCAACAAGTGATTGACTTTGGATCACCGGTATTTTGAGTATTGAGCCCATGAAAGCTTTGGTTCTTCAGTTTCATCCTGAATCGTTAGCGTAATTCGCTGAGAACTGACTTTCATGTGGATTCTACTAGGTTCTTTCGACTGATTGTACAGGAGTGTGAGGAGGTAATCGAGTCAGTGGATATTGTTGATTGCAATCGTTTATGGTCTCAGCATCTCAAAGAACATAGAAATACACATACATCTGAATTTCGTGAGAAAATTTCGAATTCAACCCTCTCCAAGGGGGTAGTAAGGGGGTACTAGCGGGTAACAGAGGAGTTTAATTTGTTATTTGTTATCATTTTTGATTTGAGCGTCCCAAAAAACATGGGAATACACATAGGTTTGAATTTTTTACGTGAGTTTCAAATTCAACTCTCGTCCGGAGGTGATAGGAGGGTGCTAGCGTGTGAGAGAGAGGTTGGAATTCTCTGTCCTTATCATTTTTGGTTTCAGCATCCCAAAAAACATAGAAATCCACATACATTCGCATTTTTTATGAAAATTTAAAATTCAACCCCCATCAGGAGGCGGTAGGAGGGTGCTAGCTGGTGAGAGAGGTTGGAATTCATTTTTTCTCATCATTTTTGATCTCAGCATCCCAAAAAACATAAAAATCTACATGGATTTGAATTTCTTACGAAAGTTTGAAATTCGACCCCCATCAGGGGGTGGTGGCAGGGTGCTAGCGGGCAAGAGAAGGGTGGAATTCCCAATTCGTTATCATTTTCGGTTTGAGCATCCCAAAAAACATAGAAATCCGCATACATTTGAATTCTTTACGAAAATTTGAACTTCAACCCCCATCAGGGGGTGGTAGGAGGGTGCTAGCGGATGAGAGAGGGGTTGGAATTCTTTTTCCCCATCATTTCTGGGTTCAGCGTTCCAAAGAACATAGAAATACACGTACATTTGAATTTTTCCGAATTTTTCAAATTCAACCCCCATCAGGGGGTCGGTGAGGGCAAACGGGCGATTGAAAAAATTTTTCATGGTCATATTCGGTTTCAGCGACCTCAAAAACGTAGGGATAGTGGGGTCTACCCTTTGGTTCATGACAATTTTTTTTGTGTGCCTGTGTTATCCAATGAATACGGCTTTTTTTTCATTGTTTATTCATTCAAATCACAATTTGTAAAACGATTGACAATGTATACGTGATGCCAAATACTTCCTAAGTCCTTATCTGAATCAAATTGAAAGAAAAAACTGGGGGAAGAAGCGTTATATTGTTTCTGGTTAACTGGAAACTTGAAACACATTGAGGTGGCTATGACAATAGCCACCATGCCGCAAAGGGTTAAACTCTTTGTACCACTCGTACGCTTGTATTTGAGTAATTCCACGTCAACTGGGACAGCTGCGGAACCTGATGTCTTCAAAAACCCGTGGCTTTTTTTTATATGTCCTATACAGAACACCACTGATTTCGTTTCAGATTTTCATAATAATCATTTTGCAAGTAATGGACAATTGGAAATTCCAAAAAATCGACCGAATGCTCTCATTCAAATATCAATATTTCTGGTTCTATTGGACTTACGGAGTCCCGGTTCCACTTATTCAAAACTCTTGAAATGTACTTTCGTTATAAATTTTCCATGTCCTGTAAAGGTTCAAAATTCGATGATTTTTCAAACAATTCAACTTCAAAATCGATTTTTGACTAACTTTACACCCTTGGAAAATTTTTAAAACAATATGAGCGTATTCCTCGTTACATTTCCTACGAAATATGTGAATTTGAGGATGGAGAACGAATGGACACTGATACAAACAAATAGAAATTCATTGCGCTATTGATGCCGCTCATGATATGCGTACCAAGGGGATTATGATCAGAGTTGCCAGATGAGCTCCAACGCTCAGGGGAAGAGTACCTCTATCATCACTTCATGTATATAATAGTCGTAAGTATTGGTAAGTAACACTTACAACACATACATATATGAGGTGATGGTGGGGGTACATTTCCCCTCAGCGTCGGAGCCCATCTGGCAGCTCTGATTATGATAGGACATTGTTACAAGGGAATCAAATTAATCATATCTCGTCAAATATTGAAGCAATTTTCATGAAATGTTTCTCATTCGCATACAGAAATCGTAACAAATCCAGTAGCGGCTGAAAATCTTTTTGTTTTCAGTTTTTGTTGTGATACAGGTTCTACAAAATGTAATGAAAGTGTTCCACGGACAGTCTTCGCTCCTTGAAATCGAGCTCGTAAGATGATATCTTCTTCATGGTACTCTTTATTCGTGAAATAACAAATATCGATATTTTTGATATCTGGATTATCTTCAATCCAGTCGAATAGCTTTCTCGGTGTGTTGATGGGATCCTGACGGGGCTCCATGCTGGCTTTCGCAACCAATCTCTTGAGCGTCTCTCCGATGCCGTCACATGGGCCCTTCCCATGCGCCGTCGCAAAAAAATGCCATTCAGCTGGCACCCCAAAATCTTCTCCATGGTGACAGAGGCTTATGAAATTCTTTTTGTTTCCATATTGAGCACTAGCTCCGTCCGAGAGATAAATTATTTTTCGCACCCGACGAATCTTCCTCCTCAAATATATCATCAGTTCTCGTTGAAACAGGTGAACGGCAATTGTGTCATGCTTCAAACATTCTGAGATCGCGACAAACTTGTCGTGTCTTATACCTCCATTCTCTCTGTAATAGATAACGAACGGATGTCATGTTACTTGATCGTTATTCCACTATATTCCCTGAACGGCATCTTGGATCATAAATGCATCATTTTCGGGAAAATCGCAGATAATTAGACACTCTCCGGTTTTCGAATCATTCTGTCGCTTTGAAAAGGGAATCGATTGCTGTTCAGCAATGAATGCATGAGTGACCAGTCCATCGAGCTTCACGCACAGTTTCTCCAAAAACTCTTCTACAGGTGTTTGCATCATCTCCAGATTTGTTCGATCAACTGATACCCATTGTCTGTATGTTACGGTGTCTCGAAACTCATTCTCGAATAAATCTTGCAACTCCTTTTCCAAATTTGATGTACCAGGACAGTTAATGCAGTTCTTCAAACGGCAGTCGACTGTTGGTGGATTGCATAACATTCGAGTCAAGCAGTCCTTATAGTTTTGTACTGGCTGTGATGTGTTGGATGTAAGATGAGCTATCCTTGCACCATCAATCATCAATTCCACATCCTCATGGATGACACAAACGCAAACACAATGAGTTCCACTCGATCCAGGAAGTACACACTGTTCCAGTCTGAGTTCAGCGAATTTCGAAAAACCGATTTTGACGTTCGGAAATGTTTCTGAAAAAACCCGGTATGTTTCCTTCACATTAGTGAGTAATGATCTTTTCTGCTTCTGAATTTCCTGCCCATCCTCATTTACGGTAACGTAGTTTTTTCCCCAGGCATAACACGACTTGTATCGTCAGATGTATAAAAATCTCTGATTTGTTTTGCAACATGTTCCGATAATCTTTTGCCTAATTTTTCATTGCGTCCTGACAAAATACCACAATTCTCGGCTAATTCTTTCGAAATGGTAATCATGCGATCAGAAGCACAAAAATTTTCACGAATTTCACTGAAAGGCCAATCTTCGAAGATGGTTAAAATTCGAATTTTCAGAGCTCTATCAGTTGTGTTGTGGGAACCTTCTTCAGATGTTTCAATAATTTTCATTTCTGCATCATCTACTTGTAAATTCGTATCGTCTGGTATCTTGATAACTTTCTTACGTAGTACGTCGCTCACATTCATGCACTTCTCTCGCAGATACTTCTGTTGTCACAGTTTTTTCTCTCTGATTGGAGAGACACCGAATTCTGTTAGACTCTCATTTAGTGCACTAACACTGACAGGAAATTATCCTGATGACATGTCACCCAGATTTGTCGAAACACTGCCACTATCCTCATTGTCATGATGAATCCTTGAAGGTCCAGCATCGTCAATCCTCGAGGGTAGTGTGTTACCGCTTTTTAAATTTTCACCGGAAATCCTCGGGGGTCCAGCACTATCACTCGATGGCAATGCAGTTCCACTGAGTTCGTTTTTATTCAATCGGTTCACGAATCTTAACCGACAGGAATCACAGATTCTTAATTTCTGTGACGATGACGGATCCGTTTTCAGTGAACTGTTCATAATCTTGGAAGGTACAGGTCTTAGGTTCTTTTGCGACTTTCTTCCATGTTTTTCCAATTTTAACGGATTGCAACAGTAATCGAAAGGTCCTTTCAATTTCCCGGAGGCGATCATCTTGGCACGCACAAAATTTGATTCCGTAGGGGTTTTAAAATTTGACGAACGTCTGACTGGACCGAGGGTTGAATGCAAACTGGTATGAGAATGAAAAGAATCAGTGAATCATACGACATGGTATACTTCTAGGTGAACAGGCAGCGTGAAGAGGGTCGTATCAGCCTGCTGTTTTCAATTCAATGCTCAATGATCAAGGGAACCTGCTTCTGTCGAAAAATGACCTGCGAAAGGTACAACTGAAGAGGATGCTCATTACGGGACTTTATAATATAACGTTAGCGTGAGAAAGCGAGTGATGAAACGAGATCATTTTTGTTTGTATCAGTGTCCATTCGTTTTCCATCCTCAAATTCACATATTTCGTGGGAAATTCAACGAGGAATACGCTCATATTTCTTTCAAAATTTTCCAAGGGTGTAGGGTTAGTTAAAAATCGGTTTTAAAGTTAAATTGTTTAAATAATCATCGAATTTTGAACTTCCATAGAACATGGGGGATTCATAACGGAAGTGCATTTCAAGAGTTTTGAATGAGTGGAACCGGGACTCCGTAAGTCCAAAAGAACCAGAAATATTGATATTTGGATGAGAGCGTTCGATCGATTTTTTGGAATTTTCAATTGTCCATAACTTGCAAAATGATTATTATACAAATCTGAAAGAAATGACAAGTCGTATTCTAGTCATATGAAACTCATATAAGACTTTACAACTGAACCGGAGACATCCAGGTCAAATTTTATCGAAAGTCGTCCCGCTTGACATGGGATTACTCATTTTCGACATCATCAAGTCCCTGTAAGTTTCTGTTAACATCTTCAACGCTTCCGTGCATGAAATTTTGTTGAAAACACAAAATTTTAGACAAACTCTCTGCTCAACCAAATTCAACATTGCTACATTCGCAGAACACAACAAACACTGACTCGTTCACAAGGCAACACGCACTAACTTCTGACGACTGAGGCGCAGGTGCAAACAGACATTTGAGCGCTAACTAACAGATGAAATAACATGGAAAACGAAAGATTCCGACAATACCTCAAGCATGGTTTGTTTGAACAAAGAATTCTGGGTACTTTTTGATCAGAAGGTACATCTCCGTCCTTGTTGCTTCTTAGGCACTCGTCGGCATATGTAGTATACCAGCACGGAGTGCGTATTGCACCCGCTATCGTGCGCTGTGACCGTATCTTCCAAAATATTCGAGTAATCCAATTGGAAGTTGGAGAGTTTTTCATTTCATGCAATACTGATTGATGATCCGTGGGGTTGTCTGTATGTCTTTCTGTATGTCTGTCTGTATTTGGGACAACTCTGGACCGAATTGGATGAAATTTATGGAGGACCTTCTTCAAAGCCTTGCCCAAGGACTATTCCTGTTTTATTGCAATCAGACAAGTCCTCCTTTTTTTCAAATTTTCTCTGAAAGAATAGGTCATCTCGAAAAAAATTTTCTCCACTGTGCACATATATACAGGGCGTCCCATTTGAAACAGGACAGCTGAATAACTCTTCAGGGAATGGAGGAGGAAAAAATTGTTCAGATAGAAGTTGTAGGGTTGGGAGGGGGCCATGAGATGGTGACCTTGAATTCGACCTTGAGGTCAATTTTGAGCATAATTGATGGTCAAAGTATGTTTTTTCAGATGGAAAACCCCACGTCCGACCTCAGAAATGGAAAGAGCGGAAAATTTTACGTCCGAATATGTTGACATATCAGGTCATTTAGAGGTCATTTGGAGGTCAAAAAACCATTTTCTATGGATTTTCACGGAAAAGCCTCAAACCAGTTGTTTCTCTAACCAAAGTTATCAAAGTTGAAGTGAAACCCCACGTTTCGACCTTGAATTCGACCTTGAGAACGATAATGAATGCCAAATTTGGAACAATAATTAAAAAATTATTTATTTTTCCAGTTCGTCGTTTTATGATTACAGATGGCCCAAATCCGTTGACGGGTAAGGCACACTTATTGCAGGAGATGTTCGAATTGACCGCCATTTACTTCAATACATAACTCCAGCCGGCGTCGAAAGTTTCCAAGAACAGACTGAAAAACTTCTGCACGAATATTCGCAATTGCGTATCTGATGCGTTGTTGTAGATCCACAGGTGTTGTTGGTCGGTTGGTATCAACGACATTTTCCACGTAACCCCACAAATAAAAATCTAGAGGGGTGAGATCAGGAGATCTTGCCGGCCACAGTACAAATCCACCTCGACCAATCCAACGATTGGGGAAAAGGATATTTAGATAATCCCTCACACATCGAGCGAAGTGTGGTGGTGCACCATCTTGCTGATACCACATCCTCTGCCTAGTTGCTAATGTCACATCTTCCATGAGAATTGGTAATTTATTCTGTAAAAACTGTAGATAATTGGGACCGTTAACAGTTCCATCAAAAAAATACGGCCCAATAACTTGATTGTCTAGAATCCCACACCAAACATTTATACTCCACCGATGCTGATGATCAACTTGTTGAGTCCAGTGCGGGTTTTGCGCTGACCAATAGTGGCTATTGTGACGATTCAACAAGCCAGTCCTTTGAAACGTTGATTCATCACTGAAAAGGACATATCGAAAGAAATCGGGCGCTTCGTTCAACCTCTGTAAAGCCCAATGGCAAAAGCTAACCCGATTCTGCATATCTTGTTGAGATAATTCTTGGGCCAGTGTGATGTGGTACGGATGATATTGAGCAGCTTGTAGAATTCTGTGTGTCGTACTGCGTGGAATACCCAAATCGCGTTCAATATCACGTAAACTAACATGAGGATTCATGTGTATTATTGCTAAAACAGCAACGCATCGAGGGTCGTTAAAGTTGAAACTTTGATTGTTTCGGCGTTGACCAATCCGTCCTTGTCGACAATTTCTTTCAACTTGGCGAATGACTTCTGGAGAAGGATGATGCTGCCGATCTCCAAACCGCTCTCTGTACAATCGTGACGCTCTTTGATACACTCCGTGACACTCACCCAAGATCATTAAAATATCAACACATTCGTTAGGTGAATAAACCATTTTGAACCCGCACTTACACCGTGAACGATGAAAACTTCTGATTGATCATTTTCGTACTGATATGAAGAATAAACTCTGAAGGTAAGTTCTGTTTACTTTCAATTCAAGGTCGGAACGTGGGGGTCCACTTTAACTTTAATAACTATGGTCAGAGAAACAACTCGTTTGAGGCTTTTCCGTGAAAATCCATAGAAAATGGTTTTTTGACCTTCAAATGACCTCTAAATGATCTGATATGTTAACATATTCGGACGTAAAATTCTCCGCTCTTTCCATTTCTGAGGTCGAACGTAGGGTTTTCCATTCGAAAAAACATACTTTGACCATCAATTATGCTCAAAATTGACCTCAAGGTCAAATTCAAGGTCGCCATCTTATGGCCCCTTTCAAATCCTACAACTTTCATCTGAATAATTCTTTTCCCCCTCCATTCCCTGAAGACTTATTAAGCTGCCCTGTTTCAAATGGGACGCCCTGTATATACAGGGTGGTCCATTTGGAGTGATATAGTCAAATATCTCGGAAACTGGTGGAGATGAGAAAAATATTTTAGATGAAAAGTTTAGGATTCCAAGGAGGAAGTATGATGCTGACCTTGAAAAATCCCTCAGAGGTCATTTTGGAGGTCATTCAGGGGTCAAGGTGGTTTTTTTGAATGTGACCCCCATTTTTTGATCATGGCATGGGAAAGCTGGTTTCAAACCCTCCACAAAACACTGGTCATGAACCCCTTTCCACCTATTGGGGTGCAAGGTATGGACCGTCGAAGTTATTGATGAACTACTCTCAGCGCTACCCAGGAACAATGGCGTGGACGTAGTAGTTCTCTGTTCCCTCCGGAGTGCTTGATAATCGTGAGTCCCCTTGCCTCTCACATGAGGGGTGCTTGATGCTGTTACAGTAATTGCTCGAAGTCACCCCCCTTTGCCTGGATACATAATCCTGGTATGTTGGCACGGACAGTGCGGATGCGATCGATCATGTCCTCCCTCATTTACGAAAAAACTTCCAAATTTTGGAACCCCACATGTGAGAGGCAGGGGGACTCACAATAATCGAGCACTCCGGAGGGAACATAGAACCACCACGTCCACGCCGTTGTTCCTGGGTAGCGCTAAGAGTAGTTCATCAATAACTTCGACGGTCCATACCTTGCGCCATCATGGGTGGAAAGGGGTCCATGACCAGTGTTTCGTAAAGGGTTTGGAACGTGCTTTCCCATGCCATGATAAAAAAATGGGAGTCCTATTTGAAAAAACCACCTTGACCCCTAAATGACCTCCAAAATGACCTTTAAGGGATTTTTCAAGGTCAGCATCATACTTCCCTTTCGGAATCCTAAACTTCTCGGCTGGAACATTTCTCTCCATCTCCACTAGTTTCCGAGGTATTTGACTATATCACTGCAAATGGACCACCCTGTGTATGTATACAGGGTGAGGCATTCAAAGTGTCGCGGGCGTTTTTTCCAAAAATAAAGTGAGATATGAGAAAATTTTTCGGACAAAAGTTGTAGGGTACCGAGGGGGACATCCGATGGTGGCCTTGGCTTTGACCTCAAATCTCATCTTCAAGGGCATTCTGAGATCAGCTCTTGTTTTTTAAATAGCATCTCATATTTTCTACTGCAGATTTGGATTCTAGTTCAAAAACCAAGAAACTTTTGTCTGAACCATTTTCCTGAAATCCGCAAAAATGGCACTCTAATCGATATTGTTCCATTTTGAATCTGACATTCGAATAACTTGAAAACGAAGGTTCTTGCAAAAGAATGTTTCGTACAAAAGTTGTCAATACACAACACATTTCAATCGTCTACATTACCACCATTCAGAGCTCACGCGATGTAAACAAACGACGGGGTTCAGTGAAAATTCACGATTTTGAAAGTGAGTTTGTCAGTTACATTTGATTATTACTTGGTTTATGACAAATTGAAAATCATGGATATCCGATACACGGTTTCTGAAAAGATCGATATGATCTACATTTACGGTGAAGTGCATAAGAACCCCAGACAAGCATATGACTTGTATGCAGAACGATTTCCTGAGAGAACAACGCCATCCATTAGGTATTTTCAACGCATTACAAAATTATTCTCAGAAACGGGAAGTGTTACAAGGGAAAAACGACATCGAATGAGAACTGTTAGCGGAGAAAATGCGGAAGTTAATGTACTAGCTGCAGTAGCCAATAATCCACACGTGAGCTCTCGTGAAATTGAACTCCATTCGGGAATTTCTCGAAGAAGTGTTCTTCGAATACTGAACCGTCACAAATTCCATCCGTATCACATTTGTTTGCATCAAGACCTTCACGGTGATGATTTCGAAAATCGTGTACAGTTTTGTCGATGGGGTCTAGCGCAAATGCACAATAACAACTTCATCAACATATTATTTTCTGATGAGTCGACGTTCACCAATCATGGTCAAGTAAATCGACATAATATGCATTACTGGGCGACAGAAAATCCAAGATGGTTACGTCAAGTAGAGCATCAAAGACAATGGGCTGTGAATGTTTGGTGTGGTATTTTTCGATCTCGAGTAATTGGACCGTACTTCATTGCAGATACGCTAAATGGAGAGAAGTACAGACATTTCTTAGATCAAGTACTTCCAACATTACTTGAAGACATACCTATTCAGGAATGATTGAATATGTGGTATCAACACGATGGTTGTCCATCCCATTATGCAGTCACAGCTCGAGAAATATTGGACAGAGATTATCCTGGACGATGGATAGGACGTCGTGGACCAGTTCATTAGCCTGCCCGTTCTCCGGATCTTACTTCTCCAGATTTTTTTTTATGGGGATACATAAAAGATACAGTTTATCAACAAGCACCGACTACACCGGAGAATATGCGTCAACGAATCATCAATGCATGCGCGAGCATCAATGAAGATATTTTAGTACGAGTTCAGCAATCTTTTGTAAAACGTTTTGAAATGTGTATTGAAGTCGAAGGCCATCATTTTGAGCATCTACTGCATCAAAATTATCCAAGTGATGTAGACGATTCAAATGTGTTGTGTTTTGTCTGTTATACCCCATCACCTCCGTTTCAGTTCAAGGGGTCCCCCTTGGAATCAGACAACTTTTGTCCGAAACATTCTCCTCCAAGACCCTTCGTTTTCGAGTTATTCTAATGTCAGATTCAGTATGGAACAATATCGATTAGAGCGCCATCTTTGCGGATTTCAGGGAAATGGTTTAGACAAAAGTTTCTTGGTTTTTGACCTAGAATCCAAATCTGCAGTAAAAAATATAAGATGCTATTTAAAAAACAAGAGTTGACCTCAGAATGCCCTTGAAGATGAGATTTGAGGTCAGAGCCAAGGCCACCATCGGATGTCCCCCTCGATACCCTACAATTTTTGTCCGAAAAATTTTCTCGTATCTCATTTTATTTTCGGAAAAAACGCCCGCGACACTTCAAATGCCCCACCCTGTATATATATGTATGTCATTCCCTCCGCAGTCTTTGAATACTCGTTATCTTGGGTTGAATCGATGAATTATCATGAAACATGGGTCCTAGGGGTTCTCGAGGGTGCTGAATCCGAATGTGGAATCAGAACCCAAATTCAAGATGTGGATCCAAGATGGCCGACGTGGATTTAGTCAATTTCGCATTTGTGGACAAATTCATATGCAAAATGGATCCTAGGGGTTTTGGAGTGTGAGGAATTCGAATCTGACGTCGAAAACCCAATTCAAGATCGCGGATCTGATATGGCGGACGTGAATTCAGTCAACTCCGTATTTGTGGACAGATTTATATGAAACATGGGTCCGAGGGGTTTTGAAGGGTGAGGAATCCAAATTTGACATCCAAAAACGAATTCGAAATGGCGAATCCAATATGACACACGTGGATATAGTGATTCTCGCTCTCATGAACAAAATCATATTTTCATATGAAACACAGGTTCTAGGGATTTTCTAGAGTGCTGAATCAAAATCTGGGCTCCAATGTTGGAAGGGAATGATAATTCCGATCTCCCTGTGTCAGCTTTACTGCATCTGAAGACTCTTCAAGAGCTGTTCGACGTTATGACAACTACGCATTAGTGAGAATCCAAGAGTGAAGGAAGTAGCTATTGAAACAAATGAAGCCTGAAAATGTTCCGATTCATCCCTAAATTGCGCCCCAATAACTCTCCGTTACGCTTATTACGCTTAGATGACCTTTAGCTCACGCTTTCGTCGCGCTTCCAGGCTTCATTTTCACCAGGACAGTTGAAATTCTGCAGTTCTCCAGGTACATGTTTCTGAATCATTTGGAGATGGTATAGAGGATAGTAGGCAATATGTTCCAGGCTTTCAGAATATTACATTTACAAAGTTTCTCAATGGAGTGGAAAACCGATGAGTGCCTTTTCATATACCCCCGGATATCTGAATCGTTCAAAATGCGAGCGAAGCGAGCACATGTGGTCCACGAGCCATTCAAAATGAGCGAAAGGAATGCTGAAGGGGGTCGGACTGCTGAGCGAAGCGAAGCAGTCAGGGGGTGGAGCCCTCTGGTTCCCCATCTACTAGTGATCTCATTGAAAGAATCTGATAGCAGTATACTCGACGCAAGGAACTGTTGTATATCCTCTGCGCTCCTGCCTTTTCTTCCTTTTCTCGCAACGCTACCTATTGATATTGATCCTGCTGGTACATGATAAACAAATGTATGATATTTCTGCATCTTGCCTGTTTTTCCTGCATCCACGTGTAATTCTACTCGAAGAATCTAGGGATTCATTCTCAATTGTAATCTGTAATGCAAATTGATAGTGGTGATAGCAAACTCACAGATCTATGGTTTATTCGCTTCATTTTGTTTCTTTCTTATCCCCCTGAAACACTACGCAAAGAATCTGATATCAGCATCGGATAGATCTGTGATATATCCACTGCGCTTGTGTCTTTTCTTCGTTCGACTAGGAGGCTACCGAATGAGATTGGTAGTGACGATAGCTAGCATACAAATTTGTGATACGTCTGCTTCATCTCCAGCCACCTATGATTCTACTCCAAGGAACTGATGAACCCAGCATGTTGTAAGAATCTGTGGCATATCTACTGTGTTTTTGTCTCGGAAAAAAACGATTTGATATATTTCAATGTGACTGAAGTAACTGGAGACCAACCTCAACTTCTGCCGTTGGTCAAACTATTTACATCTGTTTGAATATCATGCATCGTAATCTAAAATTCAAAATTGTGCAATTCTGGACCACCCGGTACGTAGGAAAATTCATTAATTTGTCACACCGACTGGGTGAATTCCACCGGCGATCGCGCTCCTAATTGCACTATCAATCGTATGATCCATTTTCACCAATAGGAAATTAACATTAAGTCATCCGACACCATATGACCATACGCGCAATACAGGCTAGCAACTTTTGGCGCATACAAGAACTTACTTGCTCTTGAACTTCCTCCGGTGTGGTGTCTCGTTCATCGAGGTCATACCGTTTGTAATTCCGAGCAACGTCCATCACACGGCCTTTTCTCAGTTAATGTATGGTCCAAGTTACGCGTGCATTCATCATATTGGATCCATTTCTAATTATTGTAATTATACGTGCGATTGTAATATACCCGTTACACGCGAGTTTGTTACGTTCACGTTACTCGCGTCGTTTAAGGATCTTATCCACGTACAGATATCAATGTGCACGTGTGCAGTGCGGTACATTTTTCTCCATGTGAATTTTCGTCACATAAAATAAACTCCTAGTGCAATTTAAAACCACTATCTGATTATCTTCGCCCCATTCCGATCCTACTGTCAACCTCCAGCTAACCGGTAATTCATGATAAAGTCTAAGAGCGACTTTGTCGGAATTGAAATACTTTTTTACCATGAAGTGGTTTCAGTTTCTGGTCCTTCGAGCTGGATGGCTCGGAGGTTCCAGCGTGTCGGAATAGTGTATGAACGTGAATGTGAATTTGTGACTGCGTTGTCAAACAATTGTTTTTTCCTTCCAAATTGTATATGGTGCTTTGGAATACATATCATTTTATCGTGACATACATCGTTACGGAATTGTGACATTTGTGCATATCCCGTGGATCATTACGGCTTCCCGCGTGTTTCGTTGTGCAACGATCTATACACGCGATCATAGTACGCGATATATGTATCGTCGTACGGTCCACGCGTTGAACTCTCCGTGCCTCTAAGTGCATCTTGACGCGCGTCCGCCTCCTGTAGAGTGACGTGATCTATCGTGTACGATCGCTGTGCCGCGCTCTCGCTCCACGCGCTCACGTACCGTGGTTTTGAGCATTGACTTGACACATGCATATTGCATGAGAGTATTAACTGTTAATTCGTGAAATATAGTGTCTATCGATACACGCACTGAAATCACCGTGTAGTCGAGCTTCATTTTATTGACACACTCGTGTAAAGTGGAAAAATTCATCATTTTATTTTCGTTTCGTTATATCGTAGCGGCACGCGTTCAATACGCCGTAACTCCCTGTACATATTCGCTCGTTATACCTGAGTGTTGCCTCGTATCAGGCAATTACCGTTCAAATCACAATTGTGTCCTGAATTATCAATTGTTATTGCCGTGTATTGCTTGACGTTGGATCAACTGTGTAACAATCGTGTTCATCATGTCTGACTTAGAGAATTTGCTCATAAAACAGCGTTCATTAATGAAACGGATTAAACGTATCCTCCCAAATTACAAAAAGGGCGGCAAGGAGAAATTTAGTGAAGTTCGTACGCGTAATAGGATTGACATCCTCAATCAATTATAGCATGAATGCACCGATCTCCATGTTGAGATTTTACAAACTGCCACCGACGGAGAGCTTTCCCAGGAGGAGTATCTCATCAACGAGGAGTTCGAGGCTGTTGAGGATGAATATACTGCCACCCTGGACTGCTTAACGGAACTTCTCCAATCCGCAGGGACTATTCCTAAGATGAGTGACAATTCGTTAATCGTAAATACAAATGGTCATCATTCGTTACCGTCGCCGAGAGTAGAATTGCCGACCTTTTCTGGTAATCCCACGGAGTGGGAACATTTTCGCGACCTATTCGATTCGCTTATTCGTACACCCGAGCATATTTCGAATGCTCAAAAACTACATTACTTGAAAAATGCTATCTCGGGTGAAGCTAGTTTACTTATCGCGAACATTAAGATTTCAGACATGAATTTCGATGGTGCGTGGAAAACATTAATCGATGAAAATGAAAATCCACGACTTCTAATACACGCGCATATTCAGTCCTTTGTAGATCTTCCCGCTATGCGAAGTGAAAATAAAACCGAGATGAAACGTTTCAGAGACACAGTCAGTTCATCTTTATCCGCGTTAACTAATTTGGAGCGACCGGTTGGGCATTGGGATGATTGGCTCGTTTTCACAATCTCACAAAAGTTCGGCGAGCGCACTCGTCATGAGTGGAATTTGTATTCAGGCGCGAGTACGTCCGCACCAACGTATAAACAAATCTCCGACTTCCTGACATTAAGAATACGCGGACTCACCGACAAGGATGATAATGTAAATAGAAATTCAAAGTCTGTTAAAGTCAATTCTCGCGTTCATACCACTGTACATAATGCGACTCTTGGTAATAAGTGCTTATGATGCTCTCATCCGTATGTTATGTAAATTTTGAGAGATTGAAGATATTCCTCCAAAACCTATCCTCTCTATACTTGATCAAAGATGTGAAGATCATTTTGTGAATATACATTCACGTCATGATGACAGCCGATATATTGTCCGGTTATTATTCAAAACGGACCCACCTATTGACATCGGCAGTTCCTTACCCACTGCGGATATGCTTTATCGTGAATTAGAAACTCGTTTCAAACAGAAACCCTCGCTAGCCATGGGATATAATTCATTCTTGAAGGAATACGAGGGTTTAGGCCATATGAAGGTCATTAGTTCCGATTAAGTCAGCCGTTATTCGCCTGTATATATTCCTCACCATCCGGTGATCAAAGGATCCAGTACCACTACCCGTTTGCGGGTCGTTTTTAACGTATCGAGCGCCACGTCCAATGGGACTACGCTCAACGATCATCTGCTAGCTGGTCCTAAGCTGCAAGAAGATTTAGGGGCTGTCATTATGCGTTGACGTCAAGGACGGCACGCTTATACAGCGGATATTGCGGCAATGTTTCGCCAAATACTCATTCATCCCGACGATACGGATTACCAGTGAATCCGTTGGCGACCTGACGACCGTGGGTCTATAAAATCCTATCGTTTACTAACCGTCACGTACGGCACAACTCCAGCCCCCTATTCGGCGAAACGTGTCCTGAAAGAACTCGTTCCAGATGAAGGTCCGAAGTTTCCCACTGCAGCTTCAATACTCGACACTTCTATATATATAGATGATGTGCTGATCAACGACGATGAAATGTCTGACCTGATCGCGAAACGACACGAGTTGAATTCTCTTCTGGACTGCGGAGGTTTTCACCCACGAAAGTGGGCCGCCACTCCCCCTCTCTTAATGGCTAACATTCCTATCGAGGATCAAGAGTTGAACACCGCTCATTCATTGGGAGACGGTAGTAGTATAAAGGTTTTAGGTTCAGTTTGGTTACCATCTGATGATATCTTCAGATCCAAGATCCAAATGCCTCCTCCGGCTCAGCATATGAAGCGTACGATATTATCCTTCATTGCGAAATTATTCAATCCCCTTGGCTGGGCCGCGCCAGTAACTATTTCGGCCAAAATCCTAATTCAAGATCTTTGGCTACGAAAAATTGACTGGGACGAGGCGATTCCCAACGAACTTTTGGGTCCGTGGGCACAATATTATAATCAACTGAAAGATTCAGAAGATCTCCGTATACCAAGGTGGACTGGCGCTATTCATGACGCGCTGTCCTATGAACTTCACGGTTTTTCAGACGCTTCTACGCGTGCATATTCTGCAGTTGTGTATTTACGCATCACATATGACCTAGATGAAGTTAAAATCAGCATCATCGCTGCTAAAACTAAAGTCGCCCCAGTCAAGACTATCAGTGTTCCCAGACTTGAGCTGTGCGGGGTCGTATTATTAGTTAAGTTATAAGCGTTCGTTAAGAATAATTTGGGCTTGGTTCATGAACCAGTTCCTATATATGGCTGATCCGATAGTACTGTGGTACTGGCCTGGCTTTCGCAGTACCCTTCGTGATGGACCACCTCCGTTCCGGATCGGGTCTCTGACATACAGACTCGAATTCCGAACATGGAATGGCGTCACGTTCCTACCCAATTCAATCCTGCCGATTGCGCTTCGCGGGGCATTACTGCTGCTGAGATAATTCAGCATCCTCTCTGGTGGACCGGCCCTTCGTGGCTTAGCCAACCTTCCACTAATTAGCTTACCACGAGATTAGATACTCCTGAATCTGCCCGCATTATCACTCGATCAGAAGAAAAGCGAGGCACCGCTCACCTGGTGGATGCTGCACCAGAGTGGAATCTTCCTGACTTGGTTTCTTCTTGGCCCAAACTGGTTCGAGTGACCGCGTACCTCATTAGATTTGTAGGTTATAAATTCCCCATTTCTGACAAGCGCTTAGATAGAACTAACAACAACCCGTTGAGCCCCGAAGACATGCAACAAGCGCGTATTTTCTGGCTACGCTATGTTCAACAGCGTTCCTTTGCCGCTGAAATAAGGTCTTTACGCCACAGCCAACCACTGCCAAGATCCAGTGCTTTACTTCGCCTCACTACAATTACCGGAGATGATGGCTTATTCCGTCTTGGTGGGCGGTTACGCCATTCCACGCTATCTTACGACGAAAGGTTCCCCATCATATTGCCCCGTCGTCGCGTGAGCGAGTTGATCGTATCGCAAGCTCACCTTAGGATTCCGCATGGTGGCACCCAACTAACATTACGCGTTTTGCGTCAGAATGACTGGATATTGCGGGCACGATCCTTGGTAAAGCGCTGTATTTATCAATGTGTTATTGCGTACGTCATCGTGGCGCAGTTGCCACTCAACTGATGGGAGATTTACCTCCAGCTCGCGTCACAGAACCACCTCCTTTCATGCATTCAGGCGTGGATTATGCCGGCCCCTTTTTGATTTCTCCTGGTGTAGGTCGTGGCCAGAAAGCCAAGAAATACTATATTGCCCGTTTCATCTGTCTTTGTACTCGCGCTATCCATTTGGAATATGTGGACGATTACACCACCTCCGGATTCATCGCTGCTTTTAAGCGATTTGTAAGCCGTCGAGGCATACCATCCGATCTATACTCGGATAACGGTACCAATCTCCGTGGCGCGGATCGTGAGCTGCGCCATGCTTTCCGAATAGTTTGTAAGGATGCGACCTTGCGTTCGTTCATGTTGAAAGACGGTACTCGCTGGCACTTTATACCGGCGGCCGCACCGCATTTTGGAAGCCTTTGGGAGGTGGGCGTCAAGAGTTTCAAGCACCATTTTAAGCAAGTTGTCGGTAATCATACTCTCTCGCAACTCGAGTTCTCTACATTATTATGCCAAATTGAGGCATGCTTGAACTCTCGCCCGCTAGGTCCATTGACCGATGACCCAGGCGATACAGCGCCGATTACCCCTGGGCACTTTCTCATAGGACGACCACTTTTGAGCGTACCTGACCCCACTTCCCTATATCGCAATGAGAACCGTCTCTCTAGATGGCAGCGTGTACAATGTATGCGAGACCACATTTGGCGGTCTTGGCAGCACGACTACTTACAAAGCTTGCATCAACGCTACAAATGGCAAAATCCAACTACTTCTCTGCGCGTCAATGAACAAGTCTTGCTGAAAAATAACCTGCTGCCACCTGCTGAATGGGAACTCGCCCGAGTGATCGACACTCACCCTGGGAGTGATGGGCTCGTTCGCGTTGTCACCGTGCGCACGGCCAAGACCATTGTAAAACGACCCATCACCCAGATACGTAAATTGCCAATCTCTGTTAGTTCGTGAGTCAGTCGTAAGAAGACGTTGTATTTCATTATTTCCTTATGTAAACGTATTATGCGCTGCACACGTTAGCTAGCACCTAAGCACACACATTAAGGTCTTGTTGGGACCGGTGGTCCCAAGGTGGGCGGTATGTTTGAATATCATGCATCGTAATCTGAAATTCAAAATCGCGCAATTCTGGACCACCCGGTACGTAGGAAAATTCATTAATTTGCCACACCGAGTGGGTGAATTTCACCGGCGATCGCGCTCCTGATTGGACTATCAATCGTATGATCCATTTTTACCAATAGAAAATTAACATTAAGTCATCCGACACCATATGACCATACGCGCAATACAGGCTAGCAACTTTTGGTGCATACAAGAACTTACTTGCTCTTGAACTTTCTTCGGTGTGGTGTCTCGTTCACCGAAGTCGTACCGTTTGTAATTTCGAGCAACGTCCATCACACGGCCTTTTCTCGGTTAATGTATGATCCAAGTTACGCGTGCATTTATCATATTGGATCCATTTCTGATTATTGTAATCATACGTGCGATTGTAATATACCCGTTACACGCGAGTTTGTTACGTTCACGTTGCTCGCGTCGTTCAAGGATCTTATCCACGGACAGATATCAATGTGCACGTGTGCAGTGCAGCACATTTTTCTTCATGTGAATTTTCGTCACATAAAATAAACTCCCAGTGCAATTTAAAACCACTATTTAATTATCTTCGCCCTATTCCGATCCTACTGTCAACCCCCAGCTAACCGGTAATTCATGATAAAGTCTAAGAGCGACTTTGTCGAAATTGAAATACTTTTTTACCATGGAGTCGTTTCAACATCTCTTTGAGGTTTTGTCATGAACTTCACTTTCCAAAAACTTTTTACATTGCATTGGGGTTTTTTGATGAATCCCACTTCCTGATCATAAGCGATGATTCAGTTATTGATTCATTGCATAATCTTCAATCATCCATTCCATGCCATTCATTATAAATTGAATCCACTTTGTAATGTGTAATTCATCCATTCAATACAAAATTTCCACAAGACCGCCTCTATGAAATTGATAGTGGTGGTAGACGACGTACAGGTCTATGGTATATTTGCTTCTTGTTCGTGTCTCCTTAATACACCTGTGATACTACTCAAGCAATCCGATAACAACTCTTGGTCAAAAAAGTATCAGGCCAATGAGGAAAGACAAAACCGAAGCAAATATACCATGCGACCTATACGTCGTCTACCACCACTATCTATTTCATTTAGGTAATTTCATAGGCAATTTTGTATTGAATGGATGAACTACAGATTATAAAGTGGATTCAATTGATAATCAATAGCATGGAATGGACGATCAAAGATTGTGTAATGAATCAACAACTGAATCATCGCTTATAATCAGAAAGTGAAATTCATCAAATATTGAATATAATCAGAACGTGGAATCATCCAAAAACCTCAATGCAGTATAAAAATTTTCCAGAATGAGGAGTCCATGACACAACCTCAATGAGATATAAAAAGTTTCAAAAACGTTGAAGGTTGAGGTTGCTCTCCGGGCACTTCAGTTGCATTTGAGTATATCAAATATTTAAATCAAGACTATCAATTGAACAAAAAGATTCCTCTAGAGGCAAAAACACTCTTGATGACATACTGGACTCATCATTCTCTCGGAGTAGAATCATAGGTGGATGGAGACAAAGCAGAAATGAAGCAGGCGAATCATAAATTTGTACGCTAGCTATTTAGCTAGACGATAGCTGTCACTATCAATTCCATTCGGTGGCCTCTTACTTGAGTGAAGCAAAGGCGAGAGTGCAGTGAATATATCACAGACCTATCCGATACTATTATTAGATTCTTTGAATAGCATCACAGGTGAATGAGGATGAAATAAAATGAAGCAAACATACCATAGATCTGTATGTTAGCTACCAATACGATCAATTCCATTTATATTCAAGAATCCGATAACAGCCTTCGTCAAAGGAACCTACTTCATGTTGTTGTTGTTGTAGTTCATGTACTTGATGTCTGATTCTGATTCAGATTCGGTTAGATTCAATGGACTGTTCCATTATATGATACTCTTCATCAAAACTGCAAGGAGAATGAAATTATATTCAGCGTACCTTCTCTCACTAGACATCTCTTTATGGTTTTCCTCTCTGGAGAAAGATGAGAAAGATTCGAAACGGTTATTTTAGAATAAGCAACATCCCTAGTCGCTTTGGTTGAGCTTAAGTGTAGTCATTGTCGATCAGGGTTTGCGGGGAGGACAATCTGCCATTCATTCACTTCTCTCTGAGCAGGCTGTCAGTGGAATTTCCATCAAGGTTATGGTATATCCAGTACAATTTTATCTGTGAAGAAATAGCAAATGAACTCGAATAATTCTCAAGCAAGCTCGGTATAATCGTTCCCACCAATTGTCTACGATCCTAATTGGGAACATTGACAGTAGCTGGCTGTCCCTCAGGAGTTATGATATATCCGTTATGTTTTGTCCTATAGAAAGATTGCGAATCAATTTGAATCATTCCCCTTGAGCATTCTCCGTATGATCCATTTGATCATCTGCCAACGACTCTAGTAGGAGGATAGGACAGTAGTGGACTGTCCGTGAAGGGATTATGATATATCCGATATGCTTTTGCCTCAGAATTTATAAATTTGAATTATCTTCCTTGACTAAACCTTGTATGATTTCCTATTATTTGTCTCTGGTTCCGGTTAGAGGAACCAACAGTAGCAAACTGTCCGTCAGGGATTATGGCATATCTGCTATGCTTTTGCCTGTACAGGAATCATGCATTCCATGAATAGTCCATCATACAGAGCTTACTTGTGTTTATTCCTATTTTCTAAATGTAGCAAATAGATCCATTTATACCCTTCTCAAACTTTTTGTTTTTTTTTACAAATAACCTCTTCATCATTTATTCGTCCATTGATCCATGATTCTTTCCAAGTATGTATAAAAGTATATATAATAAATTATAAAGCTATCTGTAAAAAAAAAACAGCAAAACTTTGGGAGAGATATAGATTTCCTTATTACGTATGAAAAATTGGATGATTCAAAAAAGTAAGTTCTGCATGATAAATCCTCCCCTTATAGGCATAGGAATTTCATCAAATACATTATTTGTCAACAGGGAAAATCATATCGAATATACCATAATCCTCACGAAGAGTCTGCTACTGGCAGATGCTCCAACTAGATTCATATACATATTATCCAATGGATCATACCAAGCCGGCTCAAAGGGAATGATTCAAATTGATTGACGTACTCATGAAACATTATCCTCTCCGCTTACTTTGATTGATAATGATTACCAGGTATGTAAGTATGAAACCGGAATTTGCCCATAGGTAGCGCTAGATGTCGATGCAGTAACCGACACATCACGTCAGCGGTGTCTTGTTATTGTATTGATATGCGACAAAGATTTCCAACTCACAATAACACGAGTTTCATTCAGTAGCATTAGTTTATTAGAGATAAACATGTCGAGTTTTGTGCCAACAAATTACGATTTGCGGACAGCACTACTTTTCTGTTTTCATCTGAAGAAAACCGCAGCCGAATCGCATCGAATGCTTCTGGAGGCGTTTGGTGAGCATGCTCTCGGTAAAACACAGTGTTTCGAGTGGTTCAAACGGTTCAAAAGTGGCGATTTTGACGTCAGGAACGAAGAACGTGGAAGACCACCGAAAAAGTTCGAAGACGCTGACCTGCAAGACTTGTTAGACGAAGACGACGCTCAAACACAACAACAACTGGCGGATCAGTTAAAGGTGACCCGAGAAGCCATCTCCCTTCGGTGGGAAGCCATGGGAAAGGTACAAAAGGTGGGGAAATGGGTTCCACATGAACTCAACGAAAGACAGCAGGAAAACCGCAGAACATCATGCGAAATGCTGCTCGCCAGGTTCCAAAGAAAGTCATTTCTCCATCGAATTGTGACTGGCGATGAAAAGTGGATATATTTCGAAAATCCTAAGCGCAAAGAGTCATGGGTTACTCCGGATGAATCATCAACATCGACGGCAAGACCAAACCGCTACGGACGAAAGACAATGCTGTGTGTTTGGTGGGATTGGAAGGGCGTAATCTACTACGAGCTGCTGAAACCTGGGGAAACTGTCAATACTCAACGCTACCGACAACAAATAATCGAGTTTTGCTCGAAAAACGACCAGAATACCAACAAAGACAACACAAGGTGATTTTGCCGCATGATAATGCACCAGCACACAAAGCGAAACAGGTCCAGGAGACGATAGAGTCGTTCCGTTGGGAGATCCTTCAGCACGCGCCTTACTCACCGGACCTTGCCCCATCCGATTACTACTTGTTTGCATCGATGGGACACGCACTCGCTGAGCAGCGCTTCACTTCTCACGAAGATGTACGTAGATGGGTCGATGACTGGTTGGCCTCAAAAGAGCAACAGTTCTTTTGGCGCGGGATCCACAAATTGCCAGAAAGATGGAAAAAATGTATAGATAGCGACGGACAATACTTTGAATGAGTTACTTTGTATCATATCATTACAATAAACGTGTTTTTTCTGTACAAAAATTCCGGTTTCCTACTTACACACCTGGTACAGTTGGGCCTGACTCAAGCGATTCGGAGATGTAGCTTATTTGATGATAAGCTCTCCGAACACTTCTTATCTCCAGCTGCTCATCATTTCATGCATTCAGTTGCGATTTTTTAAGAAGAAAACCATACAGACATATCAAGTGAGACAAGAAGATACGTGTAATATGATTTTATCATTCATTTAGTTTTAATACATCCAATCACAATCTCTCTACAAGGGAAATCACAGTAAGTACGCTAAAAATCATGACATCCAGAGTACTTTTGTGTCTTCATTCAGAATTGTAAGTGAATATAAAGTAGATTATACAAAGTCTGTACAAAGAAGGGAATTGAGATATATCATATCTCCTGTGTAGAAACTAATTTATAATTAGTGAAGAATTATTATCGTTCAGCAATTTTTCAACATGATTATATAATCTGCTTTACATTCGCTCACAATTCTGAATAAAAAAAGAACAGCCCTCTGGATTCCAGGATTTCCAGCGTATCTACCGTGATTCTATTTATGGGAAAGAAATTTTGATTGGATATAATCAGGATTTCATTACGGATGAAATATACACGTAACTTTCTTCCCTACTTGACAGGTCTGTATGGTTGTCTTGTTGAAAAATCGCAAATAAATGCACAAAATGATACGCTCCTGGAGGTGAGAAGGTTTCGGAGAGCTAATCTTTAAATGAGCCACATCTCTAGTCGCTTTAGTCAGGCTCAAGTGTAATGATTATCAATCAATGTAAGCGGAGAGGATAATGTTCAATAAGTATACCAATAGATTTGAATCATTCACCTTGAGCCAACTTGGTATGATCCATTCGATTATTTGCCTACGACTCTAGTTGGAGCACCTGCTAGTAGCAGACTCTTCGTGAGGGGTCATAGTATATCTGATACCCTATTCCCTTTGAACAACAAATTTATGCAATGAAACTCCTTCGCTTGTAAAGAATTGATGTATTCTATGATTCGTGAGGGGGTCATGGTACATCCGTTATGCTATTCCCTTCAAACAAATAATGTTTGTAATGAAACTCCTTTACCCGTAAAGAATTGATGTATTCTATGATTTATTTTATTATAGAACTTCCCTTTTGATATCATCCAATTTTTCAAACGTAATCTATAAGCAGGTCAATATCTATTTCAAACTTTTGCTGTGTTTTTCTACGGATAACCTCATTATTCATCCATTCATTCATCATTATTGAACTTGTGTATTTTATCTATTCCAAGATACTAGCATTTCATACACCCTAAAAAGTAATAGGTTTCCTGCGAGAAGTTCGGCTCCTTCGGTTCATTCTTCTTGTGCGAAATACTATCCTTCTTGTATCAAGAAGAATCAGTTTCCGACAAAATTATCACATACTGAGTCCAAGAATACTCAATCTGGACTGAAGAATATTATTCACTTGGGATAACTTACAATCCTCTTCTCCTCAGTGGATTTCAAATTGTATGTAATTTATATATTCTGTCAACTCCATAGTATTGTGAACACGGCAAGGGAAAGATTAACCACACTTTCCTTGATGACTTTGATCAAATATTCACCTCTAATATTAGGGGATGTCATTTTTGCTGATGATCCTGTATGGGAATGGTTTTTGATGCTTCGTCAATTGAAGGATCTCATTTTACACAATGTTTATAATTTCCTTCTAATGATGTTGTTTTATCCATGGAATGGTTGAAAGTCAATGAATATTTATATAAAAGGGGATATTTCATTGTATGTGGGTCAAACGATGGAATTCACCCTACATTCATGGAAATATATCATATATTTCGCCGTCCAGATAATGAGTATTATTTCATTCTGAGATTTTGGTCAACTATGGGATTCAATTCTCACATACATGCTCATTGGATTGAGAAGACTAATGATTGGTTAGTGCTTCCAATTAAGAATCTGTCATTATATGGACCTTCAACAAAACACATCTTTCCAGGAGATAACTGTTCCTACATAATATATGATAATTGAATATTTGGAGGCCTCATGTGATTTGAGAATACCTGATTTCAACTTGTTAATAAATTGTACATTTGAAAAATTTGACTTGTGTCGAATTTTCAATCAATTTACATTCTTCAAAATATTCCGAATAAATAACCCAAATCCCTCTGACTGGTATATTCTTCCCTAGAAATCTGGTTCACAATGTGACCAAGAAATCCCTCAAAAATCCAGGTGGCGATTTCATCCAGTTGGCCGAGTCCTAACCTCAAAATATTATCGTTGCAAAAGGTGATTCCGTATGGATTGTAAGTTTATAGATGTAATAGTATTATTGGTTATTGATTTTCATGTCCTCATCGATCATTCTGAATTCCCGCATTGAATTATTTATTTCACAAAATCAATAGATCAACTTACACGCGGAACCCTCTACAACTTTCTGATCAGTTCTTGAACGAAAGTTCTGAAAAGGTAGAGCCCATACAACAAAAGTTGCTGTGCAACCGTAGCTCTTACGTTGTTTATCAAGTTCAGGTAAATTTATTGGAAATTTGCTACGCATGTGACCAAGAGTTTCATGAAAGCGAGCAACTTCCTAGTAGCACGATGACACCTCAAGCTAAAATCCTAGATTTACAACATATTGTTGCGCGTTTGGCGACGCAACGTCCCGGCAAATTGCTTCAAACTTTTGTTGTATGTTTTCAATGAACTGCTGGATATTTGCTCGGCATTTCGCTGTTAGGGAGGGGTCTGAGATAGTGATGTCGATTCTGGAGAAAAATAATCGATTCTCAGAATCGATTCTTTTCCCATTAGACGATTCTTTGAATCGATGCATCGTTAGAAAAAAATCTGCAGAATCGATTCTTCGAATCAAATTTTGAAAACAAATGAAATTTATATTTTTAATGGAATAAAAAATCGTGCTTACATTTATATTCATTCCAGAAATGTGCAACGTATACATTGTGATCAGATTAAGATATTTATAATAAATATTGATCCAGTAGTGTACATTATTGACTTGATCAATATACAGAATCAAATTCAAACTGTTTGAAGGATGAATGGCATGCAGAATGCGCCGTGGTAGTTGTCAAATGAATATTTCCCAGACTAATCATGAATGTTCTACTTCATTTTCTATTGAATTAAAATATTCCCAAGGAGCAGTCCCTCGTTACGCATCAGTTTTATTATGTTACAAAATCAAAATCCACACAATATTTTCCAATCAAATGTATTCCAATTTTCATTATTCACAAATTACAAACGATTATGATTATTTATAATACCCATAATACTGATGGAAATGATCGAAATGAATCATAACAGTATCACAGTTCAACTTATGATTCTTTTCAATTTTAAGAACTTTAGCTACTTAACTTCCGGTTCATTGAAAAGAATGATACTAAAATTTCTAAATATTTATTATCACGGGAGATACATCTCGATGCAAGTGGAAGGAATAAAATAAATTCGTTTTATTATCACATTTTCAAATCAATTGAAAAAAACAAAATAATCACCATTTTGCTCACAGTAAATCCTTGATCCTATTTTGATACTAATTGAAATGATAATATTCTTAGTTGAAGATATTCAAGTAAAAATTGAATCTCAGTATCGATGATTCAATGATCCCAAAAATAAAATATCTGATGCTCTCTTTCCGGTTAGTCTGTTCCTTTTTTCCCTGATTATATTACGGGCTTTACTGAATAATCTTTTACAGGGCACAGGAGTACCAGGGATTATCAGATACCCGTACATCACAACCACCCCGGTGCACCGATTCTCCACCCAGGACTTCGGTGGACTGGAGGTGGAGAATCAGTGAAGAAATGAGAGCCGTGGGAATAAGGGAGAAATAAGGGAGAGTCTCCGTTGAGGCAACAGAGAGGTGACGTGGATTTGTCCGCCACATTTATTTTCAATAAAATTCATGTTAGTGGATTCACTCATTGAAATTAGGTTGTGTAAATCGACAGATATGAATTTTATTGAAAATAAAGGGGGCGGACAAATCCATGTCGCCTCTCCATTGCCTCAACGGAGACTCTCCCTTATTTCCACGGCTCTCATCCCTCCACTGATTCTCCACCTGCAGTCCACCGAAGTCCTGGGTGGAGAATCGGTGGTTGTGCTGTACGGGTATTTCATTACAATGATGTACAAATTTGGATATGCGAATTTCATATCATTCCAATACTTGATAGGATCAGAGGTTATGTCAATTACCAGACTATTCAAATACTGCCGCAATTCTACCGGAACACCTCCTGGTGCATCTTGGTTAGAAAAAGAAGATCCCATTCCCCAGGAAGATCTCCCCAGAGCACCGGGAGGTTTTCTGGACGTTCTGACAACGTGCTTGGTTACACACAAAACGTGCAAATAACGTCTAATGATGTTCTAAAAACGTCGCATGTATGTCGCAGGAACATGCAAATGCCCCGTTTAGTTCTATTCATGTCTTCTTACAATGTTCTTGGGACGTATTCAAGGAAAGGTTTTAACAACGTAACACGGCGTTGCACATATGTTTTTAAGAGGTTAGTTTTCATCGAAGCACGTTTAGAAAACGCGGAAAGAACGTCCCGTAGTATATGAAAAGAACGTGCTTGGTACGTATTCATGTGCATCAAAAGCGAAGGTACTCTAAACATTTGGAAAATATGTGACTTAGGCACCAACACACGCGGAACCAAGATTATGTTCATAGAACATCCAGAAAACTTTCTGTGCTGTCTGGGATGTTACCAGTTGTTTATGGATGCTCCATAAATCTTCATCACTAGACACTTCATTTGAATTATTTTCAGTGATAGGTTTTGAAGTATTACTCATATTCGAATTTATAAGTCTAGTAATCTTATGTGTGGCATTCGTAGCTGTCGAAGCGCTTCCAAACTGGATTTTTTCTGATGCGAGGATCAATCATCATGGATACTGGAAGAAAATTATTTTTGTCCACATGAGATCCTTCTGAATAGAATCTCTTATTAGGATTTTTGATGATGTTGTGATATAATAAATTGGATGTTTCGCAAACAGGTTAGATTTTTGTAGAGTTTTAATTGAGCAATTGGTAATCGGTATTATTTTGCTGTATGTAACATATTTATCTCCAGACATTTCCACCGTCACTTTTTCAATAGGAGCAAGAATCTTTACGGCGTCTTGAATCATGTCAATTTCTAATCGAGAAAGCATTCCTACATTAGATTTATGATTCCGGTTAAACAAGACTATGCTGATATAAGGAGCGAGTTCACAAAATCTCTTCAACATGTAGAAAAGGGAGTTCCACCGAGTTTCACATTCTTGAATCAATTGTAGTACGGTTCCATCGATTGCGCCAGCTTTGTTTTGTAAATTTTCCAATCCATCGCTTGAATTTACACTCTGTTTGAGAAGCCTTATAATTGCTTTCGTTTTCCGAATCACTTTCAAAAAATCAGGGGTAGAATCTATTGAGTCTTGAACAGCCAATTTCAATGTGTGTGCGTAACATGGAAGATGTTTACCCGGTCCAAACTTATCGGGAGTGGCTTTTACAATATTTGCAGCATTATCGGTGATCATGGCTACTACTTTCTCTTCTCGAATATCCCATTTTTCGCAAACTTTATCCAAAATAGAAACAAGATATGAAGAATTATGGCCCGCACCGAGACATTCCATTCCAATATCAATAGATTCTAACTCCATATTTTCAGAATTTGAATAGTGGACCGTCATCCCTAGAGAGCTCTGAGTATTGAAAGAATTCGTCCAAATATCAGCAGTGAGTATATGATGCTCCATTTTCGTAAAAGCGGACTTCACTTGACCACTGAATAACTTGTATTTTTCGTCTAATCGAGATGTAATGGTACTTCTGCTCGGTATTTTGTACATTGGACCAGTTATATTCATCAATTTTCTAAAACCTTTGTCATCCACAATAGACAGTGGTTGAGAATCCTTGGATATCATGTGAACAATTGCATGGGTGATACGAGATGACATATAACCACCATCTGGAATTAAATAAATCCGTGATTTCATTGTTTTTCAAGCTGTAAACGTATTACAGTTTTCATTTCAATCATAAATATCTTTGGGTGGTGCAAAAATGTTGAGAATATAATGATACTCTTCCTTATGATAGTAGTTACTCTCTAGTTCTTATCCTACAAGTGAACTGAGGTTCACACCTTGATCAACAACAGCGCCGTAATTTCACGTGTTATCTTCTATAGAACGCGGTTGTTCAGTCGGTTGATCGATGCGATAGATTGAAGATGTAATGGAAGTAATATTATGAAATATAATTTCAATCTACACACAAGAATGGTGTTTGTGACTATTAATTAATTGTCCCTAACCTGATATATTTCAACAGGTTATGGGCCCAGTGGCTATAAAGTTATTTTTATACTTTTTTTTTTGAAAATTAAATCTAAAGTGAAGATAAAAGAATACGTGGTTGTGCAAAAAATTATAAGAGTTGAAAATGGAAAACGCGGGAAGAAATTATTACAATACAGAATTGTTGACCGCAAATAATTATCATACGTGGAAGTTCCGAGTTCAAACTCTTTTGGAGGAAAAAGAGTTGTATGAAGCCATCAAGACAAAATATGTTGCCTCCAACTATACTACGACTGAGACAAGGGAAGCGGCAAAGAAAAGAGACAGTAAGTGTGAATCGATTATCTTGCAATGTATAGACAATTCACAAATTGATATTGTCAGACCGCATGACACAGCGCACGGAATGTGGGAAAGCCTGGAAAAGTTTTATGAGAAAAAAGGACTCGTCGGTCAATTTTATGTCAAACGAAAACTTATGCGAATGAAAATGGAAGAAGCAGATGATTTAGATAGTTTCATCCATAAATTCGATACCCTCTTGAGTCAAATAAAATCATCTGGAGTTGAAATTAAAAATGAAGACGCTGTTTGTCAATTGCTTCTGGCTTTACCGAAATCTTTCGAAACCGTCGTGACTGTTCTCGAAAATTCTCCATCCGAGACACTCACACTTGATTTCGTGAAAAATAGATTAGGAGCCGAAGCAGAAAAAAGGATTTCAAATCCAAATGACGACGAAGCATCAAGGCCAGCCGTGGTTATGTCAAAGAAAGCCTTTGTTTGTTATGGTTGCGGTGAACGAGGCCATTTCAAAAGAAATTGTCCAAAGACACACGAGTATCAATCGTCAAGATACAATAACTACACCGATAATTCGAGGATGAACAGAGGACATCGAACAAATTATCCAAGGGGTTCGCAACGAGGAGGTTATTCCAATACAATTAATCAAAGATCTTTCCCAAGGAGATATTATAGAGGACATCGATCAACAAGAAGCGGCAATTATGTAGAGAATCGAACGATAGAGGAAGCGGCAGGAGGATCTATTGATAAAAGTATTTGTTTTTTCACTGACATAAATGAATCAGATATGAATGTAAGTAATGAGAAACGTGTTACATTTTTTATAGACTCTGGTTGTACTGACCATTTGGTTAATGACAGAAATCTTTTCAAAGAATTAGTAATGTTAAAAAATCCGATTAAAATAGCCATTGCTGAAGATAAACACTTTATAGAGGCAGTTGGAATCGGAAATTTGAATGTCATTAGTAACGTTGATGGAAATAATATTCAATGTGAAATGAAAAATGTCTTTTATGTACCTCATTTAAGACGGAATTCATTATCGGTAAAGAAATTAGAAATGTCGAATATAAAAATAATTTTTGAAAAAGGAAAAGTAAGCTTATATCATGGGAATAGATTGATAAACATAGGAATACGGAACAATTTGTATGGAGTATCTTTCATTGTATTGAATAGCGAATGCATGAATGTTTGTTTTGATAATGAAGGTGTTCAATTGTGGCATCGAAGATATGGGCATATTGGTTTTTCCAATTTAGAAAAATTAGTAAAGAGAAATATGGTTGATGGGATAAATATTCAAAGCGTAAGCAGAGTTGGATTTTGTGAGTCATGCATCAATGGAAAAATGACAAAGAAAAAATTCGTAACCCGAAATAAGGCAAACAGAGTTTGGAAATTATACATTCGGACGTTTGTGGTCCCATTACGCCAATATCGCAGAGTCAGAACAGATATTTTGTCACCTTTATTGATGACTACTCCAATTTTGTTCACGTTTACCCTATTAGGAAGAAAAGTCAAGTTTTTGACTGTTTCAAAGAATATTCACAAATGGTGCAGGCAAAATTTAATGAAAAAATATCCACGCTACGATGCGATAATGGTACAGAATACACTCCTCGTGAATTTAAGAATTATTGCAAAGAGAATGGAACAATGATCGATTACTCTGTACCATATACACCACAACAGAACGGTAAGGCAGAACGTTATAATAGAATTTTGGTCGAAAAATCAAGGTCAATGATAGATGAAGCAGGTGTTCCGAAATATTTCTGGGATGAGGCAATTAGAACTGCAACTTATTTAATCAATCGGAGTCCTCAATCAAATTTGGGGGATGTTACACCAGCTGAGATTTGGTATGGAAAGAAACCAAATGTGCAAAATCTAAAAATATTTGGAGCAACTGCATACTCTCACATACCTAGACAGATGAGAAATAAATTCGATTCGAAATCTGAGAAATGTGTTTTACTAGGTTATACTCAAAATGCATATAGATTATGGAGTATTGAAAAGAATAAAGTCATCATCTCTAGAGATGTTGTTTTCGATGAAAAAGCATTCTACTTTAAGAAAGATTGGGTAACTATTCATGACGATGTAAATAAAGAAACTGATGGATTAGAAATAAAATCGGGAAAAACTATGGAAACTAAAGAAAATGTAAATACTATATTAGATTCTGATGGCGTGAATGAGTGTGAGAGTGAGTGTGAAGATGAAATGGATGAAACTTTAGTGAATGAGGAAGAAAAGGATAAAGAAACTGAAAACATGTCCGTGAGACCGAAAAGGAACACGAGACCTCCTGATAGATACAAAGATTATCAAACACATATGGCATTTGATGCAATGTTGTTTGTTCAAAATGTACCCCAGGACTATTGTGATTTAGAGAATCGGAATGATAAACAAATGTGGATAGATGCAATGAATAGAGAATTAAATTCTATAAATAAGAATAGAACATGGGTGAAGGTAGTAAAACCCAGAAATAAAAAGGTTCTTGATACAAGATGGATATATTCATTAAAGCCCTTTGAACTGGATGATAGGGATAAATATAAAGCTCGTTTAGTAGTAAGAGGCTTCGCTCAAGATCAAGATTTTGACTATGCTGGAATATATTCACCTGTTGCCAAGATGTGTACAATCAGAACTCTTTCAGCTGTCGGAAATCAATTCAAGTTTCATTTTGAACAATTAGACGTGAAAACCGCGTTTTTAAATGGAGAGCTGAAAGAAGAAGTATATATTTACCCACCTGAAGGTATTGAAAATGAAGAAGGGTATGTATTGAAATTAGAAAAGTCGCTTTGTGGTCTACAACAAGCAGCAAAGTGCTGGAATGACAAGATCAATGGATATTTGACCAAAGCAGGGTTTGAAAGGTCAACAAACGATTATTGTTCATATGTTAAGAGCTACCCAAATGAGAACGTGTATTGATTATTATACGTCGACGATATAATACTGGCAGGTCCAAACTTGAAATTGATAGATGAATGTAAATTGAATTTGATGGAAGAATTTACTGTAAAAGATAAGGGAAGCTTGAAAAACTTTATAGGTTTAGAAATTGATTACAACAGAGATGAAGGAGTTATGATTATAAATCAAAAGAAATATGTATCTGATATCTTGAAGCGTTTTAACATGGAAGAATGTAATCCGAGCTTGATCCCTATCGATCCTAAACTTAAACTGGAAGGAAATGAACACGATAAGGGAATTAATAAACCAGTGAAAGAATTGATAGGGTGTATTATGTATTTGATGTTAGGATCTAGACCAGATATAAGTTTTGCGATCAATTACTTCAGTAGGTATCAGGATAAATTTCCAAACCAAGTTTGGGTACATTTGAAGAGACTTTTAAGGTATATTAAAGGAACATCTAGTGTAAGTTTAGTCTATAAGAGAAAACATTGTTCACCTTGTGAGACCTATGTAGATGCGGATTGGGGAGGTGATGTTGTCGATAGGAAATCTGTCTCAGGATTCTCGATCAGAATATTTGGAAATGCAGTTGCATGGAATACTAAAAAACAAAGTTGTGTCGCATTGTCTTCAACCGAAGCGGAACTAATAGCTTTATGCAGCTCAATTCAGGACGGGATATGGTTCAAGAAATTGTTGACAGACTTTGATGTTCAAATTACTGATATAAAAGTTTTTGAGGATAATCGGAGCTGTATTTTACTGATCAAGAACCCAGAGAATAACCGCAGGGTGAAGCATATAGAAATAAAATACAATTATGTATGCGAGTGCTTGAAAAGGAATGTGATTACTTGAGAACAAATTTGTACCGAAAAACAATTGGCTGATGTCCTCACAAAGGGACTGACAGGTAATCAATTCAGAAAACTGTGTGATATGATTGGTCTTAGTCTTTGATTCGATTCTAAATTGTATATTGTAAAGATTATTTGTACATGAGATTTTATTTTTTTTTTCTTTCAAGAGATTCTTAACATGATGATTTTAAGGAGTATTATTAAGGGATTGTGTTGAGAATATAATAATACTCTTCCTTATCATAGTAGTTACTCTCTAGTTCTTATCCTACAAGTGAACTGAGGTTCACACCTTGATCAACAACGGCGCTGTAATTTCACGTGTTATCTTCTATAGAACGCGGTTGTTCAGTCGGTTGATCGATGCGATAGATTGAAGATGTAATGGAAGTAATATTATGAAATATAATTTCAATCTACACACAAGAATGGTGTTTGTGACTATTAATTAATTGTCCCTAACCTGATATATTTCAACAAAAAAAAAATCGGCTACTTTTTGTTTTCATGTCTCGTATGGAAATATGTTGATCTTTCATGTTTCAAAAGTCTTTTCTGAAGTAGAGCTCGAAGAAAGATTTTCTAGGAGCCGCTCAAGAAAGTTTTGAAAGTTCTAAAAATAGTGAAAATTCTTTTTTCTCAATTTCCCAATGTTTTCTCTCGATGTGGTGGAATTGAGTACGTAAAAGAATAGTAACTTTTTTGAAGTTTCGGCTCGAAATATGTATTTAGGAAGGTCACTCAAAGTTATAAACTCTTTTCAATTCATTGCCGTTAAGGTTCCTGAGCGGCCTGTCAGAATTCATATTAACATTCAATATATGGGGCATTCCACGTTGGATCGGCCGAAAAAAAAGTGACATGTTTCCGATTTAGACCGAATCTGGTGGGGTCAAAGGGGTGCTCGAACAAAGACAAAACCCGGAATATTAGCCTCTTTCATGCAGTCTTATGGATTTTACAGTACAAACAAAAAAAAATCACATTCTTATTCATTTTCAATTTTCTCAACAGGGAGATGAGGTAGAATTCTGGAAAAATCCACACATCTGCTCAACTGAATTCTCTTTTTGGGGAAATTTGGAAAAAATTTTTTTTCACAAAATTTTTCGGAAAAAAAATGATTTTCCTCAAAAAAGTCAATTTATCTCGAAAGGCGTGGTCTTCGATTTTTCCGAGAAAAATATATGTTATAACTGCATCTTTCACGGACATTTTCCACTTTTGAAATTCAAGAAGCCTTCAAAATTGTGGAAGTTATGAACGTTTTAGTGAAGCAACTCGCGTTATGGCATGATTTTGCGCGAGACTAAAATTTCACAGTGCGAGGAAATTATATAATTTTTGGCTTGGTTGTCGATAACCATTTTGCACTCATTTTTTCTTAGTTTGTTATTGTGTGAATTATCATTTGAGGATATACCAATAAAATTTCATAACTACCAAATACGTTATTTACACCAATGTTGAAGTTACGATTTCTTTATTGTTGATTTTACATCATTCGAAGTAGTCTTGAATGCAACAACATTTTCACGGATCGGGGATGCGTGATGGAACGACAGTATTCCTTTCACTGTTTCGCACTCTTCATGACTCGTTTTCAAATACTCAGTTGCAACGTTGTGATCGCCCTGAGAACGAAAGCATCGGTGATAATTTTCCAAACTATCTGAAGCCCACTCATATAGTTTTGCAGCTGTTAGAATCTCATTTCTTGTCCCTCTCTAGAGGCAGTATCGTCTTGCTAGGCGTTTTAATGTACCACCAACACCATCGCAAGCTCCTTTCCATGAGCAGTAGCGAAAAAGTTCCACTCTGCTTCTACCTCAAAATCTTTTTTATGATGACTCGAACTACAAAAATTTTTCTCATTTTGATACTGCTGTGGTGCACCGTCGGAAAAATAGATAATTTTCAAACAACTGCAAATTTTTCTTTCAGAAACTGGATCATTTTTTCCTGGAACATGCACACAGCAATAGTATCATGTTCAAGACAATCCGATATTCCAACGTAGGATAGATGCCCGATCTCATGGGTTGAAATATCATGATAGTATGTGACGAATGGGTGAACTGTCGCTTGATTATTATTCTAATGAAACCCTTGAACGGCTTATTGTGCAACAAATGCGAAGTTTTCTGAGAAATCAAGCGTCACCACAAATTCGCCTGGTTGTAAATTTTCTCCAATATTTTTGAAATGCCGAGATTGTTCCGTAGCAACGAAATCATGTAACTTTAATTTCGTCAATTCCTCCACGAGCGACGAAATAAATTCTTCCTTACTGTCAGTTATGATTTTCAAAGTGGATCTAAATTCAAATTATAATAATTGAGATACGTCATGACAAGAATTAATAACTTCGTTCCAATGTGAGAAAAAAAGTTACCTATCGGTGGAAATCCATTGTTTGTAAGTAATCTTATCAATTTCTGCATTATCAAAAGTTTCAATCAATTTATTGCATAAAATATTTTTGTCCGGGCACGATTTGCATTGGCCTCCGTAACATTCACTACTTGGTACTAAACACAACAAGTGAATCGTTTATTTCCAAAACCCCATAACTGACAAAAGTGAAACTTTTGGGAAATGAAAAAACACTGTATAATTTGATGAATACTTATTCCTTATGTAAGTCTTTTTTATAGGACATACCTAGTACCGAAACGAATGTTTGTCGATGAAAACCTTTGGCCTATTCTCATTATCCTTGACGGAAATAATTCAGATGTACCTGTGTAGTTATTGGGTTTTGCCAACAAACGAACTGGAAACTGGAATAAACTTAATTTCCAAGTATGTAATGGCTAATACACAAGAGTTGGAGTGAATTTTATTGTTTCTAAATTAGTTATACATGATAAAATGGGGGAAAAACATATAAAACATAAGAATACATCTACTAGAACTGTATTTCTTTAATCATCCCCTTCATTGTCGCAGTCTTTATCGGTAGTTGGCCATGTATAAAGTTCTGAATAGAACGGTTGCGCTTCATCCAGTATATACTGGAATATCTTTTTCAGGTCCTGAAGTTTTTTTAGGTTAATTGAAAGCTGCTTCGTATATGCTCTTTCTGTGGGCAATTGAAATGTTGCATCTTTACGAATATTAAATATTCGGACCTGAAGAAGATATTCCAGTATATACCGGATGAAGCGCAACCGTTCTATTCAGAACTTTATACATGGCCAACTACCGATAAAGACTGCGACAATGAAGGGGATGATTAAAGAAATACAGTTCTAGTAGATGTATTTTTATGTTTTATATGTTTTTTCCCCATTTTACTATGTATAACTAATTTAGAAACAATAAAATCCACTCCAACTCTTGTGTATTAGCCATTACATACTTGGAAATAGAGTTTATTCCAGTTTTCAGTTCGTTTGTTGGCAAAACTCTATAAGTACACAGGTACATCTGAATTATTTCCGTCAAGGATAATGAGAATAGGCCAAAGGTTTTCATCGACAAACATTCGTTTCAGTACTAGGCATGTCCTATAAAAAAGACTTGCATAAGGAATGAGTATTCATCAAATTATAGAGTGTTTTTTTATTTCCCAAAAGTTTGATTTCTGTCAGTTATGGGGTTTTGGAAATAAACGATTCATTTCTGATGTCAGTTATGGGGTTTTGCCAATAAACGCATATTTCTCAAGTTTTGAACGGGGTACAGTCATGATAGACATGCGATATTACACCAAACGATACGCCTTTATGCTGGCTACGATATCCGATGAAAAAACGATTTTTGAAAAAAATGTCGGTTATGGGGTTTTGGCAATGAACGATTCAAGTATTGGAGGAGCGATTTGTATGCGTTTTTCCCATGAATAGGAATGTCCCAAGTTCCAGTCAATTGACTCAATTTGTAACCTGAAAATGAATTTTTTAGTAGAATGTTGCTTAGAAGTGATTCAAACTCCCCGCTGTTCAAAAGTATGTATAATTTAGTGTCCGGAGGCAAGAACCGACGATACGCTCAGACTGCGGGATGAGTATTGTTCAAGCCGTGACGTCAGGAGTCGAAAAGAAAAATCGGAATTCCGAAAATCTGAAGATACTGGGCGATAGGGCTTGAGAAATCAACAGGAGTCTTCCTTTCCAATTTTTTCCTTTGATCAATAGTTTTTGAGAAAAAAAATGAAAACTACCTATTTTTTGCAACCAAAATCAATGTTTTTCAATATTAAACTCGTCATAACTCGGTCATTTTTTTATGTATCTCAGTGAATCTTACAGATTCTGATTCGTAAGACTTCCCCGATGACGAAAATGTTGAACAAATTCGTAGAAATTCATAACAAATTTATAATCTTTCAATACGAAGTGAAAAGCATGTTTTCTATACTTTGGGATCAAAAAGTGATGGGGGAAATGTGAGATACAAAAACCTTCAGCGACAAAGTTGTTCGTTAGTATATGGACAAACTTTTTGGAGAGTTTCAGATCGATCGGATTATTAGTTTGCAAAATCCAGCGATTTTTTCATGAGTGCGCAACGGTTATTTTGCATGCTTTTAGGACGTGTACCCGCTGAACATCGACATCTGTGAGGAAGATTGTGTTTGTTCGATTTCCCAACGTAGATTTATATTTTCGGGTCAGAGAATTCAAATATCGAACTATTCTTGCGAGCCTCCTCACCAATTCGTTTTTTATGAATAATTTTATTGCAAAAAACTTACACACTAATGTGAAGAAAGATATTTATATAAAGTATTTTTATACTTTTTTACATAATTTACCTTCATATATCATAAAAGATACTATTTTTTTGTAACATTATAGTTCCGCGTCTTACAGAATAATCAGAGTTACCAATCATCAAGTGAATTGTAAGTAATACTGAACATCTCACCTCATATCACAGTTTTCGATAATGCAAGTACTCATCGAATTCGTGGACTGTATTTTCTCTCGTTTCACTCTTTGATGTTTTTACTTTTCACACTCATTTCTGTCATGTATTTTTCAAAATATTCTTTCCCTTCAGGAGTCAAAAACTTCAACAAAGCCTTCAAATCTTTTATTTTTTCTGCACTTATTCCTATTTGTTTAGCGGGTGGAGCATTTCTTAAATCATCATATATAACTGACTTGTCGATAGAATACGTCTTTGGAGTGCCCTTATAATTTTCTTAAACATCAAGATCACCGTTTGGATAATACTCAATTATCACAGCTTTTGTAATCTTCAGGTGTTTCGGAATTTTATATCTACCCTGCATTACAGATTCAAAATCTTTCACGAGACAGTTCTCTCGTTCCACTATAGTGAGAAGCGGACTTCTTGCATTCCTGATTAATTCGATGTACTCTTTCTCGGTTTCAATAGTTTCTACCATTTTTCTCTTTTGACCGTACATGCCGGAATTCCTATCACACTGACAATATGAGCGTCCCTTAACGGGAAACAAATGATGAATGGCGACTTGAAATTTCTGTGACAAGAGTGATAAGAACACCATCACTGTATAGTTCTTATTTTGTCTGCCGTATGAATCAGAGAACAGAAATATTTTATTGTAACAATGCAACTTGAATAATTCCAAAATAACATGCAGCAGGAAATTGCACACCGTGTTTCCGCCTTTTTTTAAGGATGCTTCCATGAAAAAAAACATTGAGCTTGGTGATACACTACCAGTGGGGACATGAACGTGAACGTTAAATATATGAAGCCAAATGACCGCAAATAAAACTGAGCTGAAACCGGAAGTTTCGGTAATGGAAGATTCTGTCCAAAATCGAATTCGAGGCATAAGTTTTCTCCATAAGTTGCTCACATTGTGTCCTTCAAATTTTTATGTGCTTCAATTTTTCGTTTGTGCTCTTTTGCAGCTGGTTCATTTTGCTTCCCGAGTTTCTCATTCTCATAACATTCGTCGCAACAATCCATTCTGGGAACATCGCATGTGAAATTTACAAAATGATCAAAATATTCAGAATACGTAGATTCTGTTAGTGGAACGTCATCACTTCCAGTTTTGGATTTGTAATAATCAAGAAATTTGTTATATAAACCCGTTAAACTCAAATGAATATCACGAACATGCTTTAATTCCGAAGTCCTATAATGCGATTTTGAATGAGAAAGACTTTGGCAGTGCTGAAGAATGAGCCTTTTCAGATCATTGGTTAATGTTGTAAAATGATCAAAAGTTTTCCCACGCATATCCTGGAGGCCTTCATCATTTTTCAGTTTATTTTGGACCGTTATTAATCAAGCTCTTTTGACACCAATGACTGCGAGTAAAAGACTTTGACAAATTTCGAATTCACCATGAGCTTGAAACAGATGAGGAAAACAGTAATGCCATCGTAGATATTTTACTGAGTCATTACCAGCAGCAGACTCTATCTGCTTCATCAGTGTGCTTGAAAAAACATTTTGTGACGCATAATCCCCAAGTTCCCAAAAAGTATCGTGCACTTTTTTCTGGTGCTGGCTCTCAATTTTCAAGAAGCATTTTCTCCCACAGCGAAGGACGATATCCCGAAATTTTCTCGCAGGCACGATTTTCCCCGTTGATGAAGATTTGTATTTTTTTCCCTACAGAATTCAAAAGCAACAGTATAAATCTATCAAAACATCCATACAGCACTAATGTCTCACAGAATATCACAGAAATATTCTGGAAATATTGGAACGTCTCAGTATCCATGAGCACATCAGTTCAAAGAGAGTTTGTAACAAATTCATTTGGAACTATGGAAATCCAAAATGCACGCATTGGAAACCTTTTCTGAACTTGAGTACTGTGTCGGTAATACCTCAAAAATATTACAGAGATATTCTGGAGACATTGAGGCTTCATATACTGGAAAACATACTTTTCTGAAATGGGATCAACAGAAAATTTTGTTATTCCAACAAGATTTTTGTTTTCTCAACCAACCCTTTGGTATTGAAAATAAGAATGATTCCTGGAAAATAAGGTCAACCAAATTCTTTTGTTCGAACCACAAAAGTTTTGCTGGGATAACAACATTATCTTCTTGATGACATTTCAGAAACATTATTTTGTTGTGTTTTACAAAACATTTTTTCAAGTATAGTGCACCTAATGCAACAAACACAACAAATCACTTTTCTTTTGTACAGAGAATTTGTGGAAACTGCATTTACTGAATGAGTATCGTTATATGATAACATTGTAGTGATTTGAAGTAATTATCTACACGGCACATGCCCCAAATGAACCCCCGTTATGTTAGTTCCGAAAGAATTCGTAATGAATTTTTGAGAATTCTCAAAAAATCCTTTTTGAATACCAGAGATTCATAAAGCATTTATTCTAAGCTATCATAACAGAGACTTTTGAAGAATCTCACAATGGATTCATAAAGGATTCTCCACGACCACATCGAGGCAAGGGTTCTGTGTCGGCATTGATAAAACTCGTATAGGCAGCTACTTTTGAATGTTAGCACAATTTAATGTCTAATCTAGTTAAATGTATGTTTTGCAGATTCAATTGGAATTTACACTTTCGACATGACGCATTATAAACAGGACTTCAATACCAAAATATTAAGTAGGGGGTATTTTGATTATCACGTTTTATTTGGGGTTCAAAATTTTGAATCAGATACATACTTGGTTTCAAGATTGTTTTGCGATATTACGTTTCCATGAACCACCATTCCTTGTTCTTTTTCGGCCTTTTTGTGATTTTTCCAGACTTTCCATCTTCTCATCACACATATTTATACGTTAATGAATGATGAATTATCAATTACTTCAGAAACATCATGAAGACAAAAACAACAGTACAAATTCTTCCTTGTTCATAAATGTTCATGCACGTTGAGGGATGAATATCATGAATGCTGAGTTTTGATATTAAATGATCAAAACAAAAGGAAATAGAACAACCACGAAGATAGCTGTAGATTATTATAATGAATGAAAAACGTTTGCCAACGCGCAACTTTCAAAAGCAGGATAGATTGTATTTCATCAGTGGCAGTTTTCATCAAGAATAAATTCATTCGATTTTCAATTATAATTTGTGTATATATACACGCAACATGAATTTCCCAATTATCAATTCACCAAAAAAAATCATGGAAAAAGAAAACAATGAAATTGGAGTTTATCAACATGAGTCGCAAAATCGTATGAAAAGAGAATAGTATCTGACTTCAAATTTTGAATCTCAAAAAAACCCTTCGATCTCCCTAATTCCACGTAATCAGTATATTTTCTAGTACTTCTTCGTCTCACTTACAAGCAGATACCCATGGGTTTCCTTCACTGAAATAATTCTATTGCTCGCACTAGACGATCTGACGTCGTTGATAATTCAGTTTTTGGATCTCATCAGAATTGTTCGATTTTCCAATTTCTCAACCTAAAGAATCTCAATCTATGTGAAGAAACCAAATTATGAGAAGTATTTTGATCTCTATTCAAATATCATAATTATATTTAAATAAAAAATTCGGATACTGAAAAATGATATGTACAAAATTGATCAGTTACAGGATAAGAAATCTTTTTTGTTCCAATACTTTTTTCATGAAATCAACATTTAGTAGATGTCGTTGTTTTGAACCAATCGATTGTTTATTATAAAATTGAATGAGCAACCTTGCCAAAATAGTTTGATTCCCTGATTTGAAACTTCTTCCTTACAAGGATGAGGAACTTCATTAATTGGGACAATTTTTCTTCAAAGTCAATAGTTTGACCATAAAAACGTTATAAACAATGAAATTGTTGATAAAAAGAAAGAATTTCGAATCTAGCAAATACAGTTCGATATTCAAATCTTATGACTTAAAAAACACAAATCCACATTGAAAAATCGAACTAATACAATTTTCCCCGCGGACTCTGATATTTAACCGGTACACATCGTAGAGGAATGCAAAATAACCGTTGCGCGCTCATGAGAAAATGGCTGGATTTTGCAAACTGATAATCCGATCGATCTGAAACTCTCCAAAACGTTTGTCCATATACTAACGAACAACTTTGTCGCTCGAAGTTTTTTGTATCTCACATTTTCCCCACCAATTTTTGATTCCAAAGCATAGCAAACATGCTCTTCACTTCGGATTAAAAAATTTTAAATTTGTTATAAATTTTTACAAATTTGTTCAACATTTCCGTCATTGGGGAAGTCTGACGAATCAGAATCTGTGAGATTCACCGAGATACATAAAAAAATGACCGAATTATGACGAGTTCAATATCGAAAAACATCGATTTTGTTTGCAAAAGATAGGTAGTTTTCATTTTTTTTCTCAAAAACTATTGACCATAGGAAAAATTTGGAAAGGAAGACTTGTATTGATTTCCCAAGCCCTATCACCCAGTATTCTCAGATTTATGGAATTCCAATTTTTTCTTCGACCCCTGACGTCACGGCTTGGACAACACTTATCCCGCACTTCGAGCGGATCGTCGGTTCTTGCATCCGGACCCTCAATTTACCTTCGATCATCAGTTTAACATTTTGATGGATAATGCAAACGCATACAGTGTGAGTTCCACTAGCCCCTGCCAAAATGCATTCGGTTGGCCGAAGCTCAGCAAATTTGGAAAATCCAACTTGCAAATCCGAAAACTCAAATTTGAAGCACCGGTATAATTCTTGTAAGTTGCAATGAAGAAGTCTTTCCTGGGTTTTTTCTTTGAAGCCATCACTATTTTTAATCAAGACATGATCTTTCATTCCTGGGAGTTCTCTTGAGTTTTGCTCACATAGATAAAACTGCGTTATTGCAGCGATCGTTTCATCTGGGAGTCCTTTTCCGATTTGTGCGTCAGGCACAGGAAGCACTCCCTTTTAATTTCTCAATTTTATCGCTTGATTGGTCATGTATTTAGGGCGGTTAAATCGTTTTGTTATATCAGTGACTTCGGCGAAAGATGGCAAAGATGTTCAAATTCGGAACTTATCGTCTCTGAAATAGTCACAGTTTATTTCATTAATCAAACTACCGAATCACAAGTGGCCGTACATTCATAATTAAGGAAAGTATTGGGATTCGATACATTTCCATTTCATGTAATTATCGTTCAACAATATTTGGAGTTTGCAACTTTGAAATGTAGGATATCAAGAATTATATATTTATTCATGTAGGATTCAAGAATGATATATTCATTGATATAGCAAATAATATAAAGTTAGAAAGTCAATAATTCGCGATCACAGATACAACGCTCGACATTCAGGTCTTTTCGCTTTGCCCTCTTCTCGGCAACTGACTATCGAGAGGTGGTGGCTCTCGCATCAGACCCACAAGGGCCGTATCTATTCGAGGTCCTTATAATTCTAGCGCCCCACATTCGGCCATTCCTGCAATCACTCCGTCTCGGAAGTGCTGAGGGGATACTCTTTCATTTAATCGGCTGCTGTAGAGGTGATATTAGGGCCTTCGCGTTCACCTATTTTGATTACTTCATACCGATTACCTCTCTTAACTTTAGATATTTTATATGGACCTGAATATTTTTGTTTAAATTTCAATCCTGAACCGAATTGCGTTCTCTTTATAACTACAGCATATCCTTCCTTATATATATTAGGTTGCTCACATCGCTTATTGTATACCAATTTATTTTCTTCTTGTATCGCTTTTATATTTTGCTGCGCAACTTTACGCAGTTCTGATCGTTCGTCGCTGAATACTTGAGCAGCTTCAGATTCTATTAATGTGATTATCTCTAAGTCTTCCTTTTGTTCCATTGGCACCCCAAAAAGTAATTTGAATGGTGACATTTTAATACTCCGCTGATAAGTACTATTAATACACTTCTGAACACGACTGACATATTTATACCAATGTGAGGGGTTATCGATTGACAATTCAGCAAGTACAGGAATTATTATACGATTTATGCACTCGACCCGCCCATTTCCACGTGGTACACCAGTTGTAGTGGAAATTAATTTGATTCCTTCTTGTTGACAATAATTCTGAAATTCAGAAGATGTGAACGCTGTACCTCTGTCACATATTATTCTACGTGGACTGCCAAATACTCTTTGCTGCTCTCTGAATCCATCTATCACTTCCTTAGCAGCTACTGTTTTGGTTGGGTATATCCATACAAACTTACAGAATCCATCTATAATGACAAGCAAATACTTATACAGTTTGTTTGTACTCGTCATGGAACCCAAATGATCCATGTGGGAAGTGTCCAATGGCACGTCTCCTTTTGGTATTGGCAATAATTCATCCTCTTTTTTCCCTTCTTTTTTTTCTGTAAGAATGCAAGGTATACAACAACTAATATACTGTTCAAGTTTTTCTTTTAAATTAGGTATATAGTAATCTTTACGAATTCCTTCCTGCATTTTCTTCACTCCAAAATGTCCACTATTATGAATTTCTCTAATTACGTCTAGTTGCATACTAGTAGGTAATACAATTACATTACAATCCACATTTCGTTTCATTAACAATCCATTATACAATATACAATCTTCGTATGGTTCTGTTTGTAATAACTGTTGAAAGACTTTAAGCCTCTCTTCTCTTTCTTGAGCTTCACCTATCGCAGTAAGAAATGTATCCTTAACTAACATTATTGGCGACTTACTTAATGCGTCAACATGCCTTAGTCGCTCAGCAGGACGATGCTCTACTTCGTATACAAATTCTTCGAGGGCAAGAGCCCAACGAGCAATCTTTGGAGAAAGATCTTTTTTCTGCATATTTTTTCTAAATGAATCACAATCTGTAACCAGCTTGAAATGAATTCCAAGTAGATAAACCCGAAATTTTTGTACTGCCTTAATTACGGCGAAAATTTCCAATTCATATGAACGGTATGTCTTTTCGCAATCTGATGTTTTCCTACTAAAATAATAGACTGGATGAAAATCTGTTTCATTTTCATATCTTTGTAACAATACCGCACCATGTCCACCTTTACTTGCGTCAGTATGTACCTCGGTTATTGCCAGAGGATTATAAATTCGTAATATTGGCGCTCCTATCAGTGCATTTTTCAATCTATTGAAGGAATCTGACTGTTCTTTACCCCAAATGAAAGTATAATCTTTTTTCAATAAATCTGATAGCGGTCTTGCTATTGTAGCATATTCTTTAATAAATTTGCGAAAATATCCCGTAAGCCCTAAGAATTGGTGTAACTGTTTTGAAGAAGTTATGTTGGGAAAATATTCAACCGCTTCAATGTTTGATTCTGTTGGTGAAACATTACCGTTTTCTATTTCATAACCTAAAAATTCAACGCGTGTTTTTATGAATTTACATTTATCCCAATTAATATCTAATCCGTAATTTGCGGCTACTTGAAGTGTTTCCTTGAGTTTGAGAAAGGCGTCTTCTTCATCTACACCCGGAATTATCACATCATCCATATACCAACTTATAATTTTCCGCTTTATCAAATCATCAAATACTTCCCGTACGAATCGCAAAAAACTACCAGGACTATTACAAAAACCGAATGGTTCCCGCAGAAACTCATACTGCGCGTCAGGTGTTACAAATGCGGTAAACTTACAACTTTCTTCTACAATCGGCACATGAAAGAACCCATTTCTCAAATCGATAATCGAAAAAACACGTGCATTTGCTAATTCATCTATTTGATCTTCTATCAACGTCATGGGTTGACGGTCTTTCACGACTTTTTTATTCAATTCGCGGTAGTCTATGCAAACTCTATACTTGCCGTTTTTCTTAGGTACAATTATAACAGGACTAGCATATTCACTCTTGCTTGATTGAATAATACCTTTTTCCAACCATTCACGAAGCTGATCATTCAATATTTGTTTTTCTTTCGGTGCTAAACGCCTAGGCTGCAAATTAACAGGTGTATCATCGTTTAACACTATTTTCATTTTTACACTACTTTCAACATCATTTCTATGCTTATAGTCCTTGATTAGCTGTTGCACTTCTTGACGGTAAGGTCCACTCACATCTAATTCATTAAATATGGCATCACTAATTAACATCAATTCACTGCACTGATTTTCCCTTCATTAGTTGTACTGCATTCTTCTCCCTCCACTAACTCGTCACATGGTTGTTTTGCTCCATCGTATTCCAGTTGATTAGACGATAGATGACGAACTTGAACACATCCACCGCGTATATTAACTTCTACTTCTTTTAGGAAATCGTGGCCAAGGATCAGCTGTGTGTCCATGCACCTGATCGGTACGACATAAATTTCAGTCTGAAAAACATCCTTGTTTATCATTAGACTGGTACGAAATTTGCCAATTGGTTTCGTAATGTCTTTACCGAATCCTGAAAAAATTCTGGACGTTGATTGTAGATTCGGACAACCGATCATTTCATACACGTCATATCTCATTATATTCACCTCACTACCAGTGTCCACCAATGCAGGACAGTTTACACCATGAATTTCCACGTCCAAGTATTAATTCTGATTAACAGCAACACAGTTCACTTGAGACGCACTGGGTTTCGGTTTTTTCCCTTTCGGACAATTGGGAGCGATGTGTCCGAATTCATTACAACCGAAACATTGTACTCCTTTCTCCTTATGTGTGCAATTCTTGAGATTGTGTTCGATTGATCCGCATCCATAGCAATGGATTTTCTGTGTTTTTGATTGTTTACCTTCTTTTTCTTCTCTCTTTCCTTCCCGATGGTTAAAATGCTGTTTACTTCCTTTCATTTTCTCTTTTCTTCTATCGTAGACGTCCAATGGTTTTTTCATGCTGTGTAAAGAATTTGCACCATACAACATTGTTTTGTTTACTTCGCTATCTTGAATGCCATTGATGATATGTTCGATGAGGGCTTCTTTCTCCACATTTCCTTGACTCGCAATTTCTTGCATTGCGACGATATATTGACGAGCACTTTCATCCGGTTGGCTTTTTCTCCTTGCCAACTGTTTATGTATTATAGCACTATTAACTTCTGTTTTAAATTCACGTAACAGTTTCTTTTTTAATGATCTCCATGATTTTACGCTTTTTTCGTACGTAATGAACTGTTTGGCCGATCCTTTTAACATTCTTTTTCCATATAATAACAATGAATGTCGTCCCATTGTAATAATGTAGCCAGTTCTTCGAAATCTGTAAGCCACTTCTCTATCGGTAACTTATCATCACCCGTGAAGTACACTAACGTTTCGTCCACATCTTTAATTGTGAATTTCGAAGTACTCCGAGGTATTCTCCGTCGGTCATTATCATGTACTGGTTCCTCATCCTCCGACGTTTCTGTTTCATCGTCTTCACTTTCTGTTTCTTCTTCGGACTTTTCATCTTCATCGAACTCTTCATCTTCTCCTATTTTACTCGCTTCTATATGATCTATTAATATCTGTCTTAGTGTTTCTTCGTGTTTACTTTTTGCTTCCAAATCCAATCGTTTCAATTCGTCTCTTAATTCCGAAACTTTCATCTGGTTTACTTCTTCCTTTGTTAACCTGTTCGTTTCGTCTCGCTTCGGTATGATCGTAGCGTCGAGATCGTCTCCTTTCGACGTGGCGTTGTGATTGTCTTCTTTCGACATGGCGTTGGTATTGTCTTCTTCCACCGTTGAGTTGCCATTTTTCTTTATTGTGCCGTTTCCGGGCATATTGTATTGCGATGCTTTCCACGTAGACTCAATTAACAACTTAACAACTCAATAATAATTGAGATTTATTAACTTCGAAAATACACATCGATTCAACACTCCCGTTAAATACTTCAACAACGTATAGAACCACGGAGTGACTTTCAACGTATATGACGCAACAACTTTTGTTTCCTTCGCGTTACCATCTAATCCCTCGCGATATTATTCACATAGGACGAGCCCCCATATGTAGGATATCAAGAATTATATATTTATTCATGTAGGATTCAAGAATTATATATTTATTGATATAGCAAATAATATAAAGTTAGAAAGTGAATAATTGGCGATTACAGATACAACGCTCGACATTTAGGTCTTTTCGCTTTGTCCTCTTCTCGGCAACTGACTATCGAGAGGTGGTGGCTCTCGCATCAGACCCACAAGGGCCGTATCTATTTCAGGTTCTTATAATTCTAGCGCCCCACAGAAATATCACCGGGATGTATTTTTGGCCTGGAACTTTTCTTGGTACGTGGTCATGACTTCTTCGTAAGCTTTCACTTTATCGTCATTGTCGATAGCAATTTCCACATTTGTGATTTCTTCGAATTTTCGCTTGATGGTTGCTTGTGCAGATTCTACTTTTTCAGTCACATATTTCTTTTTAAAAAGCCTATCGAGATAAAAAAATTATTGATAGATGGTAATGATTACACTGAGAGGAAAATGTATATAGTTACTGTAACTAGAACGTCTCAACTGAACATTATCAATGGGATCTACTGAGAATTTGATTGATTCAATCAAAAACTCGGAGTTGATTCATTCTTCTAAGAATATTCGGTTGAGACCTTTTAGTTACATTAATCATATAAATCTCCCCGTGTATAAGCAGAGTTTTTCAATGGAATCGAGAATGTAATGCATTTGCATACTTGCTATCGTCAATTCGGCTCTCATCTGAAGCAGCAAGTGCAGTATTGAGTTTTTGTTTACGTACACTCTGTTCTGTGAATTCTTCTGCTTTATCGTCGTTGTCCGACGAGCATAATTCTGAGTGTGATTGGGGGGCTTGTTCTGGTTGGACCCCATTAATTTGTATCCTACATCTGGTGCAAACTACTGCATTATCAGGTACCGATTCAAATTTCTGTTGATTTTCCTCCGATAATCTTCTCAAGTCTTTTACACTACCTACAAAGAAGGAAAGAGATTACAACAATAGTGGAGCGAGCTAAAAAGTGCTACGTCTATAATGCAAAAGAACATTACTCAACAATTGGAAACTTGAACGCGTAAAAAAAGACTACTGATATACAAGAAATTACGGCCACTGCGAGTTCCGAATAGATTCCAGCAAAGCTTTTTCTTTGGCGGACCCATCGATTCATAAGTAAAGTCGAATAATTTGAATACTTAACGAAAATCCGCTATGAAAATTCGAAGGTTTCCACACAACTTTTGTACAAGAACAAACATCAGCCGGAAACAAATTGATTGTGATCTAAACAGGCTAACCTCAGTCGCATCAACATATGAATAACGCGTAACAACAATTGAAATCAGCCGAATGCAAGTCGACAGTTATCTAAATAAACTGAAGTTGATCGCATCGCAGCCGAGTGGAACATTTTAAATGCACGAAGAAGTCATGACCACGTACCAAGAAAAGTTCCAGGCCGAAAATACATTCCGGTAATATTTCGAAGTTGAAAACTTCAAATATTGTTGAACGATGATTACATGAAATGGAAATGTATCGAATCCCAATACTCCCCTCAATTATGTACGTACGGCCACTTGTGGTTCGATAATTTGATTAATGAAATAAACTGTGACCTTTTCAGAGACGATAAGTTCCGAATTTCAACATCTTCGCCATCTTTGTTCAAATTTACTGATATAATGAAACGATTCAACTGCTCTAGATACATGGTCAATCAAGCGATAAAATTTGGAGATGAAAAGGGAGTACTTTCTGTGCCTGACGCACAAACCGGAAAAGGGCTCCCAAATGAAACGATCGCCGCAATGAGGCAGTTTCCCCTATGTGAGGAAAACTCAAGAGGAGATCCGGGAATGACATATCATGTCTTGATCAAAAATAGTGATGGCTTTCAAGGAAAAACCCAGGAAAGACTTCTTTATTGCAACTCACATTTGTGTCAATAACGTACTTGGTAGTTATAAAATTCTATTGGGATATCCTTCAATAATCATTTACACAATAACAAATTGAGAAAAAATGGTTGCAAAATGATTATCGACAACCAAGCCAAAAATTGTATAATTTCCTCGCACTGTGAAATTTCAGTCTCGCGCAAAATCATGCCATAACGCGAGTTGCTTCACTAAAACGTTCATAACTCCCACAATTTTGAAGTCTCCTCGAATTTCAAGAATGGAAAATGTTCGTGAAGGATGCAGCTACAACATATATTCTTCTCGAAAAAATCGAAGACCGGGCCTTCCGAGATAAATTGACTTTTTTGAGAAAAATAATTTTTTTTCCAAAACAGTTTGGGAAAGAAAATTTTCCAAAAATTCCCTCAAGAAGAGAATTGAGTTGAGCAGATGTGTAGATTTTTCGAGAATTTCACCTCATCTCCCTGTTGAGATAATTGAAAATGAATAAAAATGTGATTTTTTTTTGTTCGTACTGTAAAATCCATACAACTGCATGGAAAAGGCTAATATTCGGAGTTTTGTCTTCGTTCGAGCACCTCTTTGACCTCACCAAATTTGGTCTAAATCGGAAACATGTCAGTTTTTTTGCTGCCGATCTGACGTGGGATGCCCCATACACTATTACTTCCAATCAACACCTCAATAGATAAGAATACAGAACGGGATGAGAAAGAAATTCAATACGACACGAGAATTTGAATTTTCCTAATAAATAAATTCAATCGATTCCAAAAATTGAATCAATTATATGAACCGGAATTCGGTTGAATTCATCAACTAGAACAACTAATTGATTATTTAATAGATTTTACACATTTTTTCTTTAAATTTTCGATTTTTCACTCGAAAAAATTAAAAATTCATCAATGGATTTGAAAATGTTCATAAATTCTCAGCTCCTTCAAACACTGAATATTTTGAGCTGTTACTTCGAAGAAGTTACTATTTTTCTTAGTACTAAATTCCACCACAGCACAGTGGGGCCAAATGCCAAAAAGCTGGCCAAAACCCCAAAAATGAAGTTTGTAGTTGGGGATATTTGACCCTTGGGATAAGTAAGGTGATGTCCCAAGTATTGGAATTCTGATATAAGAAGATCTGATCCCCTCCCCCTGCCCTTGTGTACCAGTTGCAAAATACCCTCCTTGAAGTATAATCCGCGTGATTGAAAGACAGTAAAATAACGAGCATGTTCAAAAAAACGCTGTGTCTCGAAAAATGAACCGATTTAACTTTTTCAAATTGGAGTCTATTACTGAAACTGGTTTTTGAAGGAATAGTAGAGAATTACGCAAAATTACGTCGTTTAACTTACTGGAGGTGGTAGATGGGAATCTGACCTAAACATCAGAAAAGAAAAACGGCTGCCCATGTCTGCCCCTAAGCAATTCCGCCATGTTTTTGTGCAGGAAATCACAAAAAATCAGACGGAGTGATGAGGAGTCCTTAGATCCGTCTGAAACTTGATATGCAGAAGTTTGTGGGGTCGCTGATTATGAATCCGTTGTCTTCATTTCGGAATTCAAAATGGCGGATCCAATATGGCGGACGAAAATTGAAAGAAATCATCGGATTTTCTTCAAATCCGTTACCCAGGGGTTTCTGAGGGCGCTGATTACGAATCCGTTGTTTGAATTTCAAAATTCAGAATGGCGGATCCAATATGGCGGATGAAAATTGAAAAAATCATCGGATTGCCTTCAAACTCGGTACCCTTAGGTTTTTAAGGTCGCTGATTCCGAATCTGGTGTCCGAATTCCGGAATTCAGAATGGCGGATCCAGTTTGGCAGAAAAAAATGGAAAAAATCATCAGATTTCCTTCAAACTCGGTATCCAGGGTTTTGTGGGGTCATTGATTACGAATCAGTTGTCAAATTCCAAGAATCAAAGATAGCGTATCTAATATGGTGGACACGAAACTCATAATTCAGTGGATTCGCTTTGAATTTTATCTCAACGTTAGTATGTGTTTTATTTCCAGTGTACATTTGCTGCACGAGGAAAACTGTATGAGATTGATTACCATTCGTTTTTCTTCTCATCGCGGGCTTAGGGTACACAAAAGCCAGAAATCATTGATATTGAGGAAGATGATGGACCATTGAGAGAAAAACAGTATTGCTGGAGAATATTCGTAGTGAATTCACTATGAGTTGATGAATTCACTATGGGAAATGACAATAAAACTACCAACATTTAGTATTATTACTACGAATTTTTGGTAACTTCACTGCTAACATTCTTCAGCGATGCTCTTTTTCCCTAAAGTAACCGTCATTTTCCTAAATGTTTATGAATGTTATTCAAGTATTGATATCTCTTTTCTTTTCGTGAACTGAATTATGACTCGCGATTTGGTGATCGTTCTTATGTTAACCTATCGTTTCCATGGCAACGTAAATAGTTGGTTGTAATCGGTCTGATTTCAAATGGTGCTTATCACAATTGTGCAATAGCTGTCACCGAATTCTTACTCTTGCTAGTGATCGTTACCGTAAACTTTCTTCCGCGTGTAAGTTTGAAGCTTGGTGAATATTTTTCGTTTCTTAAAATCATCCAATGTTAACATACAATTCCAAATGAGATGGATTCCGCTGCCATAGGTAAGTGTTTCAACAACCTATATTTTCTTAGTAGTTTAATTTGAACAGTTGACTGCAAAAAAAATTAGCTTAAGAGGGTTGAATCCAACCCAGGAAAATTAGGACAATTTTCAGAAACACATGGGGTTTCCGTAGCGAATTTTATCGAATTCTACAACGTTTGTAGATTTCAAAGATGATTCAATATCTATGACTCGGAGAGAGATGTACAATATTTTAAGGAGCAGTCCTCTACCTACGTTGGATGAAAAGTTCACTTTCCTTCAAGGAAAAATCATCGAGATAACGTGTTGTCCATATAAAAAAACTACAGAGATCTCTAACCTTTTATCTACTTTCAAATGTGTATTTAAAAAGAGATGGGAATCTTCTCAAAGGACCGAAGAACGATTTCTTGGAAATAATGAAGAATGGTTAAAACAAGAGGTAGTGTTTTGTACTTTCAGGAATCCCCATTCTGTAACTGTTCACACGCAAGTGGGAAGACCTCTTGTTGAATTCAACGAATGTTCAGAAAGAACGAAACGTAGGAAAACGGAGAATATCAGAGTAAATACTCCTATCTCAGAGCTGTCTTACGCCACACAAATGTTTTTGAGAGCGTCTGGACAGATCGAAGCCGCAAAAATTGTAAAGGATGTTGCATCTTCTGATCCTGAGCTTGCCAAAATGTATATGAAAGGTTATCAAACTTTCAAGCGAAATGAGCCAAAGATGTTGAATGATGAAGATGCTCTAGCTCTCCTAGTAGATGCCGAGCTCTCAAAACATCAGTACTGCTTATTGCGTGAAGCTGATCCGCAGAAATTTCCACCTTATAAAAAAATTCAACTGGCCAAACGCATGTGTTTCCCTGACAAGGAATTTATTCAAATAACAAAAACCTGCGCTGTTGTGCAACTACAAGCACTTCTTGATCACACAGCTACACGTATTTTAAAGCTACAGAATTCGGTTTTGTCAACTTTATCTGATGAAGAGTTACAAAACCTGGTACTTATTTCCAAATGGGGGTTTGATGGGAGCTCTGGCCACTCCTCATACAAACAAGCATATCAAAGTTCGGAAGCTAGTGATTCCGCTGTGTTCATTACTTCACTTGTGCCTCTCCACCTACACTGCAATTCAAAAATAATTTGGCAGAATCCAAGGCCATCATCAACCAGATTTTGTAGGCCAATCAAAATAGAGTTTGTGAAAGAATCAACTGAAGTTTCGGTTGCAGAGAAGCTACGGGTTGATAATGAAATAGAAAATCTGAGGGCTACTTCTTTCAGAACTGATGAAAAACATGTTTCAGTGAAACATGAGATGATTTTTTCTATGGTGGACGGGAAGGTATGCAATGCCATAACTGAGACAACCTATACCCAGAAGTGCTATATATGTGGTGCCACATCTAAGGAATTCAACAAAATTGATGATATAGTATCCAGGCCGGTCAAAACCGAAAACCTCCAGTTTGGTTTGTCTTGTCTACACGGCTGGATACGATTTTTTGAGGGCCTCCTGCATTTGTCTTATAAGCTACCTATTCAGAAGTGGCAAGCACGAAAACAAGATGAAGCTTTGGTGGAAGAACGAAAAAAGGTTGTACAGAAAAGTTTTAAAGAAAAATGTGGCCTCATGGTCGATGTTCCTAAGCCAGGGTTTGGGAACTCAAATGATGGGAACACCGCTAGGCGATTTTTCGCACAACCCTAAGTTTCTGCCGAAATCACAGGGGTGGATGTCAACCTAATACAACGACTTCATGTAGTATTAGCTACCGTTTCAAGTGGCCATGAAATAGACGTTGAAAAGTTTCGGAGTTACGCTTCAGACACGGCACACTACTACGCGACAAAATATCCGTGGTACCCAATGTCACCTACGATGCACAAGTTTTTGATCCACGGACCTGAAATCATTGCATCTGCTCTTCTACCTATAGGCCAATTGACTGAGGAAGCACAAGAGGCTCGTAACAAAGATTTTAAAAGGTGAAAATGATGTATATCACTTAATAATAGTCTATATTTGTCACAGTGGACTCGACACTTTGAAGGGAAAAATTTGACTCCTCAAGTACTGCAATCAGTTTGATACATTGCACAATACGTTTTTGACTACTAGGCAAACTATATATTTATGGTAACCACGAGAATATATGTTCGCGAAGATTGTTTCGTTCTGGTAAGGAATTCGGGGAATTATGAATATTCATATACTTTTTTTTATTAATGAGCCACATTGTTCATCCTCTGGAAACATAAATTCATAGACTAGAAAACAATTTTGAGAATCAAGTAAACTTATGAATTAGAGGATTTATTCAAAACTTTATACTGATGACCCCAAAGTGCAGCTGCTTTTTGTTTTTCCTTGATTTTGCTTGTCATGTTGAGATCAAAAGCTTTAACGGTGTCGATGAATACATAATTATATTCAAATATCTTAACAACATTCATTTCCAAAGGTACCGAGAGCATCACTCCAGGAAATGCAGTAGAGAAAAAACGAATGAAGACATTTTTAAATGGCTCCTTTTGAGTTCTGATCCAATGTTATCGAGTAAAAGACAGTTGCCCAAGAAAAAACTAAAGTTTCTCCCTAGAGACGTGTTAAGCCTGATCAAAACTCCGGATATGCTTGATAAAGACAACGTAACTTTCCCATTATCTTCCTCTGAGAGTGAAGAAGAAGACTGATCTGAGTAAAAAAAGTGTGGCAAAAGTAAAAACCATTACGATTTCAGTTTTTTATATTATTGTATATATTGTGAATGTATATATCTTTCGATTTAACACATTTGGTGTGTTAATATCATTCGATAATTATATTAATAATGATTCAATGTTGGAAATAATAATAATAATTATCATAATAGGAACAACAAAATGGGCCGTTCAGTTCTTGTTTAATATTAAGTTAGGAATGAAGTTTTGATTTTTAGCATCCGCCATCCTGAATTTCGGAATTCTGACAGCGGATTCGTGATCAGCGATCCCGAAAACCCCTGGGTACCGAGTTTGAAGGGAATCCGATGATTTTTACAATTTTCGTCCGCTATATTGGGTCCGTTATTTTGAATTTTGAATTTCAGACCGTGGATTCGTAATCAGCGACCACAGAAACCCCTGAGTACCGAGTTTGAAGAAAATGCGATGATTTTCTTAATTTTTGTCCACCATATTGGATCCGCCATTCTGAATTTCAAAATTTTGACAACGGATTCGTAATTGGTGACCCCAAAAACTCCTGGATGCCGAGTTTGAAGAAAATCCGATGATCTTCTCGATTTTATTCGCCATTTTGAGTTTTGAATTTCGAAATGCGGACAACGCACAGTGGGGCCAAATGCCAAAAAGCTGGCCAAAACCCCAAAAATGAAGTTTGTAGTTGGGGATATTTGACCCTTGGGATAAGTAAGGTGATGCCCCAAGTATTGGAATTCTGATATAAGAAGATCTGATCCCCTCCCCCTGCCCTTGTGTACCAGTTGCAAAATACCCTCCTTGAAGTATAATCCGCGTGATTGAAAGACAGTAAAATAACGAGCATGTTCAAAAAGACGCTGTGTCTCGAAAAATGAACCGATTCAACTTTTTCAAATTGGAGTCTATTACTGAAACTATGTAGAATACACTAAAGATTAAGAGAATATCAATTTGATGAGTGGAAAATACTGACAGAGCAATGATTGGATGTAATTTCTATATCTATAAATAAGAAAATGTGTTTGGTTTTTGAAGGAATAGTAGAGAATTACGCAAAATTACGTCGTTTAACTCATTGGAGGTGGTAGATGGGACTCTCACCTAAACATCAGAAAAAAAAACGGCTGCCCATGTCTGCCCCTAAGCAATTCCGCCATGTTTTTGTGCAGGAAATCACAAAAAATTAGACGGAGTGATGAGGAGTCCTTAGATCCGTCTGAAACTTGATATGCAGAAGTTTGTGGGGTCGCTGATTATGAATCCGTTGTCTTCATTTCGGAATTCAAAATGGCGGATCCAATATGGCGGACGAAAATTGAAAGAAATCATCGGATTTTCTTCAAATTCGTTACCCAGGGGTTTCTGAGGTCGCTGATTACGAATCCGTTGTTTGAATTTCAAAATTCAAAATGGCGGATCCAATATGGCGGATGAAAATTGAAAAAATCATCGGATTGCCTTCAAACTCGGTACCCTGAGGTTTTTAAGGTCGCTGATTCCGAATCCGGTGTCTGAATTCCGGAATTCAGGATGGCGGATCCAGTTTGGCAGAAAAAAATTGAAAAAATCATCAGATTTCCTTCAAACTCGGTATCCAGGGTTTTGTGGGGTCATTGATTACGAATCAGTTGTCAAATTCCAAGAATCAAAGATAGCGTATCTAATATGGTGGACACAAAACTCAGAATTCAGTAGATTCGCTTTGAATTTTATCTCAACGTTAGTATGTGTTTTATTTCCAGTGTACATTTGCTGCACGAGGGAAACTGTATGAGATTGATTACCATTCGTTTTTCTTCTCATCGCGGGCTTAGGGTACACAAAAGCCAGAAATCATTGATATTTAGGAAGATGATGGACCATTGGAGAAAAACAGTATTGCTGGAGAATATTCGTAGTGAATTTACTATGAGTTGATGAATTCACTATGGGAAATGACAATAAAACTACCAACATTTAGTATTATTACTACGAATTTTTGGTAACTTCACTGCTAACATTCTTCAGCGATGCTCTTTTTCCCTAAAGTAACCGTCATTTTCCTAAATGTTTATAAATGTTATTCAAGTATTGATATCTCTTTTCTTTTCGTGAACTGAATCATGACTCGCGATTTGGTGATCGGGCTTATGTTAACCTATCGTTTCCATGGCAACGTAAATAGTTGGTTGTAATCGGTCTGATTTCAAATGGTGCTTATCACAATTGTGCAATAGCTGTCACCGAATTCTTACTCTTGCTAGTAATCGTTACCGTAAACTTTTTTCCGCGTGCAAGTTTGGAGCTTGGTGAATATTTTTCGTTTTTTAAAATCATTCAATGTTAACATACAATTCCAAATGAGATGGATTCCGCTGCCATAGGTGAGTGTTTCAACAACCTATATTTTCTTAGTAGTTTAATTTGAACAGTTGACTGCAAAAAAAATTAGCTTAAGAGGGTTGAATCCAACCCAAGAAAATTAGGAAAATTTCTAGAAACACATGGGGTTTCTGTAGCGAATTTTATCGAATTCTACAACGTTTGTAGATTTCAAAGATGATTCAATCTCTATGACCCGGAGAGAGATGTACAATATTTTAAGGAGCAGTCCTCTACCTACGTTGGATGAAAAGTTCACTTTCCTTCAAGGAAAAATCATCGAGATAACGTGTTGTCCGGATAACAAAACTACAGAGATCTCTAACCTTTTATCTACTTTTGAATGTGTATTTCAAAAGAGATGGGAATCTTCTCAAAGGACCGAAGAACGATTTCTTAAAAATAATGAAGAATGGTTAAAACAAGAGGTAGTGTTTTGTACTTTCAGGAATCCCCATTCTGTAACTGTTCACACGCAAGTGGGAAGACCTCTTGTTGAATTCAACGAATGTTCAGAAAGAACGAAACGTAGGAAAACGGAGAATATCAGAGTAAATACTCCTATCTCAGAGCTGTCTTACGCCACACAAATGTGTTTGAGAGCGTCTGGACAGATCGAAGCCGGTTTGTCTTGTCTACACGGCTGGATACGATTTTTTGAGGGCCTCCTGCATTTGTCTTATAAGCTACCTATTCAGAAGTGGCAAGCACGAAAACAAGATAAAGCTTTGGTGGAAGAACGAAAAAAGGTTGTACAGAAAAGTTTTAAAGAAAAATGTGGCCTCATTGTCGATGTTCCTAAGCCAGGGTTTGGGAACTCAAATGATGGGAATACCGCTAGGCGATTTTTCGCACAACCCGAAGTTTCTGCCGAAATCACAGGGGTGGATGTCAACCTAATACAACGACTTCATGTAGTATTAGCTACCGTTTCGAGTGGCCATGAAATAGACGTTGAAAAGTTTCGGAGTTACGCTTTAGACACGGCACGCTACTACGCGACAAAATATCCGTGGTACCCAATGTCACCTACGATGCACAAGTTTTTGATCCTCGGACCTGAAATCATTCCATCTGCTCTTCTACCTATAGGCCAATTGACTGAGGAAGCACAAGAGGCTCGTAACAAAGATTTTAAAAGGTGAAAATGATGTATATCACTTAATAATAGTCTATATTTGTCACAGTGGACTCGACACTTTGAAGGGAAAAATTTGACTTCTCAAGTACTGCAATCAGTTTGATACATTGCACAATACGTTTTTGACTACTAGGCAAACTATATATTTATGGTAACCACGAGAATATATGTTCGCGAAGATTGTTTCGTTCTGGTAAGGAATTCGGGGAATTATGAATATTCATATACTTTTTTTTATTAATGAGCCACATTGTTCATCCTCTGGAAACATAAATTCATAGACTAGAAAACAATTTTGAGAATCAAGTAAACTTATGAATTAGAGGATTTATTCAAAACTTTATACTGATGACCCCAAAGTGCAGCTGCTTTTTGTTTTTCCTTGATTTTGCTTGTCATGTTGAGATCAAAAGCTTTAACGGTGTCGATGAATACATAATTATATTCAAATATCTTAACAACATTCATTTCCAAAGGTACCGAGAGCATCACTCCAGGAAATGCAGTAGAGAAAAAACGAATGAAGACATTTTTAAATGGCTCCTTTTGAGTTCTGATCCAATGTTATCGAGTAAAAGACAGTTGCCCAAGAAAAAACTAAAGTTTCTCCCTAGAGACGTGTTAAGCCTGATCAAAACTCCGGATATGCTTGATAAAGACAACGTAACTTTCCCATTATCTTCCTCTGAGAGTGAAGAAGAAGACTGATCTGAGTAAAAAAAGTGTGGCAAAAGTAAAAACCATTACGATTTCAGTTTTTTATATTATTGTATATATTGTGAATGTATATATCTTTCGATTTAACACATTTGGTGTGTTAATATCATTCGATAATTATATTAATAATGATTCAATGTTGGAAATAATAATAATAATTATCATAATAGGAACAACAAAATGGGCCGTTCAGTTCTTGTTTAATATTAAGTTAGGAATGAAGTTTTGATTTTTAGCATCCGCCATCCTGAATTTCGGAATTCTGACAGCGGATTCGTGATCAGCGATCCCGAAAACCCCTGGGTACCGAGTTTGAAGGGAATCCGATGATTTTTACAATTTTCGTCCGCTATATTGGGTCCGTTATTTTGAATTTTGAATTTCAGACCGTGGATTCGTAATCAGCGACCACAGAAACCCCTGAGTACCGAGTTTGAAGAAAATGCGATGATTTTCTTAATTTTTGTCCACCATATTGGATCCGCCATCCTGAATTTCAAAATTTTGACAACGGATTCGTAATTGGTGACCCCAAAAACTCCTGGATGCCGGGTTTGAAAAAAATCCGATGATCTTCTCGATTTTATTCCACCATATTGGATCAGCCATTTCGAATTTCGAAATGCAGACAACGGATTTGTAATCAGCGACCCCAAAAATCCCTGGGTACCCAATTTGAAAAGAATCTGATAATTTTTTCAATTTTCGTCCGCCATATTGGATTCGCCATCCTGAATTTGGGAACTCAGACAGCGGATTCGTAATCAGCGACCCCGAAAACCCCTGATCATCAAATTTAAAAAAAATCCGATGATTTCTTCCAATTTTCGTCCACCATATTGGATCCGCCATTTTGAATTCCGAAATGAGAACAACGGATCCGTAATCAGCGACCCCAAAAACCGTTGGGTATCCAATTTGAGGAGAATCCGATGATTTTTGAAATTTTCGTCCGCCATATTGGATTCGCCATCTTGAATTTTGGAACTCAAACAGCTGATTCGTAATCAGCGACCCCAAAAACCCCTGATCACCAAGTTTGAAGAAAATCCGATGGTTTCTTTCCATTTTCGTCCGCCATATTGGATCCGCCATTTTGAATTTTGAAATTCTGACAACGGATTCGTAATCAGTGACCCCATAAACTTCCCGAGTACGGAGTCGCAAGCGAATTTGAGAGCCCCTTATAATTTTGTCCAGCTCTTTGGCATTTGGCCCCACTGTGCAACGGATTTGTAATCAGCGACCCCAAAAATCCCTGGGTACCCAATTTGAAAAGAATCCGATAATTTTTTCAATTTTCGTCCGCCATATTGGATTCGCCATTCTGGGGAGAGAAGAGGAGAAGAAGGAGGAGGAAGATTCGGAAGACGACAGGATGGAACGAGAGAAGAGACAGGGGGAATGGAAGGAGAAGGACAGAAGATGGAGAAAGAGGAACGTGATAGTGCAGGGATGGGGGGAAAGGGCAATAAGAGATAATGCTAGGTTGCTGGAAGTATTAGAGGAAAAGATGGGGCTAGATATGAGGGTAGAAGAAATAAGGAAGATAGGAAGGGAGGGGAAGGACACGTGGATAAGGCTGGAGAGAGAGGTCACGGTGGAGGTAATAATGGAGAGGAAGGACGGGTTGAAGAGGTTCGGGATTTAGGTAGACGAGGACCTAATGAGGGAGCACAGACGCAAGTGGAGGAAGGAAGAGGGAGAAGATGGGGATAGTGAGTGAAAGGGACAGCGGCGAGAGGAGAGAGAGAGAAGAAGGGAGATGACAACGAAGGGGGAAGAAGAGGTGCGCAGGGAGAAAGAAGAAAGGAAGGGGGGACAAGTGAGGAGTGGGGAAGTTTTTGAGCGAAGTAAATAAAAGATAATAACTTTGTCATTATTCTCGATTATGTTTTGTTTTTTATGATGATTTGTGCTGGGTGATTTGGGCGTTGAGCCTCGTGAGAGATTTTTGTATTTTTCTTGTTCGTTCTATTCGGATTTCGTTTCTTTTTGTGTTGTATAGAGGAGTATGTAGAAGTGTTGGAGGAAGGGAGAAAATTGTAGGTGGGGAGCGGCGCTCTTGAACCAATGTAAGAGGGCGCCGACAGAATACAAATAAATACATACATACATACATACATGTTAATTCAAAATATTATATTACCCAATGCTGGATAAGTTGATCGGAAAAAAAGTCACTACCCGAAAATCTGAATGAACATATTTTTCGAAATAAATAGTTGAACAGGTCAAGAGTTTATGGAAAACAAATTATTGTACGAAGTTCTAATGAAATTTATGATACTCAAAATTTAGATTATACATATTAAATATAGATATTCCCGCGATATTGGGGGAATTCAAATCATTATCCTTTCAAACTATTTGGAATTGATAAAATTCCACAATGTAAAATATTGATTGCTTTCAAACACAAAATTTGTTTTTATTTATAAAAATAATAATAATTCACTCTCATAGGCTGTATTATTACCAGCATATGCACTGACTTTCTTGAGAGCAGTATCAATCGAAATTCGTCTTAAAGGGTTTTTTCTAGCAGATGGAAAAGATGATTGGACATTATTCATTGATCTTGAATCCAGTGTCGATACATGTGTCCTAAGAATGAGTTAAGGCGATGATATTCGAGACAATGATTTACAATCATCTTGTGCAGGAGAGAGTGGATCTGAAGGTTAGTTGTCATGGTCAGAATAAGCAGGATCATCAGGATTATCAAGATTATTGGATGAATTTTCATCGTTTTCACGAGCCTTCTTGAAAGTAGGTTGTTTTGGATCTTCCGTATCTTTATCGATTAAATTGGAATGTTTTCGTTTAAGATGATTATTCAAGTTTGTAGTATTACCATAGCTTTTATACACGTTGTTGCATATAATACATCTCCATGATATTTCATCATTCACTACGAAGTATTTTTTGATACTGGTGTTATTACGTTTATGATTAGACTTCGTAGAATCAGACATGATGCATATTCACGCGATATTATATCTTTTGATGAAACAAATATCGATATTCTCACATTCGATACTTATTCAATAGACATGTGAGTACGAGTGAAATGAATCGTATCCATTGGAATTGAACAATCAAAAGATATAAACATTCTAAATGAAGATTGATTGTGTGACATAACCTCTACTTAACCTTCATCATATCAAGAAAAGTACGATAACTAATATACTCCATATATGTCAACTTTCGTACAATTGATACATATTGTATTGATGAATACATACATATGTATCATAACGAACTCAATCTGATACTTACGTGGCCATTAAATTTTGATGTTTCTAAATTTGTTTACCTCTGTTGTGTTTAGAATTCATCAATTTGAGAAGCACGAGTAAGACCTCTGACCTTCGACTAAAGCCTCTCTTATATGCGTGCATTTGCTGCATGCGACATCACTAGATCAAGAAAGAGGTAAGGGGTGCTTTCGATATTTTCCAAATGGTTAGTCAGTCTTTTGTAACTATCGCTGCTATTGGAAGGAAAAATGTATCCGCCAATGATCATACAAGTTACTAAAGACTGACTCACCATTTGGACAATATCGAGGCATCTTTTCCCCTAGATTTTTTACCCAATATCGATAGGCCGAATTATCAAAAGCGAATGATAAGAACTGCTCACTTATATATTCTGCAAGACGGATCAATCAAAAGTTTTCAGCATAATAATCATTCGACTTGTCGATGTTGGTGTGAAAAATTTCCGCTAACCCACTTTTTTCTTAATTCTTTAGAATCTATTCTAGGAGAAAATGTATCGATTCTGCAAGAATCGTGTTTCAAAATAATCGATTAAAAATCGATTTTTTTCGCCGAAAAGAATCGATTCTCGATGCATCGACTGAAGAATCGGCATCACTAGTCTGAGATGATCTTATAAAATTGCAATCAAAGAAGCACTTGAGGGTTTTCAAGTTTCATTAGCAATCTTCGGCAACTTTGAGGAATAAACGAGCGTTAACAACTGGTTCATATTGTTCAGGAAAAAACACAGTTAGATGACAGATATTGGTATACAGCTTTTACATGGAAATTTCAAACACTTTGGGCAATTGTTAGAGAAAAATTCCTAATTCCAACAGATTTTATGTGATTATTAGAGTTCCTCACTCTTAAACCATTTTAAAATCTTGAGGATATTTGTGTTGTTGTTGTTACTATTATCATCATCATCATCATCATCGTCATCATCATCATCGTCATCGTCATCGTCATCGTCATCGTCATCGTCATCGTCATCGTCATCGTCATCGTCATCGTCATCGTCATCGTCATCGTCATCGTCATCGTCATCGTCATCGTCATCGTCATCGTCATCATTAATCTTAACACTTGACGTATTTGAAATTTCCACCATATTATCCTACTTCCACGAGAATCCTCCCAACCAAGTGAGCTGCGACCTACACGGGAATTAACCCTAAGTGTGATGAAAACAGTCGGATCATGACAATAAATTTCAATTCGGTTATTTGCTGACAAACAGACACAGGTCGGACCCATTTTGTTCTTGGAGGTGTCAGAAACGTTTTGATTAAAACATTTTGAAGATAAACAAATTTTGGAGTCCCTCAAAACTATCACAAAGTCTCTTCTTACAAAGAACCAAAATGTCTTCTTCATGCAATCTAACATCTTCTTCTCACAAGCGGATTTGCCATAAGTAGAAATTCTTCTTCGGCGGATCCGAAATCTGTTTGATGAAATATTGAATGGAATTCCCACTCGTAGTAGGAAGAATCCGATTGCAGCAAGCAGCCTTTTTTTAGAGTGTAATTTGTCCTTCCGAAACTTGAACTTCATTGAAATTCATTCATCTTCTAATTCATCTCTTAATGATTTTTTTTATATTCCAATAATCTGTCAGCACATCGCTTCATTGACAGATCATTCACGTTTCTAATAAATCGATTATTGATACAATGTATTAGGTGTTGGAATTAATTCGTAGCGTTATACAAAAGCTGACGTAGGTAGTACAGTATTCCATTGTTACCCACAATAATCTATTCACCGTGAAACAGCTATTATTGGACGTCATTTGTTTTACATAACCTCTTTTTGAATCGTAAATAACAACACTTCATAACTTATTGAACATGTCAAAATTCATACCGAATAAAGTGTTTTTGTGGGGAGTTTTACTCCATTACTTCAATATGAACAAAAGTGCTGTTGAAGCCCACCGTATTCTGGTGGAAGTGTATGGTGAACATGGTCTAGCTGAGCAAACGTGTTGAAAATGGTTTGCAAGTTTCAAAGCTGGTGATTCCGACTTGGATGATAAGGAGCGACCTGACCAGCCGAAAAAATTTGGAGATACTGATTTGGAGACGTTGCTCAATGAAGAATCATGTCAAACCCTACAAGAATTACCGATATCATTGGGAGTTGACTTGTCAACGGTAGGAAAACGTCTGAAAAGTTCGGGCATGATCCAGAAGGAAGGACGTTGGATCCCATATGAATTGAAACCAAGGGACAGCTTGGGCTTCAACGGCAGAAAAGGAAAGGTTTCTCGCATAGAATTGTCACTGGCGATGAGAAATAGATCCATTTCACGACAATCCGAATCGCAGAAAGTCATGGGTTAAGCCCGGCCAACCATCGCAATCAAGGGCAAAGCTAAATATCCACGAGTCTAAGCTCCTGCTCTGTATTTGGTGGGATCAGATGGGTGTGATTTATTATGAACTGTTGAAACCGAATGAAATCATACACGCAGAAAACAGATGTGTTGAAAAGTCCCATAATTTATTGAGGATCAGCGCCAATCTGTGACAGATAGAGTTTTGACTTGAATTCACTTTCGAAAACTCCCATAATTAGATGTATTTCTACAAGCAATTATGGTACTTTTGGAGCTATATTCAGGTAAATAATTTCATTCATCACAGACTGGCGCTGATCCTCCATAAATTATGGGGCTTTTAAAAATATATTTTTCAGCGTGTAGCTGGGGATTGTTACCGACTACAATTGATGCGCTTAAGTCGTGCATTGGAAGAAAAACGACCGGAATACTCCAAAGAGCACAACAAAGTCATTTTGCCGCACGACAATGCTCGTCCGCACGTCGCAAAACCGGTGAAAACATACGTCGAAACATTCAAATGGGAAGTTGTACCCGACCTGCCGTATTCTTCAGATATTGCGCCATCTGATTACCATTCGTTCCGTTCGATGGCTCATAGCTTATCTGAACAAAAATTCACTTCTTACGAAGATTGCCAAAAATGAGTCGATTCGTGGATTGCATCCAAAGATGATGCGTTCTTCTAACACGGTATTCATTCCTTGCCCGAAAGATGGTCGGAAGTAGTCGAAAGCGATGGACAATGCTTTGATTAATGTATTCTTTGATTTTCATTCGAAATAATTATTTTTGCTTCATTAGAAAAACGCTACGAATTGATTCCAATTCCTCACGGGGAGGAATATTCCAGTCAATTTCACAACACCACTCCTGTAAGAAAAATTCGGTTACCAAAACAAGAAATCAAGGACTCACAACTGCCGTGTTCTGTCAAGGATACCAGTCACATTTTCTATTCTATTTCCTACTCTTTTGTGCATTACAATTTCTACACCTGCTTGACCGTTCTTCGATCCTGTATAAATTATTCTATAATCCCCACTCCAGAAATCGCCCTTTTGTGGCCATCTCATTTCGCTAACCCTCATTACGTCTATATTCAACCTATTCATTTCTAATTTCAAATTTCCTAATTTTCCCGCTTGCCTCAGTGATCTAACATTCCACGCTCCGACTCGAAGAATGTTGTTTCTTTTCCCTATCCCATTCTTCGGTTTTCTTCCTTTGCTGATGAAGCTTCCTCGAGCAGCTCCCACCCGGAGATCCGAACATGAGACTAGTTTACCTCCGGAACATTTTATCCGAGAGAGCGCCATCGTGTATTTATTAATTTGTTCGTTTGTTTTTGTTACATAATATTCCAGGCTAGGAAAAGGTGCCATTCCCTCGGGAAGTATTGGAACATGTCAAGGAAGGTGATTTCCCCTTGCTTTCCTTCCGTTTGTGCCGATGTTTCTGGCATTAGGATGATTTGGTTCCTCTCAGTTTGTATTCTTTCTCTCGAGTAGTTCATTCCACTCAAAAAAAAGATCCAACTCTGAAATACTCACCCTCCCCACCACGTGAAGGAAGCAGATACTACCAGGGATGAATAAAAAGGATATCAAGGACAGGTATCATGAATATCCCCCTGGAAGACCCGCAATCATCTACGGGGAGGTTATAGGTGTGAAAAATAGCTCGTACATAAGTATTTTACTTTTTGTTTTATCCAATATGATGGAATCTAAAATTACCCAAAGTGATCAAATAAGTCACTTTCGAAAAGAAAGGCCGAAAAAAAGGAAGCAATCCTACAATCCCAAAACACCAGAAAAGGACGATGCTTCTTCCTCCTCTAAATCAGCAAAGAAGCTGAAATCACAAAAAGAAAACCCCGTGCCAGAGGATGCTACGTTACAGTATTGCATAATCGACTTTTTTCTTGTATTTTCCACGTTATCTACTTTCGTTAGGTGCTCTAATATCATGAGTGCAAATGGAGAAGAAAAACTGTGTAACGGTAATGTCTCATTTAAGCAATGTGCAAAAGTTGGCCTCGGTTTCAAGATTGCACTTCAGTGCGGAAATTGCAATCCCCAGTACATTGATTCTTGTTGTAAAATCGGCCGGTCGTATGGAATAAATCGCAGATTTATCTTCATCATGCGAATTTTGGGCTTAGGCCTTGCTGGATGCAGAAAATTTTGTGAACTGATGGACTTATGTAACTCTTCTTTGAATCAGTCATCGTATGATTTTTATATCGATGAAATACACGACTCTGTGAAAGTGGTTGCCGAGACACTATCCATGTCAGCTGCGAAAGAAGAAAAAGGAGCAACTTGCGAAGAAAATAATATTGAAAATAGGACAGATATTACAGTATCTGGTGATGGCAGTTGGAAGCAACGCGGTTATTCGTCATCATATGGTGTAAGCGCTTTGATTGGATTTTATACTAGTAAAGTGTCAGATGTTGTTGTAAAAAGTTCGTACTGCAAGCTTTGCGAAACTCGGAAACGGAAATTGGGTACAGCTGAATTCGAAGAGTGGCAACAAGAGCATGTAGAAAATGAAGAATGTCATGCTAGTCACAAAGGACCAGCTGGTAATATGGAAGTGTCTTCTATTGTGGGAATGTTTACGCGGTCGTTTGAAAAGTACGGTGTACGGTATGCTAATGACGTAGGAGACGGAGACTCGAAAACGTACCTCGGAGTTATCAATGCAAAACCTTATGGTAACTGTTTCGAGCACGTGTAAGAAGAGATTTATATTGAAATTCTTCCCCACGGACGGTTTTGTAAAAATTCTCCAGAGTGACCAGGAACGAGGAATGGTTTGATAATTAGCTCTGAGGATGAAGTTCAATAATTTCACGAGAGTTTTAACTTAACAAACTTAACAAAAAGGTTTATTGAAAAACCGACTTGATTTCAAAGATCGTACAGTTAAAGGGTACCAATGGTATGTACATGTGATTCTTATCACGATCGAACGACGTTTCGTATCCACGTTAATCGAGCGGTCAATTTTCCGTTCGTTACCGTTCGTGGATTTTCGTCAGTTTTACATTAATGAGCGCTTAGTTCAAGACTAAGGAGTATGTACGAAAAAGAGATATGGGGTAGGCGTTCAATCTAATTAGATGTTTGATCTCTTGCGAATGAATTCTATCTCTCGAACATCCCGCCCACCTCATTTTTAAACTAATCAAAAATGACAAATTGAAGGTGTTGAGCAGACTATTAACAAAAATATCATTACCTCCGAAGTTTAGTACTTGGTTCGTGGGTTCGTGGGACTGAGTACCGGAGCAAGCATTAGAAGCTAGGATTAATTTGTGAACAGGGCGTTTAAGCTCTGATGAAGCGGTACGTAGTTTCACTACCCTAACCAACCCGTCAGTGCCTGGGCGAGTAGACGTAATTCTGGCGAGAGGCCACTTTGCAGGTGATGATGGCTCATCAGCGATTAAAACTATGTCATCTACTTTCAAGGAAGGCTGAGCAGTTGTCCACTTATAGCGGACTTGTAACGACTGAAGGTACTCTCGAGACCAGCTCTTCCACCAATCCTGCAGCATTTGCTGCAGTAGTCCCCACCGTTTGAGAGGGGCTATATTTTCGTTTAGACAGCAAGGTTCAGGCACTAAAAACGAATTTGAGCCTATGAGCAAGTGAGCAGGCGTTAACATCGGGGTATCTGGCGGCTCGCCAGTAAGAGGCAGTAAGGGGCGTGAGTTTAGGCAGGCTTCGACTTGCGTTGATAGAGTATAGAACTCCTCGAATGTCAGAGTACTTAACCCGATTACTCTTCGAAGGTGGTGTTTCGTCGATTTAACTGCGGCCTCCCAGATTCCCCCAAAATGCGGCGCGCTTGGAGGGTTGAAACGCCACGTAGTGCCCTGATTAGCGAGGCCAGCGGATAACTTGCGGACATAATCTGAGGACTCAAGATACATATTCCGGAGCTTGGTGTTGGCCCCAACAAATGTGGTCCCTTGCAATCCGGAGCAATGACCGCGTCTCGCTATGAAACGCCTAAAGGCAGCAATAAAGTGTTGGCTATCGTAACCTGAAACCAGCTCCAAGTGTACGGCTTTCGTACTCAAGCAAATGAAGACCGCTACGTATCCTTTGTAAGATTTTTGCCCTCGTCCTGGAGAGCATCGTATATTGTAAGGGCCGGCGTAATCGACCCCTGTGCTATTGAAGGGCCTACTTGGCCTGGTTCTAACAGGTGGTCGACTTCCTAGTTTCTGGTACGTAGTACTTCTTCTGTATCTTAAGCAGGGGTGGCATCTATGAATCATGGCCCTAACCAGCTGACCGGCTCGGACTATCCAATATTCCTGTCTCAGAGTGGACAGAGTGAGCCGAATACCCCCGTGAAGAGTCTTCATATGATAATACTCAGCCAGAAGAAGCGAGAAGTGAGCCTCATAAGGCAAAATCAAGGGGTGCATTCCCTCGTAACTCAGCAACGAATTTTGCAATCGACCCCCAACCCTCATTAATCCCGCTTCAAGATAATGATCTAGTTTTGCAATGGAATTTGACTTTGGTGACCCATCCTCCTTTATCATCCTACGCTCTGAAGCATAGTAGCATCGCTGGGTTAAATATACTAAAACTCGACGTGACCTTTCTAATTCACGAGCGGATAGCAGGCTACTTCCTAGATATGGAACCGAATTGAACCAATCGTATGAGAAGAGCCTATCTTTATCGAGCGAGGGTGGGTGAGATTTCCTCACCAGCATATGCACAAAACGTAATACATAAGCTGACACCCTAACTAGTTTGGTGAGTGGAGAGTAGCGAGTAATAAGATCCCAAACAGCTATCTCTTTTTTCGGGGCAATATGGCAGGTATTTAACAGCGTGGAAGGGTTGGCTTCTCCTGGACATGAGTCGAAGAACGGAATAGGAAGCTCAACATCCTCTGAAAGCCATGTAAGCCCCTTCCACCACAGTGAAAATTCCTGTAGAGCACCAGGAGCGAGTTCTCTGGAGGCGCAATCACCCGGGTTATCCGCTGATTTTACATGTCGCCATTGGGCGTTAGGTTGGAGATTACGAATTTTCGAGCATCTATCGGCTACAAATACCTGCCAGCGAGCGGGATGGGACTTGAGTCAATAGAGAACATCCATTGAATCTGTCCAAAGGTGAACAGAATGGATTTTAAGGCCAATCGTATCTCCAGTCTTTTTTGCCAGTTGGGCTCATAAAACCGCAGCACAGAGCTCTAACTTAGGTATAGTGACAGTGCACTTGATTGGCGCAACTCGAGTTTTGGCCTGAAGCATGTGGACGGTTATACGGTCCCCAGATATGATTCGTAAATACAATACCGTGCCATATGCGAGCGAAGACGCATCGGAAAATCCGTGTATCTCTGCAATAGAGTCCGGATCATAACCTAGCCAACGATGAATACGGATGTCATTGATAGAAGGTAGGCGGTTGTACCAATCAAGCCATTGTAGTCTTAGCTCAGCCGGCTAAGGGGTCAAAAATACCCGCGATCTTGGATAACATTAATCTTTTTGTCCAAGAGTCCCTAAATTCTGTGCTATTAAATCTAAAGAGAAAGCAGTCCGAGACTGCATCCCAACTTAACCCTAAAATACTATGTACACTAATTCCGTCCGAAGACTCTACATCTGCTCGTCTCTCTATAGGTATGTCAGCTGAAAGTCGCGCGTCGTTTGACAGCCATTTGTGGAGTGTGAAGCGGCCCACCCTGCAAACCTCAATTAATTGATTCACTTTATCCAAGGTCTCTGACAGACTGTGTCCTCCTGATCGCGTATCATCCATATAGGAGTCACGTAGCAAAATTTCTGCCTCCAAGGGATAGTTGATTCTTTCATCGTCGGCTAGTTGACGAATCACTCTCATAGCCAGAAACGGACTCGGGACCATCCCGTAGGTTACTGTTTGCAGTTTCCAAACTTGCAGGGGCTCGTTAGGATCATTTCTCCACAAAATGCCTTGAAACGGTTGATCATCTGGATGTATTCTAATTTGCCTAAACATTTGTTGAATATCCGTTACAAAGACATACCTATACTGTCTCCAGCGCCAGATCACGCCTGAGAGATCTGGGAGTAGATTGGCTCCGCAATGGAGAGTATCGTTTACCGATATTCCGCTGTGGCACTTGGCCGAGCCATTGGAGACAGTCCTAATCTTCGAGCACGAGCCTGCCGTTTTTAGCACACCATGATGAGGCAAGAAGAATTTACAGTCCTCCGTTTTCATGGGGCTGACAGGAAGCATATGACCCTGTTTCTCATAATCGGTCATGAATTCTCTGTACAACTCGGCGAATTCTGAATTTTCGAGAAAGCGTTTCTCTAACCTGAGGTATATTTTGCGAGCTACTTCAAGGGATCCGGGAAATTCAAGTTCCTGTGGGTTGGGAGACTTGGATGGCAAGCGAACCGTACATCTCCCTGAAGAATCGCGAATTGTTGTTTCTGCAAAAAACCTCTCGACTTTCTCGTCCTCCGGAGAGGGGACGATAGGTTCGACTAATGGAATCTGCTCTTGATCAAAGAAACGTTGGAAAAGTTCTTCTAAAGCGAGATTGTCAGCGATATGCATTACTGACAATCTTTCTGGATTTGTCTGAGAGGGGGTAGGTCCTGAAATGAGCCATCCCAGCTTGGATCCCACAGCAATTGGATCATTGAGTCCACCTCGATGTATTTCCCCGTCAACTATTCTAGCGTGCGCTGCAGCAACAAGCAGAATATCTATGCGTGCAGAACTGGTATAATCCGGATCGGCCAACATCAATCCACGCAAGTGATGGAAATCGCCACTATCTAAATTTAATGCTGGAGTGTAAGATGTAATCTTCGGCAAAACAAACGCTTGAACCTTCAGTTCGAAATCTGATTCAAAGCGAGGTTTAACTAGCAAGTCGACTTTTTTTTACAGGTATAGTGGTGTTTGCCAGCTACTCCCGAAATAGGGATATTTTTCGGCTGGTATCGTAACTTTAGCTGTTGGCACAATGAGTCCGAAATGAAAGATGATTGGGACCCTTGGTCCACAAGCGCTCTAGCCCAGCAATTCCCACCTGACGGGGGACAAACCTCGACCTTGGCCGTCGGTAGCAAGACGGACGCGTGAATATAACTAGAGGAAGTAGCATTATGTACAGATTTCTCATCCTTAGAATCTTGGATATTCGAGGAGGTAGGCATAGCCTCTCTTGCAGCAGGCGAAGTAACCTGTACCGTATTATCGTGATGGAGACTGGAATGGTGCCTTCCACCGCAGTGTTGGCACCTTCGTTTCGACTTGCAATCCTTGATTAAATGAGGTGCTAGACAATTGAAACAGCGCCTGTGACTAGAAACGAATTCTTTTCGTTGGGCAACAGGTTTCGCTTTATAAGTTCCGCAAAATAGGAAGAAATGACTAGATCCACAACTCAAGCACTTGTTCTGGCTTGGGCTGGCGCTAGGGGGATTGTTCGGGCGGGTTTCTGTATGAAGGACCCGAGCTGGAGAAAACCTGGGACTCTTCAAAGTCTCAGCTCTGTGCAACAGGAAATGAGGTTGCTTACTCTTCCCCTGTGTCTTGCCTTGACCCTCCTCTAGCGCTCCTAACACTGCAACCTGATTTTATAAAAAATCTAATAATTGTTTCAAGGTGGGAGGTGTTCTTTTTCTATCAGCTTCTTCGCGCTGGAGCTCCCAGAGCTTACGCGTTCCGGACTCCAGCAATGAAATTATGTGAAAGACTAGCCAGTCATCCCAATGTTCTATGGGGCGTTTCAACGCGCCTAGCGCACTATAGGGCGTTCGGAAATTATTCAAAAGCCGTTTGAGTTCCGCAGCTGATTCTGAATTCATCGGCTTTATGTGATAAATAGCCGAAATATGAGATGAAATCAATCTGCTGAGGTCCTCATAGCGATTTCTTAGGGCAGTCCAAGCTGAAGTAAAGTTATCAGCAGTGACTGGGGATGAGCTAATTAAATTGGCAGCTTCTCCTTCCAAGCACGTCTTCAAATGATGCATGTTGGTTACGTTAGACAAACCAACTTCATCCGCCACGAGCGTAGTAAACAAGTCCCTGAACGCCTCCCATTGTTGGTAGTCTCCTTTGGATTTTGGCAACGAGATTCTCGGAAGCCGCTCAGCCTCCTCAACGGAAGCAGGAGCTGTAACATTTTGAAGCGGGCTAGAGGAGGAAGTGCTAGCAGAGGAGGTTAGGGCACAAGCTGCATCGATATGAGCTTGGAAGTCCCCACACCTTTCCAAATACATTTCTTCTGTTGAATCGAAAAGCTTATCAGCAAAATATTTCTCTCCTTTATACGAAGCGGAACCAGGAAGAAGTTTACAATGATTGGACTCAAACTGAGACCAAACCTCTTTCAGATTCTGCAACCTTGTGGGACAGTTGCTCAAGGTCATTCTAGCAGAACTGTCCTTCTTGAAATTGGAGAAAGAACGGTTTATCCTCGGTATAAGGAACATCTGCTCAGCCAACAATGCTTCCATTTTGAGTTTGGCAAGTGACTAAATTTCAACAAACTCCGTAATCCTGCAAAGTAGCTCGGATAATGATAGTAGCAAACCGGAGGGCAACTTTCAGATTCTAGTAGAAAATATTTCTCAAAACTTGACTCGAATGGTGGCAGACGGATTGGTTTCACATATGATGGAACCTCTTCTTCCTGAATTATAATTAATAATAATTTGAGAGAAAATAGTCAAAGTAACTTTGATTCTGTTGCCATTCACAATAGGAAGTATGAATACTCAATAGAAAGAATTTATATAAGTGGGAATCATAAACCAAACTCGTTATCCATCAACTGAAAATTCAATTAGAGTGGAACATTCAAAGTTATAATTTCAACGAACAAAATACTGTTGATTGTTTCAAAATATCAAATTCACTCGTCGAGTATTTTATAATGTCAAAGAAACCTTAAGCATATATAATTCGCACTGAGAAGAGAAAAGTCCTATTTAATTGTCGATATTCCCAGTAAAAAACGCAAAAAATGAACTCCTCTTTGTGTATCAATATCAATCTACAACTCACAAGCAAAACTTGAGCACAAAAACACTGGATCCTTCTCTTCGCAGTATCCGTATAGTCACAACAAAAAATAATAGAATCGAAAGTATTATCGTTTGCAAATTTTAAAGAGTCATTATATCATGACCCTAACAATGATATTTCGAAATGAAATGAGTAGATTATACGTGATTGAATTAATTAATTATTGACTTCACATAAATTTGCCAAGTATTAAATTTTTTACAAAAAAAACCAACTATCAAAATTACTTTAATTTCGAGATTAATGATAATTAATAGCTTTAACTTTGAATATCGTGAAATATTCTTCAATATTAAATGTGACTTTTACATACCATAAACATGATTTCACAAAATTCTCCTTCAGGATTTGATTTTGATGAAAAACAGGGACACTTGAAGAATCATGATGATACAGTCATAACTTGTGATATTTTCTAGTTCACTTCTTACACATAACATAATGTGAATAATTTTTCAGTGGAAAGCACAAAATAATGAATTCAAACCAAAATATAATCTTATAAAAAAAACCACATTAATTTATCACTGTTATGAAGAATTTCATGATCTATTAGATACAAAACAAAAACAAATTCCAAAAGTAGGGTCTTTATGTCTTCATGTTATGTTTATTGAAATCACTTTTTTAAGCACTGTCAATTTTATATTTCACGGAAATGAATTTTGACAATTTTCCAGCGTGATGATTTCGATATGTAAAAGTACGAAGAATGTGTAGTTTAAATGTAGCGGGTCATCTCCCATGGTACAACCGCAGGGGACTGGTGGAACTATTTACTAGCAAATGTCTTCATTAAATAAGCTCTGGATTTCAAAGTGCGGAATAGCTATGTTGGCAAGGTGTTAGGTTTTGATAGGTTAAGTAGGTAGGTAGGGTGGGAGGTCCGGTTCCCCGTTAGGTTAAAAACTTTTCACCATTGCCAACAAAGTTATTCCAAACAATAATGATAAATGTGTGTCATTGCCTTTCTACCAAACACCACAGTGGAGCCAGGGGGCATAATCTCGAATAGAAAATTTTCAAACGGATTTCAGCGCCGCCATACAGTAGTACAGTGAACTATTTTACATGTATACACTAACACTAATTCAAAAATCGGTGTGATTTGTTCATTGTTTGTGTTAGTTGTATCTATGGCGAATAATTCACTGTACTATCGTACGGCAGCGCTGAAATCCGTTTGAGAATGTTCCATTTGAGATTATGCCCCCTGAGTGGAGCGAAGGTTGGTGTTATTTTGTTTTTTTCATCATCTCTGAATAAATCAATAAAAGTCTGATAGAATCTGAAGTCAAGTTTATATCTTGATAATGTAAACTCTTTCCAGTGACCTTTTTCCTTTTATGAGAAATATTGAATACATTGCGGCATCTAACCTCGATTTTATCATATTGTGAAATCCATTGGAATGAATTGACTGCAGTACCTTGTGATCAGGATTATCAAATCGGGTTAATAATGCAACATTTTCTTGTAAATCACTCAAGACGGTTAATAGATGCATTGAGTTCTCTCAAATATACAGTATTGGATGGTAAATTATTTACCACAACCCAGGTAGCAGACGCACGTTTTGAGAATGTTCTGAGAATATACGTTGAGTATATTCGAATATTCTATGGAGATTCTTATTTGGTGCGAATATATTCTACGCACATTCGCAGAATGTTTGAATGGGACTGTTTCAAATATTCTCAGAATATGATGCCACGGATATTGTGGGAATATTAGAAAAAAATGCTGTTGAAATAAGAATTCCCGTCAATATAAACTTCTGCATGTCACCGAAAACTACTTCACAATCAATTTTTTTTATCATTAGACATCTGTAATCATGAATGGTTAACAATATTATGAATTCATATAGATGGATGAGATATTGATGATCACAACAGGCAATCATAATATATACGGTACTTCTCAATATTTTATTACACTTTTGAGGATTATTTTTCACACATGGCACTCTCAGAAAACATTTGCGATATTGAAATACACCACCATAGATTTATTATTCCCAAAACACAAATTAAAATGATAGATTGTCCAAGGGCCTGTAGCCTGTCAACAACATTATCCGCCATTAATGGATTCATTAGTGTTCACTAAACATCGATGGCACATCGATGTGTCATCCAATAAACGGGTATCGATGTTTGACATCGCGAACCTCGATGCTGCTAGAACCTGATTGGTTGTTATTTTACCAATAAAAATTTTGGGATCTAGCGCCATTTCAAATTCAGCATAATCCCATTCAATTGTTCTTTTTTGATGTTTCAATGTTTCTTACAAAAAACATTGGAACATCAACCAGGTCGATGTTACATCGTTAAACGATGTAAAACATCGATGTCAAGCGATGTTATTATCGTCCATGTTTAGTGGACACTAGGATTCATGTCATCACGATATCTGCGCATGCGCTGCTCATCAATCTCCCTACAAACTTTGTACACATATTGTACGAACGTTCCTAGAATATTCGGAACAGTCTTATTCAAATGTTCTAAGAATATTCTAAGAATATTTACGAATCTCCTACGCTCTTTATGAGAATATTCGATCAAGTACATTTTACGAATGTTGTGAGAATATTCTCAGAATATTTTGTGTTACATGGGAATTATTCTGTGAATATGACCAGACTGCCTTGCTGTCCATATAGTCACCGACGAGTCCGATAACAGCTACGCGAATTCCGGTACTATTAACAGTTTATTTTTTTCCGTGTCATATCACAATGTATACCAGACATATATACAGGAATGAAATCAACGTTATTGGATGTTTGGGGAAAGAAAGAGACAGAATACGTCTGCAGCATACGAAACCCACGTTGAAAACCTCACTTCATTTTGTGGATAGTGAAGACAACGTGATTAGAAGAGATAGCTGATGGCGAAATGTCGTAATTGTAAAATAATATAAATTCAAAACGTTTATATTTCAGCTTCGCATTAGCGAATAAAGTTTGTAGTGGGTTTAATCGAAGGCATATGTTCGATTGTGTAAAATACAAGTAAAGTTTTCAAGTGTTTTATGCAATGAATTGTGAGTTATTGTGCATTGAAGTTCTTTTTTGTTGGTTAAATCTCGGCTTACATGTATAGATACACGGTAGCGTACGACTCCTGCTTTTTCATTTTGATGTTTTTTTTCAGGGATTTTTCATGTACTCGGCGTCGAGAAGCTGCCGCGTCTCTTGATCGACTTCAACAAGTAATAATTCCCTGTCAATAAAAGCTTCTTTATTCTTATAAGAATCGATTGTCTAATGAAAGATTGAAATAAAAGCTATTCAAATTGTTCCCGCAAATATTCAAGTAGTCAAATTGCATAGCTACAAGTCACTCAATCAATATCTGATATGAAAAATATCTAAATCAAGTTTAGTCCTCAACAACGACTCCTACGATTCCCAATCTATACTTATTCATCGGAATGCAAAATAGTTATAATACTTGATCTTACAGAGGAACAGGAATGATTCCTTGGTTATTGAATTTCACTGCAATTAATTCAGAATTGATGTTCCTCAGTTTAACTATCAATCTCTCTAATTAAGCACATTCATCTTCATTGAAATGCTTCGTAACTAGATATAATGCAATCAGCTGTTACATTCATTTACTCACTTTGCACCCTCAATGAGAATCATACTAATAAGCTTTATCAAGATCAAATGCTCATCTTCATTGAATTGAACGATGTTGAAACAATCCGAATCAGTATATACTTTGGATCAAGAATTATTCGAAACCTCACGAAAAAAAGTCCCATGTAGATTCTGCATTGGTCGCTGTCAATTCGATATAACTGCTCATGCAAATGCTATTACAGTAAAATTTACATTGGATCAATGCTATATGTACATTGTTACTGAAGTAAATGAGAGTAGTGTTGTTATGGAGTAACTGTGATAACAATGTCAATCCAGCAGAACTTTGTTGTTGATTTCACAAGAGATCCACACTGTAATCGTAACTTCAATTTTCATGTAATTTTTATATGAGCATTTTTTCCGTATTCTCTCTAGTTCCCATAAAAAATGGTGTAGGTGAAATTCTACTCTCTCATTTCTGTAAGTTGGATTATTTTCTCTGTTACAGATCAAAATTCATCAAATACATGGGAAAAAAATACCAGAAACAAATTTGATAACGACTTTTTACAAAATACACTCACGGTAAATGTTCTTCTGATTTCGAGAACATAGAGTTCCTAATAGAAATACCTCACTAACCCATTTTGCATAGTGAACATGCTATATAAATTCATGTCTCAGAACAAAATGAAGGGAGTTCAAAAAATAAACTCGAACGGTAGAAGGAATTTAGTATGCGGATTTAACGCCTGTCTGAATATCACTGTCTGCTTCTACTGCAAGTTTTACGATCTTCCACCCTATGTTTTAGGTATACCCAGAACGTATATCCCAACGCCCAACAGCGCAGCGACCAACATGGTTAGCGAATACAAAAGTCAAACTTTTACGATCCGTAATACATACACATGTGTATGTGCAATCACTGTAAACAGTAGACATGTGCATATATGTATATGCACTCTCAAACTCCTTGGACTTTAATCCAAATTCTTGTCGTTCCTTCGTTCTCCCCAACTTGTTTCTTCGATAAACTATGGACGCAGCATTCGTATTTTCTTTCATCCTTCACTTTATCCCTTCTGCACTGAAACTACCAAGTTCGGAATTCACCCCACGAATAGCTCGATCAACGTTATTTATTCAAAATAAATTCGATTGCATGGTTAATCAATAAAAGTCATTGACCGGAGGTTGAATGAAATGCGTATTCGAGAATGTTCATTGCTGTATATAATTGTTGAGATATCAAATAACTCGATGCTTCATTTAAACTGAATTATACTCGAGGGTGGCATTTCGACGATTCAATGTGGCAAGATTCAATGTGGTGCGCAAACATTACCCTCCGTATAACGCCTGTAAATGTCGTAGATTTTTCCAACGCTATTCCACGAGTTAAATATTTTCAAAACATCTCATCGGAGAAGTTCCATTTCAGGAGTAGATGCGTATAATTTGATTATGTGATGGATAATTGTTATCATCGCGTCCAGTAAGGTGTTTTCTTCATCTCGGAACTATCGTTGTACCCCTTGGATTCTTTCAGCATCAGATTTATTCCAACTCTGTGGTTCAGATGTAAATACGCGATCGGAATGAAATACGTGTTCTGGTACGGTCCAAAAATTTGACTTTCTTCTTGCATCGGAATCAAATCATTCCGTTCCAGTAAAATTATTCCAATTCGTTCAACCTCTCTTCGAAAAATATTTCCGTAGAGTTAATTTCAAAAAACCATTTGAAATCAGAGGTATGCAGGTTGGATCATAACAGAGTTCGTTCTCATAAGAGCGTATGCATTCCAAGAGCTTCAATTCGCATTTGCAAATATCTTCGTCGCATAAACTTTTCCACATAAGCAATGAAGCGAAAATCGACTCGAATCGATATTTTCTTGTATGGTCTAGGCTAAAGTTAGATATACTACGTTCCAGCGAGGGATATATAAAGAGCCATGATAATAGCAAATATATGAGAACGGAAAAATGTCGTCTCCCTTATCGATCCCAACGTTTTATTGGAAGATGCATTCAAACGCAATCTGAATTGATGATACTCGTATGTGGCTTTGAAAATGAAACTTGGAAGTAATATTTGGAAAAACACATATCAGCTAATAAAATTTATGAGATATTTCAAGTGGGATGTTATTTTTCATTCGAAACGATGGGAAGGTTTATCAACAAAAGATGATCCTGGAACAAATTCAACGGTAGAGAGATCAGGTGGTTAACAATGGTATAATCGATGGCATAATTGAATCCTTCATGTTCTAACAAGAGGGTGAAGAGGAGATAACTCTGTGGTAAGTCAGGTAATGAACTACCGTTACAAATCAATAGTCGGCAGAAATTAATCGTCGTAAATTGATGTGTTATCAATATACACGACTATTCTAATTGGATATAGAAGCAATTATATTTCATCGAGGTTCCAAAAACTTTTTGTCTTTTCACAGTTCTTCCAAGTCAATGAAATGTGGATAAAAATAATCAATGACGTTTCAACTTGGACGAACTCTCAATTCGTCTTCCAGACTTCCACAGAAACTTTCAACGATCTTCAAAACGTTGAGATGCTGCCAAAGCAGCAACGTACATAGCAAGTTCGAATCTTTCTTACAAATTCTGGATGGAAATGATTTGAAAGGAGAATTATTAAAATTTCATACGCATGATTGAGAATTCAATATCGTGACGAACCCGAAGGATTTATTATAATGCCGAAGATTGGAATTGATTAAGAATTAATTTAAAAATTTTCAACACTTATTGTGAATAACGAGAAAACTTGTTGTGAACTGAAAAAGAAACGATTGACCTACGAGCAACATCAATCAATCTCGGAAAGTCGCTGAAGAACTCTTGTTTTCTCAAAGCGTGCAAATTGAGGGAATTGATGATTAATTTTTTTTTATAAATCAGAGAGGTCATCATCAATAAGTAATCAGTCTTATGACTGGTTTGATGAATTCTTCCAACCCTGCCTATTATCCGCTAACCGTTTAATTTCTGCATATCTACAACAACCCTTATCTTGTATAATTTGCTTCATATAACTTAATCTAGGTCTACCTTTTCGAGTTTTACCATTCATTTTTCCTTCCAATATTGTTTTCAATAAGCTATCATACCTTAATATGTGTCCTATCAGATTACTTCTTCTTTTTGCGACCTGTCTCAAAAGACTTCTTTTTTCATTTACCTTCTCAAGTACTTCTCCATTTTTCACTCTCTCTATCCATTTTATTCTGAGCACCCTTCTATAACACCACATTTCAAAAGCTTCGAGTCTTCGTTGGTCCGTTTTTCCAATTGTCCAAGTTTCGCAACCATATAATGCTGTGCTCCAAACGTAACTCTTCAAGAATTTCTTCCTTACCGCTAAACTAATATTCTTCGAACAGAGTAACTGTTTCTTGTGGTGGAAAGCCTGTTTTCCTTGTGCGATTCTTGCTCTTATATCTCTTTCGCTTTTACCGTTTTCTGTAATTATGCTTCCCAGATATTTCAATTCTTCCACTTGCTGAATTGTCTCTGCATCTATTTTGATTTTCGTTCTTCTCGATGTTTTCGCTGTTGTACAAATCATGAATTTTGTTTTGTCCTTATCTATATTCATACAATAGTTTTCTAGTAATATCGTTTTCATCGTGTTGAGAGTATTTTCTAACTCAACACCACTCTTAGCTAATATAGCTATGTCATCCGCAAATCTCAACATGCTTACATTTTCACCTTGAATCAGTAATTTCAATTGCACTTGCTCCTTCACTTCGTTCATCGCTCCTTCTATATACATATTGAAAAGCAATGGCGATAGTGAGCATTCTCATCTCACCCCTCTTTCAATTTGTGCTTCTCCTTTTTGACCCTCTATTTCTATTATTGCGGTTTGATTCTTATATAATTCATATATTATTCTCCTATCCTTGAAATTAATTCCTACCTTTTCCAAAATCGTGAACATTTTCTCCCAATCAACAATATCGAATGCTTTTTGTACATCTACAAAACCTATATACAAAGACTTTTTTAACTCTAGACTTTTCTCTACTACTGTTCTCAGTGCTAATATTGCTTCCCGCGTTCCCCCATTTTTCCTAAAACCGAACTGATCTTCTGCTAATCTACTCTTTATTTTATTCTCCATTCTCCTGTATATAATTTTTGTCAGTGAAGTTGAACTAATCGTTCTGTAGTTCTCGCATTTGTCTGCTCCTTGTTTTCTCGGAATGACGACAATTTTATTCTTCTGGAAATCTTTCGGTACTTCTCCTCTTCCGTACATATCTCTGACCAATTCAAACAGTGCGCCACGAATTCTCTGACTGGAGGCTTTAATAAGGTCCGCACTCATGCCATCTATTCCTGGCGCTTTATTATTTTCCAATTCTTTTAAAGTCCTGTCGAATTCTGATCTCAAAATTGAATCTCCCAATTCTTCTTCTTCTTCGACATCTTCCTCCCTCTCTAGAAATCCTATATTATCGCGTCTTCATACAGATCTTCTGAATGATTAATCCATTGTTCTATTTTTTCCTCCGTTCTTATCAATTGTCTCCCTAGAGAGTTTCTAATCTTAATGCTTCTAGATTTCATTTGTTCAAAAAATCTCTCAACAATCCTATATGCCTCATCAATTTTCCCTAAATGTAATCTTACTTCTATATCCTGACATTTTTCCTCTAACCATTGTTCTCTTGCTTTCCTTGATTCTCTTATCATTTCATTCCTCAGTGCCTTGTGTGTCTGCTGGTCTTGTTCGCTACTCTTATTCTTGTATTTCCTCCTTTCACCAATCAAATCGAGAATTTCTTCCGTTATCCATGGTTTCTTAGGTTCTACTCCATCGTTCTTCAAAATTTCATCTGCACATTGTTCCATGTTCTCCTTTATATTTGTCCATCTACTCTCTATTTCCAAGTCTTTCGTTTGTCGATCCTCCAATTTTTCGTCCAACATCACTTTGAATGCCTCCTGTGTTTGTTCTTGTTTGAGATTCTTCAAATTCCATCTTTTTTGCATTTTCCTTTTCTTCTTCAGAGCTTTGAATTTCAGAGAACAATTCATGAGCAACATATTGTGATCACTATTCATATCCGCGGCTGGATAAGTCTTACAGCTCTTCACTTGGTTTCTAAATCTTTGTTTCACTAATATGTAATCAATTTGGTATCTTGCTGTATCTCCTGGCATTTTCCAAGTATAGATTCTTCTTGGATGATTTTTGAATAATGTGTTGGTAATAACCACTTTATGGCTTTCACAGAATTCGATTAAACGTTGTCCTCTTTCATTTCTTCTTCCTAATGCAAAATCTACTATTATGTTGCCCTCTTTTCCTTGCCCTACTACCGCATTCCAGTCGCCTATGATCATCAAATTTTCTTCTCCCTTCACATATTCTATCACTTCTTCTATTTCATCGTACATTTTTTCGATATCTTCCTCTGAGTACGCAGATGTGGGCATATATACTTGAACTATAACAGTGTCTACCGGTTTTGTTCTAACTCTGACCATCATTACGCGTTCGCTATGTTGCAAATAATTTTCCATCCTATTTCCTACCCTTTTATGCATTATAATTCCCACACCTGCTTGGCCATTTTTTGATCTTGTATGAATGATTCTATTATCCCCACTTCAGAAATCCCCTTCTTGCGGCCATCTCATTCCACTAATTCCCATCACATCGATACCCAACCTTTTCATTTCAAATTTTCTAGTTTTCCTATTTGTTTCAGTGATCTAACATTTCCCGCTCCGACTTGGAGAATGTTCTCTTTCTTCCATATCTTCTTTGGTTTTCTATCTTGTTTGATAAAGCTCTCCCGAGCAGCCTCCACCCGGAGATCCGAACGGGAGGCTATTTTACCTCCGGAATATTTTACTAGGGAGAACGCCATCATGTTGTTGTTGTCGCTTTTTTTTCAATGAATCAAAATTTCAAAATTCTAGGTTTGGAAAAAGATTTTATTTCCTCGGGAATATTAAAAGATGTCAAGGAAGGTAGTTTCCCCTTGCTTTCCCTCCGTTTTTGCAGATGTTCCTGGCGTTGGGATGATTTAGTTTCTCTCAATTTGTATTCTCCCTCTTGAGTAGTTTATTCCACCCGAAAAAGAGACCCAAATTTGAGATACTTATCCTCCCCACCACGTAAAGGAAGCAGATACTAGCAAGGATGGATAAAAAGGATATCAAGGACAGGTATCAAGAATATTCCCCTGGAAGACCCACAATCATCCCACGGGGAGGCAATCGGAGAGGTATTAAAAAATTTTTCAGACACAACGACAAACTAAATACACCTGCAAAAGTTAACAATTCTGTCCATCAAGCGCGATGTGAAGTTGTCAATCAAATCGCAATCACGAGAGATGTCTCTCATGCGAATATTATTTGATTGTGATATGAAAAGATTCATATATGGAGGAATTCATAGGTTATCATCGAGTTTATGGGTATGATATAACGTCCCAATTTTCAGTTATCGATCATTTAAATAATCAAACCATTCGAAATCGCAGGCAATGAGAATACAGGAACCACCTTACTTTTACCCTACGATAGTCCAAGAACAATATGCAAATGAATTTCAAGGAATAATATTTAACGTCGAGTTCCTTACATTTGTATGTGAATGAAGTATTTATTAGATCATTTACATAGACCTGTGACAAGCGTGGGTAATTGATTGGACCGCATTTTCTCAAGTTTTTTTTTCCTGTTTTTGAGGTAAAAAGAAGAGCACATTGAAAAAGAAGAGGGGAAATAAAATTAATTACGTGAGGTAATGCGGAACATTAGTCACAGTTAGTAAAGTAAAAAGAAAAAAAGCTTTTAAAAAAAGAACAAAGTAGTGAAGGGGAAGTTAGCCTCGTTGAGAACTCTCCATTAGTGTGAGTATGATTATAAAAATGCAAAGTACGTGATCGTGAACGGATTATTACAATGATAATGTACACACAAGACCTGAACGCTATGAAGTCTAAATATTTCTCTTTTAGGAAAATTTGCTATAAATGTGATTCAGGAAATACAAAAATTCAACCCGTTCCAAAATATATTTTATGTTTCTCCTTGAGGAGTTTTTCAATTTCAAAGTCAGGAATTTTTGGTTTTGTGAGAAATATATAGAGCGAGATTGATTGAACAAGCAATAAATTGTGGAAATGAGAAAAACCACAGATCGATGATACACGCGAAATAAAAATGTTACTGATATCTGTCGTGGTACTGTGACAAGATGGTTACTGATGTGTGATTTTTTGATCTGATGCACCGAAGAAAGTTATTACTCAGCAAGAAAAGCAGACCGCTAGAGTTTGTTGGAGATCATTAAGAAGACTGAACTTTGAGAATAGGTGAAAGGCAGCTTTGTCTGAGGAATGGAGTTCGATGTTTTCAAAAATGTAGAAAACTAATGTTGGAGATATATCCGATTCGAAACAATAGTATATAGAAGTATCGTATACCGATTTCCCATTATCATTATGACTAGAATAAATACCAACGTACGATGTGGATTGTATTGATTAATTCAAGGTGGAAGCAACGGGATGAGATATTTCAATGATATATACTGGGTGATTCAAAATTGCCGTACACTTTTCTGAGAGCAGATTCTTGATGAAATTCTGAAAAGATTTTGGTCCGGAATATTTAGATCTGATCCTTAGATCCGGAGATATGAGTATTTCTCAATTTTTTGAAAAATCCAAATACCTCAGAAGTCCCATATTTCTGACTTTTGAATCCAACACCATTCTCCAAGTCAGATCACGGGGTATCCCTGAGAAAAAATAAATCTCATTTAGCTCCCTCCGTTGTGGAGTTATAGCGGTTTGAAATCTTTTGTATTCCAGCCAATCAGAATTCAACAACTTTGGATCGCTATAACTCCACAACGAGGGAAGCTAAATTAGATTTAGTTTTTTCCAGGGATACCCCGTGATCTGACTTTGAGAACGGTGTTGGATTCGAAAGTCAGACATATGGTACTTCCAGGGTATTTGGATTTTTCAAAAAATTAGAAATGCTCATATCTCCGGATCTGAGGGTCAGATATGAATATTCCGGACCAAAATCTTTTCAAAATTTCATTAAGAATCTGCTCTCAGAAAAGTGTACGGCAATTTTGAATCATCCAGTAGAATAACACGAGACGTTTGATATCGTTTATTCACGAATCATGCTAAGGCGCAGCATGTGGGATTCTTTGAAGCACAACATGAACACTCGAATAAAACCAATATGATCGCAGAAAATTGAAGGAATTTCATTACCCCACCTCCAGCAGCTCCGGTAACTTGAATACCTCGAGTGTTCGTATTCAGAAGCATTATGTTGTAAAGCGAACCGAGTCAGAAAAAAATTCAATATCAATAAGGACAAAAAAACTAAATAAGAGCATGAATTACTTAATCCACTTGATATAAAATTATCATTTTCGTCGGTTCGGATCCAAATACGGGGACGTTCTGATTTGTTTCCTCTTACGTATTCGACATTCCATAACTGATTTGATTCAATAGTTGGAATTTGCAAACTCCCTGATACAACAACGCATCTTGGAGACCACCTAGAGAAAAATGATTATCCCCCCTCCAATATCGATGGTGATGAAGTTCTGTTTCAGAGACATGCAAATTCGAATTCAACTTTTTACGAGCAACACTTTAATTCTATCCTTTAGCTCTTCGTCCGAATGGATACTTTAATTCACAAGTACTATGCATGCAGCTGCGTTCACTGGTAAAATTTTCAATCGTATTGAACTATCATTCCTAAAAGATTCAATTCATCGATTAATTCGACACCTAAACGAATATTTCCATAAAATTTTGCTTTCTAATTCCAATCCGCAAAATGGACCGCAGGAAGGGATATCTCATGCGATAACATGAATTGAACTTGAGAAAAATATTGAATCCCATGAATGTAAACGATCAGATGTGAAACATGTACATAAGTGGAAAAATATTTCCCCAAATATGAAGATTTTACAAAATTAATTCTGTCACGATATAACTTTTTGATTGGGGTTTATACTCTAATGTCGGATATAAACTTCAGTGCATCCAGATGATAATATTTATGTATCGACACACGTGAACTATAAAATGAGAGAGATAAAGAGAAGGTTATGTATCTATACGAATGATTCATACGACATATGAGATTTCATAGATCGTTATTGAGGAATGTTATGAAACATAAATCGAAACATCAAGTTGAGGATGATAACGAGAAGTATATCCACAACATCTGACTGAGTCCGGAGGAGTAATATCCCATGGATGGGACGGATATTAAACGCATAAAATTCATGCTCGAAATGAGCAGAATGGTTCGAGAATTTGTCTTTATTTTTGTATGACATTTTTAAGCGAATTTGATTGTGATCGATGAATTAGAGAATATACGTAGGATACAGCATTGGAGGGTAATCGAAACGTTGATGAAAAGTATACGGAGCTCGAATGGGAGGGATATAAAGAGTATGTGAAAAGGGAATTGAAGCGAAGTAAGCGTATAGAATTCATGAAACCTAAATTAAAAAATTGCACCCCATAGCGAGAATCGAACCGATGACTTCCACCATGGCAGACGAGGGTTTTATCCACTGAGTCATGATTCGTCGTTGGAGTCAACCGCTTAAAGATATTGTTTGGAGTCAGAATACGTATGATTCGCACGCGCTTAATGTAACTTACTATTACTTCACATAAAGCGTGTGAGAAACGGGATCGAGAGTTTATGCCGCGTATATGGAACCCAGTGAACATTTTTTCCCTCAACATTTCAAACATTCATTATGTCCTCTAAATGATATCGGAAAGTTCTCTAATACGTCGATTTCGGAAAGCTTTTAGATGACTTTCATATGAGTTCTAGAAGTTATCCGAAAGTCATCTGAGTTAACTTTCTGATAACTTCTAGAGCTCATATGAGAGTTATCTAAAAGCTTTCCGAAATCGACGCATTAGAGAACTTTCTGATATCATTTAGAGAACATAATGAATGTTTGAAATGTTGAGGGGAAAAATGTTCACTGGGAACTTATGATTTCGGCACTTTACACCCAAACAGCACCCTATATTTCATGCATATCTATACTATATATTTTTATATTTGAATATTTTATACATATGGTATGCATGTAAATAATATCGTATACATATTTTATAGATATACAAAATATTTTGTGCTGTGTGGGCAGCAAGCGGGCATCACACGCTTCAGGAAGAGGGAATTGGAACATTTTTCGCTTTGTATACGCTTCATTTTCACCAGGGAACTTTTAGTAACTCTGATTAGGAATGTTTAATTCAGATGTTTTAGTTACAGTGACCATGGGAATTTCTCTCAGTGTATACATATAGTTTAATTAAAAATATAAATATATTTTATATAAAAATATCTATGTCGTCTACCTCTATATCCAACAACAGTGCATACAATGGAAAAAAATTATCGTTCTGATTACGAATCTGTATGCTATTCGCAACGCATTGCTGTGGCAAGGAGAGCATATTTGATACAATAATAAAATGTGGATGAAGAAAAAATCCGTGTCGTTGCAGGACGGGTACCACATCGTTCTATCGACTACACTGAGAGAAATTTCTATGGTCACTGTCACTAAAACATCTCAACTAAACATGCCTGATGAGAGCCACTAAAAATTTGGTTGATTCAATCAAGAAAGTATAGTTGATTCATCACTTAAATGTATCAAGTGGATTTTCTTGGTTAAATTATTCAAATTTCCAGTAGCTTTTACTAAAAATATTTGGTTGGTTGCGTAACAACACAATCCGAATCAAAATATCCCAGGCAAAAAACCCCGCCAAAAGATCCTTCGACGAATTCCCATATGCCAAAAGATCCCCACCAAAAGAACCCAGCACAGAACTATCCCACATACCAAACAACCCTTTCGACTTATATCAAACCTGAACAATGTAAGCTTATTCTACGCAGAACACGAGCACATTGAACATGAACAAGATACTTTGAATACGCGGATGAAATCGGAAATGAAAGAACTGTTGCTCATCATCGAATGAGAAGATTCTCAAAATTGCATGGAATATATATACAATTATACTCGTACAAAACTTATACATAACATTGAATTATACAGGGTGGTCCGTTTGAAGTGATATAGTCAAATATCTCGGAAACTGGTGGAGATGGAAAAAAATGTTGCAGATAAAAAGGTTAGGGTTCCAAAGGGGAAGTATGATGCTGACCTTGAAAAATCCCTCAGAGGACATTTTGAAGGTCATTTAAGGGTCAAGATGATTTTTTTGAACGGGACTCCCATTTTTTTTATCATGGCATGGCACAGTGGGCTGAGAGACCTCAATCAGGCGCCAAAATTCAAAATTCCATCAGAATTGTTTGAAATTCACTATACAGGAGTTTTTAAGGATGCTGATGACAATTCTAAAGTTGAAAGTGAAAAATTCAATATAACGATTCTGTATGATGAATGTTTCCATTTTTTTACGTTTCAACTGAAACTTACTATGTGCGTTTGGCACTAATAACTTATCGTTTTGCAATTACCGCTCTCTGCCGAACCCAGAGTCACGAATCGAGGACGTGGCGGATAATGACTCCATTTTCGTTGTTTTTTTTTTCAATTTTTTTTGTTTTTTTTTACTTTGAAATTTTTTTTTTTTCAATGTTTGCGAATATTCTTTTATTTTCAGTCATCACATATTTCGGATCAAAATGACCTATGTTATGTGTTTTTCTTCTTGTTCTGTAACTCATGGTATATTTCTCAACTTTTCAGATATTTTCATCAGATTCCTCCTCTTGTTCTTCTTCATCTGATAATTCCAAAACATCAACTCCTTGAGAAATCTCAGATTCATTAGTTGTATCCAAACCTTCATCCTCGCTTTCATCTTCACTACTACTGGAGTTTTGAACTCGTTGTGTATCATCTCTCCCTTTATATGAAGAACTGGCGTTTTTCGCTTCAGGAATTAGTAATAAATTGCTGACTTCTTCAGGAATTAAAAGTACCTTCTTCTTCTGAAGACGCGTCTTGAGAGACACATGTGATATGATGGGATCAGATGTATCCATTGCCCTATTGAAAACATCTCCAAGAGAATTTTGACGAGATGTCTTCCAACTATGAGATCACCTGTAATTCTTATAGTCTTTGTGTCGAGACTCAGCTGCCTGTTCTCCAAGCATTCCTATGGGAAGTTTACTTCCCCACACGCAGAGAAAAGTTACCTAAGAAATTACTGCACTTTATAGTAAACTAAGGACAAAATCACATTTTGGGGTTATGTATTATATGTTGTCATTCAAATTACTATACTTTCTAGTAAGCAGTGATGGAATTCTGTTATATATTGATAGAAAGTATAGTAGTTTTAATGACAACATATAATACATAACCCCAAAATGTGATTTTGTCCCTATTTCACTATAAAGTGTAGTAATTTTTTAGGTAACTTTTCTCTGCGTGCATATAATTTCACTTGCATGAATGAGGATTCTGTGCAACGTTGACGGCATGGGATACCATGAATAATGTGCAACATAACCCTGCCGTTTTAATACGAAAATTATCAAACGTCACTGGGTCGATAGGGAAATGGGATAATATGGTGATCAAAATGGTCCGCAAATTGTTGACTAATTTGTGATTTAATTGCAATAAATCTTTCAACACCCGTAGTTGATCAAAAGCTCTGCGAGCAGTATTGCCGTCGTTAGTTGTACCATAGCCCCCAGGTTTTGGTTTATCGACGTTCAAATGAAGTTTCTTCCAAAGAATTTTTTGAACTCCTCTTTTCCGTAAAGCGAATTCAGCCTTATTTTTTGCTCCTCTTACTTGCCATACTCTGATATTTATTCTATACGAAATATAAAGACAAGCTTCGAATAATCTTATCCACGCATGCAGAAGGCTGATTCCGTGCAACAGAGACTGAGGATCTGGTATAAACCTTTCTTTTTTCCTATTAGTCAGATCATTGAAATATTTAGGTGTTGCATGACAGATGGGACATGTCATCATCGATGATGTACCGGTTATTAGATCCAAAACCTTACCATCTATCAACGTCATGAATAATGAGGAATGCACCTGTATTAAGAAGTCATGCAGTTCGATTTCGAAGACCTTTAAATTTTTTATTTGCTCGTCGATGTATTGCTTTTGTTTTAGGATAACAGTCTCTGATTCTTTCACATATTCTAGGCAGATGGGTCGACAAAATCGAGTAGACTGGGAAGTTTTATTTTGCCATAGCACCGTGTCGTCAGTTGCTTGTAATTGTAGTGGAATCAAAGTAAAAGCAAAAAGATCCGAATCACTTAGTTGTTGAGGATGTTCGCTATCTGTTCCTGCATAGCCTTGCTTGTGGAGAGACTGCCCTGAACTGCCATCAAATCCCCAAGAACACATCAGCACAACTTCAATGTTTGTAGTTTTAGTGCTTAGCAACCATTGCTTCAAAACTGCTTCTTGGTCTAAGAACATGAAAATTCTATGTGCTGTGTGGTTTAATAATGATTGTAAAGAAACTTCAGCTTTCACATCATTAATCTGAATATCTTCCACGGGTGGTCGACATTCAGTTTTTACTTCTCTCACCTTATCATAGGGTGGCCAAATGTTTGCTCCGCAATCCTTTGTTGCTTTGCGCATAATCATGTATGTAGACTTTGTCGAAGAATTGTCCAGTAAAAATGCCAGTGCTTGTTCAGGTGTTTTTTTAGTAATTATCGTTTCGGTTGCATTACATAATTTTCTAATTTTGATTGGCAGTTCAAGATTTTCTGAAATATCATAGAAAACTTCATACAAGTTGTGATTTCCACTGCGTTTAGCTGCATGTCGTCCAGCCAGAAGAATTCTCAGTGGATCATGATCAAGTTTGGCACTCTCAGATGCAGCCAATCTCTGTTCGGATCGGACAGATAGTTCCTGAACTGGAGGAGAAGAACGTCCTGATTTTGACCTCGAAACTGATGCAACATTGTTTTCAATAATTAAATCTGGAACTGCGAAATTTGAATCTAGCTCACTTGCATTCTTTGACTCAAACTTTTCTCTTATCCTTCGACAATCCTCATATCTATTATTTTTTTTAGATCTCGAAGTGGTCAAAGCCTTTTTCAAGAGTTTCATCGATTCAAGTGAAATCATGTTGCCAGAGATTCTATTCTTGCACAAAATATAATCAATAGCTGATTTCAAATCATCTCCATTTTCAATGTGCCCAAGAATTTCTCGTTTTGTAAAAATCGCGCTCATTTTAGGAAATTTTTGAATGAAAATAATGGGCTTCTGATAATATTCAATTGATCAAGGCATTATGTAACTCTCACATGATATGTGAAGCAGAATTCAATTATCATCATATGGTTGTTAACTGGGAAAATAAACCTTGAATCACAGAGAACTACCTAGCCAGATTTCAAATAATCAATATCATGGGAATAAGGTATAATATAACAGTTGAATGAAATTGTGTTCACTTAAATGTGTTGATGTACTTTTCTAAATAGTAAATCATCAGTTTTCAAATGCTATGATTGATCAAAAAACATGAATTCTGCTGCAAAGGTTTGTTATCTCTATGAATTTAACCAATTGCGAATGATTTGATATATATGTTCCCGATGTCCTCAATTGTGCATCATATGAATAAAATTTCAATTTTTCACGAGTATATCTAGTTATTTCCACCAAGAACCTATTATAGATTATCAAAGTATTTACTGTATCCGCGAATTTGTGTGGTATTGAAATGAAACTTGTTAGATGCGATTCTCTAGATTAGAGTTTCGGTGTGTTCATAAGCGCTGTAATTGGAAATAAAGCAAAAGTAGCAAAAAGTAGCAACTTTTTTGGAAAGAGCTTGTCATCTAGAACACATTCATCTTTGAATCATCTTGATAACAAGTGGAGTCTCTGGGAGCCACAAATCGGAAGCAAGGATTGTATTGCGGTATGCGATAATTTTCGCATACAACATATTGGAAATACATGTATTTTGACAATTATATGATTCGGGCCACAATTTTTATAAGATTTCTGCTTCATATGTATGTACAAACATGATTTGAAAAGTCCTATACATCTCACTTCAATGCTGTGCGATTTATTACTTCATAACTTTTGAGCATAGAAAATTTTCTTTTTCCAAGTTGAAATGACCATAACTGGAGAATGATTAATCGGAATGGGATGAAATTTTAACCAAAGATGCTCCAGAAAATGTAAAAATCGACCATTCATGTCCCATACTGCAATTACAATCTCGACTTTTGGCGCTCGATGAGGGTCACTCAGCCCACTGTGCATGCATGGGAAAGCTGGTTTCAAACCCTTTACGAAACACTGGTCATGGACCCCTTTTCGCTCATTGGGGTGCAAGGTATGGCCCGTCGAAGTTAATGATGAACTACTCTCAGCACTACCCAGGAACCTCGACGTGGACGTGGTAGTTCTCTGTTCCCTCCGGAGTGCTTGATTATCGTGAGTCCCCTTGCCTCTCACATGAGGGGTGCTTGATGCTGTTACAATAATTGCTCGAAGTTACCCCCCTCTGCCTGGATACATAATCCTGGTATGTTGGCACAAACAGTGCGGATGCGATCGATCATGTCCTCCCTCATTTACGAAAGAACTTCCAAATTTTTTTGGTAAATCTACAAAGAAATTTTTTACAGTGTAACTCTCTCTCGTGAATTCTCTGGAAGCTCGGAGGATTTTTGTATCCGTTCGAATGTGCATCCTAATCGACGTTATGTGGTATGGTCAATATTTCCAATATTTCCAGCAACCTTTCAACAATTTTTGAGACTCGATACTCATTTATAACCCTCATTGAATCAAATGGAATAATTTATTCGATTTGAAACGCAATAATCGTAATAAATCGTATACATTACTGACAACCATAATAAGCAGAGACTCAGTGTTCCCGTTTGTTTATGTTTACGTTTTTTTTTCCAATGAAATTAACTTTAAACTGCATTGAAATCAGTCCCGATCTTCAGAGAAAAGCGATGAACAAGAATACATAAACGAACAGAAACATCAAATTTCTGTTTATTATGGTTGGTTATGTGGATGATTACGGAAATACGTGATCATTTAAACACTGGTTCTAATCTGAGACCATCACAATCGTTCTTCTCCTTTGCATATTCAATCATCTACATCTATTAGTTCATTCCATTCGATTCAATCGAAGAAATGAATCTTTATCCACCCTCTGAAATTATTGATATGATGCTTGTGCTTGGCTCATGTCATAATAATTACAGCGAAGCCGCAAGAGTTTACCGGGATCGGTATCCCGATCACCGCATCGCACACCCCACGACCATCCGTCGACTCGAATTGAGGGCTCGACGAGGAGTATTGCAGCGAGATCTGAGACATCACCGGTACGATGGGAATGATATCCGTGCACTCACCATACTGGGACTTATCCACTTGGACCCCTCATGTTAGTAGCAGATCGTTGGCACGAATGACTGGTATACCCCGGACTACTGTTCTGAGAATCTTGAAGCATGTCAAATATCGACCATACCACATCACGTTAACTCAAGCTCTCACTCCAAACGACATGAGACTTCGAATTAGATTCTGCAACTGGGCACGAGCAAGGCTGGTTGACGATCCTCAATTCTTCGACTATTTAATGTTCTCCGACGAAGCATCTTTTCAGAGCACTGGGCATTTGAATAGACACAACTCTCATTACTGGTCGGATGTTAATCCGCATTGGTATCAAGCAATCGACAACCAACATCGTTGGAGCGTAAATGTGTGGGATGGTCAATGGCTATTTAGTCGGCCCACATGTTTCTGGAATTCCTGGCGGATCATTTACCAGGCTTGATTGAGGATCTGGATTTACAAACAAAGCAGAGGATGTAGGTCCAACTAGATGGAGCGCCACCCCATTACGCATTGATCGTGAGAGAATACCTTGATCATCATTTCCCGGGAAGGTGGATTGGACGAGGTGGGCCAGTTGTGTGGCCTCCACGCTGACCCGTCTTGACATCTCCCGACTTTTTCTTGTGGGGATTTCTGGAAGACGAAGTATTCAAAGCCCAACCAACAATGAGGGAGGACATGATCGATCGCATCTGCACTGTTTGTGCCAACATACCACGATCAGTGTTTCTGAAGACGGTTACAAATTTTCGGCGGAGACTGGGATTAGGTATCCAGGCAGAGGGGGGTAACTTCGAGCAATTATTGTAACAGCATCAAGCATCAATAAAATCACCCTGGCATCACCCTGGCTCAATAAAACGTGATTTGGAATAAAATGGGAGGAAATATTCTTCTATTGAAGATTCTTTCCATTTTTGTTTGTTCTTGTTAACCCGGTCTCTTTACGCTTCCAAGGCCAATTGGACCGGGGGAAGCGTACTTCCAACCTTACCTACGCGGCAGGGGTGAGATTCCCTGACTTATCAACCGTCGTTCCCCTATTACGGTGGTAGCCGCTTTCGGGATAAACTTTGGTTGACGCACCAACCGCCATTCCCCCTTGCTCGGCAATACCGTTAGGGAGAAAGGCGGATTGATCAGTCAGGGATTGGAACCCCCAAGCCTGCCGGACATCCATGTCTGAAAGTTAGTGCTTTAACTGTTCAGCCATGGAGCCGGTTCTAAAGATTCTTCCCATAATACAAATTACAAGGGGGCATTTGCATGATTATTTTCGCTTGGATCTTCATTGTGAGCAATTCTCATTATCGTGTATGTTATATCATGGTTCAGTTCAAGTTAGGCCTATAGTTAGGATTTCAGTAGAAAAATTTCAAAATTCCATCCATGTTTTTTCAACTTATTCCAGTTTGAGCTTCAAAGCAGAAAACATTTTATCACTTAGTTTGCGAGATATGTGAAGTTGCATTCAACATGATATCCCACACAGAACTTCAGTTGAGAAAGAGTTAATAATGAATCAATTTGGAACTATGAGAATTGAAAAGAAAGGCATTGAAAACTCTTTCTGAACTGTGGTATTGTGTGGTTCATGTTTTCCTATGATATATTTCAAATATAACTATAAATATGTCAGTAACTAAACAGTGAAATGTTTTCTGCTTTGAGCCTCAGAATAGAAATATTTAGTAGAGCAATTTACGAACTTCTAACCTTCAAACAGTAATATCGGTCTCACATACTGTTAGACCGGGGTTTACGGTTGACGTGATTTTGAGAGGTGTTACCGTTTAAGGGTCAAAACAGAACGTTTTTAAAACTCCTTATGAATTGATTAGTTGAAAAAAATTTTGAGACAATTCCATTCGAGTTCTCGAAAAAAAAATGCTTTGGGAAGCTGGGAAATTTATTGTCTCCATCCTCATTATTTCCAATGAGCACCAGCTGAAAATTGCATGAAGTGTCAAAATTAAATTTCACAAGAATTATAATCATTATTTCAAAGCGATCATCCGCCACATGAGAGGGAAGTTAACGAGTGAATTCCAAATTTTGATATTCTTAAGAAAACTACGAGCATTTTTTTATATCACGATTACTTTCGTTCTGTCTGTTGTTTCGTTGGTATTCAAATTGTACTCCATCAAAAAACTCTTGACTCGAGTATCCTTCTTTTTTCTCTGTTACTGCAGATGAAAATGGGATTCGACATTGTTGATGAGATAGGGACCTTTTTTTTTTTTGGTTGGTCAAGTACTTCCCGATGCAGGGGCGGCGGGACTTGCTCTCGCTCGGGGCGGCGAATTCCCTGGCACCGGGCCTGCAAGCACCCCACATGTGAGAGGCAAGGGGACTCACAATAATCAAGCACTCCGAAGGGAACAAAGAACTACCACGTCCACGTCGTTGTTTCTGGGTAGCGCTAAGAGTAGTTCATCAATAACTCCGACGGTCCATACCTCGCACCTCAATGGGCGGAAAGGGGTCCATGACCAGTGTTTCGTGAAGGGTTTGAAACCAGCTTTCCCATGCCATCATAAAAAAATGGGAGTCACGTTCAAAAAAATCATCTTGACCCCTAAATAACCTTCAAAATGACCTCTGAGAGATTTTTCAAGGTCAGCATCATACTTCCCCCTTGGAACCCTAAACTTTTTACCTGGAACATTTTTTTCCATCTCCATCAGTTTCCGAGATATTCGATTATATCACTTCAAATGGACCACCCTGTATATGAATGATGTGTAATATACATACAAATTACACGTGACTTTATAGTTGAAAAATTCGGCAACAAAATTCAATCAAAAATAATAGAGGTAATTACCACTCATTACCAACTCAATTACCAAACTACCGGGTGATTCAAAATTGCCGTACACTTTCCTGAAAGCAGATTCTTGGTGAAATTCTGAAAAGATTTTGGTCCGGAATATTCAGATCTGATCCTTAGATCCGGAGATATGAGCGTTTTTCAATTTTTTGAAAAATCCAAATACTTCGGAAGTACCATATTTCTGACTTTTGGATCCAACACCATCCTCTAAGTCGCATCACGGGGTATCCCTGAAAAAAAATGAATCCAATTCAGCTTCTTTCGTTGTGGAGTCATAGCGGTTTGAAATTTTTTGCATTCCAGGCAATCAGAATCCAACAACTTTGAACCGCTATAACTCCGCAACGAAGGAAGCTGAATTAAATCAATTTTCTTCCAGGGATACCCCGTGATCCAACTTAGAGAATGGTGTTGGATTCAAAAGTCAGGAATATGGTACTTCCGAGGTATTTTGATTCTTCAAAAAATTAAAAAACGCTGATGAATCCAGATCTCAGGATCAAATCTGAATATCCCGGACCAGAATCTTTTTAGAATTTCATCAAGAATCTGCTCTCAGAAAAGTGTACGGCAATTTTGAATCATCCAGTATGTTATCGTAAATACACTGATGAAAATTTATTGAAATTCCATTCACTTCTCAAGCAAACTCGTGGATGAAATTTCAAGTTTTTGAATGGATGAAACAAATGAATGGAATTTCAAGAAATTTTCAACTATGTTCCATTTTTGCTACACTGAATTACAAACAAAAAACAACACATAACTTTGATAGTACTGCCACTCGAGTGACATCACATAATCTCTTACACACTCCTCATTACAATCAACCTGGATTTTCAAACAACGAACATAGCCCATCAGCTCTTTTGGTTCAGGGATCTTTGGTCCCGGACGTATGACTTAGGATAATTTGGACATAACACGTCGTTCAATAAGTCCCGAGACTAACGACGAAAACAACTTTTTTTTTTCAAAAATCATTTTTATTCATCAATATAATCTCCTTTTAGAGTGATAAACTCTTTCCAACGCCTGTCCAACATTTCTATACCATTTTTATAGAAGGATTCATCCTTTGCTTCAAAATAGGCTTCAGTTTCGGCAATGACCTCCTCATTCGAGCCAAATTTTTCTCCTTGGAGCATTTTTTTGAGATCAGCAAAGAGCCAGTAGTCGCTGGGGGCTAAATCTGGCGAATACGGGGGGTGGGGGAGCAAATCAAAGCCCAACTCGTTGAATTTTGCCATTGTTTTCATGGACTTGTGGCATGGTGCGTTGTCTTGATGAAGAAGGATTTTTTTCTTCTTTATGTGCGGTTGTTTTGCTACGATCTCCTCCTTCAAACGTACCAACAAGTCAATATAATAATCACTGTTGATCGGTTTATCTTTTTCCAGGTAGTCAATGAAAATCACGCCATGTGTATCCCAAAAAACAGACGCCATGACTTTGCCAGCAGACTGCTGCGTTTTTGGACGCTTTGAGCGGCTTTCGCCAGCCATGCGCCACTCAGATGATTGCCGATTCGACTCCGGAGTGAAATGTTGTATCCATGTTTCATCCATGGTCACGTATCGACGCAGGAAATCCTTCTTATTGCAAGTAAATAGCGATAAAAGGCTCTCTGAATCGTCGACTCGTTGCTGTTTTTGTTCCACTGAAAGCAATCGCGACACCCACTTGGAAAAAACCTTTTTCATGCTCAATTTTTCATGAAGGATTGTAAATACGCTTCCAGATGATATCTGTGTCATTTCTGCAATCTCACGGACCTTTACTTTGCGATTTTCCATTACGATTCTTAACAGTCCACTCACATTTTCCGGTGTAACGGCTTCCAATGGCCTACCCGAACGTTCCGCATCGTTTGTGTCCGTACGACCACGTTTGAACTCAGTATACCAACGACAAATCGTTGGTTTGGATGGAGAGGAGTCCGGGTAAGATTTTTCAAGCCATTGCTGGGCTTCTACGGTGTTTTGACTCATTAAAAAACAATGTTTTATCAACACGCGAAACTCGCTTCCTTCCGTTTTTCAAACCAATTCCAAAGTGACTTTACTCTTACCTCGATAACTCTGCTGTTTGTGGTCCGATCGACATGAAATTTTTACACGTTTCATGTGAAGGTGTGCACTCTAGGGAAACGTGGCCAGTTTCGTACTACTAGCACCATCTCTGGGTTAGTCTCGGGACTTATTGAACGATGTGTTAGGGTCAACAAGTGCTGAGATATTCTTCAGCGGGACCTTTTGCTTGGAATCATTCGTCATGAGGCCATGTGTTCGGGATATTTGAACATGATACCATTTGGTTGAGGCGTTTGACTGACAGTAACCTCAAAAATTTCTCTGAGTGTATATTACCGTTGCCACAGCGCAACCGGTCATTGTTTCTTCTGAATACTCGTCCCAACCACACCACGTCTGCATAAGCACTACTCTACGAATTCAAATCAGTGAAATCTCACTATTTCTGCAGTTAAAAGTCGACCACTGAATGGGATCAGTGGAATATAAGTCGATAGTCACTGGTTATACAGTTGGAAGTGTTTCTGACTAATTAAATCAGCGAAATTTCACTGCGAAGATCAGTTAATATTCACTGATTGTGCATTATATATGCACTGATTCGCAATGGTCGACTTTCCACTGCAATCAGTGAGATTTCATTGTTTCAAATTTGGAGAGTAGACTGTTTTTTCAGTGTGGTTGATTGTATTATCCTTTTTTCTCAGGGTGGTAACGAAAGTGTTCTGATTTGAAAATGATCATACAGAAATAGGATTTCATATATTCATCCACGTATTCGAGGTAATAATGACAAACAGTTCTGCTCATTTTGCTGAAACACGAAAACTGTAATGTAAAAACAACGAGTTGAAATGAACGTCATACCCAGACCTATTTATTCTATTTTGTAATCCAACGAGTATTTGAGATCTGACGAATTTAATAAATGTACAGAACTTGATGTGAAAAGCTTGATGAGATAAAAATAACACAATATAAAAACTGTGAGTACAATTTTGTAAATCAGCCAGGTGTACATATTGGACTGCAGATTCAACGTGACACAATTTCATATCAACGAGTTGCTAAAAACAATTTGTTATCATGGAGAATTTTTGATGCTTATGTTTTTCACATCACAACAAAGAAGTCGAGTTGACATTGTAGTTAATCTGGATTCGCAATAGAGAGACAAGTTTATGAAGAAAAAGTTCATTTTAGTGTGTTATAATATACTCTTGCGAACTATGAATAGAATAACGATGTTGTATGTGAATGAGATTTTTAACAATTTATTGAAATATAAGTCGAATAAATTCGACGGATGAGTGTTGTAAAAATTTTAAGACATATTCTAAGAAAATGTTTTCAAGAAAATTGCCAACTTGGATACAGATACTCTCATCAATCATCGATTTTCATTAGTCTTTTCGATCCACCGTGAGACTTCATCCGAATTCCCCTTTGACACTGATTAAAGTACTTATGTACAAATATTTATCCTTGAATCTCTAAAATAAAACGTACATTCTCTCAAAACAAATAAGTTGTTCATCCATCAAATCTTTTGCCAATCTTCTGGAATTATTCATTCAATTGCACTCCCATCTATAGATACTCAAAAGCTTTTTACGCTCGATTCCATTATCTCTTTTCTCTTTATCTTCTCCTTCAACTCCATTGCTTTTTCACTTCCGTTTATTTCACATCAGACCCTGGTTGGCATGAATGGAAATCTCCTACACCTCCATGTGAACCGAAAATTGTTTCTTTTTGACAAATTATTGTATTCCACATCGCATTGTCCCAATCAGAAAAATCCGTAATATGCCAATGTCGACAACAGGTGCAGTACAGTGCCAGTATTGGGTCTCCAACACTTGGTCAACACGTACGGGATCAGTACTGGATACATAAAAATACAGTAATATGCCTGTACTGATAAACCAGTACTGAGAACTTAATACCGGCCAGGTACTAACCCAGTACTGGCCCTGCACTGATTGCGAATAATGGCATCAGTACTCAATCCCCAGTACTGAAAAGCGTTATCATTCCAGACAAATGCCAGTACCCTGCCAGTCTTGGCTAGTACTGGTGCAGTACTGCGCCTGTTGTAAATTTCTGGTTGAGGTGAATTTAGACGCAGATTTTTCACTTCTTTGAATGAAAAGTGAATGAGAGGTTACAAACTTCACTGATTTTTTCACTGATATATTCTTTCATTCTGCCCTGATATGAATAATTATGATACGAATGTCATTTGAGGGCTTGAAGTGTGATAATATAAGATGACAAAATATGAGGTGCTGTTGATACACCAACGTTGTAGTCTACCAACGCTTAAGATGGAATCCCTACTGTCACAAATCCTGCAATCGGTAGAGGGTTAAGATGTTCTTCATATCAGCAAGGTATATCACCCCCAGCACACGGTATATATGTCATACCTATTTAGGAACAGCTTGTGCTGAGGTTAGTTGTTAAAAGGGATACTGAGATTTACGATAGTTCGACGTACGAAGCTTGCAAATTGTGGTGACTGGTACTAACATGAATTAACCTCAACAATTACTCGCCCCTTCCGCGGTTAAGTAAAGTCAATATATGATCTGAAACGTTTACATGTTTGTGTGCATGCAAACACTTCTACCCCAAAACCATGAACTTCCATAATTATACTCATCAGATTTGCTGAGTCACGTACTTCGCTACAGCTAAATAGACATGTAACATAATATGTAAGTACATACTTATCGAAGAACTCCCCCTTCGCTCTTCAGATAATGAGATCTTAATTAGAAAATCTCTATCTATACTTATTATGTCTGTTCACGATTCGTGCAATTCACTACCCGATCAAGATATTCCAATATCTGATATTCAAAGTTGAAGATTCCTCTCCCCATCGTTACATTCGAAAGAGTTACTTGGAAGTATTCCTGGGAACAAAGACATTGAAATTCAAATGGCGTCATACGAAATCTTACTTCACCGTTCAGAATATTTTCGAAAGAACTTCGTAACTTTGGTACTGTAGCCGAACGAGTCAAGAACCTCCATTTTGGGGAATGGTTCTCCATCTCTTCACGATTCATACAGTTTGAACTTGTCCTGGTATGAAATTATCTCTTCCCTCGGTTTTTCAAGTTCCTTCCCCCTGGCGAGTTTGTCTCTCCCTTGATTCGGAATGTTCATGGATGTGAAAAGCACTTCATCCGCGTCAGTCTCCAATTCAATCCTGACATCAACATTCACATTTGAATGAATCACTAATGTATCTACACTTGTCCGCGATGTTGTGAGAATAACTGCAATTCCAACTGCATGACACAACAAATTTTGTTCTATATTGAAACGATTCTTACTGAATCAAGCGATTAGGAAAACGATAGTTCACAGTTGAAGATGTTCAATCGAAACCCTCAATCACAGGATTAATCCTTGATAAATTATCATCTGCACGCGGTCCATGGAATTGGCTACTGATCTTACAAACAGCTTCAAATCGATATCTCCCAATATTCCGATGTATGAACAATTGTATTTTTGACGTGCATTTTGAAAAATATTTATAATAAAAATTTTTGATTTTCATTCACTTCATTCTTTCATTCACGTCAAAGAAGAGCTTGAAATTGATTTCATAAACATACTACAATACTGAAAATTACAAATTTTGGTATTCCACTCTTTACTTTTTGAATAAATATTTATAAATTATATTCCCGGTTGAATTGAGCAACTGTGCTGACGTGGGATAAATTGTTCTTCTCACAGAAATAACGTGTTCATCCATCTCATTCAAAACATTCAAATACGCTTGACAAAGACGATTTTCATTCAAATTCAAGCTGATTTTTTTGGAATGAAAATTCTGTTTTTATCACAGAGATCTTTCAAAGAAATCTGCGGAAAGGAAAAGCACTATAATATCATTTTGAAAGTTATCAAGTTGACTGAAAGGGATTCTTTGCATTATTCATTTATATTTATCGAAAGATCGAAAAAGAAGAACTCGTCAATTGATTCTCATCTATTGATCAGAAAATGTAGGCTCTTCATAGTTTTTGCCTTTCCTTTATAGTTTGTTTCTCTCTCAATCTCACCCTTGGAGTAGAATTTTTCTCTTCTGCATATTAGGTGCCACGTATAAAATTTTATGTTGCCAGGAATTCATAGATTCTGATAATATTCGGAATTTCCAGAGAAGTATGAGATCCGGCAAAAAGGAGAGAAGTATAGGTCATTCTTCCTATTTCTCTAATTGATTACAAATATGTTATTCTTTACACAAAATAAATATTCGACGATACATATATATATATATACATATATAAGCTTTCCGAGCGTGTGGTTGAATATTGATATTTTATTTGAAAAGCGTGATGAAAATGTGTTTGTTGATTTGAAACTATTGCCAACAGTTGAGAATGAATTCCAATAAATATTTTTGACACGGAATTCGCAATGGTCAAACAATATTATCTTAACGTCCACAAACACTCCAGCTATACATTGAAATCAATGAACCGTACGACCTAAAGGATCTTTCAATAGAGAAATTCGTTCCAGACTTGAAAGGAAAAAAAAACAAATCGTTTTTGAATAATAATTTTCCCATCTCACGTATTCAATCTCAGCACAACTCATAACTTAGATAAAGAAAATTCAAGCCATCTGGACAAGGTGTCCCAGAATTTGCGGACCGGATTTCACAGGTATTTTCTGTAGCCAAAATGCAATAATTTCCCGTTTGAAAAAAATTTTTTTGACGTTTAGTTTTGGAGATATGAGCATTTTTAGATTTTTTTTCAAATCCAAATCATCCAAAAACACTGTATGCTACATACTTGAGCTTAAGTATAGTACTTGAACATCATTCGCCAAGTTGGGAAACGGCGAATTTGTGGAAAAAAATTCCACTATTTTATCATTGATAGTTCCGGAGCTAGAGCGATTTAAAGTTGCTGAATTCTGATTGGCTGAAAGCTAAAAAATTTCAAATCGCTATAGCTCCGGAATTATCAATGATAAAATAGTTTAATTTTTTCCCAAAGATCCGCCGTTTTCCAACTTAGTGAATGGTGTTGAGTTCAAGTATGTAGCATACAGTGTTTTTGAATGATTTGGATTTGAAAAAAAATCTAAAAATACTCATATCTCCAAAACTAAGCGTCGACAAAATTTTTTTCAAACGGGAAATTATTGCATTTTGGCTGCAGAATATACCTGTGAAATCCGATCCGCGAATTCTGGGACACCCTGTATGCTCGCGCGCTAGGCGAATACGTTCCCATCGAGCCAAACTAAGCGATGGTATGTTTGAAAGTTCTATCGAATGCAGCGAGAAGAGCGAATCAATCCTCTGAAATAATCTGGCACTCACAAGCGAAGCTGGAGGATTCGAAATTTAATCAAGAACGGATATGTCGAATCGATTCGGAAAAGTTGTTGATAACCCACTTCGGGGGGATATCGAATTTCTGCGTATATCAAATCCTCCGTATTGCGTTGCTTTGAAAATCGATCATCCGCATTCTTAATCTCGTTTAATAATCGTAATGGAAATCCGAACTCCCTTCATGAAATCATATTCCTTGTGAATAACAAATTCGAAATCCTCTTTGTTTCCAAAAGAGAAAAAATTTGATCGAATTTATAAGAAGGACATCATGTGGGAGGAAATAAATGAAGAACAGAGAGTGCGCGAGATGTGGGAGTGTAGATTTATGTGCAGGGGAAAAGGAAAAAATGAGAAAACCGAAAGAATTTGAAGGTGAAAAGGTGAAGAGATAACAGTATCGACAGGAGACAAAGGATAATAGATGATGGATGGAAATAAGAGGGATAGATTTTGGGGATTCAGCTTAGGTTTGGAGAAATATTTTTGTAAATTACAGGGTGACGGAGAGTGGGATTCAACGAGAGATCATTTGAAATGCACAATTGAGGAGAGGACAACTCTACGACCCAATGTTTTCTGAGTGATCTTTGCTGTGCACTTGGTTCATTCGATCGCAAGAATTCACTCCCTTGAATTTAGATCGATGAATATTATGTCCATCACCCAATTAAATCGACAAAGGTGTTTCATCTGGATGAATCAAGAAGTCATTTTGTCAAGAATATTGATCAATAAAAAGGAATCCATTTGATGTAACCTCCTAATTCTGAATATCGAATGTACATTCAAATCACTTCAAACAACCTACCAACTCATCTCAATAAAATCCATTCCAAGAAATGCGCCAATATGCATGAAATACAATATTGTATGAATTATTATTGAGAGATTCCCATATTCTGTATGACGTGAATCAAATTTTTGTTTGACTACTCTCTAAAATAGAAACAATGAAATTTTCACTGTTCCATTCAGTGATTGAAATACTCACTGGAAAAACAGTGATGTTTTAACGTATCCACTGTTTGATCCAGTGCTCATTGGCATCTGAGCTTTCGTTGATATTCAAAAAGTGTGCAGTATTTTTCCCGTTAGCCGCTTAACGCAGCACCATTAACTTGGCTTCGACAGAAGACATTCTGACAGCAAATTTTTCGGTGACATGAGTGTCACATATTTTTCCATGATATTGATACGACGTTGATATGAATTTGAACTGGAAATTTATGTATTATAACAGTGCATTAGGGTAGGGGGTGAATTCGCCGAATAAACAGAATTTCACACACGCTAGTCACTTTTCAGTAATCACTAGAAATGACTAGCGATTGTCAAATCACATGTTCTCGGTGAAAAGTTCGTTCGATGAACCACCCCTTACCGCCATCATTTTGATTACTGTATTCAAATTTAAATAACCTGGGAGCTGCATAGGTCAGGACGAACATTTGTTCACACATTTCAAACAAAACCAGGATTGCTTTTCTTGGTACAATTGTACTTTCTAGTACAATCCCCAAAATTGCTATTGGCAATTCCGATTAAATATCGTTTGCTATACATTGATACATCGGGAAATTGTACTGAATCCGAAACCCTGAACACAACACGAGTCTATTACTGTATATATTTTCTATTCACTGTTCCCTCGTACTAAAGCATTGAAAAGATACACAAATCGAAAATTGCTGACCTGTATTTTGTTTGTCAGATTGGTCCGGTTTCAATCAGTAGATAAATCTTGCTAACTCAAACATTGAGATCCATTGTCTTCTCCAGTTACGTTTTCCGCTGATTGAAAGAATGAACTTCCACTGATTTCTTAGTGGTATTGCGTTGACTGTTTGAAACAGTAAGCTTTCGCTACGAAACAGTGGATTGTCACTGTTACATAGTGGTTTTTCACTGTTTCTATTTTAGAGAGTATTGTTATGGATTTGAATTCTAGAATTTTTCGATGAACATGCCTTCAACTGTTCAAAATAATTAATCAACCCTGGGTATATGAATGAGCCGATACACGCAGGAAAATATAGTTTTGAAAGCCCCATAATTTATTGAGGATCAGCGCCAGTTTGTGATGAATGAAATTATTTACCTGAATATAGCTCCAAAAGTACCATAATTTCTTGTAGAAATACATCTAATTATGGGAGTTTTTAAAAGTGAATTCAAGTCAAAACTCTATCTGTCACAGATTGGCGCTGATTCTCAATGAATTATGGGACTTTTCAACACATCTGTTTTCTGTGCGTATTGGTGTTTCACATTGATACTGGCTCATTCTAAGCTGTCACTTCCAATAGAAAAGATGAAAAGTGAGAATTTGTAGCTACAATTGAGATTGTTGGATTGTAATTAACTTGGTACACAGGTGAAAGTGTAGAAGCAGCACGATTTAATTAACAGAACGTTTGTAATAACCCGCTAGAGCAATTAGTGGTGAAGAAATACAGCGATGAATGTATTGGTGAATTGGTAATAATTTCTGGCACGTTTTACACGGGATGGTTATGACATCATCACATCGTTCAGTTTATCACTTCATTATGTGATTGGAATTCTTTAATGGGAATCTGTGCGATAATTCTCCATTAACTAATTTTATTTTACAATAATTGAAATCAGTGAATCATAGAATTTTACAGGAGTTCGTGGAATCAAATTCATTGTTCATTTAAGACATATGGATTCCACTCGAATCTGATAGAGAGTTTGGAAAGTGGGATTAGTTCATGATTTTATTTTCCAGAATGTTTCCAATTACTACGATTTTTATAGGTTTTATGAGATTTTAACGTCACTTATCTTACTGCTGTTTTAACACAATGGAAATTAATCCCTTCTGTTTATCATTTGTTATATTCTCGTTTCCAATAATCGCATCAAGGGAAATGGAATGTGAATGAAATCTAAGATGGGACTAACTCACCCACACGGACAAGAAGAAATAACAAAGTTGCAATCACTCACATGGTCGATTTTCAATCATGTACAAAGCAACTACTTAGTAGTCAGAACGAGTACCATGTTAAATGCGGTGAATAATTGAATAGTTGCTGTAACCACTTTCGGAGATGTTCGAAAATTAACTACGTAAGTACTGGCTACAACTATTTTTTTTCCTTGCAGAATGACTTCAAATGATTCATAGGTGCTTCAATAATTCAGTCTGTTGGAATGAGAACCAATAATCTCCTCCAATACTCCACTAACAATCATTTATGGAATTTGAATTGTCGCAATGCTGATCAGAATGTCAAACTTTGTCAATCAACCTTGATTATATGCTCAATCGATGAATTCTATTTGACCGCAGAGCATGACACTAGTTCTATTCGTATTCATTTGTAATAAAAATAAGGAAAACACGCCTCATATTTATGTATAATTATATGCATTATTCATACAGTGTAATCCATATAATATCATATGAATCAATACTTTTGCGCCCTTAAGGGGAGATTTTCATGTAGTGACCCCAAAAAATGTGATTTTCTCGGACTTTTTGTTTTCGTGGAAGGAAGTGAATAAAGAATTCGGGGATTTTCACACTTGTTAATTGAGTCTTTGAGTAAATGAAAAAATTTTTTTCAGTGAAAAATAATGCCATGGGAATTGTTGATACGCGTTGAAACATAACCACCTGAAAAAACAGTGATCAATCGGGCGCCACTATAGTCCTTACAAAAATTATCAGAAATCAAAAATCCGAAAATTTGAATGAAATATATTATGTTTGTTGGAGATTGTACCAATAAAACCAACGAAAAGTCCGAAATTGAAAAAATGACAGACATGCGAAGTTTTGGTACCGTTTTTCCACCTTTTTTCTGCTCTTTAAAGAACTATAGAAAGAAAAAAAAGGCAACTCCCGAGAAAAAATGGATTAGATCTAAAGAGATCTAATGAGATCTAATTTGATCTTTTTAGATCCAAAAAATGGAATGCGGTAGATCTCTCTGGATCTAAATAGATATAGATAGATCTACGCAGACCTCAGTACAAATCAAAGCTCCTTTTGTATTTAGATCTCTGTAGATTTAAATAGACCTGTCTAGATCTAAATTTATCTATTCAGATCCAAATTGATCTACGTCAGTTCACGGCTGTTTTTATTCTGATCCACGTAGATCTACTTAGATCTAAGTAGATCTATTGTTATCCAAGTAGATACATCATTTAGATCTCAGCAGATCTACCGCATTCCATTTTTTTGATCAAAAGAGATGCAATCAGATCTAATTTGATCTCTTCAGATCTAATTCATTTTTTCCCGGGATGTCATCTCCATTCGGGTTCATCCTCCAATAAATTCAATCAGCTTCAAAATGAAAAAAAAAGACCGATCGGTTCAGTAGTTTTTGAGATATCGTGGAGCCAAACTTGAAAAACATGGTTTCGAGACAAACACCTTTAAAGTTTCGGGATATGAATCCTTTAACCTGAGAAAATTTTTTTCATGTACTTTGAAACCCATAAAATGAGGTTCAAATTTGAGGTTCAGGAAACTCGTGTTTCCAATTTACTCCCTTCTTGAGAAAAAAAATTCGAGAAAATCACCTTATTTCGGAATTTGCGTGATGAGAACCTCCCCTTAACTGAAACCATCGAAATTTATAATACAAGTCTGATCACTTCCATTCCTTTTTCTACTAATTCGATGCGTTTGTTCTCTGCACACGGAGAAAAGGAACTTAGGAGAAAAAGTAGAGATCGAGAATATAGTACAATCCCAAGCAGCAACAGAAGTTCAAAAGTATATACGAAATAGAAACGTTTATAGAATGTACGAATGAGATACGAAGAATATATGATGAATGAGAATATATGAATATTCGAATGAGACTGTTTTAAATATACTTAGAAGGTACATAGTACATTCCAAATGTACGATATTCATTCAATCGACGTTCAATTAACGTACCGTCGTGTATTCGATTACATACGTTCGATGAATATACATAGCACCTATGAAACAGTCTCATTCGAATGTGCATAGAACATATTTCGAATATTCGAAGAACATTCATAGTATATTCTGGTGCTACTTGGGATAAAACTCCGCCATAAGAACACTCACTTCCTTTATTCGACCCAAGGCGACAACCGTTGGAATGAAGAACAGGGTGCGTGTTCTTATTGCGGAGTCTTACTGTAATCTCGAATAGAAAATTGGAGAATATTTCTTGAAATTTGAGAATATTTCTTCGAATCTGAGAATCCGAAACAGCACCGAAAGTTCTCAAGAGGTTTTAAAAACGTGTCCAAAGTCGCTTTTCAAACGTCTTAGGAACATTCATTCAATGTGTTGGGGAACACCCCAGTGAACAATATGTTATCATCCGGAGCTCTTAAAGATCTCCTAAATATGTGTAAGAGGTCAGATAGACCTTTCAGAAGGTTGACATGAAGATATCAGAATGTTATCAGATGCATCGATTCCTGAGGAAAATAAGAGATTGCCAAAATGTTATCCAAACGAACTCTTTAAGAGGATTGTTTTCTGAGACCTCAGAAAAATGATACCATTCAGATATCAATATAACATTGACAGAGCTCTTCCAAAAGACCTCTTAAAGATCTCTTCTTCTCATGAGGGTTCACTGTGACGTTTCGGGGACATTGTTTACACATGCTATGGTACGTTTTCAGAACCTTCTCGAGACGTTATATGAAAACCAAGTATTTCACCTCTAACCTATATAAATGTATATTTATAGTTTTACTAGGGAAAAAAGTACCGAACAACCATAAAAATATGTTTTGCATTGAATATTTGGAAAGATTCCATTCCAGAAGTTCAAAACTATTGGCAGAATATGAATTATCACGGATCAGGACAACCCAATTAGCAACAGAAGTTCAGAGTATATACGAAATAGAAACATTCATAGAATGTACGAATGAGACTGTTTCAAATATACTTAGAACGTACATAGTACATTCGAAATGTACGATATTCATTCAATCGACGTTCCATTAACGTACCGTCGTATATTCGATTACATACGTTCGATGAATATGCATAGCACCTATGAAACAGTCTCATTCGAATGTGCATTGAAAATATTTCGAATATTCGAAGAACATTCATAGTATATTCTGGTGCTACTCGGGAATATATTAGAATCCATATAACCTCAAAATTGACGCGAAACAAAATTTCACCACTTACAATGTATGAAAGAGATGCAAATCTAGTTTATCAAATCTATCGACACAGGCTTTACCACAGTTCATTCGCATATCCTCGGAATGAAGAATATCAAAAGATTTGGCACAAGTTTGATCATTAACAGTGTCTCATTTTACATCTTCCATAAGTGTTCCATGGAACCTTAAACAAGACTACCCTGGTGAAAGGGAAGCGTGTAATAGAAAGTGTCAGGAACGTACACTGTAGAAAATTTTCTGAAAATTCAGATACTGGAGTGTCTGAATTTTCAGACTCGAGTTTCTGAGAGGCAAATTTAGATAAGGTTTTCTGAAAATTCAGATTTGATATCTAGAATATTATATTTAGATACCAAGTTTCTAAAAAATTAGAGAAAGTTTCTTCATGTTCATCACCAATACTTTGAAAATTAAGAATCTGAATAATTTAAGAAACTTACACTGAAAACGTGCGCAGAATCAGTGCGCAGTGAATCGGCTTGCATTATTCTGTATGACGGTCAATGAACGGTAAGTAAAGGTGAGTTGCAAAATCAAATTCAATATCATTTATTTTACTGAACAAATACTTACTGCACCAACAGTAATTACATGTTGTGCAATGTAATTTGAGCCAAATTAATTTATAATGTGACATGAAATGTATTGTGGGATTCGGTAAAAAAAATGTAAAAAATGTAAAGTTATTTGCCATTGGAACAAAAATCGTCTCTGAATATGACAATCAGAGAATCTCATGACGGTGGTATGAATAAATGATTAAAGGAAGGATGATACATTGAGATTTTTGAATTGAAAATGATGAAAAAAACATCCAATTTCTGAATTAGATGTTCTGATTTTTCGTGGATCATAAAATCAATTTCAAATAGATTTATATTCACTGAACCACATGAACATGCAGTAATTACTGCGATTAGTTTGAAACTCAGAGAATGTGGTTTAAAAAACTACATTATTTCCATTTACTTTGTCTTCAACTATTTGTAATAAAAGAGATAGAACTGTATATGTAGAAGACAAAACTATATCTCTCATCACAAATAGTTGAATAGAAGTACATAAAACTATAGAAACGATATTCTTTTCATGTACTTTTTTCTAACTATTTGTGATGAGAGAGATGGTTATGTCTTCTACGATGTACATTTAATTGGTGTAAGAGTCCAGCGATAAGTATGTAAGACTTGTACTGAGGGTATCGATGAAACATTTCAGGAAGCGCATCACTGCATGATGGAATATAAAACTCCTTACATAATTTATACTAAATGAAACTAATGGCATAATTGCTGTATTTTCTTATAGTTCAGTGAGTATAAATATAAAATAAATAAATTCCATAATCTGTTGGGAATTAGATAACGTGGTTTCCAAATGTGGACTTTTTTCCATTCATTTTTTTTCTCAACAGTTTCAATGGAAGATTCTTCCTTAGAATGATTCCTTTTTCTCAGTGCTATGAGATTCTTTGGTTGTTATATCTGAAGGAGTTTCCAAGGATTGATACTGTAAGGGTTGATGCAACACATTCTAACATGATATTAAACATATGGTTACTGTTAGGCTGTTGAATGAGGAAGAAATCAACTTTCGTGAACTGTATTTATTGTTTGATTCTCACAGTAATTGAACTCCTGGCTACATGAAATAACTACCATCCCTTTTATCACACATAGTTAAAGAAAAACTGCTTAGAAAAGAATGAATGTACAAATTAAACATTTTTAAATCATATTTTCTGATTTTCAATCAATCATGGGATTAATTTTTGAAAAATATTCATACTTACTGGATTGAAACAAAATACCATGATTATTGCCATAAGTATTGATTGGTCAAAATTATGTCAGCAGTTCTATGTGCAATCACTTATTCCTTCTGACTTATTTTCCTTCAACTATTTGCAGTAACAGAGATGGTGGCTGTCTCTTATAATACAAAATTCAATAGTATAAATATTTAGCGATAGGTATATGTGATACATATGTGCATTCATCAAAAATTGCACAAACCTTCCACTGAATGATTTTATATGAAAATGCCGATATAATTTCTCCGAATTTAACTCTCTGAGGATACACTCATAGTTTCCTCACACATGGGATACACTGGACACTGGGTCAGTTTGACCCTAGTGTTTTTTGATCACTGATATCTCGGTTTTAGAACATCATAGATCAATGTTTTTTTTTTAAATTCATCGCCGAAGTCTGCAGAATACGAATCTGAAGCCCGCTTTGCTCTACAGTTGATTTTAGTGTACAGATGGTACAAAATTATTTATGACTACACTGGGACAAGCGTACTACGTGGGTATTATTATATACGCAAACATACACCATTATACTCCTATCATACAACATTTGTACACCATCCTGTCAAATTCACATTCTTTCACAATATGAAATCATTCATGAGTACTTGTACGTATTATCTATCAAACGTTATTTGTCTATATTATTCAAGATATTACCCCTTATATTCACTGTCTTTATGTGTGATAAATTGTTTGATCTGGCAAATTTCCAAAATTGAATCAAATAGTTTATAATAATTATGGTGATTAGTTTTCATAATTCATGTCTTGTTTTCAAATGGAACTTTGTTTTATTTTTCACTAAGAAGATTTGAATTTCATATGTCACTTTATCCACTTCGAACAAAAAGTTTACACGAATTAAAAATGTGTACATGATGGAATTGTTCGGATTGTGCAGGTGACAACATGTTCATGTGCCGCTTTTGTGATAATACGACTGGGAAATTGAAAACTCATTTACGCCATCGCAAATTCCATAGGCATCTTGATGCCAATTACCATTGTGGGTTCGACAAATGTAAATCGACGTTCAATACTGAAACTTGCCTACGCTCTCATCTTATTAGATCACATAATTTTCGAATTAAAAACATACGAAATGAGAATAAAATTTCTGTTTCCAATACTGAGGGAAAATTCATATGTAATGTCTCATATTGCATGGAAGAACTTGATAACTATCAGCAATTGATGAAGCATTTGAAGGTTCATATCAAGCATGGAGTTGAAGTTATATGTCCTTTTCAAAATTGTACCAAAACGTATAATTCTTTGAATGCATTCATGGTGTATGTGTCAAGAGTACACAAAACGAATTTAACAGCTGCACTTGCGAACACAGAAGTGAATTTAAATGGTTCGAACAATGTACACAACAATATTAATTTACCTCTTTTAGAGAATGAGAATAACCATTTTTTTGTGGATAATCATGGCAGTCATGATAATGCTATTGATAATGATGACGATAGTGATGATGATAATTACACTGATGATCAGAATGATGAAAATGAGAATCTATTTTTGAAAAATTTAGCCACTTTTTATATGAAGCTCGAGTGTCAGCATTTTGTTCCGGAAACAACAGTTCAATACATAGCTCAAGAATTTCAGACTATCTACCAAGATGGACGGAAGCTGATGCGAACTCGAATAAAAACCCGTCTAACTTCAGATGGCTTAGCCCCTTCTTTCATCAATAAATTACTAGAACTTGAAAATACTCATGAACCGTACTCTATGTGTCATAAACAGCTGAAAAATGTATACAAAAGAAAGCTGTTTTACCAATCAAACTTCGTTTTTGTACCACCACAAAAAATCCCATTACGTAAAACTTTCTTCCATTATGTGCCAATAATTGAAACAATAACTGCAATGTTCCAAAATAAATCTGTGAACCTGGATTTCACTCAACCTCTACATCGGGAAAACAATATCCTCAAAGATTTTACTGATGGCAGCGCATTTATGAATAATGAATTTTTTACTTCGAATCCGAATTCATTACAGCTAATTATATACCAAGATGCATTTGAGGTTGTATCGCCAATTGGACCTGCCAGGAAGAAGCATAAATTACTGGCAATATATCTCAGTATAGGAAATCTTCCTGATTATATTCGGTCTCAAATGAATGCTATTCAGCTTGTAGCATTATGCAAAGAAAAAGATTTCAATCATCAGGATGTTTATGGTCCTGTAGTGGAAGACTTGAAAAAAATTTAAGCTGGAATAAATATACCAGGACGTGGAGCTGTGAAAGGTGGACTTGTGTTCGTCGCAGGCGACAATCTTGGGAGTCACGCTTTAGGAGGCTTTTTGGAAAATTCATTTTTGTCGTTACTGCCTTGTAGATAGAAAAAGCTTTTTTTCAAATGGCGGTGAATGCCGGTCATACGAATGAAGGACAATTGATTCTTATAATCAGTCGATAAAGAAAGTCAATGATTGTCCTAAAAAAGACTTTAGTGATCACGGAATAAAGTTCAACTCTGAATTCAACAAATTGGACTATTATCACGTATGTAACCCAGGTCTTCCGCCTTGCTTGGGAAACGATCTATTAGAGAGTGTGGCAGCATTTGATATGATGCTTTTTATTAACCACCTCATCGATGAAGAATGGTTCACATTAATTGAGTTAAATGAATTGATTGAAAGATTTCCTTATCCATCAGAAGACCGTCGAGATAAACCTCTCACAATACCACAAGATTGTAAGAAAGTCCCCGGAGGAGCATGGCAGGTGTGGAGTTTTATAAAACTCTTCCCATTGATTATATCAGATATGATTCAGAACCCTTATGAAAAAGTATGGCAAGCTTTTTTGATGTTGACGGAGATTATTGAAATTGTTTGTGCACCAGTTATTCATGTTTCTCATTTACCATACCTGCAAGTATTGATCTGGGATTATTTTGATATGAGAAAACAATTATTCAGCGATGTACCATTACGGCCCAAACACCATTATCTTGAGCATTATCCAGAACTTATTCTTATGTTCGGTCCATTGATCAAAGTCTGGACATTGAGATTTGAAAGTAAGCACATGTTCTTCAAACGTGCTCTACGCGCATGTCATAATTATAAAAATGTGACATAATTTAAGTAACAAACATGAATTGCTCCAATCTCTTTACAGGCCAGGAAGTAATGTGCAAACTGATATTTTATCGGAAGTCACAAAGTTTGTACTTCATTTTCATTCTCATAAAATTCAAGAAGCAATACTCAAAGCCAGTTTGACTGGCGAACTTCAGGAATGTACAACAGCAATTGTAAAAGGTACCAAGTATATTAAAGGAAATGTAGTTTGTTTACGACAAACTGGTTATCAAGATGATGTTGTTATGGGCCGAATACGCCTAATTCTCTTAGATCCCAAACAAAATATATATTTTGTTGTAGAAGTTGTATAAACAGTATTCAAACCCCACTTACGAGTATATGAAATTGGCAAATCAGTAAGCTACGAATGTGTTGCGATTGACACTTTATTGAGTTATTATCCACTTCATATATATACAATCAACACAAGTGAATTTGTACAACTAAAACATGGTTTGGTGGCCACTTTGTGACTGGATAGATGGAAAGTCATTTTTTATTCGTAGTTAAGAAGTTATGATCATATAATACGAAATATTGCATTGTACAAAATTGCAATATCCGTCATCGAAAATTCATCATTCCTTTATCGTATTCCATACAATAATTTTCATAATATAGTGTTGATTTTTACAAAGTCATGCATCATATAGGAGCCTTCCGAAGTAGCTGACCTGATCATCTGGTCAGCTACTTCAGAAGGCTCCATAGTTTCATTACTGTAGGTTTCAAATTTCCGTACCGCACAGCAGTACTAAGAAGTTCATGATTCAATAATTACATGGTATCACAAAATTTTTATGTTGAATGTATTATGTTTCTGTTCTCATCAACTTGTGACGCAAAAATATTTTATTAGGACTGCCATAAAATTGGAACGATTTATATACTCAGATGGAAACGAATATGATAAAATATTTTATTAAAACTAAATATGTAATTCACAGTATAAATTATGGTTGTTGTATTGTATTTTTTTTAAAACTTCACTCGTATTTCAATTTTAGTTGAAATGAAAATATCACAAAGCTACTAATATGATTACGGTTAAACACATTTTGCGCTTTTTATATACATTTATTGTTGTGAAAGGGACTATTTTCTTGAATACCAGCACATAGTCACAGGTAGAAGGACTGTATGAAACCCAACCTGCTGCAAATTCCAAATATAAACGGATTGAAATGGACAAAAACCGGATTCAAAGTTAAACTATTTCTATCTGCTCCTGTATGGTTGTTGTCCATTTCAATCCGTTTTTATCTGGCATTTGTGGCAGACAGGTAGAAATTTTTGCTCAACATTAAAGAAAATTTCTACCATGGTTTCACCCAGTATCTGTCACTGTATGTAAGTATTAGTGAAAAGGACCTTCCGTAACACTGTACATATTTATACCTCATATCTTATGTGTAATAAAATCTACATTCTTGTATGCCAATGCTGAACAATTCCACTCTTCTGAATAAGTTTTAAATATATTAGAAACCATAAATTTAAATAAAAATCAGTCCCAGATTCCAGAATCGAAAATCAATCAAATCTTCGAATATGCGTGTACAAATATTGTCGTGTGTATCAAGAATCATAACACAAGTTGTAAACAGAGTTTGAAAATTGATAGATATATCATTCAAAAAACATGAATAACATTGTTTCCACCGAACTGAAAAATCACATGTTCTGTGTAAAAAAATAGTTAAGATGGATCAGTTTGTAATTTATTATCTGATCTTTAAGGTATAGATTTATTCTAAAACAATCGCAAAACTGTAGCAATAGTCAACAAGTCAAGTAATAAATATTTGGCTTGAACAAGAATGTCCCAATTATTCCTGATTTTTGTTCATAGCAAAATCACTTAATTATAATGGAATATCTATTGTGTTGAGAGAGACACAAGAAAATTGATTTTCTATGTATATATTGAAACTTATTACGATTGTTGAATCTCAACGTATCTCAAATGGAATATAGGGTAATATTTTTATTAAGATGTTCAATACTTTCCGTTTTGTTAGGAAATTTGGTCCAAACAAAATGCCAGTTTTCAAACTTCATTCGTATGACCGAGTACAAAAGTTCACAGTATCAGCTGAGACAATTTCTGAACTAAAATCGAAATCAACTGTGAAACTTGGAATTACAGAGGACCCATTATTATGTACAGTGAGTGAAAGTCTTAGACGTTTTCCATCACAATTTCAATCCTACGAATTTCTCTTATAGAATTATGATATATTTTGCAGGTTGATGATGATGAAGATGGCGCAGAAATTGATAATGATGAAGTTTTATTGGATATGGAACAAAAAATGTCTGCTTCTGGAAAATACTTGTGTATAATGGTACTCCCTCCTGGAACAGAGTGGCCCACACCGCAAAATATTCCATTCCCAGTAACATCTCCTAATCTTCCTGATTCAGCATCTTTTATTCCTTCGAAAAATGTGCCTACTGCAACTAATCCCGTTGTACCTGAAGTATCAATTCCAAACAATGAAAATGAAGACATCTCCAATAAACAACACTGTCATGGTAAATTTTTTCAATATACTTCAACAATACGTTTTTTGTAACTCCCATGATTTTTTGTATGCTTTCCAAGCAAGACGTGCTAAAAAATTGATGTTATTCAAAATCCTGGTTCCCCGATCATGATGAATCATGACAGTGTCCAAATGGGACCTTTCCCTTTTTATAACTCACATGTAATAAGAATTCTATGATATTTTTGGATTGATGTACCCAAACAACACAAAATATTAGGAATGCTAGCAACATATTTAAATAATTCCTCGAATATGCTAAAAAATTTCCGAATAATATTTGAGAAGTTATTATGCTACTTACCACAAACTTGGAATTTTTATGTGCTACTGGGGTAATATCCTTGGGCTATCAACTTGACCAATATGAGTTTTTCAAATTCGTTTGGTTTGAATCAATGAAGATATATATATATATATATATTTCCATTCTAGAAACTTTAGACGTGGAACCAGCTTCAATGAGAGAAAAATTAGGAATAAATCAATTTGTTCTGTCACTGCAAGCTGCTTTAGACCGTGGGAGAGAAGTACGAAATTATGAATTGAACAAAACAAGACGAAAAGTAGCAGAAGCAGTAGCTGAATATTGCTTGAATAATAATGATTTGAAAACTGGTACTATTAAAAAGTATGCCACTCAGATTTATCAAAAATGTCCACACGCTTTCACAATCAATATTAGAAATAAAGAAGTCGGAAATTGTTTGAATGCCTTTGTTCAACAAATTTATAATATGGTTAATTATCGCAAGCCAGCTGAAGATAAAAATAAGAAAAGAAAAAAGCTTACGAACCAAGAAGATGATGAAATCGAAAACGATCCGGAAAAAATTGCTGTAGATCAATATGGTTGTGCGGAAGGCATGTGGGCACCCACTTTGCCTGTTGAAGAAACAGCGGAAAGCTTAGAGCAAAAAAGAATGGCTTTGCTAGATCATGTATCTTCACAAGCGGATTTGAGTTCAGATCTAGTTAAAGAACATATTGTATCCGAGGAGCTGAAATTAATAAGTCCCGAAATGACTCAGATCGGTGAGAATTATTTAAAAGATGGCCCATAATGCTGACTCCGAATTTCATTTTTCATCACGCCAATATCTTATTAGGAAACGAAGTGCAGAAAACTTGGTATGAAGAAATGGGAAAAGGAGAAGAATTTTGTGAATTCATAGCAGATTTTTGTAAGGAAGCGGCAAAGTCCAGTGCAGCTGAAAAACCAGAGCTAAAACGCATGATTGATATTCTGGAACAACAAAAATCTATTAGCTCTACTTTAAGATGTAAAGAAACTTCGGCGAAAGCAATGTTTCCACTTCTAACTTTATACAGGGTGGGGCATTTAAAGTGTCGCGGGCGTTTTTTCCAAAAATAAAGTGAGATACGAGAAAATTTTTCCGACAAAAGTTGTAGGGTACCGAGGGGGACATCCGATGGTGGCCTTGGCTTTGACCTCAAATCTCATCTTCAAGGGCATTCTGAGATCAACTCTTGTTTTTTAAATAGCATCTCATATTTTTTACTGCAGATTTGGATTCTAGGTCAAAAACCAAGAAACTTTTGTCTGAACCATTTTCCTGAAATCCGCAAAAATGGCGCTCTAATCGATATTGTTCCATTTTGAATCTGACATTCGAATAACTCGAAAACGAAGGGTCTTGCAGAAGAATGTTTCGTACAAAAGTTGTCAATACACAACACATTTCAATCGTCTACATTACCACCATTCAGAGCTCACGCGATGTGAACAAACGACGGGGTTCAGTGAAAATTCACGATTTTGAAAGTCAGTTTGTCAGTTACATTTGATTATTACTTGGTTTATGACAAATTGAGAATCATGGATATCCGATACACGGTTTCTGAAAAGATCGATATGATCTACATTTACGGTGAAGTGCATAAGAACCCCAGACAAGCATATGACTTGTATGCAGAACGATTTCCTGAAAGAACAACGCCATCCATTAGGTATTTTCAACGCATTACAAAATTATTCTCAGAAACGGGAAGTGTTACAAGGGAAAAACGACATCGAATGAGAACTGTTAGCGGAGAAAATGCGGAAGTTAATGTACTAGCTGCAGTAGCCAATAATCCACACGTGAGCTCTCGTGAAATTGAACTCCATTCGGGAATTTCTCGAAGAAGTGTTCTTCGAATACTGAAACGTCACAAATTCCATCCGTATCACATTTGTTTGCATCAAGACCTTCACGGTGATGATTTCGAAAATCGTGTACAGTTTCGTCGATGGGGTCTAGCGCAAATGCACAATAACAACTTCATCAACATATTATTTTCTGATGAGTCGACGTTCACCAATGATGGTCAAGTAAATCGACATGATATGCATTACTGGGCGACAGAGAATCCAAGATGGTTACGTCAAGTAAAGCATCAAAGACAATGGGCTGTGAATGTTTGGTGTGGTATTTTTCGATCTCGAGTAATTGGACCGTACTTCATTGCAGATACGCTAAATGGAGAGAAGTACAGACATTTCTTAGATCAAGTACTTCCAACATTACTTGAAGACATACCTATTCAGGAACGATTGAATATGTGGTATCAACACGATGGTTGTCCATCCCATTATGCAGTCACAGCTCGAGAAATATTGGACAGAGATTATCCTGGACGATGGATAGGACGTCGTGGACCAGTTCATTGGCCTGCCCGTTCTCCGGATCTTACTTCTCCAGATTTTTTTTTATGGGGATACATAAGAGATACAGTTTATCAACAAGCACCGACTACACCTGAGAATATGCGTCAACGAATCGTCAATGCATGCGCGAGCATCAATGAAGATATTTTAGCACGAGTTCAGCAATCTTTTGTAAAACGTTTTGAAATGTGTATTGGAGTCGAAGGCCATCATTTTGAGCATCTACTGCATTAAAATTATCCAAGTGATGTAGACGATTGGAATGTGTTGTGTTTTGTCTGTTATACCCCATCACCTCCGTTTCAGTTCAAGGGGTCCCCCTTTGAATCAGACAACTTTTGTCCGAAACATTCTCCTCCAAGACCCTTCGTTTTCGAGTTATTCTAATGTCAGATTCAGTATGGAACAATATCGATTAGAGCGCCATCTTTGCGGATTTCAGGAAAATGGTTCAGACAAAAGTTTCTTGGTTTTGGACCTAGAATCCAAATCTGCAGTAAAAAATATGAGATGCTATTTAAAAAACAAGAGTTGACCTCAGAATGCCCTTGAAGATGAGATTTGAGGTCAAAGCCAAGGCCACCATCGGATGTCCCCCTCGATACCCTACAATTTTTGTCCGAAAACTTTTCTCGTATCTCATTTTATTTTTGGAAAAAACGCCCGCGACACTTTAAATGCCCCACCCTGTATATGAAAGGAAAAGATAACAATTCATATGTTGTATTGGAGGTGTGTATCGCATGTTTTTAAGCATTGAATTTCAGATATTTTTATCATCACGTGCGACAACACTCTTATACATTCATGTTTAACAGCAAACTAAAACTGATGACGACACAGTGGCTGTAGCGAAAACCATCAGTATGAACCCCCTTTTAATGATCAGAGGTGAGACACAAAGATATTAATAAAGAAGGATTATATCATTAATATGAACTAAACAAAATCTTTTTTTCAGGCACATGTATTTTTGATGAACAAGCCCGATGTGATGTGGTTTTGTACGGCACGTTTTGTATCAAAGTTACTGATGTTTTAGAAGGATTATTAATAACATTTTTGTGTTATTTTATTCTCAATATAAGATATCCAAACGAACTGAAAGCGACGTTAGAATTCATACAACGGTACGAACTATTTATTATATTCTGATTTCTCTTTTAAATTTAGTTATTTCAAAAAAATTGACTCTAATTTGATTTTCATTTTTCAGTGTTTTTCTAAGGATCAATCCGAAGAATGAACAAAAAAATAAAGCAGGGCATAAAATGAAATATTTAACAATCAATAGCAAAGTTCGTAAGCTTTCAGATGCTTTGGCTAGATTTGTGGCTGAAAAATCAAAATGGGTTGTGTAGATTCCGAATTTGGTGTTTTCTTTTCACCGAATATTCCGCAGTTTTTGTGATGTGCGATTACAGGATGTGAGTTTGTTATCACTATTTAATCCATGTGATTTGATTAATGTTCTCAAATAATAGTTATCTATGTGAAATATTTATAATTTTATACGTGCCAATTTGATTTCTCTTTTACCCAAATTTACGTTTCATTGTTTGGAGATATATGTTCTATGTATTAAAAAAATTGTAATGCTGCTTACCATAATTCTTCAATACACTGTTTTGGTAATAATCAAATAGATAGATTTTGTGGGTTTCCATACCTTCATCATACAAGATGAAGTTATAGAGATGCATAAAATCCTGTATAAAGTTATCAAAATAAACGTTATAAATGTTTCAGATAAATGTCTCCAATTTTTTTCATCTGGGAAGTGTATAATTTCCAGATACATTCCACTTGGGTTTTCGAGACTTCATCTACGGCACTATTCTTGAAAAAAAAATCGGTAATGATGTGGTATGCGGTCTACTACCCACTACCGTAGACCGTATATCATACATTTACCAAAGAATCTCCGGAATTAAAAATTCTGGCTTTTTAGTGACATAGATGAAATCTCGAAGAACCATCCCTGAAATTTCGGATTTTCTCCATGAAATCAGTTTCCAGTAATTTGATAGAAAACACGTGCTCGCGCATGGTGACTATCGCATCCTCTTAGAATTTCATGCGCATCTCTCAAAATTGAGAAAAATATTCCTTACAGTTCAGAAAAATGTTTCTTACAATTGAGAGAAAATATCTTTGAATTCAGAAGACTATTCCTTACAATTCAAACAAATATTCTCGACAATTCAGAAAGATGTTTCTTACGATTGAGAGAAAATATCTTGAAATTCAGAAGACTATTTCTTACAATTCATACGAATATTTTCGACAATTCAGGAAAATGTTTCTTACGATTGAGAGAAAATATCTTGAAATTCAGAAGACTATTTCTTACAATTCATACGAATATTTTCGACAAATCAGAAAAATGTTTCTCATAACTCAGAACAGCATGTCTAAAAATTAAGAAACATGAATCTTGCATTTAATGTGAATATGTTTGATGACTCAGAAACATGCGTTTGAAAATCCAGAAATAAGTATCTTAAAATTCAGAACAGAAATGTTTCTGAATATTCAGACTCAGTCACTCTAAAAAAATTACAGTCACTTTTTTCTTAATTTTCAGCCAAAATTTTTTTACAGTGTAGTTGGAAAGTATTTGGAACGTGGGTTTGAGCGTATATCGAGCGTCAAGTGGAACATTAACAGTCGTTCGAACGTATATTTGAAGTGTGTGGAGCGTATCTGAAGAAACCCCAATTTCATAGAAACCGGGCTTTACGCACGGAAGCGTAATCCAAGAGTGGATAGGGAGCATATGAGAAGTATTAGGAAAGTAATCTGAAACGTGCTCACGCTTCCGTTACTCTTTATGACACGCTTCCCTTCCACCAGGGTATACCGGACATTTGTACATCCCTGGTATATACATGCAATGTTTTCTGAACGTTCCGAAACATTTTGAGAATATTCCAATGTTTCAGAAAACCTTCCAAGGATGTTGATAGTACCTCCCGGTGCTGTATGCAGCGATGCTATTATTCCCTAGGAAAATCCGTAGATTTTTCGTGATTGGTCATTTCTTTCCGAATTGAAAACATGAATGGCTGGTTGTACAAGAAATGACCAATAATCAGATGCTACGGATTTTTCTAGGGAATGATGGCATCGCTGGCTGTATGGAATATTCCTTAAAATTTGAGAATATTTTTTGAATTTGTAATGAAGATAAAACGGTTCACATTTCTGTTGAATATCACTTGAAAAAGGATGGAAAATTATCAACACCTAACAAACAATAGAAAAAAAAAACACATTGCCTAAATTCGCGCATGCAATTTTACAAAGTGAACAATAAGATTTAGAAATTTTGTTACTCATTTTGTAAAATTGCATGCGCGACTTTTGAAAAGTTTATATTTTTGTCTATTGTTTGTCAAGTGTTGATAATCTTCCATTCTTTTTGGAGTAATATTCAACAGAAATGTGAGCCGTTTTATCTTTATTACGAATTCGAGAAATATTTTCAGATTCTGAAAAATATTCTCCAATTTTCTATTAAACCTTCGACGGTCGCGTCAAAATCTGGAACGAAAATGGTCACATAGGGTGTCACAATTACACCCTACGGTATTCTGGCTGTAAGTACTGCTCATATGGGATTTTTTTCACTATCCTCAAGCATTCAAAATGCTCATACATGTGTTTCATAGAATTCTACATTTTCTCATGAAATTTTCAACCCCTATCAATGGAAAACAAACTGATGTAATGGGTGATTCAACAGAACTTCATTTTCATACATTTTGGAATAATGGAACTTACCCAAAACTTCTGGCTACCAAACTCTATTCTACAAGAATAGGACTCTGAAAGGAAGGTTTAAGAAAGCCAAATCAACACGGAGAGAAAAAATTTGCTGACGCAGCAAATCGAGGTATTATATATAGAATAGCAAAATTTTTTGCTGACCTAGCTAAAAATTTGCTATAACAGCAATCGTATCAGCTACGAGATCAATTTTCTAGCTGTGGCAGCAAAAAATGTTTGCTCCGCCAGCAAATTTTCAGTATTATATACAGAATAGCAAACAAATTTTGCTGGGATAGCAAACATTTTTTGCTGACACAGCTAAAAATTCGCTGTCGCAGCTAACAAGATTGCTGGAACAGCAAATAGTTTGCTGTCACAGCAAAAAATTGGCTGCTGTGGCAAAACGAACCGAACAAAAGTAGATTTCGCTGCCACAGCGAATTCCTTTTTCTCCGTGAAGTATCAGACATTGAATTCATTGAATCTGATACTTATTCTGGTGTCAACAAATTCAACTTGAAATGTACATGCTCTACATGCTGCATAACATCTCTTAGAATTGTATCAAATTATCTTTCTCGCATCCTTTCGACATCTCCCCGTGGAAACGATGTACAAATCGGAAGAATCCGTTCAAACTGTCACAAAAGATCACACACTTATTGAGTTCAAAGACAATTTGTACCAATCACTTATTTATCAAAACATGCCCCAAATTCGATGAGAGTTGAGGTAAGTTTATTATTTCATGAAGGAAAGAGTACAGTCAAGCAAAAGAACTCGTGAAAAAAATTGAGATATCACTTCATATTCGGTAATTGAAATGATACTCAAAACCGCCACACGAATAGTCACGTGGGGTGTGAATTACACCCCAATCAACTTTGATGTTTAATAAATAATCAGAGAATACATGTGCGTACATGTTACGTCTACGAAATAGAAACGTTCGTAGGATGTACAAAAGAGATACGAAGAACATATAATGAACCTTCATAGAATATTCGAATGAGACTGTTTCAAATGTACTTAGAACGTACATAGTAGCATAGTACATCCGAAATGTACGATATTCAGACAATCGACGTTCGATTGACGTACCGCCGTATATTCGATTACATACGTTCGACGAATATGCATAGCGCCTATGGAACAGTCTCATTGGAATGTGCATAGAACATAATTTGAATATTTTAAAAACGTTCATAGTATATTCTGATGCTATCTGGGTGTCTGGGGTGTGGAATACATCCCACGCGACGGTTGAAGGGGCAAAGAATATTATATTTTTGATTTGCATGTTTATCCGTGCATTGTCCCTTACCTAGTCGCTGCACCAACTCGAACTTGGTTGGGAGAAATTGAAGCGCAATAAATTCTCGCGTCATTCATTTAGGTTATAAGAGGATACGATTTCAATTTCGCCCTGGTGGAACGAATAGTAGTTCTGATTGTACAAAAAAAAAGGACTGGATAAGTAGTGGAGAAGTAGTGAAGGAAAATGCAATTTTCTTGGGGAAAAGAAGTACGTAGGAGGTGAAATGAAGAGGGAAACAAAAAGTAGAGATTCCAATTTATACATTGAACACATAATCAGAATGATGTTCAGTGATTAGGATATTGATTGAACGATTTCAAAAAAAGATGATTTTCGACGAAAAACAATGTTGCACGCGTAACGGCGTCTAGTTGAGAGGCGTGGCCGAATCGACGAAGAGAGGAGGGAAGAGAACAGAGAGGAACGTTGACCACGCCTTCATCATCTTGACACCGGAAGGTGATAGAAGTAGTGGAAGAGTCGTGGGAAAGTATAGGATGAGTTGTTGGTGGCATTCTAACGTTTTTTTCACATTCTAACTGTTCTATGGGTGATCTATGGGGTATGTCTATACTGCGCAGTGGCGTAACTACCTGTGTTCCACGGAACACGGGCCCCCAAGCCGGGGGAGCCCCCAAGGATTGGGGTGGAAAAAAAATTTCCAACAGAGAGAAATGAGCCGTAAATGACCACTCTGCCATCTCTTCGTCATTACACGCTCTTTGTTCATTTAGTGATATCTGCTACCTCTTGGATGTAATTCAAACTTCGTGGAAATAGTTTTGTGTGATACGATTGGTTGATCTTTACAGAGCTTTTTGGCAAAGAGAATCAGATAGAGTGGGAGCGTCCATAACCCGAACAGCACCTTGGATTTCAAATACATATCGGACACATATCAATATTGCATTGACATTATAATGAATTCTATTTCAGGTTTGATGTATTTAACATGTACACGGAGAAAATGAATCAAGGAATGATTACCCAAAGTTGAGGAGAAAGGGGACATACTGGCATTTCGGCGAGGTTTAAAATCCAGTCGACTCCGTTTTACTCGACTGCAGATGAAAATTCACTAACCTGTTTCTCTACAATACTCAACTTGTGAAGATAATAAGAATCTTTAAATGAATTTTCATCTTGAGTCGAGTAAACGAAGTCGACTGGATTCCAAACCCCGCCGAAATGCCATTATGTCCCCGTTTTCCTCAACTTTGGGTAATCCTTCGTCAAAACATTTTCTCCGTGTGAATCCCGCAATGGTTTTGCAATACATAACCTGGAAGATGTATCTGACATATGCAATGTTATATGTCGTTGATTCTCGATCATTTACGTAGCAGATACATGTGAAATATCATGGCGTCATTCTTATGAATCATAATCTAATTTATGACATAGTTTCCTTTGATATTAATTGAATATAACTGCGGTCATTTGTGCTCTTGCGATTAAGTAGTGAATTCGATTTTTCGTGTCGTGTTTCAGCACCTCCTCGCATCTCAGTCGCTAACTATTTTGAAGAAATACATGTGACGAATAAGAGTAGTTCACGACTGAGACTACAGATGGTCTACGTAGCCGAATACGCAGCGCTCCTGCTCGATCTGATCCCCTTTGATCTTTAGGGAATTCGATCTAGAGAATATCAAACTCTTTTTGATGTTTCCCTCAAAACCTCTGAATCTCATTATCTCATGTACGCAGTAAAAAAAATTCCGTCATTGTGTGAAAAAAGTACGTGTCAAAATTCAAGTGTTGAATATTCAACTACGTGTTGAGATTCAAGTGTTGAATATTTAACACTTTTGTGTGTTCATTCAACACACTGATCAAATGCTGTTCGATCGATTCATTTTCAACACATTAAAATGTTATTCGAGTTCAAATTAGCACTTTATAAGTGTCACTCTGGAATCAACACACATCGAGTGTGAAGAAAAATGGTTAACATTCGCTTGTGTGTTGAATTTGACGAAAAATTTTTTACTGTGTAAGTTGTGCTTGACAAGAGTAGCTTAAATTGTTTCGAAGTAAAACCTACACTAGCTTGCAGATCTCAGGGTCGAGATTTCAACGTCGCATTTATCCGTCAGGCGCAGTAAAACGTAAAAAAGCGGCAGAAGTTGAGGAACAGAAGAAACATTTACCTAAAATCAATACTTTTTTCACGGTTATAAAAAGTCAAGTTGCGGAAGATAAGAGTGAACGTAAGATATTGACACATAAGTTTTTCCATTCTGTAGTTGGAACTATGGTTTGATTTCATATTTGCTGTTTGCTGTATTTGGTGTGAAATTCGTTTTCATTTTTCTAATAGATCAACTGCTGAACGTTGAAAGTGTGAATTCTGAAGAGCAACTCGTTCCTATCAGGAATGATCACGTTTCTATTTCCAAAATAGTTGATGGTGAGAATAGTACAACAATTATTGAGAATGAAGTTTCATCCGAAAAATCAGATGAGTCGGAAGATCCACAAATACTTTCCCTCGATGATCCCGAACCCAACTCAAGAATTATCAGTTTCCAAAATCCAAATGCTGTAGACAACTTTCCCGATGCTCAACCACTCATGAAAAATGACAAGGGTTACTATGGAAATCGTCAATGAACGACAGCAGAAAAACGTTTCCTGGTTGAAGTTAATCCAAACCAACCTAACGGTCCATTTCCACGCGACGGCAACGGTCGGAGTTTTTCAAATTTTTATTACAAAAAAACACTCAAATCTGGTCTCGTAACAGAGCGTTCTTGGTTATGTTATCCGACTATTTTGAATCAATGCTATTGCTTGCCTTGTTGGCTCTTCTCTGAATCCAAAGACTTGTTAGCAACTGGCTTCAATGATTGGATACATTTACAGCAAACATTGTCTCGACACGAAAGCAAAAGTGAGCACAATCAATCGTGTTCAATATTTGATAACTGGCGCCTCAATCGAACTTCAGATGCCGAACTTGAAAAGGCAATCAGAGGAGAAGAATCATTTTGGCGAAGAATTCTAACTCGTATAATAAATGTAAGTTTGACATTGGCCAGTTGTTCCTATTGCCATTTCGTGGTCACGACGAGTCCTTCCATTCCCGGAATCCGGGAGTATTTTTGTCCATAATTCATCTAGTGAGTCGTTACGATCCGATTTTGAAAAGTTTATTGGAAGGAAGAACGAATAATCCAATAACGTACTTAAGTCCAAAAATTCAAAATGGAGTTATTGATATGCTTGGAGATAGTATAGAAGAGAAAATCATATCTGACGTTCGACAATCTCCATTTTTCGCCATTATATTGGACTCTACTCAGGACATCACAAAAATCGATCAATGAAGTGCAATTTTGAGATATGTTACCATGGAAAAAGAACACGATAAACCGAAGGAGATAATTATTCATGAATCATTTTTGGGCTTCATTCCAATAACTGATCAAACTGGCGTGAATCTCCGTAAAATAATTACGAATGATGTCATAAGTAGGGATGCACCAGATATCCGGTCCTGATCCGGTATCCGCCTATCCGGCCTCATTTTCCGATCCGGCCGGATCGCCGGATCGGACACATATCCAGCCGGATACTGAATAAAATTTCTATAAAATTCATATTATCCCAGAGGATAAATCTCTTGTTTGATATTATTGGAATATTGTTCAAATGATATTCAGTGAAACGTTTCTGTTTTCCCTGATTAAAGAAATCTGTTGAATCTTGCCATATCTGATTGAATCTTGTACAGGGAGTGAAAAAGTCGGTGTCTGTTCCAACGGGCAGATTTTTTGAATTTTGTTGTAGTTCGCAGTATTGTGATCCTTCTGATGCATGATAAAAAAACATCAAAACTCGTTATCCACTCAATTAATGAGAGCAATGTTTCAGAATTTTGAAAATGATGACAGAATACCAAAACTCTACCGTTGGAACCAACACGGACTTTCTTCACTCACTGTACAATGATCTGGTTATAGCCGATTTGGAAAGTTTCGATTATATACCTCAATTTTGTACCCACGTAATCAGGACTAATCACGCTCAATTACGCCTAATCATGATTAATTATGCCCAATTATGCATGAAGAATTCATGCAGAATCGATAAGTTTTATAACTTGACAAAAAGAAGAGTTCCTTTCATCATCTTTTTTTTAATTTGATAAGAGACTAATGTATTGGCAATCATTTGTACTTATTATGCTTAAACAGGAGCCTTCCGAAGTAGCTGACCTGGTCATCTGGTCATGACCTGATCACCTTTGATTGATTGAGAAGTGATCACGGCATGACCAGATGATCAGATCAGCTACTTCGGAAGGCTCCACAGTTTCCATTTTCTAGTTTCCAGTTTTCATACATGATCGCGCGTGCTTAGGTGTACGTGGATACGCTCGGGGCCGATTTGGCATGAGGGAGCATGAGCATCCGTGATAAGAAAATCAATACAGAGTCATTTGGTACGATTTCGCATGATCAAGGGCGAGAATAGTTTGTCTGGCATGATCGCACGCGATCAAGCTTGATCACGGGTTTCCAGGTGGGTACAAAATTGAAGCCTTTTCAATTACGATTAGGCTAAAAATGAATAATCAGGCGTAGTCAGGCCTAACCGCGTACAGTCTGTGTTGAGCATGAGAAATTTTGCCAAAAAATGTCCATGATCAGGCCTGAACACGCCCAATCAGACCTGAACGATTTTTCACGGGTATCATGTACGCTCATCATTCAAAGTTGAATATCTCGAAAACTAAGTTGCGTTGGGATGAAAATGGTTTTTCACAAAAGTGCCTAAGGTACACGTACACGGGCGATTCTTTGGAAATCAGCTCGAAACTCTTGCGACTCGTAAAGTATATTACTGCAGAAGGTAGCTCTTCAGAGGTAGCATTTGGCCTCCTGTTTTTTCGATAAATGCAATCCGGCAGGACATCAATTGCCCGACTGCTCATTTGTCCGAATATTTATTTATCGGAAAATTTCAAGTTTGATGTACATTTTCAGTGCAAAAATTATCCCCCCCCCCCTTTGTTGAACTTGAAAATTGAAAAGAGATGTTTGATAGAATTTGGGCAAATGGAGTTTGAGCAAATGAATGTGCGGGTCAATGCACAGTCGAGAAATTGATGCCTTACTCGTGATGAAAAATTCCGGGGGTTCGAGATCGTATAGTCTTTCATAGTATTCCCTAGATACAACACAAGGTCCAACCAGGTTCTCCAATAATACATTGTATTCATTATGAGCTCTTTTACAATTCTTGTGCTGTCTGGGTCTATAATATAGAAACTAGGACAGCAGCGTTAGGATTACTATAAATCAACTGTCACGTATGAATTTGTTAGGAATGATTGGAAAGAATGGGAGAACTAAACGAGTTATGATCCATAACTATACGAGTTATATCCAATGCTTCTGTTTAGGATTATGGGATATTTGTATTTGCCGCACACTGGCGAGTGATTACTCGATGTGAATATCATTATGTGAGATTTGAGTCTCTTCGTTGTGTACACGTGTGCGTGTATCCCTACCTCTTGCCTATAGGCATGAGGAGGTGATGATTAGAGTAACGAGTCAGTCGTTACGCCGCCGTTCGGGTAATCATATCGATTAAATTCTGATTTCCTTTCGCATCACCTCTAGTGATCGTTTCGCGCCTTTTCTTGTTACTCGGTGATACTGTCCCGTGAGAACCTTATCAACTCCAGTTTATTCGGAGAGAGTCTATCGTTGTAAGTAAGAGATGATCCGCTGATCATTTTCATCATTATTTCCTTTGTTTTGATCTCTAACCAAGAAGTAGAGTCGTTTATCCGGACGAGGCGTGGCGGCTCGCGTATCGATCCACGAGATCGAAATTACATACGGAATTGTATTCGGTGTGCGATATGTGTATGTAAAACCAAGTGTTGCTTTTATTGTTTCACTATTGAAGTTCAATTTTGAGTCCTTTAAGTGTTATAGAGAGTGAATAAACTGCTCTCAGGAATCTAGTGTGATTCATTTCGAGCCCAGACCTAATCCGGACTATCCTTAATAGTTAGTGTCATTATTCATTCATTTTGAGGAAATTAAACAGAGGATACTCCTTCAGAGTCAATCCTCTTTGACTTTACAGTATAATTTTCTACAGCTCCATTACGAATAAGAACTGATTGATAAGAATTATGACTTGGTCTGAGTATAGGAAATTAGTATTTTCAGAGAAACGATATTGTTGATATAAATTCCAAATTTTCTTTAATTTTTCTTAATGAATACGGAAAAATGTTCAATATCCGGCCACCGGATATTTGGCCGGATTATCTGGCAATTGCGATCCGGCCGGATTATCCGGTATCCGGCAACGCTCGTGAGGCCGGGTATCCGGTATCCGGTATCCGGCAAAAACCTGATCCGGTGCATCCCTAGTCATGAGTGAAAATGGTCTTTCCATTAAAAAATTGCGTGGACAAGGGTACGATGGTGCGGCCAATAGGTGCGGAATATATAAAGGAGTTCAGGCTCAGATATTGAAAGTGGCGCCAAATGCGCCTTATGTTCATTGTGCGGATCATAACGTTAATTTAGCTTTGAATGATTCAGTGAAAAACGTCGAAGAGAAAAGAAATTTTTATGATTTTGTCGAAAAATTGTATACTTTCTTTCGGCATAGTATAAAGCGCTGGGCGTTGTTACAAGACAACATTGAAAAGAATGCAAGTTTGACTTTGAAAAAGCTTAATCCAACTCGTTGGTCGTCTAGACATGATACTATAGACAGGCCTGGATCAGGGGGGGGGGGGGGCTACAGCCCCGGGCCTCACTCACCAATGGACCTCATCTTTGAACATTCGTGAATTTCGTTTTCAAGCGTTTTATAACATGTTTATGGTAAACAAGATTTTATCGCATCAACTAACGTTCTTGATCGTTGAATCGGAGACATTGAACGATTTTAATTCGAATCACTTTGAACTCTAAATAACTGTCGTTATCAACAACAGTAAAGGTGGTTGTAGTATACAAACGATCAGTCTTCCAATATTTTGCCTTGTGAACAGAAATAGGAGGTTGCGCAAATCTTGGAAAATCATCAATCCAATTTATTTATGCTCCACTAGTGATATGAACCAATTCCAAAATTTAATTTCTGCTTTCCGACAATTTTTTGTCTCCAAAATGAATATTGTTAACACCAAAATGTTTCTCGAAGCTCAGAGAAAAATTTTTATTTCGTGTCTGTCTGTCGCTTAGGTGATCAACAAACTGCGAACGCGCATATCTCCTGTTCCACTTATACAATTCCGATAAAATTCATACCACAGTCGTAGGGTGGAGCGATAGTGGTCCCATATAAGTCAGCTCGATTCATTCAGAAGAACTGGATGGGCTAGGAGAAATATGGCAAAAAATGAACATTTTCGCGAAGGTGCATATCTCCTGTTCTGTTCATCTGATTCCAGTGGAACTTATATCAGGTTCTAGTTATGATCCAATAATGGTCCCATATGAGTTCCATCTGGATCGGTTCAAAACTGTGGGAAATTGTTTTTGCCATCCGCATTATTTGACAACATGTTGGAAGCATTCCCTATGTAAGGAATGTCTTCCCTATGTCCGTATCATCCGAATGCCATGAAACTTTGAGCATAGTTAATTCATGAAATGCTGATCATGAGACATAAGTTTCAGGCAAATCAATTGAGGAAAGAAAAGGGTAAGCACTAAGTTTCGAAACAAAATTTGAACATTTCGTAAATACCGCTATCATGTGGATATCATTCGTTCTTATCATCCGTTCATCATGAATTTTCACCACAGTCTCATGCAGTATCGATAGTGGTCCCATATAAGTTCCACCCTGATCTTTACAGAAAAACGGGAGAGGGAAAAGAAACATTTTACAAAAGATTGTGATTTTGCGACGAAAAATGTCTTCGGTTCCTGTTATCCGATTGTGATGAAATTTATACTACTAATCAGTTATGGTCCCATAGTGGTCCCATATAAGTTTCATCCCAATCGATTGAGAAATGTGAAAAACAAGCATCTTTAGCAATCTGCATTTTCCAAACCCTTGTAATTAGTTCGAATTTAGTTTCATTTACACATTTACTTATTGCACAGGAAGATGTTCTTATCATTTCCAGAGTTTTCATGTTTTGGGAATGTGTTCATGATTTGAGTATCCAAGAAAAAATAAGAACTGTTAATTTTCATAAGAAAAAAGAACTGTAAATTTTCATAAGAAAAAAGAACTACAGTAAGACCTCTCAATAAGAACGCCCGCGATAAGAACGCTTCCCCGCTTCCCGCTCGTGGGCCATCCCCCACTCCAATTACCGGTTCTGAGCTCAAATTACATTTATGGGTGACCTCTCAATAAGAACGTTCAGTCTTAGTGAGTTGAACAGTCAAAATTTAAATAAAAGCCCAGTATTTTCAAGTTATACATAATTGAATACTTCTCTTTTTCCTTCATTTCAATGAAATTCAATATTATTTGAATATTTATGAAACGAAACTTTTCAATTACCCTTGAAAATGATAATAAATATATGAATATTGATTTTTGATTGATAATCATGAAAATGTATATTTCAGTCTTTTTGAAAATCATTTTAAACTGCGATGAGATGAGACAGAAATTCTTAGAGGATCCCTCATAGCAAAATGTGTCTCTAGGACGTTTTCTGAACGTTCAGAAAACCTCCCCTACTTTTTCTAAACCTTCCGTAAACGTTCCAGTGGTACGTTGTGCTGTCCGGGGTGTATTCAAGTGAAAAAGAATTGTCTTTATTAGGAGTAACAAGGGTGACTTCTGGAACTAAAACAAAAAATTTGTGACTCTTCAGATCCCTCTTTCACGAACATATTTAATATTCACACCATTGCTTGACAGTTTTAATAAAAAACTATTTTTGTAATCAATATGTATCGTCAAGTCAGCGCAACAAAGAGTCTTTTTGCGAGTGAAAGCAAGAAAGTGTTTTCTAATGTTTCAGCGCAAACGTTCTTATTAGGAGGTCGCAACCTAAAATGTGAGAGAGAGACAAAAACTCAGTAATTGAGTGCGAATGTAGGGTTGGTAGGGGAACCCTGATTCTTGGAAAAACTCTTCCCCTTGGGGGCTTTTGCGTTCTTATTGAGAGGTCTTACTGTATTAATTTTTCTGTTAATTTCGTTGTTTGATCGAATAGATACAATCTTTTGAACAAATGAATCCGTGTCAAATACATATTCCTAGTAAAAAGAAAACCTTGAATCCTATTATAAAACAAACAAGTGATAGGAAATAATTGGAAATGGGTGTGCTTTTCTTCATGCCCCCATTATTTTCTATTATTTCTCATTATTTCTTGTCGCTGTTTTGTCTTGTAATAGGATTTGAGGGTTTTTCACCAGAGATTTTGAGTATTATTTTGTGACAGCTGAAAATCCGGTGAGAATGCAAAAAAAGTTTCATTCACCCTCCCCCCCCCCTCCGCTTTTCACTTTGAGGTGGCCTCCAATAGTCTCTCAGCCCCGGGCCTCAAAATCCTCTAATCCGGGCCTGGATGGTCACCCGTACGGCAGCGTTGAACATAGTCTTGAAAATTTCATTGTCTTTTTGATGCTCCCTGGGAAATATTTTGACTGATCAGCTAACGTCTCAGCTTACATTCGTCTGTTAGCAAAAGAAAGCCGAAAAACAATACGTATGTCTATTGTATGGTTTTTTTGTACATAAATAACCTCTTGCTTTTAATCCTGAAAATTGTCCGTTAGAAGTGAGAGTAATTGGAAACGAGATGAACAAAAAATTGCGAGAAACAAGGTAAGTTATATTAATGTGAAAGCAAGATTTCTTTCAGGATTGATATTTTCGAAATACAGGGTGGGGCATTTAAAGTGTCGCGGGCGTTTTTTCCAAAAATAAAATGAGATACGAGAAAATTTTTCGGACAAAAATTGTAGGGTATCGAGGGGGACATCCGATGGTGGCCTTGGCTTTGACCTCAAATCTCATCTTCAAGGGCATTCTGAGGTCAACTCTTGTTTTTTAGATGGCATCTCATATTTTTTACTGCAGATTTGGATTCTAGGTCAAAAACCAAGAAACTCTTGTCTGAACCATTTTCCTGAAATCCGCAAAGATGGCGCTCTAATCGATATTGTTCCATACTAAATCTGACATTAGAATAACTCGAAAACGAAGGGTCTTGGAGGAGAATGTTTCGGACAAAAGTTGTCTGATTCCAAGGGGGACCCCTTGAACTGAAACGGAGGTGATGGGGTATAACAGACAAAACACAACACATTTCAATCGTCTACATCACTTGGATAATTTTAATGCAGTAGATGCTCAAAATGATGGCCTTCGACTTCAATACACATTTCAAAACGTTTTACAAAAGATTGCTGAACTCGTGCTAAAATATCTTCATTGATGCTCGCGCATGCATTGACGATTCGTTGACGCATATTCTCAGGTGTAGTCGGTGCTTGTTGATAAACTGTATCTCTTATGTATCCCCATAAAAAAAAATCTGGAGAAGTAAGATCCGGAGAACGGGCAGGCCAATGAACTGGTCCACGACGTCCTATTCATCGTCCAGGATAATCTCTGTCCAATATTTCTCGAGCTGTGACTGCATAATGGGATGGACAACCATCGTGTTGATACCACATATTCAATCGTTCCTGAATAGGTATGTCTTCAAGTAATGTTGGAAGTACTTGATCTAAGAAATGTCTGTACTTCTCTCCATTTAGCGTATCTGCAATGAAGTACGGTCCAATTACTCGAGATCGAAAAATACCACACCAAACATTCACAGCCCATTGTCTTTGATGCTCTACTTGACGTAACCATCTTGGATTTTCTGTCGCCCAGTAATGCATATCATGTCGATTTACTTGACCATCATTGGTGAACGTCGACTCATCAGAAAATAATATGTTGATGAAGTTGTTATTGTGCATTTGCGCTGGACCCCATCGACAAAACTGTACACGATTTTCGAAATCATCACCGTGAAGGTCTTGATGCAAACAAATGTGATACGGATGGAATTTGTGACGTTTCAGTATTCGAAGAACACTTCTTCGAGAAATTCCCGAATGGAGTTCAATTTCACGAGAGCTCACGTGTGGATTATTGGCTACTGCAGCTAGTACATTAACTTCCGCATTTTCTCCGCTAACAGTTCTCATTCGATGTCGTTTTTCCCTTGTAACACTTCCCGTTTCTGAGAATAATTTTGTAATGCGTTGAAAATACCTAATGGATGGCGTTGTTCTTTCAGGAAATCGTTCTGCATACAAGTCATATGCTTGTCTGGGGTTTTTATGCACTTCACCGTAAATGTAGATCATATCGATCTTTTCAGAAACCGTGTATCGGATATCCATGATTCTCAATTTGTCATAAACCAAGTAATAATCAAATGTAATTGACAAACTGACTTTCAAAATCGTGAATTTTCACTGAACCCCGTCGTTTGTTTACATCGCGTGAGCTCTGAATGGTGGTAATGTAGACGATTGAAATGTGTTGTGTATGTATTGACAACTTTTGTACGAAACATTCTTTTGCAAGACCCTTCGTTTTCGAGTTATTCGAATGTCAGATTCAAAATGGAACAATATCGATTAGAGCGCCATTTTTGCGGATTTCAGGAAAATGGTTCAGACAAAAGTTTCTTGGTTTTTGACCTAGAATCCAAATCTGCAGTAAAAAATATGAGATGCTATTTAAAAAACAAGAGTTGATCTCAGAATGCCCTTGAAGATGAGATTTGAGGTCAAAGCCAAGGCCACCATCGGATGTCCCCCTCGGTACCCTACAACTTTTGTCCGAAAAATTTTCTCGTATCTCACTTTATTTTTGGAAAAAACGCCCGCGACACTTTAAATGCCCCACCCTGTATAGATATTCCTTTCCTAGAAATCCTTGCAATAAAAACTTGTTTATAATCATAGGGGAATGAGTATGTATCCCGTTTCAACAAAACTGTCGCTGCAAAAGCATTCGAAAGCGTCACATCCAGCTGCAGTCAAGAATGTTATAGAAAAATTGAGATCTCGCAACAAAAAGACTTGTTTCACGTATTCTGGAAATCAACTGGCGAATATACAGCCCACAATTGTTTACTGCGTGGAATGATGTTGATGAAAACTGAAAAATCTTGCGAAGGTAAAAATAACAAAATTATCTGTTGGGAATATTTTTTTCATCATCAAACAACTCATCTGTCAGTGTTTCGGGGCTTTTTATGTTCTTTGTTGAAGATTCATAAATCTAGACTTGCCACAATCCGAAACAAAATGAAAAATAATGAGTCTCTGGGAGATAACCGAGGTAAAGGAAGCAAGGAGAGTTCGATTCGATTGACTATTGACGTGAGAAAAATGATTCTACAGCATTGTTCATCTATACCACACTCTGAGTCCCATTATAAGCGTGAAGATTCCTCATTGCAGTATTTTGATGAGCCTGATTTGACATTAACTGAATTGTACAGTTTGTTTCTGGAATATTATGCCAGTGAAACCGGCGATTCCAACGCTCCCTTAAGTGAGCCAACGTACATGAAATATTTAAATCACAATTTCAATTCCACATTTTCAAAGCCACGTACCGATGTTTGTAACTTTTGTTTCGAACATAAAAATTATGCTAATAATGGAGATTTATTGAAACATAAGAAACTCGTAGAAAAACACAAAGTATTGAAAAAGTCTATGCTCAAAGAGAAACAGGTTTTATGTCTGGAATTTGATTTTGGGCAGAATTTACCTCTTCCGAAAATTCCAGTCTCAGATCAATCTCATCGGAGACTGATATGGTTGAACGTTTTCAATGTGAATACTTTTGGAAACAACAAATATAGTTACATGTATTTTTTTTATTGAAGGCAAGTACAAGAAAGGAGCAAATACGGTATGCAATCTAGTTTATGATAAAATTTGCCGCGAACTAGAAATCGCTTATGACAATGAAATTCATCTATTCTCTGATGGTTGTGGGGAGCAGAACAAAAATGATTTATTCATGCATTTTTTGTCTTCATTGTCTGAAAAATTACAAATTGAGATCCAACATTTATTTCCTGTACGCGGACATTCCTATTGTTCATGTGACCGGAATTTTGGGATGTATGGACAAAAGAAGAAAAAAATAGAGACGATAGAAACCGACGAAGAATACTATGAAATAATTCAAAATGCGAGAAAACTCCCATTCAAAATAATAAGAGGTTCTGCGTGTACCGCTGAAGATTTTGAAACCGTCTCAGACGGAATTAAGAATCCTACAAATTTGCACATCAGAGATGCGGTGAAAATGATATATTTCCCAAATAAGCAAATTGAGATTTTTTATGACTATAGTGGAAAACCCAAAAGTCATGTTGTAAAATCAGATATTGTTTTCGATGATTTGTTGAGTACACCATTACCTGATTCGGTCGGAATATCATCATAAAGTAATCAGTCTTACGACTGGTTTGATGAAACCCTCCACCCCTGTCTATTATCCGCCAAACGTTTAATTTCTACATATCTACTACATCCCTTGTCTTGTACGATTTGCTTCATATAACTTGCTCTAGGTCTACAGTCGGTCGGAATAAGTCAACAAGAATTGAACGATGTCCAATCGTTGACAAGGTATTTAAGTGTTAATGGGCAAAAGTATTTTAATGATTTATTCAACAAATCATCGATAGAAACTGTAAACAAAGCTGGCATAATCCACAAATCGAAAGTAAATATTTCGGAAAAGTGGCGAAGCAAGTCAATATGAGTTCCAAATATACGATGATATATTGTTCTGTTGAGAAGCTATAGAAAGCTATATGAAGTTATATATTTTGTTCAAAGAGTTGATGATTTATATCTTGAAATAAAGTGGTTGGGAAAAATTTTAATACCTAATATTCATTGAATCCTGTGAATAAGAATATGACTTTTCCAAAAATGTTTGCCGTTGTTCATTGATGGGACATTCTATCCTTGATGACACATCAGAAAAATAATGAATAGATCTTGTGTGAATGATATTTCACTCAATGTTCCCTCATGAGGAAATTGGAGTATTCCACATTAACATGAAACATCATATTAAAACAGGAAACAAGATCCATCTTCTGGATATAATTTCAATTGTTTACATGAATAAATAATGTTAGTATTGTAAACATGCTTGATACATAATTCATTCTCCAAGTAAAACAAGGAAACCTGTTTGTCTACCCAATTTTCCTTAAATACGAACCGTTTCTTTATAATATAGTCTCAAACAAGTTGTTTATAATAAACAATCTATCATATGTCTTGCAAAAATAATTCGATATTTGGATTCTTTGATACAGAAAACATAGAAGTACCTTGAGAAATTGAGTGGACTTTTGTTTCGTGCAGCTTCGTACGTTTAACCCGGGAACTACGTAGAAATAACGGAGAATGTGAGTTGCGCGCTCATAAATAAATAGCTGTATTTTCCAAACCAATAGGTGAATCGATCTGAAATTTTCCAGAGAGTTAGTCCATACACTAGCGAACAATTTTGTCGCTGGGAGTTTTTTGTAGCTCATACTTCCCTCGACACTCTTTTAGTACGAAGCTTGAGAAACATGATTTTCAGTTTGGATTAAAGAAATTAATGATTTACAATAATTTTTTACAAAGTTTTTCAACATCATCGTCTTCCACCCAGTTTCACAGACAAGGAATGATAGGATTCATTCCGAAATGTTGAAAAAAAAAAAGTTAGAGCAGGTTTAACATTGAAAAACATTGATTTTCAGACCAAAAATATTTGCAATTTTTATCTTTTCACTGAGGAATTATTGATCACAGAAAAAAATCGTTAACGAAGACTAAGGTTGATTTTCCAAGACCTATCGTCTGGGATTTTTTGTTTTTCAAAATTCGGGTTTTTCATTTTGACGTTGAATGTTACAGCTTGGACAATGGTTTCACGTCTTTTCGAGCGCGCGACCGGTTATTGCATCCGGCCGCTCAATTAGAACTACTACTCCACCACTTTTCTTGTACTTCTCGTTCCACTAGGGCGTTCATTCTTGGGAACTTCCAATTGTGTGAAAATCTGTTCATGATGGTTATTATTCAACATTGTCAACTGACAACGATCAGGGCCGGCGCCAGGGAATCCGCCAAGACCAAGTCCCGCCGCCCCTGCATCGGGAAGTACTCAACCGACCAAGAAAAAAAAGGTCCCTATCTCATTAATAATGTCGAATCCCATTTTCATCTGCAGTAACAGAGAAAAAAGAAGGATACTCGAGTCAAGAGTTTTTTGACGAAGTACAATTTGAATACCAACGAAAAAATAGACAGAACGAAAGTAATCGTGACATAAAAAAATGCTCGTAGTTTCCTTGAGAATATCAAAATTTGGAATTCAGTCGTTAACTTTCCCCTCATGTGGTGGATGATCGCTTTGAAATAATGATTATAATTCTTGTGAAATTTAATTTCAACACTTCATGTAATTTTCAGTTGGTGCTCATTGGAAATAATGAGGATGGAGACAATAAATTTCCCAGCCACCCAAAGCTTTTCTTTATCAAGAACTCGAATGGAATCGTCTCAAAATTTTTTTGAACCAATCAATTCATAAGGAGTTCTAAAAACGTTCTGCTTTGACCCTTCAACGGTAACACCCCTCAAAATCACGTCAACCGTGAACCCCGGTCCAACAGTATGTGAGACCGATATTACTGTTTGAGGGTTAGAAGTTCGTAAATTGCTCTACTAAATATTTCTATTCTGAGGCTCAAAGCAGAAAACATTCCACTGTGTAGTTACTGACATATTTGAAGTTATATTTGAAATATATCATAGAAAAACAGAAACCACACAATACCACAGTTCAGAAAGAGTTTTTAATGCGTTTATTTTCAATTCTCATAGTTCCAAATTGATTCATTATTAACTCTTTCTCAACTGAAGTTCTGTGTGGGATATCATGTTGAATGCAACTTCACATATCTCGCAAACTAAGTGATAAAATGTTTTCTGCTTTGAAGCTCAAACTGGAATAAGTTGAAAAAACATTGATGGAATTTTGAAATTTTTCTACTGAAATCCTAACTATAGGCCTAACTTGAACTGACCCATGATATGACATACACGGTAATGAGAATTGCTTACAATGAAGATCCAAGCGAAAATAATCATGCAAATGCCCCCATGTAATTTGTATTATGGAAAGAATCTTTAGAACCGGCTCCATGGCTGAACAGTTAACGCACTCACTTTCAGACATGGATGTCCGGCAGGCTTGGGGGTTCCAATCCCTGACTAAACAATCCGCCTTTCTCCCTCATGGTAATGCCGCGGAAGGGGAAATGGCGGTTGGTGCGTCAACCAAAGTTTATCCCGAGAGCGGCTACCACCGTAATAGGGGAACGACGGTTGATAAGTCAGGGAATCTTACCCCTGCCGCGTAGGTTAGGATGGAAGTACGCTCCCCTCGGTCCAATCGGCCTTGGAAGCGTATAGAGACCGGGTTAACAAAAAAAAGAAATGGGAAGAATCTTTAATAGAAAAATATTTTCTCTCATTTTATTCCAAATCACGTTTTATTGAGCCATGGTGTCCAGCGGTTATGGAATTCTAACGGAAAGGGTCAATTACCTGGTTTGTTTGAATAGAAGAACCAATAAAACAAACGACAAAATTCTAGATTCGAACACCCTGATTGAACTTATAAAAGGGCAGGGATGGGCACTTTTGTACTCCCGGAATACTTTTACTGGGAGTACTTTTTTTTCTTGTGTAAAATGTCTTTATGCCTTCATATGAGGTAAATGGAAAAAAGTACTCTCATTAAAAGTATTCCGGGAGTAGAAAAGTGCCCATCCCTGTAAAAGGGTTGAACTTTCCTTGCTTCTCCCTATGAATAATCATCATCATCATGAAGTAATCAGTCTTATAACTGGTTTGATGAAATCCCCCAATCCTGTCTATTATCCGCCAAACATTCAATTTCTACATATCTACTACAGCTCTTGTCTTGTATAATTTGTTCCATATAACTTAATCTGGGTCTACCTTTACAAGTTTCACCATTCATTCCCCTTTCCAATACTGTTTCAAATAAACTATCATGTCGTAATGTATGTCCTATCAAATGAATAATGATCGACCCAGTGAAAATGGCTTGTGCTAAAAAGTGTGAGATCAATTCGAGATCAGAATAAAAAATTTGTCTTAGGCTCTGCCACCCCCCTAAGTTTGCCGCCCCGGGCAGCGGCCCTGATCGCCCTGCCCTGACGCCGGCCCTGACAACGATTGGACAATAAATGACTTGTTCTCGAAATCCTTGAAAATTTCATCAAATCTCATCATAGAGTGAATCAGAGTAAGATGACGCCTTTACCCGCGTCGTTACGGCATGAAATCATAGATAAAATCTCATTCACCCAAGGAACACATGAAGATTTTGAGTGATTCTTCATATTTTCCTTGAGTGAATGAGATTTTATATATTATTTCAAGCTGTACTAAAGTGTCATTCCACCTCACTTTACTCTTTGTAAAATTGTATTGTTGAAATTGAATTATTACTCATGTGTGAAGTGATAGATCCCTCCGCATCAACACTGAATGTATGGAAATACACAATCGAAATAATCACAAACATATCTCAAGGTTATTTTACGGGACATTCAGCGTTTTCGGTTCACTTGGGATCGTTAGGACAAAGGTTAGGTACACTGTAAAAAATGTGGGGAGCTTTTCTCCACACCGTTGGTGAATTTCGTCCCCTCATCGTAGAGAAATTGTTTTTCCATCAAAAATGAAGGACTTTTCCACCACTTGGGGGAATTATTTTGTCTTTTGCGTATTGAATCTTCCACAAATGAAGGAAAATCTCACCTATGATGAGAAATTCCCCATCCGTGGAGAACCTTTGCTGCCACCGTCTTTTGGAGAAAGATTCCACAATCATTTTTCACAAAGTTCAAGAATAGCGTATACACTGAGAGAAATTATCTATTACAAATCACTAGACTCGCTAGTATATTGAGGATATACTTGCAGTTTGAGGTTATATCAAGAGACGCGGTAGCGTCTCGACGCCAAGTACATGAAAACCCTGAAATAAAGAAAAAATGAAAAAGCATAAGTCGTGCACTAACGTGTATCTTCACACGGAAACCAAGATTTTCTATAGTCAAAAAATCTTTAACCCACAATAACTCATCACACATTGAATTTCACGGGAAAATAATTACACTTCTGATATATAATTCGAATACACACTTTCGATTAAGCACACTACGAAGTTAATCCATTCACGCGATCCCGAGATACAGACGTTCCAAATTTTCATGCGATCAAAACATCAGGATTTTTCTTCATCATCATCGCCACTTTCGATGTATTTTAATTACGATAGCGACGATAGTTCTTCGTCATCGGAATTTGGGAGGTTTTCTTCCATTGGCATGGAGATATTCTGTCTCTTTCCTTCTTGGGACATCCAATATTCTGTCGTTTTTCCTCTCTTCCAATATCCAATAGCATTCACTTCAGTTAATGTTTATTATAATCCAAACATCCAATGGCGTTGATTTCAGTGTAGTGTGGTCTATACATTGTGAAAACATACACAAATGACCTGTCAATGACGCGATGTGTTGATAGGTTATTATAATATTAAAAGAATAATTAACTATTAAAAAAAAAACTTACTACATTACAGGTATGACAGGTCATTATAACAACAATCAAACGCACACAAATAACCTGGAATTATATATACTTTCATATGTGACTTGAAAGAATTCATGAATGAATCTTAATGAATAAATGATGAAGAGGTTATTTATAGAAAAAAAACAGAAAAAGTTTGAGGAAGGTATAAATAAATCTATTTGCTACATTCAGAGAATTGGTATATACACAGGTAAGCTCTGTATGATGTATGATTCATAGAATACAATATTCCTTCACAGACAACAGCTCAGCAGATATACCGTGATCCCTCATGAACAGTCTGCTACTGTTGGTTCTCACCACCAGAACCACAGGCTGATGATCAAATAAATCATACAAGGTCTAGTCGAAAATAATGATCCAAATTTATGCATTACTTTTTAGGTGAAATCTTATCGGATATACCATAACCCCCTTACAAACAATCTACTATCAGGAGTTATGGTTTCGATCATTTGCACCCATTGATGCATTTATATTTGTCATGTCTCAATGAAGTGATTACATCTACTATCAGGTTCTCCTGCTAGAGTCGTTGAAAATGATCAAATGGATCATATCGAGCATGCTCAAGGGAGGAGATTCAAGTTGATTTGCAATTCCTCCACATACTAGAAAGTCAGAGATATATCATAAGTTCTGACGGACAGTCAACTACTGGGGCCTTCCGAAGTAGCTGATCAAAACCAGATGACCAGCTACTTCGGCAAGCTCCACTGTCGAGTTCTCTAATTAGGATCCCAGGCAATCGATGGAAAAGATCATACCGAGACTGCTCAAGGGTGATTATTGAAGTTTATTCGCTATTTTTCTACAGGCGAAAGTATAATGGATATACCACAATCTCTAATCGAATCGACTATTCTGCAATCAGAATCGTGAACAAATAATGAAACAGAATAGTGAAGAGATGATGAATGTAAATTCAATTATAGCAAGTTTGGAAAAAGGTTAGTCACCGAGCACTTCAGGTATACTAAAATATGACATCCTGAATCAAAATTATGAACTATGTACAAAATGGTTTCCCTAGATTCTTTGAGTGAAATCAAAGGTGGATCAAGGAAAAGGAGAAAGAATGCAGGTATACTATATACATCTGTATGTTACTTACCACCACGATCAATATCATCAGGTAGCGTAGAAGGAAAATAAAGAAAAGGCAGGAGTGCAGTGAATATACCACAGGTCCTTGCGTTAAGTAAACTACTATCAGATTCTTCCAATAAAATCACAGGTAGATGAAGAGAAAGCAAGAAGGATGCATGTCACCATACATCTTTATGTTACGTACCACAATGATTAATGCCATTAGGCAGCGTTATAGGAAAATGAAGAAAAGGCAGGAGTGCAGTGGATATACGAGTCCTTGCATTGTATAATACCACTATCAGATTCCCCCAACAGAATTATAGGTGGATAAAGAAAAAGCAGAAAGGGTGGAGATGTACCATACATCTGTACCTTAAATCCTACCATGATCATTGGGTAGCGTTGAAGGAAAATGCAGAGAAGATAGGAGCGCAGTGGATATATCACAAATCTTGGCATCGGGTGCATTCCACTGACCAATTGACGAATGATTAGAGAGACTGTTTAGGATCAACTCAACGAAAATTGAGCAGATACAATATTCTGATCATAGGAATTGTTGCAGAACAACTACAGGTCAACTTGACTGATGTGACTGGATGTGACAATTCATTCTAAATGTTTTCTCTCAAAGTTCCATCTTTTCAGTTGCTCCATTCAAGCTGGATTATATGTGTGTTCTTACAAACCATCATTTTTATCTTTACTTATCTTGGTTTTGGAATGATTCAATTCTCAAATATCATGAATATTAAATGGTCTGGATATTTGATACAATATTGCTTTTTAATGATCATGAATCACTTTGAATACATTTGAAACATTTCATAGATCCTAGAGTTACTAAATCTCTCAACCCAAAATACTCTATGACAATTTAACAAAATTCATGATATTTGAGGATTGAATCATTCCAAAACCAAGATAAGTGAAGATAAAAATGATGGTTTCTAAGAACACAAATATAATCCAGCTTGAATGGAGCAACTGAAAAGATGGAACTTTGAGAGAAAACATTTAGAATGAATTGTCACATCCAGTCACATCAGTCAAGTTGACCTGTAGTTGTTCTGCAACAATTCCTATGATCAGAATATTGTATCTGCTCAATTTTCGTTGAGTTGATCCTAAACAGTCTCTCTAATCATTCGTCAATTGGTCAGTGGAATGCACCCGATGCCAAGATTTGTGATATATCCACTGCGCTCCTATCTTCTCTGCATTTTCCTTCAACGCTACCCAATGATCATGGTAGGATTTAAGGTACAGATGTATGGTACATCTCCACCCTTTTTGCTTTTTCTTTATCCACCTATGATTCTGTTGGGGGAATCTGATAGTGGTATTATACAATGCAAGGACTTGTATATCCACTGCACTTCTGCCTTTTCTTCATTTCCCTATGACGCTGCCTAATGACATTGATCCTTGTGGTACGTAACATAAAGATGGATGGTGACATGCATCCTTCTCGCTTTTTCTCCATCTACCTGTGATTCTATTGGAAGAATCTGATAATAGTGTACCTAACGCAAGGACCTGTGGTATATCCACTGCACTCCTGCCTTTTCTTCATTTTCCTTCTACGCTACCTAATGATATTGATCGTGGTGGTAAGTAACATACAGATGTATAGTATACCTGCATCCTTTCTACTTTTCCTTGATCCACCTGTAATTTTGCTCAAAGAATTTACTCACTGTGTTCTGAGACGGCCCTTCGAAACGGAAAGAATTTTCAAGAATTAATAATTCCACGAGAAATTATGAGCAGCGGACTGTAATTAAGGTGTAGGCTATCCCTCGATGGAGTACTCGCGTTGGAACTGGGAGAAGAACCTGGTTTCTAAATGATGAACACGTGTTTGAAGGAAACGTGATTTTAATTTGTATCGAACTACACGTCTGTCCACAGCGACAGATTGACGATGAGAGAGAGTACTCTCTCCTAGCACGAGTTACAGAGTTATCGTAACGGAGATCATTACGCCTCAGAAAACCAATGATAATCGATTTTAATGAGAGTAGGTACTAATTCTACTGGGCGGATGATCTCTCTCGCTTCACACAGTCGTACTTAAGACGTAGATATATATCAGCATATATAGTACATATCTCTATATACATGGTGTTCGAATCATTACAGAATACATGTTATAAAATGTAATTCAAAATTCAACGAATCTTGAACATACCGCCCACCTTTCGTGGGAACACGAAACAGATCTTAATGAACTTTACAATTTTCGGTATGATAGTGCGTAAAAGCTACAAACGAATATGATTATGCCTCAATCTAGAAGTTTCCCAAGCGGTTCATTCACTAGAACTATTCTCGATTGGCAATTTGCACAATTTTGTTATCGGTCTCGTAAGGATGGTCCGAGCTGTTTTTACGGTCACCACTCGTACGCAACCGTCCGGTCCTGGATGGCATTCTTTGATACGGCCCAACTCCCATCTGGGAGGAGGGAGATTGGGATTTTGTATGAGGACTAAATCCCCGCGGTTGAGGTTAGATCGAGCCGTAGTCCATTTGCACCTCTGCTGCAGAGAGTTTAAATAATCATTGGACCAAACACGCCAAAATCGCTCAGACATCTTTTGAATAGCTTCCCATCGTGGCAATCTGTTGTCACTAAATCCGAGAACGGAAGAAGATGGCACAGATTTCAAGGCAGCACCTATAAGAAAGTGGCCTGGCGTTAACGCGTCGAATGTCTCGATATCATCAGTCAGAGGAGCAATGGGCCTCAAATTAAGGCAGGCCTCCATTTCACAGAGTAAGGTGTTGAAGTCCTCTGGAGTTGGTGTAAAGGACCCGAGAACCCGTTCCAAATGGTATTTTACGCTCTTAGAACCCGCCTCCCAGATTCCTCCGAAATGGGGGGCTGACGGTGGTAGAAAATGCCAGGAAATTCCGTTGACCGCGGGTTTATTCATGATTGAGGGGTCAGTTTTGATTAATTGATGAGTGGAGCGCAATTCGCGATCCGCTCCTTGGAAGGTGGTACCACGATCGCTATACATATGGCCAGGCAATCTTCGTCGAGCCACAAAACGATCAAGAGCGGCTGAAAACGTTGATGACGAACAATCATGCGCCAATTCCAAGTGAATTTCCCTGGTGGTCAGGCAAACAAAGAGCGCAATGTATGATTTGTGCGGCTTACAACCTCTTCCTTGTCTTGATAATACCAAGAATGGCCCGGCATAATCGACACCGGTGTGTGTGAACGGACGAGAAGGTTGTGTACGTATTGAGGGTAAATCGGCCATGATCTGAGAGGATGTTACGGCTCGCTCTCTGGTGCACTTGATGCAATGAACACATGATTTTACGGCTGATCGGGCTCCTGAAACCCAATAATTCTCTCGCAATGTACGGAGAGTGAGTTGTATTCCCCCGTGTAGAGTATTTGCGTGACAGTGTTGAATTGAGAGTGTAGCCACTCGATGTTGAGGCAACACGGCAGGAAACATTTGCTGGTACGACAGATGAGAATATTTCAACCGCCCACCAGCCCGGAGAATTCCATATTCATCCAGAAATGGGTGAAGTCGAATCAATGGGCTGTTTTTAGGCACAGGTTTTCCCGATCTGAGGCAATCTATTTCCGAGACGAAGGCGGAAGACTGCGCAACTTTTATCCAGTATATGGATGCCTCATTGAGTTCTGACGCCTGCAAAACGACGTAAGCATAATGATTTTCCTTAGTTCTGGGATAGTGGCAGAATCTGAATACATAGGCTGTTACTTTTAACAGTTTTTACCACGTCGATACTTTATGAAGAAGATCCCAATCAGAATGTTTGGTGTTCAAATGAACTTGTTTATTGGTTTTGAGCTTCAAATCTGGAGTTGGTATCGAATCGATATTTTGGATTGGCCAGGAGTGTGAGGATTGAGAGAGCCATGGTGGACCAGACCACCACAACGGATGTTCGCTCAGTTCTTTCGCTGAAATACCACGCGACGCACAGTCGGCGGGATATTGCTGAGTAGGAACAAATTTCCACTGAATACCTGGAAGAAGGGTTTGAAATTCTGAGACGCGGTTCGCCACGTATGTTTTCCACACGCATGGCTCCTTTTTTAACCAAACGAGCGTAACTGTGGAGTCCGTCCAACAGTGGAGTGTCGAATTTTCAGAGCCTTTGGAAGAAACAACATAGTTCATCAATCGGGCCAACAAGAACGCACCCGCAAGTTCTAATCGCGGTCACTTAATGTTTTTACAGGAGCAACTTTTGATTTGGCCATGAGAAGATTGACTGGGTTGTCGTCTGAATCACCGTGAATTTTCGAATATATCACAGCGGAGTAGGTTTCGTTGGATGTGTCGGAAAATCCGTGCAATTCGATGGATAATTCAGAGTCTCTGTAACCTATCCATCGGGGTATACTCAAGGAATTCAAATGACGCAGATCTTGACAATAATTCGTCCACCGTTGGAGCAAATCAGGTGGAAGACTACCATTCCAATTGAGATTATGAGACCATAACGTCTGCATCAGGATTTTCGAGGTAATTACGACTGGAGTTATCCAGCCGAGAGGGTCGAATATTGTAGATATCAGAGATAACACTGTACGTTTGGTAATAATGGATGGTGAAGTCAAATTGACGCAGATTTTGAAACTATCATCCGAGGGTGTCCATCGGATTCCAAGAACTTTAATTTCTTGAGGATTTTGAAATAATTCACTCTGATCTGTATTGCAATCAGTCAATTCAATATCTTCCAATAGATGGAGATGATTGCCGGCCCATTTGCCGAGATGGAAACCAGCAGAACTAAGTAATTGAATAACTTGATCTCGAATACGTTTAGTTTGTGATATTTTGTCGGATCCGAAAAGGAGATCGTCGACGTAAATATTCTCTAATAGGAAGGGTGCTGCGAGAGGATAATTTTTGCCTTCATCATGATCTATTTGACGAATAGTTCTCAAGGCTAAGAAGGGGGCACATGTCATCCCGTGGGTGACAGTGGCTAGTTCCAATGGTAAGATATTATTGGTGGATGAGGATCTCCATAATATACATTGATGTTTTCTGTCCCTGGGATCTACCCATATTTGACGGAACATTTTAATTATATCCGAAGTTTACACGTACTTGGAACGTCGCCCTCGCAGAATGACACAAGGGAGTTCAGTTTGTAATTTGGGACCACACATCAAAATATCGTTTAGCGAACGACCACTTCGAGTCGGGCATGAAGCGTTAAATACCACGCGCAAGTTAGGTTTGCCATTTGTCACACGGAACACAGGGTGATGCGGAATATAAACTGCGTGAGTGTCCTTTTCTGGAAAGCTGATAGTATTGAGATGGCCCAAATTCTCATATTCGTTTAAAAACTCTTCTTCCATTGAACGAGCAATGGGTTGAAGCTGTAATCGACGTTCGAGTCGAAGAAGAGATTTGAGTGCAATTTGGTAGGAATCCCCAAGTTCAGCAGGGCAATTGGGTTTAAAAGGAAGCCTAACCGTATAGCACCCATCGGAATGTCGAGAGTGTGTGGTGAGAAAATGATTCTCACATATTTCGTCTTCTGCACTCAGAAAGGATGACGGTGGAATTTCTTCAACCTCCCGAAATTTCTGAAGGGATTGTTCCAAATTTAGATTACAATGATGCGGAAGAATAGTCTTTCGTGAATCAATATTGGAAGAATTTGGCCCAGGAATAACCCAGCCAAAAATTGTATTCTGAGCAGTTGGGGTTCCAAGTGGGCCCTGGATAACGCCTTTCGAAAGTATAGAGCCATAAATCGCCATAGAGCCATATCGGCTCCGATTAAGAGCGGGGTACCTTCATCAGACGAGGAAGAATCGGCTAAATCTAGCCCCTGTAAATGCTTGAAAGATTCCGAAAGAACCTAAGGGGCTGGAATGCAAGAGGTAATAGTACGTACTACAAATGCTCGGATGGGAATATTGATATTAATTCCTCTGACTGGTTCGATCAAGAATTCGACCGCAGATTTTACTTTACTTACTCGATTACTGCCCAAACCCGAAATTGTAGCACTGCAACTATGCTTAGGAAGTTTCAAAAGTTGTGTGATTGTTTCAGTAACAAATGAGCATTCGGATCCTTGATCCAGTAATGCTCTCACTTTCATTGCATTTCCATTAGAGTCACAAATTATGACCCAAGCGGTAGCTAATATTATCGAGGGACCAGTGTCTAGTTGTTGAATACGGCCATGCAATGATGTGTGAGCATTAATTTCACTCGAGAATGGTGCAGCATTACAATTCAAGGTCGAAGTGTTGAGCAGAGGTTCAGGTTGTAACCTAGATGATGTGGAAGTATTAGAAGAAACTCGTGATTCTCGGTGCAACAAGGAGTGATGGTTTGGTGGCAATGGAAACAAGTAACTTTGCTTCTACAATCTTTCAAATTATGACCTTTCGATATACAGTTATGGCACAATTGCGATTTGCGAACAAGCGTCTCTCGTTGTTGCACTTCCATATTCTTAAATTTATCACACGAATACAACTTATGGTTTCCTTGACACAATGAGCATTTCAATCGAGAAGAAGTGAAGTGTGAACGTAAAGTATTTTGACGAACCGATTTTTGCGTACAGGAACCTGGATAGCCCGGCGCTTTTACGGGAGTTAAATATGCTTCTAAAGATCTAATTCGCACATCGGGAAATTTACTGAATTTGTCAAAGGTAGGATATTTCGTAGAATCTCCCAAACTCGTTTCCCACTCGCGCCGTGATTGTTTATCCAGTCTTTGGGTCAAAAAGAAAACCACCCAATCGTCCCAGTGATCGACCGGGCGATCCAGATTTTTCAGAACTGACAGAGTTTCAAGAACTGCATCTCGTAAACATTTTAACCCTTTAACAGGTTCGTCATGAATTACCGGGATGTTATATAAATTACGAAAATGAGCATCAATAATTGCACGTTTATTATGGTAACGTTTTTGAGCAAATCCCAAGCCACTTTGAAGTTGGCAGCAGTGATCTTGGTATTTTTCACTAACGCGCTAGCTTCGTCTTTAAGACTACTTTTAAGGTAATGTAATCGTTGCACTGCAGTCAAATTCCGATTTTCAACCATCATCGATTCAAATAAATCATGAAATTCAGGCCATTCTAAATAGTTACCCGAGAATTTAGGAAGATTTATCCGTGATAGTTCGCAATGATTAGAATTACTTACAGACGGTGTTGGATTTATAGTTTCATCTAACGAAGCATTTCCGTCAACCAGATCACCGAGCTTTTCATGAATAAAATCGATCGTCTGCAAATAGGTGTCTTCCATGGTGGCGATAGGCGCAGATTCGATGATCGATTTGACGTCTTCATTCGATTCACCAGCGTGAGCTTTGATGGAAAAATGAAGCTCCTTACATCCCAGCCAATTCTTCTCCAATACAGAAAGACGTCCGCGAAGAATGGGAGCTGTCCACTTTGCCTGACCCATTTTTTTTTATGTTGGACACTGCATTGCTGATCGAACGAACAGTGGATTGATATTCTTCGCCCATCAAAGGGAGGTTCATCATGAAGCTACTATCCGACAATTTGATTATGGTTGAACGAATTGTCGAGATAATAGAAAATAGATTTTGAACGTCTTGAGCGGTGCACAGAACAATAAGTAATGCTCTGTGAATTGAATCACCAACGGTTGATGAGTGTGATGTATCACACAACGTATGTATACTCGAACTGAGTATAAAAGATTCTCAAAGACAATAAGTACAGTGTACAATACCTAAGCTGGAATATTGCACAAGAATAGTAGTTTGTACTTGGATATGAATATTTATGAGTACTAAATTGAATGAAAGTTTTGTACAGAAAAGAAGTACGATGTACAATAGGGTGGAGTGAAAAACAAAAAAGTCTCTGAATCGAATTGTAATAGTGCGGAAAAGTTGCTACTCTTCGAGACGAACTCAGGAAAAAAAAAATTTTGAAATCGGATGAGATCTTCAACTCACGCATTTCGTTTAAAGTTTTTGAATTTCATCGAAAATTCAAGGATATTTCAAAATATTCCAGGTTGCTTAATTATTGTCCGATCGAGCTAATTTTTGGTTTGTCGCATTATGTTGAGATTTTTAATGGAAAAAAAACATATCCCCCTCCTCCCTTCACGGGGAGGGGGTAACACAGAAAGCCTGCACGGGGTCATAAAGCACGTTTTCCTCTCAAATCACCCTGAATAGGTGTCGACGCCTTACAGTTACATCGAAACAATTTCCGGTGTATTATAGAATATCCTTATCGCTTCAATTATTATATGAACTGAAATTGCTTATGGGGCATAAACTCAATGGCTGGCATCCCTTACTTGTCTTTGCTAATTATCCAGTAGCACAGTAGAGTTGTATCGTCGCAGCGTTATTGCAGACTGAGTGTCTTATAGAACATCCACACGCACTTGTGTGCATTGCGTGTATTTCTACATACAGATTCTTGGTTATCGGTTGTAACGTCGCAGCGTTATCGCAGACTGAGTGTCTTATAGAGAATCCACACGTACTTGTGTGCATCGCATATATTTCCACCTACACATTCTTGATTATCTGTTGTATCGTCACAGCGTTATTACAGACTGAGTGTCTTATAACAAATCCACACGCACTGGTGTGCATCGCATATATTTCCACATACACATTCTTGATTATCGGTTATCAATGTCCCTGACACGTGAAGACACGGCGTGTCCTTTCTTCGGGGCCCCAAGACCATTGCCGCTTTCCTTCCTCCCAACATCTGCGGATGTCGTGAGAGCTTTTCACCAGGAAAGATATAGACTGTGCTCCGAGAAGAAAGTCAACTTTTCTTTAGTGGCTAGCAGTGTAGCCTCACAATTGGAAGCATTGTATTGCAAAGCTTCCATTCCTGCCGTTTCTCATGCCAGAATAATACAAAAAATAAAAGTCCTGCATGACAAATATTATGTTCTCAGAAAATCTTACAACAGGGAAAAAACACATGAAAAGTACAAGAACTTTATCCAAGAGTCATGTGAAACTTTATTCGATATTTCTACATGTAAATGCCCTATGACATTTGAGTGCATTTGCAACAAATCTTTTAGTGCATGCATTTGCTCCAATCCTGTTGTCATTCAATGCAGGTGCCCTAAAGACAGAAAAATACCTGTAATAGAACTCAAGTTTCTGTATGCACAAAGGTATTTGAGAAAGGGGAAAATTGGAGCCAAAGATTTGACAGAAACCAAAAGATTGACAAAACAAATGCAGAGGAAAGAACGTAGTAATCTTCTGCAGCACTCCTCTATAGAAATTGCTGCAGGTCCGTCTTCTTTTAGCACTATTCCTGAAACAGAAAATAAACGTTTTGGAGAAAGTGACAATGAACAGCACGATGCAACCTTTCAGTTCCCACGCTCAACGTCTTTTGTTTCTGAAAAACAACAAATGCGTTTGTCATTGCCAGCAACTGGGGGGATATGTGATCGGTATGGGGTTTCTGACAGAGCAGCAGCAGCCATAGCTTCAAGCGTGCTGAAAGATGTGGGATTAGTCACTAATGAAAATTCATCCATGATTATTGATCGAAGCAAGAGTAGACGTGAGAAAGAAAAATGCAGAGCTAGTTTAGTTGAAGCGCAGCTTATTGAGTGACAAGCAGAGGGTCCTAAGTGTTTGTACTTTGACGGCAGATCAGATAACACACTGTACTTAGAAGAAAGAAACGGTAAACGCCACCAAACAGAGAAAAAAGAAGAACATATTTCTGTTATTGAGGAACCTGGCTCAAAATATGTTTGCCATATAGTACCAGATTCAAATACCGGAAAGGATACAGCCCTCAGCATTGTGAGGTACTTCGAAGACAATGCTATAGATACATCTGGTATTGCAGTTATCGGTTGCGATGGTACAGCAACAAATACTGGTTGGAAAAATGGAGCCATTAAACATATTGAGATGAAATTACAAAAACCCTTACAATGGGTTATCTGCCTCATGCACTTCAACGAATTGCCTTTGCGGCATCTCATCGAAGATCTTGATGGGGGAACAAGTGGTCCTCATTCATTCACAGGTGCTATCTGCAAACAACTTGCAGAATATGAGTCGTTGCCTGTGGTTGATTTTCAGCCGATCAGCTGCGTTCTGCCAGAGATTGATTTCAAAATCCTCAGTAAAGATCAAAGATATTTACACGAGATTGCTCTTAGCATTGATTCAGGATCCTGTTCAACAGATCTAGCCAACCGTGACCCGGGACCAATAGCACATGCTCGTTGGTTGACCACAGCTAACAGAATTCTTAGGCTATATATTTCCACTGCAAACCCGTCAGAAACCCTGCAGCTTATAGTGACATACATATTACACATATACGCACCACTGTGGTTCCAAATTAAGACAAAATCTTCTATTCTTGAAGGACCAAAACACATTTTTGATTGTATCAAAAGATGTCGAAAGTTACCTCCTAAAGTAAGGAATATTGTACATAAAGTCATTCAGACAAACGGCTTCTTCGCCCATCCAGAAAATGTTCTGCTGTCTATGGTAATGGATAACGATGGCGAGTCCTCGAAACAAAAGAAAAACCTGTGACAAAAAAAGCTTTTGTAAGGACTTTTAAAGTACCTGAATTTAATTTTGAAGCGCAAGAGTACTTTGACATCATCAATTGGTCTAGGGTTACACTTACCTGTCCCCCACTCTTGTCTTCTCTTTCCGCACAGCAAATTTCGATGCTAATTGAGGAGAAACAGAAACCAACACTAGAAACAGACCTGAAAGAAGTCCCTTGTCACACTCAGGCAGTAGAACGGTGTGTAAAACTGGTAACAAGAGCCAGTAAAGAAGTATATGGACACGACAGGAGAGATGGCTACATTCGAGCAACTCTTAACTCTCAAGCAGAAATGCCACAATTCGAAACAAAATCTGACTTCAAATAGAGTCCATGCCCACATTTGGTTGGTTGGTTGGGTAGAGCGTGGGTGGAACTCGCGGTGCAGCCACCTTCTCGTGGTGAGTTCTGAGTCGTGACAAGTGTGACGGGCGAAGAGCTGCATATATTGCATACTGTGATAAAACGTGGATATAACCCCTCCCCCAGGCGCGAATCCAAGGGGGGCGGGAGGGGCAATTACCCCTCCCAAGCCAACCAAATATGTTCCGGCAATGGGGAGTTTTTGTATTCCTACGATCTTTATTTTTTTTAAAGTTCAAATAAGTACTTTTCCCCCCCACCCCCAAGACAGATCTCCGGATCCGCCCCTGCCCTCCCCTCCTTTCTGCCCCCTTTGCCGTTATCTGGAAGGGGGATTCAATTGAAGTAATGATATTATTCTATACAGTGGGAATTATTGCGATATAACGGGACGCTGTCGACAGAGTTATTTAGGGCGATTTGAGGGAAAAATGGACTTTCTGATTCGCTTCAAGCTTTATCAAGGAGGGGAGGGGGTATATTTTTCTCCAATAAAAACCTCAATATGATACCACAAACCAAAAATCAGCTTGATCGGACAATAATCGAGCGAACTCGAATATTTTGAAATATCCTTGAATTTTCGATGAAATTCAAAAACTTTAAACGAAATGCGCGAGTTGAAGATCTTATCCGATTTCAAAATTTTTTTTTTTCCTGAGTTCGTCTTGAAGAGTAGCAACTTTTGCGCACTATTACGATTCGATTCAGAGACTTTTTTGTTTTCCACTTCACCCTAATATACAATACACTAGTTGAAATATTGTACAAATAGTCGCTTGGACTTAGAATGATTTGAAAAGAGCTCGAATTCGTACACGAATCTGAGATATGAGCGAAGCGATCGCTTTACTACAGCGATGCGTGGAGATATGTAAATACGAAACAAAATTGATAATTGAAGAAATCACAGTTCAGCGGGCAAGCGTGAGAGTTTGGAAGCTTGTCTCGTTTTGAAGAATGATAGTATTATATGGCTATCAAATCAATATCAAATTCCGTGAGAGGAAAGATACGAATTTTAGATTGACGGCAATTCGAATCAACGATAACGAATGCGTCGTAGAAGAATGAGAGTAAACTCGGGTTCAATGAAGCACGAGTTTGAAATTATCACGCGAGATGGAGGGATTCAAGTTCAAAGAGAAGCAAGAATTGAATTGGCAGATAATTTTCAAAATTACTGATCGAAAAGAAGTGCGCTGCATCAAGAGCAGAGAGCGACGGGGACTGCGTACAGGCGTGAAAACGTGTTGCGAGGAGAAAATTCCCATGTGTAGAGTGTCGAGGTGGTGAGGGTACTGCTTATCCATGCGGAGGTGTATCGATGTATGCGTATCCACGTTGCGAGCACGATGCTTTGAATGATGAAATTTTCACAGGTTTTTTCAAAGTACACCGAATCAACTCGGCACAAACTCGACCTCACGACGCGAGAATTCGGAGGTTTCTGTTCGTGTCAATCTGTTCACAACGCGAATCCGGCTCGAGGGACCATCTTGTTCTGAGACGGCCCTTCGAAACGGAAAGAATTTTAAAGAATTAATAATTTCACGAGAAATTATGAGCAGCGGACTGTAATTAAGGTGTAGGCCATTCCTCGATGGAGTACTCGCGTTGGAACTGGGAAAAGAACTTGGTTTCTGAATGATGAACACGTGTTTGAAGAAAACGTGATTTTAATTTGTATCGAACTACAAGTCTGTACGCAGCGACAGATTGACGATGAGAGGGAGTACTCTCTCCTAGCATGAGTTACAGAGTTATCGTTACGGAGATCATTACGCCTCAGAAAACCAATGATAATCGATTTTAATCAGAGTAGGTACTATTTCTACTGGGCGGATGATCTCTCTCGCTCTACACAGTCGTATTTAGGACGTAGATATATATCAGCATATATAGTACATATCTCTATATACATGGCGTTCGAATCATCACAGAATACATGTTATAAAATGTAATTCAAAATTTAACGAATCTTGAACACAGTGAAAAAACTTTTCCACCTGGGTATCCAGGAATGAGGATATTGGATAGTATATAAGCCAGGGGCCAAAATATTGATGAAAAATCAACAGGAACTCACGCGTTAAACGTAATGGGTCTTCCTAACGTTGATGGTGTTTCTTCTTATTCGAATGCAGTCATGCAGTGTATATTGTACTGTGCTTCTGAGACAAAACAATTACTTTCATCTGACCCCAATGACATCATGAATATTTCAATTCAGAACTACAATTCGCAAAAAAACCTTGATATCATAGCTTCAAAACAACTTGCAGGTCCACAATACTTGCATAATCACTCACAAGATGCAGGAGAATTCATCGCGTCTATTTGCGAAAATTCAATGGCTATTGAAAATTTAGTGGAGCACCAAATAACTACCGTAACGGAATGTACGAAATGTGAATATGTATGTATGTATTTATTGCTCATAAAAGGAATTCGATCCCTTGTAGCAAGGGGTACACTTGATTCAGCTCTCAATGTGATAACATAATGCTTGAAACTCTCAAAATCATAAAAAATATAATAATAAAAATGGCAGTAACAATAGTACCGATGATAATAATGAAACAATAATGTTGACAATGATGATAAAAGTTAATATTACATCGCTGGATCAGACCGCCATTCAATCGGTTGCACGTATGATATGCCCCAGAGATACTATTCTGCGAGTACAAATGATCTGATGGACAACGCATTTTTTATAAACTTTTACACTATTCCTAGTTCTTTCTTATTAGTCATCGTCAGGAGCTCGTTAATTGTTTTCATAGTGAAGTATTGGCTTCGGAGCGGCTGGTAAAATGGACATTCAATCAGAATATGCTCTACCGTTTCAGTTACTTGAAATTCACAGAGCAGACAAGTCGCATTCCTTTTGATGCTGTAGGTCAAGGTATTTATTCTTGATCTCCATTCTAAATTGTTTGCCATTCTTAAGTCAGCAACAATCCTTTGCCATTCTGCTGGGCATCGAAGCGTGAGGTAAGTTACCGGCTGCATTATAGGTTCAATTGACATTATATTCTGACAAAATTTAGAATTACTATATCTTCTGATGTCGGTAGATCTAAGTTAGTTCGCGTATGCACGGAATACCTCCTCCGACTCCTCAACTCCGACACCTCTAAGTTTTCCCAAAGCTCCAGGAAGTCAATCGACTCCAGGAAGTTTCCCACTTGTAGTGCCCAGTTGTATCTTTCATCCCCTTCATTCATTTTTGCCAGCTCAAATAAGCGGAGTAAGCAAACCTTAGGCAGCCGTTCTTGTTCCATTTTCATTATTTTTATTATCCATTTCCAGGCAGACCTCATTACTCCATGAGCCACCTGCAGGACTCCCAACTCCAGCCTCAGAGCGTGACCTGGGGTGAGTCAGGGTAGGGATAACAGTTTCTTGTAATATTCTGTTTGAATAGACTCTATTTTGTCCAGATATCTCATTCCCCATACAGGTGCCCCATAGAGCAACGCGGAACTGATCATTGAGTGAAAGAGGCTTACCTTAGTAGACCTGTCATCGGATTCACTTGAACACAAAATTGCGAGAACTGCTCCCGATGCGCGGTTTTTTAATACTTTTTTCAGCTGCACCAAGCCCCAGCGTCGAGCTCCTGAATTCAATACCCAAGTAGTCGGTCGCGCCTACTACTTCTATCTGCTCACGACCGTGGTAGTATATTTGCTTTCGTGGTATCCTGATGTTACCAGTTTGATTAAAAGGAATTATTTTCGTCTTAGTGGGATTCAGCGTGAGTCCCTTAGCTTCACAATATTCTTTCAAGATGTTGAGTGGAATGTAAATATATCGGGAATATTGTTTGTACAAATTGTGTTACACGTCTTGGGCTACCTCCAATTTCATAAAAAATCATTTGAGTTTCAAGAAATATTCAAGTTCAATTTTTCAACATGGAAAATTTTCGAAGATTCTTGTGACAATTGTGATAACTTGCATAGAACTAGAAACTCATTTATAACAGCGTCAGAACAATATGTAATTGTGCAATTGATGATGTTTAATCACAATAATGTTGAAGCAACAAAGGTAGAAAATATAAACATTCAAGCAGTACCAACTTCAAAAATTATAATTGCACAACAATTTTATAAAGTTATAGCCGTTGTTTTTCATCAGGGTAAAAATATTTCTGAAGATAATTTCACATGCATGTTACGAAGTAAAGGTACAAAGTGGATATTTATTCATGATCTGCAAGTTGAAGAGCGACATTGACCACACAATGCTAAAGACTCGTATATATATTTCTTTGGAAAGCAATAATTTCGCTTCATCATAAAATTAGACTTCAATTACTGTGATATTGTACAGTTTCGAAGAATATAGAATACCTTCATAATACCATAACGAACCAAATATTCTTGAAAAATTTTTTCGAATGATTTCGATGGATATTCCACAAAATTCTGAAAAATATCTGGTACAGTACTAGAGAGTGTCTTCAATCTGATATCTTGAAGGTATATCTTTTTGTTGCATGATAAATATTTGACATCTCTTTACCCAGATAGCAAAAGTTTCAAAAACTAGATCCCATTGAATCCTTCTGGAACCACAAAATGAAACACTGAAATGTCAGTAGGATGGAGTTCTTGGAGAATTCAAATCGCCTTTTGTCATACTATATACAGTACAATATACAGTATGACATAAGGCGATTTGAATTCTCCAAGGACTCTATTCTGCTGACATTTCAGTAGTTCGTGTTGTGGTCACGGAAGAATTCAATGAGATCTAATTTTTGGAACTTTTGCTATCTGCTACTTTTCACGATGATTCAAAAGAGTGACCGAAAAATTTTTGCTGGGAAGCTACTTTTAGCTTCATGGTAAACAGTACTAATTCTATCTTGCAAAAAAAATTTCTGTTGCTGCTTTGAGCGCCAACATATCAGTCAAGGGAAATTCAGTTTTCGGAATTCTTCACACGTATATTTGTTCATGGGAATTCGCTTTTCTTCCCTTCTTTTCTTCATTCTTTATCTCGATAATCTATTGCCGTCCAATGATGAGATGACTGATGGAAATCCAAGTGGATTTTTATATCACATAAGTTATCTGAGGACATTTCCTTCATTCCTACGATTGCCATAAACTCGACAGGGGTATTTCATCTTTATTTGGGTTCAGTTGGAAGCATATTTAGAAAAAGAAGTGAAATCTCCAAAAAAAAACTCCAAAAAAGTGGAAAAATAACGCCAAGTACATGAAAATCCCAAAAACAAAGAATAAAAAATCTAAAAACACATCCTAAAGGAAAATTTCACTGCATTCAGAATTTCGAGGGGATATAAAAGGATATGCTCCATTTGGAAAAAAAAGGTATGGAATCAATATGAGCGACCAAGTACATTGGTTATCCAAAGGATGTGTGAAAGATTTTTGGTATATTGTAACTTCAGTTTGTTTAAACTGTATTGAAGGTAATTTATGACTTTCAAAAAAGCATTATTGTATTAAATAAATAAATAAAACAAGCGTATCGTTCTGCCCGTATATATAGATACCAAAAAGTGAAAAAAAGTAGAATTCCACAAAACATACAAATGTCTCACAAAAACCCCTAAAAACTCCAACACAGTAAAAAATAACGTCAAATCCCAAAAACCATACAAACGTTTCACAATAATACTTGAAAAAAAATCCTTGAAAAAAATACTACTCTTTCCGGAAGATGACTTGATATAACAAATATACTATTAAAAAAAAGATGTGAAAGGCAACCCTGTTTCGGAATTCGCATCAACCAGTGACACTTGGCGTGGCCGAAGGAGATTTTATGAAATTATATCATTTAAATTTCTTGTTTGATGTTCTATAGAAATTCATTTGTATATAATAAAGGCTAGAAACTTCTACCATCGGCCCCGCCAAGTGTTGCTGGTTGATGCGAATTCCGAAACAGGGTTGCTTTTCACATCTTTTTTTTAAATGTTATGTTTGTTATATCAAGTCATCTTCCGGAAAGAGTAGTATTTTTTTCAAGGATTTTTTTTCAAGTGTTATTGTAAAACGTTTGTATGGTTTTTGGGATTCGATGTTATTTTTTACTGTGTTGGAGTTTTTAGGGGTTTTTGTGAGACATTTGTATGTTCTGTGGAATTCTACTCTTTTTCCACTTTTTGGTATCTATATATACGGGCAGAACGATACGCTTGTTTTATTTATTTTTTTAATACAATAATGCTTTTTTGAAAATCATCAATCACCTTCAATACAGTTTAAACAAACTGAAGTTACAATATACCAAAAATCTTTCATATATCTTTTGGATAACCAATGTACTTGGTCGCTCATATTGATTTCATATCTTTTTTTTTTCAAATGGAGCATATCCTTTTATATCCTCTCGAAATTTTGAATGCAGTGAAATTTTCCTTCAGAACGTGTTTTTAGATTTTGTTATTCTTTTACCAAACATTCTCATCAAAAGCATCAGACTGTCTATTATAAAATGTCATTATCCTACCATTGACTCCCAGAAAGTCTGGTACTTTTGAAGAGAATGTTTGGGATATAACTTCAAAATGTAAGTATATCCGCAATATACTAGCGAGTCTAGTAATTTATAATAGACAATTTTTCTCCGTGTAAGGTAGCATAATGACGAGGTTTCGAAGCCCGTTGGATTGAGGTACGTTGAAATCAAAACAATGTTCGTAACTGTTATTTTATGGACCTACACGGAGAGAAACTTGTAGTTAAATTTACTATGTTATTATTGTTCCCGAGGAACAGACTGAATTCTGTCGGATTTTACTATGAAGGGCATATTTTTACTATGGTACAACAATAGAATGCTGATCATATTTACTATGTTTTATGGGGGAACCCGTCATAGTTCAGTCTGTTCCTCGGGAACAATAATAACATAGTAAATTAAACTACAAATTTCTCTCCGTGTATATACCAGAATCAACTGTCACAACTACTTCTGCAGCTGGTTGAAAATTGTGTACGTAAAATAGATGGAGCAGCTACTTATTAATTGGGAGAGCTATTTTTTCCTCAGTGTGAGAATACAAATTTGTTTTTTGGTAATGCGTCTCTTGTTGTGATCATATTCGAATTCTGAAACTATTCAACAAGTTTTGTATCCAATTTTAGAATGCGATTGAAGAAAATTCTGTACTTATGTTCCATTCTACTCTCCAAATTTTTCAAAGTGAAAATACTGTAAATCCGGTGAGACTGAGAATTACACTTCATGAGAATGAACTTTCATATTTTCACTCTTTCAGAGTCGTTTTGGGGTGACCTATGGTAACAATAACAGCAACATTTATCGCGTTACTGGCACAAGTTTCGTAAAGATACCCTAATAGAAATGGTCTAGTTATTCATGAGTTTATAACGCTTGCACTAACGAAAAACTAGACACTGGTGAGTGCCTCGCAAGTATTTAGCGAGTTGACTAGTTTTTCGCTAGTGCAAGCATTACAAACTCGTGAATGACTAGATTATTCTACTAGGGTAGAGAAAGTCAAAATTAGAGTTATTCATGAAAATCGACAGACCATTGAAAAAGTGTAAATTAGAGACACGATACAGTAAACGTTTTAACAGTGACCCGATTTCTGCACAATGCCATTAATCAGAAGTACAAGAGCTATACATTATAACGAAACTGAAAGATCGAATAACTTTCTATACTCATACTTGTATTAACTACTTGAGTTGAATTTGAATGAAACTTTTGTTTTTGGTTAATCCGTTACTCCGTTTTAGTGATCGAGGAGAATATTTTATTAATTGCTGTGATATAACGTGCGTATATTGTTCTGGAAAGGACTATACTTCAAAATATCAGGGTATGTGATGTAACAGGTGCAACTATTGTACTTGTATCACCTTTCTCCATTCTGTTTCAAATCGCGTGCGTACGTATATCTGTTACGTCTTTCCATCTTACATACATACGAAGGGATGTGGCTGTGAATACACGAGACATGCCGCTTCTAGATATTTACTCGTCTTCTCAAACTCGTTATCAACTTTGATAAGGATCCTCACGTATTTTATTATTATATTTGTATTGTTGTTAGGAAAAGTTTATTCAAATCCATTATAAATGCGTTGTTTTCCAATATTTGTTGAGAACAGAAAACAGTAAAGGCGAAAGAGATATAAGAGCAAGAATAGCACAAGGAAAGCAGGCTTTCCACCCAAAGAGACAGTTACTACACTGAGAAAAAGGACAGTTTGATTCAACTGAGTTTCAGTTGCCTCAACCCCGCCACGCATTTGGATACGGCGAAATGAATCTAGGAATTGACCGAACTGCCTGATGAGTTTGGAAAAGGAAGTTGTCTCAACCCCGTAAGAAGTTAAGTCAATCCTTTGAGCAATTGATTGTAATTTTCATGGATTTGGTTCAATTGATTCTTTCCTTTGAAAGAGCGTGAAACATATTTGTATTGAATCAAAATAATTTGAAATAACGACATGTAACATTTGATTGAATGTCACATACCATAACATCAATATCGTAGTCCAATTTATTCAATTTCATGAGTTATTCGCTGAATAGAATATAGCAATTCAATGCAATGATCGAATGAGGAAAAAAAAAAAGATTTTCCATGTGGACTTTTCGAATAAATTCAAACAATGTTTTGGGAATTTGTGTCAAGTGTTGTTGTTGGCATGTTTATTGACCGGCTCTCCTCTCCTTCCTACCATGGTCTGTCATTTGCTCCCTGTTTTGTTCATGGGGGTCGCTGCTGCTTCCGTCCGTGATGCTTCACCAGTTGTGTTTTAGCGTAGACGATGCTCTCCGGATGAATTCTGCCATGCAAATTTTGCTCCACAGTTGACGAGAATCGAACTTACAACTTCCAGCATTGAAGACTAGCGCTTTACCCACTGAGCTATGGAGGCTGTTCAAATAACCTCAACCCAAGAATGCCATTTTGAACATGATTCATCCGATCTAGAAGATACAATTGACGTGATGTCTTATGAAATGGATGAAAGTTCATATCGAATCTGTGAATATAGGTGAATTATACTCTATGTAAAATCACGTGGTTTTTTTTCATATGAATAAGAAATAATTCTTTTTCCAACGAACGCTTGTCTATATCCACATTGATTTCCTTTGGTTGTGATGAACTTCATGACATATTAAAAGCGATCGCATTGATGAGGTTGTCTCAACCCCGCCACTTTTCAGCCAAACTCATTGGATATTCGTTCAATTAACCAATTCTCCAGAAGCAATTGAATGAGAATATTATCTCAAATGCTCATCCTTTTCAATTACACCTGATGCATCTCAATCACCTCGATATGAGATTGAATCAACTGCTTAAAATGGTGCGTTCAAATTTCGTTCTGTTTCCATTGAAGACATGGCGATTGACTGAAACGCGCGTCTTATTCAGTCACAATATCGCTCCAGGGTTGAATCAACCAAACGTGGATTTTTGTACCAAATGACGAGGGATTTATATCAAGCGTTATTCTGTTGACTCAACCGAATACCTGCCAAACCCTTGGCGGGGTTGCTGAAAACATATTTTTTTCTCAATGTATGTTCGACGAATATTAGCGTAGCAGTAAGGAAGAAATTCTTGAAGAGTTACGTTTGGAGCACAGCATTATATGGTTGCGAAACTTGGACAATTGGAAAAACGGACCAACGAAGACTCGAAGCTTTTGAAATGTGGTGTTATAGAAGGGTGCTTAGAATAAAATGGATAGGGAGAGTGAAAAATGGAGAAGTACTTGAGAAGGTAAATGAAAAAAGAAGTCTTTTGAGACAGGTCGTGAAAAGAAGAAGTAATCTGATAGGACACACATTAAGGCATTATAGCTTATTGAAAACAATATTGGAAGGAAAAATGAATGGTAAAACTCGAACAGGTAGCCCTAGATTAAGTTATATGAAGCAAATTATACAAGATATGCGTTGTTGTAGATATGCAGAAATTACACGGTTAGCGGATAATAGGCAGGGTTGGAGGATTTCATCAAACCAGTCATAAGATTGATTACTTCATGATGATGATTTATTGAGAAAAGAATTAGAGATTATTATTCTAATTCCAGTTCAATTTGTCGTGCTAAATATTGTGAGGATAGAAGTGGAGAAGTGGAAATGTAGTATTGAAGCCGGGGTTCCTGAAGTTTTAAATCTTCTCTGTTTGGAAAAAAATTTGAATTCGGTGATAGTAAAATATTAAAGTTCCCTATCGCTGCCGTTACATCAGTGGACGGGTAAATGTACTTAGAAAAGTAGATGCGATATGATTGATCACGGAGTATCCTAAGCTTTAGATGATATTTGAAAAATCGTTACCCGTCTTCCACATTGCGTGAAAAATAACAGTAATGTGAGGTTGCACGTACTTGATTGACGTAACCCATTGTGTAGCGACGATACTGCAATGGTGATGTGTCGTAACATAATGTGGATTATTTGTATTCTACGCAGTTATAAATTATTCTCCAGCTCAAGTGTGAGAAATATAAAATGTTCATATTTTTATTACCATTTCCTTTTTCTCACGAAGAAAATGAGTTGTCATGTTCGTTTGTATCGTATTATCGTATGCATAATACTGGAATCAGCTTGAGATGATTAAATTACAATCTAAGATAAATGTTAGTTCCATTCAGAGAATTGACAAGTCATATTTTTGAAATCATTGAAAAGAAATGGCGAATATGTTTTTCTGATCTTGTTTTATTTCTCTTTCTATGTTCCAGGTGGTATCCCATTGACGTTAGGTGGGGGTGGAGGAAACAGTGGCACTGATCGGGTAAGTGGAGGATCTGCATCCGTTCTGGGTTATGGTACTGAAAGACTTCTGTCGTCCGGCGGTGGGGGTGGAGGAGGAATTGGAAGTGGTGTACGGGATAATCCAAGAACAGGAGGCAGCGGAGGTAGAGAAATTCATACCAAAAGCATTGAAAACGTGTCCAGAGGAGACGACATTATACCATCGAGGCAAAGCCTGCTCGATCTCGTCAGCAGTAAATTTATGAATCGGCAAACACCGACTCATAATTATTACTATCAACACCACCACCCATCGCATCAACAACAACATCAGCAGGTTCGTTCAATTCATCAACGCCATTTTTTCTCTTCGTGTTTCCAATTTATTAATCATGAAAACGGAACTTTTAGATATCAATTCAATCACCTGGGTATATTATAAATCGATAACCAACTGAAACTTTTTTCCTGCACTGGGATTTCCTTTTTACATGAATATATTCTAACAATTCCATCTTGATAGCATACAACCCGAAGAAAAGAACAAAGCTGATACCATAAATTCCCATAACTCGTTTGAATGAAGTATAGAAGAATAATAACGAATATCCGTGCAGTTTGAATTGTTTATTGAAAAGAATATAATACAAAAAATATTGGAAGATATACATATCACTACTCTTCCAGCACAAGATATTTTTTGATAAACAGAATTGAGTTTTGAAAGTCGTTATCGATTTCTGAATTGTTTCTGTCATACTCAATTTCAAATTCGTTTGGATAAAAAATTTAAACTGCAACGAAATTAAATGTTCTTGAAATCTGAATCGGTTATAGAAACGAAACGAAAATTCAAACACACAAAATCTGATGAATCATCGTTATTTATCTTCTCGAATGTATTCTTTGTAATTTTTTACCACTGAAAACATCGATCAAACAGTGTACTGCGAGATTTTCGGTCTCTAACAGCTTAGTATTTTGTTATTCGATTACTAATTCGTTCCAATAAACGATCCAAACTTCAGGAACATTGAAATTAATGACAAATGATGCAAATTCTTCAAGCTCTGATTGCTTTTTTTGTAGCAAAATAAATCGTGAAAGTGCCGAAGTCATAAACCAAAGGAAATACTATCGTAAAATATTCAAGTTTGATTGATGTAAATCATTCCAATTTCTAAACACTTTTTGTCATCTTCCGTACACTGAGAAAAGTGTATGGAATTGATCACCATTCGCTCTACCCATGTGGAAATTGCCGGAGTAGACAAATCGCCCAGTACTGGAAAGGTTGTATTTGCCAGACTTCGGCAAAAACAACTGTTCTTGTTCAGGCCCATTACTGTTTTTCAACTGGCTGCACATGTTCGACGGAGTTGAGATGGTATTGGTTGGCGTGGACAGACAGTGTTGGGCCAGTAATGAATCAATACTGGCCGGAAAATACACGGATCGTAGTGTAACGGAGCCGCGCCAGTACTGTGCCAGAGTTGGGATAACCATTCAATATATCCAATAGGCGATCGAGTGCCAGGATCGGTAGGGCAATGGCTAACTACAAAATCGGTAGTCGAACTACGTTAAAATTATGTCTATGGAAATCCGGCTGTTATGGTAAACCAAAGCGGCGCCAGTACTGAGCCAGAGTTGGGATTACCATTTCATATATTTGATAGCCGACTATATGCCAGTATCAATATGGCACTGGCTGACTACGAAATCGATGTTGTATTGTCGTTAAAATCGTAGCGATGGGGATCAGGCTATTAGGGTGAGCCTAAGCTTCACCAGTACTGGGCCAGAGTTGGGATGACCATTCAATATATCCAATAGGCGATCGAGTGCCAGGATCGGTAGGGCAATGGCTAACTACAAAATCGGTAGTCGAACTACGTTAAAATTATGTCCATGGAAATCCGGCTGTTATGGTAAAACAAAGCGGCGCCAGTACTGGCCAGAGTGCGGATTACTACTTCATAGATTTGATAGCTGACTATATGCCAGTATCAATATGGCACTGGCTGACTACGAAATCGATGTTGTATTGTCGTTAAAATCAATTCATTATGACAAATGGCGTGGTACTGGCGAGGTTGTATTTGCCAAAGTTCGGCAAAAACAACTGTGCCTGTTCAGAATCATTACCGTTTTTCAACTGTCACCGAACATCCGCAAAATCTCAGCCGGTATTGGCTCGCGTGGATAGACGGTATAGGGTCAGTATCGAATGGATGCTGTCTGGACAATACCCAAGATTTCGAGAAACGGTACCGCGCCAGTATTCAGCCAAAGTCGGTATTATCATTCCACATGTACAACAGACGGCAATATGCCAGTGATGATATGACTCTGGCTGACTACAAAATCGATAGTCGATTGATGTTGCAATTATAATCTTGGCAACTCGGCTGTTGTGGTCAGCCGGAGTCGCACCAGTATCAAGACAGAGTTGGTATGATCATATTCAATACGTTCGATAGAGAACAATGAACCAGTATTGGTAGAATCTTGTTTCACTACGGAGTCTATGTCAAATTGCGTGACTTCAAGGGAATTGGTGCAATAAATGGGAATTTAAGTGGTCCGTTGTCAACTCGGAGATTAGCTGATGTGATAGAGACTCTGTTTCTCACTCGCAGGTCCCGGGTTCAATCCTTGCCCAGTGAACTTCCATGAAACCACTTCCAAAGCGTCTTTCTCAGATAACGGCGATGAGAAAAATAGTAGATTCACAAAGTTTTGAAAGTCCAAATTCAATGTATTTTTGTTTTTTACTTGAAATATAACTCCGGGGATCTCTAATTACCAGCACTGTGCCAGTACTGGGTCGGGTCTGAATTCCTACGTAGGATGTATTATTTTGACCCTCTACCACTTCTTATCCAGTACTGGCCGAACAACTGATTCTGTTGCAATGCCAGAGTTCCACCATAGCAGGCACACACGAAATATCGCTACCGAAGTGGTGGTAAATGTTTTACTGGCCCTTATGTAAAATGATGTTATCATTCCGACTCCTTGCCAGTACCGTCCAAACCACTGGCCCCATAAGGGCAAGGTTGGATTTGCCAGTACTGGCAACTCTGGCAACAGTACCGCGCCAGTAGCGGCCCGTGTGTACATTTCCACGTGGGTAGCGAGGTCTCATCGCAACCTTGAGATAGGAATCAAGTACTGACTCGCAATTTGGTGATCGTTCCTGTGTTAACCTATCAATTTCATGGTGACGTAAATAGCTTATCGCACTCACTTCGATTTTCAATGGTACTTATTACAATTTTGGAATATCTGTCACCGAATTCCTATTCTTTCTAGCAATGGTTACCGTATACTTTTCTCCGTGTACATATTAAACATAACACTACATTTTATCGAAAAATAGAGAGATTAGAGTTTGAAAATTACTAGATCTTTTCCCCATACGGCAAGAAATTAGGAATTACAAACCTCAGGAATTAGATCAAGAGCTGTTCTCAGTATATTGCACATTCGTGAAATCAAAGGAAAAGAATTGAGATCTAGAAACTTCGCTAGAACCTTCGGGTTACCCTTGAAAACAAATCAAAAAGAAATCCACCCAACTTGCGGACAAACGACAGAACAAAAAAAGAATTTCGCAAAGATTGGCGGACTTGGTGCAGGTATACTCTGTGTCGCAGCGATACTTCAGTTCGTCCCATGACTCGCTTCAAGGTGCGTACGTGAATCGGGGTGCAAGCGAACTCGATCTCAGTCGTAAACCAAAGAGGAAGGACCAATCAAGGAACCGATTTAAGCTACCTTACAGCATAGCTCTCGCCTCACCGCGTGAGCCTTCGACTCCGCAAACTTTACCACCATCGGCGAATCACTTGAGCAACACCAGCTGCAACGGCACCGAGACGTGGGTATCGATCCAAGATATTTTAATTCAATTCAGATATTCGAATCTTTAATATTAACAAGGTATAGGAGGAATTGAGATTTTCTCTTCGTAATATGATGGTAATGCAAGATAATTGGTTCTTTGAAAATATTTTTGACATTCTGTGTATCTACGTGGTGCATTCCACAGCAACGGTCCCACTTGATTCATGACAGCAAGTAATGTAACAGCGTCGTACAAATTTGTATCCAGCAAGCAGCGAACGAGTAACAGTTTGACGCTGTTAGATCAACACAAAGTTCTCTCCCTTTTCCATCTCGTCTCCTACAAACGAGCTTAGAACATTCACGCTACCTATATCATACGAAGTGTACATAAATACGGTGTTGAGAATCCACAACAAGGTATATGACAAGTATTATGTTCATCATTTCACTGTTGAAATTCATGTAAATTTTATTCATGGAAAACATAATATTTGAGTTTTCATTTATGAACTGTGGTCCAAAATTCATTTTCAAACAGTTCTTACATCGAATTCTGTTAGTGAAATACTGATGATTGGATTGAACAAAATCACAATATCAAAACTTGCAAAAAATACTTCCTTGGAGCTCATATTACGAAGTGAAACATGAATTCACTGTTTTATATCCGAGAATCTGAACAAGCAGGGGGATTTTGAGGATTGATTTTAACGCAATTCATGATAAGATGAGAAAATTGCTTTGTTCGTGTTGAGAAAAATAAAATTCTAAAAAGTACTATTCTAAGGGAATTTGGACATGTATTCCAACAACTATAGTAGGAATTCATTGAAGTATTCTTCAGTTTTTTTGCAACCCTTGTGAAATTTTATAAACCGACGGACAAAACTAGAGAAATTTCTAATGCAGAGCCTATTCGACGTATCAAAACAAGTTTCGATTTAAAATAAATCTGGTTATCATGAATAACCCAAATGAACAAAAATGAATGACTAGATGGGTTCCTAGTCGTACTCCACATAAATGAGAAATCTTTTCATTCCGTTCATATGTGAACGAAATGGTCATAATGATCAGGCATTCTATGAAAAGAATACGTTAGTTTTGTTAACATTTTCTGATCCTATGATAATACTTTTGTTACAGAAGGTACACGGCGCACCAACAACAACAACAAAGAGGGAGCAGAGGTTTTCCTGTTCACTCAGGACAAAAGGGTTTCCGAACGGGAGCACCGAATTGGTCCTTCATTTTCGATCCTGCGGGACGTCTTTGTTATTACTGGTCGATGGTTGTTTCTCTTGCTTTCCTATATAACTTTTGGGTCATCATTTATAGATTTGCCTTCCAAGAAATTAATGGTTAGTGAGAATTCAATTTTTTTGAAACTGCATCCATTCGTTACCTCGTTACGCAATAACACTCGAATCGATGAAATTTTGTTTCAAAACAAAATATGATTTTATACTGCTGAAACAATTTCTTATGCAACAATATTTCAATTCGGTCAAATAGAAATTTACAATAAACTGAAGTTGATTGATGATGAAAATTTACCATCTCTCTGGACGGATAAAACAAATGGAATCAAATAAACGATTCGAAATATATGAATAGCGTTTTGGCGAGTTTCGTTATCAATGGCTCAGTTAAAGTATAAACGTATTCTATCTTACACATAACAACGCACAGCATAAGTTACCACTAAAACTTATTACCGTTCTATTCATTGAAGAGGCAGTCTGTATTACGTGGAATTGTATTATCGAACTAAACCTAATCACCAACCAATATACGGTACGGAATAAAATTTGAAAATTGTTGGTTTCTTCTCTTTTTAGGTGAAACTCGTTGGGTTTGGTTTTGCTTGGACTATTTCTCGGATTTTTTATACGTACTCGACATAATTTTTCACGTGAGAACGGGATACTTGGAGGACGGTGTACTTCAAACCGACGCTAACAAACTTAGAAATCATTATACAAATAGCACAACGTTTTATATAGATATCCTGTGCCTGCTACCCCTTGACTTTTTATACTTATCTATAGGATTCAATAGTATGCTTCGAAGTTTTAGGCTCGTAAAAATTTATCGGTGAGTTGAAAGGAGGTATCATTTTACGAGATAATCTTGCTAAGCGGATTTCGAATTCCCCTGAACTGACACTAGATGGATTTTATTTTTGCATATGACAAACCCAACCCAGCATACTGGACTGCTGAAATTCAAATAAAAATTTACAAGGCCACTGATGGGTCTTCATTGCTATTGTTGCCTCAAAATTCGAAAGTTATTCGGGGGAATCCCAAAACAAGGAAAATGTCTTTCCTCACATCACCGCAGTCCCAGAAGAATTTTTAAAGAATTCATAAAGAACACAATCAGTTCAATAAGAATTTCGTATCAATTCTTCTGGGACTGTGGTGCTGTATGGGATTACTCCCTGGAGAAGAAAAAATATTGTTAACGTAACAAATTGGTCTGTTATTATAGTATGTACAAAAAGAAATGTTGATATGAGTAAATTTCTGGCTGACACGGAAAAGTTGATTAATAGAGCTCTCACATTCGACCCTTAGCAACTCAAAAACAAACTTTTCTTCTCCATCTATTCTATTTATCCATTGAATTCTGATCAAAACGGTATCACCGCAACCTACACAGTGGAGAATTTTATGTATTTATATCCAGGAGGAGAATGATAGGAATATAGGGAAGGCATGCTTTCAAAATATGGCCAAAAAACGCGAATCGTGAGAAAAAATTTTCCAGTTTCCAACCGATTGCTATGAAACTCATATGGGACCACTAGTGGATCATACTCAGAACGTGGTATAAGTTTCATCACAATCGGATAATGGGGAACGGAGATATGGGCGTCTGTAAAATCAACATTTCTTCTATATTTTTCCTTACCCCTCTGGTTCTTTTGTAACAACCAGGTTGAAACTTATATGGGACCACTATCAATACTCCATATAACTGTGGTTCAAATTTCAAGACGATCGAATAATAGGAACGGAAAATATGCGGGTTCGCAAAATGTGTGCACACACACACACAGGCAGACAGACACGAAACAAAAGTTTTCCTCGCGTTTGGAGGAACATTTTGGCCTGAGAGATTTTGAGTTTGGAGACCAAAAAATTTTCGGTCCCCGAAAACGATCACAAAGCTTCCCTTTAACGAGGAAGCAAAATGGTGTGTTTTTGCCATAGCATTTCCAAGTACAATACAGTGACATAATAACATACCGTGATTCTTACAAGTGAAAACCGATCGTACACAATTTAGAAATCTCCAAGTCCTATCCACTCACCCATCAGCAGTGATTCTAAATCAATTCCGAGCAATGAACAAACGTTCAAAATGCTGTCGTAAGATGATCTATCAATTCACATGGAATAATCGATGACCACCCTTTTGAAAATGTCGGAAAGGTTTGAAAAGAAAGCAAGAAACTTTTGCATATTTCACAATAATGACATGAAACAGTACGTCGCATACTGGTTTTCCAAATGAACAGATGCTGGATATTGATTCATATCGTTCAAGTAGAATCTATAGGAAATAGGTGGAATGAAAATTATATAATTGCATAAACTTTCGCAGTCTATTTATTATCAACGCGATTCCAATCATCTCATTCCCCGCCCCTCCCCCCTCCTGTCATGAATGAAACAAATAAAATCCAATACATTCCAGAGAAAAGTTCAAAGATGAGAGTGAGAGAATGAAAAATGCAGATGAAATTGCATGAATTAACTAACTGCGTTTTCGCATCCCAAATGGACATAATAAAATCCAACGAATTCCAATAAATTTTCCATTGCTCTCCATTGAATCTTTCCAACAGGGATGCCCATATCAATGAAATAATGCACGGAGAGAAAAGATTTGCTGACGCAGCAAATCGAGGTATTATATATAGAATAGCAAAATTTTTTGCTGACCTAGCTCAAAATTGGCTATAGCAGCAATTGTGTTAGCTACGACAGCAATTTTTTAGCTGTGGCAGCGAAAAATGTTTGCTCCGCCAGCAAATTTTCAGTATTATATTCAGAATAGCAAACAAATTTTGCTGGGATAGCAAACATTTTCTGCTGCCACAGCTAAAAATTCGCTGTCGCAGCTAATGAGATTGCTGGAACAGCAAATAGTTTGCTGTCACAGCAAAAAATTTGCTGCTATGGCAAAAAGAACCCAGCAAAAGTAGATTTCGCTGCCACAGCGAATTCCTTTTTCTCCGTGTGATAATTAAGTGCTTCACTATGTAAGATTGAGTACTCGAAGCTTAGCAAGATTTTCTCTCCCCACCAAAATATTCAAGAGTACAAACATAGCAATACTCATAACATTGGTGAATGAATTCCCTAATTTTATTTATCGCAGGTTCTGGGCGTTCATGGATAGAACCGAAAGACACACAAATTATCCGAATTTATTTCGTTCGACCTCATTAATACATTATTTATTGGTGATTTTTCACTGGAACGGGTGCCTCTATCATATTATTCATAAGAACAATGGCTTCGGCAGTAAAAACTGGGTATTCAGTGACTCGGAAACTGCAGATGTCGTTAAACAATATCTACAAAGTTACTATTGGTGTACATTAGCATTAACTACAATTGGGGATCTCCCAAGGTAAGATTTTACTTCACATTACGGGGTGAAAATAAATACTTCCAGTATGAGAGTTCTATCATAATGATTATTTTCAGGCCGAGGAGTAAGGGCGAATATTTGTTTGTGATAGCACAATTACTTTTTGGTCTTCTGCTCTTCGCCACGGTACTTGGGCACGTAGCGAATATAGTTACATCCGTCAGCGCAGCGCGGAAAGAATTTCAAGGTAAGTGAAAAAAGAATTCCCATAATATGAAGTTCACAATATCACCAAAAAGAAAAAATTATCAAATTATCATTGATGTTTAAATTCTACAACCTATCAATCTATTGCACTACTAATATTTTAAAATACCAGTAATTTGGTGGAAGTGAATTAAATAACGAGGAAATTTCTTGGATTAACGAAGCGTCGAAATAAGCACTTAAGTGCACTTGCATGAACGATGACCGTCCTTGCGTAACAAAGGGAACGAAGAGATGTACGAAGAAAGGGTTGATGAGTTAACGCAGGACCACATATGCAAGAATCGTGTGAATCCAAGTATCGAATATTCTTTCTTTTTCTTTTATCTTCTTTTTTTCTTGAAAAACGTTTCAATTTGTCGGATAGGAACAACATCGACTCCTCTCATTTTATCTGAGTTAACTCTTTTGTAAATGCGTAACTTTTTATACCTAATTGAAAATATGTTTGACTTTTTTCATTTCGACGCAGAATTTCCAAGGCAATCATCGTACAGACAATTTACTTTATATACTTTTATTTCATTTTCACTTTCTATTCGAGTGAAGTAAGGGAATCGGTTTTGGATCAAGTAGACGGAATGCTCACATAGAATTTTATAGTTTTTTGAAATAGTTACGTAATTGGATGAAACTATTGATGGTTTGAGACGAAATCGTGATGCTATTTCAATTGATACACTATCAAACGCAAACGAATAATTAATTAACGAAGAAAAATATTTTCTGAGGATAGAATAAATCCCAACTTCCCGCATATAACGCGAAACTATTCCATAATGAATCATACACTCCGAAAGTGCTGATTCCATTTTTGCTTTTTACACAAATAATTTCTCTCTGTTATTCCGCTCGCGTTCATTGATTCACTCTTTCCACCTTGATGTACGATGACGTGAAAATATCAAATTACCTAATTAGCATGAAAGGCAGAGAAGCTCGTATTTCACTTCTCGTTATATTTACCAAAGATTTCGCGTTCAAGTTATCGATCGTATCGACATAGTAGAAACATTTGCAATGACAGCCATGTGGTGCGATGAAAATGAATTACTGACATTGATAGAATTTCAAAAAGTTGTTCAAATATACCCTCTGCTACAGGGTTAGTGAAATTGCATTTCATTCATCCATTCATTCGGAAATTTAGTAGGGTGGATTTGTAATTCATTACTGAATCTCTATATCATCCGATGGAAAAACTTTTTCTGTCGTGAGTGAACTTGTATACAGCGAAGCTTCTTGCCAGAATGACAAAAATTGTGAATGATTTGTAATATTTTTCGTGTGAAATTGATATTGGTATTCAAAAAATTATTATTCTCTTCATCCATTCAGTCGTTAAATCAGAATCAACACCTCCCCCTCCCGTGACGACATGCTTCAATTTAATTTAATTCAATTTTTATGTATTTCATTCTAAAGCTAACTCCGACTTACCTTTGAAGAAATATTTTTATTGTAATATTTTGAATTCATTTCTCGAATAAAATAGATCGAAAATGTGTTTTCATGATTTACATTCCTTTGTTCCTCACAACATTCTTGCTGGAATGGATTCAAATAGATCAATAAAACCTTGTACATTGTTTCCATTGTATTCCTGCAATTTTCACGCAAACATCCGTAAGTGTTCGCTCAATCATTCAATCATTCATTCTTTTCTTCGTGAAACATCGAAAAAATATTCCAACTAAAAATTCTTTGAATTCTCATCAATTTTGGCTGTTGTTTCAATATTCATTTTTGAACTCGAATGAAGGAAACATCGTGCAGGGAACATTCTTACACGTGTGAAAATTATTCACGACAGAATTCGTATGAAAGCATATCCATACTCCTCTTCACATAGGGTTACCATACGTCCGGGAAAACCCGGACATGTACTCTTTATAATACGGTTTTTCCGATATTAAAATGTAGATCTAATTCCTTCTCTAAAAAGAGAACAAAAAGAGTACTGAGAGTACAAGTCGAAAACCCTGGCGGATGTTCCTGCATTCTTGAAAAGAGTACATGTCCGGGTTTTTCCCCGGACACATATGGTAACCCTATCTTCGCAACTCCAAGATGAAATGAACAATACTTTTCATATTCTCTCTTCACAATATGATATGAGAAAATTATTTCGATCGATGATGATTGTAGCTGCTCTGCTTGAATGATATTAGAATTTTCATCAAGTTACCAAAACCACAGAAGAAAGAATGAACGTATTAAAAATGAAATATATAGAGCCAGAATATGATGCCAATGAATACCAACAATTTGTATTGCATTCAATTTCCTATCTTCTCGAGAGCAGTTCTCAGAAGGGTCGACTAAGCCACCCAGATTATTCATCGTTACTATTACAAAGTACCAAGTATACATATACTACCTCCCAGGCACGGTGTACTCATTAAACGCACAACGCATATTCGCCTTAATTAGTAATCACGGAAAAGGCGCTGAAAGTTATTTCGTCTTAATGTTACATTAGCTACATAGCAGTTCAACTCATCTGCATGAAAATTTTATGTTCGATTCACATACCTGTTTAAGACAAGGATCCTTATATTTAGTTCCAAATTTGTACCATAAAACGTACCATAATAAATAAATGTGTACCATAAAACGATTAGCTGGTTAGATTTATGGAGCACTAGTCTTCCACGATATTATTGAAGTTTAAATCATTTTTTGAAACAAATTCATAATCAAATATTTGTGAATTTGGGCATATCAACGTTCCTGATTTTTCATACTGTTCCTAAAAAATATATTTCATCGGCAAAAATCCCTAGTAGAAACGCCTAGGCATTTAAAAGTTTTGTAACGCTTGCGCTAGCAAAACACTAGACACTTGCGATTACCTCACCAAATACTTGCAAGTATTACGAGCGTTTTACAAGTATTTTAGTGATGACCTCGTGAGTGTCTAGTATTACGCTAGTGCGAGCGTTACAAAACCCGTGAATGCCTAGAGCATTTCTATAATACTAGGGATCATTTCTACGATAATACCCTAATAGCACACCCACCGACTTCTACGTCGCATCTCTACGTGCATAAATGGATAAGTGGATGGTTGGTGCACTGTAAAAAAAAACTGGAAATTTACTGTGCAACTGGACTGGAAATTTCCAGTGCTAGTACTGGAATATGGATATTCCAGTACATGTACAGAGATTTTGTTGTTACGTTACTGAAAATTTACCAAGCATAACTGAAAATTCAGTCATTGTACTGGAATTTTCAAGTTTGAGATGATGTACTGAAATTTTGCCATGATTTCGCGAAAATTTTACCGGCTCGTACTACAATTTTATAGTTCTTGTGCACCAAAAAAAAATATTCCCTCAAAAAGGACTTGAGAAAAAATTTGGAATTTAGAAAAAAAAACCTAATCGTTGGTATACTGGAATTATACAGGTTTTTAACTGCAATTCTCAGGTTTTGTGATGGAATTTTCCAGTTACTATGCAATTGAATTATACAGGTTTTGAACTGCAATTTTCAGGTCGTGTGATGGAATTTTCCAGTTGCTATGCAACGGAATTTAATCACTGTTGCACTGAAATTTTCCACTTCTATTGGACTTCGTCATTTCTGGCAGGAAAAATTTCAAGTCTTTATATTAAAAATTTCCTGATTTAGATTTTGAATAATAATTGTAATTGTAGCCAATGAAATTGATATATGAGGTTTTTCCAAGACTTATCCTCTTGTGTTCTAGATATGAAGCATATGTAGTAACCCAAGCTGGCCTTCCAACATGTCGCGCTATAGCTCATCGGTTAGGTCTTAGGTTTCAGTTGGTAGGCAGGTAGAAAAGTGTGGGTTCAAATCCTGTTAGGTAGACATGAGTTTCTGTCCATCCAAATGAACGATCAAAAGTTTCTCAATCATCTTGGAACACAAGGACCCTGCAAAATCACTTTGCGTGAGCAATTTTTTTTCAATTTTCATGGATATTTTCAGCATTAATTTTCCAGTACATGTCCTGGAAAAGTCCAGCTCGTGTACTGAAAAATTCCAGTACCGAGGCTCAGAAAATTTCCAGTTTTGATGCGGGAATTCCATAACGTTTGCACTGAATTTTTGCAGTACAAATGTGCTGAAATTTTCCGGTACATGTACAGGTTAATGACTTCCAGTACATGTACTGGAATTTTCCGGTGAAATTTTTTTACAGTGTGGATGAACGGAGATTCTACGTAACGGCAACGTGAAGGCAACATAGAAATGTCCGGTGCTGTACGGGTAGTGTTCATTAAACCACATATTTCTTCATTTTTAGTCAAGACTTTGTTTCAGTGAGAAATTCAAACTTTTATGACATTCTCCTACTGTTGAAAAATGGTTGGCTGAACTCCAAACAGATGGAAAACACTGTGCTGAAGTCTTCGTAACTTACTTGGGGCAAACTACATGAAGCTACTCTCAGAACTCCGCACGGAAAAAATTAGTATTCCAAATTTTCGTTGACATGTCAGTTTTGGATAAAGCACGAATTCTTTCCGAATTTGCACTCCGTCTAAAAGTGACACACTATTCAACGAAAATCTGGATCACTTATTTTTTCCGTGTAGCAGTGCTATCGTGAATCTAATAGCACCGATTTTTTTTTCTCCCAAACAAATATTCTCTGATTCATGAGCTTTGTTTGTACGAAGTATATTAATTAAAATGTTGACATTACAAATGATAATATTTTAAATAAGATCAAGACTCGAATCCCAACATTTGAAGCATATTGCACATTATCTTAGATATCCACAACGTCAGTGGTTCATCTAGTTTGCATGATATTCCTGAAACCCCTCAATAGAGTATTGAATCTCAAAGGCGTCTGATTTCACATGCTTTTGAATACCATACGCAGAGTTTGATATCTTCATAGCTCATTTACTTTTTGCGAGGTTCAAAGAAACAGAGTAACCAAGTCTAAAAGGAGAAAGGATGATAAATACACCAACGTGACTTGGCAGATGAAGACTTGAGACTTATCTTCATTAAGTAACTATCTCGAAATCATCAGAGTAACCAAGTATAATTAGTTCCGCAAATAATTTGTTGCCCTAAATCTCATTGATTGATGAAAAACAAATTATGCCGAATAGGATTGATGTCTTTGAAGAGCGACAAACCATAAATGACTTCCATTTCCACAATAACGAGGGTAGTTGAGAAGGCAATTAGACGAAAGTGGATAGGGAATAGTTGGAAATGATAACCATTTATAACCGGGTGGACAGTCTGTAAGGAATTCATGCAAGAATCAACTCCAAATGATCACAAATAAATTATACAAAGAAGAATGTTATATGAATGAATAAAAATTCTTAATAAATGGAAATGAGTTTTTGGAGGATTAATAAATCTTTCAAATAAAAAACGAAGGACGGTTTCTTCCAAAATTGCTCAATCTTCGTACACTGTTAGAAATTTCTGATTGAATTTCCAATTATATGTAATGGAAGCAAAAGTTATTCACGTAACTGAATAATTTATCGAAATTTCAATTATATTTGAATGAAATGTCACTTGCAAAATATGTATTAATGTATGATATGATATAACAAAAATTCACAATTCAGTTGCGTGTAAATGAGTGCTCATTTCAATCACCAAGAATTGGGAATTTCATTTACAAATGTACATGGAAAATATATTAGATTTTAAGACATTCCTAACAGTGTACTACTGTACAAAAAATAGTAAGACTTTTTAATTTAAATTTGGCGCGAAAACCCATCCGTCGAAATATTTTTCTTCTAGGTTGGTATGACTGTCAGTGACATCTATGCCGAATATCACATCAAAATAATCATTAGTGTTCAGTATACTTTCGTCTTTCTGAAGTACAAAAGGTGCATTCGGTGATTTTTCCAATGAGTGAAATTATTCAACAAAGAAGTTCCATTAAATTTTGTGTGCGGAATCAGATTTCTGGTGCCGAAACGTTCAGAATGTTGCAAAAGCCCTTCGGTGATAATTGTTTGTCGCGAGCAAGTGTTTTTGATTGGTACAAATTATTCAAAGAGGGTCGAGAACGCGTTGACGACGAACCACGTCCAGGACGGCCATCAACATCAACTGATGATCAACACGTCAATAAAATCAAGGATTTGGTGCTTGAGAATCGACGATTAACAGTCAGAGACCGTACTGGCATCGTTGGAATATCGGGAGGATCAGTGCAAACCATTTTGAAAGATCATTTGGGCCTAAGAAAAGTGAAAGCACGATTGGTTCCAAAATCACTCATTGATCCTTCGTGAGTTTTTCGCCAAATTTTCAACCACCGTATCCGCCTGAGTTAGATCCGTGTGACTTCTGGCTATTCAGCAAACTCAAACGACCGCTCCGGGGAAACCATTTTGAGCCAATTGAAGAGTTTAAACGTGAATCGCTACGCGCATTGAAGGCTATTCCGGAAATTGGCTTCAACAACTGTTTCGAGGATTGGAAAAAACGTTGGCTCAAGTGTATTGGGGCCAGGGGGGATCACTTTGAGGGAGACGAAATAGATTTGGAAGAATAAATTGAGAATTTTAAAATTATGAACGAAGTCTTACTATTTTTTTCCCACACCCTAGTAAAAATGAATCATATAAGAACATACATAAAGCATATAGAAACCATATATGGTCATATATGACCATATATAATTCATACGCAATCCATATTGAATCCGTATATGATCATATATGGCCCATACAGAATCCATATATGACCTTTCGATGCAAGACTTTCCCATACATGTGAAAAAATTCTGTCACATATGAAATATTTTTCGTATATGGATTTTATATGGATTATATATGAGTCATATATGATCATACATGGATCACATATGGATTAAATATGGATTGTATATGATTCTATGCATTTTCATATATGAATCATATATGAATTTCATATGTGTTATGTATGGATTATGTGTGGGTCATATATGTTCATTTTTTACTAAGGCAGTAGTACTATCAATCACGATGATGTATAGGAATTTGCATTCATCCTTTTATGTCAATTATTTTTTCGTGACACCTTTCAGTATTCACTCTAGCAGCCTTGACTTATGTGAATAACCTTGCAGATCCAACATGATTCGAATCATTTACTCTTTCCAGTAAATGAATGATCAATTTATGAATTCATTTGTCCGTAACATTAACCCTTAAACCGTAACCCTGCTCAAAATCACGTCAACCGTACACTGTAATAAAAATTTCGGTAAATTTACCGAAAATATTCGGGAAACAATTAATCCGAACTTTCGGTAAAATTTCGAATTGGTATCGGGAATAATTTTAAATGTATTCGATAATTTTACCGATTACTTTCGGGAATGATATGAACTCGAGTAACTTGAAATTACCGAAATAGGATGGTAATTTTACCGGTTATCTTCGGGAAAAATATGGAATCGAGTGGCTCAAAATTGCCGAAATAGTATGGTGAAATTACCGAAAAAGAATGGTGATTTTACCGGTTATCTTCAGGAAAAATATGGAATCGAGTGGCTCAAAATTGCCGAAATAGTATGGTGAAATTACCGAAATTCTTGAATTTTCTGCAGTTTTGTATCACAATTTACATGTACTAGAAAATTATTGCTCAAAATATTCATAAAAATTAAAAAAAAATTTTATTACGCGAACTGATTTCGCATATTCCTTGTGTTTCAAGATCACTGAGGAACTTGATCACTCATCTAGATGAAGAGAAAATCATACCTACCTAGCGGGATTCGAACCTACATTCCTACCTGCCTACCGACTGAAACCTAAGACCTAACCGCTGAGCTATGGCGCGACAAGCTGGACAACCACCTTGGAAGTCCACATATGTTTCATATTTAGAATACACAAAAAGATAGACGGGGTGTGAATTTTCAGTTAGATTTGGTAAATTTTCAGGACCGTGCTAACAAAATTGTCCCTGCCGGTACGTTTTTTTTCAAAACTCGGAATTTTTTCCAAGTCCATGGAAATCTCATGGATTACAAAAACTTTTCCCACAATCTTCGGTCAATTTACCGAAGTTGTTTGGGGAAAATCCACCTGGAAATTTTTTCCAAGTCCTGATCCGAAATAAAGGGAGAAGTGAAAAAAAACCTTGTTTTTCCCATATGGACCATTCGATTCCAAATCTGTTGAATCGGATGAGAAACTTGTTTCTGCTAGTACGTTTTTTTTTCACAACTCGGACTTTCTTCTCAGTCCTCTTATGGATTACAAAAACTTTCCCCACAAACTTCGGTAAATTTACCGAAGTTGTTTGAAGAAAATCCACCTGGAAATTTTTTCCAAGTCCTGATTCGAAATAAAGGGAGAAGTGAAAAAAAAATTGTTTTCCTCGTATGATCCATTTGATTCCAAATCTTCTGAAATGATCAAAAAACCTGTCATTACGAGTAGTTTTTTCTCACCTCGAAATTTTTTCTAATTCCACATATCATGGACAAAAATTTTCCCGAACAACATCGGTAAAATCATGGTAACTGAGTTTTACCGAACTATCTTCGGTAAAACTCTTTATCGAACCAGTTTTGGACGATTCCCGAAGGAAAGTTCGGTAAATTTACCGATTTTTTTTACAGTGTAACCCCCGGTCTAACAGACCGCTGTCACCTTCTTCTAGATATTCAAAGTTGTTAGAAGTGAAGAAAACATTTTTTAGATCATTAGAAATGTCTACGAGGTAGGATAGTGGGCTTATGTACAAAACTTAGTGAGCAATTCTGTGCAGAGTAGGAATGAAATGTCAAACAATTTAACCAAAAAAGTTCGAATTACGAGCAAATACAATGTTGATAGCGGTCTGTGAGACCGGGGTTACGGTTAGAAGGTTAACATTCATTGTAATTGAATTTATTCCAAAAAACGTCGAATTTGAATGTTTTCCACACGGAGAAAAATTTGGGGTAGCAGATACAGCAATTGCGATAAATTTGACAAAATCCACATGTAAATATAGGGATAGCATTTCTGCGGTGGAAATTCTACATCATTTTTGCTGTAAATTAGAAACGTCGCAATTCTACCGCAATCTGATGTAATTTCAACATACGCATCTCATAACTATTACATATATCAAATGTAAATTCTATTGTCGTAATGAATGAAATATAAACAGTATGACAAGCGATATTTACTCCAAACTCATGAAATTTGTACATCAGTCTAATGTAAAATACATGTCAGGATTTTCGAATAAAATTTCAATGGCTCATTTATATATTTTATGCATACGCGAGAACTACCATAATAATTACAGCAACTTTCGGTAATTCTCCAAAAGCCACAGAAATGGGGATAAAATTTGAGTGATTGAAATTTTACATTATTCGCGTCGCATTTTTATGAATTTTCACTGACAGTTGAGATAAAAAAAATGGTATCTTCCCAAATAATTCTTGCTGTTGTGTTTTTTGTTGAATTTGCAATTAGACAATATATACAAATGCACTTTTGACCAGTGAAATGAACTTCAATCACTCAACTAGAATTTATTACCTTAACATACATCGTACATCTTGCATCTTACATCTTACATATTACATATTACAATACAATGTCGCTTATGTCGCTTTATTCTATCATTCTCACTAAACGTACGCTATGAGTGGAGATTCAAGTTTTTAATATATATCAAATGTAGGAACAAACTGCTACTCGCGGAAAACTGTTGAAACTGTTTGCGCCATCTTTGTGACGCGATTTTAATAATTTTGAACTAAAACGAGCGTTACAACGCTTCTCAGTAGTATTACCCACACAAGCGAGTAGTTTTTGCAGAAACAATTGTTGAAAACACATCAGATTGCGGTAACTGTATATTTGAGAATGAGAATAGAATTCCTGGGAAATGAATCAGATTATCATTCAAAAGAGCATAGGTAACATTAGCAACTGTACTTGTTGAATGTACATTAGATTGCTGTAGCATTAAATAAGTGGAAATGTAGTTGAGCATGCCTTGTGGCATCACGTTCGTGAATAGTAGATTCAGTCGAGTGTAATGTAAACTTTACATTGTTTGTGGTCAATAATATCATAATAAATATATTTTTGGATTGGCGTAATCTCTACAATCTTCCAAAGCAATGATCATGTATGTATCATGTGAGTTTCATCAAAATTAATGTAGGAATTACATTCAAAGTTTTATCTATGCACTGATGTTAAATTTACATTATAATTTTTCTCCGTGCAATTCAAAGACCTGACGAAGTGAATAATTTTTTCCCAAAATTCATAAACCATGAGAAGAATATCAAACAAGAAAAATTTCCGAGTGCTTATTACATATTTACATTATTCATTATGTGAAGTGTCTACACAGCCTGTACATGATCGTTGAAGAAGTTATCACATCAAACCATTCGTGTGTACCTAACAACCTCCACCGTATTACACTTAAGATAATTAAATGAACTTATCCATCGATGTAGATGAAGAACAGAATAGGTAAAAATTCAAGAGGAATGAAGCAATCTCATTCGTTGATTCTATGAGATTGGCGAAACAAGGTCGATTTTAGAGAAACAAAACTATCGGAGTGAATTCAATGCTAACGTCAACTTTGATACAGTTCGCTGATCTGTGTTCCGAGAGAACTTTCATAACCCTCAACCCACGATGTCTTGATTATAGTATAGCTGGGGTGGGTGAATGATTACTCAGCTGCCCGGTCGATTATCCAACGAGCAACTGTATCATTATTGATGTTGTTAATTACGCTGCAACCACATTTCATGGGATTATTCTCTCATGTTATAGATCTCTAGTGGAAGCCTCATGATAATTCATGAAGAAAAATTACAACGGAAGATTGGATTTGCATAATTCCCAACCCATAAAGATTAAGTTCAAGCTTTTTTGCTTTTGGCATTGTCTGGGTTTTTAAAAATTCTCACTAGAAACGTCATGAGAAATAATTTGAATTGAACTGTAAATGTAAATCAATATAAGTGATAACTGAACTAATAAATGGAGTAAATCACAACTAATAACAACAAACACGTTCCTGGATAAATCAAGTAATGATAATTCGATGGAAATCTTACCAAATGGAAAAATACAATTACTAAAAGATAATTGTAATAGCCATTCAACAACAAATTTTATCTATCCATAACAACTGAGTGAAGCGGAAGCAACGTGAAATTTACGTGAAAGTAAAAAACTGATAGAAAACAAATAGGAAAGGCAGAGGCAAAAGGAGAAAACATTTCATCTTCTTAATTCAGTATACCGGTATTGAACAGTTGAACAGAACATGAGACCTGTCGTTTGCACTGTTTCATTCATCCTCGTTATAATATTCAGAGGAAGTTGAGACAAGTTTTGTACTTGGCTCAAATTTGTACAGAGATTGAAACATGAAATAATAGAAATAACAATAAGACGTTTTTTTTTGAAGGTTTAGAGTTTGGGAAATATTCAAAATAAAACTTTGGATAAAAATATTCGAAAGTATAACATCATGTTCTGAGATGGTTCTCAAGTATAATTATTTCCCCTTAAAACTCTCGGAACTGCTTACGACAGAATCTCGAAAATGCATCAACCTAGCAAACTGATATCAAGTGCAATTATATGGCTCGTGAAATTCGACATCGTCACATGATAGCAGACAAGTAATTTCTTAAAGATGAAGACAACGACTAGTAGGTGATTTCATAACATAAATTTTCATTCCTATCAACTTGAGTACCTAATATCTTCGATCATTGAGAATTGGAGCGTTCACAAGATGAGAATGAAGTGTTGTTTGCAAAATAATATAAATTATTCTCGTGATTTATAGTAATCCCACGATGAAGAATTGTAGCACAACACATGTGTTTATGATTGTTATTGAATTCTTCGATTGAAGAATTGAGGAATTTCCTGACCGGAAATTCAGTTACATTTGATCGGGTTCACCCGACCCAATCAGGACCTAATCAAACGCCGGGCCCACCCGATTTAATTTCTAGTCCGAAATGACAGGTGGTGAAAATCTCCCCATATGTGATTTTTCAGTATTCCTTGGTTCTGTATATAAATGGATTATCAACAAAAAATTTATTGTCTTCTTTCATCAATTTGACTACAATAAACGAGTTGCAAGAACAAAATTGTTATTCCTCTATATATTCAATAATATGATCATTATTTCATATTGTTTTGCGCATGGATATTCCATCTGAGGAATGACACCATCTCCTCCTGTGTTAGCTCGTTGAAAAATTCCCATTCACTGTTACGGAATAATCTGAAGAGGCCAATTAACCTTTAAGCATTTCTGTCTGCATTTGTGTACTGCACATTGAACTTCATAACGTACTACAATTTGTACCTGTACTTCCTAAGTTCTCTATAGTATAACCCAGTGAAGAGATATCATGCAAAATGGGTGGAATACTTATTCTTTCTGATACAAGTCAATGAAGAGCATTGCGAAACTCCTACAAAAGTTACTCGATCCCAAATTTTCCCCATGCTTCTTGAAAATAAATGAATTGAATGGAAAATACTTCATAACACTGTCCTCACATGGACTAGAATTCGTTCCAGCGGAATGAAAATTAAACCAATGCGCAATCTTCCACAGATTTCGCATAGATCGCTCTAAAAGAAATCGTAAATGCGATTGGATTACAGCGTCCCACCGGAACGAATGCCGGTCCATGGGAGGCTAGCCTAACTGTATGCTCCTCGAGTTGTAAAAAAAATGCCAGTATTCATTATTTCCTATTCAATTAATCCATTCCTGAGGGAGTAGGAGCGCATATCTAATACCTCCGAGAGTTTGAAATATCCTCAAACGGAGAAACCCTGGAAGAGGTAGGTAACTATGTGGTTCTTACTATCCAGAAAAATATTCGGAATGCTTACTCCGTTCCAAATGCGCTGGTCTCAATTGATACCCTGCTTCTTCGTTTCTATTTCATTCTTTCATTCCAAAAAATCAGTGGATCAACTCAAGATATATATAGAAACACTTTGAACACTGCATTTGACTATGGTGAAAATGTCACACTACACTGAGAAAACAGATATCTTGAAAAATACCATAATTTATGGAGTTTGGCGTTAGTCTGACCCGAGTCAAAATATTTACGTGAACGAAACTCTAAAAGTCCCATAATTTCTTGGACTTTTGTAAAGAAGTATGGTACCTTCCTCATAAAATTTCCAGCCATTACGGTACTTTTAGAGGTATCTTCAAGTAAATATTTTGAGTCGGGTTAGACCAACGCCAAAACTCCATACATTATGGTATTTTTCAGGATACCTTTTTCTCCGTGTAATTAGATAATAAGAACGGAAGATGTATGCAGTTGGTTAGATGTTTTTCCATCCCCATCTCTTCTACCGTGTGTTCAACATCTACAAATCCTAGTAATGATGTTTGGTAACAGGCAAACAAAAAAACCAACGCCTAGTTAGTTCTGGAACACCCCAAATATTATTACAAAAAAGCCTACACTGAGAGAAAGGTATCTAGTTGGGATAACTACACTGTAAAAAATTTCCATGTAATGCAGTACGATTCGCGCGGGTTTTCATGCGCGTCTCAACGCATGAAAATGGTGTTTTTGGTGACTGTGGGAAAATCAGTGGTGGGGGTGCCACACTGTGAACAAATGTACTCATTATTGTACTAGCCCAATCGAACAAAAAGACGTCTTTCAGATATCTGAAAGATATCTCGCAATTTTGAAAGGTGTCTTGCAAAAAGGTCTCGAAGATATCTTTTAGAAATCTAAAAGATGTCTTACGCGACTGATTTCGACAAGTTTAAGATATCCCCCAAAAAAACTCCAATAAAGTGGAAAAATAACGCCAAGTACATGAAAATCCCAAAAACAAAGAATAAAAAATCTCAAAACACATTCTAAAGGAAAATTTCACTGCATTCAGAATTTCGAGGGGATATAAAAGGATATGCTCCATTTGGAAAAAAAAGATATGAAATCAATATGAGCGACCAAGTACATTGGTTATCCAAAGGATATGTGGAAGATTTTTGGTATATTGTAACTTCAGTTTGTTTAAACTGTATTGAAGGTAATTTATGATTTTCAAAGAAGCATTATTGTATTGAAAAAATAAATAAAACAAGCGTATCGTTCTGCCCGTATATATAGATACCAAAAAGTGAAAAAAAAGTAGAATTCCACAAAACATACAAATGTCTCACAAAAACCCCTAAAAACTCCAACACAGTAAAAAATAACGTCAAATCCCAAAAACCATACAAACGCTGTACAATAACACTTGAAAAAAAATCCTTGAAAAAAATACTTCACTCTTTCCGGAAGATTACTTGATATAACAAATATACCATTAAAAAAAAAGATGTGAAAGGCAACCCTGTTTCGAAATTCGCATCAACCAGTAACACTTGGAGTGGCCGATGGTAGAAGTTTTTAGCCTTTATTATATACAAATGAATTTCTAGAGAACATTAAACAAGGAATTTAAATGATATAATTTCATAAAATCTTCTTCGGCCACGCCAAGTGTTACTGGTTGATGCGAATTCCGAAACAGGGTTGCTTTTCACATCTTTTTTTTAAATGTTATATCTGTTATATCAAGTCATCTTCCGAAAAGAGTAGTATTTTTTTCAAGGATTTTTTTTCAAGTGTTATTGTGAAACGTTTGTATGGTTTTTGGGATTTGACGTTATTTTTTACTGTGTTGGAGTTTTTAGGGGTTTTTGTGAGACATTTGTATGTTTTGTGGAATTCTACTTTTTTTTCACTTTTTGGTATCTATATATACGGGCAGAACGATACGCTTGTTTTATTTATTTATTTAATACAATAATACTTTTTTGAAAGTCATAAATTACCTTCAATACAGTTTAAACAAACTGAAGTTACAATATACCAAAAATCTTCCACATATCCTTTGGATAACCAATGTACTTGGTCGCTCATATTGATTTCATATCTTTTTTTTTTCAAATGGAGCATATCCTTTTATATCCCCTCGAAATTCTGAATGCAGTGAAATTTTCCTTTAGAATGTGTTTTGAGATTTTTTTATTCTTTGTTTTTGGGATTTTCATGTACTTGGCGTTATTTTTTCACTTTTTTGGAGTTTTTTTTGGAAATTTCACTTCTTTTTCTGAATATGCTTCCAACTGAACCCAAATAAAGATGAAATACCCCTGTCGAGTTTATGGCAATCGCAGGAATGAAAGAAATGTGCTCAGATAACTTATGTGATATAAAAATCCACTTGGATTTCCATCAGTCATCTCATCATTGGACGGCAATAGATTATCGAGATAAAGAATGAAGAAAAGAAGGGAAGAAAAGCGAATTCCCATGAACAAATATACGTGTGAAGACTTCCGAAAACTAAATTTCCCTTGACTGATATGTTGGCGCTCAAAGCAGCAACAGAAATTTTTTTTGCAAGATAGAATTAGTACTGTTTACCATGAAGCTAAAAGTAGCTTCTCAGCAAAAATTTTTCGGTCACTCTTTTGAATCATCGTGAAAAGTAGCAGATAGCAAAAGTGCCAAAAATTAGATCTCATTGAATTTTTTCGTGACCACAACACGAACTACTGAAATGTCAGCAGAATAGAGTCCTTGGAGAATTCAAATATTCGCCTTTTGTCATACTGTATATTGTACTGTATATAGTATGACAAAAGGCGATTCGAATTCTCCAAGAACTCCATCCTACTGACATTTCAGTGTTTCATTTTGTGGTTCCAGAAGGATTCAATGGGATCTAGTTTTTGGAACTTTTGCTATCTGGGTAAAGAGATGTCAAATATTTATCATGCAACAAAAAGATATACCTTCAAGATATCAGATTGAAGACACTTCCTAGTACTGTACCAGATATTTTTCAAAATTTTGTGGAATATCCATCGAAATCATTCGACAAAATTTTTCAAGAATATTTGGTTCGTTATGGTATCATAAAGGTATCCTATATTCTTCAAAACTGTACAATATCACAGTATTTGAATTCTAATTTTATGATGAAGCGAAATTATTGCTTTTCAAAGAAATATATATACGAGTTTTTAGCATTGCGTGGCCAATGTCGCTCTTCAACTTGCAGATCATAAATAAATATCCACTTTGTACCTTTACTTCGTAACATGCATGTCAAATTATCTTCAGAAATATTTTTACCCTGATGAAAAACAACAGCTATAACTTTATAAAAGTGTTGTGCAATTATAATTTCTGAAGTTGGTACTGCTTTAATGCTTATATTTTCTACCTTTGTTGCTTCAACATTATTGTGATTAAACATCATCAATTGCACAATTCCATATTGTTCTGACGCTGTTATAAATGATTTTTTAGTTTTATGCAAGTCATTACAATTGTCACGAGAATCTTCGAAAATTTTCTATGTTGAAAAATTCAACTTGAATATTTCTTGAAACTCAAATGATTTTTGTGAAATTGGAGGTAGCCCAAGACGTGTAACCCAATTTGTACCAACAATATTTTCGGTATATTCACATTTCGTACATTCTGTCACGGTAGTTATTTGGTGCTCCACTAAATTCTTAATAGCCATTGAATTTTCGCAAATAGAAGCGATGAATTCTCCTGCATCTTGTGAGTGATTACCCTGGTGAAAGGGAAGCGTGTCATAAAGAGTAACGGGAGCGTAAGCATGTTTCAGATTACTTTCCTGATACTTCTCATCGGTTTCCTATCCACTCTTGGATTACGCTTCCGCGCGTAAAGCCCGGTTTCTATGAAATTGGGGTTACTTCGGATACGCTTCACATACTTCAAATATACGTTCGAACCACTCTCAATGTTGCACTTGACGCTCGGTATACGCTTAACTCCACGTTCCGAATACTTTCCAACTACGTTCCTGACACTTTCTATTACACGCTTCCCTTTCACCAGGGTATGCAAGTATTGTGGACCTGCAAGCTGTCTTAAAGCTATGATATCAAGGTTTTTTTGCGAATTGTAGTTCTGAATTGAAATATTTATGATGTCATTGGGGTCAGATAAAAGTAATTGTTTTGCCTTAGAAGCAGAGTACAATATACACTGCATTACTGCATTCAAATAAGAAGAAACACCGTCAACATTAGGAAGACCCATTACGTTTAACGCGTGAGTTTCTGTTGATTTTTCATCAACATTTTGGCCCCTGGATTATATATTATCCAATATCCTTATTCCCGAGTACCCAGGTGGAAAAGTTTTTTCAGTGAGTAAATTCTTTGAGTAAAATTACAGGTGGATCAAGAAAAAAGAGAAAGGATGCAGGTATACTATACATCTGTATGTTACTTACCACCACGTCAATATCATCAGGTAGCGTAGGAGAAAAATGAGGAAACGGCAGGAGTGCAGTGAATATACCACAGGTCCTTGCGTTAGGTGCACTATTATAAGATTCTTCCAATAGAATCACAGGTAGATGAAGAAGAAACAAGAAGGATGCATGTCACCATACATCTTTATGTTACGTACCACAATGATCAATGTCATTAGGCAGCGTCATAGGAAAATGAAGAAAAGGCAGAAGCGCAGTGGATATACAAGTCCTTGCATTGAATAATACCACTATCAGATTCTTCCAACAGAATCATAGGTGGATGAAGAAAAAGCAAAAAGGATGTAGATGTACCATACATCTGTACGTTAAATCCTACCATGATCATTAGGTAGCGTTGAAGGAAAATGCAGAAAAGATAGGAGCGCAGTGGATATACCACAAATCTTTGCATCGGGTGCATTCCACTGCCCAATTGACGAATGATTAGAGAGACTGTTTAGGATCAACTCAACGAAAATTGAGCAGATACAATATTCTGATTAAAGAAATTGTTGCAGAGCAACTACAGGTCAACTTGACTGATGCGACTGGATGTGACAATTCATTCTGAATGTTTTCTTCCCAAGTTCCATCTTTTCAGTTGTTCAATTCAAGCTGGATTATATTTGTGTTCTCACAAACCTTCATTTTTATCTTTATATATCTTGGTTTTGGAATGATTCAATTCTCAAATATCATGAATTTTATTAAATTGTCATAAGGATTTCCGGGTTGAGAGATTTAGTAACTCTAGGATCCATGAAATGGTCAAAATGTATTCAAAGTGATTCATGATCATTAAAAAGCAATATTGTATCAAATATCCAAACCATTTAATATTCATGATATTTGAGAATTGAATCATTCCGAAACCAAGATAAGTAAAGATAAAAATGATGGTTTGTAGGAACACAAATATAATCCAGCTTGAATGGAACAACTGAAAAGATGGAACTTTGGAAGAAAACATTCAGAATGAATTGTCACATCCAGTCACATGAGTCAAGTTGACCTGTAGTTGTTCTGCAACAATTTCTATAATCAGAATATTGTATCTGCTCAATTTTCGTTGAGTTGATCCTAAACAGTCTCTCTAATCATTCGTCAATTGGTCAGTGGAATGCACCCGATGCAAAGATTTGTGATATATCCACTACGCTCCTATCTTTTCTGCATTTTCCTTCAACGCTACCTAATGATCATGGTAGGATTTAATGTACAGATGTATGGTACATCTACATCCTTCTTGCTCTTTCTTCATCCACCTATGATTCTGTTGGAAGAATCTGATAGTGGTATTATTCAATGCAAGGAATTGTATATCCACTGCACTTCCGCCTTTTCTTCATTTTCCTGTGACTCTATCCGATGACATTGATTATTGTGGTACATAACATAAAGATGTATGATACATTTACATCCTTTTTGCTTTTTCTTCATCCACCTATGATTTTGTGGGAAGAATCTGATAGTGGTATTAATCAATGCAAGGACTTGTATATCCACTGCACTTCTGCCTTTTCTTCATTTTCCTTCTACACTACCTGATGATATTGATCGTGGTGGTGAGTAACATACAGATGTATAGTATACCTGCATCCTTTCTACTTTTTCTTGATCCACCTGTAATTCCACTCAAAGAATCTAGGGAAACCATTTTGTATATAGTTCATAATTTTGATTCAGGATGTCATATTTTAGTATACCTGAAGTGCTCGGTGACTAACCTTATTTTCGAATGTTTTTCAAACTTGCTATAATTGAATTTACATTCATTATATATTCACTATTCTGTTTCATTATTTGTTCACGATTCTGATTGCAGAATAGTGGATTCCATTAGAGATTATGGTATATCCATTATACTTTTGCCTTTAAAAAAATAGCAGATAAACTTCAATAATCACCCTTGAGCAGGCTCGGTATGATCTTTTTCATCGATTGCCTATGATCCTAATTAGAGAAATCAACAGTGGGCCCTTCCGAAGTAGCTGGTCATCTGGTTTTGATCAGCTACTTCGGAAGGCTCCAGTAGTTGACTGTCCGTCAGAACTTATGATATATCTCTGACTTTCTGGTATGTGGAGGAATTGCAAATAAACTTGAATCTTCTCCCTTGAGCATGCTCGATATGATCCATTTGATCATTTTCCAACGACTCTGATTTTTCTGAATGTAGCAAATAGATTTATTTGTACCTTTCTCAAACTTTTCCTGTTTTTTTTACAAATAACTTCTTCATCATTTATTCATTCATTAATTCATGAATTTTTCGAAATAATATATAAGAGTATATATAATTCCAAGTTGTTTATTTATGTTTCATTGTTCTGAATTACCTGTAGTAATCTGTAATAATGTAGTCACTTGTAATTCATTCATCTTTTAATTATTCTTTCAATATTTCAATAACCTATCAACACATCGCCTCATTGACAGGTTATATTTGTTTACGTATTTACAATGTATAAACCTGTAGTAATCTGTAATAATAATGTAGTCACCTGTAATTCATTCATCTTTTAATTATTCTTCTAATATTTCAATAACCTATCAACACATCGCCTCATTGACAGGTTATATTTGTTTACGTATTTACAATGTATATACTCTATAGGGAAAAAAATTCATCTACCAATCATTGTACAGGTTACAAAAGACTGACAAACCATTTGGACAATATTGGAAGCACCTTATTATACGTTATTATATTTTACATACTAATGAACAAATGATCCACTATTGGACATTCGAAGAAAGAAAGACAGAACAAATGATCTACTATTGGGCGTTCGAAGAAAGAAAAAGAGACAGAATAAATCTTTGTAGCATTGGAAATCGCCTCAAGGATAACAGGTCTTCCTGTTAGGAAGAAGCCGATTAATCAGAAATTCCGAAAAGATGTGTTGATCGTATAAAAACTTTAAACGTTTATATTTCGGTAACGGATGAACTGATCAAGTTCGTAGTGTGCTTAATCGAAAGTGTGTAATCGTATTATATAATGAAAGTGTAGTTATTTTTTTGTGACACACAATATGTGTCGAGTTATTGTGCATTGAACATTTTTTCAGGAGGTTAAATCTCGGTTGAGCAGTATAGATACACGGTAGCAGACGAGTTCTGCTTTCTTCACTCAGAATAAAAAAAATACTTATACATCTTTTTTACAGGGTTTTTTCATATACTTGGCGTCGAGACGCTACCGCGTCTCTTGATTTCAAAAAGGTCTTGTGGAAGATATGTTTCAGACGTATTCGATCAAGTCTTAGAAAAGTCTTGAAGAATTCATAAGAATATCTTAGGAAAATCTCGAATCGTGCATAAAAAAAATTCTTCCCTCTTCTTCTTCTTCTTCCTCCTTCCTTTTCCCTTGATCCCCCTCTCAGTCCTACCAATTTCACTTCATTTTGGATTCTTGTGATTCATATATGATTCATATAGGTTCGTATATGATTTATTTCTACTAGGGATACATGGGTAGGAAATTCCCCATAAACATTGGCAAAATTCCTATAAATTCACCGTGAAAATCCCGTGAAAACAGCACTTGTACGGGAATTCGCTTTTCCCGTACGAGTATGGGAAATTTCCTCCACATAGGTATAGGGAAATTCCGAATATTCTTTCAAGTATGAATTCTAGTTGCCGCAGCTAGATTTTTTCTTACGATAGCTAGACTCTAGCTTGGGTAAATAAAAGTCCAGTTGTCTGAAATATGAAAAAATAGGTTTATTCAATGCGAATAAAAAATTTCTATTCCCAGTAACTAAATTTTTTAGCTGTCGAATATTTAAACAAACCCTTTCTCTCAGTGTATTGTTTTTGCAAATGTTGAACGCATGGCGGGAAGTCGATTCAACCCGGTCTTTTTCACTGTGTAGCTTGCTTCCATAGACATAGAAATGAATTTCTACACTGCCTTATTATCAAAATTATTCTATACATTGATTTAAACTTTACATTCTTCCCTACTTTTCCAAACTGTAGCAGTGTTGTACATGCGCAGATACATAGCCAATAACAGTTGTGCAAAATTTTACCTCATCGCACCCCTCGTAACGGCTTCCCCCCCCCCCCCCCCCTTAGCTTCACCCTCGATCCCTATATTTCTATGCCCATGTTTGCTCCTACCACGAAAACAAAAAACTTAAGAGATCAGCAACTTCATTCAAAACAACAGTAAATCACCAATCACCTCATTATCATGGATTTTATTTTCCCGTAAATTTCGGCTGTTGTTTAAAAATTCCAAAGTGTAACTCAATTTCATATTGCATTTGAGATAAAGAAATTCACATCATCAAAGATATTCATCGGATACTTTTAATGTCCAAACGGATCCGAATTCCAAAATCGCCTATAACATATCGAGAAAATAATGTTCGTGATATCGAGCACGTTTGTGAACCTTTTTGCCGTGGGAGAGATTCAGCTGCTGATCCAACTCTAATTGTGAGTACTTCAAACACTCAAGATCTTCGCAGTAAATTTTGATCCAATAATGGTCTAAGGAGTTCAGTTAACTTTCTAGGATTATTATTCTCCTGGACTCTGTACGAGAAACTTGTTGCTAAATACATAAAGTTTTCAAAAAAATTGATCACCGAGAAACTGATTTTGAAAGTTCATCTCTTCTCTTAGATTCCAAATGATTATGTAAATGAGGAAGAACAATATATTTTAACTCGAATTACGATATATGTGAATGCTCAATTACATGTAACCATAAATTAATTATTGAATTACTTTCAAAGTGCAACATTTACGTATGAGCAAACAAGGATTTGAAATCAATTAACTTCAAACCAATATCGTTATGAATTATATACAGTTTCAAAATACGAGGAATAAAATTCATGATCGATACTTCATTATCACAATTTTATATCCATTCAAACGTACCAGGATATTTAAATTCGCTTCTAGTTGGATATTTCACATCAAACTTTGAAATCAGAATTTCATGACCATTATTCACAAGTTTTATCATATTACAACCATTTAAAAATTTTTGATGTCAAAATTGATTATTGACATCATTCTATTGATATTGGTTGGATATCTCAATATCTCTCCAAATGGTACTATTCGATATTCAAATTTCAAACATTGTCTACCCACCGATATAAGATATCGAATTTTTCACTTGGAGATTTTTTACCTGAAAATTCTTGCGGTATAGATGAAACGCGTGTTCTCAACGTACTCTGCGAATCTTTTTATGATAAAAAAAAATCGATATTACATATTCTCATGTAGAAGTATGGGCAAAAGTTGTTGGTGAACTCTTCAGAAAACTGTCTTCAAAACGTAGGTTCAAAGTCACTTCCAACTCATTATAGTGAATTCTTAAGAATTGATGTAGTAAATAATTGTCTTTCACATAAAATGGCGTAAACACACATATTGGAAAATATAAAGACAAATAGGTTTTGAGACAAAATTTATAAAGCCATAACTCTAATTTTCAAGAAAGTATAGTATTACACAAACTTTTTCATTTAAAATTGAGTTTCAGAGCAGCAAATGCGAATTTACATGGGATTGCAATTGAATCCATTACAAAGAATTTGATTAGCGGTTTTCATCCCATACAGAGAGTCGATAAGGTTTCCGATGATTGCACCCCACGGAGACATTGTAAAAATGCTGAAAATTTATTAAAACTTCATTCAAAAAATGAGGACAATTTTCCACGCAAGTGTATGAAAGATAAATGAAAGTTTCATATAATTCGATTCTCGAATATTCATCATCAGACTTAGTTCGAAGGATTGAAATATCAAGCTCGTAACAAGTACATGTGTCTGAGGTAAGATATTTGAGCTTTCAATTCAGAATAATCCCTCAATTTTCATCTCTAAATTATTATTCATAAACACAAAATTTTTCACACCATCTTCTTGGAGAATTGATTTCATCCTTCAATGTCTTTACTCGAAATCAGTTGGAAGATTCCTCATTATTATGTTCTCCACCTTTGTTCTCTTTGAAATTATCATTGATATTTAGATGATTCCTGCTTTGTTCTATAGAACGGAAAATATGAATAAACTAGGACGTGATATCCTTAATACCCAGCTATCCCGATTGTGCATTCGATTAAAGTGTATACCATACTTCATTTCTCTGAATGGTTGAAATATCTCTCATCTCTTTTTTATTCCCTCCTTCTCTATTCGTCATTCGTGCTCCAACGCGCCTGATTAATCTTTTATTTTTCTTCTGTTCCGATGAATGTTTTTTTTTCTTTTCTTTCTACGCAGATCAAATACTTTCGAGAAGATCCATCGAGATTCGGAGTTGGCACGTTCATTATTTCTCCATTCTTGGAACAAAGTAGATTGGCGAACTGAAAATGGTTTCGTTAAATCCGCATCCATATGAGATAGTACAATTTGTGAACATTGAAAAATGAATTTTTGTTTTTATACAGGAAGTGAAGAATGGCCACGAAAATACCAATAGGTTGCACTAAAGAAGACAACTGCAGAAAAGATGCTTTCTTGCAAAAACTCGCAAAAGCAAAAGCTAAGAAAGGTGCACTTTCATTCCATTCTTTCATCCTCCTGAACCCAACTCCAGAGATTCTCAGATTTTAATAGTTGAAATCACCAACAAAGGATCTATTAATTTGTCTGTTCAAACATCTTTTGACTCCTAAAACAGCCACAAAGAGCCTCTTGATACTCGAAAGCATTCTCATTCTTTGCCAGTGAAATTCTCTGAGATTTGGGAGATGGATTCAATAATTTGAAGATTTCAAATAAAATCTGTAAAACTGTGCGTTTCTTAATTAATGTTCATTGGAATTTATCACCACAAATTTCAAATTGAAATGCATTTCAACTCATGATCCATGAATCAAGAATTTCATAGGTGAAAGGAATTGCTGTATTGAAGTCAGAATAATAAGTACGTTCTGAAATTTCAATGAATCGTAAATGGCATAGTCGATGCTCGAGACTACACGTAATCTTATCAACATATCGAGTGTGAGGAACAAGATTAGCAAAATCATCCACTAGAACTCGAAGGCACTCTTCTCATATTCGATGTAACTCATAATCTGAATATTGCAAACACATGAAACTCGATAACCGAATTTCTCTACTATTCCATCTGCCTCAAATTTACAACCGAATAGATGTCAATTCATCAACCCTCCTTGTAATTTCATCCCTTCGGGATGATTTCATTTCCATTGCCTATTACTGGTTCAATGAACAAGCAAATAAGAAGCTTGAATGGCTCTTAAATGTACAAAAGAAAAAATAATACCAAGAGATATGAGACTTTGTTCATCGGAAATAAATAGTGTAAGAATTCAAAATATCCCTAGCATGCATGTACCCCGGCCCTGCATGTGCCCCATCCTGCCAATATGGGCCTAAGACTGGGACAGGGTTCATACACGCTGGGGATTTGTCTCTCACCTTTCCTGTATTCTGTATCATTAGAAGAACCCATAGAGAATTTCATTCCAAGAACTTCCCTTTTATCTGTATTATTTGAAAACTTCACATAATTAAATCACACCGTGAGAAATTTTATTTTTTGTAACCACTCTTTGATGTACACATAACAAGTAATATCAATATGCATAGAATATGCATAGAACACTGGGAGAAGTTTAGAGTTAAATTTACTATGGAATCATAGGACTGAAGGAACTACTGACTCCCTGATGAAATTTATTATAGTATAATCAAATTTACTATGTTATAACAATAAAAATCTGATAAAACTTACAATGTTTCACAGTAAATTTCATTAGAAGTCAGTATTTTCCCCCATGCCTATCATTCCATCGTAAATTTAACTCTAAATTTCTCTCAGTGTACGAACGTTCCCAGAATATTCCAACGTACTGCAAACACTTTGAGAACGTTTGACGAACGTTTTTTGCTACTAAGGGTTTGTCTGTGAATCAACATTGATGCATATGTACATAGTACAAGTCTATCAATTCAATGTTAATACCTTTTCAATAGTGTACATATCGTTGTTCAAAATTGCATGATAAGTTTTTTACCTAAGGGTCATATTCCTTTTTTCCAATTAAATTCCTATTGTTTCAGAATTAATTTTATTTTATTAATTGATCGATCAACTATATCAATAATCTGCCACTCAATGTCATTATAACTCGTCATCATGTTACACAAAGAATTCTCTTTGCATAAGTTCGCATTCAAAAGTGACTCCGTCATCAAAAACGAAAATCGAATAATACATTCCGTTTGAAATTCACAATAGCGTAGTAGTAGTATTACCTCCATGTTATGATGAAGTCTCTTTTGAATCCACGTTCAGTTTCAGAATGAAACAATGTTATTCAACATTCGTATATTCCTATTATGAATATAGATGAAAAATCTTCCGAGGTCAAAGGGAATAAATTACAAAAAACTTCAGCAAACATTAAAAAAGCAGTCCCAAATAAATCCAACGTTGATGGTGAGAACCATAATGCAAACGTGGGGAGTGAGAAGAATCAACAATCCTCAATAAATCCATCCTGATTTTAACAACATCATCTATTATAAGAAGTGAGCAACCAACAAATCTTAAATCAACCTAAATCATTAGATTTATTTTCTTTCATTACTTTCGCTCAAGAAAATTTCTTGTTCGTATCATTCATGTTTTCTTTCCTCAAGCGTTCACTTCTGATAGACGAATGTGTCGAGATAGGATCCAGTTTCTATTCTCTCTTGATGAATGACCCTACCGAGTGAACGAGAAATCATTCTTCCCACTCAGCGCTCAATCAGAAGTGAATTCTCGAGTAAAAATGTTAATTTCGGTTCGCCAAACGGGACTGTTGCAGACGTGTTGCATTTTTGTGCGGTACTGTTGCAGATCCAGTGCGGGCACATCACGTCCGCAACAGTACCGCAGAAAAATGCGACACGCCTGCACCAGTCCTGTTTAGCGAACCCGGAATGACAATTTTTACTTGGGTTTCTCTTCCTCCTCAACAAATTTACCAAAGCTGTTGTCAGTAATTAAACGCTTCATCACCGTAAACAATTCTACGAATTTTATTCGCTTTTTGCTTCTCCTTCCAGGATTCTCGAAAAAAAACGGGACTTGACACAGATCGAGAATTATTCAAATGTTTTAACGAAACAATAATATCCTCATATTCAGATAACATCGATGTACGGTAATTGAGAGTCGAATTGACATTGTGAAGCGTAGAATGATGTCATCAAAAATAACATGAAAAACAAATAGTCGTGTTTTATACTCAATAAATTAAAGAATACTCATAATGGAGGGTACTGAAAATTACCCAGAAGGTAATTCGTTTGCTGTATTTGAGAGTTCTAAATTGAAAAGCGCGTGATGCAAACCATTCTCACGAATGAACTAATATGAATGCCAAATTTGAATAAATAACAATAAATCCAATATTTTTCATCAATGCAACCTCTACGATTCCTACAGAATTGAATAATCCTGACGAATCGAATGCAGAAAATATAGAACCTGAAGGCCAACGACCACCCGAAATCAACGATAAATATAAAGAAGAGAGTGAGCGCGATACATAAATTATTCTCTTTATGAATGGATGTAAAAGAACAGAAGAGCGATTGTTAGTCTTGAAACTGATGAATCACTGTCACGCTTTCCGGCTTGACCAACTGAACATTAATTTGAGCTACATTGAAATTTTTGTCGTACAAACGCGCTGACTTCAGTGAAAATTCTTTGAAATGAAATTGCTGTTCTAGTATTTTACAGAATCGAAACATACATCATCTCATATCGAACTTACATCATATATTTCTCTTTGCTACCAATAAAATTCACATTTCTCTTTCTCTTTGTCCTATAAAAAGGAATCAAGACATCAATTTTCACTCTGAAAACGTTGGCAATAGTTTTGGGGATCTACGTTTGCATCGTACATTCTTTGAGTACTCCACGTACCTGCGTTTGCATACATTTTTTGCCTCCGACTAAATGAAGGGAAGAAAAAGGGAAATTTTTGACCCATCGGATTTGGATTGCAGATTTGTAAAGCGATCAGTAGAAATTTGAGAAACTTCTAAACGGAATCAAAATATCTGTAAAAAAAATTCGGGAAATATATGTTTTTGAACACCTATTCGCTTTGAAATCGAATTTCATCGATTTGAATTTATTTGCTGATGAAATCACGACGGAGGAGGGAATGACTGATAAATATACTACATCTATGAACTAGGTATATAAAATAATTGAGAATTTTATGAGTATACTTTAGTCTTATTTCCCCGAAATTCTCTGTGACATGAATGCCATTATCACACTCACTTGACATTTATGATTCTCAAAGTGGCCGTTATTTTCTTTTGTTTCCTGGCACAAGAACGCCAGACGTTATCATATGATCAAGAGACGCGGTAGCGTCTCGACGCCAAGTATATGAAAAAACCCTGAAAAAAAGATGTGTGTCTTATGAATATGAATGAAATTGATAGTATTGGTAGCTAACATACAGATCTATGGTATATTTGCTTTATTTTGTTTCATCTTCATCCACCTGTGATGGTATTCGATGAATCTAATAATAGTATCGGATAGATCTGTGATATATTCACTGCACTCTTGCCTTTGCTTCACTCGACTAAGAGGCCACTGAATGGAATTGATAGTGACAGCTATCGTCTAGCTAAATAGCTAGCGTACAAATTTATGATTCGTCTGCTTCATTTTTGCTTTGTCTCCATCCACTTGTGATTCTACTCCGAGAAACTGATGAGTCCAGTATGTCGTCAAGATCTGTGGCATATCTGCTGTGCTTTTGCCTCTAGACGAATCGTTTTGTTGAATTAATAGTTTTGATTTAAAATATTTGATATACTTCAATGTAACTAAAGTGCCTGGAGACCAACTTCAACTTTCAACGTTTTTCAAACTTCTTATATCTCATTGAGGTTGTGTCATGAACTTCTCATTCTAAAAACTTTTTATACTGCATTGGGGTTGTTGGATGATTCCACGTTCTGATTATATTTGATATTTGATGAATTCCACTTTCTGATTATAAGCGATGATTCAGTTGTTGATTCGTTACATAATCTTTAATCATCCATTCCATGCCATTCATTACCGATTGAATCCACTTTATAATCTGTAGTTTATCCATTCAATACAAAATTGCCTATGAAATTGCCTAAATGGAATGGATAGTGGTGGTGGACGACGTACAGATCGAATGGTATATTCTCGTCGTTTTTGTCTCTCTTCGTTGGCCTGATACTTTCTTGACCAAGAGTTGTTATCGGATTGAAAAAATTGAAAAAGAAGCAAATATACCATAGACCTCCCTGGTTGAAAGGTCCAATAGAAACCGATAATAACCGATTTAGAATTGATCGGAATGAATAGGGTCAATCGGAGAGGCTCAACTACCGATTCAAGATGAATAGGAATCAATTGGAACGTGGTATATATAGGATTGAATCGAGGATTTACCGATAGAAAAATATTTGTTTTATCAGAATTAATATGACTTTCAGTGATCAATCGGTTTGTATGAGAGATATCTGATTGAGAGTATGAAAATTTCTCCATTTCATGAGGCAAATGGTTTTTATCGGAAATTTCCATGACCTGAAGCTATTGGGATCGATCGTAAATGTTACGTAATGGGAAATTCAATCGGTTTTTATGAAGAATGTCCAATTCGATTAGAGTTTGTACAGATTTGATCGGTCTGTAGGTTTCAATCGGATTATTCCACTACCCGAATTCATGGGGAATAATAGGACCATTCACGGATCTGAAAATTGAATAGGATGGAATGAGAAATATCCAATTCGAATTCAGAATTCCTTTCAGCGGATTAAATTATCGGTTTTTATCAGAATTTTCGGTGATTTCGGTCTATCAGAACCAATGGGAAAATTGTACAAAATTCAAGACTTACTGGGTTTCTATCCAGAATAACCAATTCGATTTGAGTTCGTTTATTTCATTGGTCAATAGGTTTCAATTGGATTATTCGATCATCACACACTGAAAGAAAGGTGGGTACAGACAACGGTGATATAATTGATTCAACAGTAGAATACGATTGGATATATCCAACCGAATCTGACTGTTGCCTCAACTACATACACTGTTGACTCAACTACATGCAGTTGAATCAACCATCATGGTGTCAAGTCAACGATTATACTGTCAATCTGATCATATATTCGTTGACTTCACTATGACATTCAGTTACCCTAACAACAAAATATAATTGATTTTCGATGAAATTTTTTTCAGTGCAATTTATGGGAAATAAAAGGAATATTTACGGGATTGAATATTCAATAGCATTGAATGAGAAATTTCCAATTCAATTTTAGAATTTATTCCACCGCATGAGCCCTGGTTAAAAAATCCGATAAGATCCGATAGAAACCGATTCAGAATTAATCGGACTGCATAGGATCAATCGGAACAGTTCAATCCCCGAGTCAAAATCAATAAGAGTTTATCGGAATCTCTTTTCTATAGGTTCCAATCGGGGATTCACCAATTAAAAAATCTGCATTTTATGGGAATTAATCAAACTTCACATAATCTATCGGTCTGTATAAGAGGTATCTGATTGGATGATTGAAATTTTCTCCATTCCATCAGGCAAACGGTTTTTATCGGAAGTTTCCACAATTTCAATCTATTGGAACTAATGGGAAAATTTGTGAAATTGAATGATGAATGGGTTTCTTATGGGAGATTTCTGACTGCATTTAGGGATGTATCGATTCCATTGATCAATGGATTTTAATTGGATTATTCCAACATTCAAATTTATTGAAAATAATAGGCAAGTTTACAAATTCTAAAGCCCTATAGGTATGTACCGGCAATAACCGATTCAGTTCTGAAATTCCTTTCATTGCATCAAATCATTGGTTTTTATCAGAATCCCTGGTGACCTCGATGTATTGGAACTAATGGGAAAGTTGCTGGAATGGGGAACTATAATCATAGAATACCAAGAGAATCCAATTAGAAAATATTTCATTGGCATCAATCGGAATTTTTATCAGTGATGGAATATCCGTTGGATCCCACTGAAAAATATGTTACTGGTACCAATTATAATTGTAATGATTATTAAAATGCCGATTAAATCAAATGAAAGAATATTGTGTTCGTACGAATTGGAATTTTTATTATTGATAAAATACCTATTGGATGTCATTGAAAAATATTTGACTGGTATCAATTAGAATCTTCATGATTAATAACATACCGATTGAATTCAATTGGAAAATATTGTATTGGCATCAATCGGAATTTTCATTGGTCATAAAATACCAAGTAAATGCAATTACACAATACTTCATTGATATCAATCGGAATAATTATTATTGATAAAATATCAATTGGATCCCATTGAAAAATATTTGACTGGTATCAATTGAAATTTTCATGATTGATGAAATACCGATTCAATCCAATTAAAAAATATCTTATTAGTATCCATCGGAATTTTTTATCAATCATAAAATACCCATTGAATCTAATGAGAAAATATTTTCTTGGTATCAATTGGAATTTTTATGATTAATGACATACCCATTGAATTCTATTGAAAAATATTTCACTGATATCAATTAGAATTTTAATGATCAATGAAATACCTATTGAATCAAATGAAAAATATTTTCTTGGTATCAATAGGAATTCTTATTACTGATAAAATACCTATTGGAGGCCATTGAAAAATATTTGACTGGTATCAATTAGAATCTTCATAATTAATAACATACCTATTCAATCCAATTGAAAAATATTGTATTGGCGTCAATCGGAATTTTCATTGATCATAAAATACCAAGTGAATCCAATTACACAATATTTCATTGATATCAGTCGGAATTCTTATTATTGATAAAATACCTATTGGATCCCATTGGAAAATATTTGACTCGTATCAATTAGAATCTTCATAATTAATAACATACCGATTCAATCGAATTGAAAAATATTGTATTGGCGTCAATCGGAATTTTCATTGATCATAAAATACCAAGTGAATCCAATTACACAATATTTCATTGATATCAATCGGAATTCTTATTATTGATAAAATACCTATTGGATCCCATTGGAAAATATTTGACTCGTATCAATTAGAATTTTCATAACTGATAAAATACCGATTGAATCCAATTGAAAAATATTGTATTGATATCAATCGGAATTTTTCATCCATCATAAAATACCGATTGAATCCAATTGGAAAATATTCTCTTGGTCTTCATTGGGATTTTTATTATTAATGAACTCCCATGCTCTCATCAAGACCGATACAATCCCTCATATGTCTAATGGACTATTACCAATTGAATCTTATTACTATAGGACACCCATCCCGACATAAGACAGTCATTTAGTTCACATTGATAGGAAGCGAACCACGGCATCGAGCGAGCGGGTGTTCCAGATCGATCTTCTAGGTTAAGCAACGACAACTGCGGTACAAGGTGGATGGGTGATCACCATGTTAATAACACATAAATGATCGTTTGAATTCATTTCAGCAATAATTTGTCATACGTAATGATTGAATAAATGATATATATGTTTGTTTAATTGATGTAAAATGCGCGTATATAATGTATATAAACCGTTCGTTGGTTGGGTTAACAACCAATAAAATTTAATAAGAAAATCGCGATGCAGGAATCAATTCATTCCGATAAGTTTTTTTTATCGGATTTAATCGGATTTTTTCACCAAGGAAAATGCCGATTAAATCCAGTTAAAAATTATTTTATTGGTATCAATGGGAAATTTCTGATGCAGAAACTCAATCCATTCCGATTAAATGTTTTCTTATCGGATTCAATCGGATTTTTTAACTGGGGAAAGACCGATTGAATCCAATTAAAAATTATCTTATTGGTATCAATAGGAAATTTCCGATGCAGAAACTCAATTCATTCCGATAAAATTTTTTTTTATCGGATTAAATCGGGTTGTTTAACCAGGGCTGTACGTCGTCTACCACCACTATCAATTTCATATAGGCGGTCTTGTGGAAATCTTGTATTGAATGTATGAATTACAGATTACAAAGTGGATTCAATTGATAATGAATGGCATGAAATGGATGATTAAAGATTATGTAATGAATCAATAACTGAATCATCACTTATAATCAGAAAGGGGAATCCATCAAAAAACCCCAATGGAATATAAAAAGTTTTTAGAGAGCGAAGTTCATGACAAAACCTCAAAGAGATGTGAATGGTTTGACCAACGGTAGAAGTTGAAGTTGGTCTCCAGTTACTTCAGTCACACTGAAGTATATCAAAGCGATTTTTTCAAAGGCGAAAACACAGTAGATATGCCACAGATTCTTACAACATGCTGGGCTCATCATCTCCTTGAAGTAGAATCATAGGTGGCTGGAGACGAAGCAGAAATGAAGCAGACGTATCACAAATTTGTATGCTAGCTATTGTCACTGTCAATCTCATTTGGTGACCTCATAGTCGAACGAAGAAAAGGTAAAAGTGCAGTGGATATATCACAGATCTATCCGATGATGGTATCAGATTCTTTGCGTAGTGTTTCAGGGGGATGAGAAAGAAACAAAATGAAGCGAATATACCATAGATCTGTGAGTTTGCTATCACCACTATCGGTTGGCATTACAGATTACAGAGTGGATTCAATTGATAATGAATCCCTAGATTCTTCGAGTAGAATTACAGGTGGATGAAGGAAAAACAGGCAAGATGCAGATATATCATATATCTGTATAAAAGCAGTGCCAACCACAAAAATCCAAATTGCATGACACTTTTATAAAGTTATAGCCGTTGTTTTTCATCAGGGAAAAAGTATTTCCGAAGGTAACTTTACGTGCATGTTACGAAGTAAAGGTACAAAGTGGATATTTATTCATGATCTGCGAGTTGAAGAACGAAATTGGCCACGTGATGCTAAAGACTCATACATATATTTCTTCAAAAAGCAATAATTTCACTTGCTCATCAAATAACAATTCAATTACTATAATCTTCTATAGGTGATTTTGAAGAACATAGTATACGTTTATAATACCACAACCGACTAAATATTCTTGAAGAATTTTTCAAAATGATTTTGATGAATATTTCACAAAATTCTAAAAAATTTCTTGTACAGTACTGAAAAATGCTCTTGACCAGATATTTTGAAGATATCTCTTTTTGTTGCATGATAAATGAATATTTGACATCTCTTCAAGATACTCTTTAAAATAATCCTAAAGAGTCATTGAAACATTTTTGCTGGGAAACTATTTTCAACTTCATGCCAAATGGTACAAATTCTCGTTTTATCAAAAAAATTTCTGTTGGATACCTTAAACATATTGTGTGCAAGTTCTCTTTGTTCGTGAAATCTGTTTTGTTTCGTTTTCCTAACAATCATATTTTAAAAACAATGGGAATTCTTGCACAATACATGTTCGAAACAAAATCGTGGGCTGCTTTGGGCGCCAACTTATCCGTCAATTAATATTTACTTTTCGGAATCCTACACATATGTACTGATTTGTGGGAATTCACTTTTATTTCCTTCTGTTCTTCATTCTTTATGTCGCTCATCTATTGCTGTTCAATGATGAGATGACTGATGGAAACCCAAGTGAGTTTTTCATATCATAAATGATCGGAGGACATTTTCTTCATCGCTACGATCGCTATCAAATTAGACATGAGCATTCGAATTTCATTTATGTTCAGTTAGGGACACATCCAGAAATAGAATTGAAATTCCAATAAAAAAACTTCAAAAAAGTAAAAAAATCACGCCAAGTACATGAAAATGCGGTCAATCCTAAAAAAAATCTAAAAATACATTCAAACGAAAATTCTCCAACAATAAGAATTTCGATAAGATACAACAGGATATGCTTCACTTGAAAAAAAAAGATGTGGAATCAATATGAGCTGCCAAGTACATTCGGTTATTCAAATGGTATGTAAACGATTTCTTGTATATTGTAACTTCAGTTTGTTTAAATTGTATTCAAAGCGATTTATGATTGTATTGAATTAACAATATATAGTGAGGTGGAACAAAAATTAGGTTCAACCATTTTACATACTAGAAACAACTCTGACCTATTTGAAACTCAACGTGTTGATCGCTTCTAATATGTTTTGAAATTTTTCACATACCAGAAACAGCGCTAAGTTATTCCAAACCAACCGCGTTAGTCCTTCCAAATAGATTTTGAAATCCACGTCAATGCGGAACACTTGGCGCGGCCGATTACGTGAGTTTTGAGCCTCAAGTGTATTCAAACAATTCTGTTGAAAGTATGTGATCAAAACGTTGGATACAAAATCTTCATCGGCCGCGCCAAGTGTTCCGCATTGACGTGGATTTCAAAATCTATTTGGAACGACTAACGCGTTTGGTTTGGAATAACTTAGCGCTGTTTCTGGTATGTGAAAAATTTCAAAACATATTAGAACCGATCAACACGTTGGGTTTCAAATAGGTCAGAGTTGTTTCTAGTATGTCAAATGGTTGAACCTAATTTTTGTTTCACCTCACTATATATTGTTAATTCAATGCAATCATAAATCGCTTTGAATACAATTTAAACAAACTGAAGTTACAATATACAAGAAATCGTTTACATACCCTTTGAATAACCGAATGTACTTGGCAGCTCATATTGATTTCACATCTTTTTTTTTTCAAGTGAAGCATATCCTGTTGTATCTTATCGAAATTCTTATTGTTGGAGAATTTTCGTTTGAATGTATTTTTAGATTTTTTTTAGGATATACTATACGAGTGAGCAGGACCCATAATTTCAGTACGGAATTCACAACAAAACTTTCTCGGTAAAATTTCTCTCAATTGAATTCATGAAAAAGCATAACATTTTCAGAGATTAATTTTTAATCATTCATTTATTACGGTACAGAGTCCAAATTTCGACGAAGATTCTTTTTCAATTTGAGAAACAAAATTTTTCAACAAAATTTCGGGGAAAAAATTTTCTTCAATAAAGTTTTGGGAAAAAAATTGGTTGGAAATTTGGAATTTGTTATTTTTGAGATGATTATGCGGCAAATATGCTGAAACTCTCTTATTCTGCTTTTGCGTACGCAAACTTTCTGCGTATCGAAAACATTGCACAATATTTGCCTACGTTATTATTATTGAGGGAAATAAAAACAACATTCCATTACCGATGTTTATTTCATTACTGATGCTTCCATCCTAGTTTATGTGGTCTGAATTTGTGCATGTTTTTTTATTTTGATATGTTATTTTGCGATGTGAATTTTCAAAATTCAGTCGAAGCTCTTTGTATGCAATTGTCTGTATCCTTCCTTTGCATGACATCGAATATTGAGTGAGAATAGGATACAGATGGTAGCATATAGAGAAGTTCCATGCTGTTGAAAATTTCTGCATGAAGTTCACTGTTTTTACTGGAAGATGTCCTCAAATACGTGCATGAATTCAGTTTCATATCCACTTCATATTAAATTCAATATACTTGAACATCGAATTGTATCTGGTGTTTCGCTCGAGTTGAAGGTTGATTCCGCTTCTCCCCTCTCTATATGTAAGATCAGGAAATTCTGCCATATATAAGGGAGAGGAGGAATCACTTTTCGCCTTGGGTGGTTTTGGGATACTTTTTCCCTTGGCTACAATTTCCTAAACCAAAACTTACCTCAGAAAAATCCTCGGGAAATGTGTTTTGGGGATTTTTTCTCGGCGGATATTTTAATAGGGGAATATTTGCTAGGAAACTTTGACCGTGAAATTATAGCCGGGGGGAGAAGTATCCCAGAACCGCAAGTTCCTGTTTTTGTACGTTAAGGGGATAATAGCGCCGTGGTATGAGTTACATCTCTTATTTCAAACTATTCAAAAACGTTTTGATAGGATCAAAATATCTCTTTGTATAACAATTCAACATTCTCTGAAGAATTACTGTACGAAGCGATGTTGTAATTTTATTGAGCCACTTTTGAATAGTTTGGGATAAACAATTTGGCTCGTACCAGTTGCTAGATTTCCTCAAATGCAATGTTCATGTATATGCAACTGAATTCATGTACGTGATGGAAAAGAACTGATTCTTTTTGGCATTGCGTAACTTCAACTACTTTTTCATCGGTGATATTCTCACAGTCATAAATAATGCGTTACATAGCAGGAATGATCGGAATATTGTTTCCAAAATTACTTACATTTTCGATGAACAAGAAAATAGGTTTAGAGAATTCAATATAAATTCAATTTCCTTAATTGTACTGAATTCAATAGTGATTAGTTGAATTGTTTGCAGTTCATGGTCGCACAGTATTTATCTACGGAACAAGTCTCGTCCTTCCTGTGTATTCCGTGCAAACCTTTGCTTAGAGGGAATGTGATGATTATACAACTGAACTGGTTCTTCCCTATTCTGTCACAAAGCATGTATTTCATGGAAAATTCTATCGAAACGTGTCCAGAGCTGTTTGTCATGACGTAGAAAGACGACCACTGCAAAGGTACAAGAATAAGTACATATGAGACGAGATTAGAGGATGTGAGTTTAGAGTTACCGAAATGGTAAAGGATGAAATAAAACATTAAGGCTTTGAAATAGTAGTTTCGATTCATCACGATTTCGGATATCAAATTAATTAGGATAAAATTGAGTTCCACACAGAAATTAACCATTGGCGCGAAAATGGGACATTGGTAACAAAGCGCAGTCGAGCCTTTGTAATCAAATTTGGTGCAACCTTGAAATTATAACATATCCTAACAGCACCAAGTTCATTGGACGTTTTCAAAACTGTTCAAGAATATTCGAACACGTTTTGGAAACCTTTCATTGTTGTTAGAGCAGTGCTTCCATATTCCAATGACTTTTGATGATCAACGATCAGATTCCCAATTTTTTTTTCGAATTTTCAGAGTCCCAAATAAAAAGTCTTTTTCGGCAAAAACTATGATGGTATTTCTTCTGTCGAAGCATCATGCGTCCTCTTCAAAATCCCGTTTGAAATTTGAAAATCGGTTGTTCAGAAAAATAGTTATGAATTTTTGTCCGTTAAATGCCGGTTTGACCGTTTTCGGCACTTTTAGCCATTGAAATCGATTTCTCATCGCCTAAACTTGGATGAAATTGAATTTGTTTCCCACCGATCTCTTTGGCATGAAAAAACAAGAAGAAATTATGTATTTATGAGTCAAACTACTGCTTCCAGAACGATTTTACAAGCAAAAAACCCGGAGGTGAATATTTACCCCGGTTTGTGGTTTATAGGTGAAAAAAGTTCTTTAACCAGGGCTTTCAATCATACCGCGTCTTCGTGAGCACTAAACGTTTTTTCAGTGTAGCCAAATCTTATCCGTTTTCGGACGCTTTGTCACGGAAAAAATTGGTGATCCACATTCTCGTTGACTAGTATGTCACTTTGGGACCGAGCACAAATTCGAGAAGAATTCGTTCACTAGATTTTAATAATTCATTGACTATTTCCAATATATCGACGATCAGAATGAAGAGTGAATTCCGTTGGTAAAACAATTAACAAAGTCAACGAATTATTGAAATTCAGTGTACGAATTCTTTTCGAATTTGTGCTCCATCCCAAAGTGAGATACTAGGCAACAAAGATTTGGATCACTCATTTTTTCCGTGATGGTCCTCAACAGAAATTGTTCCGAATATCATTAGGAAGAATAAAATAATTAATTCAGTAGAAAATGATTTATTCTAATAGGTAAACGAATGGGAAAATAAGAATAATCATACACATTGTACTCCTCGTAATTAAGACCTCAGAAGGAACATGTTAATTGACTTCCCCTTTGAAATCCTCAAAATATTTACATGCCTGCGAATAATATCGCGATAAGGGATGGAGTAAATTTAAAATTTCCATTATCATTTTAAGCCACCAGCGTGAAGTTGCGGCTCACCGATAATTGATCCCGGACAATATATCTCACACAAAAATATCCCCGCTGACTTTCATCCCGCAACAATAATCACCCAGATAAAATATCCCGGTGAATTGAGCCTGAGGTGACTATCCATATTTGGACCAGAGATGGAATGGCCATATTTGCCTCTGACGTACGTTCACGAAAATTCTGTGCTATAAATTTCTAGAATTCGTGGAGAATGAAGGTTGTACATAAATTTTGAAGATAATGCCCAACTGACTTCATAAACAGACCAGACTTTTTATTGGGATATCGAATATTTCATTATCAAACAAAATCTAGTTCTTATGTGAAAGGTATACATAACCTCAAAATAATGGTATATCTTCAACAGCCTTCCCAGCAAACACTGCACTGATGGCCCTGTACTGGGTCTTCAATAAATGCCAGCAATGGCTTTGATGGTCCTCCATTGGCAGTCTTTGATGGCCCAGCGCGTATATGTCCCACCGGCCAGCATTCGGCCACATAACATTCAACCAACATCGTATGCCGATTGAATCATCAAACTTTATCCACTGATTGAATATGAATGTCCAGACACGAATTCATTGTGAATTCAATATCATTTTGAACAAGAATCAAAAACGATGAATTTATTGAAGACTATAAAACCCACAAAAAACTTCAAAAAAGTAAAAAAATAACGCCAAGTACATGAACACCCCCAAGGAATAAAATATTAAAACATGAAGTCAAATCCCACAAAACATACAAATGTCTGACAAAAACCCCTAAAAATTCTAAAAAAGTACAAAATAAACGTCTCACAATACACTTGGGAAGAAATCCTTGAAAACAATACTTCACTCTTTCCGAAAGATTACTTGATATAACAAATATAACATCAAAAAAAAAAAGATGTGAAATCAATATGCGCTTCCAAGTACATTTGGTTAACCAAATAATATTTGAAGATTTTTCTAAATGGTATGAGGAGTACAAAAGAGGGGGCATTCAAAGTGGTGCATGATTTTTAAAAAAACACCTTAGTTTTGAACAAATATATAAAAGGGAGTAGAACAAGAAATAGATTTATCCATTTCACATGCTAGAAACGTCTCTAAGTGATTTGAAACCAAATCCGCTGCACGGAAAAAAGAAAACAGCAATGGTTACTGTGAATCAGAAAAATCCATTGAAACTCAAATTCATTCCACTCAGCATTGCGTTCCCCAGTCCTCATTACTGCCCATTCAGCATTGACGAATTTCATTACAATACCCATCCCTGTGATCGCGCTAATCCTCATTATTCAAGCGTGTTTTCATTTGTTTTTCAACCGATCGCTGTCATTCACAGTAACCAGTAGTGTTTTCTTTTTTCCGTGTGGTTGATTTTTATCATTATTCGGAACAGGGCCGACCTTTGACCGCGCGAGGCTCGATTGCCAATATTTTTCTGGGGCTCTTGAGTATAGACAAAGTGCCACTGGATGAACAAAAAAAACGTAATATTCTCAAACTAGGTATAGAAAAACAATTCAGACATAAATTATATATAAACTGTATGGAATTATATACAAATTATACGATTTTGAAAATTTCTTCTTTCAGACAGTGTGGGAGCCTCTCCAACGCGGGGACTGAGTTGATGAAAACAATTCAATCAGCTGAAAGCCAGTAATGTTTTGAATTACATCGATGTGTTGGCACGGCCGATGAAGATTCTTAAAATCATATCATTACAATTTTTTGTTTAACGCTCTACAGGAATTCATTTGTATATAATTAAGACTAAAAACTTCTACTATCGACCACGTCAAGTTGTCCACATCAATGGTTTCAAATCACTTAGAGACGTTTCTAGCATGTGAAATGGATAAATCTATTTCTTTTTCTACTCCCTTTTATATATTTGTTCAAAACTAAGGTGTGTTTTTAAAAATCATGCACCACTTTGAATGCTCTTCTTTTCTACTTCTCATACCATTTAGAAAAATCTTCAAATATTATTTAGTTAACCAAATGTACTTGGTAGCGCATATTGATTTCACATCTTTTTTTTTTTGATGTTATATTTGTTATATGAAGTAATCTTTCGGAAAGAGTGAAGTATTGTTTTCAAGGATTTCTTCCCAAGTGTATTGTGAGACGTTTATTTTGTACTTTTTTAGACCTTTTAGGGGTTTTTGTCAGACATTTGTATGTTTTGTGGGATTTGACTTCATGTTTTAATATTTTATTCCTTGTGGGTGTTCATGTACTTGGCGTTATTTTTTTTACTTTTTTGAAGTTTTTTGTGGGGATTTCACTTCTTTTTCTGGATATACTTTACATTGAAATCAAATAGGAACCAAATATACTGATTTCGAGTTCATTAACAATTATATGAATGAAGAAAATATCCTCAGACGATTTCTGTAATATAAGAAACCATAAGTTTCCATCACTCATCTCATCATTGAACCGTAATGAATTATCGGAATAAAGAATGAAGAACGAAAGGGAAGAAAAGTGGATCTCCATGAACATACATATAAACCTCGAAAATTCCGAAAAGTGAAAATTAGTTGACCGATAAGTTGACGCTGAAGCAGCTCACAGCGCTCAAAGCAGCTCATAGCGCTCGAAGTAGCTGATGATTTCAAACAATTTATGAAAATGAGCAAAAGACAAACGAAAATTCAAACATACTCACCACTAATTGGATTGCTCAAACATGTATTGTATAAAAATTTCCACTATTTTCAAGACATCATTGTGAAGAAATACATACAAAATAGAACTGACAGACAGAGAAAATTTGCATACACTATGTTCCAGGCATCCAACAGAGATTTTCCGACTAGATAAAATCTGTACTATCTGGAATGAAACCACAACAGCCCCCACCCCAACAAGAATTTTCTGATAACTCTTTCAGATTTCAAAAACTATCTTAAAGCAATGTGACATATTCATTATGCAACAGAAATATACGTACTAGACATTTCTAAATCATTCATTTCATGCTGTTGATAACCAATTTAATACACAATTTCCATAAGACCACCTATATGACATTGATAGTGGTGGTAGAGGACGTAGAGGTCTATGGTATATTTGCTCCGTTTTTGTGTTTCCTTATATATCTGTGATACTACTCAAGCAATCCGATAACAACTTTTGTGGAAGAGAGTATCAGGCCAATGAGGGAAGACAAACGAAGCAAAAATACCACTCCATTCGTACGTCGTCTACCACCACTATCTATTCCATTTAGGTAATTTCTTAGGGAATTTTGTATTGAATGGATGAACTACAGATTATAAAGTGGATTCAATTGATAATGCATGGCATCGAATGGATGATTAAAGATTATGTACCCATGCAGGTATTGCCAAGACTGAAAAAAAACCAAGCTTGTGCCAAAGTTGGCACATGTGTCAGAAACAAACCTCCGTGAAGAACAATCGGGCCAATATTGTTCCATCATTGTCCCGTTGTTCCCAATGGATAGTCAGTCATGGTACATTTGTTAATATTGTTGAAATGGTTACTATATTTGGTACAAGCTTGGCACAAGTGTAAAAATCGAGCATTTGTTGAGAACAATCGTGCCAATATTGCCCACATGAGTGGCACAATGTTTATAAATATTGACTGAATTTCGAATTTACAATGGCTGAAGACTTGGGGATAACCATCAGGTCAGAGCTGGCCCGATCTTCCTGCCATAATTAATCCTACACACTAGTTTTACACACCAAGCTAGATTTCATTGATCTAAGTAAGAATAGAATTTCACTTAATGGTAATAGGATACTTTTAAATGTAATCGTACACGGATATCAACTGATTTTGAAGAACGTTCTTCGATAATTAATGTTTTGAGATAATTCATGTACGGTATTCTGAGGGAGAAAGTCATGAACTGAAATATGAATCAGTTATTTTTTTCATCCCTATCTGCGATCAAAGAAGCATTGGTTGATGCTTGGTCAATGGATTGGATCGGGTCTGGCAAAACCACTGGCCCAAGCTTGTCCTGATCTTATCATTCCCAAGCCTGGGCCAAGTTTGGTAAATTGTTCAAGACAAGTCTTGGCAGGTTTTGTGCCAGGCTTGGTCCATCATTGGGCTATTGGTCCATACACACACGGGTAATGAATCAATAACTGAATCATCGCTTAGAAATCATAAAGTGGAATTCATCAAAAAACCCCAACGCAGTATAAAAAGTTTTTAGAAAGTGATTCGATGATAAAACCCAATGAGATGTTGAAAGTTGGACCAACGGTAGGAGTTGAGGTTGGTCTCCAGGTACTTTAGTTACATTGGGGTGTATCAAATATTGTTCCAATAAGAACTATGAACAGAGCGATTTTTTCAAAGGCAAAAATGCAGTAAATATGCCATAGATTCTTACAACATGCTGGGCTTTTAGTTTTTTGGTGCAGAATCATAGGTAACTGCAGACGAAGCAAAATGAAGCATATGTATCACAAATTTGTATGCTAGCTATCTTCACTATCAATTTCATTTCATTACCTCATAGTCGGATGAAGAAAAGGAAAAAGCGGAATGGATAAATCACACGTCCATCCGATACAGACATCAGGTTTAGGCAATTTAGTATTAAATGAATGAACTACAGATTATGGAGTGGATTTAATTGATAATGAATGGTATAAAATGGGTGGTTAAAGATTATGTAATAAATCAATAACTGAATCATTCCTCATAATCAGAAAGTGGAATTCATCAAAAGCCCTCAACGCAATATAAAAAGTTTTTAGAAAGTGAAGTCAATGACAAAACCCAATGGGATGTTGAAAGTTTGTCCAACGGTAGAAGTGGAGGTTGGTCCCCAGTTACTTCTGTTACATTGAAGTATATCGAATATTGTTTCAATAAGAACTATGAACAGAGCGATTTTTTCAAAGGCAAAAATGCAGTAAATATGCCACAGATGCTTACAACATGCTGGGCTTTTAGTTGTTTGGAGTAGAATCATAGGTTACTGGAGACGAAGCAGAAATGAAGCATATGTATCACAAATTTGTATGCTAGCTATCTTCACTATCAATCTCATTTGGTGGCCTCATAGTCGAATGAAGAAAAGGCAAAAGCGCAGTGGATATATCACAGATCTATTTGATGCTGGTATCAGATTCTTTGCGTACTGTTTCAGGGGGATAAGAAAATAACAAAATGAAGCAAACATACAATAGATCTGCATGTTAGCTACTATCACGATCAATTTCATTTATATTCAAGAATCTGATAACAGCTCTCATCAAAGAAACCTACTGAATCTTGTTATGTACAATGTTATAGTGGAAGTCAATGCAAAGATTCTCAACCAGATTTGGTTGTATTCAATGGACTATTCCATTGGAAAATTTATTGAATCTGGTCTTATTGAAACCTGGACAATATTCTTACCAAATCCCATTCAGTTTCATTTGAGAAGTTTCCATGGATTTCCTTGATTTCCTCAACCTGGAGGGTACCTAATGCAATGATCTATTATATATCCACCGGGCTCCTGCCTTTTCTTCATTCGTCTATGAAGTCACCCATTGAGATTAATAGTGGCGATAACTAGCATACAATTCCATGAGACGTCTGCTTCGTTTCGGCTTTGTTTCCATCTACCTGTAATTTACTCCAAGAAAGTGAGAAGAATCTCAGGTGTTGTAAGGGTCTGTGGCATATTCTCTGGGCTTTTAAATTAAATAAATTCATTTCATAATAACCTTGATTGATCCGTTTCTTACCATTGGTTATCAACAATTATCACTCTGTACACTGTCATTCATTCATCCAATCCATACAAAATAATCTGTCAATACGTTATTTTAATTTTTCATCCATTCTTATTGACAGTATTACTTGAAGATAAGTTTCGAAATAGTTCCCAATTAACCTCAAATGTAAAATAATATATCTGTATAGATCATGCTCATCTTATAAAAATGCTAAATCTATCGGAATATAATGTAAAATTCAACTTATATAATAACCTGCAGTTCATCCATCTGGTACTTGATGTAATATATAATATATATCATATGACCTGTAAATAAACACGTTGACAGATCGAGCTCTGTACCACATATGACTATGTGGTACTATACATGTGTATCAGGGTTGGAATTCCTAGGATCGTACACGATTTCAATTGATTACTTCTCATAGAATGTTGGACATGATTGGTTGCTCTACAACAATTGACCAATGAACATTGTGTACGAACGATCCTGGGAGTTCCGAACCCTGATATGTATATTCGAAGAAAGGAAGAGACATACAATACATCTCTAACATTGAAACTTACCTAAACACGATCAATCGTGATAGAATAAATCGATGACAATGATGATGATGAACAAAACTTGTAATCTTGTGATCGCATGGAAATTTGAAACATTTATATTTCTGAATCGCATGAATTGATCAAGTTCGTAGTGTGTTCAATCGAAAGTGCATATTCGAATTATATAATGAAAGTTTAATTATTCTTTCGTGAAATACAATGTGTGGTGAGTTATTATGCATTGAAGTTTTTCTCAATCGGTAAAAACTCGGTTTACGTGTATAGATACACGGTAGCGCTCGACTTCTATTTTTTCATTATTTTTCATATATATAGGGCATTCTTTGTCAGATCAGCCATCCCCCTGCGCTTCTCAGTTTTTCGGATAAAAAATGTTTGATGGGCTTAAAATTTTCGTTGAAGTGTCTACTTTTCAATGCCGTATGGTACTTTTCGAACATGGCGACTATTTAACCAATATAGCGGCGGAAACGAAGAGGGAAAGTGATGATGATGATCAAAACCGGTCATCAAACTATGATACACGGGGGTTGGATAATTCTGTGGATTGGAACATGCAATTCGAGCATCTCGGATTAATTGCATCCAGTTGGAATATTGAAATTGCAAATGGTGGGTCCAATATGGCGGCCGGAATTTCAGAATCACTCCGAATTTTCTGAAACGTGGGGAAAGAGGGTTTTTGGGGTCGCTGATGACGAATCCGAACTCAGATTTCCGGAATTACAAATGGAGAATCCAATATGGAGGTCGGAAAAAATCTAATTCGCTTCAATTTATGGAAACATCAACATTCTGAGGGTTTTGTGGTCGCTGATCACGAATCTGGACTCAGATTTCCGGAATTGCAATTGGCCAATCTAATATGGCGGTCGGAAAAATTCTAAATCTCTTGAATTTGTAAAAACATTGTCATACTGGGGTTTTTGGGTTCGCTGATCACAAATCCGGACTCAGATTTCCGGAATTGCTCATGGCGAATCCAATATGGTGATTATTCTACTGTTTATGTTACTAGTATAAAATCCATCTACTTTCTCCAAAATTGTTTCAGAGTTTTTTTCCCCCCTCGCACTGCTACAGGGTGTCTACTGATACTGGAGATCCAATGGAATCGACCAATCATTTATATGCCATGAAAAGAATGTCCAATGAAAGAAATCGAAATTTCCAGTAGTAGAGAATCCGTGCTAGCAGGTAAAATGTCGGCTTTGAACTCCAGTTCCTTCGATTTGTTGGCTGAATATTGCGTTGCACCGAATTCTTGGACGATTTTTCTCCCACCCCAAGATGACAGGACGATAGTTAAAATTTGTAATCTCAATGGATTGCTGGGTTCCAAGATTAAAAGTTTCTCTTCGAGTTCATCAAGCATTCGGTCTAGTTCAATTTCGCTGTTCAAGCGCGTCTCATTGACATCTCCGAGTGTCTCATTCTTCAAGTGAGAGTCCATGCTCATCGAACTCTCAATACTCTCAATTCCTGCACTCATATCACCTCGTTATCTGGTAATTTGTACGAGGAACCCTTTATTCATACATCCAACACAAATTTGGAAATTCGTACATGAATGAGAAAATTCCTGCAACACAATCTCCGATATCTTTCGTAAATTTCTACCACCGTGTCCGGCGTTTTGAATGAATTTAAGTATCAATCCTTTGGAAGAATTCGCGGCATCATGTATTAGGAGATCGAATAAATCAGATGAAAACAAGCGGACAAATGCATGGAATCGATTCTTATCAACTGATGCTGTACTGTTCTGTGATCTCTGAACCTCATTTCATGTTGGTTTGTTGTAACGTCAATTGTTTTTCTCGTCTTCTATTTTGTATTGTTTCACGTTGTCACTTCATGAATGCTCGCGACGTTCAAACCTCAAAGTTTTTGTGTTTCAACTGATAAGACCTCAGTAGGAGTTCGCATATTGTCAGCTGATTTATTCGATCATCTCACACACGATGCCGCGTATCATTCGAACGGACCGATGTGCAAATCCATTCAAAGAAGCCGAACACATTGGTAGAAAATTACGTAAGATATCGCAGGTTATGTTGCAGAAATTTCCTCACCTATCCGCGAATTCTAGAATTTGTGATGCATGTATGAAGAAGGGTTCATCGTACAAATTACGAATTGACGAGGTGGTTGATGAATCAAATGATATCAGTGAGAATATTGATGATATTGAAAGTTCGATGGAAATGGATGTCCCAGTGGAGAATGAGACATACGAAGGTTCTAATCATACACGCTCAAACAGAGAAATTGAACTGGAAGCAATGCTGGATGAACTCAAGCAGAAATTTTCAACCTTGGAATCCAACAATCCATTGAGATTACAAATTTTGACTATCGCCCCATCACCTTAGAGTGTGAGAAAAATCGCCCAAGAATTCGATACAACGCGATACTTAGCCAACAAATCGAAGAAATTGAAGTCCGAATCCGGCATTTCACCTGATAGCATTGCAAGGGAGGGAAACAAACTCTCCCAAGCAATTTTACAAAAAGTAAATGGATGTTATACCAGTGACATAAACAGTAGGATAATGCCTGGAAAGAAAGATGTCGTTTATGTCAAGATTAATGGAGAGCGAACGTTGAAACAGAAACGTCTCTTACTTGTGGGTTTGAAAGAACTTTACACTGTATTCAAACAGTCTCACCCAGAAGATAATATCAGCTTTAGCGCGTTCGCTAGACTCAGACCAAAAAGTTGCATACTCCCTGGAGCTTGTGGAACATTCTCAGTTTGTGTTTGCACAATACATCAAAATGCGAAATTGATGTTGGATGCAATTGATATTCAAAAGCTGACCTTGAATACAGAAAAGCCACTAACGAACTACAAAGACTGCCTCAATGAAATTGTTTGTGAAAGACCTGGGGCTGATTGCTATTTTGATGCATGTGATGAGTGTCCAGGAGTTTCGCAGTTTTCGAAGAAATTAAATGATCTACTAGAGGATTCATTCATCACAGACATTCAATGTTCAGTTTGGACGGCAACGGATCGTTCAACTCTACGAACAGAAATCATGAAAATTGATGATTTTATACTCGAATTGTGCAATAGACTGACAATTCTGAAACCCCATTCATTCATCTCAAAGCAACAAAATCTTTTCATCCAAGAAAGAAAACACAATCTCCGCGATGGCGAAGTCCTGGTGACGTTTGATTTTTCTGAAAACTACGCGTATGTTTGCCAGGATGCTTCACAAGCATTCCATTTTAACAACGATCAATGCACCGTATTTCCTGCCGTTTATTATCATATAAGGAAGGACCTGTTGTTGAGCACAAGAGTTTTATTTTCTTATCTAAAAGTTTGATACACGACACCTCCGCTGTTTATGCTATTCAGACTTTGGTCATTCCTCAAATCCAACGAAATGTGAAAAAAGTGAACAAGATTATTTATACCAGTGACGGAGCGAAGCAGCATTTCAAAAATAAATTTCAAATCGCGAACTTGATTCAGCACAAAGAATATTTCAGTATTGACGCTGAATGGCATTACAGCGCAACTTCTCACGGTAAAGGTGCTTGTGACGGGATTGGTGCTACATTCAAGAGAGAAGCATATAGAGCGAGTCTGACTGCCAAACCTCAAAATGCCATATTGACGCCACAAAAACTCTACAGTTGGACAAAGAGTAATTTTGAAACCATAGGCATTATGTACTATGATAAAACATATCACGAGAAGATGAGACGGAAACTCAACAAACGATTCAAGAATGCCCAACCTGTACCTGAGATTCTCAAGAACCACAGTTTTGTGATAGGATCTAATAATGAAGTGCTCATCAAGCGGTACTCGAATGATGATAGGAACAGAATGTGGTGGCCAAATGGACAACCATGAGGTACGTACGCTGAGTCGGACAATTGCTAATTGAGAGAGATGTTACAATAATCGGCCCTTCTCAGGGCCATTCGATGTGCAAAGTCTGATCGTGCAACCTCCTCGTGGTGCACATTGGGTTATGCTAATGCCGACAGCTTGGAGCCTGAATACACAAATCCACAAGCTAAAAAGCAGCAGTATTCATGGTAAGGGTCAGAGAAGATTTGCAATGAGTTTTATTGGAATGGAGTCCATTGAAAGTTCGCGGATTTGTGTGACCAGTCCCCAAATAATTCCTGGAATGAGTATGATATTTGTTCCCATTATATTGAATGTCTCTGTCGATAATTGTACGTGATGCGTCCATCCTGATTTTAGAAATGTTACCTCAATTTCGTAATCGACGACCAGAAGTTTTTCTGAACAAAGGTTTACTTTAGAGGGCGGATGATTTCTCATATCCAGACCGTCATGAATTTTCACATTGAATCTTCCATTCATAATTCCGGAAATCTGGGTTCGAATATGTATCGGCGCAGCCCGCTGACGAATAGCCACCTTCATGGTCATCACACCCATAGTGACTTGACATATTTTTTTGCAATCAATTCACCGGGATATTTTATTTAACGGAGAAAAATGCGTTTCTTAGAACTGGCAATAAAAGAATTATTGAAATTTCATTGTTGAGTACGCAATAATTCTTGTTTTTATAGCAATACAGAGTTGTCTTGTTAACAATAAATAGCCAATTCAGCAATGTCAATAGTCATATTTTTACCATGATTATTGTGGGTTGATATATAACAATTCACATTGGCAATTCAGCAATATCATTGCCGGTTTTTTCTTAGTGGTGGGTGATTATGGTTGCGGGATATTTTTTCTAGGTGATTATTGTTGTGGGATGAAAGTCAGCGGGGATATTTTTGTGTGGGATATTTTGTCTGGAATCAATTGTCGGGACCCCAAAATTGCATCAGTCCGACAAAGTATAACAGGAACAGAATCATACTTTGAATTCAAAGAGATAAGATAATCATTGGATAAGTGTCACAGGTAATCATTGTTTAGAATTCGAAAAAGAGCTTCGTAGAATTCAACCCAGGCAAGTCATCCCAAGACTGACAATTGGACCATGACTGTAGTGTTGCCGCGATATTATCGTCGATAATTGAGGAATAATCGATTATCTCAATTCTTACACGTTCCTATGGAATATATAATCCACGAATCTTCGATTATGCTCATAATGAAACGGATTAATGAATAATCCCAGACTTGTACACAAAATAAACCAAGATATGCTTCCATTTATCGTTACGATATATCGATAATTATCGTTACGATAGTGTAAGAATAGTTTGATTCATTTTGTTTAAAAGACCAAGATGATCCATTATCCCGTTTCATTTCGTGGACAGTCGAAGATCTACGCGTTAAAAGTTCCATGAAAACCTGTCAAAATTAAGATAATCGATTATTTCTGAATTTCGACGATAATATCGCGGCAACACTACATGACTGGCGTCAAGCTTGGCATGTCAAGTCTCGTTAGTCTAGCCTTGGCCAATGCTTGGCCCACTGTAGCTGATTAAGCGTTAAGATACCAATGGTAGGACTTGGCATATTTTGCCGTGTTTGATTCAATTTTCGTTAACCAAGTCTCGACTGATGCTTCGCCCGTCACAGCTCACCGACCCTTAATAGCACCTCAGACATCAATGCTAGGATTAAGCATATTTCGCTGCGTTTGATTTATTTTTCGTCAACCAAGCTTTAATCGATACTTGGCTCGCCGTAAGCCTAGATTCAGCCACATGACGTGGACTTGGAATTCATTCGCATTTCAGAAACTTGGAAGATTATAAGCCTGAATGTACGTCAGCCCAAATACGGGTATCCTCTCAACGTGTTCCCAAATAGCACAAGAGTCCTAAAAGAGTTCTTTATGAATCCATTTCATTAATTCCTAACTCTTTTAGAACTCTTGTGCTGTCTAGACTAAAGTCGAAATCCAATATTCCGAAATTTCATGTGTCGGAATATATTATATTCAATCAAGCTTGGATGCCAATAAGAAAACTATCCTATTCGTCTAGATTGATTGTATATCAATCATGGCACCAATAACGGTTCAAAGCATAAAACCAATATTGAATCTTGGTCACTTGGTCAACACGTACGGGATCAGTACTGGATACATAAAAATACAGTAATATGCATGTACTAATAAACCAGTACTGAGAACTTAATACCGGCCAGGTACTAACCCAGTACTGGCCCTGCACTGATTGCGAATAATGGCATCAGTACTAAATCCCCAGTACTGAAAACCGTTATCATTCCAGACAAATGCCAGTACCCTGCCAGTCTTGGCTAGTACTGGTGCAGTACTGCGCCTGTTGTAAATTTCTGGTTGGGGAATGCATGCCGAGTGCCACTTGCTATCGCTTCTCCAACTTTGGAAAATACATTGTTCACGGTCGAACGTGGACGAAGTCCTTGGACAAGTGACTCTAACAGCCTTGATATTTTACATCACTCGCTGTATAGAAATAAAAAAAGTGAAAAAATCACGCCAAGTACATGAAAATGCGGTCAATTCTAAAAAAAATCTAAAAATACATTCAAACGAAAATTCTCCAACAATAAGAATTTAGTACTGATGCCATTATTCGCAATCAGTGCAGGGCCAGTACTGGGTTAGTACCTGGCCGGTATTAAGTTCTCAGTACTGGTTTATCAGTACATGCATATTACTGTATTTTTATGTATCCAGTACTGATCCCGTACGTGTTGACCAAGTGTTGGAGACCCAATACTGGCACTGTACTGCACCTGTTGCCAACATTGGCATATTACGGATTTTTCTGATTGGGCTGTGAGCAGGGCTGTGGAGTCGGAGTCGAGGAGTCGTGGAATGATGGATGGAGTCGAAAGGGGAGTCGGAGTCGAATGTTATTTCATCGACTCCGACTCCACTTCCGACTCCTTATAAAATAAGTTAGTTTTCATGAAAGTACGTTAGAAAAATATTACGAGAACGTCCTGTAGTATATGAAAAGAACGTTTTCAGAACGTGTTTTGCTGCATTAAAAGTGAAAATGCTGTAAAAATATGTGCTTTTGGAGGTTAAGATTCGCAGAACCTAGGCTATGTTTTTAAAACATTCAGAGAACTTCGTGTGCTCTTTGGAATATATTTTCATTCCTTTGACTCATTTTTGAAAATACACATATTCAATCTTCTGATCATTCAATTGTGATAAACTCATATTACATTGAGAGAAAAAAAATCTTAAACTAAGAAAACATTGGTCTGACCGAGTCCGATCCGATATTTTCTTGATTCAAGAGAACTTTCTTCGAAAGAAGAGATTACTCAGTTTGAAACTATACAGTGTGATATGGATAAAATTTTCTTACTCCAAGTACACATTTCCTTGAGATAAGAAAAAAAATATATTCTTAGATCAAAAAAATATGTTCTTCTGATTAAGCTAATTTTTTTCTCAGTGTAATAGATTCCAACAGTGGTTCCATAATGAACTCTTATGGATCTCAGGTTCATCAGTTGAGAGATGAAATTTGCATGCAAAAAATTTTTTTCAATTTTTCTCCAACACAAACGAGGAATCCATATGTGAATTTATGGACAATGTATTTCCACACGTTGATTCGAAGTTCAAAGTGTAATGTTTCGAAATCAAATGCATAGAATTCTCTGTTGACATAAATGAGATAAATCAAGAAATGAGAGTAGGAATTGATGTGGTTGTTTTCATGATCTGTTCAGTAAGAAGGTGCTATAATTCTTCATATCAATGGAAATATAAAGGTATGAGAATGGAGAAAGAGAGTCATAGAACATCTCTAAGTGGGAATGTAACATCCCCGTAAAACTGAGATCATTCAAAGAATTCCCAGCAAAAAATCTTGAATTGAAAAGAATATATTCTATAGAAAATAATTGAGATTGAAGAATTTGAATTCGATTTGTGAAGTCATAAAATTCATTTTGAAAAAATTCTATTCTTGTCTATTTTAACATATTCCAAGTGAAATCTTATTCCAAACGTGCTATTCAATTTTAATTTTTCTAATGTCAAAGTCAGAATACAACTGCTATGTTGTGAATGAATATGTTGTTGATGACACTGGTATCGCGATTTTCAATTCTAGGGCAAGACTTCAAAGAAGAATAGCAACTGACTTCCAGACACAGAATTACAATCCAAATATTTCTATTTCTTTCTATTCTTTTGATACAACCCTGGTGAAAGGGAAGCGTGTCATAAAGAGTAACGGAAGCGTAAGACTGTTTCAGATGACTTTTCTAATACTTTTTCCATGCTTCCTATCCACTCTCCAATTACGCTTCCGTGTATAAAGCCCGGTTTCTATGAAATTGGTGTTTCTTCCCATACGCTTCGCACATGCCAAATATACGTTCGAACTACTCTTAATGTCCCACTTGACGCTCGGTATACGCTTAAATCCACGTTCCGAATACTTCCCAACTACGTTTCTGACACTTCCTAATACACGCTTCCCTTTCACCAGGGAAACTTCGAATTGGAATTGGATTCTTTTCCAATTCTTTCCCATTCCAGATTTTTCGCTGGGCTGATTCTTATAAAACTTAAATTTTTCCAACGAGAAATGTACAAATTTCGAATGAGTCCATTTCTCATTTCAGACTCAAATGATCCTAAATAAGTTCGAATCATTTTTCATCAGAGATTTGCACTATCAATCGTTCTGAATGATTTCGTTTCTGCAGGGAGAGCTAAGGCCGTTGCAGCACTGAAATCCCATGTAGGTATACGGCATAGGAGTAGAAAAAGAATTCTTAAGAATTCATATTGAATTCAAATTGAATTCTCTTTGCACTCTTTCTGGACTGATTTGCTGTGTGGGATTTATCTCTCTTTTTATCAGTATTACAAGTTTGCAATCCACTCCCCTCCTTTACACTGAGAGAAGTTTTTATTACATGCATAATACAAATAGGAATAACTATAATAAATAGTAAGAAATATCATGTATGTAGTTGAACTTATTATGCCTTCAAACAAATTCATTACATTATATACACAGAAAGAAGCATTTTTTTGAATCTGAGAAATTGTTATTTGAGCTAAGACTGCTCTTTACAATGTAGCTGTGAAAAAACGAGGTTTACAATCAGAAATTATTACAGAAAGAACGGTACAATTAGGAGAAGGTGAAGCAATTCAAAACCATTCCCTTGAAAACCATGGGAACGATCCAACCTATGAAGATCACCTAGATTTATTAGAATCCACAAAGAAACCTAAGCTAGACGAAGATGCAATAGGAGTATCAAATCCACGTGTACGATTTAAATTTGAATTCAACTCTTCGTTAAACGAAGTGGAAAAATTCAATAGAAAATCAAATATCACTGTCCGAGAGGCTATAAAAAAATATCCACTGATAGTTCAAGATGCTGCCAGAGCTGTTATAGGATTGCCATCTACACAAGTCAGTGTTGAAAGACTATTTTCTTCTTCAAAAATCATCAAATCAGATTTACGCGCTTCTCTGAAAAATGATTTGATAGAAGCCATTCTATCCTTGAGAACGAATTCTTAATCGACTATTTCATCATTTCAAAGTTTTCATAGATTGTTATTCATGTTCCAAATAAATTCTAAATTTCTCATGCAAAATTTTGTTTCGATTAATGTATTCTAGATAGTGTAAAAGTTGTATTACGACAGTATTGCAATGAATACGAAAGTTTCAAGTGAAAGATAAGTCCTTAATTATTACCTAATTATTCGAAAAGCTGCATACTGCTCGTTTCCAACGAATCTTGCTATCACTCCATGCTAATTTGCTTAATAGATTTATATTGCACTTATTCTTATTACCAGAACGGAAATCGTTTTGGAGTTGTTTGAGAATCATTCGCAGATTGTGTTGATTCACTGATGTTATCAGAAACGTGACAGATTTACAAACACTAGAGGAAATATGGGGAGTTAATGCTCACTTTAATGGCGGATTCCATCCCCTGGTCGTGGGGGAATTATTCTCCCATCAAAAATAGGGGATTTTTCCTCCATTTTGAGGAACGATTCTGTTTTTTGGATGTTGAATCCTTCAAAAAGTAAGAGCAAACTCTACCAAATCAGGATGTCAAGTTCCCTATTCATGGTGGAATATTTTGGGTTAAATATCCCACATTCATTTTTTACAGTGAATAATGAAAACATTCAGAAACAAAATATTTTTCATTTATTGATTCTTGTGTTTATTATATTTTGAAATAATCAAGAAACGTGCTTTTTCATCCACCCTGTTGGTTCTAATTGTTCAATAAGCTGCTGCATATAAAAACATGAAAATTTATGTACCGCATCAGATCAACGGTTCATGAATGAAAGTTTTAGAGGAAATTGTTTGTCGAAAGTTGTTGACGAAGTTTTTTCCTAACATTTGGAATATTTATATTTGTCGAACAATGTTGATGGGAGAAATAATTCATGCATACAATTTTGTAATAGAACATTAAAATTAGTTACGACTTGGAAGTCTGTTAATTGTTTGCATTTTAGCCTCGACATATTTAGCGAATCGAACTTGAATAATATATCAATAAATAAAATATTGAAACACAGGTCAAAAAACCTCGATAACGAATAATGTCTATCTTATGTCCAAGTTTGGTTCTTTTGAAATTTTTATTCATGGGAATAAACACTAGAGCCGGAGTCGGAGTCGGAGTCGGAAATTTTAAGTGGTCCGGAGACGGAGTCGGCTGTGTGAAAGCTTCGACTCCGCAGCCCTGGCTGTGAGGTATCGATGCGCGTCAAACGTTCATCGATGATTACAATCCTACTGTGAGTACGGTCGTAGAATTCCAACAACTTGAGAACATACACAAAACATACATCTGGATGCATATTCTAAACCAACATAGCTACTTTATAACGTTGGTCTTGTGCAAACTCTACACCGTTATCCAGTCTTCGCGTTGATACATTTGCCAATATGCTGTTTCGGCATGTACAAGACACAAACAAGAACAACTAGTGCTCTTCCTACTGTGAGAAGCAAATTGCACCCTGGTGCGAAGCCCGAACGTTGCATTGCATCAAATTAAATTATAGGAAAGCTTTCAACTCCTTCGAGTGAGGAATTCCACTTACTTTTATCCTCCATTCGTAGTTTTGTTTTTTTATCATTGTTGCGAAGTGGGATGGATGTAAGGACAATATTTTTCATGTTCACTGTTGTATATAAAATGGAATCTTCCTTCGATTGAACAAATGAAACCGCTGTTTTTTCGTCCACTTGTAAACATTTCGTTCAGTTGAAAATTGAAACTTCTGATCAAAAAAATCTAATGAAACCGAATGAAGTTTGATAAATCCTGATCAATTCTGTATAAAACATCCTCGATCTTGATTCAAATTATTAATCAAGGGCCAATTCATCTGATGACAATCAGATATGTGTCCACAACAATAAACTCTAACAATCCGCAGAATTTCATCATCCATATACATACCTATGTTATTATATCCATAACATTCGAATAACTGTTCTCTATTTAAAAACCGGGAGAATAATGTTTTTTTCTGCGATGGCTCCCAGATATAACACTAGGAAAGAAGATAGTTTATCTGAGTTTCACTCGTGTGATTGGGAACGAGGAGATCCTTCGAGCGTAGAAATTGTCGAAGGTAAACTGGAAGAGATAACCCGGCGATCTTCTTCTTCTTCAGAACTGCTGGAAATGCGAATGCCGTTTTACAGATAACAGAAATTGAAATTTAACCTGATTCACGAAACGTCTGAGTGGTAATTTGGAATAGCCTTCTCTGCTCTTCAACCACAATATCAACGGAATAAGGAAGGAGATGGAACGCTACAATAGTCATGAAGCTGTTCAATATAAAAATTTGCTTTTTTTTCACATCAGACATCTTGATGTAGCATAAATTGCCCAACTTTGTATAATTCACATACATTCCACGTTTTATTCGTGACTGATATTTCTTTCTCCTGAATGTGGTACATTAAGGTCAGACTTGAATATTATTTTAAAGGAAAAGAAAATCGATGCTATGCGTTATGCGCGTATAGAACGTTTTTTCAATTTAAATTGCTGCCGTTGCCACGTAGGGGATGCTCAACATTGTAAACCGCATCCCATTCGAGAGATAGTTTGTTATATCGTAAATAGTTTTGTGGTCTGAATTTTACGAGCAAAGCTTGTAAGATCATTTTAATACAGAGAGCGTATGCTGCGCCACCGCAAGAGAATCCTTGTCCAGATTATGTGACGTCATTAATTTCTCGCAGGAGATAATTCAAGAGAAGAGAAATTCGAAGAGTTTGCAAAATGTTTTTCTATTTGAAGCAATTTAACATGAGGGGTTATTCCCAGGTATGCGTTGACAAATGTACCAAGCTTGGTGCCAAGCTTGAGCCAATGCTAGTCAACATTGGGCCTAGCATGGTTACCAACATTGGCACCAAATTAGATTAATGTCTGGGATAATAAAGATGTTCAACGCTTGGCATCCAAGCTTGGTTCAATGTCAAGATTCAATATTGGTTTTATGCTTTGAACCGTTATTGGTGCCATGATTGATATACAATCAATCTAGACGAATAGGATAGTTTTCTTATTGGCATCCAAGCTTGATTGAATATAATATATTCCGACACATGAAATTTCGGAATATTGGATTTCGACTTTAGTCTAGACAGCACAAGAGTTCTAAAAGAGTTAGGAATTAATGAAATGGATTCATAAAGAACTCTTTTAGGACTCTTGTGCTATTTGGGAACACGTTGAGAGGATACCCGTATTTGGGCTGACGTACATTCAGGCTTATAATCTTCCAAGTTTCTGAAATGCGAATGAATTCCAAGTCCACGTCATGTGGCTGAATCTAGGCTTACGGCGAGCCAAGTATCGATTAAAGCTTGGTTGACGAAAAATAAATCAAACGCAGCGAAATATGCTTAATCCTAGCATTGATGTCTGAGGTGCTATTAAGGGTCGGTGAGCTGTGACGGGCGAAGCATCAGTCGAGACTTGGTTAACGAAAATTGAATCAAACACGGCAAAATATGCCAAGTCCTACCATTGGTATCTTAACGCTTAATCAGCTACAGTGGGCCAAGCATTGGCCAAGGCTAGACTAACGAGACTTGACATGCCAAGCTTGACGCCAGTCATGTAGTGTTGCCGCGATATTATCGTCGAAATTCAGAAATAATCGATTATCTTAATTTTGACAGGTTTTCATGGAACTTTTAACGCGTAGATCTTCGACTGTCCACGAAATGAAACGGGATAATGGATCATCTTGGTCTTTTAAACAAAATGAATCAAACTATTCTTACACTATCGTAACGATAATTATCGATATATCGTAACGATAAATGGAAGCATATCTTGGTTTATTTTGTGTACAAGTCTGGGATTATTCATTAATCCGTTTCATTATGAGCATAATCGAAGATTCGTGGATTATATATTCCATAGGAACGTGTAAGAATTGAGATAATCGATTATTCCTCAATTATCGACGATAATATCGCGGCAACACTACAGTCATGGTCCAATTGTCAGTCTTGGGATGACTTGCCTGGGTTGAATTCTACGAAGCTCTTTTTCGAATTCTAAACAATGATTACCTGTGACACTTATCCAATGATTATCTTATCTCTTTGAATTCAAAGTATGATTCTGTTCCTGTTATACTTTGTCGGACTGATGCAATTTTGGGGTCCCGACAATTGATTCCAGACAAAATATCCCACACAAAAATATCCCCGCTGACTTTCATCCCACAACAATAATCACCTAGAAAAAATATCCCGCAACCATAATCACCCACCACTAAGAAAAAACCGGCAATGATATTGCTGAATTGCCAATGTGAATTGTTATATATCAACCCACAATAATCATGGTAAAAATATGACTATTGACATTGCTGAATTGGCTATTTATTGTTAACAAGACAACTCTGTATTGCTATAAAAACAAGAATTATTGCGTACTCAACAATGAAATTTCAATAATTCTTTTATTGCCAGTTCTAAGAAACGCATTTTTCTCCGTTAAATAAAATATCCCGGTGAATTGATTGCAAAAAAATATGTCAAGTCACTATGGGTGTGATGACCATGAAGGTGGCTATTCGTCAGCGGGCTGCGCCGATACATATTCGAACCCAGATTTCCGGAATTATGAATGGAAGATTCAATGTGAAAATTCATGACGGTCTGGATATGAGAAATCATCCGCCCTCTAAAGTAAACCTTTGTTCAGAAAAACTTCTGGTCGTCGATTACGAAATTGAGGTAACATTTCTAAAATCGGGATGGACGCATCACGTACAATTATCGACAGAGACATTCAATATAATGGGAACAAATATCATACTCATTCCAGGAATTATTTGGGGACTGGTCACACAAATCCGCGAACTTTCAATGGACTCCATTCCAATAAAACTCATTGCAAATCTTCTCTGACCCTTACCATGAATACTGCTGCTTTTTAGCTTGTGGATTTGTGTATTCAGGCTCCAAGCTGTCGGCATTAGCATAACCCAATGTGCACCACGAGGAGGTTGCACGATCAGACTTTGCACATCGAATGGCCCTGAGAAGGGCCGATTATTGTAACATCTCTCTCAATTAGCAATTGTCCGACTCAGCGTACGTACCTCATGGTTGTCCATTTGGCCACCACATTCTGTTCCTATCATCATTCGAGTACCGCTTGATGAGCACTTCATTATTAGATCCTATCACAAAACTGTGGTTCTTGAGAATCTCAGGTACAGGTTGGGCATTCTTGAATCGTTTGTTGAGTTTCCGTCTCATCTTCTCGTGATATGTTTTATCATAGTACATAATGCCTATGGTTTCAAAATTACTCTTTGTCCAACTGTAGAGTTTTTGTGGCGTCAATATGGCATTTTGAGGTTTGGCAGTCAGACTCGCTCTATATGCTTCTCTCTTGAATGTAGCACCAATCCCGTCACAAGCACCTTTACCGTGAGAAGTTGCGCTGTAATGCCATTCAGCGTCAATACTGAAATATTCTTTGTGCTGAATCAAGTTCGCGATTTGAAATTTATTTTTGAAATGCTGCTTCGCTCCGTCACTGGTATAAATAATCTTGTTCACTTTTTTCACATTTCGTTGGATTTGAGGAATGACCAAAGTCTGAATAGCATAAACAGCGGAGGTGTCGTGTATCAAACTTTTAGATAAGAAAATAAAACTCTTGTGCTCAACAACAGGTCCTTCCTTATATGATAATAAACGGCAGGAAATACGGTGCATTGATCGTTGTTAAAATGGAATGCTTGTGAAGCATCCTGGCAAACATACGCGTAGTTTTCAGAAAAATCAAACGTCACCAGGACTTCGCCATCGCGGAGATTGTGTTTTCTTTCTTGGATGAAAAGATTTTGTTGCTTTGAGATGAATGAATGGGGTTTCAGAATTGTCAGTCTATTGCACAATTCGAGTATAAAATCATCAATTTTCATGATTTCTGTTCGTAGAGTTGAACGATCCGTTGCCGTCCAAACTGAACATTGAATGTCTGTGATGAATGAATCCTCTAGTAGATCATTTAATTTCTTCGAAAACTGCGAAACTCCTGGACACTCATCACATGCATCAAAATAGCAATCAGCCCCAGGTCTTTCACAAACAATTTCATTGAGGCAGTCTTTGTAGTTCGTTAGTGGCTTTTCTGTATTCAAGGTCAGCTTTTGAATATCAATTGCATCCAACATCAATTTCGCATTTTGATGTATTGTGCAAACACAAACTGAGAATGTTCCACAAGCTCCAGGAGTATGCAACTTTTTGGTCTGAGTCTAGCGAACGCGCTAAAGCTGATATTATCTTCTGGGTGAGACTGTTTGAATACAGTGTAAAGTTCTTTCAAACCCACAAGTAAGAGACGTTTCTGTTTCAACGTTCGCTCTCCATTAATCTTGACATAAACGACATCTTTCTTTCCAGGCATTATCCTACTGTTTATGTCACTGGTATAACATCCATTTACTTTTTGTAAAATTGCTTGGGAGAGTTTGTTTCCCTCCCTTGCAATGCTATCAGGTGAAATGCCGGATTCGGACTTCAATTTCTTCGATTTGTTGGCTAAGTATCGCGTTGTATCGAATTCTTGGGCGATTTTTCTCACACTCTAAGGTGATGGGGCGATAGTCAAAATTTGTAATCTCAATGGATTGTTGGATTCCAAGGTTGAAAATTTCTGCTTGAGTTCATCCAGCATTGCTTCCAGTTCAATTTCTCTGTTTGAGCGTGTATGATTAGAACCTTCGTATGTCTCATTCTCCACTGGGACATCCATTTCCATCGAACTTTCAATATCATCAATATTCTCACTGATATCATTTGATTCATCAACCACCTCGTCAATTCGTAATTTGTACGATGAACCCTTCTTCATACATGCATCACAAATTCTAGAATTCGCGGATAGGTGAGGAAATTTCTGCAACATAACCTGCGATATCTTACGTAATTTTCTACCAATGTGTTCGGCTTCTTTGAATGGATTTGCACATCGGTCCGTTCGAATGATACGCGGCATCGTGTGTGAGATGATCGAATAAATCAGCTGACAATATGCGAACTCCTACTGAGGTCTTATCAGTTGAAACACAAAAACTTTGAGGTTTGAACGTCGCGAGCATTCATGAAGTGACAACGTGAAACAATACAAAATAGAAGACGAGAAAAACAATTGACGTTACAACAAACCAACATGAAATGAGGTTCAGAGATCACAGAACAGTACAGCATCAGTTGATAAGAATCGATTCCATGCATTTGTCCGCTTGTTTTCATCTGATTTATTCGATCTCCTAATACATGATGCCGCGAATTCTTCCAAAGGATTGATACTTAAATTCATTCAAAAACGCCGGACACGGTGGTAGAAATTTACGAAAGATATCGGAGATTGTGTTGCAGGAATTTTCTCATTCATGTACGAATTTCCAAATTTGTGTTGGATGTATGAATAAAGGGTTCCTCGTACAAATTACCAGATAACGAGGTGATATGAGTGCAGGAATTGAGAGTATTGAGAGTTCGATGAGCATGGACTCTCACTTGAAGAATGAGACACTCGGAGATGTCAATGAGACGCGCTTGAACAGCGAAATTGAACTAGACCGAATGCTTGATGAACTCGAAGAGAAACTTTTAATCTTGGAACCCAGCAATCCATTGAGATTACAAATTTTAACTATCGTCCTGTCATCTTGGGGTGGGAGAAAAATCGTCCAAGAATTCGGTGCAACGCAATATTCAGCCAACAAATCGAAGGAACTGGAGTTCAAAGCCGACATTTTACCTGCTAGCACGGATTCTCTACTACTGGAAATTTCGATTTCTTTCATTGGACATTCTTTTCATGGCATATAAATGATTGGTCGATTCCATTGGATCTCCAGTATCAGTAGACACCCTGTAGCAGTGCGAGGGGGGAAAAAAACTCTGAAACAATTTTGGAGAAAGTAGATGGATTTTATACTAGTAACATAAACAGTAGAATAATCACCATATTGGATTCGCCATGAGCAATTCCGGAAATCTGAGTCCGGATTTGTGATCAGCGAACCCAAAACCCCAGTATGACAATGTTTTTACAAATTCAAGAGATTTAGAATTTTTCCGACCGCCATATTAGATTGGCCAATTGCAATTCCGGAAATCTGAGTCCAGATTCGTGATCAGCGACCACAAAACCCTCAGAATGTTGATGTTTCCATAAATTGAAGCGAATTAGATTTTTTCCGACCTCCATATTGGATTCTCCATTTGTAATTCCGGAAATCTGAGTTCGGATTCGTCATCAGCGACCCCAAAAACCCTCTTTCCCCACGTTTCAGAAAATTCGGAGTGATTCTGAAATTCCGGCCGCCATATTGGACCCACCATTTGCAATTTCAATATTCCAACTGGATGCAATTAATCCGAGATGCTCGAATTGCATGTTCCAATCCACAGAATTATCCAACCCCCGTGTATCATAGTTTGATGACCGGTTTTGATCATCATCATCACTTTCCCTCTTCGTTTCCGCCGCTATATTGGTTAAATAGTCGCCATGTTCGAAAAGTACCATACGGCATTGAAAAGTAGACACTTCAACGAAAATTTTAAGCCCATCAAACATTTTTTATCCGAAAAACTGAGAAGCGCAGGGGGATGGCTGATCTGACAAAGAATGCCCTATATATATGAAAAATAATGAAAAAATAGAAGTCGAGCGCTACCGTGTATCTATACACGTAAACCGAGTTTTTACCGATTGAGAAAAACTTCAATGCATAATAACTCACCACACATTGTATTTCACGAAAGAATAATTAAACTTTCATTATATAATTCGAATATGCACTTTCGATTGAACACACTACGAACTTGATCAATTCATGCGATTCAGAAATATAAATGTTTCAAATTTCCATGCGATCACAAGATTACAAGTTTTGTTCATCATCATCATTGTCATCGATTTATTCTATCACGATTGATCGTGTTTAGGGTAAGTTTCAATGTTAGAGATGTATTGTATGTCTCTTCCTTTCTTCGAATATACATATCAGGGTTCGGAACTCCCAGGATCGTTCGTACACAATGTTCATTGGTCAATTGTTGTAGAGCAACCAATCATGTCCAACATTCTATGAGAAGTAATCAATTGAAATCGTGTACGATCCTAGGAATTCCAACCCTGATACACATGTATAGTACCACATAGTCATATGTGGTACAGAGCTCGATCTGTCAACGTGTTTATTTACAGGTCATATGATATATATTATATATTACATCAAGTACCAGATGGATGAACTGCAGGTTATTATATAAGTTGAATTTTACATTATATTCCGATAGATTTAGCATTTTTATAAGATGAGCATGATCTATACAGATATATTATTTTACATTTGAGGTTAATTGGGAACTATTTCGAAACTTATCTTCAAGTAATACTGTCAATAAGAATGGATGAAAAATTAAAATAACGTATTGACAGATTATTTTGTATGGATTGGATGAATGAATGACAGTGTACAGAGTGATAATTGTTGATAACCAATGGTAAGAAACGGATCAATCAAGGTTATTATGAAATGAATTTATTTAATTTAAAAGCCCAGAGAATATGCCACAGACCCTTACAACACCTGAGATTCTTCTCACTTTCTTGGAGTAAATTACAGGTAGATGGAAACAAAGCCGAAACGAAGCAGACGTCTCATGGAATTGTATGCTAGTTATCGCCACTATTAATCTCAATGGGTGACTTCATAGACGAATGAAGAAAAGGCAGGAGCCCGGTGGATATATAATAGATCATTGCATTAGGTACCCTCCAGGTTGAGGAAATCAAGGAAATCCATGGAAACTTCTCAAATGAAACTGAATGGGATTTGGTAAGAATATTGTCCAGGTTTCAATAAGACCAGATTCAATAAATTTTCCAATGGAATAGTCCATTGAATACAACCAAATCTGGTTGAGAATCTTTGCATTGACTTCCACTATAACATTGTACATAACAAGATTCAGTAGGTTTCTTTGATGAGAGCTGTTATCAGATTCTTGAATATAAATGAAATTGATCGTGATAGTAGCTAACATGCAGATCTATTGTATGTTTGCTTCATTTTGTTATTTTCTTATCCCCCTGAAACAGTACGCAAAGAATCTGATACCAGCATCAAATAGATCTGTGATATATCCACTGCGCTTTTGCCTTTTCTTCATTCGACTATGAGGCCACCAAATGAGATTGATAGTGAAGATAGCTAGCATACAAATTTGTGATACATATGCTTCATTTCTGCTTCGTCTCCAGTAACCTATGATTCTACTCCAAACAACTAAAAGCCCAGCATGTTGTAAGCATCTGTGGCATATTTACTGCATTTTTGCCTTTGAAAAAATCGCTCTGTTCATAGTTCTTATTGAAACAATATTCGATATACTTCAATGTAACAGAAGTAACTGGGGACCAACCTCCACTTCTACCGTTGGACAAACTTTCAACATCCCATTGGGTTTTGTCATTGACTTCACTTTCTAAAAACTTTTTATATTGCGTTGAGGGCTTTTGATGAATTCCACTTTCTGATTATGAGGAATGATTCAGTTATTGATTTATTACATAATCTTTAACCACCCATTTTATACCATTCATTATCAATTAAATCCACTCCATAATCTGTAGTTCATTCATTTAATACTAAATTGCCTAAACCTGATGTCTGTATCGGATGGACGTGTGATTTATCCATTCCGCTTTTTCCTTTTCTTCATCCGACTATGAGGTAATGAAATGAAATTGATAGTGAAGATAGCTAGCATACAAATTTGTGATACATATGCTTCATTTTTGCTTCGTCTGCAGTTACCTATGATTCTGCACCAAAAAACTAAAAGCCCAGCATGTTGTAAGAATCTATGGCATATTTACTGCATTTTTGCCTTTGAAAAAATCGCTCTGTTCATAGTTCTTATTGGAACAATATTTGATACACCCCAATGTAACTAAAGTACCTGGAGACCAACCTCAACTCCTACCGTTGGTCCAACTTTCAACATCTCATTGGGTTTTATCATCGAATCACTTTCTAAAAACTTTTTATACTGCGTTGGGGTTTTTTGATGAATTCCACTTTATGATTTCTAAGCGATGATTCAGTTATTGATTCATTACCCGTGTGTGTATGGACCAATAGCCCAATGATGGACCAAGCCTGGCACAAAACCTGCCAAGACTTGTCTTGAACAATTTACCAAACTTGGCCCAGGCTTGGGAATGATAAGATCAGGACAAGCTTGGGCCAGTGGTTTTGCCAGACCCGATCCAATCCATTGACCAAGCATCAACCAATGCTTCTTTGATCGCAGATAGGGATGAAAAAAATAACTGATTCATATTTCAGTTCATGACTTTCTCCCTCAGAATACCGTACATGAATTATCTCAAAACATTAATTATCGAAGAACGTTCTTCAAAATCAGTTGATATCCGTGTACGATTACATTTAAAAGTATCCTATTACCATTAAGTGAAATTCTATTCTTACTTAGATCAATGAAATCTAGCTTGGTGTGTAAAACTAGTGTGTAGGATTAATTATGGCAGGAAGATCGGGCCAGCTCTGACCTGATGGTTATCCCCAAGTCTTCAGCCATTGTAAATTCGAAATTCAGTCAATATTTATAAACATTGTGCCACTCATGTGGGCAATATTGGCACGATTGTTCTCAACAAATGCTCGATTTTTACACTTGTGCCAAGCTTGTACCAAATATAGTAACCATTTCAACAATATTAACAAATGTACCATGACTGACTATCCATTGGGAACAACGGGACAATGATGGAACAATATTGGCCCGATTGTTCTTCACGGAGGTTTGTTTCTGACACATGTGCCAACTTTGGCACAAGCTTGGTTTTTTTTCAGTCTTGGCAATACCTGCATGGGTACATAATCTTTAATCATCCATTCGATGCCATGCATTATCAATTGAATCCACTTTATAATCTGTAGTTCATCCATTCAATACAAAATTCCCTAAGAAATTACCTAAATGGAATAGATAGTGGTGGTAGACGACGTACGAATGGAGTGGTATTTTTGCTTCGTTTGTCTTCCCTCATTGGCCTGATACTCTCTTCCACAAAAGTTGTTATCGGATTGCTTGAGTAGTATCACAGATATATAAGGAAACACAAAAACGGAGCAAATATACCATAGACCTCTACGTCCTCTACCACCACTATCAATGTCATATAGGTGGTCTTATGGAAATTGTGTATTAAATTGGTTATCAACAGCATGAAATGAATGATTTAGAAATGTCTAGTACGTATATTTCTGTTGCATAATGAATATGTCACATTGCTTTAAGATAGTTTTTGAAATCTGAAAGAGTTATCAGAAAATTCTTGTTGGGGTGGGGGGGGGGGGGCTGTTTTTGGTTTCATTCCAGATAGTACAGATTTTATCTAGTCGGAAAATCTCTGTTGGATGCCTGGAACATAGTGTATGCAAATTTTCTCTGTCTGTCAGTTCTATTTTGTATGTATTTCTTCACAATGATGTCTTGAAAATAGTGGAAATTTTTATACAATACATGTTTGAGCAATCCAATTAGTGGTGAGTATGTTTGAATTTTCGTTTGTCTTTTGCTCATTTTCATAAATTGTTTGAAATCATCAGCTACTTCGAGCGCTATGAGCTGCTTTGAGCGCTGTGAGCTGCTTCAGCGTCAACTTATCGGTCAACTAATTTTCACTTTTCGGAATTTTCGAGGTTTATATGTATGTTCATGGAGATCCACTTTTCTTCCCTTTCGTTCTTCATTCTTTATTCCGATAATTCATTACGGTTCAATGATGAGATGAGTGATGGAAACTTATGGTTTCTTATATTACAGAAATTGTCTGAGGATATTTTCTTCATTCATATAATTGTTAATGAACTCGAAATCAGTATATTTGGTTCCTATTTGATTTCAATGTAAAGTATATCCAGAAAAAGAAGTGAAATCCCCACAAAAAACTTCAAAAAAGTAAAAAAAATAACGCCAAGTACATGAACACCCACAAGGAATAAAATATTAAAACATGAAGTCAAATCCCACAAAACATACAAATGTCTGACAAAAACCCCTAAAAGGTCTAAAAAAGTACAAAATAAACGTCTCACAATACACTTGGGAAGAAATCCTTGAAAACAATACTTCACTCTTTCCGAAAGATTACTTCATATAACAAATATAACATCAAAAAAATAAAGATTTGAAATCAATATGCGCTACCAAGTACATTTGGTTAACTAAATAATATTTGAAGATTTTTCTAAATGGTATGAGAAGTAGAAAAGAAGAGCATTCAAAGTGGTGCATGATTTTTAAAAACACACCTTAGTTTTGAACAAATATATAAAAGGGAGTAGAAAAAGAAATAGATTTATCCATTTCACATGCTAGAAACGTCTCTAAGTGATTTGAAACCATTGATGTGGACAACTTGACGTGGTCGATAGTAGAAGTTTTTAGTCTTAATTATATACAAATGAATTCCTGTAGAGCGTTAAACAAAAAATTGTAATGATATGATTTTAAGAATCTTCATCGGCCGTGCCAACACATCGATGTAATTCAAAACATTACTGGCTTTCAGCTGATTGAATTGTTTTCATCAACTCAGTCCCCGCGTTGGAGAGGCTCCCACACTGTCTGAAAGAAGAAATTTTCAAAATCGTATAATTTGTATATAATTCCATACAGTTTATATATAATTTATGTCTGAATTGTTTTTCTATACCTAGTTTGAGAATATTACGTTTTTTTTGTTCATCCAGTGGCACTTTGTCTATACTCAAGAGCCCCAGAAAAATATTGGCAATCGAGCCTCGCGCGGTCAAAGGTCGGCCCTGTTCCGAATAATGATAAAAATCAACCACACGGAAAAAAGAAAACACTACTGGTTACTGTGAATGACAGCGATCGGTTGAAAAACAAATGAAAACACGCTTGAATAATGAGGATTAGCGCGATCACAGGGATGGGTATTGTAATGAAATTCGTCAATGCTGAATGGGCAGTAATGAGGACTGGGGAACGCAATGCTGAGTGGAATGAATTTGAGTTTCAATGGATTTTCTGATTCACAGTAACCATTGCTGTTTTCTTTTTTCCGTGCAGCGGATTTGGTTTCAAATCACTTAGAGACGTTTCTAGCATGTGAAATGGATAAATCTATTTCTTGTTCTACTCCCTTTTATATATTTGTTCAAAACTAAGGTGTTTTTTTAAAAATCATGCACCACTTTGAATGCCCCCTCTTTTGTACTCCTCATACCATTTAGAAAAATCTTCAAATATTATTTGGTTAACCAAATGTACTTGGAAGCGCATATTGATTTCACATCTTTTTTTTTTGATGTTATATTTGTTATATCAAGTAATCTTTCGGAAAGAGTGAAGTATTGTTTTCAAGGATTTCTTCCCAAGTGTATTGTGAGACGTTTATTTTGTACTTTTTTAGAATTTTTAGGGGTTTTTGTCAGACATTTGTATGTTTTGTGGGATTTGACTTCATGTTTTAATATTTTATTCCTTGGGGGTGTTCATGTACTTGGCGTTATTTTTTTACTTTTTTGAAGTTTTTTGTGGGTTTTATAGTCTTCAATAAATTCATCGTTTTTGATTCTTGTTCAAAATGATATTGAATTCACAATGAATTCGTGTCTGGACATTCATATTCAATCAGTGGATAAAGTTTGATGATTCAATCGGCATACGATGTTGGTTGAATGTTATGTGGCCGAATGCTGGCCGGTGGGACATATACGCGCTGGGCCATCAAAGACTGCCAATGGAGGACCATCAAAGCCATTGCTGGCATTTATTGAAGACCCAGTACAGGGCCATCAGTGCAGTGTTTGCTGGGAAGGCTGTTGAAGATATACCATTATTTTGAGGTTATGTATACCTTTCACATAAATACTAGATTTTGTTTGATAATGAAATATTCGATATCCCAATAAAAAGTCTGGTCTGTTTATGAAGTCAGTTGGGCATTATCTTCAAAATTTATGTACAACCTTCATTCTCCACGAATTCTAGAAATTTATAGCACAGAATTTTCGTGAACGTACGTCAGAGGCAAATATGGCCATTCCATCTCTGGTCCAAATATGGATAGTCACCTCAGGCTCAATTCACCGGGATATTTTATCTGGGTGATTATTGTTGCGGGATGAAAGTCAGCGGGGATATTTTTGTGTGAGATATATTGTCCGGGATCAATTATCGGTGAGCCGCAACTTCACGCTGGTGGCTTAAAATGATAATGGAAATTTTAAATTTACTCCATCCCTTATCGCGATATTATTCGCAGGCATGTAAATATTTTGAGGATTTCAAAGGGGAAGTCAATTAACATGTTCCTTCTGAGGTCTTAATTACGAGGAGTACAATGTGTATGATTATTCTTATTTTCCCATTCGTTTACCTATTAGAATAAATCATTTTCTACTGAATTAATTATTTTATTCTTCCTAATGATATTCGGAACAATTTCTGTTGAGGACCATCACGGAAAAAATGAGTGATCCAAATCTTTGTTGCCTAGTATCTCACTTTGGGATGGAGCACAAATTCGAAAAGAATTCGTACACTGAATTTCAATAATTCGTTGACTTTGTTAATTGTTTTACCAACGGAATTCACTCTTCATTCTGATCGTCGATATATTGGAAATAGTCAATGAATTATTAAAATCTAGTGAACGAATTCTTCTCGAATTTGTGCTCGGTCCCAAAGTGACATACTAGTCAACGAGAATGTGGATCACCAATTTTTTCCGTGACGAAGCGTCCGAAAACGGATAAGATTTGGCTACACTGAAAAAACGTTTAGTGCTCACGAAGACGCGGTATGATTGAAAGCCCTGGTTAAAGAACTTTTTTCACCTATAAACCACAAACCGGGGTAAATATTCACCTCCGGGTTTTTTGCTTGTAAAATCGTTCTGGAAGCAGTAGTTTGACTCATAAATACATAATTTCTTCTTGTTTTTTCATGCCAAAGAGATCGGTGGGAAACAAATTCAATTTCATCCAAGTTTAGGCGATGAGAAATCGATTTCAATGGCTAAAAGTGCCGAAAACGGTCAAACCGGCATTTAACGGACAAAAATTCATAACTATTTTTCTGAACAACCGATTTTCAAATTTCAAACGGGATTTTGAAGAGGACGCATGATGCTTCGACAGAAGAAATACCATCATAGTTTTTGCCGAAAAAGACTTTTTATTTGGGACTCTGAAAATTCGAAAAAAAAATTGGGAATCTGATCGTTGATCATCAAAAGTCATTGGAATATGGAAGCACTGCTCTAACAACAATGAAAGGTTTCCAAAACGTGTTCGAATATTCTTGAACAGTTTTGAAAACGTCCAATGAACTTGGTGCTGTTAGGATATGTTATAATTTCAAGGTTGCACCAAATTTGATTACAAAGGCTCGACTGCGCTTTGTTACCAATGTCCCATTTTCGCGCCAATGGTTAATTTCTGTGTGGAACTCAATTTTATCCTAATTAATTTGATATCCGAAATCGTGATGAATCGAAACTACTATTTCAAAGCCTTAATGTTTTATTTCATCCTTTACCATTTCGGTAACTCTAAACTCACATCCTCTAATCTCGTCTCATATGTACTTATTCTTGTACCTTTGCAGTGGTCGTCTTTCTACGTCATGACAAACAGCTCTGGACACGTTTCGATAGAATTTTCCATGAAATACATGCTTTGTGACAGAATAGGGAAGAACCAGTTCAGTTGTATAATCATCACATTCCCTCTAAGCAAAGGTTTGCACGGAATACACAGGAAGGACGAGACTTGTTCCGTAGATAAATACTGTGCGACCATGAACTGCAAACAATTCAACTAATCACTATTGAATTCAGTACAATTAAGGAAATTGAATTTATATTGAATTCTCTAAACCTATTTTCTTGTTCATCGAAAATGTAAGTAATTTTGGAAACAATATTCCGATCATTCCTGCTATGTAACGCATTATTTATGACTGTGAGAATATCACCGATGAAAAAGTAGTTGAAGTTACGCAATGCCAAAAAGAATCAGTTCTTTTCCATCACGTACATGAATTCAGTTGCATATACATGAACATTGCATTTGAGGAAATCTAGCAACTGGTACGAGCCAAATTGTTTATCCCAAACTATTCAAAAGTGGCTCAATAAAATTACAACATCGCTTCGTACAGTAATTCTTCAGAGAATGTTGAATTGTTATACAAAGAGATATTTTGATCCTATCAAAACGTTTTTGAATAGTTTGAAATAAGAGATGTAACTCATACCACGGCGCTATTATCCCCTTAACGTACAAAAACAGGAACTTGCGGTTCTGGGATACTTCTCCCCCCGGCTATAATTTCACGGTCAAAGTTTCCTAGCAAATATTCCCCTATTAAAATATCCACCGAGAAAAAATCCCCAAAAGACATTTCCCGAGGATTTTTCTGAGGTAAGTTTTGGTTTAGGAAATTGTAGCCAAGGGAAAAAGTATCCCAAAACCACCCAAGGCGAAAAGTGATTCCTCCTCTCCCTTATATATGGCAGAATTTCCTGATCTTACATATAGAGAGGGGAGAAGCGGAATCAACCTTCAACTCGAGCGAAACACCAGATACAATTCGATGTTCAAGTATATTGAATTTAATATGAAGTGGATATGAAACTGAATTCATGCACGTATTTGAGGACATCTTCCAGTAAAAACAGTGAACTTCATGCAGAAATTTTCAACAGCATGGAACTTCTCTATATGCTACCATCTGTATCCTATTCTCACTCAATATTCGATGTCATGCAAAGGAAGGATACAGACAATTGCATACAAAGAGCTTCGACTGAATTTTGAAAATTCACATCGCAAAATAACATATCAAAATAAAAAAACATGCACAAATTCAGACCACATAAACTAGGATGGAAGCATCAGTAATGAAATAAACATCGGTAATGGAATGTTGTTTTTATTTCCCTCAATAATAATAACGTAGGCAAATATTGTGCAATGTTTTCGATACGCAGAAAGTTTGCGTACGCAAAAGCAGAATAAGAGAGTTTCAGCATATTTGCCGCATAATCATCTCAAAAATAACAAATTCCAAATTTCCAACCAATTTTTTTCCCAAAACTTTATTGAAGAAAATTTTTTCCCCGAAATTTTGTTGAAAAATTTTGTTTCTCAAATTGAAAAAGAATCTTCGTCGAAATTTGGACTCTGTACCGTAATAAATGAATGATTAAAAATTAAGCTCTGAAAATGTTATGCTTTTCCATGAATTCAATTGAGAGAAATTTTACCGAGAAAGTTTTGTTGTGAATTCCGTACTGAAATTATGGGTCCTGCTCACTCGTATAGTATATCCTAAAAAAAATCTAAAAATACATTCAAACGAAAATTCTCCAACAATAAGAATTTCGATAAGATACAACAGGATATGCTTCACTTGAAAAAAAAAAGATGTGAAATCAATATGAGCTGCCAAGTACATTCGGTTATTCAAAGGGTATGTAAACGATTTCTTGTATATTGTAACTTCAGTTTGTTTAAATTGTATTCAAAGCGATTTATGATTGCATTGAATTAACAATATATAGTGAGGTGAAACAAAAATTAGGTTCAACCATTTGACATACTAGAAACAACTCTGACCTATTTGAAACCCAACGTGTTGATCGGTTCTAATATGTTTTGAAATTTTTCACATACCAGAAACAGCGCTAAGTTATTCCAAACCAAACGCGTTAGTCGTTCCAAATAGATTTTGAAATCCACGTCAATGCGGAACACTTGGCGCGGCCGATGAAGATTTTGTATCCAACGTTTTGATCACATACTTTCAACAGAATTGTTTGAATACACTTGAGGCTCAAAACTCACGTAATCGGCCGCGCCAAGTGTTCCGCATTGACGTGGATTTCAAAATCTATTTGGAAGGACTAACGCGGTTGGTTTGGAATAACTTAGCGCTGTTTCTGGTATGTGAAAAATTTCAAAACATATTAGAAGCGATCAACACGTTGAGTTTCAAATAGGTCAGAGTTGTTTCTAGTATGTAAAATGGTTGAACCTAATTTTTGTTCCACCTCACTATATATTGTTAATTCAATACAATCATAAATCGCTTTGAATACAATTTAAACAAACTGAAGTTACAATATACAAGAAATCGTTTACATACCATTTGAATAACCGAATGTACTTGGCAGCTCATATTGATTCCACATCTTTTTTTTTCAAGTGAAGCATATCCTGTTGTATCTTATCGAAATTCTTATTGTTGGAGAATTTTCGTTTGAATGTATTTTTAGATTTTTTTTAGGATTGACCGCATTTTCATGTACTTGGCGTGATTTTTTTACTTTTTTGAAGTTTTTTTATTGGAATTTCAATTCTATTTCTGGATGTGTCCCTAACTGAACATAAATGAAATTCGAATGCTCATGTCTAATTTGATAGCGATCGTAGCGATGAAGAAAATGTCCTCCGATCATTTATGATATGAAAAACTCACTTGGGTTTCCATCAGTCATCTCATCATTGAACAGCAATAGATGAGCGACATAAAGAATGAAGAACAGAAGGAAATAAAAGTGAATTCCCACAAATCAATACATATGTGTAGGATTCCGAAAAATAAATATTAATTGACCGATAAGTTGGCGCCCAAAGCAGCCCACGATTTTGTTTCAAACATGTATTGTGCAAGAATTCCCATTGTTTTTAAAATATGATTGTTAGGAAAACGGAACAAAACAGATTTTACGAACAAAGAGAACTTGCACACAATATGTTTAAGGTATCCAACAGAAATTTTTTTGATAAAACGAGAATTTGTACCATTTGGCATGAAGTTGAAAATAGTTTCCCAGCAAAAATGTTTCAATGACTCTTTAGGATTATTTTAAAGAGTATCTTAAAGAGATGTCAAATATTCATTTATCATGCAACAAAAAGAGATATCTTCAAAATATCTGGTCAAGAGCATTTTTCAGTACTGTACAAGAAATTTTTTAGAATTTTGTGAAATATCCATCAAAATCATTTTGAAAAATTCTTCAAGAATATTTAGTCGGTTGTGGTATTATAAACGTATACTATGTTCTTCAAAATCACCTATAGAAGATTATAGTAATTGAATTGTTATTTGATGAGCAAGTGAAATTATTGCTTTTTGAAGAAATATATGTATGAGTCTTTAGCATTACGTGGCCAATTTCGTTCTTCAACTCGCAGATCATGAATAAATATCCACTTTGTACCTTTACTTCGTAACATGCACGTAAAGTTACCTTCGGAAATACTTTTTCCCTGATGAAAAACAACGGCTATAACTTTATAAAAATGTCATGCAATCTGGATTTTTGTGGTTGGCACTGCTTTTATACAGATATATGATATATCTGCATCTTGCCTGTTTTTCCTTCATCCACCTGTAATTCTACTCGAAGAATCTAGGGATTCATTATCAATTGAATCCACTCTGTAATCTGTAATGCCAACTGATAGTGGTGATAGCAAACTCACAGATCTATGGTATATTCGCTTCATTTTGTTTCTTTCTCATCCCCCTGAAACACTACGCAAATAATCTGATACCATCATCGGATAGATCTGTGATATATCCACTGCACTTTTACCTTTTCTTCGTTCGACTATGAGGTCACCAAATGAGATTGACAGTGACAATAGCTAGCATACAAATTTGTGATACGTCTGCTTCATTTCTGCTCCGTCTCCAGCCACCTATGATTCTACTTCAAGGAAATGATGAGCCCAGCATGTTGTAAGAATCTGTGGCATATCTACTGTGTTTTCGCCTTTGAAAAAATCGCTTTGATATACTTCAGTGTGACTGAAGTAACTGGAGACCAACTTCAACTTCTACCGTTGGTCAAACTATTCACATCTCTTTGAGGTTTCGTCATGAACTTCGCTCTCTAAAAACTTTTTATATTCCATTGGGGTTTTTTGATGGATTCTCCTTTCTGATTATAAGTGATGATTCAGTTATTGATTCATTACATAATCTTTAATCATCCATTTCATGCCATTCATTATCAATTGAATCCACTTTGTAATCTGTAATTCATACATTCAATACAAGATTTCCACAAGACCGCCTATATGAAATTGATAGTGGTGGTAGACGACGTACAGCCCTGGTTAAACAACCCGATTGAATCCGATAAAAAAAAATTTTATCGGAATGAATTGAGTTTCTGCATCGGAAATTCCCTATTGATATCAATAAGATAATTTTTGATTGGATTTAATCGGTCTTTCCCCAGTTCAAAAATCCGATTGAATCCGATAAGAAAACATTTAATCGGAATGGATTGAGTTTCTGCATCAGAAATTTCCCATTGATACCAATAAAATAATTTTTAACTGGATTTAATCGGCATTTTCCCTGGTGAAAAAATCCGATCAAATCCGATAAAAAAAACTTATCGGAATGAATTGATTCCTGCATCGCGATTTTCTTATTAAATTTCATTGGTTGTTAACCCAACCAACGAACGGTTTATATACATTATATACGCGCATTTTACATCAATTAAACAAACACATATAACATTTATTCAATCATTACGTATGACAAATTATTGCTGAAATGAATTCAAACGATCATTTATGTGTTATTAACATGGTGATCACCCATCCACCTTGTACCGCAGTTGTCGTTGCTTAACCTAGAAGATCGATCTGGAACACCCGCTCGCTCGATGCCGTGGTTCGCTTCCTATCAATGTGAACTAAATGACTGTCTTATGTCGGGATGGGTGTCCTACAGTAATAAGATTCAATTGGTAATAGTCCATTAGACATATGAGGGATTTTATCGGTCTTAATGAGAGCATGAGAGTTCATTAATAATAAAAATCCCAATGAAGACCAAGAGAATATTTTCCAATTGGATTCAATCGGTATTTTATGATGGATGAAAAATTCCGATTGATATCAATACAATATTTTTCAATTGGATTCAATCGGTATTTTATCAGTTATGAAAATTCTAATTGATACGAGTCAAATATTTTCCAATGGGATCCAATAGGTATTTTATCAATAATAAGAATTCCGATTGATATCAATGAAATATTGTGTAATTGGATTCACTTGGTATTTTATGATCAATGAAAATTCCGATTGACGCCAATACAATATTTTTCAATTGGATTGAATCGGTATGTTATTAATTATGAAGATTCTGATTGATACCAGTCAAATATTTTTCAATGGCATCCAATAGGTATTTTATCAGTAATAAGAATTCCTATTGATACCAAGAAAATATTTTTCATTTGATTCAATAGGTATTTCATTGATCATCAAAATTCTAATTGATATCAGTGAAATATTTTTCAATAGAATGCAATGGGTATGTCATTAATCATAAAAATTCCAATTGATACCAAGGAAATATTTTCTCATTAGATTCAATGGGTATTTTATGATTGATAAAAAATTCCGATGGATACCAATAAGATATTTTTTAATTGTATTGAATCGGTATTTCATCAGTCATGAAAATTTCAATTGATACCAGTCAAATATTTTTCAATGGGATCCAATTGATATTTTATCAATAATAATTATTCCGATTGATATCAATGAAATATTGTGTAATTGCATTCACTTGGTATTTTATGACCAATGAAAATTCCGATTGATGCCAATACAATATTTTCCAATTGAATTCAATCGGTATGTTATTAATCATGAAGATTCTAATTGATACCAGTCAAATATTTTTCAATGGCATCCAATAGGTATTTTATCAATAATAAAAATTCCAATTCGTACGAACACAATATTCTTTCATTTGATTTAATCGGCATTTTAATAATCATTACAATTATAATTAGTACCAGTAACATATTTTTCAGTGGGATCCAATGGATATTCCATCACTGATAAAAATTCCGATTGATGCCAATGAAATATTTTCTAATTGGATTCTCTTGGTATTCTATGATTATAGTTCCCCATTCCAGCAACTTTCCCATTAGTTCCAATACATCGAGGTCACCAGGGATTCTGATAAAAACCAATGATTTGATGCAATGAAAGAAATTTCAGAACTGAATCGGTTATTGCCGGTACATACCTATAGGGCTTTAGAATTTGTAAACTTGCCTATTATTTTCAATAAATTTGAATGTTGGAATAATCCAATTAAAATCCATTGATCAATGGAATCGATGCATCCTTAAATGCAGTCAGAAATCTCCCATAAGAAACCCATTCATCATTCAATTTCACAAATTTTCCCATTAGTTCCAATAGATTGAAATTGTGGAAACTTCCGATAAAAACCGTTTGCCTGATGGAATGGAGAAAATTTCAATCATCCAATCAGATACCTCTTATACAGACCGATAGATTATGTGAAGTTTGATTAATTCCCATAAAATGCAGATTTTTTAATTGGTGAATCCCCGATTGGAACCTATAGAAAAGAGATTCCGATAAACTCTTATTGATTTTGACTCGGGGATTGAACTGTTCCGATTGATCCTATGCAGTCCGATTAATTCTGAATCGGTTTCTATCGGATCTTATCGGATTTTTTAACCAGGGCTCATGCGGTGGAATAAATTCTAAAATTGAATTGGAAATTTCTCATTCAATGCTATTGAATATTCAATCCCGTAAATATTCCTTTTATTTCCCATAAATTGCACTGAAAAAAATTTCATCGAAAATCAATTATATTTTGTTGTTAGGGTAACTGAATGTCATAGTGAAGTCAACGAATATATGATCAGATTGACAGTATAATCGTTCACTTGACACCATGATGGTTGATTCAACTGCATGTAGTTGAGTCAACAGTGTATGTAGTTGAGGCAACAGTCAGATTCGGTTGGATATATCCAATCGTATTCTACTGTTGAATCAATTATATCACCGTTGTCTGTACCCACCTTTCTTTCAGTGTGGGATGATCGAATAATCCAATTGAAACCACCTATTGACCAATGAAATAAACGAACTCAAATCGAATTGGTTATTCTGGATAGAAACCCAGTAAGTCTTGAATTTTGTACAATTTTCCCATTGGTTCTGATAGACCGAAATCACCGAAAATTCTGATAAAAACCGATAATTTAATCCGCTGAAAGGAATTCTGAATTCGAATTGGATATTTCTCATTCAATCCTATTCAATTTTCAGATCCGTGAATGGTCCTATTATTCCCCATGAATTCGGATAGTGGAATAATCCGATTGAAACCTACAGACCGATCAAATCTGTACAAACTCTACTCGAATTGGACATTCTTCATAAAAACCGATTGAATTTCCCATTACGTAACATTTACGATCGATCCCAATAGCTTCAGGTCATGGAAATTTCCGATAAAAACCATTTGCCTCATGAAATGGAGAAATTTTCATACTCTCAATCAGATATCTCTCATACGAACCGATTGATCACTGAAAGTCATATTAATTCCAATAAAACAAATATTTTTCTATCGGTAAATCCTCGATTCAATCCTATATATACCACGTTCCAATTGATTCCTATTCATCTTGAATCGGTAGTTGAGCCTCTCCGATTGACCCTATTCATTCCGATTAATTTTAGATCGGTTTTTATCGGTTTCTATTGGACCTTCTAACCAGGGAGGTCTATGGTATATTTGCTTCTTTTTCAATTTTTTCAATCCGATAACAACTCTTGGTCAAGAAAGTATCAGGCCAACGAAGAGAGACAAAAACGACGAGAATATACCATTCGATCTGTACGTCGTCCACCACCACTATCCATTCCATTTAGGCAATTTCATAGGCAATTTTGTATTGAATGGATAAACTACAGATTATAAAGTGGATTCAATCGGTAATGAATGGCATGGAATGGATGATTAAAGATTATGTAACGAATCAACAACTGAATCATCGCTTATAATCAGAAAGTGGAATTCATCAAATATCAAACATAATCAGAACGTGGAATCATCCAAAAACCCCAATGCGGTATATAAAGTTTTTAGAATGAGAAGTTCATGACACAACCTCAATGAGATATAAGAAGTTTGAAAAACGTTGAAGGTTGAAGTTGGTCTCCAGGCACTTCAGTTGCATTGAAGTATATCAAATATTTTAAATCAAAACTATTAATTCAACAAAGCGATTTGTCTAGAGGCAAAAGCACAGCAGATATGCCACAGAACTTGACGACATACTGGACTCATCAGTTTCTCGGAGTAGAATCACAAGTGGATGGAGACAAAGCAAAAATGAAGCAGACGAATCATAAATTTGTACGCTAGCTATTTAGCTAGAGGATAGCTGTCACTATCAATTCCATTCAGTGGCCTCTTAGTCGAGTGAAGCAAACGCAAGAGTGCAGTGAATATATCACAGATCTATCCGATACTATTATTAGATTCATCGAATACCATCACAGGTGGATGAAGATGAAACAAAATGAAGCAAATATACCATATATCTGTATGTGAGCTACCAATACTATCAATTTCATTTATATTCAAGAATTCGATAACAGCCTTTGTCAAAGAAACCTACTGAATCTTGTACAATGTTCTAGTTGAAGTCAATGCAGTAGAATGTCGTTCATGTTGTTGTTGTTGTAGTCAATGTAGTTGATTGATGTCTGATTCTTAATCAAATTTGGTTAGATTCAATGGACTGTCCCATTAGATAATACTCTTCATCAAAAGTACAAAGACAATAACATTATATCAAACGTACCTTTTCTTACCAGACATCTCTTCATGGTTTTCTCTCTGAAGAGGGATGAAAAAGATTTGGAACAGTTATTTTAGAGCTTAGTTATTTAGTTGAGCTTAAGTATAGTCGATCAAGGTATGCAGGGAGGACAATGTTTCATTCATTCACTTCTCTCGGAGCAGGCTCAATATCATCTGTTTCATTATTTACTCATGATTCTATTGGGAAATAGTATAGATCAGTGGACTGTCCATCAAGGGTATGGTATATCCACTATAATTTTACCTGTAAAGAAATAGCGAATAAACTTGAATAAACTTGAATTACTCCTGAAAATAGCAAATACTTGAATAGTATGATCTTTTCCATCAATTGTCTACGATCCTAATTGGAGAAATTGACAGTAGCTGGCTGTCCGTCAGGAGTTATGATATATCCGTTATGTTCTGGCCTATAGAATGATTGCGGATCAATTTGAATCATTCCCCTTGAGCATACCCCGTATGATCCATTCGATCATCTGCCAACGACTCCAGTAGGAGGATAGGACAGTAGCGGACTGTCTATGAAGGAATTATGATGTTTCCGATATGCTCTCGCCTCAGAATTCATAAATTTGAATTATTTTCCATGACTACACCTTGTATGATTTTCTATGATTCGTCTCTGGTTCCGGTTAGAAGAACCACCAGTAGCAAACTATCCGTCACGGATCATGATATATCCACTATGCTTTTCCCTGTGAAGGAATCTTGCATTTTATGAATAATCCATCATACAGAGCTTACCTGTGTATATCCCAATTTTCTGAATGTAGCAAATAGATTTATTTATCCCCGTTCTCAAACTTTTTCTGTTTTTTTTTAAAAAAACCTCTTCATCATGTATTCATTCATTAATTCATGAATTTTTTGAAGTAATATATAAGAGTATATATAATTTCAAGTTGTTTATTTATGTTTCATTGTTCTGAATACCCTGTAGTAATCTGTAATAATGTAGTCACCTGTAATTTGATTATTCTCCTCATATTTTAATAACCTATCAACACATCGCCTCATTGACAGGTTATATTTGTTCACGTATTTACAATGTATAAACCTGTAGTAATCTTTAATAATAATGTAGTCACCTGTAATTCATTCATCTTTTAATTATTCTTTTGATATTTTAATAACCTATCAACACATCGCCTCATTGACAGGTTGTATTTGTTCACGTATTTACAATGTATAAACCTGTAGTAATCTGTAATAATAATGTAGTCACCTGTAATTCATTCATCTTTTAATTATTCTTTTAATATTTTAATAACCTATCAACACATCGCCTGATTGACAGGTTATATTTGTTTACGTATTTACAATGTATATGCTCTATAGGGAAAAAAATTCATCTACCAATCATTGTACAGGTTACAAAAGACTGACAAACCATTTGGACAATATTGGAAGCACCTTATTATACGTTATCATATTTTACATACTAATGAACAAATGATCCACTATTGGACATTCAAAGAAAGAAAGACAGAACAAATGATTTACTATTGGGCGTTCGGAGAAAGAAAAAGAGACAGAATAAATCTTTGTAGCATTGGAAATCGCCTCAAGGATAACAGGTCTTCGTGTTAAGAAGAAACCGATTAATCAGAAATTCCGAAAAGATGTTTTGATCGTATGAAAACTTGACACGTCTATATTTCGGTAACGGATGAACTGATCAAGTTCGTAGTGTGCTTAATCGAAAGTGTGTAATCGTATTATATAATGAAAGTGTGTTTATTTTTTTGTGACACACAATATGTGTCGAGTTATTGTGCATTGAACATTTTTTCAGGAGGTTAAATCTCGGTTGAGCAGTAAAAGATACACGGTAGCAGATGACTTCTGCTTTCTTCACTTAAAATAAAAAAAATTCTTATACATCTTTTTTTCAGGGTTTTTTCATATACTTGGCGTCGAGACGCTACCACGTCTCTTGATGCTCTAAAAACATCTCAATCATTCATCCATTCATTCGGTATTGAAAAGCGATTGTTTTTATCACTGAAAGCAGCGAATCCGAAATACTTGGAGCAATTTGGGGGGGCCTTTGGGTGGACCCAATGAACTCAACTATTCAATATCTCATATGATTATGACTGTATGGAATCATATGATATACACGGAGAGACCAAGTTCATTAATACCTGAGAAAAAAACATTAGATCTACTGAGATCTACACGAAGAAAACGAAACATCAGTGAGTATTTTTCCGATACGACTGGCTCGTGTTATGAAGAAAAAATAATTTTAACACTAATTGTCAATGTATGGACATGAATCAGTCATGTCTTCACAGTATTGTCTGTTGTGCAGACACGATTGGTTCATATGTCTACACAGTAACCAATGTTGCTAGACTTCTTTTGTTTTCATACGAGCCAATCGTGTCTGATGAAATGCTCACTAATGTTTCGTTTATCCGTGTAGGTAGATCTCTTGAGATATATGTAGATCTCTACAGAAATAAATTTTGGCAAAAACAATCTCCAGAAATCTTTTTGAATTTTCCCATATTTTTTTCGATTCCTTGCAAAATTGGAATCTCCCAGAGTGAGTGGATATCAGAAAACTCCAGAGATTGTTGCCAAAGTTCAGATGTAAATAGGGTTACCAGAATATCTCTTTTAAAGAAAACATGTCCTCCTTTTCTCCTCAGATCTTTCTTTTTCTTTTTTTTTGCTGAATGTTCTCTTTTGTTCTCTATTTTTTTAATTCAGCGTGAGAAAAATAATACTTGATGAAATTAATCAATTTTTCCACTTTTATGCAAAAATACTCATGGATAAAAACGAATTGTATACATTCAATATCGATACATATTTAAACCTCAATCAAATACATGTTGAAGCGTATGCGAAAGAATTGCGCACTTTTATACCATCAAAAAGTGATAGCGCAGCATTGAGCTCTATGACTACATCTTTACCTGTGCTAAATCCGGGATTTATAAGTCCATTTCTAAAAGAATTCGCATTCCCGTACGTTCTTACTTTTGGATCTTCTCTACAATTGGCTGGGTGCATACACCCAGAATTTAGAAAACCGCGATGGAAAAGTGGACTATAATATACTGGAGTGCGCACTCCCCACATATTCAATGGAAATCCTTCGTCAGAGAGAGAAAAACAGCAGTGAGTGCAAATTTCTGTCATCAATTGCAAGTTCTGACAAATATGAAAATAACCATTGATGCAACTTCTATGATTTAATTTTTTCATCAAACCTATTAGGTGTACAAATAAGTTTCCGCGGTTTGTCAAAAGATGGCCCCACCAGAAGGTTATGGGGAAATTGTCAGATGTAAAACGTAATATCCCAAGTTTAGTCATCTGGCAACACCATAACCTTAAAGTACTAGTGATTCCGTATCAGCATCACGTAATTTTTTTCGTGCAAAAATGTCAAGTTTTATTCCGAATAAGCATCATTTGCGGGAACTTTTGATTTACTTCTTTAATGTGAAAAAATCTGCAGCTGAGGCGCATCGATTGCTTCTAGAAGCATATGGTGAAGCTGCTTTAAGTGAGAGAAGTTGTCAGGAATGGTTTCAAAAGTTTAAGAACGGTGAGTTTGACGTTAAAGACAAAGAACGCAGTGGGAGGCCGAAAGTGTACGAAGACATGGAATTAGAAGTACTATTGGAGGAAGATTCGTCCCAAACGCAAAAAGAACTTGCACTTACTCTACAAGTGACTCAACAAGCAATTTCACATCGTTTAAAATCGTTAGGAATGATTCAAAAACAAGGAAATTGGGTTCCATATGAACTAAAGCCGAGAGACGTTGAACGCCGATAATGCATGAGTGAAATGCTGCTTGCCAGGAATAAAAAAAAGTTTTTGCATCGTATAGTCACTGGTGACGAAAAATGGATTCACTACGATAATCCAAAGAAGAGAAAGTCATGGGTTAAGCCCGGCGAACCATCAACATCGACAGCTAAGCCGAATATTCATTGAAAAAAACTCATGCTGTGTATTTGGTGGGATCAGCTTGGTGTCGTGTATTATGAATTGCTGAAACCAAGCGAAACCATTACTGGAGCTCTCTACCGAACACAATTGATGAGATTGAGTCGGGCACTTAAGGAAAAACGCGCCCATTACTACTCCAGACACGACAAAATTATTCTTTTACACGATAATGCTCGTCCACATGTTGCGGCGCCGGTAAAAACATACTTGGAAACACTCAACTGGGAAGTTTTACCCCACCCGCCGTATTCACCAGACTTAGCCCCTTCTGATTATCACCTTTTCCGGTCGATGGCACATGGTCTGTCTGAGCAGCGCTTCACATCATATGAAGACACCAAAAATTGGGTAGATTTGTGGATAGCGTCAAAAGATGAAGAGTTTTTTCGACGGGGTATCCGAATGTTGCCAGAAAGATGGGGAAAAGTAGTGGCAAATGATGGAAAATACTTTGAATAAAACGTAATGTACTTTTCCTTTACAATAAATTCCTAATTTTTTATAAAAAACCGCGGAAACTTATTTGTACACCTAATAATTCTAATCATAACTCTAAGAGAAAAAAATAATTCACAAAAATCAAAGCAATGTGTTTTTTTTGTAATACAAGAAATCAGAATCGATTGGGATTTTTGTTTCCTTTTCCGCTGATTTTATAATCATTCTTCCTTTCTCACATAGAATGATGAGGTAAAATCGATATTTAATTGAGAAGAATATGAATTTAGATAATTCATCTTAGTGGCAAAGTGTTTGATACAAATTAAGGAAAAATAGTTTCATTCTGACGAACTGTCCTGATGTGTGAGTCTTAATGTGATGATATTATAAACGTTTGAAGAATAAAAATGAATTTGGAGTAATTTTTTCGCACTTTCCACGCTGATGGTTTCATTCCTCTTCTTTTGGGAATGTTCTTTTTTTTTAGGAAAATGCCAGAGTCGAAAATTTTGCTGCTGCTTTGTCAATCCAGTCACTGAAATTGCTGCCCTCTTACGTCCGTTACGGTGGAGAACCCATATCGACAAAACCCATTGGGACCTATATGGGAATTTGTCGCTTTTTTGTCGCTAATTAGTTACCAAGAGTTTGATTTTGTCGCTCTTTTGGTTTTCGAGAAAATCGAGGGTACACCAAGGGGGCCGTTCCGCTAGAAAACCCAATATGGTTAATGAGTCGGAGCGGATTGAAAGTTATACAGGAATTTGTCGCTTTTTTGTCGCTGAAATTTGAGCATAGTTGGAATACCGTAGGCCCAACCGTTCCCGAGTAGGAGGGAAATAACGGATTTGGAAATGCAGGATATATGGGATACGAGAATGGTGGTGATGAACACACGGAGGACAATTTGATGACTTGATATGTGATAACGCACAGAAACATTTGAAGGTAGTGATGCAGGGGAAATCTTGTAATATGGATGTAACATGAATGTAACGAGGATATAGCAAACCTCAAATGGTGATTGATTGAACATCATATTGATAGAAACCGTTGTGCGACGAAATATTTCATTCACAATATGCGAGCGACAAAATCAGAATTCACTGGGAATTGGGAGGTCGGGCTGACACTGAACTTCGGTGTAGGTTTTTCTAGTCCAGTGAAGATTTTCAGAGAATATTCTTGGGTTTCGTGATTGATCGAACATTCCACTGATGGAAACCGTTGAGCGATAAAATATTCCATTGGAATTATCGGAGCGACAAAATCAGGATTCACCGAAAATTGAGAGATCAAGCTGGCCCGTCACTTCTATCTAAATTTTCCAGGTCTGGGATAGATTTCCTTAGAATATTCTTGGGTTTTGTGATTATGCGGACATTCAACTGATGGGAACCGTTGAGCGACAAAATATTGCATTGGAATTGTCGGAGCGACAAAATCAGGATTCACCGAAAATTGAGAGATCAAGCGGGCTCGTCACTTCTATCTAGGTTTTCCAGGTCTGGAATAGATTTTCTGAGAATATTCTCGGGTTTTGTGATTATTCGAACATTCCACTGATGGGAACCGTTGAGTGACAAAATATTCCATTGAAATTGTCGGAGCGACAAAATCAGGATTCACCGAAAGTTGAGAAATTGAACTGGCTCGTCACTTCTATCTGGGTTTTCCAGGTCTGGGATAAATTTGCTGAGAATATTCTTGGGTTTTGTGATTAATCGAGCATTCTACTGATGGGAACCGTTAAGCGACAAAATATTCCGTTCACAATATCCGAGCGACAAAATCGGGATCCACGAGAGATTGAGGGATCGAGCTGGCTCGTCACTTCTATCTGAGTTTTCCAGGTCTGGAATAGGTTTTCTGAGAATGTTCTCGGGTTTTGTGATCATTCGAACATTCCACTGATGGGAACCGTTGAGCGGAAAAATATTCCATTGCAATTGTCGGAGCGACAAAATCAGGATTCACCGAAAGTTGAGAAATTGAACTGGCTCGTCACTTCTATCTGGGTTTTCCAGGTCTGGGATAAATTTGCTGAGAATATTCTTGGGATTTGTGATTAATCGAGCATTCTACTAATGGGAACCGTTGAGCGACAAAATATTCCGTTCACAATATCCGAGCGACAAAATCGGGATCCACGAGAGATTGAGGGATCGAGCTGGCTCGTCACTTCTATCTAGGTTTTCCAGGTCTGGGATGGATTTCCTTGGAATATTCTGGGGTTTTGTGATTGATTGAACATCCCACTGAAGGGCACCGTTGAGCGACAAAATATTCAATTCACAATATCCGAGCGACGAAATCAGGACCCACCGAAAATTGAGAAATCGAGCTGGCTCGTCACTTATATCTGGGTTTTCCAGGCCTGGAATAGATTTTCCGAGAATATTCTTGGGTTTTATGATTATTTGGACATTCAACTGATGGGAACCGTTGAGCGACAAAATATTCCATTGAAATTATCGCAGCGACAAAATCAGAATTCACCGAAAATCGAGAAATCGAGCACGTTAGTCACTTCTAACTAGGTTTTCCAGGTCTGGGACAGATTTTCTGAGAATATTCTTGGGTTTTGTGATTGATTCAACATTCCACTGATAGGAACCGTTGAGCGACAAAATATTCCATTGGAATTATCGGAGTGACAAAATCAGGATTCACCGAGAATTGAGAAATTGAACTGGCTCGTCACTTCTATCTGGGTTTTCCAGGGCTGGAATAGGTTTTCTGGGAATATTCTTGGGTTTTGTGATTGATCCAACATTACACTGATAGGAACCGTTGAGCAACAAAATATTCCATTGACATTATCGGAGCGACAAAATCAGGATTCACCGAAAATTGAGAGATCCAGCTGGCTCGTCACTTCTATCTAAATTTTCCAGGTCTGGGATAGATTTCCTCAGAGTATTCTTGGGTTTTGTGATTGATCGAACATCCCACTGATGGGAACCGTTGAGCGACAAAATATTCAATTCTCAATATCCGAGCGACAAAATCGAAAGTCAGGAAAAATCGAGGGATCGAGCTGGGTCGTCACTTCTATCTAGGTTTTCCAGGCCTGGAAAACCTAGATATAAGTGACTAGCGTGCTCGATTTCTCAATTTTCGGTGAATCCTGATTTTGTAGCTCCCACAATTCCAATGGAATATTTCGTCGCTCAACGGTTCCCATCAGTTGAATGTCCGAATGATCACAAAACCCCAGAATATTCTCGGAAAATCTATTCCAGGCCTGGAAAACCTAGATAGAAGTGACGAGCCACCTCGATCTCTCAATTTTCGGTGAATCCTGATTTTGTCGCTCGGATAGCGTGAATTGAATATTTTGTAGCTCAACGGTTTTCATCAGTAGAATGTTAGATTAATCACAAAACCCGAGAATATTCCCGGAGAATCTATTCCAGGCCTGGAAAACCTAGATATAAGTGACGAGCCAGCCCGATTTCTCAATTTTCGGTGAATCCTGATTTTGTCGCTCGGATATTGTGAATTGAATATTTTGTCGCTCAACGGTTCCCATCAGTTGAATGTTCGAATAATCACAAAATCCAAGAATATTCTCAGAAAACCTATTCCAAACTTGGAAAACCCAGATAGAAGTGACGAGCCAGCTCGATTTCTCAATTTTCGGTGAATCCTGATCTTGTCGCTGGGATATTGTGAATTGAATATTTTTTCGCTCAACGGTTCCCATCAGTGGAATGTTCGATCAATTACAAAACCCAAGAATATCCTCAGAAAACCTTCTCCAGACCTGGAAAACCCAGATAGAAGTGACGAGCCAGTTCAATTTCTCAACTTTCGGTGAATCCTGATTTTGTCGCTCCGACAATTTCAATGGAATATTTTGCCGTTCAACGGTTCCCATCAGTGGAATGTTCGGATAATCACAAAACCCGAGAATATTCTCAGAAAATCTATTCCAGACCTGGAAAACCTAGATAGAAGTGACGAGCCAGCTCGATCCCTCAATCTCTCGTGGATTCCGATTTTGTCACTCGAATATTGCGAATTGAATATTTTGTCGCTCAACGGTTCCCATCAGTGGGATGTTCGATCAATCACAAAACCCAAGAATATTTTAAGGAAATCTATCCCAGACCTGGAAAATTCAGATAGAAGTGACGAGCCAGCTTGATCTCTCAATTTTCGGCGAATCCTGATTTTGTCGCTCCGATAATTCCAATGGAATATTTTATCGCTCAACGGTTTCCATCAGTGGAATGTTCGATCAATAACGAAACCCAACAATATTCCCTGAAAATCTTCACTGGACTAGAAAAACCGACACCGAAGTTCAGTGTCAGCTCGACCTCCCAATTCCCAGTGAATTCTGATTTTGTCGCTCGCATATTGTGAATGAAATATTTTGTCGCACAATGGTTTCTATCAATATGATGTCCAATCAATCACCATTTGAGGTTTGTTATATCCTTGTTACGTCCATGTTACATCCATATTACAAGATTTTCCCTGCATCACTACCTTCAAATGTTTCTGTGCGTTATCACATATCAAGTCATCAAATTGTCCTCCGTGTGTTCATCACCACCATTCTCGTATCCCATATATCCTGCATTTTCAAATCCGTCATTTCCCTCCTACTCGGGAACGGTTGGGCCTACGGTATTCCAACTATGCTCGAATTTCAGCGACAAAAAAGCGAAACTACTTGGTCCTACTTTCCCGGTCCGAATATTTTTTTATTCTATTTCCCTACTCCACAATCTACTACTCTTACATAGAACCTGATTCTTCTACAATGGGAGAAAAAATCCTTGGAAACATTGAAATCTTCACTTGAATACTCGTAATGAAATGATTAGTTAATTCGAATGGAATTCCGTTGAATCGATCAAGTATCCATTTTCATTGACAAAATATTTTGTACGATATTCAATATTTGTTTGATCGAATGAATATTCTGTTGATTCAATAAAATCTCATTCAAATTGATATTTTGTTGCGACTATTCAATTGAATATTTGATTGTTCCCGAAAATTTTTTCTCTCAGCGTGTCTTGGATTTTTTGAATAATAATATTACATAAAGCGCATTTTCTATCAATTCGAAAATGTAATTGAACAAAAAAATTTCAATTCAATTCAAATTAGGTCGGTCAAACTGATACATTTTCTATTCGAATACGAATCTAATAATTTTACTTGATTGAAATGAAATATGCATTTTATTCAAATGAACACTCTATACATTTTAGATACATATAAATTATCATTTTGAGACAACCGAAAATACTGATGCAGAGAAGTAATATACCACTATTAATAATAGCATTTCTGATAATATCTGCTGTGGGTACCAACACTGTAACAATGCCTTTACACTTGCTCATTGATTTTAACTTGTTTTTTCCTTTTTAAACAAAAATTTCGAATCCTATCGTTTAGTACTGAATCAATTATTCTAATCATTTTTATGAATTGATTTTATGATCTGGCAATTTGTGTATCTATGCGATTGGTACCATGTATCAGTTTCAAGAATTGACCATTTAAATTTTCATATTCGTAGCACGTATGAGCCCATAATGGCCCTAAGTATCTCACACAATCCATGTAATGCAATAATTGATGTATATTTATTGTACAAAACTGAATTCCATACAATAGTTGAAATTTTCTGACAAATCTACATAATAAATCTCTAGCTGTTTCCATCATTTGCGAAGTTACTTGTTCAGAGCTTAGAATTTTTAATGCTAAAACTAAACGTGAATAATGCTCAAAATAATCTCAGCGCATAATCCCTTCAAAAATAGGCATGGAATAGTAGAAGAAGCAATGTTTGGATTCCGGTGCTTTCCAATGAGTCAAATCTATGACTGTTCGAGGCATGCGGTGAATAAATTTATAACATTGATCACATTATATAGTGAATGTGGGCATTTCTATGCTTTGATTCGAAAAATGAAATCATCATTTTTTTGAAAACACCACTATCGACACCGACGATCTATAGCAATATTTTGACGAAATCTGGCATTAACTTTGAAAATATTGAATACCTTCTTACTCCCATCACGGGCTGATTCATAGTCGCTGTTTCCGCGCACTCGATACTTTGCTGAGAAGTTCCTAGCAATAATTGTTCTACGTATGGATAGACGTGGGTATAACCCTCGGATTGCAACTGAATATTTTCGCCTTCATATAGACACATACTGCACCCATAGTTACCATTGAATTGTATGAAATTTCAATCCTACCCATCACATTCTCTACAGCTCTCGTAATCTTCCGTATTCTCATGTAAGAATTCATTTTATAAATATTTTCATTCCTAGCTACTGAAAGAATGAAAAAAGGCATATTTTCGGGCTGCATTATTCTCCGTGTAGAGGCGGTAAGGTCAAATTAGGAGGTAAACCTTGCGGCTGCTTTGCTCCTACAAGTGGTGGAATAGGAAATTTCTACCACTTTTAGGGGCAAAGTAGGAGATGATATTTCATTGAAACAGCTCCTACTTTCCTATCTAATGCTCGTACTGAAAAGAGGATTATTAGCAGCAAAGTGGAGGCAATATTCCGACTCGGGTCTCCATTGTATCGGCATTTGTCTTCGGCGCTGACTTTAATTAAAACATGGCTAGTTTTGGTTAAATCTTGAAATCAGCTAATTTTCAAGATGGATGCTCTCTAAATTTCTACACTGTTAGAAATTTCTGATTGAACTTCCAATGACATGTAATGGAAGCAAAAGTTATTCACATAACTGAAAAATTTATTGAAATTCCAATTACATTTGAATGAAATTTCAGTTACGAAAATATATATTATTGTATGATATAATATAGCAGAAATTTAAAATTCAGTTGTGTGTCAATGAATTCTCATTTCAATCGCCAAGAATTGGAGATTTCATTCACAAATGTACATGAAAAATGTATTGAATTTAAAAACATTTCTAACGGTGTGAGAGTGAAATTTCCACTCCCAATTTGGAGTGGATTGTGCTGTCACTTTCCAAGAGTGATAAAATCATTCTAATAGAGTGAACCTCTTCACTTTTTCAACTAGAGTGAAAAGTGTCACTCGTAATTAAAGAGTGGTTCATATTTCACCTGTTCGAAGATTGAAATACCACCTTTCTGAGAGTGAAATATCCAAGTTTATTTATATTCAATCGACGCTTCAAAATTATTTGAAAACTCAATGTTTTTTGAGTGACGACGTGAGAAATATATAATTCAAATAACAAAATTCCTTCTGTCCACACTGCGGGATGAATTCTTCACCGGAGGTAAATAAAGTAATGTTATTGTATGATTTTCCGAACTTTTACAATACTTCTCGTATACACGTAATCCAACAGTATTGAGGTTAGAAAATTACGTAGGTTGAAAATTTTCCAAAGTCAAACTTAAATTCTACTCACTGGCATATTATTGATGAAATATTCGATGTTTTACACATTCATTACTGATGTTAGATTGATTCAAACATTCATTAGGTCTCATTTCGTCATTATTCGCACATACTGGTCCATAGGAAATCGAACGAGGTACCCCACATACACACTTGTTACAACTTTATCGTTCGTCCAAACAAGTGTCGGTTTAGCTCAGGTCGATTAGGCATCGGTTATGTAGGTCAGAATATAGGTAACCGGTTTGATTCCCTCAAAGGTAGTGCACAAGTTCTCTTACTGCAATAAGTGATTCAGGAACATGCGAAGTTAAGAATGTAGTGAGATACACAAAACATTTTTTTTCATCCTCTTCACAAAATTAATGAAAATTTGTAACAGATTTCACCTGAAAGACATATTACAAAATCACTCGCATTCGTAGTGAGACTTTCCACTCTTAGATATGCGGTGAATATTGTCAGTCTGATGCAGAGTTGATGAAATCACTCTTTCCAGAGTGAAAAATAACTCCAACATAGAGATCTGTAATATCACTCTTCACCATAGTGAAGTTTCACTCTAGTAGGACAGTCTCACTTCTAGCTGGCTAATGGAGTGATAGTTCACTCTCAAAGAGTGAAATTTCACTCCAAGAAACTTAGAGAGTGTGAGTTTCACTTTTTACCGTGTACGTGCATAAATTCAGTTTCATACACATTTTACATCAAATTTGATGTAAACTGTAGCATAATCTATAGGTTTCTCATGGTTTTGTACATTCCATGTAATGTACTCTCTAAAATCTTTGGAGTGAGATTTCACTCTTTAGCCAGCCAGTAGTGAGCCTGTCGAATTTTCGGGTGAAATTTCCACTCTTTTAGAGTGATATTCTAAGGTTTGAGGTTAGAAATTCACAACCACTTCGACACTAGAGTGAATTTTTCACTCTAAAAGAGTGAGAGGTCACTCGAAACGAGTGTAAATTCCACTCGGAGCGGACAGGCTCACTTCTGACACTTAGTGGAGTGAAACGTGCGGTTTTTCACTCTTTCAGATTTAGAGAGTAGAATGTGTATGAACCTGAATTCACGTACGTAATTGAAAAAAACTTCCAGGTATTCCTGACAGTGTACGACGTTTTCTGAGCATTGAAGAAACCTCTCCTACGTTTTCTAAACATTCCATAAACGTTCCAGTGGCACGTTGTATGAAGTCAACATTTATTTTCCCAAACATCTCGAATTTTCATTGGACTCAGTCAAAGTGAATGAAGTTTACTCTGACTCAGAATAACTCTTGTTCAGTTTGACCGCACCGTTTCTCAGTCGTTGATTTTTCCGGAACTCGTTCCATTGATTCAGCTGGGAAAAAATATTTTATCAGGGTGATATTATTATCGGGCAAGGGATCCTCGAAAGTTAGCTGGTCATCGACTTTCAAAGCTCTTGCCACATTCAGGTGAATGTTTTCCAGCATTCCGCATGGTTTGACTATTCCCCCGAGCACCCGACTGTCGGCTTTGAACTGTAAAGTGGAGCGAGTCTCATTGGACGAAAAGAGACGTAACGTGTATATACAAGATACGGGGTTTAGACAAATATCGATATGCGTGTATACTTGAATGTATAAATGTTTATATGTGTATATTTCTTGTATCGCAATCCTGTTCGCACCTGACGTGAAAATACAATTCCAACAGACAGCGATATTTTCATAACGGGGAATAGGTTTTACAAGTCTGTAATAATATACTGTGTGATGGCAACAATAACGATATTATTATTTCTATTCAGGTTTATTCGAATCTTTGAATTCCATCAAAAGGTAAAGCTGTTTCGAACTATTGCATCAAAGATATAAAATTCATAAAACAGGATTTCCACAGTCGTGGATTGCTTATTTGCAATCGTGCATAACCAAATGTAAGAAAATGTAAATCAGGCACGCTTCTGGACTCCTTTTGCAACTTCTAGGCCATCTCAAACAAGGAATGTTACTTTCCACTGTGATGAATTATAAAATCCTGAATTCAACGAATACCATCGATATACCATGACCTTCAGCACTTCATTCTGATTGCTTTTCTTCTGTTCTGTTCTCGCATATACTGTACACTAGGAGTTGCCAAAACTTCGTTGGAATAAAGAGAATATATGTGAATGCGGATGACTTATACACAACTCTGAAGTTTCTCTTCTTTTCAAAGTAAATTCAGTAGAGTAGAAAGGATAAGAGTTTTTCTGTGTGATTGGAGTTATATTTCATATGAAACCAAAACAGCGATACATAGCCCCATGATGAAATTTTCCATCCCAAGAATTTTGCCCATTCCAATATAGTTAGTCAGGGAAAAATTGTGTATGCATCCTGTGAATTCAAATAGTTCTATATACTGCATTAATGGAAGATTCGTCCAGTTTATGGTGCATATTTTCATTTGAAAGTGATAATGAATTTAACGCAATTTGTTTTTCTCTTCAACGAGAGGAGAGCTAGGGAGCAAAAATAGTCCACCAATACCTTTTTCAGCACGAATTGTGAATCTTAGCCTCACCACCTTGAGAATTAACCCTCCGAGAACACACCTATTTTGTGACCAAGCTTCAATTGTTCGCCAGTTTGAGACGATGTGTACGATCAGTGTCAAAAAACAATCAGTTGTACTTGAAACATTGACAAATGAATTGGTATACAGGGTGGCGCAAAAGTCTGGAAATACCTCGATAACTTTTGAACGGGGCATGATAATTGGTTCAAATTTTTTTTGAATCGGAGGTTTTTTTTATCCCAATCTTGGCATCACCCAGAATCAACGGCGTGGACGTGTCGGGAACCTGATTCCTTGTGAGTGTGTGTGAGTGTGAGTGTGCGTGTGCGTGCGTGTGTGTGGAAATCGGTGTGTGTGGGTCACACAGGCCCATACGACCGAATCACCCACACACATTCACTCACTCACTCACTCACTCACACACACACACACACACACAGGGAATCAGGTTCCCGACACGTCCACGCCGTTGATTCTGGGTAATGCTAAGATTGGGATAAAAAACCTCCGATTCGAAAAAAAATTGATCCAATTATCCATTTCCGACACGCTTTTTCAAGAATGAATTTAAAATTATGAAATTTGGAATCTGTATGCTGGAGGTTCTCACAAATATTTTGCCGTTCAGTTCATTCCAATACGATCATCCAGAGCAGAGAAACAGATCGTCCCATACATGGTACACTATGACTCAGAGCACATAGATTATCGATGAAGTAACTTTGAAATGAAATGGTTTATTTAATACGGAAAAGTACAATAACATAATACTCATCTTCATAATAATATATACATATGAAAATATCAAAAATTTATATTGATGTGCGATATGGATGAGTTTGAAACATCAAATTAAATTCAAAACATCCACTGGTTTTCAAAACGTTTTCCATATCAATTTCGTGTATGGAATTGTGAGAAGCAATTTTGATTCCTCCCACAACACAGATAGATCTTACATTTCACGGATCTGATAAATGTTTTCTTTGAGCATTCTGGATTTTTATATCGAGAATTAGTTTTAGAATCAAAAAATTCAGATAAACGATTTATATTATCAAAACGAACATCTCCAATGGGTTTGATCTGTACGATACGTTTGCGAGGAATCACAGGTGCTGGGGAATCACTTGATGGGCGCCCTCTTTTTTTTTATATTGTTACTGGCTAAAATCAAGCTTTCTGCCAAATATTGACGAAAATGTATAAGGTCAAGAGGTTCCTTGTTCGGTATACCCATGAGCGATGCATCTCGTTTATATTCTAACCACGAATTGACAACTGCCATATCAATACCATGGCTAATCATTCTCACCGTCCATTTACGAGTTCTTATAAAGGATCGATAAATTGATACCAAGAAGTCAAATTTATCCACTCCTCCCATATTCTCGTTATAATTTCGTATGACTTCAGGTCTTGGCACGTTGATATATCCCTTGTTCTTCTTATCCCAACGCTGGCATGTGTCAGGAGTGCCAAAACCCTGATAATTGGATCCCATAGTTACTAGGGAAGAATCATACCATTTGGTGAGAATATTAGATCCATCTTGACTGATTCTTCCATGTAACCACGCGTTTTGATTTTCCTCATCATTTTATCTGTGGTGAATGGAGGTTTACTAAACCGATTGATTCTGATTGTTCCTGAAGCACAAATTTCTGCTTTCCAGTCTGCCTTTGAATGGAATCATTTGTTCATCAATACAAAGATGTTCTTCAATTTCCAATTTTTGACAGTGAGATGAAATAGAAGTGAACAGTGGTCGAACTTTCCAAAATCGGTCGGTATTATTGGGATCTTCAGCATCATTATCGATAAGATGTATATTCTGTCGCAGTTTGAAGAACCGATTAATTGGCATATTTTCGCAGATGATTGGTATGGAAAAGCGAGGTTCCCAATAAAGTCGGACCCTGGAATAAGAACAGTTTCCCATCATTATTGTTATTCCAATGAAAGTTTTCAGTTCATCGATCGTTACTGGTGTGAAAGGATATTTTTTTGTACAGTATACAAATTTGTTGCATTCACAATTGAATCGACAGCTCATTGGTAATATACTCTCGAAATATTCAATTGGATTCTTTAGATTGGTAATATGCCGTTTGGTTGATTGAAAAAGTGCCCGAGGAGGTGTAACGACGAGCCTTTCATCCAAAGAATTTCATTTTTTCTAGTCAAATTTTGCTCTTGAAAAAATTCTCGTTGAATATTCAAGTCGGTTTCAGAGCTGTGAGAGACTACTTCATGCATTGCATTGGTACCACTTTTACGGATTCCGAATTCACATTCATTTTTACTGATATTGTTGTCGCTGTTCTCGTCCTCATCCGAATCACAATTTTCTATAATGAATAGAACTAACATATAATATATGTATATTGTACATGATGTATCTATGACGATATATATTGTATGCCATGTGTTTTTTTTGAGAGCGATTATTTTCAATTGAGAAAAAAAAGAATTACTCTGGCTTCCGATTATCTTGTCATTTATGAACATGACCATAGTGCCCAAGTAGCACAAAAACTTCTCAAATATGCTAGGGTTGACCTATGAATGGGAAAGGAATATGCAAATAAGACTACTTTGGATGAATTCGTCATGATATTCTATGAAGGCGCATAGCATATAATTATTCGGAACAGTCTCATTTGGAGGTTCTACGCATGTTCGTAGGATTTTTCAAACACGTTCTCAGCATTTCTAACTTCTTATGTTGCTTGGGTGATGACAATATGAATTGAATATTGAATAACAAAAAGGAAAGAAAAAAAACAAAGCAGTCTTTTTCAGGCTTTATATGAATTGAAATGAGAAAACTATGCACAAAATGAGAGTCTCAAATGAGAAAAAACAAAAACTAACCAATAATCTTGTACTTACCTACGACTTCTTCAGTTTCATGAGAATACTCATCGTTATTCTCATCCATCAGACCTTCAATTCCTGAAGTATTACCATCATCAATCATTTCCAATAATGCATCTTTGAATGTATGTTTGCCACATCTGGCCCTGGGCATTTTGGATTGATTTATCTCCATCATCCACCTTACGATAACCAAAGTCTAATGAGCAAGCAGCGAAAATTGAAAAACAAATGACGATAACCAAACGTGAGGAATATACATTCAGGCGTCCTTGTTGATTGGCTGAGGAAATTAACTTATTCGTAAAGTCATAATGTCACATATATGGGACGATTCTTTGAATTATAAAAATGACTATTCAGAAATATTTTTCACAAAACTATTGCACCATATCATTTTAAAAGATCATGTTGATGTGAAAAAAAATATAACATCATTTATATTATAATAGAATATGGTGAATTATATCCGTAAATATCGGAAGCGAAATGAGATAATTGAGAATCGTTGATGAAATGACTTTTTGGAAAATTTTTGAACTTATACTAGTCACTTGCGAGAATCCAATACCTGATGAAATGGTAGTCAATACCTCCGCAAAGAAGTAAAAATAATGCTCAGTGAGCTAATCGATTTTGAAGATATCTTTGAGCGCGTTTTTTGGAAAATATCGTCCCATATATGGACAAGGTGTCGGAAAGGGTTAATATGCCCCATTCAAAAGTTATGGAGGTGTTTCCAGACTTTGCCACATCAGAGCATGGAAATTACGATAACTCAGCGGAAAATGATCCGATTTCAAAAAACAAAAAACCGTTGGATTTGGGTCGGAAACCCCTATCGAATGACGTATCACAAGCTCCTCGTCTCTCTGAGGTTTTGGCCCTCTTCCCCCCCCCCCCTATCATCTCCTACAGGACAGGGGAACTCAAAGTCCCCCATTAAGATAGCCCTTGATCCCTCCTGTGGTTCAAAAAAAATTCAATCTAATCATCATGCCCCGTTCATAAGATATGGGGGTGTTTCCAGACTTTTGCGCCACCCTGTAAATCAAAATGCATTTGTTATAATCAACATTATTTGAAAAATTCTCCAAAGTGCTTGAGGTATGCACTGTTGGAAAAGTCTGCTTGAAACTTCATAAGAATATTATTCAATTCAATTCAATTCAATTCAATTCAATTCACTTTATTTCTTTGAGGGTGTACATCCTTTTCTGCAAGGGGGGTAAACAGTGATACGTTAGGTACTTGATGCTAATATGATAATGAGTACATTCGCAATTTATGGGCTAGAAACTCAACAAGGACCAAGAGCTAAGACAGCCAAGAAGGAGTGAACACGAAATTTACAGTACAAAGCGCTCCGAAGTTATCGTTTGAATGAAAGTAAGAATACTATCGAGTGACTATTACTTACTGTGGTTGATTTCATTCCGACAATATAAATGCACGCAGTTGCAACATTTGAGTGACGTAGCAAGGAATCATTTTGAGATCCCTTATAGAGACTTCATCGAAAATGTCAATAACTCTTCGAGCAGTGCCGTTCATGTTCAAGGAGTTGAGATATTTCGTTCTGAGAAATTGGTAAATTGGACATCTGCATATTAAGTGATTGACATCCTCTTTTCCTTTGAGGTTACAGATTAGACATAACTCCTGCGACTTGATATTATAGCTATTACCTCGGTATCAAAACTTAAGTCCGTAGTTATTCGCAAGTTTACAATTCGCAACAACGTGCTGCCATTCAAGGGGGCACCGATACTCCAGATATTTAGAGGAAGCAAGTACTGGGTTAACGTGGAATAGGTTTTGGCAAAAGGAGGGATTTTGATATCTTCTGAAGTCCTCATTTCGCAGGGTGTCTGCCAAGACCTGGAAGAATGCATCATGTTGCTCTTTTAGTGATACTAAGTTGTTCCATCAATCTGTGCACCCATTCCGACTGAAGATGTCTCTGAGCTGCGCCACCCAATTAAGGGAATCTATGCAGGCGGAGACAGCAAAAGCTCCCATAGTCTGTCAAAACATAATCTGGGGTATCGGTGCGGCGGCATGTCAAGTACTTTTTGTAACCAGCCCTAGACTAATTTCATACCTCCATGATACACTGGCAGTAAACCGAATTCCAATCTGATTGCGTGCCCAAGAGTATTCCTTGGAAGTGCAAAAAGCATTCCAAAGAAGTCCGTTTGAACTATTCCAATATTTTTGCTGTATCTGAGGCCTCAGATTGGAAAACTGTAAAAGAGAGTAGGTAGTGTCATGGCTCCATATAACTTTAGCTTTGTCATCCAGGTATCAGATTTGCTGAACACGAGCAATGGCAGCACGGCCCCTGTAGCTCTCTTGGCTTTTTTCATGGCTGCTTCCACAGCATTCGTCCCAAGCGAAGAACTACAGATTTCAATTCCCAGATACTCAACCTGGTTGACAACCTCTATGCGCTCAGTATCATAGAAATAGGAGATTTTTCGTTCGCCGCGTATGTTGCCGGATTCACAGAAGAGAATTATCTTAGTTTTAGACACATTTACTAAGAGTTTATTCGCATCACAGTATTCTTTTAGGACCTTAAGTTTCCGCTTTAGGTCAGCCTGAGAGTGTGCAAAGACGATGAGGTCGTCAGCATAGAGGAGCATCAGGATATCTATTAGGTTATTTAGGAGCAGGCCTTCGCAGCCTTTTTCGCGGAAAAAGGACTCGATGTCAGCGAGAAACAGATTGAACAAAAGGGGACTGAGCGATTCTCCCTACAATATGCCTTCTGTGATGTTAAACGAGTCCGAGGCCATTTGATCTACTTTTACTTGCGCGGTCGCTCTATCATATATGAACTTTGATATCCGAATTATTCTGGCACTGACACCAAGACTATATAATTTAGACCAGAGAATACTGTGGTTGATCGAGTCAAAGGCCCTTCTGGAGTCTATAACTAAATCGTAGGCTTTTCTTCCCTTCTTACTTAGATGGATTTGTGTGACACTCATTGTGTGAAAAAATTGTTCTGACAGCTTCTTTTGGCACGGAATCCTGACTGGCATTCCGGTATCACGTTTGCATTTTCAGACCATCGTGACAATCTATTCCTTATCAATGTCGTGAATACTCCCGTTATGGTGTTGATCAATGCTATGCTTCAGTAGTTTGCCGGATCACCCTCCTTATGCAACATGGTTAGCAAGGACCTAGGCCATGATGCAGGAACGTCTTCAGATGCCAAAACTCTATGAAATAACACCAGCAGATAGGGTTGCCAGTTTTCAGGAAGAGCTCTAAGGCATTCGTTCGGGATTTGATCAATGCCAGGACATTTAAAGGGTTGGAGTTTAATCAATGTCTTTTTTAGTTCGGCCAGCGTGAAGTCCGTATCCAGATACGGGTCAGAAACTCCTACAAATAATTCATCGGTTCGAGCTCTAGGAGGGAAGGTCTCCGAAAGATAGCCGTACCAGTCATCTGGAGAAATCGATATGGGCTTTCTTGATCGAGGTCTGAACGCCCTAATTGCCTTCTAGAACTCAGTAGGATTTTTGTATTGGCTAGTTGGTCTTTTCGGGCCTTGGTGAATTGAGTTTCCTTATTCTTTAATGTCATCCTGTACTCACGCTTCAATTCAAGCATCAAATCCACATCAGATCGATCTGCAAAATTTCGTTTCCTGCAAAGTTTCAGCGCAGAAGCCAGTTTCCTTTTAGCATTTGAGCAGTCAACATCGAACCAACCGGCCTCTTGTGGCTTTGTTCTGTGATGGCTACGGATCTTGATGAGATCTGCTGCTTTGCAGGCATCTTGAATGGCACTGATGAGGTTATCAGCGCTCTCTAAGGTATTGTTTTCATTGAAGTCAAATTGTATCTCTTCAGAATAAAATAAAAACGATTAGTAAATTGCAGCGTGACCAGGGTTCCATTTCAGGTAGGTTTTTTTTTGGATATGCCTACCGTCGTATTACAATGACTTGGAGAAGGAGAGATGCGAGTATACCAATTATCAATTTCAAAGGTTGTCCTAGTCGGAAAGTGGTTCGAGAGTGTTGGAAGGAACAATATTTCAAAATCTTCGGTTTCGTCCAACAAGTTGGGTAACATGAGGTCAATCGTACTTCCGCCACTGGGATTTCTAAATGTAAGCTGGTCAGGGATATCACTCCGGGATCTACCATTTAGGATCACTAGACCATTTTCATCTATGAACAGGAGCAATTGTTTGCCCCTAGCGTTGCATATTCTGTCTTGTGAACTTCGGGAGCTTGTAAAACAAGTTTCACCGATAATCTCAGGTGATAGGTCATTGAACTGGGAGACCCTTGAATTGAAATCCCCGCCCATGATAATAAGATCGTTTGGGAAGCCTAGTGACAAATCAAGTACAGTTGACTGGAGCAAATCAAGAGCCTGGTTCAGATCGAGTGACGGCTTGAAGTAGACGATGCCTGAAATCATATGTTTTTTGTTAAGTTCTAGCCGTATGAAAATCCAAAGGTGACATGAGTCAAGGATCATTGGTTTGGGTAACTTTTTTGTAACCAGGACAAGCAAGCCTCCACTTGGCCTCCCCAGATTCTTTTCCTTTGTCGCATTTGCCCAGGTGCAGTGAAAATTATCCTCCATGCAAGATTTGAGCGAGATGGGATTGGTTAGCCAGGTCTCTACAAGGCCAATTACCTCATAATTAAGAAGCTCCAGCGCATTCTCTAAATTTTTTATCCCAGTACAATTCCATGTGATAATTCTGAAAGTGGATGATAAGAGGGCGGAAGATTAAACTTCCCGAGGTTCTATTGGTCCATACGAGGCAGACACTAATCTTCTTCTCTGCATTTTTTTGATCGTTTTTTGGCACTCCTGTGGTCTCAGCTGCAATGTTTTCAGTCCAGGCTGGTATAGACTGAGGATGTGTACCGGCTTCCTCCGCTGCATTTTCTGGATCTTCTTCCCTCGCAGGAAGAAACGTAGCTTTTTCTTCGTCCCAAATGTGCATCTTGTCGTTTACGATTACTTTGTTCCCGTAGACTTCGGCTGTTCCGTTTTTCTTGATTATTTCCCAGGCAAAGTTACGACCTTGATAAGCTACTTCCCTTTCTTTGGTTGTCAGGTCGTTTTCTATGGAGATTTTGACGTTTCTCAGTTTCGTGTTCTTCAGCTTCATAATTGTGTTCTTGGCTTCCAGAGATGCCAGTGTGATGAAGACTCGTTTTTCTAGTCCCAAGAAGAGTTCTTGCTACCGAGACTACGGATTCCATTCCAAAGGAATTTTGAAGGAAATTGATAACGTCCGTAGTACAACTTTTTGAGTCTGTTTGTAGACCAGTAACTATCACATTGCGTTTTCGAAGTTCTCTGTCATGCCTTTCTAGGAGTATGTCTCTCTTTTTTTTTCCCGAGCCAGTAATTCCTCGTTCATTTCTCGGAGCTAAGTGTTCTCTTGTTCGATGGTCTGGAGTTTCTTGCTTATGTCTTCTCGTAGTTCTCCAATCTCCTGACGGAGATCTCCGTATTCCGTGTCCCTTCTGGAGTCAGATTTTTTAATGGTTTCTAGGATTCCCTTTAGTATTGCATCCATATTCGTTGTATCCGGTGTAATAGGAGAGGATGAGATAGGTGGTTTCTTTTTGTTTTGATGTGTTTCGCCGCGCAAACCTGATGGGCCTTGTGGATTGCTATCGTCCTGAGGAATCAAATCCTCGATGCCAGATGGTGAAAGAGAATCTTGGAGTTCTCGTTTCCTTTTTTGAGAAAAAAAGTAGTCAGTGATAGCACTATCACTGTTTCACGAATCCAGCCGAGAGCTTCGGATGGCCGTCCCCGAGGCGTTACCCGTGAGTTGATGCTGCCAGTGCCAGAAGGCGTGACAAATTCGGCGCTGTCTACATGACGGAATTGATTTTTAACCGTGGGAGGTGTTGATCCATGATATGCCTCGCCCTCGGACACACCTGTATTATAATGGAAGACTTGATTAGGAGCCTGTAATGTTCTCTTTTTCTCTTCATACTTCTTTCTCTTATGGAGAAGGAAGGAGGAATTGAATTTTTCATTAAATCATAGATTTAGTGAAATATGCTTCAAGCATTCTTCTTTAAGCCTACCAGTCTTCTCCTTGTATAAATGCAAGTTGTGTGAATAGAATATCCCGAAATTCATCCGTATTATTGACCGATAATGACACGATAAGACGGAGAGAGTGGGTGGTTGTTGAAATGAGCGATACTACTTTACATGAAAGAAGGAGGAAGAGTTTATTTACAACTCATATAACAATCTTTTCACAAATGATGTGGAACATCTTCCTCCACTGGCGTTGATCCGTTTGCCAGGATCTAAAACAATTCGAAAAACGTCTCTTTCACACTATACTTCGCGTTATAATCTTTACGCTTTTGAAATAACACTCTATGAGGAACTTGTAACCACTCTGACCAACATATGAACACTTTGAATTACGAAACTTGAAGTAAGTACGTGTCAATGCGCACATATGATTACCGTAATCTCAGTGTGAAACCGAATGTTCATTATATCCCGCTTGCAATGAGAAGGATTCGTGAACATACGCATCTGAAAAGGTAAAGATCTGTGAGGACTAGCCTCTTGAATTGAGCGATTCGTTCAAGACAAATCGAAACTGATAGTAAATCGTGAAATAGCAAAGTAGTATCAAGTTCGTCTTCTCTTCATTTTTGACCTAAATTTATATCGTGAAAGGTTTATTTTGAATCACGTGCGCCTCCAACATCTATCGGTTTTGTTTATAAGGTTTTGTTATCGAATTATCGGATGATTCGATCGACCGCGACTTTTCTTATCATTGGTTGTTCCTTAATCGAAAGACGCGATAGCGTCTCGACGCCAAGTACATGAAAAGAACCTGAGAAAAACATTTATATAATTATTTTGAAAAAAGCTGAAAAGTCGTACGCTACCGTGTTTCTTTACGCGAACACCGAGATTTCGTATAGTTCAAAAATCTAAAATCACTATAAATCAACATACATTTGAATATCACGAATAACTAATCAACTTTTTTATGTAATTCGAATACGCACTTCCGATTAAGCACACTACGAACCTGTTCAGTTGGAGCAATACTGAGATATAAACGTTTTTCAATTTCATGCGATCAAAATATTACGATTCTGATCCATCATCGTCATCTTTTTCCTAAATACCTCAGATCTTCGCTAGAACCAATTCAGGCCGGTTTTCAATTTTCGCTACTTTTTAGATAGGTTTCCAATGATACCCATGTCATTCTCTCTCTTTCTTTTTCTTAACAGCCAATAGCGTTCATTGTTCATTTCAGTATAATATGGTATACGTTGTATACAAATGAACAAAGATCTGTCAATGAATGATGAAATGCTGTGTGACAGGTTATATATATATATATGTATATATATGTTTTGAAAAAAAACCGTGAGTGTTAAAAATCATGAAATCGAGTTGTGTGTATTATTCAAAAGTTCTTTTCAAGAGCTTTCAATTTATACTAATACTAATATATCATTCAATTTCAAATTTTTTGGCATTCACACTTTTTTGTCAATCAAAACGTCATCAATATGGTACGAGTTGGATGAATTACAGGGTATCACATCAGTTAAATTTCATATTTTTCATTTTCACAATTCAAAACGTATCAAGCTTAAAAAATAATTTGTATATCAATCATTTTTTATTTGAGGTTAATTGGGAACTATTCCAAGAAACATCAAACAATAAATGATGAATAATAATTATCGGTTATTATGGAATAATTTGAATCATCATCATGAATGACTTAGTGAATAATGGCTCGTAATGAGAAAGTGAACTCATCATGAGAAAACCCCAATGAAATATAAAAAGTTTGAAAAACAAAAGGTCAAGTTGCTCTGCGATTACTGATCAGGTTGGTCTTCGATTACTGATTACGTTGCTCTTTGATTACTGATCAGGTTAGTCTTCGATTACTGATTACATTATCTTTAATCATCCATTTTATGCCATTCATTATCAATTGAATCCACTTTATAATCTGTAGTTCATCTATTCAATACTACATTGCCTAAGAAATTACCTAAATGAAATGGATAGTGGTGGTAGACGTCGTGCAGATCGGATGGTGCATTTGCTTCGTTTTATCTTCTCTCATCGATCTGATACTTGATTCTAACAAGAGTTGTAATCTGATTGCTTGAGTAGTATCACAGGTGTATAAGGAAACACAAAAACGGAGCAAATATACCATAGACCTCTGCGTCGTCTACCACCACTATAAATGTCATATAGGTGGTCTTGTGGAAATTTTGTATTAAATTGGTGATCAATAGCATGAAATGGATGATTGAAGATTGTGTAATGAATCAATAACTGAATCATCCCTTATGATCAGGAAGAGGTATCCATCAAAAAACCCCAACGCAATATCAAAATTTTTTGGAAAGTGAAGTCGATGACAAAACCCAATGAGATGTTGAATGTTTGACCAACGGTAGAAGTTGAGGTTGCTTTCCAGTTACTTTAGTTATATCGAAGTATCTCAAATATTATTTCAATAAAAACTCTTGAATACAGTAATTTTTTCAAAGCTGAGAATGCAGTAGATATGCCACAGATCTTTGCAACATGCTGGGCTCATAAGTTTCTTGGAGTAGCATCACAAGTGGCTGGAGACGAAGCAGAAATGAAGCAGACGTATCACAAATTTGTATGCTAGCTATCTTCACTATCAATTTCATTTGTTGGTTTCATATTCGAATGAAGAAAATGGAGAAGCGCAATGGACATATCACAGGTCCATCCGATACTGGTATCAGATTCTTTACGTACTGTTTCAGGTGAGTAAGAAAGAAACAAGATGAAATGAATATACCATAGATCTGAGTGTTTTCATTTTCATTCTCATCTTCAGCAGCAGAGTCCATCCACCGCAGATCCTTTGGTCAGGTCCACTTCAAGGTCCAATTGGCGAACAACTGAATATATACAGTGAACTAAAATATTGTGACATGAATCTGAAAACATCCAAAATACATTTACAACACAATAACACTTAGGAATCATTCATTGGCGTTTTATTTTAACAGAAGTAAAATAACTTTGTATTTACAAGAAGAAAATATATATCAATCGTTATGTTATGTACCACAATGATCAATGTCGTTGGGTAGCGTCATAGGAAAATGAAGAAAAGGCAGAAGTGCAGTGGGTATACAAGTCCTTGCGTTGAATAATACCACTATCAGATTCTTCCAACAGAATCATAGGTGGATGAAGAAGAAGCAAAAAGGATGTAGATGTACCATACATCTGTACGTTAAATCCTACCATGATCATTAGGTAGCGTTGAAGGAAAATGCAGAAAAGATAGGAGCGCAGTGGATATATCACAAATCTTTGCATCGGGTGCATTCCACTGACCAATTGACGAATGATTAGAGAGACTGTTTAGGATCAACTCGACGAGAATTGAGCAGATACAATATTCTGATTATAGAAATGGTTGCAGAACAACTACAGGTGAATTTGACTGATGTGACTGGATGTGACAATTCATTCTGAATGTTTTCTTCCAAAGTTCCATCTTTTCAGTTGTTCCATCCAAGCTGGATTATATTTGTGTTCTTACAAACCATCATTTTCATCTTTAGTTATCTTCGTTTTGAAATTATTCAATGCTCAAATATCATCAATTTTATCAAATTGACATAGAGTTTTTTGGGTTGAGAGATTTAGTAACTCTAAGATCTATGAAATGTTCAAAATGTATTCAAAGTGATTCATGATCATTGAAAAGCAATACTGTATCAAATATCCAAACCATTTAATATTCGTGATATTTGAGAATTGAATCATTCCACAACCAAGATAAGTGAAGATGAAAATGATGGTTTGTAAGAACACAAATATAATCCAGCTTGAATGGAACAACTGGAAAGATGGAACTTTGGAAGGGAACATTCAGAATGAATTGTCACATCCAGTCACATCAGTCAAATTGACCTGTAGTTGTTCTGCAACCATTTCTATAATCAGAATATTGTATCTGCTCAATTCTCGTCGAGTTGATCCTAAACAGTCTCTCTAATCATTCGTCAATTGGTCAGTGGAATGCACCCGATGCAAAGATTTGTGATATATCCACTGCGCTCCTATCTTTTCTGCATTTTCCTTCAACGCTACCTAATGATCATGGTAGGATTTAACGTACAGATGTATGGTACATCTACATCCTTTTTGCTTCTTCTTCATCCACCTATGATTCTGTTGGAAGAATCTGATAGTGGTATTATTCAACCCAAGGACTTGTATATTCACTGCACTTCTGCTTTTTCTCCATTTTCCTATGACGCTACCTAATGACATTGATAATTGTGGTACGTAACATAAAGATGTATGGTACATGTGCATTCTTCTTGCTTTTTCTTCATCTATCTGTGATCCTATTAAAAGAATCTGATAATAGTGTACCTAATGCAAGGACCTGTGGTATATCCACTGCACTCCTGCCTCTTCTTCATTTCCCTTCTACGCTACCTGATGATATTGATCGTGGTGGTAAGTAACATACAGATGTATAGTATACCAGCATCCTTTCCACTTCTCCTTGATTCACCTGTAATTTTACTCAAAGAATTTACTCACTGAAAAAACTTTTTCACCTGGGTACTCAGGAATAAGGATATTGGATCATATATAATCCAGGGGCCAAAATACTGATGAAAAATCAACAGAAACTCATGCAATCAACGTAATGGGTCTTCCTAATGTTGACGGTGTTCCTTCTCATTTGAATGCAGTAATGTAGTGTATATTGTACTGTACTTCTAAGACAAAACAATTACTTTTATCTGACCCCAATGACATCATAAATATTTCAATTCAGAACTACAATTCGCGAAAAAATCTTGATATCATAGCTTTAAAACAGCTTGCAGGTCCACAATACTTGCATAATCACTCACAAGATGCAGGAGAATTCATCGCTTCTATTTGCGAAAATTCTATGGCCATTAAAAATTTAATGAAGCACCAAATAACTACCATAACGGAATGTACGAAATGTGAATATACCGGAAATATTGTTGGTCCAAATTGTGTTGTACGTCTTGCGCTACCTCCAATTTCACAAAAATCATTTGAGTTTCAAGAAATATTCAAGTTCAATTTTTCAACATGGAAAATTTTCGAAGATTCTTGGGACAATTGTAATACCTTGCATCAAACTAAAAGATCATTCATAACAGCGTCAGAGCGATATGTAATTGTGCAATTGATGATATTTAATCACAATAATGTTGAAGCAACAAAGGTAGAAAATATACCCTGGTGAAAATAAAGCGTGCATTTGAAGCGTCGCATCCCTGCTCAGAATGTCATATAGAATCGTATAGAATATCATAAAATATGATTCAAAAACATGATAGAAACTGTGAATCTTATCATGTTTTTGAATCATAATCTATGATATTCTATACGATTCTATATGACACTTTAAGCAGGGATAGGAGTGTTATTACCGTCACATGAGAGTGTATTAAGAGTCAATTGGCGCAGTTGAGCGTGGATCGAGCGTGAAGAAAAGCGTTCATGCACGCTGTACTCACGCTTATATTGAAGTAAGCGTGCATTGAACGTATATTGGCCAGAATCACGTTATTGGTACGCTGTTTGAACTTTATGTGCACGCCGTTTTTTCGCCAGGGTAAACATTAAAGCAGTACCAACTTCAAAAAGTAAAATTGCACAACACTTTTATAAAGTTATAGCTGTTGTTTTTCATCAGGGTAAAAATATTTCTGAAGGTAATTTCACATGCATGTTACGAAGTAAAGGTACAAAGTGGATATTTATTCATGATCTGCAAGTTGAAGAGCGACATTGGCCACGTAATGCTAAAGACTTGTATATATATTTCTTTAGAAAGCAATAATTTCGCTTCATCATAAAATTAGAATTAAATTACTTCAATATTTCCAGTTTTGAAGAATACAGAATACCTTCATAATACCATAACAAATCAAATATTCTTGAAGAATTTTTGCAAATGATTCCGATGGATATTCACAGAATTCTGAAAAATGTCTGGTACAGTACTAGAAAATGTCTTCAATCTGATATCTTGAAGATATATCATTTTGTTGCATGATGAATATTTGACATCTCCTTACCCAGATAGCGAAAGTTCCAAAAACTATTGGGTTGGCAACTAAGTAATTGCGGATTTTTGTTAGGAAATCAGAGACACTTTTTTCATGGAACTAAATAACTTTATTTTGTAATGTATTGCCCATTTTGATCAATGACCTTTTGCCATCTTTTAGGCAGCATCATAATCCCACGTTCATGAAACTTCTGGTTTTTATTAGCAAAAAACTGAATCAGGTACGATTTGACATCATCATCATTACTGAAATTTTTACCATTCAAGGAGTTTTGGAAAGATCGAAACAGAAAGTAATCAGATGGTGCAAGGTCAGGACTATAATAATATATGGTGGATGTGGCAAAACATCCCAACCAAGCTCCAATAATTTTTGCCGAGTGACCAAAGATGTGTGTGGCCTTGCATTGTCATGATGGAATACAACACCTTTTCGATTTGTCAATTCGGGCCGCTTTTCTTCAACTGCATTGTTTAATTTCGTTAGTTGTTCAATGTAGACATCAGAATTGATCGTTCGGTTGGGTGGTAAGAGTTCAAAGTAGACAATCCCTTTGTAATCCCACCAAACTGATAACAAAACCCTCTTTTGATGAATATCAGCTTTTGCTATTGTTCGAGTTAGTTCACCTGGCCTGCTCCACGATCTTTTCCGTTTGATATTGTTGTACACAACCCATTTTTCATCGCCAGTTAACAGTCGTTTTAAAAATGGATCATTTTCATTACGTTTCTTTAGCAAATCGCAGATGTTAATGCGTCGCGTTAAATGCATTTCTTCCAGTTCGTGAGGAACCCATGTATCGAGTTTTTGAACATAGCCAAGTTGTTTTAAGTGATTTTCAGTGCATGTATGTGATACATGAAGTTTCTCTGCAATCTCACGTGTTGTACTGTGACGATCCGAATCGATTGTTGCTTTGATTAGGGCGTCATCAACGTCAACTGGACGACCAGAGCGTTTTTCATCTTTGAGTGAAAAATCACCAGAACGGAATTTGGCAAACCAATTTTGACACTGCCATCCTTTTAAGGCTTCGTCACCATAAACAGCACATAACCTTTTTTGAGCTTGCGATGCGTTTTTCCCTTTGCGGAAATAAAAAAGCAAAATATGACGAAAATGTTCCTTTTGATTTTCCATTTTTCAACGAACGCCAAACGAAAACTACGCAAACGATCAAAAAATTTTGTTACTGATTGACAGCTGAATTGCCAACTATCAAATAACAAGATGTGTTTTACATTCGTACTACGTCTGCAAACCTAAAAATTCAACTGACACCATCTATGAGTGAAATCCGCAATTACTTAGTTGCCAACCTGATAGATCCCATTGAATCCTTCTGGAACCACAAAATGAATCACTGAAATGTCAGTAGAATGGAGTTCTTGGAGAATTCAAATCGCCTTTTGTCATACTATATACAGTAAAATATACAGTATGAGAAAAGACGATTTGAATTCTCCAAGGACTCTATTCTGCTGACATTTTAGTAGTTCGTTTTGTGGTTACGAAAGAATTCAATGAGATCTGATTTTCGGAACTTTTGCTATCTGCTACTTTTCACAATGATTCAAAAGAGTGACCGAAAAATTTTGGCTGGAAAGCTATTTTTAGCTTCATGCTAAACAGTACACATTCTATCTTGCAGAAAATTTCTGTTGGATACCTTGAATATATTGTACGCAAGTTTCCTATGTCCGTAAGATCTATGTTGTTTCGGTTTTCTTACAATGATTTCTTGAAAACACTGGAAATTTCCGCACAAGACATCTTCAGCACAATATCGTGAGCTGTTTTGAGCGGCGTGAGCTACTTTGAGCGCTGAAAACTCAGGCGCTCAGTTGAAAACACGCTTGGATGATAGAGGTTAGCGCGATCACAGTGATGTGTACTGCAGTGAAATTCGTCAATGCTGCTTGGACATTGACGGTTACTGGGAGACGCAGTAATGGACGGCGTGAATTTGATTTTTCATGTTTTTTCAATGAATTACTGCGATTCACAGTAACCATTGCTGTTTTCTCTTTTCCGTGTAGAGGAATCATCTGGTGAAAGGACGACAAGGCGATGAAACCGCCGAAGTTGCAGCACGATAGATGAAAATTTAAGTGCACGCTCTCTGAAATAGAGCATTTTTGAGATATGTAAGAACCTACGATAGAAGACAAACCAGTCTTAATAATACCTCTTCAGTCTTCGGTCTCCAGTTTTCAAGGAAATCATCACGAATTTTCAAAGTTCTTCATTGAGTGATTAAAACTTGAACTCTCAACGGTGTTCCCTTATTACACGGAGACTGTGTAACAGAATTGAAGGCTGAGAGTTCAAAAGGGCCTAACCCACATCGAAATAATTTGTCAGGAGGTGATGAAAACGCTCTCATCTTTCTTATTCGTCAAAATCAACAGATTCATGAGTGATTTTACAATTAATTTGACCCATTCTGTTACCCTGTATGAATTTTTTCGGAATTTATGCATTCTTCTTTATTTTATGAGTACTCCAAGTATTCAGGGGCCTAACCCAAGGGGGTTTGAGAGTTCAAAAGGGCCTAACCCACAAAGTCATGATCTTGATCTTGTCTTGTCGCGCATGTGGTATTAGTTCCGCTTTGAACTCGATACACCATTAGTACAGCGTGTTATTATTGACTTTTATATGTTTAAATAATACTCATTCATGAATACTTCCTAATAATTCATAATCCTTTTGAAAATAAATATGTTAAGATATAGTCGAAACATTCGTAGAGAGTGATAATTAGAGGATTTCGAAATCAAAACTCACATTTGCCAACGAAATTACTTTGAGGAGGGTGTTTTTGGTCGCTGATTACAAATTCGTTGTGAAAATTTCCAAATTCAAAATGGCGCATCTAATATGGTGGACCGAAATTGACAATTCATCGGATTTCCTTCGAACTGGTTATCTAATGGTTTTTGGGGTCGCTGATTACAAATCCGCCATGAAAATTTCCAAATTCAAAATGGTGGAGCCAATATGGTGGGCCGGTTTTAGGAAATTTCATAGGATTTCCTTCAAACTCGATTCCCAGAAGGTTTTGAGGTCGCTGATTACGAATCCGCGGTAAAAATTTATAAATTCAAAATTCTGCATCTAACATGGTGAACCAAAATTAACGATCCATCGGATTTTCTTTAACCTGAATATCTTTGAGTTTTTGGGGTCGCTGATTACGAACCTGAAGTCACAAGTTCGAAATTCATAACGGCGGATCTAACATGGTAGACGTGAATTTCAAAATCACTCGCACCCACTCGGAGGTTTTGGGGTTTACTAAATTCGAATCCAAAGTGAAAAATCCAAAATTCAAATTGATGGTTCAAATACCAAAAAGGTAGTCGACGAAGCTCAAAAACTCACATACTTTTGCTTGGAAGTATTCATCTGGTGACTTTCACGGTTATTGACTCTACTTCCGAAGTGGGAAGTGAACTAGTTCGGAATCCGACTACTTATTGTCCGCCATATTGAATCACCATTTTGAATTTGTCAATTCTATTGACGGATTCGCAATCAGCGACCATCAAAACCCCCGAATAACAAATTTCAAGCGAATCCGAGTGACTTTCAAATTCGTGTCCGCCATTTTGGATGCGCCATTTTGGATTCTGAACCGAGTCAAAATAATATTGAACCATCTTCATCGTACCTGTTCGAAAGGAGAAGCTTCCGCACGTACAATTTTACCTCTGATTGTGATATACTCTTCCCCTTTGCGACGTGAGTCACGACGCTTTTTGTTCTTTTCGCTCATACTCCACTGTTTTATGAGTTTCGCTTGCGAATAAAACGCCGCAATGCTCAGAATAACTTGGGCAATAACAACTCGTTCGCAATTTTTAGAATCAATTTGTAGCGAAACAGATATACACACTGAAAGTCGTCAACACTTATACCGCTCAGAACATTCCGATCAACAGGGTAGGTGAATTTCACAATATCAACAAGAAGCGATCGCCAAGTTGTTGACTGAACACTCAAGTATGCACCACTTTTGATAGATGACATTCTCAAACAGAGGATTTCGTGCAAACCTACTCGAAACGATGAAAAACATCGTTTTTCCATAACACTACGTATGGGGTTAGGTCCTTTTGAATTCTCAGAACCACTCGGGTTAGGACCTTAGAAATTTTGACTCTTGATTACAAGAAAACCACGTCGAAATTGAAAGCTTTGATAACACCTCGATATGAAGGCTCAGAATGACAATCCGAAAATGAATTGAAACCAATTTCGAATTTTGTGTGGGTTAGGCCCTTTTGAACTCTCAGCCTTCAATTGGTAAATATATAATATGAATTGTCTTTCATGAGTTATTTCCCTGACTTAATTCCTCTTCTGAAATCTTAACAATCAAAATTCATGAGAGTATTTGCTCAGAATGTGTTCTTGATGCATGTCGTTTATTAATTAACAATTTCATTTCTCCATTCATCGAATAAAATAAAATCATGTATATACCCATGTGAAAATGGAAACACGCGCCGCTACCGGCTGAGTCCTGTTACCGGCAAATCCAAAACTGCCACTATGGAGCCAGTTGAATTGACGGTACTGGCAAGGAGTCAAAATCATAACATTTTACATAAGGGCCAGTAGAACAACAGCGTTGGTACCGATTTTTAATGTGAGCCAACTATGGCGGAACCCTGACATGACAACAGAACCAATTATTCTGCCATGCTACCTTTCCGCAGTCAACCAGAGTCCACCAATACTGGTACCATATCGTCTATCGAACATATTGAATCATGATACCAACTCTGGCTCAATGCTGGCACGACTCCGGCTGACCACAACAGCCGAGTTGCCAAGATCATAATTTCAACATCAATCGACTATCGATTTTGTAGTCAGCCAGAGTTATATCAATATTGGCACGTCGCCGTCTATTACACATATCGCATGATAATACCAACTCTGGCTTAGTACCGGCATGACTCCGGCTCACTACAACAGCCAAGTTGCCAAGATGGTGATATTACCGTCAGTTCACTACCGATTCTGCAATCAGTTAGAGTCATATCATTACTGGCACATTGCCGTCTGTTGTACATATGGAATGACAATACCGACTTTGGCTGAATACCAGCGCGGTACCGTTTCTCTACATCCTGGGTATTGTCCAGATAGTATTCATTCGATACTGACCCTATACCGTCTGTCCACGCGAGCCAATACCGTCTGAAATCTGGCGAATATTCGGCAACAGTTGAAAAACGGTAATGATTCTGAACAGGCACAGTTGTTTTTGCCGAACTTTGGCAAATACAACCTCGCCAGTACCGCGCCATTTGTCAACTCTGGTTATTTCCACATGGGTAATATTCCAACAATACGTCTCTTGCGAGAGATAATAAGGAAACATGTAATCGCAAATTGTAATTTTGCGACTGCTCGTATTTGCGTTTCTGGTTATCCGATTGCAAAGAAACTTGAACCACGTTTTATTCACGATTCCATAGTGGTTCCATACAAGTTCCGTCCGAATTGGTGGACAACTGTGAAAAGGAATGTTTCCTTAGTGTGGAGAAAAAAGTTTTCCTTCGTTCTATGTGACCCTTTGATTGCAACCAAACAGATATAAATTGGACGTAACAAGTTTCCCATTTCAAGTTGTCTGGAATCATCGATATATAGAACAGCAGGAATTTCATCCCCCAAGCGTCTATTGCCTATAATGACAATGGGCCCCAGGCTGGGTTCATCCTCTTCAACCCAGCATTGGGGAATGACGATGGGGTCGATGTTGGCTCAATCTTGGCCCTGTTGTGCTTTCCCATACAATTATGGTTGGTAGAAAATGGAAATAATGAATCTTAGTGCGGGCACATTTAAACTTGGCTCCAATTTGAACCAGCGTGAGGCCAAGATTGGGGTGAATTTATATCCTGAGCATGTATGTACAATCCTCAGCGTGTATGAATTTTGGTCCCACTTTGGTCCAGTCTTGGGCCCATATGGGCCCATATGGGCACGATGGCGCTCAACACTAGGCCCAAGACTGGGTCAAAGTGGGGCTGAAATTCAGGCCCACTGGGGTAGAATTCAAAGCAATCTTCCAATTGCGAAACAAAAAGGAAGGGGCAGTATTGATTACCTAGTCTGAGTTCATGCTGGGCCCATGATGTTACCAATCCTCGGGCGAAGCAATACAGCCAAGCTGGGAACGATGTTATCATCTCAGGGTTGGCCCCATTTGTCTGCCTAGCTTGGCCCCACGTTGGGCAGCATAGGCACCCACCCTGGGCTTAGATTGGTCCCGCTGTTAAAACACACTTGGGCCGTGACATTCTGTCACACCTTGTTACATCCATCCTTTATAAATATATCGAGAACATGGAAGTAATGTATGGTTCTGCATACCGATTTTTTCCTCACTTTAGTGGTGGATTCCATCCCCTGATCGTGAGGGAACTATTTTTTTAATCGAAAATAGAGGATTTTTTCTCCAACTGAGAAAATATCCCATTTGTTTGGTGCTGAATCCTTCAAAAGGTGAGGGGAAATCTTACCAAATTGGGTAAAAATTGACACAAACAATAGACATTGGAATAAACGCATTGAATTCGACCGAATTTTCTTCGTAAGTGATAAACGTATTCAAACGCAACTTCTCCAGCAAGATAGCATCAAGATGAAGTTTGCCTTGTTAAACTGTATCTTGATGCTATCCTGAAAATGCTCCAAATTGATACCCAAGTGTGTATTGACAGCGGGCCCCATCTACGCCCAGGGTGGGTGCCCATGCTACCCAACGTGGGGACAACCCTGGGATGATAACATCGTTCCCAGCTTGGCTGTTTTACTTTGCCCGAGAATTGGTAACACCACAGGCCCAGTATGGACCCAGACTAGGCAATCAATACTGCCCCTTCCTTTTTGTTCTGAAATTGGAAAATCCCTGGCATGTATATACCATGAGGCCCACCCCGGGCCAGCATGGGCCCCATCCTGCCAATATGGGCCCAAGACTGGGCCAGAGTGGGACCAAAATTCTTACACGTTGAGGATTGTACACACATGCTCGGGATATAAATTCACCCCAATCTTGGCCTAACGCTGGTCCAAATTGGGGCCAAGTTCAAATGTGCCCGCACTAAGATTCATTATCTCCATTTTTCTCCATTATAATTGTATGGAAAAGCACAACAGGGCCAAGATTGAGCCAAAATGGGCCCCATTGTCATTCCCCAATACTGGGTTAAAGTGGATGGACCCAGCCTGGGGCCCATTGTCATTATAGGCAATACACGCTTGGGTAAACATACCCAGTAAATACGGCTGTGGATGTTCTAGAAGAGGAATTTTTATCGGTGGAACAACGAGATATTGTACAATTAGAAGGATGTATGAAGCTACCTGCATTATTTAGAGGCAACAAACCGTTGAAAAAGTCTTCAAACGAGGAAAGTACCATACCACCCAAAAAGCAACAAGAGGATTGAGAGGAATAAACCGATGAAACATTGCGATTTCGAACGTAACGGTAGATGTCATTTATGCCAGGCTTCTATCATATCTTTCGCATACTTGGTTTGTTGAGATATCTATCGATACAAATATATTGTTCTTGAGAAGTCAGAAAATGTTGGGTGATTATACTTACTGATACGTTCGTTGTCGAATCTTGTATTACAGTAGCTGTATCCATTATGCCCACATTGTGTATATACACATACATCTATCTATATCACTGTTGGTAACAATTATACTTCTTGATGAACATTGTTGCAATCGAATCGGTTTGTCAGCAAAAAGCAACACAAAAAGAAGGAACAAACCATCATACACATCGATGTATATTTTTCATTATGCATTTACTAAAGAGTTCCCTACTGAAAACTGTGGTCAGATTCACTCAAGGAATGGTTGTTAGGTCTTGAGCGGTTTTTTACTCTGGAAGTCTGGTCGGAGGCTGATGAACTTTCTGTCCGATTCTGTCCGCAATCACCAAATCCGAACATTCTGTCGAAAACTGACAGCAAATTTCCTGCTAAGTGTTGACAGGATGTTCGTTCTAGCGGTTGTGAGCGGAGTCGGATGGAGGGTTTATCGATTTCTCACCGGATCCCCAGAGTCGGGAGCCGTTCAGGATCTGATAACTATTTTTTCAATGCTTCTGAAGTTCGAATCGTTTATTGGAACGAATTGATAATCGAATCCCGAAATAATCAGCTGTTAAAATCCCAAATTTTTGCGGTACATTCTTCAAACGATACTTTCAGGTCCAAGGGGTTAATTCGGAAACATAAACACCGATGATTCGTCAGACTTCGTGAGTTTGAATTTTCAGTTCGTTCATATAAACGATTCAAACTTCAAGAACATTGTTTTCAATGGATCTGACGAGAGTTAACAGCAGTTTTCAGCAGGGTGTCACTTTCAAAGTATACGCACTTTTCATAAGTTATTGTAAAAACAAACAATCAATTGCGTGCCTGTAAATAGAAATCTCCTCTCAAGATCAGTTCATCTTCTTCATATTTGATATGATTAACGTTTGTTGAAAATTTCAAATTTTTCTCTCCTTCTTCGTTCGTTTCATTCTCACGTGAGAAGAATGGAATTCTCCACGAAAACAATGATGAGCACAAGGATGTTGATAATATCGATCATTGCTCCATGTCACGTCCTGAGTGTTGCCATTCAGGGCGGCGATAGACATTAATTCCCCTATTTATCTGTAAAGAAAGGAAGGGGTAGGACTGAGATTTCTGAGAGTGAGTTTTGGGGTTAAGTCAGTGAATATACGTGAAATTAGGTAAAATCATGATTTATTTCGTTAAGCCAATTATACACGTTTTTCTTGTCTTGGTGATGATTACGATGGAATTTAGGTTTCGTCACCTTTCCCTGCTTCTTTTTCTCTCGCCTACCGGCGATTCTGCCCTCTGCCTTTTCTATCAGCTCCTTTAACCGAGCTATTTGTTCCATCTATTCGTAATACAAAAAAAAGAAACTTCCATTATTCTGTAAGGAAAACTGGATTTGATTCTGAGAAAGGGGTTTTTCTTGAAAAAAGTTATCCTGAGTCTACGGAAAAAAGGTAGTGCGAGAAGTGGTGTCGAATTTTAAAGTAAAAGGTTGGAAATAAACGTTCAAAAGAATTCAATTAAATTGGGAATGGGTGACCTAGCCCCTGGAAATCACTATTAAGTAATTCCAGAGGGACAAACAATCGTTCCCTATTAAGGAAAGCCAATTTGTTTGTAATGGGACCGCATCTTAATACGGAAAGTAGGGTTATACTCACGTTTCAGCTGCAATCCTGTGGTGTTGATCCCGTTGGAATCTAGCGCTGATTGTGCGTCTTGGCGTGGCTCCTTTCGTCGAATTTGTTGAATTAAGAAAATTTGAGAGTTGGTTGAGGATCTGCTGAGCGTCTGCGACTTCCAATCGATGTGTGGTGTTGCTCACGCTTCCTAGCGTGTTGGAATTATATAAAAATGACTACCAAGTCAATTTTCAGTATCGGCCAAGGGTTGGCTGAACGTTGGCGGCCTAGTATGGTCCTGGTATAGTGATGACGCTTCCTAGCGTGTTGGAACTATATGAAAATGACTACCAAGTCAATTTCCAGTATCGGTCAATGGTTGGCTGAATGTTGGCGGCCTAGTATGGTCCTGGTATAGTGATCACGCTTCCGAGCGTGCTAGTATTATTTGTAAATGACTACAGAGTGAATTTTCAGTTTTGGCCAAGGGTTGGCTGAACGTTGGTTAAATTAAGTTATAAGAGCTTTGTAACTATTTGAGCTTATGGTGGCTATATGAGCCGGAGAAGAACTGTTTTGAAGGTAAGCTATGGAGTTTGAGAGCAGCTGTTAGAGCTGGTGGCTATTGAGCCGAGAATTGTGTTGTATTCTGGTCGTGCAGCCACTTTTAAAGACTTGCTCGGCTAATCAAGATTAAGCATTTTTTTGGAGACCGAATTTCGATCTAGGTGAGGGTGAATTTGTTGATCGAGAATTTTTCTTATTGGCGATCACTTGATTCTCCCTTTTTTTGTGACCTTTGATTGGTCATGGATCTATGGTCGGGGGTGATCCATGAATCGATCGTTTGTCTTATTGGTATGTGCTTGTGATGGAAGGGATTGTTACCCTTGCACACTCTTGGTTTCCTTCGCAGGGGGGCGAGAGTCCCGTTGCATTGATCCTGGATCGATACATGGTGGTGGAATGCTTGTTGTTTCCACGCTTTTCCATTTTTCTCCGTGGGGGTAGTCTCGCAGATAGATGCCTGGTGGTGGAAGGGTTGTTGTCTTCCACACTCGTTTTGTAGTTTTCTCTCTCTCTCTGTAATTTCTTCTTGTGTCTTCTTCACACATCTATTCTCGTTGGCTGAGGGAGCCGTGCATGCCCTTACTTTGATTTATGTGCATAACTCACTATAGATTATTATTTCTTGCATGTTTCTAACATTTAACATATTATTTCTATATTGAGTTTCATTATCTTTATTACTTAAACTAAATTGCACTTTAATCAACTAATTATTTTGATAGTTGCATGTTTGTTGCTGATTTGTTTGTTTTTATTTGTATTATTTGATATTTGTTCGTTTATAGCTTCCATTGTTTATTGTTTAAGAATGCATGTTTCTTATTCAGTGCTTTTGTTCATGAAATTTATTTGGTTACTCGTTTAATATCTGCATGTGATTATTTGTCATAATTTTGTTTGCCTGGTTATAATTTCTTTTAATTGCATGATTCTATTATTTATTCGTTCACTTCTGCGGTGCAATTACTAAAATTCATGTATGATTAGTGGTCATTGTTTATTTATTAATAATTCTTAAACTTTACCAACCTATATTAATTTATCCTAAATAGGAAAAGGAAGAAAAGGAAGAAAACATAGAAGAGTATATATATATATATATATATATATATATATATATGGTATTGATGCGTACTTACATTTGCTGCATGATTCATCGGTCCTGCAAGGGTTTCGCTTGGGGCATTCATTGCACGGCGCGACACTGTGTCGGCCGTTGGGGTACCGGTTGGTGCGAGGCCCATTGTTCATCATTAAAAAAAAACGGGACTCGGTCATCGAGGTACTGTTTGGGTTCTTTGAAGAGAGAGAATAGGTTTATTTGGATAGTTGCAAACTTGTTTGATATTCTGGAAAATTTTGAAGGTTTGATATTGTTTCGAGTTCTTCTCGAGTTTATTTGGAATATATCAGGGTGGGTAATTCTAGGTTTGAAATACTTATTTTTATTCTAAAATCTTATTGATTAATGGTCTTATTAAAAAAAAAGAGATGAGAAGGAAAAATTTTAGGCGATTCTTATAAGATATACAGGGTATATTACACTCCAGCTAAACTATCATCAATATCAGAGGCAAACAATAAAAGCAAGAATTTTGTCAATCAAACACCCATACAACCCCGGGAGGTACTATCAACATGCTTGGAACGTCTTCCATGGAACGCTTATGAAACATCCCATGTGGAAATAGCCAGAGTTGACAAATAGCGCAGTACTGGTCAAATTGCACTTGCCAGACTTCGGCAGAAATAACTGTGTCCATTCGAATCATTACCGTTTTTCAACTGGCGCCAAATGTTTGCCAGATTTCAAACAGTACTGGCTTGTGCGGTCAGACGGTCTTGAGCCAGTATCAAATGATTAATGTTCGGAGAATACCCAGACCATACAGAAACGGAACAGTACCAGTACCGAATCAGAGTTAGTTGGATGGTAAAATGCGAAAAAAGACGATACCGCACCAGTATCGATGCAACGTTGTTCTAATACGGAATAGATAGTGGATAGGAATTTCACTGATCTTCCCAATACCACGATTACTTTGACGAGACAATACTGGACCAGTACTGAGCCAGAATTAGTATTACCATTCAATATGTTCCAAAAACGACATTGTGCCAGTATTGATTAGACTTTGACTGATTACGAAATCGGTAGTCGACTGGCGTTAAAATCACGATCTTAGAGACTTGGCTGTTGTAGTGAGCCGAAGTCTTGCCAAAATTAGGCCAGAGTTGGTATGATCATTCAATTCGCTTCCTATTATCCGAATCCGAACAAACTTCAACCACGTTCTAGTCATGACTTAATAGTGGTCCCATATAAGTTTTATCCAAACCGGTTGAAGACTGTGGAAAATTTTTCTTTGGAATCTGTATGTTTTTTAGCATGCTTTCCCCATGTCCATATTACCCGAATGTCTTGGAACTCTGAGTATATTCGATTTACGAGATGTTATATGATATAAATTTCAGGCACATTGGAATTGGGAGGAGTAAAAAAAAAGGAAATCAGGTTCCTTTTTGTCTGTCTGTTGCTTCCTCGTTTAGAGGGAAGCTTTGTGATCGTTTCGAGGAGCCGAAAATTTTTTCGTCTCGTAATTAAAAATCTCCTAGACCAAAATGTTCCTCAGAATTCGGGGAACAATTTTGTTACCGTGTTTGTCTGTCTGTCTGTGTGGCTGTATTTGTCTGTGTGTATGTAACAAATTTGCGACCTTGTATATCTTTTGTTCGTATTATTCGATCGTGATGAAATTTTTACCAGAGTCATAGTGTTGATAGTGGTTCCATATAACTTTCAACTTCATCGTTACAGAAGAACGGGAGGGGTGAGGAGAAATTTTTCGGAGAATCGTGATTTTGCGAACGCGTATATCTCCGCTGCCTATTATCTGATTGCAATCAAACCTATACCACGTTCTGGCGATGATCCTATAGTGGCCCCATATGAGTTTCATTCTAATCGATTGAAAACTGTGGAAAATTTTTTTTTCGCGATTCACATTATTTGACAATATTTTGAAAGCATGCCTCCCCCATGTCGGTATCATCCAAATGCCATGAAACTTGTAGTATAATCAGTTTACGGGGGGTTAGTTGTATGGTGTGAATTTCAAACGAATCGGAATTGAAGGAAGAAAGTGGTAAGAACTGAGCTTCGAAACAAAATTTGGAAATTCCGTGAACATCGTCAACTTGCGGATAACTTCCGTTTCTATCATCCAATTGTTATGAAATTTTCACCACAGCTTTATGCAGTGTTGATCGCAGTCCTATATAAATTTCAACCTGATTCTCTAAGAATAACGGGAAAGAGAAAGAAAACATGTAATTTTTTTTCAACACAAACGAGGAAGCCATGTGCCAATTGGCAGTTTTTTTATTAATTGAAATATGATCACTCCTGGTAACTTCGGTTACCGGTACTGTGCCAGTACTGGGTTGGGTTTGAATTTCTACATAGGATGTCATCATTTCGACTCCTCGTCATTTTTCATCCAGCTCTGGCAAAACAACTGATCCTGTTGCAATGCCAGGGTTTCACCTGAGTTGGATCACATTTAATATCTTCACCGACGAGGTGGTAAATGTGTACTGGCCCTTACGTTCAATGATGTTATCATTTCGACTCTTTGCCAGTACCGTCTATTCAACCACGCCCATAATGGTAGTTCTGGAATTGCCAGTACTGGCAACTCTGGCAACAGTACTCAGCCAGTAGCGGCGCGTATTTCCATTTCTACATGGGATGTAAGATGAGAATTTGTTAATGATCAAACTTGTGCCAAATTTTTTAATATTTTTCATTTCGAGGAGATGCAAATGAACTGCGGTGAAGCCTATTCTGATATATTTGGTTAATTACATTTGCATCTCTTTAATACATTGCATATGTAGTGAAATTTTGTTCCGCGTCAATTTTAAGGTGATGTGAATCTTAATATATTGCCTTAATTCTAGAATGGAATATTATCAAATATTTAATACAAAACATATTTTTATGGTTGTTCGGTACTTTTTTCCCTAGTGAAACTATGAATATACATTCGTATAGGCTAGAGATCAAATACTTGGTTTTCATATAACGTCTCGAGAACATTTTGAAAACGTACCATAGCATGTGTAAACAATGTCCCCAAAACGTAATCACCAACACATTGAATGAATGGTGTTTGGAAAACGTGCTTTTGGAAACCAACATTTGTGGGACTTTGGACACGTTTTTAAAACGTTTTGAGAACTTTGAGTGCTGTTTGGGGCATTGAATTACTATATATAGATAGCATTGTTGATAACACTTATATTCCTCAATAAATGTGGTTCCGATAGTACCGATTTGTCAATAAACAGAACACAAAAAAATCGAAAAGGCATCGCGAACTGATATATATTCCTCATTGCATTGCATATTTCCAAAAGGATATTCCTCTCGAAGTATATACTTGATAATAATCGATACAAGCAAAAACATAAGCCCATACCCAATGGTGTGCGCGGAAATGGAAATTTTTTTGAGGATCAATTTATCGTACTTAATGCTCTAATAATTATATGTGATGAGTTCAACGTTTGTTAAAAATAATTAGTATTTAGGCACTCATCAGTATACGTAGTATACTCAGCACAGAGTGCCTATTGCACCCGCTCTCGCACCCTTTGACCGTATCTTTTGAAATATTTCAAGAATCCAATTAGGAGTCGCACAGTTTTTCATTTCATGCAATAATGATTAATATTCTGTGGGGTTGTCTGTCTGGCTGGCTGGCTGGCTGTCTGTCTGTACCAGGGATAACTCAGGACGGAGTAGACCGAATCGGCTGAAATTGATGGGGGACCTTCCTGGAACCGCATCCCCAGGGCCCATTTTTTTTAATGTAAATCGGACGAGTCCTTCTATTTTTTTTGTCAAAAATAGGTGATGGCGGAGAAAATTGTCTCCGCTGTATACATATATATATCACTCATTTTCTCCGCGGTCTTTAAATATTTGTTATTCCGGCTTCCATAGACGGTTTTGATGAAACATGGGCCCTGGGGGTTTTCGGGGGTGCTGAACCCGAATTTGGGGTCAAAATGGGAGTCCAAGATGGCGGAGTCAGGGAACCAGAAGTAAATTTGGCCACTTTAGTATTTATGAACAGATTCCAATGAAACATGGGTTCTAGGGGTTTTCGAGGCCGCTGAGTCCAAATCTGAGGTCAAAATTGAAATTCAGGATCGCGGAGTCAGGGAGCCGGAAGTGAATTTGGCCAATTTGGTATTTGTGAACAGATTCCAATGAAACATGAGTCCTAGGGGTTTTCGAGGCCGCTGAGTCCAAATCTGAGGTCAAAATTGAGATCCAAGATTACGGAGTCAGGGAACCGGAAGTGAATTTGGCCACTTTGCTATTTATGGACAGATTGCAATGGAACATGGGTCCCAGGGGTTTTCGGGGGGGTGCTGAATCCGAATCTGGAGTCAAATCCCGAATTCAAAGTAGCGGATCCAGAATGGCGGACATGAATTGAGTCAATTTTGCATTTGTGGACAGCTTTATATGCAACATGGGTTCCAGGGGTTTTCGATGGTGCTGAATCCGGACCTGGGGTCAAATCCCGAATTAATGATAGCGGATCCAAGATGGCGGACGTGTATTCAGTCAATTTCGCATTCGTGGGCAGATTCATATGAAACCTGGGTTCTAGAGGTGTTCGAGGGTGCTGAATTCGAATCTGGGGTCGAATCCCGAATTAATCACAGCGGATCCAAGATGGCGGACGTGAATGTAGTCAACTTTGCATTTGGGGACAGCTATATATGAAACATGGATTTTAGGGGTTTTCGAGGGTGCTGAATCCAAATCTGACGTCCGAAACGGATTCAAGATGACGAATGCAATATGGCACACGTGAATACAGTCATTCCGGCTCTCATCATCATCATCATCATCATAAAGTAATCAGTCTTAAGACTGGTTTGATGAAATCCTCCAACCCTGTCTATTGTCCGCTAACCGCTGAATTTCTGCATATCTACGGCAACCCTTATCTTGTATAATTTGCTTCATATAACTCAATCTGGGTCCACCTCTTCGAGTTTTACCATTCATTTTTCCTTCCAATATTGTTTTCAATGAGCTATCATGCCTTAATGTGTGTCCTATCAGATTACTTCTTCTTTTCACGATCTGTCTCAAGAGACTTCTTTTTTCATTTACCTTCCTCAGTACTCCTTCATTTCTTACTTTCTCTATTCACTTTTTCTAAGCATCTTTCTATAACACCACATTTCAAAAGCTTCAAGTCTTCGTTGGTCCGTTTTTCCAATTGCCCAAGTTTCGCAACCATATAATGCTGTGCTTCAAACGTAACTCTTCAAGAATTTCTTCCTTACTGCTAAGCTGATATTCTTCGAACACAGTTTCTTTTGGTGGAAAGCCTGTTTTCCTTGTGCTATTCTTGCTCTTATATCTCTCTCACTTTCACCGTTTTCTGTAATTCTGCTCCCTAGATCTTTAAATTCTTTCACGTGCTGAATTGTCTCTGCATCTATTTCGATTTTTGTTTTCCTTGATGTTTTCGCTGTTGCACAAATCATGAATTTTGTTTTGTCCTTATTCATATTCATACAATAGTTTTCTAGTAATATTGTTCTCATCGTGTTGAGAGTATTCTCTAACTTAGCACCACTCGTAGCTAATATAGCTATGTCATCCGCAAATCTTAGCATGCTCACATTTTCACCTTGAATCTGTAATTTCAATTGCACTTGCTACTCCATTTCGTTCATCGCTTCTTCTATATACAAATTGAACATCAATGGCGATAGTCAGCATCCTTGTCTCACCCCTCTTCTAATTTGTGCTTCTCCTGTTTGACCCTCTATTTCTATTATTGCGGTTTGATTCTTATATAATTAATATATTATTCTCCTATCCTTGAAATTAATTCCTACCTTCTTCAAAATCGTGAACATTTTCTCCCAATCAACATTATCGAATGCTTTTTGTATATCTACAAAACCTATATACACAGACTTTTTCAACTCTAGACTTTTCTCTACGACTGTTCTGAGTGCTAATATTGCTTCGAGCGTTCCCCTATTTTTCCTGAAACCAAACTGATCTTCTGTTAATCTACTCTTTATTTTATTATCTATTCTCCTGTATATAATTTTTGTCAGTATTTTTGAGGCATGTGAAGTTAAACTAATCGTTCTGTGGTTCTCGCATTTGTCTGCTCCTTGTTTTTTCGGGATGGTGACAATTTCATTCTTCTGGAAATCTTTCGGTACCTCTCCTCTTTCGTACATGTCTCTGACCAATTCAAACAGTGCGTCACGAGTTTTGTGACTGGAGGCTTTGATAACGTCCGGACTTATGCCATCTATTCCTGGTGCTTCATTATTTTTCAATTCTTTCGAAGCCCTGTCGAATTCTGATCTCAAAATTGAATCTCCCAATTCTTCTTCATCGATATCTTCCTCCCTCTCCAAAAATCCTATATTATCGCTTCCTTTATAAAGATCTTCTGAATGATCAATCCATTGTTCTATTTTATCCTCCGTTCTTATCAATTGTCTCCCTAGTGAATTTTTAATCTTACTGCTTCTAGATTTGAGGGGTCCCGTAGCAAAACCAACAATCTCCATTTTTCACGATTTTTCTTTTAATGAGTGATATCTCCCCTTCAAGAGGAGTTTTATTCGATTTTTGATTAAGATGGAATACCTTATGCGACCTCATTCCCAAATATAATGCAATTACTGCATGGGTGAAGAATTGTTAATAATATGGAACAGTTTTTTATTGATACCGAAGAGGTTTCAGAAACGGAGATTGTTGGTTTTGCCACGACAACCCTCATTTCATTGGTCCAAAAAATCTCTTAACAATCCTATATGCCTCATCTATTTTCCCTGAATGTAATTTTACTTCTATATTCTGACATTTTCCCTCTAACCATTGTTCTTTCGCTTTCCTTGATTCTCTTATCATTTTATCCCTCAGTGCCTTGTATGTCTGCTGATCATGTTCGCTACTCTTATTCTTGTATTTCCTCCTCTCAATTATCAAATCGAAAATTTCTTCTGTTATCCATGGTTTCTTAGGTTCTACTCCATCGTTCTTCAAAATTTCATCCGCACATTGTTCTATATTCCCCTTGATATTTGTCCATCTACTCTCTATTTCCAAGTCTTTCCCTCGTCGATCCTCCAATTTTTTGTCCAACATCACTTTGAATGCCTCCTGTGTTTGTTCTTGTTTGAGATTCTTCGAATTCCATCCTTTTTGCATTTTCCTTTTCTTCTTCAGAGCTTTGAATTTCAGAAGACATTTCATGAGCAACATATTGTGATCACTATCTATATCCGCGCCTGGATAAGTTTTACAGCTTTTGACTTGATTTCTAAATCTTTATTTCACCAATATGTAACCAATTTGGTATCTTGCTGTATCTCCTGGCATTTTCCAAGTATAGATCCTCCTTGAATGATTTTTGAATAATGTGTTGATAATAACCATTTTATGGCTTTCACAGAATTTAATTAAACGTTGTCCTCTTTCATTTCTTTTCCCTAACGCAAAATCTCTTGTTATGTTGCCCTCTTTTCCTTGCCCTACTACTACATTCCAGTCGCCTATAATCATCAAATTTTCTTCTCCCTTAACATATTCTATCACTTCTTTCATTTCATCGTACGTTTTTTCGATATCTTCCTCTGAGTACGCGGATGTGGGCATGTATACTTGAACTATAACAGTGTCTACCGGTTTTGTTCTAACTCTGACCATCATTACGCGTTCGCTATGTTGCAAATAATTTTCTATCCTATTCCCCGCCTTTTTATGCATTATAATTCCCACACCTGCTTGACCATTCTTTGATCCTGTATGAATGATTCTGTAATCCCGCGGCCATCTCATTTCGCTAATCCCCATTACATCGCTACGTAACCTATTCATTTCTAATTTCTAATTTTTTAGCTTCCCTGTTTGTCTCAGTGATGTAACATTCCACGCTCCGACTCGAAGAATGGTCTCTTTCTTCCCTATCTTCTTTGGTTTTCTATTTTGTTTGATGAAGCTCTCTCGAGCAGCCTCCACCTGGAGATCCGAACAGGAGGCTATTTCACCTCCGGAATATTTTACTCAAAAGAACGCCATCATATTTTTGTCGCTTTCTTTTTCAATAAATGAAAATTTCAGAATTCTAGGTTTGGAAAAAGATTTCATTTCCTCGGGAATATTGAAAGATGTCAAGGAAGGTAGTTTCCCCTTGCTTCCCCTCCGTTTTCGCCGATCTTCCTGGCGTTGGGATGATTTAGTTTCTCTCAGTTTGTACTCTCCCTCTCGAGTAGTTTATTCCACCCGAAAAAGAGACCCAAATCTGAGATACTCATCCTCCCCACCATGTAAAGGAAGATGAAGTGGAAGCTGTCGGCCGCAGGGGTTATGTTTTGGCTGGGACTGTACCTGAACAAAACGACCGAACTATTTGGATATTTTCTCCATAAATACATGCTGGAATGAGATAATGATAATATCTGAAGATATGAATTTGTAGTATTTGAGACGAGGAATTCGAAAATAAAAGATTTTTCACGGTACGAGGTCGTTTTCATAGGATTTTTTGCAGAGAAACGAGGAGTTATATATTCGTTCCAACGAATTTCATCACCTACTGATGAGACGACGTCCGATTCGGAGGATAGAATGCATCAATTCTTATAGGATTTTGTCTGAGAAATCCGATGGTATATGATTCATTTTGGTACGCGGCCGTTTTCGTGGGTTTCTTGTCAATAAAAAGCGACATTTCTAACAACTTCTACATGATTTCGGTGAATTTTGTTATCTCATGATAGGATGTCGTCCGAGTGAGGGATTGAAATTCATCAATTCCTAGAGGGAATTGGCCAAGGAATTCAATAGTGTACGACTCATTTGGGTACGCGGCCGTTTTCATGCAGTTTTCGTCGAAAGAAGGCGAGATTTTTGTCAATTTGCAACACAATTTGCATGAATTTCGTTATTTGAAGACAAGTCGACGTCCGATTCTTGGAGTAAAATCTATGAATTCTCATGAGGAATTGTCTGCAGAATCCAGTGATATACGGCTCATTCCGGTACGCGGCCGTGTTCTTGATTTTTCACGACAATTGCCGTTGACTGGTATCTGACGGAATAATCGAGATTATGCAAATTCTTCCATCGGCTGCAGGGTTCTCGTTCGATTGAAAGAATGAGATGCATCAATTCTTATAGGAAATTGTCCAGGGAATCCAATGGTGTATGGCTCATTCCGGTACGCGGCCGTTTTCATGGAGTTTTCGTCGAGAGAAGGGGAGATTTTTGTCAATTTCCACAGAATTGGCATGAATTTCGTTATTGGATGACAAGTCGACGTCCGATTCTTGGAGTACAATCTATGGATTTTGATAAGACTTTTGGCGTAGAAAATCAGGAACACCGCAGCGTACCGGAATGAGCCGTATATCACTGGAGTCCTTGGACGTTGTCTTATAAGAATTGATGCATCAGATTCTCCCAATCGAACGACAAGCTTGCGGCCGATAGAAGAATTCGCATATGTAATGATACTTCCGTCGACTTGTCCTCAAATAACGAAATTCATGCAAATTCTGTGCAAATTGACAAAAATCTCCCCTCCTGTCGACGAAAAGTCCATGGAAACGGCCGCGTACCGGAATGAGCCATGCACCATTGGATTCCTTGAACAATTTCCTATAGGAATTCCGATTCTCCCGATCGAACGACAATCTTGCGGACGATGAAAGAATTCGCATATGTATTGATCCGTCAAATACCAGTCAACGACTTTTCACGTGAAAAATTAAGAACACGGACGCGTACCGGAATGAGCCGTATATCACTGGATTCTGTAGACGATTCCTCATAAGAATCCATAGATTTTACTCCAAGAATCGGACGTCCACTTGTCTTTAAATAACGAAATTCATGCAAATTCTGTGGAAATTGACAAAAATCTCCCCTCCTGTCGACGAACACTCCATGAAAACGGCCGCGTACCGGAATGAGCCATATACCATTAGATTCCTTGGGCAATTTCCTATAAGAATTGATGTATCTCATTCTTTCAATCGAACGAGGACCCTGCAGCCGATGGAAGAATTTGCATAATCTCGATTATTCCGTCAAATACCAGTCAACGACTTTTGGCGTGAAAAATCAAGAATACGGCAGCGTATCGGAATGAGCCGTATATCACTGGATTCTGCAGACAATTACTCATAAGAATCCATAGATTTTACTCCAAGAATCGGACGTCGACTTGTCCTCAAATAACGAAATTCATGCAAATTCTGTGCAAATTGACAAAAATATCCCCTCCTGTCGACGAAAACTGCATGAAAACGGCCGCGTTCCGAAATGAGTCGTACACCATTGAATTCCTTGGACAATTTACTCTAGGAATTGATGGATTTTAATCCCTGACTCGGACGACGTCCTATCATGAGATAACAATATTCACCGAAATCATGTAGAAGTTGTTAGAAATCTCGCTTCTTATTGACAAAAAATTCACGAAAACGGCCGCGTACCGAAATGAATCATATACCATCGGATTCCTCAGACAAAATCCTATACGACTAGATGCATTTTATCCTCCGAATCGGACGTCGTCTCATCAGTAGGTGATGAAATTCGTTAGAACGAATATATAACTTTTCGTTTTTCTGCAAAAAATCCTATGAAAACGACCTCGCATCGTGAAAAATCTTTTATTTTCGAATTCCTCGTCTCAAATACTACAAATTCATACCTTTAGATATTATCATTATTCCATTCTAGCATGTATTTATGGAGAAAATATCCAAATAGTTCGCTTGTTTTGTTCAGGTACAGTCCCAGCCAAAACATAACCCCTGCGGCCGACAGCTCGCGGCCGACAGCTTCCACTTCATAAAGGAAGCAGATACTACCAAGGATGAATGAAAAGGATATCAAGGTCAGGTATCAAGAATATCCCCCTGGAAGGCCCGCAATCATCCCACGGAGAGGCATTCCGGCTCTAATGAGCAACATTATATTGTTATATGTAAACAAGGGTTTTAGGGATTTTCAAGGGTGCTGAATCAAAGTCTCGGCTCCAATGTTGAAAGAAAATAATAATTTCGACCTTCCCGTGTAAGCTTTCCTACATCCGAAGACTCTTCAAGAGCTGGTTGACGTTATGACAACTGCGCACTAGTGGGAATCCAAAAGTGAAGGGAGTAGCTATTGAAACAAATGACACTTGGAAATATTCGGATCCATCCCTAAATTACACGGGAATAGCCCTCCGCTACGCTCATTACGCTTAAATTACTTTTAGCTTACGCTTTCGTCGCGCTTTCATGCTTTATTTTCACCAGGACAATTCAAATTCTACAGATCTCCAAGTATATGTTTCTGAATCATTTGGGGATGGTATAAAGAATGCCCAGATAACCATTTAACCTCGCTGCAAGGTTGTCAGGCAAGCTTGTGACAAGGTTGATATAAGCCTCCTAGTTGACACACGACGAGGGTACAAGCTCAAAAAACCCTTGCAGCTGGTCTGTAGCGACCTTACACTGACAAGGTTATCAATAACAAGCCAAAAACAATCGAATGACAAGTGTGACAGGGTTATGACAAGCCTACATGTTATCTGGGCAATAACACTGCAAAAATTGCCGTCAACTACATGTCTGAAAATGAGACATGACATGTTTGATGATTCCAATCCAAGACATGACTGTTTGAATTACAAACATCCGTATCCTATTCTGTGACACTGACGTTTCAATTCAAGATATGTTTGTTTTCAAATAAGATATCAACCGTGTGTTTCATACTTCAGACGTTTCGCAAAGTTTTATGCATTAACACATTGGATGAAAAACATGCAAGGTGTTTGATTGTAAGATATTTTCTTATTCATAAGACATTACAGCAGATCGACATTATGCCAGACTGAAACATGAAAATATTAGTAAACACTAGTTCATAGAACATGATAGCTATGAACGTTATTATATATATCTGATTGGTTAAAATCGACAAGATGGCGGCACTGAGGTTGTAGAAAAGGACAGACTGCCCTACCGTTTCGTTTCTCTGTTGTCTTCCAAAATGTTGATTGTTGGGCTCACTCCAGTATATATGTGGAGCTCATTGGGTGCGACTTGTTGCCTGATGCATCTTTTCTTTTTCCTTTTTTACGTGATTGAAGAAACTTATATATTACTCTATTGTTCTAATTCTCAATGTAGAGAAAAAGTCAAGTATTGTGGTTCATATGAGAGTCATTGATGTGAGCCAAATGAAAAGTGGTTATAAATATTCAACGTTTCCTAACCTCAAAAATTCATCGGAGATTGTTAAACATTGTGGAGATCTATAACGTGCATGAAACGTATTTCGTTTTTCGAAAACATTCGAATCAATCGAATGAATCGGTGGGAAAAATGGCATTATCCCAAGGAAAAATTGTATATTGCGTAATTGACAAGCTTTGCAAAAAAGTGAAAATCGACAAAAATGACAGATCTGATTGTGAAAATATTCTTGAAGCCTTATTAAAAGCTTGCGAAAAAGATATTCCACTACAAACTATATTGACTGGTAACCTTATTATTTTACAAAAATATGATAAGAAAAAAAACGTATGTTGGATATAAACGCAGATGAAGAAATTGAAAACGAGAGTGACCTGAATATATTATTGATTCCTAAACCTTCGGCGTCATTCTCTAATATTTCATCTTTAGGCATCCCCATTCTTAATGACGTGTCCCCGTACAGCACAACCACCGATCCTCCACCTAGGACTTCGGTGGACCGGAGGTGGAGAATTGGTGGAGAATTGGGAGCCGTGGAAATAAGGGAGAAATAAGGGAGAGTCTCCGTTGAGGCAACGGAGAGACGATGGAGAAATGTCCGCCCCCTGTATTTTCGATATAATTCTTATTGGTGCATTTACGTAACCAAATCTGAATGTATGAATTCGGGAATTTAAGTTTTACTGAAAATACAGGGGGTGGACATTTCTCCGTCGCCTCTCCGTTGCCTCAACGGAGACTCTCCCTTATTTCTCCCTTATTTCCACGGCTCCCATTTCTCCACCAATTCTCCATCTCTGGTCCACCGAAGTCTTAGGTGGAGGATCAGTGGTTGTGCTGTACGGGTCACAATGTATCCAAGTTCAAAACGAAAGTTCAATTGAGCAAAACATGGTCATAATACTATAATAATCAGCTAATATTCATCCCTCATTCACAGATTATCTCATTCTCATTATTGATTTAATTGACTGAAGAATATTGTAGGTTGAGATCATCCACAATGAAAATAATAGTGCCTCAGTGAATTCCAAACCATTGTTTGATACGTCGATGATACTGAAAGATAAAATCAACCAGAACTCTATTACTTCAAATTCAACGCCCTTTTTCAACAGAAGTCATCTTCGTTATCCTGTCCCTTTACCACAGCTCCCAAATAATTTGAAGCAGTTTGTCGAACAAAATGTAGTATACGAAAAACAATCTGCCTTTATAGGTTTCTGGTCAAATCATTTATCGAGTTGACCAGACAAACGAACCAGCAATTTGGATTATACCAGTATAAACTGAGTTTTAGGGATGGACTTTATTATTGTATGCATACTTTTCCTTCACTGACGTGATTCACGAACAAAGTTTTGCAAACTGTCACTGAATTCCCATTTCAAACAAAACAATAGTGTTTGGGGTCTCTCAAATGTAAAAAATATGTTCATGTTTCTATTTCAACTTTCAAAGATTGGGGCAAATAATTTCATTCTCATTTATGATGAATCAAAGTGCTCAATCAAATACGATTCATCGATGTTGTTTTTAATATGAATATGGGATTCAGTAAATTATTGAATGATATGAATATATTTATTCACAAACATAACATAGATTTACAGTTTCAGAACATAGCTTTCAAGTTTTTCAGAATTTCTGATGTTGAAACACCATCGATGTTTTTTCAGTTTCTTTCAATTCTATTCAAACTGATATTCTATTACCGTATAGGAGCAACGCGAAATATTGTGAAAATTAATCATCCATGAGATGGAAAAATAAGAAAACATTCGAAACATATAGTTCAATAATGTTTCTAATGAACAAATCGACGGCTTCGAATTATAATAAAGTAACTAAAATTTGTTCCACAATCAAAACAATGTAACTTTATTGTTTCGCTCACGGAGACACATTCTCCTACCAGTAAGGGGAATCCAAAGAAGTAAAAAAATAACGCCAAGTACATGAAAATCCCAAAAACAAAGAATAAAAAAATCGAAAAACACATTCTAAAGGAAAATTTCACTGCATTCAGAATTTCGAGGGGATATAAAAGGATATGCTCCATTTGAAAAAAAAAGATATGAAATCAATATGAGCGACCAAGTACATTGGTTATCCGAAGGATATGTGAAAGATTTTTGGTATATTGTAACTTCAGTTTGTTTAAACTGTACTGAAGGTAATTTATGATTTTCAGAAAAGCATTATTGTATCAAAAAAATAAATAAAACAAGCGTATCGTTCTGCTCGTATATATAGATACCAAAAAGTGAAAAAAAAGGAGAATTCCACAAAACATACAAATGTCTCACAAAAACCCCTAAAAACTCCAACACAGTAAAAAATAACGTCAAATCCCAAAAATCATACAAACGGACTACAATAAAAACTTGAAAAAAAATCCTTGAAAAAAATACTGGACTCTTTCCGGAAGATTACTTGGTATAACAAATATACCATTAACAAAAAAGATGTGAAAGGCAACCCTGTTTCGGAATTCGCATCAACCAGCAACGCTTGGCGTGGCCGATGGTAGAAGTTTTTAGCCTTTATTATATACAAATGAATTTCTATAGAACATTAAACAAGAAATTTAAATGATATCATTTCATAAAATCTTCTTCGGTGGTAGAAGTTTTTAGCCTTTATTATATACAAATGAATTTCTATAATACATTAAACAAGAAATTCAAATGATATCATTTCATCAAATCTTCTTCGGCCACGCCAAGTGTTGCTGGTTGATGCGAATTCCGAAACAGGGTTGCCTTTCACATCTTTTTTTTTAATGGTATATTTGTTATATCAAGTGATCTTCCGGAAAGAGTGAAGTATTTTTTTCAAGGATTTTTTTTCAAGTGTTATTGTAAAACGTTTGTATGGTTTTTGGGATTTGACGTTATTTTTTACTGTGTTGGAGTTCTGAGGGGTTTTTGTGAGACATTTGTATGTTTTGTGGAATTCTACTTTTTTTTCACTTTTTGGTATCTATATATACGGGCAGAACGATACGCTTGTTTTATTTATTTTTTCAATACAATAATGCTTTTTTGAAAATCATAAATTACAGGTTGGTTGAAAAGTTCCTGCGCTCACCAAGAGATAGCACTGCTAGCTCAAAACTTTTTTTTTGTCAAGTTGGTATATCTGTCCTGAGAACACATGCAAAGTTACAAGTCATTCTGTCAATTCATTCTTTGTTTACAAGCCATTTGAAGTTGACGTGTCATTGATTTTTCTTAATATGGAGAAAATTGAATATCGTGCAGTCATTAGATTCTTTGTTTTCAAGGGTTTAAAAGCAAAGGAAATTTGTGAACAATTGTTAGAAGTGTATAAGGGGTCCTCACCTTCAAAACGCACCGTTGAATTTTGGGCTGGTGAATTTAAACGTGGTTGTACTAGCCTTGAAGACGATCCACGCGAAGGACGACCAAAAACTGCAACCACAGCAGAAATCATTGAGCATGTACATAATATGGTTAGTGAAGATCCAAGTTTGACTAAGCGTGAAATTGCTAATGCCATAGGCATCTCAGACGAACGGGTACTCCATATTTTACATGAAGAATTACGTATGAAAAAACTGTTTGGAAAGTTAGTGCCGCACACGTTAACAATTCAACAAAAACTGGATCGAAAACAAATTTCTCAGCGTAATTTGGAGCGTTTTAAGCAGAATAAAACCGACTTCTTGCGTCGTTTTATAACTATGGATGAGACTTGGATCTACCACCATGATCCTAAATTGAAACAAGAACGTTTACAGTGGACTGAAGCTGGTTGTTCAGCTCCAAAGCAGGTGAAGTCACAACGAGCAGCAAAGAAGGTTATGGCATCAGTTTTTTGGGATGCAAAAGGAATTTTGTTCATTGATTATCTTCAGAAAGGTAAAACAATCAACTCCGAATATTACTGCAGCCTTTTGGATGAGCTGGATGAAAAAATCGTGAGAAAAGACCTGGTTTAAAGAAGAAAAAAATAATTTTTCATCAAGATAATGCACCTGCTCACAAAAGTGTTTTGACGATGGCTAAATTCAAAGAACTCAAGTACGAATTGCTTGAATATCCACCGTATTCGCCAGATTTGGCTCCTAGCGACTACTATCCCTTCACACATCTCAAACAATTCCTTCGTGGAAAGCATTTTTCGTCGAATGAAGAGGCCATAGCAGCCGTAGACTGTTATTTTGCAGAGCTTCCGGAAAACCATTATAAGGATGGGATAGAATTATTGGAAGATCATTGGAACAAGTGTATTGAGCTTCTAGGAGATTATATTGAATGGAAAAATATATTTCGTAACAAAAACAGTATTCTTTCATTTCGAGCGCAGAAACTTTTCAACCAACCTGTACCTTCAATACAGTTTAAACAAACTGAAGTTACAATATACCAAAAATCTTTCACATATTCTTTGGATAACCAATGTACTTGGTCGCTCATATTGATTCCATATCTTTTTTTTTCAAATGGAGCATATCCTTTTATATCCTCTCGAAATTCTGAATGTAGTGAAATTTTCCTTTAGAATGTGTTTTTAGATTTTTTTATTCTTTGTTTTTGGGATTTTCATGTACTTGGCGTTATTTTTTTACTTTTTTGCGGTTTTTTTGGGGGATTTCACTTCTTTTTCTGAATATGCTTCCAACTGAACCCAAATAAAAATGAAATACCCCTTTCGAGTTTATGGCAATGGTAGGAATAAAGGAAATGTCCTCAGATAACTTATGTGATATAAAAATCCACTTGGATTTCCATCAGTCATCTCATCATTGGACGGCAATAGATTATCGAAATATAGAATGAAGAAAAGAAAGGGAAGAAAAGCGAATTCCCATAAACAAATATGCGTGTGAAGAATTCCGAAAACTAAATTTTCCTTAACTGATAAGTTGGCGCTCAAAGCAGCTCAAAGCGCTCAAAGCAACTCACAGCGCTCAAAGTAGCTCACGCCGCTCAAAACAGCCCACGATATTGTGCAGAACATGTCTTGTGCGGAAATTTCCAGTGTTTTCAAGAAATCATTATAAGAAAATCGAAACAACATAGATCTTACAGACAGAGGAAACTTGCGTACAATATATTCAAGGTATCCAACAGAAATTTTTTTTGCAAGATAGAATTAGTACTGTTTAGCATGAAGCTGAAAATAGCTCTTCAGCAAACATTTTTCGGTCACTCTTTTGAATCATTGTGAAAAGTAGCAGATAGCAGAAGTTCCAAAAATTAGATCTCATTGAATTCTTTCGTGACCACAAAACGAACTACTGAAATGTCAGGAGAATAGAGTCCTTGGAGAATTCGAATCGCCTTTTGTCATACTGTATATTGTACTATATGTATTATGACAGAAGGCGAATTGAATTCTCCAAGAACTCCATCCTACTGACATTTCAGTGATTCATTCCGTGGTTCCAGAAGGATCCAATGGGATCTAGTTTTTGGGACTTTTGCTATCTGGGTAAAGAGATGTGAAATATTTATCATGCAACAAAAAGATATACCCATGTGGAAATCTTAACCGGGCCAGTACTGGCCCAGATTCTTGAAGCCAGGGCCAGTACTGGCCCAGTTTAAATTTCCACAAGGGTACCTTCAAGATATCAGATTGAAGACACTTTCTAGTACTGTACCAGACATTTTTCAGAATTTTGTGGAATATCCATCGAAATCATTCGAAAAAATTTTTCAAGAATATTTGGTTCGTTGTGGTATTATAAAGGTATCCTATATTCTTCAAAACTGTACAATATCACAGTAATTGAATTCTAATTTTATGATGAAGCGAAATTCTTGCTTTTCATTGCGTGGCCAAGGTCGCTCTTCAACTTGCAGATCATGAATAAATATCCACTTTGTACCTTCACTTCGTAACATGCATGTGAAATTATCTTCAGAAATATTTTCACCCTGATGAAAAACAACAGCTACAATTTTTTAAAGTGTTGTGCAATTATAATTTTTGAAGTTGGTACTGCTTTAACGTTTATATTTTCTACCTTTGTTGCTTCAACATTATTGTGATTAAACATCATCAATTGCACAATTCCATATCGTTCTGACGCTGTTATAAATGATTTTTTAGTTTTATGCAAGTTATTACAATCGTCACAAGAATCTTCGAAAATTTTCGATGTTGAAAAATTGAACTTGAATATTTCTTGAAACTCAAATGATTTTTGTGAAATTGGAGGTAGCCCAAGACGTGTAACACAATTTGTACCAACAATATTTTCGGTATGTTCACATTTCGTACATTCCGTTGAGGTAGTTATTTGGTGCTTCAATAAATTTTTAATAGCCATTGAAGTTTCGCGAATAGAAGCGATGAATTCTCCTGCATCTTGTGAGTGATTATGCAAGTATTGTGGACCTGCAAGCTGTTTCAAAGCTATGATATCAAGGTTTTTTTGCGAATTGTAGTTCTGAATTGAAATATTTATGATGTCATCGGGGTCAGATAGAAGTAATTGTTTTGTCTTAGAAGCACAGTACGTTATACACTGCATTACTGCATTCAAATAAGAAGAAACATCGTCAACATTAGGAAGACCCATTACGTTGATTGCGTGAGTTTCTGTTGATTTTTCATCAGTATTTTGGCCTCTGGATTATATATTATCCAATATCCTTATTCCTGAGTACCCAGGTGAAAAAGTTTTTTCAGTGAGTAAATTCTTTGAGTAAAATTACAGGTGGATCAAGGAAAAGTAGAAAGGATGCAGGTATACTATACATCTGTATGTTACTTACCACCACGATCAATATCATCAGGTAGCGTAGAAGAAAAATGGAGAAAAGGCAAGAGTGCAGTAGATATACCACAGGTCCTTGCGTTAGGTATACTATTATCAGATTCTTCCAATAGAATCACAGGTAGATGAAGAAAAAGCAAGAAGGATACATGTCACCATACATATTTATGTTACGTACCACAATGATCAATGTCATTAGGCAGCGTCATAGGAAAATGGAGAAAAGGCAGAAGTGCAATGGATATACAAATCCTTGCATTGAATAATACCACCATCAGATTCTTCCAACAGAATCATAGGTGGATGAAGAAAAAGCAAAAAGGATGTAGATGTACCATACATCTGTACGTTAAATCCTACCATGATCATTAGGTAGAGTTGAAGGAAAATGCAGAAAAGATAGGAGCGCAGTGAATATATCACAAATCTTTGCATCGGGTGCATTCCACTGACCAATTGACGAATGATTAGAGAGACTCTTTAGGATCGACTCAACGAAAATTGAGCAGATACAATATTCTGATTACAGAAATTGTTGCAGAACAACTACAGGTCAACTTGACTGATGTGACTGTATGTGACAATTCATTCTGAATGTTTTCTCCCAAAGTTCCATCTTTTCTGTTGTTCCATTCCAGCTGGATTATATTTGTGGTCTTACAAACCGTCATTCTTATTTTCACTCATCTTGGTTTCGGAATGATTCAATTCTCAAATATCATGAATATTGAATGGTTTGGATATTTGATACAATATTGCTTTTTAATGATTATGAATCACTTTGAATACATTTTGAATAGCAGCTGGTCATCTGGTTTTGATCAGCTAGTTCGGAAGGCTTCAGTAGTTCACTGTCCGTCAGAACTTATGACGTGTCTCTGACCTCCTGGTATGTGGATGAATTGCAAATGAACTTGAATGTTTTCCCTTGAGCATACTCGATATGATCCATTTGATCATTTCCCAACTACTCTAGCAGGAGAACCTGATAGTAGATTGTTTGTAAGGGGGTTATGGTATATCCGATAAGATTTCACCTCAAAAGTAATGCATAAATTTGAATCATTATTTTCGACTAGACCTTGTATGATTCATTTAATCATCAGCCTGTGGTTCTGGTGGTAAGAACGAACAGTAGCAGACTGTTCATAAGGGATTACGGTACTTCCGCTGAGCTGTTGTCTTTAAAGGAATATTGTATTTTATGAATAATACATCATACAGAGCTTACCTGTGTATATACCAATTTCCTGAATGTAGCAAACAGATTTACTTATACCTTTCTCAAACTTTTTCTGTTTTCTTTTACAAACAACCTCTTCATCATTTATTCATTAATTCATTCATGAATTCTTTCAAGTCATATATAAAAGTATATATAATTCCAGGTTATTTGTGTGCGTTTGATTGTTGTTATAATGACCTGTAATACCTGTAATGTAGTATAACCTGCAATTCAGAATTCATCCATTTTTCAATTATTCTTTCAATATTATAATAACCTATCAACACATCGCCTCATTGTCAGGTTATATGTTCATGTTTTGACAATGTATAGACCACACTACACTGAAATCAACGCTATTGGATGTTTGGATTATAATATACATCAACTGAAGTGAATGCTATTGGATATTGGAAGAAAGGAAAAAGGACAGAATATTGGATGTCCCAAGAAGGAAAGAGACAGAATATCTCTATGCCAATGGAAGAAACCCTCCCGAATTCCGATGACGAAAAACTATAGTCGCTATCGTGATTAAAATAAATCGAAAGTGGCGATGATGATGAAGAAAAATCCTGATGTTTTGATCGCATGAAAATTTGAAACGTTTGTATCTCGGGATCGCGTGAACGAATCAACTTCGTAGTGTGTTTAATCGAAAGTGTGTATTCGAATTATATAATAGAAGTGTAATTATTTTTTCGTGAAATTCAATGTGTGATGAGTTATTGTGGGTTAAAGATTTTTTGACTATAGAAAATCTTGGTTTTCGTGTAAAGATACACGGTAGCGCACGACTTATGCTTTTTCATTTTTTTTTCTTTCAGGGTTTCCATGTACTTGGCGTCGAGACGCTACCGCGTCCCTTGATCCCAATTACTTCAATCAAATTCAGGGCCGTCGAAACGTACAAGTACAATTCTCATATGTTGCAAACAAAAATATGTCTTGTTAATCTCTTTTTAATCGAATTCAATTTATGTGAATAATGATGATAATCGATATGATATATGTCCAATACTACTACCACTACTAATAATAATATTCCAAATAATTGTAATTTGAATTACTGTCCCTCTTATTGTAAACATTAAATTTTATCCGTAAAATTCTGTTCTTTCATGAAAGAGCAGAAGAGCAAAATTTTGATTATTATTCCTGAAAACTGGTATCGCGTGAGGAAAAATTGATTCATCTAATAATATCATATCACTTTGAATGGTTTTCAAGTTCCAACACACAATATGCATTCAACTTATCACAATAGGATAAAGTTTGTAGAAGCTCATATACGAATATCTTTCGACTATCAATGATGAAAATTTCTTGCACTTTACCAAAAGTAGGGAGAGAATCTTCATTACATTGTGATAAAATAATAGATCCTGGATAACATTTTGTACCACAGCTTTCAATTTCTGTTGATCCCAGTATTGTACATCAAGACGACGAGATTCATCAACAAAACTATCGATTTGTGCATTAGATAAATTTTGAAGAAGTACGGTTTGTCCAAACTGTACTTTATCTCCTTGATACAAAAATTTCTTTGAAGGATTAGCACGATGAGTCGCAAGTTTTGAACAAAGACGTGCCTGAAATCTATATGCCAAAGTATACGATATGTTTTTGAAGTTTCGAACCACTGGAACTAATGACTTGATATAATTGTGCTTGGCTTCGAAACGGAAGCACCATTGCTGACGTGCTGGGCCAAACAATTGAATGTACCTTGGAATATGTATCATAAAATGGAATTTTGGGACTATAGTATCCGGATACAAACATTGAAATTGTATGATAAAGATTTCAATCATACGGGTTAACATGTCAACAGTTCCATCATGGATTTCGTATGCAAGACAAACGTCAAGAATTCGTAAGAGACGAATATGACACTCAATTGGTTTGTCAACGCTCTCACGTTCACCTATCCATTCAGATATTATAAAAGGCAGTCCATAAGCAAGCCCTAATATCTGTGATGCGCTTTCTCTGAGATGAGCATCTTTCTCTATGTGATGTGATAGTACAGGTGCTGGTTTATTTCTTTCGAAGTAGTTGAAATTAAAATTCATTATTCGTTAATTCAAATCATCAATAGTAAACAAACGTTCAGTATCAATATAATGTCGAAGAAGAGCTCTAATTTCCACTTCACAGAAACCTTCGATAAGGACATGCATTGCATCTTGCGGTAAGCATTGCGTCACATCGAAATTCGGAATATTCATAAAAGGACTTTGCTGCATTAATACCATGCCTTCGTTTCCAGAAGTTTATAATGTGTCGTAGGGCAGAAGCCTCACTGATATCTTCAATGTGTTGTTCATGCGTTTCTGCTGTTCTAGATTGAAAATGATGATCATTGAAACCAGCTTTCCACTCATTTTGAGTTACTAAGCAAGAACGACATGGGCGATAAGCAGATACAGACTCCTTAAAACCACCCATTTTTGAAGACGCAGGATTATCTCCAGCACAAAACAAAAGAGATCCTTTGAAAGTTTTTGTAGATTGATTTACTTGCACAGTAATTCCTTCGGTTTGTAATTTTATAATGTCAGAGATCAATGACTGTAATAACTTTGACATCCTGTGCTTTTGTAATATACTGCCTTTGACAATTGCGTATAACTGAATCATATGTTTTGCTGAACGATATCTTGCATCGATGTTGCCAATAGTCCAATAAAATACGCCTAATTTATATTTCGAAGCACTGGCGCCAAGTGGATTGGCTATTCCCTATTCATCGAAATAAAAAATGATTGCTAATGAATTCGTATTCTGTCGGAAAAAGTTGTTTTGTTTGTAATATGCTCCATCTAAAACCGTACGGTACACACCATGTTTATTTGGTATTTGGTTTTCTATGCTTGCACAAATTTTTTCGTTTTGTAACAGGATTTCTAAATTCTTCCAGAATGGAATAATATATGCGCAATCATTCACTTCGACAAGATCAGGTATTGTACAGGTTGGTTGAAAAGTTTTGAAAGCAAAAATGAAAGAATGTGTATTTTTTTATGAAATGATTTTTTTTATTCAATATAGTCTCCCTCAACTGCAACACACTTATTCCAACGATCCTCCAACAATTTTATACCATCTATGTAATGATTTTCCGGAAGTTCCGCAAAATACTGTTCCACAGCTGCAATAGCTTCTTCATTCGACGAAAAACGCTTTCCACGAAGGAATTGTTTCAAATTTCTGAAGAGGTAATAGTCGGAGGGAGCCAAATCTGGTGAATACGGTGGGGGTTCAAGCAATTCGTACTTCGATTCGTTCAGTTTAGCCATCGCCAGAACATTTGTGTGAACAGGTGCATTGTCTTGATGAAAAACGATTTTTTTCTTCCGTAAACCGGGTCTTTTTTCACGAATTTTTTCATCCAACTGGTCCAAAAGGTTGCAATGATATTCAGAGTCAATCGTTCCACCTTTTTCGAGATATTCAATCAACAAAACCCCTTTTGCGTCCCAAAAAACCGATGCTAAAACCTTTTTTGCCGATTGTTCTGACTTCACCCGTTTTGGAGCTGAACAACTAGCTTCAGTCCACTGTAAACGTTCTTGTTTCAGTTTAGGATCATGATGGTAGATCCAAGTCTCGTCCACAGTTACGAAACGACGCACAAAATCGGTCTTATTCTGCTTAAAACGCTCCAAATTACGCTGAGAAATTTGTTTTCGATTCAGTTTTTGTTGAATTGTCAACGAATGCGGCGCTAACTTTTCAAAAAGCTTTTTCATTTGTAATTCTTCGTGTAAAATATGGAGTACTCGTTCATCCGAGATGCCTATGGTATTAGCAATTTCACGCTTAGTCAAACTCGGATCTTTACAAATAATATCATAGACTTGCTCAATGACGTCTGATTTCGTTGCACTTTTTGGACGTCTACTACGTGATTGATCTTCAACGCTTGTACGACCACGTGTAAACTCTAAAACCCATCGATGTACAGTTGGAAATGAAGGAGCAGATTCCTTCAACACTTTCTCCATTTTAGTATGAATTTCTGTTGCTGATAAACCTTCCAAAACAAAGAATGTTATCACTGCACGATATTCGGATTTTTCCATTTACACAAAATACACTGACACGTCAACTTCGAATGGCTTGTAAACAAACAATGAATTGACAGATCGGAATAAAATTGTGTGTGTGTTCAAATGAAGGATGAAATATAAAAATAGCGTATAAATTTTGATTCCTGTACTGGTTGATAGGTGTCGATTTCAAAACTTCTCAACCAACCTGTATTCCTTTTAGTCCATACAAGCGATGTACCCAATATTAGTTCTTCGCGACATATCATATTACATTTTTCTATCAATAATTCATCCAACCGATATTTTGATTTTGATGATTGAATAGCTTGTGAAACATCTGATTCTTCTTGTAGTATTCGTTTTATTCTATCAAAATTCATTGTATTTGAACGTGGATCAATGTTTTCTGAAATTTTACTCTGGAAAATATCAAAAATTACATTAAGTTTATGAATTTTTATTGATTTGTGTGTTGAATAGAAATTTTCATAAGTAATTTTGTTTGTCTCCATCTAGGGACTTGAAAGAGAAAGACGTGATCGAGCAATCCTTCGAACTTACCAATATATAATTCGATTGTGTATTTAATGATTCTATTATTTCATTGGTGATGTTTTGGAGTGCAACTTGTGAAGTTTTACAAGATTCACGAATGTTCACAAGAAATTGCCCCATGTGCCATTGTAATTCCTCAGATGTCGTTAAGGAAGGAGGTGTTGTGCTTACATTATCTATACAATCAAATAAACATACATTTTTTAATCGATATAAAACCAACGAATTGTAACAATGAGAATCATATAAATATATTTAGTGAAAATTGAAAACGTAGCAACTTGATATTAGGTAGGATAAAAAATAATTAACAGAGAATATTTATCTTACCTGAATGTTTATCATCTTCAATTTCATTTGATATTGAATTCATTTGTGGTTGTATACTGTCAGAGATGTTATTATGATGCCGATATACGTGCTGACAAAATGTTGGCCGATTTTGAAAAATTGCACCACATTCATCACATTCAACTTGAAAGGATGGATCATGTTTATGATATCTTGTCATATGATTGATTAGAATGTCGTTTTTTTCCGTTTCAAAATAGCATAATGTACATTTCAAATACATTATTCCTGTTCCCCCCTTTGACGCTGACGTGATATATGGAATTCAAACGCTTGCTTGTGTCTTGAGTATGATTACAGTGACATCTCCAAATGTTTGGAAAGTCACTACAAAAATGTCTTAAAATAAGACATCAGTTTTTGCAGTGAAGTTCCAGGCTGTCTGAACATTACATTTACAAAGTTTCTCAATTGAAGGAAAAACCGATGAGTGCCTTTCTATATATCCCCGTATATCTGAATTGTTCAAGATGCGAGCGGAGCGAGCATATGTGGGCTACGATCTATTCAAAATGAGCGGAGCGAATTTCGAAGGGGGTCGGACTGTTGAGCGAAGCGAAGCAGTCAGGGGGCGGAGCCCTTTGGTTTCTCTTTTGAGTTTGTTTTATGAGAGGAGCATAATTTTTTAAAAACAATGATCATGAGAATATCAAACAATATTGATAATAGTTGGAGTTAAAATATTTATCCATATCGAACACGGAGAGAAATTCGGAGATATTAAATCAACGAACTCAACATGATTTTGCATCTCGCAACTGACGTGAAGCAAAATCAACCGATTGGTGATTTTCCATCACGAACTGTATGCTTTTCGAGCACCGAACTGCCTGATTTTGAATCTCCAACTTCACTGTGAAATAGTATCACGGGATTCGAGATTTATGCTCTCCAATGTTGTGATGTTTTTTCACGCCGTTCGAGATACAAAATCATCTAATTTCGAGATGAAAAATCACACGAAGCTCCGTGATTCAATATCTCCAAATTTCTCTCCGTGAAGACGTACATAAAATACAAGGATTTTGTCAATCAAAGTTTCAATAAAATAGAAATTTTATGAAATCAGTTGATTCATTCACTTGTTTATATTCTTTGTTCTTCATATTATCGAATGGATCTTTAGATTTGACGCATACTTGAGTATTCAGGAGTGGACTTTTTTTCTCAAGAAAGGCCATTCACACACTATAAAAAATATTTCCTGTACACTACCGGTCAAAAGTATTCGAGCACCTCTCGAGAAAACACGAAATTTTCAAAGTTTCATATCTCAGCCGGAAATTATCGTACATTCGAAAATAAAAACTGTTTTGAAGGGTGAAGTGTGCTCTTTCAAGAAATCTTAGTCTCACTCACCTGACTGAAGTTCGTTATTGACCGCGTTCGGTTGAACTTACAACTCTTTTCGATTTTTTTTTCGACTTTTCAAACCTTTGCATGTTTTTGGGTGATTTTTTCCTGGGGAAATGAGATCATACATTCAATAGAGCATGAATTCAGCTTCAAAATGATTTCTCATTTTCCTCCCTCGGATCATTCCTTCCAGAGTTATGTCCTTTTTTGTGAAAAAAGTGGATTTTCAGACAACGTGCTGTAACTCTGAAAGTATCGTTCCAGTCAAAAACTGTTAAGGGGAAAAAAGTTTCGTTTCAACGTTCTCCACATGCATAAAAATTTTGGGAATTATTGAGGCATATTCAATTTCCGCCACTTTTCTCATCCTTGGTGGAATATCTTGCAGTCTCGAGATCATCAATCAATTCAAATATTCAACAAAGAATAATCGTTAGATGAGTCTACAGTGGTGAACATTTTTTTTCTTTGTTGTACATCCATGTTATAATTATGTTTTGTTGGGAACTGCATAGTGACGTGAATTTTGTGGTCAGAATGCCAGTGATTGTGAATATGAAATCCCGGAAATTTCGAAATAAACCGTGTAGGATAAATTATAACAGTCGAGCATGCTTATCATAAAATTGGAAAATCAAATTGTTCTCATTCAAATTATATTTCTAAATCAAAATATGTACATATGTACACAATCAACATCAAAATTCAAAATCAATTCAAATCAATTCAAATTCTGATTTCAAATTGCAGATTCTTCGAAATAGCCACCCCTTGCTTATACCACCGCCTTGCAGACTCTCGGCATCCTCAATAATAATTTCTCCAATGTCATAGGAGATATCTGACTCCAACATGTTTGCAAATATTGCCATAGTTCCTGGTTGTTCGTTGGTCTCATTTTCCTCACATCTCTATCGAATTGATCCCACAACAGTTCTATGGGATTGAGGTATGGGGATTGAGCAGGCCAGTCCATAATCTGCAACTGATGTGCGTCTTCCTTCTGCCGTATGTATCCCGTGCACAATTTGGAAGTATGCTTGGGATCGGTATCCTGTTGCAGAATGAACCCGTTTCCAATTAACCTCTTTCCAGAAGGTATTAGGTGGTTTTTTAAGATACTATGATATCCCTCTTTCTTCAAAATACCTTCAATTTTGAATAAATCACCTACTTTTAGTCCTCCAAAACACCCCCATATCATGATTGATCCTCCCCCGTGTTTCACTGTGGGTGTTACACATTGATTAAGCATTCGTTCACCTTTCATTCGACGGACGTAAACTCGACGTTTCGTTCCAAATAATTCAAATTTTGATTCGTCCGTAAATAGTACTCTCGACCACTCTTCTATGCCCCAACTTGAATGTGCGCGAGCCCAATTCGAACGTTTAATTTTGTTTTGCTTACGTAATAAAGGTTTTCGCGCAGCAATACGTTCCATGAGGCCAGAATCTCGCAGACGACGTTGAACGGTTGAGACAGACAAAGGGGAATCACGAGTTGCATTCAGTTCTTGTTGTAAGTCAGGTGCTGTTCTCATCCTTAGTCGTTTACTTTGAATACGCAAAAACTTATCTTCTTCTTTCGAAGTAACTGCCAGATCGAGCCCGATTGGAATTCGATTTTGTACTTTGATATCGCTCCAGGGTATACAATACGGTCGAATTAGTTACACCGACTCTCTTCGAAATTTCTCTTAAAGAATATCCCTCTTCACGTAATGCCACTATCACAGCACGTGTTTCTTGACTTGTTTCGCGGGTTTTAGGCATAACTGATAACCCGTAGAATTATGATTGAATAAAACAGTCGCGTCATAGAAGGCTAGCCTGTATTTATCACGATTAACGCATTGTTTTGCATAAAGCAGTTGCATATGAAATTTATCATTTGTTTGTTTCGATAAATGAATATCGATAGTTTTTCACGATGAATGCATCGTTTTGCATGGACAAAAAAATTCCACCACTGTAGACTGATCTGACGATTATTCTTTGTTGAATATTTGAATTGATTGATGATCTCGAGACTGCAAGATATTCCACCAAAGATGAGAAAAGTGGCGGAAATTGAATGTGCCTCAATAATTCCCAAAATTCTTATGCATGTGGAGAACGTTGAAACGAAACTTTTTTCCCCTTAACAGTTTTTGACTGGAACGATACTTTCAGAGTTACAGCACTTTGTCTGAAAATCCACTTTTTTCACAAAAAAAGACATAACTCTGGAAGGAATGATCCGAGGGAGGAAAATGAGAAATCATTTTGAAGCTGAATCCATGCTCTATTGAATGTATGATTTCATTTTCCCAGGAAAAAATCACCCAAAAACATGCAAAGGTTTGAAAAGTCGAAAAAAAAATCGAAAAAAGTTGTAAGTTCAACCGAACGCGGTTGATCACGAACTTCAGTCAGGTGAGTGAAACTGAGATTTCTTGAAAGAGCACACTTCATCCTTCAAAACAGTTTTTTATTTTTGAATGTACGATGATTTCCGGCTGAGATATGAAACTTTGAAAATTTCGCGTTTTCTCGAGAGGTGCTCGAATACTTTTGACCGGTAGTGTAAATCACCCACGATAAATTAAAGAGAAAAAACAATAGTTGAACATCGGAATGATCACTAAATTGCGAGTCATCACTCAATTCATCTTCACATGTTTCTCTGGAATCACACATTCCAATGTCCTCTGATCGTAACGTCAACGTCACGATCGTCTTAACTCGCTTTTTGAATCCAACCTTCCCCTTGTTTCGATATACTTTGACTCTCCTTTGCTCTCTATTTATTTTACTCCCTTTCTTTTTCTTTCTCATCCATATATACAAATATGCATTTACTCATACCTCAACTTATACTACAAACTGTTGTAAAGCTCAAGTATACACGGAAAGAATGAGATTTGACTGGTTACGATCCTGGATTGTACTGAGCCCCATCTACAGTAAAAATTTTTTTCAGATAAAAACCACCACGATTTGAATTGTACTGAGTACAATTTACGCTCAACCCAGTTTCATCCGAGATGGTACTCAGAACAATCTCGCATTGAACTAGGTCTATTAAGCTATCTGACCATTCCCATCTAACTGCAATCGGACCAATTGCATCTTTTTCTGCTATTTTTTTGCAATATTTTGCCGTGAGGATCAATTTTTTTGCTCTAGCCGTTACCAAGATACAGTGAGTTGGATAGGTCGAGTATTAGGCTATCTGGAAATCGGAAGAATGGCATGTAGGGGGCGTTGTAGAGAAAAAAGGATCACATGGGATTTTTTTGCTTCTTTTTGCTGTCAGATAGGATATATCATTTTGTTTTTTCCGCAATTTTTTTGGGACTTTCCTCCTGATATGACGAGGTGTTAGAAGCGGTGTAGGCTGATAATTGGAGTACATGAAATGGGTGGACCATTGGGAATTTGCAAGGAAAACGATTTTTTTGCTACAGCCGTTATCAAAGTGCGGTGGGTTGGAGGAGGTGGGTATTGAGGTCTTTGGAAATCAGGTGGGAGGCTGGAAGAGATTGAGTACAGGGCACGTTTTAATGAGATTTCCTTGGTTATTTCCAGCCACCAGATAGCGTGTGCGATTTTGTGTTCAGATTCACCATCTAGTCCACTCTTTAATTCTTTTGCTACCATCTAGTCGACTCTCCGATTTCTTTGCAATCATCCAGTTCGGTTTAGAATTTTTTGCTACCATCTAATGCACTCTCCGATTTTTGTGCTACCATCTAGTTCACTCTTCGAGTTTTTTGGTACCATCTAGTTCACTCTCCGATTTTTCTGCTACCATCTAGTCCAGTCTAGAATTTTTTGCTACTATTTAGTTGACTTTTCGATTTTCTCGCTACCATCTAGTTGAGTCTAGAATTTTTTGCTACCATCTATTCGACTCTTCGATTTTTTTGCTACCATCTACATCAGTCTAGAATTTTTGGCTACCATCTAGTTCACTTTTCAATTTTTTGCTACCATCTAGTCGACTCTCCGATTCTTTCGCTACCATCTAGTTCAGTCTAGGAGTTCTTGCCACCAGCTGGTTCACTCTCCGATTTTTTCCACCATCTAGTTTAGTGTAGAATTTTTTGCTACCATCTAGTCGACCCTTCGACTTTGTGCTACCATCTAGTTCGGTTTAGAATTTTTTGCCACCATCTGATTCACTTTCCGATTCCTTTGCGACCATCTGGTTCAGTCTAGAATTCTTTGCTACCATCTGGTTGACTCTTCGATTCTCTTGCTACCATCTAGTTCAGTATAGGATTCTCTGCTACCATCTAGTTGACTCTTCGATTCTTTTGCTACCATATAGTTCACTCTTCGATTCTTTTGCTACCATCTAGTCGACTCTCCGATTTCTTTGCTACCATCTAGTTCAGTTCAGAATTTTTCCTACCATCTGGTTCACTCTCCGTTTTTTTTGTGACCATCTAGTTCAGTCTAGAATTTTTTGCTACCATCTACTTGACTCTTCGATTTTTTTGCTACCATCTAGATCAGTCCAGAATTCTTGGCTACCGTCTAGTTCACTCCCCGATTCTTTTGCAATCATCCAGTTCGGTTTAGAATTTTTTGCTACCATCTAATGCACTCTCCGATTTTTTTGCTACCATCTAGTTCAGTCTAGAATTTTTTGGTACCATCAAGTCGGCGCTGAGTTTTTTTTGCTACCATCTAGTTCACTCTCCGATTTTTCCGTTAACATCTCGATCAGTCTAGAATTCTCCGCTACCATCTAGTACACTCTCCGATTTTTCCGCTACCATCTAGTTCCTCTCTTTGATTTTTTTGCTACTATCCAGTTCAGTCCAGGATTTTTTGCTACTATCTAGTTTACTCTCCGAATCTAGACTGAACTGGATGGTAGCAGGAAAAACGGTGAGTGAACCAGATGGTAGCAAAGAATTCTAGACCGAACTAGATGGTAGCAAAAAAATCGGACAGTGAACTAGATGGTAGCAAAGAATCCTAGACTGAACTAGACGGTAGCAAAAAAATCGAAGAGTCAACTAGATCGTAGCAAAAAATTCTACACTGAACTAGATGGTGAATCTAAACACACAATCGCACACGCTATCCGGTGGCTGGAAATAAGCAAGAAAATCTCACTGAAACGTTTCCTGTACTCAGTCTCTTCCAGCGTCCCACCTGATTTCCAAAGACCTCAATACCCACCTCCTCCAACCCACCGCACTTTGATAACGGCTGTAGCAAAAAAATCGTTTTCCTGGCAAATTCCCAATGGTCCACCTATTTCATGTCCTCTAATCATCAGCCTGAACCGCTCCTAACACCACGTCATGTAGAGAGGAAAGTCCCAAAAAAATTCCGGAAAACAAAAATTTTTTCTTGAAAAATTTTTTTGACACATTTTTCTCTCAAATTCAAAAAAAAATGATATATCATATCTGACAGCAAAAAAAAAGCAAAGAAATCCCATCTCACCTTTTTCCTCTACAACGCCCCCTTGATGCCATTTTTTCGATTTCCAGATCGCTTAATACTTAACCTATCTAACTCACTGTATCTTGGTAACGGCTGGAGCAAGAAAATTGATCCTCACGGCAAAATATTGCAAAAAAATAGCAAAAAATGATGCAATTGGTCCAATTGGAGTTAGATGGAAATGGTCAGATAGCTTCACCCTTTGCGGCATACGTTTTTCAGATGAACGGTTTTCCATGACACCTGGTATATATGGGTTTGTGAGGTCGCTGATTACGAATCTGGACTCAGATTTGCAAAATTCAAGATGGCGGATTCAAGATGGCGGCGAAAAATTTGAAAATATGGGGGATTCCGCTGGAACTCACGTGTCTGGGATTTTTCGAGGCGCTGATTACGAATCTGGACTCAGATTTCCGAAATTCAAAATGGCGGATTCAATATGGCGGTGGGAAATTTCAAAAATTGCGGAATTTCGCTGAAACTCACGTGTCGGAGATTTTCCGCGTTGCTGGTTACGAATCTGAACGCAGATTTGCAAAATTCAAGATCACGGATTCAAGATGGCGGTGAAGAATTTAAAAAATTGGGGGATTCCGCTGAAACTCACGTGTCGGGGATTTTTCGGGTCGCTGATTACGAATCTGAACTCAGATTTCCAAAATTCAGAATGGAGGATTCGTGATGGCGACGGAAAATTTGGAAAATTGCGGAATTCCGCTGGAAAATGCGTGTCAGGGATTCTTCAGAGCGCCAATTACGAATCTGAACCAGATTTCAGAAATTCAAAATGTCAGATTCAAGGTGGTGACGGGAAATTTTGAAAATCTTGTAACCATGCTGAACTTCATGCACGGAGGGGCTTTCGGTTTGTTGATTGCGAATTCAAACTCGAATTTCCACAATTCAGAGAGCAAATTCGGATGGCGTTAGAAAACTTGGGAAACCGGGATTTTTCAAAAAGCTTGTAAACTCATTGTTTTTTAATCAATCACCGTAGACCAACTCCTTCTTTCTGGAATTCAATATTTTTCATTCAAATAATGAACAAGGAATAAAAGAAATGAACATCTGAAGATCGAACAATTAAGAAAGAGGAATTTATTCATCAATCATTTAGAGAACCTTATTTTTCGACAATGAATTCTCATAGATTTAGGCTTCAATAAAAGTCACCGCGTTTGGTTGATTCCAGAGACACGAACGTGGACGTAGCGGCGATTGTCTCCATTTTGTTTTTCTTTGTCTTTTTTGTTTTTTATTTTTTTTGAATTCTTTGATTTGTAATTTTTTCTGATTTTGTATTTTTGAATTTTTTTTATTTTGTATCCTTTTTTCATTCCGTATTTTCATATTTCTTTCATTCATTCCAAATTTCTCAATTTTTCATCAAAAATTTTTCAATCATTTCTCATTTTCAACTCTTCAGTTTCTACAGTTTTCTTTATAGCATAAAGTTTCACAATTTTGTGTTTTCAATTTCATGGTTCTACAATTTATGTATAAGAATGTTGATGCATGGTAATTCCGAAAACAATTCTTATCATGTTTTATGCACAATGGCACATTGCAAGCACTGCAGGTATATGAAGTCCTGCAAGGTCGACTCTTCGTACTACAAAAAGCACAACGTCTTGGAACGCTCACACATACGGGCATATGACATGATTGAGATCGTCTTGTCTCAATAGATACTGTAGGTTTTTCTGACTACGTTTGATGGAGATGTTTTTTGACATTTTCTTCCCGTAGGTGTAGGTAAACGATGGCTTGCCAATTGATCTCCTAAAAATAACCTGAATTCTTCTGATGCCATTGGATGTGCTGGATTTCTGGTATTGTAAATGATCAATGCATTTATAATGGCTACCTCCAAAAAATGCCAAAATATGCGGTGCCACCATTTATTTGATTTCCTATCAATTTTGTGAGTTGATATTAGGTGATCAGATCTATCAACATATCCCATATTTTCATGATAGTCAGAGCACATAACTGGGCAAGTTACTTGTTCTAGAGAACCATCTTCTTGTGTACGATTTGTCACAGTAACCTCACAAGGATCATGATAGTTGGATGAAAAGAAAACAGCTTTTTTATCCATCCACTTGACCCAGCTAATTCCAGCACCACAAGTACGGTATTCATACTGCCCATGCGCCATTTTTTTATCAGGAATAATGCTTTTTGGTAAACCCTTTCTGTTGGAACGAACAGTTCCACAAGCAAACACTTTATCTTTTTTCCAATCTATCATAAGATCAAGACCGGTAAAAAAATTAGCGAAAAATACATGATGATTTTTTCCTACTAAGTTACGCGTCAAATCTTTCACTACTCGGGCACCCAATTGCTTTTCAGCACTCTCAGCTTTACCTGTGTATACCTGAAACTCGCACACGTATCGCGATGCATCTGCGCGCGTCCAAACTTTGTATCCACGTTTCATGGGCTTGTTCAGCATGTACTGCTTCAAACTGCTACGGCCTTTGAACTTGATCATGGATTCATCAATAGATTGGTTTTGGCTGGGTACCCAACAATTCTTGAAAGTTTCGGATAATTTATCTAAGAATGGTCTTAGCTTATACAATTTATCATAATTTTTATCTCCTTTTCTCGGTTCTTGACGGTTATCAGCCATGTGTAAATGACTCAGAAGAAATCCAAACCTATTAACCGTCATCAATTTGCATATAAATGGATCATTCAATTTTGGATCTGTCGACCAATAATCGCGTGAGGAGGGGGATTTTTTCACGCCCATCATTATATTTATAGCGAAAAACACTAGTAATTCCTCTTTGGTTATTGAATCAGCTTTAGTTTTTTTCTGTCTCAAGTACAGGTTTGTTTGTTCAACAATTGAATCTAGAAGTTCATGGGGGAACAGGTATAAGAATATGTCTAAAGGTGTGGTAACATCATCTGTAATATTTGGATCGAGAGTTTCAGTATATGGGGAATCATCTTGGGTTTTTCTTTTTTCTGCCCACATAAAATCATTATCATTGAATTCTATGTTATCATCATCAAAACTTTCTGAGTCAGGATAATCTTCAGAAAGATTTCTTTCGCCATCGCATTCAGTATAATCATTCTCAATATCATCATCATCACACAACCCATCGATAGATTCAGCATCACTGGGAATATTAATTATTTCATCCTTTCTTCGAAGTTATATGAAGTGATATGTCTTGTGCACTAAATATAAGTGATAGATGAACTTTAGTCGTTTCCACGACTGATGGAGAAGAATGCCTTTTCACACAAAAATTTGCGGAAGACAGTTTTTCACAATCCGGTTAGCCTGCCACACAAACGCGATCTTTAACACGGATAAGTTGTCTTTACTCAATATTAAATAACAATAGACATATCTCAGTCAATACTAATGTGTACTACAATAATTAATATTCCGATTATAGATACAAAAAACTAGTTGCGAAGTAGCGATGAAAACTCTAAGTCTATCATGCGTAGAAAATCAATTTTGAGTCGTAAAGCTTCAAATAAATATTCTAATGGTATTTTGCACGGAAATAATAATATTTTGGAATATTTGTATGGATTATGAAATCTGTACATATTATTATTTTCGCGTGAGTAATTCACGTCCCAGATAGCACAAGAGTTCTGAAAATTTTTTCAATCGCCCGTTTGCCCTCACCAACCCCTTGATGGGGGTTGAATTTGAAAAATCCGGAAAAATTCAAATGTACGTGTATTTCTATGTTTTTTGGGACGCTGAAACCAAAAATGATAGGGGAAAAGAATTCCAATCCCTCTCTCACCCGCTAGCACCCTGATGGGGGTTGAATTTTGAATTTTCATAAAAAATTCAAATGTATGTGGATTTCGATGTTTTTTGGGATGCTGAACTCAAAAATGATGAGGAAAAAGGATTCCAACCCCTCTCTTACCCGCTAGCACCCTCCTACCACCCCCTAATCGGGGTTGAATTTTAAACTTTCGTAAAAAATTCCAATGTATGTGGATTTCTATGTTTTTTGGGATGCTTAAACCGAAAATGATAACAAAATAGAAATTCAACCCCTCTCTTGCCCGCTAGCTCCCTCCCACCACCCCCTGATGGGGGCTGAATTTGAAACTCACGTAAAAAATTTGAATGTATATGTATTTCCATGTTTTCTGGGACGTTTGAATAAGAAATGATAACAAATAACAAATTCCACCGCTTTGTCACCCGCTAAGAGTAGAACGAAATCATGAATGCATCTGATATTTCTATTTCATGAAGTATTGACGTTTACAACATAGGATACTGTTTAACGTGTTGAATCAACAAGTGATTGACTTTGGATTACCGGTATTTTGAGTATTGAGCCCATGAAAGCTTTGGTTCTTCTGTTTTATCCTGAATCGTTAGCGTAATTCGCTGAGAACTCACTTTCATGTGGATTCTACTAGGTTCTTTTGAATGATTGTACAGGAGTGTGAGGAGGTGATCGAGTCAGAGGATATTGTTGATTGCAGTCGTTTATGGTCTCAGCATCTCAAAGAACATAGAAATGCACATACATCTAAATTTTGTTAGAAAATTTCAAATTCAACCCTCTTCAAGGGGGTAGTAAGGGGGTACTAGCGGGTAACAGAGGAGTTCAATTTGTTATTTGTTATCATTTTTTATTTGAGCGTCCCAAAAAACATGGAAATACACATAGGTTTTAATTTTTTACGTGAGTTTCAAATTCAACTCTCGTCCGGGGGTGGTGAGAGGGTGCTAGCGGGTGAAAGAGGGGTTGAATTTGTTCTTTGTTATCATTTCTTATTCAAACATCCTAGAAAACATGGAAATACATATGCATTCAAATTTTTCTACGTGAGTTTCAAACTCAGCCCTCATCAGGGGGTGATAGGAGGGTGCTAGCGGATGAGAGAGAGGTTGGAATTCTTTGTCCTTATCATTCTTGGTTCCAGCATCCCAAAAAACATAGAAATCCACATACATTTGAATTTTTTACGAAAGTTTAAACTTCAACCCCCATCAGGGGGTGGTAGGAGGGTGCTAGCGGATAAGAGAGGGGTTGGAATTCTTTTTCCTCATCATTTTTGGGTTCAGCGTCCTAAAGGACATAGAAATACACGTACATTTGAATTTTTCCGAATTTTCCAAATTCAACCCCCATCAGGGGGTTGGTGAGGGCAAACGGGCGATTGAAAAAATTTTTCATGGTCATATTCGGTTTCAGCGACCCCAAAAACGTAGGGATAGTGGGGTCTACCCTCTGGTTCATGACAATTTTTTTTGTGTGCCTGTGTTATTCAATGAATACGGCTTTTTTTCATTGTTTATTCATCTACATCACAATTTGTAAAACGATTGACAATGTATACGTGATGCCGAATACTTCCTCAGTCCTTATCTGAATCAAATTGAAAAAAAAACTGGGGGAAAACGCGTTATATTGTCTCTGGTTAACTGGAAACTTAAAACACATCGAGGTGCCTATTATAATAGCCACCATGCCGCAAAGGGTTAATAGACCTCATTGAACTGTCGCAGACAGTAGTGGGTACCACGCACATGTCTGTGGGTCCCATACGACATAGCAGTGACTCCCATTTGATATTGTGCTAGGATTCATCTGTAAGACAGTACCCATTCCTATGTTACCATTCGGGCTTCTTCCATCTACCGTTGATAGCGCTCCTGTGTAACGTTGGACCATTGAACTATATAACATACTGGAAAGAGCACTGGCAAAATTTCCTATAGGATGGAAGAAGAGATCTTCCGTCAGTGTGAAATGCGGGATGAAATAGCGTTGTTTCTTTTCAATACATGCATCTTAAAAAGGGATGATGAGTGTAAAGGGTATCTGCTTCTTTTTCTCGCACAGTGTACTCGACTGTCTCTCTTTGACGAAAAATTTTTGAATGGTGCTCATTGCAGTATACAGGTTGGTTGAAAAGTTTCTGCGCTCGAAATGAAAGAATACTGTTTTTGTTACGAAATATATTTTTTTATTCAATATAATCTCCTAGAAGCTCAATACACTTGTTCCAATGATCTTCCAATAATTTTATCCCATCCTTATAATGGTTTTCCGGAAGCTCTGCAAAATAACCGTCTACGGCTGCTATGGCCTCTTCATTCGACGGAAAATGCTTTCCACGAAGGAATTGTTTGAGATTTCTGAAGAGATAGTAGTCACTAGGAGCCAAATCTGGCGAATATGGTGGATGTTCAAGCAATTCGTACTTGAGTTCTTTGAATTTAGCCATCGTCAAAACACTTTTGTGAGCAGGTGCATTATCTTGATGAAAAATGATTTTTTTCTTCTTTAAACCAGGTCTTTTCTCACGATTTTTTCATCCAGCTCATCCGAAAGGCTGCAGTAATATTCGGAGTTGATTGTTTTACCTTTCTGAAGATAATCAATGAACAAAATTCCTTTTGCATCCCGAAAAACTGATGCCATAACCTTCTTTGCTGATCGTTGTGACTTCACCTGCTTTGGAGCTGAACAACCAGCTTCGGTCCACTGTAAACGATCGCAGGTGTGAATATATGTTTGTTTTATATATATATATATATATATATATATATATATATATAGAGTGTAGTGTGAAATTCATCCTCGATATTCAGTTGATTGCTTACCGTGAATTAAATGAAAACATACAGCTCTGGTATAAAAAGTATCTTTCAGTAATATGAGTACATTTTTCGTTTTCACGCTATCATATAAATTCATTGGAGTGTACATGAATTTATTTCAACCGTTTTATTGACTTTTGGTATTGAAAACATATTTTTTTGCTTCATTTAAAAATATTAAGAATATCATGCATCGTGAAGGATTGATTGAAAGGAAACGATGTGAAGAAGAAATATTCGTGCTTATCAGCTCTTGGACAAATTCGATTGGAGAAGTGAAATAAAAGGGACACTATGAATTATGAATATCATTTCGCAGAATTTATCATAAATCAATAATATTATCGTAAGGAATCAAAACCTCTTAAAAGTAATTTCCAATCGAATGCAATAAAAATGCTCATGGATACAACAATATGATTCTAATGGGATGTATAATGCTGTATACGGCAAAGTTTGTTAAAAAGTCATCTTGTTTCTCAATCACGATAAGTCTACAGTAAATTGAACTACAAATGTCTTTTTGAATAAATATGATCAGCATGTCAGATTCGTTTCATTGCAGAAAACATTGTTTTCTAGGTGTTTCAGCAGCTCATAATTTGAGCTTATCATAATGAATTTTTGAGATTAATACTTCATTGACACTGTAAAGAATATCTATGGGGAACTTCACATAAATGTTCAGGAGTAATTGACACATACATGCGTTAGGAGTTTTCCGTATTTTACCGGAATTTTACTGGGAAAAAATAGTGAAAATATCATAAAGTTTGAAATTTCGATTTAAATTTATAGAAAATTTCATATACTAAATATATATACTCTATTTACTATATATACACTATATTTCAATTTCATGTGCCGTGTCCAAAAAGTAAGGTGACATTTGTATTTAAACTCTGTGCGCAAATGTATCTGGGAAGTGCTCTCATTTTTAGGTTAGTAAGCCTGTCTTTGATATCCGTGCCAAGGATTACATCAAAATATTCATTAGTGTTTGAGATACGCTTCGTTTTATAAGCTGCCGAAAGTGAATTTTTCGATTTTCAGAATTTCTGCATTTGTTGAGCAAAGAATTCGTATTAAATTTTGTTTGCGGAATGGATTTTCTGCTGCTAATTCGTTGAGGATGGTGCAGAAACTCTTCGGCGGTAAAGTTAGGTCGAAAAAAAATGTTTACAAGTGGTGTGAAGAGTTCCAAAAAGGTCGAGAACGTTTCGGAGACGAAAAGCGTCCTGGTCGACCAACAACTTCAACTGACGAAGTTCACGTCCAAAAAATCAAAGATTTGGTGCTTGTGAATCGTCGATTGACAATTAGAGATCTTGCCGATGATGTTGGCATTCCAAAAGGATCAGTCAATACCATTTTGAAGGATGTTTTGGGCCTCAGACGCACCAAATCTCGATTGGTACCGAAAACACTGAATTTCCTGGAAAAACATCGTCGCGTTGAAGTGTGTGGAACAATGCTTTCTAACTATCAGGACAAAATGAAACGCATTATCACAGGAGATGAGACGTCGATTTATGCTTACGACCCGGAAACAACCGATGAATTGTGTGAATATAGCGCTAAAGGTGAGGCAAAACCAAAGCAACCACGCCAAAGTCACGCAAAAATCAAGGTTATTTTGACTATTTTCTTCGATTATCGTGGTGTTGTGCATTTTGAGGTCCTTCCGCCGAGTCAAACTGTCAACAAAGAATATTATTCGAATATTATGCGTCGTTTACGTGAAGCTATTCGCCTAAAGAGACCGGAATTGTGGCGAGACAACTCTTGGTTTTCGCACTACGACAATGCACCGGCTCATACTGCATTGATTCTTCGTGACTATTTCGCAAAAAAACTCGACTCATATCGTTCCACAACCACCGTATCCACCTGATTTGGCACCATGCGACTTCTGGCTATACAACAAACTCAAAATATCGCTCCGGGGACACCGTTTTGAGTCAATAGAGGAGTTCCAAGCCGAATTGAACACAGAGCTGGAGGCCATCCCGGAAACCGATTTCAACAACTGTTTCGAAGATTGGAAAATGCATTGGCATAAGTGCATTGTATCCGGAGGGGAGAGGGAGGAGGGTACTTTGAAGGCGATGAACTTGATTTGGGATAATAAATGAAGGTTTTTGAAAATAAATGCTGTCACCTCATTTTTCAGACACAGTAGTACATGTATAGGAAATTGCTTCCCTATCCCATGGTCGGAATTTTCCGATTGCTGCGTATAGGAATATTCCGATTATTTTTTACAGTGTAGTTGATATCGAATTTCTACGTCAATTTCGATAGGACTTTTGAATGCAGTTCAACTCGTTATGTCTCATCTTATCATTTTGTCACGAATGTAAATCGAACAAAATATTCGATTCTTCACGTGATAATTTGATTTCGGTAATCTTTGTTTTTACCCCATCCAAACTACACGGAGAAAAAAGATCTGCTAAATAGTACCATAGTGTTTGAGCATCAGTCTTGTCCAAATTAAATTATTTACATGAAAATATCTAAAAAAGTAGTATAGTTCTTCAGGAAAGTCCAAGTGTAGAAAATCTTGATGACTAATTGTCCCAATATTCTATTTCAATAATGGACTCACAGAATTATTCGTTGACACGACACAGTTGATACTTAGTAAAACAGACAGGTAGAATCTCACTCGTTCGTTCTAAATAAATTATCACATGTACAAGTTCTTCATATTTTACTTTGGCGATTTCATTCACGTGATCCTCATTTAGGTGTTCCAAATTAGTCCTTCATGGTTTGGTTATCCTTGAGAGAATGAATTCAATGAGGAGTCGCTTATCCTTCGTAGTAGAGTACGCACAATATTAGAAGTAATCCAGAAAATGGCATTCGTACGAAACTACGAATTTTTAATTGAATCTTGGTATGAATAATGAAATACAGTGAAATCCTTTGTTGCGCATTCTATAAACCTTCAAGAAGGAAATCAAGACAATAAATCAAAAGTGGCACGGACAATTTTCAGTGACAGAGGCAGAAGGATCTCTGGAGATCACTAACCGAGAACGCACGTATGAACCTCATTCGAACATCCAAAAGAATATATTCCAATTTTACTGCGATGGAAAGTGTATGCGACTCGCTTTTTGTGCTTTCTAGTTTCATGATAGTACTATTCTCAGGTCCAAGGATATCCAAATCCTTCAATCAAAGAGAAAAAGAGGTGCAAAATTTCAAAAACAAAAATTGTTGAAAGTATAATCAACTGAGAACGGAGATAAATATCTATACAACACTTAAATAAACGAACAATACGAACGCAAGAGAACAACATAAGAGTTTGAATAGGAACAGGAACTATCGAAAAAAAGCGATTGTTTCACGTGTTATATGACGGGTTTTTCCGTAGGTGAAAGACGAAAAATCTCGTTATACACGTAAAAGAAAATGAAGCACTTTCCTAACCGGAGTGGCTCGATTGGAAAAGCGAGTGGGTACCCGCTCCTGGTTTTAAGCTCTCGATAAGATATAGATTCTCTTATCTTGCACCCCCAGTGTAGTGGTTAAGGTTAAAGTGGAAGAAATTTACATGTGGAGGAATTCGTTTAACAAATACTTTATTCCGTTCAAAGAATCCATGGAAAACATGAAACAGATGTGATTTTGTTTATAAACCTTTACATGAGAATTTCCGAAAATGATCTGAATGTACAATGAGTAACTCAGATATAATCTTGATTTACTGATATTTCTACAAGAGTTCCCGAAGAGGAACTCGTAATGTGAACAGATATAATTCTATTACAGATGATTCTAAGGGAGTTTTCGAAAAGAAAACTCGTAATGTACAAAGATTGAAAGTATATAATTTTATTACAGATGATTCTGCAAGAGTTTTTCTGAAAGAAACTCGTAATGTACAATGAATGAAAAAACCAAGAAAATTCCCTTGGAGTCGTGTATACCGTGTGTATAGAGGAGGAGGAAGAAAGAACTAATATATTTTTCTTCTCTCTTTTGCTCTTGACTCACCGTGGTGAGAAAGAAGAGTACACGTTAGGTACTTCTTTCCGAACAAAAAGGCAACGAGGTGATGGTTACTTCTGATGGTCCTCCTGTCTCTCTCTCTCTCTCTCTCTCGTCCTCCTTCTCCCTGGATAACTCAGGAGATTCGTAATCTCATCCGTGAACGTAACACTGCGAGGAGGACATATCTCCGCACAAGAAATCCTGAATGTCATCTACTCTTCACACGACTGAGGAACAACGTTGTTACTTCTCTCAGGAATGCGAAGCGTCAATATTATAACGACAGATTGATGGGCACTTCCGACTCACGCACACTTTGGAGAGAACTTCGTACCCTGAGAATAATCAAATCTAATAGTAATCATCCGCCCGCGGATAAATTTTGTGTGAACGAGCTTAGTTTACACTCCTCTGCTGGCTTTCATCCGGCCTGTCCTCCACCGCCCATTCTCGACCAAAGTCTCGGCTACAGTGATAACCTTTTCTTTTTCCCTCACTTGACTCCTCATGATCTGCTACATTTCTATCATTTTTCTAACTCAAATACTATTCCTCCAGATGGGCTTCCTGGTCGATTCCTTAACCTGATCGCTCCGTCCATTTTTCCATTCCTACTGACCTTATTCAATTCCTCTCTCATGCTATCTCTCTTTCCTATGGCGTGGAAACGCTCCTTCATTACACCTATACCTAAAACAAGATCTCAACAAACTCCACGTGATTTTCGCCCTATCTCCATTCTCTGTGAGTCATCTAAAATACTTGAAAAGATCGTCCATCACTTCTTGTGTGATTTTTTGACCAAGAATTCTCTACTTGACCAATATCAGTGTGGATTCATCAAACACCGCTCCACTCAAACTGCTCTTTTAAAATTGACTGATGATGTTCGTGAAGCGATTGATAAGCGCATGATCACTCTTTTGGTGGGGTTTGATTTCTCAAGAGCTTTTGATACCGTCAACCACTCTTTGCTTATACAAAAACTCGCTTCTTTCAATATATAAACCCCCGTGCTGAAGTGGTTTTGGTCCTATCTATCTGGTCGCACGCAATCAGTTAGAAGCTCTAAAGGTTGCTCCGAATGGACTCCAGTTACCTCAGGTGTTCCCCAAGGCTCTCGCCTGGACCCTCTCTTATTCGCACTGTATGTCACCGACATAAATTCGATTATTCACCATTGTAAACTCTTTAAATTCGCTGATGACTTTTATATTTATTTGCATACTTCACCTTTTCTCATAGACGAATGTATTTCGAAATTGAATGACGATATACAGAGAATTGCCAGCTGGTGCTCCACCAACTACCTAATCCTGAACCCCTTGAAAACCAATTGCATGATCCTTGGTTCTCCACGTTACGTCAACGATATTTCTCTTCGCTCCTTACCGGACATCATACTTCAGGGCACCCCTATAAATCTTGTCTCTTCGCTTAAATCGCTTGGGATTATTCTGACACCTTCTCTTAATTGGAATGAGCAAGTAACTTCTGTCTGCAGGAAAGTCTCGTGCGCACTCTACCAATTGCGCCTTAATGGCAACGCACTCTCTATCCAGATGAGAACTAAACTGATTTCAACGCTAGTCATACCCTATTTTGATTATTGTTACTTAGTTCTCACTGATCTCTCCGAAGGAGACAGTATACGTCTGCAGCGTAAACTGAATGCCTGCGTGCGGTTTATTTTCAACCTCAGGAAAGATGTCCACATCTCTCCTTTCTTCACGCGCCTCGGCTGGCTCAAACTTTCTGAGCGACGGAAATTTTTCCTGGGGTCGTACTTGCATCATCTATTTGCTTTCAAGGATCCTCCTTTTCTTTACGATCGTTTTAACTTTGGTACCTCTGATGCAATTCGTTGCACTAGATCGAATAGGGGGCTCCTTAAAATACCACTGCATCGTACTACCACATATCAAAAATCTTTTTTGATAACAGGTAGTAAACTCTGGAACACGATCCCAGATAACATCAAGTGTAGCTCTTCCCCTAACGTCTTCAAAAAGAGGTATTATGACTTCTTGCTCACCTCCACCCTTTCTCACTCATAGACATATACTCCTTTTCAAGTAGGTTCATCGTGGTTCATCTTACGCTTTTCTTGCCTTCATCTTCATTCTGCGCATTTATAACTATTGTATCTCTATTTTATATCTGTTTTTTCATTTGCCTTCATCTTTATTCTGCGCATTTATAACTATTGTATCTCTATCTTATATCTGTATTTTCATTTCTCACACCTTTGTAATCTCATCCTCACTCTCATTCTCATTTCATCTTTATTTTTAAGTTCATTCATTCTGCCTTCTTTTTGCTTTTCGGGCTGTGGGTTTAATGCTGTATATATATAAGTATTTTTGTATATAATATCTTTGTTATTGTTTATACTTCTTTCTCAATTGTTCCACAGGATGTTCATCCTAGAACATAAATAAACATATCTATCTATCTATCTATCTATCTCTTTTGGACGAAGATCGAAGACGTGCCGGTTCACGATTAAATTAAACGCGATTTGAATGCCAAAAATTAGTTGATTATACTGAATTTCACTGATTTTATTATAACAGACGAGGGAAACTGATTTTATTCGCGAATCTCGGTTGGAAGTATAGACTTATTCTACAAAGTCACGTTTCACTAAGTTGCAATCGTGACTAAGGCAAAAGGAATGATTTTTTTGAGAAACGTTGCGTTGAAAAAAATTATCGAAAGATGAATTTCCTACAAAAGACGCCGTGGAACCTTCCAAAGGGACACACTTTTACGATTTATTGCGAACTTGAAGTATGTAATCGTCAACTTGGCCTCAATCGTATCCTCGTTTCTACCCTCTTGCGGAAAAGGACGGACTTGTCTTCGCGTATGGAAAATCGGTTGTTCAACAAAGCTTTCGCGTAACGAATCTACCGATTTTTCATTGTCCGTCCTATTGACGTGTTCTCCATCTGGGTGATGGAACACGCCAGATCCTGGCAAGAGGGGTTTTTCTGCCGACTCAACTGCCTGATCAGCAGTGATTAGTCAATTTGGTATTCGGGAAGAGAGAGAGACACGGGTACTTGGGTACAATGAACAAAGATAGCGAATTCGCGGGCCTCGAAAATATGCATCGATGTGGACATCGATGCGAGCTCTGACCTAGATTTCTTTCTTCCTGCTCAGCGTTTTGTTTGAGCGTACGTTTATTTCTTACATGCTATGGGTCGATATATGTATATATTTGAATATACATATATTTTCAATAATGTTTGGGACCCGACTCCCCTTTGATTCGAAATAGTCCACGCACGGGAATACAGGCGGGAATAGGGGTCGTATTCTTCTGTATTCCAGGAGCGAGATTTATCGTTACGTAAAACACGATCATATTTCATACTCCGTCATTGTGTTTCAACTGAGAGCATTGTTTCCAGTATCTGTGAGATAAGAAGCAAACCAACTTGCTGGAATCATTTCTATGTCGGTAATAGCCAACCACGATGAATGTCAATTGATTTCACGTCAAGATAAAAGAGTCTCAGATATTTTTCTATACAACTCAAATTCTGCGACAACCAGTCTCATCAATAACAAAGAGGAAAAGATTGTTCCATTAAGATGAAAATTCGGAAAAGGAATCTTAAATAAGGAAACTTATTGTGTTTCCACGCTATTCACCAGTAGAGCAAGGTTAGGCATTGGTCAGATATCATGAATGGAGAATAGATAGAATTCGAAATGAAATACATGCGAAACTTAATATGAAAATTATCGATCGAATATTCCATGACTAAGAATTTTATCAATATTGATAATGCACCCACATCTATTATCCCATTTTTGAACCCTTGAATATTGAAATTCAACTGGAACCGAGAAAGATTGCACTTTTGATGTACGTATAAATGAACAAAATGCTGATCATTTATATAATCCCGGACAGAACACTACGACGTAGTGTTCTGTCCGGGATGGGATTCTCATTAAGAAAATATGACTATATGTTTTGGATGATGAAGGTGAATCATCTCGTACGTCTTTGAAACAGAACAAACTCGTCTGGTAGGAAACACAGAATATAAATGGTTCTGCTATGAATCTCAAAACTTCTTACACGGTGGGAGTATACAATGCACAGCATATTGGTATTCAGCATCCGAAGAATACATCGTGCAATCCAAGCTAGTGAAGACACGTGAACGCGTCTTCATCCGTATATACTTGCATTTGAATAAGAAAAAGATGGAAAGTGTGATTTTCTCGTGCTCTCTTCCTTTGAAAAAACGGAAATTCACAAACGAAGAGATTCGTATAAGGGAGAGGGGGGGGGGGATTAATCCCTACAGGAATCAAATTTGTTCATCAGGAATGAAACAGGTTACGAAGATAAAACACGACACTCTCCGCGTTATGATTCATGATTGTGTATAATATCTCGCTTATCCGTATCTACCTTTTTCCGCCTTCCACCTCATCGGTGTTTTTAACGCGTAACGTGGCGAATCACGATGGCACATCGAGATTCATTGCTCAAGATTTGGGGAAAAGTACACGATAGGATTTTTTTTTAACTAAACAGTGTGAATATTGTATCGTGATGGTTCGTATCACTGACATGGATACAAAACTGAGCACAATTCATCCATCATTTGATGTCTTGAAAATCGTTGTTCCCTTTCAACTAAGAAGAGTGTGAAATTGTGAAAGAAACAGAAAAATATATGATATAAATGATAACAAGATTGAGATATAAGAAACGCACTGAAGAGTCGCCCAGATATAATGTAAGCTTGTCATAAGCTTATCAGACTGGTCATTCGATTGTTTTGGATTTGTTATTGACAACCTTGTCAATGTAAGGTTGCTACAACTCTGATGCGAGGGTGTTGTAAGCTTATACCCTTGTCATGTGTCAACTAGGAAGCTTATGTCAACTTTGTCACAAGCTTCCCTGACAGCATTGCAGCAACGCTCAATTATTATCTGGGTCATGAGTTACTCGAATTGTTGAGAGAAATGAGAGCGGTATGTAACTGCACCTCTACCCTTGTCACTGTAGAATCAACTCAGGAATTCATTCCTAGAGTTTACCAGAGTTCAACGCTCTCAAAAGAGGAGAATCACAACAAAGTGAAAGTTTTTTAAATGATATCAAAGCAGATTGAAAGCTGATTTTTGGGCACTCATCGATATGCATAGTACAACAAGCACAGAGTGCCTATTGCACCCGTTATTGTGCCATGTGACAGTATCTGCTGAAATATTTGAACAATTCAATTGGGAGTTGCACAGTTTTTCATTTCATGCAATACTGATTGATAATCCGTGGGGTTGTCTGTGTGTCTGTCTGTCTGGGTGTTTGTCTGTCTGTATATGGGATAGCTTTGGATGAAGTGGACAAGATGGATTGAAATTTATGGGGACTTTCCTGAAACCCTTTCCCAGATAACGTTGTTTTTTTATCGCAATCGGACAAGTCCTTCTATTTTTTTTCATTTCTTTCTGAAAAAATAGGTGATCTGGGAGAAAATTTTCTCCGCTGTATACACTGAGAAAAGTATTTATTTATAGTGAAGGAGATTTGTTAATGGTTAACAAATCCTATATTTGCTTATGGGGAAATAAATATTGAGTTGTTATCATCCAGCGTCATATCTGAGATCATTTTTTGTATCAAATCCATATTTGTTAATCATTAACAAACCGTGTTTTTGTGCGAAATTCCTGTTTTATAATTCTAAGCTTGGGAATGTACATCAAAACATTATTAGATTGCCTAAATGTGATATGAGGTTGAGAAAATTGTCGCATAATTTGCTTTGAATATTCGTGAGAATAAGTTAAATCAAACAAAATTGGAATAACACTCTGGAATTAATCAAATGAAATGATGAATTATGCGGGAGAATATTATCACTGTTAGAAAAATATGTCCTAAATTTAATGATAATTATCATAAAATTTTTTACAGAATATTATTATTAGATTTAACAATGTATTTATAATAAACATTGTGTATTGAATTCAATAACTGTTACGAATTTTTGCCAAAATACAAAAAAAATTCAGATTGGAAATTTCATTTATCACCAAGTTTCTTCACGCTTCGTGAATTTTATGTTCTCGAGATTCCTCTAGAGTGAGTTTGTAATCATCAATGTAAGTCAAGCAATTGAAGCACAAAGTTTTGGGACCTAAAGGGGAATCGAACCTGCTTTCCTACCTAACCTAACCTATTACGACCTAACGCTTCAACCACCTTGACTACATCACGATTAAAGGAACCGATTGAGAAATACGATGTGGTTTTAGATATCATATATGCTGACCCCATGACATCATACATGTAATAGGATTCTATCACAAAAAATTCATGAAAAAGTGAAATTTCATAAAAAAAGTTGTAAATCCCAGAATATTATTGATTTTGAAATGCACTTATGAAATTTCATAAGAGTTCTTATATTAAATTCAAGAAATTTTCTAACAGTGATTATAAAGTTGAACAAACTGAGATCAATTGAGATTGATAAAAAATTACATCCGACTTTCGATCCGAGATCAAGAGAAGCAGTGAGGTTATGGGACACTGAGTAATCACGTGTATATAATTATAAAAGAATGTTTCAAAGATAAAACTTCACTTACCATACAAAACAGAACACAAGTCCTTGCAATTGCAGGGTTCGAGGAAATCTTCCATTTTTATGTGATTTCATTATCTCCCGATTATTAATAATACATATATTTTTCGACCTAACGGTCATTGAACACACTCTAACAAGAAACTGAACTATATATTCTGCTGCAATATAGATCGAGAGTCGAATCAAATTCAAGGTGTTTATGTCAAATCAAATTTCCTAATTATTAACAAATCTGTGTTTGAGAGGAAAGAATCGTATACGCATTGCCCGTACAGCACAACCACCGATCCTCCACCTGAGACTTCGGTGGACCAGAGGTGGAGAATTGGTGGAGAAATGGGAGCCGTGGAAATAAGGGAGAAATAAGGGAGAGTCTCCGTTGAGGCAACGGAGAGGCGATAGAGAAATGTCCGCCCCCTGTATTTTCAGTAAAACTTAAATTCGTGAATTGATACATTCGGATTTGGTTACGTAAATGCACCAATATAAGAATTATATCGAAAATACAGGGGGCGGACATTTCTCCGTCACCTCTCCGTTGCCTCAACGGAGACTCTCCCTTATTTCTCCCTTATTTCCACGGCTCCCATTTCTCCACCAATTCTCCACCTCCAGTCCACCGAAGTCCTAGGCGGAGGATCGGTGGTTGTGCTGTACGGGTGGGAAACTAAATTATTGTGTTGAAATTTAATTTGAAATTTGAGTCAATCAACCATTCTTTTCTTCATATTCTTAGTTTACTAGTATTCATCTAATGAAAATCTTGTACTTATCAAACCGTCTATTTGTAAATTAGGAATCGTTTATTACTTGAGGGAAGAATAAAATCATTTACATGAAATAAATGGACTAAATGAACGATTTGTTTGTTCTGAATGTCACATAAAATCAATCGTATGTATGCCAACTATGATATTTATTGACAATTACCACATATGTTCATAATTAATGAATATTTTTGAACAGACGCCAAATAAATATATTCATTTAATATAAGTGAACTCTTCTCTCAGTGTACATATATACAGGGCGTCCCATTTGAAACAGGACAGCTGAATAACTCTTCAGGGAATGGAGGGGGAAAAAAATTGTTTGCATAAAAGTTGTAGGGTTCGAAGGGGGCCATAAGATGGTGACCTTGAATTTGACCTTGAGGTCAATTTTAAGCATAATTGATGGTCAAAGTATGTTTTTTCAAATAGAAAACCCTACGTTCGACCTCAGAAATGGAAAGAGCGGAAAATTTTACGTCCGAATATGTTGACATATCAGGTCATTTAGAGGTCATTTGAAGGTCAAAAAACCATTTTCTATGGATTTTCACGGAGAAGCCTTAAACGAGTTGTTTCTCTGACCAAAGTTATTGAAGTTAAAGTGAAACCCCACGTTTCGACCTTGAATTGAAAGTAAACAGAACTAACCTTCAGAGTTTATTCTTCATATCAGTACGAAAATGATCATTAAGAAGTTTTCATCGTTCACGGTGTAAGTGCGGGTTCAAAATGGTTTATTCACCTAATGAATGTGTTGATATTTTAATGATCTTGGGTGAGTGTCGCGGAGTGTATCAAAGATCGTCACGATTGTACAGAGAGTGGTTTGGAGATCGGCAGCATCATCCTTCTCCAGAAGTCATTCGCCAAGTTGAAAGAAATTGTCGACAAGGAAGGATTGGTCAACGCCGAAACAATCAAGGTTTCAACTTTAACGACCCTCGATGCGTTGCTGTTTTAGCAATAATACACATGAATCCTCATGTTAGTTCACGTGATATTGAACGCGATTTGGGTATTCCACGCAGTACGGCACACAGAATTCTACAAGCTGCTCAATATCATCCGTACCACATCACACTGACCCAAGAATTATCTCAACAAGATATGCAGAATCGGGTTAACTTTTGCCATTGGGCTTTACAGAGGTTGAACGAAGCGCCCGATTTCTTTCGATATGTTCTTTTCAGTGATGTATCAACGTTTCAAAGTACTGGCTTGTTAAATCGTCACAATAGCCACTATTGGTCAGCGCAAAACCCGCACTGGACTCAACAAGTTGATCATCAGCATCGGTGGAGTATAAATGTTTGGTGTGGAATTCTAGACAATCAAGTTATTGGGCCGTATTTTTTTGATGGAACTGTTAACGGTCCTAATTATCTACAGTTTTTACAGAATGAATTACCAGTTCTCATGGAAGATGTGACATTAGCAACTAGGCAGAGGATGTGGTATCAGCAAGACGGTGCACCACCACACTTTGCTCGATGTGTGAGGGATTATCTAAATATCCTTTTCCTCAATCGTTCGATTGGTCGAGGTGGATTTGTACTGTGGCCGGCAAGATCTCCTGATCTCACCCCTCTAGATTTTTATTTATGGGGTTACGTAAAAAATGTCGTTTATACCAACCGACCAACAACACCTGTGGATCTACAACAACGTATCAGATACGCAATTGCGAATATTCGTGCAGAAGTTTTTCAGTCTGTTCTTGGAAACTTTCGACGCCGGCTGGAGTTATGTATTGAAGTAAATGGTGGTCAATTCGAACATCTCCTGCAATAAGTGTGTCTTACCCGTCAACGGATTTGTGCCATCTGTACTTATAAAACGACGAACTGGAAAAATAAATAATTTTTTAATTATTGTTTCAAATTTGGCATTCATTATCGTTCTCAAGGTCGAATTCAAGGTAGAAACGTGGGGTTTCACTTTAACTTTGATAACTTTGGTCAGAGAAACAACTCGTTTGAGGCTTTTCCGTGAAAATCCATAGAAAATGGTTTTTTGACTTTCAAATGACCTCTAAATGACCCGATATGTTAACATATTCGGACGTAAAATTTTCCGCTCTTTCCATTTCTGAGGTCGAACGTAGGGTTTTCCATTTGAAAAAACATACTTTGACCATCAATTATGCTCAAAATCGACCTCAAGGTCAAATTCAAGGTCACCATCTTATGGCCCCCTTTGAACCCTACAACTTTTATCTGAACAATTTTTTCCCCCTCCATTCCCTGAAGAGTTATTCAGCTGTCCTGTTTCAAATGGGACGCCCTGTATATATATATATATATATCATTTTCTCCGCAGTCTTTGAATATTCGTTGTCTCGGCTTGAATCGATAAATTATTATGAAACATGGGTCCTAGGGGTTTCCGAGGGTGCTGAATTCGAATCTGGGGTCAAATCCCGAATTCATGAGAGCAGATCCAAGATGGCGGACGTGAATTCAGTCAACTTCGCATTTGTGGACAGATTTATATGGAACATGGGTCCTAGGGGTTTTGGAGGGTGAGGAATCTAAATCTGACGTCAAAAAACGGATTCAAGATGGCGAATCCAATGTGGCACCCGTGAATATAGCCATTCTGGCTCTAATGGACAAAATGATATTGTTATATGTAAAACGGGTTCTAGGGATTTTCAAGGGTGCTGAATCAAAATCTGGGCTCAAATGTTGGAAGAAAATAATACTTTCGATATTCTCGTGTAAGCTTTACTGCATCCGAAGACTCTTCAAGAGCTGGTTGACGTTATGACAACTGCGCACTAATGAGAATCCAAAAGTGAGGGAAGTAACTATTGAAACAAATGAAGCCTGAAAATATTCCGATTCCTTCCTAAATTACGCCCTAATCACTCTTCGTTACGCTTATTACGTTTCAATGACTTTTAGCTTACGCTGTCGTCGCGCTTCCAGGCTTTACCTTTACCAGGACAGTTGAGATTTTGCAGTTCTCCAGGGACATGATTCTGAATCATTTGGAGATGGTATGAAGGATGGTAGGCAATAAGTTCCAGGTTTTCTGAATATTACATTCAGCAAGTTCCCCAATCGAGTGAAAAACCGATGAATGCCTTTTCATATACCCCCGGATATCTGAATCGTTCAAAATGCGAGCGAAGCGAGCATATGTGAGCTACGATCCATTCAAAATGAGCGATGCGAATTTTGAAGAGGGTCGGACTGTTGAGCAAAGCGAAGCAGTCAGGGGGCGGAGCCCTCTGGTTGATGATATACCTGGGGCTTCTTCTATCGTCATATTTGATCATTCCCACGGTGGAATAAAGAATATGCTCATTCTACAGAAATTGACCCAAGTCTATCGTCATATGAATAATACTTGAACCCCGTATATTGTGATAAATTGGTAATATATAACTTCAGTGACAAAGATACTTCTGCTCCATAGAAGTTTGATAGTAGGGCGAAAACTGAAGTTTTTTAGTACAGAGACAGGAAACTCACTTCTGTGACATTCTTTCTGAGATATTTTTGTATTCAAATCTAATTCATGCAATGATTCTAGAAACAAAAGACGTTTTCATAAGAGAAGATATCAGATGTATTTACTCATGATTGTTCTTCATGGAGCAACCAAAGTATATCTCATTAGTGAGAATCCATGAATTTTATCGGAATAAATGCTGATAAGAGACAGAACCCCACTTTTCGTCCTTGAATCATGATTAAGAGAAAAACAGGTTCCTTCTCATTGAGGAGACGCTTCAATTGCCTTTTCATCATTTCAAATAGAAAAGCTGATCCCTCTTAAATTAATGGATATCGAGCTCTCATCCGTTTACCTTCTTTTTCAAGGGAAATATTCCCTAAAACTCCTCATTTGAGGAAGAAACTGCTGGGAGAAATGAAATTGAAAATCACCACCACGTTCGAGGATTCTAGAGGACATGAGAAAGTAACGAGAAAAATGTTATCGATAGAATAAAACTTGTTTATCTTCCTCGTCATTTGGGAAGAATACTTCGCACCTGCCCGTGTGGGAATTGCTAAAGTCGATAAATGGCCTGGTACTCGCACGGTTATATTTGTCAAACTTTGGCAGAAACAATTGTTTCTATCCATGGTCATAATTATTTTTCAATTCGCACGACCTATTCGACGAATTTCAAACGGTATTGATTTGAGTGGATAAATCGTCTTGAATCGATATTGAATCGGTACAGCTTGAACAAGGTTGGGGTGCCAGAATTCTACCTCAGTCGGTGCATACGACCGAACAGTACTGACACGGTTGTAGATGTTATACAGACTCCTTATGTGTAATCATGTCATCATACCGACTTCTTGCCAGTTTTTATAGCTTTGGTAGCTTTGGATTCGCCAGCACTGGCAACTCTAGCAGCAGCACTGAGCCAGTATCGGCCCGGGTTTCCCTTTCTCCATGGGTAAATCTCTTGAATTTTGAGAGAGTTTTGACATAGGCGTGCCCAGGTTAGCCAAATTGTGGGTGCCCAAGTGGCAAATTTAAAAAAATTATATTTAATTTATATATGATTATACATAAATTATATATAAACCATATTGAATTATGCATAAATTACATAGAATTTTGAAAATCTTTCCACCCTCTTGTCAGTACTCTTGTTTTTGTTCAGTTAACATTCCCTATGTTGTATTGTTTCACCTAGATAATATTGTTGTGGAAAGGAAGAGATATTAGACTCTGAATTGTGGGTGCCAGTGCACCCACGGCACCCACGGTAGGCACACCTATGAGTTTTGAATTCACAAGTACTTATGTAGACCAGTTATTTTGATCTATGTAATAAATTAAAATTTTTTACCTGCAGATTTCTGTAAGTTCAAAATTATCTCAATACAGTAGCAAAAAACAAATGTTACATTGTCTTGAATATTTTATATCAAGTTAAAAACACGCCAAGTATACGGTTGAACGTGGGAAAAACTGAGCATCGGTAGTAGGCACGGGCAGATACTTTTATCCCCAATACATTTCGTCTAAAGCGAGTGCAGAGCAGAAAAGTTTCGTTGAGAAGAATTATGGTGAGTCGGGTGAATGTTTTTTCCTCAAGTAATGCACTCAGGTGGAATATGATCAACGACTCCCCAGTGCAACTTTTATTTTCATAAGTCACGATTTTCGAAATATTATTCTGGTTTTTCTCCAGTGAAACTTCATAATACCATTGGGGTGTGTCGAGGGGTAAATACGCGCTCGACGTTCATGTTCCATTCGAGTGCGGAATTGTACAATTCTCCGAAATGAGAAACACACTTCTCTCTTATGACGAATGATGTTTCGCACCACGAACACAGCGTCGTAAATTCTGCACATGAGCTGATTCCATTTAAATTTCTCATCATTCAATTCTACTGATCTTATTTTCATTTTCAATCATTTCATGATTTCTAATTGTATCTCTCATGCGATATCTCTTTCTCTTGAAGAATAAAGCGGTCTTGAGTAAGCGATTGAATGGTTCAGCGAATGAACTTGAAATGAACAAAAAACAAACGCAAGAGGAAGAATGAAAATAAAAACCTCGAAATTCTGTATGGCGGAAGAGTGTGATTCCATATCTCACACGTACAAACTGCGAGAAAATGCAAGTTGTATTTCTTTTTCACCCGATATCGTGATAACGACGAGAAGTGAGCATATGTGTGTGCATGCATGCACATTTATATACATAGCAATGCACGTGTTCCTTATTTTTCGTCTTGCTATCATCAGCAAAAATCTAACCGACCGACCACTCGGCATTCTATACTGGTTTTGGCCCAGTTTTCAACAAACGAACGAGAGAACTCGGAGATCTCTCTTTCTTCTCAACGACCTACCTCACTTCCTAAAGTTTCGTCTACTACAAACGACTTCTACTTACGTGTCCGTTTGTTACCACTGTGGTACACGAGAGTATGAAAACCTAGGCATATCTCGTAACGTCCGTTCATTTCGGTTGCTACTTCCGTCGATTGCTCCCGGAAGTTCTGCTCTAAAGGAACATCGACGAAAAATAAGAGAAACACATTCCCAACAATATAACACGATCATTCTAGAAACCTCATATAGAGCGAATTGAATACTTCGAGACGAATTTGGATTGAATATCCGAGACTGTTGAGACTTTATGTATTTCAGGATTTCTGTGGTCATTTTAGCACGGTGGTGGAAATATGGGAATCAAATGACGTGAGTGGTCATTAATCATAAACCTGGAGAAAAGTGGCAGAACAAGATAGTGGGATAGAGATAGAATGGTTTGTCGTTGAAAGCAAAACGTTTCAGACTTGCGGGTGACATTCCCTCTGGAAATTCGTGATATCTGGTACTTTTGGTCACCCTTCAACATCGTTCAATTTTCCGTAATGGGTTCTCACGTCAAATGGTTACCCTACAGTGATGGTGGTGGAGATGTTTGTGGCCCGATTACATTGTATGAGTTGGTACGTGTGTGTTTGATACGCCCGAGCTCTCGCATATATGTGAATGGATAAGCTCAGTTTTCCCTCAATACACGAATCACTGGAAAAACTATTTTCTCCTTTTTCGATTTCAGGCCCCGAAGGTTTTGTTTGTTGATATTTTCATCGAATTGATGATGTTTGTTTCAGAGACTATTCGGATGAATTGAAAGAAGTTGTGAACAAATTTCATAATTCCTGAAATTCCCTGAAATTCGGAATACTTGAAACGAAATCATCCAAACCGTGAAAATTCGAGGAAAGTGAACTCGGATTATCAAACTGGAGAAGCAAATTTTGTGGAACCCAATAAATATTTGTATTCCAAGATTACCGTTAGAGGGTGATTGTGTCGTAAGAATGGCATAAATGTTTATGTGAACTCTATCCCCGCGATTGTTCTATCAGTACAAAACTTTCTATCAGAAATCTCGTAAGGTCACTCGAATGATCCAACAAAGTCTGTGATGGAGCAGGTAGCAAAGCTCTTAATACTAAAGAGCCCTCGGCTAATCCAGGAGATGTTTTAACATACATATAGGAGTTACTTCGAAGATAACAAGGTCCTCGACTATAGGATATTTCCAAGGAACGATAAGTCACAATTTGGTATAAAATCCTTGAAAATCATGATTTTTAACAAATAATTCAACTTTTCATAAAATTTATAATTCATGTATTCATATTATTCCTTGGAATTGTAAAAAAAATATTCATCCACGAAGTTGAAATGAACTTGAAAGTGAATGTCTTTCACTCAGAGAAATTCCCATACGCTCTGAATTCATGGGTTTTATTTTGATGCACTCAGCGTCACAGTGGTTCAAAAACGCAAAAACGTGGCCAAAAGTCGAGAAAAATGTTCTTTTTGAAAACCCTTTTGACAGTTGGTATTGTCTTACTGATAGTTGGGGATCTCGAAAAAACGATGGAGAAGACGCAAGTATTTTTACAAGGCTCTCGAGCTCGTCTGAAAGCTTCACTTTTGCCAACGCAGCATTTTGAGCATACCGAAGAGAAATGAATCGTTTGTTTTGAAATGTGTGTCCTTTCTGTGAAAATCGACCGATTCTCAAGTTTCAATATGGAATCTCCTACTGATAGTAAGTACTGTCGAATCTATAAATTCAAATGTGGGACAAATAATATTTTCATTGTTAATTGCCACTAACTTGTGATAATTTTTCTCACATATTGAACGAATAATATCTTCCTCAAAAACGCAGAACTGATTTTTACCACCAGTTACCACCGTGATGTTTTTTTTACATGTCGAAAGAACCCTTTTCAAGAACATATTGAAGAATTAGCTGCGACTTCTTGCGACTGTAAATTTGACATTAATTTTTTTTCCTACGAAAAACACTAAAAAGTGGTCAGAGTGTGAAGATGGAGTATCTACAAAACTTCGCGACGAAGATTTTTTTAGGTCGCTGATTATGAATCTGGGAACGAATTTTTTGGAAACAAAATTGCAGATCCAATATGGCGGCCATGAATTGGGAAACAAACTGTTGGATATTGGAACATTCCATTGCCCAAGGGTTTTGTGGGTCGATGATTATGAATTTGATAACAGATTTTTCAAAAACAAAATTGCGGATCCAACATGGTGGCTATGAATTGGGAAACAAACTGTTAGATATTGGAACATTCCATTGCCCAAGGGTTTTTTGGATCGCTTATTATGAATCTGACATCGGATTTTTCAAAAATGACTTTTTTTTTCATGATGGATCCAGTATCATCATCATGAAGTAATCAGTCTTACGACTGGTTTGATGAAACCCTTCACCCCTGTCTATTATCCGCCAAACGTTTAATTTCTACATATCTTCTACATCCCTTGTCTTGTACGATTTGTTTCATATAACTTGCTCTAGGTCCACCTTTACCAGTTTTACCATTCATTTTCCCTTCCAATATTGTTTTCAATAAACTCTCATGCCGTAATGTGTGTCCTATAAGATTGCTTCTCCTTTTCACGATGTGTTTTAAAAGATTTCTTTCTTCATTTATCTGCTCGAGTACTTCTTCATTTTTGACTTTGTCTATCCATTTTATTCTGAACATCCTCCTATAACACCACATTTCAAAAGCTTCAAGTCTTCGTTGATCAGTTTCCCCCATTGTCCAAGTTTCGCAACCATATAATGCTGTGCTCCAAACATAACTTTCCAAGAATTTCTCCCTTACTTCCAAGCTTATATTTTGTGAGCATGATAACTGTTTCTTTTGGTAAAAAGCCTGTTTCCCTTGTGCTATTCTTGCTCTTATATCTCTTTCGCTTTTGCCGTTTTCTGTAATTATGCTTCCTAGATATTTGAATTCTTTCACCTGTTCAATTGTCTCGGTATCTATTTTGATTTTCGTTCTTCTAGCTGTTTTCGCTGCTGTACACATCATGAATTTTGTTTCGTCTTCATTTATATTCATACAATAGTTTTCCAATAACATTGTTCTCATAGTGTTGAGAATATTTTCTAACTCAGTACTACTCGTGGCAAATATAGCTATGTCTTCCGCGAATCTCAACATACTTATATTTTCTCCCTGAATCTGTAATTTCTATTGAATTTCCTCCTTCACTTCGTTCATTGCTTCTTCTATATATAAATTGAAGATCAGTGGCGATAATGAGCATCCTTGTCTCACCCCTCTTCTTATTTGTGCTCCCCCTTCCTGACCCTCTATGTCTATTATTGCACTTTGATTCTTATATAATTCGTATATTATTCTTCTATCTTTATAATTTATTCCGACCTTCTTCAGGATCGCAAACATGTTCTCCCAGTCCACATTATCAAAAGCCTTCTGTATATCTACAAAACCTATGTACACAGATTTCTTCAGCGCTATCCTTCTCTCTATTACTGCCCTAAGTGCTAAAATTGCTTCTCGCGTTCCCCTATTTTTTCTAAAACCAAACTGATCTTCTGCCAGTCTACTCTTTATTTTATTTTCCATCCTCCTGTATATAATTTTGGTCAGTATTTTCGAAGCATGTGAAGTTAAACTGATCGTTCTGTAGTTCTCGCATTTGTCTGCCCCTTGTTTTTTCGGGATAGCGACAATTTTATTCTTTTGGAAATCTTCCGGTACTTCTCCTTTTTCGTACATATCTCTAATCAATTCAAACAGTGCGTCACGAGTTCCTTCACTGGAGGCTTTCATAAGGTCCGCATCCATGCCATCTATGCCTGGCGCTTTATTATTCTTCAATTCTTTCAAAGCCTTGTCAAATTCTGATCTCAATATCGAATCTCCCAATTCTTCCTCATCTACATCCTCCTCCTTCTCTAAAAGTGCTATATCATCGTTTCCTCTATACAAGTCTTCCGAATGATTGATCCACTGTTCTATTTCCTCTTCCGTTCTTATCAATTGTCGTCCTAGAGAGTATGACGGATTCAGTATGACGGATATTTTTGAGGCACAATTGGACTTCGGGAAATTTTATTGTCTGAGGGTAATGAAGACTGCTGAACACGGATGTCAAATGCACTTTTTGATTAATTCGTAAATATTCATGGATTTCGATAGGGATCACGTGCTTTTGTGTGAGTATAAGTTGAATATTTCAGCTTTTCACTATATTTGTATACAGCAAGCGAAAAATTTTTGGGATGTTTTGAAATGAATGAATTACTAACACGCCCTCTGCAAAATCTTCAACTTTTGAATACAATTTATTTCGAACGAATAGAGTTTCTGTACTTCCCCATTTTCAATAGTTCGATGAAGTATTGGAAGTCAAATCCTCTATGAAGTGTTATTATTTTGGTTTCTAAACTGTCCAAATTCGTATTAAGCGGCCCCAAAAACCTTAAGATAACGAGTTGCAATCAAATCCAATAGATTCCTTGAGTTTTAATCCGCCATATTAGATCCGCCATTTTGAATTTTGGAATTTTCACGACGGATTCGTATTTAGCGACCCCGAAAACCACCGGGTGGTGAGTTTCAAGCGGATTCAAGGACTCTTTATATTCTTGACCACGTTTTTGGGTTCTTTTCACGTACACTGTGAAAAGAAAGTTTTGAATTCGGATTGTGTCATGACTGGATCACAGACGCAGCCAAAAAAGACCTGTTTTGAGTGTAAGGTGAGCACAAAAAACAATCACCGACAGCATGGAAAAGGCTGAATTTCAATCAATTTTCAAATTAGGACGCAGCCAATTTAAGCCATACGTTTGACAGTGTAGAAGCATGTGAATATACCCACACGGAAAGAAATGACGTGTGGATTTCGCATTGGTGGTTGTTATTTTGACATAACTGCTGAAGTGCATGCAATTTGAGTAAAATTCACATTGGGACCAATGTTATATGTGCATTGCTACTGAAGTAAACGGCGGGCGTGTTGCCATGGTAACCATGATAACAATGTAAATCCAACAGGACTCTGCAGTAAATTCTACATAGAATTCACACCGTAATCATAACCTCACTTTCCATGTAATTTTTACGTGGTCATTTTTTTCCGTGCATAAAATAGATAAAATGTTTTATTATAAAACACTTCATTTGAGTTATTGACATATTTACACAATTCTAAGCATTTCAGAATTGAGTACAAAATTCAAATACTCTGAATGTATTGGAATAAAACACTTGAATGTGCAGTGTAGTCACATACACGAAATGAAGGAATACACTGAGAGAAATCGCTTAGTTACGTGAGCAAGAATACTTTGATTGATAATCTCAGCTCGTTTGAATAAATCTTTATTTGATACAAATGAAAATTTGTTTGCGTTAGCAGAAACAATAATTTGATGTCTATTAATTCTATTAGATGTATAACTTTGCTTCCGCCGTTTTGTAATAGATGGTTGTAGCGGTAAGTGGTGGTTGAAATAAATAGATCATAGATGTCATACAATAAGCTTAGGTATTTGTAAACATAACGCCATCGAAATATTAGTCGATTTGTGTCTGCATCATAAAGTTATTCTTGATTAAACATGTCAGCTTACGAGCCAAATTCTCGTAATTTGCGGGAGGTTTTAATTTTCTGCTTTAATATGAAGAAATCTGCGGCTGAGGCTCATCGAATGCTCTCAAATACCTATGGTGAGGCCGCTATTTCAACGCTTCAAGAACGGTAATTTTAACGTCGAAGACCAGCATGGCGGTGGAAGAGAGAAGGTTTTCGAAGATGCAGAATTGGAGGCATTACTTGATCGAGACTCGTGTCAAACGCAACAAGAATTGGCAGGATCATTGGGAGTGACGCAACCAGCCATTTCAAAACGCCTGAAAGTCATGGGAATGATTCAGAAACAAGGAAATTGGGTGCCGTACGAGTTGAAGCCGAGAGATGTTGAACGGCGTTTGTGTGTTTTTGAACAGCTGCTTGCAAGGCAAAGACGGAAGGGATTTCTGCATCGCATTGTGAGTGGAGACAAAGAATGGGTTCATTACGATAATCCTAAGCGCAGAAAATCATGGGGATATCCCGGCCATGCTTCCACGTCGACGGCCAAACGGTTCCAAGGCTATGCTCAGTATTTGGTGGGACCAGCTCGGCGTAGTGTGTTATGAGTTGTTAAAACCGACTGAAACAATCACAGGCGATCGTTATCGAACGCAATTAATGCGTTTGAGCCGAGCATTGAAAGACAAACGGCCGCAATATAACGAGAAACATGATAAAAGTAATTTTACAGCATGACAATGCTCGACCCCATGTTGCGAAAGTGGTCAAGACATACTTGGAAACTTTGAATTGAAAAGTCCTACCCCACCCGTCGTATTCTCCAGACGTTGCTCCCTCGGACTATCACTTGTTTCGATCAATGGCACACAGCATAGCTGACCAGCACTTCCGGTCTTATGAAGAAGTAAAAAATTGGATCGATCCGTGGATCGCTTCAAAAGATGACCAGTTTTTCAACGCGGGATTCGTATGCTGCCCGAAAGATGGGAGAAAGTAGTGACCAGCGATGGACAATACTTTGAATCATAAATGTATAACTAGTTTTTTACCATAAAGCCTCGAATTTCGGAAAAAAAACGGCGGGAGCAAAGTTATACACCTAATGAATAAAAAAGTTTAGTTATTAGTAGTATAAGTAATTTATTTGTGACAACTAACAATTTACGCACGTTGAATAAATCGTTTCATTTCAGAAATGTTTATTCAACGCAACTTAAAATATTTATTCAAAGGAGTTCCTTACCCATACTGGACAGTCGCCGAAGAATTACGTCGCATCTCCGTAGAATTAAGGGAGGAGAAAGGAAGCGGTGGATATAACGTGGTGCGATGGAGAAGCAACGTCCCTAGCAGGAATCACTCTAGTAATTCTCTACACTGAGAGGAAAAATTTCCGGGAACAATGAAATATTCAGTTCAGTAGTCGCCATAAAATACCTAATTGATTCGAATAAACTTTCATTGACTCAATTAAATAAGTGTTCCCATTCATGAAATATTTCATAGCATATTAAATATTTGTTTTGAATAAATATTTTATCGAGTCAATGAAAGTTTATTCAAATCAACTAAGTATTTTATGGCGACTATTCAATTAAGTATTTTATTGTTCCCGGAAATTTTTCCTCTCAGTGTAGGCCTTGTGAGGGACTTGCAAGGTCTTGTAAGACCTTGTAATCGCCTAGAGAATGACTAGAGTGATTTCTACTAGGGGTAGAGGCGACGGAGAAATGTCCGAGCCGTTTTTTCCGGCAGAAATTTCTCCGTCACCTCTACGCTGCTTCTTCGTCGTACCACGTTGTATATCCACCGATCCCTGTTTCCTCCCCGAATTCCACGGAGAGGTGACGTAGGTGTCCTGTGTGGGTTAGCAAATAGAATCTGATTACGCATGCGCTGACCACCATTTCATCATTTTCAATGGTTTCACCGGCATTTCCACCCATGCCCATTTTTCAACAACACGCCTGCAACCGAGTGCAACAGCGATACGGAATTTTGGATTTTATTTTTGGAGGATAGATGGCTTCATAACAAAAGTTTTCAATTCCATCGGTTTATCGGTTTTGTGATTGTTTTGTCTGAAGAATATTCGTACAAAATCTTTTTTGTATGCAATGAAATTGTGCTCAAATATGGAGCAAGTGGAAATGCAAAACATTTCTCAGAATCTCTCCTGACTAAAATATCCTCAATAGAAATCACTCTAGTTATATTCCAGGCCTTGCAAGACCTTACGATGCCTTTGTGAGGGACTTCCAAGGTCTAGCAAGGCCTCGTAATAACCTAGAAAATTACTCGAGTCATTTCAAGTGAAGTTTGTTTAAAGATTCTTAGTAGAAATTTGATTCTCAATAACTAACAATATTTCAGTACAATCATATTTTATCCACTAAGTAATTCAGTCGGAATAACATTTTGATTCAATTGGAATATTTGGTTGTCACAACGTCAAAATATTCATTCGTGAGAAATGAAAGTCTTACTCATTTCAACTAAATTCAATTCACTAAACAAAATGTATTGATTCGAATAAAAGCTGTCTGATATATGAATAAATTATTTTGCTGCTGTGGATAGCATTTAGTTACAGCAATTATGTGATTTCCTCAGTGTAGCTGCAGTAACTACTTGAGTAAATGGTCGAAAATCGACTATTCGATCAGTTGCTGCAATTATTTTTTCTTTCCCGTGTAGAAAAAAGTCGGTCTGAATGTGGCTGCGTCTTACTTAGAAACTTGACTGAAATTCAGTCTTTTCCATTTTTTCGGCATCTGTTTTCGGTGCTTACTTTCAGTTGAAACAGGGCTAGTTTTGGCTGCATCTTGAAATCAGCTGATATTTAGAATGAGAGTAAGTCTTACTGTTTACAATGCAAAGTAATTGAAACGTGTCAACTAAATGTCTTTAATGACAGGTACTAAAAATTTGATTGATTCAACCAAGAGAGTATAGTTGATACAATCAAGCTTGTTTTCGCATTCGATTGTTTTTGAACACTTCCTTTTCTTTCACCCGTATAGGACGCGTGAGTCGAAGTTGTAAAACTTGCCGCTTTCAATTAGACAATTTAGATCGTTGGTGGTCTACAGACTAAATTGATTTTGAATGTGTATTCATCTTTACAATGTCAGTGCTGTCTTCACAAGAGATTCACTCTTATACGCAGAAACGTAGTAACAAGTATTGATTTAGGTTATAAATTATAATCAAACAATATAGTTTCCCTGGTGACATTGCGCTAAGAGCGCATAAAATGTTTAAAAATGAGACAACAATAGATATCGGTGTTATTTTTTATAACCTTCATACGATTTCTGTAGATTATCATTGAGGTTAATTATTCTGTACGAATTTACAAGTCATTTTAACCAAGGTTTATAAATTATCCTATAATAGTGCACCTTTCAAGAAGTAGTTGTGAAAAACAGTTGTATGTACTGAAAATCAAGTAATTTCGATCGTACATCATACTGTTACGGCCCTGCCTCGCCACATTACACGACCACATACACAAAATACATTGAAAACACTCAAGAGATGTACTACTGGATTTTTCCAGCGCTTCCCTAAGAAAGGGGGTAAAATACCGTAAGCGCTCCTCTGGAAGCTTGGGCCAGAGAGAAGCGACGCGCTGAGGGCAGATTCGTTTCGTAAGCCCGAGGTGACGGTACCAATTCCAAATCTCCGGATAAACATACCATATAGATTGAGAAAGTGCGCATCGTTATTTCTAAAATCCAATCAACCCTTCTTCATAAATAACGTGGGCAACCCCACACGTTACATTGGTGGCAGCGGTTTTCGCCCCAGAGTGCGCGAAATCGATAAATTAATAAAAACAAAATAAGAACAGACATTTCCAAGAACTGAAACAGTGGAAATTCACCCCCGAGTGAGTGAAAACAATTCGAAACTCTGGCAAGCAGTAATGGGCTAGACACATACGCTACGTAAACGTGAACGTAACGAACGGAAGGATGCGCAGATCTTGTATACAGTTTCTGCGCATCATTCCGTTTCTTACGTTCACGTTCACGTAGCTTGTGTGTCTAGACCATAAAGCGGGCGAACGAGTACAAATCGCTCGAGAAGTGTGAAATATTCGCCAAAAATAAAGGAAATTATTACGGAAATTGATGAAAATATGACCGCGAGTGTGAATAAATTAACAAAATAAAACACCCAGTAAAAAAACGAAAACTAACAGTGAATTAACGAAACCCAAACAAGGACTTGAAAAATATTCAGGAACATTTGGTGAGAGTGATCCGCAAGTGATAAAACACAGCAGAAGAACGACCAGAACACAGGAGACCCCAAGCAACGCGACAAGGGATGATAGCGTATCAACCAACAGTGAACGACTCCAACGACGGAACAGAGGAAAAACAAGCAGGATGTAGTGCTGTCTCTCCGGTCTGCTAATGTAAGCCAAAAATCCCATTCACACTGACACATCTACACATTACTACATATTTTCATCTTCTCCCTCAAATTTGGGAAAATCTTATTCAAGTAGAATCAGAACTTCCTTTCATCTGAGAACAAAAAAAAACGAAAAGAAGAGAGCGAAAAATTAGAAATGATTCCCGAATTTGAGAAGAAACATATTTGATATAAATATTGCACTGTATAAATCTTCAATTGGTATCTTACTGTCGTGGAAAATTTTTCTTTCTATCCTCAAAATCGAACATTGCAGTTATTACCCACTTCACAGTAATACTCATACGTACTGAATTCAAAGTATACAGGATTGTAAAATCCAGTCGAAGGAAGCATTTGAGAAAAATTTTTTTCTTGTTTTGAATTAATTGTTTTTCCGCTTAGCAGTAGTACAAACCGCGATACCAATTGAAAGTTCACCATGTTCTGAACCTCGTATGCTGTTGAGAAGGGGAAAAATTTATGTAATTGAATTTCGAGAATTGGTTGTATAAAAATATATGTAAACAAAATGCCAGAGACCCCCATTAACACTAGCACAATCACAACGAATAGGGCCGCCTTTTCTTTGGAAGATGCAATGGGATGCGTCCAGATTTTCGATGGACATAACATTCCAGCCGGTTCATTTATTCGATCGTGCGAGATAGTGAAAGAGTTTGTTCAACCAGCGCACGAAAAATTATTCGCGAATATCGTAAGAACAAAGATAAGGGGAGACGCAGACTTGAATCTGGGAAATTTTGAATTATCAAAGGTAGAGGATTTAATCAAAGAAATAAAAAATATTTACGTACCAAAGAAATCCCAAAACAAATGGCATCTAGAGTTAGCATTTGCAAAGCAAGAACCGTGGGAAACTCAAGTAGAATTTGGGAGAATAATTCAGAATATTCAGGGAAGGGCGAGAGAATCAATCAAGGAACACGACACAGCAGAAATTGCGGCAGGGTTAATCACAAATCTGGAGACAACGGCATTAATTAGTTTTATCGCAGGCCTATTAGATGATGACTTAGAGACAAAAGTCGCGAGTACAGACCCGAGTAATTTCAAGGAAGCTATAGATAGAGCAGTAGCATCATGGGAATATTTGCGGACTAGATCGAAAAGATTAGGAACAAACAAATTTCCAAATTTCGCGACCGAAGATTGCCAGTACTGCGTGGCGATAGGGCATACTCATAAAGAATGCCCATAAAAAAGGGACAAAAAACCGCGATACATACATCCAAAAATCACACGTGAACCCACAAAATTCAAGGCAAAGTACAAACCATATACAAGATGGAAATTCTAATCCACAACCGTATTACAGGCAATCTTATACAAACTCCAATAGGAACGCAAATTACACCCAATATAACAATACCCTACCACATATCCAACCACATGGAGCAAATACGTTCCCAAGTCAACAATTTGAAAGGGAATCTGGCAGAAATTCGGATCAATTCTGTTCACAACAGCGAACGAGAAATTATGATAGTTCAAAACACTGTGTATATTGTGAGAGATCGGGGCACATTGTACAGGAATGCAGAGCGCATATTAGACCGCGAAAGAATTGTACCTTTTGTAAGATAAATGGACATACGATTGAGGAATGTCGGTCATTCGCGAGGTCGAAAAAATTCTGGAGAAATTGTAAATTACAGGGACATGATACAGCAGAATGTCGTAGGGCACCCGTAAATTCCATTGAAGACAACGAGAAAGTGAGGGATTGACAATTGAATTAGATTCTAGATACAGGTACAGTCTAGAATCTACTCCGGAAATAGAAGTACCTATTTATCAAATCGATAGGATAAATGATGAAAAAAACGTAGGAATCTCCCTAAACTCGAAACATTTTGTGACCGGGAAACAAAAATCTTTAGTGGATGCAGGTGCAAATGTGAATGTTATCAAAGAAAAAATTATAATTCCATTCATCCCCTGTAATCCAGGTAATATTATTGCACTAAAGGGAATAACAGAACAATTGATTTACACATTAGCGGGAGTGGAATTAGAAATTAATAACAACAAACACATTTTCCAAGTTGTCCCAAATAACTTTCCAATAGCACAGGACGGGATCGTCGGGATGAAATTTTTAAGGAACGCAGAGGCAACATTATCTTTCATAACAAATTCAATGGAAACGAAAAGGAATATAGAAATTCCGTTTGAATCGAAAAGGATAAAAATACCGGCTATTTCAAAAAATAAAATCGAAATTCGCTTAATAAATCCACAGGCTATAGAAACAGGTGTAGTAGAAGACTTAGATCTCGGAGATAACGTTTTTACAAAAAGAGTTTTAGTTAGAAGTCGAAACAACAGGGCTTTTGTTTACGCATTTAATCCTAATGAATACGATGTGAGCATTCCAATTCCCCGAGTAGAATTAAAGCAAATAAAGGATATCAAATCAATTTCAGATACAGGAGGACTCAATCACGAGAAGGAAATAGAAAACGTTGGCCAAATAAATTTTATAACGATCAAGCAACCAGAACGAAGAGTAGGAGATAGAAAACAATATTCTAAAATCGGAAAACCAATTAATCCATTCAGAATGTCAAACTGGGAACCCCCAGATGACGATGAATTAGGGAAGAATGAAATAACGAAGGAGAAACTAAAAATAATAGAGAACAATCGAACAAGACATGATAACATCAATTTCGACTGAGAGACCTATAGGAAAACATCGGTGAAAGAACATTTAGACTACAAACGGGAATTAAAACAATTGAATAAACAAAAATCCGAATTAGGAGGAAGCATAGAATTTGAAGGAAATAGCACAAAAAAATAGCCTCAATTGAAAAAATTAACATTGCCGAAGAGCCTGAGTTCAAAGGGGCGAATAATAAAACTTCAAATCAAATAAATAGGAACACTGGAGAGGATTTTGAGAATAGTAAATTTAGAAACTTGAAGGAGAACCCTGAAGTGAAACAAAAAATCGAAAGGGGACCGATAACGGGAATCCGAAACTATAAAACTGAATTGCAAGCTACTGTAGGAAGAAAAAATCAGGAAGATGAAGAAAACATAGGACAGAGGGAAGGGAAATCAACACCAATGAAGGGTGCAGGACAATGGTCAACACACCAAGGAAAAACCTGGGGCATACGGGCGTCAGAGGTAGTAAAACCCGACAACACAGGAGAAACGGGGCCGAATCACGGACAAAATGAACATCAAGGATCAAAAACTCCAACAACGAAGAATAGAAATTCCAGAATAACAACGGCAAATGAAATCAGGGGAATAATGTACATACGAAACAAGGAAATTGACAATGGTAATGATATTGAAAAGAAAAACACTTACCCAATGATAAATGAACCTGTAATGGAAGAGAGTTCACAAACGCAAGAGGAAACCACGAATCTATTAAAATCAAAATTGAAACTGAGCCATCTGAATGACGGGGAAAAAGAACATGTTTTGAAAATCACAAAAAATAGAAATAATTTATTTCATCTGTCGGGAGATAAATTAACTGCAGCGAGAGTCCCAGCAAATAGAATACCAACGTCAGGCAACATCCCAATTGATACGAAACAGTACAGACACCCCCAAATACACAAAGGAGAAATAAAAAAACAAGTGGGTAAACTTTTCGGAGACGACATAATCAAACCATCGACGTCCTCATACAATTCACCGGTATGGGTGGTACCGAAGAAACTGGATACAAATGGCCAGAAAAAATAGAGGATGGTCATCGACTACAGAAAACTTGATGGAAAAACGATTTCTGACGCGTATCCAATCCCTAATACGACCGAATCATTAGAACAACTGGGAAACGCGGAATACTTCTCAGTATTCGACTCACCCTCTAGTTTTCACCAAATACTCATGGAAGAAGAGGACATCCCGAAGACCGCCTTCTCAACGTCCGAAGGACATTACGAATTTCTAAGGATGCCCTTTCGATTGAAAAACGGCCCAGCGTCCTATCAAAGAACTATAAATCAAACCTTGAAGGGATTATTAGGAATAGGAACGTTTATCGACGATATTATCCTCACTGCAAGATCCCCAGAAGAGCACGAAAGTGGATTCAATCAACTCATCGACAGATTAGAGACGGTCGGATTGGAACTGTACCCTGAAGGGTGCGGATTTTTATGACGCGAAGTAGCGTACCTAGGCCACATTATAACAGAAGATGGAATAAACCAAATCCAGAAAGAATCAAAACGGTCAAAGAATATCCAATCCCAAAAAATGCAAAACAGATTGAACAATTTCTCGGTTTGATAGGGTGTCATAGACGCTTCATCCCAAACTTCGCGAAATTAGCAGAACCGATGAATATTTTATTGAGAAAGAACATGGAATATAAATGGGGACCCGAGCAACAATCATCTTCCGAGGAATTGCGAGACACCATATGTGAACGGCTAATCTTACAATACCCTGATTTCACTAGACCATTTGTAGTGACAACAGACGCATCAAAATTTGCAGTCGGGGCTGTGCTCAGTCAGGGCGTAATAGGAAAAGATTTGCTTATCGCGTTTGCCTCGAGGGTTTTAAGCGGGGCAGAAAATAATTATTCAGTGACCGAGAAGGAATTACTGGCAATCATATATGTGGGCAAACATTTTCTACCCTATCTGTACGGGGAAGGATTCATGCTCGTTACAGACCACAGATCCCTGATATATGTGAACAACGTCACGGATTCGTCATCTAGACTGATGCGTTGGAGATTAAAGTTAGAAGAATATTCTTATGAAATCATATACAAGAAGGGGACAGCAAACTCAAACGCAGACGCCTTGTCGAAGATTCCAAATGCAGGAAATATCTTAACAATAACAACAAAACGGAAATTATCGACATCTGGAACGAATTCCGACATAAAACCTCCACGTAAAACGGGCGGGATCAGGAAAACCTCGAAACCAGAAAAGAAAAAGTACAAAACAGATCACCCAAAATTGATTGCGACAAGGAAACCTACATACACGTACAATTTACGAAAAAGAAAAACGAGATCAACTGGGACAGAGTCAGGGAATCCGACGCGGAAGAAAGTACCGAAAACAAACGGTCGACAGGAAGAACCGAATTACGTACCAATGGAAATTTGGAAAAATTTGCCATTACCATTCCATCACTGACATAGAAAATTATGACAATCAAACAGAGGCATACGACACAGACTATACAATGAATATTGACAAAAATGACGACGAGCAAATTAATCAATATCAGAACGATAGAAATCCTACAGTGAATAATGATGATATGAGCGACGATTCGTTCGTATATGAAATCGGAGAAACACGGGCTATGGTCCACCATAATGGATCGGATGGAGCAGAATTCACCGTAGCACAAGGAATAGAAACAACGGAGGAAAGGTGTCAAAAAGAAATAGGAGAACGAAAGAACACGAAACGGAACATTAAGATGGATGTGAAGAGACAAAAATCGGAAATACTAACCCATCCAAAGATATATAGCCTCAAAGAAGATGAAGGAAAGTACTTCGAATTCTTACAAAAATCCTCAAATATAACGAGGAATATGAATATCACAGAGACTAAGGATAAAATCATCCTCACAAATAATGACTTGGTCCATTTCATATCAGCGGATTTCAAATCATCAATCGAAACTTTCAAAGAATTATGCGACTCAAAATATATCGATGAAACTCAATTGATGGAAAACAACGTTGAACTCGGAGACATTTTGATGACGAGAAATGGTAAACGATACATCTTTACCGTGATGATAAAAAGTTACGAACATGATAAATTAGTAACGGAAACACTCTCTAACGTGATAGAAACCTTGAAAGACGTTTGTATAGAAAATAATCGGAGATTGTTATCAATAGCAATCAAAGACCTACCGATAACAAAATTACAATTATGTCGTGTAAAGGAAATCCTCGACTATGTGTTTCTCAACACGGGAATCATCGTCCAAATTCGCCTGGACGAAATAATATATCCCTCAGAGGGAGACAAGATCAAGATTATCGGAGGAAATCACGAATGATTGATAGGAGGACATAAAGGGGTTGCAAAAACGTATAATAAAATTAGAAACAAATATTATTGGGAAAATATGGAAAATGAAATCAGTAATTATGTCAAAAATTGCGCGAAATGTCAGAAAACTAAATTAACTCGAGTCAAAACGAAACAACCCATGACAATAACTGACACACCTACAGAATCGTTTGGAAAAGTGGCGTTAGATATTGTAAGACCATTACCAGAAACAAATACCAGGAATAAATATATATTAACGATGCAATGTAACTTGACGAAATATTGCGATGCATACCCTTTAAAGGACCAAACAGCGAAAACAGTAGCAACAACCATAGCAGAGGTATTTATTTGTAAGTACGGGGCTCCAAATTCGATTTTCACAGATCAGGGGAGAAATTTCATGAGTTCCATAATGAAACAATTCGCGAAATTGTTTCAAATCGAACAAATAAAAACCACTCCATATAGGCCACAATCGAATGGATCATTAGAAAGGACCCACCTAGGCCTAAGAGAATATTTAAAGCACTATATAAACGAGAGAAAGGTTCGGGATAAGTGGGTAAGATACGCGATCTTTGCATACAATACATCACGTCATGAAGGAACAGGCTTTACACCATTCGAGCTAATATTCGGAAAAACGGCACGCCTTCCATCCGCGTCCAACTGTAAAGACACGATAGAAATTACGTATCAAGACTTTTTGGAAGATTCAACTTCTCGTTTGAGCGAATTGCGTAGAATATCCGCGCATAAACTGAACAAAGCGAAGGAAAACTCCAAAAAGTACTATGATAGGAAAACTAATGAGAAAACATTCCAACCGGGTGACTTAGTGTTCCTAATTAACGAAACGCGAACTGAATTAGACAACCAATATTTGGGGCCTTATGAAGTTGAATCAGTTTTGAATATAACAAATGTCATGATTTACATAACTCCTACTAAAATAAAAACAGTACACAGTGATAAATTAAAACTCGCGCATGTTGCAGAATTGCAGTAACGTCTTCAACGACAGGGACAACGTCCACGAACGTAGAATTCAACCACAACCCCGGCATTTACTATGGAAAAATCCAAAATTTATTGATTTTCGACAATCAATGGAGGATAATAACCTACCTGGACCTGGGGAAATTTCTGGGAGTCACGCTTGCTATTTCAAACGTTGTCGGAAAATTACAAGAAGAGTGCGAAAACAAAGATCACGGATGCTCGGGATATCTGATAATTAGGGGTGTGCGGGTAGCACTTTTTATCGGGTCGGGTCGGGTTCGGGTATTTGTATTTCTTTTCGGGTCGGGTCGGGTCGGGTCGGGTACCCGACTAAATCGGGTTTTCCAAGTCGGGTACCCGAATATAATAAAATCGCTTAAATTTAATATTTTCAACTTCTATTCGAAGTTGCCATTGCCGTTGATATTTTAAGGACAAATTGTCTTGAGCGATTGTAGGAATAAGGGGATTTCATATGAATTCGATTCTAATATGAAGAATGCCATATTCACTACAAGTCTATTAGGGTTGTTACTCCATGTAATTGATTATGCAGCGGATTAAGAAATCTCCAAATTGCTTCATGGAATGTTTATATTTATTTTCTAATTCAATTAAAAAATATAATCACATTTATATCTCATAAACAATATATTATCTATTTTCGTATTTAGTAACCACAATATAGAATCTTGAACATCGATGAAAATAAATATTCTTCTTATAAATATCATTCTTTTTCCATATTTTCAAATTTGAATGGAGGAAGCACAACTCTCCCACATGTTTTGTCAGCAATCTTGATCGAGTTGCTGTCACAATATTCCCTGCTGAGGAAAACGTTTGCTATATTTGAATTACCCGAATGTAATCGGTCACCCGAAAAACTCGGGTAATTGAAAAACCCGACCCGACGGGTACCCGACCCGACCCGACCCGATAAAAACCCGATGACTCGGGTACCCGCACACCCCTAGTAATAATTAAAAGAATCACAAACAAAATAGGGAAAATAGAACAACTCCGCAAGCAAATCGAAAATCTAGTAGGAACGACGGAATCACCATTCGGAACTTCTTAAGAGAAACACCGGGTGAATCGAGATGCCCCGTTAGGCCTCGTCGGACAAATTTCAAGGGCACTTTTTGGTACACTTGATGAAAATGACGCAATATATTATAACGAATAGATCGACAAATCTTATAATAACACAAGACACCTCGCATCCCATATAACAGAACAAACACACATAATACAATGCTCAATCAGTATATTCCAGAATAGATCAGACCAAATAATACAAGTAATCGAGAAAAGCAAACAGCACTTTGCAAGAGTGAACGATTACGTGAACAATGTCAGGACAGGTTATACATACTTCAATAGAAACCCAGATGCAGGCTGCCCTGTCAGAGTTAGAAAACTATATACACGAATACGAAACAGATTTGAATGATGTCATCAACGCGATCTTATTTGCAAAACAAGGGATCATCCATACAAGAATTCTTAACCCAACACAAATTATAGGAAGTCTCAAAGAGGTGAATGAGCACAATGGAAAAACTCCAATTCCACTAGAAGCAAAATACGCGGAAGAATTAGTACGAATTTCGAAACTAGAGGTTACCAGTTCCGAAAACAGATTAGAATACATACTCACGATTCCTTTAGTAAATCCACAAGAATTCCCAACTTATAGATTGTTACCGCTACCAACAAATATGGGGAAAGATAGATTCGGATACATTGTCCCGATAGCTACATACCTAGCAAGCACCACGAATAGGTTAATGTATACACACTTCTCAGAAAGTGATTTGAAAGATTGCAAATTTTCATTGAATAAATACATTTGTAAAAGACAACAAGCCCTATTCCACGTTTATAATAAAAGAATTTGCGAAATCGACTTATGTATCGACCCAAGTAATACGAATTTAGAATCCTGCGATCTGAGAGTAATCGTACTAATTACATCATTTTGGACCCAACTAAAAGAACCGAATACTTGGGTATATTCGGTCCCAGATAAAGAATTCATGCATATTGAATGTCCAAACGAAGAAACGACAACAGTGACGCTGAAAAACACCGGGTTATTAAAAATCAAAGCAAAATGCACAGGAAACTCCATGCCAGCCTCATTGCCTACATCTCTCACTTATTCGTTGTCAATCAATGAAATATATCTACCGCCGATAGAAATGAACTCGACATCCTTGAACGAATCATTGGGAGAAATAAATATCCCAGAGGTATATACAAAAGTTTCAGGTAAAGGTAGCCGAGCAAACGCGATAGAATTAGCATCCGTGGACACAAAATTATCAGAGATCAATAAACAGGTACGAGAAATAGGGAAGCACAAACACGCTATGAGAAAATTATCATTGATAGAAAACGGATTTTACGGATTGGGAACTTTTCTGTCAATACTTGGGATAAGTGCCTTGCTGTACGAATTTCCGCCGATCTGTTTTTTAGGGCTTTTGTATAAAATCTGTAACAAACGACACACTACACACTACACAGATACAAAACACGAATACATTCGCGAAGCAGACGTTACCCCACTGGGAACAATCCCTCAAGAAAATCCCCATATACCAGCACCACACTCGGAAGATAAGGAAAAACCAAAATCAAAAGGGAAAACTCCACCTCGTTACCTATAAAGAAGACATATGAAAAAAAAGAAGGTTGAAAGATCTGAAGAAGAAAAAAAAAAGAAAACAAACGAATAATGTCACTACGAAAATAATCATCACAACAAGGGAAAATCTACATCGAATGCGCTGAACCAACCAACAATATGAATAATACATCACCTTTCTCTGCTCTGTTAACCACCAAATATAGGTCCTTTCTAGTCTCACCAGAGGAAGGAAGAGAACCAACAGAGGAGGAAGCAGCACCAACAAAGGAAGAAATCCAACATGGATTGATACCTACCGTGCTAGACGCGAATCCAGGCAGGATCGACGGGGTCATACCCGCAGAACATGGTCATTACTCAAAACTCAACCAAACAATCTTCTACACCACGATGGGACCAAAAGTCTGGGTACATGGTAGATGCATCACATGCGAAAAAATGCATAGAAGAGGAAAGAATTAACACAGAAAACATGGAAGAATTCCTATACCATGAAATATCATATAAAGATCCAATGGACCCGAGATGCGCGGAATGCAGAGGAATAGCAAGGTTCGTGAATAGATGCAGGGAATGCATTGAGGACTTTCTATCCCTCCCAAACAGAGAAACACCAACCAGGAGGCGGATTATCACAAGGTGGTGGAAGAAAAAGAGGAAGAATCACTCTGAATTCATATTGAGGATTATATTATGAGAAATACTGCTCCCACAATGAATTTGAAATGAAGAGTTGTTTTCAAAGTAGACTAATTGCTATAATCATTCTAGATATTCATCAATGTATTCATTGATGACATTCCTTTGAGGACATTGGAAAATCATTTCGCTTGTATATTTTACAAGCTAATACGAAAACTCAATTCGACAAACCCCAATCCGGGATGAACAAACTTTCATAACTACATATAACAATAAGTATAATAGTAATTTTACTGATCGATAAATATTTGGAATATACAGGGTGGGGCATTTAAAGTGTCGCGGGCGTTTTTTCCAAAAATAAAGTGAGATACGAGAAAATTTTTCGGACAAAAGTTGTAGGGTACCGAGGGGGACATCCGATGGTGGCCTTGGCTTTGACCTCAAATCTCATCTTCAAGGGCATTCTGAGATCAACTCTTGTTTTTTAAATAGCATCTCATATTTTTTACTGCAGATTTGGATTCTAGGTCAAAAACCAAGAAACTTTTGTCTGAACCATTTTCCTGAAATCCGCAAAAATGGCGCTCTAATCGATATTGTTCCATTTTGAATCTGACATTCGAATAACTCGAAAACGAAGGGTCTTGCAAAAGAATGTTTCGTACAAAAGTTGTCAATACACAACACATTCCAATCGTCTACATTACCACCATTCAGAGCTCACGCGATGTAAACAAACGACGGGGTTCAGTGAAAATTCACGATTTTGAAAGTCAGTTTGTCAGTTACATTTGATTATTACTTGGTTTATGACAAATTGAAAATCATGGATATCCGATACACGGTTTCTGAAAAGATCGATATGATCTACATTTACGGTGAAGTGCATAAGAACCCCAGACAAGCATATGACTTGTATGCAGAACGATTTCCTGAAAGAACACCGCCATCCATTAGGTATTTTCAACGCATTACAAAATTATTCTCAGAAACGGGAAGTGTTACAAGGGAAAAACGACATCGGATGAGAACTGTTAGCGGAGAAAATGCGGAAGTTAATGTACTAGCTGCAGTAGCCAATAATCCACACGTGAGCTCTCGTGAAATTGAACTTCATTCGGGAATTTCTCGAAGAAGTGTTCTTCGAATACTGAAACGTCACAAATTCCATCCGTATCACATTTGTTTGCATCAAGACCTTCACGGTGATGATTTCGAAAATCGTGTACAGTTTTGTCGATGGGGTCTAGCGCAAATGCACAATAACAACTTCATCAACATATTATTTTCTGATGAGTCGACGTTCACCAATCATGGTCAAGTAAATCGACATAATATGCATTACTGGGCGACAGAAAATCCAAGATGGTTACGTCAAGTAGAGCATCAAAGACAATGGGCTGTGAATGTTTGGTGTGGTATTTTTCGATCTCGAGTAATTGGACCGTACTTCATTGCAGATACGCTAAATGGAGAGAAGTACAGACATTTCTTAGATCAAGTACTTCCAACATTACTTGAAGACATACCTATTCAGGAACGATTGAATATGTGGTATCAACACCATGGTTGTCCATCCCATTATGCAGTCACAGCTCGAGGAATATTGGACAGAGATTATCCTGGACGATGGATAGGACGTCGTGGACCAGTTCATTGGCCTGCCCGTTCTCCGGATCTTACTTGTCCAGATTTTTTTTTATGGGGATACATAAAAGATACAGTTTATCAACAAGCACCGACTACACCTGAGAATATGCGTCAACGAATCATCAATGCATGCGCGAGCATCAATGAAGATATTTTAGCACGAGTTCAGCAATCTTTTGTAAAACGTTTTGAAATGTGTATTGAAGTCGAAGGCCATCATTTTGAGCATCTACTGCATTAAAATTATCCAAGTGATGTAGACGATTGAAATGTGTTGTGTCTTGTCTGTTATACCCCATCACCTCCGTTTCAGTTCAAGGGGTCCCCCTTGGAATCAGACAGCTTTTGTCCGAAACATTCTCCTCCAAGACCCTTCTTTTTCGAGTTATTCTAATGTCAGATTCAGTATGGAACAATATCGATTAGAGCGCCATCTTTGCGGATTTCAGGAAAATGGTTCAGACAAAAGTTTCTTGGTTTTTGACCTAGAATCCAAATCTGCAGTAAAAAATATGAGATGCTATTTAAAAAACAAGAGTTGACCTCAGAATGCCCTTGAAGATGAGATTTGAGGTCAAAGCCAAGGCCACCATCGGATGTCCCCCTCGATACCCTACAATTTTTGTCCGAAAAATTTTCTCGTATCTCATTTTATTTTTGGAAAAAACGCCCGCGACACTTTAAGTGCCCCACACTGTATATATATATGTTTTTCTCTCTCTTTTTGTATTCCTTTTGAAAAATTCAAACTAACGATGAAACTACAAATTTATATACTGTGAGAATAAATAAAAACCACAAAACTCCACAAATGTAATAAAAAAGAAAAAAAAATTTTACAAAAGATACGAAAGATGTTATTCAAGAAATAACATCTTCCTTATCGAAGGGGGGCGTGTTACGGCCCTGCCTCGCTACATTACACGAACACATACACAAAATACATTGAAAACATTCAACAAGCGATGTACCACTGGGTTTTTCCACCGCTTCCCTAAGAAAGGGGGTAAAATACCGTAAGCGCTTCTCTGGAAGCTTGGGCCAGAGAGAAGCGACGCGCTAAGGGCAGATCCGTTTTGTAAGTCCGAGGTGACAGTACCAATTTCAAATCTCCGAATAAACATATCATATAGATTGAGAAAGTGCGCATCGTTATTTCTAAAATCCATCAACCCTTCTTCATAAATAATGTGGGCAACCCCACACGTCACAGTACGATGAAAATTAGTAAGTAATACTAAAACAAAATAGTTGAGATTGCACTCTACGAATTTTTCAGATAACAGCAAATAATACTTTCTCTCAGTGTTGTTCTGCATTTTCAGTTCTCATGTTGAACGAAGGTTTGCAAAGTGGAAAATTCCAAAACTTGGTTTCATCCCCCTTTGTGAGCACACAAACACATACTTCACAATTTCCGCTATACGTAGACGGTGTACGATAACAGATACTCTTGACGTCAAACCTCATGTCCAATTTCTTGTCTCTGCCAAACTGAGATTCACAAATTTACGGACATGAAGAGCCTGAGGCTTGGACCAGAACCAGAACATTGTATAATGATTTATATCTTTATACCATGACCTTTCCAACACATGAAACAATTTTGACCAATGTTACCGTAACTTCGGAATACGGATTACCACCGAAACTACCACACTACTGCCGGACTAAGCCAACCTAACTGCACCCTCTGAACGGATATTCGTAAACCGTGGTTGCGCATTCAACTGAACAAGAAACAGATTTCAAGCTTCGTGACAATGGCATTGAATGAAAGTATGAAATGAGCTCATTCCAAGCATTCCGTACGATCGTCTCGAATGATTTGTGAGTTGAAATCATTTTTGATACATGGATATGTCACAGTGGAGAAATAGGAAGTGTTTTAAAACTTTGTTTTCTCATTCGAACCCTGATTCAACACATTTTTTTTCAGAAATGAGAAACAACGGAGTGTAAAAGACATTTTTTGCGAACCTCAATTGAGTCTAACACAGAACATGATTGAGTTATCACCGTTCAACAGAACAAAGTCAAGCGTGAAAATTCCTCTATTGTTGTCGTTACCGTCACGATGAAACTGGAGCGGCTCAATCACAATCGACCAGTCCTTTCCAAAGAAGAGATTCCTACGCTGGAAAGAATAAATCTCTTCTCTGGTTTCCAAAGATTATGTGGAGAAAATAAGTGGGAGAAAAATAATGTCGTTTTTCATCGTAAAAATTCTTAGATTCTCGTATTAAATGCTTTCTCGAACAGCAGAATTTTCCCTTAACATCACGTGTCACTTGACACTTCCGTTTCTCTCTCATTCTCCTCATACTTCCCTCTCGCTTCGCCTGTATAACTACTTGCCTACTACATGCGGCCACTCATTCATACACATATAGTACTTCACTTCCCAAGTGTAAATTTGCACTCGCTGTATTATTAATATCTCTTCGATGATTCGTTTTTTGCACTTTGCACAGTTGATTAAAATAGGAATACGTTTAAATCAACAGAGTATCTGTTCATGAAATATCCCAGTTATCAACTACTTAGTCAACTTCATCCGTCGCATAAAAACGAAACTCAAATGAATTGTACGTGAGTGTGCATGTCATTTCCATCTTACGTTACCACGCTACTTACGTTAAAATCACTTGGATTGCAGCGATACAGTCTTGGACAAATATGTATGATAATACATGGTTTTACATAAACGAGGTGGAGAAGAATTGTCTAAATCCTAATTCGATTGAGCGGGAAAACCTCTGAAACGAGTCAAAAAGTTCAATCTTCTCTAGAAGAGCGATGTATATTAATCATCTCAATTGCAACTGCTTATCTCTCGTACCTTCGTCGTTATACGCTGAAAGAAAAACGTACAACACGAACTCACGTGATACTGTCATGAAAGAAAACATTGTTAGAGTCTCCGCCTCCTCCTTTTTGGTTGAACGAGTCTCCTCCTAAAGACAAACAACAGCTAACTCCAGTGTATCCCAAGTACAAACAGTCAGGGTTATCAAATTTCCTAGATTTGTAAATTATTGAGGAAAATCAATATATCTTGAGGAGACACGTGAGTCTCACCAGCCGCGAAAAATCAAACATTTATTTGGCTAAATTACAAGAATTCGGCTAAAAGTGCAAGAATTCTCAGAAAATGTTATTTTTTCGAATAATCAAACTCACTGATAATCCTTGTAACATCCCTCGTGCCATTTCAAGTTCCCAGTATGCAGCAACAACCGAACAATCAGATCACAGAAACTATAGAATATATGTTGTTCATATGAATATTGCTTTGACATGAATAAAATTCGTATATCATGGATTGAGCATAATTTTAAATTAAGAAATTAAAAACTGATTAATTCATACTTGAAGGTCAGTAATTATTGTTTTTTATCCATGCGTCATTTATATTCTCATGAATATCAATTGATATGACGTCAAATACTTGACCAAATTCATACAGATTTACAGCTGAGTGGCTATAGGGTTAGTTAATGACTTTAGAATTTCCAAGTTCGATTCCGGAGAAAGTGATTCTTTTTGGACACTCATCGATATACATTAGTGCCCTCGTGAAAATATATCTACGCCAAAGTACGCCAAGAACTACACCATTTACGCCAAAACCTACGACAAATTACGCCCAAAATTACTCCTAAGTCCGCCGTTTCAAACACATCTGTAGATTGGCATAGTAAATCACGGTGCTTCGATATTAGTTAGAAAACTACAACTTTCCACGTCCGAATACTTCAAATTATTCAGAACTACGACTCATTACGTAAATCGACGGCCAAAGCAGTAGTACATAATTACAACAATTTATGCCTTTTCAAGTTATAATTTTAAGAATGGATGAAAATTACTACCTTTCACAACAATCTACGCCAAAAGTGAAAAATACAAAATTATGAGAAACTACGCCTTTTCAAGTACAAGTACTTTACATCGATGAGAAGTACTGCTTTCTCAAAGTCCCCACTCAGTCGTAGAAATTCTTGGAAATGCGTAGAAAATGGAATTTTCCAAGAGGATCTACGGATGAGTACGTTAGTGCAGTCGGACGAACGAACACTCATACCGATGATGATCTTGGTTTGATCTTAGTTGGTTTCATGTTCGCGCTCCACCGTGAAAAGTTCTCAAAGTCCCGACTGGGTCGTGGGAATTCTTGGAAATGCGTAGAAAATAGAATTTTCCAAAGGAATCTACGGATAACTACGTCAGTGCAGTAGGACTAACGAAACTGAGAGCGATAATGATCTTAATTCTTCGTATAAGTTCGTAGTTTCCACGCAATTGGTTGCATATTCGCGTCCCATCGTAAAAAGTTCTCAAAGTCCCCACTGGGTCGTAAAAATTCTTGGGAATGCGTAGAAACTGGAATTTTCTCAGAGAATCTACGGACAAGTATGTCAGTGCAGTGGGACAAACTAAAACTGAGAGCGATAGTGATCGTAGTTTTTTGTAGAAATTCGTAGTTTCCACGCAGTGTTTTTCATGTTTGCGTAAAATTTTCATGTTCGTGTCGTAAAAATTCTTGGAAATGCGTATAAAATGGAAATTATTAAAAGAAAGTTCTAAGAAATCTATGAGATACTATGTCTCCGCAACGGGACGAACGAAAAATCTAGTATGAAAAATCTGGGTTGTTCGTAGGAACTCGTAGTTCTCAATCAATCTGCTTCACGTTCAGGTTTCCGTGGTAAGAAGTTTTCAAAGTTCCTACACGGTTGTGAAAGTTCGTAAGAAGTTGTCCCAGCCAACAAAATCAAGACAGCGTTTCTGGCAGTGGTCCCAGTCCGCAAATATGGGGAAGTACTTATGGGAGCGAAATTAATTTCACTGCTATGTAACATACATTCGAAGATTCTCGTGTACTTATATACTGGATTTGAATGTATTGGTAGGAAGGCATCGTAGTAGTATTTTTTGAGAAGTGCTACCATGATAGTGCTGCTAGAATACTACGAGAGCGCCACTTCAAGAGGTGTTATTAGGTTCGGTCGCAAGTTGGGAAACATTTGAGGAATAATCCACGATATTGATCGATGATAAGGTTTGAAAGTTTTTAAATTGAATAGTATGATTAGAATCGAAATTTATTTGTGGGTGTTGTTAAATTGATGGAATAGGGAGAGAACGGATTAAATCCATCGACTATACAGTATGACGAAAGACAATTTGAATTCTCCAAGGACTGCTGACATTTTAGTAGTTCATTTTGTGCTTCCGGAAGAATTCAATAAGACTTAGTTTTTGGAACTTTTGGGTGGGGGCCGAATCAACGAAAGGACAAATCAACGAAACCATTGGTTGAAAAGGAAGAGATGTATGATGTATGATGTCTTATTCTTTCCAACTAACGGTTTCGTTGATTTGGCCCCCATCCGAACTTTTGCTATCTGGATGAGAGTGCTAAAACTTTTTCACAAGCCCAGATAACACACGAAGAATTCTTTTTCAAAAATAAGGATAGAATTCTTCAAGAATTCTTTCCGAACTAATCAATTCATAAAGAGCTTTGAGAGAGTTCAATGCTTGGGATATTAACGAGTCCTTTAAAAATGCTGGAAGTATTGTTTTAGTACTCTCAAAGGACTCGTTAATGTCCCAAACATTGAACTCTTCCAGAGCTCTTTATGAATTCATTAGTTCGGAAAGAATTCTTGAAGAATTTTATTCTCGTTTTTGAAAAAGAATTCTTCGTGTGTTATCAGGGAGCGTTTCCTTGTGCCTGTGAAGATATCTTGAATAAAATATCTTTTGATATTGCATTAAATATCTCTCTGAACTCTTCAGAATATATTTCAGGATGCTCAAATAGAGTTATCCAAAATTTTTATCTGGAATTGTGAGTTTTTACAACAAATTTGACCCCGAAGTTTGATTAAAACTTGATCCGGAAGTGTTGCATGAAATATTTATAAAACATCTTTCAATGATATCCCAAAATATGAATTCCTATATAGTTTAAGAGTTTGGGTCAAGAAAAAAAAATATAAAAGAAAACATGGTCAGAAGCAATGTTCAAGATGATAAAGCGTTCACTTCTCTTCCTATCGTATAATAGAAAATTAGTTAGTCTCCTCGATTAATCAGAGAGCACAGGAGTTCTGAAAGAGTTCTATATGAATGAATTGTATTCATTATGAACTCTTTTAGAACTCTCATGCTATCTGAGTAAATCTGGTATGGTCTCAGATGACACACGGAAAATTTTTTTCCCAGAACAAGAATAAAATTCTTCAAGAATTCTCCAAACTAATTAATTCATAAACAGCTCTGAAGGAGTTCCATTTTTGGGACATTGACGAGTCCCTTAAGAATACCGAAAGCATTGTTTCAGTACTCTCAAAGAACTCGTCAATATCCCAAACATTGAACTTTCCCACAGCTCTCTATGAATTAATTAGTTCGAAAAGAGTTTTTCCAGAATTTTATTTTTGTTCTTGAAAAATAATTTTTCGTGTGCTATCTAGGGCAGTATTGATTTACATACTCCTTATGATACTACCAGAAGTGCTATGGTAGTATTGACGCATACTTCTTATGTTACTACCAGTAGTGCTATGGGAGTATTGATTTACATACTCCTTATGGTACTACCAGTAGTGATTTCAAATATTGCCCAGCACAAATGGTAGTAAGTTATTGAATACTTATAGGAGTACCAATGTAGTGGAAGTGGGAGCATGCCAGTGTCAAATTCATGAAATGCTCCTATATTGATATGCCAATGCTACCGCTCACTACTAGCAGTAAAAGAGAAGCATTTTCGCTGAAAATAGAAGCGGTTTGCTGACTGGGGTGCTACCATTCACTTATACAGTTGAAACTCTTCTGTACATATATGGCTTCATTTATGTCTGGAAATAGAAGCGACTTGGTAGTATTTTTACCAGGAGCACTACTTGGTAGCGCTTCCTGATAATACTGGTAGCGCCGAGGTGGTGCTACGTTATAAATTGAATCATATATATGTTATGGTAGCATGCAGTCTCACGGTAATGGAAAAGCTACTACGTTACTACCACTAGCACTGCTAGTAGCGGAATCGTGAATTTGGAAGCACTTTGCTGGCTGGGGTAAAAACCCGAGCTTCCTACTAAATTCTACGCATGAGTCCGTCCCTCAGTGAAATCAGTATTATCATATTCTTGAATATTCTTATATACTTGTACTCGAACACATGATCATCTTTTGTCGTTTATACTCCTGACTACTCCAAAATTACGCTCTTCCAGCCCCGTGTCGTAGTCTGGCGTACTTCTGCATCAAACCACGTATATTTTTCTCCGTTATTTTACAACTTTTTATACCATGCAGGTAAGCCTAATTCCGCGTAATTATCCGTACTTTTTGGCGTAATTTGGCGTAGATATATTTCCACGAGGGTGGTGAGCGATATATACAAAAATATCGATATTGGGGTAACGATATTTATCGTAACTGAAATATCGATATGCGATAAATATCGGAACCGAAGTATTGATATTCTTTCGATATTATATCGATAATATTGATAATCACATATATACATACATGAATATTGTTTAAAGAATTTTTTATACATGAATACCATTTTTGAATTGTTATTCAAATACGGAAAGAATAGTTTGATTATATTTTAAAAATACTAGCGCCAACGACCGCCTCGCGGTCGTCGTTGCTTCTTAATTATTATGATTCCACCCACCAACACAGCGACACAAATCAGAAAGAGTTCTCAATGCATTCATTTTGAATTCTTATGGTGCCACATGAATTCATTATGCACTCTTTCTGAGCTCCGTTGCTGTGTAGGCAGGTAGCACAAGAAGTTCTATGAGAATTTGGAGAGAATTACGAATCCTCGAAAAGAATTCTTCAAGACTATCGAAAGTATTCAAATGGATACTTACAGAGTACTTAGAGAACTCGCAAATACCCGAAGAATATACCCATGCAGCGCCGAGAGGTCTTTGAAACGTTCAGAAACGTGCTTGGTTACACACAGAACGTGTAAATAACGTCTGAGGATGTTCTAAGAACGTCACATGTATGTCCCAGGTGAGTGCAAATGTCCCGGTCAACTCTATTCATGTGCACCTTGCGACGTACTGGGAAGGGTTCAATCAAGGTTTCCATAACGTTGTGTGAAGCTGCGCACATGTTTTTGAACGTTAATTTTCATGAAAGTATGTTAGGGAAACATTATGAGAATGGCCCGTAGTAGATGAAAGGAATGTGTTGACAACGTATTCAAGGGCATCCGAAATGCTGATACTCTCAACATTTGGAAAATCTACTCCTCAGGGACCAAGACACGCAGAACCGAGTGCACGTGTTCAAAACGTTCAGAGAACATTCTGTGCTGTCTAGGTATACAGTGAAAAGTTTATATTGAAGATTACTATATTTTTATGGTACTCGTGGGATATACTTCATTGTGAGGCTCAGAACTATATTTATTTCAAATTATAACATATTTATCTTCATCCTCACGAGAGAGTATGGTGAATGCTCGTATACTTGTGGTTCATAACGACATAATCAAGTATATCCCAAAAGTACAATATAAATATGGTAATATTTCATATGAAATTTTTACTGTGTAGCTCTTTGAGAATTCTTCTTTCGATGGGATTGTAATACTTTTGGAAGTTATTGCAAAATTCTTGGAAAGTTCTCTGATACTGGAAAACGGTCCAATACCCGAGCAACACAGGAGGTTGAAAGTCCTGAGAACGTGTTTGAAAAATCCTACGAACATGCTTAGAACTTCCAAATGAGACTATTTCGAATAATTATGTGTCATGCACTCCCATAAAATATCTGGACGAATTTATCCAAAATAATCGCATTTGCACATTCTTTGCACATTTACTGTATCATCACAGCATATTTGAAAAGTTCTTGTGTTACTTGGGTAGCGGACCAAAATCTTCAGTGTTCAGCGATGGCCCACACGACACGATCATGTTGCAAATGAACTCCCATCATGTCAATTCCGAGAGAATTCGTGATGAACTCTTGAGAATTCTTCAAGAATTCTTTTTGAATACCAGAAATTCATGAAGAATTCATTTTGAACTGGAATAACGCGGACTCTTGAAGAATCCCACGATGAATTTATAAAGAATTCTTCATGAACACATCAGGACCAGAGTGTTGTATGGGATTGCTTCTAGTTGAAACCACCTTGTTGAAAATAATGAGGGAAAGTGTTATATTTGTTGAATTAATTTTGGTCTGACGATTTTTATCACGCGGTTCCCGGACTCTGTCTAATACATGCACGCAGGAAATCCGCGAGATATTACATCATCCAACCTTTCCGCGACTTCCTATCTCACGATTGTGTGATTTTTTATCCGGACTGCGTAGAAAAAAAATTACAACATCGAAAAACATAAATCTCAAATGTCGGTGATATTATTTTACAGCACTGTTTACAGCAGTGTTTTCAGGATGCATTCATAATGGATTCTTTAGGGACTATAAGAATGCAATGTGAAAGCAACAACAGATAGCAAGAAAAGAATCCTTCAAATATCAGTGAAATAGGACTCTTGGAGAATTCATTTCAAGCTATGTAGCTCTTATTGGATTTTCCAAGAACTCTATTTCACTGACACTTCGGGAATTCTTTTTTGGATTCGTGAATGATCCAAAAAGGATGCTTTCTCCAAAATTTTTCTATCTGGGAACATTGATATGTGTCTGATACGTATTTGGAAACCAAGGTGCCGTGCGGGATTAATATTCATCAAACACTCCCGATCATTTCAGTACTAACCTTTCAACATCTAAATTCAAGACTCGAATACGTATTCATATGACATGACAATTTACAATTTTATAGTAAAGATCAAAAATAAAATATTATTCCTCCTTGATAAGATTGAAATGATTCATTCAAAACGCGCATGCGCATCAAGTTTCTTTCGCCGATCACATCTAGTGAATCGATATCACTTGAATCGATATTCTCATCTCGAAATGCGAGTTATATGATCTTGAATCGCGATACTTCATCGCATGTTCCTTTAGTAAATAGGATTTTATAAAATACAACGAATTGAATATTTGTTTGGCATGAATAATGTTTCATTGAACTGAAGTGGTTTTTATTAATAGTGAATATTCAATTAATATAACGCAATTCTCATTTATTTACAGGAAATAAATGTGGATTGATCAAAATCAAATTTGGTTATATTGAAAAAGGAATCAATTCGCGCCATTCAAAAAAACATTCAGTGAATATAATTGAATTATTTTCTCAGTGCCCCTACCAGCATGGGAATGTGGATAGATAATAGATGCTTTCGAAATTCGTACAAAATGTCCAAATTCAATAAGGAGAAAAAGAACGCGAATATTGAACTTGATGTTTTCATGAATGTCGAAAATCCAAATATCACCGTCGAAATTGAAAAAGTGAATACACAATTCATAATTGAACGTATTAAATGTATGAGTGGCGCTACGATCGAGACATAGCGTCGCAACTCGTGAATAAAATTTTGCGCGGCATTATACCTAGATTTAAACACTACGAAAGATTGCGGATAACATAGCCTGCAATAGAGACTTCCCTTAACATCGAAGCTTCCAGACTTGTATAGCCATGCTGCCGATAGGTGTTTTGAGTGAACAAGAGTCGATATGACCAATCCTAAAATTGTTCAATTTGTTTCATTGGCCATTCTATTTAATTAAATATTCTGATGAATTGATCTGAAGGAAAAAGTGCATAAATTATGCACAGTTGGTCACTTCGACAAGAGAAAATTTTCCAAGCTAATGGAAAACAAGAGGAAATTTTCCAAGCTAATGAAAAATGAGAAAATATTTTATTCTCCTGATCAATTGAAAATTTTTATGAATCCATCACCAAGAAGTATATATCGAATTTCGATATTTTGAGGGTGAAATATATCGATAACGATATATATCGAACAGAAAAATATCGATTATCATCTAAGAAATATCGATATCCACGAATATAGATAAATATCGCCCCTCACTAGTATACATAGTATACCAAGCACAAAGTGCCTCTCGCACCCGCTATCGTGCCGTGTGACAGTATCTTGTGAAATATTTGAACAATCCAATTGGGAATGGCATAGTGATGTCGATTCTTGCATAGAATCGATTCTTTTTTACAGTATGAGTATTGAGTTTTTATAGATTTGTATAAAACATCGGTGAAAATTCGATATATTCTGTATAAAAAAGAATCGATTCTTCCAAGAATCGGCATCACTACACTGAGAAAAAAAAGTCATTACGTCAAAGAAATACATTTTTTTGAATCTGGCCCTCATTGGACTGAATACATGTCCTTTCAAACAATGATGATTCAATAGAAATAATGAATTCTTTCGTTGAATGAAAGATATTATTTTATTGAATTCAGTTTCCTCCAATCCAAGAAACATTTTATTGACACAAAGATTAATTCTTTGGATTAGTCAGACCGCGAAGTGCAAGGCATGATTCTAATTTCATTCAAAAACGATTGAAAATTCAATAACTGATTTCTTCAACTTTATTACGTCACGTTTTGTAGGAAAAGCTCGAATTTTCAATTCAAAGTGTACAAATTTGTTAATAACAACGTTTTCGAATCAATACTATATGCTTGGAATGAAAGTAATATTTGGTAAGCATGATTTTGTATTTCTTCAAATCCACAGAATGATTTTTATATTCAAATGATTTCATTCATCGATATGAAAGTATGTGCAATTGATTCTAAAGAAAATTCAGTAAGATAAAGAAATAGATTTTCGAAATCACGTTACGTTTTAGTTACTTAGACGACTCTCGGTTGGTTCTCGCAAGGTGTAGTCACTTTCTCACAAGTTCTCTTTCGACAGTATGGTTTGTATATAAAGAATTAATCACTCTGTCTTCTTAGTAAGTATTACTTCATCCAAATAAATATTTCTTTCAGATTATGGCATTGAATTACAGGTCCCGCATGGAGTGATAGGCACTATTCGCCTAACAGACGGCATGACTGAACGATCAATGAAGTCTCATTTGATCCAAAGTGCTCAGAATTCCCGGTTATCAACAGATTAAAGGAACACCAGAGTGGACTATTAAAGCTTTACAAGTGTGATAATTTTTTTTTACAGAAAAAATCTGATATTGTGCTCAATGACTTCTGAAACATCATTTATTGAATCAGGATGGAATTCACGAAGTCGAAAAAGAACATCTTGAAGTTGATGATTTATTTCGATGGATTGAAAATTTTCCTAATTGATTCAAAAACTTTCTTTTTTGAATGTTTGAGTGGTTTCATTCCTCCGAAGAAATAATTAATTGAATCAGAGTAGGTTGATTTTCACTGAAGAAAGGGTATTTGATTCAGAGAAATGTTTCTTCAGGCTCAAGAATTTCAGATTTGAATACGTTGTTTGCATGAATACTCAGATTGATAAGTCCCATGAAATGATTTCATTGTCACTGTTGGATGAATTAATTTCCTTGGCCGGAAGAAATATTCATTACGGTCATGACTTTTTTTTCTCAGTGTAGAGTGGCACAGGTTTTCATTTCATGCAATACTGATTGATAATCTGTGGGGTTGCTGTGTGTCTGTCTGTCTGTATATGGGATAGCTCTGGAGGAAGTGGACGAAATGGATTGAAACTCATAGGGGACTTTCTTGGAACCCTTTCCGAGATACCGTTTTTTTTTATTGCAATCGGACGAGTCCTTCTATGTTTTTTTGATTTTTTGCTGAAAGAATGGGTGATTTCAGAGAAAATTTTCTCCGCTGTATACACATACGTATACAGGGCGTCCCATTTGAAACAGGACAGCTGAATAACTCCTCAGGGAATGGAGGGGGAAAAAAATTGTTCAGATAAAAGTTGTAGGGTTCGAAGGGGGCCATAAGATGGTGACCTTGAATTTGACCTTGAGGTCAATTTTGAGCATAATTGATGGTCAAAGTATGTTTTTTCAAATGGAAAACCCTACGTTCGACCTCAGAAATGGAAAGAGCGGAAAACTTTACGTCCGAATATGTTAACATATCAGGTCATTTAGAGGTCATTTGAAGGTCAAAAAACCATTTTCACGGAAAAGCCTCAAACGAGTTGTTTCTCTGACCAAAGCTATTAAAGTTAAAGTGAAACCCCACGTTTCGACCTTGAATTGGAAGTAAACAGAACTAACCTTCAGAGTTTATTCTTCATATCAGTACGAAAATGATCATTAAGAAGTTTTCATTGTTTACGGTGTAAGTGCGGGTTCAAAATGGTTTATTCACCTAACGAATGTGTTGATATTTTAATGATCTTGGGTGAGTGTCGCGGAGTGTATCAAAGAGCGTCACGATTGTACAGAGAGCGGTTTGGAGATCGGCAGCATCATCCTTCTCCAGAAGTCCTTCGCCAAGTTGAAAGAAATTGTCGACAAGGAAGGATTGGTCAACGCCGAAACAATCAAGGTTTCAACTTTAACGACCCTCGATGCGTTGCTGTTTCAGCAATAATACACATGAATCCTCATGTTAGTTTACGTGATATTGAACGCGATTTGGGTATTCCACGCAGTACGGCACACAGAATTCTACAAGCTGCTCAATATCATCCGTACCACATCACACTGACCCAAGAATTATCTCAACAAGATATGCAGAATCGGGTTAACTTTTCCCATTGGGCTTCACAGAGGTTGAACGAAGCGCCCGATTCCTTTCGATATGTTCTTTTCAGTGATGAATCAACGTTTCAAAGTACTAGCTTGTTGAATCGTCACAATAGCCACTATTGGTCAGCGCAAAACCCGCACTGGACTCAACAAGTTGATCATCAGCATCGGTGGAGTATAAATGTTTGGTGTGGAATTCTAGACAATCAAGTTATTGGGCCGTATTTTTTTGATGGAACTGTTAACGGTCCTAATTATCTACAGTTTTTACAGAATGAATTACCAGTTCTCATGGAAGATGTGACATTAGCAACTAGGCAGAGGATGTGGTATCAGCAAGACGGTGCACCACCACACTTTGCTCGATGTTTGAGGGATTATCTAAATATCCTTTTCCCCAATCGTTGGATTGGTCGAGGTGGATTTGTACTGTGGCCGGCAAGATCTCCTGATCTCACCCCTCTAGATTCTTATTTGTGGGGTTACGTAGAAAATGTCGTTTATACCAACCGACCAACAACACCTGTGGATCTACAACAACGCATCAGATACGCAATTGCGAATATTCGTGCAGAAGTTTTTCAGTCTGTTCTTGGAAACCTTCGACGCCGGCTGGAGTTATGTATTGAAGTAAATGGCGGTCAATTCGAACATCTCCTGCAATAAGTGTGTCTTACCCGTCAACGGATTTGTGCCATCTGTAATTATAAAACGACGAACTGGAAAAATAAATAATTTTTTAATTATTGTTTCAACCTGGCATTCATTATCGTTCTCAAGGTCGAATTCAAGGTCGAAACGTGGGGTTTCACTTTAACTTTGATAACTTTGGTCAGAGAAACAACTCGTTTGAGGCTTTTCCGTGAAAATCCATAGAAAATGGTTTTTTGACCTTCAAATGACCTCTAAATGACCTGATATGTCAACATATTCGGACGTAAAATTTTCCGCTCTTTCCATTTCTGAGGTCGAACGTAGGGTTTTCCATTTGAAAAAACATACTCTGACCATCAATTATGCTTAAAATTGACCTCAAGGTCAAATTCAAGGTCACCATCTTATGGCCCCCTTCGAACCCTACAACTTTTATCTGACCAATTTTTTTTCCCCTCCATTCCTTGAAGAGTTATTCAGCTGTCCTGTTTCAAATGGGACGCCCTGTATAGAGTCAAGCATTCATCTTGAGACAACGAAATATCTTGGTGGGATCACCTTTTATTGAAAAATGTTTCATACAAATGTTGTGGGGTGTCAAAGGGGCTATCCAACAGTGACCTTGGGAATGTCCTTGATCTCGATCTCCAACGTCATTTGGAGGTCAAGTTCAAAATTTCAAAGGGGACCCCCCCCCCCCCCTATTTGACCCCGGGAATGAAAAGAGCTGAAAATTTTAGGTCGAGATATGACCTTGACCTAAAGGTCGGGACAATACCAAGATGATTCCAAGGTCAAAAGGAAAGAAATTTTGTCATACGAAAGGTGTTGTGCAGCACGGAGGCTGGAACAGGCAGGACCTTGAAATGACCTTGACCTTCAAGGTCGTTTGGAGGTCACCTTAGAAATTAAACGAGTTTGTTTTTGTCTTGTGACCGTGGGTCGGGGTGCTTGTTTTCGGTGAGTCCTCTTGCCTCTCAGAATTTTGGATGCTTGTTTTATTTGAAATCAAGTTATTTCAATAAATGTTCAAATTGGTGACCTTCAACTTCAATGCACTTATTGATCCGTACTTCAGAAGATCGTACACAACTTCGAAGCATTTTGGGTGGTATTTTGGCACAAGCATCCTTGATCCGCTGTATCATGTTTCCTCGAGATGTTGGCACTTGTTTGTAAACTTCGCTCTTCAAGTAACCCCATAAAAAAAAGTCTGGCGAGGTGAGGTTTGGCGATCTTGCTGGCCAATTTACTGGACCACTCCTACCGATCCAGCGTCCATTGAACTCGCGATCTAAAACTTGACGAGCAACTTGGGAATAATACGCTGGACATCCATCGTGTTGAGACCACATTTGTTGCCTCACAGCTAACGTTACGTCTTCAAGTACAAGCGGAAGTTGGTTTTCCAAAAAATCACGGTATTTTCCGCCGTTCAAGTGACCCTCAATGAAGTGTGGATCCACACCGTGGTCATCAATTATCCTACACCAAACATTCACAGACCATTGACGTTGATGTTCGACTTGACGTAACCAATGTGGATTTTCATTACTCCAGTAGTGCATGTTATGCCTATTAACCGTGCCATGGTTGGTAAAAGAGGACTCGTCCGAAAATAGCACTTTAGCAAGGGAATCAGGATCTAATTGGATTTGTTGACGTGCCCATTGGCAAAAAATAATTCGGTTTTGAAAATCATTACCATGGATTTCTTGATACGATGAAATGTGGTAGAGGTGATATTTTTGTTTTCTCAACATCCTGCATACACTACGTTGCGAAATTCCAGAATCATGTTCGATTTCTCGAATGCTGACATGAGGATCGGCATTCACTGCAGCTAATACAGCAATTTCATTGTCGAATCCAGTAACTGTGTTGCGACGGACTCTTTTTCTGTTTCCCACACATCGCGCGTTGTTCGGAAAACGTTCAGCATGGAGTGTAACAGCGATATGAACATTCCTAGCACGTTCACTTTCGGTACAGCGGGGTTTCAATGGAATTCAACAAAATTCCGTAAACTTGAACGAACTTACGGATCAACAAATGCATTGGAGTTGAGGGTGACCAATTTGAGCATTTGTTGGAATAAGTTTATTCCAAACAAAAAAACCATTCAAAACGGTGAGAGGTGAGGGGACTCACCGAAAACAAGCAGCCCGACCCACGGTAACAAGACAAAAACAAACTCGTTCGATAACGGACCCGTTTAATTTCTAAGGTGACCTCTAAACGACCTTGAAGGTCAAGGTCATTTCAAGGTCCTGCCTGTTCCAGCCTCCGTGTTGCACAACACCTCTCGTATGATGAAATTTCTCTTTTTTTGACCTTGGAATCACCTTGGTATTGCCCCGACCTTGAGGTCAAGGTCATATCTCGACGTAAAATTTTCCGCTCTTTTCATTCCCGGGGTCAAATAGAGAGGGTCCCATTTGAAATTTTGAACTTGACCTTCAAATGACTTTGGAGATCGAGATCAAGGACATTCCCAAGGTCACTGTTAGATAGCCCCTTTGACACCCTACAACTTTTGGATGGAACATTTTTCAATAAAAGATGATCCCACCGAGATATTTCGTTGTCTCAAGATAAATGCCTCACCTCGTATACAGGGTGGAGCATTTAAAGTGTCGCGGGCGTTTTTTCCAAAAATAAAATGAGATACGAGAAAATTTTTCGGACAAAAATTGTAGGGTATCGAGGGGGACATCCGATGGTGGCCTTGGCTTTGACCTCAAATCTCATCTTCAAGGGCATTCTGAGGTCAACTCTTGTTTTTTAAATAGCATCTCATATTTTTTACTGCAGATTTGGATTCTAGGTCAAAAACCAAGAAACTTTTGTCTGAACCATTTTCCTGAAATCCGCAAAGATGGCGCTCTAATCGATATTGTTCCATACTGAATCTGACATTAGAATAACTCGAAAAAGAAGGGTCTTGGAGGAGAATGTTTCGGACAAAAGTTGTCTGATTCCAAGGGGGACCCCTTGAACTGAAACGGAGGTGATGGGGTATAACAGACAAAACACAACACATTTCAATCGTCTACATCACTTGGATAATTTTAATGCAGTAGATGCTCAAAATGATGGCCTTCGACTTCAATACACATTTCAAAACGTTTTACAAAAGATTGCTGAATCGTGCTAAAATATCTTCATTGATGCTCGCGCATGCATTGATGATTCGTTGACGCATATTCTCAGGTGTAGTCGGTGCTTGTTGATAAACTGTATCTTTTATGTATCCCCATAAAAAAAAATCTGGACAAGTAAGATCCGGAGAACGGGCAGGCCAATGAACTGGTCCACGACGTCCTATCCATCGTCCAGGATAATCTCTGTCCAATATTTCTCGAGCTGTGACTGCATAATGGGATGGACAACCATCGTGTTGATACCACATATTCAATCGTTCCTGAATAGGTATGTCTTCAAGTAATGTTGGAAGTACTTGATCTGAGAAATGTCTGTACTTCTCTCCATTTAGCGTATCTGCAATGAAGTACGGTCCAATTACTCAAGATCGGAAAATACCACATCAAACATTCACAGCCCATTGTCTTTGATGCTCTACTTGACGTAACCATCTTGGATTTTCTGTCGCCCAGTAATGCATATTATGTCGATTTACTTGACCATGATTGGTGAACGTCGACTCATCAGAAAATAATATGTTGATGAAGTTGTTATTGTGCATACGCGCTAGACCCCATCGACAAAACTGTACACGATTTTCGAAATCATCACCGTGAAGGTCTTGATGCAAACAAATGTGATACGGATGGAATTTGTGACGTTTCAGTATTCGAAGAACACTTCTTCGAGAAATTCCCGAATGGAGTTCAATTTCACGAGAGCTCACGTGTGGATTATTGGCTACTGCAGCTAGTACATTGCCTTCCGCATTTTCTCCGCTAACAGTTCTCATCCGATGTCGTTTTTCCCTTGTAACACTTCCCGTTTCTGAGAATAATTTTGTAATGCGTTGAAAATACCTGATGGATGGCGTTGTTCTTTCAGGAAATCGTTCTGCATACAAGTCATATGCTTGTCTGGGGTTCTTATGCACTTCACCGTAAATGTAGATCATATCGATCTTTTCAGAAACCGTGTATCGGATATCCATGATTTTCAATTTGTCATAAACCAAGTAATAATCAAATGTAACTGACAAACTGACTTTCAAAATCGTGAATTTTCACTGAACCCCGTCGTTTGTTTACATCGCGTGAGCTCTGAATGGTGGTAATGTAGACGATTGAAATGTGTTGTGTATTGACAACTTTTGTACGAAACATTCTTTTGCAAGACCCTTCGTTTTCGAGTTATTCGAATGTCAGATTCAAAATGGAACAATATCGATTAGAGCGCCATTTTTGCGGATTTCAGGAAAATGGTTCAGACAAAAGTTTCTTGGTTTTTGACCTAGAATCCAAATCTGCAGTGAAAAATATGAGATGCTATTTAAAAAACAAGAGTTGATCTCAGAATGCCCTTGAAGATGAGATTTGAGGTCAAAGCCAAGGCCACCATCGGATGTCCCCCTCAGTACCCTACAACTTTTGTCCGAGAAATTTTCTCGTATCTCACTTGATTTTTGGAAAAAACGCCCGCGACACTTTAAATGCCCCACCCTGTATATGTCATTTTCTCCGCAGTCTTTGAATATTCGTTATCTTGGCTTGAATCGAAGGATTCAGAAACATGGGTTCTAGGGGTTTTCGAGAGTGCTGAATTTGACTCTGGGGTCAAATCCCGAAATCAAGATAGCGGATTCAGGATGGTCGACGTGAATTTAGTCAACTTCGCATTTGTGGACAGATTTATATGAAACATGAGTCCTTGGGGTTTTGGAGGGTGAGAAATTCGAATCTGACGTTGAAAAACGAATTCAAGATGGGGGACGTGAATTTAGTCAACTTCGCATTTGTGGACAGATTTATATGAAACATGGGTCCTAGGGGTTTTGGAGGGTGAGGAACCCAAATCTGACGTCACAAAATGAATCCAGCATGGCGAATCCAATATGGGACACGTGAATATAGTCATTCTGGCTCCAATGAACAAAATTATATTATTGTATTTAACACGGGTTCTGGGGACTCCCAAGGGTGCTGATTTAAAATCTGGGCTCAAATTTTGAAGGAAAATAATAATTTCGATCTCCCCGTGTAAGCTTTACTGCATCCAAAGACTCTTCAAGAGCTGGTTGACGTTATGACAACTGCGCACTAGGGAGAATCCAAAAGTGCAGGATGTAGCTATTGAAACAAGCGAAGCCTGAAAATATTCCGATTCATTTCTAAATTACGCCTGAATAACTCTTCGTTACGCTTATGACGCCTCAATGACAGTTGAAATTCTGCAGTTCTCCAGGTACATGTTTCTGAATCATTTGGAGATGGTAGGCAATAAGTTTCAGGCTTTCTGAATAATCCAAAGAAACATTTACAAAGTTTCTCAATTGAGTGAAAAACCGATGAGTGCCTTTTCATATATCCCCGGATATCTGAATTGTTCAAAATGCGAGCGGAGCGAGCATATGTGAGATACGATCCACTCAAAATGAGCGAAGCGAATTGTGAAGGTGGTCGGACTGCTGAGCGAAGCGGAGCAGTCAGGGGGTGGAGCCCTCTGGTTTCCTTTGTTTTGCAGAGTCAGTGATCGGCTCATGATAGATTTATTGATGAAGGATATGTTCATATTATATTTTGAACCATAACCATAGAAATTTATCACATGCTGACGTGAAAACTGATTGGATATTCCTTTCTAATTGTCATAGTTATGAAAAATCTTGGGCTGGAAAGGAAATACTGGTGTGATACTTGAAATATTGATGTTGCTGAAGTTCAAATCGTTTGTACAAACAAAACGAAACTCAAACCCACAAAAGCTGATGAATGTTCGTTATCTGACTTTTCAAATTGACTCTTTGGAACTGAGAACATCGCTCAAAAGGATTACTGCAAAGTTTTGGGTCTCGAACAGTTGAGTATTTCCTCATTCAATCACTAATTCGTTCCAATAAACGAGTCAAACTTAAGCAACATTAATATTGAACATTCAGTACGGTTCCAATGAAAGAAACCAACAATAAGAGAACGTACACGGAAAGAACTCTGAAGCTACCGTAGTATGTGAGCCTGTCGCACTATAGTAGCTTGGCTGCCCGCATACGAGCGTAGTGCCGCTGTGTACCAAAGTTGATTCGACAGTCAGCCAATGTGGTATGACGAAGCGCTGAACTGAATTTGCTCCCGTGTAATACCACGATGGTATGGCTCAGGAGCAAATTCAGTTCGGCGCTTCGTCATACCACATTGACTGACTGTCGAATCAACTTTGGTACACAGCGGCACTACGCTCGTATGTGGGCAGCCAAGCTACTATAGTGCGACAGGCTCACATACTACGGTAGCTTCAGAGTTCTTTCCGTGCAGGAACAATCTTTACTGCTGATAAACTACTAGAATTTCTCATTGGGTCATTTTAATTCGCCACCCCTGTTCCTTGGAAAACGGACACACCGAGCAAAGTTCCATAATAGCACTTTTGAATGCTATTGCAGGGTGGTCACAAAAAAAGGCTGACGAAATTCCCTGATACTTCCAGGTTTTCCAGGACTATTCGCGCATTTTTCCCTGATATTTCGGTATTCAACTTTTTTCGCAAGTTATTCACCATAATCTGGACCCATTCAAGTACACTGAGTCTTTCTCCAGTTCTGGAATAAAAATAAGACATACCTCTTATGTTTCCCATCAAGAAATCATATTATCCATTCAATTGATGATAAATAAAATTGAACTATAGTTCAAAGAATACAATACAATACAATAGTGATTGTATACAATATTCCACTACCTCAGAATCGAGAATCGAAATCTTATGACATGATTTTGATAAAGAAAATCAGAACACATTATTTTATAAAAAATGCAAATATCCATCACAAGATCTTCGATGTTTTAATGCCTTCGCTTGAATTAATGAAACACAGGATATGAATAGCAATAGATTTCTTGAAGTGAAAGATTATTCGGTCTCCATATAAGAATTGGTTTGATTCGGGTGGAACTGTGGAGACTTATATTTGAGAGAATTATATAATTGTTGCAAGTAAACCATTTTCAATGAAAGTTAATTCATGGAGATATTACGCATATAGGTACTACGAAAAAAATATTATTCCAAGGGGACCAAGGAAAATATCATACTGACAGAAAGAGTCTTTGATCAGAACGAGTCCATCAATTCATCACAGAAAATATTTCATCAAATCCTTATCAATCTGTGATACACATTTGTACTTATTAATGCCCTGAGTTTAGTTTTGTAATGTCACTAATTATGACGGAAGAAACGATTTCTTTGAATTCCCACAATTGATTCGAAGGCTCTTCTACTTCTTTATATGAAGTTTGGAATGAAACTAAACATTGGTAATTATCTTTTGGAATATGTATCCGTATTCATATCCACTGAAAAAATTCCTTCTCGCCAAATAAATAGTTTATTCTTCTTCTCTCCATAGTACATTTTTTGGGATTGATGAAATATTCAATCAAATCAAATAACAGAATGCTTTCCCCAAATAAATTCATCTTCAAAATAAAGAACTCATTCCCCACACATCATCAATTTCTGTATCAAATTGAATACTTGATTTCTAAAAATAATTTTTACGAAGAGAGGACAAATAAATATTTTTTTCAGTGGAACTTGAATGATATATGCTGTTCAAGTTCTAATTATTTATTGGAAACAAATCAGTGATTGGATCTAGAATAACCCAAATGAAAAACAATTCAACTTTCTCAGTATTTTTTGCGGATATCATACTATACATAGTCAATTGGAGAATCATGTGCTGAACGATTAACATTCATTTCAACATACAGGTCCAAACAGCACGCTATAATTCCATATGAACTGCCGTTAATGGCTGCATCAAATGAACAGCTTATGAACTCATGATATTCAAAGAGAATTAATCGAAAATTCAGTTCGAATCAGTGTTTCCCCATGATCCCTCTTTCTAAGAAAATTGACCAATCACGACCTTGCATTAACTAGATAGCCCAATCAAATGAAGAGAGAAATCCCGTTGTGGAAACACTGGTTTGAATGGAATCAATTCTCAAAGCGTTCATTGGATGCAGACATAACGGGGACCATTCAAAAACGCCAAATGAATTCTTTAAGTATTCTTGCGCTGTCTGGTAGTTTTTTCGCTTTCAATATCTCATTGTAGACTTGTGGGAGAAAATTACTTTGGACAAAAAAATCATTCTTTCCAATAGTGGAAAGGAAATATTTCTCTCATTCAAATGTATATTTGTTTGTTCCAAAATATGATTTATCGATTCGATTGAATGGTCACCGATACAATAAAATATACATGAAATTGGGAGGATATTCCTTTGTCTCTATTGGAAGAAACGGTTTCTTTATCTGAAGTAGTGATTTTTTTCCAGTGCACAGCTCAACGGCATCCATTTCTCTCTATACATAATTAATAGATCCTGAATTTCTGTGTCTATCTTTCTCAAGTAGAAGTGAATAAAATGAAAAATAATCAATACTCGCATCTCATTCCAGTTGTGAAGAAAATGCAGGTACTTATTATTTTCTATTTTTAAGCGAATCAGGAGGGGAGAAATATAACAATTTTTGAAACGATGCTGAAATTAGTCCGAGAAAGTAGCCCGATTTTTGTATTCATAAGCAGGAGTTTAAACATTATATTACTCCGTCATGCCACGGCCCTGTACTTGAGCTACTTCCTCGAGCTAATTTCAGCATCGTTTTTTGAGTTATCAAATGTTTCAGGAACAATAACAATTTCAGTCGATATAAAAACACCTTTTATGACAATGAAAAGGAATAATCTTATTCACTGCTTTGAATTCGGATCTCAAAGATAGTTTCCGATTCCTAAACATATTTCTGTAGAAAAGTATTCTGTGGATTGAAATTATTCAGATGTTTATATTTTTAAGAATTTTAGAAGTTTCTGTTTGCTTGAATGTCGTTTTGAAAAAAATGTTGAGTCAAGTAAAAAAAGACATAGATTGATTGAACTCATTAATTCATTGAAACAAAGGAATGTGGGTTTCAAACAAAGTTATACACGGAGAGAAATGTTATATTATAAACACACCGACATTTACTCTGGTACTCTCTGAAAAATTACTGTATCTGATAGTATAAATAATACAGAAGGATCCTTGCATATTCTACTATCGGATATAGTAATTTTTCAGAAAGTACTGGAGTAAATGTCATCATAAAGGAAAGTCTGTCTCGTACTTGCTAGCAATATAGTAATTTGTAATGTAACATTTCTCTCCGGATACTTTTTCCGCTTTTACGAATTGTAGTTAGTCCTCGCAAGATGTCGAAATTTTATTGCAAGTTTTCTGTTCAGGATACAGGTTGTATGTAAGGAATTAATATGTACCCCATTCTTCTAGTAAGTACCCTTCTGTGAATTCCCAGTTAGTTCGCATGGGTCATCGCATGGGAATTGAGTGTAAATCAAGTTTCTTATAATAAAAAAAATATTTTGCTAAATAATTTGGTAGACTCATTTCTGATATAAAGAGCTCATATCAATATCATTTCTGGTACATTTCATTGAATTATGGGAATCGAAATTCAATTCGAGCTGATTTTAGAGATTCTGAGCCTTATATGAAAAAAATCATCAAAATAGAGCGTTTTACATAAGATTTCTATGAAAATGAAAAATTCCCTTATCACTTGGAAGATTCCCTGAAATTTCCCTGATAATTCCTGGTTAAATAAAATTCCCTGATAATTCCCGGTTTTCCCGGTTTTCCCGGTTTTCCCGGTCTGTGGCCACTCTGAACATTGGTTCCGATGTAAAGTCTACTCCAATCGTATTTAACATGAGCAGTTATGTCAAATTGACAACAACCAATGCAGAATCCACATGAGACTTTTTCCCATGTATACACAATAACATTGGACATAATTGAATTCTCTGTGTTTTTTGTTATTATGACACCAGGAATGTAAATGGTTACGTAAGAGTATGTGTATTTGTGTATTTTCCATCATCATAAAGACCACGAGGAAAAAGTGATATATTCTTGATGAATACTGGAAAAAGTTGCGTATCCAGATCCTTTGTCGGTATCTCCAACATTGCGATAGCTTCTCAAAAAAGGAAGTTATACACGGAAAAAAGTATACGGTGGCGGTTACTATGAAGAATAGTAATTCGGTGACAGATATTTCAAAATTGTAATGAGTGCCATGTGAAATCGAATTGAGTACGATAAACTGTTTACGTTGCCATGGGAACAATAAATTAACATCGTAATGATCACCAAATCGCGAGCCATCACTCACTTCCTATTGTAAAGTTGCGACGAGAATTAGAGCGAACGGTAATCAATCCCATATACTTTTCTCCATGTAGTTCAAATCAGAGGGCTCCGCCCCCTGACTGCTCTGCTTCAGTCAGCAGTCTGAATCCCTCCACACTTCGCTTGGCCCACGTATGGTCGCTTCGCTCGCATCTTGAACAATTTATATATCCGGAGATATACACTGAAAGAACAATTTCTTCCAACCAAATGAATAGTTTATTTGTCCTCTGTTCATAAAATATTCCTTAGGATTAATGAAATATTTCATCGAATCAAATGATGGAATGCTTGCCCTAAATAAATTGGTCTTCTTGAACAAATAATTCATTCCCCACAAGTGATCAGTATTTACATCTAATTGAATATTTACGAAGCTGAAACTAGCAGACCACTACCAAACTTCTGGTTTTGACTGTACTTTTGAGTTATCAGGTATTCCTAAAGGGATTTTGGACAAACGGGGACTGCTGTATGAATAAGAATGACCATATCTTATAGATTTTGGTGCGCGGAATTGAATGGGATGGGGCCCAACACGATGAAATTTTATTTGGAAGAGATATTGAGGTTTTGAATGTGGGAAACGTTAGAAACGGTGTCATCGATCGCAGTTTTTCCATGCCCTCTACTACTGAGAAAGGGAAACTTTGGTTCGCTATTGGTGTTTCTTATAGTATTTTCGATGCTGAATCGAATGAGATGAGTGTCGTAATGGTACGTGGTCATCTTCGATAAGTATATGATGATTGAATCGGAGGGAAACGGAATATCACGGAAACCAGCGGTCACTTGCAACCATTCCATGCCTTCTACTACTGAGAAAAGGAAACTGTGGTTCACTATTTGGTTTCTTATAGGACTTTCGATGCTGAATCGGATGAAATCAGTTCCGTAATGATACGCGGTCATCTTCGATAGTTATATGAGGATTGAATCCGAGGGAAACGGAAAATCAAAGAAACCAGCGGTCATTTGCAATTTTTCCAAGCCTTCTATTACTGAAAAAAGGAAACTTTGGTTCGCTGTTGGTTTTTCTTATACGATTTTCGATGCTGAATCGAATGGGATGAGTTCCCCGATGGTACGCGATCATCTTTGATATTTATATGAGGATTGAATCCAAGGGAAACGGAAAATCGAAGGATCCAGCGGTCGCTTGCAATCTTTCCATGCCTTCTGCTACTGAGAAAATGAATTTTTGGTTCGCTGTTGATTTTTCTTATAGTGTTCTCGAAACTGATCTCATTCGATTCAGCATTGGGAACACTATAAGAAAAACCGATTGCAAACCACAAATTCATTTTCTCAGTAGTAGAAGGCATAGAAAGATTGCGAATGACCGCTGGTTTCTTGGATTTTCCGTTTCCCACGGATTCAATCCTCATATAACTATCGAAGGTCATCACGTACCATTACGAAACTCATCCCATCCGATTCAGCATCGGAAATCCTATAAGAAAAACCAATAGCAAACCAAGGTTTCCTCTTCTAGTAGAAGGCATGAAAAAACTGCGATCGATGACACCGTTTCTAACGTTTCCCACATTCAAAACCTCAATATTCTTCCAAATAATATTTTAACGTGTTCAGACCCATCTCATTCGATTCTGCGCATCGGAATCTATAAGATTTGGCCATTTCCATCCATACAGCAGTCCTCGTTTGTCCAGAATTCTTTTGGCAATACCTGATAACTCAAAAGTACAGTCAAAACCAAAATTCTGATACTGGTCTGCTAGAAGTGGTCTGCTAGTTTCAGTTTCATTTAATATTTAATTCCTACAAATGGATATTTTATTGGGAGAGGACAAATAAATATTTTTTCCAGTGTATAAAGAGGCACTCATCGTATTCTCACTCAATTGAAGAGAATTCTTAAATATAATATTCAGAGGGCCTGAAATTAATTACCTACACTGAGGAAAAAAGTAATTGAATCAATGAAAATTTCTTCCAATTAAAGAAATTCCGTCATTCAATAGTATTTATAATATTATTTCATAGGATTCAAAAATTAAGTCATTCATATTAAAGTTTCCATGACTTCAAACCGATGAAAAAGATTATTGGAATGAATATGTCTTTCTTGAATCAATGAAGCTGATCTTTATTCAATAAATAATGTCTTAGAAATCAATCATCTATCATTATTGTTGTTCATGAATCTGCTTGTGAAAAAATATTGTTGTATGCTGTGGAAAAGATATAAAATATATTGAAAGAAGGCTTAATCGATCCCAAGAAATGTGATCTTCGAGTCAATATATGATTCTTTTGATTCAAAGTTACTCCATTTGAATGAACTGGGATATGTATGTAGCAAATGAATAAAATTATGAATCCGATGAGATGCATGGAGAAAATGAATGAATGATAAGTAAGAACAAATGAATATGTGTTCCTTGAAAATTAATGACTCAGTATTCATAATACAAAATTATCAATCTCGATAAAATGTCATATTCCTGCGATTAAGACAGTTTTTCAATTAATCATGTATGTCGTTGGATCTAATGGACAATTCTTAGAACTAAAATTATATTTCATCGAATTGATATTCTTATTTCTGTGAACTGAAAGAATATATCTTCAAACCAGTAATCTCAATTACAACATTGATGAACAGTTTTCATAGCAAACGAATCTTTACTGTGCTAAGAAATAATGAATGGCACAATGAATATTTCCTTCCAATCACAGAAATATCGTATTGTACATGAAAGATGTTGAAGAATCAATTGAAATCGAGGGTTCTTTGGAACAATGAATTGGATGAATCATGTCAATGACATACATTATTGAATTCTAATAGTCATCCTTTGGATGAATACAATATTTCATCGGGGCCAATGTGGGATTTTTGGTATAATAAAAAAAATATATTCATTATTTAAATCGACTTTTTATTTTACGATCTATTCCTAGACCTTTTTACAACTGCAAGTTTTGAGCACTCTGGGACACTTGGATCACAGTTTCACGGAGTCATTGGTCGTTGAGAAGTCATGTTTTTGGTGAAGTTTCAATGGTTCCTGTATAATCTGTAATAAATTTCAAATAACACCTTATTAAATGATACCTCCCTGTCTCGTGACGATGTTATATACATTTCCGCAGATGATCAACGCCATTATCTGAGAGGAAAATTTCAATGAATGGAGTATTACTTACCGGGAGGATGGGGTATATTGATTCCTTATATACAAACTATACTGTAGGAAGAGAACTTGTGAGAAAATCTGACATCTTGTGAGAACTAATTACAATCCGTATCAGCGAGCAAGGTATAACTTTACTGTAGAAATACACTTCTTCATCTCAATAAATTATTCAATCCAATGAATCGACGAATTTGATTGATTCAATGAAATATTTTTTTCCAAAACGGCATTGGAACGAAGAAAAATTTTTTTAATTCCAAGAAATATCTTCATCTCAATGAATTATTCAATTCAATGAATCTAGGAATTCAATTGATTCAATGAAATATTTTTTTCCAGAACGGCATTGGAACAGAGATATCTTCATTCGAACAATTTCAGTTAACAGAATAATTTCCTGAACTGAGATATCCTTTCGAATCAGAACAATTCAAATCCAAAGCGGTCAATGAGATTTTTTCTTCATTGCTATAAAAACTGCTACTCTTATATCAATTCAGATAGTTGTTTTTTTTGTGAATATTCAATACCTTCAGAGTTGCTAGCCTGAAAAAAAGTGATTTCCACTTCATTTATCGTGTCAAAAATTATGTATTGGGAGTACAAATTAGTTCAGTCCGGTTTGAAAAGATGACTCTCGCTCTCATGCAGGGTTGCATGGTTTAAACCGGCTTGGTTACTTAACAAATCATAAAAACAAATATGAAGTTTCCAAAAGTCGCGCATGAAATTTTACAAAGTGAATAACAAAATTCTGTAATTTGAAAATAAGATTTCAAAATTTTGTTACTTACTTTGTAAAATTTCATGCGCGACTTTTGGAAACTTCATATTTGTTCTTATGATTTGTTAAGTATTGATAATTTTTCATTGTTTTTCGAACAATATTCAAGAGAAATCTGAACCGTTTTATGTTTATTACGAACTTAAGAAAAATTCTTAGATTTCAAGAAATATTCTCCAATTTTCTATTAAAGATTACTATCCTTTCGAGCTGCTTTTTTCTCCGTGCCCATGGGTTCCCAGGGATTTACACATAGGCTCTTATCGGAACCACCTGGATTTTTTTGATACGGAAAACATGAGCCGAAGATTTAGTTTTTTCCTTAGGATCAGGTTATTTGGGTATTTGAAAAACGCTATTTGGGTATCCTATCGTATTCAAAATTGACACCCGTAGTGAATGTGCTCCTGTATCAGAGCAAACCACGAACATCGTTTCACCCTTGATTATCTGTTGGCTATAATCAGCAAACGTGACATCATTATCACTGGTGAAAGTTATTATTTCCTCAAATTGAGGATGATAAACATGAGTTGTGAATTTCCATTTGCGAGTAGTTGCTTCGAAGATACAACCACACGACAATTTTTGTATACCAAATTCTTTATCGTTTCATTTATTAATTATGTACTACTACGTAATATGTGTTCTGATAGGTATTGTTTGTCTCCGAATTGGATTTACATTAAAACTGTGTCAAAGTACAATGTTGATTTCACTCGATTCTTGAACGTTTCAGCCAACTTGGCCATATTTTCTTTTGGATTGACTGTGGGATGGTCATCAACGGCTTTACCTGAATTACTAAAATCAGATTCGTTCCTGTTGATCAGCGACAATGAGGCATCATTGATTGCATCCTTACCATGGGCTGAAATTCTAATTGGTACGGCAATAGAAACAAAGACACTGGATGAATTTGAAGGAAAATAACTTCGCTCATCACTGCCGTTCCTTATACCGTTGGTCCGATATGTTGGGCCGTTGCCCCAAGTGTTGAGGTATTTGATAATTTACCGCGTATGAGGGAATTATTCATGAAAGGAAAAACATCATAATACGTGAGTGTTCGACCTTCGCCGTTTTGACATAGAAAATAACAATTGAAATTGAAAGGACTTCTCAATTGATGAGAATACTGAGAAAATTACATTAGCTGACAAATGAATCGACTCGACGTAGTGACTGAAAGATATAAAATACGGATGAGAAGCGGACTACAGATTGAAGGGAGAGGAAATAGATTCCATCTCGTTTTTTGTTTAGAAAAGAAAAAAAAGGACGATTGTTTAGTTTTGACACTATAATTCGCGAATAACAATATAATATCAACTCCAAGGAATAAACTCCCCATAACGAAATTTACAAAGATGGGTCAGTTGAAAGGTACACAAGTACCCTATGCAAAGGACCCGAAATGAAGAAATGAATCTGGCCAAGATTCACGCGTCATTCACTCACTCGTACATACAACCGCTGCGGTGCACCGTGAAAAAGTCGGGGGAGATTTCCTGGTCCAGTGACGATCGACGATAGAATTTGGAGGTGTCCAGCAGGAGATGCCCAAGATGAGGAACCGCGTCAAGAATTATTACTCGATACCGGCGTATTCCCAGAGGAATTCGGAGATAACGTAATCACAGCGGATCGCGAGGAGATGAAAACTAATTACACCAAATACTTTACACATGGAAAGATAATCGAAGAGTACAAACACCCGTTGCTCTAAGAGTGTCATGACCCACTGAACTTGGAAGGGATTGACAGCCAAAGGTATGAAATATCTTCGATCCCCACTATCTAATTGCCGTGTAATGAGAGTGTGTAATTGTGGTGTGCGACGAATTGCTCTGCTACAGGTGCTACGATCAAACAGTGAGCAATATTCGAAATCCGCTGTCTTTTTCTTTCGAATGTTATGAACTTGTAGTATAATAAGTACACTATATCTAGGAGAAGTGCACTACCCTACCAACACACCTACCGCTTTCACGTCGCATCTGCGTGGAGGCAACGTGGATAAAACACGGAGAAAAAGGAATTCGCTGTGGCAGCGAAATCTACTTTTGCTGGGTTCCTTCTGCCAGAGCAGCAAATTTTTTGCTGTGACAGCAAACTATTTCGAGGTGTCTACCAAAATTCAATTTCAAAATTCCCGGCTAATTCCCGACTTTTCCCGGATATTTTTCCTAAATTCCCGACCATGAAATAATTTTACAAAAATGAATATCATATATCTCCTAAAAGTTCACGAGAAGAAATTTTGAATCCCCTCGGCATCATACTGTGAAAAATTATATTATTTAATTGCATAAACTTTCAAAAATACTCTACAAATTCCTTGGAGTTTCCTTCGTGAATAATGTAACCAACTTTTCGACACCTCCTTTTATTCATGTCCGGGAAAAATTAGTTACGAGTGTGATTGTTTGAAGAAAAATGTTGGAGCATTATGTTTCAAGATCATGTAAAAGATTCCTTCACGGATGCTGTTGATTGAGGATCATTTAAAAATTGTGAATACGTAAAACAAATTATAAAATTCAGTCTGACATTGGCCGTAGATAGGCAGCCCGGGAATACTTTTGTGTTCTCGCAGCATTTGCGATAAGTAGTATTTTTTATCAACCTCATAAGAAGATGTATTTATAAATATAAGATAAAAAAAACTCCAAAAGTTCTTCGTGAATACGAAAGTATTACCGGGCTGCCCATACGTGCCCATGACTATGATGGACTACACTTTACACAAATTTCGAATGAGAATTCAATAAAAAATTTTGTGGTGAAGTTATTGTAGTATGCAATATCGTCTTGTTGTAATACAATGAAGTTCAAAAGAACACAGTTCAAAACTCAATTTCGCTAACGCCTCACTCAGAGTTTGTGTTCAAAACAAAATGAAAAAATGTTGAATAAACTGATTTTCAATGCAACATCTACACTGTTAAAAATTTCTGATTGAATTTTCAATCACATGTAATGGAAGCAATTTCCACTCACGCAAATGAAAAATAATGTACAGTAGTATTGAACATTCAATAACAAGTTCTTTAAATTTCATGCACGTGTTCATGATTGTTGAAAAAAAAATCACCTTCACAAGACTTGAACGCGGGGCGTCGAATTTGGACGCCGAAGCTCTATCACTCAAGCCACCGCCAGTTAGGTGGATGGAAGTATTTTTTTACGTATATGATCTTGCGTTCATTTTTCAAACTTGTGAATCAAAATGTATATGTGATGTAGAAATACTAACCAAATCGTGTGATCTAACTAGTACATATTTGGAGTGGATATGTGAATGACTTCGTCAAAGCAAGAGTATACAGGGTGACCCAAGTTAGATAAACTGTATCTCAAGAGCATATTCTGCAGCCAAAATTCAATAATTTCAATTTTTTGAAGATTAGTTTTTGTGATATGGGTCATTCTAAGTTGAGAGGTCTCGTTCGGTAGGAAAAGCGGCGCGACATAAATGTTAGAATTGCAATGGAATTATATCATATTTGTATTGAAACAATTGATTTGGACATATCTGCAAAGTAGCCAGTCAATTAATCAATTTTATCTCGTTTTATAAGAGACCAGGGGAGAGACTGGATGTACAGGGAAGAGATGAAAAAAAAACATAAAATAAAAAAATCAATCATTTCTGATGTTAACATTCAATGGCAATGTTGAATTGAATGAAAATATTTTTTTTCACTTCCGTTCATAGTAGGCTGCTATATTCTGTAGAAGGTATATTTTACCGTAATTAAATTCGTGAAGTATGATTAAAGGATATAAATGTATATATTCACTGAACTGCGCAATGATTATTCATGTCTCAACCATTAAAATCCTCTGATCCGACGTTTTTATGTCTCCCCTGACATTTTATGAGCAGGGGAGAGATGACAGGGGAGAGACTTTTTGGTTAAAAAACAGAAATAAACATAACGGTATTCATCTTATGTGATTAACAAAGAGATAATAGAATATATGCACAAACGTTAGTGAACATATGAATAAAATGAAGTATTCAAGCGAAAAATTACAAAAAGAAACGTACGTCTAGGGGAGAGATCACATTCACTCGTTCGGACTTCCCAGACAGCACGAATTTTTCATTGTGTAAAAGATTTCCACTGGATGTCTTGAAGATGTCTTATGCGAGAGTTTTCACTGTCTTTAAGATATCTTCGATTGAGAAAGCTAAAATACGTCTTCAGATCTCTTTTAGGAATCTTTTAGATTACTTATTGAAGACATCTTAAAGACAGTGAAAACTGTCGCATCAGACATCTTTAAGACATCCAGTGGAAATCTTTTGGACAATGAAAAATTTTTGCTTGTCTGGGTTGTATCCACTGGGTGACGTTACCGAAAAGCCTAGTAAAATAGTTGCGCGGCTAGCTGGTGTGTAGCTTGCTGCTACCTTTCACGGAAAAAAATGAATTCGCAGTGACAGCGAAAACTCGTTTGCTGAGTGCATTTCGCTACTGCAGTTATGATTATAGCTGTAGCTGCTACTTTTATGGTGCTACGTCGACAAAAAATGATCGCAGGAGAAATGATACTATTGTAGCAACTTTTTTAGCTGTGGCGTACATATCCAAAGAGAACAAGATGGCCGCCAAACATTCAATGAAGATTTGACGAATGCATAGACATTTTAACGTTCAAAGGATGTTCAACAACCTTAATAGCACATGATATTCATGTAATATTCTTAGGATATTGTGTGAAAATATCTAACCTCCAAAAGCAGTTTGCAAAATTGAATTCGAAACATTCTGCCGGAGTTATATGCCTCATTAGAACACCGTTTATTCAACTGATAGCGTGGCTCAAGCGATAGCAGGTTGAGTTAATAATCGAAATATTGCGGGATCGACTCTTCCCTATCGAATGATTTTTTTTTCACTCGTTGGGTTATTCTCTTAGCGATTGTTCCAAGCTGGTACAGCGAAACACTGATTGAAAAAAAATCGCTACCATAGCTACGTTTTTCAATATCCAAATATTACCCACGGAAATTAGCTATGGTAGCTAATTTTTAGCTGCCACGGCGAATTATTTTTCAGCGTGTTGTATCCAATGAAGCTTGTTCAAGGTTAAAATTCCCTCGATAGGGTAAACAAAGTCGATTTTTAAAGGAAATACAAAAGGGCAGGGGAGAGACGCAAAATGTGTGGGACAAACGTAGACATGAACATTTTTTATGAAAAAAAATATTACGTAATTTGACTTGTTGGATTACAGTAATTTAGTTATTCTAATTTTTTTAAATGAATGATGTTGGTATTTCATTAAATTCCTATGTATTGAAAATCACTGATACACGATCAGAATTGGTGAAGGGACAGACCAGGGGAGAGAACTTTTTCATGTTCAAAGTGATATTGTGACTAAAGTAAGTAAATTCGAGTGATGAATTTGAGTGACCATGAAGGAAATAATGAGTTTTGAGAACTGATAACGTTATTCCGAATAAATTGAAAAAAAATGTGTTTTTTTATCGTGGACATCAAAAATACCTCTTAACTTAGAATGACCCATATGAGCATTTTTAGATTTTTTTTCAAATCAAAAACGACTTGGATCACCTTGTATGTCTTTTATTATGTTCAGTTGGATACCATAATAGCCATAATATTATCATGGATTGAAAACTTCTAAGTTTTCTCAATCACCCGTACCTTAATTTCAATTTTCATAAACAATAACTTGAACATTCGGCAACATGTATTTGGATTCCTATTTCAGTTCACAAAAATTGGATTTTCATTCACATATTTACATGAAACTTCAATAACATGTGACAGAAGCAGTTTCTATTCACGTGATTGAGGAAGTTCTTTGAATTTCAATCACATATTAATGGAAATTCAGTTATCAAACCATATTATTATGAATAATATAATATAGCAAGAATTGAAAATTCAATTACATGTAATTGAATTCCTAATTCAATCAGCAAGATTTGGGAATTTCATTCACAAGTATACTTGAAGAATAAATGAAATTCCAAGAAATTTTTAACAGTGTACCCTGCTTATCATATGCAGGCGCTCATAGAAATCCCCCCTCTCTCTTTTTTTCTTTGTTACACGCCAGTTAAAGAGGTACAGAAAATCTCTATGGGCGAAATTCACTTTAATTAGTATTCTATTTTCTCCACCTTGACTCATACTGAGACCTTCCAGGTATCACAGACGCTGCAGAGGTAGAATATTACCTTAGAAAAGAATAATAATCGTATTCGTAATGCAATTAAGAGAGTCAATGATTTTTAAATCTTCTTATTCATTCATAAGCTAAACAAAATGTATCGAATCTATTCTATTGAATCTAATAATGACCACTGTTCAAATTGATTTTCTGAAATATGACCACTCTTGTTCTTTATAATGATTGACAACGCAGAATATCCTACTGGAGAAAATGTTGCGAAATGTTTCTGGGACATTCTAAAAACGTTTCGCAACATTTTATCCAGTGGTTAGATATCAATTGAAATCTGTTCCATCATTTGGTGAGTAAATTGTTTCTCTGTAACAAAAAATGCATGTTTTGTGGTTTGCATCCTATTTTCTAATCATTTCATTTAAAAAATTAATTAAAAAAATGTTTTCAAACAATTTTTAATTTTTCCCGATGGTTGCGCGAAATTCCCGGCCTTTTCCCGTTTTTTCCCGACTTTGTCAAATCCCCGGCTGTTTCCCGGATTCCCGGATTTTCCCGAGTCGTAGACACCCTGCTATTTGCTGTTCCAGCAATCTTGTTAGCTGCGACAGCGAATTTTTAGCTGTGGCAGCAAAAAATGTTTGCTATCCCAGCAAAATTTGTTTGCTGTTCTGTATATAATACTGAAAATTTGCTGGCGGAGCAAACATTTTTTGCTGCCACAGCCAAAAAATTGCTGCCGTAGCTGACACGATTGCTTTTATGGCAAATTGTTGGCTAGGTCAGCAAAAAATTTTGCTATTATATATATAATACCTCGATTTGCTGCGTCAGCAAATTTTTTCTCTCCGTGAAGGGATCCTCTGTAATGTTGCGTTTTCTCTCTCAATTAATTCAATCAGAGAAATGTTGTTCCACTGTGAAGATAGTGAGTTTCATTGCTGAAGCAATAAACTCTCACCAGTAGTTGCACTGTGAAACATGTATTTATATTTATATATTTCCTTAAACATATAAAATTCTGAAAATTTATCGACAAGATCAATATTCTTGAGGTATTGTCAAGACAAGATCGAGATGATTCATTACAAGAATCATTCAAGAACAAGACGATATCATTATTTTCATATTTTTTAAGAACAAGACAATATTTCAGAAAATATCGTATCGTCTCGTATTGTGGAAGCACTATTCCTAAACGTTCAGCCATTGAGTGATACACAGCGAATTTGGTCATGAATATTGTATTATACACAGAGAGAAATAATTACTATCATCAACAACATATTTTCTTGTTTCAAGAAATTCATTTCTCCAAAAATATTTTCTCTTGGTTCGAGAAAATTTTTCTGAAACCAAGCATAGATTTCTTGAATTTAGAAAATATTTTCTTGATTCAAGAAAATTTCTCTTGTCTCCACACCATATTAGCTGCATTCGAGAATATATATTCTTAAAACTTTTCAAGAATATATTTTTTTGGTATTAGTAATTATTTCTCTCAGTGTATAACAACGATTGTAGAACACTGAGTAATGTGAAGCAAAATATCAGTAATCCTTCTCGAAATTTCATGAAACATCTCTGAAAGTTCAGTAGTATTTAGATTTATCGAACAAGTACATCACTATTTACCGAACTTCTAAATCGCTCTTCTCTCAATGTGTTAATGAAAAAGATTTGATCCAGCGCTTTTAAATACGTTCGATTCCCTTATGCTTGGTTTCATTTTGGATTTCCTGTTCACATCCTGGCTGTGGTGTATTATGGAGGTTGAGGAATGGAATTCCTATCAAATCCTAATCAGTCCTTCTTGATAAGGTGCTGATGATACTGAAGCTTGACATGACTTGTAAACTGCAGGGCTGGATCGAGATGTACTTGATCTGATTCAGAAGATGAATTTCCAGTCGGAAATAACAATGGTTGTATTATTTCAGCACACGGAAAGAAGAAAACAGCACTGGTTACTGTCCATAACAGCAATCAGTTGAAAAACAAATGAAAGCACGCTAGGATGATAGAGGTTAGCGCGATCACAGTGATGTGTACTGCAGTGAAATTCGTCAATACTGCTTGGACATTAACGGTTACTGGGAGACGTAGTAATGAACGGCGTGAATTTGATTTTTCATTTTTTTCCAATGAATTACTGCAAGTCACAGTAACCATTGCTGTTTTCTTTTTTCCGTGCAGGACCAACGAAAATAATAAGGTGAAGAAAAAGTTGCTACCACAGCGCAGTCATTTTTTCCATACACATGAATTCAAAGTTGGGGATAAGCAATCCCGATGCGATCTGCGCAAGATCGATTTTTGTATAGTCGAGCACGGAAAAAAATGTTTAGCTGTATCAGCTAGATTTTAGCTATCATAGCTAGATATTCCGCTGCAGCAGCTAAAATTTAGGTGGTACAGCTAAACATTTTTTCGTGAGTTTCACGGGAATCGATCTTTCTGTTTCGATTCTTTATTCGATTCATAAGTCAGGAATTTTTTCATTTGTCATGGAAGTCATAAAAGAAAAATGAGTTCTGATTCGTATGACAAACATTCTCCTGCGATTGCGAAAAATTAAATAGAGAAATAAAGGATGGAATAAAAATTAGAAGATAGAAGAAAAATTCGACACAGTGAAACAAATGAAATTAAAGTGAAACAGAGTAAAATGAGAGTGAAAAAGATTAAGTCAAAATGAAGGAGAGACAGAATTTCTGAAATCAATACGAATCAAATTTTGGTTCTCATGACCCAAAGAAATGTAGCGAAAATGATAGTTCTTCATGTTAGAAATGAGTCTGCCAAATGAGGTAACAATATTTTTTTTCGCGGAAGTTATGGATCATTGAAGTTTTGAGGAACTTTTTTTTAAAATTCATAACTTTTGACCTGTACAACCAATTTGGACGCACATGCGTTTGAATGGAAGATGAATGATTGGATTACATGAATTATTCTTTGAAGCCCAGAAAAAATCTTGCTTCCTCATCAGGGAAAAGCTTTGTGATCGTTTTCGGGAACCGAAAATTTTTTGGTCTCCAAACTCAAAATCTCTCAGGCTAAAATTTTCTTCCAAACTCGAGGAAAATTTTTGGTTTCGTGTCTGTCGGTGTGTGTGTGCGCACATTTTGCAAACCCGCATATTCTCCGTCCCTATTGTCCAATCGTGTTGAAATTTGAACCACGGTTATGTGTAGTATTGATAGTGGTCCCATGTACGTTCCAATTTTATTGTCACAAAACAACCGAAGGGGTGAGGAAAAGTGTAAAAAAGAATTGTGATTTTACGGACGCCCATATCTCCGTTTCCGACTATCCGATTGTGATGAGACTTATACCACGTTCTGAGTATGATCCACTAGTGGTCCCATATGACTTCCATCCAAATCGGTTGGAAACTGTGGGAAATTTTTTTTCGCGATTCGCGTTTTTGGGCCATATTTTGAAATCATGCCTCCCCTATGTTCGTATCATCCAAATGCCATGGAATTCTGAGAATATTCAACTCGTGAGGTTTTAGTTGTATGATATGAATTTCAATCGAATCGGAAGTGAGGGAAGAAAATGATAAGCACTAAGCTTCGAAACAGAATTTGAAAATCTCGTAAATGCCACTATCATGCAGAAATCTTCCGTTACTATCATTCGATCTCTATGCAATGTTTACCACAATCTCATGCAGTGCCGATAATACTCCCATATGAGTTTCAACCCTCCCCGTGGATGATTGCGGGTCTTCCAGGGGGATATTCATGATACCTGTCCTTGATATCCTTTTTATCCATCCCTGGTCGTACCTGCTCCCTTTACGTGGTGGGGAGGAAAAGTATCTCAGAGTTGGATCTTTTTTTCGAGTAGAATGAACTACTCAAGAGAAAGAATACGAACTGAGAAAAATGAAATCATCCTCATGCCAGAAACATCGGCCAAAACGGAAGGAAAGCAAACGGAAACTACCTTCCTTGACATGTTTCAATACTTCCCGAGGAGATGAAACCTTTTCCTAACTTGGAATATTATGTAACAAAAACAAACGAACAAATTAATAAATACATGATGGCGCTCTCTCGGGTAAAATATTCTGAAGGTAAACTAGTCTCCCGTTCGGATCTCCGGGTGGAGGCTGCTCGAGGGAGCTTCATCAGCAAAGAACGAAAACCGAAGGATAGGATAGGGGAAAGAAACAACATTCTTAGAGTCGGAGCGTGGAATGTTAGATCACTGAGGCAAGCGGGAGAATCAGAAAATTTGAAATTAGAAATGAATAGGTTGAATATAGACGGAATGGGGATTGGCGAAATGAGATGGCCACAAGAGGGCGATTTCTGGAGTGGGGATTATAGAATAATTCATACAGGATCAAAGAACGGTCAAGCAGGTGTAGGAATTGTAATGCATAAAAGAGTAGGAAATTGAATAGAAAATTATTTGCAACATAATGAACGTGTGATGATGGTTAGAATCAGAACAAAACCAGTAGACACAGTCGTAGTCCAAGTATACATGCCCACATCTGCATATTCGGAGGAAGATATTGAAAAAACGTACGAAGAAATAGAAGGAGTGATAGGATATGTGAAGGGAGAAGAGAATTTGATAGTGATGGGGGATTGGAATGCGGTAGTAGGACAAGGAAGAGAGGACAACATAATAGGAGATTTTGCGTTAGGGAGGAGGAACGATAGAGGACAACGTTTAGTCGAATTTTGTAAAAATCATAAGATGGTTATCACAAACACTTTATTTGAAAATCCTCCGAGAAGAATCTACACTCGGAAAATGCCAGGAGATACAGCAAGATACCAAATCGATTACATATTAGTGGAACGAAGATTGAAAAACCAAGTGAAAAACTGTAAAACTTATCCCAGTGCAGATATAGATAGTGATCATAATATTTAATAATAGTTGATGATGAAATGTTCTCTGAAATTCAAATCTCTGGAGAAGAAAAGGAAAATGCAGAAAAGATGGAATTTGAAGAACCTCAAGCAAAAACAAACACATGAGGCATTCGAGAAAATGTTGGATGAAAAATTGAGAGATCAAAAAGAGAAAGACTTGGGAATAGAGAGGGGATGGACAAAGATGAAGGGAAATATAAGAGAATGTGCGGATAAGACTTTGAAGAATCATGGAGTAGAACCTAAAAACCCATGGATAACGGGAGAAATTTTAGAATTGATAAATGAAAGAAGAAAATACAAGAATGATGATAGCCAAGAAGGCCAGCAACGATACATATCATTGAGAAATAAAATAATAAGAGAATCAAGGAAAGCAAAAGAACAGTGGTTAGAAGAGAAATGTCAGGAAATAGAAATAAGATTGCATTTAGGAAAAATAGATGGAGCCTATAGGATTATTAAAATATTTTTCGGACAAATGAAATCTAGAAGCAGTAAGATGAGAAACTCTCTAGGACGACAATTGATAAGAACGGAAGAGGAAATAGAACAGTGGATCAATCATTTGGAAGACTTGTATAGAGGAAAAGATGATATAGCACTTTTAGAGAAGGAGGAGGATGTAGATGAGGAAGAACTGGGAGATTCGATATTGAGATCAGAATTCGACAAGGCTTCGGAAGAATTGAAAAATAATAAAGCGCCAGGCATAGATGGCATAAGTGCGGACCTTATAAAAGCCTCCAGTGAAGGAACTCGTGACGCACTGTTTGGATTGATTAGAGATATGTACGAAAAAGGCGAAGTACCGGAAGATTCCCAAAAGAATAAAATTGTCGCTATCCCGAAAAAACAAGGGGCAGACAAATGCGAGAACTACAGAACGATCAGTTTAACTTCACATGCTTCGAAGATACTGACCAAAATTATATACAGGAGGATGGAAAATAAAATAGAGAGTAGATTGGCAGAAGATCAGTTTGGTTTTAGAAAAAATAGGGGAACGCGAGAGGCAATTTGAGCACTTAGGGCGTTAATAGAGGAAAGAATAGCGCTGAAGAAATCTGTGTACATAGGTTTTGTAGATATACAAAAGGCTTTCGATAAGGTGGACTGGGGGAAGATGTTTGCGATCCTGAAGAAGGTGGGAATGAATTATAAAGATAGAAGAATAATATACGAATTATATAAGAATCAAAGTGCAATAATAGACATAGAGGGTCAGGAAGGGGAAGCACAAATAAGAAGAGGGGTGAGACAAGGATGCTCATTATCGACACTGATTTTCAATTCATATATAGAAGAAGCAATGAACGAAGTGAAGGAGGAAATTCAATCGAAATTAAAGATTCACGGAGAAAATATAAGTATGTTGAGATTCGCGGATGACATAGCTATACTTGCCGCGAGTAGTACTGAGTTAGAAAATATTCTCAACACTATGAGAACAATATTATTGGAAAACTATTGTATGAATATGAATAAGGACAGAACAAAATTCATGATGTGTGCAGCAGCGAAAACAGCTAGAAGAACGAAAATCAAAATAGATACCGGGACAATTGAACAGGTGAAAGAATTCAAATATCTAGGAAGCATAATTACAGAAAACGGCAAAAGCGAAAGGGATATAAGAGCAAGAATAGCACAAGGGAAACAGACTTTTTACCAAAAGAAACAGTTATTATGCTCAAAAAATATAAGTTTGGAAGTAAGGAAGAAATCCTTGAAAAGTCACGTTTGGAGCACAGCATTATATGGTTGCGAAACTTGGACAATGGGGAAAATTGATCCACGAAGACACGAAGCTCTTGAAATGTGGTGTTATAGGAGGATGCTCAGAATAAAATGGATAGAAAAAGTCAAAAATGAAGAAGTACTTGAGCAGATAAATGAAGAAAGAAATCTTTCGAAACACATCGTGAAAAGAAGAAGCAATCTTATAGGACACACATTACGGCATAAGAGTTTATTGAAAACAATATTGGAAGGGAAAATGAATGGTAAAACTGGTGAAGGTAGACCTAGAGCAAGTTATATGAAGCAAATCGTACAAGACAAGGGATGTAGTAGATATATAGAAATTGAACGTTTGGCGGATAATGGACAGGGGTGGAGGGTTTCATCAAACCAGTCGTAAGACTGATTACTTCATGATGATGATGATGAGTTTCAACCTGATCTTCACAAGAAAATGGGAGACAGGAGGGAAACATGTTATCAAAAAACGATTTTGAGACAAGGGCATGTTTTCACGTTCTAATTGTGATCCAATAGTGTTCTCACATCAGTTTCATGTCAATCGGTCGAAAATTGTGGGGAATATTCCCTTGCGACCTGCTTTATTTGACACAAACGAGGAAGCCATGTGCCTAGGGCTTCGCACGAGACTCGCGTCAAAGGAAGATGAAATAGTTACCAATAATTACCTCAATCTGTTGAAATATCAAGATGATGAAGATAATCTGAGAGTACGAATGGAATCAACCGAATGGGGTGGAACCTTGACAATTGATGATTCAAACAAAATTAGCAGAGATATGGGTGTCCCATTTCAATCTGTCACTTAGAATATCTCGAAAACGAATAGATTCAGAAGGAAATGTTCCGGAAAAAAAATGTAAGAATCTGAGGGGGACATCCGATGGTGAACTTGGCTTTGACCTCAGATCCCACTTTCAAGGTCATTCTGAGGTCGACTCATGTTTTTTGAATGGAATCCCCTATTTTTCACTACCGGTTTAGATTCTACGCTAAAAACCAAGGAACTTTTGTCTCAAACGTTTTTTCGAAATCCCCATAGATGGCGCTCTAATTCATGAGAAAATGAGAATTCTCAAACCCTCGGATTGTATTCTGTCTAACATAATGCTCAACTCTTGAGTGTTTCTCATCTCCCGGAAATTGCCGTCGGTTGTATTTTATTTCGGTTTTGTTCTTGGAAATTGTTATTGTTTTGATTCACGTGTGAATACCTTAGAAATTTAGCATTCCCAAACTGCTCAGTTCTCTGTTATCATTTGGAGGAAACACATTTCTAAATATCATTTCTGATGACGCGCCAAACGATATTGTTGACGTTTTGTTGTGTCTTGGTGAAGCGCGGGGAAATTATGTTGAAGCTGTGAAAACGTTTCAACGTCGTTTTCCGGATCGGAGGTGTCCAAATCGCATTACGATCCGATTTCTTGAACAACGTGCTCGTCAAGGTCTCCTCAAACGACAGAGGAACAAGAAAGTCTATGCGGATGACAATGATCCTGATGTGAGATCGCTAGCTGTGCTGGCATTAATTCATATTAATCCCCCATATCAGTCTTCGGGATATTGAGAAAATGACCGAGATTCCTCGATCCACAGCTCAGCGTATCTTGAAATCGTTGGATTATCATCCGTACCATATCACTTTGGTGCAATCTCTAACAGCTGAGGATTTCATGACAAGATTGAACTTCTGCACGTGGGCCCAACGGAGAATTGAAGAAGATCCTACTTTCTCTCATTACGTTATGTTCTCTGATGAGGCAATATTTCACAATGTTGGAATTCTCAATAGGCACAATTGCCATTATTGGAGTGCTCAGAATCCTAACTGGGTCCGTAAAATTAATCATCAACACCGTTGGAGTGTGAACGTTTGGTGCGGAATTGTAGATTCCAGGATCATAGGGCCGTATTTTTTTTGAGGAAACCTGATTGGCGCGGAGTATCTTCGTATTTTGCATTTTGAACTCCCTGGTCTTATAGAAGACGTAAGTCTTGACGTGAGACCAAGGATGTGGTTTCAACAGGATGGAGTACCTCCTCATTACATGCGAATTGTTCGAAAATTTCTGGACGAGAAGTTTCCCAGAAGGTGGATTGGCCGTGGAGGACCTGTGCGATGGCCACCTATATCGCCAGATTTGACGTCACCTGATTTTTTCCTGTGGGGTTACATAAAAAATTTTGTGTTCCGTGAACCTCCAACAACACGCGATGACATGAGAGATCAAATAAGGAGAGCATGCACAGCAATAACACCTGCTACGTTGCAAGCAACTGTAGAAAACTTTCATAAAAGAATTGCGCTTTGTCAAAGGCAAAACGGCGCTCATTTTGAACATCTTCTGAATGCCTAATGCGTCCCCGAAGATACACCTCCAGTTCAGACAATCGGCCCTTTTCAGGGCCACAATGATGTGTGAAGTCCGATCGCGCAACCTTCTCGTGGTGCACATTGGGTGACGCTGATACTGACGGCAATTTCCGGGAGATGAGAAACACTCAAGAGTTGAGCATTATGTTAGACAGACTACAATCCGAGAGTTTGAAAATCCTCATTTTCTCATCAATTAGAGTGCCATCTATGGGGATTTCGAAAAAAACGTTTGAGACGAAATTTCTTTGGTTTTTAGCGTAGAATCTAAACCGGTAGTGAAAAATAGGGGATTCCATTTAAAAAACATTAGTTGACCTCAGAATGACCTTGAAAGTGGGATCTGAGGTCAAAGCCAAGTTCACCATCGGATGCCTCCTCAGATTCTCACATTTTTCTCCCGGAACATTCTCTTCTGAATCTATTCGTTTTCGAGATATTCTAAGTGACAGATTAAAATGGGACTAAAAAATGTATATACAGGGTGGGCATTCAAAGTGTCGCGGGCGTTTTTTCCAAAAATAAAATGAGATACGAGAAAATTTTTCGGACAAAAATTGTAGGGTATCGAGGGGGACATCCGATGGTGACCTTGGCTTTGACCTCAAATCTCATCTTCAAGGGCATTCTGAGGTCAACTCTTGTTTTTCAAATAGCATCTCATATTTTTTACTGCAGATTTGGATTCTAGGTCAAAAACCAAGAAACTTTTGTCTGAACCATTTTCCTGAAATCCACAAAGATGGCGCTCTAATCGATATTGTTCCATACTGAATCTGACATCAGAATAACTCGAAAACGAAAGGTCTTGGAGGAGAATGTTTCGGACAAAAGTTGTCTGATTCCAAGGGGGACCCCTTGAACTGAAACGGAGGTGATGGGGTATAACAGACAAAACACAACACATTTCAATCGTCTACATCACTTGGATAATTTTAATGCAGTAGATGCTCAAAATGATGGCCTTCGACTTCAATACACATTTCAAAACGTTTTACAAAAGATTGCTGAACTCGTGCTAAAATATCTTCATTGATGCTCGCGCATGCATTGATGATTCGTTGACGCATATTCTCAGGTATAGTCGGTGCTTGTTGATAAACTGTATCTTTTATGTATCCCCATAAAAAAGAATCTGGAGAAGTAAGATCCGGAGAACGGGCAGGCCAATGAACTGGTCCACGACGTCCTATCCATCGTCCAGGATAATCTCTGTCCAATATTTCTCGAGCTGTGACTGCATAATGGGATGGACAACCATCGTGTTGATACCACATATTCAATCGTTCCTGAATAGGTATGTCTTTAAGTAATGTTGGAAGTACTTGATCTAAGAAATGTCTGTACTTCTCTCCATTTAGCGTATCTGCAATGAAGTACGGTCCAATTACTCGAGATCGAAAAATACCACACCAAACATTCACAGCCCATTGTCTTTGATGCTCTACTTGACGTAACCATCTTGGATTTTCTGTCGCCCAGTAATGCATATTATGTCGATTTACTTGACCATGATTGGTGAACGTCGACTCATCAGAAAATAATATGTTAATGAAGTTGTTATTGTGCATTTGCGCTACACCCATCGACAAAACTGTACACGATTTTCGAAATCATCACCGTGAAGGTCTTGATGCAAACAAATGTGATACGGATGGAATTTGTGACGTTTCAGTATTCGAAGAACACTTCTTCGAGAAATTCCCGAATGGAGTTCAATTTCACGAGAGCTCACGTGTGGATTATTGGCTACTGCAGCTAGTACATTAACTTCCGCATTTTCTCCGCTAACAGTTCTCATTCGATGTCGTTTTTCCCTTGTAACACTTCCCGTTTCTGAGAATAATTTTGTAATGCGTTGAAAATACCCAATGGATGGCGTTGTTCTTTCAGGAAATCGTTCTGCATACAAGTCATATGCTTGTCTGGGGTTCTTATGCACTTCACCGTAAATGTAGATCATATCGATCTTTTCAGAAACCGTGTATCGGATATCCATGATTCTCAATTTGTCATAAACCAAGTAATAATCAAATGTAACTGACAAACTGACTTTCAAAATCGTGAATTTTCACTGAACCCCGTCGTTTGTTTACATCGCGTGAGCTCTGAATGGTGGTAATGTAGACGATTGAAATGTGTTGTGTATTGACAACTTTTGTACGAAACATTCTTTTGCAAGACCCTTCGTTTTCGAGTTATTCGAATGTCAGATTCAAAATGGAACAATATCGATTAGAGCGCCATTTTTGCGGATTTCAGGAAAATGGTTCAGACAAAAGTTTCTTGGTTTTTGACCTAGAATCCAAATCTGCAGTAAAAAATATGAGATGCTATTTAGAAAACAAGAGTTGATCTCAGAATGCCCTTGAAGATGAGATTTGAGGTCAAAGCCAAGGCCACCATCGGATGTCCCCCTCGGTACCCTACAACTTTTGTCCGGAAAATTTTCTCGTATCTCACTTTTTTTTTGGAAAAAACGCCCGCGACACTTTAAATGCCCCACCCTGTATACAGGGTGTCCCATTTTGATTTTTATATCGGAATAACTCAAAAACGAGGGGTTTCGGAAGGAAATGTTTCGAACAAAAGTTGTGAGATTCCGAGGGGGACATCTGATGGTGACCTTGACTTTGGTCTCGGATCTCAACTTCAAGGCCATTCAGAGGTCAACTCTCGTTTCTTGAACGAAATCCCCGATTTTTGACTGCAGATTCAGATTTGACGTTGAAAAACAAGAAACTTTTGTCTGAATCATTTTTCCGAATCCCACACAGATGGCGCTCTAATCGATAAAAAATGAGTTTTATGAAACGCTCGTATTGCTTTCTGTGTAAAACGACATTCAACTCTCCAGTGTTTTTTTTTCAGCTCCTGAGGATGACCGTCGCCATTAGGGTTACCCAATGTGCACCACGAGGAGGTTGAGCGATCGGATCTTGCACATCTTTGTAGCCCTGAGAATTTTATGAAACCCCATAAGTGAAAATCCAAAGTGGTAAGATCCGGAGACCTAGCTGGGATTTTCCATCGACCAATATTGACAATTATGTCTGTTCGTAGTACCGTTACTGTGAATTGTTGCCAAACACAAGTACACAATAATACTTGTGTTTATCATGAACAAGGAAGTCCATACTAGAGCATTGTTCACAAACATAAATGAAACGGAATGTTTAATATCCTTCATTCATTCACAAATTCTTTTCGATATACGATTCAAACTTGGAGAAGATCTTTGATCAGTGTTGTGAAGGTCCCAATACCATGGATTATCCTTGGGGTGGAATACTTGATATTCTCCTGATACTAGGAGAATGTCGACGTCATTACGCAGCAGCATCAAGATTGTATGGAGAGAGGTATCCAAATAGACGCCAGCCTTCACTTCAGGCGATATGCTCAATAGAAAGACGGGTTAGAAGAATGAATATCCCAAGAGTCAGAAGGCGTTATGATGGAAATCGTATGGATGCACGCTCAGTAGCCGTTTCAGGAATGGTGCACCTGAATCCTCACGTTATTACCAGAGAAATCCAGCACCAATTAGGTATCCCAAGATCAACGGCACACCGCATACTAAGATCTGGTAAATATCATCCTTACCACATTACATTGGTGCAAGCATTAAGTGAAGATGATCTTAGACGTAGGGTTGAATTCGGTCAATGGGCCTCGGAGCAACCGCCTGATTTTTTCGATTACGTGATGTTTAGTGAGCAGGCAACATTTCGCAGTAACGGTGTTATGAACAGACATAATCGTCATCATTGGTCAATTGAAAATCCCAGATGGCATCGACAAGTTGACAATCAACATCGCTGGACTCTGAATGTGTGGTGTGGGATTTTGAATGGTCAGATCATTGGTCCTTATTTCCTCCAACATACTGTTAGGAAGGAAAATTATCTGCAATTGATTCGGGATAAATTACCAAGGATGTTGGAAGATGTTGATCTCTACACACGTAACAGGATGTGGCTTCAACATGATGGGGCACCACCTCATAACGCTGCAATTGTCAGAAATTCCTTAAACACATTTTACCCACACAGATGGATTGGTCGCGGTGGACACATTGCCTGGCCGGCTAGGTCTCCGGATCTTACCCCTTTGGATTTTTACTTATGGGATTTCATCAAAGATGTAGTTTATGAAAGACCACCAACGACCAGAGATGACATGGAACGCCGAATACGAACTGTCTGCCGAACAATTCCACGTCATGTGCTTTTGTCATTAGAACCACATTTTCAGAGACGAATTAGGTGATGCCAACAGGTCAACGGTGCAAATATCGAACATTTGATACGGTGAATTTTCATACATATTGCAGAGCGTTTGTCGTGAAAAATGACACACCTCTACAGCCCAGACAATCGGCCCTTTTCAGGGCCACATAGATGTGCGAAATCCGATCGCTCAAACTCCTCGTGGTGCACATTGGGTGACTCTAATGGCGAAGGTAATCCTCAGAAGCTGAAAAAAAAACACTGGAGAGTTGAATGTCTTTTTACACAGAAAGCAATACGAGTGTTTCATAAAACTCATTTTTCATCGATTAGAACGCCATCTGTGCGGAATTTGGAAAAATGATTCAGACAAAAGTTTCTTGTTTTTCAACGTCAAATCTGAATCTGCTGTAAATGACTCCAATTCAATGTTTTGGAAACGACATTCATTGTGTTTTGTGTTCGATTTCTTCTCTGAAATTATTATTGTTTTGATTTGTTTGTTGAGCGTTGCTTCACACATAATGCAGTAGAACCTTTTCATCAACCTCATTTTCCACCGTTTCCATATTCAAGAGATGAGGAAAAATGTTTCAAACAAAAATTCCTCATTTTTTCGCGTAGAATCATGATATGCGATAAAAAGTAGGAGTTTCCATTTGAAAAATTCAAGTTGAACTCATTTTTACCGACCACAGCGTCATCTGCTATGGAACTGATATCGCCATTGTGTCGTCTCCTCTCTTAACAACAACATTCGAATGAGATATTTCGGCCCTTGGATGCATTCTTCAAGATATCCGCATATTGTTTCATGGACTTTATTTTTCATCGATTGTGGCGCCATCCTCAAAAATTTAGAAAAACGTTTCAAGCAAAAGTTACTCAGTTCTTTCCGTAGAATCAAGATATGCAATAAGAAGTGGGTGTTCCCGTGTGAAAAAATTATGTTCACCCCATTTTAATCGATCATAATGCCATCTATGATGAAACTGATATCGTAGTTTTGTGGCCCCCTCTTTGTATAACAACTTTGGTATGAAGTACTTTTGGTTTAAGATGCATGTTTTTGAGATATTTGCATTTAAAGATTAAAATGGGACACCCTGTACATGTCGAAATATGCAACGAGACCTGCACCGAGACCGATACCGAAACTAGTTCCGAGACTGAGAGAATATCTTCGTTATCCTCTGCGATAAAATCGGAATTCCATGTGGTTTTGTTACACCTTAGGTGGAAGCTTGATTCCGTTCAAAATTTTCATGTTTGAAATTTTTAGAACAGTAAATATAGATAATTCTCCAATTTAAGATGAGAGTCTCGTGTGAAGCCGTACATGTGCCAATTGGCAGAGTTTTTTTTTCTGCGTGCATTGTTGAAAGTAAAACATAGCTACATAAGAAAAAGAACCAGAATAGCCAATGACCTAGACACCACAACCAGTATCCCTCCACCTAGAAGTTGGGTGGAACATTGGTGGAGGGATGGGAGCAGCCATGTGAATAATTGAATATTCGCATTTGGTGATGTAAATCCAGTAATATGAATTCTATTGAAAATACAGTAGGCACTGTTTTCCGTCGTCTCTTCGTTGCATCAACGGAGACTCTTCCGTATTTTTCCCTCATTTTCACGGCTCCCATTTCTGCACCAATCTTCCGCCTTCGTTTTACCGAAGTTCCAGATGCAATAGGGGATCGATGGTTCATGCTGTTCAGGGATATGCTATGCATTACATAATCAAAACTTTCCAATTATGAACATTAGTGAATTGACTAGTGATTATCTTCCAAAAAATTGGTACCGCACGCATTTTTTCTTGGCCAAATCAATTGGAATAAAACATTCACATCTAAAAGCCCCTACGAGGGCAGCAAACCCTGTGACTCAAAACATACAGCTCCCTACGACTGCATCATTATTAAAATAGTCGCATAAGAAGCGTCTTCATTTTTTCTCCACGGAATTTAGTTTATAAAGATACTTTTTCCTGATTTCTTGTTTCATTCATTCATTCAAAAGGAAAATTCAGTGGATTTGTACACAAAATCAAACCTGCTAAAAATTTGAATCTTCTCATTTTCAATGCAAATCGGTTTTGTTTGTTACGGTATATCGGAAAGATTGGATCGGCCATTTATAATTCTACGATTCCCACAAATCAACATTTTACCTCAAATCATGCATCTTTAATCTCGAGAATTTCTATCGGCCTTCTTCCACCATCCATATTGATTATTCAAAATGTTGACAGCTATCATTAGAGACCGGATTGTATGCGAGATCAATATTTTGCGCAGGCAATTTTTTCTGTTTCAATCGGACCAACTCAATTCTGTTAATGACTGGAGCCCAGATTACATGAAAATGAGTATGTACATTCAATTGGAACTAAATCGATTCAATAATCATAAAACAAATGCATATAACAATATTGATTCTGCACATAATCTGGTCTCAAGCTATCACGCGTGAGAAAACTCAAAGGAAGACTTTCAATAAATTTAAACGAATCCCAACGAACGAGTTACAATCAACTATTTTTGTATGTCCGATGACGAGCATCATTATGTTACAATATGATTTATATTGTAAATTTACATGTAGCACAGAATATTCTGGAAATATTCTAATGACGTGAGAAAAAGAAACGTACCCAGAATACTCTGTTAAATAACCATTGAACGTTCTCACACCGCCCCCAGTGTTCTATGAAACATCTATTGAAAAACTTTAGAATATTCTGTGGACGTTAATGTTCTATGATTATTGACAGGAGATCTATTGAATGTCCTTGTGTTACATGGTTTATAACATTCCTCAAATATTCTTTTTTTCTCAATCTCCCCAGGAACCATCCCGTCATCCTGTTTCTATCCAGAAGAAAGTACACTGTTGTTTTCTTCCAAATACGAACATAGAATAGATAAATGGCTTCCAAAAGAGAATGGAAAAATAATTGCCAAGAACTACTCTACACTGAGAGAAGTGAAATGCAATGATTACCATGTGCAAATAGTAATTGGGAGACAGCTTCGCGATGTTGGTTTCGGATACTATGGAGAATCGTAACAATGTTCATGCGCATGGGAATGGTTACCATGAAGATGGATACTAAATAACGTAGTCGCGATCATCAAACTGAGAGATTCTGTCATTCAACTACCATTTTCGCATGGTAATGGTTACAGTTCAATTTTCTCAGTGTAAAGTATATTAATGGAAACTTACGCTATCAAATCAAAAAGAATCCCAAAATGCGGCGCCAAATTCTTTGGCGTCTCTCAAATGACTGACTCTCCGACTCCCCAATACGATGACGATCAACTTGGTAGGGGGAATTTTCCTACGACAGTCGTTGCGCAGTAATAGCGTGAGGCGCATGCGGCGATTCAATGAGGTACAGAAGAACACAAACACAAGCAAGCTCTTTTATCCTCTACTAGTTCGTTTAACTTCTCTACCATTCTCTTCTTTGGGTCAGGAGGATGAATGAGTCGAGTATAGTGCACTCGAGGGATGTCGCCAGTCAGCCAGCCAACTCTTCCCCACCCACGCCTTCGTTTTCAACCCTTCCGCCCCTCTACAGACTACTCTCACTCCCTGATGCGACTAAAAATAGCTACAGGATTCGCTGACGTCAGTGATTTTCCATGGTGTTGCCAAGATCTGCACTGTATTGTAAGAATATACGTGTACGTTAAATATACATTAAATTGATTTCAATCATTTTGTGAATGAAGAATTTCGAGACTGTATAAAATTCTAAACACATGATAGATATTAGAACACAAAGTTCACGCAGAGATATTGTTGAAAATACGTGCAATCGATATATTGCCCGTAATACACGTATTGAACATTATTGTCTTTCAGAGAAAATCTTCTCTTAATCTGTTTCGAAGCTATTTCTCAGAATATTCCCGAGATCCCCCCGTGATAATGGATACATATTGAGGTTTATGTACCACCTCTATTGATTATTGAATCAATAATAAAGTAGGTCGTAAATAACGAATTTATCGTGTAAAGTTCCTTCTATGGTATTATCAGACGTTTTCCCAATGTTCACTGTTTCAATGATCCTATAACAATGAATTTTTCTGACTCGAAAAACGTGTGATCAAAACTTTAACCCTTCGGTTATTTCCCTCATCTCCATTCTTGCCATTCAAGTTCTTCGATTAATAAGAACGAATGAGGTAAACAGTGTTGAAATTGTTGGCTCTATGATTTCCTAGTTGTATCCACGCTCTGACAATAATTATGAATCTCCAACAACGACTCTATAAAAGTTTCCCAATATTATTGGTTCATCATTATTCCAGTCCTACATCCATTTTACTCGCAACGCATTGCTATGGTCACGAGAGCATAGTTAATGTAACGGTCCATGTGAATGGAAAAGGATTCGTATCGTTGTAGGATGGATACCAGTTCATAGTCATAGCAACTATGTGGAGGACAGCTATTCAATTACAATTTTTCCAACTCTTTTTATAGGCGATGCAAGTATATAAATAGTTTTCATTACTATAAACAAGTAACCATAACTGTTTACGTCGTTGTAAATACTGAATGTGAATGGTTGGCCTCAAATACACGGAAAAAATAATTTAGCTACAGCAGCTAAGTAGCTAGCACGGACACGGACAGCCATTAAATTAGCTCCAGCAGCTAAATTTTAGCTGTTACCGCAAATAAATTAACTACAAATGCAAAGTTTTGCTGTAACAGCTAAAATTTAGCTGCAGGAGCTAATTTAATGGCTGTCCGTGTCCGTGCTAGCTACTTAGCTGCTGTAGCTAAATTATTTTTTCCGTGTAGTTCATGTGACTATTCAAATTTCTCTCAGTGCAGATTGTTCTACCAACCATATTACTCTCGTAGTCAATTTTTCATCACCTGCGGAAAGTAGTTACGGCAACTACTTGAGGGCATCCCGTAGACTTCAGAGTTACTGTATCTCTATATCCAAAATACTCAAAAACCATTCAACAAAGTGAGATAAAACAACCAGCCGAACTTTCAATTCGCATAGAACAAAGTCTAGCTGGTTGATTATTCCCATGTTATTCAATGATCTTTAAGTATTTTTGGTAGAAAGATCTAGTAACACTCGCTTCTACGACATGGTCTTAAGGGGATACCCGCGATCCCCGCTGATGCAACCCGCCATACAAGATTACCAACTGAGTTAACATTTTCTCGGCAAGAGTACTCTGAACTGGATTCATGGAGAGGGATGAAATTTTCAGGAACCAATTTTCAATTCTTTATTTACTGCTGTACATCGCCCGAATTTTGAATTTCGAAAAAAAAGTTGGTGTTACCGACTGAGAAAAAAATGTTTCTCCGAAATTCGAAATTCGGACGATGTACAGCAATAGATAAAGGATTGAAGAAAATGTTTACTCAGTCGGTATGCTTGTATGGCGAGTTGCATCAGCGGGGATCGCTGGTATCCCCTTAATAGTTGAGATAAATATACCCAGGAAAAAAATTAGATCTCATCAGATCTTATCAAATCTGAATTTTGGCTCACAAGATCAGATTTAGATCCACTCAGATCTCAATAGATCTAAATAGATCTTGACAGATCTGGTTAGATCTGTGTAGATCTCTTTAGATCTGAATTGAAAATTACATTCAATCTTGATGAGCAATCAATTGCCAAAATTTTTTTGATATTTCCCCAAGTTTGAATTCAAATTTGAACACGTGTGTTAGCAAATACAAGCTAAAATTGCGGTTTTTCAGATCTCAATAGATGTGTTCAGATCTGGCCAAAAATCAGATCTGGTCAGATCCAATCATTTTTTCCTGGGTACTACGTCAGTTCATGTACCTAACACATATTTCGCATCAACTTACATGATATTTGTTTCAACTACTACACTCGAAAAAATATTTATTATATTTATTTATATATATTTATTTGTCTTCCCTCCATAAAATATTCACACGGAGAAAAATAATACAATAAAAATTAAAACATTTTCTAGTAACCTAGTACTATATGTCTCATCTCTTGAGAAAGACTCCTCAAATGTAGAATAGGATACTACAACTGCAATAATTTTTACTACGTTCTGTAAGGAAGCATTTGGACCGTCAGGCAATTGTGACGACATTTGACAAAATAATACTATTTTGTCACATTATTTTTCTCCGTGCATTTGTAGAAATTAAACATTCAATTGGATGGAAAAATTTATCACTTGTGGCGGATAAATTATTCATTCAAAAAGCCAATTTATTTAGGGCAAGCATTCCATTATTTGATTTGATTAAATATTTCATTGATCCCAAGTTATATGCCATGGAGAGAAGAAAAATGAACTATTTATTCGGTGAGAAGCAGGGGGCATAATCTCGAATAGAAAATTTTCAAACGGATTTCAGCGCCACCATACGGTAGTACAGTGAACTATTTTACATGTATACACTAACACTAATTCGAAAATCGGTGTGATTTGTTCATTGTTTGTGTTAGTTGTATCTATGGCGAATAATTCACTGTACTACCGTACGGCAGCGCTGAAATCCGTTTGAGAATGTTCCATTTGAGATTATGCCCCCTGGTGAGAAGACATTTTTTTCAGTGTAAGTATTTGCCATAACTACTGTTTTTAGATAATTAAAAATCAACTTCGTGAGTACGCTGTGCAAAAACACGCTATGTGTCAGAATTAATACCGCGAGGATTTTATACAAGTCTACCCTGAAATTCGTTGTTATAATAACTCCAAATGATTTTGGAATGGTGTCAAAATAACACGGTGATCTGTTAAAACAACATCATTCAGGGAGGAATTTTTCTCACATCGCCAATTTTCTTACAGTGTAGTTGCTGTAAACATTCTTTTCTCCATGTAATCGACCAGTAAAATATGGGCAGATTAAAATGTGCGGTCATAAGAACTATAGTTTGTTTATGAACGAATCACTCCAACATTACAATGCGCGGAATTATATTAACGATACAAGTTCGCTTAAAATAACGATATTGCATAGACAATTGATTGAAGTAACCACTCTTTGTGACTGAAAGAGTGACAAATCGATAGTTTCCCTCTATTGAGCCGCAGAAATGAGCCTTTCTGGTAGAAGTGATTTTTTCACTAGTTTTGAATGGAATTTAACGAAATTCAATACAAAATTGAAACGGTTGTCATGAAATCCTATAGACTTCCATTCTGGAACGGTGAAAATTTCACTTGCACAGTTGACATGCTCTCTTCTAGCTGGCTGAAAACTAGAATCTCACTGTAACTTTTTAGAGCGTATATCGTCGGTACTATGGCAAAACCTCGTATCTCGATTTTCGACAGTATCGAGGTTCCATTGGAAATATCATCGGTACACATTAAATACACATATAATCAAGTTATGCGTGATCAATTATGTTCACTCGACAATAACTGAAGGCCTCTGTGTTTATAAAAGTCTTGTTCATATGTGCATTAGCATGTGCTGACCATTTTTCCGATGGAACCACCAAACCGTCGAAAATCAAGATACAAGGTTCTGTCATAGTACCGACGATATGTGTGCTTGGTTCTCTGACTTGTGTCAGTTTTCTCAGTACGGATATAAAAATAAGTGGAATCGCTACACGGAAAGAACTCTGAAGCTACCGTAGTATGTGAGCCTGTCGCACTATAGTAGCTTGGCTGCCCACATACGAGCGTAGTGCCGCTGTGTACCAAAGTTGATTCGACAGTCAGCCAATGTGGTATGACGAAGCGCCGAACTGAATTTGCTCCCGTGTAATACCACGATGGTATGGCTCAGGAGGTAACAGGCCTCGACGTGCGTACTCGCGCTGCTCCCCACTACAGCGGCACTACGCTCGTATGTGGGCAGCCAAGCTACTATAGTGCGACGGGCCCACATACTACGGTAGCTTCAGAGTTCTTTCCGTGTATCAGAAAGAAAATAAATAGGATTGGAAAATTGGAGGTTGGTAGAATCGCTGAAGGAATCTCAAATCTTTTTGATATTTTTATGTTGTCGAAGTTTGAAGCGTTTATTGAAACAAATTGGGAATCGGATAATGAAATATTCAACTGTTGAATACCCAAAACCTTGCAGTATATCTTCGAAACCATATTTCCATATCCAAAGAGTTGTTTCAGAGTTTGTGAGTTTCAGTTTTGGTCTCGTTTCTATGAGCGATTGAAACTTTAGGAACATATATTTTTCTCGCAAGTACCAAACTCCCATGAGTTCCCTGGTAAAAATCGAACGTGCTTGAAACACCGTCAAAGCGTGCGATAAAGCGACAGGAGCGTTTGGAAAAAGTTTCGCCCGCCAAATGACTCTATGTCAAATATTTACAAGCGTGCCATCACTCTTCATTGAACGTTCAACGCACCCTTTTCACTGAGCATTCTCCTCCAACTCTTCCGTAACTCTTTCCTGACGTTCATGCGTTTGTGATGTTCTGTTTAGGTTTTCGAACGCTTATAGGATCTTATTGTGCCTGTGTTTTGATTGATTGAAAATCATATTATTTTGAGGTTGATTTATACCTATTACACCGATTGATGATTACAAGAGTTTTATTGCTGTTCAAGATACAGTTACGAATATATGTGTATATAGATATAAATGTATATTTATTTCGTTCATGTATTGATTTCTTGACTTTTTTGCTACATGCCGTGTGTATTCATTGTTTGAGAACTGTATTATTTTGAGGTTAGAATTTTCATATAGATTATTTTAAATCCTTGATACTAGTTGTTCACTTACATAATTCCATATTCAAAATATAATTACGAATTTATGTACATAAGTATACATGAAATTTATTCATTTATATCTGCAAGAGAGAGAGAAAGAAAGAAAATCTTTATACTTATATATAGGCCTGTACATGTGCAGGGTTTCAGAATTCATCATTCGCCTTTTGACACCATATCCTGCAGCCAAAATGCAATAATTTCCGCTTGAAAAAATTTTTACGCTCAGTTTTAGAGATATGAACATTTTTAGATTTTTTCAAATCCAAATCATTCAAAGGCATTGTGGGTTACATGCTTGAATTCGAACCATTCCTAAGTTGGGAAACAGCGGATCTGTGGAAAAAAATCAAACTATTTTATCATTTTTAGTTCCGGAGCTATAACGATTTGAAGTTGCTGAATTCTGATTGGCTAGAAGCTCAAAAATTTCAAACCGCTATCATTTTGGAGCTAAAAATGATGGAACAGCTTAATTTTTTTTTTACAGATCCGCCCTTTTCCAACTTAGCAAATGGTGCCAAGCCCAAGTATGTAGCGCATAGTGCCTGTGAGTGATTCGGATTTGAAAAAAAATCTAAAAATGCTCATATCTCCAAAACTGAGCGTCAAACAAATTTTTCAAACGGGAAATGATTGATTGCATTTTGGCTGCAGAATATGCTGTGAAAAGGCGAATGATGAATTCTAAGACAACCTGTACAGGACGCCTACGATAACATGCCAGATAGGTAATGAGCACGAAGAAAGCTATATATACACAAATTTTAATTTATTGATATTTTTTAAACAACGAAGAACAACACTTTTATGATTCCAGTCAACACTCGATGATGCCTTCAAATACAACCAAAATTGAAAAAAAAAATTTCATCGAAAATCAATTATATTTTGTTGTTAGTGTAACTGAATATCATAGTCAAGTCAACGAATATACGGTCAGATTGACAGTATAATCGTTGACTTGACACCATGATAGTTGATTCAACTGCATGTAGTTGAGTCAACAGTGCATGTAGTTGGGGAAACAGTCAGATTCAGTTGAACATATCCAATCGTATTCTACTGTTGAATCAACTATATCACCGTTGTCTGTACCCACCTTTTTTTCAGTGTATGTATTATTTCCATTGTATATGAGAGTGGTTTAGTATAGGTAAATAGGTGAATATTAATCAATGAATAAATCTCAATAGAAATAGGGTAAGGAATTATTAAAATTCATCAAATTGAACAAATTTTCACATTTTATGAAATATTTATTAATTTCTAAAAATTATGGCGTCAATTGAGAAAATTACAGATTTTTTTTTAATCATTAATTTTTCATTTCATGTAATTAATCGCCATAACATCCATATGGTATGTTACATATATATTTATTATCAACTATATCCATAAATAAACTTTGTCCAGCAATTTCATTGATTCTAATTCCTCTCAAACAGCCTTTTCCATTCATTTTCTGTATATGCCGCATTGTTAAATAATCATCAATAATAATAGGCTGAGATTCAACAATCAGTTCTCTAAAGAAAATGATAACCGTATCATTGGTTTTGTTTATAACTTGACAAATATTTTCAATTCTGCCCTTCACACCTTCTTTGATCCAAATATACGAGTCATTTGTTTTTTTCGCACGGGTGTATGAACTGCTCGTGTATCGGATATTTGAGTGAAACATTTTTTGGAATGACAATATCTGTTCATATTCAATATGAAGACAGTTTAAGGCATTCTGCTCCTCCATATTCAGTATGTGAGGAATGCCGTTACCAATCAAAATAATTCCTTCACTTCGACGAAAAGATTTCCACGACCGATTACTCAATTCTTGGCAGAAACGTACAGTATCATCTGAAGCTTCATATTTATCGCATAGATTCGGAAGAGCTCTGAAAATAAGAAATTTTCGTGCCACTTGTTGAGCAATAAACGTGGGGCTGGTTTGAAGTTGGAGAAGATGTCTATTCTTACTTTCAAAGGCAAACGTATTGTGCGTCCATAAAGGTCCCCAAGTTTCAATTCCATCTGCCAAATGGAGAAGCAAATGAATGTTATATACCATGGATGTTTTTCCAAAATACTCCTGATATAAAAAAACATATCTGCACAGGAGTATTCTGACAGTTTTCAAATCACCCGGAGAGATAGAGGACTGTAGACAAATATTCATAGCCTCTGAAAGCAAGCCCAAGCGTGAAAGATATTTTGACGGCAAAATTCCAGTAAGGCAAGGTATACTGTACATGATGAGCCATGTCCTCCATTCAGACGCTTTCCACTGACTTGATTCACGAATACTCCTTGGTGTTCTTGTGATAGTTTTAGGTGGTCTCATACTCATCAATCGTTCATCAATGGCAGCCAAATGAGTGTTCGATCCTATATAATATTCTTCTCCATATGAAGACAATAATATGCCCGTGTGATGACGTGAGTTTCCCAATAGCACCGAGTGCATGTAATCAGGGACCATACCTCGTACAAGATCAAAATATTTTAAATCATGGATTGGAGAGTGGCCTTTCACTCCATATACAACCCTCGCTTTTCTATTTCGATTATTTCTATTTGCATACGCTTCAGCTGCATTTTTCAATATGTCTTCATGTGTTCGATCTGGAACATTGAGTGAGACGGTGAATCTTGAACCCTTCGAAGTATATTCTGTCCTTTGGAAGCATACAGTGCAGCCATAATGGGCGTTGAATTGTGACATATTCAATATCTTGCAACGGGCAACAGAATCTACTGATGCACATAAGGGAATAATTTTGCTGTTCATCTTATTTCCATTTAAAGTCCAATCGATACCTATTGTCGTTAACTCATTCATCTCATGTACAAAAGGTTTTAGAAAAATCTGCATATCAGGATCCTTGTTTCCAACGAAAATTCCCGCTAAAATCATGTAACGAGACCTCATGTGTGGCGGCAGTTCATTGACGGTCAAATAAATAGGCCACATAGTTTGTTTAGATGACTTTCCGATAGGGACACCATCGGTGTTAAAAGTAACAGACATATTGTGCGGGAATGATAAAATTTCTCCAGGCACGCTCATTGCTTTATATATCTTTCCGTCATAAATATCCTCCAAATTTTCTTCACGTTGTTTTTGTCTTTCAAATCTGGTACTAAGGTTTTGACAAAATCCGGATCTGCCAAGAAGTCCTTCAATTGATTTTTGAAATTGAGTGACACGAAAAAATTGGTTACTTGACCACCACTTCTTATTTCTTTACCACAAGTGCATTCAATTGTTGGATGGAATTTTCCTTGCTGCATCATATTGTTTTGCGGGCCTAAATCACTATGACAAGAAGGACAATATACATGATAAATAATATTTTCTTCTTGCAAGTTCACGTACTTCATGAAGTGATATTTAGTGTTCTTGACAACATCCTTATTGAAAAGTTTATTGATCATTGTCAGCGTATCGATTATTGCTAACCATGAAAAATTGTGTCGAAGTCCTAAACTCAAGCACATTAATAAAGCGTCGCCCGCTGTCGTTGATACGCAACCACATAAGGGTTCATTCAATGAGGATGAATTTCCATCCATATCTTCTCCCACATCATTTGTGGAATGACGAGAGTACGAATCTTCTGGTGAAGTGAGATGATCATCTACTGGTGAAGTGTGATGTTCATCTTCTGAAGTCGGACAATCAAAATCGTATAGCAGATCATCCTAAAAAATAATTTCGAATAATACTTGAATAAATATAGACCTGCATTTCATTTCAATTATTCAGACAATTATAGAATCAAATAGAAACACTCTTGACTTCCTATGAACCTGTACAGCGTCAATAGTCTTTGAATTCCTTTCTTTTCTCTCATTTTCTCTTATTGGTTGAACTAGTTAACAAAAATGAGGATTGGTCAATTCTGTTAGCTCTGCGGATAGTGCCAGGCAGAACAGGGTAAAACATCTTTGTCAGGCTTCAAAAGGTTTTCGTCCCAGGAAATCCGGTGAAAAATTGACAAAATTTTTCACCTAGCTTTGTCCAGAATCACTAAAATTGGAATTTCATCCCGTCAAGTCTTGACAGGAAAATATTTGTTAGTTTTCAACAGGGTATTACAGTTTGGTGATTCCGGATAAAACCAAGTTGTCAGTTTTTGACAATATTCTGGAACAAAAACCATTTTAAGCCTGAAAACAATTTTTTGTCCGGTTCTGCCTAGTATTTTCAGCAGAGTAGGATTCAAGGACCGCTTTCAACCCTGATAAATTTTTCAAAAGGAAATAGCAACCTCGATACATTTTGGAATTCTCTCTTTTTCGAACATATTCAATAATAACATGATTCAATAGTCTTCATTCCTCACAGAACAACTGTGTCAACTGTGTGCCTCGGCGCGAAGAGTTAGGTGAAGAATCGACACCATGTAATATCTGGTACTCGACCGAAAAATGTTGTAAAAGAAGAATTGCTCATTGAAGTCAAAGATATTGATCCAGTAACCACATCCACGAATTGAATGTTCCCGACTATAGTTTCTCAAATTATTGTTTTTCTGATGTCTCAAATTATTGTACCTCCTCATCAGCAACACCACTTGAACTTCCAAAGGATTGGTCATCCATACTCTGGAAATTGAAAATAACTGTTAATGTGCGTATAAAACATTGAGTTCAACATTGAGTCTGAGTATTAATGCTAAATCTTCGTTATCTCCTATAAGTGCATTTTCAAAATTTTGTTGAATAGATGAAAACTATCAGTTGTTAATAAATTCACTCCAAGGTAAAATTGTTTGTTACTAATCACGTAAATTCGGGTTAACCAACTTTCACAAAAATAGGGGGTCACGATAAAAATCAGAAAAACTACATTGAAAAGAACATATCATATAACCCGAAGGGAACATGAAGCTTCAGCGAACGTTCAGATTAGATCTATATAGATCGGTCCAAAGCTTCACAGGAGCTCACTTTTAGATTCACAAACGTTTCACAAGGGTTTTACGAACGTTGAAATGTCTGCCTCGAAATACTTTCAAGGAAGATAGATTGAACGTTCATGAAGGTTTGATGAAGCCTCACAAACATATCTATACTTATATCAATTTCCATTAATTTTTCATCATTAATAATTAATGATTATTCATGTAAATTAATGGAAATTAATATAAGTATAGATATTTTTGTGAGGCTTCATCAAACCTTCGATGAACCTTCATCAACGTTCAATATATCTTCCTTGAAAGTATTTCGAGGCGGACATTTCAACGTTCGTAAAACCTTTGTGAATCTAAAAGTCAGCTCCTGTGAAGCTTTGGACCGATCTATACAGATTTAATCTGAACGTTCGCTGAAGCTTCATGTTCCCTTCGGGAAAATGATTGTTCTTACCACTCATCTCGAAATACACTTCATGCTGGTGTGATTATTATAATCGAAAAAATAAATTCTAGAAATTTCAAATTTTTCCCCCCACTATTTACGAAAAGGATTAAATGAAACGAAGAATAATGAGTTGATGCATCTTCTTCATGATTCAAAGAAGATACATCATCTCAATTTTTCGTTTGACTATATCGTTTCCGAAAAGAGTGGCGAGGGAGGACATTTGAGATTTTGTGAAAAAGTATGATTTCATTTTTGTTTATCACGCATGATAATCATTTACCTTTGAATAAATAAAACATTGGGCAATATCAATACAATAACGAACTGGGTATACCAAAATTTTTTCAATGTTGTATTCCCGTTGAACAGTGAAAAATGGTTAGAACTTTCCTATACGGAGCATCACAAATTCCTCGCTCTTATTTGAGATAAATGGATTCCCACATATGTTTCATTGGATTCATATACGTGAAATAATTATTACATATATGTATGAAAAGTTTCTCATGAAAATTTTTCATAGTGTACACAATAGTTTACTTTGAGATTGATTCAAAATTGTCTCAAATTATTGTACCTGATCGTCTGAAGCATCGCTTGGGTTTTCTTCGAATATTTCATCTTCCTGGACATAGACATTAGCAATGTCAGTGTTAATGATTGTATGAAAAATGAAGTCCTGGGACTCAACATGAATAAGAATATCCAACCTGTTCATAGTAATCTGAGTTTTTTGACGAATCGGTGGTTGTTAGTAGATCCTTATGTCCAGGTGAATCAGCCTAAAACACAATATTTTTGTTACTACTTAACAGAATGAAACTTTCGGACTTTATTTACTGAGTAAACGTTTTAAATCACTGACCTCAAGAGAACAAAAATCCGCATAATCTCAGGGAATGTCTACATGCGCGGATTTTTGTTCTTTTGGGGTGATAATTCTGTGTTCACTGTTATGGATTCTACGCAAAGGTAAGTGAAAATCCAGTAAGTAAAAGATTTTTTATAACGTACGTATACCATGACCTGAGGTACATAGAAACACTTTTAGAAAATAGTATTAATTGTATTTCTTTACCAGCAATACTGCAAAATGGTATGAATGGGAACGATGGAGTGAATAAAAGCACTCTTAGAAGAAGCATCCCTTACGTTTTTTATTCTCTAAGACTATTTCTATTCACCCCATTTCACGGGTTTCATTTTCTGACCAAATTTCATTGAAAGTTGCCGGATGAGATTTGGCCAAGAACATTGTCCAAGTTTAACTGTAATTTAGTGAGATTTGGCGAGAATTAATAGTTTTCTCAACCAGGGTGAGTATGTACGCAAGTCCAGTGTATTCCCAAGTAGAACAGATGAGTCAAAAAAACGTAATTTTGACGTCATGTCAAAGTCATCAAAATACGTCAAAATGGTACAACTCCAAGCACTTAATTGTGACTTTAAATAATGTAAATTCATTCGGATCTGTTTCTATTCTGGAATATGATCATTATCATATAATTATTATTACATTGAAAATATAGAAGAATGAAAATTATGTCAAAAAGTCATAATTTCAATGGAACATTCAGTTATTTTCAGATATGCAATAAAATTAAACATTCTCTGCAAGCTGTTGTATGCAATGTTATTCGTCTTTGAGATTCATGCATTTTTTCAACTAAAAAAGTTCACGTCAAAATTCAGTCATTTCTGATAAAAATTTTGACGGTGACTGACTTGTGACGGATTTTTGTCAAAATGACATCAAAATGACGTTTCTTTGACTGTTGTGTTCTACTTGGGTTATATAGAAGTCTGTCAGATGATCTAACATCTTATTACGCTGTTTGTGGAGTGAGAAAAATATTTCATTTTAATTTTGAATTCTGCTGTAAGCCATTACCATCCTAATTCATTGTGTTTATTCAAATCCTAACATCAACATTCCCTACATTCACAATACAAATTATTATTTCATGATAGTCTACATAATCAAATGTTTTGATGAATTTGTACACACCATGAGGTAATTAAAGTAATAAATGGAGTAAAACACGAAAAAGTAATAAACTTCTGAAGTAATTTCCTCACCTTCTGTTGTTGTAACACACTTTTTTTACGGCGCAATGTTGATTCCGGAATTGGTTTATCCTTGTATAAATATTGCTTGTATGGTCCTCTTTTCATTTTATACTTTCTGTTAAGAACGATCTAATTTTACGAATTCCACTTGAAGATCTTCGTACAATGTGTTCAAGTATTTATGATATATGAAGAAATGTTTGTAAACATCAGTGTCCTTGGGATTCAAAATCTTCTAACACTATGAAGCTGTACCCTCAGCAAACGACGATACCCGATATGTGACAGATCAAGTTTCCACCGGCCCGCATAAAGCTGGCCTTTCATCAGCGATGCCAATAAAATTATAATACGCATTGCTGATTGGTCAGTTCTTTTAGATTAATCAATCATATCGTCGATTCTATAAGAATTGAACAATCAACGCCGGGTATCATAATTTTAATGGCAACGCTGCCTCTCGTGAACCGGAATTCGTTCTTCTACCGTTCACTGTTCAGATTGTGCGTTGTAAAACAGACAAGAAGGGAAAAATCTCATCTGAATAATTGTATGGCAAACAGTTTGCTATGAATAGAAGTCATTCAATCATACAGAATATCTCCTGCATAAAATTTCAGACATGAACGAATAAAAATGACAAAAACACATCAGGAACCAATGACAACGGATATATATATATATATATATATATATAATTTCATTCGTTGTTTCTCGTTTCTGATGTGTTTTTGTTCCCAAAACTTCGTACAGTATTAATCTGTGTTCAACTTGTTAAATTTTTAATCGATCACATTTACTGTTACAGTATATATATTAATAATAGTTGAATAAAGAAAATGTCTTCGGAGGCTTCAGAGGTAATTAAATTTAAGGTTTATAATGTCAACAACAATTAACCCACTTAGTATAATATACTTCTTGGATGCTTTTCAAATTCTTTTACTGAAAATAAATTAGTAAACTCAATTATAATTGAAAATATATTGATATTATTTGGTCATGAATAATTTGATTATTCTGGAATCAGTGCAGAATATAATTTGTTCAAGAAAACCGAAATCTTTACACATTCCAGAAAACCAATTTTGTGTTCCGAATCTCACAAAATGCTAGATAGCTTATTCTTTATTCAATGTGATTAGAATATGTGTATGTGTATTTCTAGACACAATCATATTAAATATCTAATAACTCATGAGGTACTCCACGATATTGGAAATTGAACATTGAAATTTTCATATAAAATAAACAGTTTATTCATTCCGTATCAAAGAACTTTTGAATCCATGAGTTTGCTGAAGATCATTCGTCGCTCAACTTCATAAAAATTTGTAACCGTGTGTTCAGGCTTCATGGAAACAATGGTGGGCCCATATTCGCTATAACGACGATGGCATAGAAGAAAATGTTCCAGTAAGCAATATCAAACATTTAAAACCCCTTCATTTGCAAGACTTTGATCCAGTAAAGTTGTATAAAGTGAGGACGAGTAAATGGAGTTCAGAAGGAATTGAAGAAAAATACTGGTGTTTTGTGGAACGAATTGCAAGTAAGTGTCTTATGCAATGGAAAATTGAACATATATATATTATGATCAAACAGCCATTGCCCGAATAGTCAAATTACTATTCACCAAATTATGTTGGTCATGATATGTGAGTAACAAGCATATATACGCGCATTGACACTCTGAGTGAAGAGAATCATGGTCTCAAATACCTACAACGGTTGGATACATTTGAATATGCAGTTCATTCAACGTCCCATAGCGGAAGGAACCGTGTATTCTATAAGTTCTGTCCATAAATTGTATTTGAACATATCTAACTGTTGTCAGTAATTGCGTTCACTATTGTTTTCCTCAGTGTATAACTATATGTAGTTAACATTATGATAAACCAAGTAGTCAACTTTCTATATACCATATAAGTATGTTATTAACTGACATACACACGAGTGGAAGCAACCTAGTAATCCCCTGTTGAAAACTTCCTGCATAAAACTGTAAAGTTTCTCCTATCGTTTTCTATGGAACATTTCTAGCAGGGTCTGCTGCTTTTTATTTCTAGTCAAAGTACAAAAAAGTAATTGGTTCTCAAGTTGTTTGTACACATGAACATTCCTGGTTAGGAAAACTTATAACATCTATTTAAATTAAATTGAATAGGATTTGCTTAGAAGTTTGTTCAGTTTTCAATTATGTTTAGCAAGATTTAATAAGTTTTGCATTGAAATAGCCCATTGAATCTAACCAACTCTAATTGGATATTTGTACAGTGGCTTTAATCAAAACATTGTACAGAATTCAATTAAATTTAGCAAGATTCAATAGGTTCCTTGAGCAAAAGATGTCAGTTATTAGCCCGGATAGCACAATAGTCCCCGTAAAGAGCTCTATTTTATGAAAGTGAAAAGGAATTCTTCATGAATACTTTGAATTCAAATTGAATTCTTGATGAAGACCTTTTTTGTATCAGGAATAATTCATACTGAGACTTCTTAAAGAATTCTTCGAAGATTCAAAATGGATTCATTTTGAATTCATTGAATTCGTATTGAATTCGTATTGAATTCATTTCCACTGACATAACGGGGATTGTTGAAGGTTTCCTTCAAAAGTCTTTCGGCATTCAAAAAGATCATTTGTGCTATCTGAGTAGGTGCATATGTGGTACATGACAGTTCGACACATGGTTGAAATTTTTTTACAAAATATCGATAGCAACCCCAAAGTGGAGGTTTTGGAATTGAATCAGTGCACAACAATAAATAACGCATATTTCAGAATCCGAAGGAGATCTTATTCAGTCCCTCAGTCATAAACGACCACGGAAAGTGAAGCGCAAGCATGATAATATTGAAACAGGCACAGTGGATTCAACAGATCAAGAAACCAATGAATCAAGCCCACAAAAACACGGAAGGAAGGTATGATGTGACAAGCATGTTGCTCGAGTTAAGGACACCCAAGAATCAGCAGAAGCGGGTAGAATTTTGCATTGATGTTTTTAGTAAATCATTCGATGAATTTGAATCTGAAATAGATAATATGGGGTAGGCCTGAGATTGTAGTTTAAATATACCTTCTGAGTTTATAATGGTCTGTAAATATTGGGAAACGAAGTTTAGAAAGTCTCCCATGAACCGAAATTTCTGTGGAACGAAACGAAATCCGACGATATCATTGGTTTATGGATGGTAACTTACCAGAATTCCCTGAAAATTCTCTAAAAATTCCGGTCCATGTGAGAGAGGCCTAATGTATGAAACAAAACGCGCAAAATTTGTCTCGTCTCTTCTGATGCTTCAATACCCTTCCGAGACTGGAAAAAAATTCTCTTCGTAAAATTGATGATTTTGTTTTATCATTGTCTGGGTGTACACCTTATATATTAATGTATCTCATATTTCGATATATTTATGATTTTTCAATAGCATCGTTTTAATCATTTATAATTGTGAATTTGAAACAGAGCATAAAGAAATCATCAGTTGCGACCACTGTTACATGGGATGAATTTTGTATGCAGAAAACGAAAAATTTGCAATCGAGTGGTGAGCAATCTTCAGGACAAATTTCATATTCCACAAGTATTTGTCAAAACGTAGTAGAACCACATGCAGTATTCAAACATGATGCTGTAACATATTCAAATACTCATCAACCAGTTATTCAAGAAAACGGATCGTTGCGGAAAACGAACATTGCTGTCAGTTTCGAAGAACATAGTATTTGTTCAGAACACTCCACTGAATTCCAAAAACCAAAAACTCCGATGGATCTAGATACTTCACAAAATATAAATAATTTAACTACTGATCAAGAAGAATTACTTCGACGCATTGAAACTCTACAATCACAACTGGAGGAAGAAAAGGCACTCCGTTTATCTGCGGAAAAAGTGAATAATAAACCAAATAGATCAGTATTGAAGCAATTGATACAAAAAATTGACAATTTGGATAAGAAAAGTTCTGCACAATGTAAGTGGCAAGGAATGTATCAGTGTATTTAAATTTTCATTTGAAAGACTTTGAGGACTGAGGCACGAGGAAGTGGGGGAGCGGAATAATCAAATTTTGCGCGAACTTTTTCAAGAGGTACGTTATTGATATGAATTCAAAATGAATAATAATAAATTACGTACCTGTGATCGCGCCTTGCCGCAGACTTTGAATACTCCAATGATTTCCCATATGGAAATATTTCGCTGAAATAACCATGACTAATCTCTGAAAAACTTCGTATTTTTACGTAAAACTCTAAAAAAACTGTAAGAAATTCTGAAATTTGTCTGAAAAATCTAATAGTCTAAGATCTATATCTAGTTTTGGAACATTTTGTACAGACTTTTTTCAGAGTTCATTACAGTTCCTCATTCTTTCTCACACAAATAGAAACGAAATTGCGCTCTGAAAAATTTCTAATATTTCTCTGATTATTGAGGAAAAATTTTTCAATATTCAAACACTTCATCGCGTATGATACTCTAATATAGCTTGTGAATCTATTCCTGGGATTAAAAAAATCTCTCATTAGTCAGTAAATTTATCAGTTTTGTCAGAATTTTTTCAGAGGACAATTTCGTTCCTATTTATCTGGGAAAAAATACCAAAAGACTTATAAACTCTCACAGAAGTCTGAAAAAAGTCTGTACAAAATGTTCCAAATGTATTAGATATTTTCGAGAAATTTCAGAATGTTTTAGAGTTTTTGCAGAAAACTTTTTTTTAGCGAAATATTTATATACGGGTTCTGAAGGCTAAGAAGTGAAATTTTGAAATTTCAACTCACAACGTCAACAATTTTCACAATTTGATTTTTTATCCTTCAGAAATCATTCGAGTATTCAAAGTTTGTGGCAAGGCGCAATCCCAGGTAAGTAATTTATTATTATTCACTTTTGATTTGGTTGAATAACATATTTTTTGAAAAAAGTTCGTGTGAAATTTCACTATTCCCCTCCCCCACCGCCTTATAATCGACTCTGGTAAAGAAACCGGATTGTAATTCGACACAAACCCGGATAGGATTTGTCGGGTCTTTATCCGGGTGTGTATACGGAATTTGCGGTGATTCTCTATCCGGTTTCATCCGGATTCCATTTGGGCAAGTTTTGGAACCGGTATTGTATGCGGGTTCATTCGGGAATCACGCGGGAACCAGGACACGAAATAAAAAAGAATAAATAATCATTTCGTGTCCTGGTTCCCGCGTGATTCCCGAATGAACCCGCATGCAATACCGGTTCCAAAACTTGCCAAATGGAATCCGGATGAAACCGGATAGAGAATCACCGCAAATTCCGTATACACACCCGGATAAAGACCCGACAAATCCTATCCGGGTTTGAGTCGGATTTCTATCCGGTTTTTTTACCAGGAGAGTCCTCTTAATATTCATTGGGTTAATTCTGTTAAGAATGAAGGAGAGATTCGAGCTAAATGAGAAAACAAATTGCATCAAAACGGAAAGAAACGTATTGAATCATATCAAACTTTTGTCCGGTTTCATTCGGTTTTTGTACAATATTCTTACCAGGAAATTCCATTCTAATATACACGCAAAGAAAAACATTGCTTTGAAATGCTTTGCTTGAAATTGCTTTTTCAGCAGGAATTTTTCTTCGCGTGTACGGCAATAGTATATGAAAAGAATTGAGAAAATTTTATGAGATATTTTTTATTGGAAAATGCAACATATTACGTGAATGTAACATTTGCATTTGTTCCAGCTTCCTTGAATTCAAGATCTTGATATGTACGCTCATCATAATAATATGACTATAAACTCCAACTTAATTTTACTATTTTTTCCCAGTTGGAGCCGAGAAAGGAGATACTGATTTATTAAAAATTATGGAAAATAGCACTAGTAAAGACCTACATGGATTAGAAGTAGTAAATAATCAGGTACGATCTTTTTTGATTCCTGATCCCTTATTGATGTTAATTTTTTTTAATACCACAATCTCATGGCTTTTCCGTAAGATAATACTGTACAGAAATAACTATGAATAAACTCTGAAAAATATCGCATTTTGTGTGCAAAAACTCTGAAGGACTCTGAGAAATTGTGCTCTGAAAAAATTCTGACAAAACTCTGATAAATTTATGACTATTGAAAAATTTTTTAAATCTCATAAACAGATTCATCAGCTATATTCGAATATCGTATGTGAAAAACTTTTTGAAATGCGGAATTTTTTTTTCAATAATCAGAGAAATTCTAGAAAATTATTAGAGTTTCGTCAGAATTCTTTCAGAGCGCAATTTCGTTTCGTTTGGTGTAAACAACGAATGAAAAACTCTGATGAACGCTGAAAAAAGTAGGAGAGAAGTCCGTACAAAATACTCCAAAACTATTAGATTTTTTAGAAGAATCTCAGAATTTCTCAAAGTTCTTCAGTGTTGGTACAGAGAAAATGAGATGTTTCCCAGAGATAATCCATGGTTATTCCACCGAAATATCTGCGTACGGGTTTATTTTTAAAAATGTGCAGGCAGATTTCAATTCTTTTAACAGAAAAAAAATGTGTGAATCTCACATCATAAAGCACACCCATTCTCTAACAGCACCAACTTCTTTCGACGTTTTTAAAACGATCTGAGATGTTTTCGAAACATTCGGACCTTCTGAGAACGTTTTAAAAACCTTCGAGTGCTGTTAGGGTTGCTAAAAACCTACTGACTTGGAAAAAAACATGTGCAAGACGTTTCTAGTGATATGACATCACCGTTACGACACTAAAAAATTTTTAGTGAATTTATTACATGCAGAGTGGGAACGAAAATCACCTACTTTGAATGTCGAGTCTTTAGTATTGATATAATGTTAACCTGAACAGAACACCGAGGTCCAAAAAACGTTCAATGGAGGTTTATTGAACATCCGGACATTTGATGGTGCAGTGAATGTTCCATGTACGCAAATGTACGTACTCAGAGCCTGAACTTCACCTAGAATGTTTATGTTCTCTTGAGGAATTAACTACTTAAAGGGGGGAGTTCTGCCCGGAGCAAATGTAAATCCCCCACATTCAATATGATATTATAAAATGTTTCAAAGTAGATTTGCAATGAAGAACGGAAGATCTGTTTTCGATTTTTTATAGTGGACCTCAGAATGTCATGAATTGGATTCTTTCCCTTCGATTCAAGTGGGATCATAATTTGATTCATAGGGTACGTTACTCAATAAATATTCCATAAAAAAATCACTACGTCGCCTTCACGTAGAATTTGGTAGAGAGCCTCAAGGAAGAGAGTCGCCAACTTGCTGTGCTCTGATTGGCGTAATCGCGAAGAGCTCCGTCGGTAGTCTCCATATTGAAAATTTGACGTCATCGCAGTAATGTAGTTTACTATTTGTTCCAAGGTGTCATACAGATAACATCAGCAAAACGATTATAAGCTTCTTCATCTCGTTTTGTAAGGTACAAATTCATCTTCTTTAACATTCAGAGTTGAATGAAATCAGTATGACTGATTGGTGATATTATAATTATGAGAACCTCAAACAAATTATCAACTACAGCACTGCGGTGACGTCCAATTTTTGAATATGGCGCCTCTCTACAGGAGCTCTTCGCGATTACGCCAATCAGAGCACAGCGAGTTGGCGACTCTCTTCCTTGAGGCTCTCTAGAATTTGGGTGCAGAATCGTTGGATAAACAGTTGCTTATCGGAGTAGAGACAAATTCAGAGGCAATGAAGAAAAATCCACTCGAAAATCAAGGCCAGACTGTTCTTCGTTGCCTCCACATCGCTTCTTCGACGAGCAACCATTCATCCACCCGGTCTCCGCCCAAATTTCAAGTCGAGGCAACGGACCCCATCGGTGGGTGTTTTGTCCGGGATGCTATGAAATACTCGACATTCGAATGTTAAAATATGAATCAGGAATTGAAAACGTTTGGATGAATTTGTTGATTAACATATAGTACATATATTCTTTGATTTCGAAATAGGTCAATCTTGGTAATCATATACATTGCAATGTGATATCTTGGAACACTATGAACACCACCATTGATATATGTACATGGTGCAAATCGTGCCTTATAGGCGTTTTTGGAGATGACGCGAAATTGTACCGATGCAAACCGAGAAAACCAGAATTACGGCCGTTTCCAAGAACATTCCTTCAAGTGGTTACAGGTATGGTATATATAACAATTTTTGTGAGAACATACCATAAGAATAACAGCATAGTATCATATATCTGCTTAATGATGGATGGTATATTAATGTATGAAATTACAAAGTTATTAACTGTTACTTGATTTCATTTTGGTTTTCAGTGCATTTCGACAAATTTCTAACGAAACAAAAATATCCCGTCGTCACAAAATCTCAGGCATTGAAACGTCTTCCTTCTTGGTTAGCCGATCGAGCATTAGATATGTGTGGCAAAAGGGGAAAAACTAAATCTATTGTAAAAAAAGAAAGAAGAGCAATAGAAACTCTGAGTGATATTCCCATAGCGTAAGTATTGTTATCTCTTGAGATCATTTGATACGTTCAGAGCAAAAGTGACACCCAAATTGTTCTCAAACAAAATCAGGATAGAAACTTTTGAGAGCAAGAATGGGACGTCAAATGTTCCGAGCAAAAACGAAACACCAAAAATTTGGAATGAAAAGCAACCACAGAAATCTCTGAGCAAAAGCGAAATACTGAAAAGTTTGATTAAAAATGAAGCAGCGCATAGATAGTAAATGAGCATTATGCGTTGGTCCGCTTTCACTCGAGCTTTTCAGTGTGTCGTTTCTGCCAGGAGATTTATATGGTCAGGGGCGTCATTGCATCCCTGGTAGCCCTGGAATTCCATTGCTCGGAATTTACAGATGAAATATTTTTTCCCTGGTAAAATCACATTGTTAGTGTTTCATAACTTTTACCTGCATAATTCTTAGATAAATGGTGGAAATTTCCAACTGTTTCCCCCCCTCCCTCCCGATCACTTACTAACCAGGGCTCGGGATAAAATGAACTAACCCCCCTGTCTCTGGTTGCTTTTTATTCCAAAATTCAAGTGTTTCGTTTTTGCGCGGAACTTTCGACGCCGCGTTCTTCTCCCGTTCTAAGCGCAGAGGGCGTAACTTTTTTTTTGTTTTAGCGAAAATAAGTGATGAGTATCAGATGATATAACAGCAATCTGTGTGAAAGTTCATATTTGAGGGGACTCGAGCATGGGGAAGTGGGGGAGGGGAAAAGTCAAATTTTGCACGAACGCTTCGCAGAAAGTACGTAATTTATACAAATTTAAAGTGAATAATGATCAATTACATACCTGGAATTGCGCATTGCCACAGACTTTCAATGTCCAAATGATTTGTGGAAGCTAAGAAATAAAATTGTAAAATTTTGTTGACGTTTGGAGGTTAAAATTCCACAATTCTATTTTTTAGCTTTCACAAATCATTTAGACATTGAAAGTCTGCGGCAATGCACAATCCCAGGTGTGTAATTAATCATTATTCACTTTGAATTTGTATCAATTACGTACCTTCTGCAAAAAGTTCACGCAAAATTGGACTTTTCCCCTCCCCCACTTCTCCATGCTTGAGTCCCCTGAACCCTTCGAGAATTTTGAAATTCCAACTTCGATCTTCCACCAGTTGGAAACGACGTGTACGATCAACGTCAAAAAGATAATCAGAGGTACAAATAAAAATGCACTCCTTTGAATTAACATTGTTTGAGAATTTTCCAAAGTGATTGAGGTATGGGTCTTTTAGACCCGGTGTGTTCTCAGAGGATTAAATCATTCAATTCAGTTTTCAATAATGAAATCATTCCATAAAACTAGATACATAATTTTCAGAAATTGAGGAACTTGTAACTTGAAAACTGTGGATATCTCAAAATAGTTAGGAATCAAGTAACGACTTCTGCGGTCAAGACGATAGTCTTGCTCTTAAACCCTAACAGCACAATGTGTTTCTGGGACGTTTGATGAACGTTTAGGAAACCTCTCCTACGTTCTATAAACCTTCCATAACCGTACCAGTGGCACGTTGTGCTGTGTGGGAAAATTTGTATCCTGATTTTGATTGACAACAACTTTTTGTCACTTTTGCTTTCAGCTTATCATATTTTTCATATCAACGGAGAATATACATTTTGAATACCAGGGATTCATAAAGAACTGAATCGTTTATTTTCAAAACCCCATAACTGACATTTTTTTCAAAACCGTTTTCTTATTGGAAATCATAATCAGCGTGAAAGCGCAACGTTTGGTGAAATTTTTCATTTCGCCATTTTCTGATTTTTTCCTATGCATAATGAAAAATGTTATTGTGTATAACTAATTTGTAAACCATGAAATTCACTCATACTCTAGAATATTATCCATTCCATACTTGTAAATGAAGTTTTTATCCCAGTTCTCTGTTCGTTTATTGGTACAACCCCATAACTGCACAGGTACATCTGAATTATTTTCGTCAAGGATAAAAGGATAGGCCAAAGGTTTTACCGGATCATTCCGGATTACTAGAATTCTAGTAATATGATAGTTATCAAACGACCCCATTGATTCTAAATACCGAGATTTTTCGGTAATCCTACGACCTTAGCGTACTCAAAATTTCGGTAACCCGGTGATATTCGAGTAACCGAAGACTTCGGTTAACCCGAACATCTCGGGTAACCCGAATACTCGGGTACCCGACTCGACACTCACCTCAAAGTACCCGACCCGGGAAATCCAATACCCGCGCACCCCTAGTACTAGGTATGTCCTATAAAAAAGATCTACCCAACGAATAAATATTTATCAGACTATACAGTTTTACTTGATTTCCTGAAAGTTCCACCTTTGTCAGTTATGGGGTTTCAAAAATAAACGATTCAACTCATGAATTATCATAACGGGGTCTCATAGAGAATCACCGGACGGATTCATAAAGAATTCTTTACCCATACTTCGGGACCATTGTGTTGTGTGGGCAATCATCGATTCAATACCATAAATGGTCTCAAATTTTGCGACAAGTCACTTTACTGTACTTAACCAATATTTTTTGTCGATTGTTGAATTACTTGAAGTGTTATTATTTTTTCAGAATTTTGAATCCTTCAACAGGACAATTTGATGATCTTGAGCTACCTAGACAAATTTTAGATCCACGAACCGGAGAATTCATCCCATCCTATGGAGAAGAATGTGATGAAAACAATGAATAATAAAGGAAAAAAAATATTTTTTGTTCATCTTTAGTAGTAAGACAGTTGATATTTTGTACCAAAAGGAAGAGACTATTATTATTATTGTCATTAACTAATAATACGAAAAGTTCCATTCGTTATAGTTCAGAAAGGCAGAAGACAATTATTGTAACAGTTTTAGAAAAATATTATTCATGTTAATGTAAAAACAAAAATGAATAAAATATTACATATTGCTAGTTTCCCATCTACTGAATATTTTTCAGTTCTTGAACAATTGTTTTGAATCGTCAAACCGTGATTTTATATCCAAAACGTACAAAAAATAGAATTGTTTTGAAAGCATGCAATATTGGAATTGATTTGTGAATGTTAAGTTTGATAAATTGGTTTCATTTTTTGCGAAACTTTGGATTCACAGAGAATTTCAAATCGAATTTGACGTGTTCTGCTGACATGAAAATTTAGACAAATGGGCAAAACTTTGCTCCGTACTTTTCCGACAACTAAGCATTAAATGAAGATTTTCAATATGCAGTTAATCAAATACATTGCCAATATTAGACTTTGCATATTCGATTGGATCTGGAGAATAATAACCTATAGACAGTGTTGCCAGATGAATGGAATGGATCAATCATAATCTTGCATTAAAAAGAATAACCGATTGAAAACATATGTTTAATACTACTTTGGCGACACTGCCTATAGATGTCAATAATTTCCATAAATTATTTTCTTTCATCTTTCGATATGACTTTGGAGTTTCAATTTATATTCAAAGTCTAACCTTGGCAAAATGCTCCACCATTGCTCATTGAAAATTTTTATTCATTGCTGAATTGTTGGAAAAGGATGTAGCAAAATTTTACCCATCTCTGTTGAAAGTTTCATGCCCGTTAATTTCTCAAGTTATTGGTTATGGATGGCTCAGGCACACAAATGCCTATACGCCAATTTTAATTTTTGAGGTTATTTTTTCCATCATACTCAGTTTCGAAGTGTATATTCATATTAAACATTATACCTTGAGGGTTTTTTCAATTTCTTCATGAAACTTGATAGTTTTTATGAGTTGAGAAGAAAAATCAAACACTCTCATCAAGTTTTGATTGTAAGTCGAAGCACGTTTTTTCCTTGAATATTGAAAATGTGTACAAGCACGCTTGCATAACAATTAGACGGCGTAAGAGCACGCTTTCAGATCGCTTACACAACCCTTTATCATTATCTACTATGATTGATGTAGAACGCTTTGATGCACGCTTCACACCCGCCAAATGACCCTTTCGAAACGCTTCGAATACTTTTTATTGACCCTTTGATTACTCTTACAGCACTCTCTAGCAACCGGTTTGTAACTCTTCCTAGCACGCTTCATTTTCACCAGGGTTACTGCCCCTTCAACTGAATTTGAAATAGTAGGCGAATGTTCGATCCAATTTCTATCCAAGCAAGTTTGTCGAACGAATGAACAAACTTGCTTGGATAGAAATTGGATCGAACATTCGCCTACTGAATCATTGAATTCCTGCGCCAAGCACTTTCCCAACCAATTAATAAAAACTACCCACATCCGAGTCGATGGGTCCGGATGATACTTCATTCAACCACGTTCTCTCTCCTCGACGATCATATTAAAATTTTGTATCTTGGAAAAGGATCGTATCGATCCGAAATGTCGATCGGTTTTTCGAAGGAAGTAAAATAAATTCGTTCGACAAACTTGCTTGGATAGAAATTGGATCGAACATTCGCCTACTATTTCAAATTCAGTTGAAGGGGCAGTAACTCATGGAAGTTTGGTACTTGTGAGAAAAATATATGTTCCCAAAGTTTCAATCGCTTATAGAAACGAGACCAAAACTGAAACTCACAAACTCTGAAACAACTCTTTGGATATAGAAACATCGTTTCAAAAATATACTGCAAGTTTTTGGGTATTCAACAGTTGAATATTTCATTATTCGATTCTCAATTTGTTTCAATAAACGATTCAAACTTCGACAACATAAAAATATCAAAAAGATTTGAGATTCCTGTAGCGATTCTACCAACCTCCAATTTCCAATCCTATTTATTTTCTTTCTGATACACGGAAAGAACTCTGAAGCTACCGTAGTATGTGAGCCCGTCGCACTATAGTAGCTTGGCTGCCCACATACGAGCGTAGTGCCGCTGTAGTGGGGAGCAGCGCGAGTACGCACGTCGAGGCCTGTTACCTCCTGAGCCATACCATCGTGGTATTACACGGGAGCAAATTCAGTTCGGCGCTTCGTCATACCACATTGGCTGACTGTCGAATCAACTTTGGTACACAGATTATATTAAAATTTTGTATCTTGAAAAAGGATCGTATCGATCCGAAACGTCGATCGGCTTTTCGAAGGAAGTAAAATAAATTCGTTCGACAAACTTGCTTGGATAGAAATTGGATCGAACATTCGCCTACTGAATCATTGAATTCCTGCGCCAAGCACTTTCCCAACCAATTATTGAATTTGAAATGTTTCTGAATCCGATTTCACTATTTTCAACAAAAGATAACGATACAAAAGAAATATCCTATTCATAACTTGAACGAACATAAAAGAGAAAAACTCAATTCTGAAACGAAACTTCCAATTCCTGAAAATGAGATATCATTGAGCGGTGCAATGCTCACCATTGACCGGCGCACTGATTCCCTATTCCTTCATCCACTGTCATTGTCAACAACTTTACGTAAAAGTTGAAAAACAATTATCATCGAACATCTTAATTGTTTTTATGGTGAGCTCTTATCAATTCTCAACTCCGTATATCAAAAGACGGCGAAAAAACTCATGGTTATGTAATCAGCTGATCATGCGATGGTGGTGCAATACATCGATACGCAAACTTGTTGACAACGTGCGAAGAAATGGTCACAGTACGCCGGACAATGGTGAGCGTTGCACTGTTCAATAGTTTCTAATATTTGGGAATTGATTGTCCGTTCAATGCTGATCAATGTCATTTAAAAAGTGTCCGACGCAATCGTGTTCATTGCACAAAAAATTGAAAATCAGTATACGTGGAACGGCTAACAATATGCGGAATAGAATTTTCAGCAGGCCAACAGTCAGCTTTGATTAGAATAATGGTCATCACTGCTCCGTTTCTTTCGTGGCATATACTACAAGGAATAAAAATAAGAATAAAAGTCCCTGTGAATATGGATTCGCCTGTTGTTCTACTGAATCCGTTTATTTGAACTCTTACAAAATGCACTGTAAATGAGGTCCGTGAAGGTGGCACCCCCACCAACGAAAATCTGGATTATTAATGCATGAGAATTATGTGCTAATTTTGTACTCCACTCCTGATTTTTGTGCTCATCAAATTTTTATCAAAAAAAGGAATTTTGTGTGGAGGTGCTGACGACATGTGAAGCTAGCACCCCCACTATGTGAAATCGGTATTAAATGATCCATTATCGGATCAAAATTGATGGGGGAATTATGTGCTATTTATGCGCTCCAATTTCCAATTGGTTTTATCATCGAAATCACCGGTGGGAAGAGTTTACAGATGAAAAAGCTATTTGAGGTGTCAAGATAGGACGACGAGAACAACCGGATCATGGAAAAGTCATATTTGGCACAATCCAGATTCATTAATGGATTATGTACACCTTGTGAATGGTGCTAATTTTATGCTCATCAAATTTTTATAAAAAAAAAGGAATTTTGTGTAGTGGTGCTGACAACATGTGAAGCTAGTACCCCCACTACATCAAATCGGTATCGAGTGATTTATTATCGGATCCAAATTGATGGGAGAATTGTGTGATATTCATGTGCTCCAATTTCCAATTGGTTTTATCATCGAAATCAGTGGTGGGAAGAAGTGACAGATGGAGAGGCTGTTTGAGGTGTGAAGATAGGACGACGAGAACAACCGGATCATGGGAAAGTCATATTTGGGACAATCCAGATTCATGAGTGGATCATGTACACCTTGTGAGTGTTGTACATGATGTTATTTTCATGAGTCTATGTTCTCATCAATGTGCAGGAGTGGATGCCTAGTGACTTGTGATACACGAAGGGTACTGAAAAAAGGAGTGAAAAAAATGCCACTTTGACCCGATCCAGAGTGATCTCATGATTATGTGCTATTCATGTGCTCCACCCACGATTCCTGTGCTCGCTGGGAAATTCATCGGGGGAGTCTGAAACTCTACACAATTAATCGAGTTCAGCACCACCACTCTATGGGAACAAGATACGACGCATTCTGACCCGGTTGGGAGTAATCCCATAATTATGTGCTGTTCATGTGCTCCACCCACGATCCATGTGCTCGATGGAATATTCATGGATGAGGGCCAAATCAACGAAAAACCAAATCAACGAAACCGTTAGTTGGGAAGAATGAGACATCATACATTACACATCTCTCCCTTTTCAACCGATGGTTTCGTTGATTTGTCCTTTCGTTGATCCGGCCCCCATCCATATTCATCAGGGGAGTCGGAATCTCAACTCATTTGATCGAGTCCAGCACCCTCACTATCTGGAAACAAAATAAGACGCATCTCGACCCGGTTGAAAGTGATCCCATAATTATGTGGTATTTATGTGCTCCACCTACGATTCCTTTATTTTACTTCTTGATGGTGGGGGTGCTGTACTGGATCAATTCGGTTGAGATTCCCACTCCCCTGATGGATTTTCCAGCGAGCACATGAAACGTGGGTGGGGAACATGAATAGCACATAATTATGCGGTCACTCCGGATTGGGTCAAAATGCTATTCATTTCACTTCCTGATAGTGAGGGTGCTGTAATGGATCAATTCTGTTCGGATTCCAACTCCCCTAATGAATATTTTTTCGAGCACAGAAGTCGTGGGTGGAGCACAGGAATAGCACATCATTCTGGGATCACTCCCAACCAGGTCAGAATGCGTTTTCTTCTGTTTCCAGTTTGTGAGGGTGCTGGACTCGACCGATTGAGTTGAGATTCCGACTCCCCTGATGAATTTTCTAGCGAGCACATGAATCGTGGGTGGAGCACATAAATCGCACATAATTATGGGATCATTCTCAACCGGGTCAAATACCATTCATTTGACTTCCTCATAGTGGGGGCGCTGTACTGGATCAATTCTGTTCAGATTAAGACTCCCCTGATGAATTTTCCAGTGAGCACATAAATACTGGGTGGACCACATGAATAGCACATAATTATGAGATCACTCCCAACCAGGTCGAAATGCGATTTATTTGGTTCCCAGATAGTGGGGGTGCTGGACTCGATCAATTGAGTTGAGTTTTCGACTCCCCCAATGAATTTCCCAGCGAGCATATGAATGAATCGTGGGTGGAGCACAAAATTGTAAATTGGACCACATAAATAGCACATAATTCCCCCATCAATGTTGATCCGATAATAAATCATTAGATACCGATTTCATCTAGTGGGGGTGCTAGTTTCACATGTCATCAGCACCCCCACACAAAATTCCTTTCTTTTGTAAAAATTTGATGAGCACAAAATTCAGGAATGGAGCACATAATTAGCACATAATTCCTATGCAATAATAATCCAGATTTTCGATGGTGGGGGTGCCACCTTCACGGACCCCTGAGGATGTGCTTTTTCTTCCTACGAAATTGTATGTTATTCGTAACGTTTTGGTGTGGAAGCGAGTAACATAGATAATATGAAGATCTATGTAGACGGAAAAAGGATTCCTATAGTTGTAGGATGGATACCAGATCGTTCTACCAACCATCCCTGGTCAAGAAATCCGATTAAATCCTACAAAAAAAAAATTCCGTCGGAATGAATCGAGTTTCTGCATTGGAAATTTCCTATTGATACTAATAAAAGGTTTTCAATTTGATTTAATCGGTATTTTATGATTGATATAACATCCGATTAAATCCGATAAAGAACATTTTGTCGGAATGACTTGAGATTGTGCATCGAAAATTTCCCATTAATACGAATAAAATAATTTCCCATCGGATTCAATCTGTTTTCTATGAATAATGAAAATTCCGATCGTTAACAATGAAATATTTCTCAATTGGATTCAATCGGTCTTTTATTAACAACAAAAACTCCAGTCGATTCCAATGAAATATTTTTCAACCGCATTCAATTGGCATTTCATTAACATTGAAAATTCTAGTTGATACCAATAAAGAATCTTCCAATTGGATTCAATCGGTATTTTATGAATAATGAAAATACCGAATGATTCCAATGAAATATTTTTAAATTGGATTCAATCGGTATTTCATCATCAATTGTTTTTTCTCTTCTTTTATGAAGGGGAAAATGCTCTATGCACCGTCAGGAAGCTGGATTGCTCCCCGGCGTGTGGGAGTCCTGCTGTGGCTGAAGATGACAGTTGCCGATCGCAGTATACCCACTAAAACGCCCTCTTGACAGGCATTGACGCCCCCCTGGAACTTTTCAACACATTACTTCGGGGGGGATGCCCTGGCTTTCGGTCCACGTTCCACGTGACTCCTCCACCTCCCCTATCGGCTCTCGCATCAAGAGCCCTCTTGTTCCGTTGCAGGACCGACTCCGCGAAGCGGGCGACAACAGTCCATGTGCCCTCAACGATGTTCTCTGGGGTCACGCTGCGATAAATCTCTTCCACACGACTTTTCTCCGCCCTCCACTCCTCACACTCAAAGAACGTGTGGAGGGCGTCGTCTCGTTGGGAGTCGCAAAAGACACAGTCTGGTTCCTGCACCTTGCCCATTTTACAGAGGTAGGGGTGGAACAGACCGTGCCCCGTCAGCAGTTGGGTAAGGAAGTAATCGATTTCCCCATGCTGACGGTTGAGCCAGATGTTGAGACGAGGGATGAGCCTCGCTGTCCACCTGGCCCGCGACTTTCCTTCCCATCTTTCCTGCCAGGCACGCAAGGACATGTCTCTAGCGTGACGTCTCGCTTCGTCTCTTCTCGCAACGGGAGCGCCGTGATGGATGGACCTCCAGTCCTTGACGCGGGGCACCAGATCCTTCGTCGCAAAGGAGATGTCCAAAATCGTCTGCCTGTAGCCAGGCCTTCGGAGGGTGGACGTGGAGCCGGTGTTCAAGATCACTAGATGAAGTCTGGATGCCATATCCATGACTTGTCCACTTCGGGAATCCGGCCTGGCTTCACACCATCCGAGAGATTTCGCGTTGAAGTCCCCGGTCACTATCTTGTATCCTCCCATGTCCCGGAGAGCGTCCTCCAGGCCGTCGAGTTGGGCCTGGAATCCGTGTATCGACTCGTTGGGAGTGGGGTAACAGCTGACGTATGTCACGTCTCTGCATCTCACCCACACGAAGCCTCTGCCGGAACCATGGAGTGTGAGTGGGCAGTGCTGTGTATCCGGGATCCATATCGCCGCCGTGCCGAGGGCATCGGAGCACCATCCTGGCCCCTCCTTGTCCCGATACTGTCCATTGATCGAGACGAGGTCAGCTCCCTTCTCGCGACAGATCTGGGCCAGGAGGTCGTGGGCCACCCTACTCCTATTGAGGTTGCACTGCAGAACCACCGCCATCTTCGTTTGGTCTGCCTTTCGCCTGGGCGAGGGCTCTGCGGAACACTTCGCACGTTCCTGAACCCGCTTGGTGGGTACCAGACTTCTCCGCCGTGATGCAGAGGTAACAGGCGGACTCTTTCGTGCATCCCGCCGCCTTGTGGTCCTCTGCACCACAACGGAAGCAGATCTTGCTCCGGTCAGGTCCTTGGCAGCCACGACTATGATGATCGTAGCCGAGACACCTGAAGCACCTCCGTACCACTGTTCTCTCTCGGATCCTGCAGTTCGCGATCCAGCCCACCCTGATTGACGTCGTGGTCATCAGGGACCTGGCAGCCCTCTGTTCTAGGGTGACAAGGGCCAAGACTTAACCACGCTCGGTGGACTTCGTAAGGGTTAACTGCAGGGTTCCGCCGTAGTCCGGCAGTGCATTCCGCAGTGCAATCTCAACTTCCTCCTTGGTGGAGCAGACGTCCAGGTCACGTATCTGCAAGCTAGCGAGAGGTGTTAGCGCCAGAACGCCGCCCACCTCCTCTGCGGCCTCCCTCAGCGCTGCCGAGGAGGAAACCTTAGCTTGGTCCGTCGCTCTCTTCATCTCGATGAGGACCTCGCCAGTCCTCGTGTGACGTACCGAGCTCACTTGTACCACCAGATCCTCTGGACTCCCGGTGCGATGAACGGTGTCCAGGACGTCCGCATATCTCTTACCTCTAGCGGGTTCCAGGGCGAAGGCGTCAGGCTTGGTCAGTCGCCGTTTCCGTTTCCGTTTGGGATTCGTTGGCGGCGCCAACCCCACTGGAGACTTTGTGGGTGCGCCTGATTCAGCCTCACTTTCTTCTCCTTATTCTCTCTCTTCTTATTTGCCGGCTTGACCATCGTCCATTCATCCTCTTCGGGAGCCGCCACGGATTTCCTCCTCTTAGGCACCTGAAGGAAAGCCCTCGGAGGATCTGGGGGGCTCGTGGCACTGCGTTTCTGGCCACTTATCGGAGTTGGACTGTTGGAAGAACTCCGTGGGGCGGATTTCGTGGCTTTAGACCGCGCCCTAGAAATCTCCGAGTCCAGGGCCTCCCGAACGTGGGTGTAGGACCGCGTGTTCTCCCGCAGTTCATCCAGCTCCTCCAACAGCTCTGGAAGAGCATCTTTCACAGTCCGGTTGACGTTGGGCTGCTTCTGGATGGCCTCCGTCATGCTCCGGATTAGACGTCGCATTTCTGCGAGCCTTTCCTCCGCCTTCTGCTCTGATTCGAGGATCAGCTTCCGTAAGGAAGTCAGATCATCGCCTCCTCTTATGTCCTCCTGTCTCTCATCGTTTTTTTCCTCATTTGTGGAATTTTTAGTCATTTTAATGTTTTTTCCAGCGCATCGTGGTCGGTGGGGCGGCCCGGAATGCCGAGAGCAGGTGTACCCTCAGAGAATTTCTCCTCCCCTAGTTCCCCGGGGCCCGGCCTCCGTTTGCCCAGTCCGGGATGCCGCACGGACCGGGGGTCGCCCGTAGCGATGTAGGCTTCGACCCCGACATCCACGGTCCACTTCCTGATCGGGGCTCGAGTGGGCTCGTCTCTGACTCCGGATCACAGCGACTCCTCGGCAGAGCGAGCTCACATCAGTCCCTCTCCCCAACCAGGTGAGAAGGCTGGCTGCTTCAAGGGACACTCCCAGAGTTGACTGCGGTCCGGGCCGATCATTGGACACGGCCGCATCTAACATGGTGGCAGACGCCGATCGGGACGCCGCCTGATGCGGGTACAGACGCGCCTGGGTTTTCACTTGTGACTCATTCGCCCCCTCCGCCGTTGGGGAATTCGTTCCCTCGTCCGCCGTCAGGGACGTTGGTCGGGTGTCACCTGTGACCCTAGGCAGGGGCCCTCACGCGGTGCTATCATCCGGAGCCAGATGGGCCGCGGTTTTTCAGAGAGGACTCACTCCTCTATCCTTCCTCCTCCCCCATCACTTGCGGGATGGGGTCCCGGGCTTGGGACCGGTTGAAAGCGGAGTTCATCATCAATGAAAATTGTGATCTTATTAACAATGAATATTCCAGTTGATACCAATGAAATATCTTTCATTGGGATTCAATCGGTATTTTATTAATAATGGAAATTCCGATTGATACCAATGGAACATTTTTCAATTGGATTCAATCGGTATTTCATCATCAATAAAAATTGCCATCGGTACCAATAAAATATTTCCAATTTGTTTCAATCGTTATTTTTATTGATAATGAAAAACTGCTCAAATCCAATAGGAGAAATTCCTTCTGCATTTTGAAATTTTCTATTGGAAACAATGAGAAGTTTCTCAATCGGATTGAATTGGTATTGTATCAAGAATGAATAATCCAGTTAGATGCAATGCAAATAATTCATCAGCATTGTTTCTGCATCAAACGTTTCCTATGGCAACCAATCAAACCCTCACATAGCACAAATACTTCTAAAAAATATCTCAAGAAATCTTTCAACCAAACATACTCAGACATATCTTTCGGAATGCTTTGTCTGCAAGAACATTGATGCCATGGGGTATTTTTCAATTTCATCAAACGTGAAGAATCCAATTACATATCGTAACAAAAAATCATCAGAATAAATTCCCATACATCACACCAAAACAAATCAGTTTGTAAAAAACTGAATAATCAGGATGTCGAGAATTCAATTTGAATTCTCCAGGAATTTTTCGGCATTGTTTTACTGTATGGATTGTTTTTGCATCGAAAATTGTCTACTGTCATAATAATAAAAAGTTTGATGAACAGAGAATTTATGTCTCTCTCATGTTACGAATTCTCGTATGTGGACGGATCCAGCGGTAGGGTATAATATACACTGTGGAGAATTTAATCATATGAATTCCTATTTTTCTTCGCAATCCAAGGACATTAAAACATCTCGACCATCGATTTACTAAGTACTCTCAGTTTCTAATTATTTTTACCATCAGCGTTGTTCGAAATTCTTCAAAGTCCCTTACTTGCGAATAGAAAAAAGACTTCGTATGATTAGAATTTCCGGAGGGTCGTATCAGCGGTCGCCGGAGGCGGACGTATTTCGAAGTTGTCTGCTCACGGATAAACGTTTCGAGTCGTACAGTTCAGTGTCTCGTTAAATATTTAGTGCACGCTGTTCATCGATCATCATTAGTGAAATTTTAAAGTGGCCACCTAAGTGTTGGATCTGTGACCACTTAATCTAACTACTTTTGAAATGAGTGAAGAAGATTCTTCTACTACGAAAATATTGGAAGTAATAAGAGAAGACATCAAAGGTTTGAAGACGAATCATTCTCAAATACAGAAAGACATCGAACTGATAAAAAACTCTCAGCTTCTTCAAGACTCCAAATACCTTGATCTGGATGAGAATATCAAAAATCTATCCAATAGAGTTTCAAAAGTTGAGAAATATCTTTACACGGAGAATTTAATTTTGTTCAAAGTAGAGGACAACGACCAGTTCAATAATAATCTTTTCGACAATGTTATGAAAATCATACAAGAGGCCGATGTAAACATCACCGAGCTTTGTATTGAAGCAATCTTTCGTATCGGTAGAAGTAAAGGACGTAGACCAATATTGATCAAATTGATCGCCTCCAGATGGAAGAATTTATTCTTCAAAAAGGCAAATAACTCTCATAAACTGAAGTCTGCAATCGCCAATGATGAACCGATAGAAGATAGACTTTTAAAGAAGCGTATTTTGAGGGCAAGATTCTTACTCAAACAGAAAGGTACCGACGCCCGTATCAAAGGAAACAAGCTACACATTGGCAATACAACTATCAGCCAAGAAGAAATCGACCTAATACTGGGAGAGGGGGCGAACGCAGGAGATACTGGTGAAATAAATTCCCAGTTCGATGACACCAGCAACAACGTGGGGAAGAAAAACAACAATACTCGAATCCGAAAAGGTTCTACCCGACAATATGATGATTCAATGGAGAAATATGTAAACATCACACCACGTTCAACTAGGTCGAATTCCAAAGCATAGCAATCCAATTCAACAACAGAACACAACGGCTTAATCTATCGGGATACAACAAAGGAAATCGACAGGTTATCAGATAAGAAACGAATTAGAATTATTTGTTGGAATACTTTTGGCATCAAAAATTTCACTGATTTAGAAAATCTAGGTACAGAAAACGATATACTATGCTTTACAGAAACGTGGTTAACTTCTTCAGGAAAGTAATCCATGCCTTGTGGTTTATTAAAGTTTAAATTGATACAGACATACGCGGTGAAAGAACATTCTAAAGGTAAGCCCAAAGGTGGCATTATGATCGCAATCAATAAAAACGTATTCAAAGATGAGATAATTGAAAGAAATATTATATCGATTCTCCTTAAATTAGACGCAAAAAATATGCAATTCATTGTGGCTGTTATCTATTTGCCACCCCAAACTGATATCGGCAATGACTTATATATTCTGAACAATACTCTTTTGAAGATAAATGAAAAATATCCACATCTACCTGTCTATATATGTGGAGACTTGAACTCCAGGACTGGTCAACTTAATGCACTGAACGAGGATGTAGTAAGTTATAATGAGAATATTTTCAATTCAAGAAACTCACTTGATATGGAAATTAATAATCGAGGCAGAAAACTTATAGAAGTTCTCAAAAATAGAAATTTAGTAATACTTAACGGTAGAACAGTGAATGACAACCCTGGTCAGTTTACGTATCATGGGTCTCGACGTTTTGGTGTGATCGATTATATGGTATGTAATTACAACCACTCGCAGTCTATCTCGGACTTCAAAGTAATGAATACTGTAACCAATTCCGATCATATGCGACTAATCTTGGAGTTGTTTAGTAATGTAAGATTCGATGCCAGAAGTAACGAAAGCTTTCAAAGTTTGAGATGGAAAGATAATAAAATTTTAGATTATAAGCTCAATATGCAATAGTCCTCAGCAGTTAGGTGGTCAGAGGGACCAGTATATTAACTAAATGATAACCTGATCGACTCAATTGAAGCGGAAGCATTGAAACTTGGTATGTATAATCATAGGCATGAAAAAAATAAGATAATCTTTAAGAAACCATGGTATGATATGGAATGCGTACGGTTAAGATCGAACTCAAAGGAGGCTCTGGAGCAATGCAAAAAATCCAAATTTAAATCACAAGATGAATCAAATTATATCATTTTAAAAGGTAAATATAAAGCATTCATTGAAAAAAGGCGACGCAATATGTGCTACTGTTGACTGATAAGTTAGAAAAATGTCGGAGTTCTAAAACATTTTGGAATATCATAAATCAAAAGAGGAAAAAAACAAGACTATCGAATGCAATCACCATTGATGAGTGGTCAGACTATCTTGAAAATATATAAAAACCGGATACTAACTATAACGGCAATATGTATGATGTGAGAAATCCTATATTAGATGTAGCGATTACCCAGAATGAAATTTTACGAAGCCTGAATAGGAGTAAGAATTGCAAAGCCCCTGGGCCTGATGGTGTGAGCAATGAATTCCCTAAACATCTACCTGATAATTGGCTATATTATTCAGATTGTCTTTTCAACAAAATTTTAGCGGAGGAAAAAGTTCCTCTTTCATGGTCTAAACTTCATGCGTCAATGATTTTCAAGGAAGGAGATCCAAATGTAACCACTAATTACCGAAGCATTGCCCTTGTAAATAGTATGACCAAAATTTTCACCCAAATTTTATACAATTGTTCAATTAATTGGTGCAATGAAGCCAATATCCTGCCTGAATTTCAATCTGGTTTTCGAGTAGGAAGAGGATGCTCGGATAATATATTCACACTCAATGCCATGTCGCAGATCTATTCAAACCAACCGAAAATGAAATTATATTGCGCTTTCATCGATTTCGCGAGAGCATTCGACACTGTGAAGCACTCAATGCTATGGCCGAAACTTTTTAGTATTGGTCTTAGTTCAAAATTTATCAATATATGTCGCAATTTATACCATCACGCTAACATCTCTGTGCGGAATTTGGATGGAATCTCTAGATCTGTGAAGGTGACTGAGGGAGTTTTTCAGGGGGAGATTCTTAGCCCCCTATTATTTTTCCTTTTCATTAGTGACTTTGAGCAATTCTGCAGGAGCGAGGGAACCAGGAGCGTTGCAGTAGATCACCTACACGAAATCATATGTTTGGCTTTTGCGGACGATCTTGTAATATTTGGTGACACCCCACAAGATCTGAATATGAAACTGAAAGTTCTGGAAAGATTCTGTGAATTAGATAGCCTCCAGGTGAACAAAGGAAAATCAAAAGTTCTGGTCTTTCATAAAGGTAGACTGAACAAGACACCAAAATCTATGTATGCAGGAGAAGAACTGGAAGTAGTGAAGGGGCACTGTTATTTCGGATCCATGTTCTCTAGCTCAGGCTTATTTCCAACAACTTGGTCAAAGATGAAGAACTCGATGAAAATTGCTATAGGCTCAACAGTGGACATAATCAATTCCTTGGGCAAATGCGACTGGAATTGTATCAATACACTCTTCCAATCTCTAGTAGCTGACGTATTATTTTACGGAATCGAAACATGGGGTTTGCGTTACATAAACGAAATAGATAAAATACAAACAGATTTTTATAAGAAATTACTATCAATTTCGAACAATTGCCCTAATTTTGCGGTAAGAACTGAAGGAGGACTCACCCCTAACAGCACAATGTGTCTCTGGGACGTTTTCTGAACGTTCAGAAAACCTCTCCTACGTTCTATAAACCTTCCATAAACGTTCCAGTGGCACGTTGTGCTGTCTGGGACCCCTCTCTCTGCTGATGTGATAAATCGCTCCTTCAACTGGGTGGAAAAAATTTACAACATGGAACACAGTAGGCTACCTACAATCTGTTTCAACCGTTCACTCACACTTGCAAATCGTCATATATCCACACCCAAGTGTAATTGGATCAGCCAAATAAACGAATTCATCCAGACCTACACTACTAAGCAATACAGATTAGAAGAAACCGGAGGGGAATTCATAGCAATGCGGCAGCAACTTTTAAACGATTATAAGGAAAAAAGGATATCCGAGGATTGGCATAGACTTAGTACAACAAATTTTTTTCAGGTTTATCCTCATCTAGAATTAGATAGAGAATGCCAAATGTATTTGAAGTATAATTTATCTCTTAATTTCGTTAAGATTATAGTTCAGTGTAGATTAATACGGCACATTGACCCCTGGATTATTTCTAATGGTGTTATACACAGGATAAATACTTCGTTCGGTTGTAGTGTATGTCACTCTCAAGATACTGGAACCTTATATCATACGCTAATTGATTGTCCAGCGTACGCCAACACTAGATGTGAGTTATTATCCATTAATAATGATGAAATTCCCTTCAAAGATCAATGTCTAACCCTTATAAATGCAAAATCATACCAACTCACAAAAAAATTGGGCGCTTTCATTCGAGAAATCATTGATATTAGATCTAGTTTATTATAGATATAATCTCAGTCATTAGTTTCCTAATAATGTTACTGTTTGAATATCACTAGATGTTAGAATACTAAGACACCTTGAAATTCCGATTGATTATAACATGTGGAATGATGATATGACTCTTATTTGTACTGAATGTAATTCAAGACATATTAATAAATACATACATACATTAGAATTTCCTTTATATAATGTTGCAGAAGCTTGGATCTTTCATTGAAACAAACTCATAATCGAAAATACTCAGCTATTGAAGACCTGAAATCTTGAAGTACATTCTTTAAATTATTTTTTCAATTCCGCAGGGATTGATCTTAGCATGGTTCGCGAAACATGTTCGCATAGCATGTTCCGCGAACCCTCTTAGCACACTGCATGTTCTATCCATGTGCTGTAAGTATCTTCAGCATGCTTTACGAATGCTGTGTTACTAAGGCGAGTTCCGATGGTATTTCTGTTCAGAATTTTCAACGTAATCATCGCTAGTACTGTCCACAAACATTCTAACAACTTCTTTATAAAAAATGCTTTGAAATAGCTCCTGTTTTCTAAATTGAAAATCAAATAATGGGATATAATTAATGGTTCAATATCAAGATTCAATATTGGTTTTATGTTTTGAATCGATATTGGCGCCATGATTGATATACAATCAACCTAAACGAATAGGATAGTTCAATAATTGGCAGCCAAGCTTGATTGAATATAATATATTCCGACACATGAGATTTTGGAATATTGGATTTCGACACAGCCACTTTAGTCTAGATAGCACAAGAGTTCGGAAAGAGTTCAGAATTAATGAAATAGATTCATAAGCAAATCTTTCAGGACTCTTGTGATATCTGGGAGGACGTTGAGGAGATACCCGTATTTGGTCTGACGTACATTCAGGCGTATACTCAATGTACTCAAGGCGTATTTCAAGTTTCTGAAATGCGAATAAACTCCAAGTACACGTCATGTGGCTATATCTAGGCTTACGGCGAGCCAAGTGTCGATTGAAGCTTGGTTGACGAAAAATAAATCAAACGCAGCGAAATATGCTTAGTCCTAGCATTGATGTCTGAGGTGCTATTACACTGAGAAGTAAATACTCATTCGGTCGTTTCAATCGATATTCAATTGAGTCAACCGCGTGGCGAGATTCGCCGTATCCAAACTCATATGCAGTTGGCTCCACTATCTTTTTTCTCAGCGTAAGGGGTGGTTAGTTGTGACGGGCCAAGCATCAGTCGAGACTTGGTTAACGAAAATTGAATCAAACACGGCAAAATATGCTCGGTCCTATCATTGGTATCCAATACTCTATCAACGCTGAGTCAGCTACAGTGGGCCGAGCATTGACCGAGGCTAGGCTAACGTGACTTGCCATACCAAGCTTGACGCCAGTCGTGGTCCAATTGTCAGTCTTGGTATTACTTGCCTGGGTAGTATAGGGTGCATAGCTCTAAACAAAGAGATCACATTTTCAGATGGTTATATGATTGGAAAGCGCTAAAACTGGGCCGGACCCACTTGAGAGACCCATTCACTCATGACATATGTATGCACCGTACACGGAGAAACAAAAGTTGTTGCGTCTACTTGCGCGAGAGTAAAAATATCGCTGTCAAAATGGAGTTCGGGTTACCACAGTTGTTGTTGATTTTAAAGCGGCGAATGTATGATAAACACCAGCTGACGTGTATCTTATATTCGCCGCTGTGGAATCCACTAAAATATGGTCGCTTCAACTACATTTTCAAGTGGCTGCTATTTTTACTCTTCTTCCTTTTTCAGTGTACACATTCCAACAGCGCCACTCACTGGATCGCTCGGTTTAGTACTACAAGTATATGGTTGGCTCATACGTGTAAAATAACTCAACTGCTCTCCGTACAACGGCGCTGCGATCCATCTGAGAATCGTCCTTTTCAGTTGATGCCTGAAATGATGTCATTGGTCTGAAAATCAATGTTTTTCATTGTTAAACCTGCTCTCACTTTTGTATTTTTCAACATTTCGGAATGAATGTCTGTGAAACTTGGTGGAAGACGATGATGTTGAAAAACTTTGTAAAAAATTATTGTAAATCTTTAACTTTTTAATCCAGAGTCAAAATCATGTTGTTCAAGCTTCGTATTAAAAAAGTGTCGAGGGAAGTATGAGCTACAAAAAACCTCCAGCGACGAAATTGTTCACTAGTGTATGGACTAACTTTCTGGAAAATTTCAGATCGATTAAGCTATTGGTTTGGAAAATACAGCTATTTATTCATAAGCGCGCAACTCACATTCTCCGTTATTTCTGAGTAGTTCCCGGGTTAAACGTACGAGGCTGAACGAAACAAAAGTTCACTCAATTTCCCAAGGTACTTTTATGTTTTTTGTATCAGAGAATCCAAATATCGAATTATTTTTGCAAGATTCTTTATTATAAACAACTTGTTTGAAAGTATATTATAAAGAGACGTTTCGCATTTGAGGAAAATTGGGTAGACAAACAAGTTTCCTTGTTTCACTTGAAGAATACATTATGTATCAAGCATGTTTACAATACTAACATTATTGATTTATGTAAACAATTGAAATTATATCCAAAAGATGGAATTCGTGTTTTTTTTTTAATATGATGTTTTATGTTAATGTCGAATACTCCAAGTTCCTCATGAGGGAACATTGACTAAAACATCATTCATACAAGATCTATTCATTATTTTTCTAATGTATCATCAAGGATAACATGTCCCATCAATGAACAACGGCAAACATTTTTGAAAAAATACTTTGTCAACGATTGGACATCGTTCAATTTTTGTTGACTTATTCCGACCGAATCAGGTAACGGTGTATTCAACAAATCATTGAAAACAATATCTGATTGTACAATATGACTTTTGGGTTTTCCACTATAGTCATAAAACAATTCAATTTTTTCATTTGGGAAATATATCATTTTTACCGCATCTCTGATGTGCAAATTTGTAGGTTTCTTAATTCCGTCTAACACAGTCGCGAAGGCTTCCGTAACGGCCTTTTTTCAGGATTAAAAGCAAGAGGTTGTTTATGTACGAGAAAACCATACAATATGCGTACGTATTGTTTTTCCAATATCCAAGAATAGTCAAAATATTAATGCAAGTGATAAATTGGAAGAATTAGAATCTAGTACTAAAAATATTGACATCGGAGAAGGTGTATCTAATATGAAAGATGTTCCTGCTGATTGTGCTTGATGGAAGTAGATGAGGGCTCTTGTAATGTAGAGGATGGAAATAATGAAAACAGCACTGCAGACTCTGTAGGAAATGATGATTCCTCAACTTTTGATGATGGGAACAATAAATCCAACGATGTTGATGAAAATATATTCAATGACTGGATAATGTTCGAAAGAGCCAAGATATCTGTTTGGGAAGCGATTGATATAGTACTTGCCTTATCAATAAGGTATCATTTATCTGATGAAACACGACAAGCTATTTGAGAACTTGTTAAATATCTAGCTGGTCCTCAGTTTGAGAATCTTGATATAAGTAAACATCACATGACTCAACAATTGAACCCTCCCAATGATATTATAGGCTATGTTTATTATTGCAAAAATTGTTATGTCCCTTTGAACGATATAATACCAACTTCAGAAATCGGTTTTAAGCAAATTGTGTATTGTAAATTGTGTAACGGAAAGTATGAATTATCCAAATCTGCACAAAATTTCTTCTTAGCAATAGATTTAGAATGACAACTTCGTTCTTTGCTGAAAAATGAAACGATACGTACCTTAATAAATGAAAATCTTATAGAACACGGAAACAAAAAACATGGTCACGATAGTCATATCATTCAAGACATCCAGGATAGTGATCGATATCGTAAAAGTGAATATATTAACTCAAAAGAAGGAAAAAATGATATTGTTTCAATATTGAATGTCAATACTGAAGGTACGCCTCAATTTGAAAGTGGAAACCATAGTTTTTGGCCTATTCAGTGTCCTGTCAATGAGATTCTCAGACAATTAAGGTGTAAATTCATACTTTTAGCAGCATTATGGTATACTACCGTTGAACCGAACTCAATGTTCATGAATTTATATTTAAATTACTTAGTACAGCGGATGAAAAAACTTACGGATAATGTTATACGCATTACAAACGATTTCGGAGAAACCATCACATATTATTGTAAAATATTTTGTTTTCCTATGATACAAAATCGTATCCCATTCAATGGATATTATGGATGTAGCTGGTGCTACATCACTGGAAAATATGTTATCAATACCATAAAATATTTGATGTCGAGTGAAATTCCGTATGACCGTGAACACATGCAATACTTGGCAGATGTGAAAAATAAAGAGTTGAAATTACATACTGAAGCTAAAACGAAAAACGTGAAAGGACCATGCGTATTAACGTCTCTTTCTGAGTTTGATTGTATTTGGGGGTTCTCTTATGACTACATGCATAGTATTCTTTTAGGTGTTACTCGACAGCTCTGGGATCACTGGGGCAGTATGTATTTCACGCCATCTGAGCGTTGCAAAATAGACAGTCGACTTATTTCGATAAGACCGCCTAAGGGAATTCATCGAGTACCCCGATTATTGAAAGATCAAAAGAAATGGAAAGCTACTGAATGGCGATCGTCGCTACTTTCTTTTAGTGTTCCATGTTTTCCTGGTATTTTACCCGAAGTCGAGTTGGAATCGTTCAAATTATTTGTTGGAGCTACCCACGAGCTTTTTTCATTGAATATTTCGGAATAAGACTTATAGAAAACTGTGAAATAGATCTTCTCCGGTTTGTCAGTGATTGTCAAATATTGTATGGGGAATCTTTTATGACTCCCAATGTCCATTACCTATTACATGCTACAAAAATTGTTCGTCAAAACGGCCCATCATGGGGGACCTCTGCTTATCCATTTGAAAGCCATATTCACGAACTTAAAAAAAATATTACAGGCCCCAAGGGAATACTTGGGCAGATAGCGAATCGTACTTTGCAGCGTGACGCATTTATCAGCTACATATCTGAGAAATCGGATGAAAACTCATCCTTTTGCAAACAAATGTTGAGTCATCGTAAAGAGTTAATTCGAAACTTCTATCGATCAAGTGATGGTGCGTTGTTATTAAAACGCGAAATCAATTGATAATGATTCATATCATAGATGCATATATGGGTCATTCCACGTGGTTTTTACACTCAAATTTTAGAATTCAATGGGATGATTTTTTTTCGATTCTTGGTCAAAAAATATTCGATATGTATTTTTTCTTTTTGTTTTTCAAAGCTTTTTTTCGAAAATATGATTTTTTGAAAATCTAACGCACTTGGAATCTCCTAATTTTCGAACACTCATTACTCGAAATCTATTTGTTGTATCAAAAATTTTCACAGACATGAAAGTTAGTCATATGTGGAAAATATACGGATATGGTGAAAAATTACTCATTCCCATCACAGATTTCGAATGCAAAGTTATACATATCCAAATTGATGATACCATCGATAACTTCGAAAATTCTTATATTGGTATTTTTCCAAATAATATTGAAAAGCAATAAATTTTGTTCACGGTGTGCTTGTACAGAGAAGATGATTAGAAGATGAGATAATTACCCTGGTGAAAATGGAGCGTATACACAGAGCAAGAAGGAAACGTATACGAAGCGAAAAACGTTTCAACTCCCTTTTCCTGGAGCGTATGATACCCGCTTGCTAGAGAGTCATCAAATCATACGTTCTGTATACGTTTCATAAACTTCCGATCCCGTTTCGCATATGCTTCATGTAACGTAATAGTAGGTTATATGGAGCGTCTGCGAGTCATACCTATTCTGACTTCAAATGACATCTTTCAGCAATCGATGTCAACGACGATCCATGGCTCAGTGGATAAGACCCCACCATGGTAAAAGTCACCGGTTCGACTCTCACCACAGAGTTCAATTTTTTTGTCTAGATTTCTTGAATTTTTCCCGCTTTCTTTGTTTCAATTCCCGTTTCACATACTCTTTGTATCCTTTCCATTCAAGCTTCGTATACTTTCCATTGACGTTTCTGTTACCCTTCAGCATACGCTTTGTTTACTCTTTCTTCTCGCTCCCATTTTCACCAGGGTAGATATTAGGATGATTTGATAATTAGAATAGAGAAATATATAGAAAAAAAAGATAGCCATATCAATCAAATTAAACATCACAGCCAATTTATTCATTGAAATAAATAAATGATTATCTTGAATAATTTACAACAATTCATGAAAAATTATTCATTATTATATCACGAATTGTCAGTTATGTGCGAATGCAAGTGTTCTGATGATAAATATCAACCCTAGCAAGTTCGTGTTACCTCAATGATATGTGAATGTTACGTCGCAAAATGTTCAATTTGATACTTGAATGATGCGTAAACGATACGCTTAAAGTACCTTCGATACTAAAAGGATACCCTTGGAAAAGAACTTTATACAGTATCATTGTTACTCAAAAAATACCAAACACTCCTCCTTTTTATTACAATTGAGACTTTGTAATTTGCAATTATTGTAAGTGTAATTCACCCTGGTTGAACAATCCGATTGAATCCGATAAAAAAAAATTTTATCGGAATGAATTGATTTTCTGCATCGGAAATTTCCTATTGATACCAATAAGATAATTTTTAATTGGATTCAATCGGTCCTTCCCCTGGTTGAAAAATCCGATTGAATCCGATGAAAAAACATTTCATCGGAATGGATCGAGTTTCTGCATCGGAAATTTCCCATTGATACCAATGAAATAATTTTCAACTGGATTCAATCGGCATTTTCCCTGGTGAGAACATCCGATTAAATCCTATAAAAAAAATTTATCGGAATGAATTGATTCCTGCATCGCGATTTTCTTATTGAATTGTATTGGTTGTTAACCCAACCAACGAACAGTTTATATACATTATATACGCGCATTTTATATCAATTAAACAAACACATATATCATTTATTCAATCATTACGTATGACAAATTATTGCTGAAATAAATCGCAGTTGTCGTTGCTTAACCTAGAAGATCGATCTGGAACACCCGCTCGCTAGATGCCGTGGTTCGCTTCCTATCAATGTGAACTAAATGACTGTCTTATGGCAGGGATGGGTGTCCTATAGTAATAAGATTCAATTGGTAACAGTCCATTGGACATATGAGGGATTGTATCGGTCTTAATGAGAGCATGGGAGTTCATTAATAATAAAAATCCCAATGAAGACTAAGAAAATATTTTCCAATTGGATTCAATCGGTATTTTATGATGGAGGAAAAATTCCGATTGATATCAATACAATATTTTTCAATTGGATTCAATTGGTATCTTATCAATTATGAAAATTCTGATTGATACGAGTCAAATATTTTCCAATGAGATCCAATAGGTATTTTATCAATAATAAGAATTTCTATTGATACCAAGAAAATATTTTTCATTTGATTAAATCGAGGTTTTATTGATTATTGAAATTTTGATTGATATCAGTGGAATATTTTTCAATGGAATTCAATGGGTATTTCATTAATCACAAAAATTCCAAATGATACCAAGAAAATATTTTCTAATTGGATTCAATGGGTATTTTATGGTTGATAAAAAATTCCGATTAATACCAATAAAATATTTTTTAATTGGATTGAATCGGTATTTCATTAATCATGAAAATTTTGATTGATACCAGTCGAATATTTTCCAATGGGATCGAATTGGTATTTTATCAATAGTAATTATTCTGATTGATATCAATGAAATATTGTGTAATTGCATTTACTTGGTATTTTATGACCAATGAAAATTCCGATTGATGCCAATACAATATTTTCCAATTGAATTCAATCGGTATGTTATTAATCATGAAGATTCCAATTGATGACAATAAAATGTTTCTTATTTGATTAAATAGGTATTTTATTGATCATTAAAATTCTAATCGATATCGGTGAAATATTTTTCAATAGAATTCAATGGGTATTTCATTAATCATAAAAATTCCAATTGACACCAAGAAAATATTTTCTCATTAGATTCAATGGGTATTTAATGGTTGATAAAAAATTCCGATGGATACCATCATCATCATCATGAAGTAATCAGTCTTACGACTGGTTTGATGAAACCCTCCACCCCTGTCTATTATCCGCCAAACGCTTAATTTCTACATATCTACTACATCCCTTGTCTTGTACGATTTGCTTCATATAACTTGCTCTAGGTCTACCTTTACCAGTTTTACCATTCATTTTCCCTTCCAATATTGTTTTCAATAAACTCTCATGCCGTAATGTGTGTCCTATAAGATTGCTTCTCCTTTTCACGATGTGTTTCAAAAGATTTCTTTCTTCATTTATCTGCTCGAGTACTCCTTCATTTTTTACTTTGTCTATCCATTTTATTCTGAGCATCCTCCTATAACACCACATTTCAAAAGCTTCAAGTCTTCGTTGATCAGTTTTCCCCATTGTCCAAGTTTCGCAACCATATAATGCTGTGCTCCAAACGTAACTTTTCAAGAATTTCTTCCTTACTTCCAAGCTTATATTTTTTGAGCATAATAACTGTCTCTTTTGATAAAAAGCCTGTTTCCCTTGTGCTATTCTTGCTCTTATATCTCTTTCGCTTTTGCCGTTCTCTGTAATTATGCTTCCTAGATATTTGAATTCTTTCACCTGTTCAATTGTCTCGGTATCTATTTTGATTCTCGTTCTTCTAGCTGTTTTCGCTGCTGTACACATCATGAATTTTGTTTTGTCTTTATTTATATTCATACAATAGTTTTCCAATAATATTGTTCTCATGGTGTTGAGAATATTTTCTAACTCAGTACTACTCGTGGCCAATATAGCTATGTCATCCAATATAGCTATGTCATCCAACATATGGATACCAATAAAATATTTTTTAATTGGATTGAATCGGTATTTCAATAATCATGAAAATTTTGATTGATACCAGTCGAATATTTTCCAATGGGATCGAATTGGTATTTTATCAATAGTAATTATTCCGATTGATATCAATGAAATATTGTGTAATTGCATTTACTTGGTATTTTATGACCAATGAAAATTCCGATTGATGCCAATACAATATTTTCCAATTGAATTCAATCGGTATGTTATTAATCATGAAGATTCTAATGGATGCCAGTCAAATATTTTTCAATGGCATCCAATAGGTATTTTATCAATAATAAAAATTCCAATTCGTACGAACACAATATTCTTTAATTTGATTTAATCGGCATTTTAATAATCATTACAATTATAATTGGTACCAGTAACATATTTTTCAGTGGGATCCAATGGATATTCCATCACTGATAAAAATTCCGATTGATATCAATGAAATATTTTCTAATTGGATTCTCTTGCTATTCTATGATTATAGTTTCCTATTCCAGCAACTTTCCCCTGAGTTCCAATACATCGAGGTCACCAGGGATTCTGATAAAAACCAATGATCTGATGCAACGAAAGAAATTTCAAAACTGAATCGGTTATTGCCGGTACATACCTATAGGACTTCAGAATCTGTAAACTTGCCTATTATTTCCAATAAATTTGAATGTTGGAATAATCCAATTAAAACCCATTGATCAATGAAATCGATACATCCTTGAATGCAGTCAGAAATCTCCCATAAGAAACCCATTCATCATTCAATTTCACAAATTTTCCCATTAGTTCCAATAGATTGAAATTGTGGAAACTCCCGATAAAAACCGTTTGCCTGATGGAATGGAGAAAATTTCAATCGTCCAATCAGATATCTCTCATACAGACCAATACATTATGTGAAGTCTGATTAATTCCCATAAAATGCAGATTTTTTAATTGGTGAATCCCCGATTGGAACCTATAGAAAAGAGATTCCGATAAACTCTCATTGATTTTGAATCGGGGATTGAACTGTTCCGATTGATCTTATGCAGTCCGATTAATTCTGAATCGGTTTCTATCGGATCTTATCGGATTTTTTAACCAGGGCTAATGCGGTGGAATAAAGTCTAAAATTGAATTGAACATTTCTCATTCAATTCTATTGAATATTCAATCCCGTGAATATTCCTTCTTTTTCCCATAAATTGCGCTGAAAAAAAAATTTCATCGAAAATCAATTATATTTTGTTGTTAGGGTAACTGAATATCATAGTCAAGTCAACGAATATATGGTCAGATTGACAGTATAATCGTTGACTTGACACCATGATGGTTGATTCAACTGCATGTAGTTAAGTCAACAGTGCATGTAGTTGAGGCAACAGTCAGATTCAGTTGGATATATCCTATCGTATTCTACTGTTGAATCAACTATATCTCCGTTGTCTGTGCCCACCTGTGTGGGATGATCGAATAATCCAATTGAAACCTATTGACCAATAAAATAAACAAACTCAAATCGAATTGGATATTCTGGATAGAAACCCAGTAAGTCTTGAATTTTGTACAATTTTCTCATTGGTTCCGATAGACCGAAATCACCGAAAATTCTGATAAAAACCGATGATTTAATCCGCTGAAAGGAATTCTGAATTCGAATTGGATATTTCTCATTCAATCCTATTCAATTTTCAGATCCGTAAATGGTCCTATTATTCCCCATGAATTCGGATAGTGGAATAATCCGATTAAAACCTACAGACCGATCAAATCTGTACGAACTCTGATCGAATTGGACATTCTTCATAAAAACCGATTGAATTTCCCATTACGTAACATTTACGATTTTCGGTTCCAATAGCTTCAGGTCATGGAAATTTCCGGTAAAAACCATTTGCCTCATGAAATGGAGAAATTTTCAAACTCTCAATCAGATATCTCTCATACAAACCGATTGATCACAGAAAGTCATATTCATTCCAATAAAACAAATATTTTTCTATCGATAAATCCTCGATTCAATCCTATATATACCACGTTCCAATTAATTCCTATTCATCTTGAATCGGTAGTTAAGCCTCTCCGATTGACCCTGTTCATTCCGATTAATTTTGAATCGGTTCTTATCGGTTTCTATTGGACCTTTTAACCAGGGCACCTGGAAATCCTATACGTCTAGCCGGTCATTCTATTCAACGCGAATTTGCACTGAAAAAAAAATTTATTCCAGTCAAATAAATATTTATTTGTCCTGTACCAAAGAAATATTGATCAGAATTAACAAAATATTCTTCGGAACCAAAATAATTTATTGAGATCAAATAAACAATTAAAACCATCCATTCAATTCAAATAAATCATTTTGGTTCCAAAGAATATTTTGTTAATTCTAATGAATATTTATTTGGTACAGGACAAATAAATATTTATTTGACTGGAATAAATTTTTTTTTCAGTGTGTGGTTGAACAATTCTGGTAGAATTTCTAGACAGCAGACACCCTGTTTAGAGCAATGTTACATTTCCGTATCATATACTGATACGTTACGTTTCATTCTAGTATCCTTGGGGTATCATTTTTAACCATATGAAACGTATTATCGAGGTTGCAATTGAGTATAAATACTTCAAGTATACTGCTAGGTATAATACCTCAAAGATACGAAACCTCATCGATACCTGAAATATTCCTAAGAGATGCGTATCACGAACTTGCTAGGGAAGTGTTTTAAATTCGATTTAGTAATCACCTTAGTATTGAAAGAATGCGCTTTTCACCAAGCTTAGACAAGTGCTTGGAGTGTGAAGATCTAACTCATTTCTGGATTATTGAGGTTATCTATCTAGTACAAATTAATTCGGTCCGTTTTTTTACAGTTAAAGATGCGTTTATTTCAGAACACGAATTATCAAATTAATCAAAGTTTTGTCCAACGCTGGCTATCACTTTTTCCCATCTTTCGGGTAATTTTCGAATCCCGTTACGGAAAAACGTCTCGTCTTTCGAGGCGATGCAAGTTAGTAACCAATTTTCGATTTCTTCGAATGTTGAAGTCGATGGCAGCGATTGACCGGGCATAGCATAGTATTTTCTTTTCTTGGGGTTATCGTAGAATATCCATTTCTCATCTCTTGTCACAATCCAATGTAAGAACCCCTTTCTTCGTTGTCTTTGAATCAGCTGCTTGCAAGTGAAAAATCGCCGTTCAATGTCTCTAGGCTTTAGGTCATAAGGCACCCAATTGCCTTGCTTTTGAATCATGCCCATGGATTGTAATCGTAGGGAAACTGCTTGTTGCGTAACTCCTAATGATTCCGCAAGCTCCTGTTGCGTTTGACTCGGATCTTCGTCGAGTGAAGCCTCCAATTCCTTGTTTTCGAATTTTTGTGGTTGTCCCGAGCGAGGCTTGTCTTCGACACTGAAATCGCCATTTTTAAAACGTCGAAATCATTCCCTACATGATTTATCAGTTGGAGCATTGTCACCATAAACTTCCACAAGCATTCGATGGGCTTTAGCTGCACTTTTTTCCAATTAAAACAGAAAACTAGCACCTCCCACAAATGCTGCTTATTTAAAACGAAATTTGACATACTTCACTGAGTAAAAATCGGGATTCTACAAGGAACTCGGAGTGATAATATCAACTGAATATTATTCACAGGTGTCTAACCTCTCTGAAACAATTCTGCCGTGCCAGGCAAGAAAGTTGTTAACTCAATTTTTGTCGAAAATGAGTTTTTTATATCATTCGATTCAGAGAATCAAGGTGCATTTAACTGTGTTTACAGAAATCTGTTATTGCTCTTAATTTTTGAATAATCAACATTTTCCTTCTCTGAAAACGAAGTGAAAATCGAGCAATCATCAGAAAAAAGCCGTAACTCACATAAAAATGAGAGAAACGATCGAATATATCACCACTTTGCCAGGCGAAAAGACTGTAATTTGAGTTACAGTCTTTTTGCTTAGTAGATTCAGTGAGGATCAAGCCTCTTGTACTATTTCAAAGAATCTCTTCGGAGTTAAGGTTTTCTTGGCTTGTAAATTGCTTGTGTCTGAAGCCAGTTTACTAGGGAAGAAAACCGTAAGTCCGGTTGTATATCTTCGGCACAATTCGGAAATCTTCGTGATAGACGCTTCAAGATATCATTGTGTACGTAAAAGGAATTGTCAAAAGTGAACATAAACGAGACAAAAATTTCATTTCATTCTGTCGGAAATCAACAAATTTGTCGAGGCATTCCGCTAGATAAAAAAACGGACATCTTGGAAAAATTAGTACCTTTGATGCCTTCTAGTAGAAAACAATTTTGGCTCAAATTGCCCACGTCGAAAGTCAATGACTTAATCACTCATTACGACAACGAGGAGACCGAAAAGCCCTGATGCAGTCGTACAAGTATTTATATTGTAATGATTACTTTTCTTGAAGACTTAATTTATTTTTTCCTGTTTATTTAAAGACTGAGATTACATGTGAAGCGAAAAAAAGTACCTATACGGATTTGTTCAAATTTTTTATTTGTTTTCTGAAGAAAAATATCGAGAATTTTATTTCAGTTCTTATGTAAAAGATTGTTTATTTTTTCTTGTTGTTGCTTCAAATATATTAAATAAAAAAGCTATTGAATCTGTGTTGTACTTTGCTGTATTTGATTTTTATTATTATATTGACACGTTTGATAGGGATAATATTCTTGTCCGCTCCAAAAAACACTTCCACCTCAGGAATGATTACAAAACTTGTTCCTTCCATTGCATGTCACACAGTATGAACAAAGTTTGTACTCGATTGAAAACCTAAAAATTTCTGCAATCAAAAGTAAATCCTTTTTTTCTACCAATATTATTATTTCACGTGAGAAAAATGTCAATTTTTGAGATATCGAATCCATAGATTTGGTAATAAAATCTTAAACTATGCTCATGTTATATAGCTGATTATATACTGATGTTTGTAAACGTCGCTGCACGGATACTGAGTTAACATGTTTCTTAGCTTGTAAAGCAAACGATCAAAGCATAATGTTTGAGAGCTGTTACACGGAAAAAGACCGTAACCCGAGTTATGGTTCTTTTGGTCAGTGTTTCTGCCCAACGGAAAACCTTAACTCATTTTTTCATTGTTATTGAAAATATCGATTTTTTTCAAATAATTGAAAAGAGCACCCCTTATTTACCCCAGAACCGCTTTAATAATCTCGAAATATTAATTACATCATACGATTATAATGTGGAATAGTTTTTCTCGGTTTTCTCTATTCGAGCAGATTTGGAGTTAACAACTTTCTTGCCTGGTACGGCAGAATTGAAATCGGTTGTGACTATGAAACATTCATACGAGCGAGAGTCATCTTTTCAAACCGGACCGAACTAATTTGTACTCCCAATGTATCATGTATTCATTATTGAACATCCATTGTAACAATGATTGAATCAATTCAATGACTCATGGAATAAAGTTACAGAGATTTAAATAAAATGTATATCAACCCGAACGTCTGAGATTGGCAGGGTTGGAAAAAAGCCGGCCTCTATTACTTTTGTCCTAGCCATTGGATAAAAGTGGTTTAAACCGGTTAAAATGGTCAAGATGCTGAAAATAATGCAAAAGCACCGTTTTCTGACTACATCTCAACTATTCGGCCGCCTGATACGTTTTTAAATGATTATTTGAGTACTCATGTTCATGAACAATTCCCTTGCAATGTGCAAGCTAGATGTTTATCTGCTCACCCTCGTTCATTAAAATGTAAATGAGTGTGATCAAGTTTCCTCAAAATATGAAATGGTCGGAAACCGGTGCCGTTGCATTATCTATTGGGCAATATTGGTACAGGGTTTCACAGACTGCCCAATAATGAATCATTACTGAGCCATTGCTATGATTGAACAGCCGATAATTGGGGTCATTAATGGCCCATCAGTGGTTGACCGCTACATGATAATTCGGGCCCAGTAAATGACAAGCAATGATAGGCCCTCCAAAAATTAATGATCGGCTCAATAATGGCACATCTAACATCACTGGTGCATAAATATCATTATTCGCAAGTTTGTCTTCTTAGTTAAATATCTATTGGATATCCAAAAGCTGTCGTATGCAACAATTTCAGACTAGTTTGAAAGGTTATGATTATTCATTGAATTTTTTTAACATGAATGGGAATTTTTATGGTTTTATAATGAAAAAAATTCAGTCGCTGTATGTTTTTACGTATATATGCGAATGTAATCGACAGCAGCGATTTTTCAACAGAGGTTGAGAACAGCGTAGCGCTGAAACTTGAAATAAATCTTCCACACATTTTATTATAACATAGTTGAGGTTTTTTCATATACCCCTCCATGTAGTGCAATTGACACATGCTGAACGGTTATTGTACAAAATTATTGTTCAATTACCACCAAGTGATTTGGAGTTGAATCATATAAAAAATTTGACAAGAAATTGAAGCGGGAATCACTTTATTTGGAGAGTGAAAAACAATGTGTATATATTGAGCATTTTTACCATTTTTACCAAAATTTTGAAGAAAAACCAGGCCGGCTCAAAGTGGTTGAAACCATAATAAAAACCGGGGGTGGCTAAAACTAGGCCAACCCTGGAGATTGGAATAAGTGTACCTCATCGAAGACTATTTACCATCTATGACTTCAACACTTCCTCGTACTGACGGTTAGGATTGGAATTTGGATAATAACAAGGCGACTCAATTGGTCATTGGAATAAAGTAATACCGTGAAATGGAATCAACAGGATCATTGAGGTGAATGGGATCACGTGATGAAACAGATGTAAATTGATTATTCGAATGATAAAAGTGTTGGATAGTGAGCAATCATCGTCCCTATTATACACGTGATTAGTTATAACTTCATTTAACATCTTTTCTGGGCAGTGGCGGATTCAGCAACTTTTCTCTCTCTCTCTCTCTCTCTCTGTCCGTCCGTCTGTCCGTCTATCTATCCATCCATCCATCCATCTATCCATCTATCTATCTCTACCGATAAAATGGAATTCCGATGAAATGGAGGCAATTCTGAAATTGAATTAAATATTCCAGATACAAACTTATACGGATAAATTTCATAAGCATCTGTAAACTTTCTCATTACCCCGGAGAAATCAGGATTTTTGAATAATCCAACTGCATCCCATTGATCAAATACAATGCATGCATTCTAGAATTGAATTGGGTACACTGTAAAGAATAATTGAAATTTCCCTGTATACATCAACCGGAAAAATTCAATCACTGATTGGGAAATCAATTTCCGGTATATTTGTATGGAATTTCTTATGAGGTTATCTGGAAATTCCAAACTTTGTGGGATTTTTCCCAACATTTCATAGTAAATCTCCGGACAAGTTCGGGAAATTCCTAATGCACGTATCTGTTGATTACTTCACATAAATGTACAGGAATTTTCCCATAGAAATTTCTTATAGTGCAGTTCCTACAGGATCTCGTGAAATCTCCAATTTCGTCAACTTTCTCATCAGTTCCAATACATCGAGGGTACCGGGAATTTCGATAAAAACCAATAACGGTCTAATGCAATGTATGGAATTCTAAAAGTGGATTGGTTATTGCCGATACAAACCTATACAATATTCTCCTATTATTCCCAATAGATCATGATTTTGGAATAATTCAACTAGAACGCATTGCCCAATGGAATCAATACATCCTCACACCCTGGAATACTTCAATTGAAACCTATTCATCAATGAAATCTATATACAGGGTAGGGCACTTATCTTGAGACAATTGACAAAAGAAACTTTCAAAATCTCTTTATATATTTGTCATAAGATAAGTGCCCCACCCTGTATACTATACTCATATCGAATTGGATATTTCTCATAGAAACTCAATGAATTTCCAATTACATAAACTTCCCCATCAATTCCAATAGATTTAGATTAGCAGAAATTCCTATGAGAAACCCATTGTTTGATAATATATAAGAAATTTTGAAATAGAATTGGATATCTTCGATGAAATTCAGTTGTATATTAGAATCTATAAACTTTCCACTTATTCCCGGTAGATAAGGAATTTGGAATAATCCAACTGCAACCCATTGATCAATACCATCCATACATTCCAAGATTGAATGAGATATTTCATATAGAAATCCATGAGATCTCCGATGGCATGAACTTTCTTATTATTGCTAATACACAGGGCCGGCACTTCACATCCAATCCAGGTGTATAGTACCCACGGAGTATTACGGAAAAGCAAAAGCGAAAAAGAAAGGAGGAATAAACCCTACATGTCTGAGAAAATATTTGTAGATTATTCTATATACAATTATATGAAAGAGTTTTTTCCCCACGAAGAAATTCAGGTGGGTAATGTACCCGCCGTACCATGGAGAAGTGCCGGCCGTGCTAATACATCAAGATTACCGCGAAAAACTGATAGAAATTGATTGTCCATGGACTGCAGTGAAATGAAAGGATTACTGAAATCAAATTGGATATTGCCGGAACAAGCTCATAAAATATTCAGATCTGTAAACTTTCCTGTCCTTCCCAATAGATCAGGAGTTTGGGATAATCCAGCTGGAACCCATTGATCAATAAAATCAATACATTCGAGAAATGAATTGGATACTTTCTATAAATCGCTATAAAATCTTCGATTGTATCGATTTTCCCGTTGGTTGCAATAGACCAAGAATACTGAAAATTCCGATGAAAACCAATTTCCCAAATGAAATGGAAGGAATTCCGAAATTGAATTGGATATTGCTGATACAGACCCATAGAACACTATGATCTGTAAAGTTTCCTATGATTTCCAATAATTTTTCCTGTTGGAATAATCTGACTGAACCCCATTGATCAATAAAATCTGTATATTTTAAAATTAAGTTGAAAATTTCCCATAAAAACTCATCACTCATTCAATTCCACAAATTTTCCCATTAGTTCCGATAGATTAAGGTTATGGAAACCTCCGATGAAAACCGTTTGCCTCATGAATTGGAGGAAATTTCAAAAATTCTATCAGATATTTCTTATACAAACCAATAGATCACATGAAGTCCAATTGATTTCAATAAAATACACATTTTTCAATGGGTAAATCCCCGATCCAATCTTATAGATAACAGGTTCCAATTGAATCCTATTAAAATTGAACCGGTACTTGAGGCTTTCCAATTGACCCTATTCATTCCGATTGATTTTGAATCGGTTTCTCTCGGATCCTATAGGATTTTTTAACCAAGGATATCACCGTTGTCACAGCAATACCGTTAATTCCCAAGGAGCGAAAGAATTTCAAAGTGTATACGATATAGAAACGTTCGTAGAATGTACGAATGAGATACGAAGAACATATAATGAATATTCATGGAATGTTCGAATGAGACTGTTTCAAATATACTCAAAACGTGCATAGTACATTCCAAAGGTACGATATTCATTCGATCGACGTTCGATTAAAGTACCGTCGTATATTCGATTACATACGTTCGATGAATATGCATAGCACCTATAAAACGGTCTCATTGGAATGTGCATAGAACATATTTCGCATATTCGAAGAACATTCATAGTATATTCTGGTGCTGCTTGGGTTGTTTCTTTTGAATACTTGTATCAACCACACCGCGTCTTCGTAAGCACTAGATTTTTTTCAGTGTAAGAATAAAAAATAGGAAAAAATAACGCCAAGTACATGAAAATCCCAAAAACAAAGAATAAAAAAATCTAAAAACACATTATAAAGGAAAATTTCACTGCATTCAGAATTTCGAGGGGATATAGAAGGATATGCTCCATTTGAAAAAAAAAAGATATGAAATCAATATGAGCGACCAAGTACATTGGTTATCCAAAGGATATGTGAAAGATTTTTGGTATATTGTAACTTCAGTTTGTTTGAACTGTATTGAAGGTGATTTATGATTTTCAAGAAAGCATTATTGTATTAAGAAAATAAATATAACAATCGTATCGTTCTGCCCGTATATATAGGTACCAAAAAGTGAAAAAAAGTAGAATTCCACGAAACATACAAATGTCTCACAAAAACCCCTGAAAACTGCAACACAGTGAAAAATAACGTCAAATCCCAAAAACCATACAAACGTTTTACAATTACACTTGAAAAAAATACTTCACTCTTTCCGGAAGATGACTTGATATAACAAATATACCATTTAAAAAAAAGATGTGAAAGGCAACCCTGTTCCGGAATTCGCATAAACCAGGAACACTTGGCGTGGCCGATGGTAGAAGTTTTTAGCCTTTATTATATACAAATGAATTTCTATAGAACATTAAACAAGAAATTTAAATGATATAATTTCATAAAATCTTCTTCAGCCACGCCAAGTCACAGTGGGCTGAGAGACCTCAATCAGGCGCCAAAATTCAAAATTCCATCAGAATTGTTTGAAATTCACTATACAGGAGTTTTTAAGGGTGCTGATGACAATGCTCAAGTTGAAAGTGGAAAATCCAATATAACGATTCTGTATGATAAATGTTTCCATTTTTTTTACGTTCCAACTGAAACTTACTATGTGCGTTCGGCACTAATAACTTATCGTTTTGCAATTACCACTCTCTGCCGAATCCAGAGTCACGAATCGAGGACGTGGCGGATAATGACTCCATTTTCGTTGTTTTTTTTCAATTTTTTTGTTTTTTTTTTACTTGAAAAAATTTTTTTTTCTTAATGTTTGCGAATATTTTTTTATTTTCAGTCATCACATATTTCGAATCAAAATGACCCATGTTATATGTTTTTCTTCTTGTTCTGTAACTCATTTTATATTTTTCAAATTTTCAGATATTTTCATCAGATTCCTCCTCTTGTTCTTCTCTTCATCTGATAATTCCAAAACATCAACTCCTTGAAAAATCTCAGATTTATTAGTTGTATCCAAACCTTCATCCTCGCTTTCATCTTCACGACTACTGGAGTTTTGAACTCGTTGTGTATCATCTTTCCTTTTATATGAAGAACTGGCGTTTTTTGCTTCAGGAATTAGTAATAAATTTCTGACTTCTTCAGGAATTGAGAGTACCTTCTTCTCCTGAAGGCGCATCTCGAGAGACACATGTGATATGATGGGATCAGATGTATCCATTGCCCTATTGAAAACATCTTCAAGAGAATTTTGACGAGATGTCTTCCTACTATGAGATCGCCTGTAATTCTTATAGTCTTTGTGTCGAGACTCAGCTGCCTGTTCTCCAAGCATTCCTATGGGGAGTTTACTCCCCCATATAATCTCACTTGCATGAATGAGGATTCTGTGCAACGTTGACGGCATGGGATACCATGAATAATGTGCAACATAAATTTCTGACGTTTTAATACAAAAATTAACAAACTTCACTGGGTCGATAGAGAAATGGGATGATATGGTGATCAAAATGGTCCGCAAATTGTTGACTAATTTGTGATTTAATTGCAATAAATCTGCTAACACCCGTAGTTGATCAAAAGCTCTGCGAGCAGTATTGCCGTCGTTAGTTGTACCACAGCCCCCAGGTTTTGGTTTATCGACGTTCAAATGAAGTTTCTCCCAAAGAATTTTTTGAACTTCTCTTTTCCGTAAAGCGAATTCAGCCTTATTTTTTGCTCCTCTTACTTGCCATACTTTGATATTTATTCTATACGAAATATGAAGACAAGCTTCGAATAATCTTATCCACGCATGTAGAGGGCTGATTCCGTGCAACAGAGACTGAGGATCTGGTATAAACCTTTCTTCTTTCCTATTAGTCAGATCATTGAAATATTTAGGTGTTGCATGACAGATGGGACATGTCATCATCGATGATGTACCGGTTATTAGATTCAAAACCTTACCATCTATCAACGTTATAAATAATCAGGAATGCACCTGTATTAAGAAGTCATGCAGTTCGATTTCGAAGACCTTTAAATTTTTTATTCGCTCGTCGATGTATTGCTTTTGTTTTAGGATAAAAGTATCTGATTCTTTTACATATTCTAGGCAGATGGGGCGAAAGAATCGAGTAGACTGGGAAGTTTTATTTTGCCATAGCACCGTGTTGTCAGTTGCTTGTAATTGTAGTGGAATCAAAGTAGAAGCAAAAAGATCCGAATCACTTAGTTGTTGAGGATGTTCGCTATCTGTTCCTGCATAGCCTTGCTTGTAAACAGACTGCCCTGAACTGCCATCAAATCCCCAAGAACACATCAGCACAACTTCAATGTTGTAGTTTTAGTGCTTAGCAGCCATTGCTTCAAAACTGCTTCTTGGTCTAAGAACATGAAAATTCTATGTGCTGTGTGGTTTAATAATGATTGTGAAGAAACTTCAGCTTCCACATCATTAATCTGAATATCTTCCACGGGTGGTCGACATTCAGTTTTGACTTCTCTCACCTTATCATAGGGTGGCCAAATGTTTGCTCCGCAATCCTTTGTTGCTTTGCGCATATGTATGTATGTAGACTTCGTCAAAGAATTGTCCAGTAAAAATGCCAGTGCTTGTTCAGGTGTTTTTTTAGTAATTATCGTTTCGGTTGCATTACATAATTCTCTAATTTTGATTGGCAGTTCAAGATTTTCTGAAATATCATAGAGAACTTTATACAAGTTGTGATTTCCACTGCGTTTAGCTGCATGTCGTCCAGCCAGAAGAATTCTCAGTGGATCATGATCAAGTTTGGCACTCTCAGATGCAGCCAATCTCTGTTTGGATCGGACAAATAGTTCCTGAACTGGAAGAAAAGGACGTCCTGATTTTGACCTCAAAACTGATGCAACATTGTTTTCAATAATTAAATCTGGAACTGCGAAATTTGAATCTAGCCAACTTGCATTCTTTGACTCAAACTTTTCTCTTATCCTTCGACAATCCTCATATCTATCATTTTTTTTAGATCTCAAAGTGGTCAAAGCCTTTTTCAAGAGTTCCATCGATTCAAGTGAAATCATGTTGCCATAGATTCTATTCTTGCACAAAATATAATCATTAGCTGATTTTAAATCATCTCCATTTTCAATATGCCCAAGAATTTCTCGTTTTGTAAAAATCGCGCTCATTTTAAGCAATTTTTGAATGAAAATAATGGGCTTCTGATAATATTCAATTGATCAAGGCATTATGTAACTCTCACATGATATGTAAAGCAGAATTCAATTATCATCATATGGTTGTCAACTGGGAAAATAAACCTTGAATTACAGAGAACTACCTAGCCAGATTTCAAATAATCAATATCATGGGAATAAGGTATAATATAACAGTTGAACGAAATTGTGTTCACTTAAATGTGTTGATGTACTTTTCTAAATAGTGAATCATCAGTTTTCAAATGCTATGATTGATCAAAAAACATGAATTCTGCTGCAAAGGTTTGTTACCTCTATGAATTTAACCAATTGCGAATGATTTGATATATATGTCCACGATGTCCTAAATTGAGCATCATATGAATAAAATTTCAATTTTTCACAAGTATATCTAGTTATTTCCACCAAGAACTTATTATAGATTATCGAAGTATTTACTATATCCGCGAATTTGTATGGTATTGAAATGAAACTTGTTAGATGCGATTTTCTAGATTAGAGTTTCGGTGTGTTCATAAGCGCTGTAATTGGAAATAAAGCAAAAGTAGCAAAAAGTAGCAACTTTTTTAGAAAGAGCTTGTCATCTAGAACACATTTATCTTTGAATCATCTTGATAACAAGTGGAGTCTCGGGGAGCCACAAATCGGAAGCAAGTATTGTGGTATGCGATAATTTTCGCATACAACATGTTGGGAATACATGTATTTTGACAATTATATGATTCGGGCCACAATTTTTATAAGATTTCTGCTCCATATGTATGTACAAAAATGATTTAAAAAGTCCTTTACTTCTCACTTCAATGCTGTGCGATTTATTACTTCATAACTTTTGAGCATAGAAAATTTTCTTTTTTCAAGTTGAAATGACTATGACTGGAGAATGATTAATCGGAATGGGATAAAATTTTGACCAAAGATGCTTCAGAAAATGTCAAAATCGACCATTCATGTCCCATACTGCAATTACAATCTCGACTTTTGGCGCTCGATTAGGGTCACTCAGCCCACTGTGCAAGTGTTCCTGGTTGATGCGAATTCCGAAACAGGGTTGCCTTTCACATCTCTTCTTTTAATGGTATATTTGTTATATCAAGTAATCTTCCGGAAAGAGTGAAGTATTTTTTTCAAGGATTTTTTTTCAAGTGTTATTGTGAAACGTTTGTATGGTTTTTTGGGATTTGACGTTATTTTTTACTGTGTTGGAGTTTTTAGGGGTTTTTGTGAGACATTTGTATGTTTCGTGGAATTCTACTTTTTTTCACTTTTTGGTACCTATATATACGGGCAGAACGATACGCTTGTTTTATTTATTTATTTAATACAATAATGCTTTTTTGAAAGTCATAAATTACCTTCAATACAGTTTAAACAAACTGAAGTTACAATATACCAAAAATCTTCCACATATCCTTTGGATAACCAATGTACTTGGTCGCTCATATTGATTTCATATCTTTTTTTTTTCAAATGGAGCATATCCTTTTATATCCCCTCGAAATTCTGAATGCAGTGAAATTTTCCTTTAGAATGTGTTTTGAGATTTTTTTATTCTTTGTTTTTGGGATTTTTATGTACTTGGCGTTATTTTTTTTACTTTTTTGGAGTTTTTTTTGGGGACTTCACTCCTTTTTCTGAATATGCGTCAAACTGAACCCAAATAAAGATGAAATACCCCTGTCGAGTTCACGGCAATCGTAGGAATGAAGGAAATGTCCTCAGATAACTTATGTGATATAAAAATCCACTTGGATTTCCATCAGTCATCTCATCATTGGACGGCAATAGATTATCGAAATAAAGAATGAAGAAAAGAAGGGAAGGAAAGCGAATTCCCATGAACAAATATACGTGTGAAGAATTCCTAAAACTCAATTTTCCTTGACTGATAAGTTGGCGCTGAAAGCAGCTCAAAGCGCTCAAAGCAACTCACAGCGCTCAGAATAGCTCACGCCGCTCAAAACAGCCCACGATATTGTGCTGAACATGTCTTGTGCGGAAATTTCCAGTGTTTTCAAGGAATCATTGTAAAAAAATCGAAACAACATAGATCTTACAGACAGAGGAAACTTGCGTACAATATATTCAGGGTATCCAACAGAAATTTTTTTCGCAAAATAGAATTTGTACTGTTTAGCATGAAGCTAAAAATAGCTTTCCAGCAAAAATTTTTCGGTCACTCCTTTGAATCATTGTGAAAATTAGCAGATAGCAAAAGTTCCAAAAATTAGATCTCATTGAATTTTTTCGTGACCACAAAACGAACTACTGAAATGTCAGCAGAATAGAGTCCTTGGGGAATCAAATCGCCTTTCGTCATACTGTATATTGTACTGCATATAGTATGACAAAAGGCGATTTGAATTCTCCAAGAACTCCCTCCTACTGACATCTCAGTGATTCATTTTGTGGTTCCAGAAGGATTCAATGAGATCTAGTTTTTGGAACTTTTGCTATCTGGGTAAAGAGATGTCGAATATTTATCATGCAACAAAAAGATATACCTCCAAGATATCAGATTGAATATTCCTCAAAACTGTACAATATCACAGTAATTGAATTCTAATTCCATAATGAAGCGAAATTATTGCTTTTCAAAGAAATATATATACGAGTCTTTAGCATTGCGTAGCCAATGTCGCTCTCCGACTTGCAGATCATAAATAAATATCCACTTTGTACCTTTACTTCGTAACATGCATGTCAAATTATCTTCAGAAATATTTTTACCCTGATGAAAAACAACAGCTATAACTTTATAAAAGTGTTGTGCAATTATAATTTTTGAAGTTGGTACTGCTTTAATGTTTATATCTTCTACCTTTGTTGCTTCAACATTATTGTGATTAAACATCATCAATTGCACAATTACATATTGTTCTGACGCTGTTATGAATGATTTTTTAGTTTGTTGCAAGTTATTACAATTGTCACAAGAATCTTCGACAATTTTCTATGTTGAAAAATTGAACTTGAATATTTCTTGAAACTCAAATGATTTTTGTGAACTTGGAGGTAGCCCAAGACGTGTAACACAATTTGTACCAACAATATTCTCGGTATATTCACATTTCGTACATTCCGTTACGGTAGTTATTTGGTGCTTCACTAAATTTTTAATAGCCATTGAATTTTCGCAAACAGACGCGATGAGGTTTTCCTGCATCTTGTGAGTGATTATGCAAGTATTGTGGACCTGCAAGCTGTTTTAAAGCTATGATATCAAGGTTTTTTCGCGAATTGTAGTTCTGAATTGAAATATTTATGATGTCATTGGGGTCAGATAAAAGTAATTGTTTTGTCTTTGAAGCACAGTACAATATACACTGCATTACTGCATTCAAATGAGAAGAAACACCGTCAACATTAGGAAGACCCATTACGTTTAACGCGTGAGTTCCTGTTGATTTTTCATCAATATTTTGGCCCCTGGATTATATCCAATATCCTTATTCCTGAGTACCCAGGTGGAAAAGCTTTGTCAGTGAGTAAATTCTTTGAGTAAAATTACAGGTGAATCAAAAAACAGGAGGAAGGATGCAGGTATACTATACATCTGTATGTTACTTACCACCACGATCAATATCATCAGGTAGCGTAGAAGGAAAATGAAGAAAAGGCAGGAGTGCAGTGGATTGCATTGATTATATGCAAGTCCTTGAATTGAATAATACCACTATCAGATTCTTCCAACAGAATCATAGGTGGATGAAGGAAAAGCAAAAAGGATGTAGATGTACCATACATCTGTACGTTAAATCCTACCATGATCATTAGGTACCCTGATAACAAAATCCGAAAGGAAACTATAGAAAACGATTGATTCTGCAAAATATTGTATCGTTTTTTATCATGCCTATCGTAGTTGATTCTGAGACCGATAGGAATTCTATCGTTTTTAATGCGAATCAATCATACTCGGGTTTAATCGTTAGAAAACGATACGAAGTTTTCCGTTTCATATCGTATTTCATGATCATACCCGTGACTTATATGACATTAACGATATGAAATTTATAGTATCTTATGTGATGTTCACAAAGCCGTTTTCTATGGCATGTAATGTGAAACTTACGATGGACATTCAATCGTTGTCAATCACAAACTTGAGCAGTCGTGGTGCATGTGGAATGAATGATAGATAGTCTATCGTAGTTTATGTGATATTTCACATACCTGTTCTCTATCACAAGTAATGTGGAACTTATGAGGGACGTTTAATCATTTCCAATCACAAATTCATGCAATCGTGATGCATGTGGAATGAACAATAGACAGTCTATCGTAGTTCATGTGATATTTCACATATCTGTTTTTTATCACAAGTAATGTGAAACTTACAATAGGCATTCAATCGTTGCCAATCACAAATTTATGCAATCGTGATGCATGTGGAATGAACGATAGACAGTCTATCGTAGTTCATGTAATATTTCACATATCCGTTTTCTATTACAAGTAATGTGAAACTCACGATAGGCATTCAATCGTTCATCATCATGAAGTAATCAGTCTTACGACTGGTTTGATGAAACCCTCCACTCCTGTCTATTATCCGCCAAACGTTTGACTTCTACATATCTACTACATCCCTTGTCTCGTACGATTTGCTCCATATGACTTGCTCTAGGTCTACCTTCACCAGTTCTACCATTCATTTTCCTTTCCAATATTGTTTTCAATAAACTCTCATGCCGTAATGTGTGTCCTATGAGATTGCTTCTCCTTTTCACGATGTGTTTCAAAAGATTTCTTTCTTCATTTATCTACTTGAGTACTTCTTCATTTTCGACTTTGTCTATCCATTTTATTCTGAGCATCCTCCTATAACACCACATTTCAAAAGCTTCAAGTCTTCGTTGATCAGTTTTCCCCATTGTCCAAGTTTCGCAACCATAAAATGCTGTGCTCCAAACATAACTTTTCAAGAATTTCTTCCTTACTTCCAAGCTTATATTTTTTGAGCATAATAACTGTTTGTTTTGGTAAAAAGCCTGTTTCCCTCGTGCTATTCTTGCTCTTATATTTCTTTCGCTTTTGCCGTTTTCTGTAATTATGCTTCCTAGATATTTTAATTCTTTCACCTGTTCAATTGTCTCGGTATCTATTTTGATTTTCGTTCTCCTAGCTGTTTTCGCTGCTGTACACATCATGAATTTTGTTTTGTCTTTATTTATATTCATACAATAGTTCTCCAATAATATTGTTCTCATAGTGTTGAGAATATTTTCTAACTCAGTACTACTCGTGGCAAGTATAGCTATGTCATCCGCGAATCTCAACATACTTATATTTTCTCCCTGAATCTGTATTTTCGATTGAATTTCCTCCTTCACTTCGTTCATTGCTTCTTCTATATACAGGGTGTCCCATTTTAATTTTCATTTCGGAATAACTCAAAAACGAGGAGTTTTATAGGGAAATGTTTCCGACAGGAGTTGTGAGATTCCGAGGGGGACATCTGATGGTGACCTTGACTTTGGCCTTGGATCTCAACTCCAAGGTCATTCAGAGGTCAACTTTTGTTTCTCAAATGAAATGCCTGATTTTTGACTGCAGATTCAGATTTGACGTTGAAAAACAAGAAACTTTTGTCTGAATCATTTCTCCGAATTTCGCACAGATGGCGCTCTAATCGATAAAAAATGAGTTTTATGAAACACTCGTATTGCTTTCTGTGTAGAACGACATTTAACTCTTCAATGTTTTTTTTCAGCTTCTAAGGATTACCGTCGCCATTAGAGTTATCCAATGTGCACCACGAGGAGGTTGAGCGATCGGATCTTGCACATCTTTGTGGCCCTAAAAATTTGATGAAACCCTAAAGTCAAAATCCAAAGTAGTAAGATCCGGAGACCTAGCTGGGATTTTCCATCGACCAATATTGACAATTATGTCTGTTCGTAGTACCGTTACTGTGAATTGTTGCCAAATACAAGTACACAACAATACTTGTGTCCATCATGAACAAGAAAGTTCATACTAGAGCATTGTTTACAAACATAAGTGAAACGGAATGTTTAATATCCTTCATTCATTCACAAATTCTTTTCGATATACGATTCAAACTTGAAGATGATCTTCGATCAGTGTTGTGAAGGTCTCAATACCATGGATTATCCTTGGGGTGAAATACTTGATATTCTCCTGATAGTAGGAGAATGTCGACGTAATTACGCTGCAGCATCAAGATTGTATGGAGAGAGGTATCCAAATAGACGCCAGCCTTCACTTCAGGCGATACGCTCAATAGGAAAACGGGTTAGAAGAATGAATATCCCAAGAGTCAGAAGGCGTTATGATGGAAATCGTATGGATGCACGCTCAGTAGCCGTTTTAGGAATGGTGCACCTGAATCCTCACGTTATTACCAGAGAAATCCAGCACCAATTAGGTATCCCAAGATCAACGGCACACCGCATACTAAGATCTGGTAAATATCATCCTTAACACATTACATTGGTACAAGCATTAAGTGAAGATGATCTTAGACGTAGGGTTGAATTCGGTCAATGGGCCTCGGAGCAACCACCTGGTTTTTTCGATTACGTGATGTTCAGTGCTGAGGCAACATTTAGCAGTAACGGTGTTATAAACAGATATAATTGTCATTATTGGTCAATTGAAAATCCCAAAAGGCATCGACGAGTTGACAATCAACATCGCTGGACTCTGAATGTGTGGTGTGAGATTTTGTATGGTCAGATCATTGGTCCTTATTTCTTCCAAAATACTGTTAGGAAAGAAAATTATCTGCAATTGATTCGGGACAAATTACCAAAGATGTTTGAAGATGTTGATCTCTACACACTGAACAGGATGTGGCTTCAACATGATGGGGTACCACCTCATAACGCTGCAATTGTCAGAAATTTCTCAAACACATCCTACCCACACAGATGGATTGGTCGCGGTGGATAAATTGCCTGGCCGGCTAGGTCCCCGGATCTCACCCCTTTGGATTTTTACTTATGGGGTTTCATCAAAGATGTAGTTTATGAAAGACCACCAACGACCAGAGATGACATGAAACGCCGAATACGAACTGTCTGCTGAACAATTCCACGTCATGTGCTTTTGTCGTTAGAACCACATTCTCAGAGACGAATTAGGTTATGCCAACAGGTCAACGGTGCAAATATCGAACATTTGATACGGTGAATTTTCATACATATTGCAGAGCGTTTGTCGTGAAAAATTACACACCTTCACAGTCCAGACAATCGGCCCTTTTCAGGGCCACATAGATGTGCGAAATCCGATCGCTCAAACTCCTCGTGGTGCACATTGGATAACTCTAATGGCGACGGTCATCCTCAGGAGCTGAAAAAAACACTGGAGAGTTAAATGCCGTTTTACACAGAAAGCAATACGAGTGTTTCATAAAACTCATTTTTTATCGATTAGAGCGCTATCTGTGCGGAATTCGGGAAAATAATTCAGACAAAAGTTTCTTGTTTCTCAACGTCAAATCTGGGTCTGCAGTCAAAAATAGGGAATTCAATTCAAGAAACAAAAGTTGACCTCTGAATGATCTTGAAGTTGAGATCCGAAGCCAAAGTCAAGGACACCATCAGATGTCCCCCTCGTAATCTCACAACTTTTGTTCGAAACATTTCCCTCCCAAACTCCTTGTTTTTGAGTTATTCCGATATAAAAATTGAAATAGGACATCCTGTACAAATTGAAAATCAGTGGCGATGATGAGCATCCTTGTCTCACCCCTCTTCTTATTTGTGCTTCCCCTCCCTGACCCTCTATGTCTATTTTTGCACTTTGATTCTTATATAATTCGTATATTATTCTTCTATCTTTATAATATATTCCCACCTTCTTCAGGATCGCAAACATCTTCTCCCACTCCACATTGTCGAAAGCCTTTTGTGTATCTACAGAACCTATGTACACAGATTTCTCCAGCGCTATCCTCTTCTCTATTACTGCCCTAAGTGCTAAAATTGCTTCTCGCGTTCCCCTATTTTTTCTAAAACCGAACTGATCTTCTGCCGATCTACTCTCTATTTTATTTTCCATCCTCCTGTATATAATTTTGGTCAGTATTTTCGAAGCATGTGAAGTTAAACTGATCGTTCTGTAGTTCTCGCATTTGTCTGCCCCTTGTTTTTTCGGGATAGCGACAATTTTATTCTTTTGGAAATCTTCCGGTACTTCTCCTTCTTTGTACATATCTCTAATCAATTCAAACAGTGCGTCACGAGTTCCTTCACTGGAGGCTTTTATAAGGTCCGCACTTATGCCATCTATGCCTGGCGCTTTATTATTTTTCAATTCTTCCGAAGCCTTGTCGAATTCTGATCTCAATATCGAATCTCCCAATTCTTCCTCATCTACATCCTCCTCCTTCTTTAAAAGTGCTATATCGTCGTTTCCTCTTTACAAGTCTTCCAAACGATTGATCCACTGTTCTATTTTCTCTCCCGTTTTTATGAATTGTCGTCCTAGAGAGTTTCTAATCTCACCGCTTCTAGATTTCATTTGTCCGGAGAATCTTTCAATAATCCTATATCCTTCATCTATTGTTCCTAAATGCAATCTTATTTCTATTTCCTGACATTTCTCTTCTAACCACTGTTCTTTTGCTTCCCTTGATTCTCTTATTATTTTATTTCTCAATGATTTGTATCGTTGCTGGCCTTCTTGGCTATCATTATTTTTGTATTTTCTTCTTTCATTTATCAATTCTGAAATTTCTCCCGTTATCCATGGGTTTTTAGGTTCTACTCCATTATTCTTCAAAGTCTTATCCGCACATTCTCTTATATTCCCCTTCATCTTTGTCCATCTCTTCTCTATTCCCAAGTCTTTCTCTTTTTGATCTCCCAATTTTTCATCCAACATTTTCTCGAATGCCTCATGTGTTTGTTTTTGCTCGAGGTTCTTCAAATTCCATCTTCTCTGCATTTTCCTTTTTTTTCAAAGATTTGAATTTCAGAGAACATTTCATCATCAACATATTATGATCACTATCTATATCTGCACTGGGATAAGTTTTACAGTTTTTCACTTGGTTTTTCAATCTTCGTTCCACTAATATGTAATCGATTTGGTATCTTGCTGTATCTCCTGGCATTCTCCGAGTGTAGATTCTTCTCGGAGGATTTTCAAATAAAGTGTTTGTGATAACCATCTTATGATTTTTACAAAATTCGACTAAACGTTGTCCTCTATCGTTCCTCCTCCCTAACGCAAAATCTCCTATTATGTTGTCCTCTCTCCCTTGTCCTACTACCGCATTCCAATCCCCCATCACTATCAAATTCTCTTCTCCCTTCACATATCCTATCACTCCTTCTATTTCTTCGTACGTTTTTTCAATATCTTCCTCCGAATATGCAGATGTGGGCATGTATACTTGGACTACGACTGTGTCTACTGGTTTTGTTCTGATTCTAACCATCATCACACGTTCATTATGTTGCAAATAATTTTCTATTCAATTTCCTACTCTTTTATGCATTACAATTCCTACACCTGCTTGACCGTTCTTTGATCCTGTATGAATTATTCTATAATCCCCACTCCAGAAATCGCCCTCTTGTGGCCATCTCATTTCGCCAATCCCCATTCCGTCTATATTCAACCTATTCATTTCTAATTTCAAATTTTCTGATTCTCCCGCTTGCCTCAGTGATCTAACGCTCCGACTCTAAGAATGTTGTTTCTTTCCCCTATCCTATCCTTCGGTCTTCGTTCTTTGCTGATGAAGCTCCCTCGAGCAGCCTCCACCCGGAGATCCGAACGGGAGACTAGTTCACCTCCAGAATATTTTACCCGAGAGAGCGCCATCATGTATTTATTAATTTGTTCGTTTGTTTTTGTTACATAATATTCCAGGTTAGGGAAAGGTTTCATTTCCTCGGGAAGTATCGAGACATGTCAAGGAAGGTAGTTTCCGCTTGCTTTCCTTCCGTTTTGGCCGATGTTTCTGGCATGAGGATGATTTCATTTTTCTCAGTTTGTATTCTTTCTCTTGAGTAGTTCATCCCACTCGAAAAAAAGATCCAACTCTGAGATACTTTTCCTCCCCACCACGTAAAGGGAGCAGGTACGACCAGGGATGGATAAAAAGGATATCAAGGACAGGTATCATGAATATCCCCCTGGAAGACCCGCAATCATCCACGGGGAGGCATTCAATCGTTGCCAATCACAAATTCATGCAATCGTGATGCATGTGGAATGAATGATAGATAGTCTATCGTAGTCTATGTGATATTTCACATACCTGTTTTCTATCACAAGTAATGTGAAACTTATGATGGACGTTCAATCATTGCCAATCACAAATTTATGCAATCGTGATGCATGTGGAATGAACGATAGACAGTTCATCTCAGTTTATGTGATATTCCACATACCTGTTTTCTATCACAAATCATGTGGATTACTATGAACTATTGGCACGATAGATACTTATAAGGGACAGATGGTCAAAAATTCCTTAGTGTAGTAGGATATATTATTATGTGCTGCCACCTAGCCAGGAGCGGTGGTACAATAGTCGCTGCAGCAAGGCGTACGTGTAGTCAGTTACGTTCGACCATCCTAGTCGTACACATGTCATTCGATTCTTCTATTTAATTCAATAAATATACCGATTCTTCATTCCATATCCGTACGTGTACTTTATGATTCCTCATACCACAGTTTCAGAAGTGGGATTGGAGAATCGGAAATCTTATGTTCATTTTATGCAATCCAGTATGAGAAAAGAAAATTAATCTATACGTAGATCGAACGTGGTCGTGTATCCAAGATGGACGCGTGGCATTTTCGTATGCAGTGATCATAAAATTCGATAATTTTTTCTCCTTCCGTCACGTTTGTGTAGAACATAAAAAAATGTGTGAAGAGTTGATCCAGATCGTGTGAAATTAGCTCATCATGGAAAATTTGGGACAAATTCCATGGTTTGTGAGAGAACATTGCTCGTGCGTCGAAAGCAGTCATTAAAGCGTTGCATTTGTTTGTATTCCAAGAGGAAGGTGATAGGAATAATCGACAACGGCTACGTGATTTTTCGGGTTTTGAATCTGCCGAAAATTCTGAGCTATGCAACGGAAAAATCGTATGGGCTACAGAAAGATTAGCATTTCCGGATTTCGTCGCGATCTGTAATTTGTTGAACCTTGATTATGATGGTGGAGCTGAAGTGATTGCGAAAAAAATATGTTCGACATCAATCGATATAAATCAATTGGTTAATCAAGCTGCGAGAGAAGACAAGGAAGAAGATTCAACATCAGACGAAAGTGAAATGGAAACAGCGGCTTCGGCTTCTGAATCTGTTCCAAAATTTACATTTGAGCTTTCGCGACATAGAAGACACTATTCGTACTTTTTCGGGTGACGACACATATCCAATTAAAACGTGGATCATGGACTTCGAAGATAATGCTATCCTTTTGGGTTGGAACGATTTGCAAAAGTTATTATTTGCCAAAAAACTGTTAAGTGAGCTAGCTAAATTGTTTTCGAGAAGCGAGTGAGGAGTTACATCTTGGAAAATTTAGAAAAAAAGATTATTACAAGAATTTTCAGTGAAAACAAATAGTGCTCAGTTGCATCAAATGTTGAGAGATCGCGTAATGAAAAAAGAGGAGTCTGTTCAAGAGTATTATTTAGTGATGCGAGAATCGGCCGCTAGAGGTCAGATTGAAGAGGATGCTTTGATTCAATACATTGTTGATGGCATACCGGAAGACGTGACTAGTAAGTCATCATTGTACGAGGCGGAAACTTTGAAGATTTTGGAAAGCAAGTTGGAGGTGTATGATCAAATTCGCAAAAAAATAAAAGCTGAAAATTCGAGAAAAATCGAAGTTTCAAAAGCAGCTCAACCCAATCGAGTTAATATTAATAGATCTAGTGAAAAAATGCTATCAAGTGATCCAAAATCTATTAATAATAAGTGTTACGATTGTAATTCGTCTGGACACATCGCATCTCAATGCGTTAAACCCAAGCGTGAACGCGGCAGTTGCTACCTATGTGGTTCTACGGAGCACCAACGGAAATCGTGGCCTCAGCAGCAGATGGCGTCAACATCGCAAGCAGTTTCGTCTCCATCGCAGCAAGAAACAACAACGCATTTGATTCAATCGGAATTGGATATCGTACCAGCGTACACAGTGGAGGTGACTTTGGAAATAGGAAACAAAGTTGCTATCCTTGATTCAGGTAGTCCCGTATCGTTTTTAAAAGTAGATGCAATTCCAGATCATGTAAATATTTCGAAAAATATCAATCACATTGAATTCAATGGTGCTAATCAAAGCAAAATAATTTTTTCAGGTCGTCTCAAACAATTATTAAGAATAAATGGCATCGAGATTTATATTGAATTTTATGTAGTTCCGTCTAATACCATGTGTCATGATTGCTTATTAGGACGTGATTTTATCTCAAATGAAAGAATTGTAGTGAATTTTGGAAAAATTGTAGAAATTTACAAACGAAAATCCATTGACCCGTGTTCAAAAATGTTAGGAATTCTGCAAATTGATGCGATCAATGATTTGACTGAAAAACCGAACTTAATAATCAACGAGGAAATTGACTTGGAAATGAGAAATCAGATTGAGAATATCATCCATTGTCATTATTTAGAAGCACCTAAACCTGAAATTCCTGAAACTCAATTAGAAATGGAATTAGTACTGAAAGCAAATCATCAGCCATTTTATTATAACCCTAGACGATTGTCCTTCACTGAAAAACAAGCGGTTGATGATATAATTAAGGATTTATTGAATCGAAAGATAATTCGTCCTAGTACATCTCAATATTGTAGCCCCGTTGTCTTGGTCAATAAAAAATCCGGCGGATTAAGAATGGCCATAGATTATAGAAGTTTGAATAAGATAACGGTACGAGATGTTTTTCCGATACCACGAATCGAAGATCAGATTGACAGTTTACACGGTAAAATTTATTTCACTCGTTTGGATTTGAAAGACGCCTTTCATCATATCAGAATTAAAGAGAGTTCGATTCCGTATACATCTTTCAGTACGCCGTTTGGTCAATATGAGTACATTCGAATGCCATTTGGCTTAGCAAATGGTCCATCATTTTTTATTCGTTTCATTAATACAGTATTTGAATTGTTATTAGAGGAGCGTAGAATTTCAATTTATTTAGACGATCTACTAATTGCTACTGAAACAATCGAAGAAAATTTAGAAGTCTTGAAGTCTGTTCTGGACTTGATGGTGAAGAATTGTTTAGAATTGAAGTTCGAAAAATGTTCGTTCCTTTCGACCGAAATGGATTATTTAGGATATCAAATTAGTGCGGATGGCATAAAACCTAACAAAAATCATATCGATGCAATTATTAGATATCCAATACCAACAAATATCAGAGAGCTTCAAAGTTACATCGGATTAACTTCATATTTCAGGAAATTCATTCCCAATTTCGCAACTGTTCTTGCACCTCTTTTTGCAAAACTTAGAACCGAAGCAATATTCGAGCTTGATGAAGAGTCAATGAAATCTATTGAAAAATTAAAAGCGGCGCTAACATCTGAACCAGTTCTATCTATTTACTCGCCTACAGCAGAAACAGAATTGCATTGCGATGCAAGTAAACATGGGTTCGGTTCTGTTTTGATGCAACGGCAGAAAGATGGAAAGTTCCATCCAATTTGTTACTTTAGTAAACGTACTTCGAAACATGAATCTAACTATCATAGTTTTGAGCTCGAAGCTCTAGCAATTGTACATTCTTCAGAACGATTTAGAATATATTTACATGGTATTCCTTTTAAAATTATTACCGATTGCAACAGTTTGAAATTAACTCTAGAACGAAAAGAAATCAATTCGCGAATTTTACGTTGGTCTTTAATACTAAGAAATTACAATTATACCTTGGAACACCGAATCGGAGATCGCATGAAACATGCCGATGCTCTAAGTAGAGCTTATGATGTATTAGTTATGGAAGAGAACAGCTTTGAGAAAAATTTGGCTGTATTACAAAATTTAGATGAAGATATTTCCGAAATACGTGCAAAATTGGAAAAGAATGAAGATAAACATTTTGAGTTAAGAAATGGTGCAGTCTATCGAAAAATGGACGAAAAATTGTTATTTTATGTACCTCAATCCATGGTAGATAATGTTATTCGGCTTGGTCACGAAGCAATCGGTCATCAAGCAGTGAATAAAACTGTAGAATACCTAAACAGAACATACTGGTTTCCAAAAATGAAAGAGAGAGTAAGAAATTATATATTGAATTGCATAAAATGTATAATTTATAGTAATAATAGTAACAAAAGTGAAGGTAGACTGCATTGCCCACAAAGAAAGAAAATTCCATTTTATTGTATTCACATAGACTTTTACGGTCAATTAGAAAAAACTGGACATCGTCACAAACACATTTTCGAAATTATTGATTCTTTTACCAAATTTGTAAAACTGTATGCGGCTGCAACTACGAGTGCAAAGGAAGCAATAAGGCATCTGAAATCTTATTTTGCTGCCTACAGTAAGCCGGTAGAACTGATTTCTGACCGAGGTGGTGCATTTACTGCTAATGAATTCAAACAGTTTATGAATGAATGTCAAATACAACATGTGTTGATCGCTACCACTACACCTCATGCGAATGGTCAGATCGAACGAATCAACAGATCACTCACACCAATGTTAGCGAAATTATCAAAGTCGACTAAAACTTGGGATGATATTTTATCAAACGTTGAATTCGCGTTTAATAATTCAATTAATCGAGCTATAGGGACAAGTCCTTCAAAATTATCATTTGGAACTGACCAATTAGGTGGTATACAAGATGATTTGCAAATGATTCTGCGGGCGCGATTATCAGATGAAAATGATTTGAAAACTCTTAGAGATACCGTATACTTTAACATACAAGAGGCTGGTGATTATAACAAACAGTATTATGACAAACGTCATAAAACTCCCACGTCTTATAATGTCGGTGACTGCGTTGTAATGAAGAATGTAGATGTAACTCCGGGAGTGAATAAAAAATTATTACCCAAATTTCGCGGACCATATGAGATTAAACGTGTTTGAGACAACGATCGATACGTGGTAACCGATCCAAGAGATCATCAAATTACTCAAATACCATATGAAGGTATATGTTCGGTAGACAACATGAAACCCTGGTTCAAACCGAATGTTCGTGAACAGTTGGAACGTAAAATTTATACGTATTAAACCGTATCATAAAGTTTATTGAGCGAGTAAATCCTCTGGTGAGCTTGATTTTAGTAATTTCATAACGTTAGAAGATTCAATGAAAGTCAATAAGCCTTGATCAATGATTGTTAATGGAAAAAAAAACAATTATCTTTATGATTTGTTCATGTAAAGAAGCGAATTGTATCTTATGTCATCTCCATTTATGTTAGTTCGCTTAAATTCATTTGCTCATGTCAATTTATGAGTTATGTTCGATATCAAATTTATGATTTTTCATAGAATGAATATATGTTCATGTAAGGTTACAATACACCAAGCCGATTATCGGTCAGAATGAGAAGAACACCAAAACCGCTTGGCGCACTTTCCTGTGAAATTTTGGTGCATATAGGGTTTCTGAACCAAAATGTTACCAGCATTATCAAGATTGTGTTTGGGGAGATTACGGTTGCTTTTCGGTAGAAATGAAAAAAGTTACCACAAATCAGAAAGCGCACTCTTCGGTCAAATACCAGTCCGTGAGAGGTTATGGACCAAAATATCACCACTTTTGCAAGAATCCTAATCGGCGGCATTTCGGTCGCTCATCGGCCAGGATGAGAAACAATACCAAAACCGCTTGGCTCACCTTCCTGTGAAATTTCGGGGCATATAGGGTTTGAACCAAAATGTTACCAGCATCATCAAAATTTTGTTTGGTGACATTGCGGTTGCTCCCTTGTCACAGCGCATAAAATTACCTGAAATCAGAAAGCGTACTCTCTGCTCAAGTACCAGTCCGTAAGAGGTCATGAACCAAAATATCATCGCTTTGTGAAAAATCCTGATCAGCGGCTTGTCGGTCGCTTGTCGGTTAGAGTGAGAAAAGAATCGATTTGTAGAGATAATTAAATTTATTAATCAATTTTTCAAGATATTAAAGAACAATCTTAATAGAAAATTATCTGACAAATAATAAGTATCATGACGGACATGGAGTTTGCGCTTATGAGTAACAAATTGAGTAGCACCTACATTCTTTACATCGATACATATTCGTATATGGAACAATGCTTCCAATGAAAAAAAAAACGTCTCTTTCAGTTTTTACGCACTTAAAATAAAATAACGATGAGTATTTGCACTCGTGATCAAAAATTAAATCAAAATCAACATTCATATAGACATATATCTACCGGAACTATATATTCAATAAAAATCAAACGTTCTTCAATATATCTTAATCACTTTAAACAAGATGATGATGATGCACAATAAGTTCGCGCTCCTGAGCAAAAATTGGGGTTGAACCAACTTTTCTGTTTCCACGAAATCCATGTATTGAATTATGAATGTGATAAACATGGAACGTGTTTTCCAGTTCATCTGAATAATTCAAACAAGATAATGATGTGCATTTATCGGGATAGCAGCGACCCTCCAAGATGAAGCGAGAACCATTGGTTAGAAAAGAATACGAACTACATTACTCTGACAAATCATCAAGAAATGCAGCAATAACATCAAAATATCGCTTTATACAGACCTTCCTCAATCGATAAAGATGGTCTGCAGCGATATTTCTATTTCATTGCTTCATTTCCTGATATTTTGTCCGAAAAAAATTCAGGTCCGAATTGCATCGTCAGGCATTGCTGGGTATCCCATCAAGTTCACACCGCCGAGTAAAAATTAAATCTGAATCAACCTATATATCGATGTATGAAACTATGCATATTATAAATATAAAATATCTTCTTTCATTGATTTGACGAACTTAGAATATGTATCTTCTCACAGCCACGCCTGCATTCACAGTCGGTGTATTCAGTCGGTGCAATTTTTGAAGTTGTTCAAGTTGTGGAAGTAAATACAAGAACTGTTTAGTGGAAATTCAAATACCCACCTGATTACATGTTTCCCTCATCTACGCGAATTTTCACTATGAACATCTTACCTGCTATAAAAGATTCAATCATCCTTTCCTTTGCTTTTTTTCTATTTCTTTCGGACTTGAATGCATTCCGCACCCGAACCTTCACAAAAATCTCTGGATCATCTTTTTTTTTGTACTTGATTTTTTTAGATTTCTGCATTTTGTTGCAAAGTACTGTAAATTGTTAAAATCTATATTGAATCATCGTACGTACATAGTTTACGTGTAAAATTATGACAAAAGCACGTCAAAGGGGACAAAAGAGTGTATTACCCAAACAGCACATGAAGTATCGCATATTAATTTTTCAAACTCTAAAATGGTTCATTATAAACTTACTCACAACTACTGTGCTGTTTAGGTGAGATCAAAAGGATAGCCGATGCAAAAAGTGGTGTATCCGTGAATGAGAAATGAACAAACAAATAAACAATCCCACACAGCAGTCGTTATATAAAATATAACGAATAAAAAACACTGTATTATACAACGCAAATGAACGTATTAAGATACCAGCGCATAGGTAGCTCTATCTGGTGGCATTTGCGTTTGGCCGAAAAAACTCGAAACTGGACTTATAAAGAGGTCTGAAATATTCAGGGATGAATCTTCGAAGGTTATTCTAGCGAGAACTCATTTTTTTGGCTGTTTTTCAAGAGACTAGTACCGTTTAGAAACATGGAAAATTACCCATATGTAACCTTTTTTTTTCTTGTTTCTTTCATCACAAACCTTTATACCATCCTTTGCCTTGAATTTGTACATGCTTTGAGATAGAGATGGGCGATGTTTGAAAACATCGATGTTTTGTATAAAAAATTATCTAGTTTTTATCAAAATTATATATGATTCGATAAAATTCAAATATACAAACATTGATGTTTGCAAAACATCAATGCGTTGTATTGCGGCACAACAAACATCAAAAGTATTATCAAATTCTCCTTCACTTCACAAGTATAATGAAATATGATACGAGATTGACGGAAGGAAAGTGGGGATATAGCAAGTAAGACAAATCATCAATTCATACCTTTAATATTCGCGTAATCTTCTGAAGTAATAACCTGCTTATCAGGATATAATTTGGATTTTCTTGCGATCAAGTTATGTCTCACTTCCGGAGGCCAATATCCTTGAACAATATAATTGACTCTTCTCCTCATGGTTGTCGTGGTTATTGCGTTCAGCATACTTTTGAAATCCATAAAAACACCAGGTAGCACTTCGACCTGCAAGATACAAAATAACCGTGAAAACAATCAAACACATGTCCATTCAAAACTTCCTTTTTTTTAAAAGTCGATTAAAAAAGTAATCATGCACGGAACAGAATGAATAAATTTCAATTTCATTTCAAATTAGAATGTGGGTCATTCCATATGGAATCACCAGAAAAAAAATTTGGCACAGCACTATTTTACACTTCAATGAGACTTGGTCATGGAGAATTGAGGAAAAGAGTACGATCGAGATCGGTTTTCTCCAACGGAAAGTGGCCTAGAATTGGCGTCTAGGTAGTTGGTATTTGATGGCGCTCGCGAGGGTCGAAACCAGAGTCTCATCACTAATCTATAATAGATCAGTGAGTCTGAATGGTTAATCATTTGGTTTCCATGGTTATTCAGTAGTACCTACTGGTAAACACGTACAACAGCGCGACTTTTGAAGCCAATCTAGGATACGTTTTCGGGGGCACTTCAAAGTGTTGCGATCGTACCCCAGCAAACACAAAGACGTCGGCCGACTGCCGGTAGAATGTTGGCATCGTCGGATAACTGCTGGCAGAGGTAACCATGCAACGGATCAATGTTGGTATGACTGTGTTCATCCGGAATGAAGGCGGGCTATCATTGTACCGGCAGTGAAATGGTTTTGGAATTTAGGCATCGAAAACCTTCCATCGGCCCAGTGATGAACCATAATTTGGAAATCGAGTGAATCTCTGAATGCGAACGTGAGCTGAAAAAAATCAAATTTCATATGTCTAGGAATATAAAACAGCAGAATAAATGGATAGTCCAATGTGTCTGCGGACGTAGATACTTCTTTGATTTATTGTTCGGCTGATCCAGTTGTGAAGTGTGCGCAATGCATATTGCGCAGTTATTATACATATATCCTTTACGTGTGTGATGCACAAAGCAGCTAGCGGTGATCAGTGCGAAGACGTGAGTGATGTACAAAAGAGTGAAGTATATTCCATACCAATAGATAGATATATAAACATGGATAATTTGTCGAAAAGCACCAGGTGAGTGAATATTCAGTAATTAATTTCTGTTTCTGATCAACAGATTGATTCCTATGTAATTGAGATCTAAATGTTAGAGAAATACTTCCACCAAACATAACCTAAAATATTGATACAGTAACATCGTTGATTCTTTTGGTGCGGATTGCATCTTGAGATCATTTTTCTGTGTTATATGAATGAATAATATAAAATCGAGTCCAACAGTATGATACCAAACACCTAAAATGTGAAAATTTGAAAACCGCAAATTTGAGGTTAGCTTTGTCGAAAGAAATTCTCAAACATTCAGTTGTATTGCTGTAAACACATTCAGCACTTTGATTGTTTCTCATCACACGGCCAAAAAGAGAATTGTAAAAATTGATTGTATATAAAGCGACAACGTGTCGCTCCGAACTTTTAAAGCGAAAATTTCACAACAAAGTATGTAATATTGTCCATACCAGAATAGAACTATCGCATTTACGTTCGAAACCGGAAATTTTCTCGCTCATTTTGCTTTCAGTGCATATACGCTATAAGAAAAATAAACACAACTCGTGAAATTCATAATTCAAAGCTTTGAAGCACACTGTTATTGTGGTATGTACAGAAATTTACAATTTCCTTCTTTCCGGGTGTGCATGACAAATTTGAAACATTTTAGGGTAACCTGAAAAGACATTGTACGTTTTTCACGAAATTTCGTATGTGTTTCATGTAAAATAATATCTTCGAAAATGAATTGATATATCAATTTATTCTCTTTCCTGATAAACACATGTACATCGGCCAACATTCGGCCGTCCCGACTCCGACGTTTCCCCGTCGTTTTCAGGCTTCGGCTGACTGACGGCCAACGAAAGTGTATTTGTTGGAATATGCTTATATTTTCAATAATACAGATGATCTAATGTGTCTTTTTGTTTCAAATAGTGATAAATATACCTGTATATTTCTATGTAGGTTTTAACAGATTTTTTTGCTGTATTCAACCATGAAATTTGGTAACTACTACCAAATACTTACAACCGTAATGAATGCTCTTCTCAATCGTAGTTGCAAAATAATTGCGTTTCAGAACAAAACTTCCTCAATTCCTCGTTATGTGCCATTGAAGCCTCCTTAATAACTCTTAATACTCTTGTGTGAGACGGAAAAATAAGGCAATTTCCAGTTAAATTTTTCCATTCAGTATCGTAAGATAGGATAGGTAAATATTTTACATTGATATAATCTGTATTATGTGAGCAATATAACATGAAAACAGCGCAAAAAATATCTTAACGAATATTTCAATATTCTGGTTTGGCAACCAGAAACTGAAATTCTAATTTTTTATATTACACATCCATATAACAATGAAAAAACATTAATATTTGCTGTTCGGGTTGCCAAGATACATGTTTAAGCTGGAAAATCAAGGATGATCAAAAACCGAGTCATCACTTCGCAAAAGTTATCAGTTACAACAACTTAACTACAAAGATGTTAACTTACAAAGATGTTGTACAAATTCATAAGTCTCTTGAAATTCACTAATATTTGTATCTTTTCGATTGAGTATTCAGAGAATATCGTGATGTGATCAATTTCGGTATTTTTGGTAACATAAGAACTAATATTTCATTTTTCTGATGTAATATGGATTTATCAAACTGATCTTTATGTAAAATCCTTGTAATTTAGTTACAAGAGGCGAAGTTAAGAATCGAGTGTGAAGTATCAAAAATCATCCTCACGTTGTATGTTATCGAATTCGTGATCGTAGTACTTCATATAAAATCAGATTGAACTATAATTTCGAATTTTAGTCATCAGATTTTGTAAAGAAGAATTCAGTCTCTGAACTTTTATTGTGTTCCGTCTTGCGTGACTCTTAAAAAAGAAAAATCGTTTGATGTTCTTAACGAAATGATGACAGTATTCCCAAACGTCTCCTTATTCCCTCTCATATGGATTCATATGGATTTGTCATCAAATATCATGAAAATAGATATCATTGTATGCTTTTCAATTTTCTTTAAGAATCTACCTTTCTGATTCACTTATTGCCATTTTTTGGCTTGATTATGTAGTAAAGTGTTTGTTCAAAAAATTCCAAATCGAGAATATAAACGTTAAATCAAAAACAGAAAAAAATTTTCGTTCAATGTATACATATATGTGAACAAAAACACAAATGCATCACAAAAAGTCAGTACATTTACCAGAGTCGAGTGATAAAATTGCGATTCAAACAATTACAATTAGGTAAGCGGGTAATTGAGTGGCTGTGCGATTATATTACTTTGGCGTCACTCTAGTAACAAAATGATTTTTCATTCAAACACACAATGCATCTGGATATATAAAAATTCATTTCCATATAATTACTTTGAAGAAAAAAGTGACTGAACAGATGATAAGTGTTTTCATAATTTCCAATGCTTTCCAGATCTAAGTCATTTAAGCAGTACAGTCGGAGTTATCGTTACAAATCAATCAAAAAAGGGATGAGCAATACTTTGAAACTTTCTGAAATAGATCAGATTGGCGACAAGTCATTTCATCAACTTTTACCAAATACTGCTTCTTCGCTAACTTCAACTATACCTCAACAAAATTCCGAAAATTATGTCTCAAACAGCATATCTGAGACTGGAAAAGATACTTCTAATAATGAAATGATCGTCAACAATGATTTTGCCATCAATAACAGTGATAATCATCACTACAGCGACAATGATGATGATGATGATAATGATTGTTCAAGAAGTGAAATTTCAATACAAAATCTTGCGTTTGTTGAAAAAAATGATCATTGTGAATTACGTAATCAAAAAACTTGTTATAACAGTGACGCTAAAAATTTAGAAAATGAAGATAATTCTGATGTAGCCATATCAGATTATAATAGTTCAGAGGATAATTTTGATGACAAAAATGATGAATCAGCAGCATTTTTGACGTCATGGGCAATTAAAAACAATATCACTCATACATCTTTGAGTCAACTACTGTTGTGGCTTTCTAACGAACCAGATTTGAAAACTTTACCGAAAGATGGTCGAACTCTTCTTCAAACTCCTAGAAGAATCAATGTAGAAAAATGCGGTGAAGATGAATACTATTATGCTGGCGTAATTGAAAAACTCACAGAAATCACCAAAAAATATCCTGGCTGTTCAGAAATGCAATTAGATTTTAATGTCGACGGATTGCCGTTGTACAAAAGTTCCAAAGTATCAGTTTGGCCTGTTTTATGTAGAATATACAATCTGCCCAATGAACCTATATTTGTTGTCAGTATTTACTGTGGTAAAAGAAAACCGGATATAAAATTATTGCTTGATAATTTAGTATCAGATCTAATCATATTAGAACAAGGTATAAGGTATTGAAAACAAGATTGTCACTGTGTCTGTAAGAACATTTTGTTGTGATACTCCTGCGAGAGCTTTGATGAAAAACATTATCAATCATAATGGACGAAAAGGGTGTGATAAATGTGAAGTTCAAGGACTATATCATAAGAACAGGATTGTTTTTTTGAATCAGAAGGCAAATGAACGCACTCATGAAAATTTCATATCGAAAACTGACGAAGCTCACCATCGTGGTTTCAGTCCTTTAGAGAATTTAAAAATAGATATGATTACATCTTTTCCTGGTGACTACATGCACTGCATTTGTTTAGGCATAATGAAGAAGCTATTATTCATTTGGATTGAGGGAACAATATTCAAATTGAGTAAACATGACATTCATATATTAGATTTACATATCAACGCAATAATACAGTATTGGCCATTAGACTTCAATCGAAGACCACGATCTATCAGTGAATTAAAATACTGGAAAGCAACTGAACTTCGACAATTCCCACTGTATATTGGGCCTGTAATATTGAAAGATATTTTACCTCCAGATATGTATGCTAATTTCCTCTTATTAAGATGTGGAATAGCAATATTATTGGATGTGAATATGAATAAGAATTATAACAGTTACGCCGATTCACTGCTTCGAATTTTTGTAAATCACGCCAGTCAATTATATGGGCAAGAATTCTGTGTTTATAATGCACATAATTTGATTCATCTGTCAAAAGATGCAGCAAGTTTCAACACTCTCGACGCTGTCGAGTTCGACGCAGTTGTTTCCCTTTTGAAAATTTTTTGAAGACCCTGAAATCAGCAGTTAGGAAATCAAATCATCCACTTCAACAGATCCTGCGACGTTTGAAAGAAAAAGAAGTAAATCAAATTTCTCTTGAGAACGAAAGTCATTCCTGGAGGATTGTAGGAAAACCTGTAAAACACTCTGTTCCAAAAGTAGTGGAAACTATATTCCCTAATGGCGAATTTTTCACAAAACTAATACATAAAAATTTGATCTTATCCCAAAACGATGGTGATAACATAGTGATGTTGAAATCTGTTACTACAGATATAATCAGAATATTATACTTTGTACGAAGTGACAAACACTATTTCATAGGACAGAAGTACTCTAATGTTGGTGAATTTTTCCACTATCCAGCTCGATCGTCATTTTGGTCAATCTTTCAATGTAACGATTTAGATTATACAATTATTTATCATCCAATAGAAGACATATTATGTAAAGGTGTATTTCAGCCTTACAAGAAGTCTTTTGTATTTTTTCCTCTGCTACATTTATTGTGAAGAAAGTTCTCTTCTATATTATATATTGAATACCACGAGAATGGAAATATCTACAGGAACGAAGTAAAATAATTGATATAATATTTTATTTCAGCCATTTTTGGCTTGACATTAATTCAATCGTCGTTATGTTACAGAGATTTTTACGTTGTGGAATTCACAGAGGAGAAAGATCAGGAAAATAACATTCCTGTCGCAATTGTACCTGTGACATGGTTATTAAATGATGAAAATGATGAAACTTTTTGTTTATGGCCTTCCTGTAAAACTGATTATGAGCGAATAAAAGCTGTTCAAAAAAAGAAGGTTTTCGATAAGGATACGTGTGAACGTTTACCTGTTGAAATAATTTGTAAAACATGTAAGTAAATGTTTCATTTCAAACAAAAAATTTTAAAAGCACTTTTTATGGTTTTTTTAAAAAAAATAACTATCCAACATATATTTTTGCAAATTGCAGCGTTTATTGTTCACGTATTGAAGAATTCAAGTTAATTTTTCGGTGCAATTATATGAAAGGTTGAGTAAGGTATAGCAGCAAACATGAAAGTGTTTCCGAAAATTGTTCCTGCACGACGTGCACTCTAGCATCTCGTAAACTTGTCTGAAAAATACGAAAAGAAATTTTCCTTGGAGTATATGAATGTAGTTTGTACATATACCTAAAGAATTAATTATTCTGTCCGGAGAAGTTGGAAAAATCACGATTTGGAAAAAAAATTGTTTCCTGCACACGCTGTTAACATGTTTTTGATTATGAAAGCTCTTTTTGAATGAAGTTTTTGGTCCTGAGTTGAGGTATATATTCAAGGGAATTCATTCACTTTCAATTTAAGACAAAAATCATTCCGAAGGTCATCAAGAATTTTTTGAGTTATACTGCACGCCGTAATTTTCGGAAACACTGTCATATTCGTTGCAGGGCCTCGCTTCAACTCTCATATAATTGCACTGAAAAATCAATTTGAATTCTTTAGTATGTGTACAATAAACGCTGAAAATTGACAGTATATATATCGGATAATTTTTTTGAAAGAAATCCACAAAAAGGTGTTTATTTTTTCCTGTTCTACACCAAGATACCTCGTTAAGTTTTGAATGAAATTTAAAACTTTCGAATTCAATTTCAATCAATCCAATCAAAATTTTTCAGATACTTATGAGAAAGCTGCGAGAAAGCTTGAGAATATAGAAGAAGATAAAGCCTTTACCCAAAGTAAATATGAAGGTACAGAAATATTAACATCAAAGAGAACTGTTGACAAAGATCCACGATACGAAGATTATGCTGGAAGTTCGGCAGAAGAAAATTTGCCAGAAGTTCCTCAACGCCCATCTGTAAGAAAAAAAGCCTCTTCGAGCGATAAAAGAAAAAGAACAGCGTCGGAATTCATCAAATATGATTCAGGACCTTCGCAAATACTTCAAGATAGGAATTCTATTCCGAAAATATCAAACACAGAGCATACAGAAGAGAATAATCACCGTAATTTTGTAAAATGTCCCAAATGTGAATCTAATGAAGGTATAAGGCATTCTAGTACATTCATTAAACACCTCTTGTTATTAGGTTCATGTAATTAGTGGACTGAATATTTCAGTTTTATTGAAAAACCTCACAACCAAAGTTCAGAATATGGCCGAAGATGTAGGAACTCTCAAATTATTAATGCAAAATCATTTTAACGTTGAAATCATGAATGAAAATTATTTGGATTCTTACAACTTACCTGTACAAAATATCGACGATTTGAATGCCTTCAATCAAGCACTGCTTGATCAGGAAGTAGCTAATAATACCGTGAGTATTTCAATTTCCTTTGGAAAGAGAGAACATATGTTCATCTTTTGTGATATTTTTTCATTGGATGTTTTTGGTTTTTATACATACTCAATCAAGTTGAATTTATTCTTTCACAGTGCACATCCCTCAGATTAATTGGAGGAAAGGATGTTGTGGATTCCATCAAACGAATAATGCCAAAAATAATGACTCATCCAGTCGCTTCAAATTGCAATTGGCTTGGACGAAATGATAAATTTGCGTTCAAGGGTGTGCCCAATATTATAAATGTGATATTAGGTATGTATGAGCTCATTTTATGTACTTATTTTATTGCTAACTTACTGATGAACAAAGTTGGATTCATAATACATGGGAGTTCTTTCAATAATTCAATAATTCAATGACTCCAAATAACATGTTTCAATTCTGAAAATTGTCATAATTTGAATACATAGAACTTTGATTGCAAGGTATTTTATCAATTCTATCACGATATGTCATAGAACACTTTCATTTCAGCTGCTGTGAGAAAAAATCCATTGACTAAACGTACTACTCAAAGTGAAATCGAGACTGCTATCAAAAATTGGCTGCGAAATGCTCCTGACAGAGGAGGAGGTCGATCCATCAGGAAGGAGAACAAAGTTGAAGTCCCTCGACTTGAAATAGATTAGTAACTTTTGTTATTTCCAAAACTCTTCTTTACTACTTAAATCATCACATTTAGATGGTTCTGATATGCTTCCAGAAATACTTCTTTTTTTTTTTTAATGGATGATTTAATTTGGAACAAACATGAAAACTAAGGTTCTTATCACATTTTCTTGATATATAGATAGCTAAAAATAAGTCATATACATTTGTGTTATAGAGAAGCGTAGAAATATTGGTTACAAAAGATTGGAATTTTTTTTTAAAACTCCAGGAGAATTTTTAATGATATTGATTCGTTTAAAGAATTATGAGTGAAACATGTGTTCATATTAATTATCCCATGATTAAACTACTGGGTCCCTTTGTGAACAAAATACGTATGGGTTCGACCACTCTTTGATTACAAAAGTGCACTGTGAAAAGAAATTGCAAAAGTTTTAGAATCCAATCCCATCCACTTGAAATATATCATGGTATATTATGTTCATTAATTTTATGAATGCAATTTATTATAGATAATAAGAATTACGTTTTCAATTAAGTCCGCAGTTCTAGTCACAATATTCAGTGGAATATTATATCATTTTATTTTTCAATTATGAGCCCATAATTCTGATAGAAATGCTGATGCTTTTATGTTATTCATATGAATGGAATGAATCCAAAACATTTCTTTGCGTTCAGCATTATACATTTACGGCGATTTCCCCTCCAATTTGAGTGAGCTGTTCTTTTTGTGATTGGAATTTCTCTTGTGGAAGTTCCGTTTAGTCTATAACTCATTATGTATTCCTTATATTGATAATGTTATTGTATTTGGGTTTCAAATGATCTAGTTGGATAGTTGATAACATCTGCATTTAAATTCTTTGTTATTTGTTTTTTTTTATCAATAACATTCATCATTTTCCAAATTTCACATGAGAAATAAAACATATGTACAAACTTCTTATATCTTTGTAATATATTTCCTACCCTTGTAAAAATGATTCCTATAGGACCACATATAAATCATATATGGCCATATATGGAAAGCAGTTTCATATATGACCACACGTCATCCGCATTCAATTCTTATTTATTGCATATAAGACGCATATAGGACGCATATACGGCCCCTATATGCTTGAAAATTACATATACGGGCCGTATATGCGTCCTATATGCGCCCTACATGCAATAAATATGAATTGAATGCGGATGACGTGTGGTCATATATGAAACTGCTTTCCATATATGGCCATATATGATTTATATGTGGTCCTATAGGAATCATTTTACAAGGTTATGATCATGAAGAATTACCTGTCCCCTGGGAAATATGTCTATATGTCTACGGTTGATATTCATAAATGATTACATGGATGAATTTCATTTGATGTATAATGGTTCTATGTGAGAACTTTTTTCTCCGAACCCCATGGAAAAACATCATAGAAACTCATACGTCTCATAAAATCTGATCAACGGGTGTCAAAAACCACTATAGAACCTGATAAACTTTTATCGGAATATGTGAGATTCTATAGCGTTATTCGACCATCTATGAGAATTTTCAACGACGAACATCATCACAAATTTTTTTTATCTCTTCCTTATAAGTAGACAATGATTCCTTATGACCATTTCTACCATCCCTAGTAAAAATGAATCCTATATAAAACCTATATAAATTCTATATGGCTCATATATGATTCCCATGTAATCATATATGTCCCCTACATAATTCATATATGTCTCCTATATAATCCATATATGACCCTGTATCAAAACCATTTCATATATGGAGGAATTTTCTCATGTATGAACCATATATGAATCGTATAGGGACCATATATGGATTGTATAAGGGAAATATATGTTTTTCTAATCCATATATAAGCCGTATGTGATTTATAAAGTCTGTATATGATTCATTTTTACTAGGGATGCTAAAAATGCTGGCATGAATGCAGGCCACAGGGCCAGTAACGGCTCGTCACCGGCCTCGCAAGGCCATCAGCGGCCCATTGAAATGCCACTAATACTTATTCGCAGGGATACCTTTTCATACACCAGTGATCATCATTTGCCGTAAACTGACCTTTACCGGGCCATCATTCAATAAGGTGGCATGCCGCAACGAAAAGTAAGTCGGCCGCAGTCTCCTATAGGAGCTGGCCCGATTCAGATTTTCAATGTCGGCCCGCTGTATGAACAATCGGTATGCCATCATTTGACCAGAAAACGGCCGATGTTGTTGCGTTTGCTGGGACTCCTTTCCTCTACCCTGGTAGAAATTCCTCTAGTATTTCGCGAGTTGTAACACTTGCCCTCATGAAAAACTAGAGTTCCAATTCAGTAACTTTTCAGTTCAATCACCAACTTATAAGTGTTCTTATATATATAATGTATATAAATATCACATTATACATTATATATATCCATATTATGGATATCTAATAACACAAAATATATAATAAATATATATATGAGGTCTCTAGTTTTCCACGAGGAGAAGTGTTACAACTCGTGAATTACTAGACAAATTTCTACCAGGGTATTCTCCATGGACTTGGTGAAAATCTTCTTTGAGGTGGAAGAAAAGAAAATTCAAGGCCATTTGATTTTTATATTCCACCAGATCCATTCCAGACTACCCAAAACACTTGAAAAGTGCTGTTTTTGAGCTCTTATACTTTTTGTTGCCAATTCCTCAACATTGGAGGTATTTCAACGTTCGTGGTGCCATTTATTCCCACAACAATCGACAATTCTTAAGATACAAACGGAGTTCAATTGTAGCGAATATCTGGTCAGAAATACAAAAAAAATTACGGGACAAATATGGCATATGACCCTTTTACTAATCTCACACTTTTTTACCATATGAAATTATGACCTAGTATGAATTGTAAAATAAACATATTTCTTCGGAAATCACTCTTTTTCTATCTTCATGTGAACTTTTTATGTGTCATGATATCATGGAAACTAGTTATTTGGAACAACCATGATGGTATTTTGAAGAAATCCATGTTCGCAAGGTATTTTCACAAAAAATTTCCAGTTCGCAATGTCATTATTAAAGTGGGTTTTATCCCCCACGTGGTTGAATTTTGGCCCAATATTGGACCCATATAGGCAGAATAGGCCCCATGTTGGACCAGTCTAGGCTTTATTGTGCACACATGCTAAGAATGCATGTGTATGAACGTGTTGTTCAATGAATCATGAGAATCGTTTGAGGTAATTTTGGTTGTCTTTAACGGGCTGTAATTACGACGGGGATGAAAATCATGGGACGGGTGTTTGATGCTTCCAAAGTTCAAGTCAAGGACAAGTAAGTTTAAAATCACGAAAACCAGTGAGAAAACACGTATCTTCAGTACAGTGCTATTCTTTGGGGATATCTATTGAGTAACTGTTGATACTTTTCAGAGAAAGTACCATCTTGTAGCTTCAAAATGGCATCACGAACGTTGAAATATCTCCAATTTTGAGGAATTGGCAACGAAAAGTATGAGAGCTTAAGAACAGCATTTTTTCAAGTGTTTTGGGTAATGTGAAATGGATCTGACGGAATGTGAAAATCAAATAGCCGTGAATTTTCTTTCCTTACACCTCAAAGAAGATTTTCATCGGATTGAAATCTGAAATAGTGCAGCGGCGTCGATCTTATGATTTCATATGGAATGACCCATGTACCTTTCCACGTTCATCAGGTTCTGGAAATATCCGCTTACGTTCTTCCTCATTTCGTGATTCTTCGTCCGTTTTTTTCGAATTCATTTGTGGAAGAACATCCTTTTTCAGACGTTTTTCGAATCGATTGAAGGCTTTGGAAATCATTTGAGAGATCAAACCTACGCCGGAAGTACACAGACTATTTTCATTTTCAGTGCTTGAAAATTCATCGGCAGAATCTTCCACGACCTTGTTTTCTTCATTATCCACAGTTGTTGAACTCGTTGATGCGTAATGAAAATAAGAATCATGAAATACGATTTTGGTTCAAAAAATAATATTTGTTACAAGGGAGGTGGTTACATCAGTTTCATAATTTTTTGGGATATTTTTACTGCATGAGGCTTGCGATTTGACGGGGACAATGTTTCCAGTCCATTTCCCAGTTGCTCCCTTTTTGGTTTTTTTTCCTTTCACTGTTGAGGAAATTTGGGCACTGGAATCTTCTGAATTCCCCGAAACCTGATATAAGGAAGAAGAATAATCATGATAGCAGCATATTATAATAATATAATGATAATGATGATGATGATGATGATAATAATAATAATATTTTTTATAGAGGTGGAAATGCTTTATGCACCGTCAGGGAGCTGATGTCATCGCTCCCCGGTGTGTGGGACTCCTGCTTCAGCTGAAGATGTTGAGCGCCTATTACCCCCTTCACCCACTAAAACCCACCTCTTCCCTCCTCGGACCCAGCCCGGAACCGTTCATCACAATACTTCGAGCTGGGCCCTTTTTTTTCCCTGTAGCCGAAAGACCGCCGCCAGTTACCCTGCCCCGTCCAGGTCCACCTTCTTGAGGCGGAGGATGGACTGTACGAAGGAGTCCACCGCCCGCTAACTGGAGTCATCTCGGAGCATCAGACCCACGATGTTCTCGGGAGTGATGTCTCCAAGCTCCGTTTGTAGCGCCATCCGATGTGCTTCCCACCGGGCACACTCGAAAAACGTGTGCTTGGCATGGTCCCTCTCGTCGGGACAATAGAGGCACTCGGGTGACGCTACTTTCCCCATTTGGTGCAGGTACTCCCTGAAGTATCCATGACCAGTAAGGAACTGGGTCAGGAAGTACCCCACCTCTCCATGCTCGCGCTCTGTCCACGGTCTGACCAGAGGGATGAGTCTTGCGTTCCATCTTCGCCTGGTCTCCCCGTCCCAGGAGGCCTGCCACGCGAGGAACGTGCGGGTTAGTTCCTCGGCCGCCACTGCGCTTCTTAGCTCTCCAGCCCTGCTTCCCCGGAAGATGCTTCGTCGTTCCCTAGCGAGAAGCGCAACGGGAACGACTCCGGACACAACGAACACCGCAGGACCGGAGACCGTGCGATATGCAGACGCGACCCGAAGCGCTCCGAGTCTTTGGATTCGCTCCAGTCGCGCACTGCAGCTCTTCTTCTCCGTGACATGCCCCCAGATCTCGGCACCATATAGGAGGAGCGAGTTGACCGTGGACATCAGCAATCGTCTCTTGCTCGACTTGGGGCCACCGACGTTCGCCATAAGCCTGCTAAGAGCTGTGACCTTCTTAGCGGCTTTGTCGGCAGCCCCCCAGATGTGGTCCCGGAAGCTAAGCCTCCGGTCCACTGTGAGGCCCAGGTACCGTGCCGCGGGCTTCGACTCCACTACTTCCTGCCCCACCCGCAGAGGTGGGACAGCAGGGATTCTCTTCTTTGTGAGAACCACGATCTCTGTCTTGCCAAGAGCCAGGGATAACCCATGCTCCCTCATCCAAGCTTCGATGCGTCGCATCGCCTGGTTGAGTACCAGCTGGGCTCGCGCAACGTCGCGGGCTTCTATGAGTAGGCCAACGTCGTCCGCAAACCCAACCAGCAGGGAACCATCGGGCATCTCCGACCTCAGCAGACTGTCGTAAGCGACATTCCAAAGATCGGGGCCCAGAATAGACCCCTGCGTCGCTCCCGACGTGAGCGCAGTTCTCTTACAGCCCGCGATAGTCTCGTTAACGAGAGCACGGCCCTGTCAATAGTGGTCCACCATCCTGAGGAGGTACAGAGGCACACGGAACGTATGCTCCAATGCCCAGAGCATGTCGCTCCAGCGTGCGGAATTGAACGCGTTCCTCACGTCCAACGTCACGAGGAAGACCACCCGTCTAGAGTGACGATTGTGATCCTCCGCGCGCCGCACGGCCTCCACTACTTCCTGGACCGCATTGAGGGTCGAGCGACCCACACGGAACCCATACTGCTTCGGCGACAGGCCACCCGCCTCATTGATCGCCTGAAGCAGTCTCCCCTTGAGGAGCCTCTCTAACACCTTTCCCGCTGTGTCTAACATGCACAGCGGCCGGTAAGAGGACAGCATTCCTGGATCGCCTTTGCCCTTCTCGGTGAGAGCAAGGCGAGAGAGCTCCCAGCGCGCGCTGAAGACCCCAGCCGTCAGGCATGCGTTGTACATGTCTAACAGCAAGTGGGGTCGACAGCGCCACACCATCTTCAAAACCTCCCCCGGCATACCATCCGGACCCGGAGCCTTGTTATTCTTCAGCTGACGTACGGCGACGCTCAGCTCCCCAGTGGTGAAGAACGGGACGTCACTCACGTCACCGAAGTCTCGGTGCGGCCGGACAGGGTGCGCCGGGAAAAGCTCCAAGACAACTAGCTCCGCGAGGGTTCCATCCAACGTGACCGCCGACCGCCAGGCCCCCAGCCTCTGAGTCACAATTTTGTAACCAAGACCCCAGGGGTCCACGTCGACAGCCAGCGCCAGCCTCTTCCAACAGGAGTCTTTGCTCCTATCGACAGCCCTGCGGAGCCGTCTCCTCGCTGCCTTGTGTTCTGCCGACCTGGTCGCCGCTTCTGGGCGATTTCTCGCCCTCTGAGCGGCCCTGCGTAGTCGAAGACACTCCCTGCGCGCATCAGCAATCTCCGGAGTCCACCAGTACACGGGTCGCTTCCCGTGTCGAGGTCTCCTGCATGGCATGGTGGCATCGCACGCGGAAGCGATCAGGCTCATGGTCGAGTTCACAAAAACGTCGACCGTTTGAGTCCCACCAGCGGCCGAAACCTCGCGGGTCACTGCCCCCGAGCATATCGCCAGTTCGAATCCTCGGACGTCGACCCGGTCGACGTTCCATCTTCTCGGCCGCCGGGGAGGCACCCTGCCCTCCCGTGCATTCTCGTGGACCCCAAACTCGATGTACTGATGGTCGCTGCCAGTGTAATCCTCGACCACTCTCCAGTTCTGGATTCGGGGCGTCAGTTCCTCGGAGGCGAGGGGAATATCGGGGATGGTCTCCGAGTGTCCTGGGCGACGGAACGTTGAGATGTTGCCAACGTTCAGGACAACCAAACCTGTCATAGCCGCCATACCCAGGATGTATTTCCCTCTGGAGTTGGTGCAATTCATGCCCCACTTCACCGCTCTAGAGTTGAAGTCCCCAACGACAATCACTTTCGTGGTTGTGCTGAGGATCGCGTCCTCCAGAGCGTCGACCTTCCGCCGAAAGCCAGCCATACGGTCGTTCGGGGAGAGATAGCAGCTAAAGACAACCATCCCTCCACAATCGACCCAGACAAAGCCCTCGCCGGCGCCGTGCCTCCGAACAAGCACCTTGCTGCGATTTGTCACCCAGATCGCATCGATGCCGAGCACGTTCCGGTACCAGTCCGGTGAGTTCCGGTTCCGGTACTGCTCGCTGATCGCTACCAGGTCGGCGCACAGTGGGGCCAAATGCCCAAAAGCTGGCCAAAACTCCAAAAATGAAGTTTGTAGTTGGGGATATTTGACCCTTGGGATAAGTAAGGTGATGTCCCAAGTATTGGAATTCTGATATAAGAAGATCTGATCCCCTCCCCCTGCCCTTGTGTACCAGTTGCAAAATACCCTCCTTGAAGTATAATCCGCGTGATTGAAAGACAGTAAAATAACGAGCATGTTCAAAAAGACGCTGTGTCTCGAAAAATGAACCGATTTAACTTTTTCAAATTGGAGTCTATTACTGAAACTATGTAGAATACACTAAAAATTAAGAGAATATCAATTTGATGAGTGGAAAATACTGACAGAGCAATGATTGGATGTAATTTCTATATCTATAAATGAGAAAATGTGTTTGGTTTTTGAAGGAATAGTAGAGAATTACGCAAAATTACGTCGTTTAACTTATTGGAGGTGGTAGATGGGACTCTTACCTAAACATCAGAAAAAAAACGGCTGCCCATGTCTGCCCCTAAGCAATTCCGCCATGTTTTTGTGCAGGAAATCACAAAAAATTAGACGGAGTGATGAGGAGTCCTTAGATCCGTCTGAAACTTGATATGCAGAAGTTTGTGGGGTCGCTGATTATGAATCCGTTGTCTTCATTTCGGAATTCAAAATGGCGGATCCAATATGGCGGATGAAAATTGAAAAAATCATTGGATTGCCTTCAAACTCGGTACCCTGAGGTTTTTAAGGTCGCTGATTCCGAATCCGGTGTCTGAATTCCGGAATTCAGAATGGCGGATCCAGTTTGGCAGAAAAAAATTGAAAAAATCATCAGATTTCCTTCAAACTCGGTATCCAGGGTTTTGTGGGGTCATTGATTACGAATCAGTTGTCAAATTCCAAGAATCGAAGATAGCGTATCTGATATGGTGGACACAAAACTCAGAATTCAGTAGATTCGCTTTGAATTTTATCTCAACGTTAGTATGTGTTTTATTTCCGGTGTACATTTGCTGCACAAGGAAAACTGTATGAGATTGATTACCATTCGTTTTTCTTCTCATCGCGGGCTTAGGGTACACAAAAGCCAGAAATCATTGATATTTAGGAATATGATGGACCATTGAGAGAAAAACAGTATTGCTGGAGAATATTCGTAGTGAATTTACTATGAGTTGATGAATTCACTATGGGAAATGACAATAAAACTACCAACATTTAGTATTATTACTACGAATTTTTGGTAACTTCACTGCTAACATTCTTCAGCGATGCTCTTTTTCCCTAAAGTAACCGTCATTTTCCTAAATGTTTATAAATGTTATTCAAGTATTGATATCTCTTTTCTTTTCGTGAACTGAATCATGACTCGCGATTTGGTGATCGTTCTTATGTTAACCTATCGTTTCCATGGCAACGTAAATAGTTGGTTGTAATCGGTCTGATTTCAAATGGTGGTTATCACAATTGTGCAATAGCTGTCACCGAATTCTTACTCTTGCAAGTAATCGTTACCGTAAACTTTTTTCCGCGTGCAAGTTTGGAGCTTGGTGAATATTTTTCGTTTTTTAAAATCATTCAATGTTAACATACAATTCCAAATGAGATGGATTCCGCTGCCATAGGTGAGTGTTTCAACAACTTATATTTCCTTAGTAGTTTAATTTGAACAGTTGACTGCAAAAAAGATTAGCTTAAGAGGGTTTAATCCAACCCAAGAAAATTAGAAAAATTTTCAGAAACACATGGGGTTTCTGTAGCGAATTTCATCGAATTCTACAACGGTTGTAGATTTCAAAGATGATTCAATATCTATGACTCGGAGAGAGAAGTACAATATTTTAAGGAGCAGTCCTCTACCTACGTTAGATGAAAAGTTCACTTTCCTTCAAGGAAAAATCATCAAGATAACGTGTTGTCCGGATAACAAAACTACAGAGATCTCTAACCTTTTATCTACTTTTAAATGTGTATTTAAAAAGAGATGGGAATCTTCTCAAAGGACCGAAGAACGATTTCTTAAAAATAATGAAGAATGGTTAAAACAAGAGGTAGTGTTTTGTACTTTCAGGGATTCCCATTCTGTAACTGTCCACACGCAAGTGGGAAGACCTCTTGTTGAATTCAACGAATGTTCAGAAAGAACGAAACGTAGGAAAACGGAGAATATCAGAGTAAATAATCCTATCTCAGAGCTGTCTTACGCCACACAAATGTGTTTGAGAGCGTCTGGACAGATTGAAGCCGCAAAAATTGTAAAGGATGTTACATCTTCTGATCCTGAGCTTGCCAAAATGTATATGAAAGGTTATCAAACTTTCAAGCGAAATGAGCCAAAGATGTTGAATGATGAAGATGCTCTAGCTCTCCTAGTAGATGCCGAGCTCTCAAAACATCAGTACTGCTTATTGCGTGAAGCTGATCCGCAGAAACTTCCACCTTATAAAAAAATTCAACTGGCCAAACGCATGTGTTTCCCTGACAAGGAATTTATTCAAATAACAGAAACCTGCGCTGTTGTGCAACTACAAGCACTTCTTGATCACACAGCTACACGTATTTCAAAGCTACAGAATTCGGTTTTGTCAACTTTATCTGATGAAGAGTTACAAAACCTGGTACTTATTTCCAAATGGGGGTTTGATGGGAGCTCTGGCCACTCCTCATACAAACGAGCATATCAAAGTTCGGAAGCTAGTGATTCCGCTGTGTTCATTACTTCACTTGTGCCTCTCCGCCTACACTGCAATTCAAAAATAATTTGGCAGAATCCAAGGCCATCATCAACCAGATTTTGTAGGCCAATCAAAATAGAGTTTGTGAAAGAATCAACTGAAGTTTCGGTTGCAGAGGAGCTACGGGTTGATAATGAAATAGAAAATCTGAGGGCTACTTCTTTCAGAACTGATGAAAAACATGTTTCAGTGAAACATGAGATGATTTTTTCTATGGTGGACGGGAAGGTATGCAATGCCATAACTGAGACAACCTATACCCAGAAGTGCTATATATGTGGTGCCACATCTAAGGAATTCAACAAAATTGATGATATAGTATCCAGGCCGGTCAAAACCGAAAACCTCCAGTTTGGTTTGTCTTGTCTACACGGCTGGATACGATTTTTTGAGGGCCTCCTGCATTTGTCTTATAAGCTACCTATTCAGAAGTGGCAAGCACGAAAACAAGATAAAGCTTTGGTGGAAGAACGAAAAAAGGTTGTACAGAAAAGTTTTAAAGAAAAATGTGGCCTCATTGTCGATGTTCCTAAGCCAGGGTTTGGGAACTCAAATGATGGGAATACCGCTAGGCGATTTTTCGCACAACCCGAAGTTTCTGCCGAAATCACAGGGGTGGATGTCAACCTAATACAACGACTTCATGTAGTATTAGCTACCGTTTCAAGTGGCCATGAAATAGACGTTGAAAAATTTCGGAGTTACGCTTTAGACACGGCACGCTACTACGCGACAAAATATCCGTGGTACCCAATGTCACCTACGATGCACAAGTTTTTGATCCACGGACCTGAAATCATTGCATCTGCTCTTCTACCTATAGGCCAATTGACTGAGGAAGCACAAGAGGCTCGTAAGAAAGATTTGAAAAGGTGAAAATGATGTATATCACTTAATAATAGTCTATATTTGTCACAGTGGACTCGACACTTTGAAGGGGGAAATTTGACTTCTCAAGTACTGCAATCAGTTTGATACATTGCACAATACGTTTTTGACTACTAGGCAAACTGTATATTTATGGTAACCACGAGAATATATGTTCGCGAAGATTGTTTTGTTCTGGTAAGGAATTCGGGGAATTATGAATATTCATATACTTTTTTTTATTAATAAGCCACATTGTTCATCCTCTGGAAACATAAATTCGTAGACTAGAAAACAATTCTGAGAATCAAGTAAACTTATGAATTAGAGGATTTATTCAAAACTTTATACTGATGACCCCAAAGTGCAGCTGCTTTTTGTTTTCCCTTGATTTTGCTTGTCATGTTGAGATCAAAAGCTTCAACGGTGTCGATGAATACATAATTATATTCAAATATCTTAACAACATTCATTTCCAAAGGTACCGAGAGCATCACTCCAGGAAATGCAGTAGAGAAAAAACGAATGAAGACATTTTTAAATGGTTCCTTTTGAGTTCTGATCCAATGTTATCGAGTAAAAGACAGTTGCCCAAGAAAAAACGAAAGTTTCTCCCTAGAGACGTGTTAAGCCTGATCAAAACTCCGGATATACTTGATAAAGACAACGTAACTTTCCCATTATCTTCCTCTGAGAGTGAAGAAGAAGACTGATCTGAGTAAAAAAAGTGTGGCAAGAGTAGAAACCATTACGATTTCAGTTTTTTATATTATTGTATATATTGTGAATGTATATATCTTTTGATTTAACACATGTGTTAATATCATTCGATAATTATATTAATAATGATTCAATTTTGGAAATAATAATAATAATGATCATAATAGGAACAACAAAATGGGCCGTTTAGTTCTTGTTTAATATCAAGTTATGAATGGAGTTTTGATTTCTGGCATCCGCCATCCTGAATTTCGGAATTCTGACAACGGATTCGTGATCAGCGATCCCGAAAACCCCTGGGTACCGAGTTCGAAGGGAATCCGATGATTTTTACAATTTTCGTCCGCTATATTGGGTCCGTTATTTTGAATTTTGGATTTCAGACCGTGGATTCGTAATCAGCGACCATAGAAACCCCTGAGTACCGAGTTTGAAGAAAATGCGATGATAATCTCAATTTTTGTCCACCATATTGGATCCGCCATTCTGAATTTCAAAATTTTGACAACGGATTCGTAATTGGTGACCCCAAAAACTCCTAGATGCCGAGTTTGAAGAAAATCCGATGATCTTCTCGATTTTATTCCACCATATTGGATCCACCATTTTGAATTTCGAAATGCAGACAACGGATTTGTAATCAGCGACCCCAAAAATCCCTGGGTACCCAATTTGAAAAGAATCCGATAATTTTTTCAATTTTCGTCCGCCATATTGGATTCGCCATTCTGAATTTGGGAACTCAGACAGCGGATTCGTAATCAGCGACCCCGAAAACCCCTGATCACCAAATTTGAAAAAAATCCGATGATTTCTTCCAATTTTCGTCCACCATATTGGATCTGCCATTTTGAATTTCGAAATTCTGACAACGGATTCGTAATCAGTGACCCCATAAACCCCCGAGTACGAAGTCGCAAGCGAATTTGAGAGCCCCTTATAATTTTGTCCAGCTTTTTGGCATTTGGCCCCACTGTGCGTAGGGATGAAGAAAATGTCCTTAGATCATTTGTGATATGGAAAACTCACTTGGGTTTCCATCAGTCATCTCATCATTGGACAGCAATAGATAATCGACATGAAGAATGAAGAACAGAAGGAAAGAAAAGTGAATTCCCATAAATCAATACATATGTGCAGGATTCCGAAAAGTAAATATTAATTGACCGATAAGTTGGCGCTCAAAGCAGCCCACGATTTTGTTTTAAACATGTATTGTGCAAGAATTCCCATTGTTTTTAAAATATGATTGTTAGGAAAACGAAACAAAACAGATTTTACGAACAGAGAAAACTTGCACACAATATGTTTAAGGTATCCAACAGAAATTTTTTTGATAAAACGAGAATTTGTACCATTTGGCATGAAGTTGAATATAGTTTCCCAGCAAAAATGTTTCAATGACTCTTTAGGATTATTTTAAAGAGTATCTTAAAGAGATGTCAGATATTCATTTATCATGCAACAAAAAGAGATATCTTCAAAATATCTGGTCAAGAGCATTTTTCAGTACTGTACAAGAAATTTTTTAGAATTTTGTGAAATATCCATTTCATGCCATTCATTATCAATTGAATCCACTTCGTAATCTGTAATTCATACATTCAATACAAAATTTCCACAAGACCGCCTATATGAAATTGATGGTGGTGGTAGACGACGTACAGGTCTATGGTATATTTGCTTCTTTCTTGTGTTTTCTTATACACCTGTGATACTACGCAAGCAATCCGATAACAACTCTTGGTCAAGAAAGTATGAGGCCAATGAAAAAAGACAAAAACGACGAAAATATACCATTCGGTCTGTATGTCGTCCACCACCACTATCCATTTCATTTAGGCAATTTCATAGGCAATTTTGTATTGAATGGATAAACTACAGATTATAAAGTGGATTCAATTGATAATGAATGGCATGAAATGGATGATTCAAGATTATGTAACGAATCAACAACTGAATCATCGCTTATAATCAGAAAGTGGAATTCATCAAATATCAAATATAATCAGAACGTGGAATCATCCAAAAACCCCAATGCAGTATAAAAAGTTTTTAGAATGAGAAGTTCATGACACAACCTCAATGAGATATAAGAAGTTTGAAAAACGTTGAAGGTTGAAGTTGGTCTCCAGGCACTTTAGTTACATTGAAGTATATCAAATATTTTAAATCAAAACTATTAATTCAACAGAACGATTTTTCTAGAGGCAAAAGCACAGCAGATATGCCACAGATCTTGACGACATACTGGACTCATCAGTTTCTCGGAGTAGAATCACAAGTGGATGGAGACAAAGCAGAAATGAAGCAGACGAATCATAAATTTGTACGCTAGCTATTTAGCTAGACGATAGCTGTCACTATCAATTCCATTCAGTGGCCTCTTAGTCGAGTGAAGCAAAGGCAAGAGTGCAGTGAATATATCACAGATCTATCCGATACTATTATTAGATTCATCGAATACCATCACAGGTGGATGAAGATGAAACAAAATAAAGCAAATATACCATAGATCTGTACACAGAGAGAAATTTGTAGTTAAATTCACTATGTTATTATTGTTCCCGAGGAACAGACTGAACTATGACGGGTTCCCCCATAAAACATAGTAAATATGATCAGCATTCTATTGTTGTACCATAGTAAAAATATGCCCTTCATAGTCAAATCCGACAGAATTCAGTCTGTTCCTTGGAAACAATAATAACATAGTAAATTTAACTACAAATTTCTCTCCGTGTATGTTAGCTACCAATACTATCAATTTCATTTATATTCAAGAATCCGATAACAGCCTTTGTCAAAGAAACCTACTGAATCTTGTACAATGTTCTAGTTGAAGTCAATGCAGTAGAATGTAGTTCATGTTGTTGTTGTTGTAGTCAATGTAGTTGATTGAAGTCTGATTCTTAATCAAATTTGGTTAGATTCAATGGACTGTTCCATTAGATAATACTCTTCATCAAAACTACAAAGACAATAACATTATATCAAACGTACCTTTTCTTACCAGACATCTCTTTATGGTTTTCTCTCTGAAGAGAGATGAAAAAGATTTGGAACAGTTATTTTAGAGCTTAGTTATTTAGTTGAGCTTAAGTATAGTCATTGTCGATCAGGGTATGCAGGCAGGACAATGTTTCATTCATTCACTTCTCTCGGAGCAGGCTCAATATCATCTGTTTCATTATTTGCTCATGATTCTATTGGGAAATAGTATAGATCAGTGGACTGTCCATCAAAGGTATGGTATATCCACTATAATTTTACCTGTAAAGAAATAGCGAATAAACTTGAATACTTCTCAAGCAAGCTCGGTATGATCTTCTCCATCAATTGTCTACGATCCTAATTGGAGAAATTGACAGTAGCTGGCTGTCCGTCAGGAGTTATGATATATCCGTTATGTTCTGGTCTATAGAATGATTGCGAATCAATTTGAATCATTCCCCTTGAGCATACTCCGTATGATCCATTCGATCATCTGCCAACGACTCCAGTAGGAGGATAGGACAGTAGCGGACTGTCCATGAAGGAATTATGATGTATCCGATATGCTCTCGCCTCAGAATGTATAAATTTGAATTATTTTCCATGACTAAACCTTGTATGATTTTCTATGATTCGTCTCTGGTTCCGGTTAGAAGAACCACCAGTAGCAAACTTTCCGTCACGGATTATGATATATCCGCTATGCTTTTGCCTGTAAAGGAATCTTGCATTTTATGAATAATCCATCATACAGAGCTTACCTGTGTATATTCCAATTTTCTGAATGTAGCAAATAGATTTATGTATACCTTTCTCAAACTTTTTCTGTTTTTTTCTACAAATAACCTCTTCATCATTTATTCATTCATTAATTCATGAATTTTTTCAAGTAATATATAAGAGTATATATAATTTCAAGTTGTTTATTTATGTTTCATTGTTCTGAATAACCTGTAGTAATCTGTAATAATGTAGTCACCTGTAATTTGATTATTCTTTTAATATTTTAATAACCTATCAACACATCGCCTCATTGACAGGTTATATTTGTTTACGTATTTACAATGTATAAACCTGTAGTAATCTGTAATAATAATGTAGTCACCTGTAATTCATTCATCTTTTAATTATTCTTTTAATATTTTAATAACCTATCAACACATCGCCTCATTGACAGGTTATATTTGTTCACGTATTTACAATGTATATACTCTATAGGGAAAAAAATTTATCTACCAATCATTGTACAGGTTACAAAAGACTGACAAACTATTTGGACGATATTGGAAGCACCTTATTATACGTTATTATATTTTACATACATACTAATGAACAAATGATCCACTATTGGACATTCGAAGAAAGAAAGACAGAACAAATGATCTACTATTGGGCGTTCGAAGAAAGAAAAAGAGACAGAATAAATCTTTGTAGCATTGGAAATCGCCTCAAGGATAACAGGTCTTCGTGTTAAGAAGAAACCGATTAATCAGAAATTCCGAAAAGATGTTTTGATCGTATGAAAACTTGAAACGTTTATATTTCGGTAACGGATGAACCGATCAAGTTCGTAGTTTACTCAATCGAAAGTGTGTAATCGTATTATATAATGAAAGTGTAGTTATTTTTTTGTGACACACAATATGTGTCGAGTTATTGTGCATTGAACATTTTTTCAGGAGGTTAAATCTCGGTTGAGCAGTAAAAGATACACGGTAGCGGACGACTTCTGCTTTCTTCACTTAAAATAAAAAAAATACTTATACATCTTTTTTTCAGGGTTTTTTAATATACTTGGCGTCGAGACGCTACCGCGTCTCTTGATCCATCGATACTCTTAAAGACGCTTTACGTACTTCACAAAGGGTGTACGAATTTTTCATCCGTACAAAATAACTGGAATAATTTGATTTTGTATGAGTCGTGAAAAATCGTATTATCATGCTAAAGTTCATATATCAAATAAGAAAATGTATCTTTCTTAGTTTCAGTTGTATGAGATTTTTTACATCAAGTATAATGTGTCATGTTCTTGCGGCAAGTGGTTGTAAGACTGACGAGCTCGTTCTTAAGAGTGAAACAGCACAACTGTTTACGAGATAAATGAGGATCATCACTATCAAGTTTTCACTCCACTTCTACTAGTCTTCATCTAATTGAAGATGGGAAAATATTAGTATTCGTTTCCTGAGCTTGAGAAATTAGACCTACTCTTTAATTATGAATGATTAAAACATCAATGGCCTAATTTTAACCAATTTCAGAAGTGAATCTATTCAATTTGAATTCCATTTGGACAGTTCTAAAAAATTAATGAACTCCTTTCCAGTTGCTAATTTAGTAAACAATCCTTTCAAGATTATAAATATATTGAGATAAATTTTTTCCTGCTATCTCTTCCGTTATGATACATGTTTGTCAGGAATGAAATAAAGAACGGAAAATCCGACGAAATATAACACTTCGTAAGCTGCATCCAAAAACATTCTCCGAAATCAAAAACCAATATCGGTTTCGAAATTGATATTTCACAGTTATATCTGAAATCTTTTGTTCTCCTTTCTCTCTCTTTCTTTTGAGCTGGGTCAATGGATAAATCGCTCATTCGTTCAACTATAACCAAGCATTCTTGTCGTCACGTATCATCTATCATGTTACTACAACATTTTATTAACGAGATATGTACGTGAAGATCCCGCGATCTCGTCCTAACTTCTGTATTAAACAAAGAAACCACGCATTCAAGGGATGGAACAGGAAGAGGAAAAAAGTGGATGATGAGCCCTCGAAAAAATAAAATAAAAATAAAATATAGAAACATAGAAGAACATATACATGTAAATTATAAAAGTTTGAACGGTAGATAAAATTCAAAACTCAATTCAACTCAAACTAAAATTCAACTCAAACAATTGAATAAAAAAATTGTTTAGACCAAGCTAGATTTCCTCAACGAGCTTGTTACTCACCAAATTCAATGGAGCATCCATTGAAAACAACTTATTCGATTTGTTCTCTGTATTTCAAAAGTCTCTAGCACAAATGAAGGGTGGAGTGACAGAGTGATCACCTTCCCCACTGACTTCTCCGTTTTATAATAGAATTTAATTAGACTTTTGCATCAAAGAACCTTGTTGAAAATGTCGGACAAAAAAGGGACTAAACCGCATCAAAACGAATACTCTCTAAATCTGAACCAGTGAAAAAATCACTGTTTGTATCAGTGACTCCTCTAATCACTGAAGATCAGGGACGTCTTTAGGGCGGGGCTCAAGGGTCTATAGCCCAGGGCGGCAAATTTCAGGGGGCGGCAAAATTATAGAAGTTTTTTTCCAGTTATCAAATGCATTCAAGCACAAAGGGAGCGGAAAATGTAAATTCAAGTGTTTTATGTTAATATAATCACAGTATTTAAATCATTTACACACTTGTTGAACACTTAAAAATATACAAATCTGTTAATGTCTGAAATCAAGTATTTGATAATTGAATATTTTATCCATTTTATGGATATATTTACATGCTTTGAAGCGTTTTAAAAGCGACTACAGGCTTCAAACTCTGAGTGTATCAAAATAAAACATTCGAATTTGAAGTGTATGTACGGAAATTGGATACATTCAAACACGATTTGTGCATGAGAACTCATCAAACTGCCGTGCATGGTTGTTTGGACTGTTCTATTCCTTACCCTGGTTCAAGTGTCATAGCAATTCATAGGAAAATGTTCTTATTATGGAACACTGTGGATTCTGCAACACGATATTCATAAGTAAACCATGAAGTTCTATGAATTTCTGTTTATGATTCATCATGCATCCCTATGAACATGAATTCATAAGCATTCATCATGAATTATAAGCAGAAATTCATAGAACTTCATGGTTTACTTATGAATATCCTGTTGCAAAATCCATAGTATTTCATAATAAGAACATTTTCTGATGAATTGCTATGCAACTTTGACCAGGGTAGTGTGTTTTTCTTCAAATTCACGGAAATAATTCACGTATCAATCTGCTGTCAAAGTTTTTTGAATTAATGAAATTTTTATTTAAATGAATGAATTTTCATTATGTACCCTAGTAGCATCGGAATGTTGCATATATACTATGCACGTTTATAGTATATCTGAATATACTATGAACGTTCATAGTACATATACAACGTTCGATTGCTACTTGGGTATTTTTTATTTGATTCAAACAAATTTCTCCAGATGGCAATTTAACCTTTGTCACAAGTTTGCATTTCCCTTTTCATTGGCAAAATTTTCCCGGAATTTTCCTGAAATAAAATTTCGAAATTTTTTTATTCACTTTGTAAAATTTAATGTGCGACGTTTGGAAGGTTCATATTTTCTTTCTATTCTTTGTTAAGTATTCAGAATTCGTCATCCATTTTCAAGTAAAATTCAACAGAAATGTGAACCGTTTTATCTTTATTACAAACTTAAGAAGGTTACCAATAGTTAATGATGCTAAATGTTTAATCCTGTTGAGTGTGTCAAAGTTTCATTAAATAATATATTTTTTCAAGTTATATTACATAGTTTCCAAATAACATGAATACACCTGAGAGAATGATTGAAAATATTAATTCAGCTCAAGTTGGGGGCGGCGAAATATTATTAGCCCCTGGGCGGTGAAAACGTAAAGACGCCCCTGCTGAAGATTCAGTGAATTCCATTGATTTGATAGTGAAAACAACTGAGAATCAGTAAAATAAGTACTAACGGAATCAGTGACATGAAATTTCACTGACTCACCAGTAAATAGATGAATTGAATTTTTTTTGTCCAAGCACATTGGAAAAAAACTCTGCTGATTGGCACTAGGCTTTCTCGTTCGTATGTATAATGTAAAACCGGGAGGAAGCGAAATTTTTCGGAAAAAAATTTTTCTATTGTATTTCTAAACCGATTGGGATGAAACTCATATGGGACCATCACAGGATCATGCTCACTCTCTAAATTTCTAAGAGTGAAATTCCCACTCCCAATTTGGGATGGATGGTGCTTTCACTCTTCAAGAGTGATACAATCACTCTAATAAAGTAATCTTTTCACTTTTTCAACTAGAGTGAAGAGTGTCACTCGGAGTTAAAGAGTGATTTGTACTTCGCCCGTTTGAAGATTGAAATACCACCTTTCTTAGAGCGGTATATCCAAGTTTATTTATATTCAATCGACGCTTCAAAATTATTTGAAAACTCAACGTCTTTTGAGTGACGACGTGAGGAATACATAATTCAAATAAAAAAATGTATTCAAGACGTGATTAATAATTGAGTTTACGTTTTTTTATTCTGATGTAGATACGTATATATTGATAACATAACCTCAATTTTTATATGGAATTATAATTATAATCTTGAATAACCCTGAAAGAAAATGATGGAAAACGATTGAAGTTCAATCGGTTTCTATCGTATTGCTTCACCAGGGAAGGCCGTGTTTAGGAAAAAAAATTCGGTACTCGGATCCTATGCACCTAGACACAACAATTTCAAATAATTTATTCAATCATGAAAAATTTCAAACTGATAATCATATTCATTTATTAAATAAGATTTAATACTTTATATCTTTCAATATATTTTAATATTTCACATGTATGTATTATTCTGTTGGTATTCCATAGGGAACACTCCATGACTCAGATGCATTGATGAAATTTTTCACTCTTCAAGGAATCAATGAAGAAGCTATCAATATTCTGAGAAGTCAGAATATGTTTTTTAATAAAAAATATTCCAATGTTTCATACAATCACAAAGATTTCGATGCTTGGATTTGAATTCTTATCAAGCCCATACATCACACTTGGATATGGCATCCATCAGATATCCAATAGATATCCAAATGTCCGTCCAATATCCATTTGACGTCCATTAGATCTCCAATGGATATCCCAAATATCCTGGATATCTAATGGACATCTAATGGATATCTGTGTGCTGTCTGGGAGGGCTTTATTTACTTTTGAGATAGTTATTTTATCTTCTTGAGAATTTATAGAATTTTCATATTAAAAGTGATGGTATTGATCTGAAATACCTTTGGTTCTACGATACCAGTAATGCTAAGTGTAATTAGTCGATACCTCATATCTGTGTGCACTAGAACTACTCTCTGATTCCATGTATCGATAAAAAGTACTGGATGTAGTTAATTGATACCATGTATCGATGAACAATATTGGAAATAGTTGATCGATGCCATGCATCGATAGACAATATTGGATGACTATGTATTGCTGAACAGTTTTGAGTATAGTATATAGTATAGTTATAGTATAGTTACCCAGGTAGCACAAGGGTTCTAAAAGAGCTCATAATCAATACAATATGTTCATGAAGAGCTCTTTCAGAACTCTTGTGCTACCTGGGTAACTATACTCAAAACTATTCAGCAATACATGGTCATCCAATATTGTCCATCGATCCATGACATCGATCAACTATTTCCAATATTGTTCATCGATACATGGTATCAGATGATAGTTCTAGTGCACACGGATATGTGGTATCAAGTAATTACACTAGGCATTACTGATATCGTAGAACCAAAAATATTCCAGATCTATACCATCATTTTTAATATGAAAATTCTATAAATTCTCAAGAGGATGAAATAACTATTTTAAAAGAGCTCATAATCAATACAATATGTACATGAAGAGCTCTTTCAGAACTCTTGTGCTATCTGGGTAATGGATCCCATGCAGAAATTGACGAACGACCCAGTACTGGAATAACGTTATTTGCCAACTGCCAACTGTTGGCAAACAACGTTGGAATAAACCCGGAATGATAACACTGATCAACACTGGTACGGCGTTGTTCACCAATACTGGGTCAACGTTAACATCAACCCTGAATCAGTACTGGTTTTTCATTGTATACCAACATTGATAATTGATTTTCAACCAGTGATGGTAATCCATTTAAGCCTTTGTACGTAGCTAATGAAAATAATTATATACACTGAAAAAACGATATTCTAGGATTGAGGGCGCATCTAACTTTAAGAACATTGGCATCTAAAATAAGCGCCAAGAATATATTCTTGTTGTAAGTGAGCATTCCTCTTATACTGAGAATGACGTGTAGTATTCTCATTTTGAGAATACTACAGGATTCCCATTTCAAGGATACTATGCGTTAACCTCAATTATTCATAATATTTACTATTCCCACATCCAGAATATCCAGCTGAATATGGATTCGTAATGATAAATAAATAAATAATAAATAAATTTTTTGCAAAACATGACCCCTTTCATATGTCATTTACGTGGTGATATGACATAGAATAATTTATGCGCACGTATGATATTGAACGTGCACATAAATGATTCAGTTGACTATGAAATAATATTCATTTTTGCATAATATTATCATATGAATGAATATAATCTCTTAGTTTAGTTCTAAAATTGATGAAAGAAATAAGAAAAATGAACGCTACCCATATATTACAGCAATTGTGAAATAATTTCAAATAATTCACAGAAAAATTATTGGAATCCTTGTCGATCTCGTACTGTATGTGTAATAGATGTATGGAAACATGTTCCAATGTCAGTTGCTAGAACCGCGTTCTACAGGAATCGAACTCCCTGGTGGAAATTATCTTAATGAAGATATTTAATGATAACAAGCGTTCAAACTGGGGGGTCAATAGCGAAAATCTCATAGCCCTACACGCGGAATCGAACCTAACACAAAATCCTAACCCTAATAAAAGAATGAGACTTTGACCAGTACAGCTATGTAATATTGTATAGTCGGCGTGAGGAGTCCGGTAACAGATCTAACGGGAATATTGTTGAACACGTTGTTATTGATGAATTTTAAATATTCTTCTCCGACTGTATACTATTAAAAATGTTCCTCTTATCATTCTGATGAGTTACAAATTTTCAAATAACAGCAATAACATATTATATAAAGATATTTTCGTTGAAACTGTTACCGGAGTTCTTACACCGACTAGACTAGACTTGCAAATTATTCAAATTCAGTATCAGTAATAATTTTTCTGTACCGTCAAACCGGTACCTACGCGATGCATTAGAAAAGATCAATTAAAGTGACGTGTTTATCCGATTCAATCATCCGTCGGTTGAATATAATAATCTATGAGCCTGTGTGAAAATTGCAGTTCGGTTGATAGATGTGAGGTTAAACTTATGTGATCAAAAAATGGATGAATTATTTTTGTGAAATGTGTGGTGGTTATTTCTTGAATGATGTGTATCAAAAAATCTGTTAGTAAGTGCAAAATGAATTAGTAAATCAGTCATAGCTGTTGTAACATGTCAAAAAATCGTAATTTGTTGATGCAGTGAAAATGAATTCTCTTCAAATACTTACATCAGTACTTCTAGGCAAAAACTCAGAGATCATATTGATTTTGTAATAAATATGAGTCATGAAGTACTCATTTAATCAAAAACATGTCGAAAAATGTTCAAAATGAATTGCAAAAAACTTGGATTATTCACTTGCAGCTCGACGGATGGTTTTACTTTTCAAATTGAAGAGTACTCTTCATGTTGAAATTTTCAAATTTGAGGAAAAAGCCTTATTTTTTTAGTTGAATTCGTTGTTAGGGTGATGATAAACTTGTGGGAAGAGTTTGAAAGTTAGGTGGAATCTATATTGATCAGGAAAGTCCAAATCGTGTGGCAAAAGTTAGAAAATCTGTCAACTTAGCTTACGGCACATGGGTATTCTATCAGCTTTTCTTCACTAAACGAAATCCAGGCAGGAGAAATGTATCAAAATTTAGTAAAATCAAGTTGGTACAGAGTAAGAGAGGACAGATATATTCATTGAATTTTATTGGTTATTATAAAAATGTTGATAAATACGTAAAGGCTATGTATGACTCAATTTATCGTCTCTCAATATTTTTGGTCGATGATTTGGTATTGTGTGCATTTTTGTATCTTCTCACTAGTAGGTTGAGGAAACATGTGTATTGAACCTGTTTCATAAATATAATAACATTCATTTGTAGGAACATGATACAACATTATTGGAACAAAAATATTAAAAGACGACACATTGGATCTTCTATAGCCTTTCCTTATTTATCAACATTTTTATAATAACCAATAGAATCCAATGAATATATCTGTCCTCTCTTACTCTGTACCAACTTGATTTTACTAAATTTTGATACATTTCTCCTGCCTAGATTTCGTTTAGTGAAGAAAAGCTGATAGAATACCCATGTGCCGTGAGCTGAGTTGACAGATTTTCTAACTTTTGCCACACGATTTGGACTTTCCTGATCAATATAGATTCCACCCAACTTTGAAACTCTTCCTACAAGTTTATCATCACCCTAACAACAAATTCAACTCAGAACATAAGGCTTTTTTCTCAAATTTGAAAATTTCAACTTCAAGAATGCTCTTCAATTTGAAATTTTTTCATGTTTAGAATGACTTTTATACGAATATTGTGAAGTCAAGTCATTTTACATCTCAGGCTAGATAATTTACGAAATTATTCCGTACAGAGCGGTTATTTAAAATGATTTGGGAATATTCTTATTTCAAGAATTCATTCTAAAACGAAGAATATCTTATGAAGTCACTAAAAATTAGAGGGGGTTAGTCTTATAATAAGAGGATTGGTTTAGAGGAAGAGCGAAGAGTAAATTCCTCTCAATCCTAGAATATCGTTTTTTCGGTGTATTTTTAGCTAATGTCCATGGTTATATCGAAAGTAAAAAATATAACACATCTGTTCGTATGTTGCTGAAGTTTGAATCGTTTCTTGAAACGAATGAATAATCCGAAAACATGTGAAGAAGTCAATTCGAGAACATGAATAATAATTTCATCAAAATTTCGCCGTATTAAACCACACATAATGGACAACGTTGAACGAGTTTTAAATCAACGTTGGCAAATCAGCATTGACTATCGACGTTACAACAACATTGTACTGGTTTTTACTTCAACCACGTTACAACGTTGGCAACCAACCCTGGTAATCAGTGTTGTACCAGTACTGTTTCGATTGTTATGGTTGGTTGGAAGTCGGCATTTTCTACATGGGATACTACATATCCTTGTCGAAGATTACATTCAAGTAGTGTTGGATTGCACATATAAACCTCAATGTTCAATTTAATTACAGAATTGAGTAACTGTAGATCTTCCAATTTCATAAAATTATTTATAATTCAATCTTCCAAAAAACCTTTTTGTAATTTCTCAACATTTGACTTCATTCAAAATTGAGCGGCGTGATGCAACAACTGGCCGCGCGCTCGAGAAGACGTAAAAGTATTGTCCAAGCTGTAACATTCAACGTCAGAATAAGAAATTCGAATTTTGAAAAACAAAAAATACTAGACGATAGGTCTTGACAAATCAACCTTAGTCTTCGTTTACGATTTTTTTCTGTGATCAATAATTCCTTAGTAAAAAAATAAAAACTGCAAATATTTTTGGTCTGAAAATCTGTCTGTGAAACTTGCTGGAAGACGATGATGTTGAAAAACTTTGTGAAAAACTATTGTAAATCATTAATTTTTTAATCCAAAGTGAAAATCATGTTTTTCAAGCTTCGTATTAAAAAAGTGTCGAGGGAAGTATGAGCTACAAAATACTTCCAGCGACAAAATTGTTCACTAGTGTATGGACTAACTTTCTGGAAAATTTCAGATTGATTAAGCTATTGGTTTGGAAAATACAGCTATTTATTTATAAGCGCGCAACTCATATTCTCCGTTATCTCTACGTAGTTCCCGGGTTGAACGTACGAGACTCCACGAAACAAAAGTCCACTCAATTTCACAAGGTACTTTTATATTTTTTGTATCAGAGAATCCAAATATCGAACTATTTTTCCAAGATTCATGATAGATTCCTTATTATAAACAACTTGTTTGAAACTATATTATAAAGAAACGTTTCGTATTTGAGGAAAATTGGGTGGACAAACAAGTTTCCTTGTTTCACTTGAAAAATAGATTATGTATCAAGCATGTTTACAATACTAACATTGTTCATTTATGTAAACAATTAAAATGATATCCAAGAGATGGAATTCGTTTTTTTTTTCAATATAATGTCTTATGTGAATGTCGAATACTCCAATTTCCTCATGAGGGAACATTGAGTAAAACATCATTCATACAAGATCTATTCCTTATTTTTCTAATGTATCATCGAGGATAACATGTCCCATCAATGAACAACGGCAAACATTTTTGGAAAAGTCATATTCTCATTCACAGGATTCAATGAATATTAGGTATTAAAATTTTTTCCAACCACTTTATTTCAAGATATAAATCATAAACTTTTTGAACGGAATATATAACTTTATATAGCTTTGTATAGCTTTTGAATAGAACAATATATCACAGTAGGAGAATTGCAATTTCCTTCTCGAATATTTGGAACTTATAGTGACTTCCTTCGTCACTTTTCCGAAACATTTTCTTTTGATTTGTGGATTATGCCAGTTGCGTTTACAGTTTCCATCGATGATTCGTTGGATAAATCATTGAAAAACTTTTGCCCATTAACACTCAAATACCTTGTCAATGATTGGACATCGTTCAATTTTTGTTGTCTTATTCCGACCGAATCAGGTGATGGTGTATTCAACAAATCATCGAAAACAATATCTGATTGTACAATATGACTTTTGGGTTTCCCACTATAGTCATAAAAAATCTCAATTTACTTATTTGGGAAATATATCATTTTCACCGCATCTCTGATGTGCAAATTTGTGAGTCCCTCAATTCCGTCTAGGACGGTTTCAAAATCTTTAACGGTACACGCACGCAGAATTTTTTATTATTTTGAATGGGGGTTTTCTCGCATTTGGAATTATTTCATAGTATTCTTCGTCGGTTTCTATCGTCTCTATTTTTTTCTTCTTTTGTCCATACATTCCAAAATTCCGGTCACATGAACAATAAGAATGTCCGCGTACAGGAAATGAATGTTGGATCTCAATTTGTAATTTTTCGGACAATAAAGACAAAAAATGCATGAATGAATAATTTTTATTCTGCCCCCCCCCCCCCCACAACCATCAGAGAATAGATAAATTTTATTGTAATAAGCGATTTCTAGTTCGCGGCAAATTTCATCATAAACTGGATTGCATACCGTATTTGCTCCTTTCTTGTACTTGCCTTCAATAAAAAAATACATGTAACTATTTTTGTTATTTCCAAAAGTATTCACATTAAAAACGTTCAACCATATCAGTCTCCGATAAAAGTGATCTGAGACCGGAATGTTCGGGAGTGGTAAATTCTGGCCAAAATCAAATTCCAGAAATACGAGGGTGGATTGATAAGTTTCCGGCCTGACCAAGAGATGGCGCCACTAGGCCTACCTTGAGGTGGCGTTCTATAGTACCATCCTTAGATAGCTTGTAGCTATAGTTTCAGTCCGATCGCCATGTTAGTTTAGTTTTGAGAGCACGCTGACCAAGACGCCTCTGTGTTTTTCGTAAAAATGGAAAAGCTGGAAAATCGTGCTGTCATCAAATACTTTTATTTGAAGGGGTTAACGCCGAAGGAAATTAAAGAAGAGATGGACTCAACACTGGGGACATCCTCCCCATCATATTCAACCGTTGAGCAGTGAGTTTCCGAGTTTGAAAAGGGTCGTGTGAGCACCTCTGATGAGCCTCGCTCAGGACGCCCCATTGAGGTCACAACTCCAGATATGATCGAAAAAATCCATCAAATAGTGCTGAAAGATCGCAGATTAAAAGTTCGTGAGATAGCTGAGACCTGTAAGATGTCATATGAACGTGTACAAAATATTTTGCACCAACATTTGTATATGGAAAAGCTCTGTGCAAGATGGGTGCCGCGTTTGCTGACAGTCGACCAAAAATTGATTCGAAAGAACATTTCTACCGCCAATTTGGCGTTGTATAAGCGTAATCCAAGCGAATTTTTGCGTCGATTCGTAACCGTTGACGAAACTTGGGTCCACCACTACACTCCTGAAACCAAAGAACAGTCTAAACAGTGGATTGGACCAGGGGAACCAACTCCAAAGAAGGCGAAAACAATTTTTTCGGCGAACAAGGTTATGGCTACTGTTTTTTGGGATGCAAGAGGTATTATATACATTGATTACCTTGAAAAGGGTGAAACTATCACTGGTCAATACTACGCAGACTTATTGCAACGTTTGAGCCACGAAGTGAAAATTAAACGACCTCATCTGGCGAAGAAAAAAATCTTGTTTCATCACGATAACGCACCAGCGCACACGTCAATCGTTGCGATGGCTAAAATCAACGATCTGAAGTTTGAATTAATGCCGCACCCTCCCTACTCTCCAGACCTAGCCCCGAGTGACTATTATCTGTTTCCTAACCTCAAAAAATGGCTTGGCGGTAAGAGATTTGCGGACAATGAAGAAGTAATCGAAGCTGTAAATGGGTATTTTGAGGAGCTTGACGAATCAGTCTATAGAGATGGCATTACTAGACTAGAACACCGCTATGAGAAATGTATCAGCCTTGGAGGAGATTATGTTGAGAAATAAAAAAAAAAAATTCTTAAAAACGTTGTTTTTCTTGGTCAGGCCGGAAACTTATCAATCCACCCTCGTAAAACCTGTTTCTCTTTGAGCATAGACTTTTTCAATACTTTGTGTTTTTCTACGAGTTCCTTATGTTTTAATGAATCTTCATTATTAGCATAATTTTTATGTTCGAAACAAAAGTTACAAACATCGGTACGTGGCTTTGGAAATGTGGAATTGAAATTGTGATTAAAATATTTCATGTACGTCGACTCACTTAAGGGAGCGTTGGAATCGCCTATTTTACTAGCATAATATCCAGAAACAAACTGTACAATTTAGTTAATGTTAAATCAGGGTTATCAAAATACTGCAATGAGGAATCTTCACGCTTATAATGGGACTCAGGGTGTGGTATAGATGAACAATGCTCTAGAATCATTTCTTTCACGTAAATACTCAATCGAATTGAACTCTCCTTGCTTCCCCTAGTAGGATCAGAATGTTGTATACAGGGTGAGGCATTTATCTTGAGACAACGAAATATCTCGGTGGGATCATCTTTTATTGAAGAATGTTTCATACAAAAGTTGTAGGATGTCAAAGGGGCTATCTAACAGTGACCTTGGGAATATCCTTGATCTCGATCTCCAAGGTCATTTGAAGGTCAAGTTCAAAATTTCAAATAGGACCCTCTCTATCTGACCCCGGGAATGGAAAGAGCGGAAAATTTTACGTCGAGATATGACCTTGACCTCAGGGTCGGGGCAATACCAAGATGATTCCAACCCTGTTGGAAAAGTTGGATGGAAATGGATAGGATTTAATATGCATCCATTTGAATCCTATTTCTGTTCCGGTTTTTCCTGATCCAATGTCATCCGCAGAACGCATAGGATTCTGATCAATTTCAATCCGCAAAGTGGATAGCAGATTATTGGGCCCCATAGAAATTGTATCCAAATGTATCCATATAATATCCGAGGCCTGAATATAAATCGCGTCCGGTTTTATCCGGTGCTTTACGATACCACCCTAATAAGCTTCATCCGTTTCTATCCCGTCATGCCTAATGTTGCTGGAATGCAATTTATCCATTCCATCCGGTTCTTTCCAGAATGTGTATCATCCATTTTTATCCATTTCCATCCGATTACTTCGGAGAAATCGTATCCATTTCTATCCATTGACATCTCTGATAGTCCTCCTTTACTTTTATCCATTTCTATCCACGCCTGTCATTTTATAATGTATCCGTTCCTATCCGAACTCGATGTTCCCAGCTCTATCCGTTTTCAAATATTGCACCTTCACGATAGCCGCGGTTTCCTCTATCCAATTCCGTCCATTTCAATTGTTTCATAATAGATTCGTTCCTTATACGTGCCCTAAGCTGCTCCCACTTGTACCAAACCAATCACATCCCGGCTGTCAATTCCCAGTCATGGATTCCCAAATTCGCATGGGTCTCGCATGGGAATCACGTGGGTCGACCCACTCGCTTCGCATGTGAAGACCCATGCGATCCACTTGATTCCCATGTGAAGACCCATGCGACCCACTTGATTCCCATGCGAGACCCTTGCGAATTTGGGAATCCATGACTGAGAATTTTCAGTAGGGATGACTTTTATAATTGGAAGCATCGAATCACAAATATTTGGAGCAAGTTGAAGCAACTAGGAACGTGCTTAACCAATCCAGCTCATAGCTGAATTTGTTCCACGTGTTCCATGTTGTCTCAACCTGCTCCAAATATTCTTTATTCACTGATTTCAGTTGTAAGAATGATTGGTTTGGCACAAGGCGGAACAACTTAGAGCATATTAGAACAAACGGACCTCATATATCTTGCGTCATCCGGAATAGATATTTTCAGGGTAACGTCTCAATGTCCCGAAGGTTTGATATCTTGAAATTTTGTATCTCGAGATTTCTAGATTTGATATGTCGAAATTTTGAATTTGAATTTTGGCACATAAAATGTTTTGATATAAAATTTCGGGATAAGTCACTTCGGAATGACGAGATATCAGTTTTTATCTAATCGGTCTAAATGAAGCTTGCCTCTTCCTCCAGGATGAACAAAAATGAAACATTAAAAGATGGATTCGGAACTATAATTCCGCGACAGCATACACAGAGAAAAGAGATCTTGAAAAAATAGTGAAGTTCGCTCACATACGTAGCAGGACCGCCCTCGATAGGTGATATGGGAAACTTTATTACGTCGCATACTGATCTGTAGCGCATAAAAATTCAAATTCAGTGATGAAAATTACAGAAATTTAAAATTCTCATAGTGATTCATAAGGATACCACGTGACGTTACGTTCTTCAATATTTCACATCGCATGATCAATGAATTACATAGTTCATTCTACTGAAAACATATTAAAGATACTTTTTACCACATAAAATAGTGAACTATACAATTTTCCAAGGAGGCACTTTTCTACATGTAATTTTGGATTCAGACGGAATCAAATTTGACACATTTTTTCGATGGAAACGGATACAGGTCATTGGTCGGATACATTCGAATCAAGTCTCTATCCGAAAGTACGGATCAAATTGGATTGAGCGCACTGACATGATGTCAAGAAAAAATCCTCATTCATTCTGATTGAAAGTTCATACGTTCAACGGATGAAATTGGACGAGGCTCTGAATTCGGATTCAATCGGATAGGATTCCCATCTCTCCTCACGGATGAAAATAGATTCAAAAACAAATTCACATCTCAAAAATGTAATGTGATTCGTTCGTATAAGAAGTCCATCCGTTCTCTGGACACGAAGGAATAGATATTGTAGTTCAGATCATTATGGATGATCATTCTATTTTCTTCATGGACGAAAACGGATCGGCAACACTTCTGGATTGGAAAAGGATGCAAACGGATAGGAAGCTTCCAAAAATCCCCCAGTTCCGCATTACAACTGATAGAAGTTCTCTCTGCATGGACAGAACTGGATACTTATGGATCACTTGTCTCACTACCGGACAAAACCGGATTGATATGTATAGAAAATGTTTAAATTCGGATCGAAGTCCTATCCAAATCCATCCATTTCAATCATTTTTTCCAACAGGGAAGGTCAAAAAAAGAAAGTTTATTATACGAGAGGTGTTGTGCAACACGGAGGCTGGAACAGGCAGGACCTTGAAATGACCTTGACCTTCAAGGTCGTTTGAAGGTCACCTTAGAAATTAAACGAGTTCGTTATTGAACGAGTTTGTTTTTGTCTTGTTACCGTGGGTCGGGGTGCTTGTTTTCGGTGAGTCCCCTCACCTCTCAACGTTTTGAATGTTTCTTTTGTTTGGAATTAACTTATTCCAACAAATGCTCAAATTGGTCACCTTCAACTCCAATGCATTTATTGATCCGTAAGTTCGTTCAAGTTTACGGAATTTTGTTGAATTTCATTGAAACCCCGCTGTGCCAGAAGTGAACGTGCCAGGAATGTTCATGCCGCTGTTACACTTCATGCTGAACGTTTTCCGAACAACGTGCGATCTCGAGCATCTTTTCATCGGGTCTTTAAACAATTCATGGAAGAGGGAAGTGTGGGAAACAGAAGAAGAGTCCGTCGCAACACAGTTACTGGATTCGACAATGAAATTGCTGTATTAGCTGCAGTGAATGCTGATCCTCATGTCAGCACTCGAGAAATCGAACATGATTCTGGAATTTAGCAACGTAGTGTATGCAGGATATTGGAAAAACAAAAATATCACCCCTACCACATTTCATTGCATCAAGAACTCCATCGTAATGATTTTTTAAACCGAATTATTTTTTTCCAGTGGGCACGTCAACAAATCCAATCAGATCCTGATTTCTTTGCTAACGTGCTATTTTCGGACGAGTCCTCTTTTACCAACCATGGCACGGTTAATAGGCATAACATGCACTACTGGAGTAATGAAAATCCACATTGGTTACGTCAAGTCGAACATTAACGTCAATGGTCTGTGAACGTTTGGTGTGGGATAATTGATGACCACGGTGTGGATCCACACTTTATTGAGGGTCACTTGAACGGCGGAAAATACCGTGATTTTTTGGAAAACCAACTTCCGCTTTTACTTGGAGACGTAACGTTAGCTGTGAGGCAACGAATGTGGTTTCAACACGATGGATGTCCAGCGCATTATTCTCAAGTTGCTCGTCAAGTTTTAGATCGCGAGTTCAATGGACGCTGGATCGGTAGGAGTGGTCCAGTAAATTGGCCAGCAAGATCGCCAGACCTCACCTCGCCAGACTTCTTTTTATGGAGTTATTTGAAGAGCGAAGTTTACAAACAAGTGCCAACATCTCGAGGAAACATGATACAGCGAATCAAGGATGCTTGTGCCAAAATACCACCTAATATGCTTCGAAGTTGTGTACGATCTTTTGAAGTACGGATCAATAAGTGCATTGAAGTTGAAGGTCACCAATTTGAACATTTGTTGAAATAACTTGATTTTAAATAAAACAAGCATTCAAAATTGTGAGAGGCAAGAGGACTCACCGAAAACAAGCACCCCGACCCACGATAACAAGACAAAAACAAACTCGTTCAATAACGAACTCGTTTAATTTCTAAGGTGACCTCCAAACGACCTTGAAGGTCATGGTCATTTCAAGGTCCTGCCTGTTCCAGCCTCCGTGTTGCACAACACCTCTCATATGACAAAATTTCTGTTCTTTTGGCCTTGGAATCATCTTGGTATTGCCCCGACCTTGAGGTCAAGGTCATATCTCGACGTAAAATTTTCCGCTCTTTTCATTTCCGGGGTCAATTACGGGGGAGGGGGGGTCTCATTTGAAATTTCGAACTCGACCTTCAAATGACCTTGGAGATCGAGAACAAGGACATTTCCAAGCTCACTGTTGGATAGCCCCTTTGACACCCTACAACTTTTGTGTGAAACATTTTTCAAAAAAAGGTGATCCCACCAAAATATTTCGTCGTCTCGAGATAAATGCCTCACCCTGTATATACTATGCACGTTCATAGTATATCTAGATATACTATGAACGTTCATAGTACATATACAACGTTCGGTTGCTACTTGGGTCCTTTACCTCGGTTATTTCCCAGAGACTCATTATTTTTCATTTTGTTTTGGAATGTGGCAAGTCTAGATTTATGAACCTCAACAAAGAACATAAAAAGCCCCGACACACTGACAGATGAGTTGTTTGATGATGACAAGAATATTCCCAACAGATAAATTTGTTATTTTTCCCTTCGCAAGATTTTTCAGTTTTCATCAATATCATTCCACGCAGTGAACAATTTTGGGCTGTATATTCGCCAGTTGATTTTCAGAATACGTGAAACAAGTCTTTTTATTGCGAGATCTCAATTTTTTTATAACATTCTTGACTGCAGCAAGATGTGACGCTTTCGAATTTTTTTGCAGCGACAGTTTTGTTGAAACGGGATACATACTCCTTCCCCTAAGATTATAAACAAATTTTTATTGCACGGATTTCTAGGGAAGGAATATCTATGTTTTGAAAATATCAATCCTGAAAGAAACTTGGTTTTACATATACAACTTACCTTGTGTCTCGCAATTTTTTTTCATTCCATTTCCAATTACTCTCACTTCTAGTTCTTTTTCTTGTTGTGGTCGGGGCTTCCGTAACGGATATTCCTCAGGATTGAAAGTGAGGGGTTATTTATGTACGAAAAAACCATACAAATGCATACGTATTGATTTTCGGCTTTGTTTTGTTAACAGACGAATGTAAGCTCTGACGTTAGCTGATCAGTCAAAATATTTTCCAGGGAGCATCAAACAGACAATGAAATTTTTAAGACTATGTTCAGCGCTGCCGTACGGGTGACCATCAAAGTATTTTACATTTCGTTAGTGAATACATGAAAAATACCTTCGTGGTCACCCGTACGATGCCAGTGAACATGGTCTTAAGAATTTAATTATCGAATTCATGCTCCCTGGGGAATATTTGGACTGATCAGCCCACGTCACAGCTTACATTCGTCTGTTAAAAATAAAGAATCTATCATGAATCTTGAAAAAATAATCCGATATTTTGATTCTCTGATACAGAACACTTCAAAGTACCTTGGGAAATTGAGTGGACTTTTGTTTCGTGCAGCCTCGTACGTTTAACCCGGGAACTACGTAGAAATAACGGAGAATATAAGTTGCGCGCTTATAAATAAATAGCTGTATTTTCCAAACCAATAGCTTAATCAATCTGATATTTTCCAGAAAGTCAGTCCATACACTAGTGAACAATTTTGTCGCCAATCGTCTTCCACCACATGTCACAGACAAGAATTGATAAGATTCTTTCCGAAATGTTGAAAAATACAAAAGTTAGAGCCGGTTTAACATTGAAAAACATTGATTTTCAGATCAAAAATATTTGCAGTTTTTATTTTTTTACTAAGAAATTATTGATCACAGAAAAAAATCGTAAACGAAGACTAAGGTTGATTTGTCAAGGTCTATCGTCTGGTATTTTTTGTTTTTCAAAATTCGAATTTTTTATTCTGACGTTGAATGTTACAGCTTGGACAATACTTTCACGTCTTTTCGAGCGCGCGACCGGTTGTTGCATCCGACCGCTCAATTGGCAAGTCCAATGATAATTTTGAATTAATTTCGTAAAAAAACGTAATCCAACAGTATTGAGGTTAGAAAATTACATACGTTGAAAATTTTTCAAAGTCAAACTTAAATTCTACTCACTGGCATATTATTGATAAAATATTCAATATTTCACACATTCATTACTGATGTTGGATTGATTCGAACATTCATTGAGTCTCATTTGGTCATTATTCTCACATACTGGTCCATAGGAAATCAAACGAAGTACCCCACATACACACTTGTGACTACTTTGTCGTTCGTTCACACAAGTGTCGGTTTAGCTCAGGTCGGTTAGGCATAGGTTCATGTAGGTCAGAATATAGGTAGGTTCTGTAGAGGTTCGATTCCCTCAAAGGTACCCTGATGACAAAACCCGACAGAAAACGATAGAAAAGTTTTCTATCGTTCTGAATATGGACTTTGAATCGTAGTTGTATGAGATTTTATCCTGTATTTCCGATAGAGATTCTATGTCATCCTTTCGTGATTTTTTCATCTCAGTACTATCGTTTTTTATCTTCAATTTCATATACGGACTCTGTCAATTCCTTTCTTCATCTCCGAGATGTATGGCTATCGTTTCTTATGTAATATTTCGGATACCATTTCAATCATATCTTTTCGTGGTTTTCATCGTGATTTAGTATCGTTTCGTATGTAAGATTTTGGATAAATTTTCGGTCGTATGTTTTCGTAGAATTTCCTGATGTATCGCTATCGTTTCCTATGTAAAATTTCGGATGAAATTCTTATCATATCTTTTCGTGGAATTTCACTAAATTTACTTTTATTGATTGATTCAAAGATAATGAAAAAAAAATAACACCAAACTTCGCTTCACTATGTGTTGGTAGAAAGGCAATATGACACACATTAATCATTATTGTCTGGAATAACTTTGTTGGCGATGGTGAAAAGTTTTTAACCTAACGGGGAACCGAACCTGCTCTACCTACCTACCTAACTTACCGGAACCTAACACGTTGCCAACGTAGCTATTCCGCACTTTGAAATTTAGAACTTATTTGATAAAGACATTTGCTAGTAAACAGTTCCACCAGTCCCCTGGCGGTTGTACCATGAAAGTTGACCCGCGTAAATTTAAACTACACGTTCTTCTTACTTTTACATATCGGAATCATCGCGCTGAAAAATTGTCAAAATTCATTCCCGTAAAATATAAGAGATAAAATTGACAGTGCTTAGAAAAGTGATTTCAATAAACATAACATAAAGACATAACCCTACTTTTGGAATTTGTTTTTGTTTTGTATCTGATGAAACACAAAATTCTTCATAACAGTGATAAATTGATGTGATTTTTGTGATAAGATTATATTTTGGTTTGAATTGATTATTTTGCGCTTTCCACTGAAAAATTATTCACATTATGTTATGTGTAAGAAGTGAACTAGAAAATATTACAACCCTAGTAAAAAAACGAACATATATGACCCATACATAATCCATACATAATACATATAAAATTCATATATGATTCATACATGAAAATGCATAGAATCATATACAATCCATATTTAATCCATATGTGATCCATATATGATCATATATAATCCATATAAAATCCATATACGAAAAATATTTCATATGTGACAGAATTTTTTCACATGTATGGGAAAGTCTTGCATCGAAAGGTCATATATGGATTTTGTATGGGCCATATATGATTATATACGGATTCAATATGGATTGTGTATAAATTATATATGGTCATATATGACCATATATGGTTTCTATATGCTTTAGGTATGTTCTTATATGATTCATTTTTACTAGGGAAGTTATGAATGTATCATCATGATTCTTCAAGTGTCCCTGTTTTTCATCAAAATCAAATCCCGAAGGGAACTGTTGTGAAATCATGTTTATGGTATGTAAGAGTCACATAGATCTATTTCATTTAGATTAATCGAAGAAAAGAGGAGTCACGGTTTTTTGTAATGCTTCAAAGCGAAGTTCGTGTATCATTGGCATTCATTATCATTTTGCTCACTTATATATGTGAGCTTCTGATTAAGTTACCCTAATCACTTGAAGTGAAGTGGAGAGTTTTTCGATAAGTGACGTGAAATTACTTCCTCACTCAAACAATGTGCATAATATAAAATGAACTGTAAGTTTGTTGGAATAAATTGTCTACGAATAAGTATGACTTGAATCGTTGAAGATATTACACACATATTTCGGAAGTGCAGTGAGTTTTCTCACTCTAATCAGAATGAACTACTGGCATGATGGATACTTAACTGTGATTTGCTTCTAAAGAGTATTTCTACATCACTTTATTGAACAATACATATATGTGGTTATAAATGGAGCCTAAGGGTTTTAGCAATAAAAAATCATCTATCAAATCACAAGCACAGGGAATTCCCTTCATTACCATAAATTACATGCGACATGAGAAATATTCAATTGATTTTCATTCTTACAAATCGACTGAATAATTTGTTCATATCTGATTATTTATAAATACATGTATAGTTCAATGAAGTTATTTTCAAGTAATTCTTGACAATCAATATCTCTTATGAGTATCTATCGTGCCAATGGTTCATGGTAGTTAGAGTAAAGAAAACTCACTGCGCTCCCAATATGTAAGTCAATTTCTTTATCGACTCAAGTGTTGTCGATACCTACTTCTTATTCGCAAAGAATTTATGTCAACCAAGTGGCTGGTCATTTCACTTCATACAGATTGTGGATCGAAGGAATGACATCACTTCATTCCACTTGATCATCTGAAAAATCATCAGAGGTTTACAAAAGTGGTAGTGATAGCACATTCTTTCTGACAATTGGTATGATGGATACTTGACTGTGATTTGATGCCAAAAAATATTTGTACATAACTTCATCGAATGATACATGTAGTTATAAATGCAGTTCAAGATTCTTACCGTTAGAAAGATCATCTCTCAAATTACAAGCTGGGGAATTTCGTTCACTACCACACCTCACATGCAACAATATAAATATTCAATTGATTCTGATTCTTGCAAATAGACCTAATAATTTGTTCATATATAATTATTCATAACTACATGCATAGGCGTATAGTTGGGAATGTAAGATTTACATCAGATTTTCGAAATCGTCCAAATATTGACTCCGCAAGATGAAAATTTTAGTAGGCGAATGTTCGATCCAATTTCTATCCAAGCAAGTTTGTCGAACGAATTTATTTTACTTCCTTCGAAAAGCCGATCGACGTTTCGGATCGATACGATCCTTTTTCAAGATACAAAATTTAATATAATCGTAGAGGAGAGAGAATGTTGTTGAATGAAGTATCATCCGGACCCATTGACTCGGATGTGGGTAGTTTTTATTAATTGGTTGGGAAAGTGCTTGGCGCAGGAATTCAATGATTCAGTAGGCGAATGTTCGATCCAATTTCTATCCAAGCAAGTTTGTCGAACGAATTTATTTCACTTCCTTCGAAAAGCCGATCGACGTTCCGGATCGATACGATCCTTTTTCAAGATACAAAATTTAATATAATCGTAGAGGATTACCAATTGATAAAAACTACCCATATCCGAGTCGATGGGTCCGGATGATACTTCATTCAACAACGTTCTCTCTCCTCTACGATTATATTAAATTTTGTATCTTGAAAAAGGATCGTATCGATCCGAAACGTCGATCGGCTCTTCGAAGGAAGTAAAATAAATTCGTTCGACAAACTTGCTTGGATAAAAACTGGATCGAACATTCGCCTACTGAATCATTGAATTCCTGCGCCAAGCACTTCCTCAACCAATTAATAAAAACTACCCACATCCGAGGCGATGGGTCCGGATGATACTTCATTCAACAACGTTCTCTCTCCTCTACGATTATATTGAATTTGGTATCTTGAAAAGGGATCGTATCGATCCGAAACGTCGGTCGGCTTTTCGAAGGAAGTAGAATAAATTCGTTCGACAAACACGCTTGGATAGAAATTGAACCGAACATTCGCCTACTGAATCATTGAATTCCTGCGCCAAGCACTTTCCCAACCAATTAATGAAAATTTTACAACTTCTTTTTTCTCAGTGCACACGGAAGAAAATGAATACTTGCAACAACTACTCACGTAGTCGTTTTCTGACCATCTGCGAAAAATAGTTACGGTAATTACTTAGTAGTTGAGATAAATACCACTCTATTGAGTGCGACTACACTCCCGAGTCGAAAAATTTTGCACGGTTTTTGTCCTCATATTTCGTTTTTGGACTGATTTTGTCCTGATTGTTGAATAATGCGGATAAAAACAGTACTTTTCCATGATTTTAGTCTAAATTTCTCCTCCAGCGAATAGAAGTGATTGAGGAGAAATTCAGACTAAAATCTTGAAAAAGTACTGTTTTTGGCCGCATTATTCAACAATCAGGACAAAATCAGTCTAAAAACGGAATATAAGGTCAAAAACCGTCCAAATTTTTCGACTCGGGCTGCACTGAGGAAAAATCCTCGTGTTTGTAGTCCGTTTTTGTAGGTGAAATGATGCCTAGCTCTGAAGAGTATTCACTGGAACATTTCCGAAGTGTTTGGATTTAGAAAACATTTTTCCTATCGCAAATAAAATTTTGACTTCAACAGATCCAACAACTACTGCAGCAACGATGATTATGATCTGTAACAATTCAAGACTCACATCTTTTGTAGCTCCAAAAAATATCCATTCCCACACAGAGAGAAAATGGCGGACTAATCCCTTGCGAAGTTCCGGTGAAATGAAAGCATGCGATTCTGAAGGTTATTTTCAAACGCAATGATGAGTAAAACGCCACCTACACGCAATCATTCTAACCTACACATGGACGAATCCCATGCGTTGCTTGCAATCGCTCTATGGTTACTAGTTAGAATGATTGCGTAAAGGTGGCAGCACGGATAATAGTCCGTTATAGGATGATGAGAGATGTGACCATCGGCTTTTGACTTGCCGGCATTAAGGGGATACCAGCGATCCCCGTTGATGCAACCCGCCATACAAGATTACCGACTGAGTAAACATTTTCTCGGCAAGAATGCTCTGAACTGAATTCATTAAGGAGGATGAAATTTACACGAATCAATCTTCAATCCTTTATCTACTGCTATACATTGCCTGAATTTTGAATTTCGAAAAAAAGTTTGTGTTACCGACGGAGAAAAAAATGTTTTTTTTCGAAATTAAAAATTCGGGCGATGCACAGCAGCAGATAAAGGATTGAAGATTGATTCCTGAAAATTTTATACTTCTTCATGAATTAAGTTGAGGTTCAGAGTGTTCTTTCCGAGAAAAGGTTCACTCATTGTCAGTCGGTACGCTTGTATGGCGGGTTGCATCAGCGGGGATCGCTAGTATCCCCTCAAGAGGATACGAGCGTTTAGCATCCGAGCACGTTGATTAGAAGAAGAGAAACTTATACAATAGAAAAAGAGGTCCGAAGTGAACGCTTGTATCCACTTAATGGGATAGGGGTTAGTTTGCTCGTCAATGAATGGATCAAATTGAATAATTCATTGAAAACATAACGGCAAAGTGGGACGTCTATTATATTTTCAATGGATTATCTAGTTTGACTCATTGAATGACGCATAAATTGGGTGGTTATTTTTGGTTATCTCAGTGTTGTTTTATCCCTCACTGGAAGACACCTAGGCCGCTATTTTCCTCTCCGTGTAGGTAGATAGAACTTTCAATTCACAACAAAAAATATTGTGTATCCCAATTACGGTATATCCAATACAATCAGTACTTTGTAATTTATCTGTTCAAATCATTGCATCTGTTCTATCTTTGAGTTGATGCTGACTTTTAATTAAAATATCTTTTAATTGACGTAACCAAGTTTTGAAATTTTTATATGTATCCACATAAGATACTGTTTAAAGAAGAAACCGGAAAATTGTACGTATCTTGAATGTAGTTACTGTGAAGCTTCAAAAGAAACCAGAGGGCTCCGCCCCCTGACTGCTTCGCTTCGCTCAGCAGTCCGACCCCCTGTAAAATTCGCTTCGCTCATTTTGAATGGATCGTAGCCCACATATGCTCGCTTCGCTTGCATTTTGAACAATTCAGATAACCGGGGATATATGGAAAGGTACTCATCGGTTTTTCCCTCAATTGAGAAACTTTGTGAATGTAATGTTCAGATAGCCTGGAACTTATTGCCTACCATCCTTTATACCATCCCCAAATGATTCAGAAACATGTACCTGGAGAACTGTAGAATTTCAACTGTCCTGGTAGAAATGAAGCCTGGAAGCGCGATGAGAGCGTGAGTAATTTGAGCGTAATAAGCGTAACGAAGGGTTATTTAGGCGTAATTTAGAAATGAATCGCAATATTTTCAGACTTCATTTGTTTCAATAGCTACTTCCTTCACTTTTGGATTCTTACTAGTGCCGAGAATTCCCAGATAACATGTAGGCTTGTCATAACCCTGTCACACTTGTCATTCGATTGTTTTTGGCTTGTTATTGACAACCTTGTCAGTGTAAGGTTACTACAGCCCTGCTGCAAGGGTTTTGTAAGCTTGTACCCTTGTCGTGTGTCAACTAGGAGGCTTATATCAACCTTGTCACAAGCTTGCCTGACAACATTGCAACAAGGTTAAATTGCTATCTGGGTTTGATTCAGCACCCTTGAAAATCCCTAGAACCCGTGTTACAGTTAACAATATAATTCTGTTCATCAGAGCCGGAATTCACGTCCGCCATCTCGGATCCGCTATCATGAATTCGGGATTTGACCCCAGATTCGAATTCAGCATCCTCGAACACCCCTAGAACCCATGTTTCATATAAATCTGTCCACAAATGCGAAGTTGACTGAATTCCCGTCCGCCATCTTGGATCCGCTATCATGAATTCGGGATTCAACCCCAGATTCGAATTCAGCATCCTCGAACACTCCTAAAACCCATGTTTCAGATAAATCTGTCCACAAATGCGAAGTTGACTAGATACACGTCCACCATCTTGGATCCGCTACCTTGAATTCGGGATTTGACTCCAGATTCGGATTCAGCACCCTAGAAAACCCCTAGGACCCATGTTTCATAATAATTCATCGATCCGAGCCAAGATAGCGAATTTTCATATATATATGTATGTATACAGCGGAGAAAATTTTCTCCGAGATCACCTATTTTTTCAGAAAAAAATTAAAAAAAAGGAGGGCTTGTCCGATTGCAGTATAAAAAATGGTCTCAGGAGATAGGTTCGAAGAAGGTCCTCTGTCAATTTCATCCAATTTGGTCCACTCGGTCCAGAGTTATCCCAGCTACAGACAGACAGACAGACAACCCCACGGATTATCAATCAGTATTGCATGAGATGAAAAACTATCCAACTTCCAATTGGATTACTCAAATATTTTAGAAGATACGGTCAGAGCGTACGATAGCGGGTGCAATAGGCACTCCGTGCTGGTATACTACGTATACCGATGAGTGCCTAAAAGCGGCATCCCGATTTTCATGAGTAATATTACCCACTGAAATGTATTTTTCAACTGAATGTCACCATAATGAACAACGTGTTGGATTAAAAAAAGAGCGGAGGAAGAATCGCGCTTGTTTATTTTGTTCGTAGGTCACAGAAATATTAAGAATAATATGATATAAGAATGATAGTTCTTGAACTACTCCAGCTACTCAACTGGAATTAGTTCAAGTACAGAAAATTGTGAGGCTCATTTTCAGCTATGGTTTGGAATTGTGAGACTTACAATAGATCTTTTCTCTCATTTGTACTTGAGTAGGTACGATTTATGCGGATTCAGTCAAAAAACCGAGCTACAACAGGAAAAGATATCCAGTTCTCAATAAAAGAGCAATAATGACTATTTCCATTTTTCTCAGTGTGTCAGTTATCTTAATTAACGTGGTATTTGCCTTAAGGACTAAGTAATTGCCATAACTACTTATCGTAGATGTCCGAAAATAGACTACGTGAATAGCTGTTGCAAGTATTCTTTTTTTCCATGTAGGGGAGAATTGTTGGAATATTCTCAAATCCTTTCGATCAAGTCCCTAACAGTAGAGGGACTTTTCAAATGTTTCATAAACGTTCATAGAATTTTCTAGTATGTTCATATATTCTAGGCACTTTCATAGAACATTTCGAACGTTCTGGAGCTGTATAAGAGTACCCTGGTAGACATTTTCTCCAGTTAATCATAAGGCACTTACGAGTTTGCCCGTTCAACTTGTTAGGAACTAGTGAGGAATATTCACGAGTAGCTAGTGAGAAATGTAACGCTCTAACTCATCAGATACTAGTTAGAAAAACTGACCAGTTGTTCACTAGTATTTCACAAGGCACTTGTTACTACATGAATATCAATAAAATTGCTACAAATCAATAAAAAATCAAAAAGATTTTTCACTGTATTTACTTTTATTGATTTATTCAAAGATGATAAAAAAAAATAACACCAAACTTCGCTTCACTATGGTGTTTGGTAGAAAGGCAATATGACACACATTAATCATTGTTGTCTGGAATAATTTTGTTGGCAATGGTGAAATGTTTTCAACCTAATGGAGAACCGAACCTGCTCTACCTACTTACCTAACCTATCGAATCCTAACACCTTGCCAATATAGTTATTCCGCACTTCAAAATTTGGAGCTTATTCGATGAAAACATTTGCTAGTGAACAGTTCCACCAGTCCCCTGGCGGTTGTACCATGAAAGTTGACCCGCTACATTTAAACTACACATTCTTCGTACTTTTACATATCGGAATCATCGCGCTGGAAGATTGTCAGAATTCATTACCGTAAAATATGAGTGATAAAATTGACAGTGCTTAAAAAAGTGACTTCAATAAACATAACATAAAGACATAACCCTACTTTTGGAATTCGTTTTTGTTTTGTATGTAATGAAACATAAAATTGTTTGTTGTTTGAACAGTGTATATATACTATAATTGATCAGTTATAATAACTATGTGACTGGTATCCTTGACAGAAGACGACAGTTGTGAGTACTTGATTTCTCGTTTTGGTAACCGAATTTTTCTTATAGGAGTAGTTTTTCAAAATTGACTGGAATATTTTTTTCCGTGTACCTTTTACAATTATGAATTGAAATATCGGCTGCGGAGATTATCGAAAGTATTTTCAGTAGTAGTCGCCAGTAATCGCTGTTAGAAAATCTAGACATACGGGTTAAACATCTTTTTCTCGTCCTTGACAATATCTTTTTTATTTTTTTCGGGTTTTGAGATGAGCTATTTCTAACTAGTATAGATTGGGGGAAAATTTGTGAAATTCTGACCAGTTTTATCCATCTGTAATTGAATCGGGCCCACCTCACCAAATATTCGCTAATAACTCTCCAGTTTATCCCAACTAGTTTTTCCTTGCTAACCCCTCATGGGTGACCGGGGAAGACTCGTGATATTTTTACCAGGGTAGTAGTGAAGACAAATATTAATTGAAATATCGGGAGATCGTATATTGAAACTCGATCGTTGCGAGGATAAGATTTTATACGTGCTCTAATCGCTGCACGTGGCCCTAGTGAAAATGAAGCGTATACACAAAGCGAGAAGGAAACGTATACGAAGCGAAAAACGTTTCAACTCCCTCTTTCTGGAGCGTATAATACCCGCTTGCTGGAAAGTCATATCGTTCTGTATACGTTTCATAAACTTCCGATCCCGTTGCGCATATGCTTCATGTAACGTAATAGAAGGTTATATGGAGCGTATGCGAGTCATACCTATTCTGACTTCAGATGACATCTTTTAGCATCCGAAGTCAATGACGATCCATGGCTCAGTGGATAAAACCCTACCATAGTGAATGTCACCGGTTCGATTCTCACCACAGGGTTCAATTTTTGTGTCTAGATTTCTTGATTTTTTTCCGCTTTCTTTGTTTCAATTCCCGTTTCACATACTCTTTGTATCCTTTCCATTCGAGCTTCGTATTCCTTCCATTAACGTTTCTGTTACCCTTCAGCATACGCTTCGTTTACTCTTTGTTCTCGCTCCCATTTCCACCAGGGGGAAGACAATGATGGCTGTTGCATGATTTATGAAGACAGGGAATTTCCTGTAACAGGTACTCGGAAAGAAGATTATCTCATAAGCTACGATATTAAAATCGTAGCACAGGACCATACTTGAAGAAACAGACCCGAAGAGAACATGAAGCTTCAGCGAACGTTCAGATCAGATTTGTATAGATCGGGCCGAAAGTTCATTAGAGCTAACTTTTAGATTCACAAACGTTTGACAAAGGTTCTATGGACGTTGAAATGTCCACCTCGAAATACGTTTAGGAAACATAGATGGAACGTTCGCTGAAGGTTCATCGAAGATTTGACGAAGCTTCACAAAAATATCTATACTTAGATTAATTTATAATAATTTATGTTTATTAATTCATTTATTTTTCATATAAATTGATCAAAATTAATATGAGTATAGATATTTTTGTGGAGCTTCGTCAAACCTTCGATGAACCTTCAGCGAACGTTCCATCTATGTTTCCTGAACGTATTTCGAGACGAACATTTCAACGTCCGTAGAACCTTTGTCGAACGTTTGTGAATCTAAAAGTTAGCTCTAATGAACCTTCGGTCCGATCTATACACATCTGATCTGAACGTTCACTGAAGCTTCATGTTCTCTTCGGGGACATTGTAGGATATTTAAAGCGTATATCACGGTGATATCCTTCTTTTTTGGAGTTGACATCGTGATATCCCACATAGCACAAATGTCTCAGTAATATCTCCAGAATGTTTTGGCGATATTACAATGTCTCCAGAACATTGCAGAATATTCTGGAGATATTACTGAGACATTTGTGCTATGTGGGATTCGACATGTCTCAGTAGAAAAAAAACACAATTCACGTTGTTACATTTTGAATATACTATTTTGGGAGGTATAGTTCTTCATTGTGACACTCACATCGTAATTTGTAGAACAATATATTCCTTGTCTATGTATAGGAGAATCAAAGCAGAAAAATAGATAGTGATATCCCAAACAGCACCCTATATTTCATGCATATCTATACTATATCAAGAGACGCGGTAGCGTCTCGACGCCAAGGACGTGAAAAAAACTGTGAAAACATATAAATAAAAAAACAAGCAGAAGTCGTGCGCTACCGTGTATCTACACACGTGAACCGAGTTTTAACCCACAAAAAGAAACTTTCATGCACAATAACTCATCACACATTATGTTTATTGAAAAAATAATGACACTTTCATTATATAATTCGAATATACACTTTCGATTAAGCACACTACGAAGTTGATCCGTTCACGCGATCCCGAAACACAAACGTTTTCAAATTTGATGCGCTTCAAAATTCTTCAATACCACTCGTTTGGTTCATCAGCGATTTCTTCTTACCTATAGATTTGTTCATCCAGTCTGTCTCTTTCTTTTTGATGGTTAGATGTAATCTGTCTCTGTTCTTTTTTTTCCCAACAGCCAATCAGAGACTAGTGTCCATTTGGATGAAGCACTTGTATATGGAAGCAATGTATATGGAAGGTAGAAACGTAAACAAATAGTTTGTCAACGAAGCGATTGACAGGTTATGATGATAATCTTCAATAATCATATTATAAAATAAAATGGATGTATTACAGGTTTTCACGGTACAGGTTTTTATTATTGATTTGACAGTAATTATGCTATAACAGGGAAATTCATCAGAGTTTAATTGATGAATTAGGTTATTTGTGAGAAAGAAAAACGAGAAAAATTTGATGAGGGGTCATCCATGACAGATGGTTTGTTGATATTGGTTTCTGCAACCAGATTTGAAGGCGAATCATGGGACAAATCATGCAAGGTCTAGTGAAGGAAAATGGTTCAAAGTTATACGTTAATTCTTAGGTATGAGTGTACTGGATGTACGATAACCCCTTGACGGATGACCTGCCACCGTCTGGTTCTATCTATGCAACTAGAGTTGTAGGAGACAGATTACATGGGTCATAGCAAGGCTGGTCAATGATGATTATTGAGGTTTATTTGCTATTTTTTTACAGGCAAAAGTATAATGGATATAACATAATCTCTGATGGACAGTCTGCTAGTATCCACTATCCTGCAATCAGAATCGTGGACAAATAATGAAACAGAATAGTGAATAGATGATGAATGCAAATTCAATTATAGCAAGTTTGAAAAACATTTGAAAATAAGGTTAGTCACCGAGCGCTTCATCAGGTATACTAAAATATGACATTCGAATCAAAATTATGAACTATGTACAAAATGGTGTTCGTAGATTCTTTGAGTAAAATTACAGGTGGATCAAGCCAAAGTAGAGAGGATGCAGGTGTACTATACATCTGTATGTTACGTACCACCACGATCAATATCATCAGGTAGCGTAGAAGGAAAATGAAGAAAAGGCAGGAGTGCAGTGGATATACCACAGGTTCTTGCGTTAGGTACACTATTATCAGATTCTTCCAATAGAATCACAGGTAGATGAAGAAAAAGCAAGAAGGATGCATATGTACCATATATCCTTATGTTATGTACCACAATGATCAATGTCGTTAGGCAACGTCATAGGAAAATGAAGAAAAGGCAGAAGTGCAGTGGATATGCAAGTGGTTGCATTGAATGATACCACTATCAGATTCTTCCAACAGAATCATCGGTGAATGAAGGAAAAGCAAGAAGGATGTAGATGTACCATACATCTGTTCGTTGAATCCTACCATGATCATTAGGGAGCGTTGAAGGGAAATGCAGAAAAGATAGGAGCGCAGTGGATATACCACAAATCTTTGCATCGGGTGCATTCCACTGACCAATTGACGAATGATTAGAGAGACTGTTTAGGATCAACTCAACGAAAATTGAGCAGATACAATATTTTGATTATAGAAATTGCTACAGGACAACTACAAGTCAACTTGACTGATGTGACTGGATGTGACAACCCATTCTGAATGTTTTCTTCCAAAGTTCCATCTTTTCAGCTGTTCCATTCAAGCTGGATTATATTTGTGTTCCTACAAACCTTCATTTTTATTTTTACTTATCTTGGTTTTAGAATGATTCAATTCTCAAATATCATGAATATTGAATGGTTTGGATATTCGATACAATATTGCTTTTTAATGATCATGAATCACTTTGAATACATTTTGAACATTTCATAGACCCTAGAGTTACTAAATCTCTCGACCCAAAATACTCTATGACAATTCAATAAAATGGAACAAATCAACCAGCCAGACCTTGTTACGTACCAATAAAGCGTCTGGTTGGTTGATTTTTTCTATTCTATCGAATCATTTCCGAGTATTTTGGGTAGAGAGATTTAGTAACTGTAGGGCCAATGGGATACCATCAAGAATAGACTTATCGAATGTAAAAATATTTAGAAATACAGTTATTTAGGCATAGGAATAGAAATATTTGAGAAAAGAGATTTTCCTGTATTCTCCATTCAGTCTGTGTTCAAATATCTCTATTCGTAAATACCTCTCCTCTCAAATATTTCTATTCCTAATTATTTCTGTTCTCAAATAAGTCTATTTATGAATATGATCAATCCTAAATATCTGTATTCTCACAAATTTCTATTCTCAACATATGTCGATAATAAAACAAACATATTCTGTTCCATAGGGATTTAAGGATCGTAATTATGGATTAAATTCGTTCAAAGTAATTTCTAAAGGTTCAGTCAGTCATGAAAAATTTTTAGAAACTTTGTACAAATCCATACAGTAGTTTTAAAATCAACTCACCATTATGATTCAGTGAGTCATGAAAAATTTTTATTTAGAAACTTTGTACGAATTCATACAGTAGTTTTTAAATCAACTGACCAGTATGAAATGGCTAGCATCCAGGCGCTACACTGTAAAAAATCTTTGTTGGGAATTACTCATATTTGAATTCGAAAATCACAGTTTTTTTGTTGACGTACTACGTTCAGCATAGAACAGATAAATTTTTATTGTAGAAGTCTTATGCTCAACATAGAAGAAATACATTTTTTTTTAAGAGTCCTGCACTCAGACTTTTTGGAAAGTCATATCACAAAAGTTTGTAAATTGCCCATGCTCAGTGTGGAAAACTTTATAACCTACACAGAGCGTGAACAATTTCCAAACTTGTGTAATATTACTACGCGGAGTGTAGGACTTTTCTAAAAAAAATTTATTTCTTGTACGTTGAGCGTAAGCCTTTTACGATAAAAATTTATTTTCTCTATGCTCAACGTAGTACTTCAACAAAGAAACTGTGATCTTCCAATTCAGATATGAGTACTTCACAAGAAAGATTTTTTACAGTGTAGCACCTGGACGCTAGCCATTTCATACTGGTCAGTTGATTTGAAAACTACTGTATGAATTCGTACAAAGTTTCTAAATAAAAATATTTCATGATTTACTGCATTCATACTGGTCAGTTGATTGGAAAACTACTGTGTGGATTCGCACAAAGTCTCTGGACAGTTTTCATGACTCTCTCAACCTTTAGAAATGACTTTGAATTAAATATGCTCGGAGATTTTCCAAGAGCGTGGTCTCTTCTTCTTGAATTCATTAAAAATTCCGCACTTGGTAAAAATAAAGAGGTGAACATTATTTTTCATATTTGAAATTCAATTCCACCCATTGTATTATCGTTTCAATTTCAAAGAAAAATCTCAAAACACATTCTAAAGGAAAATTTCACTCCATTCAGAATTTCGAGGGGATATAAAAGGACATGCTCTATTTGAAAAAAAAAGATATGAGATCAATATGAGCCACTAAGTACATTGGTTATCCAAAGGATATGTGAAAGATTTTTGGTATATTGTAACTTCAGTTTGTTTAAACTGTATCCAAGGTAATTCATGATTTTCAAAAAAACATTATTGTATTAAAAAAATAAATAAAACAAGCATATCGTTCTGCCCGTATATAGATATAACAATGAGATTTATCCTGCAACAGCGGAAAGCTGAAAAAGAAAAGTTGAGAAAAATTTATTTCAAAAAAATAAAGTGGAGTAGAACAAAAATTTTATAGGTTTTGAAATTCATGTCGATGTGAAACACTTGGCGTGGGCAATGAAAATTTTATGATTCAAGTTCCTGTTTGATAATGAAAGCTGAAAACTCTCCATGGGCCACGTCAAGTGTTTCACATCGACACCCACACAGCACATCCACCGATGTCCACGTCGCATCTCCGTGGAGGCGAGGTGGAAGAAAGGGAGACGTGTATACAAGGTGGAAAGAACGGAGAAGCGACGTGGAGGCGACGAAGAAATGTCCGCGTGCTGTACGGGCATGAATTTCAGAACCTAAAAAATTTTTGTTCTACTCCACTTTATTGTTTTGAAATATTTCTTTTATTACTATGATTGCCATCGAACTCCACATGAATATTCAATTTTTATTATTCGTTTCAGGGTGACCGCAGTCTGGAAGTTCTGACGGAACTGATCAACTACAGACTCGGGTTGAATAGAATGACCAATGAGATGCGCAGAATTTCCAGACTGTTGAATTCCTGTGTTTTCAATTAGAGGCATTTTCAGAAAAAGAAGTGAAATCCCAATAAAAAAAACTCCAAAAAAGTAAAAAAATAACGCCAAGTACATGAAAATTCCTCCAAAACTTACAAAAAAAAAACAAAATCTAAAAATACATTCTAAAGGAAAATTGTACTACACTCAAAATTTTGATGGAACACAATAGGATATATCTCATCTGAAATCAATATGAGCTGCCAAGTACATTTGGGTATTCAAATGGTATCACACAAAACAATGATTGTTGCCGTTATATGGAACAGGATGTTGATACGACGAGGTGGCAACCGAGAAATTGCACATGCCAGCTTGTGGTGGTCATTTTTTTACTTTTTTATGTTTATATTTGAATATTTTATACATATGGTATGCATGTAAATAATATCTCATACATATTTTATAGATATACAAAATATTTTGTGCTGTGTGGGATTGTACAACGGGTGGGAAAAGTGGTCGATTTTAGATGAACATGAATTATTGCGCGAGCGGAGCGAGTACGGCAAAGATACGAGGTAAGAATTGACTATTTTCCAAGAGTTACATACATGAATTTGTCCAACAAGCGAGAGGTCAAAGATGACTTTGTTCGCCTGCAAAGCGTAAACGCAATAAGTAGGTACGTGCGAACCGAACAGTAGGAGGTCAGTTCGGTTCGAACTTCAAACTTGGATAACAGAAAAAGTTCAATTCGATTCGAATCCTGAACCAGTGATGCCAGAAAAAACGGTGCGGACCGAAAAATCAGCCCCTCCATTGTTCACACAATGACACGTTCGTATACGTGTGACTCGCATGTATACGGAAGTTTCATCGTGTGCACGGTAGAGGGGCTGATTTTTCAGTCCACACGGTCTTTCCTGGCATCACTGTCCTGAACTGCATTCATTAGAAACCTTCGGCTTGAGTTTCGATTCGACCCAGTTTGCTTTGAACTTTAGACTCAGAACCCAAAAAAATTCGATTACGCTGGAAAAAAGACCTTGTTGACTCGACTTGAAAACAAGTTGATCTCATATTGTTCCAATTCCAAGTAACGGAGGAAACACATACAGACATCCCCATATTATTTTTACTTGTAAACATGTAGAAACAACTTGTTTCCAAGTTGAACCAACGTGATCCCTAGTAAAAAACGAACATATATGACCCATACATAATCCATACATAATACATATGAAATTCATATATGATTCATATATGAAAATGCATAGAATCATATACAATCCATATTTAATCCATATGTGATCCATATATAATCATATATAACTCATATATAATCCATATAAAATCCATATACGAAAAATATTTCATACGTGACAGAATTTTTTCACATGTATGGGAAAGTCTTGCATCGAAAGGTCATATATGGATTGTATATGGGCCATATATGATCATATACGGATTCAATATGGATTGCGTATGAATTATATATGGTCATATATGACCATATATGGTTTCTATATGCTTTATGTATGTTCGTATATGATTCATTTTTACTAGGGATATTGGGTACTTGATAGCCGCAAGTTGATTGAATCTTTCATTTTTCCAAGTGTGGTTTCGAGTCTTAAACTTGGATAATTGAAAAAGTTTAATTTGATTCGAAATTGACACTAAAACAAGGTTCAATTCTTGATGGAGCTTGATAAATATTGAAAAAAATATTTCGGATGACGTTGTTGACAATATCGCGGATTCTGCTTTCGTAAAATATTCTTGATTTAGTTTTGGTTTTTCGATTAGACGTTTTGAAAGATGAAGTTGGCTTCGACTTCTCAAATTCCGGTTCGGGTCAGTGATGCCAGGAAAGACGGTGTGGACCGAAAAATCAGCCCCTCTACCGTGCACACGATGAAACTTTCGTATACATGTGAGTCACACGTATACGAAAGTGTCATTGTGTGAACAATGGAGGGGCTGATTTTTCGGTCCGCACCGGTTTTCCTGGCATCACTGGTTCGGGTTCGGTCAACTTGAAAAATATATTTGCACAGAGAACCCGGGAGATATTACATGATCTGAACTTCTTGATTTTTCATCTCGCGATTAGATGATTTTTAATCTGGACTGCATGAAAAAACAATACAACATCGGAGAACATAAATGTCATACCTCGGTGATATTATTTCACCATGAAGTTGGAGATCCAAAAACCGAGCAGTTTGGTGATAAAAAATTATCAATCGGCTGATTTCGCGTTCACTAAACATCGACGATAATAACATCGACTGACATCGATGTTTTACATCGTTTAACGATGTAAGATCGATCTGACTGATGTTCCAATGTTTTTTTCAAAAACCATTCAAACATCAAGACATCAAATAAGAACAATTGAATGGGATGATGCTGAATTCGAAATGGTGCTAGATCCCAAAAGTTTTATTGGTAAAATAACAATTAATCAGGTTTTGGCAGCATCGATGTTCGTGATGTCAAACATCGATACCCGTTTATCGGATGACACATCGATGTACCATCGATGCTTAGTCAACACTACATCGATTGCGAGATAAGAACTCACGAAAGGTTAGTTGGTTTATTATCTCCTTGATTCCCTGCGTACAGAGTTTGGTTCGGGTTCGGTTCAACTTGGAAAATATGTTGTGAGTTTGGTTTAACTTTTCAAAGTTCGGTTCGAGTTCGATTCGACTTGAAAAATATATCTAAAGTTCAGTTCGACTGAAAAATTCGAGGTTCCTACGTACGTAGCATTGAGGAATAATATTATTCTCCAACTAGTGACACAGAGTATTGATCATTAGCGTGGTCAGGAATTGACGGAAGAGAGATAGACACAATTCCTGGCCACGCTAATGGTGTTGACGTGGCATCCAAGAAAAATGTCATCAGAGAAATAAATCATCGTACCCACATTTTTGAGATGAATGAAGTTGTATTTTCCATGTGAATACTGAACAAAACAATTTTATGTATATTTCTCTACTGAGATTATGACTATTCGGATCCTGGCCTTCCGAAGGTTGAACTCTAAATCCCTCTGCGTGTAAAAGACAGATTTGCAGGTTTATACGGGCAAAGGCTTCAAGTGGCGTATCATATGCGCGGAAAAAAACTTCCAACTATTGACTTCAAACAACATACCTGGCTAATTGAACAGACCAATTAATTCTTTCAGTGGCGTAGCGAAGTGATTCGGCGTTCGGGGCAAAGTTTCCTAAAAGTCTGAGATTTTCACAATTATATCCAATTTATACATTTTAAGTGATATAGTCAAATATCTCCAAACTGGTGAAAATGGGAAAAAATCATCATCATCATCATCATGAAGTAATCAGTCTTATGACTTGTTTGATGAAATCCTCCAACCCTGTCTATTATCCGCTGAACGCTTAATTTCTACATATCTACGACAACCCTTATCTTGTATAATTTGCTTCATATAACTTAATGTAGGTCTACCTCTTCGAGTTTTACGATTCATTTTTCCTTCCAATATTGTTTTCAATAAGCTATCATGCCTTAATGTGTCCCCTATCAGATTACTTCTTCTTTTCACGACTTGTTTCGGAAGACTTCTTTTTTCATTTACCTTCTCAAGTACTTATTCATTTTTTACTTTCTCTGTCCACTTTATTCTAAGCATCCTTCTATAACGCCACATTTCAAAAGCTTCGAGTCTTCGTTGGTCCGTTTTTCCAATTGTCCAAGTTTCGCAACCATATAATGCTGTGCTCCAAACGTCAATCTTCAAGAATTTCTTCCTCACTGCTGAGCTAATATTCTTCGAACATAGTAACTGTTTCTTTTGGTGGAAAGCCTGTTTCCCTTGTGCTATTCTTGCTCTTATATCTCTTTCGCTTTCACTGTTTTCTGTAATTATGCTCCCTAGATATTTAAATTCTTTGACTTGCTGAATCGTCTCTGCATCTATTTTGATTCTCGTTCTTCTTGATGATTTTGCTGTTGTGCAAATCATGAATTTTGTTTTGTGCTTATTTATGTTCATACAATATTTGTCTAATAATATTTTTTTCATAGTGTTGAGGGTATTTTCTAACTCAGCACCTTTCGTAGCTAATATAGCTATGTCATCCGCAAATCTCAACATGCTTACATTTCCACCTTGAATCTGTAATTTCAATGGTTCTTGCTCCTTCACTCCATTCATTGCTTCTTCTATATACAAATTGGAAATCAGTGGTGATAGTGAGCATCCTTGTCTCACCCCTCTTCTAATTTGTGCGTCTCCTTTTTGACCCTCTATTCCTATTATTGCGGTTTGATTCCTATATAATTCATATATTATTCTCCTATCCCTGAAATTAATTTCTACCTTTTCCAAAACCGTAAACATCTTCTCCCAATCAACATTATCGAATGCTTTCTGTATATCTAAAAAACCTATATACACAGACTTTTCTAACTCTAGACTTTTCTCTACTACTGTTCTGAGTGCTAATATTGCTTCCCGCGTTCCCCTATATTTCCTAAAACCGAACCGATCTTCTGTTAATCTACCCTCTATTTTATTCTCTATTCTCCTGTATATGATTTTTGTCAGTATTTTCGAGGCATGTGAAGTTAACCCTCAACCACTAGACTCGGTCTGACAGACCCGGTTCTGCTTTCCCCCTTCCTGTGACTACGTGTTTGAAGGCAGGGAAGAGTCTTGGGGTGGGGGAGAAAAAAAACTTAGGAATCCCATATACTCATGCGTACCACCATTAGACTTAGTTCTGCCTCAGCTACCGAGCAGGCACCGCTTGAACTTAGTCCACCGGGTCCAGCAGACCCAGTCTAGCATTGACGTTAGAAAAACTGCGGTGTGCTGAAAATTGAATTCAGGTGAATATTACTTATTAAAATACTCAAAATATTTTATACATGTTTGGAATGTAAATAAGTAATGACACTACGTGGTATTAGGTTATTTGTTCACATTATGTAGTTTTTTTACTTTTATGTACATCATATTTACGTGTGAGTTCTTTTTATATTTCACAGAAATATGGAGACTCGATCTCGTGTGCGCAAAGCACAAGAAATCAACGCAATATACAAAGAAAGAGAATCAGAGATTGACAATGCCTACTCTCAGAACGTCTCTCAGATTTATTATAGACAGTTTTATGGCCTATGCAGAGAAACCCGAAGAGCAAGATCCCAGAGATCAAGCTGCAAGCAATGTTCCGGAGAGGAACAGACGTTGCTCATTTTGTCCTACTTCCATTGATAGGAAAACACGTTGTTTTTGCTTAACTTGTGAAAAACCAATGTGTGCTGATCACACTTCGAAAACTTGCATCGAGTGTGCTTCGCATGAATAAGAGAGTAAGAATGGAATGAATAAAGAGTCACCGTACGTATATTTTTGTATTTTGTAATAAATTTTGGAATTCCTGCGAATATGTTTGTCTTTTTCATTTTACTCCTAGCCAAAAATAATGAAAATATGGTGTCAGAACATTAGGTTTTGTCAAAATGATGATATTTTAGAGAATGTATATATATTTTGATGCCTATGAAGCTAAAAACGGCTTTTTCACAAGTAGTCAAATTCACTCATTTTCATTTATCAAAAAAAATATGTTTTTTTCAACCAATTGCAAAATGACCTACACAGCCTTAGAGTACATTTCTTCCGCTTCAAAAAGACCCCCTATTGAATTCATTCATCTACATTTCTGATAGGGTTACAGTAAGTTGGAAAAAATTTGATTTTTCCGAAAAGTACTTTCGTATTCCTTAAAAATATTTAAAAATCCATCAGACTTACATGAATTTGAGTTACACATTCTTTTTCTGCAGGTTCTGGCATTAAATTTGAAAAAAAAAACATTCCCACATCTTAATTCCGCTTCGAGATATTAGCGTTTGAAAATCGCAAGGGTCTCACAGACCCAGTCTAGTAGTTACGTTAAATCAAGAGACGCGGTAGCGTCTCGACGCCAAGTACATGAAAACCCTGGAAGAAAAAAAAATGAAAAAGCATAAGTCGTGCGCTACCGTGTATCTCTACACGGAAACCAAGATTTTCTATAGTCAAAAAATCTTTAACCCACAATAACTCATCACACATTGAATTTCACGAAAAAATAATTACACTTCCACTATATAATGCGAATACACACTTTCGATTAAGCACAATACGAAGTTGATCTGTTCACGCGATCCCGAGATACAAACGTTTCAAATTTTCATGCGATCAAAACATCAGGATTTTTCTTCATCAGCATCGCCACTTTCGATTTATTTTAATCACGATAGCGACTATAGTTTTTCGTCATCGGAATTCGAGAGGGTTCCTTCCATTGGCATAGAGATATTCTGTCTCTTTCCTTCTTGGGACATCCAATATTCTGTCCTTTTTCCTTTCTTCCAATATCCAATAGCATTCACTTCAGTCAATGTATATTATAATCCAAACATCCAATAGCGTTGATTTCAGTGTGGTGTGGTCTATACATTGTCAAAACATAAACAAATAACCTGTCAATGAGGCGATGTGTTGATAGGTTATTATAATATTGGAACAATAATTGAAAAATGGATAAATTGCGGGGTATTACATTACAGGTATTACAGGTCATTGGAACAACAATCAAACGCACACAAATAACCTGGAATTATATATACTTTTATATATGACTTGAAAAAATTCATGAATGAATGAATGAATGAATGATGAAGAGGTTATTTGTGAAAAAAAAACAGAAAAAGTTTGAAAAAGGTATAAATAAATCTATTCGCTACATTCAGGAAATTGGTATATACACAGGTAAGCTCTGTATGATGGATAAAATTCAATATTCCTTTACGGACAACAGCTCAGCAGAGATACCGTAATCCCATATGAACAGTCTGCTACTGTTGGTTCTTACCACCAGAACCACGGGCTGATGATCAAATAAATCATACAAGGTCGAGTCGAAAATAATGATTCAAATTTGTGCATTACTTTTTAGGTGAAATCTTATCGAATATACCATAACCCCCTTACAAACAATCTACTATCAGGTTGTTCTGCTAGAGTCGTTGGAGAATGATCAAACGGATCATATCGAGCATGCTCAAGGAAAAAGATTCGAGTTTTCCTCCACATACCAGGAAGTCAGAGATATATCATAAGTTCTGACGGACAGTCAACTACTGGAGCCTTCCGAAGTAGCTGATCAAAACCAGATGACCAGCTACTTCGGAAGGCTCCACTGAGAAGAGATCGTTCTCTAATTGGGATCATAGGCAATCGATGAAAAGATCATACCGAGCCTGCTCAAGGGTGATTATTGAAGTTTATTTGCTATGTTTTTACAGGCAAAAGTATAATGGATATACCATAATCTCTAATGGAATCCACTATTCTGCAATCAGAATCGTGCACGAAAAATGAAACGGAATAGTGAATAGATAATGAATGTAAATTAAATTATCGCAAGTTTGAGAAACATTCGAAAATAAGGTTAGTTACCGAGCGCTTCAGGTATACTAAAATATGACATCCTGAATCAAAATCATGAACTATGTACAAAATGGTTTCCGTAGATTTTTTGAGTGAAATTACAGGTGGATCAAGAAAAAGTAGAAAGGATGCAGGTATACTATACATCTGTATGTTACTTACTACCACGATCAATATCATCAGGTAGCGTAAAAGGAAAATGAAGAAAAGGCAAGAGTGCAGTGGATATACCACAGGTCCTTGCGTTAGGTACACTATTATCAGATTCTTCCAATAGAATCACAGGTAGATGAAGAAAAAGCAAGAAGGATGCATGTCACCATACATCTTTATGTTACGTACCACAATGATCAATGTCGTTAGGCAACGTCATAGGAAAATGAAGAAAAGGCAGAAGTGCAGTGGATATGCAAGTCCTTGCATCGAATAATACCACTATCAGATTCTTCCAACAGAATCATAGGTGGATGAAGAAAGAGCAAAAAAGATGTAGATGTACCATACATCTGTACGTTAAATCCTACCATGATTATTAGGTAGCGTTGAAGGAAAATGCAGAAAAGATAGGAGCGCAGTGGATATACCACACATCTTTGCATCGGGTACATTCCACTGACCAATTGACGAATGATTAGAGAGACTGTTTAGGATTACCTCAACGAAAATTGAGGAGATACAAGATTCTGATTACAGAAATTGTTGCAGAACAACTACAGGTCAACTTGACTGATGTGACTGGATGTGACAATTCATTCTGAATGTTTTCTTCCAAAGTTCCATCTTTTCAGTTGTTCCATTCAAGCTGGATTATATTTGCGTTCTTACAAACCATCATTTTTATCTTTACTTATCTTGGTTTTGGAATGATTCAATTCTCAAATATCATGAATATTAAATGGTTTGGATATTTGGTACAATATTGCTTTTTAATGATCATGAATCACTTTGAATACATTTTGAACGTCTCATTGCTCCTAGAGTTCCTACATCTCTAAACCCAAAATACTCTATGACAATTTAATAAAATTCATGATATTTGAGAATTGAATCATTCCAAAACCAAGATAAGTAAAGATGAAAATGATGGTTTGTAAGAACACAAATATAATCCAGCTTGAATGGAACAACTGAAAAGATGGAACTTTGGAAGAAAACATTCAGAATGAATTGCCACATCCAGTCACATCAGTCAAGTTGACCTGTAGTTGTTCTGCAACAATTTCTATGATCAGAATATTGTATCTGCTCAATTTTCGTTGAGTTAATCCTAAACAGTCTCTCTAATCATTCGTCAATTGGTCAGTGGAATGCACCCAATGCAAAGATTTGTGATATATCCACTGCGTTCCTATCTCTTCTGCATTTTCCTTCAACCCTACCTAATGATCATGGTAGGATTTAACCAACAGATGTATGGTACATCTACATCCTTTTTGCTTTTTCTTCATCCACCTATGATTCTGTTGGAAGAATCTGATAGTGGTATTATTCAATGCAAGGACTTGTACATCCACTGCACTTCTGCCTTTTCTTCATTTTCCTATGACGCTGCCTAATGACATTGATCATTGTGGTACGTAACATAAAGATGTATGGTGATATGCATCCTTCTTGCTTTTTCTTCATCTACCTGTGATTCTATTGGAAGAATCTGATAATAGTGTACCTAACGCAAGGACCTGTGGTATATCCACTGCACTCTTGCCTTTTCTTCATTTTCCTTCTACGCTACCTGATGATATTGATCGTGGTAGTAAGTAACATACAGATGTATAGTATACCTGCATCCTTTCTACTTTTTCTTGATCCACCTGTAATTTTATTCAAAGAATTTACTCACTGAAAAAACTTTTCCACTTGGGTACTCAGGAATAAGGATATTGGATAATATATAATCCAGGGGCCAAAATATTGATGAAAAATCGACAGAAACTCGCGCGTTGAACGTAATGGGTCTTCCTAATGTTGACGGTGTTTCTTCTTATTTGAATGCAGTAATGCAGTGTATATTGTACTGTGCTTCCAAGACAAAACAATTACTTTTATCTGACCCCAATGACATCATAAATATTTCAATTCAGAACTACAATTCGCGAAAAAACCTTGATATCATAGCTTTGAAACAGCTTGCAGGTCCACAATACTTGCATAATCACTCACAAGATGTAGGAGGATTCATCGCTGCTATTTGCGAGAATTCAATGGCTATTAAAAATTTAGTGAAGCACCAAATAACCACCTTAACGGAATGTACGAAATGTGAATATACCGCAAATATTGTTGGTACAAATTGTGTTACACGTCTTGGGCTACCTCCAATTTTACAAAAATCATTTGAGTTTCAAGAAATATTCAAGTTCAATTTTTCAACATAGAAAATTTTCGAAGATCCTTGTGACAATTGTAATAACTTGCAACAAACTAAAAAATCATTCATAACAGCGTCAGAACGATATGTAATTGTACAATTGATGATGTTCAATCACAATAATGTTGAAGCAACAAAGGTAGAAAATATAAACATTAAAGCAGTACCAACTTCAAAAACTATAATTGCACAACACTTTTATAACCCTTACGAGGTGACGTCATTTTGGATAGATTTTACGATTGGCTCCTATGAATGCTGTTGACGAACTAAAGTGATGACACTTGGGGAGCTCATAGCCTCCTAGTGTACAATTACTTATGATATAGTCTGCTTACTCTCCTTTTCAAATTAGCAAGAAGAGAAGATTTTGAAAAGGCATGAGTGACCCGACGTTACCTCGTAAGGGACAAAGTTATAGCTGTTGTTTTTCATCAGGGTAGAAAATATTTCTGAAGATAATTTCACATGCATGTTACGAAGTGAAGGTACAAAGTGGATATTTATTCATGATCTGCAAGTTGAGGAGCGACATTGGCCACGCAATGCTAAAAACTCGTATATATATTTCTTTGAAAAGCAATAATTTCGCTTCATCATAGAATTAGAATTCAATTACTGTGATATTGTACAGTTTTGGAGGATATAGAATCCCCAAAAAAAACTCTGAAACAGTAAAAAAATAACGCCAAGTATATGAAAATCCCAAAAACAAAGAATAAAAAAATCTCCAAACACATTCTAAAGGAAAATTCCACTGCATTCAGAATTTCGAGGGGATATAAGAGGATATGCTCCATTTGAAAGAAAAGATATGAAATCAATATGAGCGACCAAGTACATTGGTTATCCAAAGGATATGTGGAAGATTTTTGGTATATTGTAACTTCAGTTGGTTTAAACTGTATTGAACTGTATTAAACTGTATTTATGATTTTCAAAAAAGCATTATTGTATTAAAAGAATAAATAAAACAAGCGTATTGTTCTGCCCGTATATATAGATACCAAAAAGTGAAAAAAAAGTAGAATTCCACAAAACATACAAATGTCTCACAAAAACCCCTAAAAACTCCAACACAGTAAAAAATAACGTCAAATCCCAAAAACCATACGAACGTTTTACAATAACACTTGAAAAAAAATCCTTGAAAAAAATACTTCACTCTTTCCGGGAGATTACTTGATATCACAAATATACCATTAAAAACAAAGATGTGGCAGGCAACCCTGTTTCGGAATTCGCATCAACCAGCAACACTTGGCGTGGCCGATGGTATAAGTTTTTAGCCTTTATTATATACAAATGAATTTCTATAGAACATTAAACAAGAAATTTAAATGATATAATTTCATGAAATCTTCTTCGGCCACGCCAAGTGTTACTGGTTGATGCGAATTCCGAAACAGGGTTGCCTTTCACATCTTTTTTTGTAATGGTATATTTGTTATATCAAGTAATCTTCCGGAGAGAGTGAAGTATTTTTTTCAAGGATTTTTTTCCAAGTGTTATTGTAAAACGTTTGTATGGTTGTTGGGATTTGACGTTATTTTTTACTGTGTTGGAGTTTTTAGGGGTTTCTGTGAGACATTTGTATGTTTTGTGGAATTCTACTTTTTTTTCACTTTTTGGTATCTATATATACGAGCAGAACGATACGCTTGTTCTATTTATTTTTTTAATACAATAATGCTTCTTTGAAAATCATAAATCACCTTCAATACAGTTTAAACAAACTGAAGTTACAATATACCAAAAATCTTTCACATATCTTTGGATAACCAATGTACTTGGTCGCTCATATTGATTCATATCTTTTTTTTTCAAATGGAGCATATCCTTTCATATCCCCTCGAAATTCTGAATGCAGTGAAATTTTCCTTTGGAATGTGTTTTTAAATTTTTTTATTCTTTGTTTTGGGGATTTTCATGTACTTGGCGTTATCTTTTTACTTTTTTGGAGTGTTTTTGGGGGATTTCACTTCTCTCTCTGAATATGCTTCCAACTGAACCCAAATCAAAATGAAATACCCCTGTCGAGTTTATGGCAATTGTAAGAATGAAGGAAATGTCCTCAGATAACTTATGTGATATGAAAATCCACTTGGATTTCCATCAGACATCTCATCATTGGACGGCAATAGATTATCGAAATGAAGAATGAAGAAAAGAAGGGAAGACAAGCGAATTCCCATGAACAAATATACGTGTGAAGAATTCCGAAAACTAAATTTCCCTTGACTGATGAGTTGGCGGTCAAAGGAGCTCACGCCGCTCAAAACAGCCCACGATATTGTCCTGAACATGTCTTGTGCGGAAATTTCCAGTGTTTTCAAGAAATCATTGGAAGAAAATCGAAACAACATAGATCTTACAGACAGAGGAAATCTGCGTACAATATATTCAAGGTATCCAACAGAAATTTTTTTTGCAAGATAGAATTTGTACTGTTCAGCATGAAGCTGAAAATAGCTTTCCAGCAAACATTTTTCGGTCACTCTTTTGAATCATTGTGAAAAGTAGCAGATAGCAAAAGTTCCAAAAATTAGATCTCATTGAATTCTTTCGTGACCACAAAACGAACTACTGAAATGTCAGCAGAATAGAGTTCTTGGCGAATTCAAATCGCCTTTTGTCATACTGTATATTGTACTGTATATAGTATCCCTGGTTAAAAAATCCGATAAGATCCGATAGAAACCCATTCAGAATTAATCGGACTGCATAGGATCAATCGGAACAGTTCAATCCCCGATTCAAAATCAATAAGAGTTTATCGGAATCTCTTTTCTATAGGTTTCAATCGGGGATTCACCAATTAAAAAATCTGCATTTTATGGGAATTAATCAGACTTCACATAATCTATTGGTCTGTATAAGAGATATCTGATTGGATGATTGAAATTTTCTCCATTCCATCAGGCAAACGGTTTTTATCGGAAGTTTCCACAATTTCAATCGATTGGAACTGATGGGAAAATTTGTGAAATTGAATGATGAATGGGTTCCTTATGGGAGATTTCTGACTGCATTTAAGGATGTATCGATTTCATTGATCAATGGGTTTTAATTGGATTATTCTAACATTCAAATTTATTGGAAATAATAGGCAAGTTTACAGATTCTAAAGTCCTATAGGTATGTACCGGCAATAACCGATTCAGTTTTGAAATTTCTTTCATTGCATCAGATCATTGGTTTTCATCGGAATCCCTGGTGACCTCGATGTATTGGAACTAATGGGAAGGTTGCTGGAATAGGAAACTATAATCATAGAATACCAAGAGAATCCAATTATAAGATATTTCATTGGTATCCATCGGAATTTTTATCAGTGATGGAATATCCATTGGATCCCATTGAAAAATATGTTACTGGTACCAATTATACTTGTAATGATCAATAAAATGCCGATGAAATCAAATTAAAAAATATTGTGTCCGTACGAATTGGAATTTTTATTATTGATAAAATACCTATTGGATGCCATTGAAAAATATTTGACTGGTATCAATTAGAATCTTCATGATTAATAACATACCGATTGAATCCAATTGGGAAATATTGTATTGTCTGTAAGATCTATGTTGTTTCGATTTTCTTCCAATGATTTCTTGAAAACACTGGAAATTTCCGCACAAGACATGTTCAGCACAATATCGTGGGCTGTTTTGAGCGGCGTGAGCTACTTTGAGCGCTGTGAGTTGCTTTGAGCGCTTTGAGCTGCTTTGAGCGCCAACTTATCAGTCAAGGAAAATTTAGTTTTCAGAATTCTTCACACGTATATTTGTTCATGGGAATTCGCTTTTCGTCTCTTCTTTTCTCCATCCTTTATCTCGATAATCTATTGCCGTCCAATGATAAGAGGACTGATGGAAATCCAAGTGGATTTTCATATCACATAAGTTATCTGAGGGCATTTCCTTCATTCCCACGATTGCCATAAACTCGACAGGGGTATTTCATTTTGATTTGGGTTCAGTTGGAAGCATAATCAGAAAAAGAAGTGGAATTCCCCAAAAAAACTCCAAAAAAGTAAAAAAATAACGCCAAGTACATGAAAATCCCAAAAACAAAGAATTAAAAAATCTAAAAACACATTCTAAAGGAAAATTTCACTACATTCAGAATTTCGAGAGGATATGAAAGGATATGCTCCATTTGAAAAAAAAAGATATGAAATCAATATGAGCGACCAAGTACATTGGTTATCCAAAGGATATGTGAAAGATTTTTGGTATATTGTAACTTCAGTTTGTTGATACTGTATTGAAGGTAATTTATGATTTCCAAAAAAGCATTATTGTATTGCAAAAAAAAATAAAACAAGCGTATCGTTCTGCCCGTATATATAGATACCAAAAAGTGAAAAAAAGTAGAATTCCACAAAACATACAAATGTCTCACGAAAACCCCTAAAGACTCCAACCCAGTAAAAAATAACGTCAAATCTCAAAAACCATACAAACGTTTTAGAATAACACTTGAAAAAAAATCCTTGAAAAAAATACTTCACTCTTTCCGGAAGATTACTTGATATAACAAATATACCATTAAAAAAAAAGATGTGAAAGGCAACCCTGTTCCGGAAGTCGCATCAACCAGTAACACTTGGCGTGGCCAAAGAAGATTTCATGAAATTATATCATTTAAATTTCTTGTTTAATGTTCTATAGAAATTCATTTGTATATAATGAAGGCTAAAAACTTTTACCATCGGCCACGCCAAGTGTTGCTGGTTGATGCAAATTCCGAAACAGGGTTGCCTTTCACATCTTTTTTTTTAATGGTATATTTGTTATATCAAGTAATCTTCCGGAAACAGTGAAGTATTTTTTTCAAGGATTTTTTTTCAAGTGCTATTGCAAAACGTTAGTATGGTTCTTGGGATTTGGCGTTATTTTTTACTGTGTTGGAGTTTTTAGGGGTTTTCGTGAGACATTTGTATGTTTTGTGGAATTCTACTTCTTTTTCACTTTTTGGTATCTATATATACGGGCAGAACGATACGCTTGTTTTATTTATTTTCTCAATACAATAATGCTTTTTTGAAAATCATAAATTACCTTCAATACAGTTTGAACAAACTGAAGTTACAATATACCAAAAATCTTTCACATATCCTTTGGATAACCAATGTACTTGGTCGCTCATATTGATTTCATATCTTTTTTTTTCAAATGGAGCATATCCTTTCATATCCTCTCGAAATTCTGAATGTAGTGAAATTTTCCTTTAGAATGTGTTTTCAGATTTTTTTATTCTTTGTTCTTGGGATTTCTTCTGATAGTCTAGGAGTTGAGGGTTAAACTAATCGTTCTGTAGTTCTCGCGTTTGTCTGCCCCTTGTTTTTTTGGAATGGTGACAATTTTATCCTTCTGGAAATTTTTCGGTACTTCGCCTATTTCGTACACATCTCCGACTAATTCAAACAGTGCGTCACGAGTTCTCTGACTGGAGGCTTTGATAAGGTCCGCACTTATGCCATCCATGCCTGGTGCTTTATTATTTCTCAATTCTTTTAAAGCCCTGTCGAATTCTGATCTCCAAATTGAATCTCCAAATTCTTCTTCATCGACATCTTCCTCCCTCTCTAAGAATCCTATATTATTGCTTCCCTTATACAGATCTTCTAAATGATCAATCAATTCTTCTATTTTTTCCTCCTTTCTTATCAATTGTCTCCCTAGAGAATTTCTAATCTCACTGCTTCCAGATTCCATATGTCCAAAAAATCTCTTGACAATCCTATATGCCTTATCTATTTTCGCTCAATGTAATCTTACTTCTATATCCTGACATTTTCCCTCTAACCATTGTTCTTTTGCTCTCCTTGATTCTCTGATTATTTTATTCCTCAGTGCTTTGTATGTCTGCTGGTCTTGTGCACTACTCTTATTCTTGTATTTCCTCCTTTAATTAACTGGATCGAGAATTTCTTCCGTTATTCATGGTTTCTTAGGCTCTACTTCATTGCTCTTCAAAATTCCATCTGCACATTGTTCTATGTTCCCCTTCATATTTGTCCATCTACTCTCTATTTCCAAGTCTTTCTCTTGTCGATCCTCCAATTTTTCGTCCAACATCACTTCGAATGCCTCCTGTGTTTTTTCTTGTTTGAGATTCTTCTTCATTCCATCTTTTTTGCATTTTCCTTTTCTTCTTCAGAGCTTTGAATTTCAGAGAACATTTCATCAGCAACATATTGTGATCACTATCTATATCCACGCCTGGATAAGTTTTACAGCTTTTCACTTGGTTTCGAAATCTTTGTTCTACTAATATGTGATTAATTTGATATCTTCCTGTATCTCCTGGCATTCTCCAAGTATATATTCTTCTTTGATAATTTTCGAATAATGCGTTGGTAATAACCATTTTAAGGCTTTCACAGAATTTGATTAAACGCTCTCCTCTTTCATTTCTTTTTCCTAACGCAAAATCTCCTATTATGTTGCCCTCTTTTCCTTGCCCCACCACTACTTGCCCTATTCAATGATCCAGTCGCCTATGATCATTGAATTCTCTTCTCCCTTTACATATTCTATCACTTCCTCTATTTCATCGTACGTTTTTTCGATGTCTTCCTCTGAGTACGCAGATGTGGGCATGTATACTTGAACTATAACAGTGTCTACCGGTTTTGTTCTAACACTGACTGTCGTTACGCGTTCGCTATGTTGCAAATAATTTTCCATCCTATTCCCTACCTTTTTATGCATTATAATTCCCACACCTGCTTGATCATTCTTTGATCCTATATGAATGATTCTGTAATCCCCACTCCAGGAATCCCCTTCTTGCGGCCATCTCATTCCGCCTCCACCCGGAGATCAGAAAGGGAGGCTATTCCACCTCCGGAATATTTTACCCGAGAGAACGTCATCATGTTGTTGTTGTTGCTTCTTTTTTCAAAAAATTAAAATTGAAAATCCTAGGTTTGGAAAAAGATTTCATTTCCTCGGGAGTATTAAAAGATGTCAAGGAAGGTAGTTTCCCCTCGCTTTCCCTCCGTTTCTGCCGATGTTCCTGGCGTTGGGATGATTTAGTTTCTGTCAGTTTGTATTCTCCCCCTTGAGTAGTTTACTCCACCCGAAAAAGAGACCCAAATCTGAGATACTTATCTTCCCCACCACGTAAAGGAAGCAGATACTACCAAGGATGGATAAAAAGGATATCAAGGACAGGTATCAAGAATATCCCCCTGGAAGACCCGCAATCATCCCACGGGGAGGACTGGATACATAAAAATACAGTAATATGCCTGTACTGATAAACCAGTACTGAGAACTTAATACCGGCCAGGTACTGACCCAGTACTGGCCCTGCACTGATTGCGAATAATGGCATCAGTACTTAATCCTCAGTACTGAAGAGCGTTATCATTCCAGACAAATGCCAGTACCCTGCCACTTTTGGCTAGTACTGGTGCAGTACTGCGTCTGTTGTAAATTTCCGGTTGGGATACTATGCTATGCCCGGTCAATCGTTGCCATCCACTTCAACATCGACACCAAAGAGGAATATTCATGGTTCAAAGATCATGCTGCGCATCTGGTGAGACTAAAAGGGTATTATATAGTATGAGTTGCTAAAACCTGGTGATTCTATTACGGGTGATCGGTATAGGCTACAATTGATTCGTTTGAAACGTGCGTTACGAGAAAAACGTCCGGAATACAAGGAAAGACATGACAAAGTTATTCTCTTACACGATAACGCTCGGCCTCATGTCGCAAATGTAGCGAAAAATTATCTGGAAACGTTGGAGTGGGATATTCTATCACACCCGCCGTACTCGCCGGACATTGCTCCTTCTGATTACTGGTTATTTCGACAAATGCAGCACGATTTTGCAGGCCACCGGTTCACTTCGTTCGAAGACATCGAACATTGGCTCCCAACTTGGATCGCCTCGAAAGCCGAGACGTTTTTCCGTGACGGGATTCGAAAATTACCCGAAAGATGGAAAAAGTGATAGCCAGCGATGGACAATACTTCGATTAGGTTGATAATTCATGTTCTTTTGAAATAAACGCATCTTTGACTGTAAAAAAACGGACCGAAATAATTTGTACTCCCAATACAACGCTGGCCACTATTCACTCATCAGTTATGGATGCAGTCGCATTTGACATCGAGGTTAGAAAATTTATTTTTTGTTCCACATTGATGATCAATGTACGGAAATTGGCAGTCTGTTTCACAATTTCTTCGTGTGATTGAGCAAGAAAAATAAGAAAAAGTCTCATTTCTTTTTTCGTGTAGGACAGATATTTTCTCAGCAACAACCCACCTAAATTTAAGCTGATAAAACTAAAAACTCGATCGATGAACTAGAATGATTCTTTTTTGTCAAAAAATAACAAAATACCACCTATTTTTAGCAAAAACAACGATTTTTGAGGGTGGAAAATCAGGTGAAAATCAGAAAGCTTTTGTCCAATCAAAACGATTCTAGTTCATGCGGTAGCCACTTCAACAAGGTAGAATTTGCCATTTTTTTGTCTTTTTCCTTCAAATCATTCAGTCACCCAAAATCATGTCCACCGTCATTGTTTAGTGTTTTCCTTGAAAAAATCAGTGTCGAGAAAAAAAATTTGTTGTAATATTTGATCTTCAGTAAACATACCTACAAATTTTCAGAACGATATCTATTCTTTCTATGGGAAAAAGTGTTGAATAAAAAATCTTTCCTGCACCGAGAAAACACCAGGTTTGGCTTAACCCCGTAAGCGTTTGGATATGGCGAATGTCGCCGCGCGGTTGAGTCAACTGAATATCGATAGAGATGATTAAGCGGAGATTTACTTCAATTGATATCAAGTTGCCTCAACCGCGCAGTGACATTCACCGTATCCAAATGCTTACGGGTTTCGCTGCACTATTTTTTTTCTTAGTATAAAAATCTTAGCCAGAAACCCCCCCCCCCCCCAAACTTCTTCACTCATATTAACGTTATTTATTAATCATTCCCATTTATATCAACATTTTTATGGAAAAGTGCAATTATTGAAGATTTCACTTCACTCTAAAAACAAGCTCCGGCCACCACCGCGAGTATATCTCCACAATATTTTATGGGTGAAAAAATCAGACAAATGTAAAATTATATGGAACCTTTCGCCCTCATTGTTCCCAAATTTGATGTCAAAAGGCAGAGAGGAACGGAAAGGAATTCTCATGGCGTATGGATCAACCATGCGTTGTAAACGTATTCTATGAATCTGTTGCGGTGCACGTCGGGTGATGGAGTGTAAAATACGTACAGAAGAATGTGAGGATTTCATGAGAATTGTGAAATTGTATTCGAAGAACAATGACGTCTTTCATACATTTATGCGAATATGAAATATATACCTCTTATTCCCTGGGGTTCTATCATTTATGCAGCTCAAACCCTCATGTTTTCCACACGGAGAAAAAGAACGTACTACATCTCTGCTGGATTAGCAAATTTAATGACAATAACATTACGCTTAGAAAACTCTTCCATCCCACTGCTCAAAAACGTCATCAAAGAAAAAAATCGAAAAATTCAACTGAATGGTGGTAATTCTGTGAAAAATGTTTAGTTGAGAGGAATAAATTTTCCATGTCATGTATTTCACCAACTTTCCAGACAGAACTAAACGATCTACTTCATTCATCATTATAAATCAATTTAGTGAAAATATTTCTTGAATCGTGTAAAAGATTGCATACGCACACTAAATAATGTTCAGTGAATCACATATGTTTACTACGCCGTGTAATAATCACACTCATTCATCTTGCTAATTGAGTGAGAATGTCGGAATTTCCCAAACCGTGCAAGCATTCTATTTCTCGTTCATTGATGAATATACACTTACACTAAGAAAAAACAACATGGTCACAGAAATTATCCTTGCATGGGTCAGAACTTATAGTCGGAGAGATCTGAAAAGTAGTTATGATAACCAGGGGAACAAGAAAAAACATCACGTCAATCTGGTTGTGGCAACTAGATGAGATGGTCAAAGCAGACATTAACTACGTGACCTGGTTGAAGAAACAGATTTTCCTTTAAATGTACTCTGTTCCAAATTTATCCTGTTGAGGTAATAGTCTGGTAACTTGAGTTGAAAAAATCGAATTTTTCCTTTCGATTACAAATGAGGCCTATGAAGAGGTGGAAGACTTATACACTGTCAAAAGTCTGAATGAAAGTGGCTGCATCTTACTTGAAAACTTGACTGAAATTCAGTCTCTTCCATTGTGTCGGCATTTGTTTTGGATGCTCACTTTCAGCTGAAATAGGGCTAGTTTTGGCTGCATCTTAAAATAAGATTAGTGTACACTATCAACTATACTTGATAATATATAAGGATATCAAATCGATTGAATTTTATTTTTTCCCAAAAAAGTCTCCGAAAAGTTGTAATGAGTAACTCCAATACCCATGCACAAAGGCGCAAGATGTATTGGGCGCCTCCACGATCCCCGCCGTGGATATTTATTAAGAACGATGGGACCTGGAATATATTGACAAACGAGGAATATGTTCACGATAGTCTTGGAGGGGTCAAGGGACGAGGGAACGCTCAGGGAGAGGGGGTGGGTTGATTTTAATTAACCAAATAATGAAATATGAAAATGAAGTTAAACACGTGTCGCCACGTGTATATGTATTTTAAATTCAATGATTTTACAATAGACACGACCAAGTCGTGATAAGAAAATATATATAAATACAATCAAAGTTCATTAAATTAACCAGGGGAATACAAGGGAATGAGAGAAAAGACGGAGGGCACGATCGCGAGGGAAAACTCTACACGGATAAAGCCGTTTACATTAACCAAGAAAACATGGTGTCTACTGAATTTTGGAAATGAAATTCCCGACCTATTCCCGACTTTTTCAAGAATTCTCCAAGATTTTCCCGACATATCAGCGATTGATTATTTTGTGCACAAAAAAACATGTAAACAACACTGAGAGGAATGATTTTTGATGAATTATGATATTCATTCGCCAGTCAGGGACATTGAAGAATTCCAAGTTTGAGCTCACTCGACTCTCGAGCACTTTCGACTCTCAATAATTTTTACCATGAAGGATAGTAACTCGCTATACAATGAAACCACTAACATTTAGCAAGTCCACCATTACTGATGGTGAAAATTGCTGAGAATCGAGAGTACTCGTAGTTAGAATTTTTCAATATCCTTGGCTTACGAGCAAAGATAGTCATTAATCAAAAAAGTTTCTCACAGTACATTATTTACTAGATTTGTACAAGATCAGCAACGCAAATACTCGAAGGCTTTCGAACATCAGGAAAAATGATGTCAAATCCTACGCAGTTTTTTTCCATAAATCATGCGTTCACTGGAAATTTTACATGCATAATAATCAATCGTATGACCAGAATTAGACCCTGAATATGAGTTTCCGCTCTCTTTCAGTGATCTCTGGTGGTTATGAGAGAATTTTCAGAATAACTACCCCCAAGTGTTACAAATTTTTCATAATTTAGATTCTTCATATCAACAGATCATGAAGAAACTCAAATTCATATCCAGAGCTAAATTTCAGATATGCCCTAATCATTACTTAATACAGCACGAATACTCTTGCAGACAAAGAAGTTTTGAAGGTACCTTGTAATTTGAAGGGTGAAACGATGTCTTATACAACACAATCAGAACAATTCGAGAACTCCGTTATTCTTGAAAAATAATGGAGTTCTTCAATTGTTCTGATTGTGTCGCATGGGACATCTTCTAGACAACGGTAGGATATCTTTAACCCTCATCCTGACTGTAGAGTCTTCGAGACTCACTTTGAATGAGAAATGAAAATCACATCGTTTTAATGATATGTTCAGGGCAAACTAACTATGCACATTTTTGAAGACCCAATCAATGAGATTCGAGATCATAGTCTCAGGATTTTAGGAATGAAATATTTAGAAAAATATACTATCAAAAAAATACAAAAATGTGTTGTCAGGATGAGGGTTAAGAATTCTGATTTGCAAGATATTTTCACATACCTCCCAGGTGTCTGTGTGCTATATGGACGGTATGCATTTTGAATTCTTATTGATCAAATAATTTAAGAAAAAAGTCGGCACATAATTACTCGCCCCTTTTGATGCTTGAGTCCGTATCATTCTTGACAGCTCTAGATAAAAGCATTAATAGTAAAGCCATGCAGCACAACAGCTCAGGATTATTTCATGATGAATACTTTCTGAACTTTGAGAGTTCGCGGAAAGTTTTTGATGAATACATTAGACGAACGAAAATGAAGGAGTATATTTCACTTCATAGAATTAGTGAAAATTTTTTGGTAGCTTCTACGGTATTTTTAGTACGGCTAATTCCTCACAAAGTGAATTTTTTTGGAACATTGGTACACAGTACTCCAATAAAAGAACGTTTACTCCGAGAATAGTCATCCATATATTGACTGAGCGCTAGAGTAAAACCTACCGCGATTTAAATAGGGATTACTCCTTATTTTTCTTCGGGTATGCATTCCCCAAGAGAACATAAACCTTAACAAACGTTCAAGGAAAGTTCGCAAACCTCCAGGAACATTCAATGAACGTTCCTAAAGCTTCATGTTCCCGAGGTTGTAGTGTTGGCTGGAGTATGACTTATTGGTTGAGATGGAAAATTTGTTTCCATCTGAATAGCCACTGACCAAATAAATAATCTTCTAAAAGCATTCAACTGATGCTTCTTCTATCTTTATCTAACGTTGAGTGTAATCTTTTTTGAATGAATGAAGTCAGAAAAAACTGAACCCTGCATCACTTAAATACCCTTGAATCAGTTGACAAATTCCGTTGATAGTAAAAAGAGGAATTATCATCGAAACTTGAACAAATGGATGCACAAAATCAGGACTGGAATTAAAATTATCGAAAATTATCGTAGGGATATTTATAAAAATAACACAGCTTAAAGTCATTTTCATGAAACATTCAATAAACGCACATAGTAGTAATATGATCTCTGATTCAATTGAACAGGAACACTTCCAACTGTACAACCAGTGCCGTGCTGAAAATTTCCCACAGACAACGATAAAATTTTTCCATCGGTTTCAATGAGATTTGTGAACCGAAAATTCACGATGGTGTATCGTGAATTTACGATAGAACTCTATCGGTTCTCATCGTATTCTATAGAATTCAAGAGAAATATATGTGGTTTTATCATAGAATTCCTATAGAAGAAGTATCAATTATATGGAAAAATATGAACCATTTTTCTTCGGATAACTGATATTCCTTGTGTGAAAATTTTACGATAAAACTAGACACATTCCTCTCAAGTTCTATAATATCAACCGGTAGAGCTTTACCGCATCCCGGAGAAAAATGCAGGTCGAAAGGATAGTAGTCTTTGACAGAAAATTGGGAAGTATTTCTTCAAATCTGAGAATATTTCTCAAAATCTAAGGATATTTCTCAAGTTTGTAGGAAATTTTCAGCAGGGTTACTATTCTCTGATATTCCATTGATTCCTCAAGGGTTCTCGAGAACTCTTTTCGAATGCTTTCAGAGTCATTGTGCTATCTGGGAAATCTTAAACAATAAAGATCCATATGGAACATACGAGGAATTCAAAAAAGGTGGACTCACTCACGAAAAAAATCAAAAACTTTAAGCTCATCTGAATAATTAGAATGATCGGTTATTTTTGGAAATCGAAATTTCAAGAAAAAGGAGATACACTTTCGAAATTCATTACTCATTCCCGACTTTTTCCCGACCTATTCCCGAATTCCCGACTTTTCCCGACCAGTAGACACCATGGAAAAAGGGGAATACAGGGAAACTGCGACCATGAAACATGTCCAAGGGAGGGCTAACATGACCGAAGGAGGTGAATCTGCGTTGTAAGAGCCAAGGGTGAAAGGAATTTCAGTAGATAGAACACGTGGAGGAGGCCACGTGAAAGACACTTTTCACCATGAACCAAGTCAAATATCATCGCACAGGCACTCTCACACTAGAAAAATTCCTTGGCGGATGCGAATTTTTTCTCAAAAATATAAATTCGGACCCCGATGGCACTACCCACTCACCGTATTCAAACTTTTGAATCCAAAGAAAATTCTCGCAAACGTGGTTGTTGCTCGATCATACGAGAAGTGACATGTGAGATGGCCACTTCCTTCTTCTTCACCGACGGGTGAGTTCGTAAAATCACACACGGAACCTCGTCGGTGACTTTCCGTTACAGCCCACCCTTTTGAGCTCTTCTATGGGTTCTGGCGACGGTGGTCCCGAAATAATCGAATAGTAGGTGAGTGTGTGTGAGTGTGTTGTGGGGTTCTTTCCGGGGCGAGTATTCCGATCTTTCACCATCTTCATTCAGTCTTTCAGGGCAGGGATGATGTGACGTGTTGCGATGAAGGTTGTATCTCTCTTTCTAGTGGACTCTGGATTACCATGGGAGAGCAATACCCGTGGGTCGTTTCTGGCCTTCTGATAGGTGGTCGATAGAGGAGAGGCTGGAATGGTGTTGCAGCCGTCTCCTGGCGTTTGACCAATCCTTTCTCGTGCTCGTGGTGTAGGTGGCGCTGCCTCCTTGGGACGGGACCTCGACAAATCATAAAAGGACAGGGATTAGAGGAGGACAGGACTAGTTAAGGAGGGGAAACGTGTTCCCGATTCTCGTATGAGCGAGCGACAGCTGTGTTCTCTTAAGCGAACCAATGTGTTCTCAAATTACAAGACTACCTTTAACGCAAAGTCTAAACAAATGTGCAAGTTACCAGACTACTACCTTAAAACTCATATCAGCATCATGCATACAGTAAAAACTAAATTTTCCATGACCAACTGATTTTCAGCTGAGGCTTAAAAACAGAAATGTTACGACTTCAGCGTGATGATGGGTAAAAATCAGTTATGACCGTATTAAACCCAATTAGATCAAATAGTGTGCTGATTATCAGCAATCCGTATCTTAGAGTCGGCGATGTAGAGTTTGATGGATAAGTCCCATCAAACACATCACAATTTTTGTGACAAGACTGTTGAATGTAATGAAATTGTAACTTGTAATTTCACACTCAAGGATGCAATAGATGACATTACATCTGTTACATGAATGTTATGTTGTGTCAACATAAAAAAAATTCTTCAATGTAGATGTAACATTATATCAACGTAACAACTATAAGGCCACCTGTGATATCTTTGAGCGTGAAATTACAAGTTACAATTCCATCACTTTCAACATTCTTGTAACAAAAATTATGATGTGTTAGGTGGGATCAGTCAAAAATATCTGAAAATAAGGTTAGAATTCTCCTATTGTCAGTATTACAAGAATTGTTCATAGGTACATATATATATATATATATATATTTATGTGCATATAATTAATTAATCACAGCTTCAATTCAGTCAAATTATTCCAGATTTCTATTTATTGTTCGAGTACCCAATAAGATCATTAACAATTTGTAATATCAACTTCGTAAAAGTTCGTTACTGGATTGGCAATGGATTTTTTATTTCCACGCTTTCATTTAAACGTTACAACACAAATTGGTATTAATTTCAACTGTGAAGGGTATCACATTTGGGCTTATTTCAAGTCCGCGTGAAATGTTTTCACAATTCATTTTTGACTTCACCCTCAACATACTATAGAATTATATTATTATGGAATGATTATGGCAGAGTGGTTAAAAGCAAAGGACTACGGTCAGTTATCCTAGCAACAAAGTGGGTCAGAATCTCTCGAGGAGGGTTAGAGATTTTCAATTTTCAACGACTACGATCACGATATAACTGAACCAGGATACCCAAGGTACGCTGTATGAAATAAAACACGAGTTCCAGCGCCGTCTACCACAAGTCTGCGAACTAAAGCTCACACACACAACCATACAATATATCCTTGTGAACACACACACTAATGGCGTTTCTGACTCATTGGTGTATCCAATTATTTTGAATTATGTTATAACTAAAAAACACATAGGAGATGGATCTGTTCCATTTACAGACATGATTGATAATGATATAAATTCTACAGAATTGATAATATTGAAGGAATACATATATTTTGGATGGAATTAATCATATTACATAGAAAATGAAAAGATTATAGGAGCATGTATGTAAAATTCCATAGTAGGCTTGGTTTGAATGAAATACAAAGATAAGCTCCTCATATTGAATTCATTTGCACTATTCGAGGCATAAACATTGATTTTTTTCGTCCAATAAAAAAAAATTATTACCGAGAGGATTTTTCTTCAATCCCGCTGTTTCTTAAACATGTTGATATGGAATCAGAGGAATATTATCTAGTGTAATACGATAACATTCCTCGATCTGCCGAAATCCAAACTTTGGACAAAATTTTTACTGTGTTTCCAAGATTTGAACTCCTTTATTCTACCTCCCTAAAAAATACCTACAGGGACCTAGCCAAACATCCTAACCGAGTGAGCTAAACCGACTTCTGATGCCAAAACACCATGAAACGTGAATGAGCAATAGCTTCCATGCCGAAAAAAAAGGAGGGGATACGTAACAATGGCGAAGTCAGGAATGGACTGATAAATAATGGGGCCCCAGAGTGTAGAATAAAATTTTTTTTTCATTTGAAATAAAAGCATGTCTAACGAAAATGAATCCCAAATGTTGACGATGTATGTCTGGGCCTGGGGGACACCTACCTGGAACACACAAGAAGACGATGGTCGTCAGTCAGTGATCACAGGTTTGGCGGAGCTTGGTTGGTTGGTTTGGTTTTGGTTGGAGCTGTGGCCCCCGCTCCCCGATGGAGGATCAGAGGGAGAGGCGAGTTTGGTGGTCGGCGTAAGTTTGAACTCCTCCGGTTGCAAGCAGAATGCCAGCTTGGCCACGAAGTTGACGGCCGAGATGTTAGGCTGCGAAGACTGCTGGATACACTGGACTCTCGCCAGCGGGTATCCAGTGTTTATACCGAGAGCGAAGGGAACGGCAACTCGTGGACGCACTTTCACTTTTATGGGGGTAACCCCCACTACCGGTGGTCCGCTTGTAGCGATCGGGTGTACGTTACTCGTCGGGCCGAAGAGATCAACTACGACACAGCCATTTGATGGTGTGCAACGACCTCGACGTCGATCCCTTCCACTTGGAATGCTCGGTCTCCAGGTACGATGGAATCTCCCAGAGTATATGTGGACTGTGTGTTTGAAGGCACCACTCCACCCCACCAATCATGCAGCAAGTCAAGCCGTCGAGCGGAAGGCCGACGGTTTCCCCTCCTTCGAGTCATGTTTTAAGCTGAAACAGTAATACATAGCACACATATGTTCGACCATCACGTCAATATATAGGGACAATTGGCACTTGGCGGCCGGCCGTGCCCCCACACCACGTCAAGGTGTACCAATTTGTGGGGGGTAATGGGGTGTGCTTTATTAATCATTACCCTAATTCACAAACTTTCTTACAACTATCCTGATGCTTGACAGTGCCGACGGCGTAGTAGGTTGGATGTATGAACCGTGCCCGCGCCATTCTCAAAGAATAATATCCGAAGTGAACTATATCCCTACATAAGGTGAACCACAGACACAAACATGAAATCCACATCGTCCAAGAATTTTCAGCGATATATTAAGACAAAGGCACCGCTGCACGATATGTTGGTCGTCGCGTATGCCTTCGACGATGGTCTGCCGTGATAAACTCCCCCAAATATTGACGATGTATGTCTGGGCCTGAGGGACACCTACCTGGAACACACAAGAAGACGATGGTCGTCAGTCAGTGATCACAGGTTTGACGGAGCTTGGTTGGTTGGTTTGGTTTTGGTTGGAGCTCTGGCCCCCGAAGTAAATAAATGTAAAATCATATAAAGAATCAATCAATACAAGAGTAAGAAATGAATAGACACATGCACTGAGAGGAAAAATTCCCGGGAACAATGAAATATTCGAACTAAAAAAAAATTGAACTCAGAATTTGACCTCCAAAGTAAATGATGTTCATTTCCAGCACATGTTCTAGAAAACTCCAGTTCGTGTACTGGAAAATTCCAGTACTGAGGCTCAGAAAATTTCCAGTTTTGGTGCTGAAATTCCATAACATTTGTATTGAATTTTTGCAGTACAAATGTGCTAACATTTTCCGGTACATGTACAGGTTAATTGCTTCCAGTACATGTACTGGAATTTTCCGGTGAAATTTTCTTTACAGTGCAATTCACACGAGACTGAAATGATATACAACCTGGAACATTTAATTTTTCCATGATCGATCGTGAAACCTATCTTTTATATATGAAAATACATTAATTGGAAACTACTTATTACCGTTGTAAAGAAATGAGTGTCAATGATTAGGGCACTGAGGAAGAGAATGATTTGATCCAATCAAGTTTCAGTTGCCTCAAGTCCAACACGCATTTGAATACGGCGGAATCAATCTAGCTGCTGATTGAACTACCTTGCGGCTTTGGAAAATTAGTAATCTGAATCCCGCAAGAAATTGAATCAAACCTTAAGGATTCAATTGTAATTTGTAGAAAATTTTCCTGAAACTACACTGTGAAAAATGTACATCATTTCACACCAAATAGTGTTTTTTCAACACCACATGATGTCATTTTCAAACCGTAAAGTGTCATTCTCACAATATTTGGTGTTATTCTGACACCGATTTTGAGGTGGACTTCTATAGAATCCACATTGTGTCAATTCTGTGTTAATTCTGACACCGCATTTTTTAAAGTGTGAGGATATAATTCTTGAATTGAAGGAATATTTTCTAGATTTAAGAAGAATTCTCTTGGGCCCACAGCATATTAGCTGTTAATCAAAAGCATGTATTCTGAAAAATATTCAAGGATACACCCTCTCGGTATCAGTAATTATTTCTCTCAGTGTATAAACTGCCATCAATATGGGCTAATTGAATGATTCTTTGAAAATTATACATTGTAAAGAAAGTCGGTGACTTCACTGAAAAATTCTTCGGTAATTCAGACAGGAATCAACCCAGAGAAAAACTTTGGAATATTACTGAGATTTGGTAATTATAATAGAAAATGTGGTAAATATACTAATTTTCCAGCCATACCACCGAAAAATATGACGACCCCTAGTGTGCATGTACCATGGGGCCTACTGGCCCAGTATGCCCTGCTTAAAGAATTTCATTGAACCGATTGATTCTCATTGATTCCGATGCAGAACACCGATTCAAACCGATTGAAAATTGATTCTCAATATATTGAAATTGGTCGGGAAGCAAATAACCCGAGGTTAGTACGTGAAAATTCCCCAAAATTTGGTAAATTCCCCTAGTGTGTACGTATTTTGACCACACTCCAGCCCAGTCTTGGGCCCATATAGGCAGGATGGGGCCCACCCCACTTCAAGAATCTCATTAAACTGATTGATTCTCATTGATTCTGACGCAGAAAACTGATTCAAACTCATTGAGAATCAATTTCCATCCCCATCCTGCCTATATGGGCCCAAGACTGGGCTGAAGTGTGGCCAAAATGCATACACACTAGGGGAATTCACCAAATGTTGGGGACTTTCCACGTACTATCCTCGGGTTATTTGCTTCCCGACCAATTTCAATAAATTCACCGAAATTTTGTTACGGTGTAAGTGTTTCTGACGGGATTTTGAAATGTTAGTTATACATTCAAATCATCCTTTGCTTTTGTTAATACAGCAAAACTGGACGGTGTGAAGACGTACATGCGAATGAGAAGAGTACCTAATCATCTTCAAGTCAAAGTCATCAAGTGGTTCGATTATCTCTGGCTCACACAAAAATGTTCCGACGAGGAAAAAGCTGTCAGTTGTTTACCAGGTAATTTATTACATTTCATTGAAACATATTCTGTTCCACCCATACCTACTGGAATGCTATAGAATTAAAATCACATTCCTATGAAACGGAAAGGACAAAAATTGAGATCCCAGATATCAGTGGTTAAAGTTCTTGATCTAAAATATAATCACGATATAACTGCATGTATGACTTACTTATAAATTCATTATAAACTTATACGATGCTTTGGAGGAGAAATGTGGTACTTTCAAAATTACAAAACATTTTCACCAAAAGAAATCAGTGTTTATATCAAAGATTTCTTTCAATTGAATTAAGGAGATAACCAGCGGTCCCTGACGATGCGACCCACGTCAAATCTGTTCTGACAAATTATTATTAATTAAGCGATATTTTGATTTCATTCCTTCAATTTCGAATAATCTGTCAGAATAGTTCTGGCCGTGTCCTTTTCTAACTAATGGGTATGGTTGCATCTTCAGGGGTCCCTGGTATCACCTCAATTGAAATTGATGCGAATTGTTATTAAATCACCATGGAGTATCTTTCTCGAAGTCTAAAAGAATGTACTCAAAATAAGTACTTCTTCGTTGTCTCTTATGAACAAAGCCCAAATGAGAAACAAACGAGTTATTTCCTGAAAGCTGGAAAAAATCACATACTTTCATCTCTCCATATCGATCCTGTTCTTTTCTCTCCCATCTTGTTTGCATTTCATGATTCCCAGCGTTGTTCTCCTCAAACACTTTCCTTTGAAGTTTGAATATTTCTTCCCTCTCAACAGTTCCCTTGTTCATTTTTTGATATCTTAATTTCTCTCATTCCCATCTTTATATTTTTGCCGTTTTTAAAGATTTTTCAATTATTTTATTTTTGTTTGGTTTTTTTTTCAATTTCCAAGCTTCAAATTCTTACTTGATAATCATTTTCTTTTTCATATTGTGGATATATGGAGAATGTTGATATGTTTAGGACAGACTTGCATCATGTTATTCAACCATATAACTTCTCAAAGTTACTATATACTCCGTGCAAGTTTCAGAATTTCTTGTACAATGATCGGCGACTTTCAACCTCGAAACCCCGAGGCAGCTCTGGAATTTTTAGCATTTCATGTGGGTTATTAATGTGGATAAAATTAATGGTAGTTACTGGTTCTTGAATATACATCCTGATACGACCGCATGTAAATAATTTTTCAATGAAGAATCATCTGGTACGGATCGGATATCCGATTTTTTTTCAGAATATTGTGAAGTTTCGTATGCGTGAGCTGAAATTCCTCCATGAATTAATGGAAGAAAATCCAAACCGTATTATCGGGAGAAAGAAAATTATTCAAGAAATGAAAATAACGATATTTCATTATGTTCTTGAAGTTCGAATCGTTTATGGAAACGAAACGAAAATTGAAACTCACAGAATCTAATGAATCTCGTTATTGATCTTCTCGAATGAGTCCTTTGTATGTTTTTGCAACTGAAAACATCGATCAAAGAATGTAATGCAAGATTATGGGATTCAACAACTGAGTATTTTGGTATTTGATCACTAATTCGTTTCAATAAACGATTCAAAACTCAGGAACATTATTTTATTTTACATGTTCACACTCTTCTTTCTCGAGTGATGAATCATTTCATAAAAGAGGACAAATTTATAAGGATGACTCAACTTTCAATATCTATTTTGCTTTTTATCGTCATTACTTCACATTTTCCTTTTATTTCTCAGTTACATTGTTGCGTTGTGGTTGAAAATCTCACAATCTGCATGTCACAACGACATTATTACATTGGAAAGTACCTTACTCAGCGAAAGCAGTCGTTTCCTTAATGTCATTCTCCGGTATTCCTTATATACATGTCGTTTATGTCGCCATACAGGATCTTTTTTCAATTTCCATCCGCTCTCCTTCTACTTCTATCAAAAAACATGAAAAATTTCTATTTACATCTTATTATTCTTCGAACACTGTGGTGAAATCATTGCCTCTTCCACGATATCAAATTGTATGTAAAGAATCTTCGAGTTCTCATGAATTACTTTTCCATTTTCCACACACTTCATCATAGGATGGGGTTTACAACGAAATATACTGTCTATTCAATTCAAAAGTGGGAAAGACGGTTTTTTTCTGAATCTTTACAAAACTTTTCAAATTGAAAACGTCTTGTTTATCCTTTCTACTTCGTTGAAGTACAAGAGTATATGGTGCAAGTATCAGAATCGTGGCCTACGCTTTACACTCAAATTTAAATTATTAAATTCATTGTTGCCAAGATTTTAAATCTTGTCGTTCTCCAAAACATGCTTGAATATATTTTATGATTCGGACGATTTCTGACTGCAGATAAATTGAAAGCTGAAATAGCCATAAATGTTCATTTGGATACTTTGAGGAGAGTGGAAATCTTCCAGAAGACCGAAGCTGGCTTTTTATGCGAACTCGTTCTTCGATTACGTCCAGTTCTATTCTCACCTGGGGACTACATTTGTCGGAAAGGTGAGATTTTACTTGATTATAACATTTCAACTTTGCCTAGCCCAGAAAAATTGCCAAAAATCTAACCTTTAAACACTTGTAATCACATCGCATAATAGAATTTCACACCTGGTATTGCATCATTTTGAATTCTCTTTTTTTCCTCCGACCTCCGAAGCAATAAGATCGCGTATTATTACACAAATTCTGAATTGATCAAGTCTAATGGATTTGACACTGATAAGAGTTCGTTTTACGGAAATAATTTATATGCGGATCACGTAAATGAAGAGTATATCCGAATGAAATACTCATTTCAATGGAATTCCACACCAAACTCCATAGAACTTCATGAGCAATCAGTAAATTATCAATATTCAATTGATCAATTCTCAAAGCAATATTATAAGTTCACTCACCTTTCATTAAACGTGTGAATACGGTGATGAGCCAATGAGAACAAAGCTCCCTAGTGGAAATGCACGATATATGACCCATATATGACCCATATATGATTTATTTCCATTTATTGAGGGGTATAAAAAAAGTCTCTCCTACGAGAATTGAACGCGGTTCGTTGGGACCGGACTCCATCCCCCTTTCACTGGGGCCACCGCCGGTCGCTTGAAAGAAGCGACTTCTTTCACGTATATGAACTCCCGCTTATTCTTGAAAACCATATATGGCTCATATATGAACTCCGAATTGGTAGATCAACAATTGTGGATCACATATAAAACATATATGAGTTATTGCAGGTCAGATTCACAATGAGTTCCTCAATATTTTTAGAATAATTATTTTTGAATTCTTCGTTGAAAAATATGAGATATTTGTCAAATTTGTTTGTTCGCTCTTTTTCATTTTATTGTGTTCACCGGTTTACAGTGTGTCAGAGCTTTTAGTTTTGACAAATCCAGTTCTTTTTAGATGCGTGTATCTCGAAAAAGTCTCAACACACAGAATTACTAAAAAGGCATAAAAGTTGGGATTTTTTCTGAACTTTTCAAAAATTCGAGTGAAATTTTTTTTTTCCAATTTGTGTCTAGTGTAATTCCTACGTTGGAAGTGAAAGTGGTAGTTTATTCGAATTTTGACATTTTCAGCCCTTTGAGATCAGCATGAGTCCAAAAGGCTCTAGGGGGAGTCTGTGGTTCCGTACCCTGACGAAAATTTTTGTCATAATTTCTCATAATTTCTCATTGTCCCAATTCATGGAGAAAATATGAGGAATTCTATTGTTCTTTCTCATATTTTCTCCATGAATTGGGACAATGAGAAATTATGAGAAATTATGACAAAAATTTTCGTCAGGGTAGCTTACAGTGCTTGTCGTGAATTTTAATTTGTGCTGCTTTCTGTTATTGTCAAAGATACCGAGATGTGAATTTTACCGAGAAATCTGCAACAATATTTGAAAGACTGCGTGAATGACATCTGTTGATTTGGTTTGGGGTCCGAAACACCCTGTGTAACCTTTACGTAAGTACTTTGAAGTGTGACCTCAACGGGTTAATTTTTTTATTTAACAAACACGATCGATCTATGGTGCATAGCAATACTTTTGGTTCAGTTCTGAAAATGGTAATTTTCTACGACATTCAAGAAATATAAATGAAACAAGACAAAAAAGATAATAAAAAGATAATAAACTCAATAACTTGAAATTACTTATCAATCCGTCCATGAAATGTCTCGTATCCATGCTGCATTACAAATCTTGAATAATCGAGCACGCGGAGTTCTCAGGCCGCCCTTGTTTTGTCTAGATCTCTCGAATGCCGTGGAGTAACATTTTCGAAAACGAAACGAAAATTATCGTTATGTTCCAGAAATTAGTTTTGCTTGTGGAATTTGAAAATCAAACGTATTCGAATTTGAATGAAATGCTCTTTTCACTTCCATCGTCGAATTACGACAAAATACGTCCTTGGAAAGAAATTTTCTCTTGACTTTGTGAAAAGTTGAGGCAAAATCCTAAGTTCCATGCCTTGGTAATAATTTTTTGTATTGAAAGCTTTCCAAGATACATTTAGGCATTTGAAAAAAAGTGGGTTTTAGAGACCAAGAACTTCGACATATGTTGTAAACCTGAAATCATAATAGAATAAGAAACAAAGAAACAAATGATACGTATCTCACATTTTTCAACAGAGAATTCGGGATAACCATTTCAAAAATATTGATGAATTCTTGGAAAATCCGATATGAAATGATTCATACATAGCAAATAATTATACCAAAAATATGAATTATATATGTTTTTGACCGTTTCCTGCAAGCATATATGTTGCGCGCGGTACCATATATGCTTTATATGTATCACTGATGAAGCTTCGGCGACATATATGGGTCATATATGGGTCATATATGTGTCATATATGGGAAATATATGGGGCATATATGGGTCATATATTGGACATATATGGATCATATATGTGTCATATATGGGGCATATATGGGACATTTATGGGGCATATATGGGGCATATATTGTCATATATGTGTTGTGGGAATCATATATGGGTCATATATGGGTCATATATGATTCATTTCCACTAGGGCTACTATCGATTCGAATCGTCCCCAGAAATAATATTACAATTATTCCTGATATATGTTTATGAATGGATAACAGATTTTCTTTGCTTTCAAATATTTCTAGTACTAATATTCAAAGCTTGATAATATCATTACCGTGTTGAAAACATATCCTCTGTGCTATGATAACAAAATATTGCCTGGTACTTGAAATATGACAAGCATTTTGATTGACAAGACACAATTCAAAATTTCTAACACCAAATGATGTTGGACAGTTTGTGAGTATATCAACATAGTTCTTCAATAATTATTAAATATTATGGAAGGATCATTTACCAGCGTTCAGCTAATTTCATTTGACACTACATGAAAATCTCTTATAAACTTACTATACTATAGTAAAAGTAATATAGTAAAAGAACTGAATTTAACCGAAATAGGATTTTTTTCCCAAAACAACAGATAAAAATACATCGTCAAAAATTCCAGATGACCTGATTTGCTGGAATATTTCAGTCCGAAACTGTATATTCTTTTCCTTTTTCAATCCCGTTTGTTGGAATTCCGCCAAGGGATAGGATTGCGATGACTTGGAATAATAGCCCATTTCTCTCAGGCTGTCCTCCCTTTTTATCGAACTCTTATTTCTCTAGATGTAAATCAGTTACCTTCCAATTGAAATCAATTAATGCGTATATGAAAATGATTTCCACGCTATTATGTTCTTGTTTTCAAGGGATACTCATCAACTTGGAACAAACATTGTGTAGGACCCGTTTTATTCGCGATATGTGTTCATTTCCGTATTACCTCGTGTGCATCGATTCTCTTTGAATGAATAATATGATAGTGGATCCTCGCCCTGTGTTTATAAATTCAATAACAGAATCGCTGACGTGCGAAAACACCTCGGGTTCCTTTCAAATCATGCAAAACAAAATGAAGAATGAAAATCTTGGAATAGTAATTCACAAATGAATATTCCCATCCTGGGTATGAAACATAAAACACATCAATCCATTTGTGATTTGTGATGGAAATACTCGTACGTACAAATGACCCCAACATCAAGTAGTATAGCTCAATGTTTCGACCCTTCGTTACCTGGTCTTGTTTTAAAACTTGCACAACCTGCAGAACTGATGATAGATCACCTTTCTCGCTTCCAATCCAGAATACTGCACTTTCCGCAACAGACCACACGAAGTAGCCTTACCCATTAACAATATCCATTTATTTCAATGAAGATTTTCAACGCTATCAAATACTTTCATATTGAAAACGTCATCTCGCGAAAACGAGTATCGGAATGGTGAAAAGCTCATGATTTCCACAATAGTATTATTGGAAGTGAATTTTCATTTTTCTCTCTGACCTAGAAATATAACAATTCAGTTAAATAATGATCTCCCTGTACGAAGTCTAACATTCGTATTTTAGTACGATCCACACTCAAGATATCTAGTGGGATTCTTTCAAAAGTAATACTGCCATGACATTTTATCTGATAAGTCTAATTACCGTGAAGAGAAAAGTTTCTCGGCATTTTTCTCTCTTATGGATTCGTATTATTCTTGGAAAGTATCCAACAAACTTCATTTGAAATTATTCAAGTACACGGAGAAAAATTACACGGAGGAAATTTTGTAGGAAGGATTACAAGAAAAATATATTACCAAATTGCATACAATATGATACTCGTGGGATATACTTGGAATATGTCATGAAAAATTATACTGAATATGAAACATCACTCTTACTACTTTCGTATATGGCATGCCATAGATTGATATACTGTGAAAGAGAAATTGAGCGACATTACAGTTTTATTTGCGGACGATTGGATAAAATAACAAATGAATATGAAACTTCATATGTGTGCTTCTTTCATATACGAAAACTCCAAAAAAGTAAAAAAATAACGCCAAGTACATGAAAATCCCGAAAACAAAGAATACAAAAATCTAAAAACACATTCTAAAGGAAAATGTTACTGCATTCAGAATTTCGAGGGGATATCAAAGGATATGCTCCATTTGAAAAAAAAAAGATATGAAATCAATATGAACGACCAAGTAAATTGGTGATCCAAACGATATGTGAAAGATTCTTGGTATATTGTAACTTCAGTTTGTTTAAACTGTATTAAAGGTAATTTATGATTTTCAAAAAAGCATTATTGTATGAGAAAAATAAATAAAACAAGTGTATCGTTCTGCCCGCATATAGATACCAAAAAGTGAGAAAAAAGTAGAATTCCACAAAACATACAAATGTCTCACAAAAACCCCTAAAAACTCCAACACAGTAAAAAATAACGTCAAATCCCAAAAACCATACAAACGTTTTACAATAACACTTGAAAAAAAATCCTTGAAAAAAATACTTCACTCTTTCCGGAAGATTACTTGATATAACAAATATACCTTTAAAAAACAGATGTGAAAGGCAACCCTGTTTCGGAATTCGCATCAACCAGGAACACTTGACATGGCCGATGGTAGAAGTTTTTAGCCTTTATTGTATACGAATTGATTTCTATAGAACATTCAACAAGAAATTTAAATGATATAATTTCATAAAATCTTCTTCGGCCACGCCAAGTGTTCCTGGTTGATGCGAATTCCGAAACAGGGTTGCCTTTCACATCCTTTCTTTTGAAGGTATATTTGGGTATATTTGTTATATCAAGTAATCTTCCAGAAAGAGTGAAGTATTTTTTCCAAGGATTTTTTTCAAGTGTTATTGTAAAACGTTTGTATGGTTTTTGGGATTCGACGTTATTGTTTACTGTGTTGGAGTTTTTAGGGGTTTTTGTGAGACATTTGTATGTTTTGTGGAATTCTACTTTTTTTTTCACTTTTTCCCGGATAGCATCGGGAGGTTTTCTGAACGTTCATAAAACGTACTTGCTCTCACAGAAGACGTCCAAATAAAATCCTAGGACGTTCTAAAAACGTCGCATGTACGTCCCAGGGACATACAAATGTTCTGTGATGTTCAATTCATGTCCCTCATGCGACGTTCTGGGGACGTGTTCAATGAAGATGTCAATGACGTTCTGCGATACTACGCGTATGTTTGTATAGGTTAGTTTTCATGAAAGTACGTTTGGGAAACGTAATGAGAACGTCCCGTGGTAGATGAAAAAGACGTACTGGGAACGTATTCAGGTGCATCAAAAATGAACGTTCTCTGAACGTATTTAAACCTACTCCACAGAGACGAAGCGCGCAAAACTAAGGTTATGTTTCTAAAACGTCCACAGGACATTCAATGCTGTTTGGCTTGGTATCTATATACGGGCAGAACGATACGCTCGTTTTATTTATTTTTTGCTCTTTGAAAATCATAAATTACCTTCAATACAATTTGAACAAACTGAAGTTACAGTATACCAAAAATCTTGCACATATCCTTTGGATAACCAATGTACATGGTCGCTCATATTGATTTCATATCTTTTTTTTCAAATGGAACATATCCTTTGAGATCTTTGAAATTCTGAATGCAATGAAATTTTCCTTTAGAATGTGTTTTTAGATTTTTGGATTCTTTGTTTTTGGGATTTTCATGTACTTGGCGTTATTTTTTACTTTTTTGGCGTTTTTTTGGGGAATTTCACTTCTTTTTCTGCATATGCTTCCAACTGAACCCAAATAAAAATGAAATACCCCTGTCGAGTTTATGGCAATCGTAGGAATGAAGGAAATGTCCTCAGATAACTTATGTGATATGAAGATCCACTTGGATTCCCATCAGTCATCTCATCATTGGACGGCAATAGATTATCGAAATAAAGATTGAAGAGAAGAAGGGGAGAAAAGTGAATTCCCATAAACAAATATACGTGTGATGAATTCCGGAAACTAAATTTTCCTTGACTGATAAGTTGGCGCTCAAAGCAGCTCACAGCGCTCAAAGTAGCTCACGCCGCTCAAAACAGCCCACGATATTGTGCTGAACATGTCTTGTGCGGAAATTTCCAGTGTTTTCAAGAAATCATTGTAAGAAAACCGAAACAACATAGATCTGACAGACAGAGGAAACTTGCGTACAATATCCCTGGTGAAAATAAAATGTTACACTGTAATTACAGTGCAATGCAAGGTTCATCCGAATGTACCCGGAGTGGTGTTTCGTGCCATGGAATGCATCGCAAATGTATTTTGTTACACTTCGTTTTTACCAGGGATATTCAAGGTATCCAACAGAAATTTTTTTGCAAAGTAGAATTTGTACTGTTTAGCATGAAGCTAAAAATACCTTTCCAGCAAAAATTTTTCGGTCACTCTTTTGAATCATTGTGAAAAGTAGCAGATAGCAAGAGTTCCAAAAATTAGATCTCATTGAATTCTCTCGTAACGACAAAACGAACCACTGAAATGTCAGCACTAAAAAATAAAGCTGTAAAACTTTAATCTCCAAACGTCGACGAATTCCACAATTTTATCTTTTAACCTTCAGAAATCATTGAGATATTCAAAGTTTGAGGCAATGCGCAAACTGGTAATTTTTTAGAGGTCGTTAAAAAATTATCGACCACGGCCAAATTAGGTTCAAGTCAATCCCTATATTAAAAAACCATACGTTTTCTATCAATTTGATTTTCGAAAGAAATTGAATGAATCGCTCAATAAAAATGGAACAATGAGATGCTCTGAAGGAATGGAAGGGCGGCGCCTTGGTCCAGAGATCCCAAAGGAGACTGAGAACTACAAAAATGTTCTCGAAAATCATTACAAGCCAGTTGCGATGAATAAATATACCAATACTTATCTAATAATCAGTCCAATATTCGAACATCATAGAAAAAAAACATTCAAAAGCGAGTGAAGAACGAATGGAAGAGTATGTGCCAGGTAATTCAAATTCAAAATTGAACATGGAATAATGGTTCTCCATCAATCTGATTTTCGAAACAGTTGAATGAATCAGCAGATACAAATGGAACAATTAGATTCTCTTAAATAATGGAAGGGCAGCGCCTTGTGTCAGAGATCTCAAAGGGAGCTACGAATTACAAACGTCTTTTCGAGAATCATAACAATCAAGTTAGCATACTACTCAGTTGATAATTACTTCCATATCCCAATATCATTCGGTTGTACTTTTGCAAAGTTTCTCAGAATTGTATGGAGACAATTCCATTGTTTTTTGAAATGATACATGAGTGCACAGTGAGTGTAATAAATCCGTTTCCATCTTTCCGATAGATCCTTGTTGTCAATTCATTCTTAATTAAGTTCAAACAATTATGATCACTCTGTCAGATCTGAAACATTATTCCTCACATATTTATCCATTTAAAAATGTTCCTCATTGGTCAACAATGAATTGGGAGCGAACATCTACCGGGAAGATGGGAACGGATTTATTACACTCACTGTAAAACCATTTTCCAGCGATTGAACATTGAATTGAATCACTGCATTTCGTTATCGCTATCGCTGTGTACTATATTATTGGGCGGCTGAAAGCGCGAACAGCATCTGGAGCGGTTCTGTCAATCCTTACTGAATCCAAATCAGATTCTTGGGTAACCAAAACAAAGTTGTTCGACGCTATGATTTCTTCTGTTTTGTTTAACGGAATACATATCTGGGGGATGGGTTACTTGGATTACATAGAGATAGTACAAACCGAATTCTTCAAAAAGATTCTAGCACTTCCTAAAAATACACCTGGACATGCGCTAAGGCTGGAGCTGGGAATTTTACCCCTCGCTTATAAAGCCATGAAACTGATTTGGAAATGGCTTATTCGAATATTAGAGATGGATCGAGAACGAATACCCAGACAGTGTTTCGACCGATTATTATATCTATCTACCATAAAAAAGACCGATGTAGAATTCAACTGGGTCCTACAAATATGTCAGTTCTTGGAAATAACAGGACACGCGTGGCTCTTGAGGGTGAGCGAGCCGACGGTGTGGAAGCAGACGGAGGGCTGTATTCCAAGCTTACGGACAATACCTGAGAAGAATTGATGTGGAAAACTACCAGAAATCCTCCTTCTGTCAACACACCGTTATCCTTGGCACGTATCCTGGGCCAGCAAATTACATACGACAAAAATACCCAATTGAGTGTCAACGCGTAATAGCTAATCTAAGACTGGCAAACCAATATGCACTGAAACTCAGATTCAATCAGGTGACATATACTATGATGGGCAGCAATATGTGCTCAGTTTGCAATTGTAATGAGATGGAAAATGTTGAACATATACTTCTGAAGTGTCCTCTGTACGAGCCCTCAAGGAACCAATTCCCTGCTTCTAGGTCTATTGAGGAACTCCTGACAGTAAATACAAAGAGAGATTTACTAAATTTATACTCTTTTATGAAAAATGCGATGGTACTAAGAGCTTCAGTGTTGGTAAGCTGATAACATACAATATGCAGTAAGCAATAATATGATATATGGTACACCAAGGACAACAAAGAGATTTCCCAATATGATAACCCATAACCAATATTAGCATTTGAGGATACATATGCTTCACTAGATATGAGTTCTGTATATAGGTTTGAGGCTTGCGTCAAGAGGCTCTTCCGTCCCAGCTCAAGATTTATTTCAATGTGCGAGGCGGTCGCTAAGTACGTTGTTTTTTTATTTTTACACGCGATTCTACATAAATTGCATTACGCCTTTGAGGCTCTCGTCACTGTAAGTAGGCATTAAGTTATTATACGTAAGGTAAATTTTATCTGAAACTGTAAGCGCGACCAAGCGCACAAAATGTACCCCCCTTGCTAGAGGGATATATCAATATCTCTGAGAGCAATAAATTACTGAATACTGAATACTGAATATTATTTGTATTTGATTCAAGCTCTTCCTCTGATGAATCCAATAGTTTTTGGAGCTCTTGTTCCACGTTTCTATCCTTTGGTGAAAGAAAAAAGTATCCAACGTGAACAGATACTCGTCGGAGCGATTGGTAACTTGGGTGTGTTATTCTCAATATCATTGCATACTCATCATTCTCCCGTTTTGTGCTGAAAAATTCAGATAATTGAATTTAGAATGAATGCTTTCTGACTGTTGCCAAATACAATAAAAAATCTTACTTCATCAACAAATTGTAAAAATGTCATGCATGTCAGTATCCATACTACCTAAAATCTATACCATCTCGAACATTGGATAGTCTTTCTATTTCCGGGGTATATAGGCATATGTGGACGAAGGCATATACCCCGAACAGCACTGGCACTGACATGTTCTGAATGAACTCTCATTATATCTGTTCCGAAAGAATCCATCATGAATTCTTGAGAAATTGTACTTCAATAGTGGGGATTCATAGAGAATTCATTCTGAACCCTCACATCGAGGACTCTCTAAGAATCTCACCATTGATTTATGAAAATTTCTTCAAAACCACATTGGGACCAGCATGGGACTTGATCATTGATCTCTGCTACACACTGGATAGAAGATATAGGCCTTCGCAATACAAAATTTTTGTGACGGGTTGAAAGTGATAGAAGACTCTGCCGAGCAGCCGTTACATTCCGGGCCAAATGCTTGAAGGGATACTAGTGGCGTGGCAGAAGCCGAACCGCTTATGACAAACTACGAGCAATTCTTCAATTTATTCAAAAAATCTTCCGCTCAAGAGTTGTGGATGATAATTATCCATCATAATGTTTTATAACACCACGGTGAGTACCTCCTGGCCGAAAAATCCCGCTGAATTTTGTTCACTTTTGGCACAGCAGTATTTTGATGGAACCCAATGAAAATCCACGAGCTTCAATGAATTCCGGTACAATTCAACAAATTTCACGAAAAAGTTATTGAACTTTATGGATAATTCTTCAATTTTATTGGAATTTTGTTCAATGTAGTTGAATTTTGTTGATTTTCAGTGAAAACTCCATGCGCTGAGAGTAAACGAAATTTTTCCGCAAGGGACGTAGGGAGGATATATTGGAACTTGTACAAGTTTTGTGCCCAGAGTTGTGATATCATCACGCCAGATTATGAATGATGCAAAACCCATGTAGGTTATTTTATTTTCCACAATTTTGACAAATGGTTGTCACAAGTCAACTTTTCCCTGATGAAAAAAAGTGGAGCTTTCCGAAGTGTGTGACCCGGGGGTCCGGGGCGTGGAATAGACCAATAGGAATCCATTGTTCACGCCCTAGACGCCCCAGGTCAAACACTTCGGAAAGCTCCAGTGTCTTCGAAATGTCTTCTGAACGCCCAGAAAATCTCCCCTACGTTTTATAAACCTTCCATAAACGTTCCAGTAGCGCATTTTGCTATTTGGGTTGGATGTTGAAACCAAATACCTGGGTGAAATGACAAAAATTTATACAGTCATATTGAAGTGCATAATTATCACAATCGGAAAATTTGGTTGAACCCATGGAGTTGTGCATCATACTGGCATCAGCATTCTTTCAAATGCCTGTGTATGTCCAAAACAGAAGAAAGCACCCAACTAAAATAGCACGTGCCCACAGTTCGGCCGATTGCCAAAAAGCCGGCCAAAAATCGAAAAAACAAGTTTTCAGTTAGGCGTTTTCCATCATTGATTTGGCTGTAGGGAACCCCAAGGAAGGAAGAATGGTTAATAGTAACGTCTCTTTCCCCAAATCCCTTCCATAATCCCAGTCTGATTCTGGCCTCCGTTCGAACGCTATATGACAGCAAACACACAGGTCCCATACAGCACAATTTGATATGAATCCTCGAGAATTCTTCGTGAACTGCAGTGCTATATGGGATGACAGTGAATGATGTGTTAAAAAAGTATGGAAACTGTTTGAATATACATACATCAACGACCAAAATGGATTCAATATCTGAAGGTTAGTCCCAAGTACACAAGAACTTATCGAGTATCCTGCGCTCATTCTGTGATCATAGGAAAGAATATGCGGGTGAGACTGTTTCGGATGAATCTGAAAAGGATATTCTAAGAATGTGCATGGAATGTACTTGTTCAAAACAATCTCATTCGAAGGTTCTAAGAATGTTCATAAAACATGTTCATAATTTCTAAGAACTTCCTTACCATTTATAACTTATTGTATTGAGGTGGAATATTCGAGAAAATCTGTCAATTGTTCAACAGAAAATTTTTAGGAATGGAAACATAAGAGCAATATTTTTCTTATTTCCATTGAAAATTTGGATTCAAGAAGGAAAAAGTATGAAAACACTGTGAAGTAATGTCTTGAATTCTGTTGGAGATTATTTGTAAAAGTATTATTCAATAAACAGAAGAAAATTCAGCTGCAGAGAGCTGCAGAATGGGTTTTCATGCATGTTTTTCCACATTAAAGTAGAATACCCGTGTCGAGAATCATAATAACCCATCAGAGTCCATAGCTGAACCAACTGATATAAAGTCAAACTAATGTGTGGAATTCTGTCTTGACGATGCATACTGATGTTGAGTAGAACAAACATGCGAACAATAATGATTTATAAATAATTTGTTTACACAATTCTCACCAGTGAAACGGCATCACCAAAAACTGCCAACGAATTCAATTGAACAGAGAAAGTACTCTCTGAATTCCTTGGAGTGAAAGACTCACTCTTGAAGAGTAAAAATATTACCAGTCCAACAAGAGTGAGATTTCACTTCTAAAGAGTGAGTTTTCACTCTATCAGAGTGAACTTTCAATTGGCTCTAAAGAGTGGAATTCTCACTCCAAGAGAGTGAACATTCACTCTTTTGGAGTGAAAATTCACTATCTAGGAGTGGGATCTCACTCTTGTTGGACTGGCAGTATTTTTACTCTATAAGAGTGGATTTTCACTCCATGGAATTCAGAGAGTACATCGAAAACATACATCATATGTATTCATGCCCTTTGCAAATTGTTTTGACTAGAATGAAGAAATAATTCCAAAGATAAAAAACTCCCAACCATACAAGCTCAAACTACGGAATATTATAGTGACGTACTAATATTGGAATCCTGTTCTGACGATGCGTATTGATTCTTAGTTAAAGGAGCATGTGGAGAATAATTGTTTATATAAATCGCTTATTCAAATAATACTCATCAAAATTGTTCATTACGTTTCGTTAACCATTTAAAGACGGGATGCGTACATATGATACATGTTTTCGGAGTGATTTTTGACACAAAATTCGTCATCAGCAACCCCAAAAACCATGGAAGTGATATGTAACTTGATGAGGTGACATAATATGTGGTCTCAACGGTCAGTCATTAAGGGATGGAGGGGGTAAATTTTTGTACGTTTGCCATGAAATTCGTGATCAGCAACTCCAAAAACCTTGAAAGTGATATATAATGTGATTATGGAGGATGATATGTGGTATTTAATAGGGCTTCGCACGAGACGAGACAAGACGAGATCAATGCAACTCTCGTCTCGGTCTCGTCAAAAAAAGGAAAAGATGTTATCGTCTCGGTTTCGTCTCGCTCGTCTCGGTTTCGTCTCGCTCGTCTCGGTTTGGTCTCGATATCGTCTCGGTATTGTATCAATATCGTATAAAAATTTGTCATTGATAAAAAAATAACCAGCTTTTTGGCAGTTGGCCGCATTGTAGTGCCTGACAAAACTAAATTATAAAACATTCAAGTGGCGTTCTTTCAGTATGTATAGAGGTCAATAGTTGAGCCAAATGTAGTCATAAGTTGATTGTTACAACCATTCACCCTGGTCAAAATATATCTCTGGATCTCTGTGGAATTTCTTAGAAATTCTCTGAAATCTTTCCTTGCTTTGGGAAAATTTTCCCAAAAAGCAGATTCAATCAATTCCGAATGATTCAAGGGAAGTAGGAACCCTGTCAGGTAATGATGCATTCTGAATTTCTGTAACTTTCTCTGATCTTCTGTGAATCTATCAGAATTTTTGTGATGAAAATTTAAAAATCCCTCGAGATTTTCCGAAATCTTCCTGAGTCCCTCCTAATCTGATTTATTCAAATTTGCAAGCTTTCTCTGAATTCGTTTGAATCTTTCTAAGTTCCTCTGAATTCAAAAATCACTTCAAAAATACGATTTTCTGAGAATCTGATGTTTTTGAAATCTCCTGATTCTCGAATGCTTCCTAAACTAAATTTTTCAAACGTATCAGAAACTTTCAGAGACATAAAAAGTAGCATTTGTTCCAGTTTTGAATGTTCCAAGTTTTACAATCAATCGTTAATTATGACGTGGAAATGGTTCCAAGTGTGGTCTCAAGGAGAACTTCAACTCCTTATACTTATACGGGGATTACAATTTACCGTATATTTCCTGGAGCAATATTGATTCCAAATTATCTTTCTCAGTGTTACCTGGTTCGACTCTCAATGAAATGACTTCTGCGCAATATGTTCTCGAATATTTCAATGAATTGAATTTGTTTCAACTTAATACTTTCAGAAATTCTCATGGTAACATACTTGATCTTATTGTTTCTGATAACGATCGTATTGATGTCAATATTGCTCTGGATCCTTTTCTCGCGTGTGACAACTTTCATCCTTCTCTTGTATCTAAGCTCAACCTACGTGAAAGTGTTTTACTGGTCCCCAATAAAATCATCAAATATAATTTTAATAAGGCGAATTACAGTGCAATTTGTGAATATTTAGGTTCTATCAACTAGGACGATGAATTGCGTAATCTGAATGTTATTGAAGCTGTTGATTTTTTGTATCTTCATTTATATAATGCAGTTGATTCATTCGTACCCAAGTATGTGTTAAGGAATAGTTCTTATCCAAAATGGTTTCCTTCGGAATTAATTAAACTTATTCGTCAAAAGCAAATTCCTCACAATAGGTACAAAGAGTCAAATTGCTTTGAAGATTACCTAATCTTTAGTCACTTGCGAGCTCAATGTAAAGTTTTGACTCGCCAATGTTACTTGTCTCATCTTCATTACGTTCAAGGGTCCATTCCTACAAATGTCAAAAGCTTTTGGAACTTTGTTAATAGTGAGCGGAATCAGAACGGTATACCCCTGGTGATGCATTTAGACGGTACTATTGGCAATACTGGTATTGCTATTTCGAACTTATTTGCATCTTATTTCAGATCAGTTGATCAAAATTATCCTATTGTTCCTCGTAATTTACCAGAATCTATTCTCAATGTCCATCTTTCCGATTTATCCATCAATATCGGTGAAGTGTTCAATAAAATCTCATCCTCGAAAACTTCTTCCGGTCCTGGTGATGATGGTATTCCTCCTAGTTTTCTGAAATCTTGCAAGTTCGTCATTTCTCGGCCTTTGTGGTTGATCTTCAACAGCTCTTCATCCTCTGGAATATTTCCTTCTCAATGGAAATCCAGCTTAATTACTCCTATCTTCAAATCTGGGGACCGTTCTGACGTGAGAAACTATAGACCAATTAGTATCATGAATGTTATGCCGAAAATTTTTGAAGATATAGTTACTGATAAAATAACACCATTGTTTTCTGATATAATTTCTGATTTCCAGCATCACTTCACTCCTGGAAAATCTACCGTAACTAACTTGTCTATTTTTTCTCATGTCGTGTCCTCTGCGCTTGATCAAAATGCCCAAGTGGATACTATATATACAGACTTCTCAAAGGCTTTTGACAGAGTTGATCATAATATATTGTCAAATAAATTAAGTAATTTAGGCATTCGCAGCAATTTCTTGTCGTGGTTACAGAGTTATATTCTGAATCGTACGCAATCAGTTCGTGTCTCTCAATATTTTTCTGATTCATTTTTTGTATCCTCAGGTGTACCGCAAGGCTCACATCTAGGTCCTTTATTATTTATTATTTTAATTAATGATATCTCTACGATTTTCAAGTACTGCACACATCTTCTTTTTGCTGATGACCTGAAACTGTTTATGATTATAAGAACTTACAGAGATTCTCAAAATCTGCAATCTGATTTGGATCGGTTACAATCTTGGTGTGTGCTATCTAATATGTCATTAAATCTCACTAAATGCCATGTGATGAGATTTTATAGAGGTAAAAATGCTATTTATTTTTCTCATAACTTGTCTCATTCTCTGTTATCACCTATAAACACTGTTCGTGATCTTGGAGTTTCATTTGACTCTTGTTTTAACTTCTCAGATCATTACAATTACATAGTTGGTACTTCCATGAAATCTCTCGGATTCATCAAGCGCGTTTGTAAAGATTTTCGTGATCCTGTTGCACTTCGAACACTGTATTGCACTTTAGTTAGACCTCATCTTGAGTAGGCGTCTCAAATTTGGAGTCCTCATTTAATCCGGGATTGTACAGACTTGGAAAGAGTTCAGCATAAGTCTCTGCGTTTTGCTGCCTATCAGATAGGCCGTCCGTTGAGCGTCACTTGTCATGATTACTCATTGATTATGGCTCTACTTAACTTGCCTTCCTTGGAATCACGTCGTTTGTTCAATGATTTTTCATTGTTGTATAAAATTGTTAATGGGAAAATTCGCTGCCCTCAACTGCTTGGACTTGTACGTTTTGATGTCCCCTCTCGTTTACTAAGACCCCCTAAATTGTTCAATCCAATTTCTTATGAATCAAGATACGGTTATTCTGATCCGGTAAATCGGATATCCATCCTAGCTCATTCTTACAGTGATGTGCTTGAATTATTTTCATCTCATTCTGATCTTAGAAATTCTCTTTCTCTTATTTGTCAAATTTAATATCTAATTGTCCTTTTCACCTATAATTATACACGTTAACTGTTGTTGTAATATAAGATGCATGTAGTCGAGCTTAACATGATGCCTAATGCTTTGATGCATGATATATATAATGTGGTTCAAATCATGTATATTCTATGTACCAAAGGGTCTTTTATACCCGTATAAACAAAATAAATAAATAAATGGATAAATAAAGTGTGATAATATATCGATATTCCCTACTTGTCCTCACTTCTGAAAGATGATTTGATTACGCGAGCTCATGAGGTTGATATCTCTATGACTGTGAATACTCACGACGATCGATGCTGTTTCCACTTTGAAGATTGACAGGCCTTTGATTGAATTATCTCTTCTATCCCTTATGGCTTTCTTTATTTCATTCATCACGTTTGAATCAACTATGATTTCAAGGGGCATCTCATGGGGTACCATTTGTATTATATGCGTGAGATCAGATACATAATGTACATCTGCGGTTGTTAAGGACACTTTTTGAATGGTACACAGATTGCACCTTATAAACAAAGATATATCTCTTCCCCAAATTTTCATTTTGATGAACGAAATTTGTTCTATGCTCGGTATGAAAGTTGTCCGAAAATTTCTATCAACATTTTTGATATTTTGGAAATTGATGTCTTTCAAGTTGATTGACGGGCGTATCATCAAGGTGCCCTTTGCTAAATCGAAATCCATGAACAAATACGCTTATTGAAGTCAATTCCCAAAAATTCGCTCCATTGATAAATAAAACAAAGTCATACAACACCATAATTCAGGAAGATTTCTTGAAGGGTTATACCTATGTGGAGGCTAAAAAACACAGGTTTTTTCAGGATTTTTTTCAGATTGGTTTTGTGAAAAAGGCTCTATAAATATATCCTAATATACTAATCGATAGAGCAACTCCTCAAGAGTGCGAAACAATTTTTTCATTTGAAATTTAAAACAAAATAGCGGCAGCAGAACATGATAACTTATGTAGTATTTTGAAAAGATGTTCCGCGGCCGGACACATTCCACAGCCCTATCAGCATGTGGAGCAATGAAATAAATTTTTTGATAATCTACATCTGTTTTGCTAGTGAAGTACACACGACAATAGTTTAATATCAATTTTTCGCAAAATGGCCACCGTTTAAACAGAAAATTGCATTTTTGACCAAAATTCAATGACTTTAATTGTTTATAACTTTTTTTAGGAAACCAATCGCCAAAATGGTCTGTACTTCAGTAGATAATTATACCAAGAAGCTACAGTTAAAATTTTAAGTCAAACGGATGCGAACTGGAAGACTTTCGTTTATGGCTGGTTTTAAAGACAAGGGTTCGAGATAAACGCGTTTGAAGTTTCAAAACGCTATATACGAGCATTGGAGTTGCTTCAGAAAATCAATTCTCAAAAATTGTCTAAAGTGGACTGTTTTTATTTCAATTCTAGGAAAGTTTTAGCATACTTTTAGCCGATGGAAATATCGAAAGAAAAGTTGACATAGGTATAACCCCTTAATGTATTCATTTTGGATTTCCATGATTCCAAACGAATTCATTTTGAACTCTTTCTAAGCTGGGTGCTGTGTAGGAAAGGAATATGTTGTACCCAGTGTTGCCAGAATTTGATCGACTGGCAATCCCTACCCTCTCCACTATGCTCGTCTGTATAGAAATCTCACACACACTAAGAAACCGCCGACAAAAGAAATTTCATTGTATAGACCCTGGGAGAGGGGGTAAAGATTGCAAGCCGACCAAATGCTGGCATCACTGGTTATCACATTACTCACCACAAATATACAATATGTTTATATTCGGTGCATTTCTCAGCACTGCATTCACAGTATCTGTTGTTATGTTGTATCCGTTGAGCGTCAGTTGCGTCAAACTTCTCGCTGGTTCTAACCGATCGCGTGTTGGATCTGAGTGTACAATATTCCCACTACCATACCAGGTGTGTAAGTATGAAACCGGAATTTGCTCATAGGTGGCGCTAGATGTCGATGCAGTTACCGACACATCACGTCAGCGGTGTCTTGTTATTGTATCGATATCCGACAAAGATTTCCAACTCACAATAACACGAGTTTCATTTAGTAGTATTAGTTTATTAGAGATAAAGATGTCGAGTTTTGTGTCAACAAATGACGATTTGCGGACAGCACTACTTTTCTGTTTTCATCTGAAGAAAACCGCAGCCAAATCGCATCGGATGCTTGTGGAGGCGTTTGGTGAGCTCTCGGTGAAACACAGTGTTTCGAGTGGTTCAGACGGTTCAAAAGTGGCGATTTTGACGTCAGGAACGAAGAACGTGGAAGACCACCGAAAAAGTTCGAAGACGCTGACCTGCAAGCCTTGTTGGACGAAGACGACGCTCAAACACAACAACAACTGGCGGATCAGTTAAAGGTGACCCGAGAAGCCATCACCCTTCGGTTGAAAGCCATGGGAAAGATACAGAAGGTGGGGAAATGGGTTCCACATGGACTCAACGAAGGACAGCAGGAAAACCGCAAAACATCATGCGAAATGCTGCTCGCCAAGTTCCAAAGAAAGTCATTTCTCCATCGAATTGTGACTGGCGATGGTGAGTGGATATATTCCGAGAATCCTAAGCGCGAAAAGTCATGGGTTACTCCGGATGAACCATTATCATCGACGGCAAGACCAAACCGCTACGGACGAAAGACAATGCTGTGTGTTTGGTGGGATCAGAAGGGCATAATTTATTACGAGCTGCTGAAACCTGGAGAAACTGTCAATACTCAACGCTACCGACAACAAATGATCGATTTGGATCGAGTTCTGCGTGAAGAACGACCAGAATACCAACAGAGACAACACGAGGTGATTTTGCTGCATGACAATGCACCAGCACACAAAGCAAAACAGGTCCAGGAAACGATAGAGTCGTTCCGTTGGGAGATTCTTCAGCACGCACCTTACTCGCCAGACCTTGCCCCATCCGATGACTACTCCTTTGCACCGATGGGACACGCACTTGCTGAGCAGCGCTTTACTTCTCAGGAAGATGTACGAAAATGGCTCGATGACTGGTTTGCCTCAAAAGAGCAACAGTTCTTTTGGCGCAGAATCCACAAATTGCCAGAAAGATACAACACTTTGAATAAGTTACTTTGTATAATATCATTACAATAAACGTGTTTTTTCTGTACAAAAATTCCGGTTTCATACTAATCCACCTGGTATGGATCGTTGAGAAATGCAAAAGTGTTCAGATTCGTTGACCCCAGATTGTAAAACAAATTTTCCACATCGCTTCTCTGTAGTTCATCCACGAAGAAACAATTTTCAATCCATATTTCGCGAATATTTGTATTTTCCTTTAAGATTTGACGGAAAAAATTATTATTATTTCAAATAAACGTTTCAATTATGAAATTCGTCAACTAGAGTGGCGCTTATTTAGGTTTTTTCAAATTTAAATGAGTGCGCCCCATGAATGTGTTCCAAAAAAATAAAAAAAATAAAAATCCTTGCAAAAGCACTTTCCTGTATCCTGATAAGAACACGTGCCACAGACTTTGTCCCGTTTGATCCCATGTTCATTATTTATGTAGCATTAACAACAAGTATCAGAAAAATATGATTCTCATACGATTTTATCGAGTAATGTCCGTAATTTCTGCAAAACATTTTCGATTTCCAAAATTTCAAGATGGCGGCTCCAGTACGGCGCTTTAAAGAATCATAATTGATCAAACTATCAAAGAAATGAGGTTTAACACGTTGTACATGAGATTTTCGAGTCACTACATTCGGAATCGATATCCAAGCCATAGAATTAATGATTTCGAAACCAATATGCCAGCTGAAAAAAATCAAGTCATCTAAATGTGCTGACTGTCTATATTTGATATAGATTTTCAAATTCCCTAAATTCACTTTGAACATCAAAATTCATTGTTAGTAATTACAGCTCTCTTGCTGGTAATAGAGATATTTCTTGATGCTACAGTTGCATTTTGTATTCCATCGACATATTGGAACACTGAATAAAAATATACACTTTCAGCGCTGTTGTAAAGTGGTCATCTCAAAATTTCCATAATTGAAAATTTTTTGCGAACAGTACATGGATCACTGCATAAAATCATATAAGAATCATATTTTTCTTATACTTTTTGTTCATGCTACAAAAAGGCCCTCGAGCACGGTAGAACTGCCAATGTGTAGGCACACACATGCAGCATAATAAATATACTCTGAGCGAGGAAAACTTTGCGCCAAGTTAACAGAGATAATTTGGATGGTATGAACAACAAGATGATGTCAACTTATGGTACTTACCTGGAGATAGACTCTCAAACAAAATTTGAGTGGGTTCAGCATTGCTAAAGGTGATAAAAACCATGGAGTAAATACGAAGCGGTACTTGTCAAACGTGAGCCGCCATGATGAATTGATTGAGCAGACGACAAGAAATTTTATCATTTCGATGAATCGAATGGGTGCAAATGTGTAAATAAATAACAGGAGAATAAAAATTCCCTCAATCAATGTGTCAAAAGCTTTCATTGTATTGGAAAAAATGCGTGTGTTACGGGTTACGGTGAGAAAACAAGTCGATGTGAGCGGATAATGAATACGAGCTATAAAATGTTTTCAGCGTTTGAATGAGAATAAACAGAAACAAATATGAGTATGTCGAAATGATGAAAACAATTTTCTTCTTCGTCTGTTCAACTCATCCATCATGGAGGCTCACGTTTGATAGTTCTCACGTCACGTTCTTCCCATGCTTTATCCTAAGTAGCAACAGAACGTTGTATATATACTATGAATGTTCATCGTATATCTAGATATACTATAAACGTCCATAGTATATATACAACATTCTGATGCTACTAGAGATGTTACCTTCAGCGATACTAAAGTCATTCAAATTTTATTTTAGAGTCTATTTCTAGGTAAGTTTAATTTATTTACATCATTTTATGGTTCATATAATCTCAATTATTCCCGCAAACTTGGTGTGAAATTATCTTTACTCTTCTTATATACAATTTTGAACATTTTTATTCCAATAAATGCTATATATGCTGAAAAACCAAGGAAAACTTCGCCCCAAGATTACAGAAATAATTTATATTCTATGAACGATAAAATGCTGTGAATGCATGATACTCACCTAAGGATAGACTCCAAAACAAAATTCGAGTGAATTTAATGTTGCTGAAAGAGATAAAAAGCATGAAAAAAAAACACATGAAGTAAGACCTGCCAAACATTAACCGCCATGATGGATTGGTTGAGCAGACAAGGAAAAATGTTTCTCTTCATTTTGATGAAACGATGCCATTATATGTGTACAAAAAATATTGAAATAATGAGAATTTACTGAAATAATTTGTACAACGCTTTCATTTCATTTAAAAAAGCATGCATGTCACATATTTACGATATGAGAATAAGTAGATGTGCGTGAATAATCACACAAGCTGTAAACTTTTTCGAATCTTATACGTACACCCAAACTTTTTTTGTCTACTCAGTCAATCCATCATGGCTGCTCACGTTTGACAGGTCCTGCTTGGCATTTTCTGTATGCTTTTTATCACTTTCAGCAATGCTAAATCCACTCAAATTCTGTTTTGGAGTCTATTCTCAGATGAGTACTATTCATTTACATGATTTCATTGTTCATATGATCTACATTATTTCCGTAAATTTGGGGCGAAGTTTTCTTCGTTTAGACTATACCCATTATGCTGTATGTGTGTATCTGCATACTGACTTTTCTACCACGCTCGAGGGCCCATCAGCAATGAACATTAAGGCCCATGGAGCTCCAGAAAAATAGGCAAAATTTTGCTACGTACTTTTCCAACAACTGAGCGTTAAATGAAGATTTTCAATATGCAGTGATGGAACACATTGCCAAGATTAGACTTTGAATATTTGATTGAATCTGAAACAGATCCCTTAAAATTATGAAAAGAATTATAAACATAATAACCTACAAATGTCAATAATTTCCATAAATTATTTTCTTCCATGTTTAGATATTATTTCGTAGTTTCAATTTATATTCAAAGTCTAACCTTGGCAATATGCTTCATCATTGCATGTTAAGAAATTCTATTCATCCCTTAGTTGTTGGAAAAGTTTGTAGCAAAGTTTTGCCAGTTTTCTTAGTGCTCCATGGCCGTTAAATGAAATGGGACAAACAAGGTGCCCTGTGGCACGTGTTTCTATTAGGATACATCAGGATTACTCCAAAATTGAGAACTTTCCGCAAAAAGTATATGAGTACTGAATATAATCGTAAGAGAATCATTTTTTTCTGATAGCTGTTGTGAAGGTGAGATCAAATAGGGAAATGTAAGTGCTCTGTGGCACGTGCTCTTAACAACATACAGTAAAGTACATTTGCAAGGATTTTTTTTTTGAAAACATTCAGGGGGCGCACTCATTGAAATTTGAAAAACATCTAAATAAACACCACTCTATTATGAACACTCATATTATACACACCTTTTGAATATAAGTCAGATGTATTTTTGTACAATTGCCTATTCGTAAAGATTTGATCTTCATTGTCTTGTTGGAAAGTACCGAACCTCTGAAGTGCGAGTTATTGAATATAGATATCTTTGTAAGGGAGATTTGCAGCGCATGGTTATTGAATGCGGTATCAATTTCTTTATCGCAAGCCCCAGTTGTTTCACCAAGACTCAAATCTTTGAGTGAGGTCGTATACTTCCCAATCGTCTCAATCCTCTTTGGAGATATTGTCACGGCCGGAAGATCTATCAATTCTGAAGCAGGGCATGCAGGATGCTCACATATGATTTCAGATAACGCACTGTCATCCAATTCGCGACATAATTCTGGATTGCATAATTTGATATGTTTCAATGTTCTTGCCGGATACGTTCTCATCAAATCCAGATAAAACTGAATGTCGCCCTGCGAAATCGGTCGATGCGTGGATTTTGCGTCAATTATTAATGATTGCATATTGTCTAACGTTTTCAGTGCAATATATTGACACGTTCGCATCAGACATATCTGCTCGCTGAAATTCAGAGAATATATGATTTTCCTGAAGACCAGGTCAGGAAGATGAGATATCACATCATTACGGTCAGGTAATGATACTGTCAAGCCGCTTTGCTTTGAAGTATTTTGTTGTTGTTTTTTCGCAGATGATACTCTCACGAAATACGTTGACCGCAAGACATATCTTCTATCTCTACCACAGATTTGCATCTTCAATAAATCGTGAAGTGAACCTACTTCAATAAATGCGACTTTTCCAAGATTGCCTTTTCGTATCGTAATTCGTTTAGCTGTCATTTCGTTTAGTCTGAGAACATCTTTGAGTTCGCGAATCACAACATTCCCCGGAAGATTGAACAGCATCAGAGTTAAAATTGGTTTGTTGTCGTCCGTCAACAATTGTGGATACGGTCTTGGACTCGGAGCATCGATTGGGATAAAAGGACCCGGGATTTCATTTGGCGGAGGCCGATTTCCCATCCGTAATTTTCTTTTACATTCATAACCTTTTTTTATGTTTTTTCTCACGTCTTCTCCGCCATATTTTCGCAATTCTTTTATAATATTGAATGACTACAATTTCGTCTACATAGGCATGATGTTCGAATCAAGGTTTCAAATTTGACATTCGGAGGATTTCCCAAACAACATTTCCCACAATGGCTTGAACTTGTTCAATACATCTCGCCTGATACGTCTTTTACATATGTACCAAATCCCTTGTAGGTGAGTGAGAGACGGATTATGCAACAGTTTTTGAAAAATTTAGAACATTCTATTTGTGAGCATCTTATACAGAGTCACCCAAGGCGGGAAATATTATATTTGAGGAGCTTATTCTGCAGCCAAAATGCAATAAATTTGGTATCCATGTAGCAAAATTTTTTTGAGTCGTACTTTTTGAGATTATTTGAGCATTTTCAGATTTAAAAAAAAATTCTGATCACTCAAAGACACTGTATGCTACATACTTGAGCTTCACACCATTTGCTAAGTTCAAAACGGCGGATTTCTGAAGAAGAAACTGAATTATCGTATCATTTCTGAATTTGAAGTTATGGCGTTTTGAACTCTTTTAACTTCTAGCCACTCAGAATTGAGCAACTTTGAAAGGGGTATCCTGCTTTAGGAGGCCTGAAAACAGTGTTTTTTGGGGGAATTTTTTAGGTACCAAAAAAATGATTGAATGAAACGAAGTTTCTGGGATATCCTCATGTATGTTTCAAGTGAATCAAAACATTATTTTCAATGTAAAATGATCAGATATACAAGAGTTATGTCTTCATTCGTACAGCGCCTCGCGAGTGAAGTTTCCAATCGGTGGCAAAATTCCAGCTCGTACTGCTCGATCGTAACAAAAGAACCGAACATATTTTGAATTTTTATATATTCTTCTTCTATGTGAACCTAAGAAACGCACACGGAAAAAAGAGAACAGCAATGGTTACTGTGAATCGCAGTAATTTATTGAAAACAAATGAAAAATCAAATTCACGCCGTTCATTACTGCGTCTCCCAGTAACCGTTAATGTCCAAGCAGCATTGACGAATTTCACTGCAGTACACATCACTGTGATCGCGCTAACCTCTATCATCCAAGCGTGTTTTCATTTGTTTTTCAACTGATTGCTGTTATGGACAGTAACCAGTGCTGTTTTCTTCTTTCCGTGCAGAAAAAGTTGTTAAATTACAATTTTTTTAAGGTGCGAATGAAAAAGTGCGTTTTTTCGAAAACACAAAACCCACTTCCTGGTGCTAAAACAATTACTTGAATAGACTTTTTGACTAAACATTTAGGTTCACGTAGACACTTGAAAAAAGTTTTCAGAACAAATTTTTTTACAGTGAAGAGAATATGAAACTCAAGATAAGAAGCTTTGGTTCGTTTCAATTGGACGTTTAGTTTTTTTGCGATCACTCCCACCAACTCAAAATCACTGTGGAAATGAACACTGTAGAAAACGCGCTCCGTTTCATTATTCCATGTCAGAAAAAATTTTTTGTCAACTTCAAATACACTGTAAAAAATATTTATATTGATTTTAATACAAAAGTTTGGAAGCAATTAACACACATATTTTTGCATTGAATCTTCTCCATTTTTATTACAATTCAAACCTAATATTATTTTGAAATGGTTTTCACACAAAATTTAATTTGAATCTTACACAATTTGTAGTACATTTAATACAAAAATATGTATGTAAACTGCTTCCAACTTTTGTGTATGAAATCCACAATGCTTTTTTCGTGGTCTCCTAAAGCAGGATCCCCCCTGAATCGTTGCAGCTCCGAAACAACCAATGATAGGATAGGTCAATTTTTTACAGGAATTTGCCGTTTTTCAATTTAGCGAATGGTGTGTACTTCAAGTGTGTAGCACACAGTGCCTCTGAATGATTTGGATTTGAAGAAAAATCTAAAAATGCTTATATCTCGAAAATTAAGTTTAAAAAACATTTGGTCAGATACAAATGTTGTTGCATTTTGGCTGCAGAATACGCTCCTCAAATACAATCTGTTCGGTTTGGGTCACCCCGTATATCGCCGATATTTTGACGGAAATGCGAAAGTCCAAAAAAAAATACGCAACTGAGTTGAATATATCAATCGAAAGTTCTTGAGAAGAACTTTTGTATGGTATATACAACTCAATTTCATAATTTTCAACATTTACGCTTTTCTTCAAAACATCATGGAGATACTGTACCCTATTTGCTCATACACAGAGTGATCTAAGTGAGATAGATTATATTTTAGTAGCGTATTCTGCAGCCAAGATGCAACAACTTTTTAACCACAACAACAACAATGTCACAACTCTTCTATTTGGAAAAATTTTTCCTTGAGACTTAGTTTTGAGGATGAGCATTTTAAAATTCCCTTCTCAAATTCAAATCACTCAAGGGTAAGGTGTAATACATACTTCAAGGGAGGCAATACAATTAGACAAACCAAAAAGACGCACTTGAAAAAATGTTTTTCGTGATATGGAATTTTTATTCAATCACAATGAAACTTTGCAGGTTAGTTCACATAATATCAAAGTATACAGGGTGGGGCATTTGAAGTGTCGCGGGCGTTTTTTCCAAAAATAAAATGAGATACGAGAAAATTTTTCGGACAAAAATTGTAGGGTATCGAGGGGGACATCCGATGGTGGCCTTGGCTTTGACCTCAAATCTCATCTTCAAGGGCATTCTGAGGTCAACTCTTGTTTTTTAAATAGCATCTCATATTTTTTACTGCAGATTTGGATTCTAGGTCAAAAACCAAGAAACTTTTGTCTGAACCATTTTCCTGAAATCCGCAAAGATGGCGCTCTAATCGATATTGTTCCATACTGAATCTGACATTAGAATAACTCGAAAACGAAGGGTCTTGGAGGAGAATGTTTCGGACAAAAGTTGTCTGATTCCAAGGGGGACCCCTTGAACTGAAACGGAGGTGACGGGGTGTAACAGACAAAACACAACACATTTCAATCGTCTACATCACTTGGATAATTTTAATGCAGTAGATGCTCAAAATGATGGCCTTCGACTTCAATACACATTTCAAAACGTTTCACAAAAGATTGCTGAACTCGTGCTAAAATATCTTCATTGATGCTCGCGCATGCATTGATGATTCGTTGACGCGTATTCTCAGGTGTAGTCGGTGCTTGTTGATAAACTGTATCTTTTATGTATCCCCATAAAAAAAAATCTGGAGAAGTAAGATCCGGAGAACGGGCAGGCCAATGAACTGGTCCACGACGTCCTATCCATCGTCCAGGATAATCTCTGTCCAATATTTCTCGAGCTGTGACTGCATAATGGGATGGACAACCATCGTGTTGATACCACATATTCAATCGTTCCTGAATAGGTATGTCTTCAAGTAATGTTTGAAGTACTTGATCTAAGAAATGTCTGTACTTCTCTCCATTTAGCGTATCTGCAATGAAGTACGGTCCAATTACTCGAGATCAAAAATACCGAACCAAACATTCACAGCCCATTGTCTTTGATGCTCTACTTGACGTAACCATCTTGGATTTTCTGTCGCCCAGTAATGCATATTATGTCGATTTACTTGACCATGATTGGTGAACGTCGACTCATCAGAAAATAATATGTTGATGAAGTTGTTATTGTGCATTTGCGCTAGACCCCATCGACAAAACTGTACACGATTTTCAAAATCATCACCGTGAAGGTCTTGATGCAAACAAATGTGATACGGATGGAATTTGTGACGTTTCAGTATTCGAAGAACACTTCTTCGAGAAATTCCCGAATGGAGTTCAATTTCACGAGAGCTCACGTGTGGATTATTGGCTACTGCAGCTAGTACATTAACTTCCGCATTTTCTCCGCTAACAGTTCTCATTCGATTTCGTTTTTCCCTTGTAACACTTCCCGTTTCTGAGAATAATTTTGTAATGCGTTGAAAATACCTAATGGATGGCGTTGTTCTTTCAGGAAATCGTTCTGCATACAAGTCATATACTTGTCTGGGGTTCTTATGCACTTCACCGTAAATGTAGATCATATCGATCTTTTCAGAAACCGTGTATCGGATATCCATGATTTTCAATTTGTCATAAACCAAGTAATAATCAAATGTAACTGACAAACTGACTTTCAAAATCGTGAATTTTCACTGAACCCCGTCGTTTGTTTACATCGCGTGAGCTCTGAATGGTGGTAATGCAGACGATTGAAATGTGTTGTGTATTGACAACTTTTGTACGAAACATTCTTTTGCAAGACCCTTCGTTTTCGAGTTATTCGAATGCCAGATTCAAAATGGAACAATATCGATTAGAGCGCCATTTTTGCGGATTTCAGGAAAATGGTTCAGACAAAAGTTTCTTGGTTTTTGACCTAGAATCCAAATCTGCAGTGAAAAATATGAGATGCTATTTAAAAAACAAGAGTTGATCTCAGAATGCCCTTGAAGATGAGATTTGAGGTCAAAGCCAAGGCCACAATCGGATGTACCCCTCGGTACCCTACAACTTTTGTCCGAAAAATTTTCTCGTATCTCACTTTATTTTTGGAAGAAACGCCCGCGACACTTTAAATGCCCCACCCTGTATAAATGAATTTTTTGTTACCTTTTTATCACAAAATAACGGTTGTGAGACGGCTTGAAGATAACCTGCGAAAAAAATCGGCGTGCAAGCTGGAGCGCACAGTTTTCATCCAAATACATTATACCAGGAAAATTTTTGTGAAAAATAGTTGAAATTTGTCTTCAAACCTGAATAAAATCAAAAATACATGAAATTCGACGATTGGTGGAGGTTTTTTGAAAAGATCGACAATCAATGATGATCGACTCAATCTTACAGCCGCCATTTTGTGATCCAAAGTTACCAAAAAATTTATTTATATACTTTGATAGTATGTGAATAAACCTGCAAAGTTTCATGGTAATTAAATGAGAACTCCATAATATAAAAAGACAATTTTTTACATGCGTCTTTTTGGCTTGTCTAATTGTATTGCTCCCCTTAAGGGCATCCATCAGAGGCAAAGTTACTAGATCCCTCCCCCCAGTTTTCTCAACGATGAATGAATATAATCGATTTCAATGAGCAGGTGCATCTTCTTAGCATATCAAAGGAAGTGCAGCTACTCTTTATTTTTCATTTTATTTGTTCGTTTCTAAGAACACTGGGGGGAGGGGCGATTTTGGAATCTAGTAACTTTTTGGGAAGGTAGTGAATGCCGTTAAGGGCATTCATCAGCGGCAAAGTTACTAGATCTCTCCCCCCAGTTTTCTCAACGATTAATGAATATAATCGATTTTAATGAGCAGGTGCATCTTCTTAGGATATCAAAGAAAGTGCAGCTACTCTTCATTTTCCATTTTATTTGTTCGTTTCTGAGAAAACTGGGGGGGGGGGGGCGATTTTGGAATCCAGTAACTTTTTGGGAAGGTAGTGAATGCCGTTAATGGGTAACATCACAGTAGAAGCCCAAAAAACTAAATTTTCCACGCTTTTTTGGGGTAGATGGGAAGGTGGTAACAAAAAACTCTGAGTATGTTATTGACCATACATTGAAGTACTTCAAAACAATTTGTCATGAAACAATATTGCAACATGGTGGCGCTGCAGGCATTTTTTCGAAACACGCTTTCTGAAATCGGTACGCAGCATAACTCCAATAAATTTGAATGTTTTTGTCCCAAATTTGTACCACATCTTGAGAACACCAATACGCAGAGAAATACATACGAAATTTTCGATAAATTAATTAGAAAATGTTTCATAAGCAAAGAAGTGATGGTTTTCTCGTCGAAAATTCGATTCATTGTTCAAATACGTGCCAATTCTACAAAAATCAATATTTTCAAAATTTCCTACGTATTTCTCTAGCTATACTCTTGCAGATCGAGAGGATATTTTTTATTTTGTTCAAGAAAAAAAATGATATCACTTATGCTGCGTGCCGCGGAGGCCTTGGGAAAAAAGAGACGATAGGAAAACGCTTGCAGCGCCGCCATTTTCCAATATTCTTCAATGCCAAATTTTTCAGATGTACTTGAATTTATGATCAAGAACATACTGTAACAGTTTTTTGTTACTACCTTCCTTTCAACTCCAAAAAAAAAATCGTGGAAAATCTTGTTTTTTCGGGTAACTACTGTGGTGTAACCCCTTAAGGGGTTACATGGGTTTCAGAGGTAAAAAAAACAACGGTCATTTTCAATTACAAATATTTTTTCCTTGAAAATGTAGTGGAAATTCCACCGAAATTTTTATTTTATCGTAAAAACGTCTGCCAAAAATGTAATTTTCACTTGTTCTTTTTCCTTCGTCCAAGTTCTAGTTTATGATCTTAACTAAAACTCGGATTTTTGTTTTTTCGTTTTGGATGATCTTGTCATGAGTTCTGCTATCAACGCGGACGCATCTTTTTTGAGGAGTCATCGGAAATGACATCGCCATCGCGGAGTCGTAAATATTTTTCTACGAAAATTTTAGATATTCTTTGTCAAATGTGTATCTTTGAGACTGTGAGGAGTTTGAATGAAATATTTCATTTTCCATAAGGAAAAAAAATTGTTGAAAATAGGCCGTTTTTTCACCGAGGAAACCCATGTAACCCCTTAAGCTTGACACCGTTCGCTAAGTTGGAGAACGATGCATCTCTGGGAAATACCTAAAACCATCCCACCATTTTTCAATTCAACCTTACAGCGATTCGAAATTTCTTCACTCCAGCCGATCAGAATTCCACAACTTTGAATTATTGCAGCTCCGAAACAAAACAACAGTTGAAATTTTTTCCACAAATCCGCTGTTTTTCAACTTAGAATGGGGCCAAGGTCAAGTATGTACACGCAGAAAAGTGCCTTTTTGGAAAATAGCAGAGTTCATTATCCAACATAGTAATACATGTGTTTAATATGTTTTCAGTAGAATGAGCTATGTAATTTACTGATTATGTGATGTGAAGGATTACAAAGTGTAATTTCTCGTAGTATCTCTGTGAATAATTATGAGGATTAGTAATTTCCGTAATTTCCATAATTGGATTTGAATTTTATGCGCCTCCAAATCAAAATGCGATGTGATATAATTTGCTATTTCACATATCGGGGGTGGCTTTGCGACGTATGACAACGAACTTTACTATTTTTTGAAGATCTCTTTTCTCCGTGTAGCACACTGTGCCTTGGAAGAATTTAAATTTCAAAAACTACACTGTGAAAAATGTTCATAAAATTGAGACCAACTCTGTAATTTTTTACAGCAACACATCTGAATGATCAGAAAGTTGTTTTGAATACTCCGATATATTCTGAAAATTAGACAAAATATGAATAAATTTCGATAATCAATCTGAATATTCAGATTGACTTCGTGATAAATCAGCTTTGTTACTGTAAAAATTACAGAAACGGTCAAAATTCTCAGAAAATTTGTCAAATCGCAGGCCTAAGAAGAAATTGGTCACATACACAAGTTTCATTTTCTCTGCTCCATAAACATAATCTATCTGACTATCAAGGATATTTGAGAATTTTTCATACCGTCACTGAATTCAAATAATACCCTCACCGATATCAAACTTCATTTGAATCAAAATATACAAAAATTGGATATATTTCTTGTGGCAATTGAGTATGTTCGATTCATTCCAAATTCATAAAAAATGTGTACACTCAAAGAAATTCCATCTAATGACAAGACGGGACTGCATAATGATAAGACGATCCCGTTTGAAAATATTTCCGTTAGTTCATGCAGGGTGTCTACTGTTATCAAGAAATTTGATTCCATGGCTTTTTCAGGACTTTCCAGGACATTCGATTAAAAAATTCCAGGACTTTCATAATTTTGTTCTATGACAAATCTTTCAGGGTAGAATGAGCTCCTCAAACGTTACATTAAAAGATAGAGACATCAAAGCATGTGTACAGGGTAATCCTTGATTGGGCGACTCTAAAATCAAGTTACAGATCAAAAAATGTTGGAGGGAAAAGTTGTTAGTTTTCATGCGTAGAATATGCCTAAAAGTATTGAATTTTGCATATGAAAGTCTGAACTCTCGAAACATCACCTTCAGTGGGTATATGTGTTTATTTATTTCGAAAAAAAACGGCGACGCTTATTCGGGAGCACGTTAAGTTTTGAAACCCAACTGTTCATCCAGCCATGAGAAAAATGCCAGGCAGAATCAATCAAAAAACCGTTGTCAGGCCTTAACATGATACTATCCGGGCGAAAAAAGCACGTTGAAAACAACATCAAAAACTAGGTTGAAAACAACGTTGGAAACAACGTTGTTCACCATGGTAAAATGGTCTCACCTCGGAAGAGGAGAAAACAACGTTGGAAACACCATTGAAAATGGGACAACAAAAGTTGAATTCCTAAATGAAAAAAAAAATCGATTCTCCTCGGAATCGAACTTGAATTCTGAGATCTAAGATCCGACTTCCCTGCCTCTTGACTACGGTTCTGTATGAATATACACTGAAAAGAATAATTTATTTGACCGAATGAACTGAAGTTAGTTGTGAACATTAGTTCCGAATAATAAAAAAATACAAGTCGGTAATAAAAGCTGTAGTCAAGGCAACTACAAACTAGTAACAGCAACTAAAATCAGAGAAATCGAATGTGGATTTAGTTGAGTCAACGACCGTTTTAGTTACCCATATATCAACAACTGTATTTAGTTGCTGGAACTAATTTGGAATAAGGGTAACTAATTATTTCTTTCGGTGTGGCAGAGCTTTGAAATTTATATGGACTTTCGTTGAATCAAAATCATTCAGGGATAAAATAATTAATCTCAATAAAGAAAAACAATGAATTTCATTAAATAATTAAATTCATCTACAACGATTACTTCTGATCAATCAATAAAGCCCCTATACGGTGCAGAAAATTCCGACGGTTGGTACGGTCGGTACCGTTATCAGGATATTCCAATTTGCCAATTACGAATAAAATCGGGCAGAAATTTTGTCAGTTTTCGACCGGATATTCTGGAAAACCGTTGAAAGCCCGACAACAAATTTTTTTTATGGTTCTACCTGGTGTTTTCAGCAGGGAGAACACAAATAACGCAGTTTTGAAGCAAAAATGAATTGTGAACTGTTTCAGGATAAAAAAAATTATTCCAGGACTTTTTCAAGATTTAGGGAGCAATTTTGATTCTCCAGGATATTTCCCGGTTTCAGGGATATTTAAGGAGTAGCAGACACCCTGTTCATGACCCTGCGCAATCATTATATTGAGAGGGTTCCTTCTAATGGTGAAGCAGTTCCGTTCCATCAATGAAACGGATTTTGTTTAAAACGGCTGCCGTCTTATGATAAAAAAATGATTTTTCAGAATGCAGATGGAATCATCATCACCTGATTCGAAATCTTTCGGTGTACCTCGAGTACACGGAAAGAAGAAAATAGCACTGGTTACTGTCCTTAACAGTAATCAGTTGAAAAACAAATGAAAACACGCTTGGATGATAGAGGTTAGCGCGATCACAGTGATGTGTACTGCAGTGAAATTCGTCAATGCTGCTTGGATATTGACGATCACTGGGAGGCGCAGTAATGAACGGCGTAAGTTTGATTTTTCATTTGTTTTCAATGAATTACTGCGATTCACAGTAACCATTGCTGTTTTCTTTTTTCCGTGTATGAAAAATTCACAAGCATAAGGCGTGATTTCAGTGTACTTTGTATCACGATTCGGTACTTCCACAAAATATTAACAGATCCATATTGATTGTACACCACAAGGGAATTATACTCACGCAATGCTGAACAATCTGGTTTGACCTGGTCCTGTGCAGATAATCCTCAACACGAGAGACCAATGGAAGGAACGGCGCCTTTATACGGTACTCTCAGTGTTGATGCTTATCTATTGTCCGTTTCTTTGATTTGTATTAAACTCCCGTGGAATCTCGTTCACCATGTATCATTCTCTGCAAAGGGCCAAAATTTTGGGCCAAAGCATAAATATTCTACTGAATAATCATTGTTGATGTATTATTGTGATTTCATATCTTTAATGGCATATAATTGTCGTCATAACTTCGGCGTTACTTTCTTACAACTTCCTGGTCAGTTACTACTGAGTGCCTAGCTAGTTTTGATCACTAGAATTTAGTTAAGTGGAGCGTTACATTCTACTAAGTTACTCGTAAGTTTTCCCTATGAGTACCTCACGAGTAAGATGGGTCAACTTATTAGTGCCTCTCAAGGTACTAGAGAAAATTTCTACCTGGATATACATACTGGAATGAGCACTCCCTAGATTAGTTCCGTCAGAGAGAGAGAGAGAGAAATATTTTGAGTTGTATGTTGGAAAGGGATGGAGATTCTCATACGGTGGAGACGGCAAATATCGAGATATGTGTATCCACGAGAGAAGAGGATTCACAATAAACAAAAGTATGTGACTGACCGGACTGAACTATGGAATATTTAGGGAGTATTCATTCCAGTATATATAGAGTTCATTCATATGATTCAGAAACTGTTCAGTACCCACACAGTACAACAGTTCAGAAATACTCAAGATGAATCTATTCTGGGTTCTCACAGTCGAAAAAGAATGAATTATGACCCACATAGCAATTTATGTCTTGAAGATATCTCAAGACAAGTTTTCAGATGTCTTATGCAACACCAAAAGATCTCTTTCATATGCCTTCAACAGTTCATGCTTTTAGAAGATGTCTAAGACATATTTTTTAGAAGATATGAAACATGTCTTTCAGAAAGATGTATTTTAGACATGTTTTGGAGATCTTTTAGAAGTAAGAACTGTTGAAGACATCTAAAATATATCTTGGGTGTTGCATAAGACACCTCAAACTCGTCTTGAGATATCTTCAAGACATACATTGCTGTATAGGGAGTTCATTCTGAACGTTCGTGCTATGTGGGTTATCAACAGAAAAATATCAGAAATTCGCAAATGACAATTTCGTTACAATTGTTCTGTTGACATTTTTTTAATAATAGGAAGAAAATTGAAAAATTTTCAAACACTCCATCATATATGATGTTTGGGTATAACATACGCATGTACACAGAGGAAAAAGCAGCTCGGAAGCATGGTAATCTTTAATAGAAAATTTGATAATATTTCTCAAACTCTAAGAACTTATCTTGAGTTCGTGATGAACATGTGACGGTTCAAATTTCTATTGAATATTGTTCGAAAAACAATGAAAAATAATCAATACGTAACAAACCATAGAAAATATCATGAACATTCCAAAAATCGCGCATGAAATTTAACAAAGTAAATAATAAAATTTCGAAATCTAATGTTGGAATTTGGCAATTTTGTTATTTACTTTGTAAAATTCTACAAGCAGGGAGAAATTCTTGTTGGGAGAGCGATTTCAGTAAATCTGCTTTGCTGAATCAGCAACAGGTTTGCTGTTACAGCAAAAATCTTGCTGTTTCAGCAAGATATTTACTGATTCAGCAATTTTACTACGGTCTGTATATCTGCTAGCAGAATTATTGAATCAGCAAATATCTCCCTGAAACAGCAAGATTTTAGCTGCAACAGCAAACCTGCTGCTAATTCAGCAAAACAGATTTACTGAAATTGCTTTCTCAACAAGAACTTTTTCTTGCGCGCATGCATGCCGTTTGGAGAGTTTATATTTGTTTCTATGATTTGTCAAGTATTGATAATTTTTCATTATTCTTCAAGCAATATTCAACAGGAATCTGAACCATTTCATGTTCATTAGGATCTCCAGAAAAATTCATAGATTTCAAGAAATATTCTGAGATTTTAACCAATACTTTTTGTCATTTTCTATTGAAAATTACACTGCTTTCGAGCGGCATTTTTTTCCGTCCATCCATACAATTTGACAACTGTTTAGTCGCTGGTTAAAGGAATCCAGTACATCTGATGAATGGAATTTCTCGAGATTTGGGCATAACATTGTCCGAGATTCCATGGGATTTCGCGAGGTTCAACAAGATTCGCATTGGAGGAATTTACTTGTCTGACCGAATCTGGTGGAAAACTCATCGGTGTGATTTGATCAGAACATTGTCCCAATTCAACTGTCATTTCATGATATTTGGCGAGAATCAACTGATTTTTTCAACCAAGGTAACCACAAAGTACAACAGTTCAGAAATCTCATGATGAATCTGTTTTGAATTCTTATAGTCGCAAAAGGAGTCATTATGATTTCTTTCTGAACTTTTGTGCTATGTGGGTGCTCAACGAAAAATATCGAAAATTCACAAATTATTGCATCGACATTGTAATTTAATAAACATGAAAGAGTTCAGATTCCTGTTGAATATTGCTTGAAGAATAATGAAAAATTATCAATACTTGACAAATCATAGAAACAAATATAAACTCTCCAAACGGCATGCATGCGCGCAAGAAAAAGTTCTTGTTGAGAAAGCAATTTCAGTAAATCTGTTTTGCTGAATTAGCAGCAGGTTTGCTGTTGCAGCTAAAATCTTGCTGTTTCAGGGAGATATTTGCTGATTCAATAATTCTGCTAGCAGATATACAGACCGTAGTAAAATTGCTGAATCAGTAAAAATCTTGCTGAAACAGCAAGATTTTTGCTGTAACAGCAAACCTGTTGCTGATTCAGCGAAGCAGATTTACTGAAATCGCTCTCCCAACAAGAATTTCTCCCTACTTGTAGAATTTTACAAAGTAAATAACAAAATTGCCAAATTCCAACATTAGATTTCGAAATTTTATTATTTACTTTGAAATTTCATGCGCGATTTTTGGAATGTTCATGATATTTTCTATGGTTTGTTACGTATTGATTATTTTTCATTGTTTTTCGAACAATATTCAATAGAAATTTGAACCGTCACATGTTCATCACGAACTCAAGATAAGTTCTTAGAGTTTGAGAAATATTATCAAATTTTCTATTAAAGATTACCATGCTTTCGAGCTGCTTTTTCCTCCGTGTACATGCGTATGTCGCATTTTGATTTGGAGGCGCATAAAATTCAAATCCAATTATGGAAATTACGGAAATTACTAATCCTCATAATTATTCACAGAGATACTACGAGAAATTACACTTTGTAATCCTTCACATCACATAATCAGTAAATTACATAGCTCATTCTACTGAAAACATATTAAACACATGTATTACTATGTTGGATAATGAACTCTGCTATTTTCTGCGTGTACATACTTGACCTTGGCCCCATTCTAAGTTGAAAAACAGCGGATTTGTGGAAAAAATTTCAACTGTTGTTTTGTTTCGGAGCTGCAATAATTCAAAGTTGTGGAATTCTGATCGGCTGGAGTGAAGAAATTTCGAATCGCTGTAAGGTTGAATTGAAAAATGGTGGGATGGTTTTAGGTATTTCCCAGAGATGCATCGTTCTCCAACTTAGCGAACGGTGTCAAGCTTAAGGGGTTACATGGGTTTCCTCGGTGAAAAAACGGCCTATTTTCAACAATTTTTTTTCCTTATGGAAAATGAAATATTTCATTCAAACTCCTCACAGTCTCAAAGATACACATTTGACAAAGAATATCTAAAATTTTCGTAGAAAAATATTTACGACTCCGCGATGGCGATGTCATTTCCGATGACTCCTCAAAAAAGATGCGTCCGCGTTGATAGCAGAACTCATGACAAGATCATCCAAAACGAAAAAACAAAAATCCGAGTTTTAGTTAAGATCATAAACTAGAACTTGGACGAAGGAAAAAGAACAAGTGAAAATTACATTTTTGGCAGACGTTTTTACGATAAAATAAAAATTTCGGTGGAATTTCCACTACATTTTCAAGGAAAAAATATTTGTAATTGAAAATGACCGTTGTTTTTTTTACCTCTGAAACCCATGTAACCCCTTAAGGGGTTACACCACAGTAGTTACCCGAAAAAACAAGATTTTCCACGATTTTTTTTTTGGAGTTGAAAGGAAGGTAGTAACAAAAAACTGTTACAGTATGTTCTTGATCATAAATTCAAGTACATCTGAAAAATTTGGCATTGAAGAATATTGGAAAATGGCGGCGCTGCAAGCGTTTTCCTATCGTCTCTTTTTTCCCAAGGCCTCCGCGGCACGCAGCATAAGTGATATCATTTTTTTTCTTGAACAAAATAAAAAATATCCTCTCGATCTGCAAGAGTATAGCTAGAGAAATACGTAGGAAATTTTGAAAATATTGATTTTTGTAGAATTGGCACGTATTTGAACAATGAATCGAATTTTCGACGAGAAAACCATCACTTCTTTGCTTATGAAACATTTTCTAATTAATTTATCGAAAATTTCGTATGTATTTCTCTGCGTATTGGTGTTCTCAAGATGTGGTACAAATTTGGGACAAAAACATTCAAATTTATTGGAGTTATGCTGCGTACCGATTTCAGAAAGCGTGTTTCGAAAAAATGCCTGCAGCGCCACCATGTTGCAATATTGTTTCATGACAAATTGTTTTGAAGTACTTCAATGTATGGTCAATAACATACTCAGAGTTTTTTGTTACCACCTTCCCATCTACCCCAAAAAAGCGTGGAAAATTTAGTTTTTTGGGCTTCTACTGTGATGTTACCCATTAACGGCATTCACTACCTTCCCAAAAAGTTACTGGATTCCAAAATCGCCCCCCCCCCAGTTTTCTCAGAAACGAACAAATAAAATGGAAAATAAAGAGTAGCTGCACTTTCTTTGATATCCTAAGAAGATGCACCTGCTCATTAAAATCGATTATATTCATTAATCGTTGAGAAAACTGGGGGGAGAGATCTAGTAACTTTGCCGCTGATGAATGCCCTTAACGGCATTCACTACCTTCCCAAAAAGTTACTAGATTCCAAAATCGCCCCTCCCCCCAGTGTTCTTAGAAACGAACAAATAAAATGAAAAATAAAGAGTAGCTGCACTTCCTTTGATATGCTAAGAAGATGCACCTGCTCATTGAAATCGATTATATTCATTCATCGTTGAGAAAACTGGGGGGAGGGATCTAGTAACTTTGCCTCTGATGGATGCCCTTAAGGGGAGCAATACAATTAGACAAGCCAAAAGGACGCATGTAAAAAATTGTCTTTTTATATTATGGAGTTCTCATTTAATTACCATGAAACTTTGCAGGTTTATTCACATACTATCAAAGTATATAAATAAATTTTTTGGTAACTTTGGATCACAAAATGGCGGCTGTAAGATTGAGTCGATCATCATTGATTGTCGATCTTTTCAAAAAACCTCCATCAATCGTCGAATTTCATGTATTTTTAATTTTTGAAATTTTGTATTGTGAAGGCCTATATCTTCTATCCAGTGTGTAGCAGAGATCAATGATCGAGTCCCATGCTGGTCCCAATGTGGTTTTGAAGAAATTTTCATAAATCAATGGTGAGATTCTTAGAGAGTCCTCGATGTGATGGTTCAGAATGAATTCTCTATGAATTCCCACTATTGAAGTACAATTTCTCAAGAATTCATCATGGATTCTTTCGGAACAGATATAATGAGAGTTCATTCAGAACATGGCAGTGCCAGTGCTGTTCGGGGTATATGCCTTCGTCCACATATGCCTATATACCCCGGAAATAGAAAGACTATCCAATGTTCGAGATGGTATAGATTTTAGGTAGTATGGATACTGACATGCATGACATTTTTACAATTTGTTGATGAAGTAAGATTTTTTATTGTATTTGGCAACAGTCAGAAAGCATTCATTCTAAATTCAATTATCTGAATTTTTCAGCACAAAACGGGAGAATGATGAGCATGCAATGATATTGAGAATAACACACCCAAGTTGCCAATCGCTCCGACGAGTATCTGTTCACGTTGGATACTTTTTTCTTTCACCAAAGGATAGGAACGTGGAACAAGAGCTCCAAAAACTATTGGATTCATCAGAGGAAGAGCTTGAATCAAATACAAATAATATTCAGTATTCAGTAATTTATTGCTCTCAGAGATATTGATATATCCCTCTAGCAAGGGGGGTACATTTTGTGCGCTTGGTCGCGCTTACAGTTTCAGATAAAATTTACCTTACGTATAATAACTTAATGCCTACTTACAGTGACGAGAGCCTCAAAGGCGTAATGCAATTTATGTAGAATCGCGTGTAAAAATAAAAAAACAACGTACTTAGCGACCGCCTCGCACATTGAAATAAATCTTGAGCTGGGACGGAAGAGCCTCTTGACGCAAGCCTCAAACCTATATACAGAACTCATATCTAGTGAAGCATATGTATCCTCAAATGCTAATATTGGTTATGGGTTATCATATTGGGAAATCTCTTTGTTGTCCTTGGTGTACCATATATCATATTATTGCTTACTGCATATTGTATGTTATCAGCTTACCAACACTGAAGCTCTTAGTACCATCGCATTTTTCATAAAAGAGTATAAATTTAGTAAATCTCTCTTTGTATTTACTGTCAGGAGTTCCTCAATAGACCTAGAAGCAGGGAATTGGTTCCTTGAGGGCTCGTACAGAGGACACTTCAGAAGTATATGTTCAACATTTTCCATCTCATTACAATTGCAAACTGAGCACATATTGCTGCCCATCATAGTATATGTCACCTGATTGAATCTGAGTTTCAGTGCATATTGGTTTGCCAGTCTTAGATTAGCTATTACGCGTTGACACTCAATTGGGTATTTTTGTCGTATGTAATTTGCTGGCCCAGGATACGTGCCAAGGATAACGGTGTGTTGACAGAAGGAGGATTTCTGGTAGTTTTCCACATCAATTCTTCTCAGGTATTGTCCGTAAGCTTGGAATACAGCCCCCTCCGTCTGCTTCCACACCGTCGGCTCGCTCACCCTCAAGAGCCACGCGTGTCCTGTTATTTCCAAGAACTGACATATTTGTAGGACCCAGTTGAATTCTACATCGGTCTTTTTTATGGTAGATAGATATAATAATCGGTCGAAACACTGTCTGGGTATTCGTTCTCGATCCATCTCTAATATTCGAATAAGCCATTTCCAAATCAGTTTCATGGCTTTATAAGCGAGGGGTAAAATTCCCAGCTCCAGCCTTAGCGCATGTCCAGGTGTATTTTTAGGAAGTGCTAGAATCTTTTTGAAGAATTCGGTTTGTACTATCTCTATGTAATCCAAGTAACCCATCCCCCAGATATGTATTCCGTTAAACAAAACAGAAGAAATCATAGCGTCGAACAACTTTGTTTTGGTTACCCAAGAATCTGATTTGGATTCAGTAAGGATTGACAGAACCGCTCCAGATGCTGTTCGCGCTTTCAGCCGCCCAATAATATAGTACACAGCGATAGCGATAACGAAATGCAGTGATTCAATTCAATGTTCAATCGCTGGAAAATGGTTTTACAGTGAGTGTAATAAATCCGTTCCCATCTTCCCGGTAGATGTTCGCTCCCAATTCATTGTTGACCAATGAGGAACATTTTTAAATGGATAAATATGTGAGGAATAATGTTTCAGATCTGACAGAGTGATCATAATTGTTTGAACTTAATTAAGAATGAATTGACAACAAGGATCTATCGGAAAGATGGAAACGGATTTATTACACTCACTGTGCACTCATGTATCATTTCAAAAAACAATGGAATTGTCTCCATACAATTCTGAGAAACTTTGCAAAAGTACAACCGAATGATATTGGGATATGGAAGTAATTATCAACTGAGTAGTATGCTAACTTGATTGTTATGATTCTCGAAAAGACGTTTGTAATTCGTAGCTCCCTTTGAGATCTCTGACACAAGGCGCTGCCCTTCCATTATTTAAGAGAATCTAATTGTTCCATTTGTATCTGCTGATTCATTCAACTGTTTCGAAAATCAGATTGATGGAGAACCATTATTCCATGTTCAATTTTGAATTTGAATTACCTGGCACATACTCTTCCATTCGTTCTTCACTCGCTTTTGAATGTTTTTTTTCTATGATGTTCGAATATTGGACTGATTATTAGATAAGTATTGGTATATTTATTCATCGCAACTGGCTTGTAATGATTTTCGAGAACATTTTTGTAGTTCTCAGTCTCCTTTGGGATCTCTGGACCAAGGCGCCACCCTTCCATTCCTTCAGAGCATCTCATTGTTCCATTTTTATTGAGCGATTCATTCAATTTCTTTCGAAAATCAAATTGATAGAAAACGTATGGTTTTTTAATATAGGGATTGACTTGAACCTAATTTGGCCGTGGTCGATAATTTTTTAACGACCTCTAAAAAATTACCAGTTTGCGCATTGCCTCAAACTTTGAATATCTCAATGATTTCTGAAGGTTAAAAAATAAAATTGTGGAATTCGTCGACGTTTGGAGATTAAAGTTTTACAGCTTTATTTTTTAGTGTTCAGAAATCATTGGAACGTTCAAAGTTGTCGGCAATGGGCAATCCCAGGTATGTAATTTATTATTATTCACTTTGAATCTATATCCGTTACGTATCTCATGCGAAAACTCCGTGCAAAATTTGACTTTTGTCTGAATGTTGAACATCGGTATTTTTATTGCTGTCCTGAAGATTTTAGGATAGTGCGTTTGTTCATTTCTAACCACTGAGAAAACAGTTAGGGAAATACTACTGTGGGCAAGAAGTAAGGTAAATTTTTGATTTAAACTTCGCGGGCTTGACATTTCAGGCTAGTTCTTTTTTTTCTCAAGTTGGCAGGACTGTTAATGACATCTGTGCCAAATTTCATGTCAATGTCATTATCGGTAATACATCTACGCTCGTGTTTACCAAACGACCAAGAGTGCATTTTTCGATTTTTACAATGTCCGATTTAATTGAAGAGAGAAGTGCAATCAAATTTTGTTTGCGGAATGAAATTTCGGCTGCGGAAACTCTGAGGATGTTGCGGAAGGCCTTTGGTGATCCTACCATGTCGCAGAAAAATGTTTATAAGTGGTACAAAGACTTCAAAGAGGGTCGAGAACGTGTTGATGACTTGGAGCGCTCCGGATGACCATCGACGTCAACAGATGACCAACACGTCGATGAAGTGAAGGAATTAGTGCTCAAAAATCGTCGGTTGACTGTTAGAGACCTTACTGATATGATTGGAATATCAGAAGGATATTAGGACCAGAATTATGGGCCAACCACTCTTGGTTTTTGCATCACGATAATGCACCGTCTCAGACTGCTCTCGTTCTTCGTGACCATTTCGCCAAAAATCCGACGCATATCGTTCCACAACCACCGTATTCGCCTGATTTGGCTCCGTGTGACTTCTGGCTATTCCCAAAACTCAAGAGACCACTCCGGGGGAAGCGTTTCGAGTTGATTGAGGAGATAAAAAATGAATCGTAGAAGGCGCTGATGGCTATACCGGAAAGGGACTATTTAGCATGTTTCGATGATTGGAAAAAACGTTGGCAAGTGTATTTTATAAGTGTATTTTATCGAGAGGCGACTACTTTGATGTAGAAGAATGAATGAAGATTTTTCATTTTACAAACAAATTCACCTTACTTTTTGCCCACAGTAGTATGCATTCTTCTTTTGTTCAATACACATTCGCTTGTCATAATCAAATATTTATTCCAATTGAATTAGTTTATTTGATATGAATGAAGAAATTTTTGATTCAATTCTATACGTTGATTATTCAAGTAAATATTCATTAGGTATAAGACAAGCATTCATTCAACGCAAATGCATTTTTTTCTCGTGTTGATGTATAATATTCGAAACCAAAAAGAATTGTCAATTATTTTGTTGAAATTAAAATGACTAGAAAATATGATTTGTAATTAAATTTTCAGGAAATACCAGCTTACCGACTGAGCACGATATTTTTCTAACCAAGATACTCGGAGTTGAATTCATAAAAAAAGTATGGAATTTTCAGGAATCATTCTTTGAATCTTCATCTAAAATTTTCTCCTTGAACGTTCATTTTCGAAATTCAAAATTCGGGCTCTATGTAAACGTAGATGAAGTTTCAAAGAATCATTCCTGAACATTTCAAACTTTTCTATCAATACAATTCTGAATATTTTGGTCGGAATAAATCGTGCTCAGTCGGTAAGTTCGTATCCTCTTGATTGGTTTATTCGAATTATCATATCACGTATGTATGTTTGGTCGGAATAAACCGTGCTCAGTCGGTGAGTTCGTATCCTCTTCATTGGTTCATTCGAATTTTCTTATCACGTATGTGTTTCAAAATAAATGATATATTTTTTCATTCGCTCTTTCATTTCCCCCAAAATCCTCATTGTTGTTCATTCGAATTTTCATTTGATTTTGACGTATCAGAAACGTGGAATAAGAAACTTCCTCTACGTGGACACCACGTATCTGTTTCCCCGTTGAGGCCACGTAGCTGCAATATGGAGGCGGCGTGGATGGATACCTCGCCACCCCGTAGATACCACTCAAATTCCACCTGGATGGCCCCACGGTCACCACGTTCACCATTTTCAATATGGCTGTCCTTCCACGTCGCCTCTCCGTTCTCTCCACCTCTGTACCACGTTGCAGCAACGTTGTGCCCAGTGGACATTTCTCCGGCGCCTCAACGGAGACTCCCCTCCATTTCTCCCTAACGTCTACGTGGCGTCCACGTTGCTCAGGTGGAAGATCCACCTCTGTTCTACGTAGCCTCCACGGAGGTGTGCTGTGCGGGCAGTAGCTGGCTGTCCGTCAGGAGTTATGATATCTCCGTTATGTTTTGACCTACGAAAAGAGTGCGAATCAATTTGAATCAGTCGACTCGAAGAAGTCCTCAGAAGTAATTTATAAATTTAAATTCTTTTCTTTGACCAAACTTTGTATGATTTCCTATTATTGGTCTCTGGTTCCGGTTGGAGGAAGCAACAGTAGCAAACTGTCCGTCAGTGGTTAGGATATATCTGCCGTGCTTTTGCCTGTAAAGAAATTGTGTATTTTATGAATAATCCATCATATAGAGATGACCTTTGTATATCTTCCAATTTTCTGAATTCGGCAAATAGATTTATACCTTTCTCAAACTTCTCCTGATTTTTCCACGAATAACTTCTTCATCATGCAATAATAACCTGTAATCCATCCATCTTGTATTTTTTCGTATTATAAGCTGTTGAAACGTTATTGACATATTGAACTCTGTGCCATAAATAATAACCTGTAATGTAATTCATTCATCTCGTATTTTTCCGTATTATAAGCTGTTGAAACACTATTGACATATTGAACTCTGTACCATATACACACATATGCGTGATGTGTGTACATAATACTGAAATCCGGGATGCCAGCCTCCTGCTTTTTCAACTTCTGTCATTGGTCGTTCCATTGAACCGCTGTACACGATTCGCTAATCCGTCGGAAAAAGACAGGAGGCTGGCAACGCTGACTGAAATGAACGCTACTGGACGTTGGTAAGAAGAAAGAGACAGAAAAAATGATCCACTATTGGGCGTCCGAAGAAAGAAAAAGACAAACAGAATAAATCTCTATAGCATTGGAAATCGCCTCAAGGATAACAGGTCTTCGTGTTAAGAAGAAACCGATGAATCAGAAATTCCGAAAAGATGTTTTGATCGAAAAAAAAATTGAAACGTTCATATTCCGGTATCGGATGAACTGATGAAGTTCGTAGTGTGCTTAATCGAAAGTGTATAATCGTATTATATACTGGAAGTGTAGTTATTTTTTCGTGACATACAATATGTGTCGAGTTATTGTGCATTGAAAATTTGTTTAGGAGGTTAAATCTCGGTTGAGGCGTAAAGATACACGGTAGCGGACGACTTCTGCTTTCTTCACTTATATATAAAAAATACTTATACATTATTAATAACATCTTTTTTTGAGGTTTTTTTCATATATTTGGCGTCGAGACGCTCCCGCGTCTCTTGATATACCATCGATTAACATACCGTAAAAGAGCAATTGAGCAGTATCAAAGCTGTAGTTCCCACTGATCATATACAAGAATCTAGTATACTCACAAATTGTGATTATTTTACCGTGTTGGAGGGTTCAATATATCAGTATTAAAATAACTGTTGTACAGAATATCACCTCCTAACCAATTTTTATTTTTACTCCAGAACCTTTATAAAATTTTTATATAATCCTTGGTAAAGAAAAACCTATTCATTTTTTGTCAAATGTACAGAATTCAGATTCAATGAGAATGAATAGGTTTTTCCTTACCAGGGATTATATAAAAATGTTATCAAGATTCTGAAGTAAAAATGTATAACTATGACGAAAATGTTTATAATGTTTCTTCTGGGATGTTTATCATTCCTCAAAAATTCTTCATGAATTTTGTTTTCAATTTTATTGATAAAAATTTTGAATTTCCATTTATTCAACTTCATTCATCTGAGATTTTTTAAATCTGATATTTTTTATATTGGAAAAAACGATGAAAAAACAATAATTTTTCTTCCAATCAAGTTTTGAGGAAAGAGTTTCCCTTTAGTATCATGTTCCTCGAGTTTGAATCGTGTATCAAAACAAATAGATGATCGAGAAACGAAATACGCAGCTGTTAAACACCCAAAATCTCGCAGTGCATTTTTTCAACGTTCCTATTCCCAAGGAATCATTTCGAGAAGGTAAATGACGACAATATATTAGATTTTTTGTTCTATTTTTGTAAACGAGTCAAACTTCAACCATCTTTGGTATCATTGTAGAGTAATGTATATTGAAGATAAAATATCTTCAATATTGTCATTATACAAAATGTTATCAAAGTTTGGTCTGATGGGAAAATGCACATCTCATGTAGATCTCATGTTATCCCACTCAGCACACCATATCAGAAAGAGTTCATGAAGGATCCAATCAGAACTTGAAGAACATATTATGAATTCTGAATAATTCTTTCACAACTCGTGTCCTGTGAGGGATAATAATGAAAATCCTTAAAGATTATAAACATGGTTGTAAGCATTGAGAACTGAAATGTGAGAGATACATCATCATACGTATATAAATATCCACTTGAATGTCACTATATCAGTTTCATTGTGGACCAATAATTCAAATGATAAGAAAAAAGAATGAAGAAAACAGTAATTTATTTCAGTTAGAATAACTGTATTGAAATGTCAATTTTCCTAATTGTATAATTTATAAAACGATTATGGAATTCAATTCCTCTATACCCATTTTTTGGAGATATAAAAACATCCATCATTGCATTTATGAAAATTTGTAAAATATACATCATTCAGCTCACTGTCATGCAGAATTTTCCAACTGAACAATTCAGTATTAATAATCTTATATGATTGCGTGCGGTAATCAAAGAAGCAATCATCCAATTTTTTAGTAATGAATTTGATAATATGATGATCTTTTACAACAATCAATTCAACGATGTGGAGCATGGGCCCCTCTTCATGTGGGACCATTATAATCGAATTTCGTTTGATAATCTCTCCTCTGCATTTTATCCAGTTTGCAGTGAGTATATATTCTTTTGGATTGGTTAATAGATCAACTAAACAACCAAATTTGCTGTGTAGAGTGACTAAGCTCACAGATTACACGGAACCAACAACTATATCATCTGACATCTGAGAAGAATTACAAAGAAATCGATAATTGAGTCGGAGTTGGTGTTCAAGTGCAATTGTGCCACAAATATTCACACGACTAACGGCAGCTTTCGCGATTATTTTCGCTTCTCTATGCTTACTTTCGTATCGCATAGAGGATATTTTCCAGAGATGAGCTGTACTTTCTAATATTCGGGGGTAATGAATTGAGAAGTGATGCTTGGGTTTCATGGAATTTAGAAATATTTCTGAATGAATTTCCAAATACTCAGCAATCAAAACACTGGGATAATTATGAATGCCATATGATAAAACGGAACTAGATACAATATCTACTACCAATTTCAATAATATGATCGATTTCCAATGAGGATTTTCAGGGGGTACAGTTGTGCCAAGGATCAAACACAAATGCCTAATTAAGCAAAGCATTTCCGAAGATGACATTGCCAATTTCTTGTTTTTCTTCAAATGTATTTCTAGAATTTCAGCTGGCTTATTTTTATGTTCACTAGATCCAAAATGAAATCCATTAATTTTATCATTTAAATCATCCAAAGATATCAATTTATCTATGTACACAAAAAGATTCAGTATCAGAGCCAAATCGTAAGCATAGATCCCTCCCAATAAATCATTCATAGCATCGACACATATATTTTTTGTGACATGAAAGTCCAATTCATGGAAGATACAATTTTCTTTCATTCCAGTTGGTGACATATATTGTACATTGACTCGATTTTCATCATTCAAAGGATTGTGGAGAGTGCATTGCCGTTCATAAAATATTTCGTTCATTTGGTCTTTCTGAACAAGGTAAAATTTGCAACAAAAATTGGCGCGAAAACCCTCTACAAATCAGAGTATCGAGTGTAGCCCAAGGTTATCACCCAATAACAAGGCTATTTTGAAATATAATTTCATTCCTTTGTTCTGTATTTATACTGTGATACCTTCGTTTTCTAAGAATCGAAATTCTTCTATGGCTTTATGAAAAACAATCGCATTATTTGCAGTTTGTCGATCTAGAGTATTGAACAGTATAAATAAAAAGATATTCTCAAGTTTTGACTGAAAGCTTGGCGATAAGCATGGTATACTTAGGTACACTGCCCCACACTTATTTATGCCTTTGTGGCTGCCTAAAGGATTATTGACTTCGTAGTCATCATAATACATAAAAAGTGGAAATACTATTCTATCGCCAAATGAAGCCATTTTTTATTTCCACAAACTACCTTGGATGGAATTACATATTATTGCTGGATTGGATTGCAACGATTTCATGTAATCGAGCGTGGTTTGAAGAGACCCTGGAATTTCAAATAATTTTTTGAAAACCTTTCTAATTGGAATAAATTCGGCTGTCATTTTAATTGGTTTAACAATCTTCTCACCATTTTGTTCACGGAATTCAGATCGTTCCCTAAGTATAAGAGTTTCGGGTAAAATTGAAGTGTCGCGTTCTAAGAATTCGTGAAAACGAAACCATTCTGAATCCAAATTAATAAAAGGTTTTGAGAAAGATTTCAATGATTTTTGAAAATCCAAAAATTCCTGGCTCTTCTTAACCCTTTGCGGCATACGTTTTTCAGATGAACGGTTTCCCATGAAACTTGGTATATATGGGTTTTCGAGGTCGCTGATTACGAATCTGGATTCAGATTTGAAAAATTCAAGATGGCGGATTCAAGATGACGGCAAAAAATTTTGAAATATAGTGGATTTCGCTGGAACTCACGTGTCAGGGATTTTTCGGATCGCTGACTACGAATCTGAACTCAGATTTCCGAAATTCAAGATGGCGGATTCAATATGGTGGTGGAAAATTTTAAAAATTGCGGAATTTTGCTGAAACTCACGTGTCGGGGGTTTCCGGGTCGCTGATTACGAATCTGAACTCAGATTTCCAAAATTCAAAATGGCGGATTCAATATGGCGGCGGAAAATTAAGAAAATCGTGGAATATCGCTGAAACTTGCATGTCAGGGGTTTTTGGGTCGCTGATTACGACTCTAGACACAGATTTCCAAAACTGAGAATGGAGGATTCGTGAAAATTCGGAAAATTGCGGAATCCCGCTGGAAAATACGTGTCAGGGATTTTTCAGGTCACCAATTACGAATCTGAACCAGATTTTGAAAATTCGAAATGTCAGATTCAAGGTGGTGACGGAAAATTTTGAAAATCGTGTGACCATGCTGAACTTCATGCACGGAGGGGCTTTTGGTTCGTTGATTGCGAATTCGAACTCATATTCCCAAAATTCAAAGAGGAAATCCGGATGGCGTTAGAAAACTTGGGAAACCGGGATTTTGCGAAAAGCTTGTAAACTCATTGTTTTTGAATCAATCGTCGTAGACCAACTTTTTTTTTCTGGAATTCAATATTTTTTTGAATAATGAACAAGGAATGAAAGGAATGAACATTTGAAGATCGAACAATTAAGAAAGAGAAATTTATTTATCAATCATTCATAGAATCTTATTTTTCGACAATGAATTCTCATAGATTTAGGCTTCAATGAAAGTCACCGCGTTTGGTTGATTCCAGAGACACGAACGTGGACGTAGCGGCGATTGTCTCCATTTTTTCTTGTTTTTTAATTTTTTTTAATTTTTTGATTTTTAATTTTTTTGATTTTGTATTTTTTTAATTTTTCTCATTTTGTATTCTTTTTTCATTTCGTATTTTTATATTTCTTTTATTTATTCCAAATTTCTCAATTTTTCATCAAAAATTTTTCAATCATTTCTCATTTTCAACTCTTCAGTTTCTACAGTTTTCTTTATAGCATGATGTTTCACAATTTTGTGTTTTCAATTTTATGGTTCTACAATTTATGTATAAGAATGTTCATGCATGGTCATTTCGAGAACAATTTTTATCATGTTTTATGCACAATGGCACATTGCAAGTACTGCAGGTATATGAAGTCCTGCAAGGTTGACTCTTTGTACTACAAAAAGCACAACGTCTTGGAACGCTTACACATACGGGCATATGACATGATTGAGATCGTCTTGTCTCAATAGATACTGTAGGTTTTCTGACTACGTTTGATGGAGATGTTTTTTGACATTTTCTTCCCGTAGGTGTAGGTAAACGATGGCTTGCCAATTGATCTACTGAAAATAACCTGGATTTTTTTTATGCCATTGGATGTGCTGGATTTCTGGTATTGTAAATAATCAATGCATTTATAATGGCTACCTCCAAAAAATGCCAAAATATGCGGTGCCACCATTTTTTTGATTTCCTATCAATTTTGTAAGTTGATATTAGGTGATCAGATCTATCAACATATCCCATATTTTCATGATAGTTGGAGCACATAACTGGGCAAGTTACTTGTTTAAGAGAACCATCTTTTTGTGTACGATTTGTCACAGTAACCTGACAAGGATCATGATAGTGGGATAAAAAGAAAGCTTTTCTATCCATCCACTTGACCCAGCTAATTCCAGCACCACAAATACGGTATTCATATTGCCCATGCGCCATTTTTTTATCAGGAATAATGCTTTATGGTAAACCCTTTCTGTTGGAACGAACAGTTCCACAAGCGAACACTTTATCTTCTTTCAAATCTATCATAAGATCAAGACCGGTAAAAAAATTAGCGAAAAATACATGATGATTTTTTCCTACTAAGTTACGCGTCAAATCTTTCACTACTCGGGCACCCAATTGCTTTTCAGCACTTTCAGCTTTACCTGTGTATACCTGAAACTCGCACACGTATCGCGATGCATCTGCGCGCGTCCAAACTTTGTATCCACGTTTTATGGGCTTGTTCGGCATGTACTGCTTCAAACTGCTACGGCCTTTGAACTTGATCATGGATTGATCAATAGATTGGTTTTGGCTGGGTTTCCAACAATTCTTGAAAGTTTCGGATAATTTATCTAAGAATGGTCTTAGCTTATACAATTCATCATAATTTTTATCTCCTCTTCTCGGTTCTTGACTGTTATCAGCCATGTGTAAATGACTCTGAAGAAATCCAAACCTATTAACCGTCATCAATTTGCATATAAATGGATCATTCAATTTTGGATCTGTCGACCAATAATCGCGGTAAGAGGGGGATTTTTTCACGCCCATCAATATATTTATAGCGAAAAACACTAGTGATTCCTCTTTGGTTATTGAATCAGCTTTAGTTTTTTCCTGTCTCAAGTACGGGTTTGTTTGTTCAACAATTAAATTCAAAAGTTCATGGGGGAACAGGCATAAAAATATGTCTAAAGGTGTGGTAACATCATCTGTAATATTTGGACCGAAAATTTCAGTATATGGGGAATCATCTTGGGTTTTTCTTTTTTCCGCCCACATAAAATCATTATCATTGAATTCTATGTTATCATCATCATAACTTTCTGAGTCAGGATAATCTTCAGAAAGATTTCTTTCGCCATCACATTCAGTATAATCATTCTCAATATCATCATCATCACACAACCCATCGATAGATTCAGCATCACTGGGAATATCAGTTATTTCATCCATATTTCGAAGTTATATGAAGTGATATGTCTTGTGCACCAAATATGAGTGATAGATGAACTTTAGTCGTTTCCACGACTGATGGAGAAGAATGCCTTCTCACACAAAAATTTGCGGAAGACAGTTTTTCACAATCCGGTTAGCCTGCCACACAAACGCGATCTTTAACACGGATAAGTTGTCTTTACTCAATATTAAATAACAATAGACATATCTCGGTCAATACTAATATGTACTACAATAATTAATATTTTGATTATAGATACAAAAAACTAGTTGCGAAGTAGCGATGAAAACCCTAAGTCTATCATGCGTAGAAAATCAATTTTGAGTAGTAAGGCTTCAAATAAATATTATAATGGTATTTTGCACAAAAATAATAATATTTTGGAATATTTGTATGGATTGAGAAATCTGTACATATTATTATTTTTGCGTGAGTAATTTACGTCCCAGATAGCACAAGAGTTCTAAAAATTTTTTCAATCGCCCGTTTGCCCTCACCAACCCCTTGATGGGGGTTGAATTCGGAAAATTCGGAAAAATTCAAATGTACGTGTATTTCTATGTTTTTTGGGACGCTTAAACCAAAAATGATAGGGGAAAAGAATTCCAATCCCTCTCTCACCCGCTAGCACCCTCCTACCACCCCCTGATGAGGGTTGAATTTTAAATTTTCACGAAAAATTCAAATGTATGTGGATTTCTATGTTTTTTGGGATGCTGAACCCAAAAATGATGAGGAAAAAGGATTCCGACCCCTCTCTTACCCGCTAGCACCCTCCTACCACCCCCTGATCGGGGTTGAATTTTAAACTTTCGTAAAAAATTCCAATGTATGTGGATTTCTATGTTTTTTGGGATGCTGAACCCAAAAATGATGAGGAAAAAGGATTCCGACCCCTCTCTTACCCGCTAGCACCCTCCTACCACCCCCTGATCGGGGTTGAATTTTAAACTCTCGTAAAAAATTCCAATGTATGTGGATTTCCATGTTTTTTGGGATGCTTAAACCGAAAATGATAACAAAATAGAAATTCAACCCCTCTCTTGCCCGCTAGCTCCCTCCCACCACCCCCTGATGGGGGCTGAATTTGGAACTCACGTCAAAAATTTGAATATGTATTTCCATGTTTTCTGGGACGTTTGAATAAGAAATGATAACAAATAACAAATTTCCCCCCTTTGTTACCCGCTAAGAGTAGAACCAAATCATGAATGCATCTGATATTCCTATTTCATGGAGTATTGACGTTTACAACATAGGATACTGTTCAACGTGTTGAATCAACAAGTGATTGACTTCGGATCGCCGGAATTTTGAGTAATGAGCCGATGAAAGCTTTGGTTCTTCTGTTTCATCCTGAATCGTTAGCGTAATTCGCTGAGAACTGACTTCCATGTGGATTCTCCTAGATTCTTTTGAATGATTGTACAGGAGTGTGAGGAGGTAATCGAGTCAGTGGATATTGTTGATTGCAGTCGTTTATGGTCTCAGCATCTCAAAAAACATAGAAATACACATACATCTCAATTTTGTGAGAAAATTTCAAATTCAACCCCCTCCAAGGGGGTAGTAAGGGGGTACTAGCGGGTAACAGAGGAGTTTGATTTGTTATTTGTTATCATTTTTGATTTAAGCGTCCCAAAAAACATGGAAATACACATAGATTCGAATTTTTTACGTGAGTTTCAAATTCAACCCTCGTCCAGGGGTGGTAAGAGGGTGCTAGCGGGTAAAAGAGGGGTTGAATTTGTTATTTGTTATCAGTCCTTATTCAAACATCCTAGAAAACATGGTTGGAATTCTTTGTCCTTATCATTTTTGGTTTCAGCATCCCAAAAAACATAAAAATCTACATGGATTTGAATTTCCTACGAAAGATTCAACCCCCATCAGGGGGTGGTGGCAGGGTGCTAGCGGGCAAGAGAGGGGTGGAATTTCTTTTTTCTTATCATTTTCGGTTTGAGCATCCCAAAAAACATAGAAATCCACATACATTTGAATTTTTACGAAAGTTCAAACTTCAACCCCCATCAGGGGGTGGTAGGAGGGTGCTAGCGGATAAGAGAGGGGTTGGAATTCTTTTTCCTTATCATTTTTGAGTTCGGCGTCCCAAAGAACATAGAAATACACGTACATTTGAATTTTTCCGAATTTTTCAAATTCAACCCCCATCAGGGGGTTGGTGAGGGCAAACGGGCGATTGAAAAAATTTTTCATGGTCATATTCGGTTTCAGCGACCCCAAAAACGTAGGGATAGTGGGGTCTACCCTCTGGTTCATGACAATTTTTTTTGTGTGTAAAACGATTGACAATGTACACGTGATGCCGAATACTTCCTAAGTCCTTATCTAAATCAAATTGAAAAAAAAACTGGGGGAAAAAGCGTTATATTGTCTCTGGTTAACTGGAAACTTGAAACACATTGAGGTGGCTATTATAATAGCCACCATGCCGCAAAGGGTTAATATCAGATGGTATAAAATTTTCCACACTATTTTGAATAATTTGGATGATATTTCCCACCACATTAGATGTCTCATTTACGATGTCTTTAATTCTATTCCGAGGTAGGTCAGGAACATCGTATAATTTGGCAACAAAAACTATTATCTTCTCTGTCAAACAAATATTTGGCAATGAAACATCTTCGTTAATCTTCAAAATCGATTGATTCTCCGTATTATCATTGAACGATTGTGAATATTGTGCAGCATCAAATTCTTCTTCTGAATCTATATCCTGATCTATGTAATTTTCGAAACTAATATGATCCACATCAATCAAATGATTTTGTAAAAAATTCTCATTTTCTAATTTCGAAGGCGGCGCAGAATTACTGACGAATTCACACATATCAAGAGTTGACTGATGTTCAATATCATCTATTGATTTAGAAAATTTGGAGTGTTTCAATCGTCTGTGTTCCTTATATGAATCGAAAGATGAAAAGCTTCTATTACAATCATGATCTTCACGTGAATATACTTTGAGATTTGAATGAAATATAGAAAGGTGCCGTATTAAACTTCTCTCATTTGGAAACGCATCATGGCAACTAAAACAAGTAATATAAGATGTGTGAGCATTACACTGTGACATTTTTAATACTTCGGTAACAAATTATAAGTATCTTCTCCAAAATATTTCATGGTTTCCGATCATTCATCTACTTCCATTTATTCATAATGCTCATGACAGTTTGATGATATAAAGTTTCGATTTCATTCAATTATCTTAGTCGCAATATTTTTACCTAATACTTGCTTAAGCTCGCCAGCTAAAATATTGACAGCAGAAGGGAACTTTTCTGTCACATTATCCAGGGCCGGCGCCAGGGAATCCGCCGCCCCGGGCGAGAACAAGTCCCGCCGCCCCTGCATCGGGGAGTACTTGACCGACCAAGAAAAAAAAGGTCCCTATCTCATCAACAATGTCGAATCCCATTTTCATCTGCAGTAACAGAGAAGAAAGAAGGATACTCAAGTCACGAGTTTTTTGACGAATGACAACCCACACAGCACAAAATATCTATACAATATGTGAAATGAGTGTGGTAATATTGTCTATATGCATAAAATATTCAAAATATATAATACGAACCATATTCATAAAAGTACATAAATCAATATTCTATACATATATTGGAAATGTTCATGATATTTTGCACACCTATGGGGATTCAGGTGGATACAATATTTTTAAATGTACGTCAAACGAAGATGATCAATATTTTATTACATTGTATAAATATTCACATAATTGATGGATCACATATATGCGCGTATATCATGCGCGTGCGAATTGTTGAGAAAAGGTTATGTACCAAACAATGCATACTCCACTGGATTTTTTCGATATTAGTGAACGGCATCGCATCGGGATCAGTGATGCCAGTATTCCCTAGAAAAATCTTCAGATTTTTTGGCATTGGTCATTTCTTTCTAAATTGAAAATATGATTGGCCGGTTATACAAGAAATAACCAATCATCAGATGCTGGAGATTTTTCTAGGGAATACTGGCAACGCTGATCGGGATCCAATTTTCTAATCTTGGATTAAGGTATGTATGTGAACAACTCAATTTAGTTTTTTTCAATATTGTAGATGCCTATTCGGGGCATTCTGTTTGATAAAGAATATTGAAAAGTATGAACATAACGAATTTCTTCACCATAACCTCAAAGTTCTCATTACCTGAAATACTAATCAGAAATCATTCGGTGATTCGTTCGAGTATCCCTGGTGAAAATATGAAGTACGTTTGTGTAAGGAACTGTAATTTTACATTCAAAAATGCGCGAAACTCCGCTCGGTGTACATCCGCATTCAATTTTCGTAACAATTCGTTGCATCGTTGACACTTCATTTTCACCAGGGATGTAATGTTCATCGCTTTACTTTCATTAATATTATTCATTATACGTTATGACAAGTGTGTGTGAATTCAATGTCCAAATTTCCCTGATAATGATTTTGAATGGCAGTCATGTTGATATTTTCAGATTAGGATTAAAATCAAACTCCAAAGATCATGCCACAAAATAAGGTTAAATATGAAACAAGAAAGACATTGAAAAAATTAGCGACTTCATTAACCGTAATTGAAAATCCTTCACATGCCTCTACTGCAGTTAATGTATATAATGGAGTATTAGAAAATGTTCTACTCGATGATGAAAATTCAGATTCAATTAAAATTTTACCACCGGATAATCAGAATGATACGTTGGGAATGGGAGCTGTTGCATCGAATGATTTATATGGCACCATTGATTTGAACTTCCATGATACGAGATCTGTTTTATATGATAATGATAATTCTCATCTCCAAAGTACTTCCAATTTTAATATGGCGGGAACAAAATGTTATTCAACTTCGATGCTGCGACAAAAACTATCAGCTTGGGCGCTTTAAAATAATTCTTTATACCTCATCATGTTACTATATGTATATAATATGTTTATGCTGCCAGACATATGAAATTAATATTCTTACAATATTTGGTCAATATTTATTGAATATAAATTTTATATGGAAAATTGGTCATTTTAACATATATACAATATATAAAACACGCGGGCTGGATATCAACACATATCTTATAACTATTTGATATTTTGAAAACTATATTTATATTATATGAATAGAATGTATTTGTGCTGTGTGGGAATTTGAATACAAACGAAAAAATAGACAGAACGAAAGTCATCGTGATATAAAAAAATGCTCGTAGTTTTCTTAAGAATATCAAAATTTGGGATTCATTCGTTACCTTTCCCCTCATGTGGCGGATGATCGCTTTGAAATAATGATTATAATTCTTGTGAAATTCAATTTCAACACTTCGTATAATTTTCAGTTGGTGCTCATCGGAAATAATAAGAATGAGGACAATAAATTTTCCAGCCACCCTAAGCATTTTCCTTTCGAGAACTCGAATGGAATTGTCTCAAAATTTTTTTGAACTGATCAATTCATAAGAAGTTCTAAAAACGCTCTGTTCTGACCCTTAAACGGTAACACCTCTCAAAATCACGTCAACCGTAAACCCCGGTCTAACAGTTGTGAGACCGATATTACTGTTTGAAGATTAGAAGTTCGTAAATTGCTCTACTAAATATTTCTATCCTGAGGCTCAAAGCAGAAAACATTTCACTGATTAGTTACTGACATATTTATAGTTATATTTGAAATATATCATAGAAAAACATAACCCACACAATACCACAGTTCAGAAAGAGTTTTCAATGCATTTATTTTCAATTCTCATAGTTCCAAATTGATTCATTATGAACTCTTTCTCAACTGGAGTGTTGTGTGGGATATCATGTTGAATGCAACTTCAAATATCGCGCAAGCTAAGTGATAAAATGTTTTCTGCTTTGAAGCTCAAACTGGAATAAGTTGAAAAAATATTGATGGAATTTTGAAATTTTTCTACTGAAATCCCAACTATAGGCCTAACTTGAACAGTACCATGATATAATATACACGTTAATGAGAATTGCCTACAATGAAGATCCGAGCGAAAATAATCATGCAAATGTCCCCTTGTAATTTGTATTATGGAAAGAATCTTTAATAGAAAAATATTTTCTCCCATTTTATTCCAAATCACGTCTTATTAAGCCAGGGTGTCCAGCGGTTATGGAATTTTAACGGAATGGGTCAATTACGTGGTTTGTTTGAAAAGAAGAACCAATAAAACAAACGACAAAATTCCAGATTCAAACACCCTGATTGAACTAATAAAAGGGCAGGGATGGGCACTTTTGTACTCCCGGAATACTTTTACTGGGAGTACTTGTTTTTCTTGTGTAAAATGTCTTCATGCCTTCATATGAGGTCAAAAAAAAAGTACTCCCAGTAAAAGTATTCTGGGAATACAAAAGTGCCCATCCCTGTACAAGGGTTCAACTTTCCTTGCTTCTCCCTATGAATAATCATCATCATCATGAAGTAATCAGTCTCATAACTGGTTTGATGAAATCCTCCAATCCTGTCTATTACCCGCCAAACATCCAATTCCTACATATCTACGACAGCTCTTGTCTTGTATAATTTGTTTCATATAACTCAATCTAGGTCTACCTTTACAAGTTTTACCATTCATTTCCCTTTCCAATACTGTTTCCAATAAACTATCATGTTGTAATGTATGTCCTATCAAATAAATAATGATCGACCTAGTGAAAATGGCTTGTGCTAAAAGGTGTGAGATCAATTCGAGATCAGAATGAAAAATCTGTCTCAGACTCTGCCGCCCCCCTAAGTTTGCCGCCCTGATCGCCCTGCCATGACACCGGCCCTGCATTCTCAATCCCAAATATAGACATGGGATGGATCATGCACATAAGAATTGTGCACTTATTTATTATGCACATAAAAAAATTGAATTAAATTTGTTCACATATTAATTTTAGTTGTTCCTAATACGTTTGATAAATGTGCACTGATAGTCGTGCACAGTGAATTGTACACATGAAAAAAAATGAAAAATATAAAATGTAAGATTGTGCACCTTACATTTTGCACCTTTGGGAATATTCAATATTGTTTTTTATGCGCAAGTTTTTGTGAATAAAAATTTTGTGCATGATTACTTGCGCATAAAAAACAATATTGAATATTCCCAAAGGTGCAAAATGTAAGGTGCACAATCTTACATTTTATATTTTTCATTTTTTTTCATGTGTACAATTCACTGTGCACGACTATCAGTGCACATTTATCAAACGTATTAGGAACAACTAAAATTAATATGTGAACCAATTTAATTCAATTTTTTTATGTGCATAATAAATAAGTGCACAATTCTTATGTGCATGATCCATCCCATGTCCAAATATACATTCCTGAATGAACATCCATAAAGATTTGGCACGCGGAGGATACTCAGAATCAGTGACAGAAAATATTTCGAATGTCAAGCCTAATGCTTGCAGGATACTTTCTCCTCGATAAATTGTCTCATCGATGATTACATAAAATGCTGTGCAGTTCGTCACTGATCCTATAACCACTGGAGTTGGTTGCAATTTCTCTGCCGTCTTCACAACTTTGATCGAATCTTGTGCAAAGTTGGGTTTAAATCCGCTGCAGTCTGAAATATTCAACTCAAGACACGATAAAATATTTGGGTTTTGGAATTCAGGTGAATTTAAAATTTACTTTATCTCTACATGAGAATACTATTTTTCCTAACGCTTTGAGCAAAGCGCCAAATTCTCGCACGGTCGAGGAAAGTACGATAATGTCCCTTAATTCCACTTGTATCACTTAGTTATATCTCTCTCTTCTTTGTTCATATATACCTTCTTTCAATTGGGATAGAATCTGTAAAAGTGCTCGATCATCAACGTCTCTGATATTTTCCGCTTTTCGCAGTCTCAATATTAAATGGATTCTTATTACCTTCCAATTATCGAAGAATAATGTTATTTTGTCAGGATATAATCTTTTGAAATCCGATTCAATCTGTAAAAATAAGATTGTAAATTTAAACATCAACGATAATGTTTCGAATAATTTATGACGGTGAAAACAAACATTGAATGATTTCATAAACAGTAAATGACATGACTCAAACTCAGTTGGAAAACTAAAATTTCCATTATGAAAGGTCCTTGGTCCATTATGAAAGGTGCTTTGATGAAACATCAACGAGTGAATGATTTTATACAATGCAATCCCACATAATACAACAGTTCACAAAAAACTCCCATTGAATTGAATTTTCTCACTATAAGAATTCGTATTCAATTCTTTATGGAATCTACCAGCATTGTTGGCCCATGTGGGATGTAATAACTATGAAACAAATACTTTTCTAATATACGCCATGAAATAAAAATTTGTATACCAAGTGAATTCCTTCTTGTGTTCTCAAACCTAAGAAACTATTATAATAATCAAAAATCGATTCTCCGTGAGTTATCAAAAAATCCCTCCTAGCTTCAAAAGTCGCCCTCCAACTATCAAGCACTTTCTCTGATGGTTTGTCGTTGGATCTCAACCAAATCAGCTTCTTCTGGGTTTCATCTAAAATAATAAAAGTGCTTTATGACTTGCTCATTTCTTGATTTATAAAATTGTGTGTATTCAAATATGTCTGCCCTAACTGATTTTTTGATATGCAGTAGTTATCAACATACCAGTAAGTATCAAATCATCTTTTGGGACATTTTGTATGTGTCATTTTCTTGGTTCAAGTACTGCTTGTTGTCTTAATTAAGATTTTGTGTAATTATAATGGTCCCATAATTTCCCATTGGCTAAAACTCTGACTCCATCAACATATTTGAAACTGTTGAAATATGTCGATGAATCTTCCGATGGGAAAAGTTTACTAATATCTCGCGCAAAATCCTGCAATCTTTGGGTGGGGATCCTGTAATTCGAAACAAAATTCATCATATCATTCATATTCAAATATCTGCTCTTTCTTTTTTATCGTCATTCGTTTACAATGTTATAACAGTCTTACGTGAAATCTGTCAGCTTCTCAACTCCATCGTCAGACAATTTTTCTAGAGCCTTATCTACTTCACTTTGTATAATCAAATGTACGACCAATTTCCGTGCAGTTTCGTTTAGTAAATTATTGTTGAATTCAACTGATCGGTTTATAATTCTTCCATCGCTGTATTTTCTCAACAATACTTCAAGTTCCTAACACCAGGAAAATTAATTTACAAGAATTCATTAAACAACTATCCTCTCAATGCTTATTGGAAATAATCAAGAACTGTAATTTACCGTCTCCTGGGAATCATTAGTTTCTTGAGAACAATTAGTTTCCTGATGATTAGTAGTTTCCTGGGTATTTTTAATTTCCTGGGAATGATGAGCTTCCATTAGTTCGTTGATTCTGCTGATGAATCTCATTAGTTGAGATATTTTTATTATTTTCTCCATCAGATGTAGCAGGTAAATTTCTGTATTTTGCGTTCTGCAAATATAAAATTGGTGAATAAATAATTTTTATCATCAACAGGGAGGATTTTAGGATATATAAATATAAACGGTATATCAGAATACACCAAACCTTTTTGAACATAATCATTGAATGAAAAGCAAGGAAACTTTCGCTTTGGTAAAATGATGTGAATTTGAAAAATCTTCGCTCAGAAGCTGACTCGAATCAATCGAACGAAAGCTCTATAAATCACTCAATGTGCACTGAAGTTATTTGTATACTCGCGCTGGGAATGGTCGATTCATTATTTTATATTTTAATAGCCGTTTTGTTTTCAATTCGAAAATGTGCCTTGAAAGAAGGTTTGGTAACGTGAAGGTTTGATGATACGTCCTGTAGATACACTGTAAAAAACATTTGTTGAATTCCAAACAAAAATGCTTGGAAATTTACAAACTTGGTTTGGAAAAATAATTTCCGAACCTTTCTTGTAAATTGCCGAACAAAAGTTTGTGAATTTTCAAAAATCTTCGTGAAATCACAAAATTTTTTGAATGTTTACAAACTTTTATTTGGTAATTCACAAAAAAAGTTTGTGTGAAAAACTGCCAAACTTCTTTGGCAGTTTAGGAAGTATATTTTTCACAGTGTATATAGATACATGTATACGCATACACATAAAATAACATACGTTACAAGTAGAAGGTTCCGCATCAACCATGTTTGTAATCTTAGGACTTGAAGAAACTGTATTGTTTGAGCTTATTACAGGTTGAAGGATGGTATACTGAGGAAATTCTGGCGTGGAATGGGATTAGGTGTTCACTTCTGTCACGTCCACCAAAACATTTTCAGACAATTCCAAGTCTTTAGAGAGCTAATCCAAATTCATCTGAATAGGTTAATTCCTCAATAAGGCGTTATATAACGTAGTACCCCACCCAACACAGTTTGTTACAGTAACATAATTATAATGTAACTTCGAAATTATATGCAATGTAACCTGTTCGTTACATGCAATGGACAGGTAACGTGTAATTTCACACTCATGAAAAGTAGTCGCAACGCCACTATAACATAACATTCTTTCTGTTGGTTACATGGCTGTTGCATGCAATTGTTATGACCTTTTTATTTTGGAAAATATGCATCGTGGACACTTTTTGACCTTAGATTCGAGGTCACGGGCATATATATATATATGCGTGTGTTCAACCACAAAACTGGTGTTGAAAAATTATATCGGGTTTAATAGTGTTACTCATAACAGGTGGATGAAACCACGATGTTGCTGAAATGAAATATGTTATATTGTGGTTACATTGTAGCAACTTTTCATGAGTGTGAAATTACTCGTTACCAGTTCATTGTTCGTAACAAACAGGCGATATTGCGTGTGATCTTAAGTTACATTGTAGTGATGATGCGGTGACAAACTGTGTTGGGTGGGACATGAGTCTCAATTATGTTTCTGAAGTGGCTCCTTAATACTAGTTTCCGAAACATTTCAAAAATATAATTGACGATTCACGTGCTATAGAAAAAAAATTTCTTTCGAGCAGACTAATGTTCCTTCAATGCAATATTTGACCATATTTTGAACGAATATTTTCCGTGTCTACAGCAAGACCTGTGGAATCTGAACTTGAAGGCACAAAAAATTACCGTGTCTGCAGACAGCATCCATAGGATCCATAGTTCTAATTATACAGGGTGTCCTAGAAAACACCGCCTTCTTTTTCGTCACATATTCTGCAACCAAAATGCAATAATTTCCCGTTTGAAAAAAAAATTTTTGAGGCTTAGTTTCTGAGATATAAGCATTTTTAGATTTCCCTCTAATCCAAATCATTCAAAAGCATTGTGTGCTACATACTTTAGCCTGGCACCATTTGCTAAGTTGGGAAACGGCGGATCTCTGATAAAAAGAATTGAACTATTCTAGCGTTCATTTCGGAGCTATAGCGATTTGAAGTTGCTGATTTCTGATTGGCTGGAAGCCAAAAAATTTCAAATCGTTATAGCTTCGAAACGAAGAAAGGTAGGATAATTTAATTTTTTTCCAGAGATCCACCGTTTTCCAACTTAGCGAATGGTTCCAGGCTTAAGTATGTAACACACAATGTTTCGAATGATTTGGATTTGGAAAAAAATCTGAACATGCTTATATCTCAGAAACTAAGCCTCAAAAAAATTTTTTTCAAACGGGAAATTATTGCATTTTGGTTACAGAATATGTGACAAACAGAAGGGAGGTGTTTTCTGGGCCACCCTGTATACGCGGAAATTCTGTGTCTTGAAGTTTCATATTGAAGACAATTTAACGTGCCTCTAGACATAGCCTTCCAAGAAATTCTATCGGAATATCTTGGATGCAAAAAATATTCAGCGAAGAATATAATACGAGCTATCATTTCATATCATCACCTCCTGTCAAGGTTTGACTATTTCCTCGAAAAATAACCATAACAACAATCCGAAGAAATATCATAGAATTCATGTGAAATTGTTCAAAATAATTCCTCAAATATACATTGATATTGAATTGATTACTTTGGAAAATGTTGAAATTTGTTATGAGATTGTTATAAGATCTCACCCAGCCAGCACAAAAGATCAATTTGAATTCTTGAAGACTTCTGCAAGATCTCTTGAATAGTCCCCGTTATGCGACTAATAATGAATTCGATATGAATTCAATGAATTCAAAATGGAAACGTATTGAATGCCCGAAGAATTCATTGCGGAATTCCGATATGAATTCTTTCTGAGCATTAAGTTGTTCATAAAGAGTTCATTTTGACTTCAAAGTATTCATAATGAATACATATTGATTAGCATAACAGGACTCCTTTGTGGGGACTCTTGTGCTGTATGGGCACAATCGAGTCTTCTGAAATGCTTCTACTTTTTTTATAATGATATGAGAGAAAATTCAACACATCTTTTCACCACAATGACATTGAGTAGCTCGAAAGAAATGTAATTCATTAATTTATTTGACGGAAGGTATTCTAACCTCTTCAAAAAACTGAGCTGAGAACATTTCAATGTATTTCTTTTTGGAAATGTATGTATATACTACACCGTACAGATGTACTATGAAAAATGTACTGTGAAAAAACGAACAATAATTCAGTTTCGATTAGTGAATTTACGATTTGTAATATTCGTATTTATCCAATATAATCAATATTCCACGCTGAATTTTTTTTTTTTTTTATTCAAGTTACTCCTTAGTTATGCATCCGGCTGTGTTCCAACCTTATTGCACAGATCGATCCTAACCTCAACTGAGATCTATTCCCACCATATCACACACTTTGCTTTGGCGCCACATTCAAACTGTCATATTAATTCTTTTGAAAAATGTTCTCACAGCTTTTATCACATCAAAATGTTCCTTGTAGAGTAGATTCCTCAGGTCAATAGGTCTCAGGTAATTCTTTTTACTTATAAGCTTCCACAGCTCTTCCCTTTCTCTGTTGAATAAATCACAACTCAGCACTACATGATTCATGTCCTCAATCTCACCACACTCACACCGGTTTTCATCACACATATTTTTTCTTGCCAAAGATTCCTTCAGGTTATAGTGATTGGCTCTTAACCTATTTCCTAAAACGACATCTTCTCTTCTGCCTCTAAGTCCCTTAAACCATGGACTACGACTATTGAGATTCATATATCTTTCCACGTATTCCTTTCCTTTCCAAACTCCTTCTTCTTTCCTTCTGGTAAAACTATTTTGAAAGAGCATCTCCTTAAACCAGCACTTTAGATCTGCCACTGGAATCTTGTAATCCTCTTCACTGTCCAAATTCGTGGCTCCCTTTGCCAAAATATCCACACTTTCATTGCCCTTTACACCAATATGCCCCGGTACCCATCCAATGATTATTTTGTTTTCTTCATGAAAATTCTTAATTTTCCTTTCACACTCATACCTCAGTCGTTTAATTTTCAGAACGTATTCGTTCATTCCTGCCACAATCTTGTTGTTCTCCAAAGCTTGCACTAAACTTAAGGTTCGTTCGTTCTACGTGCTCTGAGTTGCTCCAACTTGTACCAAACCAATCATTCCGTGGCTTAAACTGGAAGTAGCGAATCCAAAATACTTGGAGCGAGTTAGAGTAACTTGGGACATCGGTAAACGAACTTAGCTTTAAAGAATCTGTCAACACCAATATACTGCTGTCTTCTACATACATTAGCGCTTTTTCTAGAGCCATACATATCGCTATGGCCTCTGCACTGAACACTGAGCACAAACTACTTATACCCGTCTGACCACTCAACATACCACCACCCCACTCACTATATACTGCCGCTCCTGCAGAAATTTTGCCCTTCATTTTCGACCCATCCGTAAACATAACACAGACCTCTTCCCTCAACTTATATTTGTCCTTATATTTATGTATCATTTGAGTGTCTGATAAAAATCCTGCTTCTCTTTCTCTCCCAATCTCGTATTCAACCAAAGGTGTTGTGGTCAAAATTCTGTACCCAACTTGGAATACTCGATCCTTTCCTTCGACATTTTCATACACTCTATCTCTCACGCCACTCACCATATTCCATACCTTCTCCAACATACCATTATCTCTTACACCTTTCCTTCCTGCCAATTCCATAAAATCCTTTTCTAAAATCCATTCCTCGATACTATCTCCTATATCCCTCCGACCCTTTTCCATGCATCTTAGTATGAAGTTGACTCCTAACTGAATCGCCCTCTCTTCAATATTCATAACCTTAGCCTCCAAATGCATAACATTAACCGGTGTTGATATTCTATAACTTAGGGCAGTTCTGATACCTTTATTTTGTATCTTTTCTAGCACCCCTACTTCTCTTCTACTCACAGGAAAATATAAAAATAAACCATAATCTATTCTCGACCTGACGTAACTCTTATATATCATTAGCGCAGTTTCCACATCCATTCCCCAAGCGATACCATTCATAAACTTTAAAATATTATGACCCATATCTGCTTTGACTTTTACATCCTTAATATGCTCTTTAAAAGATAGCTTTTCATCCAGCTTGATACCTAAAAATTTACAGCTGTCCGTCATCCTAATACACTCTCCTAATACCTCCAAATCATATCTTCCTGTCCCTTTATTACCACTTGGATTAAATCTTACTACGACCGTTTTTTCCGCTGAAATTTCTAAACCTAATTCTCTGAGCTTAAACCACACCTTTTCCAAGTACTCCTCCATCATTCTACTGTTATCTTCACCACCAAGTTCCTTTATTATAATACTGACGTCATCAGCATACTGCAGCACTTTGATTTTGTCGTCCTCATACTCAAAGATCCCACCCACATATAAGTTATATAGCATAGGACTAATCACGCCTCCCTGAGGAACTCCTTTCGCTATTCTGAAACCCTTCCCCCTTCCTTTACCATCTTCAAAGAATCCTATTCTATCACTCATCCAACTATTAATGAATATAACTATTTTTTTTGGTACTCCTAATCCAACTAGTTTTTTAATCAAAATATTTTTGTTTACATTATCGTATGCCGCACTAATATCTAGAAAGGTGGCTAGAACAGTCTCCTTCCTTGCAAAAGCAGTTTTAATATCAGTAACCAGACTTGCAAAATTGTCCATACACGAACGCCCCCTTCTGAAACCCGATTGATAATCGTCTACAATTTTTTCGCTTTCCATCCACCAATTTAGTCTTTCGCCAATCATTCTTTCTAAAATTTTTCCGACGCAAGAACTCAACGCTATAGGTCTTACTCCTTTATTCCCCGCTTTATCTATAAATATTATTTGAGTTTCTTTCCACTGATTAAGTACCTGTCCTCCTTTCCATAGTTCGTTATAGATTTTCAATAATTCTGTCTTAAATCTATGACTTAGCTTTTTGATTATCTGATAACTAACCCCATCTCTTCCTGGAGCTGATCTATGATTTGCATTCCTCATCGCTCTTACAAATTCCCCCCAACTAAATTCTTTCTCCATTTCGTCATTTGTCTTCCCCTCTGATTCTACCCAATCCCTTAGGTCTTCTTCATCCACCCAGTCTATCGCAATCCTATTCTTTGCCAATTCTCTTTGTTCTCTTTTCTTTTCCAAATCTATTTCTTCCCAGTCTAATCTTATGAACGCATTTTTTAATACTTTCAGTTTCTTCATAAATATTTCGAACTATGATTCTCATCTATTTTTTTAACGAACTCTTTAAAATCTTCTCTTTTCTTAAAATTTATCAATCTTTTGGCTTCCGCGCACGATCTTTGATAAGTCTCCCAGTTATTTTGATTTTTTTCTATTTGCCACTTATTTAAGCTCTCTGTTCTTTTCTTGACTACATCCTCGCACTCTTCATCCCACCATTTCACCTTAACCCCATTATTCCATTCTTTATTATTATTTCCCCACACCCTTCTTTCCCTAATCTCGTCCATACCCATATCTTGCCTCCTACTAGAGATTACGTTTAAAGTTTCCACTATTCCATTATATAACTCCTTATATTTCTCTTCTACACTACCTTTTATATATTTTTCCGAACTAAAAATAACTTCCTTTTTCTTAATTTCTCGACCCCACCTTTTCCAGTCAGTCTTATAACTCTCGAGTCTATTACTGAATTTGCTATACATAACTCTATTTTTTTCAAAACTAATTGCCAATCCTAAGAATTTATGATCCGATCCAAACGTATCCCTCTCTTCCCATACTTCGCTGTGTGCGATTAATCCCTCTGTTCCCAAAAACAGATCTAGGTTTGCTTCTCTTCTATTATTACCTCCTATCCAAGATTTAGTTTCTCTATTCATTATGAATAGATTATTTTCAAACATTTTCTCCATCAGCCTTTCCTCCACCTCATCTACATTTAAACAATTCCATTCAGTATGATGAGCATTGAAATCCCCCATAAAAATCTTCTCTTCGCCTTGACTTCCGACTTTACTAAATAACTCATTCCAAGTATCCCTTCCTTCGTTTCTGTTCGCTCTTCTATAACATATGACTATATTGATTTTCTTACATTTTCCTTTAATTTTAATACCTACCCCTTCCATATTGCCTATAATATCCTCAATAATATTCAATCTTTCATATTCTAAACCCTTTTTTACTGATACTAGCACTCCTCCTCCTTTTTCTTCTCCTTGTCTATCATTCCTAATTATGTCAAAATCCCTGTGTCTTAATCTAATTTTTGGTTTGAGCCACGTTTCCGTGATACCTACTACATCATAGTCTAAAACCCTATTCCTAATTTCATCCCATTTGCCTCTAATTCCTCTAGCATTCCATAAACCTATTTCAATCTTGTTCCCCATGTTGTTGTATATTAAGACTACCCTGTGACTCTCCCATCATCTGACTTATTAATTCCAACTCTTGACTTTCAATTAGGTCATTTTCTTCCCTAATCAATTCTGCAATACTCCGCTCCGACCTACCTTCTTCTATATTTTTACACCCAGCATCTTCCTCCTCCTTTTCTATATTTCTTGATGCCATACTTTTACTTTCTGATTCTCTTGACTGACAATTACTTTTGTATGAATCCATTGTCCTTCGGTTTCCTTCACGATTCTTCCCACAATCTATCTCTTTCTCTTCTGTATTTGAATATTTCAAATGACTATTATATTCTATATTTGTATCTCTAGTTTCTGTTTTTTTTAATGCACCTCTATCATTCCTATCACTATTAAATCTCCTTCTTACTTCTGATTCTGCATCTTTATTCCTATTTAACCTCTCGACGCCTTGTCTACCACTATAATTCCTTATTTCTGGGAAATCCCTTTCCTCAAATACTACATCTTGTCTCCATCTTGTCTCGTTGTTAAAAACTCTTTTCTCAGCTTCCCATACACTCACTCCTCCGTGTGCCATTATTCTTTTAACTTGTAAATTTTTTTTGAAAACTGGGCACCTTCTGTCTGCATTATGGTGACTACCCCCACAATTAATACACCACTCTTTTTTCAAGCATTCACCATGTTCCGTTTCCCCACATCTCATACATCTAGTAATATTCCTCTTACAAAACTTCTTCAAATGTCCAAATTTCAGACAAGCATAGCATTGCCTAACCGGTTCCACCCACGGATCTACTTGTAACCACACGTGCCCCAGTCCGATAAGTAATTTACGAGGCAATTTCTCTCCTTCAAAAATTACCTTAACCAAGTCAGAGTCTTCAAAAGTAACTTCATCATTTACCACTTTTCTTCTCTTAACCCTCACAAATTCCATTTCGCCTTGTCCTGGCATCATTTCATTTTTCAATTCTTCCATCGTGCCTTCCCAGTCTCTAATTAGGCCTATTCTGATTTCTCTATTTCCTGGTATTCTAGCTTTTATATAACTACCCTCTCTTTCGCACTTTTCCAAAACCCTATTCGCAGATACTTTATTCCTATATGTTACTTCTGCTCTATTCAACCCTGTCATATTAAATTTTGAAATTCCCTCCCCCAAATTTGTTAGAATTCTATAAATTTTAATTTCATTCCTTTTCCTCATAGTAGTATGATGGCCCTCTTTCAAGAAAACTTCAATTCCATATTCACCTCCCATATATCTTTCGCCAAATCTTTCTATACTATTTTTCTCCTTCGTACCAACATTTTCAACTTCATCACTTATCGTGTCAGATTTTGTTCCTTGAGAACTATCCGTTCCCATCTTCCCTGGCATTTTTTCGTTCATTATATTTTCATTTATTCGACCCACACTCTGATAGTTTTTTGTTTTACTCTCCTGTATGCTATCCTCTGTTTTACCATGTGCAATCTTCTGATTCATGTGTTCGTTTGCAAAATGCCTTTTCCCCTTATCATCTGTTCCCTCGTCAAATTCATCATCTTCTCTGTCTTCCAAATTCCTCCCTTCTCTTTTTCTTTTGAGACCTGTACTTTCTACTACCATCTCCTCTTCTATCGTTTCCTTATGATCATTACATACCACCCCCACGCGATCATCATTATGCATTTGGAGGTATTTACTCATCAATTTGTCAAAAATACCCTCTACTACATTTGAATCGGATATTCTCAGCGTTCTATCTTCATTACCTCTACCTGATTCCGCATTCGCACTTGCTTCTACTCTGTCCAACTCCTTGTCATTCTCCTTATTTCCTTTATTTTTTTTCTTCTTTCCACCCATGTTCTTTTCACTTACTGTCTTTTCTCTTCTATCCTTCAACCATTTATTCCTCTCGTTTCTCAATCTCTCTAACTCCTCCTCGCTAACCTCATCGCTACTACTCCCCTCCAAATCCACCCTGCCTAACCTCACTTTCCTTCCTCTTACAACTTTATCAGTTTATTAGTTTAATTTGTACCGTTATTAACTATGTAATAAGTTTACAACACAACTTCTACAACTCTTCCCACTTATCCACTTTATCACCTACTATACTTTTTCAAAACTATGATTTAATAACGTCAAAACTACACATTTCTACGTACTCCACGCACGATCCGCCATTCTTTTCTCAATTCTCAATAATCTCCACGCTGAATGTAAAACAAAAATGAAATTTCAAGGTTAGGAAAATGAGAAACATTATGAACATCTACAGCTAAACATTGAGCGAATACATTCTCCTATAAATTTACTAACCTGCTTGAGAAAATATCGGTAATGTCTCGGTGTCGACAATGAAGTAATTTACGTTCAGCATGATTGATGCCGAAAATTGATTGAAAATCTTCATCACTTATCAATAATATTTTTCACTTTTGGTAAGAACGCTGAATGAATAATTGACTGGCCACACGATACCACAATGAATCACTGTTTAATAACTATCAATACTGACTTCGTATTCTAATAAAACCGACTAGAAATATATAAATTACGATTTTCACCACTAGGGTCCATACGAATTCTTATACACGGAAAAAAAGATGATGTTGGATTTACAACATTTCGTTCGATCACCATAGAAACCCCTAATATTTCTATGGTGATCGAACGAAACATTGTAAATCCAACATCATCTTTTTTTCCGTGTATTAGGAAAGAAGATATACAACACGTTGTGTACATTATGTACAAGTGTATATGTGAACAAACGCGATCGTCTCCCAGACAGCAAAAATAACCCGTTTCAATTCTTAAAGACTCCTCAACGAGTTCTTGGAACAGTCCCCGTTATGTCAGTGAAAATGAATTCAATATGAATTCAATGAATTCAAAACGAATACATGTTGAATGCCTGGAGAATTCTTCATGAACTGACAACATGAATTCTTCCTGAACAGTAGAGTGTTCATCAAGAATTCAATTTGAATTCAAAGTGTTTATAATGAATTCATGTTTACTGTCATAACGGGAGCTCTTCGTGGGGACTCTTTTGCTGTATGGGCTGCTTTCCAATAGATGATTGTGTTGATCAAGAATTTTGATTCTGCGTATGGCGTACATTATTATATTCTATCAGGAATTCACTGAACGTATTCGTGGGTATGCAATATTGCTCAGTTCATATTCATACGTAACGAATATACGAAAAACTACGAATCTGAATGTAATATGATTTCCCTTGAAGTATGAATGCATTCTGATAAATTCTCAATGTAATGCGATGCTAGTGAGTTGTAAATATGACAATACCTTGTCTTTTTATGACCAATTTCCGTTCCTCTTGATTTTTGATATGCTATGAGTGAATTGTGCTGATCGTGCATCATATATCAAAGATGAACATCATTCCAAAACCGTTGTTCTGTTGGAAAATTTATGTATGAAATTCATCATACGTAAACCATAGATTGTTTTTTTGATGCAGTTTTTATATGGATATTCTTCTACTCGCCATAATCAAAGTATGTCCCACAACTACGATACGTCTTATGATAATTTTTATTATAAACTTTTCTTCGTGTATGAACAGAATATTACTACATTTTCTATCAACACAACAGGTTATAGTGAATTACATCGCTTTTTTAAACACAGGAAGAGAAGAATACGACATGCGCATCAAAATTCAATATTATCGTATCTCTAAATTTACTACGTTGTGTATTAGGAGTCATACACCACTGTATTAATTACCCTCATGTTGAATTAACACCACATTCATCTATATCTTTCCCACACTCAAACGATAACGTACAATGGGAGTGCATAATATTTAATCGATTAATGTATTAAATTTGAACAGGCTTAAAGAGCACCATAAAATGTGCAAGGAAATGTAGTAATTTTTCAACTTATGTATATGAATATATGCGGGAAAGCCGACTATACGTGTCAATAACGAATTTAGAGATAACAAAACAAATGAAGTGAGACAAGTATAAGAGCATCAGCAGCATATTTTGATTCCGTCTCTCTCATGTAACTGTGAAAACAATATTCTACTAGTGTTCTTCACATCGTGTTGAGTGTGTAAGTTGAAAAGTAATGCAGTTTTCCAATTCTTTTACAATTCGTAAGGCGTGTGGGATATACAAACGAGTAGAAGACAACACTTTAAGTAAGTATATTGAAATTATAATGAAGAGTGTATGTGTACCATCAGTGGATAGTGTATTCGTGATTTTTTAAACGTAACCTTCGTTTTTCCTCGATCATCCAAACGTGTGAATATCGTCAAAATTTGGATCGTTTATCAGAACGAAATTCTTCGAGAACATAAAGAATATGTTGTTTGGATTGATCTTGCGATCGCGAAATTGATTTTTTAAGAGAAGTATTGAAGAATAACGATGTTGCAGGATTAGGAATATCTATATTTTTACATTTGCCAAAGTTAATTTATCGATTCGTGTTGACCGTTAATTGGTAGCGCGATCTGTGATATCGCTGAGGAAAAAGTTTCAATGCCTTAGATTTTCCATCTAAGGGATCGTACCCATACCACGTGACCTTTTTCTTACTTCCTTCTCTATCTTACTCATTATGCCTGAAGTTGGTGCAACAAGGAACGAGACAAATAAAAAGGTCACGTAGTATGGGTACGTTCCCTAACCGGATATAAGGACATTATTTACCCATAAAAGTGTGCCTCTTCCTCTCTCTGAAGTAGAAATAGTACCGGGGAATGAATAATAATCGAATTATTCAAATCTGAAAAATTTTCGAAAAAATAATGATACCAATTAAAGGTTGATAAACGATTCGAATTTTGATCATATGAGTGTGAGTATCATATATTCAACTTTCTTGACAATTTGCTATTATTTATCAATATTCAAATGTTCTATAAATTATCTTGGACATTTTGGTGTACTTATTCATTTCATTTATCACATCTTCATGTTTTCATTCGTACCACATTCCCGAGGGAATTGGATTGTGTATATTTCATTTGACATGCATATTTCAGCTTCATCGCGTTGGAAAACTCAACATTTGAGATGTTTCAGCATGATAAGGACAAATGTTTACAGGTAATCGAGTCATGTGATATGAGTTGATCAGTTATAAGTGAGTGAGATGTTCTTGAACTCAAGTTGATTATTGAAACGAATTCATAACAGATTATGACAAATTCTATTTCGAATTGATGAATATGTTTGGAACTCAAAGCTGTTCAATAATAAGTGCTAGTTAAATTTGACTCAGGAAAAATGAAAGTATGGATGTTTCAATATTTTTTGTATTCGATTCCGAATTCGTGTTAATAAACTATTTCAACTTTAAGAACATTGAGTGAGTGGATATAAAATTCATTAATTCATTATAATCGTCATTCTCAAATTGATTCAATCCATCCTGAAAATACATACCGGGTAAATCGTGCCTATAAAATTATGCATAATAATTATGGAATCAACAATATCACTCCTCCAAATTTTTCACTATCAAAGACATGATTTTCACGTTGCTGAAGTCCCAATCGTTTATTGAAACGATTTGGTAATCGAATACTCAGCTGGTGAAGACCCACAATCTCGTAGTACCTTCTTCAAACGATGTGTTTAGTTCCAAGGAATTAATTCCCGAAGATGAACACCAATGATTCATCAGATTTTATGACTTTAAATTTTTGTTTCGTTTCTATAAACGATTCAAACTTGAAGAACACGGATTTTTTGGACATGCAAACAAAAATTTTCAATTGCTTGGGTATAAAATACTCTAAATATATATCTAATACTGAAAAATTCAAATCTGTGCCTGGAGAAAAAGATGAATATTTTCTGAATTCAATAAAATTATAATTAATAGGATAATCCATCCATTTATTGAACGAGCCAAGCAATTCTTTGCAAATCGATGGCGGAGCACAACTTACTTTGGCGAGTGATGGGCGAATACTTGCTGATTTATCAAATGTAGGTATTTATTTATTTACTTCCTTTTTTGATCATGTACAGGGCGTTAATTGAATTCGTGAATATCCACTTCCGATACGTTGCAAACAGTATATAATGAATTTCAAATTATTCACCAAACAAAGGGTGAAGATTTTACTCCTTGAGATTGGACTTTTACTTTTGATAAAAGCACTTTGCATATATTTCTGTACTTGCAATATTTTATTCTAACTGTTCTAACAATGAACAATCACTCTAAAAGGTGTGAAAAAAATTAATAGTATGAAATTTGGGTTGAAATATTTGGAGTAGAATATCAAGGTTCTTATTGTATCAGATTCATATATTTTTTATGGCATTTTAGAACTGTAGAACAGCCGATGATCCACCTATACTACACAAAAATATTCAACAACCCTTAATCGAGTCATCTATTCCAGCAGTCCATCAACAAAGAGAAGGGAATGCGAATATCGCATATGAAAATACTGTAAGTAATCGATGTAATCAATGTAATCATGAAAAAAATGGAGTTTATAAAAGGCGTTACAATGACTGCGGGAGAATACTGCTATCAATCTCATCATTTCTGGTTATGCATTTGTCAGTGCAAATCAATTTGATTTACAGGGTTTCAAAAACTTTTTGAAGAATGATGCCGACGGTAAACTTATATTGAAATCATACTTCGATCATAATAATTCATTCATAAGAAAAACAAGACCATTGTTATGTCGTGTCATAATCCGACGGGAAAAAAATAATATTTTGAAAGACCTTCCCGTTGGAGAACAGTGATGTCTTCAAATAATTGTGATTGGTTTGATATGTTCAATTTTGAAAAATTCTATCCCTACACAGAATTTCTCCCAGTCTTCTTATTGCATTAGCTCGTGAGATAGAAACATTATTCAAGGGAGAATGTGCTGCTACATATTATGTACTTTTTAGAGTAGAGAATGGCCATCGAACTGAACCTAGTGGTAAACTATGGTTCCGTTACAGCTACTTGAAAATATCTTTGAGAGATCACGGCCTCTCATCTAAGTCAATTAAAACTGATGGAAATGAGATGACATTACCACTTATCTCTGATGATGGTGTATATTATAGGATATTTCATGGATTTTCTTATCGTTTCATGATTGATTTGGAGACGTATATATATTGTTAATTTCATTGAATTCAACCATTGAATTCCATATGGCTTCAATAGAGGATCAGAAGATTTTATGGTTGAAAACCAATACAGAACCTGCAGAAGTGGTTCGCCAATATTGGAGGAAAACGTAGAGAAGAAGATCATTACTTGTCCATCGACTCAACATTCATGAATATTTCTCAAACTTTTTACCTCTTAGGTGCCAACTGGGAGTAGATTTGGTGAAAATAATTCCATAAATTTTTCAGTTAAACGAAGATTTCGAGATTTTGTACGCTGGAAAAGGTTCACTTTTATCCAGTAGGTGGCCTATAATCAGGGAAGTATTGGAACGTGAAATACAAAAAAAACAGTTCTCAGGGGATAATGACAAAGTATTGAAGCATGTGTTACCTGCTGTGAAAGATGGTATGTTCATTAAACTATTCAAATCATAAGTAGTAGTTCTTTAAATAAACGGCGATTTGGAATCTTGATTTGGATAATTTTCAGAACAAAAAGATGGGATTATCCTCATGTTATTACCTGCTCTCATCGAACCTCTAAAAGTTGCTCGTAAAAGAAAACAACAAGAGGAAAATCCAAATAATTTGAAAGAAAAAACCACGGTTCAAACAAGACGAAATTGCTTTGTACTGCACTTTCAGGTTTGTGTACTGAATTCTCTTCCATCAATCAATCGGAAATGAATTGAGATTGATAGAAGTTCAATGTACGGAATTTGTGTTCCATTTTTCTATTAGCGCACTGATCATTATCAATTTATTGATTTGAAAACATTTATATTTGAATTTTCATTTCCTTGAATTTTCAGAACGCTACAGATGTAGACGCAACAATAGAACGCGTGGAAACTGATCTTGCTGAAAGAAGTGAAAGCTTCCAGCCATGTGTCATCATTATTGGACCTCTGGAAAATGTGCGTCAAACTTTCGTTATAATGAACGACATTTTGTACGAAGCGAAGAGAATATTTTTCGTGATAGACTGTGAATATCCATTTCATGCTTATACATTATGGATGTTCTTTCAAAAAGCTGCTATGATATTGACGTTACTGGTGATGAAGTAGGGGGATCGGTTCAGATTTTAATCGGACTAGTACAACATAATTTGCCAGCTATTCCTATCGGAAAGTAAGAGTAGTGAGCTGTTTCATTTCGTAATTCACTATAAAATTGTTGAAAGTTTTGGATATACTGAAATTGAAGTGAAATCTGAATATACTGATATTCAGTTTTCATCTTATGAAAAAATATTTATATATTTTCTCCCAAAGTATTTCATTTTCCATTTGTTCATCCATATTTATCTCAGATGTATAAATGTTCTGAATTTGTTCTTGTATTGCAGATCATAAGTCATATATACAACACGTACAAATGTCTCACTCAAACCTGAATAATTTTCAATGTAATGACAATTGTAGAGCGTCTTTTTCAACACTTCGTTCATTTGTGACACACAGACGGACAATACATGAGTCAAAAAAATGTGTAAATCAATCGTTCTCATCAATTGAAAATTCAGACGCCAAAATCCACAATGAAAATTATTTCAATGTAGATTTTGATTCTAGCGACTCAGAAACTGAAAGTATATTTGGAAATGAATTTTCTGATGATGACATTAATCATGATGTAAACTTTGAAAATGAGACCAAAAAGCCACAGTGTAATGAGGAAAACGATCTGTATACCGATGCCCTTAAGTTCCTTAGTAAATTATACAGTTTTTCAGACATTCCTCGAAAAAGGGCCAATGATATTATTGCGAACGTTCATGATTAAATTGAGAATATAGTGGCTTGTGTCAAAAGTGATGTAATGAATCTTATCCAATCTCCGAATACCAATGAAAATTTGAATAGCAGAATATCAGATCTGTTTAAAGACTCATATAATCATTTAGACCACCTACTAACAGAACATTTGAGATTCATACAATTTAAAAATCGAGACACATTCATAGTTCCTGAAAATTACATCATTGGAGAAAGGACAGAATATGTTACAAAAAATGAAATATCTCATCTGAAAAAAGTTCCTGTGGTGGCACAATTTGTTCCTATCAGGCAGGTATTCAAAAAGTATTTCGGATTACCAGGGATTTTTGATAGGACACTTTTTGATAAAGCACTTGAAAAATCATGTGGAAATTATAGAAAACTTCGTGCAAAGCAAATTATGGGAAGAAAAATCGCTTCTCCATAGAGAGAAAATTGTGATGCCACTGTTCCTATACTTTGATGATTACGAATGTAACAACCCTTCAGGCAGTCATAGAGGGACCAACAAGTGTGGTGCAATTTATCTGAATATTCCATGTTTACCACCTGATATGGTTTCGAAGATTGAGAATATATTCTTGTTTGTACTGTTTAATACATTAGATAGGAAATTGTGTAGGGATGAATATATTTTCGGAAGAATATCGGAAGAAATGAACTTTCTGGCTCACGAAGGAATTGGTATAAAATTGCATGATGGAGAAAAACAAATTTATTTTGTATTGTGTCTCATCTTGGGTGATAATTTAGGGTTACATTCTATTCTTAGATATTTGGAGAGTTTCAGAGCATCCACTTTTTGTAGGTTTTGTCTCACACAAAATAAGGATATCAATAAGGTCATTGATATAATGGATTGTCAAATACGTACCAAAGAAAATTATGAGGGAGGTCTATCACAAAAAAATCTAAAATTATCAGGAATCCAAGAAGAGTGTGTTTTCAGCAAATTAAACGGATTCCATGTTATACGCAAGTTTAGCGTTGATATCATGCACGATATCCTTGAAGGGATATGCAGATATGATCTCGCATTTTTACTGCATAAATACATTTTTGAACAGAAACTATTCACTTTAAACCATTTAAGTTCAAGAATAAAAGGTTTCCATTATGGCGGCAATAAGAACACGAATAAGCCTTCGGAAATTGTAGAGGTACACTTGAAAAACAAATGTATCATCATGTCTTCAAGCGAGACGGTACAAAATATGAATCTTATTATTGGAGATTCAATACCACCTGATAATAAATACTGGCAACTATTATTAGGTTTACAGGATCTTACAAATTTAGTTTTTAGTCCGATTATAACGGAAGAAACGCATCAAATATTACGATTTGTCGTTCAAGAATATCTGCAAACCTTGAAGGGATGCGAAGCTCCTTTGAAACCGAAGCACCATTTTTTTGTGCATTATTCACGAATTTGTTGGACCACTTTGCAAAATTTCGTCGATGCGTTTCGAGGGAAAACACCAAGGAGGCAAATCAATTGCCCGATCAGCAGTTAGCTGATTTCATCAGCCGTTAGCTGATGTGAATATTTGCAGAACAATTGCAATAAAACATCAGCTACGTTTGAATTTTCGCTTCTTATTCTACAATGAGTCGAAAGTTTTATTTACGACCGGTCCAAGGAAATTTGTTGCTTTGAATGACTTAGAAAATGTCGAGGACTTTTCAACCGAATTGTTCAAAGATATTCCAGAATATATTTGCATTACGAAATGGATTAAATATAAGGGGAAACAAATGAATAGAAATACTGTAATCACAATTTCTGAAGAGAATGGTGCAGTTTTTTTTATCATACAAACCATGATAATTCTGAATGAAAATACATTCTTTATAGTGGCGAAAAAATTACGTGATGTATACTTCATTGAATATTTACGTGCATGCAGAATTTATGACATGAATGATTATTCTTGGTGTATTCTATCTATTGAGGAGATTGGAAGTTGTATTGTTAGTTACATCAACAGCCTCAGTGATGGGTATGATTATATCTCAAAATTATGGTTCTAACAAGGAATATATATACATATTTTCATTTCTAATCAATCGATTATAAACCATCGGATGTTTTGCAATAACAAAACTCAATCAGAATTCAATTATCAATTATTATTGAGTTTTGAATCCATAATGTTGGGGAGAAAAAATAAAACACACAAACAAGTGCATAGGAAAACCTCGAGATACTCATTGTTCCTAAAATACGCTGTGAATAATTAAGTAGAAAAATTATGATAGGGTGATGAGAATACTGTTTTGGGATCATTTGAATATTTAATGGAATCTCAATGTGTTGATCCACGTTAATATATCGATAGACAAATTTATTTAGTGATAATGAATAGGAGGTATGATAGATGCGAGAGAAATTTATCTTAATTCAATTCAACTTCCCAGTTCCCAATGATGAATAAGAAATAATAATGAACCTCCACCCCTAATAGTTTATAAATTTTTTGTAATAAGGAGATTTGATGAATGTTGATAATTATATTTTGTCAAAATAAAATTATTGTACTAAAAACAGTATCAGATTCATTTCATCAAAATATAAAATTTGTATTGAGCACAGGTGTGTCTAGGGTAGTCAAATTGTTGGTGCCAGTTACTTTTTTTTGCAAGACAGCACATTGTATATATTTTTTCTAGATATTCTTTTTTGTCTCTAGATAATATTGTTATGGAAAGAAATCAATCTTAGACTCCCACGACACCCACAATAGACACGCCTATGTTATTGAGAATAAGTATTAGGTGTACAAATAAGTTTCCGCGGTTTTTTATAAAAAATTAGGAATTTATTGTAAAGGAAAAGTACATTACGTTTTATTCAAAGTATTTTTCATCATTTGCCACTACTTTTCCCCATCTTTCTGGCAACATTCGGATACCCCGTCGAAAAAACTCTTCATCTTTTGACGCTATCCACAAATCTACCCAATTTTTGGTGTCTTCATATGATGTGAAGCGCTGCTCAGACAGACCATGTGCCATCGACCGGAACAGGTGATAATCAGAAGGGGCTAAGTCTGGTGAATACGGCGGGTGGGGTAAAACTTCCCAGTTGAGTGTTTCCAAGTATGTTTTTACCGGCGCCGCAACATGTGGACGAGCATTATCGTGTAAAAGAATAATTTTGTCGTGTCTGGAGTAGTAATGGGCGCGTTTTTCCTTAAGTGCCCGACTCAATCTCATCAATTGTGTTCGGTAGAGAGCTCCAGTAATGGTTTCGCTTGGTTTCAGCAATTCATAATACACGACACCAAGCTGATCCCACCAAATGCACAGCATGAGTTTTTTTCCATGAATATTCGGCTTAGCTGTCGATGTTGATGGTTCGCCGGGCTTAACCCATGACTTTCTCTTCTTTGGATTATCGTAGTGAATCCATTTTTCGTCACCAGTGACTATACGATGCAAAAACTCTTCTTTTTTATTCCTGGCAAGCAGCGTTTCACTCATGCATAATCGGCGTTCAACGTCTCTCGGCTTTAGTTCATATGGAACCCAATTTCCTTGTTTTTGAATCATTCCTAACGATTTTAAACGATGTGAAATTGCTTGTTAAGTCACTTGTAGAGTAAGTGCAAGTTCTTTTTGCGTTTGGGACGAATCTTCCTCCAATAGTACTTCTAATTCCATGTCTTCGTACACTTTCGGCCTTCCACTGCGTTCTTTGTCTTTAACGTCAAACTCACCGTTCTTAAACTTTTGAAACCATTCCTGACAACTTCTCTCACTTAAAGCAGCTTCACCATATGCTTCTAGAAGCAATCGATGCGCCTCAGCTGCAGATTTTTCCACATTAAAGAAGTAAATCAAAAGTTCCCGCAAATGATGCTTATTCGGAATAAAACTTGACATTTTTGCACGAAAAAAATTACGTGATGCTGATACGGAATCACTAGTACTTTAAGGTTATGGTGTTGCCAGATGACTAAACTTGGGATATTACGTTTTACATCTGACAATTTCTCCATAACCTTCTGGTGGGGCCATCTTTTGACAAACCGCGGAAACTTATTTGTACACCTAATATATTTTTCTCTCAACCTATGAACATTCAATATCGACTATTTAGTTAGGTTGTGTGAAAAATATATCATGAATACCGTCAGTGGTTCATAATATACCTTCAACCCAGTCAGTTTTCCCCGTGTATATCGACTGGTTTACAATTCTGAATTTTCGTTCAAATTTCCATGATGAAGACATGCAGAATCCCATTCACGAATAATTGTGATTTACTATACAATAATTTCTTATATTATGAAATTAAATTTTATTCGAATGGATGTGTGTTCAGTTCTATAATAATATTTCAATTTAACATGTATTTTTGGTCCTCTAGTTCCTTCAAATCCTGACACATATGACGAGGACGAATCATTCTCGCGACCGGCATTTCTATGTGTATCTTAATATATATAATAGGGTTTCAACCAAGGTAGTCACTATAGCGTGCGTTATACTATATTATACTATTCTACGTTAGGTTAGGTTAAGTTAAGTTATCTGCCGTTCATATACACGATCTCTATGTATAATCCGGTCTGCATTGTTCAACAAATATATATCCAATTATTTATGTAAAAAAGCGAACAGACATGTATGAGATGTGGATGTGTTAAATTCCATTACGTTCTGAATCATCCAGACAATATAAATTTTTTTCCAGCGTTCAACTCCACTCCAAATGTCCGACAGTTCCAGACAAAAAATTTTTTGTCAGGTTCCCAGTCGGTTTTTGTCCCGTACAATTCCAGACGATACTGACAAAATATATTTCAGCCACCCCTGACGGGCTCGGCACTTGCTTGGTATGTCCGAAAAATCCAGATAAAAATATTTTTATCAGGTTTTGTCAGGTTTTCAGTCGGTTTTTGTCCCGTACAATTCCAGACGATACTGACAAAATATTTTGTGATAGTTTTTCTCCGGTTTGACATGCTGTGTGGATCGAATAGAAACTGCATGAAATACTCGATGATTTTTTCGGGCGGATAGTGACTGGTTTTTCGGCGTGTGAAATCAGGCAAAAAATATTTTGTCCGCTATTGACCGGTTTTCCGTACTGTAAGATACAGCTTGGATGAAATACTCGAGGGTAGTTTCCGGCGGATTGTGACTGGTTTTTCGGCTTGTGAAATCCAAGTGAGACCAGGCAAAAAATATTTTGTCCGCTATTGACCGGTGTTCCATTCTGTGAAATACAGCTTGGATGAAGTATTCGAAGATACTTTCCGTCGGATTAAGGCTGTTTTTTCGGCTTGTGAAATCCGGATGAGATCAATCGAGGAATATTTTTTCCGAAATCGACCGGTTGTTCATACTGCAAGATACAGTTTGGGTAAGATATTCGAGGATATTGTCCGTCGGATTGTGACTGGTTGTTCGGCCCGTGCAGTCCGGGTGAGATCAAAGAAAAAATATTATCAAAAATATTCTGTCCGGAATTGACCGGTTTTCTATACCCCTGGTAGAAATTCTCGCTAGTAAACCATAAGGCACTAATCAGTTCATCCTTTTTACTGGTGAGGCACTAATCGGGAAAACTTACAAGTAACTGATGAGGGATGTAACACTCGCACCAACGAGGGACTAATCAGGTAAACTAAGCAGACACTAGAAAGTAACTGATGAGGCACTTGCCAGTAACTGACGAGGAATTTTTTGGAATAAATATGACTCTCTAAATTTCTTGGAGTGGAATAGCACTCTTGAAAAATATGTATTTCAGGGGGAAAAAAATCTGTCACAGATTTTAGTTATTTTTGTAAAAGAAAATAAAAATAATTTATTTTTATCTTTTCACCAACATCCCCGAACTCCGCAACATTCTGTAATTGCTCGTTGTACTGATGGAAATTTATTATGCACCTTCGAGGATTCGAACCGCTGTAATCAACCTACCTGAACGAGAACCTACATAACCTATGCCTAAACGACCTGAGCTAAACCGACACTTGCGTCTGTGGTAGACAAAGTTGCAACAAGTGTTCCTGGAGTACCTCGGTTGATTTCCTGTAGAACGATGTGTTACAATAATAATCAAATCAGACTCGATACATTTTTGAATCATTATAATATTAGGGATAAATATAGCGAAGTATTGAAAATTCTGTGATGATGTGCCAGTGAATAGAATTTGATTCCGACGTTGACAAATTTCCAATCCGTGTAATTTTCTAACCTCAAAATTTTTGAATCACATATACTTATATGATATATGTACTGTGAGAGGTTATATAAATTTCTCAATAAAATGAATTGAACTTACAATTATTGATGTATAATTTCATTTGAAGTGAATTGTGAATTTGGAAGTGAATTTAATTCAATGTATATTAAATCGACGCTCAAAGTTTCTATTTTTTGCAATGCTTTGGTTTGAGTCTGTATCCAAATTTTGGTTTACTTTCAAGATCATTATTTCATTCTCTTGGAGACTTACAGAATTTCCTTATTGAAAGTGATTGTGCTGATTTGGAATACCTTCAGTTCTGTATGATACTAATGATTGATAATCCTAGGTGTCATTAGTCAATACCGCATATCTGAGTCACTGTGTTTGATACCATGTATTGATAAACAATAGTGAGTATACCCTGTAACAATAAACAATACTGGATATAGTTGATAAATACCATGTATCGATGAACAATATTGGATGTAGTTGATCGATGCCATGTATTCATGAACAATATTGGATACAGTTGGTCTATGCCATGGATCGATGAATAAAATTGGATATAGTTGATTGAGAATTTCAAAATTTAGGATTATTTCGATTCAGTTTTATCATACTTAATGTTTTATTTTTTCATTTATGAAGATTTAATATAAATATCTTGGATTATTCAATATGGTTATAGCAAATATTAATATGAATCTTATAAAATTATCCAATACGATTGGAGCGGATATTAATATAAATATTGTGAGAGTATTTAGTATTATTAAAGCAAATATATTACAATAAATTGAAAATTACATACATAGACAAATTTTTTTTTCATTTGTACCATTTATTATCAGGAATGAGAAGCTCCCAGTGATTAAATACATATCAAATTCCCACAAATATGGGATGACGTAGTGATTTCAAGTACACAAAAGCGACAATTAACTCGATTATCCTCAAGTACTCAGGAAAGTTTCTATTCCCCGATGATTTAAGAGTACTCGAAAATTCTTCAGTTAGCTCGATCATTCCCGATTATTCGAAAACTTCGGGCAACTCAGAAATTGTCGAATACTCGAAAATTTTGGGTGATCCAACAATTCTCGGATACTCAAAAACTTCGGGCAATTCAATTATTTCCGGGTACTCGGAAACTTCGGGTAACCCGACCATTTTAAGGTACTCGAAAATCTCGGGTAACCCGACCGTTTTCGGGTACTCAAAAATTTCGGGTAACCCGACCGTTTTCGGGTACTCGAAAATTTCGGGTAACTCGGCCATTCTCGTGTACCCGAAAGTTTCGAGCACTCGACCCGACACTCACATCAATAAACCCGATCCGACAAAAACTAATACTCGCGCATCCCTACCGGATAGTAAGACCCGAGGCCTCAAAGATCGCCTTATAGACGTAGATCAAATTTATGAGTATTCGAACGTTTCAAGAACCTTTACAAAACGCATATTAAACTAAAGTAAATTTAACATTCACCTGAAGAGCTTGTTGTGTCGTCTTAGGGCATTGAATAAACAATTCTTACAAATATATTTCGTTCAGAATTGACGGGTTTTGTGCATCGTGGATGCAGTTAAGAGCCGTGCAAGGTATTTTTCCACGTATACATTATTCCAAGGTAACTAATTTTCCATCCTGCCAAATCAAAACAGCGAGGTGAGCAAGATGAAGAAAGATTGTTTCAGTTATGATCCTTTCTCCGAACTACCTTGTACTTATATTAGGAGCTGCGTAAATTGATATTTATGCAGTTGTTGATGTATGGGTGTAATATTGTTTGATGGAAAAGGTAATCGAAACAGTGTTTTTCCAACTCAATCACATTGAGGTGATACTAGCGGCGTGGCAGCAGCCAAATCATTCATGAGAAACTACGAGCAAACGCTTCAATTTAATCAAAATATCGCTCTGTACAGCATTTCTACTTGAATCAGAGAAGTGCTGTACAGAGCGACATTTTGATTAAATTGAATAATAAACGATTTGGCTGCTGCCATGCCGCTAGTATCACCTTAATGCATTGAATAGCCTAGCGAACATTCGGAAATCTTTGAAAAGTCTTGCCAAGATTTCCTTAAGGTCTTATAGAAATCTTGGTAAAACATCTTGAAGATATGTGAATGTTAGCTGGGAGGATCATATCAAAAATATTGTTGGAAGCATTTTGTCCGGGATTCAATATACTCCTTGACGCTAGGAATAGTGGTTGGCGACTCAACACATTCATCCAGAATTTGAGTTGATAAGTTGCTTTTGAATTCAAAATTTTCAGTAGAATTATATCACAGCACCCGAACGTTGTTTTTGCGTTTCTTAGCTTTTAAAAATTTCACTCCCATGGCCGTGTCCTGTCATGATTATGGACCGTTAATGAGATCGTTTGACATGACCACGCTTGAAGCTCGTAGATTGGTTGACGATCTCGTTTTCATTTTCAAAATCATTAATGGTCAAATCAGCTGTCCTGAACTACTCTCTCTTTTAAACTTCAATGTACCATCTAGAACTCTACGAAAGCCTTCGCTTTTCAATATTCCGATGTTCACTTCACATTATTTTTATTCTGATCCAGTCAACCGCATCTGTTGCTTGGCAAACTCATATAAAGATGATCTTGATTTCTTTTCGGGGTCAGTATCAATCTTTAAAAAATCGGCCCAGAAGGCTTTCTCTAAGAAGAGTGTGAGATTATAATTTATGTATTATTCCATATCTATACTTTAAGGTTCGTGATAATTTACACCGTGTCTTATTGTAATTTACTTTTTAGTACTTTATTTGAAAATTTTCTTTTGTTAACCGCCATGATATTGTTTACATACTTTTGTACCTAAAGGGCGTCTTAGTCCGTAAAATAAATCAAATCAAAATCAAAATATACTATGAACATTGATAGTGTATCTGGATGTTTCGTAGATTAAAAATGAGGCAGCAAAATTTGTAGACTTGGAATTTATTGAAAAAGTACAATAATTGAAAATGAAATTCCACCAGTGATCAACATTTTTAAAACTACGTTTGTGCGCATAAAGACAATTAAGAACAAGGAAATTGTCGATCACAATTTCATTACAAAAAGTGATGACAAATCAAATGAAATTGTCGTGAAACAGTCGTATGGCTAATTTTACGCAACAAAAATAAACTGCACAAATTATTCGAGTGATAATGGAAAATGAACATATAATCGTGTTGATTCTTAATAATTATAATATCAAATTCTTCGCGGACATCAATATAAAAGTAGTAATATTTAAAATAATGTTTTGGAACAGTATATCCAAACCTTGAATAAAGAATACGAGAGCTCTCAATCATGTTGCAGAGATTTCTTCAAAAAAATGCAGTATTATTAAAATACTTTCAAGAGTATATCTTTCATTCATTTATCTCCGGAGAGAATAAATAATAACGTAGAGAAAAAACGAACATAAAATCAGGTTGATATTCGATGATCACAATATAAGATTCTTCGTGAATGTAAATATGAAGTAAGAATATTCGAAATAATGTGATAACACAATATATCCAAAATGTGGATAAAAGATGTGAGGATATGAAATTATGCTCAACGAATTTAAAAGAAGACTCGCAATATCATCGAAACTTTTTGAAAAATATATGCTTCTATCGCTTTTGAAGAGAATAAAGAATAAAGTAAATGAAAATCAAACATGAAATCAAGTTATTACTTAATGGTTACAATGTCATATTCACGAACAGGGATAGAATTCTTGGAGAGCTTTTTTCGAACTGATGAATTCATCAAGAATTCTGAAAGTATTCTATTTCACTGACATTAACGAGTTCTTCGAGAGCACTGAAACAATTCGACCAACGATTCAGAAGGATTCGTTAATGTCAGTAAAATAGAGCACTTTCAAAATTCTTGATGAATCCATTAGTTCGAAAAGAGTTCTCCAAGAATTCTATCCACGTTCGTGAGAAAGAACTCTTCATGTGCTATCTGAGTATGAATACATTTTTTTGCTGCATCATCTAAATTTTAGTTACGGCAGCTAGGTCATTTGTCTCAATGTAGAGCAAATATGGCAAAAATAATATGCCTATATATCAATACCCACGTTCTAAGACGTCGTATCCCACCAAATTTGAGAAATCCATTTTTCTTCATAAATGACATCATAGATGTCCTGTGCATCTGTTGGTCAAGGTCCCTGAAGAATTTTCAAAAAGTGGGATACGACGTCTCAGAACGTGGGTATCGATATAGAACATGCAATAATATGAATCCCATAAACACAGAATTCGTGAGAGGATGCTTAAAGAACTCTTTAAAAACTGTAGAATTCAAAATGAGTTCCCTGAAGAATGTTTTCACGAACTCTGTGTTATATGGAATCCCAGCCAGAAAGCCAATGTCGATATCGTATCATTTCGATATCAAACTCTTAAATTTCAACAAGATTTCGAGGCGCCGATTGATATCGAAACGATTTTCATTTCTGGCTGGGATGGCACATTCGCGGTCATTTGCATCTTTCTTCCACATTCTTGCTAAGTGGAAATATTTTTGAATATTCCTGGTTATAATAATCCTGGTTATGGTAATTCGATGGAATCCAATAGAAATCGATTCGAAATGAATAGGAATTTATCAGAATCTCTTTTCTATAGGATTTAATCGAGGATATACCAATAGGAAAATCTGCATTTTACTGGAATTATAAGAGATATCTGATTGGATGAATCAAATTTTTTTTCCATTCCATGGGGAAAACGGTTTTTATTGGAATTTTTCATAACCTCAATTTATTGGAACTAATGGGAATATTGGTGAAATTCAATAAGTAATGGGTTTCTTATGGGAGATTTCTGACTTCATTTCAGAATGTATGAATTTTATTGATCAATGAGTATTAGTTGGATTATTTCAACATTCAAATTTATTGGGAATAATAGGAAAGTTTACAGATCCTAGTATTCTAAAACTATGTATCAACAATAACCAATTTAATTTTAGAATTTCTTTCATTGCAACAAACCATTGGTTTTCATCAAAACTTCCGATGACCGCGATGTATTGGAACTAATGGGAAAGTTGATAGAATTGGAGACTATAATCATAAAATACTCAAATGAATCAAACTAAACAGATAAAAGTGGTTCTTTGAATTTAAGAAATTTTTATTCGAATAGGGCGAAATAAATATTCCTTTGACTGAAATCAACATTTTTTTAGTTCAACAAAATTTATTATTTGCTTCTTGTTCCAAAGCATATATTTGTTTGTGTCGAAAAAATATTTCTTTCCGTTAAGCAAATATTTATTTCGCCCTGTCCAAATAACAATTTCTTGAATTCTAAGAAACACTTATATCTGTGTAGAAAATATTTTCTTGATACCAATAGAATTTGTATTATTGATAAAATAACCATTAAATCCCACTGAAAAATATTTCACTGGTATCACTTAGGATATTAATGATCAATAAAATACTGATTAAATCCAATTCAAAAATATTTCATTGGTATGAATCGGAATTTTTATTGATCATAAAATACCGATTGAATCCAATTGGAAAATATTTTATCGGTATCAGTGGGGAATTTCCGATGCAGAAACTCAATTCATTCCAATAAAACTTTTCTCGTCGGATTTGATCGGAATTTTGAATAATTATAAAATACCGATTGAATCCGATTAAAGAGTTGAAAATGAGAAATTTCCGATGTAGAAACTCAATTATCCCCTTCCGATAGAATTTTTTTAATCGAATTGAATCGGATTTCTTCAACCAGGAAACCGAGGCTGGCGGTAAACATTCCAAGCAACATAACATCCTGGTTCTCATAGCAATTCATAAGAAAATATTCTTATTATGAAACATTATGGATTTGAAACAGGATATTTATAAGTAAATCACGAAGTCCTATGAATTTTTGTTTATGATTCATCAGGAATATTTATGAATATTATGAATATATATATTCATAAGTATTCATGATGAATCATAAACAAAAATTCATAGGACTTCGTGATTTACTTATGAATATCCTGTTTCAAATCCATAATGTTTCATAATAAGAATATTTTCTTATGAATTGCTATGAGACTTTCAATGCAATGAGAGTGATTTAAATTCTAATTTAATTAATGAAAGTTTTCATTTTAATCACACGAAAACATATAAAATGGATGATATGAAATTGAATAAACTTTCAAATTTATAATTTTAAAAAATTCCCGAATAATCGACGAATTCCCGACAAATTCCCGGGTATTCCCGAAGAATTCCCGGATTTCCCGAATTTCCCGGAGACTGGACACCCTGGTGAATATTTATACAATGTAATAAAATATTGATCATCTTCGTTTGACGTACATTTAAAAATATTGTATCCACCTAAATCCCCATACGTGTGCAAAATATCATGAACATTTCCAATATATGTATGGAATATTGATTCATGTACTTTTATGAATATGGTTCGTATTATATATTTTGAATATTTTATGCATATAGACAATATTACCACACTCATTTCACATATTGTATAGACATTTTGTGCTGTGTGGGTTGTACTTCATCAAAAAACTCGTGACTCGTGTATCCTTCTTTTTTCTCTGTTACTGCAGATGAAAATGGGATTCAACATTGTTGATGAGATAGGGACCTTTTTTTTCGGTCGGTCAAGTACTCCCCGATGCAGGGGCGGCGGGATTTGTTCTCGCCCGGGGCGGCGGATTCCCTGGCGCCGGCCCTGTAAATATGGATTGGATGATGACATATTTTGATAATTTTAACTCACTAGTTATCATCGGGGATCATTAACGAAGCTGTATAACAAATTTCAAGTCATTCCAATGACTTCTCGCTGAGTAATCGCAAAATATAATTCGAATTGTGTTGATTTTGAGGAAATGAAAGTTTTCACTTTTAATTCTTATCTCACAAACTATTGATTGTGAAGAGAAATTTTTCATAAGAAAAATGTGTTTCGATGAGCTCCAACAGGCTATATTTTTTTATTTCTCATTTTGACCAATTTTTTTCCCTCGTTCCGCTGGCCTCCGCTGGAGCGTGTTCGTCTCATGTCGGGTTATTGCATGTAAAGCAGGGTACCCAAGGTCCAACGCATAGAATAAAACCGCGAGCGCCCGCGCCATCTGGGAGTGGAGCGGCATAAAATAGGAACTAATGGTCACATATACATACGCATCCGTGTACATGTATCTCAGTGCCGGTGCCACAATTATCCCGGGCCTCGGTATGAACATTTTTATTTTTTCAATTTTTATAAAAATATAGGATTGAATGGAAATTTTTGGAGACCGCTGCTGTAATGTATGGACTAAACAACAAGGAGTTTTTTCAAACGAGAAATAATGAAGTCGTGATGGTTGAAAAATTCCACCTCGAAATTTTACTAAGTGCTGGAATAAACTGATGGAAAATTAAAAAAATTCATTCACAAATCATATATACCAATCGATTCAGAATCTTTCGAGATGGAAAATGAACAGCACTTTATAGGATGGTTTTTTAAAAAATTCCACCTCGAAATTTTACTAAGTGCTGGAATAAACTGATGGAAAATTAAAATTCATTCACAAATCATATATACCAATCGATTCAGAATCTTTCGAGGTGAAAAATGAACAGCACTTGATAGGATGGTTTTTTAAAAAATTCCACCTCGTAATTTTACCAAGTGCTGGAATAAACTGATGGAAAATTAAAAAAATTCATTCACAAATCATATATACCAATCGATTCAGAATCTTTCGAGATGAAAAATGAACAGCACTCTATAGGATGGTTTTTTAAAAAATTCGCCTCGAAATTTTACCAAGTGCTGGAATAAATTGATGGAAAATTTCAGAAATGTGTTCACATATTATACATACCAAGCGATTCAGAATCCTTCGAAATGAAAAATGAAGAGCACTTTATAGGAACGTTTTTTTTCCGAGTTATATATGCTGGAACTATACAAAAATTCTTTTCATGAAAGTTTAGGTAGTTTTCTGAAACGAATTCAAAATAAAGCATAGAACATGTATTTAGTAATGTCTCAGTATCCTAAAAGAAATTTATTTTGACAAAATCAAACGATTCAATTAAAAAATATACAGATTTACAAGGTGATTGTTTTGTATATACATAATGTTGTATACATGATTGACATACATAAATACATAGATACATACATACAAACATACACATAACCATACATAAATAATCACATATTTTTTTGCACTCTGATATTACTATGAACTATTGGCACGATAGATACTTATAAGGGATAGATTGTCACAAATTATTTAGAAATAACTTCATTGAACTATGCATGTAGTTATAAATAATTATATATGAAAAAATTATCAGCTCCATTTGCAAGAATCAGAATCAATTGAATATTTATATTGTTGCATGTGGGGTAAGGTAGTGAAGAAAATTGCCTGTGCTCGTAATTTGAGAGATGATTTTTCTAACGGTAAGAATCTCACACTCTATTTATAAGTACATGTGTCATTCAATGAAGTTATGTACAAATAGTTTTTGTAATCGAATCGCAGTCAAGTATCCATCATGCCAATTGTCTGAAAGAATGTACTATCATTACCACTTTTATACACCTCTGATGATTTCTCAAACGGTCATCAAGTCACATGGAATGATAGTATTTTCCCAATCAACAATCTGTGTGAAATGGAATAACCAGCCACTTTGTTGAAATAAATGCTTTGCGAATGAGGAGTAGGTATCCACAAAACTCGAGACGATAGAGGAATTGACTTATATATTGAGAGCGCAGTAAGTTTTTTGCACTCTGATATTACTATGAACTATTGGCACGGTAGATACTTATAAGGGATAGATTGTCAAAAATTATTCAGAAACAACTTCATTGAACTATGCATGTAGTTATCAATAATTATATATGAAACAATTATTAGCTCCATTTGCAAGAATCAGATTCAATTGAATATTTATATTGTTGCATGTGGGGTAAGGTAGTGAAGAAAATTGCCTGTGCTTGTAATTTGAGAGATGATTTTTCTAACGTTAAGAATCTCACACTCTATTTATAAGTACATGTGCGATTCAATGAAGTTATGTACAAATATTTTTTGTAATCGAATCGCAGTCAAGTATCCATCATGCCAATTGTCTGAAAGAATGTATTATCATTACCACTTTTATACATCTCTGATGATTTCTCAAACGGTCATCAAGTCACATGGAATGATAGTATTTTCCCAATCAACAATCTGTATGAAATGGCATGACCAGCCACTTTGTTGAAATAAATGCCTTGCGAATAAGAAGTAGGTATCCACAAAACTTGAGACGATAAAGAAATTGATCTATATATTGGGAGCGCTGTGAGTTTCCTTTACTCTGACTACCATGAACCATCCATCGTGCCAATAGTTCATAGTAATATCAGAGTGCAGAAAACTTACTGCGCTCCCAAGCTATAAGTCAATTTCTCTATCGTCTCAAGTTTTGTGGATACCTACTTTATTTGCAAAGCATTTATTTCAACAAAGTGGCTGGTTGTGCCATTTCATACAGATTGTTGATTGGGAAAATACTATCATTCCATGTGACTTGATGACCGTTTGAAAAATCATCAGAGGTGTACAAAAGTGGTAATGATCGTACATTCTTTCAGACAGTTGGCATGATGGATACTTGACTGTGATTTGATTCCAAAAAAATATTTGTTCACAACTTCATTGAATGACACATGTAGTTATAAATAGAGTGTGAGATTCTTACCGTTAGAAAAATCATCTCTCAAATTACAAGCACAGGGAATTTCGTTCACTACTATACCTCACATGCAACAATATAAATATTCAATTGATTCTGATTCTTGTATATACCTTCAATGTTTATTTTTTCATGCATCATCATAATATTTCAAGAAAGAATCCTGACACTTACCGTTGAATGATTGAGGTTCTAAATGTACTGCTTCATCCTTTTGTCCTGGATGGCTGATTCCTCTTGATGATTCTCCAGTTGGAGTCGCAGTGTCATCAACATTTCCTTCTGCGATGCTAATCTCCATGGTGTCTCCCATGTCCATCGCTGTTGATGCCGATGGCAGTGAATGGTCTGCTGGCTGGATTCGCTGTACTCCTATCGTAGGATGAATGGTCTGCGAAGTAGTTGACTGCATTCCGTCTATCCTTTTACGTCTTCCTGCATATTCCTCCTTGTACCTATCCACATATACAGAGGCGTCAATGGGTGCTGAAAGAAATGGAAGAATTGGATTACAAAATTGCATGTGTTATGACTATTTGTTTTTCAAGTCATAATTCAATAAATTTATGCAATTTATTGAACACATGACAAATAAATAATGATTTCATTACCAATTTATTATTATTCATTTATGAATTCACATTCTAGTAAAAATATAAAGACATAAAAAAATGGGGAACATACCTGGTAAGTTTAATGTTGGTATCGCAGACTGTCTCAATCGATGTGCCAAAAGGTATTTCTCCTCGAAATGGGTTGCACACATAGTTCTGAACTGCAACTTGTTGGGAGGAAGATCCATTTGACTACACGTTCAAAATGGACAGATGGATTAGGGAATTTGAAAAATCTCTCCACCTTCCTCGAACAAGTTGCTACAGCACACGTTTTCTTCGACATCTTGTAACCTGGAAATCAAAATGTGTCATAATTATTTTATTCAATTTTATTGACCTGTTTAATGAAAATGAAATATTTTCATATACATAAAGTTTATGTTATGTACTATCATGAAATAATAAATTTACTAACCTGCAAAGTAGAAACAAAGTTGGTCAAATCAGCGGTATTCGTTGATGATTCTCTTTGAAATGATATTTTATTTATTCCTCCGGGTTCACCCTATTCATGCGTACACTTTTCCAGTTTATTATATATTTTATCTTCACACTTTTTCACTTTTAAAACTTGGTGTTGACATACACATCTACTTTATTTAAATACATATACACACCGCAACACGGCGGCCTAAAAATCACACGGGCATATAATTTTGTTGTGTGCACACATATGTACCTATACGCATGTATTAGTGACCACTAGTTCCTATTTCATGCCGCTCCACTCCCAGATGGCGCGGGCGCTCGCGGTTTTATTCTATGCGTTGGACCTTGGGTACCCTGATGTAAAGGCCTAAGCACCCAGGCTACGTAAACGTTTCTGCGTATCCGTTCTTACGTTCACGTACACTGTGAAAAATTATCGGAATCTCCCGATATATATCAACCGGAAAATTCCAATCACTGATTTGGAAATCCATTTCCGATACATTTATATGAAATTTTCCATAAATTTATCTGAAAATTCCAAACTCTATAGGATTTTTTCCAACACTTCACAGTAAATTTCCGGACGAGTTCGGAAAATTCCTAACGCGAGTATGTGTTAATTACACGGAGAAAAAAGATCATGGAATGATCACTAGAAAAGATAGTAAACTGGTGACAACTACGAATTTCTGTACACAGTCGCTAACAGAGACGAGTAATGGTTCCTATTTTGATATACATACTGTATTGTATTTTAGTATACCAAAATAGGAACCATTCTCGTCTCGGTTAGCGACTGTGTAAAGAAATTCGTAGTTGTCACCCGTTTAATATCTTTTCTAGTGATCATTCATGAATCTTTGATCCATGATCTTTTCTCTCCGTGTACTTCACATAAATATACAGGAATTTTCCCATAGAAATTTTTCACAGTGTAGCTTCTGTATGTGGGCTTTGATTGTGAACTCTTTCGTCAAATCATTATGGCTCTCCTCACTCATTATTATTCAATATTCACAAGTAAAGACTGTAACATGGATCGAAGTCCAAAAAAAAACTGATTTTAACGGAAACTATCAAACTACAAATTAAGCGATCTTCCAAATAATATTTCAACAAAACACATATTTTCCAATTACAGGTGAAGTAGGAAAGGAGATGTACATAGTAAACAGGGGCCGACTTCAAGTGGTAGCTGACAACGGGAAGACTGTACTAGCTACTCTGAAGGCGGGCTCCTACTTTGGAGAGATCAGCATTCTCAATATGGGGACTGCAGGTAAAGAGTGCGGTAAATATTCCAAATGGAGACCAGGGATGCCCCCTTCGTTTTTCCAACACGGTCACGTTTTCACGTTTATCCACATTCTCTTATCCACTCATAACCAATGTCAAAATATCTCCACAGTGAGTTTAACAATCGTAGTCATTGAATCGGTATGAGCCGTATCTAAAAACGACATTTCTTTCTCTCACTTTTATCGACAAGTATGGTTACAAAGTTTTTCATACTTTTTACTTTTCTAACTCCAACATATACACACAACACTCTCTTCTTCCCTCTCTCATTTAAGCTTTTGAGATGATTCAATTATTACAATTCATATGAGAATTTCTTCCACATTTTCGACGATCGTGTCATGCATGTACGGGCAAAGTGTTTTTGTAAAATATAGTTCATCAGGGGTGTTCGATTTTATGACTGGATTTTGTGCAATATAACATTCATGTATCCAATTTTCCCTTCATTAATAATATTTCGTAAATGTTTTGAATACAATTCACCTCAACACATGATTTCAAAAGAACATTTCAAATGTAGTTTTCATATGCTCGTATGAATTATTCATGGTAGATTCTCGCAGTACTTCTCCCACTTGTTACACAATAATGTTTGAGAATATTAAAAAAGCTGATTTACTCTAATCATACAAGGAGAAGCCATGAGTTATTTCGAATCTCTACTAGAAATGAAATTTCATGATGAAACTACAAGTGTATGTACAGTAATAAATTTCCCTCAATGACGAGAGCTACAAGAGCATTGAAATCGAATATGACTAGAATAAATATTGGCTCTGTGGTCTAGAATATATCAGCTATTCAATCCGGTAAATTAACTGATAATAGTACGTGATCAACTGGAGGTATGTCAAATATTTGTTCTTCTACACTGCATCGAACATAACCGATTGTCTGAATGTATTCAAAGACCAAGGAATAGAGAACGTTCATCCATCTTCTCCCTCTTTAGAGCACACCAAACAATTTTCATTCTCTCTAAATGATTCGTATTTCAATTTGATACAATTTCTAGCAAGTTCACTTAAGAGAACGTGAAATACATAACGAAACTTTAAAATAAATGTACCATTTTTCAAAGTTCAATTCGATCATCAGTATTGATCAACGTACACAGAGAAAACGAAAGATTAGTGGGTATTTTATCAGATACTACTGCCTCGTGTGATAAAAATAAAAGAAGCGCCTAACACCTTACAGTAACAAATTTTGCGTCATTTTTACCAGAGATGAGTGGAGAGATTGCTAACGTAATACTGAAATCGTGGTATGGTTTTTGGACTAACGACATCATGCGGCAATGATACCAACTAAAAAGTGGAACCACATTGATTGGTTAATTCCATTGGATTTCAGGAATTCCGTTCGATCTGAGCAATCATCAAATATTTATTTGTTAGTTGGTATCATTGCCGCGTGATGTCGCTAGTCCAAAAACCATACCACGATTTCAGTATTACGTTAGCAATCTCTCACTCATCTCTGGTTTTACGCAGTACACATGATTGTGTGAAATATTCTACAATTCTGTGTGTGTTCATTTACTAGGATTGTGTGTTTTTATTCAACACAGTTGTGGAAAATTAATACACATAAGTGTTGAATATTTTTCACAAAAATGTGTATTATGGAAAAGTGACACAAAATTTTGATATGGTCGAAGTTTGAATCGTTTATTGAAACGAATTATTAATGAAATAATGAAATACTCAGTTGTTAAAGACTGAAAACCCTTCGATACATTGTTTGAACGATGTTTCCAGTCCCAAGGAGTGAATTCGAGAAGATAAATAACGATAATTCATCAGATTTTGTGAGTTCGAATTTTCGTTTCGTTTCTTAGAACGATTCAAACTTCAACAACATAAATTTTTTACTGTGTAGACATGAATCAATCGTGTCTCCACACAGACAATATTGTGGAGATATGATTGATTCATGTCTATACATCCACCAATAGTGTTAAGATTATTTTTTTTTCCATAACACCAACCTGTCCGTGTCGAAAAAATAATCACTGATGTTTCGTTGTCTCCGTGTACTCTTTCAACTTCGTTGTATATGAAGATTTCATTGTTCATGTCAAAATGCCACATGATTTCTGGTTAGTGATACATTTTTCTCATTGATTGAAAATGAAAAAATGTGGTGACGAGAAAATAACTAGAACAAAATATCTCTCTCGGATATCCAGAATGATAAATGTTCCGATCCCTTGGTTTACCGAGTGAGTAGGAACACGTGACACATGACCGTGACAAGTATTTCAGTAAAGTCATCATATTGAATTTCAAATGTCTATAGATTGGCAATCGTACTTGGTGAATCGTCTACGTATTCATTTTTGAAACAAAACATCGTTAAAAAGAATCCTACAGAGGATGGATGCAAATATGTTGTGACTGTTCTATGGCTAAGTTCGGAAAGTGTCATCGTAATTAAAGCAATATATCATGCACCCACAACAATGTTCTTGCAGAAAAATAGTTTTCATATGTTTGTAGAAGAAGCCTTAAACGACACAAACTGTATACTTCAAGAAATTCATTGTTTTGCAAGAATGATGAAATTTTTCTGAGATTATCAGAGAAAATTCCTTGATATTCCTGGAAATTTCAGACCTTTTCACTCGCAGTGAAAAATTCTTGCTGAAATAGTGATTTTGAAAAATCTGCTTTGCTGAATTAGCAAAACGTTTGCTGTAACAGCAAAAATTTTGCTTTTCGAGCATAATATTCGCTAATTTAGTAAATTTTCTAGCAGTCTGTATACCTACAATGCCAAATTGCTGGATAAGCAAGCGCTTGCTAAAAGAGCAAGATTTTTGCTGTAAGAGCAAACTTTTTGCTAATTCAACGAAAGGATTTGTCATATAGGCAAAGGAAATTTTGGACATTCGCTATTCCAGCAAATGGTTTTCTCTCAGTGCATGAATTCAGTTCGAGTAATTCTTACAGAGGAAATCTGGTACAGTAACCTCTCGTTATAAGCCATAGCTCAGGGTGAGGGATGAGGATTTCCAAGAAAAAAGGGCACGCAATATTCCCTCACTATTGAACATCTGCTGCATGATGAGTTGTATCTGTGAATTGAAACCGAACGCTCGTTATAAGCAATCGCGTTTTTTCGTTGCTCTAGCATCACACAAATAGAAACAAAATTGATGAAGAATTCATTCCCTCGCCATTTTTCTTTCCATATATTTTCGTTTTATATAAAAAAAATGTTATGTATATGTTCTTTTACATATACTTTCTTTTTTTATTTTCTTTCTCTTGTATCAATATGGAATTTCTGGTATATGTGTTCATTTTACACGGAGAAAAATATATGATTGCAATAACCAATTCGTTGGTTAAATAAGGTCCAACCAATTGATTGGTTATCATGACCAATGATGTGGTTGTAACAACCAATTTCGTTGGTTGCTCCAACTGCATTTTTGACGTGGTCATCATAACCAACAGAATTGATTGAGACACTCACATAATTGGTTGTGACAACCAATTAATTGGCTACACCATATTTAACCAACGAATTGGTTACTGCAACCAACCATTTTTCTCAGTGTAAATACCAAAAGATTTAATGATTTCATATCTTGCAATGAAGTCATATGTATAATAGTATATTGGATATTCATCATTAAAAGAAAAGAATGCATACTTTGTGCCAATTCATACGGAATGATTCCAAGTAACTTCCCACTATTTGCTGCGTTGCTTTTTATTTGAAAATTCATGCTTCTTCGAAAATCATTTTTACTTCTAACATTAAGTCAATTATATATTCCAATTGTGCTCCATTTATCTTAGAATTCTCCATATGAGCATGATTTCAAAAGACAAAGAGCATCATTGAAGAATATAGAGGAACTATGACTGGAAAATAAAATAATTCAGAAAAAAAATCTAACAATACTTCTTAGTTTTTCAATAATATTCAAACAGTTCACATTTTTGTGCAATTCTCCTCAACAAAACTGAAACATTATAAGGGATTGATAAATTTTAGAAACTACTCTATAAAATGGTTAGAGCGAGATTTCATTCTTTAACCAGCCAGAAGTGAGCAAATTTTCTTTCTTGATTGACAGTCTAAGGTATGATGCTAGAAACTCATAATCATTTAAATTCCAGACTGAATTTAAGAGGATACCAGCGTTTACCATCCAAGCACGTTGGTTAGAAAAAGACAAATTTATACGATAGAAAGAGAGGTTCGAAGCACACGTTTGTATCCTCTTAACACTCTAAAAGATTTCATTCAAAGCCAACGTTGCCAGCCTTCTGCCTTTTCCGATGGATCAGCGTATCGCGTAAAGATGTTGTATGGAACAGTGAGTGATACACTGAGAAAAATCTGCATTGTAGAAATCATGTTTCGATATAGTAATGTAGACAGTGAAAAATACATTATTTTGGTTATTATTACCATGAGTTAGGTGATAAATACCATCTTTTTGGTGAATCAAACCGAATGTACGGTGAAATTCAACACTGAAAAGGTACTTTTCACTTTTGAGAGGCTGGCTTCAGTTTTCATTATTTGACGGGTGAAAAATATACGAAATAGAGGTTATTTTCACATTTCATTTTTCTCAATGTAGGAGTTAGAAAAGCAGGAGGCTGGCATCCCTGCTCGAAGCGTACACTGAGAGAAAAAATTTCCGGGAACAATAAAATATTTGGTTGAATCATCATCATCATGAAGTAATCAGTCTTATGACTGGTTTGATGAAATCCTCCAACCCTCTCTATTATCCGGTAACCGCTTAACTTCTGCATATCTACGACAACCCTTATCTTGTATAATTTGCTTCATATAACTTAATCTAGGTGTACCTCTTCGAATTGTACCATTCATTTTTCCTTCCAATATTGTTTTCAATAAGCTATCATGCCTTAATGTGTGACCTATCAGATTGCTTCTTCTTTTCACAACCTGTCTCAAGAGACTTCTTTTTTATTCACCCTCTCAAGTACTTCTTCATTTTTTACTTTCTCTATCCACTTTATTCTAAGCATCCTTCTATAACACCACATTTCAAAAGCTTCGAGTCTGCGTTGGTCCGTTTTTCCAATTGTCCAAGTTCCGCAACCATATAATGCTGTGCTCCAAACGTAACTCTTCAAGAATTTCTTCCTTACTGCTAAGCTAATATTCTCCGAACATAGTAACTGTGTCTTTTGGTGGGAACCCTGTTTCCCTTGTGCTATTCTTGCTCTGATATCTCTTTCACTTTTACCGTTTTCTGTAATTATGCTTTCTAGATATTCAAATTCTTTGACTTGCTGAATTATCTCTGCATTGACCCTCTATTTCTATTATTGCGGTTTGATTCTTATATAATCCATATATTATTCTCCTATCCCTGAAATTAATTCCTACCTTTTTCAAAATCGTAAGCATCTTCTCCCAATCAACATTATCGAATGCTTTTTGTATATCTACAAAACCTATATACACAGACTTTTTTAACTCTAGACTTTTCTCTACTACTGTTCTGAATGCTAATATTGCTTCCCGCGTTCCCTTATTTTCCCTGAAACCAAACTGATCTTCTGCTAATCTACTCTCTATTTTATTCTCTATTCTCCTGTATATGATTTTTGTCAGTATTTTCGAGGCATGTGAAGTTAAACTAATCGTTCTATAGTTCTCGCATTTGTCTGCTCCTTATTTTTTGGGATGGCGACAATTTTATTCTCCTGAAAATCTTTCGGTACTTCGCCTATTTCGTACATATCTCTGACCAATTCGAACAGTGCGTCACGAGTTCTCTGACTGGAGGCTTTGATAAGGTCCGCACTTATGCCATCTGTTCCTGGCGCTTTATTATTTTTCAATTCTTTCAAAGCCCTGTCGAATTCTGATCTCAAAATTGAATCTCCCAATTCTTCTTCATCGATATCTTCCTCCTTCTCTAAAAGTCCTATATGATCGCTCCCTTTATACAGATCTTGCAAATGATTAACCCGTTGTTCTATTTTTTCCTCCGTTCGGATCAATTGTCTCCCTAGAGAGTTTTTAATCTTACTGCTTCTAGATTTCATTTGTTCAAAAAATCCCTTAACCATCCTATATGCTTCATCAATTTTCCCTAAATGTAATCTCACTTCTATATCTTGACATTTTCCCTCCAACCATTGCACTTTTGCTTTCCTTGATTCTCTGATTATTTTATTCCTCAGTGCCTTGTATGTCTGCTGGTCTTGTTCACTATTCTTATTCTTCTATTTCCTCCTTTTATTAATTAAATCGAGGATTTCTTCCGTTATCCATGGTTTCTTAGGCTCTAACCCATCGTTCTTCGGAATTTCATCTGCACATTGCTCTATGTTCCCCTCCATATTTGTCCATCTACTCTCTATTTCCAAGTATTTCTCTTGTCGATCCTCCAATTTTCCGTCCAACATCACTTTGAATGCCTCCTGTTTTTTTCCTTGTTTGAGATTCTTCAAATTCCATCTTTTTTGCATTTTCCTTTTCTTTTTCAGAGCTTTGAATTTCAGAGAACATTTCATCAGTAACATATTGTGATCACTATCTATATCCGCGCCTGGATAAGTTTTGTAGCTTTTCACTTGGTTTCTAAATCTTTGTTTTACTAATATGTAATCAATTTGATATGTTGCTGTATCTCCTGGCATTTTCCAAGTATAGATTCTTCTTGGATGATTTTTGAACAATGTGTTGTTAATAACCATTTTATGGCTTTCACAGAATTCGATTAAACGTTGTCCTCTTTCATTTCTTTTTCCTAACGCAAAATCTCCTGTTATGTTGCCCTCTTTTCCTTGCCCTACTACCGCATTCCAGTCGCCTACGATCATTAAATTTTCTTCTCCCTCTACATATTCTATCACTTCTTCTATTTCATCGTACGTGTTTTCGATATCTGCCTCTGAGTATGCAGATGTGGACATGTATACTTGAACTATAACAGTGTCCACCGGTTTTGTTCTAACTCTGACCATCATTATGCGTTTGCTATGTTGCAAATAATTTTCTATCCTATTCCCTACCCTTTTATGCATTATAATTCCCACACCTGCTTGACCATTCTTTGATCCTGTATGAATGATTCTATAATCCCCACTCCAGAAATCCCCTTCTTGCGGCCATCTCATTTCACTAATTCCCATTACATCGATACCTAACCTCTTCATTTCTAATTCCAAATTTTCTAATTTTCCTGTTTGTCTCAGTGATCTAACATTCCACGCTCCGACTCGAAGAATGTTCTCTTTCTTCCCCATCCTCTTTGGTTTTCTGTCTTGTTTGATGAGGCTCTCTCGAGTAGCCTCCACCCGGAGATCCGAACGGGAGGCTATTTTACCTCCGGAATATTTTACCCGAGAGAACGCCATCATGTTGTTGCTTTTTTTTCAATAAATTAAAATTCAGAATTCTAGGTTTGGAGAAAAGATTTCATTTCCTCGGGAATATTAAAAGATATCAAGGAAGGTAGTTTCCCCTTGCTTTCCTTCCGTTTCCGCCGATGTTCCTGGCGTTGGGATGATTTAGTTCCTCTCAGTTTGTATTCTCCCCCTCGAGTAGTTTATTCCACCCGAAAAAGAGACCCAAATCTGAGATACTTATCCTCCCCACCACGTAAAGGAAGCAGATACTACCAAGGATGGATAAAAAGGATATCAAGGACAGGTATCAAGAATATCCCCCTGGAAGACCCGCAATCATCCCACGGGGAGATTTTGGTTGAATAGTCGCCATAAAATACTTAATTAATTTGAATCAACTTTCATTGCCTCGATTAAATATTTATTCAATTAAACAAATATTTAATTTGCTATGAAATATTTCATCAATGAAAACGGTTATTTAATTGACAATATGAAAGTTTATCCAAATCGATTAAGTATTTTATGACGACTATTCAACTGAATATTTTATTGTTCCCGGAAATTTTTTCTCTCAGTGTATAATCTCACTTCCGAGACTGAAGTACAATGAAACAAGTGATTTTCCACTCTTCCAAATTCAGAGGGGAAAGAGTAAAATTCCGTGCTCGACTTTGAGATATGTCATATTTTGTTCAACTGTTGTTATAACAACATATATGTATTAATAATTTTCCATTTCTTACGAGTAAAAAATTCAACCGTGTGAGCATTTCTCACGAGTAAAACCTGAACAGTTTTATATTTACTGAAAAAACTACAAAATATCCTTAGATTCTCTTCAATATTACTATATTTCTCAGCCTCATTTTCCCCGTGTAATACTGCAATTCTAATTTTAATTTTAATTTATTGAAAAAAAAGCAACAACAACATGATGGCGTTCTCTCGGGTAAAATATTCCGGAGGTAAAAAAACCTCCCGTTCGGATCTCCGGGTGGAGGCTGCTCGGGAGAGCCTCATCAAACAAGACAGAAAACCGAAGACGATAGGGAAGAAAGAGAACATTCTTCGAGTCGTAGGATGGAATGTTAGATCACTGAAAATACTGCAATTTCAGCAGCAAACCCGGTTTTAAAAAAAAAAACATGAAGTTGCTATTTATATTGATGGTTTAAAACGAGCGTTGGTAGCAGAAATTCAAAAGTACCAGGAGTGAGAACTAATCGTTCGAGCTGAACGAAAGAAGATTAAGGAAAATTGCTTATAACCAGAGTGTACTGTATCTCCTTAATGTGTGATATCAGATATATTCAAGGGGAATTCGCCTACTACCGGACACTCAAAGTTTCTTGGAAACCAAGAATACAGTTATAAATCAATATCTGTTCACTCAAAAATATTCTCAAACGTATACTTGAAACAGAATGAAACTACAGAAGAAATAAATTTTAGGAATTATAATAAATTTCCTGCCTTGTCCATGTTCTTGAAGTTTGAATCGTTTAGGGTAAGATGGGGTAAAATGACCATTTTCGTGTTCAGTGTGCTGTAAAATATGCAGCTTGCGTGATATTCCTAAACCCATACCTCTTCGTGAAAGTTTGAACCCCTAGCTACTAGGGATGCACCGGATATCCGGCCGGATACTGAATAAAATTTCTATAAAATTCATATTATCCCAGAGGATAAATCTCTTGTTTAATATTATTGAAATATTGTTCAAATGATATTCAGTGGAACGTTTCTGTTTTCCCTGATTAAAGAAATCTGTTGAATCTTGCCATATCTGATTGAATCTTGTACAGGGAGTAAAAAAGTCGGTGTCCGTTCCAACGGGCAGATTTTTGGAATTTTGTTGTAGTTCGCAGTATTGTAACCCCTCTGATGCATGATAAAAAAACATCAGAACTCATTATCCACTCAATTGATGAGAGCAATGTTTCAAAATTTTGAAAATGATGACAGAATACCAAAACTCTACCGTTGGAACCAACACAGACTTTCTTCACTCGCTGTACAATGATCTGGTTATAGCCATTCAGTGAGATTTAGTGCACGGAGAAAATATAATAGCGATTACTTTATTGGGCACGAACGGCCCGTGTTGGAAAAAATTATGACTTCGCTTTTGTTTTGGATGCCACGGTATGCGTCAATAATACATCCATTATGTTTGAGCGAAATGGTTTCTCATAATGCATCCATGATACCATAAATGTAACACCATCATTCGCTCTTGCTTCAAATGCCACATCGCGCATCGATATTTCATCAATGATTGAGGAACATAATGCTCGCATAGATTGTCCCCGATAACGGTGTTTGATACGGAAACACCTTGGTACCATCATGCCAACATTTTTTTTCTTTGCCATGGGTCCATTATGGTACCATCATGAGCATATTTTTCTTATCTGGGAATATACTATACTGAGGCAATACATTTGATTAATGTGAATACAGTAATCAATGGTGTGGGACTTTTTTTTCATGACTTGAGTCATCCATGTCGAATTATGAATGGCTAATGTTACGGGCTATTTCAGAGGAAAATTTGTTGAATCTTGTTAAATCTTATCGGAACCTGCACAGTGTTCTTCCAAATTCTATTCGATTTATTTTGACTGAATTATTTTAACCAGGGTTTGGAAATTATTAGAGTTTAGCTTCATTTTATTATTGAAAATTTCTATATTTCGGAAGAATACAAATTGAAAGTTATTACTCCATTCATTTTTCAAAGTTCTTCATCATAAATAATAACATTTCGACGTTATCAGGTAGCATTCGGTTCTGTAAGTCAGTGTATACATGACCTGCTGTACTATGCGTATATCAGGTACTTCCTTGCCGTATACCCGTGAAAAATTCATCCACGTCTTCCCACGCCTGATCAGGTCTTATTCATCAGGCGTGATCAGGCGTAATCATGCCTCAATTTTGTACCCACGTAATCAGGACTAATCACGCTCAATTACGCCTAATCATGATTAATTATGCCCAATTATGCATGAAGAATTCATGCAGAATCGATAAGTTTTATAACTTGACAAAAAGAAGAGTTCCTTTCATCATCCTTTTTCTAATTTGATAAAAGACTAATGTATTGTCAATCCTTTGTACTTATTATGCTTAAACAGGAGCCTTCCGAAGTAGCTGAACTGGTCATCTGCTCATGACCAGATCACCTTTGATTGATTGAGAAGTGATCAGGGCATGACCAGATGATCAGATCGGCTACTTCGGAAGGCGCTACAGTTTCCATTTTCTAGTTTCCAGTTTTCAGACATGATCGCGCGTGCTTAGGCGTACGTGAATACGCTCGGGGCCGATTTGGCATGAGGAAGCATGAGCATCCGTGATAAGAAAATCAATACAGAGTCATTTGGTACGATTTCGCATGATCAAGGGTGAGAATAGTTTGTCTGGCATGATCGCACGCGATCAAGCTTGATCACGGGTTTCCAGGTGGGTACAAAATTGAAGCCTTTTCAATTACGATTAGGCTAAAAAATGAATAATCAGGCGTAGTCAGGCCTAACCGCGTACAGTCTGTGTTGAGAATGAGAAATTTTGCCAAAAAATGTCCATGATCAGGCCTGAACACGCCCAATCAGACCTGAACGATTTTTTCACGGGTATCATGTACGCTCATCATTCAAAGTTGAATATCTCGAAAACTAAGCTGCGTTGGGATGAAAATGGTTTTTCACAAAAGTGCCTAAGGCACACGTACACGTGCGATTCTTTGGGAATCAGCTCGAAGCAGAAGGTAGCTCTTTAGAGGTAGCATTTGGCCTCCTGTTTTTTCGATAAATGCAATCCGGCAGGGCATCAATTGCCCGACTGCTCATTTGTCCGAATATTCATTTACCGGAAAATTTCAAGTTTGATGTACATTTTCAGTGCAAAAGTTATCCCCCCCCCCCCCCCTTTGTTGAACTTGAGAATTGGAAAGAGATTTTTGATAGAATTTGGGCAAATGGAGTTGGAGCAAATGAATGTGCGGGTCAATGCACAGTCGAGGAATTGATGCCTTACTCATGATGAAAAATTCCGGGGGTTCGAGATGGTATAGTCTTTCATAGTATTCCCTAGATACAACACGAGGTCCAACCAGGTTCTTCAATAATACATTGTATTCATTACGAGCTCTTTTACAATTCTTGTGCTGTCTGGGTCTATAATATAGAAACTAGAACAGCAGCGTTAGGATTACTATCAATTAACTGTCACGTATGAATTTGTTAGGAATGATTGGAAAGAATGAAAAAACTGAACGAGTTATGATCCATAACTATACGAGTTATATCCAATCCTTCATTACGAATAAGAACTGATTGATAAGAATTATGACTTGGTCTGAGTATAGAAAATTAGTATTTTCAGAGAAACGAGATTGTTGATATAAATTCCAAATTCTCTTTAATTTTTCTTAATCAATACGAAAAAATGTTCAATATCCGGCCACCGGATATTTGGCCGGATTATCTGGCAATTGCGATCCGGCCGGATTATCCGGTATCCGGCAACGATCGTAAGGCCGGATATCCGGCAAAAACCTGATCCGGTGCATCCCTACTAGCTACAAAATTCAATGACAAAGGTTTTATGTAAATTGAACTCACTATAAGTTATAGTTATTTACAAATGGTTATTTTACCCCATCTTACCCTATTGAAACGAAAATTCGAACTCACAAAATCTGATAAATCGTTGATGTTTACATCCTCGAATGAACTCTTCAGAATTGGAAACGTCGTTTGAAGAATGTACTACAAAATTTTGGATCTACAAAAGCTAAGTATTTTGTTATTCGATTGACAACACAAGTCAACAAGAACAAATTTTTTCCCTAGTGCCCGAGGTTTGCTAACTGATTTGGAGTGCTTTTGGTGCGTTGAATGTGAAGCGAATATCATATTTTTTGGATCAGCTCACTTTCTATCATCTTTCATACATAATTTTCATATATAATCTATATAATTGATGAATTTTATATATTAAAAATAAAAAAATAATGAGAAACGAGCTGATCCAACAAATCCGATGTTGTTTTCGTATTCAGTACTTTAAAACTACTCCGAATCAGTTCTCAAACCTCAGGCACCAAAATGGCTGTTGACCAGCGCAATTCGTTTCAATAAACGATTCAAATTTCCGCGACATCCTTGCTCCGAAGTTTGAAAACCCTTAAGCCCTTTGTTGCTGCAAATTTTCTCCACCATTCACTTCTTATATGGGAGAACTCCTGGTTGAAGAAACCAATCGATTCTCGCCAAGTCTCATTGAAATTGGACAAAGGTCTGATCGATCGATCAAATCTTCATCAAATTTCTGATGAAATTCAGCGAGAATCAATGGATTTCCTCATCTAGGAACTTGCTGTTTCGTGCTGATGCAGAGACCAGGGTGTTAATTTCAAAAAGTGTTCCCTAACTTCGGGCAGTCGACATTTTCTTCTCTGATGTATCAATTATCTTGTATTATTCAATAAAACAACAAAACAGATAAGTATAATAGTCTTACATGTGAAACTTAACATATCAACATCGTTACCCTGCTAGAACATAGGTCAGTTACATACCAATGATATAACAAGGGCATCCAAATGTCCGCTTCAAACACGTACCAATTACGTCATATTGCTTTATACATAATTTATATATCACAGGTATATCAAAAGTCTTGTGATGTAACTGCTCCCTGTTTGAAACGGACATTTGGGTGCTGTTGTTTTTTCATTGGTAAATAAAAGTCTTTGTTACATCATTTTTATGTTAGGTTCTGATAGGGTAAGAAAGCAAAAAATTGAAAATCTTGTAGATTTTCAATAATTATGACAAAACAGTAACACTTTCATGCTACGTCCAAAATATTCATCATTATTTTGAAGTGACCCTACAATATTCAACGGCACAATGTTTCGTACTAGAGTTGTGTGGTTAATCGATTGATCGAATGAAACGAATACTTGTTCCCGATGAATTGAGTAATTGGGGGCACTCATGCAATAACCAACAAAGCGCTCGAAAAATGGTTCAGTTATTGTCAAACTCCCTAAATTCGTTGGAGTAGAAAATAATGAATGTTTATTGTCTGAGACCAAAAGATTCATACAAAGGAGTTACGGAATATATACATGATACAATATCAGAAGAAAAAAAGAAACATACGGAGTATAAAATATATGCATTTCCGTGTACAACGCTTCTTAACATACGGATGATCGGCAGATCCATTTCAAGAAGTTACACGTTTTAATCATCCGTTTTTCATCCAGGTTGTCCAAGATATGGATCCAGGGATCTGTCACATCCTCAGTAAGGCCAATAGAGTGGAAAAACTCTATTCTTCGCACCCTTATCTCTGTACATTCGGCTAGGAGGTGGAACAGATTCCTGTTTACAATTTGTCCGCAACGCAAGCACGTGATATTAAAACGCATGGAATATGTCTGTGCCTCTATGATAAATCTCGGAGTGATTTCGGTGAATAAGCGCAATTGTGCAATGAGACCTCTTAGAGCAGGGCTGATTCTAACCTGCAAATATGGTTGAGGCCCTTGGGATAATTTAAGATGCGGCAGAATTTCCAGAGAGGAGGATAGCGTGATTCTTTGCAAGTCTGTTTCGTGTAACGCTTTAGCGTAAGCTATTATGAGAGAGACTTTTTTATTCACAATAGAGGATAAAGATGAGGTATCCATGGGATACGAAGCATTTGCGGTATTGAAGAATGTTTGAAGTTGTAGTACCCAGTTATACTTATTAGATTGAGCACTTCGTGACAGATGTACCAGTCTATTGTCTTTTTTCTGGCATTTTGTGGATCTTCTCCAACCATGTCAATACCTGCTCAAAAATGTAGACTGCAATTGATGGGGAGCCAATCTCCACTCTAACTGCATAATTGGGGCAGCTACGTGGTAGATGTAATACTTTCTTGAAAAAGATAGTTTGTATTTTTTCCAATTGGTCCAAACATCTAAGACTTCACACTATTGAGCCCATATGTGATTATACTTCTGACTAGGCTTTGGAATCGTTCAATGGGAGGCAACCAAGGATCGTATTTCAGTGAACGTAGTAACCGAATCGTAGCACTGGTTGCCTGATTCGCTTTAGTTTGCATATCCTGGGTAGTTTTGAGAAAGACGGCTGAGTTGGACATAGTTATTCCAAGATACATATATTGATTTGTAATTTCAATTCTAGTCTCACCATGAAAGTGGGAGTTTATTACTATGACTATGGCCACCTTTGTTAAAGATTACAATCTTAGTTTTATTCGGGTTGAGAGTGAGGTCAAACATTGCACAATATTCGTGTAATGCTTCCAATATTTTTCTCATACCAAGTAAGGAGTCTGCTAATAAAACCAAGTCGTCCGCATAGCCCAGTAAAAGCAACTCGTTCTCATGGCCTATTGAGACCCCATGTAACCCTTTATTCCTCAAGAATTTTTCCAAGTGAGAAATAAATAGCGAAAAAAGTATTGGGCTCAAAATTTCTCCTTGTAACACGCCTTTTGTAACATCAAACGGGCGAGAATCACCGGCGTTGGTTTTTATTGTAAAAGAGGCTTTGGAATATAAATTTATAAGTATTCTAATGATTTTAGAGCTCAAGCCCAATGAATATGATTTGAACCATAACAATTCCTGATTTATCGAGTCAAACGTCCGACGGAAATCGACGAAGAGAGCATATATGCGGCCTTTATTACGAGCTAGGTGAATTTGGATCACCGAGTTTAATGTGAAAATATTATCCATACATCCTCGTGCAAATCTAAAACCGGATCGCCATTCGGGAATAACATTAAAACTCTCGGCCCATTCACTTATTCTCTTATATAAAATTTATGTGAATATTTTGACAATTGTGGATACTAAAGCAATCGGGCGATAATGCGAAGGATCATCTTTGTTCCCACCTTTATGAAGCATTCTTACATGTAAACGAGCCCAGGAATCCAGCACCCTCTCTTCTCCCATGATCTTATTAAACAAGAGATTCATATGAAGGATCCAGTTACTCGGAAGAGCATTAAAAAATGCATTTCTGATACCATCTGGCCCTGGGGCTTCACCGCTTTTGGCTTCACACAAACTGATAATAATTTCCTCTGTCGTTATGATAGAGTCCAATAACGGATCATGAGAGAGGGCCGGACTCCACTGCATACTAGCGTGCCGGTTAGGATACAGACCTTCGAAGAAAGACTCCCATGTATCTATATCAATGCACTCTGCATAACTCGAGCGAATTCTATTCCTAGTAACTATTCTCCAAAATGTTATCGGGTCACCCGAATTCGATAATTGATCTAGTATCAAGTTTTTATGCTCTGATAATTTTAATTGAACAAGGTTTTTATATTTTTTCTTACTTTGTATATAATTTTCCAAAGAGTCTAACGCAAAATGAGTTCTTCCACACTCTCTTAGCAACCTGGATAGATTTGTCTTTGCAATAGTACAGTCTCTATCGAACCAAAGTTTATGTTTGATTCTAGATTTTTCAAAATTTTGCGTTAGTCCCAAATCAAGTGACCGTGTTTTCATGGTTGTTATTAGACTTTCAAAGAAAATCTATCAAACCCATAATACCTGCAACACTGGGAGAGTGTTGCATAGCTGGTTGATATCCATATATCAAATGAGGTTTCCATTTAAAAGTATTCACAGAACGAGAAGGTATATTCCTAGGTGAATCACTGAGGGTTATCATCAGCGGAAAATGATCTGAGCATGAAGTCAAGTGAAACACTTCGATGCTTTGTAGTAGATCTATCCCAGTTAAATTACACCAAGCTAAATCAATTACTGAACAACCATTCTTACTAGAGTATGTATAATTAGCTGGATAATCTTTGTGTGATCGACCGTTCAAAAGAATAAAATCATCATTCTCCATCATTCCCACAAGTGATCGCCCTCTTGAGTTTATAAATGTATCATAAGAATCTCTCTGATGAGAGAGATAAAGCGAGTTAGGAAAATTATTCGCATCTATTTGGTTTAAATCAGCAACTCGTGCATTAAAATCTCCCCCTATTAATACTGTAGTGTGAGGGTACTTCATAGCTATGGAGAGTAAAATATCATCGAGCTCGTCTAAAAACTCATCAAAGTCGGAATTAGGAGATGAATATATCGAACCAAAAATGATTTTGAAATTCATATAAGAAATCTTTACGAGAATATTGCTCTCTGTCTTATTGATAATCTCCGCTGAAAATATTGATTCATCGAAGTACAACAGTAGCCCTCCTCTCGCTCTCCCCTTTACGTTGTTTCTTACCGCCGGGCTGAAAATGATTTTGGGACGACGCCACTGCGGGACATGAAAGATATGGTTCACCGGTGAGCCAAGTTTCACTCGCACAAATAATGTCATATTGAGTAGCAATGTTTAATATGTCCGAAATATTCGAAATTCCATGGACATTCCAGAAAATTATTCTTGGTTGAAGCGTGGGAGCAGTGCTTAATTGCTATTCCCTATTAGACTGCGAAGAGCTCTCGATCGTAGATGTTTTATTGTGGAGAAAAGATAATAGAGATCCTCCTGTGTTTTTCGCTTTATTCTTACTAGTTGAATGGTGTGTGTTTCGTGGACCTTTAGGTCGACCTCTCTTACGGCTATCAGTAGACACCGTTGTTGCGATTGATTCCCTACTACTCGAGTTCCCTTCTCCGTCACTGTGGTCACATCCCTCCTCTTGGTTTGGATCAAGGTGGCGAATAACTTCTTGAATTGATTTCAAATCATGGTAGACGTTAACGTATACGATTTGCGTTCCTTTCAGTGTCGACTCCTCACCTAAGTTGGTTGATCTGCTTTGCAATGCGCGCAAAGATTTTCGAGTTTCTCGCTGTTCCTTGGTATAATCATTTGAGATTGCCAAATTAAGTTGTCGAAACTTCTTTGCAGATTTGAATATCTCACTCTTGATACGTGAATGAGTAAAAGAAATTAATATAGGGCTAGGTCGAGCGTCTTTCTTCCTCCCTAGATATTTGACATTGTCAATATTTTCTTCATTCACGTTAATCTCGACTTTACTGAATATCTTCAAGGTCACAGTTATGAGATCATCACTCGGCTTCGTATTCTTGTAATTGAAAATTATTAAATTCTTTTTCTTCTCTGCGCTCTTCAGATATTGAACTTCACTAGATAACGAAGACACTGTGTTCTTAAGTTCACAGCACACTTTTTCCAGACGGTTACATGATTTTTTATATTTCAACACTTCACCCGTGAGCTTTTCATTTGAATTGACGAAATTGTTGAATTTCTGTTCTAAACTATCGGTTTTTACATCAATATCATTCACCTTCGTAGTCAAATTCAAGATGAGTTCTTTCAACTCTTCATTTCTCGTCATTTTCGCGAGAATGTATGAAAAGAAACAAAAAAAAACAATAACCACTGAACCAGTTAATCAAGTATTAATCTTTATGTTATTGCTGTACGATCAGAGTAAGACACACACGTCTGTTCTGTACGACTGTCAACAAGTCACTCCCGTTGGAGTGGAAAATTCACTCTTGGAAAGTGAAAATACTGCAAGCAAGAAAATACGAAGATTCCACTCCTAGAGAGTGGTTTATCATTCCATAAGAATGAATTCTTACTCCAAAAGAGCGAAGTTTCGATTCGGTTCAAAGAGTGACATTTCACCTTTTTATGAGAGTGAAATCCTCGCTCCAAGAAGTCCAAATTTACTCTGATGGAGTGGAAACAGAATTTTTAGAAGTGAGACCTCATACTTGTTGGGCTCACAGTATTTTCACTCCAAGGAATTTAGAGAGAATGGAGAGAAATACGAAGTCGGAATTCTGAAAAACTAAAAATATTATACTCACTAATGTTCCGTTTCCTCTGTGTAGGGTATTGAACAATTTTTGTGAAATTCGTTATCCATTTTGCTTTTTATGAACAATCAAATTTTCTACAACGTTTTCATGAATAAGATATTGACTTTGGCGAAAAATTGTCTCGACAAAAAAATTGATATTTCATGTGCCAAAAAACATAAACTCGCAATGAAAAATCCAGAGGATACATTTTTTTCTATGAGTTCCAATATTTAACCGGTCAGCGATGAGAAATCATGAAAATTTCTCGTTGCGCGTTAATAAATGAATCGCTCTATTGGTTTATATTCAAGTGCATCATTTTTTTGGATGTTCATATAGAATTTTCTTCCAAGCACAAGATAAATAAAAAAACACGTAGCTTGAAGCCAAACTCTCCCCTCCCCCCCATGTAGACCAGCATAGCATTTCATCTTACCCATCCCTCCCCCTTCATGGGCCACGTAGTTTATGGACAACTCTTCATTGGAATGATCTGAAATTTGGTATATAGCTTCAGTAATGATCCCTGAGGACAAGTAGTGAGTTAAATTTGTTAAAAATCTCATAATCCAATGGATATTTAATAATGAACAAATGCTGTTGAAAACACGCGCTTGCGAGATTCCACGGGAAAAAGTGTCAAGGGACTTTTCGATTTGAAAAAACTTGAAGCAACAAAGTTGTTCGTCAAATGAAGAAGTTTTCCTGCAATTTTCAGATCAATTGAGTGAAAAATGAGAGAGAGATATTGAACATCGTTTACAATGGCGCGACTTGCCGTGGCGGTAGCGAGTTTTAGGGATCACTTGATCTCGAGGAAAACTTCTATACATCAAATAATTGAGAATATTTTGAAGGAATCATTACAAAGTACGACAAACGCTTGCTTGCGGATACCAATTACTACACTGTAGAAAAAAGCGGTGTCAGATTTAACACCGCGCGGATTCTATACGAGTCCACCGTGACATTCAGTGTTATAATAACTCTGAATACATTTTTCGACACCAAAGTTCAGAGATTCAATGAATTTGATCGAAGAAAAATGTTTGAACCCTGCACCCTATGTTTCCAAGTTCGCTTTTTCGGATGGTGATGTTTAGAAAACTCTAGAATGAGTTTTTTTTATGTGAAAATTGCAAATTGAGAAAACAACACTGTTTTTTTGAAAGAAATTTTTTTAAGATAATTTTTTTGTTTGCTTTTGCATTTTTCTACACACTTAATACCGGTAAATATCGCGTCCATGGACCCTAAACCAAGAGTTATTGGCTTAAGATTAATGAGGAAAATGTTTATTCATACAAAAAAGCGTCCGAAACAATAAATTTTACTTTTAATCGTCAGCCATTTTTTTCTTATTTCTATGCACTTTGACAAAAATTTTCTGGGAACAAGAACGTCTTGAAATTGATCAAAGAATATCCTGAATTTTGTTTTTTGAAATTTTTTAAAAATTGTTGAAAAAATCTGAAGAAATTTGAGGGTATTGTTTGACTGATTTGAAGACTTTTTTGTTCCTACAAAATTTTTCCGCAAGTCCATAGTTATTGAGAAAAAAATTGCTGGAGTGTTTCTGAGGTCTCCAATCATTAAGCTTTTAAGAGTATTGAAAAATATTCTCATTGACAAGCGTAGGATAGAAATAACCACCCAAGAATTACTATGATAGGAAGCTGCTAAAATGATACAGTGCATTAGAGAAGTAACGTGGTATATTGATGTAAACAATGTGAAATATTGATATACAGTAAATATTTCTATGTGATAAATGTTTGATTCGATTACATTTCAATTAAAAAAGAATTTGAAATAAATAAATGAAATCACAGATTTATTAAAAAAAACATATTTCGATATTTCCTACATACTAATAATTACACAATGAAAATGTTAAATTTGTGATTGGTAACCTCAGAAACACTTCAGCAATTTTTTTCTCGATAGCTACCCCAGTAGCATAAAGATGTTTGGAATATCCTATAGATGTTCATAGAACATTCAAATATGCGAAAATATTCTATGAATGTTCATAGGACATTCGAAACTTATGAATATATTCTGTGCATATTCATAGAATATTCAAAATATTCTTGTGCTACTTGGGTATGGACTTGCGGAAAAATTTTGTAGGAACAAAAAAGTCGGTATACCTGTTATATGCGGTCTACCATCTCACCGTGGTCTACCGGCCCAGGTGAAAACGCGGATAGATTCGGATAAACATTTACCGATGGATACAAAAATAGGATTGAAACGAATAAAAGTGGATTGTATTTCTATCCGTTTCAATCCTATTTTTGTATCCATCGGCAAATTTTTATCCAAATCAAATTTTTACAAGGGGGGATAGACCGCATACTGCTCTCCTATGGTGTGTCGTATGCAGTCTACCCGGGTCCATCGCATATAACACGGAAAGAGGATGTTGTATGCGGTCTACCCTGGCAAACATAATTTTCTTTTTCAATTTCTCCTCCATTTTTGATTTTGTAGGTATTTTACACTTAATACCTAACGCCAACCCCAAACGGTGTGCGTTCTACTGCAGCAGAATGATTATGATATCAATATATTATGTATATGACATAATATAATGTAACTGTTATTGTGATCATTATTATGTTATAAATTAATATAATGTCCTTATTACATACAACATAGAACGTTTTGGGGTCAAGATAGAGTGGGGTGAAGTGGGATGGGAGTGTTAAGAGTAAACCACCACATTCAATACCCACCCCGAAACCCAAACAGTAGAACAGTGCGTTCTATTGTAATAAGTATAGGGATGTCATACTACTGTGGGCAAAAAATAGTAACACTTTATTCATAATTTAAAAATTCTCAATTTATCCTTCCAAATCTATTTCGTCCCCCTCAAAGTAATCCCCTCTGGCCCCAATACACTCGCGCCAACGTTTTTTCCAATCCTCGAAACAGTTGTTGAAGTCAATTTCCGGAATAGCTTTCAATGCGCGTAGCGATTCACGTTTAATGTCTTCAATTAACTCAAAACGGTTTCCCCGGAGCGGTCGTTTGAGTTTGCTGAATAGCCAGAAGTCACATGGAGCTAAATCAGGCGAATACGGTGGTTGCGGCACGGTATTGGTTGAAAATTTGGCGAAAAACTCACGAAGAATCAATGAGTGATTTTGGAACCAATCGTGCTTCCACTTTTCTTAGGCCCAAATGATCTTTCAAAATGGTTTTCACTGATCCTTCCGATATTCCAACGATGCCAGTAAGGTCTTTGACTGTTAATCGTCGATTCTCAAGCACCAATTCCTTGATTTTATTGACGTGTTGATCATCACCCAGGAAAAAATCATTAGATCTATTCAGATCTAAATAGATCTGAGTAGATCTGATTTTTGGTCAGATCTGGTTCAAAAGATCAGATTAGATCTGTTCAGATCTCAGTAGATTTGATCAGATCTTGGCACATCTGGTTGGATCTGAGTAGATCTCGTTAGATCTGAATTGAATATTAGATTAAATTTCAATGAGCAATTGGTGGTTCAATTGTCAGAAATTTTGTGATATCTGTCAGTATATGAATTTGATTTTGCACATATATTGTGACAAACACAAGCCAAAATCGCAGTTTTTCAGATCTTAATAGATCTGTTTAGATCTGACCAAAATTTAGATCTGGTCAGATCTGACCAAAATTTAGATCTGGTCAGATCTGATCATTTTTTCCCGGGCAGTTGATGTTGATGGCCGTCCTGGACGTGGTTCGTCGTCAACGCGTTCTCGACCCTCTTTGAATAATTTGTACCAATCAAAAACACTTGATCGCGACAAACAATTATCACCGAAGGCCTTTTGCAACATTCTGAACGTTTCGGCACCAGGAATTTGATTCTGCACACAAAATTTAATGGAACTATTCTTTGTTGAATAATTTCACTCATTGTGAAAATCGGCGAATGCACTTCTTGTACTTCAGAAAGACAAGCGTATACTGAACATTAATGATTATTTTGATGTGACATTTGGCACAGATGTCACTGACAGTCATACCAACCTAGAAAAAAAATATTTCGACGAATGGGATTTCGCGCGAAATTTAAATTAAAAAGTCTTACTATTTTGTGCCCACAATAGTATTGCATAATACAATAGTTTGGAGTTCTGGGTGAATATTAAATATACATACGTATTCTTGACATCTTTATGCCATTCTAAACCTCAAACGTTGTGGGTAATATGTATATAATAATTACATCAACAATTGCATCCCCTAACAGCACAATGTGTCTTTAGGACGTATTCTGAACGTTCAGAAAACCTCTTCTACGTTCTATAAACCTTCCATAAACGTTCCAGTGGCACGTTGTGCTGTCTGGGATCACATCACGTCACATCACATCATATTATATTTTATCAGTATGATCATATTATAGAGGTAAGGGTGGATATATGGGCCCCCACTTTCTTTATTTGTAATAACTTCTTCTATTTTCAGCATAAAAATCTAAAATAAATCATAATTCTTCTATGAACTACCCAACACTGATTGCATGAAGTCCCGTTTCATTCTTCGCAGCCATTAAAGGAATAAAATCGTTTTTCCAAAGTTTCCCATTTTTTCATTACCAACATTTGTGCGGGTAATATGGGCCCCAAGGTATTTTTGTCAAAGAAATGAAACAATCAAAGGAAAGTGTTCATTTACTCATAAATCCACATAGAATAGAGTTGGATCTAGATATAGATTGAAAGTCCGCTTGGATATTGCGTCAAAATAAAGAAAAATGACTTATCATAAACCAACTGGAAAAATCATTTTTGTTTCAATTCATTTACATAAGTCACAATTGTAAACATCTTTTTGGCAACCAGCACAATCATTGTGAGCCCACATGTCACAATCCACACACTTGATCCACAGTTCAGATTCAGAGTCGGGGGCCATAATACCCGCAGTGCAGAGAGCCCGTATATCCACCCTGACCATCTTGGAGAATAAAATTTTTCTACCCTCGACTTTGTAAATAAATTGACATTACTTGATGTGAAACGCGATCTTTATAGCATACTAAATACATACCCAAACTTGGTTTCACCGGTTGAAATGAAAAAACTGTAGTAATATTAGGTCCAACTCTTACCTTTCAAACTTTTGATAACGAGCACAAAATTCATTGCTTGATATATCATCAACCATAACAGCTGAGCGATCAGCGCGATCTACAGAGTCGTTTGTGAACTAGTTCCAGTAGTTTGAGTGTTCACCGCTAGAATTCGTGACTTACATAATCAGATACAGAGGGAGCCCATATTACCAGCAGGGGCCCATTATTCCACCTTTGCCTCTACTGATTCTATAACAGTAAAACGCACGCGTTTGGGGTTCGAGGTGTGTATCAAATGTAGGGGCGTACTCTTAACACCTCCACCCTACCCCGACCCCCGAACATGGTGTGTATATGTAATAATTATTTACATTATATTACTGATAACATAATAATAATAATAACACTAACAATTATATAATATAATATAATATAATGATGTTGTAATCATTCCACTACAATAGAGCGCATACCGTTTGGGGTTTGGGTTGGGTATTGGGTGTCAAATACCCACAAAATTTAAAATGGGAAAAAAATGAAAATTATATTTGCCAGGATAGACCGCATACGACATGTGATCTACCTTGGTAGACCGCATATGACAGGTATACCAAAAAGTCTTCAAATCAGTCCAACAATACCCTCAAATTTTTTCAGATTTTTTCAACAATTTTTCCATTTTCCGGAAAATCAAAAATTTCCTTTCACGGTTCTGAGAAAAATTGAGGGTATTCTTTGATCAATTTTGAGAGGTTTTTGTTCCTAGGAAACTTTTTCCAAAATGCATAGAAATCGAAAAAAATGGCTGAAGATTAAAAGTAAAATTTATCATTTCGGACGTTTTTTTGTATGAATAAATATTCTTTTGTTATTTATCTTAAGCCAATAACTCCTAGTTTAGGGTCCATGGACGCGATATTTATTGGTATTAAGGATGTAGAAGAATGCAAAAGCAAACAAAAAAATTATCTTAAAACAATTTTTTTTCAAAAAACAGTGTTTCTTTTTATTTGCAATTTTCACACAAAAAAATCATTTTAGGGTTTTCCAAACATCAATTCGAGAAAGCGATCTTCAAAACATAGGGTGCAGTGGTTAAAAAATTTTTTTCCAATCAAATTCTCTGAACTCTCAAAATCTCTGAACTTTGGTGTCGAAAAATGTCCGTTCAGGCGCTAATGGGTTGAAGTGTTAAAACGAGACCATTCGAGGTGGACTTTTTCTAACACCACCCCTTTTCTTATACACGGAGAGAAATTTGTAGTTAAATTTACTATGTTATCATTGTTCCCGAGGAACAGACTGAATTCTGTCGGATTTTACTATGAAGGGCATATTTTTACTATGGTACAACAGTAGAATGCTGATCATATTTACTATGTTTTATGGGGGAACCCGTCATAGTTCAGTCTGTTCCTCGGGAACAATAATAACATAGTAAATTTAACTACAAATTTCTCTCCGTGTAGCATAATTCCAAAATTTGTAGTGCATTTTCACTTTCATTGATACACTTCAATGAAGTAACCTGGCCAGAAGTTTTTGCACATTCCAACTATGAAACGTCTTGATATGTGACTGAGAAGACGTTGGCTCAGTAATATTTGATTCACGTTACACATTCGACAGACACACTTTATTGATGGTAGAAGTGAAGTCCTCCCGTGTTCATTTTACTCGGTGATAATAGTGTCCGGTTCCAAGAGCTGTCCGAATCTAAGCGAACTCCCTCTATATACAAAAACTCTTTTGTACATGACATCTTTTGGAAATCTTTGTGTTATCTGCTCTGTATATCCGAAACAATGAAACGCCCACTCGAACGAGAAGATAGGCTCCCTTCTGACTGCCTGAAGAGAGAATTCTCACTCTAACAGAATGGAATTTTAATCTTAAGGTAACCAGAAAAGAACTTATATTTTTATTTGAGTGAAGTTCTCACCATTTCAGATTGGGAGAATGAGATTGTGATTCGAATCCTCCAATTTCATCGCAATCCGTAAAAGATTACAATTTATTTCGAAATTCAATTCCATGAATCTGGATCGTAGCTCAGTGTAAACTTTTAAAGCAAATTCCAGCTCCGATCTCTACTTTCCCCAATGCGAATTAAGTCACCACAACAATACTAAAATCTCTGATAAAATTCAATTCTCAAAACAAAATTCCTCCCTGTGTGTGCAAAGAATGATTGAATAGACACGAAGAATGTACTTATGAGTGAATCAGCTACAATGAAATAATCACAGTCAAAAAATCGAGGATAAATAATGTTGAAACGTAACGAATGATGTAAGAATGAATCTACACACGATCGTCGAATTCAGAACTTTTTTGCTTCTGTTTCATGTCTCCTTTATGCACTCATCAATCTCTAGAACCAACTTCTTTCACAGCACGTTAAATCTTCCATTTCTCCAAATCTACTAATACGACGTAGAAGTGAATAAAAAATGTAATCTCGTGAGATTAAGTGTCATTCATAAATTCATTACAAGTCAATTAACTCATTCAGTTCCTATTATGTACATTCAATTCAAAATTCAGCTAGCGGGGAAAATACCGTACACCATATTTTCAAACAGTAATCCCAAGAGTATCATTAGTAATGCATTCTCCTGAATTATTTCATACAAGAATTCTCCACTGATGTGGTATATGGAATTTATTAATCCAAAAGTAAATTTTATGAAGCAACAAAGCAACGTTTCCTCCGTGAATATCGAATAAACCTGTTTGCACAGCGAAGATTTGAATGTACTCTTCATCATTCTTCTTTTGCATACAGAACAAACCAACATATCCCAAGATTTATTGAAGTTTATTCGATTTCACCTTGCGGTGATTAATGTTTGAATTTTTTAGCGTAGTATCCTGCACTTGAAACCATTATTGAAAATTTTCACTTCTCATTGATCTATCCCTTAGTACAGAAACATAAGGAAAACAAAATAATGAGAAATTGAACCCACGGGAAGAAGAACTCGACGAGCGCTCGAACCGCGGTAAGAGTATTGTCCAAGCGGTCATGTGGGGGACCGGAAAAAAAGTCGGAATTTTGAAAATCTAAAAATACTAGATGATAGGGCTTGGAAAATGAATATCAGTATCTGTTCACCATTTTTCTCTAAGTTACATAGTTTTCGAGAAAAAAAATAAAAACTTCCTATCTTTTCGCACCAAAAATCAATATTTTTCAATATTAAACTCGTTCTAACTCGGTCATTTTTCGATTTATCGGAATGAACCTTGCGGATTTCTATTCTTAAGACTTTTTCGAAGACAACAATGTAGTGAAAGTTTGTAAAAATTAATAATGAGTGAATACATTTTTAATTCGAAGTGAAAATCACTTTTTCGATGCTTTGCATTGAAAAAGTGTCGGGGGAAGTATGAGCTACAAAAAACTTCTAGCGACAAAGTTGTTCGCTAGTATATGGACAAACTTTCTGGAAATTTTTAGATCGATTGGACGATGAGTTTGTAAAATACAGCGAATTATTCATTAGAGCGGAACGAAAACTTTTCATGATTCTGCGTCGTTCACCCGTTGAATATTAAAATTCTTAGGAAAAAATGTGTTCATTGGATTTCTCATCGTGGGTTTACGTTTTTTGGGTCAGAGAATCCGAATGTCGAAGAATTTTGGTAAAAATAGTGAAGAATTTTGTTGTTATGAACTATTCAATTGGATAATGAATAAATAAACAATTGGATGACGAATTTCACAAAAATTCTCCGATATTCGGATTCTCCGACCCAAAAAACATAAACTCACGATGAGAAATCCAGTGAATACATTTTTTCTATGACTTTCCACAAAGTTTGTCCATATACTAGTGAACAACTTTGTGGCTAGAAGTTTCTCAATGCTAAGCATCGAAAAAGTGATTTTCACTTCGAATTAAAAATGTATTCACTCATTATTAATTTTTACAAACTTTCACTACATTGCTGTCTTCGGAAAAGTCTTGCGAATCGAAATCCGCAAGGTTCATTCCGATACATCGAAAAATGACTGAGTTAGAACGAGTTTAATATTGAAAAATATTGATTTTTGGTGTGAAAAAATAAGAAGTTTTTATTTTTTTTTCTCGAAAACGATGTAACCTAGAAAAAAATGGTCAACAGATACTGGTATTCATTTCCCAAGTCCTATCATTTAGTATTTTTAGATTTTCAAAATTCCAACTTTTTTTTCGACCTCCAACGGGACCGGTTCGAGCGCTCGTCGAGTTCTTCTTCCCGTCGATTCAATTGGCGTTTCGTCAAGAAATTTACTACACGGTTACAACCGCGAATTACTATGACTTGTTTTCTCCTGTCCATTCTAAATTTCCATACATCATCATGAAGTAATCAGTCTTACGACTGGTTTGATGAAACCCTCCACCCCTGTCTATTATCCGCCAAACGTTTAATGTCTACATATCTACTACATCCCTTGTCTTGTACGATTTGCTTCATATAACTTGCTCTAGGTCTACCTTTACCAGTTTTACCATTCATTTTCCCTTCCAATATTGTTTTCAATAAACTCTCATGCCGTAATGTGTGTCCTATAAGATTGCTTCTCCTTTTCACGATGTGTTTCAAAAGATTTCTTTCTTCATTTATCTGCTCGAGTACTTCTTCATTTTTGACTTTGTCTATCCATTTTATTCTGAGCATCCTCCTATAACACCACATTTCAAAAGCTTCAAGTCTTCGTTGATCAGTTTTCCCCATTGTCCAAGTTTCGCAACCATATAATGCTGTGCTCCAAACGTAACTTTTCAAGAATTTCTTCCTTACTTCCAAGCTTATATTTTTTGAGCATAATAACTGTCTCTTTTGATAAAAAGCCTGTTTCCCTTGTGCTATTCTTGCTCTTATATCTCTTTCGCTTTTGCCGTTCTCTGTAATTATGCTTCCTAGATATTTGAATTCTTTCACCTGTTCAATTGTCTCGGTATCTATTTTGATTCTCGTTCTTCTAGCTGTTTTCGCTGCTGTACACATCATGAATTTTGTTTTGTCTTTATTTATATTCATACAATAGTTTTCCAATAATATTGTTCTCATGGTGTTGAGAATATTTTCTAACTCAGTACTACTCGTGGCCAATATAGCTATGTCATCCGCGAATCTCAACATACTTATATTTTCTCCCTGAATCTATAATTTCGATTGAATTTCCTCCTTCACTTCGTTCATTGCTTCTTCTATATATAAATTGAACATCAGTGGCGATAATGAGCATCCTTGTCTCACCCCTCTTCTTATTTGTGCTTCCCCTTCCTGACCCTCTATGTCTATTATTGCACTTTGATTCTTATATAATTCGTATATTATTCTTCTATCTTTATAATTTATTCCCACCTTCTTCAGGATCGCAAACATCTTCTCCCAGTCCACATTATCGAAAGCCTTTTGTATATCTACAAAACCTATGTACACAGATTTCTTCAGCGCTATCCTTTTCTCTATTACTGCCCTGAGTGCTAAAATTGCTTCTCGCGTTCCCCTATTTTTTCTAAAACCAAATTGATCCTCTGCCAATCTACTCTCTATTTTATTTTCCATCCTCCTGTATATAATTTTGGTCAGTATTTTCGAAGCATGTGAAGTTAAACTGATCGTTCTGTAGTTCTCGCATTTGTCTGCCCCTTGTTTTTTCGGGATAGCCACAATTTTATTCTTTTGGAAATCTTCCGGTACTTCTCCTTTTTCGTACATATCTCTAATCAATTCAAACAGTGCGTCGCGAGTTCCTTCACTGGAGGCTTTTATAAGGTCCGCACTTATGCCATCTATGCCTGGCGCTTTATTATTTTTCAATTCTTTCAAAGCCTTGTCGAATTCTGATCTCAATATCGAATCTCCCAATTCTTCCTCATCTACATCCTCCTCCTTCTCTAATAGTGCTATATCATTGTTTCCTCTATACAAGTCTTCCAAATGATTGATCCACTGTTCTATTTTCTCTTCCGTTTTTATCAATTGTCGTCCTAGAGAGTTTCTAATCTTATTGCTTCTAGATTTCATTTGTCCGAAAAATCTTTTAATAATCCTATATGCTTCATCTATTTTTCCTAAATGCAATCTTATTTCTATTTCCTGACATTTCTCTTCTAACCACTGTTCTTTTGCTTTCCTTGATTCTCTTATTATTTTATTTCTCAATGATTTGTATCGTTGCTGGCCTTCTTGGCTATCATTATTCTTGTATTTTCTTCTTTCATTCATCAATTCTAAAATTTCTCCCGTTATCCATGGGTTTTTAGCTTCTACTCCATCATTCTTCAAAATCTTATCCGCACATTCTCTTATATTCCCCTTCATCTTTGTCCATCTCCTCTCTATTCCCAAGTCTTTCTCTTTTTGATCTCCCAATTTTTCATCCAACACTTTCTCGAATGCCTCATGTGTTTGTTTTTGCTTGAGGTTCTTCAAATTCCATCTTTTCTGCATTTTCCTTTTCTTCTTCAGAGATTTGAATTTCAGAGAACATTTCATCATCAACATATTATGATCACTATCTATATCTGCACCGGGATAAGTTTTACAGTTTTTCACTTGGTTTCTAAATCTTTGTTTCACTAATATGTAATCAATTTGGTATCTTGCGGTAAATTTCCATACTGGCGGTGAGAAATCGTTTTCCTTCCACGGAATGATTTATCAAACGGTTCGTGTGGTTCATTCTCAGGAGACTACCGGTAGCAATATCCTTGCGAAATCGCGTTCTACGAATTCTTCAAAAAACGTCACAACACAGTGAAAATCGCTTTGTAAGAATCTTTTTCAACCAAGCAAGATGCAACGAATGATATACACAGAGCAAGAGAAATTTTGAATTATATATTTCATTTTCCAATCATTCGTGAAAAAAATCTAGCTGATATCCCCTCAAATAATTTCAAACATACTAAAACCCCTTTCAATATGTGATACAGACAAGCAGAATGCGATTGTAATTATTCATGCTTGAATTAATCCTTTTACCTCAATGAATTCGTACGGACTCGGTCGCACAATGATCCACCTACGATATGAATTGCGATCTACAATTGGATTTGAAAGGATTACAGTTTGAATTTTCGGAACATGCATGTGGATTAGTTCAAAGAATACTCTGAAACGAATGAACTAATGTTGAATGTGATGTTGAATACATTACAAATACTGATTCTATAGGATATTTATGATATATATTTGAGAACATCTTCAAGTTGATTAGATATGTTAACCCTTATGGAAAAACGAGATATCGTAATTTCATCGTGAGATCGTCAATTATATTGTCTTCTCATCGGACTTGTCCGATAATGAAACAACACGATAGATTTCCGATACTGTGACGATATCTACGATAATTATCAAGCAGCTACCCCACCCAAGCGTGTATTGCCTATAATGACAATGGACCCCAGGCTGGGTCCATCCTCTTTAACCCGGTATTGGGGAATGACGATGGGGCCCATGTTAGCTCAATCTTGGTCCTGTTATGCTATCCCATACAATTATGGTTGGTAGAAAGTGGAAATGATTGATCTTACTATGAGTACATTTGAACTTGGCCCCAATTTGGACCAGCGTTAGGCCAAGATTGGGGTGAATTTATATCCCGAGCATGTGTGTACAACCCTCAGCGTGTATGAATTTTGGTCCCACTTTGGTCCAGTCTTGGGCCCATATAGGCACGATGGGGCTCAATACTAGGCCCAAGATTGGGTCAAAGTGGGGCTGAAATTCATGTTCGCTGGGGTAGAATTCAAAGCAATTTTCCAATTTAAAAGAAAAAGGGAGGGGCAGTATTGATTGCCCAGTCTGGGTTCATGCTGGACCCATGGTGTTACCAATCCTTGGGAAAAGCAATACAGCCAAGCTGGGAACGATTTTATCATCTCAGGGTTGGCCCCATTTGTCTGCCCAGCTTGGCCCCACGTTGGGCAGCATGGGCACCCACCCTGGGCTTAGATTGGGCCCGCCGTTAATGCACACTTGTGCATGGTTTTCCGATAGAGATCTATATTGGGTTTATTTTGGATATATCTCGTATATATCGTAACAATATCGGAAATCCATCGTATTTTTTCATTGTCGGACAAGTCCGATAAGAATACAATAAATTTGATGATTCAACGATGAAATTCTGATACCGGGTTTTCTCATTAGGGAAGGGGCATGAACACTGCAAAATTTTAAGAAAATCAAAATAAATATCTTTTTCATAAATCAATACCTCATACCCTAATGAATATACCTCTCAAATTGCAAATAAAAATTGAAGTAAGTCCCTGGTAAATCATTTTAATCGACATTCGGTTGACTCTGTTTCCATACCCACACCCTTACGGACTTGAGGGGAAGCAGCTATTTTCTCAATGTGAAATTCTCCCAACAGAACAAAAACGTTTATCAAATGTTTGTCACAACTAGAGTTAAGTTATGGGCATTTAAAGATCGATTGAACGGTACATGTAAATTGGTCTCAAATCAACCTGAAATTCTCTTAATTGACTCATGTACTCTTGTGGTTCAAACACTATTTATTTAGAATCACATTTTTTTGAGCTGGTTGGCAGCATAACTGACAGTTTTTGGCCAACTGATTTGATCCAAAATGGATTTTGTGAAGGAAAAACTTGCACGCAGAGGAAAATTCTTGCTGAAAAAGCGATTTCGAAAAATCTGCTTTGTTAAATTAACAAAATGATTGCTGTTACAGCAAAAATATTGCTATTTTAACAAGATATTCGCTAATTCAGCAAAATTCTCTACCCGTCTGTACATCTACAATTCCGGATTGCTGGATAGCAACTGCTTGTTGGAAGAGCAAGATTTTTGCTGTCATAGCAAATTTTTTGCTAATTCAGTAACGAGTTTTGTCACATCAGCAAAACAAATTTTCGAGGTTTGCCGTTTCAGCAACTTTTTTTCTCTGAGTGTGTCTTGATGGTCAGACGTAGTCGTGTTTTGTTTTGTCCCCGATAATTTCTTCATAAACAATTTTCTATGAGAAAATCGAGTGGAAATTGCGATTTTTTACTCCAAATGGTTGCCACTTTCTTTTCAAATCAATATTTTTGAAGTCCCCGACGTCAAACCATAGCCATTCATACACATATTTTAGGAATCTTTTTCGTTTGTTGCTCTTATTGTTAGTCGTTCTGCTCTGCTGCGAAGCTATCAACCAGAATGAGACAATTTCAAATAGATGCTATTTTTGACGAACCAGTATGCACCAACTGATGTAAAAAAAAATCGGTATGGAGAAACATACATTACTCCTATATTCTTGATATATTTATAAGGGGTAGATGTAACAGGATGTGTCAGGATGTCAGGGATGGTGTTACTGCTGTTCGATGTATAGATGTTTTCATATAACTTGAAATGGGAAACTTTTTACTGCTTTTTACGTTTAATTCATATTTGTTTCGAAGGAACCAAACTGTTTTTCTGTGTTCGTGTATATATATGTATATATTGTTAGAATTTAGATATAGATAATAAGGCTGGCGCGAGACCTATGCTACCGATAAACGACTTACCGGCAAAGAGCAATTAGCCTATAATGTTACGCCATCAACGGCTTGATTTGCCACTATCATGTGTCTACGGTCCGAGTACGAAATTTCGCACGTGCCTCGCGCTCTCGATCACCGGCGGTCACACGAGTAACATCGTTTCATAGTCGTTTGCCCCGGCACAGTTCGCGCGCCAATTATAAGAAAACGTGTGTGTACCACCAATTGCATCGTTTTTGCTTCATTGTTTTGCATCGGCTTATGCATGCTCGCGAGTGCGGTATCACAGCAGCTGGTGAACAGATAGTCAGTAGCTACGTGAGAATCGAGGAGGAGGATCGCTGACTTCATATACGAATCCTGGCAACCTGGTGCAGCTCGACATACAGTCCATGTAAGTGGTGAATCTTGCTTCTCGTTTGTATATTTTCGCTATTTTCGCATCACTTTAGCAACCGGCTTTCGCTTAGAATCTTGCTCATTTCTTTGCTCATAAAACTCGTATAATTTTTCGTTTTTTTTTGTTTCCTTTTCGTAACGAGTTTCACACAAACAGTCACATGGAACAAACGAAAACTTCTTCCTTCAAACTGGGGGTGAAATTTTTTTTATAGTTTCCCACCAATTGAGACGAACCTCGTATGGAACTACTATGGGGTCGTGAATAAAACGTGGTATAAATTTCATTGCAATCGGATAACCAGAAACGCAAGTGGTCGCAAAATTACAATTTTCGATAACATATTCTCTTTCCCCCTCCTGGTTCCTCGGAAGAATCAGGTTGAAATTTGCACGGGACCACTATCGAAACTGTAACATACCTGTTACAGTTACTACTGGTATATACCTGTGGTGAAAATTTCATAACGATCGGCTGATGAAAACGGGAAATATCAGCATAATGGCGGTATTTAAGACGGACATATGGGAAGCAAATTATTCCAATCAGTGCATTCTGAGGAGAGTGATCGTGCGTCAAAGAATCGGTTGCACAAACACACACATACACACACGCAGACATTTCGGCAATCACATTTTCTCGACGTCCTGATGCGATTGCCAAAAATGTCTGTGTATGTGTGTGCGTGCGCACCGATTGGAATAGTTTTTGTCCCATATGTTTTTCTTGAAAAGGACTCAAGGCCTATGGGTTTTGGTATCGATCGAAAAACGCGTTTCGAAAATACTGCGGAATATTTTTTGAAAAATTGTGATTTCGCAACCACGAATATCTTTGCTTCCTGTTATCCGATTGTAATGGAACTTATGCCATTTTCTAGTAACGATTCCGCATTAGCTCCATACGCGAGTTGATTTCTAATTGGTAGAAAAATGTAAGGAGAAATTTGTTTTACAATTTCGCGAAAAGAGCGGGGTTTTCACTTGTTCTATGTGATTGTTAGCGCCAGTAACGGGGGGTTGATGGAGATTTTAAATTGATTACTCATTCCACGAATCTAATGATTTGAATGGTGACCCTAGCAGCACAAAGATGTTTGAAATATCCTATAGATGTTCACAGAACATTCAAATATGCAAAAATATTCTATGGATGTTTATAGGACATTCGAAACGTAACAATATATTCTGTGCATGTTCATAGAATATTCCAAACATTCTTGTGCTACTTGAGGATGCAGAATTGAATTTTTATAGATACACAGGGAGATGGAAACATAAGTTATCTCAAATTTCGAATGATAATATAATTTCCAATGGATTTTTGCTCGTTGGGAGATATGAGGAACATGGAAGTAATGTATTGTTCTCCATACCGATTTTTCATATAATATTGAGTTGATTGCAGATGAGTATAAAGTTTTTCACCAATCCATCAAGCCAATTTCTTTTTATCCATAACTCAAAAAGCATCTAAAATTTCCACGTTTACAGTGTTCATACTTCTTAATACGGAAAGGGATTGGAAGGTGACCCATGGATCAACTAAACAGTGATAGGTACGTTATTCGTTACTCTTTACTCATTGTACAGGTTGGTTGAAAAGTTCCTGCGCTCACCAAGGGATAGCACTGCTAGCTCAAAACTTTTTTTTTCTCAAGTTGGTATATCTGTCCTAAGAACACATGCAAAGTGACAAGTCATTCTGTCAATTCATTCTTTGTTTACAAGCCATTTGAAGTTGACGTGTCATTGATTTTTCTTAATATGGAAAAAATTGAATATCGTGCAGTCATTAGATTCTTTGTTTTGAAGGGTTTAAAAGCAAAGGAAATTTATGAACAATTGTTAGAAGTGTATAAGGAGTCCTCACCTTCAAAACGCACCGTTGAATTTTGGGCTGGTGAATTTAAACGTGGTCGTACTAGCCTTGAAGACGATCCACGCGAAGGACGACCAAAAACTGCAACCACAGCAGAAATCATTGAGCATGTACATAATATGGTTAGTGAAGATCCAAGTTTGTCTGAGCGTGAAATTGCTAATGCCATAGGCATCTCAGACGAACGAGTACTCCATATTTTACATGAAGAATTACGTATGAAAAAACTGTTTGGGAAGTTAGTGCCGCACACGTTAACAATTCAACAAAAACCGGATCGAAAACAAATTTCTCAGCGTAATTTGGAGCGTTTCAAGCAGAATAAAACCGACTTCTTGCGTCGTTTTATAACTATGGATGAGACTTGGATCTACCACCATGATCCTAAATTGAAACAAGAACGTTTACAGTGCACTGAAGCTGGTTGTTCAGCTCCAAAGCAGGTGAAGTCACAACGATCAGTAAAGAAGGTTATGGCATCAGTTTTTTGGGATGCAAAAGGAATTTTGTTCATTGATTATCTTCAGAAACGTAAAACAATCAACTCCGAATATTACTGCAGCCTTTTGGATCAGCTGGATGAAAAAATTCGTGAGAAAAGACCTGGTTTAAAGAAGAAAAAAATCATTTTTCATCAAGATAATGCACCTGTTCACAAAAGTGTTTTGACGATGGCTGGATTCAAAGAACTCAAGTACGAATTGCTTGAACATCCACCGTATTCGCCAGATTTGGCTCCTAGCGACTACTATCTCTTTGGAAATCTCAAACAATTCCTTCGTGGAAAGCATTTTTCGTCGAATGAAGAGGCCATAGCAGCCGTAGACGGTTATTTTGCAGAGCTTCCGGAAAACCATTATAAGGATGGGATAAAATTATTGGAAGATCATTGGAACAAGTGTATTGAGCTTCTAGGAGATTATATTGAATAAAAAAATATATTTCGTAACAAAAACAGTATTCTTTCATTTCGAGCGCAGATACTTTTCAACCAACCTGTATATAAAAAATTATACAGGGTGGTCCATTTGAAGTGATATAGTCAAATATCTCGGAAACTAGTGGAGATGGAAAAAAATGTTCCAGATGAAAAGCTTAGGGTTCCAAGGGGGAAATATGATGCTGACCTTAAAAATCCCTCAGAGGTCATTTTGAAGGTCATTTAGGGGTCAAGATGGTTTTTTCAAATGGGACCTCCATTTTTTTATCATAGCATGGGAAAGCTGGTTTCAAACCCTTCACGAAACACTGGTCATGGACCCCTTTCCGCCTATTGGGGTGCGAGGTATGGACCGTCGAATTCATTGATGGACTACTCTTAGCGCTACTCAAGAACAACGACGTGGACGTGGTAGTTCTCTGTTCCCTCCGGAGTGCTTGATTATCGTGAGTCCCCTTGCCTCTCACATGAGGGGTGCTTGATTATTGTGAGCCCCCTTGCCTCTCACATGAGAGGTGCTTGATGCTGTTACAATAATTGCTCGAAGTTACCCCCCTCTGCCTGGATACATAATCCCAGTCTCCACCGAAAATTTATAACCGTCTTCAGAAACACTGATCGCGGTATTTTGGCACAAACAGTGCAATGCGATCGATCATGTCCTCCCTCGTTGTTGGTTGGGCCTTGAATACTTCGTCTTTCAGAAATCCCCACAAGCAAAAGTCAGGAGATGTCAAGTCGGGTGAGCGTGGAGGCCACGCAACTGACCCACCTCGTCCAATCCACCTTCCCGGGAAATGATGATGCCGTTGAAAAAATGTGGACCGACTAGATAGCCATTTACGATCCCGCACCACACATTGACGCTCCAACGATGTTGGTTGTCGACTGCTCGATACCAATGCGGATCAACATCCGACCAGTAATGAGAGTTGTGAAATGCCCAGTGCTTTGAAGAGATGCTTCGTCGAAGAACATTACATAGTTGAAGAATCGAGGATTGTCAACCAGCCTTGCTCGTGCCCAGTTGCAGAATCTAATTTGAAGTCTCATGTCGTTTGGAGTGAGAGCTTGAGTTAACGTCATGTGGTATGGTCGATCTTTGACATGCTTCAAGATTCTCAAAACAGTAGTCCGGGGTATACCAGTTATTCGTGCCAACGATCTGCTACTAGCATGAGGGTCCAAGTGGATAAGTCCCAATATGGTGAGTGCACGGATATCATTCTCATCGTACCGGTGATGTCTTAGATCTCGCTGCAATAGGGGAGAGTGGGGCAAGTTTTCTATAGGGGCATGTTTTCCAATGCGTTATAATTTCTTAGTATGCTGGATGAATGGTCGTGAGTAGTATCATCTAAGGTACCATTCACGGCAATATCAGGTTAATAGCTGCTTTCATCATAATAAGAGAACTGTTTTTACGATTTTGTCGTTGGTGAGTAAACTTGACATGTGTTCATTCAAATTGAAAAAAAAAACATATTTACGTTATTCTGATTGTTTTGGTTGAATATGTGTTTATAAACGAAAGTCCCCTGAATCGAATGATGTGATAATTTTTGTAAATTACTCGCGTCTTTACGATTTTAACCTAGTTCCAAGTTGACAAACGATGATGGGGCAAATTTTCCAACGTGACACGGGGCAAATTTTCTCACAAAGAGAATTTGTCCCGTTCTCAACCAAGTGATTTTAGAGTGTTGCAAATGCATTTCTTATATTATATGATTAGTCTTCGCGATTTTAAGTTAGTTCAGAGTTGGAAAACAATGATAAAGCAATGTTTTTCACTGCGGAAAATTATCTCAGTCTCAATCAAATTGTTGTAACGTATTACAAGCAAATTTATCGAAAAAGATAAGCAAATATTATTTGATATGATTTATCATTAAGTTCAAACAGATTACGGATGGTTCGAAAATATAAAAGGAAAACGAATCGTGACTTCTACAGCCATGATTCAATGAAAGCAGCTGTCTTTTTGTTCTTCATACTTTTGCTTACTTTTTATGTACTATATTCGTTATTTCGTTTTCCTACATCACATGTACCCCCTATTGTAATTGATTTCCAAATAAAAAATCGAATAAAATACTCAATTCGTATTGAAACTACAATATTGAACCTATTTTTGACGATTTTGAATGAGTGAAAAAATTTGCCCCCATATGGTTCGAAGGTGTTGGAAAACTTGCCCCGTATGTGGGGCAAGTTTTCGCAAGTGACATGACTGCAAATAACATTATTTGGCAACAACATGCTTATGAAATCATTACATCCATTTATACTAGGTTGTAGTGGGAGCTTCAACGAGTAAAATAGTACCCCAAACGCCTTGAAATATGCAACGAGGAAAAAAACAAAAATCGACACAGAAAAAGTGGGAAAACATGCCCCCTACTCCTCGTCGAGCTCTCAATTCGAGTCGACGGATGGTCGTGAGGTGTGCGATGCGGCGATCGGGATACCGATTCCGGTAAACTCTTGCGGCTTCGTCGTAATCATTGTGACATGAGCCAAGCACAAGCATCATATCAATAATTTCAGAGGGTGGATAGTGATTCATTTCTACGATTGAATCGAATGGAATGAATTGATGAATGTAGATGATTGAATATGCAAAGGAGAAGAACGATTGTGATGGTCTCAGTTTAGAACCAGTGTTTAAATGATCACGTATTTCCGTAATCATCCACATAATCAACCATAATAAACAGAAATTCGATGTTTCTGTTTGTTTATGTATTCTTGTTCATCACTTTTCTCCGAAGATCGGGACTGATTTCAATGCAGATTAGAGTCAATTTCATTAGAAAAAGAAACGTAAACATAAACAAACGGGAACACTGAGTCTCTGCTTATTATGGTTGGCAGTAATGTATACGATTTATTACGATTATTGCGTTTCAAATCGAATAAATTGTTGCATTTGATTCAATGAGGGTTATAAATGAGTATCGGCTCTCAAAGATTGTTGAAAGGTTGCTGGACACATTGGAAGTATTGACCATACCACATAACGTCGATTAGGATGCACATTCGAACGAATACAAAAATCCTTCGAGCTTCCAGAGAATTTACCAAATTTGGAAGTTTTGTTGTAAATGAGGGAGGACATGATCGATCGCATCCGCACTGTTTGTGCCAATATACCAGGATTATGTATCCAGGCAGAGGGGGGTAACTTTGAGCAATTATTGTAACAGAATCAAGCACCCCTCATGTGAGAGGCAAGGGGACTCACGATAATCAAGCACTCTGGAGGGAACTACCACGTCCACGTCGTTGTTCCTGGATAGCGCTAAGAGTAGTCCATCAATAACTTCGACGGTCCATACCTTGCACCCCAATGGGCGGAAAGGAGTCCATGACCAGTGTTTCGTAAAGGGTTTGAAACCAGCTTTCCCATGCCATGATAAAAAAATGGAGGTCCCATTTGAAAAAACCATCTTGACCCCTAAATGACCTTCAAAATTACCTCTGAGGGATTTTTTAAGGTCAGCATCATATTTTCCCTTTGGAACCCTAAACTTTTTATCTGCAACATTTTTCTCCATCTCCACTAGTTTCCGAGATATTTGACTATATCACTTCAAATGGACCACCCTGTATATAATAATGTATAGTTTGTATACAAATTATGATTATTATATTTTTTATGTACAATGCATACCGGTAACGAATAACGTACCCATTAGGGTGGCCCTTATTGTGGGAATTTTTGAATTCTTCTTATTTTACCCCCTAAAAAAGTTCCGATTCCTATCAAAATGAAGGACGTGAAACCTCACTTCGATTAAACTATGTCAACACGTGCCGCAAAAAGCTCAAAGCTTCTTTATATATATAGATTTTATATATATGTGTATAGAAAGAGAGAAAATTAAGAAATTTGGGCAATTATGGTTTGTAATAATGGAGTTGCTGGATGGAAATTGGAGGGAATTTCGTGTCCTTCTAATCAGACTATCAAGCGTTCCAATGAATCTCGCAATTTTCAAGATACAGCAAGAAATTTTGAAAAAAAAACACAAAATTCCTAAACTTGGAGCTATTTGCAGCACGAGTTAACATAGTTTGATCGAACTGAGACTCTACGTACTTCATTTTGATGGGAATCGGAACCTTTTTAGGGGATGAGACCGGAAGATTTCGAAAATTTCTAAAATCAGGGCCACCCCAGTACCCATCATTGCAACTGAATAACATACATATTGGTAAAACTATTCTAAACATGAAATACTTTGATGAACGAATGAAAGATGGACACGGAAAGAATATTATATTCAAAATTACTATAAAAACATACAAACAAGGGACCAGACTAGCCACATGAGACGAGATCGTACGATCTTAGTTTAACTTACTATGGAGAATGTCGAAACAAACATCAATCTTAGCACTAACGAACATGGTCGTGGTATTTTATAGCTAATTCCACGTTCCTTCTGATCGTTATGAGGTATACCATTCGTTAAAATTTGTAATACAATATTTTCTCTGTGAATAAACAACGTCGTTTTCGCCTGTAAAATTTCATCTTTCAACCCTTTATTGTTGGAAAAGGTCGAAATTAGTCCAAAAGAGATACGTTTTTCTTTGTTCTCCGCTCAAAGATTCACATCAGGCAAATAATTTATGCAACAAAAAATGTACAAAGTACAAATGGGAAAAGAAAATAGTAGAATGAAAAATTCACAGTCGTATTCGTCGATTGAATTTCCTCAATATTAAAAATTTTTTAAAAATTATTCGTCCTGTTTCAGTTTGCCCATCGTATTCGGCTTGAATAGCTTCATTAGACAGAAAAGATTTCGGTATACATAAATTATTGTTTAGAAAAAAATCTCTGCGAAGATTATTGAATTATCTCATTTTCCTCGTAAATCGATGCTGCTAGGACACGCTAATTTTTGAATTCATTATCGGAATGAAGGAAGCATTTACAATGAGAAGTATCGAATTTATGAGCCCTATCAGAGGAATGTAGATGCAGTTAGAAAAGAAGGGAAGAGAGAAAGAAAAACCCCTGAATTATCGTATCCATAAAACACACTGTCAGAAATATCTGGAAGTTTTTTTCAATCACGTACATGAATTCAGATCATGCGTATTCTACATTATATTTGATGTACAAAAACATGAAAAAAATATAGATTATGCTATAGTTTACATTAAATTTAATGTAAAATGTGTATGGAGCTAAATTCATGCACGTACTGGAAAAAAACTCCCAGCAAAAACATTAAAATCAATGCAGAAATTTCTAACAGTGCAGGGTGAACTATGACTAGAAATTTGGTAGCAAATTTGCATAAAAATACACATATAGTCAAAAGTCGCGAAAATAATCCTGTACCTGCATTAAATCCACTTCCAATGTCATTAACGAATCACCTTAACCCGGAATACTACGAAATACAGTCCGCTCTGGGTCAAACCACGTCAACTGTGACACTAAATTTTCATACATCCTTGGAATAAGGAAAAGAGTGCATGAATTCATAGTTCGTTCTCAAACTTAATAATAATTCGACCACATTTCAAAAAATTCCTATTTTTAGGCACTCATCGGTATACGTGGTATACCAACACGGAATGCCTATTGCACCCGCTATCGTACGCTCTGACCGTATCTTCCAACATATTTGAGTAATCCAATTGGAAGTTGGATAGTTTTTCATTTCATGCAATACTGATTGATAATCCGTGGGGTTGTCTGTTTGTCTGTCTGTCTGTATTTGGGATAACTCTGGACCGAGTGGACCGAATTGGATGAAATTTATAGAGGACCTTCTTCAAACCCTCCCCCGAGGACGATTTTCGTTTTATTGCAATCGGACAAGTCCTTCTATTCTCTTTTATTTTTTTCTGAAAAAATAGGTGATCTCGGAGAAAATTGTCTCCGCTGTATATATATATATGGGGCATTCCACGTCAGATCGGCCGAGAAAAAAGTGACATGTTTCCGATTTAGACCAAATTTTGTGGGGTGGAAGAGGTGCTCGAAAAAAGACAAAACCTCAAATATTAGCCTTTTTCATGCAGTTTTATGGATTTTATAGTACACACAAAAAAATCACATTTTCATTCATTTCCTATTATCTCAACAGGGAGATGAGGTAAAATTCACACATCTGCTCAACTAAATTCTCTTTTTGGGGAAATTTTTGGAAAATTTTTTTCCCCAAAATTTTTCGGAAAAAAAATTATTTTTCTCAAAAAAGTCAATTTATCTCGAAAGGCCCGGTCTTCAATTTTTTTGAAAAAAATATATGTTGTAGCTGCATTCTTCACGAACATTTTCCATTTTTGAAATTCGAGGAGCCTTCAGAATTGTGGAAGTTATGAACGTTTCAGTGAAGCAACTCGCATTATGGCATGATTTTGCGCGAGACTGAAATTTCACAGTGCGAGGAAATTATATAATTTTTGGCTTGGTTGTCGATAATCATTTCGCACTCATTTTTTCTTAATTTGTTATTGTGTGAATTATTATTTGAGGATATACCAATAAAATTTCGTAACTACCGAATACGTTATTTACACAAATGTTGAAGTTACAATTTCTTCATTGTTGATTTTACATCATTCGAAGTAGTCTTGAATGCAACAACATTTTCACGGATCGGGGATGCGTGATGGAACGAAAGTGTTCCTTTCACTGTTTTGCACTTTTCATGCCTAGTTTCCAAATACTCAGTTGCAACTTTGTAGTCGCCCTGAGAACAAAAGCATAGATGATAATTTTTTGAACTATCTGAAGCCCACTCATATAGTTCTGCAGCTGTTAGAATTAGGGATCCTTTAATGAGGCATCGGACAATCAGTCGCCATTAGTGGGATACTTCCGGTTTTTTCTATAGTTTAGTTGAGCATGCATAGTGTATGTTATTTTATTAAAATCATTTTTCTCAAATGTATTTACATGCTTTGTTCGAACAATGTTTCAGATTCACTTAATTGTAAGTATTATACATGAATAAGCTGACTGTAAATATGTATCTCTCGAATATTTTCATAAATATCAGTACCTATCCCACTAATGGCGGCCGACCAATCCGTAATCAGCAGTTGATTGTCCGATCCCTCATCAAAGGATCCCTAGTTAGAATCTCATTTCTTGTCCCTCTCTGTAGGCAGTATCGTCTTGCTAGGCGTTTTAATGTGCCATCAACACCATCGCAAGCTCCTTTCCCATGAGCAGTAGCGAAAAAGTTCCACTCTGCTTCTACTTTCAAATCTTTTTCATAATGACTTGAATTACAAAAATTTTTCTTATTTTTATACTGCTGTGGTGCACCGTCGGAAAAATAGATAAGTTTTTCAACAACTGCAAACTTTTCTTTCAGAAACTGAATCATTTTTTTCTGGAACATGAACACAGCAATAGTATCATGTTCAAGACAATCCGATATTCCAACGTTGGATAGATGCTCGATCTTATTGGTTGAAATATCATGATACTATATGATGAATGGGTGAACTGTCGCTTGATTATTATTCCAATGAAACCCTTGAACGGCTTCTTGTACAACAAATGCGAAGTTTTCTAAACATCAAGCGTCACCACAAATTCGCCTGGTTGTAAATTTTCTTTAATATTTTTGGAATGCCGAGATTGTTCCGTAGCAACGAAATAATGTCATTTCAATTTCTCGACGAGCGACGAAATAAATTCTTCCTTACTGTCAGTTATAATTTCCAAAGTGGATCTAAATTCAAATTATAATAATTGAGATACGCCATGACAAGAATTAATAACTTCGTTTCAATGTGAGAAAAAAGTTACCTATCGGTGGAAATCCATTGTTTGTAAGTAACCTTATCAATTTCTGCATTATCAAAAGTTTCAATCAATTTATTGCATAAAATATTTTCGTCCGGGCACGATTTGCATTGGCCTTCGTAACATTCACTACTTGATACTGAGCACAACAAGTATTGAAGGAGCAATTTGTATGCGTTTTCCCCATGAATATGAATGTCTCAAGTTTCAGTCAATTGACTCAATTTGCAACCTGAACATGAATTTTTTAGTAGAATGTTGCTTAGAAGTAATTCGAAGTTCCCGCTGTTTAAAAGTATGTATAATTTACCTTCGATCATCAGTTTAACATTTTGATGGATAATGCAAACGCATACAGTGTGAGTTCCACTAGCCCCTGCCAAAATGCATTCGGGTTGGCCGAAGTTCAGCAAATTTGGAAAATCCAACTTGCAAATCCGGAAACTCAAATTTGAAGCACTGGTATAATTCTTGTAAGTTGCAATGAAGAAGTCTTTTCTGGGTTTTTTCTTTGAAGCCATCACTATTTTTAATCAAGACATGATCTTCCATTCCTGGGAGTTCTCTTGAGTTTTGCTCACATAGATAAAACTGCTTTATTGCAGCGGTCGTTTCATCTGGGAGTCTTTTTCCGATTTGTGCGTCAGGCACAGGAAGCACTCCCTTTTTTCGTTTCTTAATTTTATCGCTTGATTGACCATGTATTTAGAGCAGTTAAATCGTTTTGTTATATCAGTGACTTTGAAAAAAGATGGCAAAGATGTTAAAATTCGGAACTTATCGTCTCTGAAATAGTGACAGGTTATTTCATTAATCAAACCACCGAATCACAAGTGGCCGTACGTACATGATTAAGGGAAGTATTGGGATTCGATACATTTCCATTTCATGTAATTATCGTTCAACAATATTTGAAATTTTCAACTTTGAAATATTACCGGGATGTATTTTCAGCCTACAACTTTTCTTGGTACGTGGTCATGACTTCTTCGTAAGCTTTCACTTTACCGTCATTGTCGATAGCAATTTCCACATTTAGGATTTCTTGAAATTTTCGCTTGATGGTTGCTCGTGCAGATTATGGAATGGTATCTAGCGGCCAGTTCGCTAGCGGACATTTTTGAAATTTTTGACACAGACTGTACCGCATATTGAAAAACAGGAAAAGAGTGTTTCTGGCTGTAACAAGGTTGATAAGACTATTGCTGCATATTAGATTGATCGTTTGGGAACCCATGAAGAGTTTTATGTAGCGCAAGAGCCATAAAAATGTTTATTTGAACAAAAAAGTGGAATAAGAACCATCAAATATAAAGGCCAATGTCTCATCATGGCAACATGCGTTTTCTTTCTAACCGATGCCAAACAACGAAGAGAACACCGGAAAAGATGCAGGAATCAATTCGGAGAGGGATCGCGGTTTATAACATTGTTTATTTAACAATTTACGACGGGAAACAGCAGAATCTTGAATGTAAACTGTTATATCTCGACTCGGCAACATTCGTTTTCCTTCTAATTGATTCCAAACGAGGGAGAGAACACCGGAGAAGATGCAGGAATGAATTCTGAGAGGGATCGCGGTTTATAACATTGTTTATTTAACATTTTATGGTGGGGAGCAGGAGAATCTTGGATATAAACTGTTATACCTCCACTCGGCAACATACGTTTTCCTTCTAATTGATTCCAAACGACGGAGAGAACACCGGAGAAGACGAAGGAATGAATTCTGTGGAGGATCGCGGTTTATAACATTGTTTATTTAACAATTTACGGTGGGAAACGGCAGATCCTTGGATAAAACTGTTATATCTTCACTCGGCAACATTCGTTTTCCCCCAAATGATTCCAAACGACGGAGAGAACACCGGAGAAGATGCAGAAATGAATTCTGAGAGGGATCGCGGTTTATAACATTGTTTATTTAACAATTTATGGTGGGGAACAGGAGAATCTTGGATATAAACTGTTATACCTCCACTCGGCAACATACGTTTTCCTTCTAATTGATTCCAAACGACGGAGAGAACACCGGAGAAGACGAAGGAATGAACTCTGTGGAGGATCGCGGTTTATAACATTGTTTATTTAACAATTTACGGTGGGAAACGGCAGATCCTTGGATAAAACTGTTATATCTCCACTCGGCAACATTCGTTTTCCTTCTAATTGATTCCAAACGAGGGAGAGAACACCGGAGAAGATGCAGGAATGAATTCTGAGAGGGATCGCGGTTTATAACATTGTTTATTCAACAATTTACGGTGGGAAACAGCAGAATCTTGGACGTGAACTGTTATATCTCGACTCGGCAACCTTCCTTTTTCCCCCAAGGGATTCCAAACGACGTAGAGAACACCGGAGAAGATGCGGGAATGAATTCGGAGAGGGATCACGTTTTATAACATTGTTTATTTAACAATTTATGGTGAGGAACAGGAGAATCTTGGATATAAACTGTTATATCTCCACTCCGCAACATTTGTTTTCCTTCTAATTCATTCCAAACGACGGAGAGAACACCGGAGAAGATGCAGGAATGAATTCTGAGAGCGATCGCGGTTTATAACATTGTTTATTCAACAATTTATGGTGGGGAACAGGAGAATTTTGGATATAAACTGTTATATCTCCACTTGGCAACATTCGTTTTTTTCTTGAGTGATTCCAAACGACGTAGAGAACACCGGAGAAGACGCAGGAATGGATTCTGAGAGGGATCGCGGGTTATAACTTTGTTTATTCAACAATTTACGGTGGGAAAGAGCAGAATCTTGGATGTAAACTGTTATATCTCCACTCGGCCACATTCGTTTCCTTCTTGAGTGATTCCAAACGACGGAGAGAACACCGGAGAAGATGCAGGAATCAATTCGGAGAGGGATCGCTGTCTATAACATTGTTTATTTAACAATTCACGGTGGAAAACAGCAAAATCTCTGATGTACACTGTTATATCTCCACTTGGCAACATTTGTTTTTTCCCCAAGTGATTCCAAAAGACGTAGAGAACATCGGAAAAGATGCAGGAATCAATTCGGAGGGGGATCGCGGTTCATAACATTGTTCATTCAACAATTTATGGTGGGGAACAGGAGGATCTTGGATATAAACTGTCATATCTCCACTCGGCAACATTCGTTTTCCTCCTAATTGATTCCAAACAACCGGGAGAACACCGGAGAAGATGCAGGGATGAATTCTGAGGGGGTTTGCTGTTCATCACACGATTGTTTGGAATCAATTAGGAGGAAAACGAATGTTGCCGAGTGGAGATATGACAGTTTATATCCAAGATCCTCCTGTTCCCCACCATAAATGGTTAAATAAACAATGTTATAAACCGCGATCCCTCTCCGAATTGCTTCCTGCATCTTTTCCGATGTTCTCTACGTCTTTTGGAATCACTTGGGGAAAAAACAAATGTTGCCGAGTGGAGATATAACAGTGTACATCAGAGATTTTGCTGTTTTCCACCGTGAATTGTTAAATAAACAATGTTATAGACAGCGATCCCTCTCCGAATTGATTCCTGCATCTTCTCCGGTGTTCTCTCCGTCGTTTGGAATCACTCAAGAAGGAAACGAATGTTGCAGAGTAGAGATATAACAGTTTACATCCAAGATTCTGCTCTTTCCCACCGTAAATTGTTGAATAAACAAAGTTATAAACCGCGATCCCCCTCCGAATTCATTCCTCCATCTTCTTCGGTGTTCTCTACGTCGTTTGGAATCATTTGGGGGAAAACGAATGTTGCCGAGTAAAGATATAACAGTTTACATCCAAGATTCTGCTGTTTCCCACCGTAAATTGTTAAATTAACAATGTTATGAACCGCGATCCCTCTCAGAATTCATTCCTGCATCTTCTCCGGTGTTCACTCCGTCGTTTGGAATCAATTAGAAGGAAAACGAATGTTGCCGAGTGGAGATATGACAGTTTATATCCAAGATTCTCCTGTTCCCCACCATAAATTGTTAAATAAACAATGTTATAAACCTCGATCCCTCTCCGAATTCATTCCTGCATCTTTTCCGGTGTTCTCTTCGTCGTTTGGCGTCGATTAGAAAGAAAACGCGTGTTGCCATGATGAAACATTGGCCTTTATATTTGATGGTTCTTATTCCACTTTTTTTTCTAAATAAACATTTTTACGGGTCTTGCGCTACATAAAACTCTCCATGGGTTCCCAAACGATCAATCTAATATGCAACAATAATCTTATCAACCTCGTTTCAGCCAGAAACACTTTTTTCCTGTTTTTCAATATGCGGTACAGTCTGTGTCAAAAATTTCAAAAGTGGCCGCTAGCAAACTGGCCGCTAGATACCATTCCATGGTTTTTTTCGGAAGTTTCCACAATTTCAATCTATTGGAACTAATGGGAAAATTTGTGAAATTGAATGATGAATGGGTTTCTTATGGGAGATTTCTGACGGCATTTAAGGATGTATCGATTTCATTGATCAATGGTTTTCAATTGGATTATTCCAACATTCAAATTTATTGGAAATAATAGGCAAGTTTATGGATTCTAAAGTCCTATACACGGAAAAAAGGAAACAGCGATGATTACTGTGAATCACAAAAATACATTGAAACTCAAATTCATTCCATGCAGTACTGCGTTTCTCAGTCCTCATTACTGTCCAGTCAGCACTGGCGAATTTCATTACAATACCCATCACTGTGATCGCGCTAATCCTCATTATCCAAGCGTGTTTTCATTTGTTTTTCAACCGATCGCTGTCATTCACAGTAACCAGTAATGTTTTCTTTTTTCCGTGTAGGTATGTACCGGCAATAACCGATTCAGTTTTGACATTTCTTTCGTTGCATCAGATCATTGGTTTTTATCGGAATCCCTGGTGACCTCGATATATTGGAACTAATGGGAAAGTTGCTGGAATAGGGAACTATAATCATAGAATACCAAGAGAATCCAATTAGAAAATATTTCATTGGTATCAATCGGAATTTTTATCAGTGATGGAATATCCATTGGATCCCATTGAAAAATATGTTACTGGTACCAATTATAATTGTAATGATTAATAGAATGCCGATTAAATCAAATCAAAAAATATTGTGTCCGTACGAATTGGGATTTTTATTATTGATAAAATACCTATTGGATGCCATTGAAAAATATTTGACTGGTATCAATTAGAATCTTCATGATTAATAACATAACGATTGAATCCAATTGGAAAATATTGTATTGACATCAATCAGAATTTTCATTGGTCATAAAATACCAAGTGAATGCAATTACACAATATTTCATTGATATCAATCGGAATAATTGTTATTGATGAAATATCAATTGGATCCCATTGAAAAATATTTGACTGGTATCAATTAAAATTTTCATGATTAATGGAATACCGATTCAATCCAATTAAAAAATATTTTATTGGTATCCATCGGAAATTTTTCTCAACCATAAAATACCCATTGAATCTAATGAGAAAATATTTTCTTGGTATCAATTGGAATTTTTATGATTAATGAAATACCCATTGAATTCTATTGAAAAATATTTCACTGATATCGATTAGAATTTTAATGATCAATAAAATACCTATTCAATCAAATAAGAAACATTTTATTGTCATCAATTGGAATTTTTATTATTGATAAAATACCAATTGGATCACATTGAAAAACGTTTCACTGGTATCAAATAGAATTTTCATGATTGATAAAACTCCGAATGAATCAAATTGAAAAATATTGTACTGGTATCAACCGGAATTTTTACTATTGATAAAATACCAATTGGATCCCATTGAAAAATATTTGACTGGGATCAAATGAAATTTTCATGATTAATAAAATACCGATTCAATCCAATTGAAAAATATTGTATTGACGTCAATCGGAATTTTCATTGATCATAAAATACCAAGTGAATTCAATTACACAATATTTCATTGATATCAATCGGAATTCTTATTATTGATAAAATACCTATTGGATCCCAGTGGAAAATATTTGACTCGTATCAATTAGAATTTTCATAATTGATAAAGTACCGATTGAATCCAATTGAAAAATATTGTATTGATATCAATCGGAATTGTTCATCCATCATAAAATACCGATTGAATCCAATTGGAAAATATTTTCTTAGTCTTCATTGGGATTTTCATTATTAATGAACTCCCATGCTCTCATTAAGACCGATACAATCCCTCATAGCTCCAATGGACTATTACCAATTGAATCTTATTACTATAGGACACCCATCCCTGACATAAGACAGTCATTTAGTTCACATTGATAGGAAGCGAACCACGGCATCGAGCGAGCGGGTGTTCCAGATCGATCTTCTAGGTTAAGCAACGACAACTGCGGTACAAGGTGGATGGGTGATCACCATGTTAATAACACATAAATGATCGTTTGAATTTATTTCAGCAATAATTTGTCATACGTGATGATTGAATAAATGATATATGTGTTTGTTTAATTGATATCAAATGCGCGTACATAATGTATATAAACCGTTCGTTGGTTGGGTTAACAATCAATAAAATTCAATAAGAAAATCGCGATGCAGGAATCAATTCATTCCGATAAGTTTTTTTTATCGGATTTAATCGGATTTTCCACCAGGGAAAATGCCGATTAAATCCAGTTAAAAATTATTTTATTGGTATCAATGGGAAATTTCCGATGCAGAAACTCAATCCATTCCGATGAAATGTTTTTTTATCGGATTCAATCGGATTTTTTAACCAGGGGAAAGACCGATTAAATCCAATTCAAAATTATCTTATTGGTATCAATAGGAAATTTCCGATGCAAAAACTCAATTCATTCCGATAAAATTTCTTTTTATCGGATTCAATCGGATTGTTCAACCAGGGAAGCGTTTGGCAAAGGGGAAATACCCCCTTCTGCATCATGGATTTTTGACCCTGTCATAATACTCCCGTTTGCTTATATATTAGGAACATGGAAGTAAAAACGAAGATCTTGAAAGAAAACTTCCGATCTACACCACTATCAACGAAGTTATGCGCGCAAACCCAAAACGAAACGATATTTTCTGAACGGATAATCAAAAATATCCTAAATTTTAGCAGGAATGGTTCTTTGATGAGTACTAAATGATGTAAAAGAATTGAGAACATAAAAAAGTTTCCAACTCTCTGATTTGGCGTAGAATGCCCCATATATAGGTACGGGGAATTATAAAGTCGATATGCACAGTCAGATCTGAGACTCAAACCGATTCTGCGTCATGTATAAGTTTATGGCCTGGAACTAGGTTCAGTTTCGGACCTTAGGCAAAGATGATGCATGATAAAATATATAAGCTCTGTATACAAAGTTTCATATAAAAAGAATGGTATCAATTTGATCTAATTTTTACTTCCATGTTCCTTATATATAAGGAAACGGAAGTATTGTAATAGGGTCAGAAATCGATGATGCAGAAGGGGGTATTCTACTTTTGCCAAACGCTTGAGAACGTCGAAAAAACGCAATCCCCAAAAATGTCTGTGCGTGTGTGTGTGTGTGTGTATGTATGTGCACTCATTGGCGTACGATAACTCTCCTCAGAATGCACCGATCAGGATAATTCGTTTTTCAATATGTTCGTCTCAGAGGCTCATTGGGGTCTATTGATTCTGATTCCGATCGGATAACACGTTTTGAAAATATCACGGAATATGTTTCTGAAAATGGTGATTTTTGTGTTTGGCGTGCGATAACCCTCCTCAGAATGCACCAATTTGATTAATTTTCCTTTTCAAATATTCGTCTCGGAGAGGACCCGAGGCCTATTGATTTTGGTCTCGATCGGATAACACGTTTTGAAAATATTGCGGAATACGTTTTTCAAAATCGAGATTCTGCGACCGCTCATATCTTCGCTTCCTATTATCCGATTGCCATGAAATTTGTACCACGTTTTAGTTATGATCCGACAGTGCTTCCATACAAGTTTCATCAGAATTGGGTGAAAACTGTAAAAAATTTTCTCTCAAGATCCGCATTGCAGACATGTATTTTCATCTTCATGGAGAACATGGTACTGTATGGTTCTTCATACCGATTTTTATGTTTCTTGTACTTCAAATTGTTTTTTTTCCAAAGGATTACACGAATTGAAAAGCTGCCATTTGATACTCCACATTATTAGATGACGTCAAATCAAATCAACCGCTCCAAATAAATATTCCATCATGCTAAATTTCAAATCCTCAAGCTTAAGATTTATTTACGTACTCCAATTAAAAAGACATAAATCCACTCGTGTGACGTTAGAAACATTATAGACCTTTAAACCTCGGCATGTACTCTCAACGATATTCGTTATAGTGTATCAAGAGACGCGGTAGCGTCTCGACGCCAAGTAAATGAAAACCCTGGAATAAAAGAAAAAATGAAAAAGCATAAGTCGTGCGCTACCGTGTATCTTTATTGTATCAAAAAAAAAAAAATTTTTTGTATCAAAAAATCTTTAACCCACAATAACTCATCACACATTGAATTTCACGAAAAAATAATTACACTTCTATTACATAATTCGAATACACACTTTCGATTAAGCACACTACGAAGTTGATCCGTTCACGCGATCCCGAGATACAAACGTTTCAAATTTTCATGCGATCAAAACATCAGGATTTTTCTTCATCATCATCGCCACTTTCGATTTATTTTAATCAGATAGCGACTATAGTTTTTCGTCATCGGAATTCGGGAGGGTTTCTTCCATTGGCATAGAGATATTCTGTCTCTTTCCTTCTTGGGACATCCAATATTCTGTCATTTTTCCTTTCTTCCAATATCCAATAGCATTCACTTCAGTTAATGTATATTATAATCCAAACATCCAATAGCGTTGATTTCAGTGTAGTGTGGTCTATACACAGTGTTGCCAGAACAGCAACACGGTTACTAGATTTAGCACTATGAAAACATTTCTAGCCCTGAATTTTTAAGTACAGCACTTAGCACTATGGATAGCACTTAGATTAAATATCTAGCACTATTTTTTCAAATGGAACATATATTTATAGGTCATTACTAATTGAAAATTTTAATTATCTGAGTTATTTGCATAATGGAAAGTTCTATAATTTATATGAAGAGTTTCCTATTATGCCAAAGGATTATTTAAATTGAAATTATTCGTTGGAATAAAAAGTATGTATTGTATCGTGATTGAGGATTATTATTGGAAATATGTTGATCATTGAATAAATGATTACCTGATGGCAAAATTTTCAAGGATTAGTTTGATTCACCCCAAGGGGATAGGTCTTGCAGCATATCTATTTTGAAAAAAATCATTATATATATATATATATATATATTTGGTCAAATAAAAATATTGTTTTGTTAAAAAAAAGTCCAGTTTACAGCAGGGTTGGAAGTCATTCAATTAAAACTCATTTGAATTGACGTTCAATGAACAATAAAAATTTAATTTTTAATTGAAATTTTTCTCAATTAAAAATTAAATTAAATTCTTAATTGAAATTTTTTTGCAACAAACAATTAAATTAAATTTTCAATGGAGGTAATTTCCATTTGACAAATCAATTTAATTGATTCAAAATCAAGCAATGGTTGATCCATTTTTCTTATGTTTTCTTGTTCTTTCTTAATTAACAAATACAGAAAAACAAGAGCGCATCAGGAAAATCAATCAATCATTGCTTGATTTTAAAGCAATTACATTTATTTGATAATTGGAAACGACTTCAATTAAGAATTGAATTTAATTTTTAATTGAAGAAACTTTCAAATAAAAATTAAATTCTAATTGTTAATTGGGTGCTTCTTCAATTAACTAATTTACAACCCTGGTTTACAGTATATTGATACATGATTTTGGTCATTGAATATCGAATCAAATATCCCTGAACATCTATTTGGAGATGTAAAATGGAGAAATAAATATACAAGGTATCTCACTAAACACTCTGACCCTGCTGAATGTAAATTCCTGATATAACAAAATGTGCAAAATTCACAAATTAAAAATTCTCTATTTTTCCCGCGTTTTTTTTTTTAGCACTAACATTTGGCAACATCGAAAAAAATCTAGCACTGTCACCAATTCTAATTTAGCTTTGAACAGCACCGACTGCTGCGTCATCTAGCGCTGCGAGTCTATAACCTTCTGGCAACACTGTCTATCAGTGTTGCCACCCTGGCGCTTTTCGCGCTAGATATGGCGCTTTTTCAAACACGTTGACGCGAAAATAACACGTTTAGCGCCTAGCGCGAAATCTGGCGCTTTTTTGTAAATACGAAGAAACAAGAAATCATCAAAAGTTTTCAAATTGAATATTATGATTTTGATCCAAATTTGTTTGTGGATTTTCTTAAATTGATGAAATAGGGTGCCTACGGATTTATCACACCCACTTTAGACAGAGGGCGCTTCCGATATTGCCCAAATGATGAGCCAGTCTTTTGTAACCTGTACGATGATTGGCAGACAATTCATTCACCAATTATCGTAAAGGTTACAAAAGACTGACTAACCAATTTGGACAATATCGGAAGCACACAGAACTCATGCCACACAAGCTACGTAAATGGGAGTACGGATGTGAAAAAATCGTGTACGAGATCTATGTAGGTTACCGTTTCTTACGTTCACACTTAAGGTGTTTTCAGATGGCAGCGATTAGCGACGAGCGATACTTTAGATAAAAGGAGAGATCCCACGTTACCTCTCTTTTTAGCTAACGTATCGCTCGTCGCTGATCGCTGTCATCTGAAGACACGTTTACCCCGGGTACTCATGCTAGCGACTATCGCGCGCGACATCATTAGAAGAAAAAAGAGATCCGAGTTGAAAACATCCTCTCTCTGCTTTTTTCCAATGGTGTCGCGCGCTACAGTCGCTAGCACAAGTCTCCGCCTTACGTTGTTTGTATGTTTAGGCCTTTAGTGCGCAGTTGTTTACATTTACGTTCATGATAACGTCACTTCTGTGTTTGAGCTATTAGTGTATGTACAATAGTGAATCCCCAAAAGAAAAATACGACTGATCACTTCAAATACAAAACAATTGATTTATGCAAATCGTGTTGATTAATTGAGTTGAGCGTATACTTATTTGCATAAAAGAATAGTTATTTCCAAGTTGAACATCAGTTTATTCATCATACTACGTATTCTGGATAAATTTTAGCATGGATCTGCCTCTCAGTAAGAAGAATAACTATTCCCAAAAATATAGAAAGGAGTGGGAGAATGATCCGAATTATAAATCATGGCTCAAACCAGTTTTTGGAAACAATTCACAAGCAATGTGTACTTATTGCAAAATAGAATTCAATGCAAAACTGAGTGATATTTCGAAACAAAAAAACCCAAAGAGAAATGTAAACCTTTCAAATTGGATCAATCGAAAATTTCTATCCAAAAAGCAAACGAAAATGTGCTCAACGTACATAATGCAGAAGCTTTGTTGTCATTATTCATTGCAGAACATTCCTCTGTGTTGCCAATAGATCATTTAAGTGAATTATGTATGAAAGCATTTCCGGACTCCAAAAATATCAAAAGTATGAAGTTGCATAGAACAAAATGTGGAGAAATTATAAGGAATATTTTGGCACCTCATTTTCGAACAGCTCTCAAATTAGATATTGGTGACAGCAAGTACAGCCTAATTATAGATGAATCGACAGATATAACGGTGCATAAATATCTGGGTATAGTTATCAGATATTTTAGCCGTCAAAGTGAGAAAATAATATCAACTTTCTTCGCACTAAGCCCATTAGAAACAAGTGATGCAAGAGGAATAGTAAATGCTGTGGTTGGTGCGGTAAAAGACATGGGTTTAGATTTGAAAAATATGATTGGACTTGGTACAGATAATGCTAGTGTAATGGTGGGGATAAATAACGGTGTACATAAAATTTTAAAAGACGAATTTGACATGCCACATCTAATTTTAATCAGATGTGTATGTCATTCCTTGGAACTGGCTGTTTCACATGCATCTGAAGAAACGATACCTCGCAATATAGAATACATGTTGAGGGAAACTTACAATTGGTTCTGTTTATCTTCATCACGCCGTCAAGAATATGTACAAATATATGAAACAATCAATTGCGGACAAAAACCTTTAAAAATTTTACAGAAATGTGCCACCAGATGGTTGTCTATTGAACCTGCTGTTCAAAGAATTTTAGACCAATGGGATGAATTGAAACTATTTTTTCAAATTGCCAAAACAAAACAAAACTGTTACACTGCTGAAATGTTATTTAACATGTATCCAGATTGTAAAAATAGAGCATATTTTATTTATATCAGAAGTATACTACTCCAAATGTCCGACAGTTCCAGACAAAAAATTTTTTGTCAGGTTCCCAGTCGGTTTTTGTCCCGTACAATTCCAGACGATACTGACAAAATATATTTCAGCCGCCTCTGACGGGCCCGGCACTTGCTTGATATGTCCGACAAATCCAGATAAAAAAATTTTTCATCAAGTTTTGTCAGGTTCTTAGTCGGTTTTTGTCCCGTACAATTCCAGACGATACTGACAAAATATTTTGTGATAGTTTTTCTCCGGTTTGACATGCTGTGTGAATCAAATAGAAACTGCATGAAATACCCGATGATTTTTTCGGGTGGATAGTGACTGGTTTTTCGGCCTGTGAAATCCGAGTGAAATCAATCAAAATATATTTTGTCCGGTTTTTACCGGTTTTCCATATTGTAAAATACCGCTTGGATGAAATATTCAAGGGTACTTTCCGTCGGATTGTGACTGATTTTTCGGCTTGTGAAATCCAAGTGAGACCAGGCAAAAAATATTTCGTCCGTTATTGACTGGTTTTCCATACTGTAAAATACAGCTTGGATTAAATATTCGAGGGTACTTTCCTTCGGATTGTGACTGGTTTTTCGGCTTGTGAAATCCAAGTGAGACCAGGCAAAGAATATTTTGTCCGCTATTGACCGGTTTTCCATACTGTAAGATACAGCTTGGATAAGATATTCGAGGATATTTTCCGTCGGAATGTGACTGGGTTTTCGGCCCGTGAAATCCGAGTGAGATCAAACAAAAAATATTATCAAAAATATTTTGTCCGGAAGTGACCGGTTTTCTATACTGCGATATACAGTTTGGATAAGATATTTGAGGATGTTTTTTGTCGAAATTCGATTGATTATTCATGCTATGAAATCTGAATAGTATTGAACAAAAAACTTCTGACCATATAGTATTTTCTCTGGAATATATCGCCCTTGAGGAAATTCACTTCATTCTGACCAAAACGTGTTATTTTTTCTACAATTTTTTGGCACGTAAAAAACCTGGCAATCCTCATTAGATCTGCACATTTTCAGGGATATGTGAATCACGGTGTTTTCCAGTCAGCTTTCCCCGCAGGCGCGCCTTACAAAATCTACTAGGAGCCGGCACACCGGCTACCCGGTAAAAACCATCTCTTTTTCTTGTGAGGCATTGTCAGCAAATTTGACGCACAACCGAGAAGGTTTTTGTGTCGGCGGGCCGGATATTTCCGAGCACTTCAAAAACCTGGCAATCCTCATGAGATCTGCACATTTTCAGGAATATGTTCTTAATCGGCGAGTCCTATAAAATCTGGCACAATTTCTTTTACTGGCAAACCGGTATCACCCTGCCACTATTTCTTCATGCCAGTCCCAGCCAATTACAGCAACTTCTTCCGATTATGTTCTTTACATACAAAAACTGACATAATTTTCACCCGACAATCCGGATTGTACCAGACATTTTGGCAAGCCGTATCAATCCTGACTCATTTTAAACTTCGCACAAATCTTGTATTTGGCAAACCAGACAAGACCATACAAAACCAGACAGATCCAGCTGAAAAAGTTGTCCGGATTTGTCTGGCATTTGGAGTAGGGTTAGTAGAAGTGCAAGGTGCTCTCAAAGCATTTGAAGGGAACAATACAGATCCTACTAAACTTTTAGATACATTGATAAACCTTCTGGAATCATTATGCACCAAAGTAATAATCCCAGCTAGACGTCGTACCATTGACATTCTGACGGAACAGAATATTAATGACTTCTTAGATCCTTCACCGTATCTTGGATATAATTTCGAAAAATTTTTGGAGCCATTGACAGTCTCAGATAAACAAATTCTGCGAAAACGATGCATTGATTTCACTTGTAAATTAATCAAAGAATTGCAGAAGAGATTACCAAACCATGTTCATATTCTAAGGAATATGAATGTTATGAGTGTTTCTGAAATTTTAAAACCAAACAAAGGAACGGAAATTATACCCTTAGTCGAAAGTTTTGGTTTAAGTACGGATGTGATCGATAAAATATTCAACCAATGGAAAAATATAGCATTCCAGAAATGGGATTTCACTGATGATACTATTAAGTTTTGGGTTGAAGTTTCTCAATGTAAAGATGCCGGCAATCACAATCCGTTCAAAGAACTATCAGAACTCGCAATGCTGATACTGGCTCTTCCCCACTCAAATGCCGACGTTGAAAGGATTTTCAGCCAGATGAACATAATTAAAACCAAACTCAGAAACCGAATGAACATGGATACATTGAATTCTGTCTTATATATTAGGGCTGGCTTGAAAAACGTCAATAAAACTTGTTGCACTTATGACTTTCCACAAGAAGTTTTAAACCAAATGGGCAACAAAAATGTTTACACATTCAAATTGTTGAAATCCAAGATTCCCCACGAACTGGAATCCGGTCCATCAACTTCTGCTCCGATAGGCCATGGAGAAACTTTGTCCGACGATGAAGATGATTGGATAGAAGATTTTTAAGCATGATTTTGTCAATGTATATCCATTATAACATATTATATTATATCATTAAATGGATCTATTATACATCATACATGTATAATAATTGAAAATATAAGTTTGGGAAATAGTTGACGGGAGTATTTTATTAGTAATATGCAAGAAGCTCGACTCCATTACTATTGGTTGATCGCTAAAAATGTTTAGTGAAGTCACTAGAAATCATCAGTTTTCAGCCAATGACAATCAGTCGGGCCTATTACCGGTCGGGCTTCTTGGATACTACCTTTTTATTGTATCCGGCGCGGTTTCAAAAAATTCAACGTAATCTGGCGCTTTTTAACATGGCAGCAATGGCAGTCAGCGCGCTTTCAGGAAAGGGAGTTGGCAACACTGCTGTCTATACATTGTCAGAACATAAACAAATAACCTGTCAATGAGGCGATGTGTTGATAGGTTATTATAATATTAAAAGAATAATTCAAAAATGTATGAATTCTGAATTGCAGGTTAAACTACATTACAGGTATTACAGGTCATTATAACAACAATCAAACGCACACAAATAACCTGGAATTATATATACTTTTATATTTGACCTGAAAAAATTCCTGAATGGATTAATGAATAAATGATGAAGAGGTTATTTGTAAAAAAAAACAGAAAAAGTTTGAGAAAGGTATAAATAAATCTATTTGCTACATTCAGGAAATTGGTATATACACAGGTAAGCTCTGTATGATGTATTATTCATAAAATACAATATTCCTTTACAGACAACAGTTCAGCAGAAATACTGTAATCCCTTATGAACAGTCTGCTACTGTTGGTTCTTACCACCAGAACCACAGGCTGGTGATCAAATAAACCATACAAGGTCTAGTCGAAAATAATGATTCAAATTTATGCATTACTTTTTAGGTGAAATCTTATCGGATATACCATAACCCCCTTACAAACAATCTACTATCAGGTTCTCCTGCTAGAGTCGTTGGAAAATGATCAAATGGATCATATCGAGCATGCTCAAGGGAAAAGATTCAAGTTTATTCGCAATTCCTCCACATACCAGAAAGTCAGAGATATATCATAAGTTCTGACGGACAGTCAACTACTGGAGCCTTCCGAAGTAGCTGATCAAAACCAGATGACCAGCTACTTCGGAAGGCTCCACTGTCGATTTCTCTAATTAGGATCATAGGCAATCAATGAAAAAGATCATACCGAGCCTGCTCAAGGGTGATTATTGAAGTTTATTTGCTATTTTTTTACAGGCAAAAGTATAATGGATATACCATAATGTCTGATGGAATCCACTATTCTGCAATCAGAATTGTGGACAATTAATGGAACAGAATAGTGAATAGATAATGAATGTAAATTCAATTATAGCAAGTTTGAAAAACATTTGAAAATAAGGTTAGTCACCGAGCACTTCAGGTATACTGGTATTCAGGTGCAGTGGATATACAAGTCCTTGCGTTGAATAATACCACTATCAGATTCTTCCAACAGAATCATAGGTGGATGAAGAAAAAGCAAAAAGGATGTAGATGTACCATACATCTGTACGTTAAACCCTACCATGATCATTAGGTAGCGTTGAAGGAAAATGCAGAAAAGATAGGGGCGCAATGGATATATCACAAATCTTTGCATCGGGTACATTCCACTGACCAATTGACGAATGATTAGAGAGACTGTTTAGGATCAACTCAACGAAAATTGAGCAGATACAATATTCTGATTATAGAAATTGTTGCAGAACAACTACAGGTCAACTTGACTGATGTGACTGGATGTGACAATTCATTCTGAATGTTTTCTTCCAAAGTTCCATCTTTTCAGTTGTTCCATTCAAGCTGGATTATATTTGTGTTATTACAAACCATCATTTTCATCTTTACTTATCTTGGTTTTGGAATGATTCAATTCTCAAATATCATGAATATTAAATGGTTTGGATATTTGATACAATATTGCTTTTTAATGATCATGAATCACTTTGAATACATTTTGAACATTTCATGGATCCTAGAGTTACTAAATCTCTCAACCCAAAATACTCTATGACAATTTAATAAAATTCATGATATTTGAGAATTGAATCATTCCAAAACGAAGATAAGTGAAGATGAAAATGATGGTTTGTAATAACACAAATATAATCTAGCTTGAATGGAACAACTGAAAAGATGGAACTTTGGAAGAAAACATTCAGAATGAATTGTCACATCCAGTCACATCAGTCAAGCTGACCTGTAGTTGTTCTGCAACAATTTCTATAATCAGAATATTGTATCTGCTCAATTTTCGTTGAGTTGATCCTAAACAGTCTCTCTAATCATTCGTCAATTGGTCAGTGGAATGTACCCGATGCAAAGATTTGTGATATATCCATTGCGCCCCTATCTTTTCTGCATTTTCCTTCAACGCTACCTAATGATCATGGTAGGGTTTAACGTACAGATGTATGGTACATCTACATCCTTTTTGCTTTTTCTTCATCCACCTATGATTCTGTTGGAAGAATCTGATAGTGGTATCATTCAATGTAAGGACTTGTATATCCACTGCACTTCTGCCTTTTCTTCATTTTCCTTCTACGCTACCTGATGATATTGATCGTTGTGGTAAGTAACATACAGATGTATAGTATACCTGCATCCTTTCTACTTTTTCTTGATCCACCTGTAATTTTACTCAAAGAATTTACTCACTGAAAAAACTTTTTCACCTGGGTACTCAGGAATAAGGATATTGGATAATATATAATCCAGGGGCCAAAATATTGATGGAAAATCAACAAAAACTCACGCGTTAAACGTAATGGGTCTTCCTAATGTTGACGGTGTTTCTTCTTATTTGAATGCAGTAATGCAGTGTATATTGTACTGTGCTTCTAAGACAAAACAATTACTTTTATCTGACCCCAATGACATCATAAATATTTCAATTCAGAACTACAATTCGCAAAAAAACCTCGATATCATAGCTTTAAAACAGCTTGCAGGTCCACAATACTTGCATAATCACTCACAAGATGCAGGAGAATTCATCGCTTCTATTTGCGAAAATTCAATGGCTATTAAAAATTTAGTGAAGCACCAAATAACTATCTTAACGGAATGTACGAAATGTGAATATACCAAAAATATTGTTGGTACAAATTGTGTTACACGTCTTGGGCTACCTCCAATTTCACAAAAATCATTTGAGTTTCAAGAAATATTCAAGTTCAATTTTTCAACATGGAAAATTTTCGAAGATTCTTGTGACAATTGTAATAACTTGCATAAAATTAAAAAATCATTTATAACAGCCTCAGAACAATATGTAATTGTGCAATTGATGATGTTTAATCACAATAATGTTGAAGCAACAGAGGTAGAAAATATAAGCATTAAAGCAGTACCCACTTTAAAAATTATCATTGCACAACACTTTTATAAAGTTATAGCTGTTGTTTTTCATCAGGGTAAAAATATTTCTGAAGATAATTTCACATGCATGTTACGAAGTGAAGGTACAAAGTGGATATTTATTCATGATCTGCAAGTTGAAGAGCGACATTGGCCACGCAATGCTAAAGACTCGTATATACAGGGTGGGGCATTTAAAGTGTCGCGGGCGTTTTTTCCAAAAATAAAATGAGATACGAGAAAATTTTTCGGACAAAAATTGTAGGGTATCGAGGGGGACATGATTTTCGAAATCATCACCGTGAAGGTCTTGATGCAAACAAATGTGATACGGATGGAATTTGTGACGTTTCAGTATTCGAAGAACACTTCTTCGAGAAATTCCCGAATGGAGTTCAATTTCACGAGAGCTCACGTGTGGATTATTGGCTACTGCAGCTAGTACATTAACTTCCGCATTTTCTCCGCTAACAGTTCTCATTCGATGTCGTTTTTCCCTTGTAACACTTCCCGTTTCTGAGAATAATTTTGTAATGCGTTGAAAATACCTAATGGATGGCGTTGTTCTTTCAGGAAATCGTTCTGCATACAAGTCATATGCTTGTCTGGGGTTCTTATGCACTTCACCGTAAATGTAGATCATATCGATCTTTTCAGAAACCGTGTATCGGATATCCATGATTTTCAATTTGTCATAAACCAAGTAATAATCAAATGTAACTGACAAACTGACTTTCAAAATCGTGAATTTTCACTGAACCCCGTCGTTTGTTTACATCGCGTGAGCTCTGAATGGTGGTAATGTAGACGATTGGAATGTGTTGTGTATTGACAACTTTTGTACGAAACATTCTTTTGCAAGACCCTTCGTTTTCGAGTTATTCGAATGTCAGATTCAAAATGGAACAATATCGATTAGAGCGCCATTTTTGCGGATTTCAGGAAAATGGTTCAGACAAAAGTTTCTTGGTTTTTGACCTAGAATCCAAATCTGCAGTAAAAAATATGAGATGCTATTTAAAAAACAAGAGTTGATCTCAGAATGCCCTTGAAGATGAGATTTGAGGTCAAAGCCAAGGCCACCATCGGATGTCCCCCTCGGTACCCTACAACTTTTGTCCGGAAAATTTTCTCGTATCTCACTTTATTTTTGGAAAAAACGCCCGCGACACTTTAAATGCCCCACCCTGTATATTTCTTTGAAAAGCAATAATTTCGCTTCATCATGAAGTTAGAATTCAATTACTGTGATATTGTACAGTTCTGAAGAATATAGAATACCTTTGTAATATCATAACGAACCAAATATTCTTGAAAAATTTTTTCGAATGATTTCGATGGATATTCCACAAAATTCTGAAAAATGTCTGGTACAGTACTAGAAAGTGTCTTCAATGTGATATCTTGAAGGTATATCTTTTTGTTGCATGGTAAATATTTGACATCTCTTTACCCAGATAGCAAAAGTTCCAAAAACTAGATCCCATTGAATCCTTCTGGAACCACAAAATGAATCACTGAAATGTCAGTAGGATGGAGTTCTTGGAGAATTCAAATCGCCTTTTGTCATACTATATACAGTACAATATGCAGTATGACAAAAGGCAATTTGAATTCTCCAAGGACTCTATTCTGCTGACATTTCAGTAGTTCAATAATTTCTGTTGGATACCTTGAATATATTGTACGCAAGTTTCCTCTGTCTGTAAGATCTATGTTGTTTCGATTTTCTTACAATGATTTCTTGAAAACACTGGAAATTTCCGCACAAGACATGTTCAGCACAATATCGTGGGCTGTTTTGAGCGGCGTGAGCTACTTTGAGCGCGGTGAGTTGCTTTGAGCGCTTTGAGCTGCTTTGAGCGCCAACTTATCAGTCAAGGAAAATTTAGTCTTCGGAATTCTTCACACGTATATTTGTTCATGGGAATTCGCTTTTCTTCCCTTCTTTTCTTCATTCTTTATTTCGATAATCTATTGCCGTCCAATGATGAGATGACTGATGGAAATCCAAGTGGATTTGTATATCACATAAGTTATCTGAGGACATTTCCTTCATTCCTACGATTGCCATAAACTCGACAGGGGTATTTCATTTTCATTTGGGTTCAGTTGGAAGCATATTCAGAAAAAGAAGTGAAATCCCCCCAAAAAAACTCCAAAAAAGTAAAAAAATAACGCCAAGTACATGAAAATCCCAAAAACAAAGAATAAAAAAATCTAAAAACACATTCTAAAGGAAAATTTCACTGCATTCAGAATTTCGAGGGGATATAAAAGGATATGCTCCATTTGAAAAAAAAGATATGAAATCAATATGAGCGACCAAGTACATTGGTTACCCAAAGGATATGTGAAAGATTTTTGGTATATTGTAACTTCAGTTTGTTTAAACTGTATTGAAGGTAATTTATGATTTTCAAAAAAGCATTATTGTATCAAAAAAATAAATAAAACAAGCGTATCGTTCTGCTCGTATATATAGATACCAAAAAGTGAAAAAAAGTAGAATTCCACAAAACATACAAATGTCTCACAAAAACCCCTAAAAACTCCAACACAGTAAAAAAATAACGTCAAATCCCAAAAACCATACAAACGTTTTACAATAACACATGAAAAAAAATCCTTGAAAAAAATACTTCACTCTTTCCGGAAGATTACTTGATATAACAAATATACCATTAAAAAAGAGATGTGAAAGGCAACCCTGTTTCGGAATTCGCATCAACCAGCAACACTTGGCGTGGCCGAAGAAGATTTTATGGAATTATATCATTTAAATTTCTTGTTTAATGTTCTATAGAAATTCATTTGTATATAATAAAGGCTAAAAACTTCTACCATCGGCCACGAAGAAGATTTTATGGAATTATATCATTTAAATTTCTTGTTTAATGTTCTATAGAGATTCATTTGTATATAATAAAGGCTAAAAACTTCTACCATCGGCCACGCCAAGTGTTGCTGGTTGATGCGAATTCCGAAACAGGGTTGCCTTTCACATCTCTTTTTTAATGGTATATTTGTTATATCAAGTAATCTTCCGGAAAGAGTGAAGTATTTTTTTCAAGGATTTTTTTTCATGTGTTATTGTAAAACGTTTGTATGGTTTTTGGGATTTGACGTTATTTTTTTACTGTGTTGGAGTTTTTAGGGGTTTTTGTGAGACATTTGTATGTTTTGTGGAATTCTACTTTTTTTCACTTTTTGGTATCTATATATACGAGCAGAACGATACGCTTGTTTTATTTATTTTTTTGATACAATAATGCTTTTCTGAAAATCATAAATTACCTTCAATACAGTTTGAACAAACTGAAGTTACAATATACCAAAAATCTTTCACATATCCGTTGGGTAACCAATGTACTTGGTCGCTCATATTGATTTCATATCTTTTTTTTTCAAATGGAGCATATCCTTTCATATCCCCTCGAAATTCTGAATGCAGTGAAATTTTCCTTTAGAATGTGTTTTTAGATTTTTTTATTCTTTGTTTTTGGGATCAAGAGACGCGGTAGCGTCTCGACGCCAAGTATATGAAAAAACCCTGAAAAAAAGATGTATAAGTATTTTTTTTATTGTAAGTGAAGAAAGCAGAAGTCGTCCGCTACCGTGTATCTTTTACTGCTCAACCGAGATTTAACCTCCTGAAAAAATGTTCAATGCACAATAACTCGACACATATTGTGTGTCACAAAAAAATAACTACACTTTCACTATATAATACGATTACACACTTTCGATTAAGCACACTACGAACTTGATCAGTTCATCCGTTACCGAAATATAAACGTTTCAAGTTTTCATACGATCAAAACATCTTTTCGGAATTCCTGATTAATCGGTTTCTTCTTAACACGAAGACCTGTTATTCTTGAGGCGATTTCCAATGCTACAAAGATTTATTCTGTCCTTTTTTCTTTCTTCGAACGCCCAATAGTGGATCATTTGTTCTGTCTTTCTTTCTTCGAATGTCTAATAGTGGATCATTTGTTCATTAGTATGTAAAATATAATAACGTATAATAAGGTGCTTCCAATATTGTCCAAATGGTTTGTCAGTCTTTTGTAACCTGTACAATGATTGGTAGATAAATTTTTTCCCCTATAGAGTATATACATTGTAAATACGTACACAAATATAACCTGTCAATCGAATTTTTCGATGTTGGCGTATAGGCTTCAGCAAGGCCTAAGCCATTTATAAGCTATAAGCTATAACCTGTCAATGAGGCGATGTGTTGATAGGTTATTGAAATATTAAAAGAATAATTAAAAGATGAATGAATTACAGGTGACTACATTATTATTACAGATTACTACAGGTTTATACATTGTAAATACGTAAACAAATATAACCTGTCAATGAGGCGATGTGTTGATAGGTCATTAAAATATTAAAAGAATAATTAAATTACAGGTGACTACATTATTACAGATTACTACAGGTTATTCAGAACAATGAAACATAAATAAACAACTTGAAATTATATATACTCTTATATATTACTTCAAAAAATTCATGAATTAATGAATGAATAAATGATGAAGAGGTTATTTGTAAAAAAAACAGAAAAAGTTTGAGAAAGGTATAAATAAATCTATTTGCTACATTCAGAAAATTGGAATATACACAGGTAAGCTCTGTATGATGGATTATTCATAAAATGCAAGATTCCTTTATAGGCAAAAGCATAGCGGATATATCATAATCCGTGACGGATAGTTTGCTACTGGTGATTCTAACCGGAACCAGAGACGAATCATAGAAAATCATACAAGGTTTAGTCATGGAAAATAATTCAAATTTATAAATTCTGAGGTGAGAGCATATCGGATACATCATAATTCCTTCATGGACAGTCCGCTACTGTCCTATCCTCCTACTGGAGTCGTTGGCAGATGATCGAATGGATCATACGGAGTATGCTCAAGGGGAATGATTCAAATTGATTCGCAATCATTCTATAGGCCAGAACATAACGGATATATCATAACTCCTGACGGACAGCCAGCTACTGTCAATTTCTCCAATTAGGATCGTAGACAATTGATGGAAAAGATCATACCGAGCTTGCTTGAGAAGTATTCAAGTTTATTCGCTATTTCTTTACAGGTAAAATTATAGTGGATATACCATACCCTTGATGGACAGTCCACTGATCTATACTATTTCCCAATAGAATCATGAGCAAATAATGAAACAGATGATATTGAGCCTGCTCCGAGAGAAGTGAATGAATGAAACATTGTCCTCCCTGCATACCCTGATCGACAATGACTATACTTAAGCTCAACTAAATAACTAAGCTCTAAAATAACTGTTCCAAATCTTTTTCATCTCTCTTCAGAGAGAAAACCATAAAGAGATGTCTGGTAAGAAAAGGTACGTTTGATATAATGTTATTGTCTTTGTAGTTTTGATGAAGAGTATTATCTAATGGAACAGTCCATTGAATCTAACCAAATTTGATTAAGAATCAGACATCAATCAACTACATTGACTACAACAACAACAACATGAACTACATTCTACTGCATTGACTTCAACTAGAACATTGTACAAGATTCAGTAGGTTTCTTTGACAAAGGCTGTTATCGGATTCTTGAATATAAATGAAATTGATAGTATTGGTAGCTAACATACAGATCTATGGTATATTTGCTTTATTTTGTTTCATCTTCATCCACCTGTGATGGTATTCGATGAATCTAATAATAGTATCGGATAGATCTGTGATATATTCACTGCACTCTTGCCTTCGCTTCACTCGACTAAGAGGCCACTGAATGGAATTGATAGTGACAGCTATCGTCTAGCTAAATAGCTAGCGTACAAATTTATGATTCGTCTGCTTCATTTCTGCTTTGTCTCCATCCACTTGTGATTCTACTCCGAGAAACTGATGAGTCCAGTATGTCGTCAAGATCTGTGGCATATCTGCTGTGCTTTTGCCTCTAGACAAATCGTTTTGTTGAATTAATAGTTTTGATTTAAATATTTGATATACTTCAATGTAACTAAAGTGCCTGGAGACCAACTTCAACCTTCAACGTTTTTCCAACTTCTTATATCTCATTGAGGTTATGTCATGAACTTCTCATGATAAAAATTTTTTATACTGCATTGGGGTTTTTGAATGATTCCACGTTCTGATTATATTTGATATTTGATGAATTCCACTTTCTGATTATAAGCGATGATTCAGTTGTTGATTCGTTACATAATCTTTAATCATCCGTTTCATGCCATTCATTATCAATTGAATCCACTTTATAATCTGTAGTTTATCCATTCAATACAAAATTGCCTATGAAATTGCCTAAATGAAATGGATAGTGGTGGTGGACGACGTACAGATCGAATGGTATATTTTCGTCGTTTTTGTCTTTCTTCATTGGCCTGATACTTTCTTGACCAAGAGTTGTTATCGGATTGCTTGAGTAGTATCACAGGTGTATGAGAAAACACGAAAAAGAAGCAAATATACCATAGACCTGTACGTCGTCTACCACCACTATCAATTTCATATAGGCGGTCTTGTGAAAATTTTGTATTGAATGTATGAATTACAGATTACAAAGTGGATTCAATTGATAATGAATGGCATGAAATGGATGATTAAAGATTATGTAATGAATCAATAACTGAATCATCACTTATAATCAGAAAGGGGGATTCATCAAAAAACCCCAATGAAATATAAAAAGTTTTTAGAGAGTGAAGTTCATGACAAAACCTCAAAGAGCTGTGAATAGTTTGACCAACGGTAGAAGTTGAAGTTGGTCTCCAGTTACTTTAGTCACACTGAAGTATATCAAAGCGATTTTTGCAAAGGCGAAAACACAGTAGATATGCCACAGATTCTTACAACATGCTGGGCTCATCATTTCCTTGGAGTAGAATCATAGGTGGCTGGAGACGAAGCAGAAATGAAGCACACGTATCACAAATTTGTATGCTAGCTATTGTCACTGTCAATCTCATTTGGTGACCTCATAGTCGAACGAAGAAAAGGCAAAAGTGCAGTGGATATATCACAGATCTATCCGATGATGGTATCAGATTCTTTGCGTAGTGTTTCAGGGGGATGAGAAAGAAACAAAATGAAGCGAATATACCATAGATCTGTGAGTTTGCTATTCACCACTATCAATTGGCATTACAGATTACAAAGTGGATTCAATTGATAATGAATCCCTAGATTCTTCGAGTAGAATTACAGGTGGATGAAGGAAAAACAGGCAAGATGCAGATATATCATATATCTGTATAAAAGCAGTGCCAACCACAAAAATCCAAATTGCATGACACTTTTATAAAGTTATAGCCGTTGTTTTTCATCAGGGAAGAAGTATTTCCGAAGGTAACTTTACGTGCATGTTACGAAGTAAAGGTACAAAGTGGATATTTATTCATGATCTGCGAGTTGAAGAACGAAAGTGGCCACGTAATGCTAAAGACTCATACATATATTTCTTCAAAAAGCAATAATTTCACTTGCTCATCAAATAACAATTGAATTACTATAATCTTCTATAGGTGATTTTGAAGAACATCGTATACGTTTATAATACCACAACCGACTAAATATTCTTGAAGAATTTTTCAAAATGATTTTGATGGATATTTCACAAAATTCTAAAAAATTTCTTGTACAGTACTGAAAAATGCTCTTGACCAGATATTTTGAAGATATCTCTTTTTGTTGCATGATAAATGAATATTTGACATCTCTTTAAGATACTCTTTAAAATAATCCTAAAGAGTCATTGAAACATTTTTGCTGGGAAACTATTTTCAACTTCATGCCAAATGGTACAAATTCTCGTTTTATCAAAAAAATTTCTGTTGGATACCTTAAACATATTGTGTGCAAGTTTTCTCTGTTCGTAAAATCTGCTTTGTTTCGTTTTCCTAACAATCATATTTTAAAAACAATGGGAATTCTTGCAAAATATGAGCTGCCAAGTACATTCGGTTATTCAAATGGTATGTAAACGATTTCTTGTATATTGTAACTTCAGTTTGTTTAAATTGTATTCAAAGCGATTTATGATTGTATTGAATTAACAATATATAGTGAGGTGAAACAAAAATTAGGTTCAACCATTTGACATACTAGAAACAACTCTGACCTATTTGAAACTCAACGTGTTGATCGTTTCTAATATGTTTTGAAATTTTCCACATACCAGAAACAGCGCCAAGTTATTCCAAACCAAACGCGTTAGTCATTCCAAATAGATTTTGAAATCCACGTCAATGCGGAACACTTGGCGCGGCCGATTACGTGAGTTTTGAGCCTCAAGTGTATTCAAACAATTCTGTTGAAAGTATGTGATCAAAACGTTGGATAATAAAATCTTCATATATACATTGAAATAACCAGCGGAATTCGTTTTGAGAATGTGACGCGAGAAAGATAGAGCTGGAAAGCTGAGCCGATCGTGACCAAGGAGGAATATTCCGCGAATGCCTGAATTTACCGGGAATGTGTATGCCACTTTGCTGTCTGCGTTGCATCAGTGGATATACGAGAGAATCGCTTAACCGCAAATATATATGATTGAACTGTATATTCATGTACCCAGATATGAGTATAAAAGCTCATACGATTCCAAATAGTTCGAATTTTCCTACAGACAAATACTACACGCGCAAAGGATAAGAGATTCATGCTATTCGCAAAGACATAAATCCATGTGAATGTTGTATAAAAATTGATACACCGAAATGTCATATTCTAAAAATGAGGAACTCCTCTATAATAGGCGCCAAGAATATCTTTATCTTAAAGAGATCCTAGCGCCGGGACTTTAGCCAACTCTTTTGTGTAAGATTTCTCCACAATACTTGAATATTTTCAAAATATGAAAATATTTTGGAGAAATCTTAAACGTAAAATTTGGCTAATGTCCCGGCGGTAGTATTTCCTTAACATAAGTGGGAGATATCCCAATATTCTGATCTTCATCTGAATATCAGAAGAATTCCCAGTCATGTTAAGAGGAATAAGATATTCTTGACGTTTATTATAGAGGAGTTTTTTTATCCTTAGAATGTGATTTTTTCAATGTAGTTCGCGTTTTATCATAATAAAAATAGAAAATTCCTCAACGAATTTTCAGCTATGAAAACCGAGGTGTATACTTGAAAATTTACATAAATGTAAGTATGTGTGAAGTTGGGAATAATTTGATGAACAAATTTGTGGTTTGCATGAAGTGTATACGGTACGGTATATACCCCGATAATTACCTAATTGTGTATACGGACATAGTTATGCTGATCACTGACTGAGGAGCAGTTATAAACGCGTTGGAGTTTAAATCGATATTTGATATTCCTTGTAACTAGGTTCACAGAGTCATGATTAGATTGGGGTGTTCCGGAAATACGAAATCGGTATAAAATATCGCAATAGTTCTTTGATCGATCAGATTCGAGAGGAGAAATAATACTTCATGGATGTACGATTGAATTTCCTGAAGAGGATTTCATCGAATTCCTTTCAGTTGTACTTTTTACGTGTAGTACACTTGAAAGATTGAAAAAATTAAAAGAATGATTCCAATTCTCGGATGCATATTTCGATAAAATTGATTTAAATGTCACCAACGGATTTGGATTATTCTGAATTATGATGAGTACAAACCCTTCGATTTGTTATACATCCATTCGAATACTCTGCCCCCCTTGTCTGTGGAAAGAAAATAACGAAATCACGATTATTATACTACGGAAGAAAAACGACACATAGATCAACTTGAAAATCTCGCGTAAGGTAATCACCGCTACACTGAATGTAACCAATTCATTCAAATACAGCAAAAGTCACCGATTGATCTTCGTGCCTTTCGTGGACTATGTTACACAATGGGTGTGATTGCCGCGTTTTATTTTCAATGGACAGTATATTCTTCTACAACGTTTCCTTCTTCATTGCTATACTCCATACACACCGATGCAAACAAAGTAACTGATTGCAGAGCTTTGAAACGATACATAGAATGACAATCCAGTTTCTATAAAAGAGTTCACAGTAGCCGATTCCATTCTCACAGATGATTGATGCGTGATTTCTTTTATTCATGTGAATCTACATAGTGGAACGACGTATCAATTTCAGAATAGATACAGGCACGTTGAAGATAAGGGCTACACAGAAACCCGTTTTTTTACAAGGAAAACCATTTTCGTTATAGTCCGATTGTATGTAAAAATTTGACAACACGAAGTCAGACAATAACCATTTATTCATACTCATTTAGTTCATATTTAATTAGATGATTCATAGATTCGTCGACTAAAATGGGATATACATTTGATAACTCATAGTCAAAATTCTATTTATGTCAAATTTTTGCTTTTCCAAACATTTTTCTCAAGATAAGCTTTCAAGGAAAGTCGCTTCGAATCTACTAGAACCCCTATTAAAATGAAGGAAAGTCCGCACTCCCAAATTCACTGGATCCAATCTCTCAGTATTCTCAGGAATAGTTGAATAACATCGAAAAAAAATAAACACTTGCATCTTCTTTGAATCATGCTCTCTAAATTTCTTGGAGTGGAATTCCACTCTTGAAGAATGAAATTCCACTCTATTAATCAGCCAGAAGGGAACCTGTCCAATTGGAGTGGAATTTCACTATTTTAAAGAGTGATGGTACATGACTCCTTATTGGAGCTATCCATCACTCTAGATGGAGTGAACGAATTTTCCTGAATTTAGAATGCTCCACACAGAAGAGTGAAGAATTTCACTCCAAAAGAGTGATTATTCTCACTTATATAGAGTGGAATATTAAATACAATTCTTTTTATTTTTGCATTCGTCATAACATCGCGATTGAAAAAGTTTGATCTCGGTATCCAGAAAATCATATTGAATGATCATAAAAAAACATATGTTATATCACACTAGAACTGAACAACTTCATATGAAGCAATTAGGACTTTAGATCCACATTATTCCGAGTGATGGTATTTCCGGTGGGGGTTGTTGGATTCGAACCTATGTCTGCTTGTTGTAACCTACTTAACCTATACGCCTAACCTACCTGAGCTATGTCGAGATGTTAGATTGACAGAACAAAATGCTCCAGATAAACAGTATCTTATGATGACATGAACTTGTAAATTATCCCCCTATATTATGTTCAATCTTTAAGGAGAAAATACTCCAAAACACTGTGCAGAAATGTTATATTGTACGTGAAAGCAGAATTTTCATAAATATATATCCAAATTTGTGTATTCTGAGAGGGATTCAGAAATATGACAATATGTGTCTTCGAAAATATATAATGGAAGAGATTTGAAGTTTTAGGCGAGACTGAACTTACCCAAAATATATGAAAACGTACAAAATGTTCATTTGTCTTCATTTGATTTTCTCATTTTTGTTGGCCCTTCAAATGTTAGATTCTTTTAGAAAAAATAAGAAAACAAATATAGAAATTTTGTACACTCAGAAAAAATCCAACAAACATTTTAAAACAGATAGTACATTAATTTCACTTGTTAAAAAGATGAGAGACCAAATAAATTGTTATCGTCCAACTTGAGTACAAAACAAGGAAACATGAAATTGTTTCTGATGGATTGTCATATTTCATCCAATGTGCATCTTTATGTTTCAAAAAATTTCAATTGTAGTTCATATGTGCGGAATTGAAAAATCATAGGTAATGAATTTGATATCAAAATTATATCCTTTATCACTGGAATATCTTTACAATATATCTAATCAGATTTTCAATCGGTCGATTGATATTCCTAAAATATGTGACAAGTAAATATGTGTACCGTAACTATCCCTAGTAGCATCAGAATGTTGTATATATACTATGTACGTTCATAGTATATCTAGATATACTATGAACGTTCATAGTACATATACAACGTTCGGTTGCTACTTGGGTATCGTACCCATTTAAAAATAAAAACATCTTTTTTGTTTCAATATTGCAACATAGCAAGTAAGACAATATATGCACATGTTTCATAAGAGGAATGAAATTGGATATTACATTGGAAAATTAAAAGTAATTCGTACAACCCCGCATTGCAAAATTTGAATGTCATGGCATTCTAATGAATAAATATGAAATTTTGATCTGAGAATTGAAGAATAGAGTATGGTAGCAAATATTATTGTACTTACGTGAGGCAAAGAATTCATTTTAACGTGATGGTAAACATACAGCGCGTCCGTGGTTTGTTGATACACGTCACCCCAGCCAGCACAAAAGATCAATTTGAATTCTTGAAGACTTCTGCAAGATGTCTTGAATAGTCCCCGTTATGCGACTAATAATGAATTCAATATGAATTCAATGAATTCAAAATGAAAACGTATTGAATGCCCGAAGAATTCAATGCGGAATTCCGATATTAATTCTTTCTGAGCATTAAGTTGTTCATAAAGAGTTCATTTTGAATTCAAAGTATTCATAATGAATACATATTGATTAGCATAACGGGACTCTTTTGTGGGGACTCTTGTGCTGCATGGGACCGTTCACACATAACGCGCGGTAATTTCAGCGATGCGAAATCACTCTACAAAGAGCGATTTCTCAATACAGTGAGGAGTGAAAAAAAAATTCGCTCTCAAGTTTGAAGTGATATTTTTCACTCTTGTTCATTAAGTGAAAATCTTCACTCGATTCGAGTGAATATATGACTCTTGAGGAGCGAAATGGCACTCCACTCTAAATTATGAGTCGAAATTCCACTCCAAGGGATTTGGCGAGTGAACAAATGTATTCGTTATTTATTTTCGATTTGTTATTTTTTTCACGTGTGACAAAACTAAGAGCAAAGACTCGAAATTTCGAAGGACTTTCCAATTACCTTGCTATACAAACGCATGCACAATATCACACAAGATACGACAAAAAAATTGATGTATACTCAACTACCCTCCAGACGAATAAAGATCTTCAGAGTCCAGAAAATCGTCAAAACACTTCTGACACAATTAACACATAATAACTCTATTTACAACGCTTTCAATAGATCTTCTTGACCTAAACATTTCTTTTTCATTTGGTCTCAAATATTTCAAGTATTAATTTGCCTGTTATTTATCACAATTCTTCTTTTTCTTTTAACAAAATGGCATGGAGTATTAATTCGAATTCTTACTCTTTTTGATGGAGTAAAAATTGATAAATGATTATTGTTTTGCGACACTAAGAATCTATCAACACGAAATTTATAATTGAATTGACTGTGACACTATTGTCACCAAAGTGTTAAAATATATAATTCATGAACCAGAGACTGGAATGACATCCTGACTCACCAGAGGAAAAATCTTGAAAATAATAACCACGTTTACAATCTCATTAGCAGTTCTAACATTGGGAATAATAATAATAATAATAATAAGAAACCCAACACCAAACCCAACTTTTTGAAACCTACACTGCAACGAATCATTCAAGTCAATCTCGGGCTTTTATTTGCAAAAAAACTATCAGGGTACAAATAATTTTCCGCCGATTTTAATCGAAAATCACGAAGTTATTGTGAAAAAACGATGCATTACATTTTATCCAAAATATTGTCCCCCACCAGCTAATACTTTTTCCCACCTTTTTGGCAGCATTCGAATGCCACGCCGAAAAACTCTTCATCTGTTGAGACTATCCAAGAATCGATCTAATTTTGCGTATCTTCGTGTGATGTGAAGCGCTGCTCAGAAAGGGTGAGGGTGGATTCGCCGAACCAAATTTTTGTCGAAAAGACATGGGAATTTGACAATCGCTAGTTATTTCTAGTGACTACTGAAAAGTGACTAGCGATTGTCAAATTATGTTTATTCGGTAAAAAGTTCGTTTGGCGAATTGACCCCCTACCCCCAGACATACCATGTGCCGACGACTGAAACAAGGGATAATCACTTAGTGATGGAATGTTCGGGGAATGCAGCGGGTGTGGTAGGACTTCCCATTTCAATGTTTCTAAATAAGTTTTCACTGGCGTCATAACACGCGGATGAGGAGTATCACTCCAATAGGCAAAGTCTCATTTTTTGATATGCCGTTGTACATCTGACAATTTCAACATAATCTTGTCGGTGGGGTCATCTTTTAACAATGGCGGAAAATCACTTGTACACCTAATAGAGGAGCGATTCAGTGATTGTGAGATTTTGCACTCCATTTGAAAAACCACGAACGAAAATTCAATTTCCATTCCGTCATTATTCAAATCAAAATTTAAATCCCTGACTTCCAAAGCTGCAACATACAAACGGAATTCGTTATAAAACTTCAACTTTATTGTATGACACGGGATAATAAATTATGGAAATAAAATTATTTCCCAATACATGAACAATCAAGATGAAAATTCAATTATAAATAAATCGAGCTGATAGGACGAAAAGCTTGATTCATCCCGATAACCAATAAATGGCTACATTAACGCAGGTAACCGACGAACAGCCAGCGTGAGGTCAGTTGGGTATTCGGATCTCTTCGTATTGAGTAAAAAAGACATGTGGGACGTTCTGAAGGAATATCCTGCCGCAAGGGTACGTTTGGAATCTATAGCTGTGAGAAGACTGGAAAGGTACAAAAAGGCACCTCTGGAAAAAGGTGAGTATCTTTTGTAAAACCTACATCAACAGAAATCATTGTCAACTGGCACACACTTGACTATAGACCGAATTATTTTGATAAATATAATACATTTGTGATAAAAAAACGTGTGCAAATTCGTACAAACTGCAAGAGAAGGAAAAAAAATAAAGAAGGGACAAATAAAATTAGGTCATAAAATCGTTTAGTGACACCCAAGGGGGTTATATGAAAGGACTGAGGTGAAGAAGTACGAGAAAGAAGTTACACGAATGTGAGGGTAGTGTATTTTTCCCCTGCAAGTACCGGCAGAAACTTTTAATAGTTCCAACTACTGCTGCGGTTTCGTATCCTTTCGCTCTATTTCATCAACGTATTGATTTATGGCGGCAGGAAAAGTTTGTTGTAATCATGAATTTCATGTACTTTTTGAATGCCAGGATCATTCATCTTTCTTCGCCAATTTAAAAATATAAAATTCTCAAATACCTTCAGGGGGATATATTTGAAATCAGAAAATTTATCGATGAAACTTTTCGATACTTACGTCAGTCGAGTTAGCAGGTAGTTTCGAAAGATTTTGAGGTGAATGAACACGTTTGATGTCGGCACATAAGTTTAAGGTAATGGGATTGCATCCAAGAATTGAAAAAAGTTGTGCAACCACGCTTATAACGCGTTCAAACTGAGTTGAAAGACTTTTTCAGCTTGGAACATAACCGCATACACATAGACTTGTTTTATGATAGACTACGTACGGTTGACCGCATCCCTCACAACGTCTAGTTAATTAAACCGGGAGGTGCTGTTTTACAATAGAAACAAATTTGCAGGTACCTGGGAATATGTTTTTGATTTACTTTGAGATCATAAATTGAGAAACGATGTCGAAAGATATAATAAATTTATTAAAAGCATAATGGTTTTATTTTTTCCCATATTCTCATTAGAATAATTCCAATGATCGTACGAGTTATTTGGATTGAATTTTCTGCTCTCCTGGTATTTTACTTCTAAAGAGAGAAATTAAAACATTCTCCTGAGACTTTTGAATGCAATATCAAAGGAATAGAATATGACAAGCAACGTGCGCAGAGGGCAATAAAGTTATGTGTTCTTGTCTCCTGGCTTGTTTCAAATCAAAACCGTTGTTAGAAATTTATGTTTCAAAAAAGCTGCGTACCCTGGTGAAAATGGGAGCGAGAAGAAAGAGTAAACGAAGCGTATGCTGAAGGGTAACAGAAACGTTAATGGAAAGTATACGAAGCTTGATTGGAAAGGATACAAAGAGTATGTGGAACGGGAATTGAAACAAAGAAAGCGGGGAAATTTCAAGAAATCTAGACAAAAAAATTAAACCCTGTGGTGAGAATCGAACCGGTGACTTTCACTATGGTAGGGTCTTATCCACTGAGCCATAGATCGTCGTTGACTTCAGCTGCTGAAAGATGTCATTTGAAGTCAGAATAGGTATGACTCGCATACGCTTCATATAACCTACTATTACGTCACGTGAAGCGTATGCGAAACGGGATCGGAAGTTTATGAAACGTATGCAGAACGTATGATTTGATGACTTTCCAGCGAGCGGGTATCATACGCTCCAGAAAGAGGGAGTTGAAACGTTTTTCGCTTCGTTTACGTTTCCTTCTCGCTTTGTGTATACGCTTCATTTTCACCAGGGTAGAATTGTCTTCTATAACAAAAAGTGTAGCATTAATTCTTACTTGTAACACGAATAAAAACGCACACATAGCGATGGACAAATCTTCAACCTGATCCTACAACAGATTGACAAATCCATAAAATTATTATGAATACAAAGAAAACAAAATAATATTCTATGAAACACACTGCGAAGGACATTCATAGAACAATTAGAATATGATTTTCCAGACGAATTCGAATTCCCCCAAATGCTCCTCGATAATCTTCAATTGCGCCGCATCCAAGAATTTATCGAGAATTTCAATATGTTCCCAACCAATTCATATTTACGAGTGAGATAGTATTTATACGAACTCTTTGTGGGATAGAATGTCAAAGATAAACAAAATATATACCAGGAATTTCAATATATCGCTTCGATTCGAAAGAGAGGTTGAATTTAATATTCCCTTGAGTCACGACAGTCATAAAGTCGATTTAGATAGTATAATGTATTTTCTCTGTTGGAATCCAACAACTTCACCGATATTGTTCGGATGTGGAATAAGCAAATCGCATAGAGGTATCGATATGAAGTCATGCTTGTCTTACTAAAAACGACGACTACCTGCAGCTCGTTTATAATTTTAGTAGAATTCTTCGGGACATTTCAAAAGCTCGCTCACAGGAGAAACGTCTAACGTGAAATGATACTGTTTTTATGATTGAAATAAATATATCAAATCAATTCCAGTTATTTCAAAACGTCTGAAAACATATTTTTATTAATTTGATAAAGTCTGCATATTTGAATACACACTGCAAATTGGACGAACAATATAACTTCGGTATAACAGCAAGTTTTCTTCAGTATAGATCAAAAGATTTTCAACTGGACTTCGGAATAGAATCTTCTGCGGAACAATAAACGTATGATATTCATAAACGCTGGCTATCCTATTGAACAATAATTGAACTTTTTCAACCTCAAATATTAATTTTCAAACTACTTTAAGGGGATACCAGCGGCCCCTGACGATGCAATCCGAGCCAAATCTTTTCTGAAAAATTATTCGAAAATAAAGCAGTGAAAGGAAAATATCGCTCTGTACAGACCACCTCTATTGATTGAAGAAGGTCTGTAAAGAGCGATATTTTGCTTTCATCCTTTTATTTTCGAGTAATTTTCCAGAATAATTTCGGTTGTGTACTTTTCTAGCCAATGGGTCTTGTTGCATTTTCAGGGGCCGCTGTATCACCTTAAATCATTAATTTCCTTCCAATTGAGCCATGAGAATGTGAATTTTTCGAAATTACAAATGCAATTCATACATACAACGTCATTGATTTGGTCAGAGTTTGTCTTGAGATGTGTAAACTTACCCCAGTAAGACGAATATACGGAGAACTTTCTATGGATGTGCATAAGATATTCAATATGATATAAACATTCTCAGAAAATTTGATAAATATTCTTTGTTACTAGGGTACGCACCTGAAAAATAAATAATTGTACGTGTAATTTTTAGCGGCGATGGGGAGGTGTCAGAGCACTCCTGGATTAGTGGAATCGCGTGGACGGGTGCCTCTGGAGGATATGTGGATATCTCCAGTAGAACCAAAGCCAACTAGTACGTATCCCGGTACTGGTCACTCGGTATTCTCGTCAAGTCCAAGCCCGGTGACATCGCGTGGAGTAACAAGTAGCACTACCAACAACTTACCTAATACCACAACGGCCCTTACAAGAAGCATGGATAGTCCTATGAGTGCAACTAGCAGTGGTCAAAGCAGCGAAGATCCAACTGCTAGAGCTGCTCAATCAGCTGCCACTCAAGCATCAACTGGTAGACAATCCACACATTCTGGTAAATAGTTTTTCCTATACAACTTATCCAGTTTGGGATTTCAAAATTCAACTGTCGGCATTGGGAGTACTCATAAAAATTAATCTATATGTATCTGAGGGATTGAAGACTCGTGATTCATCATTCTTCAAAAAACTTCATTCCATTGGGAGAGCATTGTTTTATTCCACAAATCGTGACGACAGACTATTTCACGTACGTAGCGGATGAGAAATCTTTTTCCGGTCTCGTCATAATTTCTTGAAGATATGAATGAAAAAAAGTTAACGATGATAAACGAGAAACGTACACACGCGCGCCATTATACAATAACGTCGACCATCAACCTCAATAGGTACATTCGTTACGATACACATCCAGCAGGCTACCTAAAATGGCTGAACTGCATCCATGCGTTGTTGTTATGTGGACGCTCTTAATGTATAGGTACTGTTAAAACTAACTAATAGGAGAACGAATTATCCGTAGTAATCTGAGGACTGTAAATTATCAAAAAGAAAATAATATACTGAACTAGAAATATCTTTTTCCCAACAGCGTGTGCAAAATTCGGTTTTCCAAGCATGTGTTGCATGCGCAAAGTGAGTAATTCCCACACGGCAGTCGGACAAGTGCGGTAAAGTAATAAGCGTGCGGTAAAGTTACTTTATTGCTTTACCGCACTGGTCCGACTGCCGTGTGGGAATTACTCACTTTGCGCATGCAACACCGGTTTGGAAAACCGAAGTTCGCGCACCTTGTTAAGAAAAATAGTATGAGCAACTCGTGCGCATTGGTGATCCCCCCACTCGCGTGATTTGTCGCCCTCACTACGCTTGGGCGACAAGCTTCACGCTCGTGCGGGAATCACCAACTTTGCGCACTTGTTACACAATGTACTATATTCACATTTCTACCAGTTTACAATTCAACCGAGTGATGCCAGCTTCAACGTTTGAGAACGAGTGGGTACACTGCTTCGACGCTGCTGCAACGAACAGCGTTGTTTGGGCAGTACGCTCGCCGCGCTCTCTATCTTACTAAAAAAATGCGGGAAATTCGAAATAACTTGAATATACAGGGTGTCCCATTTTAATCTTCAAATGCAAATATCTCAACAACATGCATCTTAAACCAAAAGTACTTCATACCAAAGTTGTTATACAAAGAGGGGGCCACAAAACTACGATATCAGTTTCATCATAGATGGCGTTATGATCGATTAAAATGGGGTCAACATCATTTTTTTAAACGGGAACCCCCACTTTTTATTGCATATCTTGATTCTACGCAAAAAACTGAATAACTTTTGCTTGAAACGTTTTTCTGAATTTTCGAAGATGGCGCCACAAGCGATGAAAAATAAAGTCTATGAAACAATATGCGGATATCTTGTGGAATGCATCCAAGAGCCGAAATATCTTATTCGAATGTTGTTGTTAAGAGAGGGGACGACACAATGGCGATATCAGTTCCATAGTACAGTAGGCTCTCGTTATAAGAGTCATGTGTGTCCTTGTTCCACTCGGTATCTAATCTTATGTGAGAGAGAGACGCAGATAGCTTGGAGCGACTCTTATAACGAGAGCCTACTGTAGATGGCGCTGTGGTCGGTAAAAATGAGGTCAACTTCAATTTTTCAAATGGAAACTCTTACTTTTTATCGCATATCATGATTATACGCGAAAAAATGGGGAAGTTTTGTTTGAAACATTTTTCCTAAATTCTTGAAGATGGAAACGGTGGGAAATGAGGTTGATGAGAAAGTTCTACTGACGTTTCCAAAACATTGAATTAAAGTCATTGACAATGTTTTGGACATGACATTTGTTGTGTTTTGTGTTCGATTTCTTCTCTGAAATTATTATTGTTTTGATCTGTTTGTTGAGCGTTGCTTCAAACACAATGCAGTAGAACTTTTCCATCAACCTCATTTTCCACCGTATCCATCTTCAAGAATTTAGGAAAAATGTTTCGAACAAAAATTCCTCATTTTTTCGCGTAGAATCATGATATGCGATAAGAAATAGGAGTTTCCATTTGAAAAATTGAAGTTGACCTCATTTTTACCGACCACAGCGCCATCTACTATGAAACTGATATCGCCATTGTGTCGTCCCCTCTCTTAACAAAAAAATTCAAATGAGATATTTCGGCTCTTGGATGCATTCCTCAAGATATCCGCATATTGTTTCATAGACTTTATTTTTCATCGATTGTGGCGCCATCTTCAAAAATTCAGAGAAACGTTTCAAGCAAAAGTTACTCAGTTTTTTGCGTAGAATCAAGATATGCAATAAAAAGTGGGGGTTCCCGTTTAAAAAAATGATGTTGACCCCATTTCAATCGATCATAACGGCATCTATGATGAAACTGATATCGTAATTTTGTGGCCCCCTCTTTGTATAACAACTTTGGTATGAAGTACTTTTGGCTTAGGATGCATGTTTTTGAGATATTTGCATTTAGAGATTAAAATGGGACACCCTGTATATTCACCCGTCTTTCAACAGGTACCATCTGTGTTAGCTAACAATGTCGGAAAATTTAACGCGACTCGAGCAATTCCGTTTTTATCCTGCTTCATATAAACAAGATTCACAACATTTAAGGATTATCCTTTTCTCATGAATCTGCTCCCATTCATTCGTTCTTTGCACAGGAGAATGATTTTCTGTGAGAAAAATAAATCACAATATCATTCTACAAAAAGACATATCAAACTATCTGTGTATTTCTTTCAGGAATGACCTGCAACAGTATGACGCAACTGGTAAGCGAAGGTACAACCCCTGTACTTGGCAGCCATGAAGCATTGTTGGCTGAAATCAAGCGTCTTCGAGAACGTTTGATCTGTTTGGAAACCGAAAACGCCGCGATGAGTGTAAAACTGAATCAACAGCAATGGGAAGTCGAGCATCGTTTGGCCGAAATCGAGATGCAAATTTGTGGAGCCAGCTCGTCTTCCAGCATCGAGGATAACAATGAGAGAAACCGAGAAAGCATTATTTAACGAGAAACAAGGCCGCGCGATTGCGGCAAGACTAAATTGGAGCGAATCCGTGGGTATTTGGACGATATCGATGCCGAGAAAAAAGGAGGCAAGCATCATGTACTTATCGATACTTTCGACAGCGAATACGACGAGGATGACGAAGAGGACGAGGAAAAATTTATGGGTACCTGCAACGGTTACGTCTCCCAACCCGGTAGCAAATCGAATTTGTTATTATGCAGCGAATGTGCAGATCAACAAGCCGCTCGTACTTGCACCTACAGACCTCGCACCCCTGGTTCCTGCGGTAGCAGGTACATCGAACAAGACCGAAGTCCAGTTCAAATGGCATCCCCGCGTTCTCTCGATCAACAACGTCAACAACAAATTTGGTTATCCACCCATGAAGATTTTGACCGTCGATCGAGTAGAGAACTCATATACAATGACAACGATAAACAAGATGAAGAGGAGGAAAGAGATAGTAGCCCTAGTTGCGAAATCTGTCGTGACAACGGAGCTGTTGGTCCTTGCGAACACTGCGAGAGTGATCTTATTTGTTTCCGTTGTCAAAACGAGGATACAAATGGTTCGTCCAACGAAATGAACGGACAGCCGATATGTCCGCACTGCGAGAGAACAGCTAGATTAGCTTACGAAGAAGGACTTGCCAGTAGATATCCCATAGACGCAATCGTTAGGATTCAAGTAAACGACCAAACGATCGAAGAAGCCTGCGACGAGATCACTTATTCCACAGCAATGACCACTGGGAGTAATCGAAGTTCCAGAAGATCTACTCTGGAAAGACTGGATACCATTGTGGAAGTGAAAAACGATACTGCCAGCGAGGAAAATGGAGAAAGTAATGGAGGGAATGAAGATGAAGCTGACGGTGGTGGTAACGCTGGCACTAAGATGAATGGAACTGCCCCCAGGTATCTCAATTATACCATTGGATTGCTTTTTTAATTCTCGATCGTGCGAATCAACTTTATTGGAAGCAGCAACACTGCCAAAGAAAGAGATACTCGGAATTAATGTGTTGTGGAAGAATTTCAAATCGATGAATCCGTAAATTGATCAAAAGCATGTTGTTGAAATTTGAATCGTTTACAGAAACAAAACGAAAATTCAACCTCACAAAATCTGAGAAGTCATCGGTGTTGATCTTCTCGAATAAACTTCTTGGAATTGGAAATATCGTTCAAAGAATGTATCGCAAGATTTTAGGTCTTGAACAGCTGAGGATTTCGTTATTCAGTAACCAATTCGGTTCAATAAACGATTAAAACTTCACCAACATATCATTTTAACTCGTTTCTCCGTGTGATAATTAAATATAAATTGCAGAATAGCTTATTTGATTGAGATAATTGTCATACTTTGTTTAAGAAATTGCTAAAATAAGGAAGTGATCGATACGAAATTTCCATCTACAATGACATGATTTTATTGAGATTCAATATCACACTGCCAGATATATTATTGAGAAATCCATTGATTGACTCTGCATCAGTTGATTCTCGAGATTACTGTACATAATGATAAACACACACACGCACACATCTTCTCGATTAGTATCACGACTCGTAATGCTGAAACAGAAAATTTTGATATTTGAATTGATAAATATGAATTCATTTTCATCATTTATATCAAAATTCAAACATCAACTCTCTACGAATAAAAGTCTGAAATTGTCTGTACTCTTTTTGACATACTTTGGAGAAAAATTTAAATGAGAGCTTGACAAAGGACGGAAGAACAAAACACAAGAATTTTTCTTAATCATTGTCAATAAATAATCTCAAATGTTTTGAGATCCCAATGACAGTAGGAGGAAGAAACGGGTAAAAATATTGACCAAAATGAAGAAGCATCGTTTGTACTACGAATGCAACAATAGACGTAAGAGTCAACGCGACATTACCTTGTACAGTACATGGATTAGAATAATTGTAGTTTTTTAAATATTCATCGAATAATATAGCATTTTTAAGAATCTTATGTCATTTCTCCATCTCGATTCGCGAAGCTTGTCGATAAAAACTTATTCAACGAACCTAACCCGTCATTCCATTTGTAAAATATCATAATTATTGATATCATTATCGTTAACTGATTAACGTTTAAGAATTTACAGGTAATATATATCAATAATGATCATTTAAAAGAAAAAAAGGCCAACATCTTATGTCGACACAAAAACTTTGATGAAAAATCGACCAAAGAATATTAGAAGACAATTTTTAATCGATGTAAATGTAATTCAGAAGATTTTTTCTTTTTCCTAGATATAAATGTGACCTCAATGATCACAGTTAAAGTTGAATCATTTTGTTTTTGTGCCGAAATATAGGTATTTGGAGGTAAGGAAGAAATCTTCATCTACTGCCAAACCCAAGTAGCAAGCGAACGTTGTATATATACTATGCACCTTCATAGTACATCTAGATATACTATGAACATGCATAGTATATATACAACGTTCGCTTGCTACTTGGGAATTCATTTAGATAAAATCTTGTAAATTTTTTAGAATTTACAAAATTAGGACCACTATCAAAATTATTGTACGAATCCATCATCGAATTCAATGTGGAATATCAATTTCATGCGATGAGAATACATTTTTCAAAGAATAAGATTTTAAAACAAAGTTTAAAGAAAATATCATTGAGGTATCTTTTTAAAGAATTCTGAAAGAGTGCTTCTTCAAAAATTCCATTGTCAAATTGATGATCACCTATACAGAAAATGATTAAGTATTAACGTATATGTGCTCTTAACGAAGAAAAATTTTTGTAAACTCTCATCCTGTTTGTGACAAAATGTTCACTACAACAAATTTTTTAAACGTAAAATCAAATATTTAGAAACATTGATAATAATTGGGAGGGATTGTTATCAATTGATAATAATCATAAGTGGTTACCCGAAGGAGAAAACATTTATGTAAAACATTTATGTTGTACATACAGAAACACAAGGGAACGCAACTAATCAGCCTTACGTAGGGTTACCATACGTCCGGGAAAACCCGGACATGTACTCTTTATAATACGGTTTTTCCGATATTAAAATGTAGATCTAATTCCTTCTCTAAAAAGAGAACAAAAAGAGTACTGAGAGTACAAGTCGAAAACCCTGGCGGATGTTCCCGCATTCTTGAAAAGAGTACATGTCCGGGTTTTTCCCCGGACACATATGGTAACCCTAGCCTTACGTACACAATTATATTCAATTAAATCAACAAACACAATTAATAAACACGAAAAAAGGTGAATGATACTCGAAAGGATATTACTTATTGATTCTTAAACATTTTTAATTATGTGTGAAATGTTACAAAGCAGCATGCGCTCAAACTTCTGTAACTGTTAACGCACATGTTGATGCACATAATTTAATTTTTATATTCATCTGATTGAAGGATTCTAATCGAAGAAATAAAAAAATCATTGAGCTGCTCCATTTATTAAAAAATTCAGAATTCACATGTAACATGGGTACATGGAGAGGAAATTTCAGTTCAATTTACCATGGGATTATAGCAGCCGAGGAACAGACTGAATTCCCAATGGAATTCACTGTAAAACATTGGGACATTCGATCAGGCTCTTATTGTCTCGTCATAGTAAATTTAATTGTAAGTTCAGTCTGTTCCTCGGTTCCAAAGTACTATAGTGAATTTAACTCTAAGTTCCTCTCCGTGTAATTTTTTTTCTATATGTTTCTTAAGACAAGTTTTACAATTCTAAGACCTAAAATTCAGTTACTCAGTGAACACATACATCAATTCAGTTACCCAGTGTAATCAATTGATATAAAAGAAATGTTTTGTAATTCGAACTCACACTTTTAGGTATTCTCTGATTACAGATTCAATCCAAGAGAATTGACTTTTCACAGCCAGTTACTGAATCTGATGTAATTATAAAGATTTCATGGAAAACGCACACAACTTGTCATTGTTGTAATTTTTTTTTGCTTTGAATTCCAATAAATTTGAAAAAAGATTTCACATGTGTTTTCGATTTCATCTCTTTTGTACTATTGATTATCTTTTGCTCATTGAAGACATCAGACTGGATGTGTAAATTAAGGTGCCACAATATATTTCTATAATTTTAGCTTGTAAGTGATTTCTCTCGTCATCATAATATTTAAATTATTATAGTATAAAACTTGATGAACAATGAAAAATTGTCTCTCCACGAGGCACGTCATGAGTGGTCGCTCAGGAATAAAATGATGATTTCATAAAAAGTTAAGCAAAAAAACCAGCAACATCATATGATATTAGATATATATTACTATTTGAGTAACGAATTTTTGTGAACATTAATATAAAAATCATCAACAGGACGATTTGCAACAACTGAACGATATCATTCCAATTCAAGATTGTATTCTATGAAATTCAGATGAATACTTTCAAGTATGATATTCAAAATTTCATAACATAATGAACACTCTTTAATCAAGTGCATCGATTATTCACATCTCGTGCAACTGATTGGAATCGACCTGTTAAGGATTTCTCGATTATCCTAATTAAGAGATAACAAGCCTGATAAAAATTTATAAATAAAATGGAAGAAGAAGGAAAATTGCAAAAAAAAATATATATTCAAAGAATTGGGTATAATCCGTGTCGAAAAATAATTCCTTCTTTCTCCCTGCATATGGAAGATCAGAAAATTTCTGCCACTTGGAGCAGGAAGGAAGGAGGATATAGCTCCTCTTTCGCCTCTCAAAATGGCCCAAATTTCCTGATTTTCAATATGTAGGGGGAGAGGAGGAATCATTTTTCGACTCGGGAAGTGTAGATGATTACCCAGATAGAAAACCATGCCCTAAATATTTTGTAACATAATGTGCCGTTAACATACCGTCATAAACTTCACTCAGCTTGCAATGATGCATAAAATGTAAACATTATGTCTTCATTATGGTACCATCACCTCGTTTTGCTACCAAGAACAATGCTTTATGCGGAAACACCTTGGTACCATGATGCAAACATTTCTTGGCGTGAATGTCACCATTATGATTATTGAGACATTTTTCTATTTGGGTTAAAGAATGATGGTAATATAAGTATGAATACTGTGAGATAATATAATTGAGAGTAGCGTTTAGGTCTACAATATGATGTAAGCGATTGACCAAATGTCATATTCAGAATAATGAATAGGAAAACAAAATATTGATATGAAGATAAAGAAACGCAGAGAGAAGATGAGAAAGCCCACGGCCGGGGTTCCATCGATAGTAAACATTGAAACGCGCTCTTATCGGATGGAACACGGAACCTGGTCCATTAACCTCCGCTTTCATTTTCCATTTCTTTCATTGATTATGAAAAATTATATGCATTCAATATCGATACATGAAATCATTTTAATCAAATACGTGTTGATAGGTATATAAAAGAGATACGCGATTTTGTACTATTAAAAAAATAAAATTGCAGTGTGTCAGCTTCCATGATCCAGCCGTCAGAAGGTCGGTGGACCTTTTAATATCAGTGAAAAGGTGCCCGTGAGCTCTCTCATTTTCTTTCTGATAAACGTATAACGAATGATTCGGACAGATGAAAGTTGAGAGGAAAACGACAAACGATGTTTACATGAAGAAACAAAATAACGAACCTTCCTGTAATTACCCCATGCAAAAATATGCACTATCAATAATAATCTGGATTCAAATTTTTTTTTTTCTTGCTGTTTTGAAAAATTTCATTCTTAAATTTTTCAGTTGAACAAATGAGCTTTTGAGAACAGTAGGTGTATTATTAAATCCAGGATTCAATCCCGGAAAAAATTCTTGATTTATGTCAGCAATAAAATTGTTGTTTTCACCTACAGCGAAAAACACTGTATTCTAACTGTGAAAAAAGATCTCGCTCGGCCGAAACTTATAGTCGTCCAATTTTATATTTCCAGTGTGCTTGTGCAAAATAATATTCCCCTGACAGTACAAAGATTAAATTGACACACTAAGGAGGCATGGATGTAAATAAATTACATCGACTATAATTTGAAATGAAATGAAAAAACATACACGATTTGGCGAAGCATTCGGAACAATTGTCATAAATATTAAATACAACCAATCTTATCTGTGTGGTACGCAGAAACGATTTTACAGCAAAAAATAATCTGTACAACCAGAATAATAACAACAATTTAATTTTACAATATACAGGGTGGACCATTTTAAGTGATATAGTCGAATATCTCCGAAACTAGTAGGGATGGAAAAAAATGTTGCCGACAAAAAGTTCAGGGTTCCAGGGAGGAAGTATGGTGCTGACCTTGAAGAATTCGTCAGAGGTCATTTTGAAGGTCATTTAGAGGTCCAGATGGTTTTTTTAAACCGGACCCCCATGTTTTTATAATGACATTTGAAAGCTGGTTTCAACCTCATTACGAAACACTGGTCATTGACCCCCTCCCACCCATTGGGGTGCAAGTTATGGACCGTCGGAGTTATTGATTACCACGCGCGCGGACTGGGGCTACCGAGACCGTAAGTGCGTGGATAGGCGTGATGATTCTAGTAGAGAGACAAAGATTAGTCATGATCCTAATCTTTCGGTGAATTATCTGAAAACTGGAAGGAAGTTTGTGTCTGTTCGAATGCGCATCTCAATCAATGATATGTGGTATGGTAAATACTTTCAATGTTCCGAGCAGCCCTTCAACAATTTTTGAGAGTTGATACTCATTCATAACTCCGATTGAATCGGATAGAATAATTCAACGGATTTCAAATGCAATCATAGTGAATCGTGATAAACCGGACACATAACTGCCACTGATGATAAGCAGGGACTCGGTGTTCCCGTTTGTTTATGTTTAAGGTGGCCTTCACAATGGAATCAACTCTAATCTCCATTGGGATCAGTCACAATCTTCGGAGGAGAGTGAAGAAGAAGAATCCATGAATGAATGGAAACATCGAATCTCTGCTTATCATGAGTGGCAGTTATGTATTCGGTTTATTACGATTCGCTATTGCATTTGAAGTTCTTTGAATCATTCCATTTGATTCAATCAGGGTTATGGATGAGTATCGACTCTCAACAATTGTTGAAAGGTTGCTTGAAGCATTGAAAGTATTTACCATACCACATAATGCTGATTGAGATACACATTCGAACAGACACAAAAATCCTTTGGGCTTCCAGATAATCCACCGGAGCATTAGGGTAATTACTAATCTTTGTCTCTCTACTGGAATTATCATACCTATCCACGCGCTCACGTTTTCGGTAGCCCTAGTCCGCGCGCGCGGTCATAAATGACTTGGACGGTCCATAATTCGCAGCCCAATAGGCGGAAGGGGATCCGTGACCAGTGTTTCGTGAAGGAGTTGGAACCAGCTTTCAAATGCCATGGTGAGAAAATGGAGGTCCGATTTAAAAAAACCATCTTGACCTCCAAATGACCTTCAAAATGACCTCTAAGGAATTTTTCAAGGTCAACACCATACTTCCTCCCTGGAACCCTGAACTTTTCATAGTTTCGGAGATATTTGACTGTATCACTTAAAATGGTCCACCCTGTATAACCCAAATAGGAATGATCAGTGGCGATCCTTAGCTTTTGTTAGGCCTCGACGAGGCCTGACTAGGTTCTATCAAAGCCCTAACAAGATCTAAGGAATGTGAAGAATTATTTTTACCTTGGTATTCACATTAGGAAGTCTTTCAGAAATTTCTCAAGCACTACGATTTTTGAATTCAAATCGCATTATTTGTCCGCTTTATATTGCAAATAATTTATATTCACAAAAATTGCGATTTAACTAGAACAGCAAATACAGCCAGAGGAAACCCGTTTCTGTACATTTATAATTAACAAACGAACAAATGTTACTCTACTCATACATAAAAAATATTCCTTCGAATGTATAATATCAGAATTGATTTTGTATGTAAAAATATTCGATTTTAGGTATATATATATATATATATATATATAGATATATATACACAAGCATGTATATATAATTGAAATTTAGAAAACGTATATACGCGCGAGGCGTATACAGATATGCCAAAATAAACATTAATGAAGAATAAGACAAATAATATCTGAATGTTCATTTAAACCTTTTCCAACATCCTGACCCACACTGAGAAAAAGAATTGGTGAACTGAACGAAAACGTATTTGACTCAATAAATACTCATTCCCCAGGTTGGCCGACTCTGTTGAATCAACTACGTGAATGATTGGGACAATGAAAAATAGTTTCCGTCAAGTATCCATATACATTTGGAACAAAATAATTGATTGGATTCATTATATGCTTGATGTATTATCTTACACCCCTATGTCAAATTCACGTACCAATTGATTCCGAGTCTCCAAATATCTGAATGAACCCGAATTTCCCTTTCAATCGTTATTAATAGCTAAGTTCGTTTACCGATGTCCCAAGTTACTCCAACTCGCTCCAAGTATTTTGGATTCGCTACTTCCAGTTTAAGCCACGAAATGATTGGTTTGGTACAAGTTGGAGCAACTCAGAGTACGTAGAACGAACGAGCCTTATGTATCATTGCCCTAGCGATTTTGAGGTTACCACAAAGTTACCAAAAAAATTCGGTACGTTTGTGACTTTTTCTTACCACAAAATAACCAACAACCGCATCTTCAGTGCTACTCATCAGTCACGATTCGGTATCTTTTTGGAACAAAACCATTTGTTTACCAGATCACAGAAATAGTGTTTTTGGTCATTTCCCCAATAAAAATATTTCTTTTCAAAACTTCAACAACTTCTCTGCAGAACTTCATTATCGCAATTCTTGGAGAAAGAATTTTTTCAACAGATTCATCTTCCAAAACTCTGTGAAATTCTGCATATTTCTGAAAATTTCTATTGCCAGTGAAGGTTTCTCTGTACATTTCCAACTTATTGGTCAAAGTTGTTTTGTTGAGAAATGTTGAATTTCCTCAACATTTTTCTACTTGATAAATGGTGGAAACATTTGATGAGGAAAGGAATTTTCTCCACGAATTCATACATTTCTCTGCAAACTACATTTGCAGAAAATAATTTGAATTTTCTCTTTATTTGTCTATTCCAAGAATATTACGGCTTGTAGCGGAGAGTTGAGTTTTCTATACAAATTCATACATTTTTCTCAAATCGCATTTGCGGAGATGAAGTGAATTTTTTCAAATTTTTCAATCGAGTCAAAATAACTTGAGTGAAATTCACTAGTAGGCCTCGAAAAAACCTCTCTCCCACGACCCACTCATTTTTCCTTTCGGAGGATTCTGAATCGATTAGTCTATATCTGACGGGAACGAATTTTTAAAAATTTTCTATCTATTTGACCCAGCACTTGGAAAAATTTACAAGTTAAGGTCGGAAAAAACCTTTCTCCCACGACCTATTCATTTTTCGTTTCAGAAGATTCTGAATTGATTGGTCTATACCTCACGAAAACGAATTTTTCAAAATCTTCCATTGCGATGATTCCCATAAGTGGTATTTTAAGATTACTGTAGTCATCTCGGAGATCCGCTGGATGTGATAGAGGCTTTGCTTCTCACTCGCAGGACCCGGGTTCAATCCTCACTGAGGAAAGTTCTTAAAAATGGACTTTCAATGTGGTGTCTCTTCCGTAATGTCATTCAAGTCGAACTGGAAGGAGATTTGTAGAGATAAACTCTGAACAAAAATTTTTTTTCTCAAGCAAAAGTGAATAGATAAAACAGAGATTTTCAGAGTAATGCAGAAATATGCAGAGAAGTATTTCATGTAATATGGAGATTTGGCGAGTTTTGTACGAATTTTGTGCAGAAATTCATAAAATATTACGAAGATTAGAAGAATTATGTACAATTTTGCAGAGTTATGCTGAAATTTGTAGAGTAATATTTATGGTTAAAAATTCTGCAAATTTCTCAAAGCGTCCGAAATCTGACAGTTATGTAGAAAAATCTGAAGAGTTTTGAAGAATTTTGAAAAGAAATATTTTTATTGGGGTTCTTGGTTGCTTCGTGGTTAAGAACCGAAAATTTACCGAATGTTGAGAATCCTGCATTGGTTGCAATTTGGTCCCGTTTTGAAAAAAAAGCCTAAGACTACCGCGAATAGGTGGTACCAAATTGGTCAGTTTTTGGTAAATTTCCGGTTTGAAACCATAAAATTACCGGATATTCATTGCGACTCATCGATCACGATTCGGTACCTTCTTGGAACCAAACCACTTTTTTCAACAGATTACAGGAATGGTCTTCTTGGTCATTGCTTCGTTGCTTCGTGGTCAAAAACCGAAGATTTACCGAATATTGGGAATCCTGCATTGGTTACAATGTGGTTCCTGTGTGGGAAAAAACGCCTGAAATCACCGCGAAAAGGAGGGACCAAATTGGTCAGTTTCAGGTAAATTTCCGGTATACAACCATGAAATTACCGAATATTTTGCCGTGTGTTCAATATCTACGGAAACAATAGATTTCTAGTGATAGTATTTGGGGTGTTCCAGAACCAACTAGGCGTCAATTGTTTCGGTTGGCTGTCACTAAATATTATTACTAGGATTCGCAGATGTTGAACACAAGGCAGTGCTACTCATCGGTCACGATTCGGTACCTTCTTGGAACAAAACCACTTTTTTTACCAGATTACAGGAAGGGTGCATGTAGAAGACAGAGATGCCAGCATTTGGTCGACCGAGTCGATTTACCCTTTCCATCTGACCATTTCTCGTCCCCACCATTCCAGCCGGGAGTACGCACACATTGAAACCCGTATTCATGTGATTCGGAACCGGTCGGTTCACTTCGAGTCAGCTCGGACAATCGAGAGAGAACCAACTATCCGTCGGTCTTTGTCTTCTCAATATGTTTTACGATCGGCTAACACCGTGCAAGATCGGAAAAAATTTAAAGCCCACGCGGTCGACTTACCGAAAAGTTTCACCGCTTTTTCTTTTCCAAGCGACAATTTTATTGTAATCAGTATCGAACTGACTTACCCGGCACCCTGGGCAATTCTCGGCCGGGGCCCTTCGATATTTCTTTCGTTTTTTTTTCAAATCAAGAGCCAGTTCAATACTGATTATTAAATTATCACGATGAAATATAGATTTGATGCATAGCATCATTTAATTGAATTAAAATCGAATATGAGTAAATAATTTTTCAATTATTATTTATTTTTCATAAATTTTATAAGATTATTGGTTATTCTTATGACTGATTATGAAGCTTTCAAGAACTCCTATATGTATTGTATAAAAATTTTCTAATAGTTACGTATTTCTAATCATTATTTTAAATCTTGATGATTTTTCAATGAATTTCATTAGAATTGTCAATCAATCGATGGTTGAAAAATTCTAAGATAGTTTGGGGATCTATGATAAATGTCCTGCGGTGAATTCCATAATTTTCCCTGATAAATTAATTTTCAGAGATCATTGCTCTCCGTGAGGAGATTCAGAATCGATCGGTCTATATTCCACGGAGACAAAGTTTCGAAATTTTTTCATCAATTCGTCAAAAGGTTTGATGGAATTTGCAAGGATACTTTTTTAAAAACATTCCTCCGAAGTGATTTGATTTTTCATTTCATTAGATTTCGAATCGATCGGTCTTTATTCGATGGACACAAATTTTTGAAATTTTTTCATCAATTCGTCACAGGAATTGATGGAATTTGCAAGTACACTTTTTCAAAAACGTTCCTCTGAAGTGCTATTCATCTCTCATTTCAGAAGATTCTGCATCGATCGGTCTACACAGTAAAAAGAAATTCCGTCATTGTGTCAAAAAGAAGTACGTGTCAAAATTCAAGTGTTGAATATTTAACTACGTGTCAAAATCCAAGTGTTGAATATTTAACTACGTGTTAAAATTCAAGTGTTGAATATTTAACACTTTTGTGTGTTCATTGAACACACTGACCAAATGCTGTTCGATCGATTCATTTTCAACACATTAAAATGTTATTCGAGTTCAAATTAACACTTTGTGAGTGTCACTCTGGAATCAACACACGTTGAGTGTGAAGAAAAATGGTTAACATTCGCTTGTGTGTTGAATTTGACGAAAAAATTTTTACTGTGTATATCTCATGGACACGAATATTTGGGAAATTTCCAATCGACTCGGACCTGTACTTGGTCGAATCCGCAAGTGCATTCCGAAAGATCAGGTTATTGATAACATGACGATGTAATGACATAAAAAATAATAATCGGATGTGAAATTCAATTATTCACCAGAGAGATGACAAAAAAAAATGAAATGTCTCCACACAGAATCGAACCCGACCGTTCTTCCGCAAGAAGCATGTCTTTTGCCGCTAGGCTATGGGGTCTTGTAATATTTCGATCCACATATTACGTCTATGAAGTAATGCAGCGGAGGAAAGAGACTGATAATGCGTGAAATGATGAAATATCAATTTGAATGCTCAAATCTAATTATTCAGTCCATTGAAAATGATTTGCACTCAATCAATTGAATATTCAGTCTTATTATTTTGATGTTGATCAACATCTGATAATCGATGTTGATTTGATTATCCTCATTATTGGAATATCATAGTGATCTCTGAAAATTAATTTATCAGGGAAAATTATGGAATTCACCGCAGGACATTTATCATAGATCCCCAAACTATCTTAGAATTTTTCAACCATCGATTGATTGACAATTCTAATGAAATTCATTGAAAAATCATCAAGATTTAAAATAATGATTAGAAATACGTAACTATTAGAAAATTTTTATACAATACATATAGGAGTTCTTGAAAGCTTCATAATCAGTCATAAGAATAACCAATAATCTTATAAAATTTATGAAAAATAAATAATAATTGAAAAATTATTTACTCATATTCGATTTTAATTCAATTAAATGATGCTATGCATCAAATCTATATTTCATCGTGATAATTTAATAATCAGTATTGAACTGGCTCTTGATTTGAAAAAAAAACGAAAGAAATATCGAAGGGCCCCGGCCGAGAATTGCCCAGGGTGCCGGGTAAGTCAGTTCGATACTGATTACAATAAAATTGTCGCTTGGAAAAGAAAAAGCGGTGAAACTTTTCGGTAAGTCGACCGCGTGGGCTTTAAATTTTTTCCGATCTTGCACGGTGTTAGCCGATCGTAAAACATATTGAGAAGACAAAGACCGACGGATAGTTGGTTCTCTCTCGATTGTCCGAGCTGACTCGAAGTGAACCGACCGGTTCCGAATCACATGAATACGGGTTTCAATGTGTGCGTACTCCCGGCTGGAATGGTGGGGACGAGAAATGGTCAGATGGAAAGGGTAAATCGACTCGGTCGACCAAATTCTGGCATCACCGGTAGAAGATTCGAAACCTTGGATAGAAAAAGAGGTCAGATGGCGCGTCCCTTTCCAACTAAGAATTCGAATCTTTTGCGTTTCGAATCTTCTGCATGCACCCTACAGGAATGGTCTTCTTGGTCATTTCTTGATTGCTTCGTGGTCAAAAATCGAAGATTTACCGAATGTTGAGAGTCCTGCATTGGTTACAATTTGTGTTCATTTCATTCGCGGTCATCACCTGTATACTTTTTCCAAAAAGGAACCAAATTGTCACCAATGAGTAGCACTGGGAATTCGGTAATTTTATGGTGATGAACTGGAAATGAACCAAAAACCGACCAATCTGGTTCCTTCCATCTGCGGTAATTTCAGGCATATTTTTTCCGAAAAGGATCCAAAGTTTTCTCAATCAGTGGCACTGAAGTTTTGGCGATTCGCTGATTGTGAACCGGAAATTATCCAAAAACTGACCGATTTGGTTCCTCATATCTGCGGCATTTTCAAGCTGTTTTTCCGAAAAGGAAGCAAATTTTTACAAATCAGTGGCACTGAACTTTTGATTGTTATATGGTTGTGAACCGGAAATTTTCCAAAAACTCACCAATTATGTTCCTTTCATTCGCGGTCATTACCTGTATACTTTTTCCAAAAAGGAACCAAATTGTCACCAATGAGTAGCACTGGGAATTCGGTAATTTTATGGTGATGAACTGGAAATGAACCAAAAACCGACCAATCTGGTTCCTTCCATCTGCGGTAATTTCAGGCATATTTTTTCCGAAAAGGATCCAAAGTTTTCTCAATCAGTGGCACTGAAGTTTTGGCGATTCGCTGATTGTGAACCGGAAATTATCCAAAAACTGACCGATTTGGTTCCTCATATCTGCGGCATTTTCAAGCTGTTTTTCCGAAAAGGAAGCAAATTTTTACAAATCAGTGGCACTGAACTTTTGATTGTTATATGGTTGTGAACCGGAAATTTTCCAAAAACTCACCAATTATGTTCCTTTCATTCGCGGTCATTACAGGTATACTCTTTCCAAAACGGAACGAAATTGTTACCAATGAGTAGCACTGAAGATTCGGTAATTTTATGGTGATGAACTGAAAATGAAGCAAAAACTGCCCAATTCGGTTCCTTCCATCTGGGGTAATTTCAGGCATATTTTTTCCGAAAAGGAACCAAATTTTCCCCAATCAGTGACACTGAAGTTTTGGTAATTCTATGGTTGTGAACCGGAAATTTCCCAAAAACTTACCAATTATGTTCCAGGTATACTCTTTCCAAAAAGTAACCGAATTGTTACCAATGACTACCAATGAAAACTCTGTAATTTCATGGTTATGAATCGGAAAATAACCAAAAACTGACCAATTCGGTTCCTCCTATCTGAGGTATTTCAAAGCTGTTTTCCAAAAAGGAACCAAATTTTCACTCATCAGTAGCACTGTAGTTTTGGTGATTCTATGGTTGTGAACCGGGAATTTTCCAAAAACTCACCAATTATGTTCCTTTCATTCGCGGTCATTCAAGGTATACTCTTTCCAAAAAGGAACCAAATTTTCACCAATGAGTAGCACTGGAGATCCGGCAATGGGTGTTTACGATATTGAATTTCAACTATAATTCCCTATGATCCAAAGAAACAACAGAGTGCGCAATCTCCGCGTAACATAGTGCATGGCGAATCACTTGCGTGTCTCACATTGGGACATTAATTCCGTTAATCAGCTCCCTCATTCACACCAGCGTGCAACAGTGGAGTTTTATTCTATTGAATTTCCCACATAATTACGATAAGTGAATCAATTCATATACAAATTCAATTAGAAATTGATCAATTCGTTCAGTTAAAGCGTCAGATTGATTTGCTGGTATATTTTTTGATCGATTACTCGTAAAGTGAAACGGAATTTTGAGGTTATCGAGTAAATAATCCGGAAATGTTTGAATACCTACAAAAGTTATGCAAATTGTGCTTTACTCATTATGCAAGAAAAATTCTGGTCGCATTTTTGTAGGAATCATATCGAAATTGTGCACGTTCTTCTACATTCATTATATTAGAAGTTGCATGTTAGCATGTTTTCCTTTTCTAAGTTTTCTAACGATTTTTCATTGTTGGAATGTTACAGTTTGATACTTGTGGAGCATTGTTTTTGCGATGGGAGATGATAATGCGTACTTGTTACAGAATATACGTAAGTAAATTGGTAATTCGGATGAAAACAGTTCTTAGAACATGACAGTTTCTGCGATGAAAATAAAAATATCTAAAACGAGTTGAGATACTTAACGATTATTCATTTCATGTTTCAGCTACTGCCAAGACTACATGGGCCAATGACCAAATTGAACTTCTGTTGGGTGAGATCAAGAATCACGCAGCCACTTTTGACTTACATTTTAACAAAGCGATATGGACCAAGATTGTTACTGCCATAAACTTCCATGGTCACAATTTTAGTCCTGACGCCTGCGCTACAAAAGGGAACAATTTAACACAAGAATATAGAAGTATAAAAGACGATATGGCTCGTACTGGTGTAAAAGCTCAGCCTTGGATTCATTTTGAGTATTTCGATGAGTCATTATCAAGAAGCCTTCAAAGTCCAAGTCGGAAGAGGAAATGTTCGGATCTTGCTCTCAAGTCTTTTAAAATAACACCAGTCATGGATGGTGTACAACGTGCTCCGAGCATTGGACATGCAAAGCGTATCGGAGAATCGAGTGGAAAATCATGGGATTGGTTCCCAGAATTCAAAGAAGTTAAGGAGAATTCTTTGATGAGAGCTAACCTCTTCAGAATACCTCGAATCACTCAGGAACAACCTTATCAGCGTTGCGGTTATTGATGTGCAGCATCTGTACTACCATCCCAGATAACAATTTTGAGGAATTCTTCCGGAACATTCTAAAAGATATCTTAAAGAATTCTGAAAGATGTCTTATGAAACACCTAAAGACATCTTGAAGATATCTTACGGAAGATATCTTTAAGAATTCTGAAAGATACCTTCAGAAAACTTCAAGAAAGCTCGCATGAAGACTTCCAAAAGATATCTTTTGGTGTTTCATAAGACATCTTTCCGAATTCTTCAAGATATCTCTCAAAATGATCCAAAAGACTGATCCAAAATTGTTATGTGGGATTTCACTCTACAATGTTTGATTCAAGGTTCAAGTTACATACCTGGCGAGCAGAAGTGCATGCATGGAATGCAATGTAATCGTCAATTATCATACCACATTTTCAAATCTAAAATCCAATATTACACGATTAACGATGACATTGCATTCCATATACTATCCATGATAGTGCGATCAGGATTAGATTTAGGGACCTGATGTGGAATTTGATTTTAATTTTTCATATGAGAATGCGTCATGTTTGAAGTGATTATTCATAGAACAGTTTGCCAGGTGAATTGGATTTGTACATTCTGGTCAAAGTGTACTGAGGATCCACAGTGGAAAAAGTTATTGTGAAAAGTTACACAATTTACCACAAAATATTCGTAAAATATTTACAAAAACGTGTCGATAATGTTGGATAAATCAATATGAAATGAAATTTCACATCGTATGGCACATTAAATATGGATTAGCAGTTCCAATTTCATATTCAAGCTCAATTTTAGCAATGTACTTCATTACTGCGAAGCACCATGGAGTCCTTCAAGAAATGGGCAAAATTTTGCTACGTACTTTCTGATCCACTAAGCAATAAATACAAATTTTTAATTCGCAGTGGTGAAGTACATTGCTAAAATTGAGCTTTGAATATGAAATTGGAACTGCTAATGATTCCTAAGAACCATGCAAACGATTATAAATCTATTAACCTACAAATGTCAATAATTTTTATAACTTATTTTCTCATGTTTATGGATTTGTTTTGGGCTTTGGATTTATATTCAGAGCCAAATCCTGGTAGTGCACTTTATTGCTATATATTTCCAATTTTTAATCATTGCTTGGTTATTTAAAAACTACGTAACAAAATTATGTCCGTTTTCTAATGCTCTATGGCTCTTAATGTTATTGAAAGTTGAGGAATCCGCAACAAAATATTCATAAAAAGGCATGACATTTTATGAAAAACTATACGGGATTCTTCATACACAATTGAAGGGCCACGGGGGAAAACGATCATAGTCCATTTTTTTCACAAACTCAGTTTTTTATGAAAACCGGTTTTCATAAAAATAAGCTACCAGTTTTCATAAAAAACTGAGTTTGTGAAAAAACTGGACTATGATCGTTTTTTCCCGTGGCCCTTCAATTATGAACTGAAATATCTTACCATGATATGAAACTTCAATTTCCATATTTAATGTGCCATACGATGTGAAATTTCATTTCATATTGATTTATCCAACATTATCGACACGTTTTTGTAAATATTTTACGAATATTTTGTGGTAAATTGTGTAACTTTTCACAATAACTTTTTCCACTGTGTATCATCAGTGCACTTTGACCAGAATGTACAAATCCAATTCACCTGGCAAACTGTTTTGTGAATAATCACTTCGAACATAACGCATTCACATACAAAAAATTAAAATCAAATCCCAAATCAGGTTCCTAAATCTAATTCTGATTGCACTATCATGGATAGAATATGGAAAGCAATGCATTCGTTAATTAGCGTACCGCAGTTCCAAATCTGAATCCTAATATTGCATTTATTATCTTTGAATTATGGAATCACTTCTATACAGATATAAAATTGCATCTGCATGATACATGTGAAATTACATTCAACATGCAATAATACAAAATCACCAGTAACGAGCATATTACATTCCATATTCTGCTTGAAAAAAGTATCCAATACTATGGTAGGATTTTCATAACATTTATCACTCAAAGTCATCAGATGTTCTTCCTTTCTTTTGTAGATAACTCTCCAAGACTTTCAGGAAACGCTCTCTTTGTTCCAACTTCTCACGATGGTGTCTTTCTTTGATGTCTTTTATTTCGTTCCATTGCGTGACAGCAAGGAGGGAGTTTTCCTTTTCTTCGTTTAATAGGACGGGTATTGACAAAGTTTGATGGACTCGCCCCTCTTATATTTTCTTCTTCGCTGTCAATTTCTGCGCTGGATGTGTGCAACGCATGTACATTAAACCTTAACCCACCTGTTGTTGAATGCAAAGAAAGCGGAGCCACTTGTGGATTTTTGGATAACGTTTCATCGATGCAGTCGAAGTGAATCCAAAACTGAGCTTCTGCACCAGTACGAGCCATATTGTCTTTGATACCTCCATATTTTTGTTTTAAATTGTTCCACTTTGTAGCGCAGGCATCAGGACTAAAATTGTAACCATGGGAGTTTATGGCAGTAGTAATCTTGGTCCATATCGCTTTGTTAAAATGTAAGTCAAAAGTGGCTGCGTGATTCTTGATCTCACCAAACAGAAGTTTAATTTGGTCATTGGTCCATGTAGTCTTGGCAGTAGCTGAAACATGAAATGAATAATCGTTAAGTATCTCAACTCGTTTTAGATATTCTTATTTTCATCGCAGAAACTGTCATGTTCTAAGAACTGTTTTTATCCGAATTACTAATTTACTTACGTGTATTCTGTAACAAGTACGCATTATCATCTCCCATCGCAAAAACAATGCTCCACAAGTATCAAACTGTAACATTCCAACAGTGAAAAATCGTTAGAAACCTTAGAAAAGGAAAACATGCTAACATGCAACTTCTAATATAATGAATGTAGAAGAACGTGCACAATTTCGATATGATTCCTACAAAAATGCGACCATAATTTTTCTTGCATAATAAGTAAAGCACAATTTGCATAACTTTTGTAGGTATTCAAACATTTCCGGATTATTTACTCGATAACCTCAAAATTCCGTTTCACTTTACCAGTGATCGATCAAAAAATATACCAGCAAATCAATCTGACGCTTTAACTGAACGGATTGATCAATTTCTAATTGAATTTGTATTTGAATTGATTCACTTATCGTAATTATGTGGGAAATTCAATAAAACAAAACTCCACTGTTGCACGCTGGTGCAAATGAGGAATGATGAGGAAGCTGATCAGGGGGATGCAACTCCATACAATGACCTCATACCGCGTTTTGATTAGGGTCAAATGCAGTGAGTGAGGTGGCGTGAGTGTCGCAATGAAAAAGTGGGCGCCCTATCGTTCCTTTCACGAACTAATATTTGAGTTGTGAATCTAGGTATTAGATTTTCAAATATTTCAAATTTTTGTTTTAACGGAATTTACCTACTCCTAACCTCAAAGAATGATGCATAAAAATGCATAAATATGTTCGTGATCCGTTATTGATAACTCTGGTTTTAAAATTGATTTTTTAAGTATCGCAAAAGTGTAATTGTTACTAGTATCATATAACATGTGCCGCTGGTGAAAAATAATGGGATTGAGAGGATATATGTGCGTGGTGGAAGGATGCCCATCATCTACCGGAGTACCGGCACATGTATTTCCTAAAAATGCTGAGAAAGCTGAAAAGTGGCAGTCAGTTATTAATGCACCACGAATAAACGCGAAAACTTCAGAAGAATTGAGAAAATTTTATGTGTGTCATCGACATTTCCCAGAGACATCATATAAATTTTCAGTGCATAAGCGAATATTGAAAGATGATGCGGTGCCCTGTTTGAATTTACAATCCTCAATAATAAATGAGCCAGGTAATGTTGAAATGTTTTTAAAATGTTTTTTGTTTGTATCTTTTTAGAATGAAATATACCTGTTTTAAAAGCCGTCGTACAATCTGAAAGCGCAAGAAATTCTATAGTTTCATATTCCAAGTTCGACACGTATAACTCATATAGCACATCAGATCAGAAAGAGTTAATGAGAAACTCAATTGGAGATTGTTTTGGAACTTTCGTGCTGCATGGGAATATACTCATAAAATATTCACAAAGAAAAAAGTGGAACCAATTTCACATGCATGGTTGATTATGCCAAACACGAGTACGTACTGAAATTGACCCGTAACCTACTTACTTCAAACTTACCTATAGTTGAATAAACAAAATCTAACATGAACGTGCATTTTTTCATGTTGCTGAAGTACGAATCGTTCTTTGAAACGAATTCGTAATTGAATAACGGAATACTCAGCTGTTGGAGACCCAAAATTTTGCAGTTCATTCTTAAAATGGTATTTCTGGTTTCAAAGAGTCAATCCGAGGAAATGAATACAGATGATTCGTCAGATTCCATGAGTTTGAATTTTCGTTCCGGTTTCATAAACGATTCAAACTTCAGCAACATCATTTTTTCCCATATTCATGAAGCGCTACTATGTCAATTCATGCTCAAGTTGTCCTCATACTATTTCCAAATCCTACATGTTTCCAATACTCTCTGGGTTCCGCTAACCCATTTGTATACCGTTACGGGTTGAGTGAATAGTTGCTAAACTTGACCACTTTATTGAACCCATCGAATATGTCCCAAGTAGTACCATAATATTGTGTTCATATTATGCATGTTCATAGTGCATATACAACATTCGGGTACTCCTTCAATTTAGTTGCTTGAACAGCGTACTTTTAATTGCCATATTCAATTATATACAGAGTTGGTTCCACTATATTTGTTCTTAGTGTACATATTTTTCAGGACATTAGAAATGATATTCTGTATTTTACTATTTTTACAGTTGTATAAAGTACATCTAAGCTTATTCCCTCAATTTTTTTACAGAGAGCTCTGCAGAAAGAAATCTTGATACACAGAAACGAAATGTAATTTCTCTAGAGAGTTCGTTAGGAGGTACAAAATCAGCGAATCCTGCAAATGTATCTTCTAAATCAGGTAGGTGAAATTATCCCATACCATGCATATATATTAATAATATATATATATATATATATATATTAATTATTCAATTGGCAAAAATATACCATTCAAGAGATGATTGTACGTAGTCGTTTCGCAACATAGAGTTACATGATTTTCTGAATCCTCTATTCCTAATAAATTGCTTAGAGTGATTGAACATGCTTCCTTCGATGTTGTATTTGTTTTCTCACAGCTTCCTAAAGATAGAAGTTGAGACACAACATTCAGTAATACCTTCAAATTTCCACATAATATATATGCATGGTATTTCAGACAATGATTTTTATTATATATATATATATATATATATATATAATAAGAATCCTTATTTGAAGTACATCTAAACTTGGTTCCTTAATCTTTTATTGGGAGCTCGGAAAAAGAAACTTGTAAGTCACAAGAAGGAAGTTCAATCCTTTCACCGAAATCATTAGAAGTTACAAATGGATGGAATCCTACAATGGTATCTTCGAAATTAGGTACATATAATTATCTCATGCCATGTATATATAAATGTTCTAGGAATTGGCAAAAGTGTATCTAAATATTGTCTCTCAACTTGTACATTTAGGAAACTCCGAGGGAAAAAATGCCGTATTGAAAGGAGCACGTTCAATCTCTTTAAGTGATTTACTAGGAATAGAGAATTCAGAAAAACATACAACTTCATATACCGCAACAGGTACGTACGATTTTATTTTGAAAGGTATCAATTTTGTTCACAGTTTAATAATCTATATTTATAATTTTTACCATTTTCCAAAGTACATCAAAATTTGTTTTTTGAACTTTTTACAGAGAGCCTTGATCAAAGGAATGGTAATTCACAAGGAGGAGGTTCAATTCTTCCACATAATTCATTACACAATACAAATTCAAGTACTGGTGCAATTGTATCTTCTGAATTAGGTACGTTAAATTATCTAATACCATACGTATATTGTACAGAAATTCTGAAAACTGTATCTAAATGTTCTCTCCTGCCTCCTAGCTTTAGGAAACTGTGGAAACGTCAATTCCGCGGTGGAGGAGGCCCTTTAATTTTCGATAAACGATTTATTAGGACCAGAGAATTCAGAAGAACATTTAACTTTATATTCTGGAACAGGTACGTACGATTTTCTTTTGAGATGTATACACTTGTTTCACAGTTGAATAATCTCTATTTATAATTTCTACCATCTGTCAAAGTACATCTAAATCTGTTTTCTGAACTTTTTACAGAGAGCCTTGATCAGAGGAATCGTAATTTACAAGAAGGGGATTCAATTGGGTTACAGAATTTATTAGAAAGTACAAATTCTAGTAATTGTACAATTTTATCTTCTGAATTAGGTACGTTGAATTATCTAATGCCATACGTATATTCTACAGAAATTCTGAAATATATATCTAAATGTTTTCTCCTACCTAGTACCTTTAGAAACCTGTGAAAACGCCAATTCCGCGTTCGGGGACGCTGTTTCCATTTCTATAAGCGACCTCTTAGGACCAGAGAATTCAGAAGAACAATTAACTTTATATTCTGAAACAGGTACATACGATTTTCTTTTGAAAGATATAAATTTTCTCGATAGTTGAATAATCTTGACCGTCGTTAAACGTATTTATGAATTTTTTTTTACAGGAAGCTGTGAGTACACAAGTCCTGCTGTAGGGGAAGACAATTCAAGTATTTCGTGCAACTCATCAAAAGATGAAAATTCAAATAATCATTCGATTTCCCTTTCTAAAGTAGGTACGTAAAAAATTTCTACGCAATGCATTTATTTTTCCGAGGTAATTGAGTGGATATTGTACATATAAAATTCCGCGCATCGTTAAGATCGGATGTAACTCTTCTCTCAACTCCTTTTCACAGGGAACTGTGGAAAAACAAATACCGCTTCCGGAAAAGAAAATTCAATCCCTCAGGAATGCGATTCATCGAAGACTGAAAATTTACAGGATCATACAATTTGTCCTCTAAATTAGGTGCGTATAATTTTTGTACGAAATATATGCATATATATATATATATATATATATATATATATATATATATACAGGGTGATTCAAAATTCCCGCACTCTTTTTTGGGAGTAGATTCCTGATGAAATTCTAAAACGATTTGTCCTTTTGCACAATGCTCTCCGACGCATAATTTCCGAGATATAATTAATTAAAGTTGACTAATTATGAGGTGGATCCATCGGTCATTCAGGAGCGTCATAACAGAACAAGAGAGGAAGGTGCTTGCAGAGGGCGCTCATACGATCAGCTGATCGGTATAATCGATACGATTTTCCAACATACAAATTGGTAAATTTTCTATGTAGAACGATTGAATTCATCGACACTGTGAAAAATTGATTATTGTCATGAATTCTTATCACGATATGCTGTAGGTGAAAGTTGTAATTTCAGTAATGATTTTTATTACGCAGACAAATGTAAAATAGTGTTATTTCGTAGGGATAGGGATTCAAGTGGGAGAAAAAAGTATAACTACTCGTTTTCAATCAGAATTTTCATGTAAAAAAGAAAACATGAGAATTTTCATTCATCCGATACCCAATTTGAATCGTTTGATTAGTAAGTTTAACACAAGAGATTGGATTCCGAATCCTGTATTCTGATTGGTCGAGAATCAATGTATGTTAGATCAATCCTCGGCCGTTTCAAATGATTCTTCTGAAGAATGTGTTTTCGACTTATCCCAACCACAACATTGAACAATGATGAATTTATTCGAATTCACCCTTTTTACATCATTCGATGATTATAAAGGGTTCATCGGACGTTAATAAAGGACGGATTTGGTTAATCTTCAAAGACAATTCTTTTTCCATTTGAAATAACAATATGCCCTTTGAAGTCATATGTGCTTCAAATGAAACTGTTTCGAGCTGTCACCTGATTGGTTGATTCGTATCACGAATGGTTGATTTAAGCTAAACAAACCGTATGTGATTACAATGTCAATCAAGTGCAATGATTGGGTCGTATATGATGTCACACCTTGTATTTTCGTCAAAATTGATGGATTCTGCAAGTTGAAGTAAGTTATTAACGTTCGATAAACCCTTTATAATCATCGAATGATGTAAAAAGGGTGAATTCGAATGAATTCATCATTGTTCAATGTTGTGGTTGGGATAAGTCGAAAACACTTTCTTCAGAAGAATCATTTGAAACGGCCGAGGATTGATCTGACATACATTGATTCTCGACCAATCAGAATACAGGATTCGGAATCCAATCTCTTGTGTTGAACTTACTAATCAAACCGTTCAAATTGGGTATCGGATGAATGAAAATTCTCATGTTTTCTTTTTTACATGAAAATTCTGATTGAAAACAAGTAGTTATACTTTTTTCTCCCACTTGAATCCCTATCCCTACGAAATAACACTATTTTACATTTGTCTGCGTAATAAAAATCATTACTGAAATTACAACTTTCACCTACAGCATATCGTGATAAGAATTCATGACAATAATCAATTTTTCACAGTGTCGATGAATTCAATCGTTCTACATAGAGAATTTACCAATTTGTATGTTGGAAAATCGTATCGATTATACCGATCAGCTGATCGTATGAGCGCCCTCTGCAAGCACCTTCCTCTCTTGTTCTGTTATGACGCTCCTGAATGACCGATGGATCCACCTCATAATTAGTCAACTTTAATTAATTATATCTCGGAAATTATGCGTCGGAGAGCATTGTGCAAAAGGACAAATCGTTTTAGAATTTCATCAGGAATCTACTCCCAAAAAAGAGTGCGGGAATTTTGAATCACCCTGTATATATATATATATATATAAGCATATATTTTACAGTAGGTATTAAAAATTTACCGTGGGACCGTTTCATGAAAACGGTAAATGAAAACATGTATGATTTACAATTAAATTTTGTATATTAATAGATACTTCAACCAGAAAACAGACTGTGCTTCTTGGCCGATCCAAACGGAAACCGGTCACAAAGAAGAAATCAGACTCGAATACATTTACGAGAAGCATTTTGGAGGAATGCACCAGAAAAACTCAATTATGTCCCAAGGCGCGCAGGTTGTACGATAAAATTATCAATTTAAAAAGACAGATTCGGAATGGAAAAGTGAGGTCATTGAAGTTTTCCGAGCAATTATCTGAAGCACAAAACATAATGCAGCAGAATGACATATCAAATTTCGATAAGTTGAGCAAAGCGCAGAGAGACTTCATCGTCATGCAATTAAAAAATGCAGGAGTACCTCCGAAGGTTAGTATTATTTGGACACATAAACATTTTCTATGTGTCAAGCACAGTAATGGTTTGTGTATACTTCTGAGTCAAATCTATGTACATATTTGATTTGGATGTTCATTGTATACAAGATGATGAACTTCATCGCAGATAATACTTACCCAATGAGGAACGGGTCGATCAAGGTGTTATTGCCATAGCCGTAATTTGATACAAAATGCATAATTTCAACCAAAATATAGACATAAGAATAATATCTTCGACTTAGTTCTCATTGAGTATTCATTAATAATTTCTTCGTCCTCCCTTCTTTGTCATTAAGAGGTTTATGGATGAAAATCTATATATAAATACTAAATTAAATGAAACATCAATTCATTAACTAATTGATTAATTAATCGATACCAAATTATTTAACCAAAATAAGACGACATTATGAAGTATTTAAGGCGGATTTACCGCCTGATGTACTGCAGTATTTTCCGCTTGTTAAAAAAATCTTCTCATTTTCAGCAAATATCGCGTGGCTTTTACATCATCAATCTTTTCCATTGTACCGGACTATCTGGTGTTCATGAATTACGGTATAAGTATACATCGCGTTTCCTATTTCATATTCAACTTTGATGATTCATAAGTTATGAAAAACGTTCTAAAATATACTTTTAAAACATTCTTCTCGATTAACTATTATGATTTTTTTTTTATTTCTTTAATGTATATTTTACGTCTCATAATACACATTCTTCATGTACAAGCCTAACAGAACCGTACGAAAAATTCATTTGGAAAACAAATGAAAAAAAAATCTTATCCGTTTACTGCGTGTTTTTTTTCATCGTATTTTACAAAAAATACAAACAAACATGTTTGCAATTACGAATATTTGTAATCACCATTGAACATTAACAAAAATGTTGAATTTGTATGCCCTCTAACTCTGATTCATATACCTTATAATACTTCCAAAAACATCCTCTTCCAGTCTGTTTGAAAACTTTTCCCAGTTGTTTTGTTTGCGTTTGCAAACTTCCCATGTTTATTTTCTGCTGTGAGGAAAAAAGTGAAAAAAGGATGGGAAACTTTACGAAAAAAGCAAAGAACTTTTGCATACACAAGAAAAACTATGCTAAGGGTTTCTTTAATGATATTCCTGAATATTACATTCTTCCATTCCAATATTCGCCAATCGTTTTCAACTTTTGGAAGACGGAAGGAGTCCACAAAGAGACCAGTCTGGCGAACAACATTTTTCATGTTTTTTTCGTAGTAATTTGGGATGCTGAGTATGAGAAAAATGGTACGAAAAATATTGGAAGCATCTCGACCACTGAAGATTTAATGTATTTCATAATGGATGAATAGCGGTTTTTCATTTTCTTGACGATTTTTTGTACCCTCTTGCTTGCTAAACCCCTGTAACTGTTTTTTTTTTCGAAGATAATCTAATAAAACCAGAGTATTTAGGTAGCCAGACCTTCTCTTCGTACGGAACAAGTTACACGTGTTTAATTCTTCACTAAAACACTGGCTAAGATTCTACCGCTCAGGAATGAAATAGGAGTGAAAGGAGATCATTAGATTACTATGAAGGTATGAAAACAATATAAGTTCTCTGTTAAAATATTGAACATAATTGGATAATCTTATTTCGCTCCTAATCCATTCCGATACCGTGAAATCTTAGTGAGTGTAAGTATACTGGTAGTTGCATTGAAAATTGAATTTCAGTTACAAATTTTGAGGATTAATGATCATTTGAGCAAATGAACATTCAGTTGATTGATATCTTATTGGAGATATATAGATGTAGAAACACCCTAGTAGAAATTTGATCAGGCATCCCCTATTTCTAATAAGGATCTGATCAGGTGAGAATTCGGAAACCGTAAAAAAAGGGGTTATCAGATTTCCGTAATATGATTCAAACGGGGAAAAATCGAGCGAAATAGGTAAAACCGTAAGGAGACCTGATGAGGACCTCACAGGAAATCAGGCATGCCTTGTGAGGTCCCGATATTTTTTCGTTCAGAATTTCTACTACGGATATATGCTGATGATGCGAATTCTTAAAAAGAATCAATTCTTTTTTACAGAAAAAGTATTGAGTGTTTATACATTTGTATAAAATATCATTCAAAACTTCATGTATTTTAAAGAATCGGTTATTTGGAGAATCGACATTCGTGCAAAATTCTAGGCTTGAAAGTCGTTGAATTTCTTATTTTTCTTATTGGTTACACTATTCAAGAAAAATAGGGGATCGGTCAATTCCTTTGGGATTCAAGGATCGCTATCAACCCTGATTTCGCAAATTTTAATAAGACGGAAAAGGACACAAGTACACAAATTTGCAAAGTTTGCGAAATTTGCATGAATACCGGAAACATCCTGAAATACCCTCAACAGTATCATAATGTTTTCTGATAATCTACCCGGACAACACATAACGATTACTTATGAAAAACTATTACTTATTAATATTACTTATGAATTATGAAAAAATTACTCCCGTTGAAGTTTTTTATTATTTCAGAATTCGTAAAGAACACATTTGTGAGGTCATTTTTAAAATGTTCAAAATTTCTAAAGTTCGAAAAAAGATCAAGAGGATAATTTATACAACTCATTACAGTGATCCTTGTGTGTTATCTGGGTATCTTATGAGAATCATATTTTGTAAAGCTTTTTATTATGTTGAAATTGACGTTCACTTAAAATACCAAATAATTGTACAATGCCTCGTGCTCCAAAAACTTTCGACATTCAATTTTCAGGGTAGACGGTTTACTATAGATGAGAAGATTTTATCAGTCACTTTATTTCGACAATCACGGTCCTGTTACAATCTATTATACAAATTATTCAATCTGCCCAGTCCTTCTACATTGCCGAGTTTACTGAGAAAGCTGCCTGTAAAAACTGGAGTTTGTCCTATTCTTATAAATAACTTGAAAAGAAAAGTGGAGAAAATGCATGATGCGAGAGATAAACTGTGCGTCCTTAGTTGGAATGAAATGAAATTAACTGCGCAAGTTCAATATGATGCAAATATGGACCAAATTATCGGATTTGAGGATTTTGGATTCAAAAGAACCAACAAGTTCGCAAATGATGCTATAGTTTTCATGGTTAGAGGAATCTTTTCAGGATGGAAACTTCCAGTATTTTATGGCTTCTGCGATGAAGAAACAAAAACTCAAGATCTAGTATTAAGTATAAGAACAGTAATTGAGGCCATATCAGAAACCGGAATACAAATAGTAGCTACGGTATGTGACCAGTTATCTACAAACTGTGCTGCGATTAATGAACTTATTAAACAGGCAAATAGAGAGAGATTGAGAAACAATGAAAGAGAAGGTGAGACATTTTGATTAAGCTGTTCTCATTGCTTATTTTAAAAAAAAAAAAAAAAGAAAATTGGTAATTTATCATCCAAATGTTTCTAAGATTCAAATAGCAAAATATTTCGATAAAAATTAATACATTCCGCATATTTTATGAATGCTTCGTGAATTATTTTCTATTTTGCGCTGCATAGAGACCTCAAGAGATCACGAAAGTTCAACAAATGTTCAATACAGATTCTATACTTGTTAGTGGCCGTACATTTGTTTCGAAAAACCTACAAGTAATGCATGAATGTTCATAGCATACATGTGCTAACCTTTTTATCGAACGATAAACCTGTTTGTTCAACAGTTGGACGTTTTAGTACATTGATCTCCATAAATTGATTGATAATTATTTTAAACCTGTTTTATACCGAAGTTTAGCTACCCCAAAAGATGGTTGCTCAGAAATTTCGTATGCCCATGAGTTATTCTAAGAGTTCGTTGCTTCTAACAACCATTAATTGACCTGTTGCAATTCATAAAAAATGAGTGATCTCATCTAATAAAAAACATTCATAATACCGAACTTTGAGAGTAAAACTTATCAGGATATGAAATTTCGGAACAATCGTATTTCAGGATAATAGAACTTCAATATAAAATATGTTCAAGTTATGGAACATAGGCCTATGCAGGTGGTATAATGAACGTTCTCAGGTACGAATACTATGTTAGTAGGGTCTGTGTTCTCTTGCGGACGTGAGCCTACATGTATGCAACAAGCCAAAAAATGGGTCATTGTATTACAGTATCCAGGCGCGTTTGGGAAATAATAATGAATTTCTTACCTTACAGATGATACTATGAGTATATGTAATATGACGATCATTCATCTCTTTGATTCTCCCCATCTTATGAAGGGGATAAGAAATAATTTATTAACTAAAGATCTGGAAGTGGATGTTTCTAAAGCATGGCATGAATCGGATGAACAGTATGCACAACGCGTTAAAAACAGAAAATACGCATCCTGGAAAATTGTTAGATTGGCGTATGAGTTAGATATTCACACATGTAAATATAGCAGGCATTTGAAAAAAATTACTGCTGCACACATAATGCCTGAAAAGATGAACAAGATGCGTGTTAAACACGCGACCCAAGTTTTTAGTAAAACCATGGCTTCTTCCATAGAATACAATGCTGACTATAAAGGTACGATAACGCAATACACTTTTTTATGTATTCGGATATGTTATACGTAAGTTTTATCCGTTTTACGCGACATTTTTACGTGAGTTTTAGACGACTTATTGTCTACTTTTTATGCAAAAGGTATAACGTCATGTAAGAGTGCACAAGACATTTAAAATATTTATACTTAGAGTGAAAAGTTGCGGTTCTGATACAAATGGATTTGTACACGTGGTGATATTCTCTGTATTGAACTATCCACGTCCCCAGTAACACAAAATCTTCGTCAAACGTTTTGAGAATGTTAGCAGGGCGTTTAAATATTCTAGGAACGTTCGGCGAATATTTTATGCACATCGGTGTTACTTACGATAGATGGATTACATTTATCAATTGATGTGAATATTTTACTTCGGAATTACATTTTTTACATAAAATTTTAAATTTGTTTCAAAGATATCTCGAAAGTTATAATGTTTAGTGGACACGTGATCCCCAAGAAAAATAAGATTTCCAAAAGTCCCAGGAACGTTTAAGAATTCACGTTGGTTGAAGATTCTCTGAACGTACGAATGTCCGTACCTTTGTAAAACCTTTGATTGATGTTAATTGAATGTTGTACGGCCGTCCGATTCTCTTGGGCATTTTTCCATGATGAAGTAGTATTTTTTATTTTTCGCGCTCAATTTTTGTGTAGTAATACATGTACCTTCAGATATTGAATTATTATGTAAAATATATTTTTCTTTCAATTGATGTATGCTTGTTACGTACATTGAAAGCGATCGCAAGGGCCGTTTTTAGGGACCATGAAAGATATTCATTGGTACAGATAATCACATCGCTAAATTGCTCACCAAAAAATGTACATAATCCAAAGTATTATAATTTTATAATTAAAAAAAAATTGGCTCAAAATATCACTCTGGAAAAAGTTTATATTAAAGGTTATTATACAAAGTATCGTACCCGGGGGATATACTTGATTATGAAGATAAGAACTATAACTCTGTATTTTCTCATTACTTCGCATGTTGAACTCAAAAAGAATTGTGCACTCAGAGAAATTTATACTAATGGCGACTATGTGAGGCGACAACTATACAGTTTTAGTTTTTCCAACTCTGTACATAGTTGACGCAACTACATAAACAGCTGCCATGACTACAAAACAAGTTACCCTAACTTTTTTGTAGTTGTGAATACTAAAATTGAATAGTTAGCTCCATATAGTTGATGGAACTATGTGAATTTCTCTCAGTGCGGTAATCTTGCGCATACTCGCGATTTTTTTAAGCGACAACAGAGTATAGCCCACCGCTAGGATATAAATATATTTATTTATACTACATAATTTTCTCCGTATACTTTCTAATTTTTAATGAAATTTTAAATTCAAGGATACGTCGATACGAGAATTGGGCCCATAGAAATGCCAGCCAAGGGAGGTGTTACAGCAGATACATTGGATTTCTTCAACGATCTTTTAGATTCTGTCAACGGTCACACCACTTTTGCTGATCATAATGCCCCTATCGTATCGCAATTTCTGAAAATAGTCCACAACACGAATTTTGGAATGAGGCCAAACGAAAATTAAAAAACATGAAGTTTGTGAACGTTTCCACGAAGAAAATTACTAACTCTGTTCCATCCTTGAATAACTGGATAACCACTATATACGGGTTTGAGAAATTGTGGAAAACTGTGAAAAGCAAAGGGTTTGAATATTCAATTCCTCGATACGCTAATCAAGATGTGTTAGAGAACCTATTCGGGCAAATACGTAGTCACGGTTTCCGTGATATCAATCCCACGTGCTGGCAATTTCCTTGTTCATTCAAAATTCTTCTTCTGAACAAATTGCCAACGAAAGGTGTTAAAGAAAATTGTGAAGATCTTTGTGAAGGAGACTTATTATTCACATTACGGGAAGTACTCCTACAAAACTCTCAGCAACCATCAAGTGCACAGGATCAAGATGCAAGTGAGGATTGTACAAATGAACGTATCAATAACCAACCATGCCCGAAGAAAACTTTGAAAAATCAAATTTGTGACGCCAAAATGATCGTGGACGACGCGTTAAAAATACCTCCATTTGAAAATTGTTTGGAGTGTGAGAAGAGTCTGGGACCCACAATCATTGGAAATGAGCAAACCTCGTTTCAAGATATATGTACAAAAATCAGGGAAATGTTACCACTTTTGATGGACAAATTTGGTTTTCAACACGCAGTAAAACAAACTCTGGAACAGCAAGTGTTGAATAATACATCGAATTTTGGGTGTACGTGCGCTCAACATCGTATTGCTCTACATGAGTACATTGTCGATCGAATTGTACATTCATATATTTTGGAATGGTGTACAAATATTAATAGAGTATTATGTGGCAAAGAAGACCATTTGAAAAGCTGTAGTGATTTATTCAAGAAAGCTTCCAATAAACATAATAAGAGCAGAAGAAAAGTACATCGTCAAGTAAGTTATATTCCTTGGGAAAGTTTTCTTTATTTTTGCAAAACATCCTTGTCTTTTGAAATAATCTTTGGTTATTTTTTCTCCTGACTCGATCATCTAAATATGGGGAAAGTAGAGGTAAATATTCAACTGAATCTTCTTCAATTATCGGGATCAACGGGTTTCCATCGATTTTTTGAAGTATCAAACCCAACGGATGAAACCTTATTTCGGACTTTCTCAACAATTGAGCGATAAATGAAAATTTTGAATATGTAGCATTCAAATACAAAGCTATGATTCCGCTCTGAATATAAATTGAAAGTCTAAAGTGATATCCAAACATGAAAGAAAACAAGAAATGAGAATTATTAACACGTGCAGGTTGTTATGGTTAGAATTTTTTTCCTTAATTGTCAGGAATCTTTTCCAGATCTAATCTGGTATTCAAAATCCAATTTTGGCAGTGTGCTTCATCACTGCACATTAGGAATTTTTGTTCATCGCTTAGTTGTTAGAAGAATACGTAGCAAAGTTTTTCCAGTTTTTTTTGAGCTCCATGGACCTGAAAAGCATAATTGTGTTCCAAGTAACTCTAGCAGCACGTCTGAACATAATATGAACATTCAAAATACATATACAACGTTCGGATGCTACTTGGGAACTTTTTAATAACTCTTCACGTAAACTTTCTTGGCCCTTTTATTATGTTTCTAAACGTATAGGTCTATGCCCATAAAATTGTATTATTTCAATAGTTTTTCTATACTACAGAAATACTTTTCGACTATGCGTAAGGTCTCATTTTACATTTGGTACAAGTTCGAATTCACGTTTCAAATACTCAATCAATACTCTTGTGATAAATTCTGTTACAGGTTCTATTATCACCAGGGCAATGTTCCATAATCCATTTTTCTGTTTTATTTTCAGCCCGCAGAACGGGAATTATTCAATGAGTTCGAAACTGAACTCGTATCCCGTCCTAATCAAAATTAAAAAAAATATCTATATGATTCCTACAGCGGGTTATTACATATACGATGCAAAAATTCCATCATCCACGCAATTCAGTCATCGTGCAGAAAGATTTTTTATTTAAAAGAAGTGAAGTTGTGCAGGCACAAATCTTGAGTATAAGTTCTATAACCGTTTAATAATTCATTTCTTCAAACTTCAAAATTCAAACGATATTGATCTCTTGTACGTATTCTATAGAATATATATATATATTCAACAATATAATCTGCTTATATCATTTCCAAAACTTTACATTGTATTTTAAATTGACTTTCAATACTTTTATTATATAATACATATGTCTTGTAATAAGTGTTCATGCATTTATAATGTACACTGTTAAAAATGTATTTAAATTTCATATACTTTTCATGCACATTTGTAAATGAAATTTCCAATTCTTGGTAATTGAACTGAGAATTCATTTACACGTAATTGAAATTTGAATTTTTGCTATATTTTATCACACCCTGATACATATATTTTCGTTGTTACGACACTGCCTCACTCACAAATACACACACACCCACACACACATACGCATATAGTCGACTCCAGTTCAGTACACGGAGCATTTACCGTCCTCTGAGGCAAAAACTTAAAAAGGACGCTTTCCCTTTTTTTTGACGCTTGGGCCTCCAAGCGACGCGTAGGACGAGGCATTCAAGTTTCCACTTCTCAACCGACACGTTGTATTGAATCCGGACAAGAATAAATCAAACAAGTTTATAGTAAACGACGTTGTGTTTATTTCACAAAACCCCAACTATAACATTGGTGGCAGCGGTGTTCGCCCCAGAGCGCACCAAAAAGGGAGAACGACGAAATAAATAAAACAAACAGAATAAATAAATGAATATTTTAAATCGTATATTCAAATTCTCCCGAGAACGACGCGACGCGCGAACAAAATTAGCGGAAATAACCAGTGAAGTGGAAACCGTAAGAATCAAGAATAAAAAACAGAATAATTCAACACATTACCAAAAAATAAACCAATTGAAAACAAAAACAATAAACAGTTTGACATCGGAAAAAGAGAACATCCAGTGAAGTGGAAAAACAAAACGCTTTGGGTTAGGAATAATAAAGAAAACTGACAGTGGTAATAGACTGGAAAATCAGTGCAGGAAAATTAATAATAAGCGACATCGGTGATCAAGTGCAAACGAGGGATCGAGCACCAAGATATTAGGCGGAAGGAACAACAATAACAGGATAACAAAAGGAAACATCATCAACAGGAAACCGGGACCAAGAATCACCCAGCACCAACAGCAGCAAGATGATTCACACCACGGGTCTACTCCTGTGAGCAAATGAACAGATACACATATTTTACTTCACAAACGAAACACACATAGTTGCGAAACTTTTCATTTTTCTCTCGCCTTCAGGAAAATTTTTTTTTTTCTCCTGTATTCACCCCGCTTTGAGAAAAAGAAGGGGGAAAGAAAGACATATATATAGTACAGAATCATTGAAAGAAAAGGAACAACAAAGGAAGTTTTGTACAAATAAAAAGAAAGCGAGAGAAAACTGAAAGTAGAATACACAATACATACACACACAAGATGAAAATGCTCGATTGAATCCTTGAATTTTTGCAAAACATTAGCCAAAACACGTACGTTTGAATTTTCCACAACTAGGAAGACTTATGAAACTCGGTACTATTCTCAGAATATCCTCCTTCCGAAAATCCTTCAAAAATCAAAAATGCCAGACTCTACCCCAATAACCCTAACCGCGCCTACGAATACTCCCGCGAGTAGAAGTGGTTTTTCATTGAAAAACGCAATAGAATGCGTACAAATTTTTGACGGGAATAATATCCCTCCAAATTCATTTACCCGCTCTTGTGAAATCGCGGAGGAATTTGTGCAACCTGGGGAAGAAAAATTATTCGCCAATTTAGTAAGAACAAAAATTAGAGGGGACGCGGACCTAAACCTGGGGAATTTTGAGTTTTCGAACGTAGATGACCTAATAAGAGAAATAAAGAAAATTTATATTCCGAAACAATGCCAATCTAAATGGCAGATTGAATTAGCAATCGCGAAACAGGAAATGTGGGAAACGCCCTTAGAATTCGATCGTGGGATCCAAAATATACAAAATAACGCGAAAGAAACGATAAAAGAACACAACAATACCGGAATAGCTACGGGAATAATAGCGAATTTAGAACAAATTGCGATAACGAGTTTCATAGCTGGGTTATGGGACAATGACTTAGAGAACAAAGTCACGAATAGTAGTCCAGAAAATCTGAAACAGGCGATAGATAATGCCGTGTTAGCGTGGGAATACTTGAAAAATAGAGCAAAAAGATTAGGAACGACTAAATTTCATCACTTCAAAGCCGAAGATTGCCAGTATTGTGGAGCCATAGGGCATACATACTACAACTGCCCAACTAGGCAATCGAAAATAGGAAATCACGCGATGCCAAGGAATGACGCGATTCCAAAATTCCGTAGGGAAATAGGATACAACGCACATGCTAATACTGGTCAATTCAGAGATGAAAGGCAAAACACTAACTTCATGCAGAGAACACAATACCAACCCCGGAAATCCTTCACACAATACTATCCTACCAATCCAAAAACCTACCCCACCCGAGGACAACACCAAAATGTAAGACCGGAAATGAAATTTCAAAACGCTCAAGGATTGAGTCAAAATAATGGAAAATATTGTATTTATTGTAAGCGGCCGGGACACACTATACAGGAATGTAGGAATTTTGAGGGTCAAAGAAAATGTGCCAGTTTTGCAATATACCGGGCCATACCGTGAAAGAATGTAGAACATTGATTAGGCAGAAAAAATTTTGCAATAATTGCAATACGACGGGCCATACAAATGAGGAATGTAGAAGGAAGAATGTGAACATGGTAGACGTAGAACAGGATGTAGAGGATTTAAACTCCAATTAGATTCTAGGAGAGGGTACACCTTAGAATCTGGCCGGAAACCCGAAGTACCCATTTTCAACATAAATAATACGCATGAGGAAAAGAACGTCGAAATAATGTTAGAGTCAAATTCATTAAAAGGAGGTAGACAAGTGTTCCTAATAGATACAGGGGCAAAAGTCAATATAATCAAAGAAGAGGTGATTCCCCCATTCACGCCTTGTAACCCTGAAAAAATTATAGGATTAAAAGGCATAACACCCCAAATAATTCACACCCTAGCCGAAATTGAAATCAAAGTGGATGACAGTCAACATAATTTTCATATAGTTTCAAATGATTTCCCGATAGAGCAGGCCGGTATAATAGGAATTCAGTTTTTGAGGGAAGAAGGTGCAACTTTATCATTCAAAACGAATTCAATTAAATTCAAACAAGACATAGAAATTCCATTCGAATCAGAGAAGATTCCAATTCCAGCAGGAACAAAACAGATAATACCAGTAAAATTGATAAATTCAGACAAAATTAGAGAGGGAATTTTGAACGAGATTGAATTGGAGGAAAACGTTTTTGTGAAAAACGCACTTGTGACAAACGTGAATAATCGAGCCCGGGTCTACGCGTATAACATGAACGATTTCGACGTGAATGTAGCAACACCAACAGCACAGTTAGAAGATATAGATGAAGTTAGAACACATACGGACTTGAAATCAACGCAAACGCGAAAAGGAAATCAAGCGCATGTTCAATCCATAAATTAAATAGACATCATTGAATCGGACTCAGAACGCTTGAGACAAAAACCCATAATGATGAGCGAGAGAGTAGGAAAATGGGAACACCGTATGGAGAAACTGAAAATTTCGAATGAAAACCGAGAGAGAATAAAACAGAGCGTATGGGAGAAAACGCAGAAAGATGCTGAGGCAATCTTAGATGGTAAACTCACGCAAACCTCAGAAATGGAAACAAACACTCAACGGGAAATACTAAATATCGAAAGAATAAGAAAAACGTACGACGTGGGGAATAACAGAATAGTAAATAAAGAAATAAGAACAGTCCAATCAGAAATGGAAGACAGAAAAACGAACGAAAAAGTAATAGAAATAAAAACGAAAGAAATAATAACAACAGATGTCGTAGATAGACAGTTAGGATTCAAACAAAAAGGAAAATATGAACAGAACAACAATTCGAACAAAATAGAATTGAAGGAAAACGCGAACGAAGTACAAACAACTACGAGAGAAAACCGTAATAAAACCTTAGACCTTTCGGAAACAAAAGACACGACGGCGTACCAAAATCGACACGACCGCCCAACGCAGGATTTCAATAGGATTGAAAAAAGAGGTACAGCACATGAGGTAATAAACGCGAAACACTTGTAACATCCCCGAAACTTAACAGTCCGAACTCTATTTCTTCGACCCAAACAGTATTATATGTCCGAAAAGGGATAGAAGAAATGAGAGAAACGAAGAAAGAAACTTTAGGGTACGGTGGGAGCAATATAGAGGGAAAAAACCATGGGCCACCAAATTTTATACTTAGAAACGAAAACATGATGCAGATGTCAAGAGGCAAAGGGTCAAACACAGAACCCTCACAAACACAATCGGAAAGGATAAAAATATTACAAGACAAGCTAAAATTGACACACTTGAACGAGGAAGAGAAAAACCACGTTCTCGAAACCACACAAAAAAGGAATAATCTTTTCCATTTACCCGGAGACAAACTTCCGGCAGCAAAAGTCCCCCCGCACACGATCCCTACAACAGATGAAGTCGCGATTAATGTAAAACAGTATAGACACCCTCAAGTTCATAAAGCCGAAATAAAAACGCAAATGGAAAAACTATTGCAGGACGAAATAATCAAACCATCCGCATCTCCGTACAACGCTCCAGTATGGGTGGTACCCAAAAAATCAGATGCAAATGGGAACAAGAAATGGAGAGTAGTAATAGACTACAGAAAATTGAACGAAAAAACGATATCTGATGCATACCCGATCCCAAATGTAACTGAGATGCTGGATCAACTAGGAAGTGCAAAGTATTTTTCCACCTTTCACTTACCTTCAGGTTTCCATCAGATCCCTATGGACCCAAAAGATGCACACAAAACTGCATTCTCGACGCCAGAAGGACACTTCGAATTCCAAAGAATGCCTTTTGGGTTGAAAAATGCACCCGCATCATTTCAGAGAACTATGAACCAGGTTTTGAAGGGATTAATCGGGGTCGATACATTTGTAGATGACATCCTTCTCACTGCAAGATCTCTGGAAGAGCACGAGATCACATTTAATCAGCTGATGGATAGACTGGAGGCAGCGGGTATGAAATTGCACCCAGAAAAATGCGAGTTTTTAAGACGCGAAGTTGCATACCTGGGACACGTAATAACACAAGAGGGACTGAAACCAAACCCGGAAAAAATAAGAGTAGTCAAAAGTTACCCAACACCGAAAAATTCAAAACAGATTAAACAATTTTTAGGACTAGTGGGGTATTACAGGAGATTCATCCCGAATTTCGCCAAACTAGCGAAACCGATTAACAAACTTCTGAAAAAAAACGAAAACTTTACATGGGGACCAGAGCAACAATTGGCTTTTGAAGAATTACGAGATGTGATATGCACGGAACCCTTACTACAATATCCGGACTACACGAAACCATTCGTCGTAACAACGGATGCATCAAAGTTCGCGATAGGAGCAGTTCTGAGCCAAGGAGAAATAGGCAAAGATTTACCTATCGCCTATGCTTCTCGAACCGTGAATGGCGCTGAATTGAACTACTCAGTGACCGAAAAAGAGTTGTTAGCAATCATTTACGCGGTCAAACATTTCAGACCATATATATACGGCAACGAGTTTATACTAGTAACAGATCATAAGCCGTTAATATATTTGAACAACGTGAGCGACCCTTCTTCGAGGTTGATGCGATGGCGGTTAAAACTCGAGGAATATACGTATACAATTGTCTACAAAACAGGTAAAACGAACAATAACGCGGACGCGTTGTCACGAATACCGCACGAATTGACTAACATGCTCCCAATAACTGCGGAACGGCAGAGATCGTCAGGGGAAACAAATTCAGACGTTACAAAAAACTACAACTTGCGGAAACGTGTCCCGGACAAAACTGGGGCAGAAACGAAGAAACGAAAAACGAATAACACAACAGTCAGGGCGAACAGAAAATTAACACGAATATATGAACTACGGAAACGAAAAAACAGAACAACAGGGGAAAGCTCGGGAAATCCAGCGCAAAAGAAAATGCAGAGGAGAAATAAAGACGGACAAACTACCACCGTTGCAAACTACTTACCGACGGATTATATAAAAAACATACCCTTACCATCTACGACAGATTCAGAAAGTCAAGAGAACACAAACCCTGGGGAAGAGACAGCCGATAGTGACGAACAAAATCTGATGAACGGGAAAGAAATGAAACGACAGAAACGAGCAAAATCATCTTCGAACACCGAAACAAGGAGAGTTCTCCGTAAAGTCCCCAGAATAAATTATGAAGAACAATCGGATAGCGGCGACACAGACGAATCAACAACCACGGAAAGAATCAACATGCATTCATCACTGCAATCACTTGCAGAAATCGAAAATTACGACAATAACACAGACATAGAGACTGCGGATTGCACAGATAGCAGCGAAAATGCACAAGAATGGGTGGAAAATGAATCACTGAAAGGAAACAACGATGAAAATCCAATGAGTGACGATTCATTCATTCACGAAATCGGAGAAACACAGGCCGTGGTACATAGAGAAAATGACAGCACTGGTATGGACAGAAGAACGAGACTTGAACAAGAAAACCCAATAACAAAGACAGAAAGGACCCCGGAACAGACAATTCAAGATTTCCAAAGCAATCAGAAAGAGTACATGGAATTTTTGGGAAAATTCGATAAGATAACAACGAATGAGAAAGTCACAGAGACAAAAGATAGAATCACCATGACCAACAACGATTACGTACACTTCGTGAGCGCGGATTTAGAAAATGTAACAACCAATTTCAAGGAATTATGTAGTGAGAAATACTTGAGCATAAAACAATTGGAGGAACAGAATCTTGAAATGGGAAATATCGTAGTTACAAAGGAAAACAATAAGTACATCTTCACGATAGTGATAAAAAACCGAGAACACGATAAGATATCAACAGAAATCATGTTCAATGTTCTGAATACGTTAAAAGATATAGCTGTTGAATACCATAGAAAGTCGTTATCAATCGCGATCAAAGACATACCCTTAACACAACTACAACGATATCATGTGAAAAAAATATTAGACTACGTATTCATAAATACAGGAATAAAGGTAGAAATTTGTCTTGATGAAATAATTTGCCCACTTGAGGAAGAGAGAATCAAAATAATCCAAGAGAATCACGAAGCAACGATAGGAGGCCACAAGGGAAGTGCGAAGACTTACAATAGAATGAGAACCAAATACTATTGGGAGAATATGAGAAGAGATATACAGGAGTACGTCAAAAACTGCGTGGAATGTCAGAAAACTAAGTTAACTTGGGTCAAGACAAAACAACCCATGACAATAACAGACACGCCGACCGATTCATTGGAGAAAGTAGCGCTAGACATTGTGGGACCACTACGCGAAACAAAACGTGGAAATCAATTCATACTGACGTTACAATGTAATTTGACGAAGTTTTGCGACGCTTACCCACTGAAAGACCAAAAAGCGAAAACAATAGCTAAAAAGTTAGCCGAAGAATTTGTTTGTCGATACGGGACGCCTAAGACAATATTGACGGACCAAGGGAAAAACTTCATGGGTAGAGTCATGAAAAACTTCGCCAAACTATTTCAAATTGAACAGATAAAGACGACCCCATACAGACCCCAAACCAACGGTTCTTTGGAAAGAACGCATCTGGGGTTAATAGAATACCTGAAACATTACGTAAATGATAAGAAAGATTGGGACCAATGGGTGAGATACGCGATATTTTCATACAATACATCGCTGCATGAAGGTACAGGCTACACACCATTCGAATTAATATACGGAAAAACAGCCCGACTCCCATCTTCATTCAACTACAAAGATACTCCAGAAATGACATACGAAACGTTTTTGAAAGATTTAACAAACAGAATCAGCGAAACACATAAATTAGCAGCCAATAAATTAATTAAAACAAAGGAAAGATCGAAAGAATACTACGATAGAAGAATAAATCAACAAACGTTCAAGCCCGGAGACACAGTATGGTTGATAAACGAAACCAAAAAGAAACTCGATAATCAATATAAGGGCCCGTATATAGTGAAGGCTGTTATAAACAACATAAATGCAATGATATACATAACACCAACAAGAACAAAAACCGTATATTGTAATAAACTGAAACATGCACATGTTGCAGAGTTGCAATAGCAGTGACGAGCGCGAAGGAGGCCTCATACCAGAACATCAAATTCGACCATAGTCCAGGACTGTACTACGAAAAGCTGGATAACCTCTGCATCTACGACAGTCAATGGAAAACAGTGACATATGTAAATCTGGAAAAACTACTTGGAATAATAGAGAAGATACCTCAATTAATAAATGAACTTGAACAAGAATGCTACCAAGGACTCAAACATAGATGCACTGTTGATGTGTTGATTGATAGCTTGAAGAGGAGACCAGAGAAATTGATTGAACCCAAGAATCAAATCAAGGATTTAGTCGGTTAGACAGGAATGCAGGAGCAAAATGGAAATATGAACTATCGGGTGGAACGTAGCGCACCTTTGAGTTTCATCGGGGAAATATCAAGGGCCCTTTTCGGGACATTGGACGAAAAAGATGCAACATACTACAACGAACAAATAGACAAAGTGTACAATAACTCACAACATCTCGCATCACTACTAATTGAATAGCAGAGTCCTGGATAAGCACTTTGCAAAATAGATCAGAGGAAATGCTGAGAGAAATTCACGAAAATAAAGAACACTTCATAAGAGTGAACGAATATCTTAGAAATGTGACCAGTATGGCAAATGACCACAGCTTGCAGAATCAGATGCTTGCAGCTTTAACACGGATCGAAGATTTTGTTAACGAGTACCAAATGGACCTCAACTACGTCATCAACGCGATATTGTTCGCGAAACAGGGGATAATCCACCCCAAAATCCTGACACCGGCACAAATAATACAAAATTTGAAAGAAATTAGTAAAGCGGAGAACAATGTTAAACTACCGATCCCATTGGAAACCAAACACGCAGAAGAATTAGTGAGGATCTCGAAACTTGAAATAGCTTTTGCAAAAAATCGACTCATATATATCCTGACTATACCACTTTTAACCCCGAAAACGTTTACAACATACCATCTTATACCACTACCGACAGACGTGACAGGGGATAAATTTGCGTTCATAACACCAATAGCACCATATATAACGATGTCCTCAGATAGACTATCTTATACGCATTTCAAAGAAGAGGAATTTAAAAATTGTAAATCCTCATTAAATAGATACATTTGCAAGCGTACGCAACCTCTATTCCACATATACAATAATAAAATTTGCGAAATAGACCTTTTTATCGATGCAACGAACACCAAATTAGAAACTTGCGATATCAGATTAGTAAACTTGAAAACACCCTTCTGGACTAAATCGCGGGAGCAGAATGCATGGTTGTATTCAATCCCTGAACAAGAGATAATGCATATTGAATGTCCAAACGAGGAAACTACAGCCGTAACCCTCAAAGGTACAGGAATTTTAAAAATAAAAGGTAGATGCACAGGAAATTCAGTATCAGTGACATTACCAACAGCTTTCACTTACACATCCAAATCAAGCAAGATGTACGTACCACCGGTAGAAATAAATTCATCCCTACTCAAAAACACGTTAGACGGTATCGATTTTTCGGAAATTCAAGTTACAACACTAAACAAAGAAATGCATCCTGATACAATTGAATTGAATAAATTAGGGACGAAGTTAGGAGGGATAGCAAAACAGGCAGAAGGAATAAAAAAACAGAGGAGAGATCTAAGAAAACTGAATTTTCTAGAAAATGGCCTTTATGGTATCGGTACAATAATTATCATGAGTGTATTAATAACATTCCTGTATAGATTTGCCCCGGCTTGCGTAATAGCGTATGTTTATACCTTATGTAATAAGCAGTACACAACACATACAACAGACACTAAACAAACGTACACAAGAGAGGCAGGAGTAGAACCTCTGGAAGCAATTCCCCAAACACAGGACCCAGAGAGAGCACAAAATTCAAAAAGTAACACGGAAAATGGAGATCAGGGGAAAGGGAACTTGAACCCACATTATATCTAGCAAAGAGAACGAAGAAAAGACAGGAAAAAGGACGACGAAACATGCCAAAATTGCCACACCCATCTCCTCTGGAATCACATCAAATGGGAAAGAACGCCACCTTACGTATCCATGCTTGGTTTCCTGAAACAAACGGAAGGAGAGGAAAAAACACGGACACCTCCCAAAAAGATCTGGATGAGAACGGAAGAGAGTAAACGGGGTCATATTGGAGAATTCCTATTCATCAACATGGAGGAACCACCAAATAGACGAAATGTGGTGATTAGACGGTAGAAGGAATAAAACCGATGAGAGAGTCACGAAAATGAAAACCACAGAAGGAAAAGGACACACTATGACGGCTGTAATTCAACCGGAGAGAATAGAAATATGAGAATCCAGCGTTTCTATTCTCATTTGCGATTTTCTTTCTGACTCCTTCCGTTTTGAACACAAAATACTAATTAACACAAGAGAGAGAGAGGATTTTGCTCCATCCACTTCATACAAACAAAAATGGTAAAACAGAAAGTATGGGATATCAGTTCCTTTCTTTCGTTGTCTTCTCATATGGATACTTGACATCCATTTCATTAGGCCGCACCAAAACGTGCACAATCCCAAGAGATATATACATATATATATATATATATATATATACATACAAATTTTATATCTCATGATAAAATATATAACAAAAAACACCTGTAGGGTGAGGGTATAATCACATTGAATTATGATCAAAATAACATGTAACAGCAATTAGGTGCGAATTCTATACCTCTTCATTGAGGCATATGATGAAATATTCGAAGGGGAAACCACAAAAAAAAACAAAAAAAAAACAACTCCCCATGTAACCAATACCATTATGGTAAAGCAATATATACATATACCCATATATACAGGGTGGGGCATTTAAAGTGTCGCGGGCGTTTTTTCCAAAAATAAAGTGAGATACGAGAAAATTTTTCGGACAAAAGTTGTAGGGTACCGGGGGGGACATCCGATGGTGGCCTTGGCTTTGACCTCAAATCTCATCTTCAAGGGCATTCTGAGGTCAACTCTTGTTTTCTAAATAGCATCTCATATTTTTTACTGCAGATTTGGATTCTAGGTCAAAAACCAAGCAACTTTTGTCTGAACCATTTTCCTGAAATCCGCAAAGATGGCGCTCTAATCGATATTGTTCCATACTGAATCTGACATTAGAATAACTCGAAAACGAAGGGTCTTGCAAAAGAATGTTTCGGACAAAAGTTGTCAATACACAACACATTTCAATCGTCTACATTACCACCATTCAGAGCTCACGCGATGTAAACAAACGACGGGGTTCAGTGAAAATTCACGATTTTGAAAGTCAGTTTGTCAGTTACATTTGATTATTACTTGGTTTATGACAAATTGAGAATCATGGATATCCGATACACGGTTTCTGAAAAGATCGATATGATCTACATTTACGGTGAAGTGCATAAGAACCCCAGACAAGCATATAACTTGTATGCAGAACGATTTCCTGAAAGAACAACGCCATCCATTAGGTATTTTCAACGCATTACAAAATTATTCTCAGAAACGGGAAGTGTTACAAGGGAAAAACGACATCGAATGAGAACTGTTAGCGGAGAAAATGCGGAAGTTAATGTACTAGCTGCAGTAGCCAATAATCCACACGTGAGCTCTCGTGAAATTGAACTCCATTCGGGAATTTCTCGAAGAAATGTTCTTCGAATACTGAAACGTCACAAATTCCATCCGTATCACATTTGTTTGCATCAAGACCTTCACGGTGATGATTTCGAAAATCGTGTACAGTTTCGTCGATGGGGTCTAGCGCAAATGCACAATAACAACTTCATCAACATATTATTTTCTGATGAGTCGACGTTCACCAATCATGGTCAAGTGAATCGACATAATATGCATTACTGGGCGACAGAAAATCCAAGATGGTTACGTCAAGTAGAGCATCAAAGACAATGGGCTGTGAATGTTTGGTGTGGTATTTCTCGATTTCGAGTAATTGGACCGTACTTCATTGCAGATACGCTAAATGGAGAAAAGTACAGACATTTCTTAGATCAAGTACTTCCAACATTACTTGAAGACATACCTATTCAGGAACGATTGAATATGTGGTATCAACACGATGGTTGTCCATCCCATTATGCAGTCACAGCTCGAGAAATATTGGACAGAGATTATCCTGGACGATGGATAGGACGTCGTGGACCAGTTCATTGGCCTGCCCGTTCTCCGGATCTTACTTCTCCAGATTTTTTTTTATGGGGATACATAAAAGATACAGTTTATCAACAAGCACCGACTACACCTGAGAATATGCGTCAACGAATCATCAATGCATGCGCGAGCATCAATGAAGATATTTTAGCACGAGTTCAGCAATCTTTTGTAAAACGTTTTGAAATGTGTATTGAAGTCGAAGGCCATCATTTTGAGCATCTACTGCATTAAAATTATCCAAGTGATGTAGACGATTGAAATGTGTTGTGTTTTGTCTGTTATACCCCGTCACCTCCGTTTCAGTTCAAGGGGTCCCCCTTGAAATCAGACAACTTTTGTCCGAAACATTCTCCTCCAAGACCCTTCGTTTTCGAGTTATTCTAATGTCAGATTCAGTATGGAACAATATCGATTAGAGCGCCATCTTTGCGGATTTCAGGAAAATGGTTCAGACAAAAGTTTCTTGGTTTTTGACCTAGAATCCAAATCTGCAGTAAAAAATATGAGATGCTATTTAGAAAACAAGAGTTGACCTCAGAATGCCCTTGAAGATGAGATTTGAGGTCAAAGCCAAGGCCACCATCGGATGTCCCCCTCGATACCCTACAATTTTTGTCCGAAAAATTTTCTCGTATCTCATTTTATTTTTGGAAAAAACGCCCGCGACACTTTAAATGCCCCACCCTGTATATAAATATAATCAGAATATATAACAATTAGAAAATAAGTTCGCCAATGATGTCAAACTACACACCAACATAACGGCAATTACACAATTTTGTAAACAAAAACAAATAAACACATACAATAGAAACACTCAAAAACCGTGAGGGTGCAAAAGATGTTATCTTTTGAGATCATCTTTCTTGCCCAAGGGGGGCGTGTTACGACACTGCCTCACTCACAAACACACACACACCCACACACACATACGCATATAGTCGACTCCAGTTCAGTACACGGAGCATTTACCGTCCTCTGAGGGAAAAACTTAAAAAGGACGCTTTCCCTTTTTTTTTGACGCTTGGGCCTCCAAGCGACGCGTAGGACGAGGCATTCAAGTTCCCACTTCTCAATCGACACGTTGTATTGAATCCGGACAAGAATAAATCAAACAAGTTTATAGTAAACGACGTTGTGTTTATTTCACAAAACCCCAACTATAACATCGTCACTGAAATTTAATGAAGATGTAACTGAAATTTCAATGAATTTTTCAGTTACGTATAGAACTTTTGCTTCCAGTACATGTAATGGAAGTTCAATCAGAAATTTCTAACAGTGTACAGCACAAGCATTTTTAATGATATTATTTTCAATCAAGCTTGATCAACCTTCGAATAAACCATGTTAAAGCAATTTTGTTTCATCCTTGGAAAAAAAATGATCAAAATCGAATGCGGAAGGATAAAAAATCGCGTAGAAACAGATGAGCTGTGAATAATTTTTCCACGCATTTTTCCTATATTCCAATGGGCTCCTATCATTTCCTTTTATGAAGGATTACCAAGAATATAAAATGATAATTATGATATGAAATGTACAATGTGTGTATATGTTACATCATAATGTTATCGAGAATATTTCCCATCAATTCGATAAACAAATCAGCATAATATAAACGGATCATACAGTACACTTCGTATAATGTATACGTAAGTATGTGAGAACTAGAATGAATAACCGATAAAACAAGATGATTTTCTGTGCATACACTTTTTGAATACTCAAAACTTATCTCAACAAATAATATGTTTTGGACATAGGTATCTGTTGACGCTGAATATTACAAGTTTCCAATTACCATGAAGAAATTTTTTGTCATAATTTCTCATAATTTCTTACAGTCCTAATTCATGAAAAAAATATGAGAAAGAACATTAGAATTTCTCATATTGTCTCCATGAATCGGGACTATGAGAAATTATGAAAAATTATGACAAAAATTAGGATCAGAGTACGTTTAAACGTTAATCCTGCAGTGCCGGTATTTTTTGAGAACATATAAACGACGTAAAAAGCGCTGTAAAAGAAGATATTTTTATATTTTGAACTAATTTTGAAAAGGTTGTTCAAACAGATTTGGCTGATGCCACGCCAAAAGTATTTTTTTACTCTGAATAGTACATAATATTGTAAAATATGCAGAAAATATGATAGGAATATTATAATATGCCTATCATATTCTTTGCATATTTCAAAATATTATACATCATTTGATAAATATCTTCATTCAGGTATTACTTTCAAATTGCCCGGGTATGCATATATATACAGCCGCCATATTGATTTTTAGTTCACGCCAAAATGAATTCACTTAGAGGGCACGCAAACACTAAATTTCATTTTACATCACAGTTGCATGCCCCTGAAGCTGATTAACGGAATTAATGTCCCAACGTGAGACACGCAAGTTATTCGCCATGAACTATGTTACGCAGAGATTGCGCACTCTGTTGTTTCTTTGGATCATAGGGAATTATAATTGGAATTCAATATCGTTAACACCCAATGGCATGGTGATGAACTGGAAATGAACCAAAAACTGACCGATTTGGGTCCTGCTATCTGCGGTGATTTCAGGCATATTTTTTCCGAGAAGGAACCAACTTTTCCCAAATCAGTGACAATGAAGTCACGGTAATTCTATAATTGTGAACCGGAAATGATCCACGAACTGACCAATTTGGTTCCTTCCATCTGCGGTAATTTCAGGCATATTTTTTCCGAAGAGGAACCAAATTTTTACAAATAAGTGGCACTGGAGTTTTAGTAATTCTATTGTTGTGAACAGGAAATTTTCCGAAAACTTACCGTCTATGTTCCTTCCATCCAGAGCTGCCAAATGAGCTCCGACGCTGAGGGGAAGAGTACCCCTACCATCACTTCATGTATATAATAGTCGTAAGTATTGGTAAGTAACACTTACAACACATACATATATGAGGTGATGGTGGGGCTACATTTCCCCTCAGCGTCGGAGCTCATCTGGCAGCTCTGCTTCCATCAGCGGTAATTCCAGGTATACTCTTTCCAAGAAGTAACCAAATTGTTCCCAATGAGTAGCACTGAAGTTTTGGTAATGCTATGGTCGTGAATCGGGTATTATCCAAAAACTGACCAATTTGGTTCCTTCCATCTGCGGTAATTTCAGGCATATTTTTTCCGAAAAGCAACCAAATTTTTACAAATCAGTGGCACTGAACTTTTGATTGTTATATGGTTGTGAACCGGAAATTTTCCAAAAACTCACCAATTATGTTCCTTTCATTCGCGGTCATTACAGGTATACTCTTTCCAAAACGGAACCAAATTGTTACCAATGAGTAGCACTGAAGATTCGGTAATTTTATGGTGATGAACTGGAAATGGAGCAAAAACTGCCCAATTCGGTTTCTTCCATCTGGGGTAATTTCAGGCATATTTTTTCCGAAAAGGAACCAAATTTTCCCCAATCAGTGACACTGAAGTTTTGGTAATTCTATGGTTGTGAACCGGGTATTATCCAACAACTGACCAATTCGGTTCCTTCCATCTGCGGTAATTTCAGGCTTTTTTTTCGAAAAGGAACCAAATTGTTGCCAATCAGTCGCACTCAAGTTTTGGTAATTCTATGGTTGTGAACCGGAAATTATCCAAAAACTGACCGATTTGGGTGCTTTTATCTGCGGTGATTCCAGGCATATTTTTGTCCGGAAAGAAACCAACTTTTCCCCAATCAGTGGCACTGAAGTTTTGGCGATTCTATAGTTTTATTATTACACAGGCCTGCGAAATTTGACTTTTTTTTTCCCCCTCAAACAATAATATCTTTTTCCGAAGCATTTTGATCCGCTGAATCCGAATCTGGCTGCAGAATTGCTCTATCACGTCAGGTTTTTGAGATATTTCGACCTAAAAATGTGAAAAACACTGTTTTTCGACATATTTGGGGTTACGTAAAGTCGAAGGGTAATTTTTTTTCTCAAAACCAATACATGCACCTCAAAGTATAAGTCCTCCTCTTCCAAATGCCGTTGAGTTTGCTCAGATACCTTTTTTTTTCATTGAGATACGACAGTTTGAAAATTGTGTCTCCACCTATTTATTGAGTACATGAGCGCACAAATTTAAAATTGTCGTATCTCAATGAAAAAAAAAGATATTTCAGCAAACTCAACGGCATTTGGAAGAGGATGACTGATACTTTGAGGTGCATCTATTGGTTTTGTGAAAAAAATTACCTTTCGACTTTACGGAACCTCAAATATGCCAAAAAACAGTGTTTTCCACATTTTTAGGTCGGAATATCCCAAATACCTGACGTGATATAGCAATTCTGGAGCCATATGCGGATTCAGCGCACCAAAATGCTTCAGAAAAATGTTGAATGAATGAAGGGGATTGACTTTGGATTGTATTCTACATGACACCTTGAGTAGGCCAGGCGCATCACAACGATACGCTAAATTTTTTTCTTGAGCGAAATACGGTAGAAAATGCTTATAGCATATCACATAAATATATATTTATGCAATATGCTACACTATTATAATCGGACGCCTACAAAATTCTCGCGCCGGGCGGTAATATCCTTCGAGCCAGCACTGCTGAGATCGTAGATTGTTTGTTGCTATGTTCAGACATTATTCCACTAATTCACTCGGAATGTACTGATGATTGTTGTTCTAATTTTGTCCTCCGTGTACAAGTATCGAGTGTCCAGTAATTGTTGTGAATTTCGTGTATTTAAAAAAAAGTTTCACAAATGGCTTCTCGAAAATGTATCAATGCTCCAGATAACTTCTGCTACATATGTGGAAATTATGTAATAAAGAGACAGCAACAAATAATTTCTAAATGTATTGAAGAACTATACGATAGCTATTTCAAAATCAACATAAAAAACCAAGACAAACAATGGGAAGTGTGTTCGACATGTGTACGTGAACTTCGGAAATGGTCAAGAGGAGAAAAACATTGTTTTAGTTTACAGACTCCAATGATTTGGATGGAACCGCAAAATCATATCAACGATTGTTACTTCTGCAGTTCAAACATAAAAGGATTTAATTCTAAAAATAAAGCAGCGATAAGTTATCCTGATATTCGTTCTGTGATTTTACCTACGTATAAAGATCCTGATAGCAAAGAGTTATGCCATCCTGCCCAACCATTTTCATCTGATCCTAGTTTATTTCAAGAGGCTATAATGAATACTTCAGATCCTGACGATGAATATTACGAGTGCAACGAAACACCACCACTGTTTTCTCAAAGTGAATTGAATGATTTGACAAGAGATCTTAATCTTCCGAAAGATGCTGCGGAATTACTCGGTTCCAGATTGAAAGAAAAAAACATGCTGGATCGTACAACGAACTTTTATTGGTATAGAAATAGAGAGAAGGATTTTCTACCGTATTTTGCTCAAGAAAAAAATTTAGTGTATTGTTGTGATGTGCCTGGCCTACTCAAAATGTTTGATGTAGAATACAATCCAAATGATTGGAGACTTTTTATAGATTCTTCGAAACGGAGCCTCAAAGTAGTATTGTTACATAATGGTAATAAATTTGCTTCTTTGCCTATTGGACATTCTACTCATTTGAAAGAATGTTATGAAAATTTGGATTTCGTCCTCAAAAAAATAAATTACTCCAATCATAACTGGACTATATGTGGTGATCTCAAAATATAAACTATGTTGTTTGGTCAACAAGGAGGGTATACAAAATACCCCTGTTTTCTATGTGAATGGGATAGTAGGAATAGAGCAACACATTGGATCCAGAAAGATTGGCCACAGAGAGCATCATTGAACCCTGGAAGTAAAAATGTTGTACACGAAACACTAGTTGACCGCTCCAAAATTCTGCTACCTCCGCTTCATATCAAATTAGGCATTATGAAGCAATTCGTAAAGGCATTGCCTAAAGATGGTCTTTGTTTCAAATATTTATGTGATAAATTCAAGCATTTATCGGATGCGAAGATAAAAGAAGGCGTTTTTGTTGGTCCAGACATAAGGAAATTGATGCAAGATCCTGACTTTGAAAAAACTATGAATAAAACCGAGAAGCTCGCTTGGAAGTCATTTAAGGAAGTCGTACAACATTTTTTAGGGAACAGAAAAAGCCCTGATTATGAAAATATAGTCAACAGCATGCTTAACAATTTCAAAACCCTGGGTTGTAATACGAGTATAAAACTCCATTATTTGCATTCCCATATTGACTTTTTCCCCGAGAATCTTGGTGCTGTCAGTGAAGAGCAAGGGGAGAGATTTCATCAAGACCTTAAGGTTATGGAGACCAGATCTCAAGGAAGGTGGGACGTTAGAATGATGGCTGACTATTGCTGGATGTTAAAGAGAGATGAACCGAATCATGAGTACAACAGAAAGAGATCAAACAGAAGTTTTGAAGAAACTAGAAAAAGATATCATAAGTCCTTTTGATTTATCTAGTATCTTAGGTCTTGTTTGAAACCAGTGCAGCCCCATGTCTGAATTTTATATAAAACGTATATATTTTTCGTTCATACAAATTGTTTAAAAAACTGTAAATATTCATATCTCACATAAAAATGAATCCTGATGTGCTGTAAAAACTGGCGTTATATTTTAGTTCCACAATCTGAATACCTGGAAAGGAACCATTATTGTTCGAAGGGAAAATAAAACTTATATTCCGCAGGTCTGTGAATTATCAACCCTTTGGGGAACCCATTTTTTGAAGGGAAATTTTCCTTGAATATGTGAACATATAAGTTTTTGGGTCGCTGAATAAGAATATCATATTAGAAAATTAGAATTTTCATTCCCATACATCCTGGCAGCACCCTCAGGAGATCCTAGAAATATTATAATCTTGGGGATATATTTCACAACTTGGAATACTCGTAACTCTGCGAGGAGAAATTGTAGGTCACCGATTAATAGCTTATCTTGAAGAGTAAGAGTAGTACTGGATGATGCAATTAGAAGAAAAGACTAAAAAAAATTGTGCACTCAGTACATGAATTCCAAAGTAATCAAAAAACCCATTTTTCGTGGACCTAATCTTAAATATCTTGAAATGCTTACGCGATGGCCCAATCCTGACTCCGGATTTGGATTCTACGCAGAAAATTACTTCAGAAAAGAGAATTTCATTTGAAGGAGAATTTCATTGTCGATCAGTGTAATAAATGCGAATACTCATTCTGTTGTTGGGACATATTACACAACTTAGAATGGTCGTAACTTTGCGAGAAAAAATCGTACATGAACGTTCAATAGCTCATTTTAAACGGGAAGAGTAGTGCAAATTGATGAAGTTGAGAGAAAAGATCAAAAAAATTTTATGCGTCCTGTACATAACCTCAAAAGTAGCGAAAAAACGCATTTTTCGCGTATTTACCCTCAGATATCTCAAAATCCTGACGTGATAGCCCAATTCTGGCTCCGGATTCGGATTCTACGCAGCAAATTACTTCGGAAAATGGTCACCAGTTCCAAGGGGGAAAAACCTCGCAGGCCTGTGTTATTATTATTATTATTTTATTTATTTGCTTCAGGTCAAAACCTATTACAAAGAGGTTCGGTTGATTTTCTTATCCACCAATCATACATCTAATTTCGGTATACGATTACTTATACATGAATTTTCCATTTTTTCTATTCTGATAATCCAAAAGCTCTTAACCTAATTATAGAATCTATAAAATAATATGAATCTTCCAAGTGCTCTTTACTTGTTATATACAATATTTCGGGAAATCCTATTTTTCTAATTTCACTACGACTACATTGATTGTACTGCTTACAATCCACCAACGTATGCTTCAATGATTCTAATCTACCTTCATTACACATTAACCATGTTTCTTTGGCATTTATCTTGGCATAAGAATTTGGATTAGATTTTATATACCATTCATATCTTCCGCTCAGCCTACATTGAGCCCCAATTCTGATAAATTTTATTGGTAAGTTGTAAGACAAATACTCCTCCGGATTATTGTCGCTAATATTTATTATATATTTATAAATCGGACAGTATCTAGACCTTAATATTTTTTCCCTATCATTTGTGAATCCAATTTCCTTCTCTCTTTGCAAAATACTGTCCATTTCGTTTCTTATTGTTAGCAGATTTAAGTCTTCTAAAATCTCATTATATCCTATGTTCCTTAATCTATTTTTTAACATTGTAAACCAATTCAATTTTTGATAATTCGTGGTCGTCATATCTAATACTCTTGAATCTTCTAGACATCTCTTCGGATATCTATAACTCTCCATATTAAGTAACTTAATCAAATACATCAGACTTTTTTTCAGAATCTCGGTTTCCAATTTACTTCTCCCTGTTTCTTTTCTGATCATATAACTCGGTGTACATCTTGGTAAGGCTAACAATGTTTTTGAAAATTGCGACTGAATTTTCTCTAACTCGTCACCTTTATCAAGTCCCCATATCCCAGCTGCGTATAACATCGTTGATTCAACTATTGTCTCGAATAATAGTATTTTATTTTCCCAGCCTACCATTTTACCGCCTATTAAAGGGTTCCATATTGTACCTAATGCAATTTTTGCTCTGCTTTGGAAGTAAGGAGCAGCCTCATGGAAAGAACCCGAAGAACGCAGCGGCACACCCAAATAAATATATTTTTTAACTATTTCTATTTTCATATTTTTGTATCGGAGTTGTCTAATTTCCTTATTTCGACCGGCTTTCTCAAATATCATAATTTTTGTTTTTTCTATATTAACCACTAGTTCATTTATTCCACAATATTTTTCCAGTATATCCAATTTCCTCTGCATTTCTAAAACATTTTCTGCTGTAAAAGTTGTATCATCCGCAAAATATAACAATTCCATATTTGTTTTTATTTTATCGTGACCTTTCTCTAAGAAGAACTCATCCATGTCGCTTATCATAAACGTAAATAATGTAGGACTTAATGAGTCTCCTTGCAAGACTCCTTTCGTTATTTCTATTTCCTCCGTTTTTTCTATTTCATTAATTTTCACTCTCATTTTAGCTCTACTATATATGCTTTCTAATACAGCGATGAATTGAAAACTGACCCCTATTTTGAACAGCTTTTGCCACAAGATATGATGCACTACAGAATCAAAGGCCCTTTTAAAATCTACAAAGGCTACATACAGTTTTCCTCTCGCTTGGCTAAGAGCTAATGTATATTTACTTTGTAGAATGAATATACAGTCCTCACATGATCTACCGCTCCGGAAACCCATTTGGGTTTCCGGCAGAATGTTGTTTTTTTCTCCCCAAGTAAGTAATCGGTTTGCCATTATTGCCGTCATTATTTTAAGGATTGTATTTGCTAAAGTGATGCCCCTATAATTTGCCGGGTCTTGTGGATCACCCTTTTTATATAGTAAAATTTGTTCGAACTTGAGCCAATCCTCCGGCACTGTTCTGGTTTCGATGATTTTATTAAAAAGATTCACCAATAATATTTTTGCATTCACTGGGAACGCTTTATAAAACTCATTACTTATGCCGTCCGGCCCTGGGGATTTGTTTCCTTTCAATTTTCTCAGAACTTGTTCAAGTTCGCCGAAGCTGATTTGCTTGTCTAGGACAGGGTGTCTACAATCATAGAAAATGTATATACATCCATTTCTACTCGGAAATATTTTCTTATAAAATTCGACAATATTTTTCAGGCTAGGCTTCTCTGCGTCCTTTTTATTCCCTCGTGTGAACCTTTTTACAGTCCTCCAGAAATCTTGACTACTTTTTGCATTACTCAATGCTTTGATTATTTCTTTTTCATAATCTTTTCTTTTTTCCCTAATTAATTGTGTATACTTTTTTCTACTCTCTATATAATTCTTCTTGTATTCCACTTCTGTTTCTATTATTCTATTTTCTTTCCATTTTCTATATTGATTCCTATAATGCCTTTTCGCAAGTTTACAATCTTTTGTATACCATTATTTTATTTTTTAGTTCCATAGTGTTTGGATTTTCAATAGTCTTCAACATTTCTAAACCTCTCGCTGTTTCTCCAATATTTTTTTCTCAATTTTCTTGGATCTAATTCTATATTTTCGGAGTGATTCCAATCTGAAATTTCAATATTATGGTGATAATTGTCTATTTTATTTGGTTCCCAAATGAATTTGTCTACCTTTTTTGAATTCATTTTTCTCTAGACCTCCCGCCTGTAGATATACTGATAGTGGTAAATGATCTGATGCCCCCCAATCAACAACTTCCATATCTTTTACAATTTGTAATCCGCTTAGTTCTATCCATATCAAATCTATCACACTTGTCCCTTTTGTGTCAATGTATGTAAAAGATCCATCCCAATGCCCACGCGTTCTACCATTGAGACAAATAAGGCCCAATTCCTCGAAGTAATTACATAATATCTCACCCATTCTGTTTCTTTTATTATCTAGACTGTTTCTCGTTTTCCCAAATTTGTAGCAATCATGGAAATCCTCGTGTAGTTGAGATTTAATAAACCGATCCTTGCGTTAAAGTCCCCTCCTACTAATATTGGAGCATTGAACTTTTCTTTCAAATCCCAAATAAATTCGCTGATCATTTTGATTCTATCTGGTCCGAATTTGCTTCTTATATATACACTCACCACTATTAGTTCTTTTTGGTCTATTTTTCCTAATATTGCTATCCAGTTATCATTTTTTTCAATTACTGATACGTCCTTTATCTTTTCTACATCATAAAATACGATCAAACCTCCACTAGCTCGTCCCATTTCTACCTCTTTGGTAGCTTTAACATATATATACTTATAACCCTTCAAAAAATCAGGTATCTTCACACTATCAGACATAGACCATGATTCGGAAATACAAATCATCACACATGTGTCCCTAATCATGCATTTTTCACTTATATCTAGTTCATACATATTCCTGAGACCATGGGAATTCCAGAACATCACAGCCTTTTTCCCTATCTTTTGTTCCTTTTGAGGTTCAACCTCGGTCTTCTCTAATATTTGATGATCCACTACGTCGAAAAAAAACTTGGGCCGTACTGCTTTTGTTTTTCTTCTACCAGTCCTTCACCCTCCTTCCATTTGTAGATTTTATCTCCTACGATCAGTTTCGCGTATCCAACTTTTACGTTTTGTCCTTTTCCTCTCTCTTCTTTAGCTCGTTCACGTATTTCTTTTTGCATATGTCTTTCTTTTGGTGTAAAATCATCTGCTATGTAGATTTCTGACCCTTTCAACTTATATTTGTTTTTCATTATAGCCTTTTTATCTTCCCAACGTTGTAATTTAACTATATAATTTTTATCTTCGTTCCTAGACCTGATTTCCGTCACATCTTCGATTTCCACATTTATTTCTATGTGATTTTCAATGAAGGTCTTTATTGTTTGTCTCATATTCGGGGTTGTCTCATCTGTCTTCATTCCGATTAACATTATGTTCTTCTTACGCTCGTTTTTATCTCTCATCTCTTCTTTCATCTCTAGCTTTTCTATTTTCTGCAACAATTCTTCCTTTTCCTTCGACCAGGCCTCCTCTCTATCTTTCATTTTTACTTTGAACTCCAATATTTCTTCGATTGAGTTCTGCATATCCGAATTCGTTTTTTTCATGTCAATGATTTCCTTTTTCAAATCCTCTACACCTTTGAGGATTGTCATCAATATTTCGTTACTGCTCTCATTTTGAATTTTATTCCCTCCTTCCTCTTTCATTCCTTTTTGTTTGTCTATTTGATGTTCCTGGTTTGTTTTACTGTTTTTTTCCCTACTTGTTCTTCATCATTTGTTCTATTGTCTTTTTATGGTCTTCAGGTTTTGTTGAAATAGGCATTTTTGGACGAGGCATGATTGTTTCCTATACTGTAACCTCAACACCGTGATACATATAGGTTACCTAACCTCACTTTTAATCACTACCAGAATAACACAGTTTTCCAGCAACACCTTTGAAACCTTCACTTCCAATTTTTGTTCCCAACTGTTATTCCACGAGTATTTAACACTCGCTCTCTTTTTCTTAACAAAGAACACATGAAAATCAGCGTCTTTTGGATTTTTATGTTCGAGATACAAAACTCACGACTTTACTGTATGCGGCATCAATCCGAACCAATTCTATAGTTGTTAACCAGAAATTATCCAAAAACTGACCAATTTTGTTCCTCCCATCTGCAGTAATTCCAGGTATACTCTTTCCAAGGAAGCACCAAATTGTTACCAATGAGTACCAATGCAAATTCGGTAATCCCGTGGTTATGAACCGGAAAGTAACCAAAAGCTGACCAATTTTTTTCCTCCCATCAGCGGTATTTTCAAGATGTTTTTCCAAAAAGGAACCACATTGTTACCAATCAGTAGCACTGAAGATTCATGGTAATGAACTCGAAATTATCCAAAAACTTACCAATTTTGTTCCTTCCATTTGCGATAATGTCAGGCATATTTTTCCCAAAAAGGAACCGAATTGTACATCCTGTTGATTCCGTCATTCTTTACCAAAATTTGTCCGAAAGTTCTCCCATAAAAACACCCATCGTATAGTAATTTGTTGGTAATTATGTGGTACAAAAAAGTCACAAACGGTACGACATTTGACCACAATATAACCAATTTCCAACCACAATATTACCAAGCCACAAAATTACCAATCTCTTACCAAAAATTTCGGTGAAAACGAAATCGCTAGGGTGAAGCAATCCTGTACTCGTTTGGAATCAATTATCATGAGAAGTTTGGTGAAATCCGCAGTGCCTGATGCCCAATGTCTAAAACGAACAAGACAACCATCAAAAGAAAGCAACAAGAGAATCTCCATGATTGAAAAAAAAAACAAATATTGAATTTGTATCCCACAATTCATGTACTGCTTAACGCATCGGTCGATATACAAGTATAGCTGGTCAATCAAAACACAAAGTTTGAAGCCCTAATCGAGAATTGAACCTACCCACATAGCACAGAATATTGCAGTAATATCACTGTGATATTGCAGGGAAATATTACTGCGATATTGCCGTAATATTTCATGTTCGCGCAGATTGATTGCAGTAATATTGCAGCAATATCACAGCAATATTGTAATATTACGTCAATGTTACAGCGATATTTCAGTGATGTCACAGTAATATTCCACACCTGTCGATATTATATATTTTAGTAATATTGTGGCAATATTTCAAGGGGACACTAATTGCACGCAGTTGAAAATATAACAGTATATGGACTCGACAAACATTTCCTCGGTAAGAATCATCTGAACTGAATTCATGAATGCGTCTGAAGTTTTCAGGGAACAACCGTTGATACTTTATTTGCGATACAAAGCCCAAATTTTCAAATTCCAAAAAATTATCTTCTAACATCTGTGAGAAAGTTTGGAATTCAGAATTTGGATTCTGCACTGCAATAAAGTACTGCAGATTATTTCTTGGAAATTTCATCTATTTCTATGAATTGAGTTCAGAGAATTCTTACCAAGAGAATTTTTGCTCAGAGGGTACACTGGTATCTCCTGACAGCGTGTGATACTAATACCAGGACCTTAGCCATTCCATTTACAACAAACTGGATAGAATCAATTCAACAGAATCAAAATATCTCTCCGTACACAGTAATTTTGAAAATTTATTGAAGAACTGCTGTACGCAGCGTTATTTTGATTCTATTAGGAGATTTTTTGAATGTTATAAACAAAATAGCTAGTCTCGGCTAGCATCCCTCCTCTAAGTGAATTATTCATGTAAGGTTTCTAGAATATTCTTCACAAGTTTTAGAATATCACTCTGTGGGGTTTTTCTTCGCAGTCATTGAGTATTCAACGATTGAGGCGTAGAACAATATTCTGAGAATGAATTACAAGGTATTTGAAAAGTCTCATATAAACAATTTGGTTAACATCAGGGTGCTATAGCCCTACCTAACACATCACAGTCTTCGTAACAAGAACGTTGTTGCAACAAGCTGGTTGCGAGTAATTTCACACTCAAGCATGTAACAGGTTACATTGCGTCTTTTATATTGATATGCTGTGTTGACTATATCACCGATGTAGATGCAATGATATAATTATATAACAGATGTAATGTACCCTGTTACATGCTTGAGTGTGAAATTACTCGCAACCAGCTTGTTGCAGCAACGTTCTCGTTACAAAGACTCTGATGTGTTAGGTGGGGCACCTTCACTATAGTATTCTTTTCGAAAAATACGAGCGGCAGTGTTCCCAGACAAATGTAATTTGAAACTTGAAGGAAAACGAAACATTGTCATTAAGCAAATACAAGAGCCATAAGAGCAGCTTATTATTTTTTTGGAGATTTCGCAAAGGGGGTGAACAAGGGAAGTGCTTCAACCAATGCTTCCCAGAACTGGGAATTCTAACGGAATTGATCAATGATGCATTTCTTTTAAATAAAACAACCAATCAAGAAGAGAAAAATTCCCGGCTGTCACAAGCCCGGTGGAATATAATAGATATTTCGATGTAGCTTCGTTTGATTGGTAGAGAATAAGGGACATCATGATATTTCAATTGTATTTCACCCGTTTCAGAAAACCTTACAGACAAAATCAGCTGATCTCATGGCACTGGTATCGTCTCAAAGTCTTGTAATTTATGTAACAACTGTAACTTTTGTGAGTTCCAAGGAAAATGAAATTTTTTGGGTCATAAAAAAACTCTCAATTTTTTTCTCTTTATATTGCTCAGTGGCGAAATTGGAGAAATCCTGATTTTTGAAGACAAATGTGAGTTCAGGGATATTTTTTCTACTTCTCATGGCATTCAAAAGTCCAACACAGGAAAAAACTATTCTTCTAATGTTTTCATATTTTAGGACCCGAATTAGGGACAGTATTCTAATTTCAAATGATGTTTTTATAATATTTTACAAAATATCCCATCTTCGAAAAAAAAAGAAACTGTGGAAGGGGTATTGGTTTTGCATTTCGGAGGATTTTGAAACGATTGCAATGAACCGGAATCAGTAGGAACCCGTTTTTTCACTACTCAAGTTTACTACACAACACACATTCCCATTTTCATTCATTTTTCACGTACACTCGTGAATACAAAAACAAAACAATATCCAACCGATTTGAACTAATTTTCACATGCAAATTGGCCTGGATTCAAGTTTAGGCATGTATTACAAATTCCTCTTTGCGAAATATTACCGCAATATTTCAGTGTGATTCATGATATATTATCGGCACTGTAATATCGCAGTGATATTACATTGCAATATAAAATATTGTAATATTGCTGGAATATTACATTATGATTCGTAATATTACGTCAATATTGTAATTCTGCTGCAAGATTGCTGCAATATTATGTGCTGTGTGTGTACCTACCTGCCTACCTACCTACCAAACCTAATATCATCAAACTCACGCCTTAACTAACATAGCTGGGCCATTCTACCGGAATGTGTCATTATTCGACAACCATGATTATATTTTCGAATATCTCCTATTCAGGATGTCATAGCATTTTCTAGTCCTTCATACATCACATTCATTGAATCCTTAAGGGGGCCAAAAAATTTTCGCATTTTACCTCCCAGTAGACACCAGATTGCTGGTCAAGCGATGGCCATAGAAATTTTGCCAGCACTGTACGTGAAGGACCCACACTGGCAAATGTCAATGGCCCAACATCTATATGTCCCGCTGGCCATCACTTGGCCGCATGTCATTGGCCTAACCTCCAAGCCATAGATGGAAAAGTATCAGATCGGTGCGGGCTTTCCGATCACTTGCTCATTCGCTGAACTTTGATATTAATGAGAATATTTTATTTGAACCTTGATGAGAATGACTTTGAATCGATCAAAACATCAAAATTATATCATACTGCAGGTCATAATGTTTTCTCATCGTTATCAATTCATTCATCAAAGAATAATGATAGAGTTAACGTGCGGTGTAGAATTGATTTACTGTTGGTATCTAATTATGATAATGAACTTGATTAGCTGCCATGAACGTAATCGAAAATGATCAAGAAAGATTGAATTGATAATTATTATGACTTTTGCACTATTGAGGCCACATGAAAAATGCAGAAAATAGTCAATTGAATTATAGAGCAATGAGAAAAGCATTTTCAACAGATCATTCCATTTATTTCATTCAAATTTTGAAAATGATATACAATAACTAGGTTCAACGAATTATAATATACAGGGTGGTCCATTTGAAGTGATATAGTCAAATATCTCGGAAACTAGTGGAGATGGAAATAAATGTTCCAGATAAAAAGTTTAGGGTTCCAAGGGGAGAGTATGATGCTGACCTTGAAAAATCCCTCAGAGGTCATTTTGAAGGTCATTTAGGGGTCAAGATGGTTTTTTTCAATGGAACCCCCATTTTTTCCATCATGGCATGGGAAAGCTGGTTTCAAACACTCTACGAAACACTGGACATGGACCCCTTTCCGCCCATTGGGGTGCAAGGTATGGACCGTCAAAGTTATTGATGAACTACTCTTAGCGCTACCCAGGAACAACGACGTGGACGTGGTAGTTCTCTGTTCCCTCCGAAGTGCTTGATTATTGTGAGTCCCCTTGCCTGTCACATGTGGGGTGCTTGATTATTGTGAGTTCCCTTGCCTCTCACATGAGGGGTGCTCGATGCTGTTACAATAATCGCTCGAAGTTACCCCCTTCTGCCTGGATACATAATCCCAGTCTCCCCCGAAAATTTGTAACCTTCTCCAGAAACACTGATGGCGGTATGTTGGCACAAACAGTGCGGATGCGATCGATCATGTCCTTCCTCGTTGTTGGTTGGCCCCTGAACACTTCGTCTTTCAGAAATCCCCACAAGCAAAAGTCAGGAGATGTCAAGTCGGGTGAGCGTGGAGGCCACGCAACTGACCCACCTCGTCCAATCCACCTTCCCGGGAAATGATGATGCCGTTGAAAAAATGTGGACCGACTAGATAGCCATTGACGATCCCGCACCACACATTCACGCTCCAACGATGTTGGTTGTCGATTGCTCGATATCAATGCGGATTAACATCCGACCAGTAATGAGAGTTGTGTCTATTCAAATGCCCAGTGCTCTGAGAAGATGCTTCGTCTGAGAACATTACATAGCCGAATAATTGAGGATCCTCAACCAGCCTTGCTCGTGCCCAGTTGCAGAATCTAATTCGAAGTCTCATGTCGTTTGGAGTGAGAGCTTGAGTTAACGTAATGTGATATGGTCGATATTTGACATGCTTCAAGATTCTCAAAACAGTAGTCCGGGGTATACGAGTTATCCGTGCCAACGATCTGCTACTAACATGAGGGTCCAAGTGGAGAAGTCCCAATATGGTGAGTGCACGGATATCATTCTCATCGTACCGGTGATGACTTAGATGTCGCTGCAATACTCCTCGTCGAGCCCTCGATTCGAGTCGACGGATGGTCGTGGCGTGATCGGGATACCGATCCCGGTAATAAACTCTTGCGGCTTCGTTGTAATTATCGGGACATGAGCCGAGTACAAGTATCATATCAATAATTTCAAAGGGTGGATAGTGATTCATTTCTTCGATTGAATCGAATGGAATAAATTGATAAATGTAGATGCTTGAATATGCAAAGGAGAAGAACGATTGTGATGGTCTCAGTTTAGAACCAGTGTTTAAATGATCACGTATTTCCGTAATCATCCACATAATCAACCATAATAAACAGAAATTCGATGTTTCTGTTTGTTTATGTATTCTTGTTCATCGCTTTTCTCCGAAGATCGGGACTGATTGCAATGCAGATTAAAGTTAATTTCATTGTCCAAAAAACGTAAACATAAACAAACGGGAACACTGAGTCTCTGCTTATTATGGTTGGCAGTGATGTGTACGATTTATTACGATTATTGCGTTTCGAATCGAATAAATCATTCCATTTGATTCAATGAGGGTTATAAATGAGTATCGACTCACAAAAATTGAGCCCATGGAAAGCATAACCGACGATGCGTTCGAAAAGCGGTAAAAGTATTGTCCAAGCCGCCACGTGGAGGTTCGAAAAAAAAAATCGGAATTTTGAAAATCTAAAAATACTAGGTGATAAGGCCTAAGGAAGTATCAATCTGAGTCTCCGTTCACAATTTCTTTCTGTGGTCGATAGTTTTAAAGAAAAAAAAATAAAAAGCACCTATTTTTTTCAATCGAAAATCAATGTTTTTCAACATTAAACTCGTCGTAATTTGGCCATTTTTTCATGTATTGTAATAAATCTTGCGTAAACCGATTGGTAAGATTTTCCCGATGACGCACATGTTGGAAAAAATTTGTGAAAGTTAATAAGAAATTATAAATTTTTTAATCCGAAGTAAAAATCATGTTTTTCATGCTTTTATGTTTTATGGAGAAATTATTTCAACAAAACTTTTCTTATTCTGTAAAAAATAATCTGTACAAAGTTTTTTGTTTCATAGAATAAAGGAACCTCTCTTGTTCGAAGGACGATTTTTCTTCAAAGTGAATGGTTCATGCATAGAAACATTATAAACAATTAATTTATTTGTAAAGAGAACAAATAACGAATCTTGCCAAAATAGTTCAATATTTAGATTCCCAAACTCAAAAAACATAAACACGCATTGAAAAATCAAATGAATACAATCTTGCCTATGGACTCCAATATTCAGCCGGTAACACGACGCGAAATGATGAAAAATTCTCGTTGCCCGTTCATATTAAAATCGCTGTATTTTCAAAACTAATCGTTCAATAGATCTTAAAATTTCCACAAAGTTCCTCCATATAATAACGAACAACTTTGTCGCTGGAAGTTTTTCGTAGCTCATACTTCCCCCGACACTTTTTTAACGCAAAGCGTGAAAAACATGGTTTTTCCTTCGGATTAAAAAATTTATAATTTTTTATCAACTTTCACAAATTTTTCTCAACATGTACGTCATCGGGAAAGTCTTACGAATCAGATTACGCAAGATTTATTACGATACATGAAAAAATTGCCAAATTACGACGAGTTTAATGTTGAAAAACATTGATTTTCGATTTAAAAAAATAGGTGCTTCTTATTTTTTTTCTTGCCAACTATCGACCATAGAAAAAAATTGTAAACGGAGACTCAGATTGATTTTTCAAGCCCTATCACCTAGTATTCTTAGATTTTCAGAATTCAGATTTTTTTTTTCGAACCTTCGTGGTGGCTTGGACAATACTTTTACCGCTTTTCGAACGCACCGTCGGTTATGCTTTCCGTGGGCTCGATTGATGAAAGGTTGCGGGAAACATTGGAAGTATTGACCATACCACATAACGTCGATTAGGATGCACATTCGAACGGATATAAAAATCCTTCGACCTTCCAGAGAATTCACCAAAGAGATTTACACTGTCGAAAATTTCTTTGTAGATTTACCAAAAAAATTTGGAAGTTTTTTTGTAAATGAGGGAGGACATGATCGATCGCACCAGCACTGTTTGTGCCAACATACCAGGATTATGTATCCAGGCAGAAGGGGGTGACTTCGAGTAATCATTGTAACAGCATCAAGCACCCCTCATGTGAGAGGCAAGGGGACTCACGATAATCAAGCAGTCCGGAGGGAACAGAGAACTGTCACGTCCGGGTCGTTGTTCCGGGTAGCGCTAAGAGTAGTCCACCAATAACTTCGACGGTCCCCAATGGGCGGGACGGGGTCCATGACCAGTGTTTTGTAAAGGGTTTGAAACCAGCTTTCCCATGCCATGATAAAAAAATGGGAGTCCCATTCAAAAAAACCATCTTGACCCCTAAATGACCTTCAAAATGACCTCTGAGGGATTTTTCAAGGTCAGCATCATACTTCACCTTTGGAACCCTAAACTTTTTATCTGGAACATTTGTTTCCATCCTCACTAGTTTCCGAGATATTTGACTATATCACTTCAAATGGACCACCCTTATAGTGAAAGTTGAGGATAAATTTTTATAATTTGAATCAATGACCCAAGCAGCTTTGGCACAGTTCTCAAAATATTCTCGAATAGAAGGCCTCTAAACTCCTTTCCGAAATTTAGAGCTTTTCAAGATTGGTAAATAAATTGTATTCTATTAAAAATTTGATAGTTCTTCCAAACCGTTTGTAGACTTTGTAAAGAATTTTGAGAGGGCTACAAAACGTCCATGTACTAGAATCTTCTTCCAATTTTTGAATAATTTCAAAATTCCACAATATTCTAAAAGCATACTTCTTGTGCAGGGTACATTGAGAACTCTGCAATCGCTGTCCAAACACCCAATCTCTGTTCTTTACATGTACATACATCATGGAGTCTTGAGAAGTCTTATAGTGTTCAATTAAGTAATCTGAGCAAAAAGGAGAAGAATTCACCAATCCATATCCAAAGAATAACGGAGTGAAAACATTTTTCAAATCGTATATAATTAACATTTGATCCGATATAGTTTGAATATGACATATGCATAATCATATATGAATTTTGACGAAAAAGTTTTTCGCCGAATAAACCTAATTCGACAATCGCTAGTCATTTCTAGAGATCACTACGAAATCTCCTAGTGATTTCTAGAAGTGACTATCGATTGTCAAATTACAGTGTATTCGGCGAAAAACGTTTTCAGCAAAAAGGCCCCTACCATAATTTGCAAAACTTCTTCACTCGGGGGAATATCTCAATTCGAAAGAAAGAAAAGAGCAGTGAAACGAAACAATCACCAAGGGATATCATTACACATTCTGGTGAATGTCCTTTGCACTCCAATATTCTGAATGTCATAAGCCTATCACATAGTTTGTGCTCCAAAATTACGAAAAATATCACAGATTACGATCGCTGAAGAATACAAAAATAAATTCTCCCCTTTACTCATAGTTTTTTCATTTCACAGTTGAGAATAATTACAGTGTCGGTAATAATAGAAGAACTATAACATGTTACGCGGATTCTCAAGTAGGCTGGATTATATTTTGAGGGAGTATTCTGCAGTCAAAATGCGACAACTGTTCTGTTTGGCAAAATTCGCTTGGAGACTTGATTTTTGTGGTTTGAGGATTTCTTCCAACTGGAATTACTCAGAACCACTTGATGCTTCATACTTGAGCTTGAAACCATTCAGTAAGTTATAAAACGGTGGATGTGCGGAAAAAATCAAGATATCCCATTATTTCTCAGTTCAAAGTTGTAGCTGTTCGAGATTTTTGGGCTTCCGGCCAATCAAAATTCAGCAATTTATAATCATTATAGTTCAAAAACCAAGAATGACAAGAACGTTTGATTTTTTCCAAGAGAATCACCGTTTTCCAACTTGGTGAATGGTCCCGCAGGGACCATGAAGCTCCAGCGAACGTTCAGATTACATCTGTACAGATTGGTCCGAAGGTTCATGAAAGCTAATTTTTACATTCACAAACGTTTGGCAAAGCTTCTACGAACACTGAAATGTCCGCCTCGAAATGCTTTTAGGAAACATAGATGGAACGTTCATTGAAGGCTCATTGAAGGTTTGATGACTCTTCATAAAAATATCTATACTCATATTGATTTCCAAAAATCTACATGATTAATCAACTAATTAATCAACATGATTTGATAGAAATTGATATCAGTATAGATATTTTTATGAAGCTTTATCAAACCTTCGAAGAACCTTTAACGAACGTTTCATCTATGTTCCCTGAAAGTATTCCGAAGCGGACATTTCAACGTTCGTTGGAGGTTTTCCAAACTATTGTGAATCTGAAAGTTAGGTTTCATGAACCTTCAGCCCGATTTATACAGATCTAATCGGAACGTTGGCTGAAGCTTCATGTTCTCTTCGGGGTATCAAGCTTAAGTATATAGCACACAGTGCTTCTGAGTAATCTGGATCTGAAAAAAAATCTAAAAATTGTTGCATCTCAAAAACTAAGTTTCGAATTAAATTTTGCCAAACAGAACAGTTGTCGCATTTTGACTGCAGAATATGCCCTAAAAATATAATCCAGCCCACTTGAGAATCCGCATAACATCTTATAGTTTCTCTATTATTACCGACACTCTAATTATTCTTAACTGTGAAATGAAAAAACTATGAGTAAAGGGGAGAATTGATTTTTGCATTCTTCAGTGATGGGGAAGGATTTGTTATAGATTCAATCAATACACGGTTTAGTTCAATACGTGCGTTTAATATACAGGGTGATTCAAAATTCCCGCACTCTTTTTTGGGAGTAGATTCCTGATGAAATTCTAAAACGATTTGTCCTTTTGCACAATGCTCTCCGACGCATAATTTCCGAGATATAATTAATTGAAGTTGACTAATTATGAGGTGGATCCATCGGTCATTCAGGAGCGTCATAACAGAACAAGAGAGGAAGGTGCTTGCAGAGGGCACTCATACGATCAGCTGATCGGTATAATCAATACGATTAACCAACATACAAATTGGTAAATTTTCTATGTAGAACAATTGAATTCGTCGACACTGTGGAAAAATTGATTATTGTCATGAATTCTTATCACGATATGCTGTAGGTGAAAGTTGTAATTTCAGTAATGATTTTTATCACGCAGACAAATGTAAAATAGTGTTATTTCGTAGGGATAGGGATTCAAGTGGGAGAAAAAAGTATAACTACTCGTTTTCAATCAGAATTTTCATGTAAAAAAGAAAACATGAGAATTTTCATTCATCCGATACCCAATTTGAACCGTTTGATTAGTAAGTTTAACACAAGAGATTGGATTCCGAATCCTGTATTCTGATTGGTCGAGAATCAATGTATGTTAGATCAATCCTCGGCCGTTTCAAAAGATTCTTCTGAAGAATGTGTTTTCGACTTATCCCAACCACAACATTGAACAATGATGAATTCATTCGAATTCACCCCTTTTACATCATTCGATGATTATAAAGGGTTTATCGAACGTTAATAACTTACTTCAACTTGCAGAATCCATCAACTTTGACGAAAATACAAGGTGTGACATCATATACGACCCAATCATTGCACTTTATTGACTTTGTAATCACATACGGTTTGTTTAGCTCAAATCAACCATTCGTGATACGAATCAACCAATCAGGTGACAGCTCGAAACAGTTTCATTCAAAGCACATATGACTCGAAAGGGCATATTGTTATTTCAAATGGAAAAAGAATTGTCTTTGAAGATTAACCAAATCCGTCCTTTTTAGGACGAATACATTTTCCAAACGTAGAAACGCGCTCGAACTTGCACACAATTTGAATTAGATTTTGATTTAAACATGAATGATCTTGAGTGATCTCAAGTAAGTTATTAACGTTCGATAAACCCTTTATAATTATCGAATGATGTAAAAGGGGTGAATTCGAATGAATTCATCATTGTTCAATGTTGTGGTTGGGATAAGTCGAAAACACATTCTTCAGAAGAATCATTTGAAACGGCCGAGGATTGATCTAACATACATTGGTTCTCGACCAATCAGAATACAGGATTCGGAATCCAATCTCTTGTGTTAAACTTACTAATCAAACCGTTCAAATTGGGTATCGGATGAATGAAAATTCTCATGTTTTCTTCTTTACATGAAAATTCTGATTGAAAACGAGTAGTTATACTTTTTTCTCCCACTTGAATCCCTATCCCTACGAAATAACACTATTCTACATTTGTCTGCGTAATAAAAATCATTACTGAAATTACAACTTTCACCTACAGCATATCGTGATAAGAATTCATGACAATAATCAATTTTTCCACAGTGTCGACGAATTCAATCGTTCTACATAGAAAATTTACCAATTTGTATGTTGGTCAATCGTATCGATTATACCGATCAGCTGATCGTATAAACGCCCTCTGCAAGCACCTTCCTCTCTTGTTCTGTTAGGACGCTCCTGAATGACCGATGGATCCACCTCATAATTAGTCAACTTCAATTAATTATATCTCGAAAATCATGCGTCGGAGAGCATTGTGCAAAAGGACAAATCGTTTCAAATTCCATCAGGAATCTACTCCCAAAAAAGAGTGCGGGAATTTTGAATCACCCTGTATCAACCGAGTGGTAAACGTACAAAAGTGTCGATTGGATATAAAGAGACACGAGAGACAATTATACGCGTGCGCGCACATGCGCCTGATAAGAGTAGAAACGATAGTAGAAGATATAAGAGCGCGTAGTTTAAACTCAAGAATAAAAATTATAATTATTATATTCCAACATTCAGCGATCGTAATCTGTGATATTTTTATGATTTTAAAGTACAAATTATGTGATAGGCTTATGGCATTCAGAATTTTGGAGTGCAAAGGATATTCACCAGAATATCCTAATGATATCCCTTGGTGATTGTTTTGTTTCACTATTCTTTTCTTTCCTTCGAATTGAGATATTCACCCGAGTGAAGAAGTTTTGCAAATTATATTCTATTCATATATGATTATGCATATGTCATATTCAAACTATATCGAATCAAAAGTTAATTATATGCGATTTGAAAAATGTTTTCACTCCGTTATTCTTCGGATATGGATTGGTGAATTCTTCTTCTTTTTGCTTAGATTACTTAAATCAACACTATAAGACTTTTCAAGACTCCATGATGTATGTACATTAGGGTGGAGTGAAAAACAAAAAAGTCTCTGAATCGAATCGTAATAGTGCGGAAAAGTTGCTACTCTTCGAGACAAACTCAGGAAAAAAAAAATTTTGAAATCGGATGAGATCTTCAACTCGCGCATTTCGTTTAAAGTTTTTGAATTTCATCGAAAATTCAAGGATATTTCAAAATATTCCAGGTTGCTTAATTATTGTCCGATCGAGCTAATTTTTGGTTTGTCGCATTATGTTGAGATTTTTAATGGAAAAAAAACATATCCCCCTCCTCCCTTCACGGGGAGGGGGTAACACAGAAAGCCTGCACGGGGTCAGAAAGCACGTTTTCCTCTCAAATCACCCTAAATAGGTGTCGACGCCTTACAGTTACATCGAAACAATTTCCGATGTATTATAATAGAATATCCTTATCGCTTCAATTATTGAACTGAAATTGCTTATGGGGCATAAACTCAATGTCTGGCATTCCTTACTTGCCTTTGCTAATTATCCAGTAGCACAGTAGAGTTGTATCGTCGCAGCGTTATTGCAGACTGAGTGTCTTATAGAACATCCACACGCACTTGTGTGCATTGCATATATTTCCATATACACATTCTTGATTATCGGTTATCAATGTCCCTGACACGTGAAGACACGGCGTGTCCTTTCTTCGGGGCTCCAAGACCATTGCCGCTTTCCTTCCTCCCAACATCTGCGGATGTCGTGAGAGCTTTTCACCAGGAAAGATATAGACTGTGCTCCGGGAAGAAAGTCAACTTTTCTTTAGTGGCTAGCAGTGTAGCCTCACAATTGGAAGCATTGTATTGCAAAGCTTCCATTCCTGCCGTTTCTCATGCCAGAATAATACAAAAAATAAAAGTCCTGCATGACAAATATTATGTTCTCAGAAAATCTCACAACAGGGAAAAAACACATGAAAAGTACAAGAACTTTATCCAAGAGTCATGTGAAACTTTATTCGATATTTCTACATGTAAATGCCCTATGACATTTGAGTGCATTGGCAACAAATCTTTTAGTGCATGCATTTGCTCCAATCCTGTTGTCATTCAATGCAGGTGCCCTAAAGACAGAAAAATACCTGTAATAGAACTCAAGTTTCTGTATGCACAAAGGTATTTGAGGAAGGGGAAAATTGGAGCCAAAGATTTGACAGAAACCAAAAGATTGACAAAACAAATGCAGAGGAAAGAACGTAGTAATCTTCTGCAGCACTCCTCTATAGAAATTGCTGCAGGTCCGTCTTCTTTTAGCACTATTCCTGAAACAGAAAATAAACATTTTGGAGAAAGTGACAATGAACAGCACGATGCAACCTTTCAGTTCCCACGCTCAACGTCTTTTGTTTCTGAAAAAAAACAAATGCGTTTGTCATTGCCAGCAACTGGGGGGATATGTGATCGGTATGGGGTTTCTGACAGAGCAGCAGCAGCCATAGCTTCAAGCGTGCTGAAAGATGTGGGATTAGTCACTAATGAAAATTCATCTATGATTATTGATCGAAGCAAGATTAGACGTGAGAAAGAAAAATGCAGAGCTAGTTAAGTTGAAGCGCAGCTTATTGAGCGACAAGCAGAGGGTCCTAAGTGTTTGTACTTTGACGGCAGATCAGATAACTGTACTGCACTGTACTTAGAAGAAAGAAACGGTAAACGCTACCAAACAGAGGAAAAAGAAGAACATATTTCTGTTATTGAGGAACCTGGCTCAAAATATGTTTGCCATATAGTACCAGATTCAAATACCGGAAAGGATACAGCCCTCAGCATTGTGAGGTACTTCGAAGACAATGCTATAGATACATCTGGTATTGCAGTTATCGGTTGCGATGGTACAGCAACAAATACTGGCTGGAAAAATGGAGCCATTAAACATATTGAGATGAAATTACAAAAACCCTTACAATGGGTTATCTGCCTCATGCACTTTAACGAATTGCCTTTGCGGCATCTCATCGAAGATCTTGATGGGGGAACAAGTGGTCCTCATTCATTCACAGGTGCTATCTGCAAACAACTTGCAGAATATGAGTCGTTGCCTGTGGTTGATTTTCAGCCGATCAGCTGCGTTCTGCCAGAGATTGATTTCAAAATCCTCAGTAAAGATCAAAGATATTTACACGAGATTGCTCTCAGCATTGATTCAGGATCCTGTTCAACAGATCTAATCAACCGTGACCCGGGACCAATAGCACATGCTCGTTGGTTGACCACAGCTAACAGAATTCTTAGGCTATATATTTCCACTGCAAACCCAAATATCCCACTAATGGCGACCGACCAATCCGTAATCAGCCGTGATTGTCCGATCCCTCGTTAAAGGATCCCTAGGTCTATACATTGTCAAAACATAAACAAATAACCTATCAATGAGGCGATGTGTTGATAGGCTATTATAATATTAAAAGAATAATTGAAAAATGTATGAATTCTGAATTGCAGGTTAAACTACATTACAGGTATTACAGGTCATTATAACACCAATCAAACGCACACAAATAACCTGGAATTATATATACTTTTATATTTGACTTGAAAAAATTCCTGAATGGATTAATGAATAAATGATGAAGAGGTTATTTGTAAAAAAAAACAGAAAAAGTTTAAGAGAGGTATAAATAAATCTATTTGCTACATTCAGGAAATTGGTATATACACAGGTAAGCTCTGTATGATGTATTATTTGTAAAATACAATATTCCTTCACAGACAACAGCTCAGCAGAAATACTGTAATCCCTCATGAACAGTCTGCTACTGTTGGTTCTCACCACCAGAACCACAGGCTGATGATCAAATAAATCATACAAGGTCTAGTCGAAAATAATGATTCAAATTTATGCATTACTTTTTAGGTGAAATCTTATCGGATATACCATAACCCCCTTACAAACAATCTACTATCAGGTTCTCCTGCTAGAGTCGTTGGAACATTTTCAATGATCAAATGGATCATATCGAGCATGCTCAAGGGAAAAGATTCAAGTTTATTTGCAATTCCTCCACATACCAGAAAGTCGGAGATATATCATAAGTTCTGACGGACAGTCAACTACTGCAGCCTTCCGAAGTAGCTGATCAAAACCAGATGACCAGCTACTTCGGAAGGCTCCACTGTCGATTTCTCTAATTAGAATCATAGGCAATCGATGAAAAAGATCATACCGAGCCTGCTCAAGGGTGATTATTGAAGTTTATGTGCTATTTTTTTTACAGGCAAAAGTATAATGGATATACCATAATCTCTAATGGAATCCACTATTCCGCAATCAGAATTGTGAACAAATAATGGAACAGAATAGTGAATAGATAATGAATGTAAATTCAATTATAGCAAGTTTGAAAAACATTTGAAAATAAGGTTAGTCACCGAGCACTTCAGGTATGCTAAAATATGACATCCTGAATCAAAATTATGAACTATGTACAAAACGGTTTCCCTAGATTCTTTGAGTAAAATTACAGGTGGATCAAGAAAAAGTAGAAAGGATGCAGGTATACTATACATCTGTATGTTACTTACCACCACGATCAATATCATCAGGTAGCATAGAAGGAAAATGAAGAGAAGGTAAGAGAGTGCAGTGGATATACCACAGGTCCTTGCGTTAGTTACACTATTATCAGATTCTTCCAATAGAATCACAGGTAGATGAAGAAAAAGCGAGAAGGATGCATGTCACCATACATCTTTATGTTACGTACTACAATGATCAATGTCATTAGGCAGCGTCATAGGAAGATGAAGAAAAGGCAGAAGTGCAGTGGATATACAAGTCCTTGCATTGAATAATACCACTATCAGATTCTTCCAACAGAATCATAGGTGGATGAAGAAAAAGCAAAAAGGATGTTGATCTACCATACATCTGTACGTTAAATCCTACCATGATCATTAGGTAGCGTTGAAGGAAAATGCAGAAAAAATAGGAGCGCAGTGGATATACCACAAATCTTTGCATCGGGTGCATTCCACTGACCAATTGACGAATGATTAGAGAGACTGTTTAGGATCAACTCAACGAAAATTGAGCAGATACAATATTTTGATTATAGAAATTGTTGCAGAACAACTACAGGTCAACTTGACTGATGTGACTGGATGTGACAATTCATTCTGAATGTTTTCTTCCAAAGTTCCATCTTTTCAGTTGTTCCATTCAAGCTGGATTATATTTGTGTTATTACTAACCATCATTTTTATCTTCACTTATCTTGGTTTTGGAATGATTCAATTCTCAAATATTATGAATATTAAATGGTTTGGATATTTGATACAATATTGCTTTTTAATGATCATGAATCACTTTGAATACATTTTGAACATTTCATGGATCCTAGAGTTACTAAATCTCTCAACCCAAAATACTCTATGACAATTCAATAAAATTCATGATATTTGAGAATTGAATCATTCCAAAACCAAGATAAGTAGAGATGAAAATGATGGTTTGTAATAACACAAATATAATCCAGCTTGAATGGAACAACTGAAAAGATGGAACTATGGAAAAAAACGTTCAGAATGAATTGTCACATCCAGTCACATCAGTCAAGTTGACCTGTAGTTGTTCTGCAACAATTTCTATAATCAGAATATTGTATCTGCTCAATTTTCGTTGAGTTGATCCTAAACAGTCTCTCTAATCATTCGTCAATTGTTCAGTGGAATGCACCCGATGCAAAGATTTGTGATATATCCATTGCGCTCCTATCTTTTCTGCATTTTCCTTCAACGCTAATGATCATGGTAGGATTTAACGTACAGATGTATGGTACATCTACATCCTTTTTGCTTTTTCCTCATCCACCTATGATTCTGTTGGAAGAATCTGATAGTGGTATTATTCAACGCAAGGACTTATATATCCACTGCACTTCTGCCTTTTCTTCATTTTCCTTCTACGCTACCTGATGATATTGATCGTGGTGGTAAGTAACATACAGATGTGTAGTATACCTGCTTCCTTTCTACTTTTTCTTGATCCACCTGTAATTTTACTCAAAGAATTTACTCACTGAAAAAACTTTTTCACCTGGGTACTCAGGAATAAGGATATTGGATAATATATAATCCAGGGGCCAAAATATTGATGGAAAATCAACAGAAACTCACGCGTTAAACGTAATGGGTCTTCCTAATGTTGACGGTGTTTCTTCTCATTTGAATGCAGTAATGCAGTGTATATTGTACTGTGCTTCTAAGACAAAACAATTACTTTTATCTGACCCCAATGACATCATAAATATTTCAATTCAGAACTACAATTCGCAAAAAAACCTCGATATCATAGCTTTAAAACAGCTTGCAGGTCCACAATACTTGCATAATCACTCACAAGATGCAGGAGAATTCATCGCTTCTATTTGCGAAAATTCAATGGCTATTAAAAATTTAGTGAAGCACCAAATAACTACCGTAACGGAATGTACGAAATGTGAATATACCGAAAATATTGTTGGTACAAATTGTGTTACACGTCTTGGGCTACCTCCAATTTCACAAAAATCATTTGAGTTTCAAGAAATATTCAAGTTCAATTTTTCAACATCGAAAATTTTCGAAGATTCTTGTGACAATTGTAATTACTTGCATAAAACTAAAAAATCATTTATAACAGCGTCAGAACAATATGTAATTGTGCAATTGATGATGTTTAATCACAATAATGTTGAAGCAACAGAGGTAGAGAATATAAACATTAAAGCAGTACCCACTTTGAAAATTATAATTGCACAACACTTTTATAAAGTTATAGCTGTTGTTTTTCATCAGGGTAAAAATATTTCTGAAGATAATTTCACATGCATGTTACGAAGTAAAGGTATAAAGTGGATATTTATTCATGATCTGCAAGTTGCAGAGCGGCATTGGCCACGCAATGCTAAAGACTCGTATATATATTTCTTTGAAAAGCAATAATTTCGCTTCATCATGAAGTTAGAATTCAATTACTGTGATATTGTACAGTTCTGAAGAATATAGAATACCTTTGTAATATCATAACGAACCAAATATTCTTGAAAAATTTTTTCGAATGATTTCGATGGATATTCCACAAAATTCTGAAAAATGTCTGGTATAGTACTAGAAAGTGTCTTCAATGTGATATCTTGAAGGTATATCTTTTTGTTGCATGGTAAATATTTGACATCTCTTTACCCAGATAGCAAAAGTTCCAAAAACTAGATCCCATTGAATCCTTCTGGAACCACAAAATGAATCACTGAAATGTCAGTAGGATGGAGTTCTTGGAGAATTCAAATCGCCTTTTGTCATACTATATACAGTACAATATGCAGTATGACAAAAGGCAATTTGAATTCTCCAAGGACTCTATTCTGCTGACATTTCAGTAGTTCAATAATTTCTGTTGGATACCTTGAATATATTGTACGCAAGTTTCCTCTGTCTGTAAGATCTATGTTGTTTCGATTTTCTTACAATGATTTCTTGAAAACACTGGAAATTTCCGCACAAGACATGTTCAGCACAATATCGTGGGCTGTTTTGAGCGGCGTGGGCTACTTTGAGCGCGGTGAGTTGCTTTGAGCGCTTTGAGCTGCTTTGAGCGCCAACTTATCAGTCAAGGAAAATTTAGTCTTCGGAATTCTTCACACGTATATTTGTTCATGGGAATTCGCTTTTCTTCCCTTCTTTTCTTCATTCTTTATTTAATCTATTGCCGTCCAATGATGAGATGACTGATGGAAATCCAAGTGGATTTTTATATCACATAAGTTATCCGAGGACATTTCCTCTATTCCTACGATTGCCATAAACTCGACAGGGGTATTTCATTTTCATTTGGGTTCAGTTGGAAGCATATTCAGAAAAAGAAGTGAATCCCCCAAAAAAAACTCCAAAAAAGTAAAAAGATAACGCCAAGTAACATGAAAATCCCAAAAACAAAGAATAAAAAAATTCTAAAAACACATTCTAAAGGAAAATTTCACTGCATTCAGAATTTCGAGGGGATATAAAAGGATATGCTCCATTTGAAAAAAAAGATATGAAATCAATATGAGCGACCAAGTACATTGGTTACCCAAAGGATATGTGAAAGATTTTTGGTATATTGTAACTTCAGTTTATTTAAACTGTATTGAAGGTAATTTATGATTTTCAAAAAAGCATTATTGTATCAAAAAAATAAATAAAACAAGCGTATCGTTCTGCTCGTATATATAGATACCAAAAAGTGAAAAAAAGTAGAATTCCACAAAACATACAAATGTCTCACAAAAACCCCTAAAAACTCCAACACAGTAAAAAAATAACGTCAAATCCCAAAAACCATACGAACGTTTCACAATAACACATGAAAAAAAATCCTTGAAAAAAATACTTCACTCTTTCCGGAAGATTACTTGATATAACAAATATACCATCAAAAACAAAGATGTGAAAGGCAACCCTGTTTCGGAATTCGCATCAACCAGCAACACTTGGCGTGGCCGATGGTAGAAGTTTTTAGCCTTCATTATATACAAATGAATTCCTATAGAACATTAAACAAGAAATTCAAATGATATAATTTCTTCGGCCACGCCTTCAAGGACCTTCCCCGCAAAAATCTATACGTAATTCTATTGTACGTTCGCACCACGCTTCATCCCGATGGAAATGTATCTTGTGCCGTGGTACTCATAGATTGTATGCATGCGACAAGGTCAAGCGCATGGATATGCAGCAGCGAGAGATGTTCGTTAAAAAATCTAACCTTTGCGTAAATTGCTTGACAACTGGTCACGAAATAAAAGATTGTAAAAGTAACGTCACTTGTTACCATTGTCAACAAAATCACTACTCTCTGCTGCATCGCGCGACACAATTACCTAGCAATGTCACTGCGCCAACGTTATCTTCCTTGTCAAACCTGAATCGCGATGCTGCGCCATTTACTACTGCGACCAGTTCTCATACGGTATGACATGGTCGTATGAGGGAACTAAATATGGATCAACCCATAATATTGGCCACAGCTTGGGTTTCGATACACTGCACAAACAGGAATATTGTAAAGGTAAGAGCGTTGCTCGACCAAGGGTCAGAATGTTCATTTATCACAGAGACCATTGTGCAATTGTTGAAACTCCCTCGCCATGGTTGCAGCGCCACGATTTCGGGCTTGGGAAACAATCGAGTAAGCAACGTAAAATCTGCCGTAGAGTTCTCGATTTCGCCGGTTGGGGAAGTGTTGGTCAGAATTCCCATGCGTGCTTTCGTCGTGAAATCTATAACTTCTTATGCTCCTGTTTTCAACACGCATGCGAAAAGCTACGATCATTTGAAAAATTTGAATTTTGCCGATTTATCTTCCTCCAAAGAAGGAATCGCCCTTCTGATCGGGGCCGATATTTACGGATCCATTCTCTCGAATGGGATCGTGCAGGGTCCTCTAGGGACACCAACGGCTCAGAACACGATTTTCGGTTGGGTCCTCTCTGGCCCGGTTACATCGCTTAATATCAATAGAACCTCCATTCTCGTGCACCATTGCAATTCAGAACTACAACGCACCCTGCAAAAATTCTGGGGAGTGGAAGAAATCCCCACAGCTTCTTCTCTTAGCGAAGAGGACAAAATATGTGAAAATCACTTCCTTAAAACCCATTCTCGGCACTCTGATGGACGATACGTAGTCCGACTTCCATTAAAATCCCAAAGCCTGACTGAACTGGGAGATTCCTTTCAAATAGCCGTAAATTCTTTGCATCGACTCGAACGTCGGCTCAAACAAGACACGACTGCAAGTTCGATGTACAACGACTTCTTAGAAGAGTATAGACGTTTGGGCCATCTTCATTCCATTCTCACCGATACTACCGAAACTTGCAAAAGAGTTTATCTTTCCCATCATCCAGTGTTCCGTGATTCGGACGGTCAACTTTCAGTACGGGAGTTTTCAGCGCCTCCTGTCCAACCAGGGGTGGAAAATCATTAAACGACATCTTAATGTGCCGACCAAAACGAATTACCTCGTATCCTCCTTCAATGGAGATTCTTCAAATTCGTTTATACTTCCGACATAGTAAAGATGTTCCGCCAAATCTGGGTCGATCCCCAAGACCGCAAATATCAATGTATTTTATGGAGAAATTCCGATACACGGGAAGTCACCACTTTAGAGTTGGCCACAGTTACCTATGATATGACTTGTTCCCCCTTTCTAGCCTTAAGGGCCATCCGCCAGGCAGTGCATGACGAAGGTGAGCGCTTTCCTCTAGCCGCTCCAGTCTTACTCGAGAACATCTATGTCGACGATCTCCTGTTTGGAAGTGATGACTTTGCACAAGCCCTTGTGCTTCGAGATCAAGTCTCCCAATTGCTCAGTTCGGCTGGATTTCCTCTCAGCAAGTGGGCCGGCAATCATCCTCGATTACTAGACGGGATCGGACCCAATGACTGCACTTCGGACGAAAGTAAACCCTTCCAGCGTCATGAGGAAATCAAAGTACTTGGAATTCGATGGATCCCTTCGGAGGATCATTTTAAGTTCTCGTTGAACTTATCTCCTCCAGCTACATCTACCAAACAAACGGTACTTTCATTGATTTCCGGTATATTCGATCCACTAGGTTGGGTTACACCCGTCACTATCACAGCTAAAATATTAATCTAGACCTTGTGGTCGCAAAATCTCAATTGCACCATACCTGGCTACAGTATTGCCACGAATTGAGTCCATTGAATTCTTTAATCATTCCTCGGTGGATTGGATCGGGTCATTCTACCACTCCCTTGGAGCTACACGGTTCCTCCGACGCCTCCGACAGGGCTTACGCAGCTACAATATATTCCAAAGTCCGATCAGGCCTGAATGACTATCCGCTTGCCCTTTTGATCGCGAAGTCTAAGGTCGCTCCTGTCAAGACGTTGAGCGTACCCAGGCTCGAACTGGCCGCAGCCGTCTTGTTGGCTCGCTTGATGGAGTATGTCAAAGCTTCCAATAGTTTCAACCATTCGAGCATCGACTGCTGGACAGATTCCACCGTCACGCTAGGCTGGCTCAACAAACAGCCACACGTATGGAAGACTTATGTGGCAAACCGCGTGTCGGAAGTCCAAACTGGACTCCCTCACGTTAAATGGGAATACGTTCCGACCGCGGAAAATACAGCAGACTGCGCGTCTTGGGGTATCTCCGCGAAAGATATAGAACACCATCCCTTGTGGTGGTCGGGCCCATCATGGCTACGTCAATCAGACGATTTCTGGCCATTACAACCATCATATACACCGTCTACAGCACTGGAACTCCAACACCCAAACAAATTCTCTTGAACCGAACGAAACCACACTGGAATTTACTCGACACTGTTTCTACTTGGCCCAAATTGCTTAGAGTCACCTCGTACGTTTTCCGATTCTGCCGTTATCCCAGGAACAAACCCCGCCATTATTCGACAATAGCGGTAACAGCCCACGAGCTTACCGACGCCACAGAATATTGGGTGAAATTTGCTCAAGCATCTTCCTTCTTGAAGGAAATCGATTGTCTACAATCTAGAACATCGCTGCCCAAAACCAGTCCTTTAATTCGTCTCAATCCGTTCATGGACGAATTCAACACGATTCGGGTTGGTGGGCGGCTTAAATCCTCATCCTTGCAGTACGATCAAAAGTTCCCCGTAGTCCTTCCACGTGGTCGAGTGGCTACTCTCATAATACAATACGTTCACAAGACAACCCTCCACGGAGGATCCCAGTTAACACTTCGCACCTTGAGAGAACGCTTTTGGATCCTAGGGGCTCGATCCGCCGTAAAATCGTGCGTCTATAATTGCATCCGATGTGCCCGACAACGCGCCATGACAGCTACACAGGTCATGGCTGATATCCCCAGTATGCGCGTTCAACCTTCCCGTCCTTTCACGCACACGGGTGTGTATTAGCAGGACCTTTTCTCGTACTTGCCAGACGAGGAAGAGGATGCAAGTTACACAGGGCCTACATCGCCCTGTTTGTTCGCCTCGCAACCCGCGCTGTACACCTTGAGCTGGTGAACTATTATATACCTCTGTCACATTCTTAGCCGCACTAGACCGGTTTGTGGCCCGCAGAGGTCTCCCAAGTGACATTTATAGGGATTTCGTGGCAAGTAGTATGTGACAGTTATGGATACCCCCCACTTTCATCCCCACCACTTTCCCTCACGCTACCTACCTACTTCTACCCACTGACCTCGATAGGCAGTGGGGGGGGGGGGGGGGAATGTGATGGGGATGGAAGTGAGGGTATCCATAACTGTCACTACGTCCAACCTCCGACATGCTTACTCCATATCAAGAGGATATTAGAATGATTTCAAGGAGTACCTAAAATGCATGTAGTGTGAGTGAATGATGATTCAACCACACGATCGTTCTCGCATGAATTAATAGTGAGCATTTTTTTCAACAGAATCTATTGAATTCATATCAGGAGGATATCAGGATGATTCCGAGGAATACGAAATTTCAACATCGTCCTGAGTTCATATTTTTTTTCATTTTCTGTTTTATTCTTGAAATTGATTATATACAGTGGATGTGCTCATACATGATATAGGTTCACATTATTGATAATCAAAATACGTTATTGATAATTCAAAATAACAATTAATAATATCTACACAATAATGAAGCTAACACAATTTTGCGCAACATTTTTGTATACAATGAAACCGTTTTTCCATAAAACTACTACCATTCAAAGAATTCGTTGTACATCTGTCTTGATTGACACATTTGTTCTTTCTTCTTATGAACGCGTTATAATATTCACGTGCAATTTTATCATTTTTATTCAAGTTACTAGAAAATATATCACAGAATTCATGCATACCAAAACCTCTAGAAAAATGATGCAAAAACATTACACAAAATTGTTCGCATACATCTGAATTCTCGCTTTGGAGTTGTTGTATGTTCAACTTGAAATAAGAACAATTCCTCCTCAATCTCATGAGGTGTTGTGGTATGAGTGGCGGTAATCCATAACTATCAAAACATGTTCCACGACCGATTTTATCCACATACATTGCAATCCAATGAGTTCCAGGTTTCGTATGAATGTCCGTATCAACGATGATTGCTGCAGGTTTCGTCCAAACCTTTGGGATCTTGTCTGCTGGATATACCCCTACTGTATGGTACGGTATACAGTGTAAAGCTTGCTGAAGCTGGACAGTGTTCATACTCCGGAATTTCTTCACAACTTGAGTTACTAGTCACAGACAATGCATCTACCGAAACTCTGTGTGTCATTTTTGGCTTGTGAATTAATTCTCCACAAAGGAGTAAAATAATCAGGTACGTCCACAAGCCATTTTTTCAATTGAAAAACATGTCTCAGAGCACACGCAAAATCGAAATGTTTTGAGCTTTTTATACCATAAAGCATACACAATTCATCCGATGATGGTAATTTCCGGAATGGTGGACAGTTAACTTCGTCCTCTAGATTAATGATGTTGTTACGTGACGATGAGTTTTGCTCCCAGTGTACAGGAGAATATAATCCCGATTCCCGCCTGTATTCCCATACGTGGGCTATTTCGAACCAGAGGGAAGTCAGATCCCAAACATTATTCAAAATATAGGTATAAATATATTCCGACCCATAGTATGTCAGAAAAAAAAACGCACGCTCAAACAAAACGCTGAGCAGGAAGAAAGAAATCTAGGTCAGCCCTCGCATCGATGTCCACATCGATGCATATTTTCGATGCACCGTGATGGAACATACCAACGCGGAACCAAAGTCCAACGCCCGCGGATTCGCTGTCTTTGTTCACAGTACCCAAGTGCCCATGTCTCTCTCTCTCTTTCCCAATACCGAATCGATTGATCACTGCTGATCAGGCAGTTGAGTCGGCAAGAAAACCCCTCTTGCCAGGATCTGGCGTGTTCCATCACCCAGGTGGAGAACACGTAAATAGGACGGACGATGGAAAAATCGGGAGATTTGTTACGCGAAAGTTTTTGTTGAACATCCCATTTCCATACGCAAGAGGGTAAAAAACGAAGGTACGATTGAAGCCAAGTTGACGATTAAATATTTCAAGTTTCGCAATAAATCGTGAGAGTGTGTCCCTTTTTGGAAGGTTCCACGGAGTCTTTTGTAAGAAATTCATTTCCAAAAATCTCTTTCCAACGGAACGTTTTCTCAAATTATTTCCTCTGCCTTAGTCACGATTGAAACTTAGTGAAACGTGACTTAGTGGAATAAGTCTATAATCCAACCAAGTTTCACGGATAGAATCATTTTTTTTTATTATAATAAGATCAGTGAAATTCAGTGTAATTAATTAATCTTGGCATCAAATCGCGTTAAAACCTAATCGTGAACCAGCACATCTTCAACCTTCGTCCGAGAGAGAGAGAGAGAGAGAGAGAGAGAGAGAGAGACAGGACGACCACCAGAAGCAGCCATCACCTCGTTTTTTGTTCGGAAAGAAGTACCTAACGTGTACTCTTCTTTTCCATCACGGTGAGTCAGGAGCAAAAGAGAAAAAAGTATTAGTTCTTTCTTCCTCCTCCTTTATACACACTGTATACACGACACAAGGGAATTTCCTTTCCTTTTTTACTCATTGTACATTCAAGTTCTCTTCGAAAACTCTCATAGAAATATCCGTAATCAAAATTATATCTGATTTACTCATTGTACATTCAAGTTCCTTTCGGAAATTCTCATAGAAAGATCTATAAACAAAATTATATCTGTTTTCATGTTTTCCATAGTTTCTTTGAATGGAATGAAGTATTTGTAAAACGAATTCCTCCACATCTCAATTTCTTTCATGTTAACCTTAACCACCAGACTGGGGGTGCAAGATAAGAGAATCTATATCTTATCGAAAGCTTAAAACCAGGAGCGGGTACCCACTCGCGTTTCCAATCGAGCCACTCCGGTTGGGAAAGTGTCTTATTTTTACGTATATAACGAGGTTATTCTCCTTCCTTTCCCCTCCGGAAAACCCCGTTATATAACATTGGTGCTAAGTGTGGGGTCCAAGTTCCTGTCAATGTTTTCAGTTACTTTGCTAACTTTGTTGTCCCAAATCTTGACAGAAACTCCGCTCAATAACTCAGTGTACATGTGGTTATTCTTCTTTCGTTGCATTCAACGATACACTCTTTTCTCCTTCTTCCTCTATACTTCGATACGATGAACGCGCGTATAACACGCCGTACGAATTTCGTCTTCACTACGTTGGAGAAGAATCGATTCTTCTTCAACGTCGTCGCACAGTGGGGCCAAATGCCAAAAAGCTGGCCAAAACCCCAAAAATGAAGTTTGTAATTGGGGATTTGACCCTTGGGATAAGTAAGGTGATGTCCCAAGTATTGGAATTCTGATGTAAGAAGATCTGATCCCCTCCCCCTGCCCTTGTGTACCAGTTGCAAAATACCCTCCTTGAAGTATAATCCGCGTGATTGAAAGACAGTAAAATAACGAGCATGTTCAAAAAGACGCTGTGTCTCGAAAAATGAACCGATTTAACTTTTTCAAATTGGAGTCTATTACTGAAACTATGTAGAATACACTAAAAATTAAGAGAATATCAATTTGATGAGTGGAAAATACTGACAGAGCAATGATTGGATGTAATTTCTATATCTATAAATGAGAAAATGTGTTTGGTTTTTGAAGGAATAGTAGAGAATTACGGAAAATTACGTCGTTTAACTTATTGGAGGTGGTAAATGGGACTCTTACCTAAACATCAGAAAAAAAAACGGCTGCCCATGTCTGCCCCTAAGCAATTCCGCCATGTTTTTGTGCAGGAAATCACAAAAAATTAGACGGAGTGATAAGGAGTCCTTAGATCCGTCTGAAACTTGATATGCAGAAGTTTGTGGGGTCGCTGATTATGAATCCGTTGTCTTCATTTCGGAATTCAAAATGGCGGATCCAATATGGCGGATGAAAATTGAAAAAATCATTGGATTGCCTTCAAACTCGGTATCCAGGGTTTTGTGGGGTCATTGATTACGAATCAGTTGTCAAATTCCAAGAATCGAAGATAGCGTATCTGATATGGTGGACACAAAACTCAGAATTCAGTAGATTCGCTTTGAATTTTATCTCAACGTTAGTATGTGTTTTATTTCCAGTGTACATTTGCTGCACAAGGAAAACTGTATGAGATTGATTACCATTCGTTTTTCTTTCTCATCGCGGGCTTAGGGTACACAAAAGCCAGAAATCATTGATATTTAGGAATATGATGGACCATTGAGAGAAAAACAGTATTGCTGGAGAATATTCGTAGTGAATTTACTATGAGTTGATGAATTCACTATGGGAAATGACAATAAAACTACCAACATTTAGTATTATTACTACGAATTTTTGGTAACTTCACTGCTAACATTCTTCAGCGATGCTCTTTTTCCCTAAAGTAACCGTCATTTTCCTAAATGTTTATAAATGTTATTCAAGTATTGATATCTCTTTTCTTTTCGTGAACTGAATCATGACTCGCGATTTGGTGATCGTTCTTATGTTAACCTATCGTTTCCATGGCAACGTAAATAGTTGGTTGTAATCGGTCTGATTTCAAATGGTGCTTATCACAATTGTGCAATAGCTGTCACCGAATTCTTACTCTTGCTAGTAATCGTTACCGTAAACTTTTTTCCGCGTGCAAGTTTGGAGCTTGGTGAATATTTTTCGTTTTTTAAAATCATTCAATGTTAACATACAATTCCAAATGAGATGGATTCCGCTGCCATAGGTGAGTGTCTCAACAACCTATATTTTCTTAGTAGTTTAATTTGAACAGTTGACTGCAAAAAAATTAGCTTAAGAGGGTTGAATCCAACCCAAGAAAATTAGGAAAATTTTTAGAAACACATGGGGTTTCTGTAGCGAATTTTATCGAATTCTACAACGTTTGTAGATTTCAAAGATGATTCAATATCTATGACTCGGAGAGAGATGTACAATATTTTAAGGAGCAGTCCTCTACCTACGTTGGATGAAAAGTTCACTTTCCTTCAAGGAAAAATCATCGAGATAACGTGTTGTCCGGATAACAAAACTACAGAGATCTCTAACCTTTTATCTACTTTCAAATGTGTATTTAAAAAGAGATGGGAATCTTCTCAAAGGACCGAAGAACGATTTCTTAAAAATGATGAAGAATGGTTAAAACAAGAGGTAGTGTTTTGTACTTTCAGGAATCCCCATTCTGTAACTGTTCACACGCAAGTGGGAAGACCTCTTGTTGAATTCAACGGATGTTCAGAAAGAACGAAACGTAGGAAAACGGAGAATATCAGAGTAAATACTCCTATCTCAAAGCTGTCTTACGCCACACAAATGTGTTTGAGAGCGTCTGGACAGATCGAAGCCGCAAAAATTGTAAAGGATGTTACATCTTCTGATCCTGAGCTTGCCAAAATGTATATGAAAGGTTATCAAACTTTCAAGCGAAATGAGCCAAAGATGTTGAATGATGAAGATGCTCTAGCTCTCCTAGTAGATGCCGAGCTCTCAAAACATCAGTACTGCTTATTGCGTGAAGCTGATCCGCAGAAATTTCCACCTTATAAAAAAATTCAACTGGCCAAACGCATGTGTTTCCCTGACAAGGAATTCATTCAAATAACAGAAACCCGCGCTGTTTTGCAACTACAAGCACTTCTTGATCACACAGCTACACGTATTTTAAAGCTACAGAATTCGGTTTTGTCAACTTTATCTGATGAAGAGTTACGGAGCTAGTGATTCCGCTGTGTTCATTACTTCACTTGTGCCTCTCCGCCTACACTGCAATTTAAAAATAATTTGGCAGAATCCAAGGCCATCATCAACGAGATTTTGTAGGCCAATCAAAATAGAGTTTGTGAAAGAATGAACTGAAGTTTCGGTTGCAGAGAAGCTACGGGTTGATAATGAAATAGAAAATCTGAGGACTACTTCTTTCAGAACTGATGAAAAACATGTTTCAGTGAAACATGAGATGATTTTTTCTATGGTGGACGGGAAGGTATGCAATGCCATAACTGAGACAACCTATACCCAGAAGTGCTATATATGTGGTGCCACATCTAAGGAATTCAACAAAATTGATGATATAGTATCCAGGCCGGTCAGAACCGGAAACCTCCAGTTTGGTTTGTCTTGTCTACACGGCTGGATACGATTTTTTGAGGGCCTCCTGCAATTGTCTTATAAGCTACCTATTCAGAAGTGGCAAGCACGAAAACAAGATAAAGCTTTGGTGGAAGAACGAAAAAAGGTTGTACAGAAAAGTTTTAAAGAAAAATGTGGCTTCATTGTCGATGTTCCTAAGCCAGGGTTTGGGAACTCAAATGATGGGAATACCGCTAGGCGATTTTTCGCACAACCCGAAGTTTCTGCCGGAATCACAGGGGTGGATGTCAACCTAATACAACGACTTCATGTAGTATTAGCTACCGTTTCAAGTGGCCATGAAATAGACGTTGAAAAGTTTCGGAGTTACGCTTTAGACACGGCACGCTACTACGCGACAAAATATCCGTGGTACCCAATGTCACCTACGATGCACAAGTTTTTGATCCACGGACCTGAAATCATTGCATCTGCTCTTCTACCTATAGGCCAATTGACTGAGGAAGCACAAGAGGCTCGTAACAAAGATTTTAAAAGGGGAAAATGATGTATATCACTTAATAATAGTCTATATTTGTCACAGTGGACTCGACACTTTGAAGGGAAAAATTTGACTTCTCAAGTACTGCAATCAGTTTGATACATTGCACAATACGTTTTTGACTACTGGGCAAACTATATATTTATGGTAACCACGAGAATATATGTTCGCGAAGATTGTTTTGTTCTGGTAAGGAATTCAGGGAATTATGAATATTCATATACTTTTTTTTATTAATAAGCCACATTGTTCATCCTCTGGAAACATAAATTCATAGACTAGAAAACAATTTTGAGAATCAAGTAAACTTATGAATTAGAGGATTTATTCAAAACTTTATACTGATGACCCCAAAGTGCAGCTGCTTTTTGTTTTTCCTTGATTTTGCTTGTCATGTTGAGATCAAAAGCTTTAACGGTGTCGATGAATACATAATTATATTCAAATATCTTAACAACATTCATTTCCAAAGGTACCGAGAGCATCACTCCAGGAAATGCAGTAGAGAAAAAACGAATGAAGACATTCTTTAATGGTTCCTTTTGAGTTCTGATCTAATGTTATCGAGTAAAAGACAGTTGCCCAAGAAAAAACTAAAGTTTCTCCCTAGAGACGTGTTATGCCTGATCAAAACTCCGGATATACTTGATGAAGACAACGTAACTTTCCCATTATCTTCCTCTGAGAGTGAAGAAGAAGACTGATCTGAGTAAAAAAAGTGTGGCAAAAGTAAGAACCATTACGATTTCAGTTTTTTATATTATTGTATATATTGTGAATGTATATATCTTTCGATTTAACACATTTGGTGTGTTAATATCATTCGATAATTATATTAATAATGATTCAATGTTGGAAATAATAATAATAATGATCATAATAGGAACAACAAAATGGGCCGTTTAGTTCTTGTTTGATATTAAGTTATGAATGATGTTTTGATTTTTGGCATCCGCCATCCTGAATTTCGGAATTCTGACAACGGATTCGTGATCAGCGATCCCGAAAACCCCTGGGTACCGAGTTTGAAGGGGATCCGATGATTTTTACAATTTTCGTCCGCTATATTGGGTCCGTTATTTTGAATTTTGAATTTCAGACCGTGGATTCATAATCAGAAACCCCTGAGTACCGAGTTTGAAGAAAATGCGATGATTTCCTTAATTTTTGTGCACCATATTGGATCCGTCATTCTGAATTTCAAAATTTTGACAACGGATTCGTAATTGGTGACCCAAAAAACTCCTGGATGCCGAGTTTGAAGAAAATCCGATGATCTCCTCGATTTTATTCCACCATATTGGATCCGCCATTCTGAATTTCGAAACGCAGACAACGGATTTGTAATCAGCGACCCCAAAAATCCCTGGGTACCCAATTTGAAAAGAATCCGATAATTTTTTCAATTTTCGTCCGCCATATTGGATTCGCCATTCTGAATTTGGGAACTCAGACAGCGGATTCGTAATCAGCGACCCCGAAAACCCCTGATCACCAAATTTGAAGAAAATCCGGTGATCTTCTCGATTTTATTCCACCATATTGGATCCGCCATTTTGAATTTCGAAATGAGAACAACGGATCCGTAATCAGCGACCCCAAAAACCGTTGGGTACCCAATTTGAGGAGAATCCGATGATTTTTAAAATTTTCGTCCGCCATATTGGATTCGCCATTTTGAATTTTGGAACTCAAACAGCAGATTCGTAATCAGCGACCCCAAAAACCCCTGATCACCAAGTTTGAAGAAAATCCGATGGTTTCTTTCAATTTTCGTCGGCCATATTGGATCCGCCATTCTGAATTTTGAAATTCTGACAACGGATTCGTAATCAGTGACCCCATAAACTCCCCGAGTACGAAGTCGCAAGCGAATTTGAGAGCCCCTTATAATTTTGTCCAGCTTTTTGGCATTTGGCCCCACTGTGCGTCGACAACGTATGCTTCACGCGATCGTTGCATTGTACAACTCGACTCTTTGCGAGTTTTTATACATTATACGAACTTCTTTCCTGTAGACAAAATAAATTAGTTTCTCTTCTCGTATTCACTTTCATTCCGATCAGAACAATTCTCTGCGAACTCATGTATTATATTTTGAGGATTGTTTTCTTTTTTCGTCACGTCTTCTTCTCGTTATAACGACAATCATCGGATTGTCGCAGGTCAGGGACGTCATATGATACCTCGGCCTTGCTTCTTCTTACGAACTCACACCAACTCATCACACATTTCCATTCATACACTCGCCAACATACACACCATATTACACTCTATCCTATTCTGTCGTTATCTCATTTTTCAGGTGTTAAATATACGCATGTATATACGTATCTACCGGACAGGAGCTGCACACACGCTCACTTAGTCCACCCAAATCATATTATATTTTTCCCTTTGCATTCATCTTCGGAAATAAATTTGTATGATTCATATTTGGAGAAATATTTTAGAAGAAACCACAAAAGTAATTTTTCTCAGAGCGAATGCTACTGTTTCACTTTATCGATTGAAGAAAACAGAAATTTATATATGATCAACATTTTTCATTTAATATTCTTAATTGGATGAGAAGCTATCTTACGAATAGAACTCAAACTGTTGAGGTTAAGGATTTAATCTCGAGGTCTATTAATCTACAATCAGGTGTTCCGCAAGGGTCGCATTTAGGCCCATTGCTATTTATCTCGTTTATTAATGATATTGGTGACAATTTTAAGCATGTTGAATTTTTACTTTTCGCGGATGATTTGAAATTATTCTTGAGAATCTTTTCATACGCTGATGTCAACGCATTACAATCCGATTCGCATAGGTTGGGTTCATGGTGTGCCTTGAATAAACTGCAACTGAATTTCTCGAAGTGTAAAGTAATAAGACTTTCGCGTAAGATGCAACCAGTCATGTTCTTATATGAATTGAACGGGTCTAGCTTAGAGGTTGTTCAGAGTATGCATGATTTAGGAATTATAATTGATTCCAAGTTCAATTTCACTATGCATTATCAAAATATGGTTAATACGGCTATGAAGCAACTCGGATTTCTGAAGCGTATGCCCAAAGACTTCAAAGAACCCTCAACACTCTTGACACTATACAATGCTCTTGTCAGACCTAATTTAGAATATGCGTCCGAGATCTGATCGCTTCACCAAGATAAATATTGTGAACTGATTGAGAGAGTTCAGCACAAGTTTTTGCGTTTCTTAGCGTTTAAGAATTTCACTCCCATGGCCGTGTCTTGTCATGATTATGGACCGTTAATGAGATCGTTTGACATGACCACGCTTGAAGCTCATAGGTTGGTTGACGATCTCGTTTTCATTTTCAAAATCATTAATGGTCAAATCAGCTGTCCTGAACTACTCTCTCTTTTAAACTTCAATGTACCATCTAGAACTCTACGAAAGCCTTCGCTTTTCAATATTCCGATGTTCACTTCACATTATTTTTATTCTGATCCAGTCAACCACATCTGTTGCTTGGCAAACTCATATAAAGATGATCTTGATTTCTTCTCGGGGTCAGTATCAATCTTTGAAAAATCGGCCCAGAAGGCTTTCTCTAAGAAGAGTGTGAGATTATAATTTATGTATTATTCCACATCTATACTTCAAGGTTCGTGATAATTTACACCGTGTCTTATATTGTAATTTACTTTTTAGTACTTTATTTGAAAATTCTCTTTTGTTAACCGCCATGATATTGTTTACATACTTTTGTACCTAAAGGGCGTCTTAGCCTGTAAAATAAATCAAATCAAATCAAATCAAATTTGCTTTGCTTCAATTTACAACGATTAGTTCACCCCTTTTTCAGGTCACGAGCGTGTGTGGCAACCAGTGCAGTTTCAACTGATATTCTTGTTGTGTTTTTAACATCATATTATCGTTCATAATATATACAGGGTGATTCAAAATTCCCGCACTCTTTTTTGGGAGTAGATTCCTGATGAAATTCCAAAACGATTTGTCCTTTTGCACAATGCTCTCCGACGCATAATTTCCGAGATATAATTAATTAAAGTTGACTAATTATGAGGTGGATCCATCGGTCATTCAGGAGCGTCATAACAGAACAAGAGAGGAAGGTGCTTGCAGAGGGCACTCATACGATCAGCTGATCGGTATAATCAATACGATTAACCAACATACAAATTGGTAAATTTTCTATGTAGAACAATTGAATTCGTCGACACTGTGGAAAAATTGATTATTGTCATGAATTCTTATCACGATATGCTGTAGGTGAAAGTTGTAATTTCAGTAATGATTTTTATCACGCAGACAAATGTAAAATAGTGTTATTTCGTAGGGATAGGGATTCAAGTGGGAGAAAAAAGTATAACTACTCGTTTTCAATCAGAATTTTCATGTAAAAAAGAAAACATGAGAATTTTCATTCATCCGATACCCAATTTGAACCGTTTGATTAGTAAGTTTAACACAAGAGATTGGATTCCGAATCCTGTATTCTGATTGGTCGAGAATCAATGTATGTTAGATCAATCCTCGGCCGTTTCAAAAGATTCTTCTGAAGAATGTGTTTTCGACTTATCCCAACCACAACATTGAACAATGATGAATTCATTCGAATTCACCCCTTTTACATCATTCGATGATTATAAAGGGTTTATCGAACGTTAATAACTTACTTCAACTTGCAGAATCCATCAACTTTGACGAAAATACAAGGTGTGACATCATATACGACCCAATCATTGCACTTTATTGACTTTGTAATCACATACGGTTTGTTTAGCTCAAATCAACCATTCGTGATACGAATCAACCAATCAGGTGACAGCTGGAAACAGTTTCATTCAAAGCACATATGACTCGAAAGGGCATATTGTTATTTCAAATGAAAAAAGAATTGTCTTTGAAGATTAACCAAATCCGTCCTTTTTAGGACGAATACATTTTCCAAACGTAGAAACGCGCTCGAACTTGCACACAATTTGAATTAGATTTTGATTTAAACATGAATGATCTTGAGTGATTTCAAGTAAGTTATTAACGTTCGATAAACCCTTTATAATCATCGAATGATGTAAAAGGGGTGAATTCGAATGAATTCATCATTGTTCAATGTTGTGGTTGGGATAAGTCGAAAACACATTCTTCAGAAGAATCATTTGAAACGGCCGAGGATTGATCTAACATACATTGATTCTCGACCAATCAGAATACAGGATTCGGAATCCAATCTCTTGTGTTAAACTTACTAATCAAACGGTTCAAATTGGGTATCGGATGAATGAAAATTCTCATGTTTTCTTTTTTACATGAAAATTCTGATTGAAAACGAGTAGTTATACTTTTTTCTCCCACTTGAATCCCTATCCCTACGAAATAACACTATTTTACATTTGTCTGCGTAATAAAAACCATTACTGAAATTACAACTTTCACCTACAGCATATCGTGATAAGAATTCATGACAATAATCAATTTTTCCACAGTGTCGATGAATTCAATCGTTCTACATATAAAAGTTACGAATCTGTATGTTGGTAAATCGTATCGATTATACCGATCAGCTGATCGTATGAGCGCCCTCTGCAAGCACCTTCCTCTCTTGTTCTGTTATGACGCTCCTGAATCACCGATGGATCCACCTCATAATTAGTCAACTTTAATTAATTATATCTCGGAAATTATGCGTCGGAGAGCATTGTGCAAAAGGACAAATCGTTTTAGAATTTCATCAGGAATCTACTCCCAAAAAAGAGTGCGGGAATTTTGAATCACCCTGTATATTTGTTATTCAGAACCTCATTACGTCACAATTATTCTTGGGGCGCCCATAAAATTTTACAGCCAAGAATATAGGGACTTAGAATTCATCGTGATATGAGGTATACGAGTAGCTTCGTATACCGCAAACGGTTGGAACACGTTCTTCGGTGTTGAAACTCTAGTCTTGTTTGGACATTGACGTCTCTCTTTCAGTAAATTTGTGAAAAAAAAGAAGTAGATCTACTTGCTCTGCTTTCGCTCGATCAGACCATTCCTGTTCACGTAAAATCCTGAATCAAATCACCGAGTTCCTTCAAGTTATTCTTTATCCCCGCTTATGATACATATGACTGCATTCTGTGGTGTGTGTTTCACGAGAGGAGAATAATAACTTGGGATTAACTTGGGAATAATAAATTGGGTCAGTGATTGCCTCTCATGTGGTGCTGGATCGTTGTTAAAGGCCGCGAATAGTTAATGATGATATTTTCCTCAACCCAAAAAGTCTGTGCGTTATATTGTTTTCCTCTTTTGTAAAACTTTCGACTGCAGTCAGTGGTGATCGTTTCGCATTGGTGGGACTATAGCGTGTAGATAAAAATCTGTTTACCAATCTTTCAAATTGACACTGACTGTAATGGTGGTGAAACGTTTGTATGGAGATGTAAACAGATTGACACTATAGATTTCGAAAACCTGGGATCGATCATCGATTTTTCTGCGTTATTTTCTCTCCCTTGTTTTCTCTCCCTCGTGGAAGATTTGACTGCATTCAGCGGTAAGTATTTCATAATCAGAGAACACTAGCGTGGAATTTCTAACTGTGTTCACGAATCTTCCCAATCGTCGGTGACTGCCCCTCGAGGTGGTGTTTGATGGTTGTTAAGGTTGTAAATATTAGTACGACGAGAACTTCAAATAACTTCGGAACCTGGTACAGTGCATTTTTCTCTTCTATGAAGAATTGCTACCCTTTTGTTGTTTTCGAGGAGATCGATCAATGAGCTCCGAAAGACGTTTCTCGGGATATCCTCGGGATAAGCGAGAAAGCTTCCGCGAATCGAGTCCTGAGAGAGTCCCTACGGAATCGCGTTGCTCTGGATGCTGTAGTTGTGCTAAGAAGGGAGTTAGAAATGAGAAAAAACATATTTCATCAAGCGAGAGTTTCCGGGAACGTAGATCAGTGTCTCCTGCGGCGATCACTCAGTTATCTTCAAACCTCGAGGGCGCTCGTCCGATAAACGGCAAACGGGCGAGCGAGGCCCAAAGCAGCCAGAGGAGGGTGAACTTCTGATCATCGATCCACCTACCTCCCGTATAACCCGAGCCCCATCTCCCATAATTTCTGTTTTATCTGATAGCTCGAAAAAGGGTAGGGCTGAATTGATGCTCGATACAGGCTCAGGGGTGAATCTCCTGCCCTATGGTTCCTTGAAGGACAAGGACATCGAACAAGACGACAAGATCATCACCGGACTTGCGGGATCGGTGAATGTCCTTGGAACTAAATTAATTGATCTTAAGTTCCATGGTAAGGTGGCAACGGTATTCTTTTATATCGTTGATTGTGAATTACCACACGATGGAATTTTAGGTGCACCTTTCTTCGTAGAAAACGGGAGCGAATTATCGTTCTATCATGGAACTATTGTAAATGTTGACACCCCAATGGACCCTATCAAATTCCACAATTACGAATCCGTAAGACGAGCTATGGAATATATACGGGAGAATCAACGTACATCTCGCAAACACGAACCACCCCCTAACGTTAATGTGGTGGTACCCCCTTTAGAAAACAAAGAGACTGTAGAAACTCATCGCGGAGGCAGTTCACTCCTAAATACCATCCTTCAGGACTTTGGAGAGAACTTCGAAGTCATCCGCGAGAATTTGACCCCTACGTGCCCGGAAGACGAGATATCCTCGGATAGTGACATTGACTTTGGGGAATACACTTTGAGAACTCGTACCGAGGATAAAAGAATTGAAACAATCAATGAACTTTTGCAAATAAAGGACTTAGAACCACGGGCTCGTAAATTAATGCACCCTATAATCGAAGAATTTCACAATCAATTCTTTCTAGACGGTGATCCTTTCCCTCGAACAGAGACCACCCTCCACAGAATCCAACAGACAGACAACTCCTATAAATAAGTCCCAATTCCCCACTGCTCGACATTTAGCAGAAGGAATAGAAAAGCAGATCGAAAATCTGCTGAAATTAGGGATCATTGTACCTTCTGAATCGCCATACAATGCACCCCTCTTCCAAGTGGCCAAGAAGCCAGGACCTGACTGGCGGCAGAGATGGAGGATGGTGGTCGATTACCGTGCTCTCAATGCTAAGACGGTAGATGACTGTTTCCCCATGCCGAAAATCTCTGATATTATCGATAAGTTGGGAAACGCTAAATATTTTTCGGCCTTCGACTTAGCTAGCGGTTTCCATCAAGTAGGAATGCACCCCGATGACCAGGCGAAAACGGCGTTCTCCACTTCCATGGGCCATTTCGAGTACATTCGGATGCCTATGAGACTGAAAAATGCCCCTCCGAATTTCTAGAGACTGATGAATAAAGTTTTGCGAGGACTCGTCGGAAAAGGTATCTTTGTATATCTCGACGATGTGATCATAGTATCATCGAGCTTAGAAGAACACGCTCATAAGATTCGTCTGTTTCTCGAAAGACTGAGGGAGCATAATTTAGTTCTGCAAACCGAAAAATGTTCCCTTTTCGAGCCTGGAGTCCTGTATCTGGGACATACGCTCAGTGCAAAGGGAGTGCAGCCTCATCCCAAGAAATCAGAAGCCTTGAAGGAATACCCGGTCTCTAAGAATCCAAAACAAATCCGACAATTCCTCGGTCTGGTGGGCTATTATCGCAAATTCGTTAAGGATTTCTCCTCGCGAGCAAAGCCCATGACCGATTTATTGAAAAAGAAATCGACTTTCGAATGGACAGAGAAACAACAGAAGAGGTTTAAGGATTTACGAGATGCGCTGTGCGAACAGCCCATCCTTCAATACCCAGATTTTTCTAAACCATTCGTCATCACCCCCGACGCCTCCGATCACGGGATAGGCGCGATTCTCAGTCAGAAGACTGATGGGCAAGACTTGCCAATAGCGTACGTCTCTCCAGACTCCTAACAGGCCCCGAGACTCGATACGCTACCATCGAGAAGGAGCTTCTAGCAATAATCCACGCTGTCAAACAGTTCGAAGCGTATCTATATGGTCGAGAGTTCATACTCTTCACTGATCACAAGCCCCTAACCTATCTGAAGTCGTTCAAAGACTCGACGGCCCAGCTTTGTAGATGGGCCAACAAACTCAGTAACCATCGGTACGCTATTGTATATAAACCTGGTCGAGTAAATTCGAACGCCGATGCGCTCTCGCGAAATCCTGTGGTAAGAGCGTGCCCCACTGTTCTGCGAGGTGAGGACCCAGAATATACCGCGAAGCTCAGACAGCCTCTCTTAGACAATGCGGGAATAGGGACACGCGTAAGGGAACGACGGAATGAGGAAAATCGTCCCAACTATCAAGAGCTATCCATAGTCGATGATGACCCCTCAAACGAGACGGCCGATGACTCAAGAATCATCGGATCTTCCCGGTCAAGTCTGCTACCCACTCTCACCGGAACGCTGCGTATGCCCGATCTCCCGGAGGACGAAATCATCCCCGACGCGCCCGATGCCAATTTGACGATGATTCGCTCTCGAGATTCTACTTCAGTTTCGGACTCAACCATAAACGAGACGGTGATAGCCCGGAACAACGAACCTCCTAGCCCAATTCGGCCAGGAGATAGCCATGTCTGGTGGAATCCTTCTATTGTCCCAAATTTCTCCCCAGAAAAACAATCTACAAAGATTGAATTCCGTGAAAACTAGACACAACCGCCGAACATCCTCAACCGAACCGAGCCGGGGAAGAATGACGTTGAGACACTCCTCGACGCACCCCCGGTCGATGAGGAAACGCCCCCACGAGTTTCCGAGATCCCCTCCATAGCCTTGTCATCACTCTTCGATGACTCGATTTCAGAGGAAATCGATTTGGACCCCGAACCAGTGGATCCGATCCCAGAGCGCTTCCTCGCTGTTCGAGGAGCGATGACTATCATCGATCAACCGTTCACAGCGGGGAGAGATAATTACGTACACTTTGTTGTGTTCGAAAATATGAGCGCGGATCCCACTTACCAAGTCCTTAAGGAACTATCGCTCATCGACGACGACAAAATTCGCTCACTCAGACCAAAGCCTGGAGAAATTGTACTCTCGTAACGAGGACAGCAAAATATATACAGGGCGTCCCATTTGAAACAGGACAGCTGAATAACTCTTCAGGGAATGGAGGGGGGAAAAAATTGTTCAGATAAAAGTTGTAGGGTTCGAAGGGGGCGATAAGATGGTGACCTTGAATTTGACCTTGAGGTCAATTTTGAGCATAATTGATGGTCAAAGTATGTTTTTTCAAATGGAAGACCCTACGCTCGACCTCAGAAATGGAAAGAGCGGGAAATTTTACGTCCGAATATGTTAACATATCAGGTCATTCAGAGGTCGTTTGAAGCTCAAAAAACCATTTTCTATGGATTTTCACGGAAAAGCCTCAAACGAGTTGTTTCTCTAACCAAAGTTATTGAAGTTAAAGTGAAACCCCACGTTTCGACCTTGAATTGAAAGTAAACAGAACTAACCTTCAGAGTTTATTCTTCATATCAGTACAAAAATGATCATTAAGAAGTTTTCATCGTTTACGGTGTAAGTGCGGGTTCAAAATGGTTGATTCGCCTAACGAATGTGTTGATATTTCAATGATCTTGGGCGAGTGTCGCGGAGTGTATCAAAGAGCGTCACGATTGTACAGAGAGCGGTTTGGAGATCGGCAGCATCATCCTTCTCCAGAAGTCATTCGCCAAGTTGAAAGAAATTGTCGACAAGGAAGGATTGGTCAACGCCGAAACAATCAAGGTTTCAACTTTAACGACCCTCGATGCGTTGCTGTTTTAGCAATAATACACATGAATCCTCATGTTAGTTTACGTGATATTGAACGCGATTTGGGTATTCCACGCAGTACGGCACACAGAATTCTACAAGCTGCTCAATATGATCCGTACCACATCACACTGACCCAAGAATGATCTCAACAAGATATGCAGAATCGAGTCAACTTTTGCCATTGGGCTTTACAGAGGTTGAACGAAGCGCCCGATTTCTTTCGATATGTTCTTTTCAGTGATGAATCAACGTTTCAAAGTACTGGCTTGTTAAATCGTCACAATAGCCACTATTGATCAGCGCAAAACCCGCACTGGACTCAACAAGTTGATCATCAGCATCGGTGGAGTATAAATGTTTGGTGTGGAATTCTAGACAATCAAGTTATTGGGCCGTATTTTTTTTATGGAACTGTTAACGGTCCTAATTATCTACAGTTTTCACAGAATGAATTACCAGTTCTCATGGAAGATGTGACATTAGCAACTAGGCAGAGGATGTGGTATCAGCAAGACGGTGCACCACCACACTTTGCTCGGTGTGTGAGGGATTATCTAAATATCCTTTTCCCCAATCGTTGGATTGGTCGAGGTGGATTTGTACTGTGGCCGGCAAGATCTCCTGATCTCACCCCTCTAGATTTTGATTTGTGGGGTTACGTAAAAAATGTCGTTTATACCAACCGACCGACAACACCTGTGGATCTACAACAACGCATCAGATATGCAATTGCGAATATTCGTGCAGAAGTTTTTCAGTCTGTTCTTGGGAACTTTCGACGCCGGCTGGAGTTATGTATTGAAGTGAATGGCGGTCAATTCGAACATCTCCTGCAATAAGTGTGTCTTACCCGTCGACGGATTTGTGCCATCTGTAATTATAAAACGACGAACTGGAAAAATAAATAATTTTTTAATTATTGTTTCAAATTTGGCATTCATTATCGTTCTCAAGGTCGAATTCAAGGTCGAAACGTGGGGTTTCACTTGCACTTTGATAACTTTGGTCAGAGAAACAACTCGTTTGAGGCTTTCCCGTGGAAATCCATAGAAAATGGTTTTTTGACCTTCAAATGACCTCTAAATGACCTGATATGTTAACATATTCGGACGTAAAATTTTCCGCTCTTTCCATTTCCGAGGTCGGACGTAGGGTTTTCCATTTGGAAAAACATACTTTGACCATCAATTATGCTCAAAATTGACCTCAAGGTCAAATTCAAGGTCACCATCTTATGGCCCCTTTCGAACCCTACAACTTTTATCCGAACAATTTTTTTCCCCCTCCATTCCCTGAAGAGTTTTTCAGCTGTCCTGTTTCAAATGGGACGCCCTGTATAGCATATTTACCGATCAAAGCCCCTTAAGTACGACGAATTTGACCCGGTTGGTCAAATCCCTTAGAGCAGAAGTAATTCCTGACAAACGTCGCTCTATACGCTTTTCCGCGGCAGGAAGTTTATTCAAACTTCACAGACCGAGAGAGGTGAAAAACATCTTAACATATTTCTTCTAAGATGTTCCCATCGAGATATTCATCTGCCCGAAAGAAATTATGGTACCACCCCCGGAGGCTCGTAGCAAAATCATCAATGAATACCACGCAAGTCTTTTTGGGGGTCACAAAGGCGTTTTGAAAACATATAATCGTATGAGACATCGTTTTTTCTGAAAGAACATGCACGAAGAAATCAGCAACTACATTCGAGCATGTAAAAGCTGTCGAGAACAAAAGTTGGTCCGAATTAAAACAAAGGAACCAATGTTCATCACAGTGTTACGACTAGAGCGAGATTTATCGACCGAGCTTGTCGCAACCTTTCTTCAATTCACGAGGAAAGGAAGATGCATCGTTCCCTGGTGGTAAGACCGGTGCTGTTATCAAGAAATCTGTATCCTGGGGAAAATCAACGGAAGCAGTATTGGGTTTAATGATCAAGTATAATTTCCTTTTCGTGAGTTCACACATACATGCTATTCAAAAAGGCAAATGATATAAAAAAAGGAATACATAGTGAATATATATATATATATATATATTGATATATCGCTCGCGACGGGATGGGACTGAAGGAAGAAAGAGGGAAAAGGGTAGAAGAGAAGCACCCTCTAGGGTAAAGAGTGGTACTTACCAGCAGAAGTTATTCCGTAGAGCAAGTTGACGGTCCGAAATATCCAAATGGTGGTTGCTGGAGACACACTCAACTTCACTGTTTCAGGAGATTTTGAGATTTCGGAGAAACGCGTACTACTCAAAAGGAGAGGAAAAAGAAGAAGAAAGAATGATAACAACACGCACGAAACGCACTCTCTCTATCTCCCTGAAAAGAGTCCCGGGGACCACATCGGCCACGATACACCAAAAGAAAAATCTCTTGGGTCTCATCCATCCCATCAGCGGAAGGACCCCGAATTCTTCGAGGGAATTCATCCCTTCATGGCTTAGGGAACGGATGAAAGGGCAATTTTCTTTTTTGTTTATACAGGGGGAAACTGACCCCTGTCGAGACTTTACTGGTGATCGCAGCACATCAGCCCCAAAAATCTTTAGAGAGAGAGAGAGGAAGAGAGATTCAACACGCGAACTTACTTTTTCGAATCGCGGAGGTTTCAGGTCGGTGAAGTACTGATTTTTCAGCCGTTGTCGAGCGACGATCTCAGGGCCTGAAGGGGATGACAAAATCATGGAGGGGTTTGAAATGAGGAAGGTGGGAGTTAGATTTCGGAATTTGAAGAAATCCGGTGTTGGGTTTCGGCGCCGATGAGTCTCGCACGTGCCTTATCGCTGTCAAGGACAGATTTTTTTGCTGGCCTCAACATTGACAATGCACGTATGCGACCGGCCAAGAACAATATAGGATATTCATAAAGAAAGGAAATGAGGAAATATTATTTAAAATCAGGTATACTCACAGGGATAATCGTGTATGCATGAGACTCCAAGCAGCAATATGTGAGAGTGTACGGGTGAAGAAGAAAAATCTCTCTGCTTCGCACATATACAATGCATGGGCAGAGAGAGCAAAAAGGAATTTTAAAATAGCGGGAAAAAACGGGTGGTCAGGGGAAAGGCGGGCAAAAGTCTCGCAATCCGCCTCAAAACAATACTCTAAAAGTATTGTTCCGAGGTCGAAAAATTGCGGGACGTGACAACAGACACCCCTTCACGCGCTTTCGATAAGGTCTCACTCGACTTGGTAGGACCTCTCCGTACCACCCCTAGCGGCAACAACTACATCTTAACAATGCAAGACCAGTTGACGAAGTATTGCATCGGTGTCCCAATTCCTAATGGACGAGCTCCCACTATAGCCGATGCATTCGCGCGATATTGTATCGCCACTTTCAGTTCACCCCGCTGCATTCTTACGGACAGAGGGAAAGCCTTCATAGGTAGCGTTCTCGCCCAGCTCGCGGAAATTTTCAATATCGAGCAAGTCGCAACCTCCGGATATCGACCACAATCCAATGGCTCGTTAGAACGCAGCCACTTAGTACTGATAGAATATTTAAAACACTACGTCAAGGATCAGAACGATTGGGATGCTTTGTTCCCATTCGCTATGTTTTCATATAATACTTCGGTCCATGAACCAACATCGTTCACCCCCTTCGAGCTGGTGTTCGGTTATGAAGCCCGAATGCCGAGTAAATATCCCCCACCGGAAGAACTAGAAACCTACAATTCCTACCTAACCGAACTAATACAACGTCTGAATGAAATCCAAGCTCTCGCCCGATCAAGTATCCTCGCTGCAAAACAGAAATCTAAAGGATATGACGATCGACAAGCACGTCACGTTGATTTTTACGTAGGACAATTGGTCTACGTAATGAAGGAACCACGTGTGGGAAGATTAGACAAACAATACGTAGGCCCTTGCAAAGTGTTAGACCTTACCGAGACCAAGAACGCCGTTCTCCAGGACGAACGCGGGGCCAGCATGCTCAAACATATCGACAAGTTAAACACCGCCTATGAACAAAAGAAATAATCGATTCACCAGTTATTAGGCAGACGAGTACAGTAAACACAAGGAACAGATAGCATTTCACTGACCTAACTCCCACATTCGACATTAAATTAAGGATAGAAACAATCATAAAGAGTGAAACAATGAAAAAAAAATAGTAAAGCACAATTATTAGGAAATCATTATATACACTGTAAAAAAAAATTTGCTTCTTAAATTCCATAGAAATGTATAAGGAGCAATTAACATATACAGTTTGTATGGAATTGTCAAAATTCTTTGGCTTTTCATGTGAAATTTTATGATATCTCATACAGAATTATGATTTTTCATGCATTTTTTTAATATGAATTTTCAAACATTTTGCATTAAATTTCACGAATTCATGATTGAACCTGATTTCAATTACAAGTTTCAGAATTCTCATATACAACTGGTATCGGAAATTTCAGAATATTTTCACAATGTACTTCAACAAAAGAGAGAATCAATATCCGAGAGTAGCCATCATTACGGCTAACAGAGAGGCGTATATGACACATCCCAGCCCGCATGCATATAGATATATAAGTACATATAAGATTTCAGCAGCCATTAATACGGCTGTAGTTAATAGAAAAGAAATAACCATATCGAGTTGGAGAAAAAGAGAGTAAGAGATATAAGCACGGAGCGATAAAAAGAACAGGAGGAGAGTAGGTATCAGGTATCAATGCCAACCTACTCGACAATCATCATAATCACCAGCCGCTTATGCACACGTGCAACGAGCACTGTAGAAACCGAACTCATCACTCGCACCGAATAGAAACATCTGTGGAAACTGTCATGAACAACAATGGAAATATCTCTGCCACAGTTTTCCCCATCCACCAAAAATCAGAAAGCTTAAAATAAAATTCGAAGAGAACCCAACATGATACAAAATTATCAACGTCATACAATGAATTTCAGTAATATGTGTATTACAGGCATTGATATAGGACAACTACATTACACGAGCTATCGCCGTGTATTCCAGCTCCATCCATTCGTAGTTGTTGTCTCTCTCGCAACCGTACGGACCACGATGAAGCGTCTCCCCATTCACAAGCATACACGGTCACAGTACTCTGAACTTTGTCTTCTCAGTTAATTATGGAAACAACTTCCAAAAAGTATCCAGACCGGGAAAAGCATATGAGGTACACACGTGTACTTAAAACCCATCACCAAAAAGAGAGAAAAAAAAACCGGGTGTACTATATATCCTTGTTCATAGAAAAAAAAAACCCGGAGTGACCATTAACAGTACCATAGCACCGCCAAATTATCCAAATTTCATATTCTCACGACCCTACTATCGTCCTACATCAATTATTCATGTCAAACAGGCAACCCTATAAAAACCCCATAAGACCCCATGAATGACCCCATGACGGATTTCGCTCTATAACGCCTCCTAAATTGTCCCTAACTACTCGGAACGCATCAACTCCAACTTACACCATGGTCAAACCATGAAAAACCACCATAGAACCACGCGATAACCAAGCTTACGCGTTCGCAATGACCCACTCGCATCCTAGATCAATTTCCATACGTAATTGGTCAAACCCCATAGAAACCCCATAGGACCCCATGAATGAGCCCATGACGGATTCTGATTCCCCATTCACTCACAACCGTTGCCCACTTCACGGCAGACACAAAAACTCAAAAACGCACCAGGACCACCCAGCAAAATCCCCCATAGGACCACCCAAGGGTGAAAATTTCACATGTATGAGCATCAACCACTACCCTAGATTGATTCCCATAACAAAATTTTCAACACTACGGAAACAAAAAAAAAACCCATGGAAAACCTCACACAGCCGACATGGTGGATCCCGCCTTCACCCAAGCTCCTAATTCCTTCAGGGAATTTCCTCAGCCATCACTACGAGGGTGGATTGATAAGTTTCCGGCCTGACCAAGAAAAACAACGTTTTTAAGAATTTTTTTTTTTTATTTCTCAACATAATCTCCTCCAAAGCTGATACATTTCTCATAGCGGTGTTCTAGTCTAGTAATGCCATCTCTATAGACTGATTCGTCAAGCTCCTCAAAATACCCATTTACAGCTTCGACTACTTCTTCATTGTCCGCAAATCTCTTACCGCCAAGCCATTTTTTGAGGTTAGGAAACAGATAATTGTCACTCGGGGCTAGGTCTGGAGAGTAGGGAGGGTGCGGCATTAATTCAAACTTCAGATCGTTGATTTTAGCCATCGCAACGATTGACGTGTGCGCTGGTGCGTTATCGTGATGAAACAAGATTTTTTTCTTCGCCAGATGAGGTCGTTTAATTTTCACTTCGTGGCTCAAACGTTGCAATAAGTCTGCGTAGTATTGACCAGTGATAGTTTTACCCTTTTCAAGGTAATCAATGTATATAATACCTCTTGCATCCCAAAAAATAGTAGCCATAACCTTGTTCGCCGAAAAAATTGTTTTTGCCTTCTTTGGAGTTGGTTCCCTGGTCCAATCCACTGTTTAGACTGTTCTTTGGTTTCAGGAGTGTAGTGGTGGACCCAAGTTTCGTCAACGGTTACGAATCGACGCAAAAATTCGCTTGGATTGCGCTTATACAACGCCAAATTGGCGGTAGAAATGTTCTTTCGAATCAATTTTTGGTCGACTGTTGACAAACGCGGCACCCGTCTTGCACAGAGCTTTTCCATATACAAATGTTGGTGCAAAATATTTTGTACACGTTCATATGACATCTTACAGGTCTCAGCTATCTCACGAACTTTCAATCTGCGATCTTTCAGCACTATTTGATGGATTTTTCGATCATATCTGGAGTTGTGACCTCAATGGGGCGTCCTGAGCGAGGCTCATCAGAGGTGCTCACACGACCCTTTTTAAACTCGGAAACCCACTGCTTAACGGTTGAATATGATGTGAGGATGTCCCCAGTGTTGAGTCCATCTCTTCTTTAATTTCCTTCGGCGTTAACCCCTTCAAATAAAAGTATTTGATGACAGCACGATTTTCCAGCTTTTCCATTTTCACGAAAAACACAGAGGCGTCTTGGTCAGCGTGCTCTCAAAACTAAACTAACATGGCGATCGGACTGAAACTATAGCTACAAGCTATCTAAGGATGGTACTATAGAACGCCACCTCAAGGTAAGCCTAGTGGCGCCATCTCTTGATCAGGCCGGAAACTTATCAATCCACCCTCGTATTATCCCGAACCATTGCATGTTTTCCAATGAGGTCGTACCATGATCACCATAGAATCCATATAGGCCTCCTGTATAATTCCTAAATAACTCCGAACCCGAAATTATTTCGTATGGAAGGAAATCCTTCTGTCAGCTAGAACCTACGAAAGATATGGGAAACATCTCGCCTCCTTTGGGTCAAATGAGCACATGCTCGACTCATTTTTTTCCCGGGAATTATCCCAAACTTAAAACTCGAATGAAAAAGAAAAGAGGGAACGGAACAACAACGAGAATCAACGAGATAATTTGCAGTAATGATAATCCCTATGTTGAATCACTCGTACAGATATATACAGGGTGGTTCAAAATTCCCGCACTCTTTTTTGGGAGTAGATTCCTGATGAAATTCTAAAACGATTTGTCCTTCTGCACAATGCTCTCCGACGCATAATTTCCGAGATATAATTAATTAAAGTTGACTAATTATGAGGTGGATCCATCAGTCATTCAGGAGCGTCATAACAGAACAAGAGAGGAAGGTGCTTGCAGAGGGCGCTCATACGATCAGCTGATCGGTATAATCGATACGATTTACCAGCATACAAATTGGTAAATTTTCTATGTAGAACGATCGAATTCGTCGACACTGTGGAAAAATTGATTATTGTCATGAATTCTTATCACGATATGCTGTAGGTGAAAGTTGTAATTTCAGTAATGTTTTTTATCACGCAGACAAATGTAAAATAGTGTTATTTCGTAGGGATAGGGATTCAAGTGGGAGAAAAAAGTATAACTACTCGTTTTCAATCAGAATTTTCATGTAAAAAAGAAAACATGAGAATTTTCATTCATCCGATACCCAATTTGAACCGTTTGATTAGTAAGTTTAACACAAGAGATTGGATTCCGAATCCTGTATTCTGATTGGTCGAGAATCAATGTATGTTAGATCAATCCTCGGCCGTTTCAAAAGATTCTTCTGAAGAATGTGTTTTCGACTTATCCCAACCACAACATTGAACAATGATGAATTCATTCGAATTCACCCCTTTTACATCATTCGATGATTATAAAGGGTTTATCGAACGTTAATAACTTACTTCAACTTGCAGAATCCATCAACTTTGACGAAAATACAAGGTGTGACATCATATACGACCCAATCATTGCACTTTATTGACTTTGTAATCACATACGGTTTGTTTAGCTCAAATCAACCATTCGTGATACGAATCAACCAATCAGGTGACAGCTCGAAACAGTTTCATTCAAAGCACATATGACTCGAAAGGGCATATTGTTATTTCAAATGAAAAAAGAATTGTCTTTGAAGATTAACCAAATCCGTCCTTTTTAGGACGAATACATTTTCCAAACGTAGAAACGCGCTCGAACTTGCACACAATTTGAATTAGATTTTGATTTAAACATGAATGATCTTGAGTGATCTCAAGTAAGTTATTAACGTTCGATAAACCCTTTATAATCATCGAATGATGTAAAAGGGGTGAATTCGAATGAATTCATCATTGTTCAATGTTGTGGTTGGGATAAGTCGAAAACACATTCTTCAGAAGAATCATTTGAAACGGCCGAGGATTGATCTAACATACATTGATTCTCGACCAATCAGAATACAGGATTCGGAATCCAATCTCTTGTGTTAAACTTACTAATCAAACGGTTCAAATTGGGTATCGGATGAATGAAAATTCTCATGTTTTCTTTTTTACATGAAAATTCTGATTGAAAACGAGTAGTTATACTTTTTTCTCCCACTTGAATCCCTATCCCTACGAAATAACACTATTTTACATTTGTCTGCGTAATAAAAACCATTACTGAAATTACAACTTTCACCTACAGCATATCGTGATAAGAATTCATGACAATAATCAATTTTTCCACAGTGTCGATGAATTCAATCGTTCTACATATAAAAGTTACGAATCTGTATGTTGGTAAATCGTATCGATTATACCGATCAGCTGATCGTATGAGCGCCCTCTGCAAGCACCTTCCTCTCTTGTTCTGTTATGACGCTCCTGAATCACCGATGGATCCACCTCATAATTAGTCAACTTTAATTAATTATATCTCGGAAATTATGCGTCGGAGAGCATTATGATCAAAGCCCCTTAAGTACGACGAATTTGACCCGGTTGGTCAAATCCCTTAGAGCAGAAGTAATTCCTGACAAACGTCGCTCTATACGCTTTTCCGCGGCAGGAAGTTTATTCAAACTTCACAGACCGAGAGAGGTGAAAAACATCTTAACATATTTCTTCCAAGATGTTCCCATCGAGATATTCATCTGCCCGAAAGAAATTATGATACCACCCCCGGAGGCTCGTAGCAAAATCATCAATGAATACCACGCAAGTCTTTTTGGGGGTCACAAAGGCGTTTTGAAAACATATAATCGTATGAGACATCGTTTTTTCTGAAAGAACATGCACGAAGAAATCAGCAACTACATTCGAGCATGTAAAAGCTGTCGAGAACAAAAGTTGGTCCGAATTAAAACAAAGGAACCAATGTTCATCACAGTGTTACGACTAGAGCGAGATTTATCGACCGAGCTTGTCGCAACCTTTCTTCAATTCACGAGGAAAGGAAGATGCATCGTTCCCTGGTGGTAAGACCGGTGCTGTTATCAAGAAATCTGTATCCTGGGGAAAATCAACGGAAGCAGTATTGGGTTTAATGATCAAGTATAATTTCCTTTTCGTGAGTTCACACATACATGCTATTCAAAAAGGCAAATGATATAAAAAAAGGAATACATAGTGAATATATATATATATATATATATATTGATATATCGCTCGCGACGGGATGGGACTGAAGGAAGAAAGAGGGAAAAGGGTAGAAGAGAAGCACCCTCTAGGGTAAAGAGTGGTACTTACCAGCAGAAGTTATTCCGTAGAGCAAGTTGACGGTCCGAAATATCCAAATGGTGGTTGCTGGAGACACACTCAACTTCACTGTTTCAGGAGATTTTGAGATTTCGGAGAAACGCGTACTACTCAAAAGGAGAGGAAAAAGAAGAAGAAAGAATGATAACAACACGCACGAAACGCACTCTCTCTATCTCCCTGAAAAGAGTCCCGGGGACCACATCGGCCACGATACACCAAAAGAAAAATCTCTTGGGTCTCATCCATCCCATCAGCGGAAGGACCCCGAATTCTTCGAGGGAATTCATCCCTTCATGGCTTAGGGAACGGATGAAAGGGCAATTTTCTTTTTTGTTTATACAGGGGGAAACTGACCCCTGTCGAGACTTTACTGGTGATCGCAGCACATCAGCCCCAAAAATCTTTAGAGAGAGAGAGAGGAAGAGAGATTCAACACGCGAACTTACTTTTTCGAATCGCGGAGGTTTCAGGTCGGTGAAGTACTGATTTTTCAGCCGTTGTCGAGCGACGATCTCAGGGCCTGAAGGGGATGACAAAATCATGGAGGGGTTTGAAATGAGGAAGGTGGGAGTTAGATTTCGGAATTTGAAGAAATCCGGTGTTGGGTTTCGGCGCCGATGAGTCTCGCACGTGCCTTATCGCTGTCAAGGACAGATTTTTTTGCTGGCCTCAACATTGACAATGCACGTATGCGACCGGCCAAGAACAATATAGGATATTCATAAAGAAAGGAAATGAGGAAATATTATTTAAAATCAGGTATACTCACAGGGATAATCGTGTATGCATGAGACTCCAAGCAGCAATATGTGAGAGTGTACGGGTGAAGAAGAAAAATCTCTCTGCTTCGCACATATACAATGCATGGGCAGAGAGAGCAAAAAGGAATTTTAAAATAGCGGGAAAAAACGGGTGGTCAGGGGAAAGGCGGGCAAAAGTCTCGCAATCCGCCTCAAAACAATACTCTAAAAGTATTGTTCCGAGGTCGAAAATTGCGGGACGTGACAACAGACACCCCTTCACGCGCTTTCGATAAGGTCTCACTCGACTTGGTAGGACCTCTCCGTACCACCCCTAGCGGCAACAACTACATCTTAACAATGCAAGACCAGTTGACGAAGTATTGCATCGGTGTCCCAATTCCTAATGGACGAGCTCCCACTATAGCCGATGCATTCGCGCGATATTGTATCGCCACTTTCAGTTCACCCCGCTGCATTCTTACGGACAGAGGGAAAGCCTTCATAGGTAGCGTTCTCGCCCAGCTCGCGGAAATTTTCAATATCGAGCAAGTCGCAACCTCCGGATATCGACCACAATCCAATGGCTCGTTAGAACGCAGCCACTTAGTACTGATAGAATATTTAAAACACTACGTCAAGGATCAGAACGATTGGGATGCTTTGTTCCCATTCGCTATGTTTTCATATAATACTTCGGTCCATGAACCAACATCGTTCACCCCCTTCGAGCTGGTGTTCGGTTATGAAGCCCGAATGCCGAGTAAATATCCCCCACCGGAAGAACTAGAAACCTACAATTCCTACCTAACCGAACTAATACAACGTCTGAATGAAATCCAAGCTCTCGCCCGATCAAGTATCCTCGCTGCAAAACAGAAATCTAAAGGATATGACGATCGACAAGCACGTCACGTTGATTTTTACGTAGGACAATTGGTCTACGTAATGAAGGAACCACGTGTGGGAAGATTAGACAAACAATACGTAGGCCCTTGCAAAGTGTTAGACCTTACCGAGACCAAGAACGCCGTTCTCCAGGACGAACGCGGGGCCAGCATGCTCAAACATATCGACAAGTTAAACACCGCCTATGAACAAAAGAAATAATCGATTCACCAGTTATTAGGCAGACGAGTACAGTAAACACAAGGAACAGATAGCATTTCACTGACCTAACTCCCACATTCGACATTAAATTAAGGATAGAAACAATCATAAAGAGTGAAACAATGAAAAAAATAGTAAAGCACAATTATTAGGAAATCATTATATACACTGTAAAAAAAAATTTGCTTCTTAAATTCCATAGAAATGTATAAGGAGCAATTAACATATACAGTTTGTATGGAATTGTCAAAATTCTTTGGCTTTTCATGTGAAATTTTATGATATCTCATACAGAATTATGATTTTTCATGCATTTTTTTAATATGAATTTTCAAACATTTTGCATTAAATTTCACGAATTCATGATTGAACCTGATTTCAATTACAAGTTTCAGAATTCTCATATACAACTGGTATCGGAAATTTCAGAATATTTTCACAATGTACTTCAACAAAAGAGAGAATCAATATCCGAGAGTAGCCATCATTACGGCTAACAGAGAGGCGTATATGACACAATCCCAGCCCGCATGCATATAGATATATAAGTACATATAAGATTTCAGCAGCCATTAATACGGCTGTAGTTAATAGAAAAGAAATAACCATATCGAGTTGGAGAAAAAGAGAGTAAGAGATATAAGCACGGAGCGATAAAAAGAACAGGAGGAGAGTAGGTATCAGGTATCAATGCCAACCTACTCGACAATCATCATAATCACCAGCCGCTTATGCACACGTGCAACGAGCACTGTAGAAACCGAACTCATCACTCGCACCGAATAGAAACATCTGTGGAAACTGTCATGAACAACAATGGAAATATCTCTGCCACAGTTTTCCCCATCCACCAAAAATCAGAAAGCTTAAAATAAAATTCGAAGAGAACCCAACATGATACAAAATTATCAACGTCATACAATGAATTTCAGTAATATGTGTATTACAGGCATTGATATAGGACAACTACATTACACGAGCTATCGCCGTGTATTCCAGCTCCATCCATTCGTAGTTGTTGTCTCTCTCGCAACCGTACGGACCACGATGAAGCGTCTCCCCATTCACAAGCATACACGGTCACAGTACTCTGAACTTTGTCTTCTCAGTTAATTATGGAAACAACTTCCAAAAAGTATCCAGACCGGGAAAAGCATATGAGGTACACACGTGTACTTAAAACCCATCACCAAAAAGAGAGAAAAAAAAACCGGGTGTACTATATATCCTTGTTCATAGAAAAAAAAAACCCGGAGTGACCATTAACAGTACCATAGCACCGCCAAATTATCCAAATTTCATATTCTCACGACCCTACTATCGTCCTACATCAATTATTCATGTCAAACAGGCAACCCTATAAAAACCCCATAAGACCCCATGAATGACCCCATGACGGATTTCGCTCTATAACGCCTCCTAAATTGTCCCTAACTACTCGGAACGCATCAACTCCAACTTACACCATGGTCAAACCATGAAAAACCACCATAGAACCACGCGATAACCAAGCTTACGCGTTCGCAATGACCCACTCGCATCCTAGATCAATTTCCATACGTAATTGGTCAAACCCCATAGAAACCCCATAGGACCCCATGAATGAGCCCATGACGGATTCTGATTCCCCATTCACTCACAACCGTTGCCCACTTCACGGCAGACACAAAAACTCAAAAACGCACCAGGACCACCCAGCAAAATCCCCCATAGGACCACCCAAGGGTGAAAATTTCACATGTATGAGCATCAACCACTACCCTAGATTGATTCCCATAACAAAATTTTCAACACTACGGAAACAAAAAAAAAACCCATGGAAAACCTCACACAGCCGACATGGTGGATCCCGCCTTCACCCAAGCTCCTAATTCCTTCAGGGAATTTCCTCAGCCATCACTACGAGGGTGGATTGATAAGTTTCCGGCCTGACCAAGAAAAACAACGTTTTTAAGAATTTTTTTTTTTTATTTCTCAACATAATCTCCTCCAAAGCTGATACATTTCTCATAGCGGTGTTCTAGTCTAGTAATGCCATCTCTATAGACTGATTCGTCAAGCTCCTCAAAATACCCATTTACAGCTTCGACTACTTCTTCATTGTCCGCAAATCTCTTACCGCCAAGCCATTTTTTGAGGTTAGGAAACAGATAATTGTCACTCGGGGCTAGGTCTGGAGAGTAGGGAGGGTGCGGCATTAATTCAAACTTCAGATCGTTGATTTTAGCCATCGCAACGATTGACGTGTGCGCTGGTGCGTTATCGTGATGAAACAAGATTTTTTTCTTCGCCAGATGAGGTCGTTTAATTTTCACTTCGTGGCTCAAACGTTGCAATAAGTCTGCGTAGTATTGACCAGTGATAGTTTTACCCTTTTCAAGGTAATCAATGTATATAATACCTCTTGCATCCCAAAAAATAGTAGCCATAACCTTGTTCGCCGAAAAAATTGTTTTTGCCTTCTTTGGAGTTGGTTCCCCTGGTCCAATCCACTGTTTAGACTGTTCTTTGGTTTCAGGAGTGTAGTGGTGGACCCAAGTTTCGTCAACGGTTACGAATCGACGCAAAAATTCGCTTGGATTGCGCTTATACAACGCCAAATTGGCGGTAGAAATGTTCTTTCGAATCAATTTTTGGTCGACTGTTGACAAACGCGGCACCCGTCTTGCACAGAGCTTTTCCATATACAAATGTTGGTGCAAAATATTTTGTACACGTTCATATGACATCTTACAGGTCTCAGCTATCTCACGAACTTTCAATCTGCGATCTTTCAGCACTATTTGATGGATTTTTTCGATCATATCTGGAGTTGTGACCTCAATGGGGCGTCCTGAGCGAGGCTCATCAGAGGTGCTCACACGACCCTTTTTAAACTCGGAAACCCACTGCTTAACGGTTGAATATGATGGGGAGGATGTCCCCAGTGTTGAGTCCATCTCTTCTTTAATTTCCTTCGGCGTTAACCCCTTCAAATAAAAGTATTTGATGACAGCACGATTTTCCAGCTTTTCCATTTTCACGAAAAACACAGAGGCGTCTTGGTCAGCGTGCTCTCAAAACTAAACTAACATGGCGATCGGACTGAAACTATAGCTACAAGCTATCTAAGGATGGTACTATAGAACGCCACCTCAAGGTAAGCCTAGTGGCGCCATCTCTTGATCAGGCCGGAAACTTATCAATCCACCCTCGTATTATCCCGAACCATTGCATGTTTTCCAATGAGGTCGTACCATGATCACCATAGAATCCATATAGGCCTCCTGTATAATTCCTAAATAACTCCGAACCCGAAATTATTTCGTATGGAAGGAAATCCTTCTGTCAGCTAGAACCTACGAAAGATATGGGAAACATCTCGCCTCCTTTGGGTCAAATGAGCACATGCTCGACTCATTTTTTTCCCGGGAATTATCCCAAACTTAAAACTCGAATGAAAAAGAAAAGAGGGAACGGAACAACAACGAGAATCAACGAGATAATTTGCAGTAATGATAATCCCTATGTTGAATCACTCGTACAGATATATACAGGGTGATTCAAAATTCCCGCACTCTTTTTTGGGAGTAGATTCCTGATGAAATTCTAAAACGATTTGTCCTTCTGCACAATGCTCTCCGACGCATAATTTCCGAGATATAATTAATTAAAGTTGACTAATTATGAGGTGGATCCATCAGTCATTCAGGAGCGTCATAACAGAACAAGAGAGGAAGGTGCTTGCAGAGGGCGCTCATACGATCAGCTGATCGGTATAATCGATACGATTTACCAGCATACAAATTGGTAAATTTTCTATGTAGAACGATCGAATTCGTCGACACTGTGGAAAAATTGATTATTGTCATGAATTCTTATCACGATATGCTGTAGGTGAAAGTTGTAATTTCAGTCATGATTTTTATTACGCAGACAAATGTAAAATAGTGTTATTTCGTAGAGATAGGGATTCAAGTGGGAGAAACAAGTATAATCACTCGTTTTCAATCAGAATTCTCATGTACAAAAGAAAACATGAGAATTTTCATTCATCCGATACCCAATTTGAACGGTTTGATTAGTAAGTTTAACACAAGAGATTGGATTCCGAATCCTATATTCTGATTGGTCGAGAAGAAAGTATAAGTCGCAGGAAACTTCATGTGACAAACTACTTGTTCCCTAGTGTATGGCCTGACTTTCTGGAAACTCTCAGCTTGATTGGGATATTTCTCTGCAAAATACAGCAATTTGTTCATAAACGCGTAACCTATATTCTTGATGGTATCCCCGCTAAAAATGCCGGAAGTGTTCGGAAAGATTCGGAAAGAAACCGGGACAAAAACCGCCACCAGACGGGAAGAAACGGATGTTTTTCCCCGTTTCGTGGCGGTTTGTGTCCCGGTTTCTCTCCGAACACTTCCGTCATTTTTAGCAGGGATGTATACAGTTTGCGAGTTGAGATGATACGAGCGTTTTTTGGGACCCCTCTTTCTAACCAATGTTTTCTAATGGTAACGCTCGTATCCTCTCAAGTGGATACGAGGTTATCATTCGAGTTCTCCTTTTCCCAACCGAATTACTCGAAACTGAATTCATGAAAAAGTCTGAAATTTTCAGGAATAATTGTTCGAGATTTTATGATATCCCTATAGAGCCGGAATTTGAAAGAAATTTTGTTTCTGAAATTCCAAATTCGGGCTCTATAGGGACGTGAATAAAATCTCGGAGAATTATTCCTGAAAATTTCAGTTTATTTGGATGAATTCAGTTTCGAGTAATTTGGTCGGAGAAAAACGTGCTCGGATGGTAACCTCGTATACTCCTAAATATGAGACTGTATGAAACATTATGTTCACTCGATTTCTCAACGTAGGTTTATGCTTCTTGGGTCGGAGAATCAAATATTGAACTATTTTTTCCCAATTCATGCCCGATTCCTATTTATGAACAATTCGGCGATTGAATAATTGTGATTATTATATTGTTGACATAACTGAAAATCGGGCATGAATTTTTCAAAAGTAGTGCGATATTTAGATTTTCCGACCCAAAAAGCATAAACCTATGTGGAGGAATCGAGTGGACATAAACCCAGTAAAAAATCTGAAATAGAAAAGAATTAGAAAGGATAAGAAATCCTATTCTTTTTAATTCTTTCCAATTCGAATTTTGTAACAAAGGAATAGAAAAGAATAGGAATATTTGGATTTTGATCCTGTTTACGGAATGTAGTTGGCACTCTGTATTAAATTCTTGCAGCAGAATTGAAAATTTTGAAATCAAAACTGTTCAGGACATTCCGAATTCTCAAAGTTATTAGATATGCTCTCCCATTTTTCTCAGGAATGGATGAATTGAAGAGAGAATGAGAAGACCCACATTTCCTCAACAACTCGAGGAACATGCAGATATTCATTATTTTTCATTTAAATCATTCGTGTTCGAGAAAAATGGGGGTAAAAATTTGAGATCTAATAACATTCCTAGGGGTTTCGGAATGCCCTCAACGACATTCATTCATAACATAGGAGTTGTATTCTGAATTTGAAATTAGAAAAATTGAAATGGAATCACAGATTCGGAAGGAAATTCCACAGTGAAATGGGAGAGAGTAGGGAAGAGGACCATTTGTTTGAAATGAGTTCTGTGACTTCAAAATTCGAATTCAGTTTCTTAAATCTCAATTCTCTTCTATTCTTTCCAATCACAAATTTTTTGCCGGGATGTTTCATACGACCTCTCATATTTTACCTACAAACTATGTAGGAATCATGAAGAATGTGGGTTACGCGCTAAACGAATCGCTCTATTTTGCAAAGTGATACATGCAGAAAAAGAGATATTAATGAGTATAAGAAGTCGAATACTGGGTACCACCGTGTTTATTGAATACACGGAAAAAAAATATTGTCATCATGACAATACTGGTTAGCTGTCATGACTATCCAACGTGCAAGGATGCCGGTATAGCTGTCATAACTAAACGGATCATTCTAGGAACGACATAGATTGCTATCGCTGCCATCCGTATCGATACTACAACGATGCAGTGTTGCCAGTACAGTCATTCTTTCCTAACCTTACTTCAGATCGTCATGATAACCACATTTTTTGTTCCGTGTATGAGGATGAGCATATAGATCATATTTTTTTTCCACTTATTTTATTACCCACACTAAAAAAAAAAGTATGGTTCTTGCAACGATCCAAAAGTATTTCAATTATAGCTAACTTCGCACATAGTCAGAGTAACGATCCGTATAGTTTCATAACCTGAATATATGCTTATGACAACAATCCGTATAGTTAGGACAACTATATGGGTCGTCACTGTGACTATCTACGAAGTTAGCTATAATGAGAATACTTTTAGATCGTTATAGCAACCATACTTCTGTTTCAGTGCACTATAATCTGGTGTAAGGGGTGAGATCCAGTTAAAAGCATGGAAAAATGAGTATCCCTAATTATTCTTTTTTTCACAATAATGAGGTTATTTTATAAAACTGATTACACAAAGTTTTCATATTATGTTTCAACTTGACTTCCAAAAAATTAGGAAAAACAATTAATTATTCATAAAAACATCGCCATCGTTTTTTGGACCCCCTTCCGCAGGTAGTACTGCGGTGACCATCAGAACATCTCACTGAATCATTTAAAATCCATAAAACAAATCAAAACCATTGGTTTAATAATTCATCCAGTCTTTAATCGAGGCTTCTCATTTTTTTCTGAATATTAACAAAATTGCGGCTTTCAACAATTTACTCTCGAACTTTCGAGCAAAACAGCATTACTTCATTGTTGGAAAAAACTCGAAATTTCCAACAAAAATGGAAATCCTTCGATTAAGGACTAGTTCTTAGTACTATCAGTAAGCTCTGGAAATTTTATCAAAACCCTGGTGGAAATGGAAGCAGAAAGGAAGAGTAAACGAAACGTATGCTGGAACGTAACATAAACGTTGATGAAAAGTAAACGGAGCTTGAATGGAAGGGATACAAAGAGTATGTGAAGGGGGAATTGAAACAAAGGAAGCGTATGAAATTCCAAAAACCTGAATAAAAAAATTGAACCTCACAGCGAGAATCGAACCGGTGGCTTTCATTACGGCAGACGAGGGTCTTATCCACTAAGCCATGGATCGTCGTTGGTATCGACTGCGTAAAGATATTCTTTGAAATCAGAACAGATATGATTGGCATACGCTTAGTGTAACTTACTATTACGTTACATGAAGGGTGTGTGAAACGGGATCGGAAGGTCATGAAGCGTATGTGGAACGTATAATTTCATCACTTTATAGCAAGCGGTCTGCACACGCTTCAAGAAGAGGGAATTGTGAAACATTTCTCGCTTCATATGCGCTTTCTTCGCGCTTTGTGTATACGCTTCATTTTCACCAGGGAGGACGAAATGAATTGTCGTGTGAGCTTGTTTTTGTTCAGATGGAGTTTAGTACAACGAACGGGTGAAGTGCATTATTCCGAGGCGTATATGCTCTAGTAGAAAGTTGATCAGGCATTCCCTATGTCCAGCGAGGTCCTAATCAGGTGAGAATCCGGGAAACGTGAATAAGGAAAATCTTATCAGGCCCTTTTAAGGGGGTTATCCGATTGTCCCAATGAGATGCGAATGGGGATATAACACAGGACTACAATAGGGTCCGGATGGAATTCCATAAAAAAGAGCAAAGTTGGGAAAACCATAACGAAACCTGATGAGAACCTGATAGGAAATCAGGCATGGCTCGTGAGCCCCTGGTCTTTTCCCTTTCGAAATATCCACTGGGGTGTGCACGAAATATTCTGTTCTGGTGGGAGTGTACCTCTATCAAGCAGCAACCGATAACAGATTTTAGGTTTTATCCGTAGAAAATGAACGCAAGGGGATATTTCGCGGAAACTCGTCTAGGTTTCTTCGCATTGAAGAAGATGGAGCGCGGGAACCGTATAGTTCCGAGGCTGATGTGGAGACGGTGTGATTTCTTTGTGCTCACGCCCGCCTCTGTAAACTAGGAATCCTCGGGAGATTTTGGGTGTCTGGTTCGGAGAATGAAGGCAAGATCGTTTCTCGCGTGACTTCGGCTCTGTTTCCATGGAATCTGGTACATGAAGCGCGAGGAAAGGATTGATCCAAGACTCATATGAGGACTGGATATATTTGCCTGGTTCAAGCACACTCCTTCCGACAAGGAATCTTTGATAGAATTCTGGTATGCGGCTAAGAAAATCAGAGCAAGATGATTTTTCGAGTGAACACGTGTTTCTTCCCATGGGTTTGAGTGAGCGGAAATCGCACTGTTCGAGGCCGATATGAGGACGGGATATTTTTTTCTGACTCACCCCTGTCCCTGCCAACTGAGAATCGTCGAGAGATTTTGGGTCTTTGAGGAGAGAAACCAAGGCGAAATGATTCTTCCAGTGAACACGTGTTCGATTCTATGGGTTCAGTCAAACAATGGAGGAAACCGCACTGTTCCGAGGCGAGTATGAGGATGGAATATTTTTTTCTGACTTACCCTTGTCCCCACCAACTGGAAATCGTTGAGAGATTTCGGGTCTTCGACGCGGATAACCAAGGCCAGATCATGTTTTGAGTGTCGCATGTTTCTCTCCATAGGTTCAAGTAGAGCAAGAGCGGAAATCGCACTGTCCCAAAGCCGATATGAGGAAGGGAAATTTTTGTCTGACTCACCTTCGTCCCTGGCAACTAGGATTCGTTGAGAGATTTCGGGTTTTCGACGCGGAAAACCATGAACAATGATTCCTTCAGTGAACACGTGTGCGTTTCTGCGGGATTCAGTCAAAACAGGGCGGAAACCGCACTGACCCGAGGCGGATATAAGGATGAGATATCATCTCCTGGTCCAACTGTGTCCCTACCAACTGTGAAACGTTGAGAGATTCTGAGTCTTCAACGCGGAGAACCAAGGCAAAATGCTTCTTTCAGTGAACACGTGCTTGTTCCTATGGGGTTTGGTCAAAAGAGGGTGGAAGCCGCATCTCATTATTGTGGAAAAGAGAATCATCAGAGATACTCATTTTGCCATGCTTTCAACTGGATCTGACCTCTTACACCAGATTATAGTCCACTGGAAAAGAAGCATTGTTGCTATAACGATCTAAAAGTATTCTCATTATAGCTAACTTCGTAGATAGTCACAGTGACGACCCATATAGTTGTCCTAACTATACGGATTGTTGTCATAAGCATATATTCAGGTTATGAAACTATACAGATCGTTACTCTGACTATGTGCGAAGTTAGCTGTAATTGAAATACTTCTGGATCGTTACAAGAACCATACTTTTTTTTTCTAAGTGTGTAATAAAATAAGTCGAAAGTTATTAAAGACTATCATCTACATATCAAAGGGTATGATCTATATGCTCATCCTCATATTCAATAAACACGGTGGTATCTGGTATTCGACTTCACATACTCATTAATATCTCTTTTTCTCCATGTATCACTTTGCAGAATAGAGCGATTCGTTCAGCGCGTAACCTACATTCTTCATGATTCCTACATAGTTTGTAGGTAAAATATGAGAGGTTGTATAAAACATTCCGGCAAAAAATTTGTGATTGGGAAGAATAGAAGAGAATTGAGATTTAAGAAACTGAATTCGAATTTTGAAGTCACAGAACTCATTTCAAACAAATGGTCCTCTTCTCTACTCTCTTTCATTCCAGTGTGGAATTTTCTTCCAAATCTGTTATTCCATTTCAATTTTTCCAATTTCAAATTCAGAATACAACTCCTATGTTGTGAATGAATGTCGTTAAGGGCATTCCGAAACCCCTAGGAATGTTACTAGATCTCAAATTTTTACCCCCATTTTTCTCGAACACGAATGATTTAAATGAAAAATAATGAATAACTGCATGTTCCTCGAGTTGTTGAGGAAATGTGGGTCTTCTCATTCTCTCTTCAATTCATCCATTCCTGAGAAAAATGGGAGAGCATATCTAATAACTTTGAGAATTCGGAATGTCCTGAACAGTTTTGATTTCAAAATTTTCAATTCTGCTGCAAGAATTTAATACAGAGTGCCAACTACATTCCGTCAACAGGATCAAAATCCAAATATTCCTATTCTTTTCTATTCCTTTGTTACAAAATTCGAATTGGAGAGAATTAAAGAATAGGATTTCTTATCCTTTCTAATTCTCTTCTATTTCAGATTTTTTACTGGGATTATGTCCACTCGATCCCTCCACATAGGTTCATGCTTTTTGGGTCGGAGAATCTAAATATCGCACTACTTTTGTAAAATTCATGCCCGATTCTTAGTTATGTAAACAATATAATAATCGCAATTATTCAATCGCCGAATTGTTCATAAATAGGAATCGGGCATGAATTGGGAAAAAATAGTTCAATATTTGATTCTCCGGCCAAAAAGCATAAACCTACATTGAGAAATCGAGTGAACATAATCTTTCATACAGTCTCATATTTAGGAGTATACGAGGTTACCATCCGAGCACGTTTTTCTCCAACCAAATTACTCGAAACTGAATTCATCCAAATAAACTGAAATTTTCAGGAATAATTCTCCAAGATTTTATTCACGTCCCTATAGAGCCCGAATTTGGAATTTCAGAAACAAAATTTTTTTCAAATTCCGGCTCTATAGAGACATCATAAAATCTCGGACAATTATTTCTAAAACTTTCAGACTTTTTCATGAATTCAGTTTCGAGTAATTTGGTTGGAAAAAGGAGAACTCGAATGATAACCTTGTATCCACTTGAGAGGATACGAGCGTTACCATGAGAAAACATTCACGAGTTTTCTTACAATTCTATGGGACTTCTTGGAGAATTTCAACGGAACTCGCAAATTCCTGACGAATCGAATTCTTTTTGAAACTCTTTAAAAACTTTTTGTATTTTAAAACAGTCCTGGAGAAGTTTTTTGACAGAATTCATTTGCGATTCTTGTGTGCTATGTTGTTTTATGTTGAGACACGTCGATCTTCAAAGCAAAAGGATTCCCAGTTTTCATTTTTTTTATTGAAGAAAATTTTGAGTACAGAAAAAAATTACGAAGAGAGACTTGAGTTGATTTTTCAAGACCCATCCCTTATTCAAAATGTCCAACAGAGCCAGACAAAACTCTGAATTGGACCGGTTTCGTCTGGTGTTGTCTAGTTTGTACATTGATGCTGAAATCGATGTACACGCCAGACACGATTCGACGGATCCTGTCAGATTCCGTTCAAAATCTTGTCCGTTTGTGTCTGGAATGGGACAAAAACCGACCAAGATCTGGGAACAAAAATTTTTCGTCTGGATATGTCGGACATTTTGAGTGGGGTCACCTAGTATTTTCGTTTTTCAAAATTCCACTTTTTATTTTGACGTTGAAAATTATAGCTTGGACAATATTTTTTCGCGTTTGCGAGCGCTCGGCGGGTTATTGAATCCGAGCCTTCAGTTATACAATAATTAAAAATTAAATGTATGTACTCATCATTCGATTCTCCTCGTGAAAAGCATTTCCCTCTTATTCCTCATCTCGTATACATCACCTGAAAGACGCAGTCGATAAATGTTTTGGTATCAACACAATGATCGAGTAAGTTTCCTCAATGCCGCTCAGCACGGCGCCACCGTACAGTCATCTACTTTCCGTTTCATGCATGCCAATATTCCTGTCTGTTGTGAGTAGACAATCGTGTGAGAACCTCTGCTCCGTTCCCCTACTGGATCTTCGTAGCGCTCGCCGTGAGAGAGTGGGGGTACCATGCCTCCCGTCGTATAGCGATACAAGGGACGAGCGACGAGAGTTGGATCTCGTAGTTGAACCGCTCAGCCGCAAATTCGGTTCGAAAACCGGTTCAAACTTCATCCACATGTATATTGATTTCATATTCGATTGACACCTCGATATTTCAGTTGAGGGACTTTTAATATACCTGGTCATTCTACTAGTACATAGACATTTACTGGTTCCGCTACCCTACTCCGAATTCATGGAAACGATATGAGAAAAAACAATCATATTTCTCACATTTTGTCCATGAATTGGGACAGCGAGAAATTATGAAGAATTATGACAACAATTTTCGTCAAGGAACTCCTGCGCTGTGACTTTCAAAGTATCAGCCGACGGTCTTTCCACCGGGATACAGCCAGCTGACGTATATATTTATCCATAGTTGCATATAAGCTACCATCAGGTAAATTTTCAATTGAGAGGAAATCACTAAAAGTATAAATTTTTTTTTCGTGTTCGAGTGATCAGCTGACGTGTAATACACCGTGTTATAGTCAGCTGATTGTGTTCTTCCTTCGAGATATTAGGTTAGCGACAATTCAACATGTTTTCAAGTGGGAGGAAATGACTGAATATATTTTTTTTTCTTCATGCGTGGGAGGCTACCGCCGCTCATCCCCCCCACGGAGCCGCAGCTGACGTTCACGAAACTTCATAATACAACTTTCTGAAGCATTTCACTAATTATCGTTCGGGAGGAAATCATTGACCAAATTTTTACCTGGCTCCCGGACTATAAAAACCATCGAATTAAACTTTTAAAAGAATTGATCAATTTAATTCCTAAAAAATTCCCCTGTGCACCATTTATACACTCTTCAATTTAAGAATTATGTCTTGATTGATATACAGAAGCTAATTCTCACTTCAAATACCATTTATATCTTTATATCACTCAATACCCAATCTGGTGTAAGAAAATGACACTGATGATGCTCGAGCTAAATCGAAGATCGTACGTTCTTACTGCATTCGAAAAACATCCAAATAAAGTAGTTCTCATTAAATTTGTTATTACCACTGTATTTTGGGGTTTCGATTAAGATGATTATCGGTTATATATAAGAAACAAATCCATCAATGTCTCACACTGAAAAAAATTTCACTGTACAAAGTCCCATCATTGTCAGTAATTTGCAGATGCTCTACTCATCTAACGGAATGTCAGTTTAATTTCATGAAAATAAAGAATTCATTAAGCGAAAATGTACCATCATATGGTACTAATATGCTGTCATGATGTCATTTTTTCCCATGAAGAATTCTTCATTTCCATAAAATTGAACTTATATTCTATTAATTCGGCAAAGTATCCTGAAATTACTGGCAATCATTGGACGTTTTACAGTGAAATTGTTCTCAGTGTATACTACTTTTAGAGCATCCAATTCCCTTCTTATTTTGGATTAGATTGATACTTATTTTGAACAGTGATACTAGATTCGAGACCGCTTTTACCCCCTGGTTAAAATATCTAAAAGAACCTAAAGATTTCTGAAGTAAATAGACTTTTCAAATTACTTATAGGAGCCCTTCCGACTACTTCCGAACCAAGATTTGACACATGTAGGGAGTTTCAAATCACTTGAGATTTTGTTCCGCATCACAGTTGATTCCGCCGACTTCCGCAATTCAGATGAAAAGAGTTTAGGTTCACTTACATATTACCTGAAGTACATTACAGATTCCGTTCACTTAGAAAAAAGTGGAAGAAAACTATGTCAGTGCTTTTCCACTCTATTCCCGCACCAGTGAGCTTAGGAACAGTTACGAATGGTATGCACATAATGGCTTCAAATTACTTGGGCGCACTTTGGGTGCCGATCTACTTCCGCTTACTTATGAAAAATCGGGAACGAAATTTTGACAAATGTTTCCGCATCTTGTCACTAGATCGACTGCCGCGAGTTCACGTTAAAACCTAAACAAAATACTTCCATGCATTTCAAATCTATTTCCGCGCCTATCATTTTGGGAACAGTTACGAATAGTATACACATAATGACTCCAAATTACTTGGGGGTATTTTGGGTTTTGGTGTACTTTGGTCTACTTACGGAAAATCGGAAAGAAAACTTTGATGAATGTTACCGCATCTTGTCACTCGATCCACTTCTGTGCGTTTACGTTAGAATCTAAACAAAATACTTCCGTAAATTTCAACTCTATTTCCGCACCAATGAGTTCAGGAACAGTTACGAATGGTATACACATAATGACTTCAAACTACTTGGGGGTATTTTGGGTTTTGGTGTACTTCGGTTTACTTGCAAAAAATCGAAAATAAAACTTTGACACATGATTCCGCATTTTTTCACTTGATCCACTTCCGCGAGTTTACGTTGAAACCTAAACAAAATACTTCCATGCATTTCAAATCTATTTCCGCGCCTATCATTTTGGGAACAGTTACGAATAGTATACGCATAATGAATTCAAATTATTTTGGAACAGTTTATGTTTTGCTGCACTTCGTTCGATTTACTTATTGCGAAAAATCGGAAACAAAACTTGGATAAATGTTTCCGCGTCTCGCAGAAGTTGATCAAATCACACGACGCGTGAACATTTATGAAAATTCTATTTCCGATTTTTCATAAGTAAACCTAAACAGATTATAACCCAAGATATATACCTAAGTCATTGGAAATCATTTATGCGGATATAAAAGTCAATTGCTCTAAAGCATGTTCTTTCGGAAGTTGATCGGAAATAATTGGGAACAGTTTTTTTTAGGCCTGAACGGAATCTCGCAGAAGTTGATTAGGTCATACGACGCGTGAACATTCGTGAACATTTTATTTATGATTTTTCATAAGTAAACCTGAACAGATTATAACCCAAGATATGTACCTAAGTCATTGGAAATCATTTAAGCGGACATAAAAGTCAATTGCTCTAAAGCATGTTCCTCCGGAAGTAGATCGAAAATGAATGAAAACACTTTTCTTAGGTCTACGTGGGAACAGTGATGCCAGATTCGAGACCGAGACCGTATTAACTCACCCCATTGACCGCTTCCCCTTTCTCCCACCATGCGGAATAAGTCGGGCGACCGAGAGAGTGATAGTTACCCTTTCTCTGTCGCTCACCCGACTTATTCCGCATGGTGGGAGAAAGGGGAAGCGGTAGATGGAGAGGGTAAAAGCGGTATCGGTCTCGAATCTGGCATCACTGCGTGGGAATGCACGGAAACCCAATCACGCATGCGTAATTAAATCCTTGAACAGCTGTACAGTATCTTTGGCAAGATACGTCTTCAGAGTACCGTGTTAGGATAGCTTAGAGGTTAGGTAGGTTCCGTGATATTTCGAATCCCCATTAGGTAGGAATAAATTTCTAAAGTCATATGCGGAATTAGAGGAGATCGTGAATTCACGGAATGTTCTGAATGTTGAAATAAGTTGGAAAAAAATTTTTATTGTATTTCTATTCCATTTTTTTCAGAGAATTGAATGTTAAGTTTGAAATCAATTTATTCCCAAAATGCGGAACTGAACCTAAAACATCCAGTGTTTGAATTGCGGAAGTATGATGAAATAATTTGTTTCATAAAAACTAGAATTTGTCATGAGTAAGTCGATGAATGAAATATGGAAACAATACTAAAGTCATTGTTTGCGTTTATTCGGACATGATATGTAATTAATGTTTAGGTGTACTTCCGGAATTACCGAGACAAAAACACATAGTAGATCGGAAGTAGTCCTAAAGAGAATTTGTTTAGGTTTGTTTAGTTTTTTTGACCAAGGACCCTCTCCATCGACCGCTTCCCCTTTCTCGCACCATGCGGAATAAGTCGGGCGAGCGAGAGAGTGATAGTCACTCTTTCTCTGTCGCTCGCGCGACTTATCCCGCATGGTGGGAGGAAGGGGAGGGTCGGTGCCGAATCAACGAAAAACCAAATCAACGAAAAAAAATTTACTAGCAGTATGAAGTTGTCATTTTGTTGCAGTATGAAATGAAATTAGTCATAGATCATTGATTAAATTAAACGAAAATTCTTTATGTTAACCTATTCACTGCACCCGTTTATTACAGTAGACACGTAATTCATCATTCTAATAAAATTATTAATGATCTTCCTAATCGATCGGTACAATCAAACTGTTTCAAACGTCTGTAGAGAACGAAAATCGGTTTGTTGTTATCATAAACATAACCATACCATAATCATAAACATAACAAAGGGAAATTAAGTTTACCGTGGGGTTGTGTTAACAAATCAATGTTTTTTACTTTTCGTTTAATTTAATCAATGATCTATGACTAATTTCATTTCATACTGCAACAAAATGACAACTTCATACTGCTAGTAAATTTTTTTTCGTTGATTTGGTTTTTCGTTGATTCGGCACCGACCCGAAGGGGAAGCGGTTAATGGGGTGAGTAAAAACGGTCTCGAATCACTGATTTTGAATATCCCTCTTCTCGTGGATTCTGCTCTCAAAAATATTCGTGAGTAATTGGCGGCACAGATAATGACCGATGGCACCAATGGTTTTAAATGGGTTTGAGATTCATCGTATTTTTAGAACTTCTGAACTGGAAGTCACATTAATTTTTTTTATCAGAATTCGTATAACCTACTAAATGAAATATCTACAATTCACCAAGTGTATCAATACAGCGAGACCATACATAATTTACGTACATACTACACAATGAAAAATTTTGTGTCACAGGAGGTCCGCTCGTAGTTTGTGTTGAAAACAACATATCAAATTCTGAAATTCAGAGATTTTCAGTGTAAATTCAACATTTTTGTGTTGATTTGATACATTTTTTGTGTTAATATTTAACATAAATTGCGAGTGGACCTCCTGGAACAAACACGTGTTTCAAAAATACACAACATTTTTCACTGTGTATGTAGGAAAAATGGTCTTGTGATTATTCGTTCACATACGTATGATTTCCACAAGGTTGTTGTTCTGTATGATGCATAATTCTATAGTATCTTATTTTTCCACAAAGGTGAAAACTTGGGTTGAATCAACGTATTTCAGGAGAAATAATGATATTGAAAAATTCAGTTAATAACGGAAAATAATGTACACTCATATACATACAGTTTTTATAGTTTCCGGAATTAAATACTCGTTTACTTCATAATTCACAGTAAATGTATAAAAACTATATGTGTCTCTAAAAATGTTCTCAAATTTTGTCAAATGAATACATCTGTTACTGTCCTGTTATTTACTATTTTCTGCGGGCAATTTTCTGCAAATTTCAGCTCGTGATGTATTTTACTTTCGGTAGACACCAGTGAGCTCGAAGTACGAATGGCCCGAAAAGCACTTGACCCAAATTGCAATGTCCTGAACGTTCAATATCCCGAAACTCACTGAGTGGTCCATTCCTAGGGGATCTCTAGTGGGTTACTAGGAATCAACCAATCAGCGAATTCTGAAATATTGAACGTTCGGGACATTGAAATTCGGATCAACTGCCTTTTGGGCCATTTGTACTGCGGGCTTACTGGTGTCTACCTTACTTTCCTAACCCTGCTAGGGAATCTACTTTCTCGTAAATAATATCTCTCAACCTCTTTTAAATGTGCGGAAATGAGAGGAGAATACTAGGGGTTTGAATATTGATTGGTCGAACCAAACCACGTAAAACCTGAAGAGTGCGTATTTCAGTACGTTAAACAATTCAATGATCATTGCTAATGTGATTCAGGGGGCATAAACTCAAATAGACATTTTTTAGACTGATTACAGCGCCTCCAAGGGGAAGGGTACTTGAAATGAATTCTACATCAATGCACTAATACTATTTCAAAAACTTTTATGATTTGTTGAACATTTGTGTTAGTGTATCTATATGTGAGATTGGTTCGAGTACCCTTCCCCTTAGCGGCGCTGAAGTTCATTCTAAAAATTCTCGTATTGGGTTTATGCCCACTGATGTGATTCAAGTATTTGTTACCGATCATAATGGTAGACGAAACGTTGATGGTGGTATGAAGTCTATTACAGATATCCGAAAATCATCAATTACAACGTAATTGAAGATATTACCGTTAGAACTGTTACCGGACTTCCTTTCAACACTGTACTCAACGGAAACATGCTTGGAATGACTCAGGGAAGGGGTAAAGGGATGAACTCCCGTAGGCCATCAGGATCTTTTATTGAATTTCATGTTTTACGAACCGGACAATAATCGTTGAAATCACCTTTCGTTCAATACACCCGCTGCCATAACAGCTACTATTCATCCAGAAATACAGTATAAATTTAGCCCTCATTCATGAGTCCCGTACGTTTTAATTTTTTTGAGGAGCGCAAAGTTTTCTCAACCACGATCTAGCTTGCCGATCTCATACTAGTGGCTCGGCTCATAACTCGGATCGTCTAAAATTCTGTCAACTCGACTCGAAGGTCGGCTCTTGAAGAATTACTAAAATCGTCTCGAGGATCGGGTCGAAACTTCGAGCCATCCGAGCCGATCTTCGATCTAGATCGAAGATCGCGGCAACACTACCTCTAAGCTATCCTAACTTCCAATTACTTACCTAAATAACATGCTCTCACGAAGCGACGCACATAGGTAAGGATTTGCGCGCAATATATTTGTACGCTCACGAAGTGGCGCTCATGGATAAGCTTCCGCACGCAATCCTAGGGGGGAGCTTCGAAATGTTATCTGAGTAGGTACTTCTTAGGTTCAAATCTGTTTAGGTTTACTTATGAAAAATCGGAAATAGAATTTTGACAAATGTTCAAGGGGTCATGTGACCTAATCAACTTCCATAGACTTCTGTTCAAGCCTAAAAACACAGTTTCCATGTATTTCCGCAGGAATATACTTGGGCGTAGTTACGTTCACTGATCGTGTAGATGACTTCCAATTACTTAGGTACATCTTCGATTCGATTTTGTTTAAGTTAACTTATGAGAAATCGAAAATCAAATTTTGACAAATGTCCAAAGGGTCATGTGACCTAATCAACTTCCGTGGACTTCCATTCAACCTTACAAACACAGTTTCCATGTATTTCCGATCTATTCCCGCAGTAATATACTGGGGGTAGTTACGTTCACTGGCCGTGTAAATGACTTCCAATGACTCAGGTACATCTTAGGTTTCAACGTGTTTGGGTTTAAATATCAAGAATCGGAAATGGAATTTTGACAAATGTTTACAACGTTATGTGATCTGATCAACTTCCGCGGCCTTCCGTTCATGCCTAAAAACACAGTTTCCATGTACTTCCGATCTATGTCCACATTTGGGCGCAGTTACGTTTAGTGTTCGAGAAGATGATTCCAAATTAATTAGGGACATCATTGGTTTCAATCTACTCAGGTTCACTTATGTAAAATTGTAAAAAGGAATTGGAGGCCATCTACATGATAAGTAAACGTAACTACCCCCAAGTATATTACTGCGGGAATACAGCGGGAATACATGGAAACTGTGTTCTCAGGCCTGAACGGAAGTCCACGGAAGATGATCAGGTCACATGACACGTTGAATATTTGTCAAAATTCTATTTCCGATTTTTCATAAATAAACCTAAACAGGTTTGAACCTAAGTAATTGGAAGTCATCTAAGCGATCATTAAACTCAACTACCCTAAAATCTATTCGTGCGGAAATAAATCGGAAATGCATGAAAACAGTTTTCTTGCATCAACACGGAAATTAAAGGAATCATAGTGTAGTTCAAATCATGCGTGAGTAAACCTCAACTCTCTACGTGCGGATTGCGGAAGTCGGCGGAATCAATTATCACGTAGAAGAGAATCCCAAATCATCGGAAACTCTCTGCATGTGTAGAATCTTCGTTCAGTAGTATTCGGAAGAGATCCCAAATGATTTCCCTGGTAAAAAAAAACCAGATAGAAACCGGATAAAGATCGGATAGGACCTGGACTAGCCCCGGAACGGAATGGTATCCGGGTGCATATGGGTTTTACACGGAGAGGGTTTTCCGTTTCGGGTATGTATACGGGTCTATACGGGTGCAGTTCCGGGTTAATCCAGGTCCTATCCGGGAAAATTTTCGGAAATGCGTTTCGTGTTCGGGTCTATCTGGGTACTAGTCGGGAACTGCAAAGCTTGAAATGGATATGTATCAGGGATCATCCGGGAGTAATACGAAAATTTGTCACCGAAATTGATTAATAAGTTCCAATCGGGATCCCTGGTAAAAAAACCGGATAGAAACCGGATAAAGACCGGATAGGACCCGGACTAGCCCCGGAACGGAATGGTATCCAGGTGCATATGGGTTTTCTCCTCGTTTCGGATACACATATGGGTATATACGGGTGCAGTACCGGGACTCTGGAGTGGGAATCGGACATGTATCCGGGTTTATTCGGGTCCCATCTGGGAAAATTTTCGGGAATAGGTTTTGTATACGGGTGTATGCGGGTAGGAACCGGGAACTTTGAAGCTCAAGACGGAAACGTGTCCGGGTTCATCCGGGAGTGATACGGGAATGATTCACCGAAATTCATTTATAAGTCTCAATCGGGATCCGTTCCGGGTCTTTCCGGGTTCTATCTGGGGCAGTCTCAGACACATGGTTTTTTAAACAGGTCTATCCTGGTTGTGCCCGGGAACCTTGAAGCTCAAAACAAATACGTATCCGGGTTTATCTGGGAATTGATGACCGAAATTGATTTATAAGCTTCAATCGGGTTTCGTTCCGGGTTACACGGGTTCTATCTGGAACAGTTTCAGAAATATGGTTTTCTATACGAGTCCATCCGGATTGTGAACGGGAACTTTGAAGCTCACAGCGGATACGTATCCGGGTTCGTCCGGGAGTAATACGAGAATACATCTCCGGCACAACCCGAATAGACCAGTATAGAAAACCATCTTTCTGAAACCGCCCCAGGTAGAGCCCGGATACACCCGAAATAAATTCCGATTGATATTTATAAATGCATTCTGGTGAATTATTCCCGTATTACTCCCGGATACGTATCCATTTCGAGCTCCAAAGTTTCCAAGCCCAACCCGGATAGACCCGTATATACAACCATATTTCTGAAACTGTCCCAGATAGAAGCAGATAGACCCGGAACGGATCTCGGTTGAGACTTATGAGTGAATTTCGGGGAATCATTCCCGTATCATTCCCGGATGAACCCGAATACGTATACATCTTAAGCCTCAAAGTTCCCGACCACCACCCGTATACCCCCGTATCCAAAATCTATTCCCGAAAATTTTCCCAGATACATGTCCGATTCCCATTTCGCAGTCCCGATACTGCACCCGTATAGACCCGAAACGAACCTTTCCCGTATAATACCTGTATGCACCGGGACACCACTCCGTTCGGGTCCTATCTGGTCTTTATCCGGTTTTTCTCACCAGGGTATAATGAAAGACTCTGTAAGTGTTTTATCGTCATCTCGGAGATCTGCTGATGTGATAGAGGCTTTGTCTCTCACTCGCAGGACCCGAGTTCAATCCTCGCTGAGCGAACTTCCAACAATTCAATTGTAAGTTCATTTTCATCGGTAATTAGAATAAGAAAAATCGTCTGCAACGCATATAAAATCGAATTATCACAAAAAATTTTTTTTCTGCACAATAATAAAGATCGAAATTTTTTAGATGGATCCTAATAAGACCCGGATAGAACCCGATTAGGACCCGAATACAAGAACCCAATTGATTCCCGGATGAACCCGGATAAAGTTCCGACACCTATACGGGTCCTATACGGATCTCAACTCTAATTCGTGGGAAAATTTCCGACCGAGTCCCGGATAGTCCCGGACGAGACCAGGACACAAAAACCGGATAGGTCGCCGTATAGACCCGGATGAAGTTCCGATGCGTATTCGGGTTCTATTCGGGTCCTATCCGGTTTTATAAGCAGGGTTGAAAACATTTACTTCAAAAATATTCAAGTTTGTTTAGATATTTGAACCAGGGAAATAACTATTATTTGAATCATTTTAATTTGTCAAAAGACGGATAGAGATAAATGAGCTCATGTAAATAAAACTCTCATTGTTTTGGATCAAATTCCAACGATTTATATCATTCTTAAATTGTGACTAAATATCATTCAAACAGATATGGAGAATTCAATTAAGAAAGTTCTTGAAAATACTATAGATATCTCTAACATTCAGAAAATTCATCGAGTTCATCTATTAATTAAATGAAAGAAAATAATATACTCCAAGGAAAAATTTTACTTAGTCAGCGATTCTGAAAAATTTTCTTTCAGACAGCCCTCGCTGAATTAGAAACAACTTTACTATAACACTGTAAAACATCCCTGGTTAAACAATCCGATTGAATCCGATAAAAGAAAATTTTATCGGAATGAATTGAGTTTCTGCATCGGAAATTTCCCATTGATACCAATGAGATAATTTTTAACTGGATTTAATCGGCATTTCCCCTGGTGAAAAAATCCGATTAAATCCGATATAAAAAAAACTTATCGGAATGAATTGATTCCTGCATCGCGATTTTCTTATTGAATTTCATTGGTTGTGAACCCAATCAACGAACGGTTTATGAACATTATATACGCGCATTTTATATCAATTAAACAAACACATATATCATTTATTCAATCATTACGTATGACAAATTATTGCTGAAATAAATTCAAACGATCATTTATGTGTTATTAACATGGTGATCACCCATCCACCTTGTACCGCAGTTGTCGTTGCTTAACCTAGAAGATCGATCTGGAACACCCGCTCGCTCGATGCCGTGGTTCGCTTCCTATCGATGTGAACTAAATGACTGTCTCATGTCAGGGATGGGTGTCCTATAGTAATAAGATTCAATTGGTAATAGTCCATTGGACATATGAGGGATTGTATCGGTCTTAATGAGAGCATGGGAGTTCATTAATAATAAGAATCCCAATGAAGACCAAGAAAATATTTTCCAATTGGATTCAATCGGTATTTTATGATAGATGAAAAATTCCGATTGATATCAATGAAATATTGTGTAATTGGATTCACTTGGTATTTTATGATCAATGAAAATTCCGATTGACGCCAATACAATATTTTTCAATTGGATTGAATCGGTATGTTATTAATTATGAAGATTCTAATTGATACCAGTCAAAGATTTTTCAATGACATCCAATAGGTATTTTATCAATGATAAGAATTCCTATTGATACCAAGAAAATATTTTTCATTTGATTAAATCGAGATTTTATTGATTATTGAAATTTTGATTGATATCAGTGAAATATTTTTCAATGGAATTCAATGGGTATTTCATTGATCACAAAAATTCCAAATGATACCGAGAAAATATTTTCTAATTGGATTCAATGGGTATTTTATTAATCATAAAGATTTTAATTGATACCAGTGAAATATTTTTCAATGGCATCCAATAGGTATTTTATCAATAATAAAAATTCCAATTCGTACGGATACAATATTTTTCAATTTGATTTAATCGACATTTTATCGATCATTACAATTATAATTGGTACCAGCAGCATATTTTCCAATGGGATCCAATGGATATTCCATCATTGATAAAAATTCTGATTGATACCAATGAAATATTTTTTAATTGGATTCTCTTGGTATTCTGTGATTATAGTTTCCTATTCCAGCAACTTTCCCATTAGTTCCAATACATCGAGGTTACCAGGGATTCCGATAAGAACCAATGATCTGATGCAATGAAAGAAATTTCAAAACTGAATCGGTTATTGCCGGTACATACCTATAGGACTTTAGAATCTGTAAACTTGCCTATTATTTCCGATAAATTTGAATGTTGAAATAATCCAATTAAAACCCATTGATCAATGAAATCGATACATCCTTAAATGCAGTCAGAAATCTTCCATAAGAAACCCATTCATCATTCAATTTCACAAATTTTCCCATTAGTTCCAATAGATTGAAATTGTGGAAACTCCCGATAAAAACCGTTTGCCTGATGGAATGGAGAAAATTTCAATCATCCGATCAGATATCTCTTATACAGACCAATAGATTATGTGAAGTCTGATTAATTCCCATAAAATGCAGATTCTTTAATTGGTGAATCGCCGATTGAAACCTATAGAAAAGAGATTCCGATAAACTCTTATTGATTTTGAATCGGGGATTGAACTGTTCCGATTGATCCTATGCAGTCCGATTAATTCTGAATCGGTTTCTATCGGATCTTATCGGATTTTTTAACCAGGACTAATGCGGTGGAATAAAGTCTAAAATTGAATTGGACATTTCTCATTCAATGCTATTAAATATTCAATCCCGTAAATATTCCTTTTATTTCCCATAAATTGCGCTGAAAAAAACATTTCATCGAAAATCAATTATATTTTATTGTTAGGGTAACTGAATATCATAGTCAATATACGGCCAGATTGACAGTATAATCGTTGACTTGACACCATGATGGTTGATTCAACTGCATGTAGTTGAGGCAACAGTCAGATTCAGTTGGATATATCCAATCGTATTCTACTGTTGAATCAACTATAGTTGAAATATATATATATATCACCGTTGTCTGTACCCACCTTTTTTTTCAGTGTGGGATGATCGAATAATCCAATTGAAACCTCTTGACCAATAAAATAAACAAACTCAAATCGAATTGAATATTCTGGATAGAAACCCAGTAAGTCTTGAATTTTGTACAATTTTCCCATTGGTTCCGATAGACCGAAATCACCGAAAATTCTGATAAAAACCGATGATTTAATCCGCTGAAAGGAATTCTGAATTCGAATTGGATATTTCTCATTCAATCCTATTCAATTTTCAGATCCGTAAATGGTCCTATTATTCCCCGTGAATTCGGATAGTGGAATAATCCGATTAAAACCTACAGACCGATCAAATCTGTACGAACTCCAATCGAATTAGACATTCTTCATAAAAACCAATTGAATTTCCCATTACGTAACATTTACGATTGGTTCCAATAGCTTTAGGTCATGGGAATTCCCGATAAGAACCATTTGCCTCATGAAATGGAGGAATTTTCAAACTCTCAATCAGATGTTTCTCATACAAACCAATTGATCACTGAAAGTCATATTAATTCCAATAAAACAAATATTTTTCTATCGGTAAATCCTCGATTCAATCCTATATATACCACGTTCCAATTAATTCATATTCATCTTGAATCGGTAGTTGAACCTCTCCGATTGACCCTATTCATTCCGATTAATTTTGAATCGGTTTTTATCGGTTTCTATTGGACCTTTTAACCAGGGATACTTCTAACAAGTGCTCGCTGAGCCAGCAATTCTTCATGGTAAACATCCAAACTGTGCAAAAAACAATTTGCTAATCTCAGCAATATTCTTACCATATTCGCACAAACTTTTGCAGATATAATCTAATAACATTTAATAAATTTTCTCAAAAGTTCTTTAGATAATTTTTATGAACTCGACTCGATTATTGATTACATGGATTGTCGATATTGATTTGCTGAAGCAGGAAAACATTCTTCATGTTTACTGTCAATGTTTACTGTCATCTTGAAAAAAAAGAAACATGATCAATGTGTCGCTTACAATAAAATATATCTGCAGGGGTCTCGTTCGATTGGAAGAATCTGATGCATCGATTCTTATAGGAAATCGTCCAAGGAATTCAATGCTGTATAGCTCATTCCGGTACGCGGCCGTTCTCATGGAGTTTTCGTCGAGAGAGGGGGAGATTGTTGTCAATTTCCACAGACTTTGCATGAATTTCGTTATATAAAGACAAGTCGACGTCTGATTCTTGGGGTGAAATCTATGGATTCTTATGAGGAATTGTCTGCAGAATCCGGTGATACACGGCTCATTCCGGTACGCGGCCGTGCTCTTGATTTTTCACGCCAAAAGTCGTTGACTGGTATTTGACAGAATTATCAATACATATGCAAATTCTTCCATCGGCTGCAGGGTTCTCGTTCGATTGGAAGAATCTGATACATCGATTCTTATAGTAAATTTTCCGAAGAATCCAATGGTGTATGGCTCATTCCGGTACGCGGCTGTTTTCATGGAGTTTTCGTCGAGAGAAGGGGAGATTTTTGTCAATTTCCACAGAATTTGCATGAATTTCGTTATTTAAAGACAAGTCGACATCCGATTCTTGGGGTAAAATTTATGAATTCTCATGAGGAATTGTCTGCCGAATCCAGTGATATACGGCTCATTCCGGTACGCGGCCGTGTTCTTGATTTTTCACGTAACTGTACATATCTGTACGTAATATACGTAACTGTACGTATCTGTACATATGCAAATTCTTCCATCGACTGCAGGGTTCTCGTTCGATTGGAAGGACACTGTAAAAAAAAACTGGAAATTTACTGTGCAACTGGACTGGAAATTTCCAGTGCTAGTACTGGAATATGGATATTCCAGTACATGTACAGAGATTTTGTTGTTACGTTACTGAAAATTTACCAAGCATAACTGAAAATTCAGTCATTGTACTGGAATTTTCAAGTTTGAGATGATGTACTGAAATTTTGCCATGATTTCGCGAAAATTTTACCGGCTCGTACTACAATTTTATAGTTCTTGTGCACCAAAAAAAAATATTCCCTCAAAAAGGACTTGAGAAAAAATTTGGAATTTAGAGAAAAAAACCTAATCGTTGGTATACTGGAATTATACAGGTTTTTAACTGCAATTCTCAGGTTTTGTGATGGAATTTTCCAGTTACTATGCAATTGAATTATACAGGTTTTGGACTGCAATTTTCAGGTCGTGTGATGGAATTTTCCAGTTGCTATGCAACGGAATTTAATCACTGTTGCACTGAAATTTTCCACTTCTATTGGACTTCGTCATTTCTGGCAGGAAAAATTTCAAGTCTTTATATTAAAAATTTCCTGATTGAGATTTTGAATAATAATTGTAATTGTAGCCAATGAAATTGATATATGAGGTTTTTCCAAGACTTATCCTCTTGTGTTCTAGATATGAAGCATATGTAGTAACCCAAGCTGGCCTTCCAACATGTCGCGCTATAGCTCATCGGTTAGGTCTTAGGTTTCAGTTGGTAGGCAGGTAGAAAAGTGTGGGTTCAAATCCTGTTAGGTAGACATGAGTTTCTGTCCATCCAAATGAACGATCAAAAGTTTCTCAATCATCTTGGAACACAAGGACCCTGCAAAATCACTTTGCGTGAGCAATTTTTTTTCAATTTTCATGGATATTTTCAGCATTAATTTTCCAGTACATGTCCTGGAAAAGTCCAGCTCGTGTACTGAAAAATTCCAGTACCGAGGCTCAGAAAATTTCCAGTTTTGATGCGGGAATTCCATAACGTTTGCACTGAATTTTTGCAGTACAAATGTGCTGAAATTTTCCGGTACATGTACAGGTTAATGACTTCCAGTACATGTACTGGAATTTTCCGGTGAAATTTTTTTACAGTGCGGTACGCGGCCGTGTTCTTGATTTTTTGCGCCAAAAGTCGTTGACTGGTATTTGACGGAATTATCAATACATATGCAAATTCTTCCATCGGCTGCAGGGTTCTCGTTCGATTGGAAGGATGAGATGCATCAATTCTTATAGGAAATTGTCCAAGGAATCCAAAGGTGTATGGCTCATTCCGGTACGCAGCCGTTTTCATGGAGTTTTCGTCGAGAGTAGGCGAGATTTTTGTCAATTTCCACAGAATTTGCATGAATTTCGTTATTTGAAGACAAGTCGACGTCCGATTCTTGGAGTACAATCTGTAGATTTTGATGAGACTTTTGGCGTGAAAAGTCAAGAACACGGCCGCGTACCGGAATGAGCCGTATATCACTGGATTCTGCAGACAATTCCTCATAAGAATTCATAGATTTTACCCCAAGAATCGGACGTTGACTTGTCTTCAAATAACAAAATTCATGCAAATTCCGCGGAAATTGACAAAAATCTCCCCTTCTCTCGACGAAAACTCCATGAAAACGGCCGCGTACCGGAATGAGCCATCCACCATTGGATTCCTTGGAAAATTTACTATAAGAATTGATGCATCTCATCCACTGTAAAAAAATTTCACCGGAAAATTCCAGTACATGTACTGGAAGTCATTAACCTGTACATGTACCGGAAAATTTCAGCACATTTGTACTGCAAAAATTCAGTGCAAACGTTATGGAATTTCCGCATCAAAACTGGAAATTTTCTGAGCCTCGGTACTGGAATTTTTCAGTACACGAGCTGGACTTTTCCAGGACATGTACTGGAAAATTAATGCTGAAAATATCCATGAAAATTAAAAAAAAATTGCTCACGCAAAGTGATTTTGCAGGGTCCTTGTGTTCCAAGATGATTGAGAAACTTTTGATCGTTCATTTGGATGGACAGAAACTCATGTCTACCTAACAGGATTTGAACCCACACTTTTCTACCTGCCTACCAACTGAAACCTAAGACCTAACCGATGAGCTATAGCGCGACATGTTGGAAGGCCAGCTTGGGTTACTACATATGCTTCATATCTAGAACACAAGAGGATAAGTCTTGGAAAAACCTCATATATCAATTTCATTGGCTACAATTACAATTATTATTCAAAATCTCAATCAGGAAATTTTTAATATAAAGACTTGAAATTTTTCCTGCCAGAAATGACGAAGTCCAATAGAAGTGGAAAATTTCAGTGCAACAGTGATTAAATTCCGTTGCATAGCAACTGGAAAATTCCATCACACGACCTGAAAATTGCAGTCCAAAACCTGTATAATTCAATTGCATAGTAACTGGAAAATTCCATCACAAAACCTGAGAATTGCAGTTAAAAACCTGTATAATTCCAGTATACCAACGATTAGGTTTTTTTCTCTAAATTCCAAATTTTTTCTCAAGTCCTTTTTGAGGGAATATTTTTTTTTGGTGCACAAGAACTATAAAATTGTAGTACGAGCCGGTAAAATTTTCGCGAAATCATGGCAAAATTTCAGTACATCATCTCAAACTTGAAAATTCCAGTACAATGACTGAATTTTCAGTTATGCTTGGTAAATTTTCAGTAACGTAACAACAAAATCTCTGTACATGTACTGGAATATCCATATTCCAGTACTAGCACTGGAAATTTCCAGTCCAGTTGCACAGTAAATTTCCAGTTTTTTTTACAGTGCGGAATGAGCCGTATATCACTGGATTCTGCAGACAATTCCTCATAAGAATCCATAGATTTTACTCCAAGAATCGGACGTCGACTTGTCTTTAAATAACGAAATTCATGCAAATTCTGTGGAAATTCACAAAAATCTCCCCTTCTCTCGACGAAAACTCCATGAAAACGGCCGCGTACCAAAATGAATCATATACCATCGGATTCCTCAGACAAAATCCTATAAGAATTGATGCATTTTATCCTTCGAATCGGACGTCGTCTCATTAGTAGGTGATGAAATTCGTTAGAACCAATATATAACTCCTCGTTTCTCTGCAAAAAATCCTATGAAAACGACCTCGTATCGTGAAAAATCTTTCATTTTCGAATTCCTCGTCTCAAATACTACAAATTCATACCTTTAGATATCATCATTATCCCATTTTAGCATGTTTTTATGGAGAAAATATCCAAATAGTTCGGTCGTTTTGTTCAGGTACAGTCCCAGCCAAAACATAACCCCTGCGGCCGACAGTCCGCGGCTGACAGCTTCCACTTCATCATTGATTCCATTAGGATTTCGCCTATCGGTTACTATTGGTTTTTTCGCACAGGGTTCTTACAAGTCCTTCACAAACCAATTTTTGTGAAAATTTCATCATCAAAACTCACTACTAGTCAAGTGCTTACGGTAAAAATCTGCTTATAGTAGAAAATATGCAATTACAGTAGAAGAATACTACTTGAAAATGTACTTGAAGTTTGAGTCGTTTATAAAAACGAAATGAAAATTCAAACTTACAAAATCTGATAAATTATCGGTGTTTCGAATTAACTCCTTGGAAATGAAAACACGGTAGAATGTACCGCAAGATTTTGGGTCTTCATAGAGACCCAAAGCTGTTATAATAGCTGAGTATTTGATTATTCGATTGTGAATTCATTTCAATAAACGATTAAAACTTCTACAACATACTTTGAATAGCCATGTATTCACTACTCGAAATAGTTTTTTTTCGATGAAGGAATTCCTATTCAAAATATTTCATAAAATTTCGATGATAAATGAGAAATTGAATGGGATTTTCTGGAATATTTTTACCAGGGATATATTTTATTGTAAGCGACACATTGATCATGTTTCTTTTTTTTCAAGATGACAGTAAACATTGACAGTAAACATGAAGAATGTTTTCCTGCTTCAGCAAATCAATATCGACAATCCATGTAATCAATAATCGAGTCGAGTTCATAAAAATTATCTAAAGAACTTTTGAGAAAATTTATTAAATGTTATTAGATTTTTCCTGCCAGAAATGACGAAGTCCAATAGAAGTGGAAAATTTCAGTGCAACAGTGATTAAATTCCGTTGCATAGCAACTGGAAAATTCCATCACACGACCTGAAAATTGCAGTCCAAAACCTGTATAATTCAATTGCATAGTAACTGGAAAATTCCATCACAAAACCTGAGAATTGCAGTTAAAAACCTGTATAATTCCAGTATACCAACGATTAGGTTTTTTTCTCTAAATTCCAAATTTTTTCTCAAGTCCTTTTTGAGGGAATATTTTTTTTTGGTGCACAAGAACTATAAAATTGTAGTACGAGCCGGTAAAATTTCCGCGAAATCATGGCAAAATTTCAGTACATCATCTCAAACTTGAAAATTCCAGTACAATGACTGAATTTTCAGTTATGCTTGGTAAATTTTCAGTAACGTAACAACAAAATCTCTGTACATGTACTGGAATATCCATATTCCAGTACTAGCACTGGAAATTTCCAGTCCAGTTGCACAGTAAATTTCCAGTTTTTTTTTACAGTGTCCTTCCAATCGAACGAGAACCCTGCAGTCGATGGAAGAATTTGCATATGTACAGATACGTACAGTTACGTATATTACGTACAGATATGTACAGTTACGTGAAAAATCAAGAACACGGCCGCGTACCGGAATGAGCCGTATATCACTGGATTCGGCAGACAATTCCTCATGAGAATTCATAAATTTTACCCCAAGAATCGGATGTCGACTTGTCTTTAAATAACGAAATTCATGCAAATTCTGTGGAAATTGACAAAAATCTCCCCTTCTCTCGACGAAAACTCCATGAAAACAGCCGCGTACCGGAATGAGCCATACACCATTGGATTCTTCGGAAAATTTACTATAAGAATCGATGTATCAGATTCTTCCAATCGAACGAGAACCCTGCAGCCGATGGAAGAATTTGCATATGTATTGATAATTCTGTCAAATACCAGTCAACGACTTTTGGCGTGAAAAATCAAGAGCACGGCCGCGTACCGGAATGAGCCGTGTATCACCGGATTCTGCAGACAATTCCTCATAAGAATCCATAGATTTCACCCCAAGAATCAGACGTCGACTTGTCTTTATATAACGAAATTCATGCAAAGTCTGTGGAAATTGACAACAATCTCCCCCTCTCTCGACGAAAACTCCATGAGAACGGCCGCGTACCGGAATGAGCTATACAGCATTGAATTCCTTGGACGATTTCCTATAAGAATCGATGCATCAGATTCTTCCAATCGAACGAGACCCCTGCAGCCGATGGAAGAATTTGCATATGTATTGATAATTCCGTCAAATACCAGCCAACGACTTTTGGCGTGAAAAATCAAGAGCACGGCCGCGTACCGGAATGAGCCGTATATCACCGGATTCTGCAGACAATTCCTCATAAGAATCCATAGATTTTACCCCAAGAATCGGACGTCGACTTGTCTTTAAATAACGAAATTCATGCAAATTCTGTGGAAATTCACAAAAATCTCCCCTTCTCTCGACGAAAACTCCATGAAAACGGCCGCGTACCTAAATGAATCATATACCATCGGATTCCTCAGACAAAATCCTATAAGAATTGATGCATTTCATCCTCCGAATCGGACGTCGTCTCATCAGTAGGTGATGAAATTCGTTAGAACCAATATATAACTCCTCGTTTCTCTGCAAAAAATCCTATGAAAACGACCTCGTATCGTGACAAATCTTTCTCTTTCGAATTCCTCGTCTCAAATACTACAAATTCATATCTTGAAATATCATCATTATCTCATTTTAGCATGTTTTTATGGAGAAAATATCCAAATAGTTCGGTCGTTTTGTTCAGGTACAGTCCCAGCCAAAACATAACCCCTGCGGCCGACAGCTCGCGACCGACAGCTTCCACTTCATGAATCAATGATATCCTATCGGTTTCTATGCGGTTATTGTCACAGGACCCAAGGGTTTTCAATGAGATTCTAAGTGGAATCTGATGTTCCATGGGTTTCTATCAGCATGATCGGCAAAACCTGATTAATTCTGATAGAAATAAAATAGCCTATCGGTTTCCATGCGGTCATTGTCACAGTACCTATGGGAATCCATGGGAATCTATGGGACTTTTCGGACAGGGAACGTATCTTACAATCAAATTTCATCGGAAGGTAAGATTTATACGACAATTATAAGATTGTTACACTTGTAGGAAAAGACTAAACTTTTCAGAGTTCAACGAAATTTTGTTGAAATTCTCAAAACGTTCTGAATCAAACTCACAATGTTCGTAACATAGAACTACTTTGGTGAAATTCTTCGAGGATCCAAGAGTGTTAAGAGCATTCCGTAAAAGCGAGAGTTACTAGATTTTTCTACCCAAAATACTCAAAGACAATTGAATGAAATGGAAAAAATGAACCAGCTAGACCTTGTTCCATACAAATAGAAAGTCTGGCTGGTTGTTTTATTCCATGTTATTAAGACATTTTTGAGTATTTTGGGTAGAGAGATCTAGTAACCCTAGGGTCTACACGGAAAAAAGAAAACACTACTGGTTACTGTGAATGACAGCGATCGGTTGAAAAACAAATGAAAACACGCCTGGATAATGAGGATTAGCGCGATTACAGTGATGAGTATTGTAATAAAATGCCTCAACGCTGACTGGACAGTGATGAGGACTGGGGAACGCAGTACTGCATAGAATGAATTTGACTTTCAATGTATTTTTATGACTCACAGTAACCATTGCTGTTTTCTTTCTTCCGTGTACGGGATGTCCTTGAGGAGATACTAGCGCCGGCACATTAGCCAAATTTTTCGTGTAAGGTTTCTCCAAAATACTGTCATATTTTCAAAATATCGCTCTATACAGCATTTCTATAGACATTCAAGAAATACTGTATAGAGCGATATTTTGAAGATATATCAAGTATTGTGGCGAAATCTTATACGAAAGACTTGGGTAAAGTCCCGGCGCTAGTATCCCCTTAAGGAAGACTAGCGACGTGGCGGCAGCCAAATCGTTTGTGACAAACTACGGCCAAACGCTTCATTTTAATCAAAATATCGCTATGGGTAGAGTATCATAATAGCGAATGTGTCATAGTACCGAATGTTCATAAGACCGAATGTGCATAGTCCCGAATAAAAAAATATGAATTTCAAAATAAATAAAAAAATGGACCATTTCTGTCATAAAAAATTGATCGTTCTCACATGATATGCGTAAACGAATCATTTTTTATGACGGAAGTGGCGGATTTTTGGATTCATTTCAAAATTTATATTTTTTTATTCGGGACTATGCACATTCGGTACTATGAGCATTCGGGAATATGAACATTCGGTACTATGACACATTCGGTATTATGCACATTCGGTATTATGATGCTCTACCATCGCTATGTACAGCACTTCTTTGATTCAAATAGAAGTGCCCGGGAAAAAATGATCAGATCTGACCAGATCTAAATTTTGGTCAGATCCAAACAGATCTATTGAGATCTGAAAAAATGCGATTTTGGCTTGTGTTTGTCACAATGTATGTGCAAAATCAAATTCATATACAGACAGATATCACAAAATTTCTGACAATTGAACCACCAATTGCTCATTAAGATTTAATCTAACATTCAATTCAGATCTAACAAGATCTACTCAGATCCAACCAGATGTGCCAAGATCTGATCAGATCTACTGAGATCTGAACAGATCTAATCTGATCTTTTGAACCAGATCTAATCTGATCTTTTGAACCAGATCTGACCAAAAATCAGATCTACTCAGATCTATTTAGATCTGAATAGATCTAATGATTTTTTCCTGGGTATACAGAGCGATATTCTAATGAATATAACGTGTTTGGCCGTAGTTTGTTATAAAAACGATTTGGCTGCTGCCACGCCGCTAGTATCACCTTGAAGAATTATTTTTCAAGTAACCACAAGTGATCCTGATGCGATGTTTCGGAAGTATTTCGCATCCATCTATTACATAAGCGGTTGCAATACAAAATAATTGATTCAATAATCGAACCCTAATCGAAAGCACAAAATTTTGTACTTTTCTCTTTGTGCTTTGATTGTTGTTTTTTTTTTGTTTTTTCAATAAAAAAATGATACCTACCGAGATTGCGATACGATTTGATGGATTCAGGGTCATTGCAGTGAACTCTTGGATGCACCGAGCGAGCATTGTATACCTGTATCCTCTACTCTCTCTTCAATCTTCGTCTTTCTCTTTCTCTCATTCTTCTCCCCTTTCGGGTCTTTCTGTCTCATCGCTGCACACACACTCAAATATCCTAGGATCACATGCATGTGCACACGTATGTACATAAGACTCGGCACGCCTGTTGTTGCTGCGTAACTGTAATCTCAAACCCAGTCTTTCCACTCTACAATTTCCAACGAACTGGAGAACATTCAAAATTTCTTCGATTCTATCTTTAAAATTTCGCTACAGGCTAATATCAAAGCAAAAGGATCCGAAATAGCTGATAATGTAATATTAATGAATTCTCAATATCCAAAGATCGTTCAAATTGATGAATAATTGTCCCGAGAGTGATCAATATAGCGAAGGCGTTGGCATCGAGGTTATAGAACGAGAGAAGCCTGTATTGCGCATGTCACTTAACTCAGGGCGATCTCTTTCTGTCGTGGCATCTGGAGGTGAGTGGTTGTTCTGTGCTTTTCGCGAATCAAAAACTAATCCAACGTTATCCAATACTTTGATCAAGCATCGGTCGTCAGGTACTTGATATAACAATTGGTGAATATTCGTATTACAGTGTTGTGCAAAAGTTTTGTCAACTACCCAGTTATTTGTTGGTGAAATTGTTCAAAACTTGCGGTTTCTTACATCGCACACAACGAACGAACGCATGGGTATTTGCCGGTGGCTACTTTCCCCTCGACCACGCTTTCATTTCATTCTTTATTCATTCCAAAATTACTTTTTATTATCGCAGTTTCATCTTTATCGTACTCAGTTATATAACCGACAAGTGAATAATTAACGATTGAAAGTTAGATCGTGTTGAAGTATGTTGAAAAGCGTGATAGAAAAAAAACCGGATGCAGCAATGGCCGCCGCTTGTCACAAATGGAATTTCAGTTACATTGCATGCTTTTTCAACTTGTCGTTCTTTTAAACTTGTCAAAATGATCGGGAAACTCTTAGTTTCAACTCCTTTCGGTATCTTTGTTGCATTTCATATCAGTTAGAAGCTCGTATCTACGTAACATATTTCGAATGATTAGTTTCCATTATTAAAGATCTCCATCTATATAACGTCCGTGCGTTTATTGCCCCCTTCTGAACAAGAAAATTTCCATTTTATTACACATTCAACTGTTTCCAACTCTTCTATTCGTGTGTCGGATAAAAAAAATTGCCATGTTTGATGATTCAGAACATATTCGTGCTATGATGATTATCACTCATTCCATATTTCTATGGATAAATTTTACGAATTATAGTGCAATTTGACAGTGACCACGTGATTCAATTATTCAATTTTCACGTTTCTTTCTTTTGTTCAATTTCCGAAGATTGGTGCTAAAATCCTCAGTTGGATTCAAGTTCTTTTATTTTTTCGGATATGAACAAAATTTGGAAATTCTTCAAATTTTACATTTTTTTTCTTTCTGAAAATGAAAGACAATTTTATAAAATCATAACGTGGCGTACAAGGCGTCTGGAAAATCTTGATCTCATTGCCTCTTTCTTTTTTTCCTCTTTTTTTCTCACCATCTACAAAATGGCTGCCATTACTCCATTATCGAATATTCAAGAATACGCCACGTGGAAGGACGAATGAATTGCATGTTATTTATTGTAAATTAACATTAATTTTTCTACTCATTCTGCAATTACGGTTATAAATAGTTTTGGGAAATATAATTTATTGAATTTCATCGTACTTTTTGAGATTCGATCTCAATCTTGAACCTTAACCTTCAAATTTGTTTGGAAGTTAAACAGTATATTTCATATTCTAATTTAAATTAATCAGATTTTAATGAATAACAAATTGAAAATTTTTCTTATTTCAGTTTTAACCGGGCTAGTCTCATCAGAAATCAATCATGGGTAAAGAAAAGATTCACATTAACATTGTCGTCATTGGACACGTAGATTCTGGTAAATCTACAACTACCGGTCATTTGATCTACAAATGTGGTGGTATCGACAAACGTACCATTGAGAAATTCGAAAAGGAGGCCCAAGAAGTAAGTCCAACAGATTGAATCAAAATATAATTTCAACTCTCAAAAACTATAGATAGTACAATGATGAAACATTCTTATCTCATTCGCGGTTTCCACCGGAGAACTTCCGTTTAATGATGGCAGAGTATGTCTGAGTGCTTGGAGAAAAATTTTTTAATACTTTCAGTCAACGATGAAACGAAATTTAAATTGATAAATTCTCTTACAGATGGGTAAAGGTTCGTTCAAATATGCTTGGGTATTGGACAAATTGAAGGCAGAACGTGAACGTGGTATCACAATTGATATCGCTCTGTGGAAATTCGAAACATCCAAATATTATGTCACCATCATTGATGCTCCTGGACACAGAGATTTTATCAAGAACATGATTACTGGTACATCACAAGCTGATTGTGCTGTACTTATCGTAGCAGCTGGTACTGGAGAATTCGAAGCTGGTATCTCTAAGAATGGACAAACCCGTGAACATGCTCTCCTTGCGTTCACTCTTGGTGTCAAACAATTGATCGTCGGTGTTAACAAAATGGACTCCACCGAACCACCATACTCCGAAGCTAGATTCGAAGAAATTAAAAAAGAAGTATCATCTTATATTAAGAAGATTGGTTATAATCCAGCTGCGGTAGCGTTTGTTCCAATCTCTGGCTGGCACGGAGATAACATGTTGGAACAATCATCTAAAATGCCATGGTTCAAAGGATGGTCGGTCGAACGTAAAGAAGGCAAAGCCGAGGGCAAGTGCCTTATCGAAGCTCTCGACGCCATTCTCCCACCCACTAGGCCCACTGACAAAGCACTTCGTCTTCCTCTGCAGGTTTGTCAATTTATAATCTGTTATTTTAACCATTTATCGAAAATTCGTAATTGAATTTCAATGATGAAATTATACAAACTTCCATTCGCGGTTTCCTCCGGAGAATTTTTTTCAAAATTCATTGATGGCTTGTAAAGTCTGATCCCAAAAAAATGTACGTGACATATTCTACGTTGTAAGTTTATTTTTTTATTAGAATATTCTGCTTTGTTATAGGATGTGTACAAAATTGGTGGTATTGGAACGGTACCAGTCGGTCGTGTGGAAACTGGTGTGTTGAAACCTGGTATGGTTGTTACGTTTGCACCAGCTGGACTTACCACTGAAGTAAAGTCCGTTGAAATGCATCACGAAGCTTTGACGGAAGCCGTGCCTGGAGACAACGTTGGTTTCAACGTTAAAAACGTATCCGTCAAAGAATTGCGTCGTGGTTACGTAGCTGGTGACTCCAAAAATAATCCACCCAAGGGAGCAGCTGATTTTACAGCACAGGTATAATTCATAGAGAATATTTCCAAAATCTTCGATACAACAGATCGATAATGTGATTATAATGGGTAAAATTTATTTTTCAGGTTATCGTATTGAACCATCCTGGTCAAATCAGCAATGGTTACACGCCAGTATTGGATTGTCACACAGCTCACATTGCTTGCAAATTCGCTGAAATTAAAGAAAAATGCGATCGTCGTACGGGAAAAACCACCGAACAAGATCCAAAAGCCATCAAATCTGGAGACGCTGCCATTGTAACCCTTGTCCCAACCAAGCCAATGTGCGTCGAAGCTTTCCAAGAATTCCCCCCATTGGGGCGTTTTGCTGTTCGTGACATGCGTCAAACGGTGGCCGTAGGTGTCATCAAAGCAGTAACCTTCAAAGACGCAACGGGCAAGGTCACCAAGGCTGCCGAAAAGGCCCAGAAAAAGAAATAACTAGTTTCAACGCTAAAGATATGCCGCTGGGTGGGCGCCGCCGTATAATAGCTGAAGTAGTTTGCGTTCTTTCTTCATGCTCTTCAAACGAGAAGAATCTTGTAGAATCGTCCGTTGCTTCGATCTTTCCTGAAAAATTACTTGAAGATAAGCTACCACGACTAGTCGATCCTCGTCATTCGATTACGACGTGGCCATATTTCTTTGGTACTAGATTGTTTCGTTTATCGAAGTGGCTGTTACGTCATTTTTTTCATCGCAAAGAATTTCGCAGGAAAGGTAACTGAATGATTTTTAAACTCTCGCTCGGAGTCAATCGCGTGAATTCCATGGGGAAAGAAGGTGAACTACGTAAGAGCTACTATATTTACAACAGTTTTACAATGAACATCCAACAAAATAATTTAGCTCGGCTTAATTATATTTTCTAATTATTATACGGAATTAATAAATCCTATATCTGCGATACTCGAGAAACATCTCATTATTATTATTATTCTTTATTGTCGTTATTACTTTTATATTAAGATTATCATTTTTACCATCCAACAAAGTTCAACTCTTATGTTTTCGAAACTTAAGAACGACAATTAGGTTGAATTAATATTTTTTTTACCAGTTTGCAAAATAATATCTGATAGTTTTTATCTGAATTTGCCAAATTGTATAAATTATTACTGGGACCTCGAATTACCTTAGAATTTTTATATCTTTTCATTTCACTTGCCACTCTTTTCTACTCTTTTTTTTTTTTTCTTCACATTTTCAAGTTGAAGATCGAACTGCTGAAAACGTACGTTTTTTCTATGAAGAAAATATTTCAATTGTATTCAATTGTCTCTTTTATACTATCTATATATTTAGATATATCAGTTGAAGAGAGCAATGGCTGAACATTCTTTAAATCTCCATTTCTTCAATACAAGATTGGTTGAAAATTCCATTTTTCTGTACATACAATATATAAATAACGGTAATAACGGGTAAAGGCGAATAAAGAAGCTGTGGAAACAATGTTACTTGATTCATTATTCAATGTGTACAGATAATCAACCTTTCCTTGCAAATTGAAATTTTTCTTCCGTTTTATATGGTTGGTATACAAATTATTCGTTGAGCAGAAAATTTGAGTCTATAATAATGAATTTTCAAAGATGGTATCCTGATTTGAACTGAACACCACGTCGTATAATTTTTTTTTTTATAATCATTCTCGAATTTATCAACATTTATAATTTCGGTCATTTACAGCAAACGAAGTGCCAAATTTAATTGATGCATCCCTAAGTGTTTGAATTCCATGTCTCAATCCATTGAAAACAAATGAGGATAATTGATATGAATCTTTGGATTTAAACATTGATTCTCTTTATATAAATTGTCAAATCGTGTTGAAACATTGGGGTACAAATCTAAACAACGTTTTTTGAATCCTAAATAGAAGAAAATGCTATAAGGTAGATGACCCCATTTATGAACGCGACCCCTTTAATGAACGTTTTGGTTTTTGATTCATAGTACTTTTCATTTAGTGCTCTAATTTCATCCAAGCATGACTGACTGGATACTAAATCAACCGCTGTTATGTAAATAAATTCAGAATAATATGCCATAGGAAAGATATAATAGATGAACGATTGTTCGCTAATGGGGCCTGTCACCTTAAATGTAACACAACGCTGTGAATTTTGCTTGCATAGATTATAACCCTCTTCAAAGAGATACAAGTGGCTAGGCTTTTACTAATTTTTTCCGAACAACTTACTCAAGAATACGTATATTGATTCGAGAAATCTGTTCGTACAACAATTCTTGAGACCTTAAAAAAGTGCTGTACAGAGAAATATTTTGAATTAATGCGCGCATTTTTTTTGTAGTTTGTCCCTAACAAACCTATCAAATCTTATTAGATTTTTAAGAGGTTACTAGCAGATATCATCCGAGCACGTTGGTTAGAAAAGACACGCCTATACGATAGAGATTCGATACCATCGGCGATCCATCGCTAGTATCCTCTCAATATTTTGTTGGCAGCCAATTGGAAAACTTTAGAGTAGATTTGATTAGATTCAATGGAGTACTCTAAGCAGGGATGGGTTCTGTGCACGTGCGATAAGTAATATGCGTTAACTATGCGCAGATTATGCATAAAACATTGTAAAATTAATTCCGACTTGAAATTCAGAATATATGAAGTAGATATTTATGAGTGTTGAAATAGTAAACAATTCATAGTTTTAAAATTATAACCCAACTTGACCATAAAAAAAGATGATGCAGAAAACCTCCTTTAGTTATCTGCATTATCTGCATGAGTTTTATGCGCACATTATTCCTTGCATAAAACCTACCGTATTATGTGTATCCAACCCTGACTCTAAGGGAGTGCTCTGGTCGATTTCTTCACTAGAAAACTACTAGATCGGCTCAACCGTTTTACGTCTATAATATTCAATCGATTACATCCAACTTTGGATCAAAAGATTCAAAATCAATTAAACAATCCGGGTCTGGTCTATTTGTTGTTCAACCAAATCTTCATGAATAATTAAAACGAAATTTCGTAATCAGCAAATAAGAAACCTCTATTCAATTTTTTCGATATTATAACAAATATAACCCATGTACAATTATTTTTTTACCAGAGCTGGCTTCTGGAATTTATTCTGAATTTTTTTATCTAAAGATCAATTGATTGAATATTAATGACATAAAACGGTTGAAATGATCTAATAATTTTCCAGTAGAAAAATCGTCCAGGGCACTGCCTTAATCAGAAACGTATTGAATCTTGCCAAATCTTATTGAAAACTGAACAAAGTTCTTGCTAAATCCAAATTGATTTGATTTGACTAGATTTTATGAGTTTTTCTACCCAAAGAATTTATATGGAACATCCAATCATGGAAACAGTTTGACTCAATCTGTTTCTATTTTAATATCCATGGTTTTATTATAATATTGTTGAAGCGTTGAAGCATCGTTTTAATTTTGTTGTTAATAAAATTATTTTATTGAAGTCATAACTCTCACAGCAGAAATAAACCCTAGTGTAAACGCAGACGGATTCGGATAGAAATATATGGAAATGGATACAAAATAGGATTGAATTCGGATTGCATTTCTATCCGTTTCAATCCTATTTTTGTATCCATCTTCAAATTTTTATCAGAATCTATCCCCATTTTTTACCAGGGAACAATGGATTTGTGTATTTTCCCCAAAACATCATGTATTTTTTTAGATAGAAAAAAATGTAGGTCTTCATTCATTCATTGCAATTAAATTCACGTGGATGAAGGTAGCACGACGAAATAACACGACGCTGTGATATTACAGGCAAAAATATCACGGGAAATATCATCGTCAAAAATACCACCGTCAAAAATGTCGCATGTAATATTATCATGTGTAATAATGTCACATGTTATAATAACACGTGCAAAAGTTCTACGTGTGTAAGTATGTTGGAAAGCAATGACAGTGGTGATGTATTCAAAGTTTTGGAAGTATTGATAAGTGAGCAGAATTATTATAGATGGTTGTTCGTTTCAATCATATTCATTATACTCATGGATGAATGTTTTGATACGTTTACGAGGCATAGCATGTGATGTAGTTTGTTTTAGTTTGTATTGTTCGCAGGTATTCATCAAGGTACAGTTGTGTATAAGAACGTTATATCGTCTCCATATTATGTTGAAAATCGTGATGATTTGAACCCGGTAATCGAGTATTTTGAATCCACGTGGATTGATTTCCAACGTCGCGGTGCGGATCGCGCTCCATTGTTTGCCATTAAAAATTGGAATTGTTATGATGCTGTGTTGAACAATGCGCCTCGCACAAATAATTCTGTAGAAGGTTGGCATAATGTCTTCAATAATCGTGTCTCCGTAGCTCATGCGTCTCTTGGAAAATTAATTGATGCATTGAAAGATGAGCAGGCTGTAGTGGATAATGTTGGGGAACAGCGTATTGCTGGGCGGGATCCTGTCGCGAAGAAGCGCCGTGTTTATAAAGATCGGGATGCTAATATCAAAGCTGTGGTTGCTCAGTTTTCCCATGAGAATGATGTATTGAAGTACTTGCGAGGCGTTGCCAGTAATGTTACTTTGTAGTGCGTTTGGGAAAGTTAGTTTTGAAGAACTGGAGGACTGGTTTTGTTAATTGTGCTGATTTTTTTGAGTATACCTTGTGAATTGCATTCTCCTGGTTCATAATATAAAGTGATACTTGGATCAATGATCCTGTTCTTTTTTTATCTCCAATGGTGGTAGCGCCTTTTGTGGTTTCTGTTGCCTGTGTTGTTTTTGTTGTAGTGTTTTTTTGGTATGTGGCGTTTGTGTGTGTTTTTTTACTGTGGCGGCGTGGTGTTGTGTCATTTTATTTTGTGTTCTCACGTCGTGCAACCGTGCATGAAATGTTCAATGAATTTTCAAATACCCAGCCAACCACGGATTGGTTCCAATCATTAGTCAATTTGATTGATTCCAATGACATTTGCGAATAATTGATCAATTATTTGGGAATTATGTAGGATCTTTATGCGCATGTCCATTCATTGGATAATGATTGATTAAAAATTGATCATTTTTGAAGGGCCAATTGTTGGTCGCTGATGCGGACATGGAACAGGACAATTATTGATCAATCTCGTGGTCCATAGAATTGACCGAAAATTGATCATTCAACAAACCAGTGTTGCTAATTCTAGAAATTTCCCTCTAGAACTGAAGGTTTTCTCAAATCCGTGGGGATTTTTTGAGGTTTTCATACTGGACGAAAAATTCTGGAGGTTTCTGAAGGTTTTTGGGTTTTTGAATTATTCATCCATTTTAAGTTTTTTACAGAAACCTCGCGCTAATGCTCTGTTGCCAACTAGAGGTTTTTATTTCTTTCTGATGGGACATTTTAATCAATCCAAAAACGTTATTGATCAATTCTGTGAGATGTAGAGGTTTACTGGTAACAGCCCTAGCAGAAATTTTCTCTAGCAAATGATGAGGCACTGATCAGTTTTCCATTTTAGGAACCGATCTGCAAACTTACAAGTTTCCGACAAGGGGTGTAACGCTCTGACTAATGAAAAACTGAGCAGATATGAGCGAGTAACTGATGAGGCACTCATCGGTAGTTGATGAGGTATTTGTGAGTAACTAACGAAGGATTTATTACCCACAAAAATGCAGGTTATATCGATGAAGATGTGGAATTATAATAAATTGATGATTTTTCCCTCAAATAATTCATGTTTTTGTTCAAAGATGTTTCCAAGGAGTAAAAAATAAATTTTTGGCAAAAACCCGTGGGAAAAAATTTCCTAGACTTCTTCTTAGATAAAATCTAGGAGTTTTTGTCAAGGACAAAAAATATATAAAACCACATGTCTAGTAATTTCGAAGGTAGCTTTGTGATGTGCATATACTTTTTATAATTATTGAGGTTAGATTCCATTGATTTGATACAGCAAAACCAGGATAAACCATTCGAACCAATTCAATTCAATTTCTTTCGAATACCTTGAATTTTGGTTAAGACGTATATCTAAAATAACTTAAGTTAACTGTTAGGTGTACTTTTTCATTTGAAATATATCACTTCAATGACGATCAATATGTCCTTGAAACCGAATATTTTTTATAAACATTTGCGCTATTGATGTTCCTTGTGAATAAAGGCAATAACTTGTCAGAATTTAATCAGTTTTATATGGATTTTAATAATCATATTTGTCAAATCAGTTCCCAATAAGTTAGTGATCAGTTTTTCCTGATTAGTTTTTCCTCAACAGTGCCTCATCAGTAATAGGGAGAACTGATTATATTTCTACTAGGGAGTGCTCTGATACATACTCCTGACAAGGTTTTGAGGCTACACTGGCGAAACAAAATGCTCATCCAACATCCAACTTGGAAACCCAGACAGCGCACAAGAATCCCAAATGAATTCTGAAAACAGAACTCTTGAAGAACTCTCTTAGAATACAAAGTGTTCCAAAAGAGTTTCAAAAGAATTCGATTCGTCACATATTTGCGAGTTCCGTTAAAATTCTCAAAGGAGCCTCATAGAATTTCAACGAAACTCGCAAATGTCTGACGAATCGAATTCTTTTGAAACTCCCTTTGGAACACTTTGCATTCTAAAAGAGTTCTTCAAGAGTTCTTTTTTCAGAATTCATTTGAGATGCTTGTGTGCTATCTGGATCGTCGTGACTGCAAGTTATTTACTTATTTATGAACTTTCGTACGGGCAATTAATGCTCAAATACAAAAAGAAAATGAAATGGCAAGTTTATAAACCTTCACTTTTCTAAAATCCCGCCAGTACCGCGACCACTAAGAAAATTCTCACGTGATATGAATAACAATAAGCGAGTTGAAAATTATTACCCATTTGTAAAAAAATCCTGCGTAAAATGGTTAGTTTCAGGAACGATAATAATGAGACCCAGTTTTGGAACGTAAAAATACTAGAACCTATATCAATTCATTACGAACACACTTCAAAAATGGTATTCGGAATGCTGATCATCGTATGAAAATTGTCATCGTTTTCATCCCTCTTCATATTCGGAGCACCGCAATTTTCACGCGTCAAATCAAAAATTCGTTGTCAGAAACACAATTTGACGAGTATCATTGATTTTAACAATGCTGGTAAATTTGCTGTTTTCAGAATGGGTCCGATTATTATCGCGTCTAGGAATGTCAATATTACAAACTGATGAAGAATTTTGAAAAAGATTACAAAATCGCTGAACGGAGAATGGCAAATTTATGATAAAATTGTAAACCTCTAGTATACTCAGTAGAGTAAAATAGCCCTGACAAATTTGCTTACTGCAAGCACATTTATTTGAGGATTTCTTACAGTGTATGTTGTCTATTTCTATTGTCCAATTTGGCAAAAGCTATAAAAATATTCATCTAGAGGTTTTTTTCTGTAAATCTGCGAAACTGAAGGTTTTTTGGGTGACATCTAGAGGGAAGTAATATTTCCACTTGGCAACACTGCAACAAACGTCGATAATCGAAAATCTGGAAATGTAAAACATCACTTATTTTCTATTGGTAATATGGAATTTTGCATTAGTCATGTCATGTTAATAGGATAGAATTATTCATTATGTATTGTTTATTACAAAAAATTGTTGTGATTTATCGATTCATTCATCTCCGTCGTATCAGTGATCGCAACTTGTTGAATTTTATATTATTCGTAGCGCGGTAAAATTGTCGCGATGAATTGACGTCATTCATGACTTCAATTTCGGTTTGAATTTCAATTTCGGAGCATGGATGCAAATTCCTATTATTATTATTATAACTGAGTGAACCGATTGAACTCCATTCCAATCAAAAAGTGTGGTTTCGGGTTATAATTTCTATTTGAATTAGCAATACGCAAATTGTGGATAATTATATATTATAATGTTGAATGAACAAATTCAGTTTCACAGTGCCTTCATCACAGTTTTGAAATGAAAAAAATTTAAACAAATGTTCAACAAATTTGAAGAAAATTCTTTCCCACTGAAGTTATTATATTAGCATTTTCAAGTGATTCAAAGTTTTATAGTATATTTTAATCAATAACGAGTTGTTGGTCAATTTTTGATCATTCTCAAATCAAAATAATTGTCCAATAATTGCCAAATTATGGGTCACATTATTTCACAGCTGATGGCAGCACCTATGCCCATGTCATTGAACAAAGATTGCCCTGCAATTGGGAAATCCAAAGGTCCATTGAAATTGGTCAATTATTAGGTTCGTTCGTTCTACGTGCCCTGAGTTGCTCCAACTTGTACCAAACCAATCATTTCGTTGCTTAAACTGGAAGTAGCGAATCCAAAATACTTGGAGCGAGTTGGGGTAACTTGGGACATCGGTAAACGAACTTAGCTATTGGTCGCCAATGCGGACACAAAAATGGACAATCATTGATCAATCCCACCCAATCTCATTGGGTGATAATTGACCAGTTATTTATCAGCTTTAGTTAGCTGAGTATGTCTAGACATTCAATGCACTTTGATTGAACATTCCTTGAACTTTCGTGTTCTTTTGAGGTTGTTGCCAACAACTAATATCCCATAAGCAAGCAAAAATCATGCATTTTTTTTAGTACTTGTGATAAATTTTTATCCATCAACTTATTCTACAGCTTATATACTTTGTTTTCTATCCAAAATAATTGAAAGTTCCTATCCTTAAGTTCATTTTATTCAAATTTTAAAGGGTTTTTTATTCAGTCATTGCTGACATAAATGCATAAACAAATAATATATCATGAATTAATATAATTCCTATTCCCTTCAAATTTCATATCTAATATAAATTCAAACAAAAAAATATGATTTATAAAAAATGATCCATGATTTAAAATAAAAATTTATATCGATTGAAAATGGATGAATATAAATCAGCTGATTGGTTGTGGTAAGCAGCACGCACGTGACGCACGCAGTTAGGCAGTGTTGCCAATTTAGGGTTTTTATCCCCAGATCTAGAGATTTTTCATCTGAATTAGCGATACATTTTTTCACATTGCGCCATATCTCACTTTTAGAAATTTTTTATTGTCATTTGGAGATTTCTAGGGTTTTCCGACTTTTTAGGATTTACATCTTTTTCCTGTATCATCTTCTTTTTCCAGGGTCAATAAGTTTTGAACTATGAAGTTCTTCATTGTAACACTTATGGACGGTAAACCATAATAAACCCGAAGTGTAATTAGGGTTGCCACCTCGAAAGTAGCACATGATGTTCATTGGTCTATTCTTCTTGAATGCCAATCATCTTTCAATTTACATGTGACTTGACGAATGAACATCATGTCCTGCTTCCGAGGTGGCAACCGTAAGTGTAATGGACCCGACGAGAGTAATCCCGAAAAATAATAGTTTGTTACTAGCCGCATGCGAATGAAATGAAATGTGACTGAAACTTTTCCGGGATTACTCTTGTTCGGATTTCCCTGCCTTCGGATATACTGCACTTCGGGTTTACTATGGTCGACTGTATGGATATATTTCATTTGTTCTGAATTTTCAATTTCAAGTTGGAATTCACTGTTAAAAAATCAGTAAAAAACTCCATAACACTGATATGAAGTTTTTTACGTATCAGTGTTACGAAATTTTGTATCATGTCATGTCAACACATGGAGCCACATCAGTGACGGCTGCTCTACCGCACTTGAAACAGAATTGAAATGAGATTGAACCAAGGGAAATGACTAATCAACGAAAACATACAGTTTCTTCAAAAGAATGCTAAAATCGCGATTAAATATTTTCATTTCAATACTGTTCTATTCGCACCTGGCGGAAACATAAGGTTCGTTCGTTCTACGTGCTCTGAGTTGCTCCAACTTGTACCAAACCAATCATTTCGTGGCTTAAACTGGAAGTAGCGAATCCAAAATACTTGGAGCGAGTTGGAGTAACTTGGGACATCGTTAAACGAACTTAGCTATAGTCATCGATACCAGATTTGATACGAAACTGTCACGCACATATATGTGGCCTATAGGCGCAACTTCACGTAAGTGTTTGCACACGTATGCATCATACGTACAGTGGGTTCAATTAATCCTTTTCCTTCTTTCCGATAGAGTCGTGCTGGCAATTTATTGTTATTCAATTGAAAACATTTATGATCAGTCCGACATGTTCAGAACATCAATCCTCACATTTGATCTACTTGAAAATTTTTCCAATCAATCACCAATAAATTGGCAACGGAGATCTATGGGAAAGGGGGAAAAGGAATCATTGATCCCACTGTACACACATACATACCCAGAGAGCACGGGAGTTCTAAAAGAGTTCGATATGAATGCATTGTACTCATTATGAATCTTTTTAGAATCGTTGTGCTATCTGGGTTCCGTTGCATCGACGTGTAGTAACGGTTTCGGGTCAAATCTGGCATCACTGGTGACAATTATACATTACCTGATAATGTACTCAAACAAATCGGTACAAAGGAATCCTATTGCACAAGCACTGATGATCTTGAAAATCTTAATGATATATTGATACCACTTCGATTATAGTTATACACAAAATATATGTAGCGTATATTGAATTTTTTCGTCTGAAAAATACTCAAAAAGATTGCTATTAGTTTAATTATTTTTTAAGTTGATTTATGATTATATAGTTGAAACTCAGAATGTACAATATTTGCCGACATGAAACAACGAACATTTTTATTTGTATTCCTTGGATAATTGATAGTAAAGTTATAAAATTATTTAGCGCCTGAACTAAAAACTTTTCATTGATTTCTTTCTACAAATTATGTGAACCTTGATGCTTGGATAGGAAACCTTGGACCAAGGATACTTGATTACAGAACATCATCTTTGTGAAATCTTTGAAAAAGTTGAAGGAAATATGTGTTTTTCGAAATCAGTTGAAATTGAATTTCTTAATATTTAGTTACATCCATCTTACGTAAGATTTTGGTGCAACGCCTCCCCCTCCGCCCCTTGTAAGATCTGGTAAGAATTCCATGAACCCCCTCCCCCCTTAAACGTCTTACGTAATTTATGGACGACCCCGTATACCACGTGACCATATTAGATATTTGAAAATTTGCAGAAATGGTTTGATACATTCCGATACGTATTCGTATCATGAGGATAAGTATGAATGAAAAATGTAATTTTCATTCATATTGAAAAAATCATTAATTGCTTCAAATGATGAATAGTTCTTCTTAAAATCAAATTATCCCCAAGAACAAAGTAGAATACGGTTTAAATATCGCGTATCCGAATGCGAACTGAGCATATATGAAAATATTCATGAAGTTTGAATCATTTTTTTCATGAGAAAAAACTGAAACATGTATTTTCATATTTTTCAAGAGGATACTTGATAGGTATATTCAATTCAATGGAGTGCATGAGATTTTCCCATGTTCAATTGAAAATTTGTTCCAATGAACGATTTACACTTTATCGATATACATGAAAAGTGAAATTTGGAACGAAGTACTTCTAGAGTACAGTTTATTCCTTATTTGATGTGATTTCGAATCGAATGGCCTATTATGACAAATTTTTGAAGTAATTTTTGACAATAAATCTTCGTGAAGTATCTATCGTACCAATAGTTCACGATAATCAGAGTAGAGGAAACTCACTGCGCTCCCAATATATCAGTCAATTTCTCTATCGAATAAAGTTTTGTGGATGTCTACTACTTATTCGCAGGGAATTTATTCCACAAAGTGCCTAGTTATTTAAAAAATAACATCTCTCTATTTCACTTGCTAATCACTTGAAAAATCATTGCAAGTGTACAAAAGTTATGATGATGGTACATTCTTTCATAGAATGCAACTTTGTATCTTCGTCACTCTATGGACGAAGAATAAAGTTGTGGAACATTGTTTTCTTGATATACTAATATTCTCAATACTTTTCCAGAAAAAATTCAATTACTGTTTCTGCTGAGTGATTACCTAATCTATGTACACTGATCAAGTATTCGTTGGGGAAGTATTTCAAAATACAACACTCGATGAATGTAACAGATTACCCTACTTAAAGTCTCTTAGCAATTCATGAGAAAATGTTCTCGATAAGCTTATGAAGATATATTCATTCGTATTTATGATGCATCATCAGCACAGATTCATAGGACTTCAAGGTTCACTTATGAATGTCCTGTTCCAAAATCCATAATGGCTCATAGTAAGAGAACATTTTTTTATGACTTGCTATGCGACTTCAACCAGGGGAGGTAATTACTCAGCAGAGACAGTAATTGAATTTTCTCTGGAAAGGTATTAGAGACTATTAGTATATTAAGAAAACAATGTTCCACAACTGTATTCTTCTTTCATAGAGTCACAAAGATATGTTATTTCTACAATAAAAAATTTGTATAAACTAAAATAACCTGGGACTTCGTAGGAATGAATTTTCATGCTGATAAATAGTAGGTATCCACAAAACTTCAGTCGATGAAGAAATTGACTGATTTATCGGGACCGCAATGAGTTTTCTATACTCTGATTACCATGAACTATTGGCACAATAGATACTTACCAGACATTTATTGTCAAAAATTACTCCAAAGGAACTGCATTGAACTACACATGTAATGATAAATAATTAGACTTGAACGAATTATTATTAGAGAAACCTCATTGTGGCCCCAATATATCAGTCAATTTCTTCATCGACCAAAGTGTTGTGGATACCTATTACTGATTTGCAGGAAATTTATTCCAACAATGTGCCTGGTTATTTTAGTTTATACAGATTTGTCATTGAAAAAATAACATCACTTTATTTCACTTGCTGATTACCCGAAAAATCATTGCATGGGTACAACAGTTATGATGATAGTACTTTCTTTCCTAAAATGCAACTTTGTATCTTCGTCACTCTATGAAAGGAGAATAAAGTTGTGGAACATTGTTTTCTTGATATACTAATATTCTCAAATACTTTTCCAGACAAAATTCAATGACTGTCTCTGCTGAGTAATTACCTCCCCTCGTTAAAGTCGCATAGCAAGTCATAAAAAAATGCTCTCACTATGAACGATTATGGATTTTGCAACAGGACATGCATAAGTAAACCACAAAGTCCTATGAATCTGTGCTGATGATGCAGCATGAATACGTATGAATATATATTCACAAGCTTATCAAGAACATTTTCTCATGAATTGCTAAGAGACTTTAACTAGGGTAATCTATTACATTCATCGAGTGTTGTATTTTCAAATAATTTGCCAACGAATACTTGATCAGTGTCCATAGATTAGGTAATCACTCAGCAGGGATAGTAATTGAATTTTTTCTGGGAAAGTATTTGAGAATATTAGTATATCAAGAAAACAATGTTCCACAACTTTATTCTTCTTTCATAGAGTGACGAAGATACAAAGTTGCATTCTATGAAAGAATGTACTATCATCATAACTTTTGTACACATGCAATGATTTTTCGGGTAATCAGCAAGTGAAATAAAGAGATGTTATTTTTTCAATGACAAATCTGTATGAACTAAAATAACCAGGCATATTGTTGGAATCAATTCCCTGCAAATCAGTCATAGGTATCCACAACACTTTAGTCGATGAAGAAATTGACTGATATATTGGGACCACAATGAGGTTTCTCTAATAATAATTCGTTCAAGTCTAATTATTTATCATTACATGTGTAGTTCAATGCAGTTCCTTTGGAGTAATTTTTGACAATAAATGTCTGGTAAGTATCTATTGTGCCAATAGTTCATGGTAATCAGAGTATAGAAAACTCATTGCGGTCCCGATAAATCAGTCAATTTCTTCATCGACTGAAGTTTTGTGGATACCTACTATTTATCAGCATGAAAATTCATTCCTACGAAGTCCCAGGTTATTTTAGTTTATACAAATTTTTTATTGTAGAAATAACATATCTTTGTGACTCTATGAAAGAAGAATACAGTTGTGGAACATTGTTTTCTTAATATACTAATAGTCTCTAATACCTTTCCAGAGAAAATTCAATTACTGTCTCTGCTGAGTAATTACCTCCCCTGGTTGAAGTCGCATAGCAAGTCATAAAAAAATGTTCTCTTACTATAAGCCATTATGGATTTTGGAACAGGACATGCATAAGTAAACCACAAAGTCCTATGAATCTGTGCTGATGATGCATCATGAATACGTATGAATATATATTCATAAGCTTATCAAGAACATTTTCTGATGAATTGCTAAGAGACTCTACCCTGGTCAAAAGGTCCAATAGAAACCGACAAAAACCGATTCAAAATTAATCGGAATGAATAGGGTCAATCGCGGAGGCTCAACTACCGATTCAAGATGAATAGGAATTAATTGGAACGTGGTATATATAGGATTGAATCGAGGATTTACCGATAGAAAAATATTTGTTTTATTGGAATTAATATGACTTTCAGTGATCAATCGGTTTATATGAAAGATATCTGATTGAGAGTTTGAAAATTTCTCCATTTCATGAGGCAAATGGTTTTTATCGGAAATTTCCATGACCTAAAGCTATTGGAATCGATCGTAAATGTTACGTAATGGGAAATTTAATCGGTTTTTTTGAAGAATGTCCAATTCGATTGGAGTTCGTACAGATTTGATCGGTCTGTAGGTTTTAATCGGATTATTCCACTATCCGAATTCATGGGGAATAATAGGACCATTCACGGATCTGAAAATTGAATAGGATTGAATGAGAAATATCCAATTCGAATTCAGAATTCCTTTCAGCGGATTAAATCATCGGTTTTTATCAGAATTTTCGGTGATTCCGGTCTATCGGAACCAATGGGAAAATTGTACAAAATTCAAGACTTACTGGGTTTCTATCCAGAATATTCAATTCGATTTGAGTTTGTTTATTTTATTGGTCAATAGGTTTCAATTGGATTATTCGATCATCCCACACTGAAAAAAAAGGTGGGTACAGACAACGGTGATATAGTTGATTCAACAGTAGAATACGATTGGATATATCCAACTGAATCTGACTGTTGCCTCAACTACATGCAGTTGAATCAACCATCATGGTGTCAAGTCAACGATTATACTGTCAATCTGGCCGTATATTGACTATGATATTCAGTTACCCTAACAATAAAATATAATTGATTTTCGATGAAATGTTTTTTTCAGTGCAATTCATGGGAAATAAAAGGAATATTTACGGGATTGAATATTTAATAGCATTGAATGAGAAATGTCCAATTCAATTTTAGACTTTATTCCACCGCATTAGCCCTGGTTAAAAAATCCGATAAGATCCGATAGAAACCGATTCAGAATTAATCGGACTGCATAGGATCAATCGGAAGAGTTCAATCCCCGATTCAAAATCGATAAGAGTTTATCGGAATCTCTTTCTATAGGTTCCCATTGGGGATTCACCAATTAAAAAATCTGCATTTTATGGGAATTAATCAGACTTCACATAATCTATTGGTCAGTATAAGAGATATCTAATTGGATGATTGAAATTTTCTCCATTCCATCAGGCGAACGGTTTTTATCGGAAGTTTCCACAATTTCAATCTATTGGAACTAATGGGAAAATTTGTGAAATTGAATGATGAATGGGTTTCTTATGGGAGATTTCTGACTGCATTTAAGGATGTATCGATTCCATTGATCAATGGGTTTTAATTGGATTATTCCAACATTCAAATTTATTGGAAATAATAGGCAAGTTTACAGATTCTAAAATCCTATAAGTATGTACCGGCAATAACCGATTCAGTTTTGAAATTTCTTTCATTGCATCAGATCATTGGTTTTTATGGAAAGTTGCTGGAATAGGGAACTATGATCATAGAATGCCAAGAGAATCCAATTGGAAAATATTTCGTCGGTATCAATCGGAATTTTTATCAGTGATAGAATATCCATTGGATCCCATTGAAAAATATGTTACTGATACCAATTATAATTGTAATGATTAATAAAATGCCGATTAAATCAAATTAAAAAATATTGTGACCGTACGAATTGGAATTTTTATTATTGATAAAATACCTATTGGATGCCATTGAAAAATATTTGACTGGTATCAATTAGAATCTTCATGATTAATAACATACCGATTGAATCCAATTGGAAAATATTGTATTGGCATCAATCGGAATTTTCATTGGTCATAAAATACCAAGTGAATGCAATTACACAATATTTCATTGATATCAATCGGAATAATTATTATTGATAAAATATCAATTGGATCCCATTGAAAAATATCTGACTGGTATCAATTGAAATTTTCATGATTAATGAAATACCGATTCAATCCAATTAAAAAATATTTTATTGGTATCCATCGGAATTTTTCATCAACCATAAAATACCCATTGGATCTAATGAGAAAATATTCTCTTGGTATCAATTGGAATTTTTATGATTGATGAAATACCCATTGAATTCCATTGAAAAATATTTCACTGATATCAGTTAAAATTTCGATAATCAATAAAATCTCGATTTAATCAAATGAAAAATATTTTCTTGGTATCAATAGGAATTCTTATTATTGATAAAATACCTATTGGATGCCATTGAAGAATATTTGACTGGTATCACTTAGAATCTTCATAATTAATAACATACCGATTCAATCCAATTGAAAAATATTGTATTGGCGTCAATCGGAATTTTCATGGATCATAAAATACCAAGTGAATCCAATTACACAATATTTCATTGATATCAATCGGAATTCTTATTATTGATAAAATACCTATTGGATCCCATTGGAAAATATTTGACTCTTATCAATTAGAATTTTCATAATTGATAAAATACCGATTGAATCCAATTGAAAAATATTGTATTGATATCAATCGGAATTTTTCATCCATCATAAAATACCGATTGAATCCAATTGGAAAATATTTTCTTGGTCTTCATTGGGATTTTTATTATTAATGAACTCCCATGCTCTCATTAAGACCGATACAATCCCTCATATGTCCAATGGACTTTTACCAATTGAATCTTATTACTATAGGACACCCATCCTTGACATAAGACAGTCATTTAGTTCACATTGATAGGAAGCGAACCACGGCATCGAGCGAGCGGGTGTTCCAGATCGATCTTCTAGGTTAAGCAACCACAACTGCGGTACAAGGTGGATGGGTGATCACCATGTTAATAACACATAAATGATCGTTTGAATTTATTTCAGCAATAATTTGTCATACGTAATGATTGAATAAATGATATATGTGTTTGTTTAATTGATATAAAATGCGCGTATATAATGTATATAAACCGTTCGTTGGTTGGGTTAACAACCAATAAAATTCAATAAGCAAATCGCGATGCAGGAATCAATTCATTCCGATAAGTTTTTTTAATCGGATTTAATCGGATTTTTTCACCAGGGAAAATGCCGATTGAATCCAGTTAAAAATTATTTTATTGGTATCAATGGGAAATTTCCGATGCAGAAACTCAATTCATTCCGATAAAATTTTTTTTTATCGGATTTAATCGGATTGTTCAACCAGGGTAACTAGGGTAATCTATTACATTCATCGAGTGTTGTATTTTGAAATAATTTGCCAACGAATACTTGATCAGTGTCCATTGATTAGGTAATCACTCAGCAGGGATGGTAATTGAATTTTTTCTGGGAAAGTATTTGAGAATATTAGTATATCAAGAAAACAATGTTCCACAACTTTATTCTTCTTTCATAGAGTGACGAAGATACAAAGTTGCATTCTATGAAAGAATGTACTATCATCATAACTTTTGTACACTTGCAATGATTTTTCAAGTGGTTAGCAAGTGAAATAGAGAGATGTTATTTTTTAAATAACTAGGCACTTTGTGGAATAAATTCCCTGCGAATAAGTAGTAGACATCCACAAAACTTTATTCGATAGAGAAATTGACTGATACATTGGGAGCGCAGTGAGTTTCCTCTACTCTGATTATCGTGAACTATTGGTACGATAGATACTTCACGAAGATTTATTGTCAAAAATTACTTCAAAAATTTGTCATAATAGGCCATTCGATTCGAAATCACATCAAATAAGGAATAAACTGTACTCTAGAAGTACTTTGTTCCAAATTTCACTTTTCATGTATATCGATAAAGTGTAAATCGTTCATTGGAACAAATTTTCAATTGAACATGGGAAAATCTCATGCACTCTATTGAATTGAATATACCTATCAAGTATCCTCTCAAAAAATATGAAAATACATGTTTCAGTTTTCTCTCATGAAAAAAATGATTCAAACTTCATGAATATTTTCATATATGCTCAGTTCGCATTCGGATACGCGATATGTAAATCATATTTCACTTTGTTCTTGTGGATAATTTGATTTCAAGAAAAACAAGACAAAATTCATTAATTATGGAAGGGCCCCTCGAATTCCAAATTCCTCAGGGCTCCATCAATTTTTTGATCCGGTCCTGCGTCATATTAAATGGAGCTTTTCTCCCCACTGCCGACATTCGACTATATGTACAACATTTTTGTTCCAACGGAAAACACGTCGGTGTAGGTTAGGTCGTTAGGTGATTAGGTTGTTATGATAGGTGATAGGTAGGATCCAGGGTCAAATCTCTTCTGCACTGCAAAAATTTTATCATTGAAAGTTCATAAGAGAATTGATGCGCGTTCCCGATGATGGCTGGTCCCTAAACGGCCATCAAGATCCCGCATAACCTGGGAGACGAAAATAATTTTTTTGAATGAAAATAATTTTGTCGATTTCATGTGTTATTGATGTTTTTCAACTTAATTTTCTCAGAGGTAATTTTTAATTACTTGCATATTGGAAAAAAAACGTTTGTTTATGAATGTACATACATATTTCATTCATGTGTTTACAAATATTCATCCCTATCAGATTCATCATTTGAATAAGTCCATGATTTTTCCAATATGAATGAAAGTTATATTTTTTATTCATATTTATCCCCATGGTACGAATACCCCAGATAACATTGCCTGCGCGCAAAACTTGAGATCGTTATGCACGCGGAAACTTGCGTGTGATTTGCGTGCAACTCACCTGTGATCCATACTGCTGCTCGCAAATCGCACGCAATGATCTGGTGCATATCTTGTGTAAATTCTCCACGAATTCACGCTCACATCGCTTGCAAAAGCCTGTGGATTGAGGGTGATTTTCTGAGAGTGAAATGATTGGATACTACGTGGAGATTTTGTGCGCAAGTTGCGTGCAATTTAGAGAAACTTGTTGAGTGAAAAATATATGTATATACCGGAGTATATTCAAATATACTTCTAGAATGCAGTTGTTGAAATAATTGATAAAAGAACAAGCAAAAACAAAATAAAGTACGGTTGCAAATAATTCACATGCATATAGTGAGAAGAAAGATATGTTGAATCAAATAAGATTTGTTTATAGTAAATAAATGGTATAGTTGGATACAGCGGGAGAAATATTTATTAGTATTTATTCCATCACGTAGTTGATGAATACATCACATATTTCTCTGAGTCAACTTCATATCGATTATGATTTAATAATCAGAATTTGATAAGAAATCATATTCATTCAAATCAATGTCGATTAATTTGAGTCGCATGAATGATTTGGTTATAGTTAATGAATATCAATTTCTTAATATGAACACAATGTTTGTTTATAATAGATAAGTCTTATTTGCATGAAACCTGTTACAAATGTTCAACCAAATCTATCAATTTGTCATAAGAAAACCTTTTTCTCAGTGTAATGGAGATTTGAAATTGATTTTTTGTTGTAGAAGAGAATTTCTTATCGATTGTTCAAGAAAGAATTATTGTTTGAACAACTTATCAACAAAAAAAGAGCGACAAAGAATTAACAATGTCTTACTATTTTCTTTCATTATGTGTACTATTCCATATGTTCATCCTGATTTTTTTCATAAAAAGTAATGAATTATTCAAAAAATGGAGTTTGTCGGTGATCAGTCCTCTTAGAAGGATCACTAATGAATCATACAAAAAGAATTCTTCCTGAATTCTCTTAGAACTCTGAAATTTGAAAAACATTAAAAACTCTTGGGACAGAATTCGATTTGAATTCTTCGAGAATTCGATTTATAGGACATTCACGAGTTTTAAATGAGTCCAAGAGGAGTCCTTTTCTAGAATTAATTAGTAATTCTTTTGTGTTACCTGAACTTTTATGTACTCTGATGAATTGATCCAAATTCACAAATATTATAGAGGAGAGTCTTACGGCACGGACACTTTCTGATTCTCGCTGATTAACAATAGAAGGGAATAATGTAAGGATGTGTACTCCAAAAGGTTGTGGTAAAATCAAACATAGTTTGAGTATGACGTTTTCCAATTCTTATTGTAACAGTTACACGACGTTGAAATTGTTTATCGGTCTTCACATTTGTTTCATGACAAGAAGTCACAAGTTCTCTCATCTTGAAAAAAGAAAAACTCAATAAATTTGTACAAGGTTGTTACAAAATTAAGATACTTCAACAAAATTTTGAAAAATAAATTTCTTCGTTTTTTCAACAGAAAATTGTACATAATAGGTGACATATTAACCGAAATGCTAAAAAAAACAACAATGATGAAATGTAAAAAGTGACTTGGGACGTTTCAGCTTTTTTAAAATCTGTGAAATAACAAAACTTGTTATTTACATTTCATCATGTCATAGACAATATGTTAAATTGAAGGGCTTATTTTTACTGGCTGGTTTTTCTCTAGAAATTTGCCTCTTTTCATCTCCGAAGATGATGTTGAATTCAAAAATGTGAAACGCAGTGTTCTTTAAATATCTGAATTAGTCGAGAAATTAAAAATCTTCGTACCATAAAGACCTCGTCAAGAGAGCACTGAGTCCGTAAAGAATTTTGTCACAACTTCATTTGAATTCTCAAGTTTTCAAACCCATCTTGAAATTTTTTATTTCAAACTATTGGAAGAATGAATAGTTGTTCATGAGTGCTTCGAGTCGATAATTTACTATTGTCTGTATAGTTTTGAATTGGTGATTCACCATTGATCTATGGTTTTCTATAGAATTTAAGGGAAACGTAAATGATTTTATCTTGAGATTTCTATAGGAAAAGTATTAATTATTTGGAAAAAAATATCACGGTATCATTTTGGATGACTGGTATTCCTTATAAAGTAATTTTACGATAAAACCAGAATCATTTCTCTCAAATCCTATAGATTACGATAAAAACCGATTGAGTTATATCGTAAATTCATGATACAGCATCGTGAATTTTCGTTTCGGAAATCGCATTGGAACCAATAGGAAGAATGTTATCGTTTCCTATGGGAAATTTCTATCAGGAGAGGTAACAGTGTAAGGGTAAATACTCATCATACGAAGAGAATTGGAACTCGAAAATATAATAATTCTTATAAAATTAATATAAAATTAATAAAAAATAATATAAAAATTCTGGTAAAATGAATATTTCAATTCCCATTAGTCAGAGAGTGGGAATTCTTCATACATGAAAATGTAAAATTACATATAGCATCGTACCCTGAACATGCGCTATAAATGCGCACAATCGGAACAATTACAAATATATGTAAGCATTTTTGGGCCGCCTTATCAGCGTTGTCGGTTTAGCTACGATCGTTAGGGCATAGGTTAGGTAGGTTTAGGAATGAGATAGGTAGGTTTCTGACAGGGTTCGATACCCGTCAGAGGAAGGATTTGATATTCAACTCCTGAATGTGCGTTGAGTTCAGTCTGAAAACATTTTTTTTCAGATTTCGAACAAATTTTTTTTTTTGTATTTTCAAGTATGAATTGTTGAGGAAAATCTCATCAAGGTATTTTTATGAATAGAAATATTTATTGCGTTTGAATAATACTGTGAAAGGTAATGGATTTACTCTCATATCCCTTACAACGGTCGCACGCATTTCACGCGCATAAGATGCTAGCCAATTGCGCGCAAATCCACTCGCAATTCACGCAACAGGAAGCGACGTACCTGTATCCGACTTTGCACGCGATTCAAGAGCTCCAATGTCATGTGATTCGCTCGAGATTCGCGCGCAAAATGTTATCTGGGACATATCGGAATGTATCAAATCATTTTTGCTCATTTTTAAATATCTAATATGGTCACGTGGTATACAGGACATATGGTCACGTGGTATATAGGAAATATGGTCACGTGATATACTTGGTATATACAGGGTGATTCAAAATTCCCGCACTGTTTTTTGGGAGTAGATTCCTGATGGAATTCTAAAACGATTTGTCCTTTTGCACAATGCTCTCCGACGCATAATTTCCGAGATATAATTAATTAAAGTTGACTAATTATTAGTTGGATCCATCGGTGATTCAGGAGCGTCATAACAGAACAAGAGAGGAAGGTGCTTGCAGAGGGCGCTCATACGATCAGCTGATCGGTATAATCGATACGATTTACCAGCATACAAATTGGAACGATTGAATTCGTCGACACTGTGGAAAAATTGATTATTGTCATGAATTCTTATCACGATATGCTGTAGGTGAAAGTTGTAATTCCAGTAATGATTTTTATTACGCAGACAAATGTGAAATAGTGTTATTTCGTAGGGATAGGGATTCAAGTGGGAGAAAAAAGTATAACTACTCGTTTTCAATCAGAATTTTCATGTGAAGAAGAAAACATGAGAATTTTCATTCATCCGATACCCAATTTGAACGGTTTGATTAGTAAGTTTAACACAAGAGATTGGATTCCGAATCCTGTATTCTGATTGGTCGAGAATCAATGTATGTTAGATCAATCCTCGACCGTTTCAAATGATTCTTCTGAAGAATGTGTTTTCGACTTATCCTAACCACAACATTGAACAATGATGAATTTATTCGAATTAACCCTTTTTACATCATTCGATGATTATAAAGGGTTTATCGAACGTTAATAGCTTACTTGAGATCACTCAAGATCATTCATGTTCAAATCAAAATCTAATTCAAATGTGTGCAAGTTCGAGCGCGTTTCTACGTTTATAAAATGTATTCGTCCTGAAAAGGACGGATTTGGTTAATCTTCAAAGACAATTCTTTTTCCATTTGAAATAACAATATGCCCTTTGAAGTCATATGTGCTTTACATGAAACTGTTTCGAGCTGTCACCTGATTGGTTGATTCGTATCAAGAATGGTTGATTCAAGCTAAACAAACCGTATGTGATTACAATGTCAATCAAGTGTAATGATTGGGTCGTATACGATGTCACACCTTGTATTTTCGTCAAAATTGATGGATTCTGCAAGTTGAAGTAAGTTATTAACGTCCGATAAACCCTTTATAATCATCGAATGATGTAAAAAGGGTGAATTCAAATAAATTCATCATTGTTCAATGTTGTGGTTGGGATAAGTTGAAAACACATTCTTCAGAAGAATCATTTGAAACGGCCGAGGATTGATCTAACATACATTGATTCTCGACCAATCAGAATACAGGATTCGGAATCCAATCTCTTGTGTTAAACTTACTAATCAAACCGTTCAAATTGGGTATCGGATGAATGAAAATTCTCATGTTTTCTTCTTCACATGAAAATTCTGATTGAAAACGAGTAGTTATACTTTTTTCTCCCACTTGAATCCCTATCCCTACGAAATAACACTATTTTACATTTGTCTGCGTAATAAAAATCATTACTGGAATTACAACTTTCACCTACAGCATATCGTGATAAGAATTCATGACAATAATCAATTTTTCCACAGTATCGACGAATTCAATCGTTCTACATAGAAAATTCACCAATTTGTATGCTGGTACATCGTATCGATTATACCGATCAGCTGATCGTATGAGCGCCCTCTGCAAGCACCTTCCTCTCTTGTTCTGTTATGACGCTCCTGAATCACCGATGGATCCACCTCATAATTAGTCAACTTTAATTAATTATATCTCGGAAATTATGCGTCGGAGAGCATTGTGCAAAAGGACAAATCGTTTTAGAATTCCATCAAGAATCTACTCCCAAAAAAGAGTGCGGGAATTTTGAATCACCCTGTATATGTATAAATATACATATATATATTACTCATAGTTCCGAGACAACTCCCTGGCGGCGCTGGAACTCGTGATCTTGCTTTCCCATTATACCTTGGGACCACCCTGATCTGCCCTGATCGTGGGCAGTGTTGCCAGAACAGCAACACGGTTGCTAGATTTAGCACTATGAGAACATTTCTAGCCCTGAATTTTTAAGTACAGCACTTAGCACTATGGATAGCACTTAGATTAAATATCTAGCACTATTTTTTCAAATGGAACATATATTTATAGGTCATTACTAATTGACAATTTTAATTATCTGAGTTATTTGCATAATGGAAAGTTCTATAATTTATATGAAGAGTTTCCTATTATGCCAAAGGATTATTTAAATTGAAATTATTCGTTGGAATAAAAAGTATGTATTGTATCGTGATTGAGGATTATTATTGGAAATATGTTGATTATTGAATAAATGATTACCTGATGGCAAAATTTTCAAGGATTAGTTTGATTCACCCCAAGGGGATAGGTCTTGCAGCATATCTATTTTAAAAAAAATCATTATATATATATTTGGTCAAATAAAAATATTGTTTTGTTAGAAAAAAGTCCAGTTTACAGCAGGGTTGGAAGTCATTCAATTAAAGCTCATTTGAATTGACGTTCAATGAACAATAAAAATTTAATTTTTAATTGAAATTTTTCTCAATTAAAAATTAAATTAAATTCTTAATTGAAATTTTTCTCAATTAAAAATTAAATTAAATTCTTAATTGAAATTTTTTTGCAACAAACAATTAAATTAAATTCTCAATGGAGGTAATTTCCATTTGACAAATCAATTTAATTGATTCAAAATCAAGCAATGGTTGATCCATTTTTCTTATGTTTTCTTGTTCTTTCTTAATTAACAAATACAGAAAAACAAGAGCGCATCAGGAAAATCAATCAATCATTGCTTGATTTTAAAGCAATTACATTTATTTGATAATTGGACACGACTTCAATTGAGAATTGAATTTAATTTCTAATTGAAGAAACTTTCAAATAAGAATTGAATTCTAATTGTTAATTGGGTGCTTCTTCAATTAACCAATTTACAACCCTGGTTTACAGTATATTGATACATGATTTTGGTCATTGAATATCGAATCAAATATCCCTGAACATCTATTTGGAGATGTAAAATGGAAAAATAAATATACAAGGTATTTCACTAAACACTCTGACCCTGCTGAATGTAAATTCCTGATATAACAGAATGTGCAAAATTCTCCATGTTTCCCGCGTTTTTTTTCAGCACTAACATTTGGCAACATCGAAAAAAATCTAGCACTGTCACCAATTCTAATTTAGCTCTGAACAGCACCGACTGCTGCGTCATCTAGCTCTGCGAGTCTATAACCTTCTGGCAACACTGATCGTGGGGTCGGTGCAGTCAGGGTACCCAAGGTATAATGCGAAAGCAAGACCACGAGTTCCAGCGCTGCCAAGGAGTTGTCTCGGAACTATGAGTAATATATATATGTATATTTATACATATATATACCAAGTATATCACGTGACCATATTTCCTATATACCACGTGACCATATGTCCTGTATACCACGTGACCATATGTCCTCTATACCACGTGACCATATGAGATATTTAAAAATTAGCAAAAATGATTTGATAATATATTGAAAAGTCTTCGTGAATTCACGATAGAACTGTATCGGTTCTTATCGTTCTCTATAGGATTTGAGAGAAATGTATCTGGTTTTATCGTAAAATTCCTATAGGAGAAATACCAGTTATTCAAAAAAGTACCATTACATTTCTTCAAATAACTAATACTTCCTGTATAGGATTTTCACGATAAGACCAGATACATTTCTCTTAAATCCTATAGAGAACGATAAGAACCGATACAGTTCTATCGTGAATTCACGAAGACTTTCTGGGAATTCAAGTTTCAGAAACCACATTGAAACCGATAGGAAAAATGTTCAGCAGAGAGAACAGGACTACATTTTGAACTTCCATCAAGATTCATATTCACTGTCATAACGGGTAGTCTGTACGAATACTTGATGCATTTTCTATGTGTATTTCAAGAACTCCCACATGTATTCATTAAGAACTCTTAAAGAGTTCTTGTGATACTCTATGTACTTATTAAAATACTCCATGAATTCCCAGAAATGATTTCCGTAGGTATTCTTTACTCTGAATTCTCTGCGAACGCAAAAGGGACTTGTGTGCTGTCTGTACAGGATGTTCCGAATTTGTTGTATTTTTATCGAAAGGTGTATCGCACGGAGGAAAAGCTGTTGCTGGCATAACAAACAGGTCTGTTACTATAGCGCCTACAAAAAAAATTCAGCTAACAAAACAAGGAAAATAATTAGCAAAACTGAATTTTTTTGCTGACATTAACAAATTTGACAATAGAACTAACGTCTCAGCTGCTGGAATAAATATTTTTGCAAGGACAACAAATTTGTTTGTAGGCGCTATTGTAGCAAACCATTTTTCTCCGTGCGGGTTAGATGTATATTCGACAATAAAAATATTATTATAATCAATGAAATCATTCGTGACTTTTGTAAGAGTTCTCTTTTAGGATGCGAAAAGGCTTATTTATATAGAAAAAAGTTTTCCTTGAGAAGTTCGCCTAGAGTTTTGCGGGATTGTAAAACGAATACTTGAAGAATTCAATCATAAACGAGTATGTTACACATTCCAAAGGAATACATCCCAGATAGAAAAATGTCTCAATAATGCCATCATAATGGTGACATTCACGCCAAGAAATGTTTGCATCATGGTACCAAGGTGTTTCCGCATAAAGCATTGTTCTTGGTAGCAAAACGAGGTGATGGTACCATAATGAAGACATAATGTTTACATTTTATGCATCATTGCAAGCTGAGCGAAGTTTATGACAGTATGTTAACGGCACATTATGTTACAAAATATTTAGGGCATGGTTTTCTATCTGGGATGTCAATCATTTCAGTTATTCTTAAAGAATTCTATTCCACGTTCGCGAGTTCCTATGGAATTCTTTCAGAATTCGATTTGCTATCTGCCCATACAGCACCACAGATCTCAGAAATGTCTCAATTACATTTCGATCTTTCACCTTCATTACATTTCAGTATACTTTCACAGAAATGTTGCCTATTTGCAATGTCTCAGATATATTACGAGACAAACATTACAATGAAATATGTCATAAATATTCTTGGAATATTGCAGAAATAATTCAGAAATATTGCATTCAAATGTAAGATTAGCGGACATTGCAATATTTCTGAAGAGACTTTGAAACCTCGCTGTGACATACAGCAATGTCATAGAAATATTTCAATGTTTCAGATATTAGATTTCTGCAATCTTAATGAAATCTTCGGTGCTGTGTGGGTGGGTACATAGACATAGACATTCAGATTATAAAGAAATTTCACAAAAATTCGTCATAATAGGCCATTTGATTCAAAATTACATTAAATAAGGAATGAACTGTACTCTAGAAGTATATACTTTGTTCCAAATTTCATTTTTCATGTATATCGATAAACTGTGAATCGTTTATTGGAACAAATTTTCAATTGAGTATGGGCAAATCTCATCCACTCTATTAATTTGAATATACCTATCAAGTATCCTCTGAAAAAATATGAAAATATATGTTTTAGTTTTTCTCATATGAAAAAATAATTCAAACTTCATGAATAGTTTCATTTATGCTCAGTTCGCATTCGGATACGCGATATTTGAATCATATTCCACTTTGGTCTTGTGGATAATTTGACTTTAAGAAGAACAAGACAAAATTCATTAATTCTGGAAGGGCCCCTTGAATTTCAACTTCCTCAGGGCTCCATCAATTTTTTGATCCGGTCCTGCGTCATATTAAATGAAGCTATTCTCCCCACTATCCATACTCGACAATATGTACAACATTTTTGATCTCATGAATTACAAGTCGGTGTACGTTAGGTCGTTAGGTGGTTAGGTTTCGATTATAGGCGATAGGTAGGATTCAGGTTCAAATCTCTTCTGTACTTCAAAAATTTTATCTTTGCAAGTTCAGAAGAGATTTGATGTGCGTCGCCGATGATGGCTAATTCCTAAACGGCAATCAAGATCCCCGCATAACCCGAGCGACGAAATTAATTTTTTTGAATGAAAATAATTCTTTCGATTTCATGTGTTACCGATGTTTTTCAACTTAATTTTCTTACAGGTAATTTTTAATTACTTGCATATTGGAAAAAAAACAAACGTTTGTATATTAATGTTACATACATATTCCATTCATGTGTTTCCAAATATTCATCCCTATCAGATTCATCATTTGAATCAGTCCATGATTTTCTCAATATGAATGAAAATTACATTTCATTCATATTTATCCCCATAGTACGAATACGTATCGGAATATATTATCAAATCATTTTTGCTAATTTTTAAATATCTCATATGGTCACGTGGTATAGAGGACATATGGTCACGTGGTATACAGGACATATGGTCACGTGGTATATAGGAAATATGGTCACGTGATATACTTGGTATATATATGTATAAATATACATATATATATTACTCATAGTTCCGAGACAACTCCTTGGCGGCGCTGGAACTCGTGGTCTTGCTTTCGCATTATACCTTGGGTACCCTGGGTGCAGTGTGGTGGAATATGGCAGCCTTAGGGTTTGGATTGTTAAAAGCTTTCAGCTTTATTTCCAATAATCTAAATAATAGTGGATTAGGAGTAAGTATGAATATGATATTCTTCAATCATTTTAAAACAATATATTTTCATATTATCTAAAATCAAAGAATTCGTGTGAATTTTTCGTTTACACGAACATAACCTAAGATCATTGATTTTTAAATTTATAGCGGTGTATTTTAATGTTTTGGTAGACCAAAAATATCGTAATTCATATTGTATAATGAGATTGAATATTTCAATTCGCGTTCAGAATAAGATGATGAGTTGAGTGTTTCCAATATACATGCTTGTTATGTTTTGATTGTTAGCATCTCGAAGAGCATACAAACCCCTGTGTACGTCACTTCAACGTTTCATCTTGTTTGCAGAATTTTTTTGAAAGTTTGAGTTCTCTTAAAGATGTCATTATTGAAAATAAGATGAAATCAATGAAAATATTGAAATTTCATAATGAGTAATTGAATTTTTTTTTCAATGTCATCTATAGTGGCAGCAGATACGTAACAAATACGTTGGTTGCAGAATGATACGTGATCTCAAACGTAGACAGATTGCCAAAGAATGGGCTCCACTGAGAGTGAGAATCGTAGCAATGAAACGGAATAAGATTTTACCTCCTGAATTAAAGGTGAAACATAGAAATAGAATATTTGCCCAAATGATCCTATCACATGCTTGACTATTAATTAAGAAAATTTTTGTAGTTGTATTTTGAGAAATATTAAGAACTGTTGTTCATGAATGATTACTATTGCGAACGTACCTGAGGAACAAGGAGTTGGTTACAATGGTATCTCAGTGACATCATTGTCACAATAAATTTGTCACTAGTTACAGAATTACGTTGAAACAACAAAATCGTGACTTTGGTAACTCTTAGTCCCTAATTAATCTGTAAATATGGTTCCTAAAGATAGATGAAAAGAATAAACATTACTTTTTGAGAGTAACTTTACATATGAACAATAATGACATAAGGGAAAATTCTTAGTTGTATATTCTATTCCAGTGTTTTCAGAAAATGAAAAATTCTGTTACCTTGTAACAGCAAACTACTGAAGACAGTTTCAAACTGAATACAACAACCAATTTTTGTTCCTGGCAGAGATAAGATTCTGAATCGACTTATTGATTAGGAATTAATAAATGTTATAAACGAAATCAGACAAAAATATTCAGAAAAATTTCACAGCCATATAATGATATCCAGAAATAGTCACTAAAAGGTCAAATTGTTCAATCGAAAAGGCTCATTGTGACCAAATGGTGTTCCCTGGGTAGTAATTCTGAATGATCAAAAGTACATTAGCAAGACAACCAAAATGAATCTTCATTGATATTCATAATATTGATACAAAAGTATTAACACAATATGAATTTTAGGAATTAGCAGCCGAAGAAATGAAGAAAATACCCAAACAATCGGCTCTCAGGCAATTGACGAATCGATGTGTGATCACATCACGACCTCGAGGAGTAGTTCCCGGATTAAGATTGTCTCGAATTGTTTTCCGTGATTTAGCTGATCATAGTCAATTATCTGGTTATCAACGCGCTCTATGGTAAATTCGTTAATTTAACAATATAATTTTGTATTATAAAATAGTCGTTAAATGAAATAAAATCTTAAAATAGATGCTGTGAAGACAATAATAACATTATCTATACAATTCTAAGATTATATGTGAACATTTGAATGATAATACAGGTAGAAGTAATCAATAAACATACATGTATACAATATACACGTGTATATGATGTATCGTTTAAAGCAATTATTCCCTTGATGAATTCATTGGCAATATTATTGACTTCCTTGATCTTCAGTTTTAGTTTCCTGCAATTCATCTTCAATTTTCTAATAATCGCTTTACTTAGCTATATTAAAGGCACTCGAATATCATCAAAAGTCAGCCAAATTCTGTGCCAACTTTTTTCATGGATTATGCGTTTAACGGAAACTTTTAATGGATAATAATGAAATCCACAACCAGAAATAGACTCTAAAGTCAAGTTTCAGTCTTTCTTTGATTTTTTGGCGAGTATAAGAGGATTTCAAAAGTAATAACCTCCAACCGCCAAAAATTTTTTGTAATTTTGTTTTCTAATACTTGCAAACTATGAAGAAATCTAAATTGATATTCAGAGTCCAATCTCAGGTATGTACTTGATTATTATCGATTTTGAATTCAATTTTATCAAGTAATTTATGAACAAAGTTGGTGCATAATTTCACCCGCTCCTCCTGATACTTGAGTGCACTGGCGCAACAACCATTTCCTCCTCTCTCTCTCCATCCATTCAAATGTGCAGGTTAGTGAAGGATAGAATTGGGGTGCTCTGGACCCTCCCTTCATCCTTTACTAACCTGCACATTTGAATGGATGGAGAGAAAAATAAAGAACTTGGCTGTTGCGCCAGTATTAAAATCTTCCCATTTTTAACTGTTATTATTTTCAAATCTTTCCAATGTTATGTTTTTATTGTTAGTGGAAGATTTGAGTCGTATTGTCTAAGTTAATTTCGCGCTCTTTTTATGCTATAATAATTAATGTATAATATACAAATGGATTATTCCATGGCAGATTTACAATGAGTTCTTGAATATTTTTGAAATAAGTATTTTCAAATTCTTTGTTGAAAAATATGAGATACGTATCATTTATTTTTCTTATTCATTTGTGATTTCTGGTTTACACTTTAGTGTCAAAGTTTTCGGTTTTTACACATCTAGTTTTCTTCGAATGCCTGTTTCTCGAAGAACGTTCGACATACAAAATTGTTTTCAAGACATAATAGTTAGGATTTTCTGAAATTTGTCAAAAATTCGAGCGAAAATTTGTTTTTTCATTTGTGTTTTGCAGTAATTTGATGATGAAAGTATAAAAAAGGATCTTATTGGAATGTGGACCTTTTTAATTTTCAAATTTCACAAACACGATCAATCTGTGGGGCATAACGATATTTTTGGTACCTTTACGTCCATGATATTCAAAAGATATAGACGAAATGAGAGCAGCAGCAGAACTTGACGCGCTTGATCATTCATGACCTGTAATTGAGATCAGATATCTGACTTTTTATCGACGAATTAATATGTCATTTTAAATCATTGAGTCATATTTTTGTCTTGTTTGGTTTATATTTCTTGAATTCCATGGAGTAACATTTTCAGGAACGAACCAAAAATATCGCCGTGTTCCACAAATTGATCGTGTTTGTGGAATTTGAATATTAAAAATGTCCAAATTTGAATGAGACACCTTTTCTACATTCATCGTCGAATCGCTATCAGAGACGAATGGGAAAAAAATCTTTCATTCGAGTTTTCGACAAGTTCAGAAAAAATCCTAATTTTTGTGCCTTGGTAATAATTTTGTATGTCGAAAGCTTTTCAAAATACAGGCATTTGGAAACAAAACTGGGTTTGTCAAAACTGAAAACTTCGAAAAGAAATAGTACATTGTGCAACAAGTGCGCAAAGTGGGAGTCTCACCGACTTTGCGGACAAGTTGCACATACTATTTTTCCTAACACCGTGCAGAAAAGTGGGCTTAAGAAACCGTGCGGGAATGTGGCACTTTGCACACGCAAAACAGTATGCAAAGTAAGCACTTTGCACACAGCGGTAGGGCAAAAAACCAAATGATAAGTCTCTCATATTTTTCAACAAAGAATTTGAAAATAATGATATTAAAAATATTCAAAAACTCATTGTAAATCCGACATGGAATACCCTTGTGTATAAAATTCCCGCCTCAATTTTGCTGCTCTAGGTCCAGGCCTTATGGGCCTAAGTTAGAATACGCCCTTGCTCTTTGTTATTGGAAGTTCATCCCCAAAAGAACAGTAACGTTCAACAAACGTTTGGTGAACCCAAGGTGACACAATGGACATCTGGAGGTTCATTCAAAGTGCATTAAACGTACATTTATCTAAAATGAATCTAAAATTAATCTATTAGGTTCGTGCTCTCTTGGGGATACGATTCGCTCTCGTTATTTGACCGAACATGTGCACCATGGATGCTTACATATCCATAAAACTACCATTGTAGAGTTCCATAAGGTGACGAAGAATCGAAGTTTACTTAAGTAGTGTGAGTACATGACTGATCAGTCGTGTGAAGCGCAGGTCTGATAACAATTATCTGGAAATTGTTACCTGCTTTTACACAGTCGTTGATGCAACCTCTGACATGTAAGTTAGCCGTTCTCATTGTCGAAGTATCGTAATTACCTATTTTTCGCATCATTGAATGGTGAAAAATGAACCCTTCGGGAATATGATCAATCCTTTTCACAGGTAATGTGTCCATTATATTTGATTTTTAAATGATTAACTTTTATTTCATAGTTGCCAAATTCTTTGATTCAGATGATTATAAAATTGAGGATATTTTTTAGATGAGTTCAAGATGTCTTATACAACGTGTTTAGATATTTTTTGGACGTCTAAAACATTTCTTACGTCCATAACAAATCTAAAGAACGTCTTTTAGACGTAAGATTTCTAAAAGATATCTAAATACATTGCGTAAAACATCTTCAACTTGTCTAAAACATATTTTGAGACACAAATTGTTGTGTCGGATACTACTAGATGAAAGTTTTTTTTTTAAGATTCTCAAAGATATTTTTAAATACATTTTCAAACGTTATTGTTTACTGAATTGATATTTCAAGAAGCAATTCACGGATCTTCATCATTCTTCCTAGACTATTAGTGGAATGTGAAAAATTCTGCATGGGCTATTGTATTCCCTTATGAAAAAACCCGATATCGGAATTTCATCGTTAAATCATCAGTTGTATTAATACTATCCGAAATCTATCGTGTTGTTTCATTATCGTACAAGTCCGCTAAAAATACGATATCTACGATAATTATCCAATGTAAGCCCGATATAAATATCTATCGGGGTATCATCGGGTTGCTGCTTCGGTTTTTTATCTGATAATTATCGTAAACTTCGTATTTTTATCGGACTTGTCTGATAATGAAACAACACGATGGATTTTGGATAGTACTAATACAACTGATGATTGAACGATGAAATCCCGATATCGGGTTTTTTCATAAGGGTCTCGAGATTTTGGGCCGCTAAGCCCATCCTGTACAACACCGTCACCAATAGAGTAGGTCGCCTCCACGTAGAATTTAGGAGAAAAATCAGTGGAAGAACGGTGGCTCGATGATCAGGTGACGTAAAGGCCATGTGAAAATGTCCGCATTGAAATCGAAACCGGAAATTTTCCTCCTAAATTCTACGAAGAGAGAACGTAGTCGATCCGTGACGGTGTTCTACGGAATGTGTTTTGGACCATTTTTTGTCACTTGCCAAGAATCGGTCAATGTATTTTCCACATTCAAATTTAGAAGTTAGTTCGCCCTTGTTTGTTGCATAAGTCCAAATGGCACACATAGACCGCACAATGGCATGATTAAAGTTTCCATCGTTGACTGAAATGAACTGATGACACTAGCCAATAGCCATTTTATACCTTGAGGTTTGGACATTGATTCGAAATGATTATGATGTGCTGAATACAAAAATGAAGTCAGATTACTTGAATTAGTTCGTTTTTTGCGATTATTTAAGAAATCTGACATCGTTCTCATACTTACAGAGTGGCCACAGACCGGGAAAACCGGTTTTTGCGATATGGGAGGATTTGATCACCCATGCAGATATTGACAAGGCTGAGAAAAATTCAAGCTTGTTTCAAGGTTGACACATGTATCAAAAAGAAACCTTGGCTATAAACAATTGGGCCAATATTGTCCCATAATTGTCCATTGACTCAAATGATCAATCGGTCATGGTGCATTTGTAATATTTCAAGAACGGACACTGTACAGAGAGAAAAAGTACATTATAAATTACTATTTTGCTAGCACAAACGGGACAGACTTGCCTATATTATATGATTTAGGCAGACATTTTCTAAAAATTACAATATTTGATAGTACCTGATAGGAAAATTCTTCCACATTGTACTATCGAATATAGTAATGTGTAGAAAGTGTTTGACTAAATGATATAATATAATATAATATAGGCAAGTCTGTCCCGTATGTGCTAGTAAAATAATAATTCATATTATAACTTTTCTCTCCGTGTGCATTGACGCAAGTTTGGTACAAGTGTGAAAGCAAGCGTTGGTTATTGTGCCTAAATTATACATATGAGTGCACAAGTATCTGTGCCGAACCACACAAGTGATGCTGATGACCAGGGATTGAATTTCGAATTTATAATGGTTGAAGACTTGTGCAGACAGTTCGCCTCAGTTCGGCCCAAGCTTGGCTCGAGAGTTGTGCACATTAAGACAGATATCATAGTTGATCCAAATAGGGAAGAAACTTGGCGTAATTCTAATATTGTACCGTCAAATATGATGACATACAATGATCAATTGATTCTCAAGAACACTGCACAGGATTGTAAGATGTCTTGAATTACTTTTAAAACCACACGGAGACAAAAAATCTGCTAAAAAGTTCCATACTTTGTAGTGTTCGAGCATTAATCTAGTCCAGATCAAATTATTTACGTGAAAATATCTATGAAAGTACTATACTTTTTCAGGAAAGTTTTTTTTTTTTTTTCGTTTTTGTTGACCCGGTCTCTTTACGCTGCCGAGGCCAATTGGACCGGGGGAAGCGTACTTCCAACCTAACCTACGTGGCTGAGGTAAGAGATTCCCTGACTCATCAACCGTCATTTCCCTATTACGGTGGTAGCCGCTTTCGGGATTAACTTTGGTTGACGCACCGACCGCCATTTCCCCTTTCACGGCATTACCGTTAGGGAGAAAGGCGGATTGAGGATTCGAACCCCCACAAGCCTGTCGGACATCCATGTCTGAAAGTTAGTACGTTAAACCCTCAGCCATGAAGCCGGTCTTCTTCAGGAAAGTCCAAGCTACTTTTAAAGGTATTTTCCTGTGATTTATTTGATTTGGGCAAAAGTAATGCTCGAACGCTATGAAGTATGGTACTTTTCAGTATATTGTTTTCTTCGTGCATCAATTGTTATAAATATCTTGTTCTACACATTTGTTTACTTTTAGTACCTACTCACTATTCATGAAATAGCCTCCAAACATTGTTGTGGACAATTCGTTCCAGATATTTGAATATTTGGAATAATTTCATTGCAGGAATGGGCATTGTTGTACCCCGAGAGGACTTTTAGTGGGGAATACTTTTTTTGACCTCATATTCTACTTCAAAGACATATTTTACACAAAAAAGTACTCCCGGAGGAAAAAAATGACCATCCGTGTTTGTTTGCGCATCAAATAAACAGAATGGACCCGTATGGAAATATTTCGCTGAAAAATTTCTGAAAATCTCTGTAAAATCTCTGAATAACTCTTTTTCCCCTTTGCGAAAGTCTGATGAAGTTTGAGAAACTCTGAGGTTTCGATGAAAAATCTAAGATTTTTGGGACATCGTTGTCAGTCTTTTTTTCGGAGTTTATCAGAGATTTTTCATTAAAATTTGAAATAGATGATTATGGATTCCTTCCTGATACAACTCTGAAAGAAGAATGATAAATGTTCCTGGTTTCTCCGAGAGCTATAAGAAAAATCATTGAATATGAGTAATTGTCAGAATTTTCTTAGATCTTTTTCCGAGTTCATCAGATATTTTTTATCGAAATTTCAGATTGATGATTATGAATTGATTCCTGATATAACTCTGGAAAAAGTATGATAAATGTCCGTATTTCCTCCGAGAGCTATAAAAAACCATGAAATATGAGTAACATTTAACGTAATATAATATAAAGTCAGAACAATCGTCTGCTAGATTTAAGGCTCCTAGTTTCAACTCAATTTATCAACTCAATAATTATATACAGATGATGTATGATTCATTTTTAAAAATTATATTAATTTTTATTGTGGATAACGAAAGAGAGTTTGAGGAGAAAAATCTTTCTTAAACTTTGATAGGGGCGACGTTCAACGCTCGATTAAGAGGAACGGATAAATTAGAGCGCGGACACACAACGAGCGTCGACTGTATGGGATTTCTTTAGCGCAGTAGATGAGCAATATATATTCGATATTTTTCCTAAACAATTTATTGAGTTGATGTTGAATTTTATACAACATCAATCTACACTTTATACAAATTTTATAAAAAATATCGATACTGTTAAACATCACTCATCATTTAGTAGTAGATATAGGAAATATTTTACTTATTTGTACGTACATGCTTGAAAAAATAAATTTATATACATATTAAACAGTGATAGGGGTTAGTAAAATGAAAAATTAACTATATAATTACAACTATTTTTTCTAAACGATATATTGTTTTCGATTTAAGGCATGAAATACGACGACGAGAAAAATATTTATTCAAAAATACTGAGCAACGCCTTAATTATAGAGTTAAAAGACCTGTTTATTTGATCATCGAATCAAATCTTGATGGTACAATATATTCATTCAGAGCTTCACATTGATCATTATAATTGTCCGTACACCAACGCATTTTGAGTGACAAAAATTGATTTTATCTATATAATCGATAATCAGCCCACCTGATTTAAATAAAAAATAGTTTCCTAGCATGCCGTGTGTAATGTAATGTGTAATTTCTGAAGAGAATTGAATATTTATTCTTTAAGTATTGTCACGCATGTATACGGTAGAAAAACATGTGAACGAGTTTCATTCATCCTCTGGTAAAAATAATTTTGCTGAATGCTTGTAACTTGTTTATTATGAAATTGTCTCTATATTATTTTTCTTTATAAATGCGAGGAACTTCGTGATGTACACTGAGAAAAAAAATGTTTTGAACCGATGAATTTTTCTTTGAGTCTAAGAAATGAATTCATCCAATGGTATCTGTGGAGTTATTGCATCAACTTTATGTAATATGTGATTCACACGGAAGTGGTGGGATCATTAATATAAATATGAGGTACTTAGGGTTGATGAAAAAGTTATTGGATGGAAAATTTTGATTTTCGAATTCATGGAATATAATTTGATTCAATGAATTATGCATTTGATGGGCAGAAGCCATTTATAACACTGTAATAACCAACTGTAGTGCCAAAATGATAATTTCTCTTTTCAATAAAATATTTAATTATTTGAATAAAAAAAGTTTAAAAATAGGGGAATATCAATATAAATAATATAAATATTTCTTGCATTCGAAATAAAATGTTTTCATGAATATGAAATGAACATTTTCTGTAAATAAATCAATATTTGAAACAATGAATATTCTTCCCTATCTAAGAAATTATTTCAGAGAATGTACAAAGAGATTTTCTAATTCTTCAGAGAACTTATTGATATAAATAAATCTTTCTTCGAATCAATGAAATTTATTTTGATTGGATGAATGATATTTTACAAAATTCCCAGAATAAAAAGAAATAAGCAGGAGTCGGAGCATTCGCGCAAGAGCGGAGCCGACCTTCTTAGTTCCTGTGTGATCTGCAGTTCATTTGAAACAATTGGATTATTCGATCAGATGATTAATTGATCAAGAAGTTCGAAGAAACTGTTTTTTTCTGCGATCAAGTCATATTCGTTGATGATATTCGATGCCGGAACCTGGTAGAAATATTTATTAGGACGGAACATTACTTACTATAGGTTTACGGTGAATTAGTTCTTTATATGCGAACTGCACTGCAGGAAGATAGCTTGTGAGAAAGTATTGCCACCTTCTGAGAAGTAAACGCAATTTGTTGAAGTGAATTCAATACATTTTTATTTTAAAAACATATTTCTTTGTTTCAATGAATTCATAAATTCGATCGATCTATCCGTTATATGAACTCGATGAAACCTTTATTTGCAAAAAGCACTGGAATTTTGCAGAATGTATAAAATTTTGACCTCATCAAACGTGGTATTGACGAGAATAATCAGGTTGGCAGTTTATTGACTAGAATCCTTCTCCAATCATCAATGAAAATTTCTAATGAGGTAATTTTTTAGATGTTGCTGAAGTTTGAATATGTGTGAAATAATTCAACTTCTCTTCCGTAAGGTGGCGCTAAAATTTATCTGAACATTATGCATCTGATTTCATGTCACCTGATACGCTCTGAGCTGAACAAATGAGTGATTTGATTTCGCTCTTTACTTTTTGTCATTTGTTTAGAAAGTTTTCTGTTTCTGGCGTAAGTATATATTAACGAATGAATGTAGTTTCCAATAATGCTCTCATGTGTAGTATATTTTCATCCTATCACGTACCATTAACAAATCAACAAACGTGAAATGGGTCGAGTTAATGAATGTTGTAATCCTCTGGATAAGAAAATTCTTATAATTATTGGAAACTACATTCATTTGTTAATATATACTTACGCCAAAAACAGAAAACTTTCTGAACAAATGACAAAAAGTATAGAGCGAAATAAAATCACTCATTTGTTCAGGTCAGAGCGTATCAGGTAACATGAAATCAGATGCCTAATGTTTAGATAAATTTTAGCGCCACCTGACGGAAGAGAAGTTGCATTATTTCACACATATATACCAATACTAATTCTAAAACTTTTATGATTTGTTAATCGTTTGTGTTGACGTATGTGTGAGAAAATGTTCCGAGTTGCCATATGATGGCGCTAAAAAAAATATGAATTATAAAAACTGTTTATAAATTATTTCACAATACGCTGAAATCTTTCATTCCGGAGTAACTGATTATGTTGCATAGTGTTGCATTTCATCATTGACGCGTCTCTTACCCGTGCTAGTTGTTGCACCATGCGAAAAACAATTTATTTTCCAAAGTTAAAGTAATAAATACGAAATTTTTTTCTCAGGAGCTCAAAGCTTAGAGGCCATTGTACATTTGATATGAATTTCATTGTGATCGCGTGTGAAAAAAGCAGCCAAAATTTGAATTGTTTATGAAATTGTTATTAAAAATGGGTTAATTTTTATCATATCATTTCACGATTTGGTTGATTGAATTTGGCATACATTTTTATACTGTTCATAAAAATTTCATTGAATTATTGTAAATGTGTTTTGAGTCATCAATTTTTTTAGAAAATGTTGCTATATATCTCAATTGTGAAAAAAAAACCAATAAGAAATAGGAATTTTTTGAAATGTGGTCGAATTATTATTCAGTTTGAGAGAGAACTATGAATTCATGTACTTTTTTTTTTATTTCAACCCTACTGAAAACGTCTCATAAATTCTGATATTTAACTTTTATGAGATTTTGATGTGTATTTGTCCATGAGGTTATACTTATTTAACAGAATGAATGAGAATTATTATAAGAATGTATCAGAATTTATAAGGATCTCATAAGAGCTGTGAAATCTCATAATACATGATAAAATAAAAAACAATCTGTCAGTTTTTGATGTGTATTTGTCCAAGAACTTATGAGCATTTATGTGATCTTATGAAACTTTTTCAACAGGGAAGGATGTACGAAAATTTAGTGTCACAGTTGACGTGGTTAGACCCTTGTACAAAACAATCGATTCTCTGCAGAATTCTATCACAGATGAAGTTTAATATAAATAGTAGGGACTAACAAAAGTTGACCTCAAAATACATGGAGAAAAATGAGATTTCAAATATTGCATTTTGTATCAAAGTAGCAAGATAAGTGAATTAGTGTAATTTGTTACAACACAGTGCAGTAAAAATTCAAGCTTAATGATGTAAAGTGGCTCCAAATTAAAAGATTTTTCAAATCATTACACATGAATTTTTACTACACTGTGTTGTAAGAAATTATACTATTTCATTTATCTTGCTACTTTAGTAGAAAATGTAGTGATATTTGAAACATTATTCTTCTCCGTGTAAGTATTCCATCTAGAGATGGGTGATCTGGAGAAAGAAATCGATTTTTAGGAATCATAGAATCCTAAATGTCCGATCCGATTTTTCTGATATTGTTCCGATTATTTTCTACAGTGTATCCAGGTGGAAAAACTTTCAGAATTATATATAATTATATATAAATGATATATAAACTACAATGATACTAAATCCCGAGTAGAAAAAATGGTCAAAATTATATATAATTGGTATCTAATTCAATATGGTTTATTCATAATTTCTATGTAATTATATAAAAATTATATATAATTCTGAAAATTTTTCCACACGGGATGACGTTCGGACACCTGGTTAGAATTTATTCAAATAAGATTCATTGGAATATAATACCGTAATATATATACCTTAATCAGTTTGTACCAACATTTTGCGTTGTTAATTCGTATTTTTTAAAGATTTCAAAGTACAAAATGCTTTCAAAACTTTCTCAAGTTCATGATTTCAAGTTATGATCATAACAAGAAGAGATAATTATGTTGATTTATAAAAGTGGACAACATCTTGTTTTTCCGAAGACAACAAAACAATAAGCTTAGTAATTCTTTTCTCGCCGTGTTAGAAGACAGTTTGTTTACTTCTTTTGACCATTTGAATTATAAACAATCTCTTCGTCCCATATTTGACCTACTCTGATCAATCCGTCAAAAGTATTTCTCTTTCATGCTAAAGAAGGATTCTTCCACACGAAGGAAGAATAAGAATTTTTCTTATTTTTCTTGCTAAACCAGCAACAGGCAAATTTGTAACATGAATTTTCACATGAAAAGACGAGACATGGGAAAAAAAATATTGTCATCATGACCATTCTAAATATTGTCAAAAGTATATCGTTGATGCAATGAATCGGATTGGCATAGAGACGGTATGTTCTTTTGTTTTGACCTGGAGATACTGTTGTGTTGAACAACATGCATCAAGTTTATAACCTTTCTTCGTTGAGCATCTTGTTGGTGGCTATGGTAACGAGATTGGAAAGTGATGATGACAATATTTTTTTTCCTGTGAAAATTCGGACAAACTGACCAACGAAGACTTGAAGCTTCTGAAAGGTGGTATTACAGAAGGATACTCGGAATAAAATGGATGAAGTAAAAAATGGAGAGGTCTTTGAGAAGGTAAAAGAAAAACGGAATGTTTTGAAACATGTCATCAAAAGAAGAAGTAATCTGATAGGACACACATTAAGGCATGATAGTTTATTGAAAACAATTTTAGAAGGAACCAGAGGGCTCCGCCCCCTGACTGCTTCGCTTCGCTCGCATTTTGAACAATTCAGATATCCGGGGATATATGGAAAGGCACTCATCGGTTTTTCACTCAATTGAGAAACTTTGTAAATGTAATATTCAGAAAGCCTGAAACTTATTGCCTACCATCCATTATACCATCTCCGAATGATTCAGAAACATGTACCTGGAGAACTGCAGAATTTCAACTGTCCTGGTAAAAATAAAGCCTGGAAGCGCGACGAAAGCGTGAGCTAAAAGTCATTTAAGCGTAATAAGCGTAACGAAGAGTCATTTAGGCGTAATTTAGGAATGAATCGGGATATTTTCAGGCTTCATTTGTTTTAATAGCTCCTTCCTTCACTTCCGGATTCTCACTAGTGCGTGGTTGTCATAACGTCAAACAGCTCTTGACGAGTCTTCGGATGCAGTAAAGCTTACACGGGGAAATCGAAATTATTATTTTCTTTCAACATTGGAGCCCAGATTTTGATTCAGCACCCTGGAAAATCCCTAGAACCCGTGTTACATATGACAATATAATTTTATTCATCAGAGCCAGAATCACTATATTCACGTCCGCCATCTTGGATTAGTTTTTCGACGTCAGATTCGAATTCCTCACCCTTCAAAACCCCTAGGACCCATGTTTCATATAAATCTGCCCACAGACGCGAAATTGACCAAATTCACGTACGCCATCTTAAATTCGTTTTTCGACGTCAGATTCGAATTCCTCACCCTTTAAAACCCCTAGGACCTATGTTTCATAAAAATCTGTAGGGGAAACTAGGGAGGGTTGACCATATGGGAGGTTTGACCAATCGTCAGAGTGGCCACAGACCGGGAAAACCGGGAATTATCAGGGAATTTTATTTAACCGGGAATTATCAGGGAAATTTCAGGGAATCTTCTAAGTGATCAGGGAATTTTCCATTTTCATAGAAATCTTATGTAAAACGCTCTACTTTGATGATTTTTTTCATATAAGGGTCAGAATTTCTAAAATCAGCTCGAATTAAATTTTGATTCTCATAATTCAATGAAATGTACCAAAAATGATTTTGATATGAGCTCTTCATGTTAGAAATTAGTCTACCAAATGATTTGGCAAAATATTTTTTTTATTGTAAAAACAGGAAACTTGATTCACCCTCAATTTCCATGCGATGACCCATGCGAACTAACTGGGAATTTACAGAAGGGTACTTACTAGAAGAATGGGGTATATATTGATTCTTTATATACAACCTGTATCCTGAACAGAAAACTTGCAATAAAATTTCGACATCTTGCGAGGACTAACTACAATTCGTAACAGCGGAAAAAGTATCCGGAGAGAAATGTTACATTACAAATCACTATATTGCTAGCAAGTACGAGACAGACTTTCCTTTATGATGACATTTACTCCAGTACTTTCTGAAAAATTACTATATCCGATAGTAGAATATGCAAGGATCTTTCTGTATCATACTATCAGATACAGTAATTTTTCAGAGAGTACCGGAGTAAATGTCGGTGTGTTTATAATATAACATTTCTCTCCGTGTATAACTTCGTTTTAAAACCACATTCCTTCGTTTCAATGAATTAATGAGTTCAATCGATCTATGTATTTTTTTATTTGACTCAACATTTTTTTCAAAACGACATTCAAACAAAGAGAAACGTCTAAAATTCTCAAAAATATAAACATCTGAATAATTTCAATCCACAGAAATATGTTTAGGAACCGGAAACTATCTTTGAGATCCGAATTCAAAGCAGTGAATAAGATTATTCCTTTTCATTGTCATAAAAGGTGTTTTTATATCGACTGAAATTGTTATTGTTCCTGAAAACATTTGATAACTCAAAAAACGATGCTGAAATTAGCTCGAGGAAGTAGCTCAAGTACAGGGTCGTGACATGACGGAGTAATATAAATTTTAAACTCCTGCTTATGAATACAAAAATCGGGCTACTTTCTCGGACTAATTTCAGCATCGTTTCAAAAATTGTTATATTTCTCCCCTCCTGATTCGCTTAAAAATAGAAAATAATAAGTACCTGAATTTTCTTTACAACTGGAATGAGATGCAAGTATTGATTATTTTTTAGTTTATTCACTCCTACCTGAAAAGGATAGACACAGAAATTTAGGATCTATTAATTTCTGTATAGAGAGAAATGAATGCCGTTGAGCTGTACACTGAAAAAAACACTACCTCAGATAAAAAAAACCGTTTCTTCCAATAGAGACAAAGGAATATCCTCCCAATTTCATGTATATTTTATTGTATCGGTGACCATTTAATCGAATCGATAAAGCATATTTTGGAACAAAGAAATATACATTTGAATGAGAGAAATATTCCTTTTCCATTATTGGAAAGAATGATTTTTTTGTCTAAAGTAATTTTCTCTCACAAGTCTACAATGAGATGTTGAAGGCGAAAAACCTACCAGACAGCGCAAGAATACTTAAAGAATTCAAAAGGATTCATTTGGCGTTTTTGAATGGTCCCCGTTATGTCTGCACCCCATGAACGCTTTGAGAATTGATTCCATTCAAACCAGTGTTTCCATAAAGGGATTTCTCTCTTCATTTGATTGGGCTATCCAGTTAATGCAAGGTCGTGATTGGTCAATTCTCTTAGAAAGAGGGATCATGTGGAAACACTGAATTTCAAACTGAATTTTCGATGAATTCTCTTTGAATATAATGAGTTCATAAGCTGTTCATTTGGTGCAGCCATTAACGGAAGTTCACATGGAATTATAGCGTGCTGTTTGGACCTGTATGTTGAAATGAATGTTAATTGTTCAGCACATGATTCTCCAATTGACTATGTATAGTATGATATCCGCAAAAAACACTGAGAAAGTTGAATTGTTTTTCATTTGGATTATTCTAGATCCAATCACTGATTCGTTTCCAATATATAATTAGAACTTGAAGAGCATATATCATTCAAGTTACACTGGAAAAAATATTTATTTGTCCTCTCTTCGTAAAATTTATTTTTAGAAATCAAGTATTCAATTTGATACAGAAATTGATGATGTGTGGGGAATGAGTTCTTTATTTAGAAGTTGAATTTATTTAGGGCAAGCATTCTGTTATTTGATTTAATTGAATATTTCATCAATCCCAAAAAATGTACTATGGAGAGAGGAAAAATAAACTATTTATTTGGCGAGAAGGAATTTTTTCAGTGGATACGAATATGGATACATATTCCAAACGATAATTACCAATGTTTAGTTTTATTCCAAACTTCATATATAGAAGTAGAAGAGCCTTCGAATCAGAAGTGGGAATTGAAAGAAATCGTTTCTTCCGTCATAATTAGTGATATTAGAAAACTAAACTCAGGGCATTAATAAGTACAAATGTGTATCACAGATTGATAAGGATTTGATGAAATATTTTCTGTGATGAATTAATAGACTTGTTCTGATCAAAGACTCTTTCTGTCAGTATGATATTTTCCTTGGTCCCCTTGAAATAATATTTTTTTCGTAGTACCTATATGCGTAATATCTCCATGAATTAACTTTCATTGATAATGGTTTACTTGCAACAATTATATAATTCTCTCAAATATAAGTCTCCACAGTTCCACCCGAATCAAACCAATTCTTATATGGAGACCGAATAATCTTTCACTTCAAGAAATCTATTGCTATTCATATCCTGTGTTTCATTAATTCAAGCAAAGGCATTATAACATCGAAGATCTTGTGATAGATATTTGCATTTTTTCTAAAATAATGTCTTCTGATTTTCTTTATTAACATCATGTCATAATATTTCGATTCCCGATTCTGGGGTAGTGGAATATTGTATGCAATTACTATTATATTGTATTGTATTCTTTGAACTATAGTTCAATTTTATTTATCATTAATTGAATGGATAATATGATTTCTTGATGGGAAACATAAGAGGTATGTCTTATTTTTACTCTAGAACTGGAGAAAGACTCAGTGTACTTAAATAGGTCCAGATTATGGTGAATAACTTGCAAAAAAAGTTGAATACCGAAATATCAGGGAAAAATGTGCGAATAGTCCTGGAAAACCTGGAAGTATCAGGGAATTTCGTCAGCCTTTTTTTGTGGCCACCCTGAATGGTAGTTTCCCGCTCAGCATGGTGGTTGAGAGTGCTGCCACCCCCTGTGGCCACTTTGTACAACCACGTGACCGTAGGTTCAGGCGCTGTTGTCACTTCGTATAGCCAGTGTCAGAATCGGCAAATGATTTTTCTCTTCAGTAGGCTCATGTTCCAAAACCTTACTCTCGTACTCTGAAGTATCGGTTTTCTCTGTCTTCTTGATGAATTGAAAAGAGTTGCACTGATACTCCAGAGTACGAGGGCAAGGTTTTGGAACATGAGCTAGAAATCGATGTAATTTCCTGCTGTCATTTGTCAGGATATAGGTGAGTGGCATGAACTGTTATTGTAATCATCATTGTACCAGTTCATAGAGTGATCAATTCTGAACGAAAACTGGCACTTACAGAATCAATTCACGTGAACAGTGTCTTGAGTAATTTGAGGTTAATGAAAAAAATGACATACGGGAGGTTTGACCCATAAATTCATGGGAGGTTTTACCATCTATTGCAGCCACATCCCAGCAAACGAAAAAATATTGAAACAGATTCACTTTTTCTGAATCCCATTTCTTATCCATTCCGGATTCACACTTGATAATTTCTACTCGGTTCAACTTGTTTCTATACGTTGCAACTTAACCTTAAATTATTGGATCAATGAATTCTGACCAATTTGGACCGCAAACTACGTCAAAATATGATGTTAATTTATACGTTGAGATTGATGATACGTACATTGTCAGTTTACATTACGATAATGATAGAAAAAGTGGCTATATTTGGTGTGAATCGAATGAAACTTACTAAATATTAAATATTGTTGACGAAATGAAACGGATGAAATTGAATAGGTGACTTTGATATTCCAAATACGACTGGATACAATAGAATTCAAACATTGAAACTAATTTGCACATAACGAAAATGTTTAAAATTGAGTCGGAATTTTCAAGAAACCGAATTCAAATCTCATATTCTGAATCCCCACCAATGTTTCTCCGTTTGCTGGCATGCGATCGTTAAGACCCTTTGATAATAAAATTATTATTCTCTCATGTGTGTCAGGATGCCGTTTGTATGGAAATCAACGGGTAAAAGCCGTCGAAAAGTAACTTCCGAAACTTTGAAGAATGCCGTACAACGGGTTCTAGAAAACGGAAAAAGTGTAAACGCAGCAGCCAAGGAATTCAATGTCGACCGTAAAACTTTAGGGCGGTATGTAAACAAGGTGAAAAAGGGTGAAGAGACTGAATTCAAAGCCAATCATGTGTCATGCCAAATATTCACTGACGCAGAAGAAGAAGAGTTGGAACAATATCTACTCCAGTCTAGTAGATTGAATTACGGCCTCACCCCGATAATAACACGCAGGTTTGCTCATCAATACGCTTCGGCAAATGATAGAAAAGCACCGCAAAATTGGACCAAAAATAAGATGGCGAGTTATGATTGGTTACGTGGTTTCATGAGCAGGCACAAGAAATTATCATTGAGGACCCCCCAAGCTACGAGCTTCTCGTGAGCTACAGCATTGGACAAAACAACAGTGCAAAAAGTTTACAATAATTTGAAAAAAGTATTTACCAAAAATGCCTATGGGCCTGACGCGATTTTCAATATTGATGAAACAGGAATGACAACAGTTCAAAAACCAGGGAAAATTATTGCTCCGAGGGGTGAGAAACAAGTTTCACGAGCTACTTCAGCTGAAAGAGGAACTCTTGTCACTGTGTGCTGTGCAATAAGCGCGCTTGGTGTAGCAGTCCCCCCATTTATTGTTTTTCCTCGCAAACGTTTGAATGATCCAATGTTGATCGGTGCTCCTCCTGGATCAGGCGTCGTAGCCCATGAAAGTGGATGGATGACTGGGGAAAATTTTGATAAATTTTTGCTGCATTTCGTTCGATTTACAAAATGTTTGATAAGTAATCCTGTCGTCATAGTTCTAGATAATCACCAGTCACACATTACGCCTTCAGGCTTACAAATTTGTAAAGATCATGGTGTCACGTTAGTCACGTTGCCACCACACACTACTCATAAATTGCAGCCTCTCGATCGCAGTGTATTCGGCCAATTCAAGACCTACTACAATGCAGCTGCTGACGACTATATGGTAACTCATCCCGGACAAACTATCAGTATTTACGAAATCCCACAATTGGTGGGGAAAGCATTCCCAAAAGCATTCACTCCATCCAACATTCAGAAAGGTTCCGCTTGCACTAGGATATGGCCCTTGAATTTCAATAATTTTTCGGATGCCGATTTTCTCAGTTCGTATGTCACTGACCGAGATGACCCGGGAATAGAAGATCCTGCCACCATCAGTTCTACAAGAAGTTCAGTAGCAACTACGAGTCACCAAATTCGTTCTGGTTCTAACAATGATGCACCAGCACAATTACCTGATCCAATAACATCAACGCCAAAATCACGGTCACGTGGCGTCACTCCCCAAGAACTAAAACCATTTCCGAAAGCACCGGTTAGGAAAACAAAAGGACAGAGAAAACGCGTAGTTAGCAGAATCTTGACAGACAGTCCAGTGAAGAAACAAATTGAAGCAGATTATGAAGCCAAAGCTGCCAAAAAAATTAAAACAATGAGTGCAAAAAGAAAAAGACAAGATAGGATGAAGGAGAGCGATGAGGCACCACGAAGAAAAGCAAAGAGAAAGACTCATTAGATACAGAAAAAAATCTTACTTTAACTTTCTTACGTGCCTATTCATAAATGAGATCGATATCCAAATTGGAACCTCTTTTTATTTTGTGTAAATAAGTTTTATCAGTATTTTTTCACTGTGATAAGTGAGATCAATATCCAAACCGGAACCTCTTTTTATTTTGTGTAGGAAATAAGTTTTATTAGTATTTTTTCAGTGTAATAATACAGATAAATCAGTGATATTCATGCCAAAGGAGAATAACGTTCACTGTGATGATAAAGATAATGTTTAGCACTAGTTTGAGAAACTTCTGTTCTGCATTACTTACCTGCAGCTGCTCGTCTAATTATTGATTATCAAACTTTCAAAGATATTGATCAAACCTCCCAGGCTGTTGGCCAAACCTCCCACAAGTGAGGGAGGTTTGGCCCAAATTCAACCACTCCGAAAACTCCGAATCACAACAATTGTACCTTGAAGAATTTATCAGAAAAATTAATACATTTGCGCGACAGTGATGCTCACTGTAAAATCCATTGGAGCACATCTGGGGTTGGTATATACGAGAAATAAAAAATATTATTAGAAAAAGTGGTCAAACCTCCCTAGTTTCCCCTACATGAATGCAAAATTGACTGGACCCACGTCCGCCATGTTGAATTCGTTTTCCGACGTCAGATCCGAATTCAGCACCCTCGAAAACCCCTCAAACCCGTGTTTCATAAGAATCCGCCCAAGTAGCAACCGAACGTTGTATATGTACTATGAACGTTCATAGTATATCTAGATATACTATAAACGTGCATAGTATATAGAAAACATTCTGATGCTACTAGGGCGTCCATAAATGCCAAAACGACTGAATTCACATCCGCCATGTTGGATCCGCCATCTTGAATTCGTTTTTCGCCGTCAGATTCGAATTCCTCACCCTCAAAAACCCCTAGAACCCACACGGAAAAAAAAACTATCCTGTATCAAGACAATATTGTTTTCGTTATATATGAAACACGGATTGTCTCAGTTCAATGCAATTTGTTTTGAATCAAACACAGGACAAAACAAAATTCTTGATTCAAAGCAAGTTGCATTGAACTGAGACAATCCGTGTTTCATATATAACGAAAACAATATTTTCTTGATACAAGATAGTTTTTTTTTCTGTGCATGTTTCATATAAATCTGTCCACAAATGCAAAATTGACTAAATCCACGTCCGCCATCTTGGATCCGCATCTTGAATTCGGGATTTGACTCCAAATTCGGAATCAGCACCCTCGAAAACCCTCAGGACCCATGTTTCATAATAATTCATCGATCCAAGCCAAGATAACGGATATTCAAAGACTGCGGAGAAAATGACATATATATATGTATACAAAGGAAAAAATTTTCTCCGAGATCACCTACTTTTCCAGAAAAAAATTTAAAAAAAATAGAAGGATTTGTCTGATTGCAATAAAAAACAAATTGTCCTTATGGAAGGGCTTGAAGAAGGTCCTCTATAAATTTCATCCAATTTGGTCTACTCGGTCCAGAGTTATCCCGAGTACAGACAGAGACCGACCGACCGACAGACAGACATACAGACAACCCCACGGATTATCAATCAGTATTGCATGAAATGAAAAACTATCCAACTTCCAATTGGATTACTCAAATATTTTAGAAGATACGGTCAGAGCGTACGATAGCGGGTACAATAGGCACTCCGTGCTGGTATACTACACTGAGAAAACAGATATCTTAAAAAATACCATAACTTATGGATTTTCAGCGCTGGTCTGACCCGAGTCGGAATATTCACTTGCATGAATCTCTAAAAGTACCATAATTTCTTGGACTTTTTGAAATAAGTATGGTACCTTCCGTATAAAAGTCCAAGACACTATGGTACTTTTAGAGGTTTTTTCAGGTAAATATTTAGACTCGGTCAGACCAGCGCAGAAAATCCATAAAGTATGGTACTTTTTAAGATACCTTTTTCTCCGTGTACGTATACCGATGAGTGCCTAAGAAGGGATGATCAAACCTTTAAAGGTAGACCTATAATAAGTTATATGAAGCAAATTATACAAGATAAGGACTGTCGTAGATATGTAGAAATTTAACGTTTAGCGGATAATAGCCAGGGTTGGAGGATTTCATCAAACCAGTCATAAGACTGATCACTTTATGATAATGATATGAAGATTACGAATGAATAGCCAAATTTTACTATACAGCGTTGAAAATTCCAATTCTACCCAGTACTTTTTATACAATGTCTAATCTTCCGTATTTTCATGTGAAATCTCATTTTACAAACCTTCCTGTCTCTGGTTTACTAAAAAAAATAAGGACAAGTCTTATATTTTTGAGCGGCATGTAATATTTTATTTCAATGTTCTCTCTGTTGCTCAATCAATAGCTACTGCTCAAGAAATCAAGCTTATCATCACATGTTTATGGTACACATTTCTGTTCGCTGAGCCCACCTGCTTTTCGTTTCATTACTCCCACGCCTATAATCACTTCAATCGCATTTTCATTTATCAATATGATGCAGTTGTTGAAACTGCACGGATATATTTTACAAACTTCTCAAATGTTTGGAGTACGCGGGTACTCAAAAAGTTGAGTAAGGTTTTGGGTTTTCTGCGGGTCGAGTATTGAACGACTAAGGACTATTGAACTTTTTCGAGTTACTCGACGTTGTTCAATTACCCGAATTTCATCAAATTAACAAGTTTTCTCTTGTCATAAATTGAGTTTAATTCAGTTCAGTTAAGCTTGTTTAATGAACGCATATCCTTGAGGTGAGATGTTTCAACTTGAACAGTTATCAGTTTCATTTGCTGAAAAATTAGATACAAGAAAATAATTACAGCTGTTGGGCTCCACTTGAATTACTTGTTCTTTTTACACAATATTAAAAAATGCACGACAACTGATGTGCAATAATGGTACTGCGAGTGAATGTTTTGCGGTTTGAATTGTTAGAAACATTCGAAGTTTTTCAATTTTATGTCTAGCCCAACGAATTAAAATTAAACCTATTATGATACAACATGAACATATTTCCGATCCTGGCGTTGGAAACAATTTTACATTATAAAACAATTTTGATCTGTTGAAACGAATTGGCAATTGAATACATGAAAAAATCTTCTCTTCCCCCTTGGAGCATTTATTATGAGGATTTAAAGGGATTTTTAAGAAGAAGACACACGTATACGATAGAAAGAATAGTCTGAAAAAAATGCTTCTTACTCTCTCAAGAATTCCAGTAATTTGATAGATATCAATTTGACCCAATTGGATCATTTTTGGATACACTGAGAACCAAATTTCTTTGAATGGAAGGACATTTTTTTGCCCTCATTCTAATAAATTTTATTTTCAACGAAAGAAACAATTAAATTTAGTAGAAAAATTTTTCATTGAATTGGAATTATATTTTTCGAATTTCAAAAGAAAAAAACATTTTACGAAATTTTTTGTTCTAATCTAATGAAAAACTTCTTCGTTGAACTGAATGTTTTTTTTCATTGAAAACAAAATTTATCAGAATGAGGGCCAACAAATTTTCTTTTAGTCAAAGAAATTGGATTTTCAGTGTAATCCGATCATCTTCGCGTATTCGACAACTCCGAGTACACGGAGGAAGATGGAACTCGAAAATATAATAATTGGTTGTTCAATAAACCAGAAACGGTGAGTTTTAAAAAATATATTATAAAACATTATGAATACGTAGTGAAAAGTAACACAGTTGATCTTTGAAATGCTGGACCACCGAATTTTCTTATGCGTTTTATATAATTCAACTGTCAGCGTTTTTAATTTCAACCGTGCCTATTTTCTTTGTACAGTATCCATAATTTATCGTATTTTTACGGAGCAAAGAAATCTTTAAAAAATAGTAAAGTTCACTGACATACGTAGCACAGCCGCCCTCGATATGAGACATAGTAAATTATATCACGTTGCATTCGAATTTGTAGGCACATGAAATTCAAATTTAGTAATAGACACTGCAGAAATTGCCAACCTTTATAGTGATTTACAAAGATATTACGTGGCATTGCACTTTGTAATACTTCACATATCATGATCAATGAATTACGTAGCTCATTCTGCTGGGAATATATTGAAAACATCCATTGCTATATCAAATAGCGAACTCTGCTATTTTTCAAAGAGGCACTTCTCTACGTGTTCATGTAAAAATGCATTTTCCAAACCTTACCGTTTTGGTTGATTAAAAAGCTAAATTCCTTTTTTCTTCGTGCAACTCGATTACTTTGGGGTAAATATGTCAAACCTTCGGGTAATTCAATGATATTCGTTAACTCATGAATCTTAAACACCTGACTGAACTTGATATCAAATCGATCGAGTTGAAAAATTTCAATGAATTTTCAATGTCAATGCCAATTCGACATCGTAATAATGTTCTGTACTACTTTTGGAACAGATTTCTGCTGGATATCTTGAAGGTATATAATAGTTTTTACTGTCGTTGACGCCTTCAAGAAAAAACCTAAAATACATGTTAAAAAAAATGAAAATTCTTATAGGATTTTGTCTGGGATATTTTGTTCCTGAAGATTCCCTCAAATACATTTTAAATTATTGGAAAGCCCTCAAAAGCTGCAATATGCTTTGAAATTCTCAAAGTGTCAATTCATAGAACAGTTATAAGAAAGTGTAGAAACGGTAAAATACTGACGCGTCTGACTATCTCCGTATTCTTCTACTGTTTCCATGTTCGATCAGACTATCCCTCGTGATAAATTGTTCTCAATTCCCGGGTTTCTTTTTTTCGAATTTCACGTCCTCTCAATGGTTTTTTCTATTTAACCGCATGGGTTCAAAATTATCAACTTTGAGAAAACAATTTTCCTTGAATCTCATTTCGAATTGAAAGTAAAATTTTTCAGTATCAAAACAATCCTTCAAATCCAAACAAAAAGATTCTTCTTCTCATTTTTTGTTCTCAAGGATAAAGGGTATGATGTTGGATTTTGTTTTTAATACAAAAACGTTTCTGATTCCACATTGAAAAATTGTCTCCAGTCACACGGAGAATGATGCAGATCGGGAATATAGTAATCTTTGATAGAAAATTGGAGAATATTCCTTGAAATCTGAGCATATTTCTTAAATTTGTAATGAAGGTAAAACAGTTCCCATTTCTGTGGCATTTTACTTGAAAAAGAATGGTGATTATCAATACTTCACAAACAGTAGAAAAACATATCAACTTTCGAAAAGTCACGCATGCAATTTTACAAAGTGAATAATAAAATTTAGAAATTTTGTTGCTCACTTCGTAAAATTTCATGCGCAACTTTTTGAAAATTCATACTTCTTCCTATTGTTTGTTGAGTATTGATAATTTTTCATTTTTTTCCAAATGATATTCAACGGAAATGTTAACCGTTTTATTTTTATTACGAAATTAAGGAATATTCTCAAATTTTAAGAAATATTTTCAGATTTTAAGAAATATTCTTCAATTTTCTATTGAAGATTACTTTATTCTCGATCCACATTTTTTCCCGTGTAGCGTGTGCAGTAGAATTCCAGCAAGCATTTCTGAATCCATGTTTGTGATCATTCTAAAAGATATTTGGAACATTCCTTATGCAACAAAATATTAAAAGCTGTAAAACACTTCAAGACATCTTGAAAAATGGTAGCTGAAATACTTGTTTTAGGGTTCAGTAAAACAACTTTGGGGATTCTTCGAAATATGTTTAGAATGTGCTGGAAAAATTTCTCGAAAATCTTTATTGCGGTAAGCGAAAGTCGGGATTCGACAGTATCGATAATTTTCGAGTAATTTGATACAATATGCAAATATCAGCATGAAATATTTTTTGTATACATACATGAATTATCGTGTAAGAGTTTTCAAAATATTTCAAATTTTTCAAAGATTTTTATTTAGAGATGACCAATGTTTAGATCCAAAATCGGGCACAAACTTCACCCAAAGTAGAAAAGGAACTTTCTCAACAAAACCATAATCGACGTTATTTACAGGACATGATGTACAAAACAAGATCTGTCCACATCAACGGTAATGCCACATTAATCAACAATCACAAGAAGGAAAACGCGAATAAAAAGGTTTGGCCCCTTCTCAGTGTCCGTAGTGCAGTTTCACGAAATTCGACAGTAAAAAACAATGGTCAAAGAATTCCATTACAAGATCATTCGAGGAGTGGTTCTACTCTACCGAGAACACGAAGCTTTTGGAAAAACGATGATGTAAGTCCATAAAGGATAATTGTTCATAGCACGAATGAAAAGTTAATTCTGAATTTTCATTATGTTGATTAAAAGGCATTTTTTGACTCAAAAGAGTTTTTTTTTATCAACACGAGTGGAAATGAAAAACAAGAAAAAATAAAAAACCATGAGAGCAGATAGTTTATTTATCAGTTGTTCTTTTTATCTTCTTGAGCAGCTTGAGTATACCAAGGCCACACCCCTTAATCCCTTACAAAACAACCACCGATCACGAAGGTCACTCCACCGCTCCGTCGTAACCTCATCCATCAATCCATCTCTCCAATTTTATGCACGTTGAATATTCGAAAAGAGTGACCCGAGTCGGGTAGATCATATTTTGAGGACATATTCTGCAGCCAAAATGCAATAATTTCCCGTATGAAAAAATTTTTTGGGGGCTTTGCTCTTGAGTTATGAGCAATTTTCAGATTTTTTTTCAAATCCAAATCGCTCAACAGAGTTGTATGATACATACTTGAACTTGACACCATTTGCTGAGTTGGAACACGGTGGATCTCTGGACAAAAAATTAAACTTTCTTGTCATCCTTTGTTCAGGAGCTATAACAATTTAAAGCTGCTGATTTCTGATTGGCTAACAGCCAAAAAATTCCAAATCGCTATAAACTTCGAATTGAAAAATAACAAGGTAGTTCAATTTTCTCTCCAAAGATCCGCCGTGGTCCAACTTAGCGAATGATGTCAAGTTCAAGTATGTAGCACACAACGCGTTTGAGTGATTTGGATTTGAAAAAAAAGCTAAAAATGCTCATAACTCAATAACAAAGCCTCAAAAACATTTCTTCCATACAGAAAATTGTTGCACTTTGGCTGCAGAATATGCCTTTAAAATATAATTTACCCGACTCGGATCACCCTGTATAATGTGGATACCGGTATTTATTTCCCCATACAGCATAAAATGTTTCAGTAATGCCTCGGAATGTGGCTACGACATTATCAAGACATTTGTAATAATACTGCAATATTCCGAGACATTACTCTCTAAATTTGAAACAGTGAAATCTCACTGATTGCAGTGCAAAATCGACCACTGTGAATCAGTGCATATATAATGCACAATCAGTGAAGATCAACTGATCTTTGCATTAAAATCTCACAGATTCAATTTGTCAGAAACACTTCTAACTGCATAACCAGTGAATACTTACTGATATTTCACTGATTTGAATTTAGACAGTACTGAAACATTTGGTGCTGTATACGTTTTACAGGACCCTAGTAAAAATGAATTATGCAAGAACATATAAAAATCATATGTGATCCATATAAAATTCATATATGGTCATATATGGCCATATATAATCCGTACATGATTCATTTCGAATTAATGTATGGCCTGTATGAGACCCATGAACGGAAGATGTTGAAGCCAGAGCATGCATCTGAGTAGAGAGAGGTCGAGGCGCCTAACGTACTCCGCCTCCATCAGTTTCGCACTGCCAAAATCACTCTCTAAGAAAGCATCTTGGAGGGCAAAGGGTCTACGTGAATTTTCTCCGTTGTTTTGAGACATGTATGAATTAATTGCAAATGTATGCGTACCTGTGTGTACGACCTAGCTTGTAAGATTGATTATGTGCGGCAGTGCCGCCTGTATCGTTATTGAATAAAGACGTGTTCTTCACATTATCGTTGAAATTAAAAGTTGACACGTGTGCAAGTAATTTCACGTTCTCCGTTTTCCTTTTTAAGACAGTTACACAGTATAAATTTTCCATTGTGTAACTCGCTAAACATTTTGGTAGCAGAGCATGGTTTGCGAGTGTCGAGGGATTGCAAGTTTCGATCTCTTGCAAGGAAAACTATACAACTGAGTGAACGTGGAAGATATTGCAAGCATAGTTGCAACATAGTGCTAGTTGTTACTATATTACAGGCGGCCAACTCATCTTTATTCACTCATGCTATGAGTAATTGCTGTTTGCTGCGGCTTGAATCTCAGCAAGAAAAAACGAAGTTGAATCGTTTCTCTCTACGCATGCTACGAGTATATGCTGTTCGTTGCCGATTCGAATCCAAAATCAAGGAAAACGAAGTCAAATCGTTTCTCTTTACTCATGCTATGAGTATTTGCTGTATGCTGCTGATGCTATCCTGAGGATGATGACGTAACTTGGAAACGTCTTTTCGCTGTATGCTGTGGCCTGAGATACTGGGATTTTGTGTCGAATCTTATGGAAAATCTCCATTTGCTGGAAAATATCTGGGAGAAATTAGTTTCCATCCGACGGAGGACGATTTCTCTTCGCTGCTGCTGAATTTGCTGTTGCTTTCTGCTGCAACCTATCGTCCTTGCTATACTTTTGGACGCATGCTCATTTTCGCTGGACCGCTGCGCTGGGCCATTAACTAAAAGGATTCTTCACGTCACATGGGCGACGCAACGCGACGCAAGTAACATGAATAATGCTTTTGCGTAAACTTTTTGAAAATTTCAATAAATTTTCAACTATAACGCTTATTGATCAAATTTCGCATTAATCAATGCTAATATTATATAATTTTCAAAGAAACATTTTCGTATTAATTCAGTGAAACGTCAATTTTGAACTTATTTTCATTTAGATAAATGTACAAGGTCGCGATAGAAGCTATTATATCCTTTCACTTGAAGGTGAATACAACCTTGATATAATATAATATATAACATCGATTTCTGTTACTAAGTCACATTGGCTCGATACATGAATATGTTGAATATCTATTGAAAATGATCTTTATCATTTTCTGATGCAAAACTAATAAATTCAAGACGAAAATATGTACATCTGAATCTCAAATACTTTTGATATTGTTCGTTATGTTATTTTGATTTATCCTAAACTCCTAAAGCGTTGAGCTTTGCATATAAAGATTTTAATTCTTGTCCGCTTCATCGAAAGTGCTATCAGTCATATCGTGTCTATGAGTGAATCATTCCTTCGAATTATTGCAACCAAATTACACAATACATTACACAATTAGATGCATCTTATGCTATGTATTTTCTGTTTCATTACCATATTCAATCAAATGTTTTGTTCAACGCTAATTTCTTCATGATTATCTAATATATCGTTCTGATTATCTCATATTGTTGATACCAGTGATAGAATTTCTGTTAATCCGTTCTCAACTCACAATTCACCAAATTCTTTGCATTCTTGTGGATTTGACTGAGACGAAACTCATGTGCTTGATAGAAAATTGATTTGATGAGAAATTCTACCACAAAACACTCAAATAATTGCTAGTTGTGATCCTTCGTTTTTCTATTCTTCACACGTTTAATTTTAATTGAATTACCATGTAATTAATCGGATTAATTATTGCTTATACTCAAATTCTTTGAGGATTGAATCATTGCTTGTGGTTCTCATAATATCTCAAACTGTGCTTATCGTCGTCAATACGTACGAATATTCGTATTTTCCTCCAAACGAACTTCAATTGTAAAATCGGTTTGTCATTGCTCGGACGCGCTATAGGATTCAGTTAACGGTCAAAATTCGATGTAGTCTCTTGCCCTTTTTTATAATGCGAAATAATTTGCTACCAAGTTCTGGGTCATTTTGCTGGTCATTGTTTATACTCACTATCGAGAGTCTTATAGTAGCATCGATTAGAGATGGATAACTTGTTGGAACAACAGTTTTCTATTATCCAACGGATAGATAATGCCTTTTTGAATTTTGAAAAGGACGGTTCGGCGCGAATGACTAGAAGTAATTGCACTACTAGATTGGCCAACCTACATAAGCTTTGGGAAAAATTCGAAGCTAACCACTATGAGCTTCTCCCCAGTGCTGCATCAGTGAAAAATAAGCCGTACTTCACCGATAATGTTTTCGAAATGACGGAAAATCGTTACCTTGATAGGTGTGGGGACTTTCAAACCTTTCTAGATTCCCGCCTTCCAGGACAAGGGGCAGTTTCTGGCAACGAGGAGGCTGAGCGCTTACCTCGTATTTCTCTCCCCAAATTCAGCGGGGATTATCGGGAATGGGAGTCCTTCAGGGAATTGTTCACGACCTTGGTCGACAATAAAGCCAACATTTCCGGTGTCACAAAGCTACACCATCTTAAAACCTGCCTTGAGGGGGAAGCCGCACAAGTAATCAGTTCTTACGCTTTCACGTCCGATAATTACGATTTGGCTTACGAAAAGCCTCAAAGACAGGTACGAAGACCAAAGCCGTTAAGTTTTTTCGCATGTAGCTGCGCTTTACGCTATCAAACCTATGAAGAATGAATCTTCTGCGGGAATTAAAAGATTGTTATCCGGACTCAATACTCGATTCGATGCTTTAGGCGCTCTAAAGCGTCCTACTCAACACTGGGACGATCTACTCGTCTACCACATGCTGACATTGCTAGATAGTGAAATCAGAAAGCGTTGGGAGCATTCTTTAGCTAGTGCAGACAGAAAGAAAGAACCTCCCAAACTTGAGAAGTTATTCACGTTTCTCAAAAACCAAATTACCATACTTGATGCTATCGAAGATCCAAACAACAGATCTTCCAGAAATTTGAAGTTTAGCCCGTGTCTCCACTTTAAAACGGGGGGAACAAAAAATTTCGCTATTCCCCCCGCGAGAGTTCATCACATCGAGACTCGTGGCAAGACTCACAGCAACCCTGTCGCTAACCCAGGAAAATGCTTGCTTCGCTCAAAAGGACATTTTTTCATGTTCTGCGAGGCTTATAAATCGAAAACTCCGGCACAAAGAAAGGAGTTGGTTTTTAGCTATAAGCGATGTTTTAACTGCCTTGCCAGTCACCCGATGAAGGACTGCAGGTCGCAAAAAAGATGCCAACACTGCGGTGGCATGCATCATTCCACCTTGCACATAGAATCCTCTCGCTCCCAAACAGGAACGTTCCCTAAACGCTCCGCTATTACCACTAGTGCTGACGCTGAGCTCAGTACCCCGCAAGCTGCTAACTTCAGTGGATCTAAAGCCACACATACTTCAGTAAATTCAAGTCTCACTCCTTCTGCCGTTTTACTACCAACTGCCTTAATCCAAATTCACTCCGAAAAGGGTGCTAGTTTACTGGTCGGAGCTCCAATCGATCAAGGATCCCAATCCTCATTCGTTTCAGAGTCGCTATGCCAACGCTTGAAATTGAACTGCCGCTCCATTTGTGTGCCCATCTCAGGGGTAGCTGGTAAGCACCATTTTACGTGCCGTAAGCTGGTTAGTTTCACCATTAGACTCCGCTTCACTTCAGATTTCGCACATTTGGTGCACGCTTATGTGCTACCCAAAATAACCTCTTATGTCCCTGCAGTCGCCAAAGGAATAAATGATATCCCTCATTTGCAAGGTATATTCTCAGCCGACCCTGACTACGCTGGACAGGGCCAAATAGAAGTGTTGTTGGGAGCCACCATTCACGCTACTATTGTGGATGGAGATTTGTTGAAAGGCGAAATAGAGGAACCGATAGCCATGAATTCGAAGTTCGGCTGGTTAATCTCAGGACCAGCACCGTCATCAAAGTCTAGCAGTAGGATTTCCGTTTTGCACGTATCCGAAGATATGAATTTTGAGGAGTTGTTCCAACGATTCTGCAATCAGGAACAGATTCCCTCCTTGGATGCTAAAATTCCTTCGCCTGACGAGAATTATGTAGATAGTTTTTTCAGAGAAACCACGATCAGATGCGAATCGGGTCATTACGTGGTTAGGTTGCCCTTTAAGGACCCAAACGCACGGCACGAATTTCCTGGGTCTCTCGAAATTGCGCGAAAAATGCTTGAGCGTATGGAAAAACGTTTCGCTGAAAATGGAGCTTTTGCCAAGCTCCATAAAGAATTCATGCGCGAATATGCTGAGTTGGGTCACATGGTCATAGTAGAGGACTCAGAAATAGCCCAACGTAATTACTTTCTCCCTCACCATGAAGTGCTGGAGAACTCCGTTGCTGGCCCAAAAATTCGTACCGTATTCAATGGTTCTTCCAAAGCCGCTAACGGGGTGTCCATAAATGCCTTTGTTTTAAAATAAATAACGACCCTATCCAGAAGTCTTGGACTAAGAGAACGGTTCTGTCGAAAGTTGCTGGTGTCTTTGATCCCTTGGGCTGGATAGCTCCTGTGCTTGTAACCGCAAAGATTTTCTTACAACAGTTTTGGTTAGAAAGATTCACTGAGACTCGGAATTGCCTCCAGACATGGAACGTCTCTGGCTCCACTGGTACCATAATATTGGGTTACTTAACGGCTTGAAGATCCCTCGCTGGTTAACTGATACACCGGAACTCGTCGTAAAAATACATGGTTTCTCGGACGCTTCGAAACTTGCATATGGCGCAGTTGTTTATTTGCGTGTCCTGCATCAGGACAGAATTTCAGTGCATATGTTGCAGTCCAAGACTAGAGTCGCTCCCATCAAGAGCCCGTTATCAATCCCTAAACTAGAATTATGCGCAGCCCCGCTCCTAGCACAATTGGTTAAGAAGATGGAGTCTTCATTGGGCATGCAGATCCACACTGTTCGTCTGTGGTCCGACTCGATGGATGTGCTATACTGGCTCAGAGCCCATCCCTCGCGTTGGCCAGTTTTCATTGCTAACAGATGCGCCAAAATTTATACGCTGCAACCTAACGCTTCGTGGCGCCATGTGCCCTCAGCTGATAATCCGGGAGATTGCGCTTCTAGGGGCATTGAGCCAACTGCATTGATGGAATTCTCACTTTGGTGGAGGGGACCCAAATGGCTCGAGGATAAAATCGAATTAATTCCCTATTTCAATGAGCCCATCGACAATTCCGGTGAGTCACATTCGTTATTGGTAAGTTGCTCCAGAGGCAACCGCACACCTGTGATATGGGATTTAGTTTCAAGATACTCGTCTGCTCTTCGTCTTTTTCGAATTACTGCCTACGTTTTAAGATTCGTTTATTTGCTAGCTCGTAAGTCAAAATCGTCACTGTTAGAACGATCGCTAGTTTTGAACTTCAAATGGTTTGAAGTACCTCCCTTGGAAGACAATCCGTTACTCTCCACTGCCGAGTTGGAGAGAGCTAAGTTTCTTTTGATCTACCTCACGCAGAGAGCTCGTTATCCAGAAGATCGGAAGGCCTTAAACGAGGGTCACATTCATAAGTCTAGCCCCATCACTAAATTGGACCCATTCATCGAACAGGGACTTATTAGGGTGGGTGACAGGTTACAGAATTCGCTACTCAGCTATGGCGAAATGCACCCTTTCATTCTACACAATGAAGCCAAGTTATCGCATTTGCTCGCGAAATATTATCATGCTAAAAGTCTCCATGGTGGTGTAAGGCTCTCCTTAGCCACTCTGAGACAAGAATTCTGGATTGTGCGCGGTGGACCATTGATTAGACTAATTATGAAGGAGTGTCATTCTTGTATAAGGTTCAGGGGAAGCACTGCCTACCAAAAGTTAGCCGAACTGCCTCATTACCGTACAAGACCTAACAAAGCCTTCGCTGAGTCTGGAGTGGATTATGCTGGCCCTTATAGCCTGAGAATGTCCCCAGGTAGGGGAAATAAATCCTATAAAGGCTACATTGCCATCTTCATTTGCTTAAGCACAAAAGCCGTGCATTTGAAGTTAGTCTCCAGTTATGATAGCCGAAGTTTCATCGCAACGTTCCGGCGTCTTACAGCCAGACGTGGTCATTGCTCCTCCCTCTACAGTGATCAAGATACAACCTTTGTGGGAGCTGATGCTCAATTGAGGCAGATGTACCAACGATCCTCAGCCCATTCAATAAAGGTAGAGAATTTTCTTCCGAATCAGGGGACTACGTGGCATTATAACCCTCCCGGAGCTCCGCATTTCGGAGGTATCTGGGAAGCCGCGGTCAAATCCACGGAGCATCACCTCCGTCGAGTCATTAGCTCGAGTACCCTTACGTTCGAGGAGTTTTATACGCTTCTGACGCAAATAGAGGCTTGCCTGAAATCCAGACCGCTCTTACCTCTCTCGAACGATCCTTCCGATATCTCCTTCCTGACCCCAGCTCACCTCCTGATCGGATCTGGCTCTTACTTGGCCCCAGAACCCTGCTACCTGAATGAGAAAGTACCTTCTATAAGACGTTGGAAACTCCTCCAACAAATGATGCAGGACTGGTGGAGAAGCTGGTCTAGAGAATACCTACAATCGCTGCAAGTTCGCTACAAGTGGACCACTGTCCAACCAGATTTGAAACCTGGCGACATAGTCCTAGTCTCCGATGAGAATTCTCCCCCAGCAAAATGGCCTTTGGCGAAGGTCATAACCATATATCCGGGCTCTGACAGATTAATTCGCGTCGTGAAAGTACGTACCGCCAACTCCGAACTGAAACGACCAGTGCACAAACTTATTGTGCTCCCAGCGAGTGATGCTGGTGCCTAATTTCACGATCACCATGTAAAGTTGTATTCATATCACAAAGCCAGTTTGATTTTTTTTTTATTTTCATTTTCCTCTTTGATACATCTATTATCAATACTGGCGCCACCCCTCAAGCTCACTGATCATTTTTAGATGTTAAAAATGAGGTGGATGGAAATGTTGAAGCCAGAGCATGCATCTGAGTGGAGAGAGGTCAAGGCGCCTAACGTACCTCTATCAGTTTCGCACTGCCAAAGTGTGCAAACTGCCACTCTCTAAGAAAGCATCTTGGAGGGCAAAGGGTCTACGTAACTTTTCTCCGTTGATTTGAGACATGTATGAATTAATTGCAAATGTATGCGTACCTGTGTGTACAACCTAGCTTGTAAGATTGACTATGTGCGGCAGTGCCGCCTGTAGCGTTATTGAATAAAGACGTGTTCTTCACATTATCGTTAAAATTAAAAGTTGACACGTGTGCAAGTAATTTCACGTTCTCCGTTTTCCTTTTCAAGACAGTTACACAGTATAAATTTTCCATTGTGTAACTCCCTAAACAGAAGACTTTTTACATATGCTCAAAAAATTCTGCCATATATGAAATATTCTCCATATATAAATTATATACGCATTATATATAAATCATATATGGTCATATACGGATTGTATATGGATTATATATGATTCCACACGCTTCCATGTATGGACCATATACAATATGTATTATGTATGAATTATGTATAGCTCATATATGTTCACTTTTTACTAGGGGATCTCAATAAACACACTCTATTCTCACGTTGAAAAAACGTTGCACTGCTTACAGATGTGAGCCATCGATTTAACAACTCTGACTTTTAATTACAGTCCGTTGGGTAGTGATGTCGATTCTTGCATAGAATCGATTCTTTTTTATGGAAAAAGTATTGAGTTCTTATTTGATTTGTATAAAACATCGGTAAAAATTCGACATATTCTGTATAAAAAAGAATCGGTTCTTCCAAGAATCGGCATCACTACCATTGGGAAAATAAATTTCCAGAAATGACGTTCTGATAATCCAATAAACGATTCAAATTCCAGCAACATAAATCGCCGTCGCATGTACGTAAATCACGCGTTTAGAATGTGTTTATAAAATCTTCGGTATTCAAACATCAATAAGAGATATCTTGTTAAAAATATCGAACGAAATCGGACAACGCTGGATGAAAATTCAAACAAGGAGCGAGATAATAAATACACTGTTGAAAATTTGCTCTCCCCCAATCACTTTTTGGCATGTATATGCGTCCACCAATTCTGTGTCAAAATGTTATTTCCGATTTGTGTAAATTCCGCTCAGATTTGTGTTATATCTTGTAAACTAGGACCGATTCGAGTATAAGCTCTACACAGGCTCAGTGTGTACATACCCATGTGGAAATGTACACACGGGCCGCTACTGGCGAAGTACTGTTGCCAGAGTTGCCAGTACTGGCAAATCCAACCTTGCCCTTATGGGGCCAGTGGTTTGGACGGTACTGGCAAGGAGTCGGAATGATAACATCATTTTACATAAGGACCTGTAAACATCACCACCACGTCGGTAGCGATATTTGGTGTGTGCCTACTATGGTGGAACTCTGGCATTGCAACAGAATCAGTTGTTCGGCCAGTACTGGATGAGAAGTGGTAGAGGGTCAAAATAATACATTCTACGTAGGAATTCAGACCCGACCCAGTACTGGCACAGTGCTGGTAATTAGAGATCCCCGGAGTTATATTTCGAGTAAAAAAAAAATTACATTGAATTTGAACTTTCAAAACTTTGTGAATCTATTTTTCTCATCACCGTTATCTGAGAAAGACGCTTTGGAAGTGGTTTCATGAAAGTTCACTGGGCAAGGATTGAACCCGGGACCTGCGAGTGAGAAACAGAGTCTCTATCACATCAGCTAATCTCCGAGTTGACAACGGACCACTTAAATTCCCATTTATTGTACTAATTCCCTTGAAGTCACACAATTTACCATAGACTCCGTAGTGAAACAAGATTCTACCAAAACTGGCTCATTGTTCTCTATCGAACGTATTGAATGATCATACCAACTCTGTCTTGATACTGACGCGACTTCGGCTCACTACAAAATTCAAGTTGCCAAGATCGTGATTTTAATGTCAATCGACTATCGATTCCATAGTCAACTGGAGTCCCACCAATACTGGTACCATGTCGTCGATCGAACATATTGAATCATAATACCAACTCTGGCTCAATACTGGCGCGACTCCGGCTGACCACAACAGCCGAGTTGCCCAGATCATAATTGCAACATCAATCGACTATCGATTTTGTAGTCAGCCAGAGTCATATCATTACTGGCATATTGCCGTCTGTTGTACATATGGAATGATAATACCGACTCTGGCTGAATACTGGCGCGGTACCGTTTCTCGAAATCCTGGGTATTGTCCAGACAGTATTCATCCGATACTGTCCCTATATCGTCTGTCCACGCGAGCCAATACCGGCTGAAATTTTGCAAATGTTCGGCGACAGTTGAAAAACGGTAATGATTCTGAACAGGCATAGTTGTTTTTGCCGAACTTTGGCAAATACAACCTCGCCAGTACCACGCCATTTGTCATAATGAATTGATTTTAACGACAATACAACATCGATTTCGTAGTCAGCCAGTGCTATATTGACACTGGCATATAGTCGGCTATCAAATCTATGAAATAGTAATCCGCACTCTGGCTCAGTACTGGCGCCGCTTTGGCTTACCATAACAGCCGGATTTCCATGGACATAATTTTAACGTAGTTCGACTACCGATTTTGTAGTTAGCCATTGCCCTACCGATCCTGGCACTCGATCGCCTATTGGATATATTGAATGGTCATCCCAACTCTGGCTCAGTACTGGTGAAGTTTCGGCTCACCCTAATAGCCTGATCCCCATCGCTACGATTTTAACGACAATACAACATCGATTTCGTAGTCAGCCAGTGCCATATTGATACTGGCATATAGTCGGCTATCGAATATATGAAATGGTAATCCCAACTCTGGCTCAGTACTGGCGCCGCTTTGGTTTCCCATAACAGCCGGATTTCCATAGACATAATTTTAACGTAGTTCGACTACCGATTTTGTAGTTAGCCATTGCCCTACCGATCCTGGCACTCGATCGCCTATTGGATATATTGAATGGTTATCCCAACTCTGGCACAGTACTGGCGCGGCTCCGTTACACTACGATCAGTGTATTTTCCGGCCAGTATTGATTCATTACTGGCCCAACACTGTCTGTCCACGCCAACCAATACCGTCTCAACTCCGTCGAACATGTACAACCAGTTGAAAAACAGTAATGGGCCTGAACAGAAACAGTTGTTTTTGCCGAAGTCTGGTAAATACAACTTTTCCAGTACTGGGCGATTTGTAAACTCCGGCAATTTCCACATGAGTAAGTCCATCAATTCGGTGTTAATTTTTTTTAACAGTGTAGCTTGGTTTCATTTATGTATATTCTTCTCCTCAAATTATCTTGTCTCCAAAAACACCGTTCTTCTCGATATTTCTACAAGATTTTCTAAATAGTTTGTCTGGTTCAATTCCCGTTTTGAAATCAGTAGTAGAACAGGTTACTATCTGATGTCTTTTAAACGGTTTTTGAACCGTTGATATTACATTATTTTATGGTTGACGAACACATGATCTGCCGTGACATCGTTACATCGAAACATGGAAGAATATTGTCAATTGACAACGTGTGATTATTTACCGTTTATAACGTTCTTTAAACGTATGTGTATTTATTGGGATGAAACAGATTTCCGACACATATTTCTGTACTGATTCCTTGATCTTCCTGTTTATGTACTGCTCTTTCCCAAATTAGAAAAATTGGCCGAAAAAATGAAATCGCCTGGTATAGCGTCATGTTTAAGGACATTGAATTTAATATAAAATATCCATGAAACTCAAAATACAATTCATGTCAGAGCTGTGGCTATAATCTGATTCAATATGATTTTTTGTAGAACTTGTCTCAAGTTTTTATACAAAATTATAGAAACTTGTTGGAAATTTTATATAAAATCACATTGAAACAGATTATAGCCTCAGCTCTATTTCATGTACATATTTTGAGAACATCTTCCAACAAAAACATTAAAACTCATGCAGAAATTTTTAAAAGTGTATCGAATCGAATGCTTGATAGGAACCAGAGAGCTTCCATTGCGCCATCAGTTTCATTCTGACGTTGGCACACTTTTTTGGTGTACTTCCAGTGTCTGGATTACGTAGTTTGTCGCCTCTGAATTTAAAATTCAGTTGGACATCAATCATAACCATATACGCACTTATCGTCCTATCGATGCTGGTTTTTATGGCAGCGGTATCAATTCTTCATATGATAAAAACGCTCAACGCAAATGCTTTCGAAGTGCAAGGTAAATTCAAATAAATTTTATGATTTTCGTGCCTGTAAATAAACCACTCCCTGTGTGTTCGATCAATCTTCTTCAGGGGTCGGGTTTCAGCGGATATAGAATATTTATTAATGCAAATCAAATTCATACATTGGTGATGTCTATTCTTTAAAAACAATCGATTATTCTTTTATACAGAACATATCAAATTTTTTTCGGTATTTTATAAAAATCTATGAATACTAAATACTTTTTCTAGAAAAAAGAATCGATTTTCTTCAGGAATCGGCATCACTATTACACGGATAAAATTTTTTAGTATAGATTATTACGATTATTTTGCAATGCTGGACTATACTTAAACTGTGACTAACATTACTCCATGTTTATTCAGAAATACTTTGCATTCATCTCTTTTTACGACTGAGAAATTATAATCCTTCTTTGTTTTGTTTCCAATCTTACTATACTCTCTTAAATTTTCAATCATTATCACATTCCTCGTAATGTCAGTGTGGTCCAACTTTTTGTAATGCAATTTATCCTACAAAATTTTCTCCATGTATACATATATCAAATTCTATCCAATTCTATTAAAACCACGTAGAGATTCGTGCTCGTTGTCAACATTTCGACGTTTCAGCTACGTTTTAACCTTTCTTTCAAATACATTTTAACATTCGCTCGTTACAAGATCGCCTTTATACTTTAATTCTATCAAAATATAACCCGAGTATAAAAATGTTCAGGATTGTATATAATTATGTATAATGTAGTATAGTTTATACATATATAGACTATACATGATTATATATAAATTTTATGTGTAATTTTGGAAATGTCTCCACTCGAGAATCGCTGGGAAATTTATGTTACTTTTTGGAAACTGATATTGCAAACAATATTTCGCTTAAGGAAGGGTCAGCCAGCATTAGATATGTTCTTGAAGTTTGAATCGCTTATAAAAAAGAAACGAAGATACAAACTCACAACATCTGATGAACCATCGGTGTTTCTCTATTCGAATTAACCCCTCGCAACTGAAAACATTGTTTGAAAAATGTACTGCAAGAATTGGGGTCTTTAAGTTGATACCAGCGCCGGGACATTAGCCCAATTTATTCTGCATTGATAAATATACCTTCTTGAATTGATAAAGTTGGTCCGTATAGAGTGATATTTTTATTTTTTTGCTTCAATTTTGAATAAAATCCCGGATAGCAATTTAACCTTGCTGTAATGTTGTCAGGCAAGCTTGTGACAAGGTTGATATAAGCCTCCTAGTTGACACACGACAAGGGTACAAGCTTACAAAACCCTTGCAGCAGGGCTGTAGCAACCTTACACTGACAAGGTTGTCAATAACAAGCCAAAAACAATCGAATGACAAGTGTGACAGGGTTATGACAAGCCTACATGTTATCTGGGATGCCAGAATAAATTTGGCTAATGTCCGGCGCTGGCGCTCCCTTAACAGCGGAGTATTTCGTTACTCGATGACTAATACGATTCGTAAACGGTTCAAACTTCGGCAACATCATTGAATAAATCTCTAAATACGGATGAATTTCAATTCATACACGGAGAAAAGTGGAACTCGATAATATATTAATTTTTATAAAAATCTAAAACTCTTTCTTGGTTTTTTAATAGACTAGAAACCATAAGGTTTAGAAAATGAGTTTTTACATGAAAATACGGAAGATTACGAATATTGTAAGTAACCGGTACCATTCAAATTCAAAATGCTGAACGTTGAATTTTATAAAGCGCGTAGTAGAATTTGGCTGTTAGGCGTTTCGAATTTCAATTGTGTTTGTTACTTTTCACTTTGTATTCATAATCTTTTATATTTTGGAAAAATAATAAGAATCTGTTTTCTAAACCTTACCGCTTCTACACTGTGAAAAATTTGTTTCGTAGAACTAGCAACAAGAGAATTGTCGACATTTTATTGTTGAAGATACAATAATTATTATTCTTATAGCAACACACTGTCTTGTGCACAGTCAAACTGTCAATTGAACAATGTTGACGGACATATTTTTACGATAATTATTGTGGGTTGATATACAACAATTTGAATTGTCACATATCAACCCAAAATAAAATCGTAAACATATAATCTATCATTGCTAAATGGGGAATGTTATTGTTAACAAAGCAACTATGTATTGCTATAAGAACAAGAATTATGGCATACCCAACAATAAAATGTCGGCTCTTTTATTGCTAGTTCTACGAAAAACATTTTTCTCAGTGTAATCTATTGAAGAACTAAGAAAAAGTCTCAGATTTTTATAAAAATTATTACATTTTCGAGTTTCATTTTTCTCCGTTTAATCTGTTGAAAAGATTGTTCCATTCACAATGAAACTTCTTTTCTTCACATTTCAGGTGGCATTGCAGCAGCAACTGCTGGAGCAATTTTTTACGGTAATAGTTTAATAGGAACAATTCTATTTCTCTGGTTATCACCGCGGTGGGTACACTTACAACAGGAATATAGAATGATGGAATGGTATATAGACAGGTCTGTATGAATGTTATTTCATTAACCAACACTCATTATCTTGATGACTTGATTTGTCCTAAGCATGTACAAAATTATCATGTGATCTTTAGCAATAAAACGGAACGTCCCAAACTTCGTTGGAAATTTATCCTCATTACTGTTATCACCCTCAGTTTAGCTCTAATAGAGCACCTTCTGAGTATTCTCAATAATTCTTTGAATTATGATTGGGAGGGAACCTCAACGGAAAAAAATTTCGAAAATTTCCTCCGAGTTTACTCCAAATTTTCTCATGCTTTTATACTGGATGTCGGTGAGTTTGATTTTGTAATAGCGCTACATTATTTGATGATCAAAGTAGGAGAACATGATACCATTCAAGAATTCTTTCATCAGCTCGGTTAAAAGATGATTATTTCTATCAAAAAATTGATTAACAAAAATTAATACACTGTTGTTTTGTTTTCATACATTTGTTTTTATTTTTCAGTACGTTATACATATGGTTTAGGGATGTTTCTGTTCATCATCAGCAAAATAGCAACCTTTACGTGGAATTTCACAGACGTATTTGTCATGCTGGTAATTATATGATGGTACAGATATCTGAGAATTCTAGTGTTGTTGCGAGGCGCAAAACGAGCTGTAACGAGCTTTAGACTTCAACTGGATTTATAGTATAAAAAGTAAAAATTGTCTCAATACTTGGTTGGATGATCCTGCAGTTTGGTTTAAAAGTTCATACCAACGCACAGTTCCATGGATTTCAATTTTCAATCGATTCATACATCAAACAGCATAGGTCAAGCTCAATACATCAGCTCAAAACCGGCGCGAGTATAGATTGATTTGAAACTCGGATCCATAAAGATATATTCCAGTTTAAACCTTTCAATTCAGTTGAGAGTCCAGTAAACTGAGTTTACCAGACTCTCACTTTCACGACATTATCGTCTTCGGAGAATTCTTGCGAATCAGAATCCGTAAGGTTTATCTTGATACGTCGAAAAATGACAGAGTTACAACGAGTTTAATGGTGAAAAACATTGATTTCTGAAGAGGAAAACTTTTGGAGTTCTCATTTCTTTACTCAAAAACTATTGATCACAGAAAAGAATCGTAATGAGAGACTCACATTGATTCCTTGAGGCCTATCATCCAGTATTTTTAAAATTTCGAAATTCCAACTTTTGATTTTGGCGTGTGACGTCACGGCTTGGACAATACTTTTCAGTGTTTTCGAGCTTACACCCCCTTATTGCATCCGGCCCCTCAATTACTTGTGTAATCCTGCACAGTAGGAAATTTTTTGTACTTTCAACACATGTGCATGTCCAAACGGTTCGTTCAAAATTCATATTGAATGCACAAAATTTTTTACTGTGTGAAAATTCCAGAATGACTGAGTTTTAGGGTGATTATATGATTATTTTTTGCTCGGTTGAAAAAAAAAATGGTCGTAACATGCTTGGGTTTAGACGATTTAATAACAAAGAATTAGTCGAAAGTAACCGTATTTCCTTTAATTAGTGTTTTTTTAAATTAAAAACCAAATATTGACTGAACGTTGATTGAAAAACAATTCTCGCCTAAGCTGGTCGAAAACAGTCTGAAACCTATCATACCTTCATAAAAATCGAGAATTTATGGAAATATAATTCAAAGTTCACGTTTAATTTTGGTCGAATTCCAGTTGATCCGAATCAAACAGGGAAGATCTGTATATAATTTGTATAAGACGCATATATACGAAATATTGATAACATTGAAGATTTCATAACGCTTATTCGTATGTTCTACTATGGAAATTTTCAGGTAGCAACTGGATTAGCTGAGAGATACAAAACGTTGAATAAAAAAGTCATGAATGCCATGTACACTCACAGAAGTAATTTGGATTGGTGCGAATTACGTGAAGATTACGCATTATTAAGCAGCATGGTCAGACGCATAGATAGTAATATATCGCCAATAATACTTTTGTCTTTCGGAAACAACTTGTATTTCATTTGCTTACAGCTACTGAATGGTTTATCGTAAGTTAATCACCTTTTTTCTTATCTTTACAAACCATAGAATCTTCTTCATTATAATTCTATAGATTCTCATTCACATCTGAGAAGGAAAAATAAAATTATAACATTCCTAGAATGTTTCGAGAACTCGCAAAATCAATTTTAAACAAATCAGATAGGTTTTGAAAATAATATTGTACTAACCCTAACAGCACAATGTGTCTCTGGGACGTTTTCTGAACGTTCTGAAAACCTCTCTTACGTTCTATAAACCTTCCATAAACGTTCCAGTGGCACGTTGTGCTGTCTGGGAATTGGGAGTTTCAGAATCGCACTGTTAAACATTCCTGAATGAAACTTCAATTACGCGTAACGGACGCACTTTTCAATTGCGTAACTAGCAAAGTCAATTACATGTGGGTGAAATTTCAGTTTCGAACATACACAGAATTTAATTCATTCTTTAAGTACACTTTGTAAATGAAATTTCCATTTCTTGGTGATTGAATTAGAAATTGAATCACATGTAATCGAATTTTGAATTTTCCCTATCTTATATTACCCACAAGAGTATACTATAGTTTGGTAACTGAATTTTCAAGAACTCTTTCAATCACGTGAGTGAAAATTGTTTCCATCACATGTGATTGAAGCTTCATGTGGAAATAATGTAATAGTAAAAATTAAAAACTCAATCAACTGTCAATAAATCCTCAATTCAAATACCAAGAATTGAAGATTTTCAATTAAAAATCTGATTGAAATAATTATGAATTTCAAACAATATTCGAACAGTGCAGCTTCATCCATAAAATTATTTACGATTCAATGAATTTTCGTAATTAAAATAATACCAACGATCCCTGAAGATGCAACCAGACCCATTGGTTAGAAAAGGGCATGAGCAAAACTATTTTGACGAAATACTCGGAAACGAAGAAATGAAATGAAAATATTGTTCTGTACAGACCTTCCTTCAATCAATAAAGATGGTCTGTAAAGAGCGACATTTTCCTCTCATTGCTTTATTTTTGAATAATTTTTCAGAAAAGATTTTACTCGGGTTGCATCGTCAAGGGCCGCTGGTATCCCCTTGAGGGCACTTAAAATTTAAGTTTCATCTTATAAATGTGAGCTCACATTCCTAACAGTACAATGTATCTCTGTGACGCTTTTACAACTTCCAGGAAGCCCCCTGAACGTTCTATGAATGTCTCAGAGGCACGTTATTTTATCTACACTGTAAAACAAATTTCAGTCAATTTACCGAAATTTGTCGGGAAGCAAGTAACCCGATCACAGTAGGTGAAAATTTTTCATTTTTTGGTAAATTTATCAAAGTTGTCGGTAGAATCACTGAAAAATTGGTATATTCACTACATTTTTTGTTATGATTATCAAAATATCGGTAATTTTCTTGAGTTTTTTTTCGAATTAATTGCTACATGAAGAATTACCGAAGAATTTCTCGGTACATTTACCGGGTTTTTTTTTCAGTGTAGGATAATAATATGATACTCTGTTTCTGTTTTGTGAGCTCCTGATCAAATGCTATCCAAACACAGTAAAATTTCAACTTTGCGTACATTTCACTAAAAAAAAAGAATGTCAGACGACTCCACAATCTTGAGCACCGTTTACTTCTTTGGTTCCTTCGTTTTCCTCATCGGACGGACGTGTGCCGTAACTCTCTTGACTGCTAGGATCAACGATCAAAGTAAATTAGCCTTACCTGCTTTGTATAATTGCCCTGCATCCACCTATAATATTGAGGTGAGTTACATAGTTACTAGGGTGGGTCGAAAAGAATTTTTTTTTCCTGATCGAAACCTAATAGTGCGGAAAAGTTGCTTTGAGGGATCAATATGAACCACCAAAAACCACAGCTGGATCAGACAACATCTTATGTTTCAAACCTGAGCTTGAATTTTCGATTCTTTGGCCGAAAATACGTAAATGTTAGGTAAATCGCAACTCATTTTATCTTCATTTAGGGATGTTAAGGTTAATGTTATTCCCTTCAAATGACTTGGAATATACTTCACTTTATCAATAATCAACTGAAACAATTAATTTTCCCTACAGATTCATTAAATTATCACTAATGTAATGAAGAACACCCAAGTGACAATAAACACAGCGATTAAGTAAAGCGCAATCAAGTTTGACTACGCACAATCCGTCTGAATTTTCTATTCACTCCTCCTGTGCATCAACTCTATCAGCGTCGTGTTTCAGCTAGCATCATAATACCTTTTTCCCTTTGTACATTCTAGTTTAATAAAATTCCTCTATTGATTTGATCATCGAGGTTTTATTATTTATCGAATACTAGATTACTCGCATAATCCGTTCAAATCGTCTTTTCACTTTTCTCCGCATACTGACTTCACCAATATTGTGTTTTAGTTCGTATCATAATATTACATTTTTCTTTCTACATTATAGTTCGATAAAATTCCTTAATTGATTTGGTCATCGTAGTTTTGTTATTCATCGAGTAATAGATCGCTTGCATTGCTCTGCTGAGTGGTTTCGCAGTCATGTCATTTTCTAAATTCTCCTCACGAAAGTCGATGCTGTGTCCAATTTTGGGCAACCCAAAAGAGTTGATTCATTCTCAGCTCCCTACGTTGTGACGTTTCGTTATGACTCGAGCGCGTTGATATTTGACGATATTGATAATCAAAGAATTACCCCCCATAAATGCCTCTAGCTCGTTGAACTCCAAGGTTCGGGATTAATGAGTTGGGGAACGCGGGTCACAGATTATTGAACAAGACCAGATTAAATTTGAAACAATTATCTTTATTGGATCAATTGGTGTCCTTATCGTTCAAGGAAGCTTGTTAAGAGTACAACAAAAGCCTGAATCAAAGACAATATATATATTAGACAGAGATGACGCATAAGCTACATACAAGTACTTCGATTCTATATGCAATGACTTATCAGTCTAGACTGTCTACGGTAAAACGTATGCACACGCGACGGTGGAGTACGCGATGCTTTGACAAGCACGATCGTATTGGATCTAACGGAAATAACGACTTTCCTATGATTCCAACAGTATGGGATGCATCCGCGGACGTCAATTGGTCGTCTGAATCAACCCGAACAACGACCGATTAAATGACGAGAGTTTAGTTCGGTTATTAGATTTTCTGTTTTCTGATTGGCTCAGACGGAGTCCAATCAAAACGCGAGTTAGACTCAAGATACTATTGGCACGGGGATAAACGGATTGACTCTGTGAAATCCATTGAACTCTATACATACTGGAATAAGCACTCCCTAGATTAGTGCCGTCAGAGAGAGAAGTCATATACGCAGTAAATGTACGACAGTCATCGCCTTACCCTGCCACTTACTACCTTCGCTAACAACATGGATGATTTCCACAATTTTTGTAACGGTGTAGTAAGTCAGGCGATGTCTCTTGTACATTCACTGCTTTTTCTCTCTCTGACGAAGAATTTCTATTGAATATCTGGGGAGTGCTCATTCCAGTATGTATACAGTTCACTGGTTAAATCTCAGAGTGGTTAAAAAAGGGGCGATTCTAGTGTTTTCTAGTGACTACTGTTACTTGGCCGTCAGAGGTTGGCCCTATCGGAATGTCCTAAGACCGCAGCCGTGAGAAGTTGGCGTTGTGGTGTTTCCCTGGTGGGCTAGGCTTCGCCCCTGAGGGAAAGAAGGTGGTACCGAACTCTTTCCTTCTCCTAACCAAACTCTGCTCTGATGGAACTGGTGGCACCAAGTTCTTTCCCCCCCGGTCCTGTTCAACCCACCAGCTTGTTTATGTTAGGTGGTACCACAACGCTGGTCCATGTACAAAACTGGGTCCTGAAAAGGACCAGACGTTCTTGACTTGAAAAAAAGCACTTACGATCAGTTATGCCAGCATTTGGTCGACCGAGTTGATTTGGATGGGGGCCGAAACATTGGTTGAAAAGGAAGAGATGTATAATGTATGATGTTTTATTCTTTCCAACTAACGGTTTCGTTGATTTGGTTTTTCGTTGATTTGGCCCCCATCCGTCGATTTACCCTCTCCATCGGACCATTTCTCGTCCCCACCACTCCAGCCGGGTGCACGCACACATTGAAACCCGTATTCATGTGATTCGGAAGCGGTCGGGTCACTTCGAATCGGCTCGGACAATCGAGGGAGAACCAACTATCCGTCGGTCTTTGTCCTCTCAATATGTTTTGCGATCGGCTAACTCCGTGCAAGATCGAAAAAAGTTTGAAGCCCACGCGGTCGACTTACCGAAAAGTTTCACCGCTTTTTCTCTCCCAAGCGACAATTTTATTGTAATCAGTATCGAACTGACTTACCCGGCGCCCCGGGCAATTCTCGGCCGGGGCCCTTCGATATTTTTTGTTGTTTTTTTTTTCAATTAAAGAGCCAGTTCAATACTGATTATCAAATTATCACGATAAAATTGAGATTTGATGCATCTCATCATTCAATTGGATGAAATTCAATATAAGTAAATAATTGGTCAATTATTATTTATTTTTCATGAATTTTATAAGATTATTGGTTCTTCTCATGACTGATTATGAAGCTTTCAAAAACTCCTATATGTATTCTATACAAATTTTTTCATAGTTACGCATTTTGAATAATTTTTTTGAATCTTGATAATTTTTCAATGAATTTTATTGAGATTGTCAATCAATCGATGGTTGAAAAATTCTCGGATAGTTTGGGGATCTATGACAAATATCCTGCTGTGAATTCCATAATCTTTCCTGATCAAATAATTATCCAGAAATCACTATGATATTCCAATGAGGATAATCAAATCGACATCGATTAACAGATGAAATATCGAAAGAATAAGACTGAATATTCAATTAATTGGGTGCAAATTATTTTCAATGAACTGAATAATTAGATTTGGGCATTCAAATTGATATTTCATCATTTCACACACTTTTAGTCTCTTTCCTTGCATCACTTCATAGAAGTAATATGTGGTTGCAAATACCATAAGAACCCATGGCTTAGCGGCAAAAGACATGATTCTTGCGGAGGAACGGTCGAGTTCGATTTTGTGTGGAGACATTGCATATTTTTTTGTCATTTCTCTGGTGAACAATTCAATTTCACATCCAATTATTATTTTTTATGTCATTACATCGTCATGTTATCAATATCCTCAATGTTTCAAAATGCACCTCGCGGATTTGACCAAGTACCGGTTCGAGTCGATTGAAACTTTCCCAAAAATTTGTCCCCGTGGAATCTAGATCGATCGATTCAAAATCTTCTGAGAAGAAAAATTAATATCACTCCGGAGGAACGTTTTTGAAAAAGTGCACTTGCAAATTTCATCAAAGCCTTCGGCAATTTGATGGAAAAATTCCAAAAATTCGTCTCTATGGAATGAAGACCGATCGATACGAAATGTTCTGAAATGGAAAATGAACAGCAGTTTAGAGAAATGTTCTTAGAAGAGTTTACTTGCAAATTTGATCGAACCCTCTGACAAATTGATGAAAAAATTCCAAAAATTTGTCTTCGTGGAATATAGACCGAACGATTCGAAATCTTCTGGAAAGAAAAATCAATATCACTTTGCAGGAACGTTTTTGAAAAAGTGTACTTGCAAATTTCATCAGTCTTCGGCAAATTGATGACGAAATCCCAAAAATTCGTCCCTATGGACTGAAGACCGATCGATACGAAATGTTCTGAAATGGAAAATGAACAGCAGTTCAGGGAAATGTGTTTGAAAGAGTTGACTTGCAAATTTCATCAAAGCCTTCGGCAATTTGATGGAAAAATTCCAAAAATTCGTCTCTATGGAATGAAGACCGATCGATACGAAATGTTCTGAAATGGAAAATGAACAGCAGTTTAGAGAAATGTTCTTAGAAGAGTTTACTTGCAAATTTGATCGAACCCTTTGACAAATTGATGAAAAATTTCAAAAATTTGTTTCCGGGAAATATAGACCGATCAATTCGGAACCTTCTGTGAAATAAAACAATATCACTCCATAGGAACGTTCTGAGAGAAGCGTACTCGCGAATTCCATCAGTCTTCGGCAATTCGATGACAAAATTCCAAAAATTCGTGTCTATGGAACGAAGACCGATCGATACGAAATGTTCTGAAATGGAAAATGAACAGCGGTTTAGGGAAATGTTTTTAAAAGAGTTTACTTGCAAATTTCATCAAACCCTTTGACAAATTGATGAAGAAATTTCAAAAATTTGTCTCCGTGGCATATAGACCGAACGATTCGAAATCTTCGGAGGAGAAAAATCAATAACACTTGATATATGCGGATATATATTATAATATGGGTGACCTATGTGGGTGACCTATGCGGCGCCAATAAAATGCGCACGCATCAGTGAAGAGTCAGTTGGAGTACAGCGGCCCAGCTGGGTAGAAATATATATACGTTCCGGGACGTATGTAGACTATGCATTAATAAAGTACAGTAACTAAGTTCCCGCGAGTTTTATGTTTTCACCCCTGCTCCGGATACATTACATTGGCGACGAAGATACACGGAAAAGCGGGTTTTTGGAGTGCTAATAGCCAAGATCAGGGTGTGAACACGTGGCCACTACAGAAAATCGCGTTGGTTCTATAATAAAAAGTGAATTGAGTGTGCACAAAATTAAAATTGATGTCTGGAAAGAAAACGCTAAGCTGGGTTCAAACGTTAAATGAACAAGGATGAATAGCAGAATTAAAAAAACGCAAAATAGAATGCGAGGAAAGTGATAAATTTGACATTGTACGTGAAAAGTTACGTGAAAGTGTACGACAAGAAAATAGTGAAAACTCAGGAAAATCGGAGAACTCTGACGATACGTCAGTCGATGAGGTAGATCCCGACAAAAACAGCATACCATTAGGTAACACCGATAGTATCGACTCGGAACAAGACGAAGGCAGCAACATGGCCTATGAAGCGAAGTTTTCCTCCAACTTAGAAAACGGCGATTGGGAATTATTCACGGGAAAATTGGAATTTTTCTTCACCAGTAAGAAAATAAGAGAGAATAACGGAAAGATTGCAGCTATGATTACGCGCATGGATGATGATGCACATAAATTGCTACGTCAACTGGTTTCACCAAAGCGAATAAAAGAAAAACAATATGATGATTCGGTCAAAATAATGACAACTCAATTAAAACCAGTACCGTCGGGAGCAATGGAAAGATGCACTTTCAATCTGGCTGAGCAAGGAAGTGATGAATCGGTTGCAGATTTTGTCGCCAGAATAAGAAAGTGATCGATGCATTGTAATTTCAAAGATAATCTAGATGTGTGCTACGAGATGAACTAGTATGCGGCTTACGGGATATGGATACACGTGTCAAATTATTTGAGGAAAAAGAATTGGAATGGGAAAAAGCACTGGAGATTGCAACATCGCATGAAACAGCAGTCAGAAATGCAGCTAGAGCAATAAATACGCTTAAACCATCTACATCAAATAAAGAAGAAATATTTGCCATTAGAAATGCAGACAGAAGATACGGGCCAAAGCAGAGCCTCAAAAACAAGCAAGTCAAAGGAAGGGCTCAACAGAGAAAAAAAGAAATAACTTGTTACTGCTGTGGTAATCCGAATCACACTTCAAGGGTATGTGGATATAAGGATTACAGATGTAACGGCAGGTTCAGGTTCAGGTTATACTTGGCTCTTCTGATCTAGTGTTGTTAGTAGAAACCTAGGCATTGCCCAAACGCCAGTACGTGTTTTGATATTTCCACAACATTGATTGGCTTATAGCCTATATTCCGTTATCGATTGTTCTGCCTTCGAGATATTTGATGGAATCGGTTCTTGCCATATTTCAAATTTCTGGCGGCCGAATACGAATGTTTATTTGTTCATTCTTCTTCTTACTGTACTTCTTGTCTTGTTGTTAACGTCAATGATTTTTTTTTTTTTTATATAAAGGGGATATTGGATGTAAGAATACAGAGGAACATTCCAGGCTAGGAAGAACAATTCAAATTAAGGGCTTCATCATATTCTTAAGCCAGTGTCTTCTAAAAATTTTTGGATTAACAGGATTACTTCCTTATTATTTTTAAAAGCTATGCCTACTATGTTAAATTGGTCAACATCCTGAAAAATTTGGAATTTATTTAAATTGTAATACAATGAGCTGAATTCTCTTTCGTGATTTTTACACTCAAAGAAAATGTGGTTTGAAGATTGTGACTTAAACCCGCATGAACAGCTAACGTCAGCAACAATATTTTTCCTCTTAAGGTGTTCATTAAGGGTAATGTGTCCTGTTCTGATTCTACAAGTGGTGACAATGGCCTGTCTGTTTAGTTTTAACTTATAAAACCATGGGTATTCAAATTCGGGAGATTTATTCATTCTGGAAAAATATTCAGTTCCTTTATGTCGACCTTGATTTAATGAATAATCCAATGCATTATCCTTTGTTTCTTTATCAAAAATTTCGAATAAGTTTTGGAAGCAATATTTGGAATCCGATGATATTTGTTCTTTCAGGACTTCTTTTGCTTGATGATCTACAAGTTCATTTCCTATAATGTTGTGATGCGACGGAATCCATATAAATCTTATAGTTTGTTTGTTATCCTTACCACTTAATAACATACGCTTGATTGAGTAAATAACAGGATTATATATCCCTTCAAAGTCCGGAGAATTCAGAGAAGTGAGAACGCTGAGAGAATCAGTTACCACTAGGGAGTGTGTTATTTTATTTTTCTTAATATGTTCGATAGCAAGTATAATGGCTTGATCTTCTGCTTCGAATATTGTGCAGAGATTGTTGAGTCTCAATTTGAAAATTATGTTTTCTGATGGATTTGGTATAACCACTGCACACGCTACTCCTTCCTTTGATTTCTTTGAGCCGTCGGTATAAATCAGTGTGAATTCTTTGTAGTTTTTATTAATAATATCGTTAAAATCTGAGCGTGGATTCTTAGAAGTTTGCAGGCTCATACCAGAAAGCGTATCAATTTCAGGGTTATAGAATCTAGTTCTGTATTCAAACATGTATAGACTTGAATGAGGATTAGATATGATATCCGAGTAATTTTGTTTGATTTTGAACCAGGTTTTAGTCATAATATCATTCGTAGCTATTTTGTGATTAGGGTTTACCATAATTGTCTTATGCAAGTCATCTAGTGACTTATTTCAAATGTGGCTTTCATTGGAGATTATCTTACTGATATATTTCTTCACCATATTGATTCTTCTTAAATGAATTGGTATTTCAGATGCCAAATGTAAAATACAGTTTGTGGGGGTGGTATTCATCAAACCCAACGAAGTACGTATAGCTGCATATTGTATCCTATCCACGTCCTAATGGCCATACTATTGGGGATGTGTCCGTATAATATACCTCCCCAATCAAGGGTTGCCCTTATTATACCCTTGTAGATCCGCAACATTGTGGAAGGGTGAGATCTCCATTTAATGCCCGATATCGCCTTAAGGATTTTCATTTGTTGAAGGGCTTTATGTCTAATTGAATTGATATGTGGTAGCCAGGATAATTTGTGATGAATGGTTACTCCTAAGAATTCAACCATATAGACCTTGGGATAATGTTATTCTCTATCTCGATGTTTATGAGTGCGTCTTCATGATTCTTATGAGGTGAGAATAGACAAAATTTCGATTTTCCTGGAGACACGTGTAAGCCTAAGCTTTTTAAATAAGAAGCCAGTTTTTTTGAACCATTGTTGATAATTCGAGTAATTTCAGCTATATCTCTACTGCTAAAATATATAACTACATCGTCTGCGTGAATCAAAATTTTGGTGTTCTCATCTAAATGTTTTCCTAATTCCGATATATCCCATTAGCGCCTGAACGGACACTTTTGGACACCGAATTTCAGAGATTCATTGTACAATGAATTTGGTCGAAGAAAAATTTTTGAAGGTCGGTCTTTCGAATGGTGATGTTCAGGAGTCCCTAAAATGAGTTTTCTTGTGTGAAAATTGCAAATTAGAAAAAAAGCACTTTTTTTTTTAAAAAAAAATTTTACGACCAATAGCATTGAAATGTAGAAACACAGCTCATGCGTTGAAACCACTGATCGGAAAAGAGTGGGAAAGATTAGTAAGCTTAGGTCATTCAAAGCCGGTTGACGTGAGTGAATGGGCAACGCCGATTGTTCCGGTATTTAAAAGCAACGGCAAACTTCGTATATGCGGGGATTTCAAAATGACGATTAACAAACATGTAATTATCAATAAATATCCGTTGCACAGCATAGACGATATTTTTGCGAAACTACAAGGTGGAAACTCTTTTCCGGAGTTAGATTTAACGCATGCGTATATGCAATTCCCAGTGGATGAGGAAAGCTCTAAATTACTCACGATTGTTACACACAAAGGATTATTCCAGTATACTAAAGTACCTGAAGGTGTTTCCCCGAATTTTAATCCTTCCGCATGTTTATCTCAGAGTAATTTCATGCTCGATCTATTCAAATGTCCTAATCTCCTGTGCCACAATGAACTAGATTTATTTTCTTTGCACATTGAAGCTCCTTTATTAACTTGATCAAGTTGATACACTTCATCGACGAGACTCCCTGTAGCTATTGAGGCTCCTTCTTGATCGAAAATAAAACAATTATAACTATCAAAGGTCACTGTTAAACCTTTTTTAGCCATTTGACTCACAGAAAGTAAATTTGTTGAGATTTCGGGGACATATAACGCACTTTTCACTAAGATTGTTTCCATATCACCGTTGGTACATACGTTTAATTTAATGTCACCAACACCTTTCACTTGTAACCTTTTGTCATTCGCTACAATAATGTTCAACTTGTCCGTCGACTTTAAATTTTCAAAACTCTCTTTTCGATTCGACATATGAGCTGAGGCACCTGAATCGATATACCAAACTTCACTTTCATCCTTTTCTTCCCCGGTGAGAAAAGCCTTGAAGTTCCCTTGTTCAGACGGTTTCTTGTTGTTATCCTTTGATTTGTTCTTCGTACAGTTGACTGCTATGTGACCGTATTCGTTACATGAATAACATTTTGGTCCCTTCTTCATGTTTTTGTTGAATGAAGGTCGTTTCGAATGAAATGCTGTGTCACAATCTCCAGTCTTCGGTTTACGAGTCTCATTTGGCCCAACTTCTTGGAGCAATTTCGTTTTAATTGAATCTCCAGTAATTTTTATGCCAGAGCTCCAATGCCATAATCATTGGTTTGTATTTATCTGGCAAACCAGCGAGAAGAAAAGTCACTATCCATTCCTCTTCAACTTTTAATCCTATGTTGTTTAACTGCTGTGCTGTTGTTATTATTTCTGTGACATAGTGTTCCATCGAATCACAATTTTCCAGCTTCGTTGTTACCATCTTGCGAAGCAATCCAACTCTTCTTGTGAGTCCGTTGTCCTGGAAGGCTTCTTCGAGCTTATCCCAAGCTTCTTTAGCAGTTTTTGCACTCTGTATGTGCACATAGTTTACCGTCTCTACACTGAGCACTATCTTTGCTTTTGCACGAGCCACTTCCGTTTCATCTTGATCGGTTCCTTTCACGCACTTCCACAAATCATCCAGTTGGAGATAATTTTCCATCGCAAACCGCCATGTTAAATAATTTTCACGACCACGAAGTTTCTCGACAGCTGGTAACGAAGTTGAACTATTAGACATCTTTCCTTGTTCTCTTTACCAGTTCTCACGATCGCGGAGAAATACAGATTTCACGTATTCGTTGTGAAATACTTTACATGTTTCTAAACGCGCGGTCGCGTGTTCAAAGAAGATTCATTTATCTTTGAACTAATTTTCGGAACCTATTGATTACTTCCAGGCACATTATTTTCTTTTATTCTATTTTCCTTGATGTGTCTCATCCTGGGCCCATAACCTGAAGTTATTTTAGCATAGGATGGACATTATTAAGGAAGAAGTAACAAGACACACGTGCGTTTAATATAAGTGCGTATAATGTAATCAATGACAAAGATAACGTTTTACAAGTACAGGTATATAAAAGGCGGCAAATCTCCCGCGTACATATTAATAGATGTCGCAAGAGCGCAACGAGACTATGGTCGACTGAGTATGCGCGACAACCCTGATGTTCATCAATACCGGGTGACCATAATATTCCAACAATTTTGAAGTCTATATGAATGGATGAAAAATTATCAACTCACTCTGAGTGTACTGTACAGTCCAAAGAATGAGCAATAAATAACTTGAATCACCTTTCTAAATACTTGAAACGTCAGGACTAATTGGCAAGAATCATACCATCATTCGCTTCAAATCGTTCATGCGCACTAAGATTTTCCTTATTCCATTATCAATAATTGAATGAATCTTTAGTAAACATGTATTGTTTCAGTTAATCATTAATATGAAGGAGTTAAATCCAAGTTATTCGAAGGGAATAACATTGTTCTTGACATTCCTAAATGGAAATGAAATGAGTTGCGATTTACCTAACATTTACGTATTTTCGGCCAAAGAATCGAAAATTCAAGCTCAGGTTTGAAACATAAGATGTTGTCCGATCCAGCTGTGGTTTTTGGTGGTTCCTATTGATACCTCAAGGCAACTTTTCCGCACTACTACATTTCCATTAGAAGAAACAGAATTTTTTTGATTCACCCTGATAGTTACTTAACAATGATTTTTCCATACGTGTTGTATTACGTGAATGAGGGTGTGAAAACTGGAAACGTGGGCATTTTGAAGGTTCTTTGTGTTTTGATTGGAAACAAAACGGGTGCATGGATTAATGTGGAACTTTGTGCACATCTTCAATGAACTTGATATCACATGAATTGTTTTTTATTTTCTATGCATCATGTTCGCGCACATTGATCCGTCAAAAATGGGGCTCCTTTGAAATTGTTTCATTCTGATTGACAGTTTCGCAACGAAACGGAACGTCTGAGAGCATGGAACGGAAAAGATTCTGAAAATATGTCTGAATGGCTATGGTTTGACGTAGGGGATTTTGAGTATTGATTTGAAGGAGAATAGCGACCATTTGATTCAAAAAAATCGCAATTTCCACGGGATGTTCAATATCAAATTGTTCATGAAAAAAGGACACTGTTAGAAATTTCTGCATGAAGCAATTCCGCATGTGATGGAAGCAAACTCCTTGAATTTTCAATTATATTCGAATAAAAATTCAGTTAATAAACTGTACTATCATGAGCAATATAATATAGCAAAAATTGAGTATTTAATTACATGTGATTGAAATCCTAATTCAATCACCATGAATTGGAAATTTAATTTACAAGTGTACTTGAAAAATTAATGAAAATTCAAGAAAGTGCTAACAGTGTAAGAGATGAAACAAAGAACGTTGCGTCAGACCATAAAGACACGTTTCCTCTTGGAAATCCATTTTGGATCTAGTCGATCGGACAAAAACTGTCTGAATTACGCTATCAACCGAGTCAACAAAAGTGATTTTGAATGAATGGCGTTTGAGCCTCAAGAGAACACGAGTTAAATGGAGCAATTTCAGGTTGATTTGAGATAAGTTTATATTCAACGAACGTTCAATATACGTTCAAAATCTACATAGCTTTATTTCAGTTTTAATGAACGTTCGTTGAACATTTCTGTCCTTTTGGGAGAGTTTGAGAAGAGGAAATCGAATGCATGTGATCGCGTGGATTAAACTATTAATTGGTGTTGGAATTAATTCGTAGCGTTATAAAAAAAGCTGACGTAGGTGGTACAGTATTTCGTTGTTACCTACAATAATCTATTCGCCGTGAAACAGCTCCTCCCCGTGGGATGATTGCGGGTCTTCCAGGGGGATACTCTTGATACCTATCCTTGATATCTTTTTTTATTTGATTTGATTTGATTTGATTTATTTTACGGGCTAAGACGCCTTTTAGGTACAAAAGTATGTAAACAATATCATGGCGATTAACATAAGAAAATTTTCAAATGAAGTACTGAAAAGTAAATTACAATAAGACACGGTGTAAATTATCACGAACCTTAAAGTATAGATGTGGAATAATACATAAATTATAATCTCACACTCTTCTTAGAGAAAGCCTTCTGGGCCGATTTTTTAAAGATTGATACTGACCCCGAAAAGAAATCAAGATCATCTTTATATGAGTTTGCCATGCAACAGATGCGGTTGACTGGATCAGAATAAAAGTAATGTGAAGTGAACATCGGAATATTGAAAAGCGAAGGCTTACGTAGAGTTCTGATGGTACATTGAAGTTTAAAAGAGAGAGTGGTTCAGGACAGCTGATTTGACCATTAATGATTTTGAAAATGAAAACGAGATCGTCAACCAACCTACGAGCTTCAAGCGTGGTCATGTCAAACGATCTCATTAACGGTCCATAATCATGACAGGACACGGCCATGGGGGTGAAATTTTTAAAAGCTAAGAAACGCAGAAACTTGTGCTGAACTCTCTCAATCAGTTTACAATATTTATCTTGGTGAGGCGACCAGATCTGGGACGCATATTCTAAATTAGGTCTGACAAGAGCATTGTATAGTGTCAAGAGTGTTGAGGGTTCTTTGAAGTCTTTAGACATACGCTTCAGAAATCCGAGTTGCTTCATAGCCGTATTAACCATATTTTGATAATGCATAGTGAAATTGAACTTAGAATCAATTATAATTCCTAAATCATGCATACTCTGAACAACCTCTAAGCTAGACCCGTTCAATTCGTATGAAAACATGACTGGTTGCATCTTACGCGAAAGTCTCATTACTTTACACTTCGATATATTCAGTTGCAGTTTATTCAAGGCACACCATGATTCCAACCTATGCAAATCGGATTGTAATGCGATGACATCAGCGTATGATAAGATTCTCAAGAATAATTTCAAATCATCCGCGAAAAGTAAAAATTTAACATGCTTAAAATTGTCACCAATATCATTAATAAACAAAATAAATAGCAATGGGCCTAAATGCGACCCTTGCGGAACACCTGATTGTACATTGATAGACCTTGAGATGAAATTCTTAACCTTAACAGTTTGAGTTCTATTTGTAAGATAGCTTCTCATCCAATTAAGAATATTTCCACGGAAACCAAGGCGGTATAATTTAGATAAGAGAATATTATGATCTACAGTATCAAAGGCTTTTGTGAAATCAGTATAAACTGTATCTACCTGACCGTTATTATCCAAAACTCTTGATACATAGTTACAATAAATAGCCAAGTTGGTGATAGTTGAACGACCAGGCATAAAACCATGTTGCATATCCGAAATGACGCCAGAAAACAGTGGAGATATTATATCAGTCACCAAGCTTTCAAATAGTTTGGGAATTGCACTTATAATAGATATTGGCCTGTAATTTTTCACATCTGCTCTGCAACCAGCCTTAAAAATCGACGAGACCAAACTATTTTTCCAGCGGGTAGGAAAATGACCAGAAGATAAGGAGGCGTTGAAGATCAACCACAGTGGTCGTGATAATATGTAGCTGCAGGATTTCAAAAACAAAGGGGGAATCCCATCATCGCCAGGACCCTTATTGATATCCAAAGAGTTGATTCCCATAAGCACCGTTCCAATGTTAATATAGAGATCAGAGATATCCAAATCAGAATTGGATTTCAAAATAGGAGTCAGATCATTGTGAGAAACATAAACAGACTCAAAGTGAGCAGCAAACAGGTCAGCGATTTCACGCCCAGAGGTAACTGAGATTCCATCCATAACCATTTTACCCGGAATACCATTGTCGGATCGACGAGAATTGACACAGTTCTAAAAGCCTTTGATATTAGGAGGAATTTGCAATTCCGTTGAGCGAACATAATCATTATAACACTTGTCCACTAATTTTTTACATTGAGCACGCAAATCAGAGAAAACGTGATAATCTTGTATCCGATTATATTTCTTATACATACAATGTGCTTCTTTCTTGGCACGTATCAGATCGATCAACTGTTTAGAAAACCATCTAGGGTATTTGGAATCACGAGAATAACATTTAGGAACGTACAAATCAATTGCGTAATTCATAATCTCATACAAACACCCAACCGCATCATCAATAGTCAAAACACTAAGTAATGAATCCCAAGGGATTTGATTGAAAAAATTTCGAATTGCAGTATAATCACCCAAATTGAAATTATAACGAAAAATCTTATCTCGAGGAAGATAATTGATTGAAACTTTTTATCCATCCTTGGTAGTATCTGCTTCCTTTACGTGGTGAGGAGAATAGGTATCTCAGATTTGGGTCTCTTTTTGGGTTGGAATAAACTATTCGGGAGGGAGAATACAAACTGGGAGAAACTAAATCATCCCAACGCCAGGAACATCGGCAGGAACGGAGGGAAAGCAAGGGGAAACTACCTTCCTTGATATCTTTTGATATTCCCGAAGGAATGGAATCTTTTCTCCAAATCTAGAATTTTCAATTTTAATTTATTGAAAAAAAGCAACAACAACACGATGGCATGCTCTCGGGTAAAATATTCCGGAGGTAAAATAGCCTCCCGTTCGGATCACCGGGTGGAGGCTGCTCGAGAGAGCTTCGTCAAACAAGATAGAAAACCAAAGAAAATAGGGAAGAAAGAGAACATTCTCCGAGTCGGAGCGTGGAATGTAAGATCGCTGAGACAAACAGGAAAATTAGAAAATTTGAAATTAGAAATAAATAGGTTAGGTATGGATGTAATGGGAATTAGTGAAATAAGACAGCCGCAAGAAGGGGATTTCTGGAGTGGTGATTATAGAATCATTCATACAGGATCAAAGAATAGTCAAGCAGTTGTGGGAATTATAATGCATAGAAGGGTAGAGAATAGGATACAAAATTATTTGCAACATGGCGAACGCGTAATGATGGTCAGAGTCAGAATAAAACCGGTGGAGACTGTTATAGTTCAAGTATACATGCCCACATCTGCATACTCAGAGGAAGATATCGAAAAAACGTACGATGAAATAGAAGAAGTGATAGAATATGTGAAGAGAAAGGAAAATCTAATTATCATAGGTGACTGGAATGCGGTAGTAGGGAAAGGAAAAGAGGACAACATTATAGGGGATCCTGCGTTAGGAAGAAGAAATGAAAGAGGACAACGTTTAATCGAATTCTGTGAAAGCCATAAAATGGATGGGGTCCAAATCAACGAAACCATCGTTTGAGAAGAGAGAGTATGATATCCTATTCTTCTCAACTAATGATTTCGTTGATTTGGTTTTTCGTTAATTTGGCCCTCATCCCATAAAATGGTTATTACCAACACATTATTCAGAAATCATCCAAGAAGAATCTATACTTGGAAAATGCCAGGAGATACAGCAAGATATCAAATTGATTACATATTAGTAGAACAAAGATTTAGAAACCAAGTGAAAAGCTGTAAAACTTATCGAGGCGCGGATATAGATAGTGATCACAATATGTTGCTGATGAAATGTTCTCTGAAATTCAAAGCTCTGAAGAAGAAAAGGAAAATGCAGAAAAGATGGAATTTGAAGAACCTCAAGCAAAAACAAACACATGAGGCATTCGAGAAAATGTTGGATGAAAAATTGGGAGATCGACAAGAGAAAGACTTGGAAATAGAGAGTAGATGGACAAATATGAAGGGGAACATAGAGCAATGTGCAGATGAAATTTTGAAGGACGATGGGATAGAGCCTAAGAAACCATGGATAACAGAAGGAATTCTCGATTCGATTAATGGAAGGCGGAGATACAAGAATAAGAATAGTGAACAAGACCAGCAGACATACAAGGCACTGAGGAGTAGAATAATCAGAGAATCAAGGAAAGCAAAGGAACAATGGTTGGAAGGGAAATGTCAAGAAATAGAAGTAAGATTACATTTAGGGAAAATTGATGAGGCATATAGGATTGTTAAGAGATTTTTTGGACAATTGAAATCTAGAAGCAATAAGATTCAAAATTCTCTAGGGAGACAATTGATAAGAACGGAGGAAAGAATAGAACAATGGATCAATCATTCAGAAGATCTGTATGAAGGAAGTGATGATATAGAATTTTTAGAGAGGGAGGGAGATGTCGATGAAGAAGAATTTGGAGATGCAGTTTTGAGATCAGAATTCGACAGGGCTTTGAAAGAATTAGAAAATAATGAAGCGCCAGGGATAAATGGCATAAGTGCGGACCTTATCAGAGCCTCCAGCCAAAGAACTCGTGACGCACTGTTTGAATTGGTCAGAAATATGTGCGAAAATAGAGAAGTACCGAAAGATTTCCAGAAGAATAAAATTGTCGCCATTCCAAAGAAACATGGAGCAGACAAATGCGAGAACTACAGAACGATTAGTTTAACTTCACAAGCCTCGAAAATACTGGCAAAAATCATATACAGAACAGAGGATAAAATAGAGAGTAGGTTAGCGGAAGATCAGTTCGGTTTTAGGAAAAATAGGGGAACGCGGGAAGCAATATTAGCACTCAGAACAGTAGTAGAGAAAAGTCTAGAGTTAAAAAAGTCTGTGTATAGGTTTTGTAGATATACAAAAAGCATTTGATAATGTTGATTGGGAGGAGATGTTTACGATTTTGAAAAAGGTAGGAATTAATTTCAGGGATAGGAGAATAATGGTAGGGGGTCTTTTGGCCGAAAAAGTTTTTGGCCGAATCGACATGATTTGACAATCACTAGTCGCTTTCAGAGAACACTAGGAAATGACTAGCGATTGTCAAATCATGTCGATTCGGCCAAAAACTTTTTCGGTCAAAAGACTCCCTACCGAGAATAATATATGAATTATATGAGAATCAAATCGCAATAATAGAAATGGAGGGTCAAAAAGGAGAAGCACAAATTAGAAGGGGGGGGAGACCACTGATGCCAGATTCGGCCGACCGACTCGGTTTACCCTCTTCATTACACCCATCTGTATAGAACTTTCACACACACAATGAAACCACCGACAAAAGGAATTTGATTGTGTAGAGCGTGATGGAGGGGGTACACCGAGTCGGTCGGCCGAATCTGGCATCACTGGGTGAGACGAAGATGCTCATTATCGCCATTGATTTTCAATTTGTATATAGAATAAGCGATGAACGAAGTGAAGGAACAAGTGCGATTGAAATTACAGATTCAAGGTGAAAATGTAAGCATGTTGAGATTTGCGGATGACATAGCTATATTAGCTATGAGTGGCGCTAAGTCAGAGAATACTCTCAACACTATGAAAAAAATATTACAAGACAAATATTGTATGAATATAAATAAGGACAAAACAAAATTCATGAGTTGTACAACAGCGAAAACATCAAGAAGAACGAAAGTCAAAATAGATGCAGAAACAATTCAGGAAGTAAAAGAATTTAAATATCTAGGAAGTATACTTACAGAAAACGGTAAGAGCGAAAGAGATATAAGAGCAAGAATAGCACAAGGGAAACAGGCTTCCCACTAAGAGAACCAGTTACTATGTTCGAAGAATATTAGCTTAGCAGTAAGGAAGAAATTTCTCAAGAGACGTTTGGAGCACAGCATTATATGGTTGCGAAACTTGGACAATTGGAAAAACCGACCAACGAAGACTCGGAGCTTTTGAAATGTGGTGTTATAGGAGGATGCTTAGAATGAAGTGGATAGAGAAAGTGGAAAATGAAGAAGTACTTGAGAAGGTGGATGAAAGAAGAAGTCTTTCGAGACAGGTCGTGAAAAGAAGAAGTAATCTAATAGGACACACCTCAAGGCATCACAGCTTACTGAAAACAATTTTGGAAGGAAAAATGAATGGTCAAACTCGAAGAGGTAGACCTAGATTAAGTGATATGAAGCAAATTATACAAGATAAGGGTTGTCGTAGATATGCAGAAGTTAAGCGGTTAGCGGATAATAGACAGGGCTGGAGGATTTCATCAAACCAGTCATAAGACTGATTACTTCATGATGATGACGTGAAACAGCTATTATTGGACGTCATTTGTTTTACATAACCTTTTTTCGAATCATAAATAATAACACTTCATAACTCATTGAACATGCCAAAATTTATACCGAATAAAGTGTTTTTGCGGGGAGTCTTACTCCATTACTTCAATATGAACAAAAGTGCTGCTGAAGCCCATCGTATTTTAATGGAAGTGTATGGTGAACATGATCTAGCTGAACAGACGTGTCGAAAATGGTTTGCACGTTTCAAAGCTGCGATTTGGACTTCGATGATAAGGAGCGACCCGGCCAACCAAAAAAATTTGAAGATACTGATTTGCAGACGTTGCTCAATGAAGACTCACGACAAACTCTTCAAGAATTCTCGACATCATTGGGAGTTGACTTATCAATGGTAAAAAAACGTCTGAAAAGTTTGGGTATGATCCAGAAGGAGGGACGTTGGATGCCATATGAATTGAAACCAAGGGACATTGAGAGGCGTTTTTTGACGTGTGAACTGCTGCTTCAACGGCAGAAAAGAAAAAGTTCCTTGCATAGAATTGTCACTGGCGAGGAGATATGGATCCATTACGACAGTCCGAAGCGCAGAAAGTCATGGGTTTAGCCCGGCCAACCATCACAATCAGTGGCAAAGCCAAATATTCATGGGTCTAAACTCCTGCTCTGTATTTGGTGGGATCAGATGGGTGTGATTCATTATGAACTGTTGAAACCGAATGAAACCTTAACTGGGGAACTTCACCGACTACAATTGATGCGCTCAAGCCGTGCATTGAAAGAAAAACGACTGGAATACTCCAAAAGACACGACAAAGTCATTTTGCTGCACGACAATGCTCGTCCGCACGTCACAAAACCGGTGAAAACATACCTCGAAACACTTGAATGGGAAGTTCTACCTCACTTGCCGTCTTCTCCAGATATTGCGCCATTTGATCACCATTTGTTTCGGTCGATGGCTCATAGCTTGTCTGAGCAAAAATTCACTTCTTACGAAGATTGCCAAAACTGGGTCGATTCGTGGATTGCATTCAAAGATAATGCGTTCTTCTGACCCGCCCAGCTAACCAAAGCTGATAAATAACTGGTCAATTATTACCCAATAAGATTAGGAGGGGCTGATCAATATTTGTCCAATTTGTGTCCGCATTGGCGACCAATAATTGATCAATTTCAGTGGACCATTAGATTTCTCAATTGCAGGGCAATCTTTGGTCAATAACATGGGCATAGGTGTTGCCATCAGCTGTGAAATAATGTGACCCATAATTTGGCAATTATTGGACAATTATTTTGGTTTAAAAATGATCGAAAATCGATCAATAACTCGTTATTGATTGATATACCATCAAACTTTGAATCACTTCAAAACACTAATATATAATAACTTCAGTGTAAGAGAATTTTGTTCAAATTTTTTGAACATTTGTTTTGAATTTTTTCATTTCAAAACTGTGATGACGGCACTGTGAAACTGAATCGGTTCATTTAACATTATAATATATAATTATCCGCAATTTGCGTATTGCTAATTCAAATAGAAATTATAACCCGAAACCACACTTCTTGATTGGAATAGAGTTCAATCGGTTCACTCAGTTATAATAGTAATAGGAACTTGCATCCATGCTCCCAAATTGAGGTTATGAATAACCTCAATCGCGACAGTTTGACCACGCCACGAATAATATAAAATTCTAATAAGTCGCGATCACTGATACGACGGAGATGAATGAATCGATAAACCACAACAATTTTCGTAAAAAACAATACATAATAAATAATTCTATCCCATTAACATGACATGACCAATACAAAATTCCATACAGGCATGCTAGCGACTCACTTTTCTCACTTTTTCCATTTCCCTCACTATCCCTCACTTATTTTGTGAATTCTCACTTTTCTCACTTTTTCCATGATCAGTAGTTTGTCAATATTGTCCAATTTCAATTATTTTTTTTTTATTCCGTCATATATTTCATCCAACAATGATAAGCAAGTGTTACTTCCGTTAGTACTATGGTTTTTGTGTTATGATTCACAGGAATCATTTAGAGTTATTCAATTTAGTCGAAGAAGATTATTGTATTATATTAAAAGTGTTACCAAAAATCTGACTGCGTGAAACAGCGAAGGAAAGGAATGAGAAGCAAACTTAAAAATCGAAATATCACTAATCATCGAACTAATCAAACTAACTTCCAAGATAACATTGACTGCGTGCAAAACTTGAGACCGTTATGCACACGAGAATTTGCGTGTGATTTGCGTGCAACCCACCTGTGATTCATACTGTTGCTCGCAAATCGCGCGCCATGATCTAGTGCATATCTTGTTTTAATTCTTCATGAATTCACGCTCACATCGCTTGCAAAAACCTGTGGAATGAGAGGGATTTTCTGAGAGTGAAATGATTGGATATTCGGTGAAAATTTTGCCCGCAAGTTGCGTACAATTGGGAGAACCTTGTTGAGTGAAAAATATATGTATATGCTAGGGTATATTCAAATGTACTCTTAGAATGCAATTATTGAAATAATTTATAAAAAAAAAAAGCAAAAACAAAATAAAGTACGGATGCAAATAATTAATATGCATAGTGGAGATTTCAAATTGATGTTCTGTTGCAGAAGAGAATTTCTTATCGGTTGTTCAAAAAAGAATTATTATTTGAACAACTGATCGACAAAAAAGAGTGACAAAGAATTAACAACGTCTCATTATTTTCTTTCACTATGTACTGTTCCATATGTTCATCCTGATTTTGTTATAAGAAGTAATGAATTATTCAGAACATGAAATTTGTGGGTGATAAGTTCTCTTAGAGGACTAATGAATTGTGAAGAAAGAATTCCTCCTTAATTCTCCTACACTGTAAGAAAAACGGCGGCATTAGAGAAAGTCCACTCCCAATGGTGTTGTTTCAACACCTTGCGGTGTTATTATAACATCGAATTTCGGGGTGGACTCCTATAGAATCCATGCGGTGTTGATTCTGACACCCCTTTCTTCACAATGTGAAACTCTGAAATTTATAACAGATTAAGAACTCTCCGAATAGAATTCGATTCGAGTTCTTCGAGAATTCTTCTGGGACTTTAATGCTGTGTGGGAATAGAGAGACTTTCCCCGATGGGGCTCTATAGTGATAGAACGATACCACACGAATCGATCTTCATTTGATTTCTATGGGTATTATCGTTTTTCACCAGTTACGCACGATGTATCACTTGTACCTCCTTCCAGAATGCCCACTTCTGGGAAGTCAGAGAAAATTCAAGGAAGTGAAAGTCGATCATGGAGAATCAGGGGGTGGGGAAAACAATTCTAGAAACCCCCACAGCACAAGCCTGTCCCAAATAAACTCTCTTCACTCTCTGAATACGGAAAAGTCAGAATTTCACTTGAACGGAAAGACGGGTTCCCTTCTGGCTGCCTGAAGAGTGAAATTCCACTCTGTTAGAGTGATGATTCACACTTTAGGCAGCCATAAGGGAACCTATCTTCTCGTTCGAGTGGGAATCTGACTCTTTCCAATTTAGAGAGTAAGTCAATTCCAAAAGAATTCATAATGAGTTCTTGAGAATCCTTCAAGAGTTCTCTTTGAATACTAGGGTTTCATAAAGAACTCATTCTGAACTGTCATACCGGGGACTCTCAAAGAATCCAACGATGAATTCATCAAGAATTCTTCAGGAATTCAACATTACCAGGGTGCTGTGTGGGAAGTCAAGGAATTATTGAAGGACTGCAGAAATTAATTCAAATGAAAAGGTGGAATATTTCTAGTGACATTTGAATTGGTTGTATCGAGATCTTGACAAGAAAGTATTTGAACAAGAGCCTTGATTGAGCAGCATGAATTAAATAACTTCATGTGTTCATGTGTTTCAGTTTTCAATTTTTCGTAGTAATAGAGAAGATTGCAGTCACGCAAGACAAAAGATACTATTCTATGTGGTTGCATGCATTTTTTATGATTGAACACAAAAAAATTTCTCTAAAATAATGATTGTTGCAATTCTTTCGGAACTATCGCGGTGGGAATTGATTTGGGACATGCTTGTGCTGTGTGAGATTTTTGGTAGGACATAAGCAAATGGATGCTATGGAATTTCTAAGATTGAAGCTCAATTATGATAACATATTCTCTAAGCCCACATAGCACACAAGTTCAGAAAGAGTTCATAAAGAATCCAATTGGAGCTTGGAAAATTCAATATGAGTTCTCAAGATTTCTTTTTGAACTCCTGTGCTGTGTGGGACGTAACAGGTTGGTTATCAATTTTTCAATCGGAATTTATAAAAGAAATCAAATTCTTCTCTCGAAAATTGTCATCTTACTCTATTTCTCACCCTATGATATTCAATTTTAACGGTTCAAGTACACACAGGTGCAAATTCGCACCAACCATTTTAAGACTTTTCATTTTTCGTCAAAAACTGATTTATTCTCGTGTTTTTTCACCGATCAAATGAAATATTTATGAATTTTCTCCCATGCCACGTTAATCTGCACAATTATCCTTCAAATTGGAAAAAAGTAAGGTTAAATTTGTCGAACAGGAACCGAGTTATTATTCGGTACAGTTGCGTGGTGCGAATTTGCACCTATGTGTACACCCAAGGCGTGAAAGAATGTGTGTACTTGAAGGGCTAATATTACTCTAACTTATGGATTTTATGAACATTCAATGTGTCAGATCAATAATTAGGTTTTCGTTTGTTGAAATATTGGCATGAAACAGTGTTTACCATTGAATGAGGTGAATTCATAGTAAATTGGTTATTCATCATTCTGAAAATTACAGTTCAGTCTTTACATTGTGGATAATCTTCATCAATATCATTCTGATGATATTTTTTACATTTTCTCCAGTATAACAATTGATTTTCCGCAACTGGTCCCAAGTTAATGTGATACTGATTGTTGATTCCTTAGTATTAATACAATCAGTAATTATTTGACTATTTTATTTGCATATCCAACCATACAATTATATTTAAAGTAAATCACTTTTCACTCACTTTTTCAATCTAAAACTCACTTTTTACTCACTTTTCTCCACTAGCAACTCACTTTCCTCACTTATTTGAAACCATTGAACCGCTCGCATGCCTGAATTACCGATAGAAAATAAATGATGTTTTACATTTCCAGATTTTCGATTATCGACGTGTATTGAATGATCAATGTTTGGTCAATTCCATGGACCATGAGATTGATCAATAATTGTCCTGTTTTATGTCCGCATTAGCAACCAACAATTGGCCCTTCAAAAATGATCAATTTTCGATCAATCGTTATCCAATAAATGGACATGTGCACAAAGATCCTACATAATTCCCAAATAATTGATCAATTATTAGCAAATGTCATTGGAATGGATCAAATTGACCAATGATTGGAACCAATCCATGGTTGGCTGGGCGGTATTCATTCCTTGCCCGAGAGATGGTCAAAAATAGTTGAAAGTGATGGACAATACTTCGAATAATGTATTCTTTGATGTTCATTCGGAATGAATAATTTTTTTTCATTAAAAAAAACGCTACGAATTAATTCCGATTCTTAATAGAAAACAAATACTTGAAGTCGAAGAGTTCGAATTTGTACTTGCAATTCGAGAGAGTTTTTATTGAAATACAAGACATTGATTCACGAAGAAAAAAAATTTTGTTTATTTTTCAAAATAAAATAGTGTTTATACCCCTTCATAAGAATTTCAAGAAAGAATATCTCGTTGGATATGCCATTTTCAGGACATGAATAAGTCATTATTAAATCAGCTAATCAATATAAAATATCGTGAATCAAATATGTTCCTTTGTTTGCCGCAAACCTGCAGATTTTATACCTCTCAACTAAGAATCACCCTTATACACCAGAATATCGTGTTGATTGGAATTAAAATCACCAATCCCGTTCAATCGTTCCGAATGGAATATTTTTACAGCAAAAACATTTTTCCAGCAAAATGAAATGATTCTGGGTTCGAATGCTAACTCTTCTCTCATTTTTTAGACATAAAATTTGTCCATAGAGGTGGACTCAAAACTTTCGAGTAAAATCAAAACACCTTATCTTCACCAGTTATAGTCCAAGATTCATTTGGTCAATGTGCCTCTATTTGAAAAATTTAATGACAGAAATTTTTAAAGACTGAACGTGTTTTTTTTCAAACACTAAGGGTTATTCAAGATGGTTACAGTCTCGAAGAAGTTCTTGTCTTGTCTTGATCTCGACTGGACAAAAATTGTTTTATATCCTAAACGCTAGCAATTTTATACTTCCAGACGTGTTATATTCAATTATTTCATGCCCGTTCTTGACTTGATGTGATTTGTCTCCAAAGATCGTTGAAATAAATGATATTTATCATTTTTGAATTTCAAGAGTCTCGAGTCCATTGCACCTCTATCCGTAAAACAAAAAGATTTATGTATTACTTTTATATTTCATGTGGTTTTTTATAGACGCAGAGATTGCAAACTCAACTTAGTACAGACGACATCGCTTTGACTGGTCTACGTTTCTTTTCTATTACCAGGAATTTCATGTTGGCGGTAATTATCGAAAAATTCCATTACAGTGTATCTCAATCAATATCCCTGATTTCATATGAGCTTGTTATTCAATCGTGCCTTTGGCTTGATCACAATCCACTTCTGAATATAAAGTTGCTTTCCACCAACTCTGCGCTTTGGGAAACGCGATGTCAGAATCAACACCACACAGATTCTACACAAATCCACTCTGAAATTCAGTGTCAAAATAAATCTGAACAATTTTAGAATGACACAATGTGGTGTCAAAATGATTGCATGAGATGTCAACTTTTTCTAACACCGCCAAATTTTCACAGTATGACTTGCTATCAGATAAGAGCGGATTAAGATGAACAAAAATTAAGAAGTATATAAAATAAAAACAGTTAGACTTTGGAGTCAGATTTTGTTTCTACTCTGTTTCTCTTTTGAGTAGGGTGCCATAAGCTTTTTTCAATAATTTTGCATTGAATTTGGTAAGTTGAATGAGTACAGTCTCTAAATCAGAATCAGCGAAGAGCACTATCAGTACTACACAGTTGAAAATTATGTGTAAATCTGTTAGAAAATCCGTGTGTCAGGAATTTCCTGTCAAATATTCAAACAAACATGTGTAACTTCTACAGATGCGCCCTGTGTAATCAGATCTCAACTGATTCATAATGTGAAATCATTCAAACGAGTGGAGAGAAGTGTTAAAATGATATAAATTTTATGCAACTCCAGATTCAACATAAAAATTGTGTTATCCTCAAGTACCAAGGGGACATCGCCAGTGGTGGGAAATACTTTTCGATGAGAGTTCCATGTACGTGTAACTCTGGTACTCGTCGGGAAAACTATTGATTCATTCTCATTCTTTTTGGTTTCGGCTTTCATTCTAATGGGGCTCAGTTTTATAGATATGCAAATTGGAAGATCGAGTGCAAGCTGATATATGCACAGAAAGTACCCCTATCCAAGTAACTAGCGGTGGGTTGAGTGATATAGCTTCAACGTCCAGTCTCGACGATCCGTGTTGAATTCTCATTTAAGACGATTTTTTTTCAATTTATTCTTATACATTGTTTCAACACACAAAAGTGCGATTTTCACATTTAATTTACGTAAAAAAATCCATGAATCATATTTATTAACTGTTAATCCAGGATTTATTCCCAATTTCATTCGACAATACTTATGTGTTGAATTTACACGATCGGAATTTCCAATCAAAACTTAATCAGTATCTGATTTAGAGGAAAAATTAGATTGGATGGACTGTAACATGGGAAATTCAATGGGGTCTGACTGGCGGAAGGGAAATTCGTAGGGTGAACTGACCACGATTGATTTCTTCACAACACTTAACAAATCGAGTAACAACGTTCCTCGCACTTGAGGATGACAGGAAATAATATAGTTTACAGTTTTGATAGTCTACGAGCAATTCACGGAACTAGACAGTAAGATGCAAACCCGAGCCATAGCTAATTGAATTGACGAGACGGTCATGTGTCGTGAACTAGTATGTCACGATTCGACTCTTACCCCGCCACAAATTTGTTCGATTCCCGCCAACATACGGTGGGCGAGAGTAATCTCCACCACAGGTGTCTCGTGTCCGAAGCACTCCCCGCCGACCCTCGAGCTACTCGGTCCACCCGAAAGCCGGCGGAGAAGTGCTCTAGACCGAAACGCCAACATTCCGCCCGCCTCGTCAACTGACGGAATCAGTACCTACCACTCTGCTTGGCTAAGAGCTGGGACACCGCCCGCCATGAGAGACTAAATTAGGAACGTCGTCATGAATAGGCAACGGACTCAGTTTGACTATCAGGCGTCGAAAAATTGAAGTAGCTGTACGCACGTCAACTACCCTGACGCGACCATCAGTGCCAGGATGCAGGTCGACTACCCGGCCCAGAGCCCACTTATTTGGTGGGTATCTCTCGTCCTTTAAGAGAACTAACTGCCCCAGCGCGAAGTTGTGCTGAGTGCCACGCCACTTGAAGCGCTGTTGAGGCTGGTGCAAGTATTCATGCGACCATTGATGCCAGGAGTCTTGGTGCATCCGCTGGACTAACTGCCAACGAGACAGGTGACCTATCTTTGTGCTCAGAAGACCCGGTTCGGGTACCCCCACGAAAGATGTACCGATGAGGAAATGCCCGGGAGTGAGAATAGGAAGATCCTTTGGGTCCGATGACATCGGGCGCAGAGGCCTGGAGTTCAGACAAGCCTCTATTTGAGTTAAGACAGTCGTTAACTCTTCGAAAGTGAGCACTTGGTCCCTTATGACACGTGTCAAGGGAGACTTGACCGATTTGACGCCTGCCTCCCACAAACCACCAAAATGTGGAGCTTGAGGAGGTATGAAACTCCAGTTGGTACCGTTGTTATGACGGTGGAGGAGACGACACGAGAGGTCGTCGAACCATCGTTGTATGACTGTGGTCCAGCGTGGCCTCTGGGATGAATTATATCGGCCCGAGCGGTAAGACCGATGGAACTCGGTTTTCTGCCTTAAAGGGCATCGAGACACCCTTCCTGTTTGAATTGGTAGAGGTAGATAAGAGAAGAAGTGAAGATTTACCACTTCAGTTGAGAAATTTGATTTACTAGGTATGTTTTTGAAGTAACCGAGGTTACAAACAATAATTGCTTATATAACGAAAAACAATAAAAATTCGTTTATAAATGAGTATGTATATATTTATATATATATATATATATATATATATATGTGTATATGACGGAGGAAGAAAAATGGAGTATCGAGAAAGAGTGAAATAAGGAGGAAAGGAAGAAAGAAAAGCCATAGAGAAGAATCTCACTCACCGTTCTGCGAGCTGGTTTCGGCACTCATTTTAGTTTTTGATTTATTCTTGAAGATTCTTTTTGGCTATGGTTAATTATTATTGATTATTATGATTTATTGTTCGGGGTGTAGGTTTTGTCCAATTCCTTTCGTTGATGAAACTGAAATGAAACCAATGCACTTACACACTGAACTATTTCTTGAGTTTCTCTCTCTTTCCCGATCCCTCGCAGGAGCGATGGCACCCATGAGTGCGGAGGAATAAACCGACACCATCAAAAGGGCTCCAGTGTATATCCGTCCTCCGAGCGGAAGGGCCCTGAGCTTTTCCTTTTTCGCTCATCCCTTCATAGCTCGAAGGGTGGATATACGAGTTCACTTTTTAGATTTTCACCAGGGGAAAGTATAAACCCCTGGTGGAGCTTTCGTAGCGCCGGCATCCTCACCCATGAGAGACAACGCCCCAGAGAGAGGGAGAGAGAAAGAGTACTTACTTTTTTTTGAACGGGTTTAAGCGCGGTTGAGAGAAGACTAACTGCCCGATGGCAATCGCCGACCAAGAAGGGAATCTATGGTGAAGAGTGGGAGGTTGATTGTTCTCAGCCTAATCAGCACTTCAACATGCAACCAAGATTTCTAGGAAATCCGGTGTCAAATTTCCCTGCCGATGGGCCTTCGTACGTGACTTATCGCTGCTGAGGCCTGCATTTTGCTGGCCTCAGCAATGGAAAGCCACGGCACGTGGCTCCGCGGAGAGCAATCAACCGTGTGTCCAAAAGAAAGGAATATAAAAATTTAGAATTCTGGCGATCACGTATGTAAACATGCATACAAATGTATACATGAATACATATATGCACCCGCATACACGTGAACAGCTATTGTAACTAGGTTCAGCAACAGCCATCGTGCAAGTCATAATCATATGGGAAAGAAAAGGTTGAAGATGGCGTGAAGAAAGGAGAAAGAGCGACAAAGTAGAAAGAATTGTCGGAATTCTTGCCGTTGTCAGAATTTCGAAATTCAAAATGGCGGATCCAATATGGCGGACGAAAATTGAAAGGAACCATCGGATTTTCTTCAAACTTGTTGATCAGGGGTTTTTGGGGTCGCTGATTATGAATCTGCTGTTTGAGTTCCAAAATTCAAAATGGCGAATCCAATATGACGGACGAAAATTTAAAAAATCATCGGATTCTCCTCAAATTGGGTACCCAACGGTTTTTGGGGTCGCTGATTACGAATCCGTTGTTCTCATTTCGAAATTCAAAATGGCGGATCCAATATGGTGGACGAAAATTGGAAGGAATCATCGGATTTTTTTCAAATTTGGTGATCAGGGGTTTTCGGGGTCGCTGATTACGAATCCGCTGTCTGAGTTCCCAAATTCAGAATGGCGAATCCAATATGGCGGACGAAAATTGAAAAAATTATCGGATTCTTTTCAAATTGGGTACCCAGGGATTTTTGGGGTCGCTGATTACAAATCCGTTGTCTGCATTTCGAAATTCAAAATGGCGGATCCAATATGGTGGAATAAAATCGAGAAGATCATCGGATTTTCTTCAAACTCGGCATCCAGGAGTTTTTGGGGTCACCAATTACGAATCCGTTGTCAAAATTTTGAAATTCAGAATGGCGGATCCAATATGGTGGACAAAAATTAAGAAAGTCATCGCATTCTCTTCAAACTTGGTACTCAGGGGTTTCTGTGGTCGCTGATTACGAATCCACGGTCTGAAATTCAGAATTCAAAATAACGGACCCAATATAGCGGACGAAAATTGTAAAAATCATCGGATTCCCTTCAAACTCGGTACCCAGGGGTTTTCGGAATCGCTGATCACGAATCCGTTGTCAGAATTCCGAAATTCAGGATGGCGGATGCCGAAAATCAAAACTTCATTCATAACTTAATATTAAACAAGAACTAAACGGCCCATTTTGTTGTTCCTATTATGATCATTATTATTATTATTTCCAACATTGAATCATTATTAATATAATTATCGAATGATATTAACACACCAAATGTGTTAAATCGAAAGATATATACATCCACAATATATACAATAATATAAAAAACTGAAATCGTAATGGTTTTTACTTTTGCCACACTTTTTTTACTCAGATCAGTCTTCTTCTTCACTCTCAGAGGAAGATAATGGGAAAGTTACGTTGTCTCTATCAAGTATATCCGGAGTTCTGATCAGGCTTAACATGTCTCTAGGGAGAAACTTTAGTTTTTTCTTGGGCAACTGTCTTTTACTCGATAACATTGGATCAGAACTCAAAAGGAACCATTTAAAAATGTCTTCATTCGTTTTTTCTCTACTGCATTTCCTGGAGTGATGCTCTTGGTACCTTTGGAAATGAATGTTGTTGAGATATTTGAATATAATTATGTATTCATCGACACCGTTAAAGCTTTTGATCTCAACATGACAAGCAAAATCAAGGAAAAACAAAAAGCAGCTGCACTTTGGGGTCATCAGTATAAAGTTTTGAATAAATCCTCTAATTCATAAGTTTACTTGATTCTCAAAATTGTTTTCTAGTCTATGAATTTATGTTTCCAGAGGATGAACAATGTGGCTTATTAATAAAAAAAAGTATATGAATATTCATAATTCCCCGAATTCCTTGCCAGAACAAAACAATCTTTGCGAACATATATTCTCGTGGTTACCATAAATATATAGTTTGCCTAGTAGTCAAAAACGTATTGTGCAATGTATCAAACTGATTGCAGTACTTGAGAAGTCAAATTTTTCCCTTCAAAGTGTCGAGTCCACTGTGAAAAATATAGACTATTATTAAGTGATATACATCATTTTCACCTTCTAAAATCTTTGTTACGAGCCTCTTGTGCTTCCTCAGTCAATTGGCCTATAGGTAGAAGAGCAGATGCAATGATTTCAGGTCCGCGGATCAAAAACTTGTGCATCGTAGGTGACATTGGGTACCACGGATATTTTGTCGCGTAGTAGCGTGCCGTGTCTAAGGCGTAACTCCGAAACTTTTCAACGTCTATTTCTTTCATGGCCACTTGAACCGGTAGCTAATACTACATGAAGTCGTTGTATTAGGTTGACATCCACCCCTGTGATTTCGGCAGAAACTTCGGGTTGTGCGAAAAATCGCCTAGCGGTATTCCCGTCATTTGAGTTCCCAAACCCTGGCTTAGGAACATCGACAATGAGGCCACATTTTTCTTTAAAACTCTTCTGTACAACCTTTTTTCGTTCTTCCACCAAAGCTTTATCTTGTTTTCGTGCTTGTCACTTCTGAATAGGTAGCTTATAAGACAAATGCAGGAGGCCCTCAAAAAATCGTATCCAGCCGTGTAGACAAGACAAACCAAACTGGAGGTTTTCGGTTTTGACCGGCCTGGATACTATATCATCAATTTTGTTGAATTCCTTAGATGTGGCACCACATATATAGCACTTCTGGGCATAGGTTGTCTCAGTTATGGCATTGCATACCTTCCCGTCCACCATAGAAAAAATCATCTCATGTTTCACTGAAACATGTTTTTCATCAGTTCTGAAAGAAGTAGCCCTCAGATTTTCTATTTCATTATCAACCCGTAGCTTCTCTGCAACCGAAACATCAGTTGATTCTTTCACAAACTCTATTTTGATTGGCCTACAAAATCTGGTTGATGATGGCCTTGGATTCTGCCAGATTATTTTTGAATTGCAGTGTAGGTGGAGAGGCACAAGTGGAGTAATGAACACAGCGGAATCACTAGCTTCCGAACTTTGATATGCTTGTTCGTATGAGGAGTGGCCAGAGCTCCCATCAAACCCCCATTTGGAATGAGTACCAGGTTTTGTAACTCTTCATCAGATAAAGTTGACAAAACCGAATTCTGTAGCTTTAAAATACGTGTAGCTGTGTGATCAAGAAGTGCTTGTAGTTGCACAACAGCGCAGGTTTCTGTTATTTGAATAAATTCCTTGTCAGGGAAACACATGCGTTTGGCCAGTTGAATTTTTTTATGAGGTGGAAATTTCTGCGGATCAGCTTCACGCAATAAGCAGTACTGATGTTTTGAGAGCTCGGCATCTACTAGGAGAGCTAGAGCATCTTCATCATTCAACATCTTTGGCTCATTTCGCTTGAAAGTTTGATAACCTTTCATATACATTTTGGCAAGCTCAGGATCAGAAGATGCATCCTTTACAATTTTTGTGGCTTCGATCTGTCCAGACGCTCTCAAACACATTTGTGTGGCGTAAGACAGCTCTGAGGTAGGAGTATTTACTCTGATATTCTCCGTTTTCCTACGTTTCGTTCTTTCTGAACATTCGTTGAATTCAACAAGAGGTCTTCCCACTTGCGTGTGAACAGTTACAGAATGGGGATTCCTGAAAGTACAAAACACTACCTCTTGTTTTAACCATTCTTCATTATTTTTAAGAAATCGTTCTTCAGTCCTTTGAGAAGATTCCCATCTCTTTTTAAATACACATTTAAAAGTAGATAAAAGGTAAGAGATCTCTGTAGTTTTGTTATCCGGACAACACGTTATCTCGATGATTTTTCCTTGAAGGAAAGTGAACTTTTCATCCAACGTAGGTAGAGGACTGCTCCTTAAAATATTGTACATCTTTCTCCGAGTCATAGATATTGAATCATCTCTGAAATCTACAAACGTTGTAGAATTCGACAAAATTCGCTACAGAAACCCCATGTGTTCCTAAAAATTTTCCTAATTTTCTTGGGTTGGATTGCACCCTCTTAAGCTAATTTTTTTTGCAGTCAACTGTTCGAATTAAACTACTAAGAAAATATAGGTTGTTGGAACACTCACCTATGGCAGCGGAATCCATCTCATTTGGAATTGTATGTTAACATTGAATGATTTTAAAAAACGAAAAATATTCACCAAGCTCCAAACTTGCACGCGAGAAAAAGTTTACGGTAACGATTACTAGCAAGAGTAAGAAATCGGTGACAGCTATTGCACAATTGTGATAAGCACCATTTGAAATCAGACCGATTACAACCAACTATTTACGTTGCCATGGAAACGATAGGTTAACATAAGAACGATCACCAAATCGCGAGTCATGATTCAGTTCACGAAAAGAAAAGAGATATCAATACTTGAATAACATTGATAAACATTCAGGAAAATGACGGTTACTTTAGGGAAAAAGAGCATCGCTGAAGAATGTTAGCAGTGAAGTTACAAAAAATTCGTAGTAATAATACTAAATGTTGGTAGTTTTATTGTCATTTCCCATAGTGAATTCATCAACTCATAGTAAATTCACTACGAATATCCTTCAGCAATACTGTTTTTCTCTCAACGGTCCATCATCTTCCTAAATATCTATGATTTCTGGCTTTTGTGTACCCTAAGCCCGCGATGAGAAGAAAAACGAATGGTAATCAATCTCATACAGTTTTCCTCGTGCAGCAAATGTACACTGGAAATAAAACACATACTAACGTTGAGATAAAATTCAAAGCGAATCTACTGAATTCTGAGTTTTGTGTCCACCATATTAGATACGCTATCTTTGATTCTTGGAATTTGACAACTGATTCGTAATCAATGACCCCACAAAACCCTGGATACCGAGTTTGAAGGAAATCTGATGATTTTTTCAATTTTTTTCTGCCAAACTGGATCCGCCATTCTGAATTCCGGAATTCAGACACCGGTTTCGGAATCAGCGACCTTAAAAACCTCAGGGTACCGAGTTTGAAGAAAATCCGATGATTTCTTTCAATTTTCGTCCGCCATATTGGATCCGCCATTTTGAATTCCGAAATGAAGACAACGGCTTCATAATCAGCGACCCCACAAACTTCTGCATATCAAGTTTCAGACGGATCTAAGGACTCCTCATCACTCCGTCTACTTTTTTGTGATTTCCTGCACAAAGACATGGCGGAATTGCTTAGGGGCAGACATGGGCAGCCGTTTTTTTTCTGATGTTCAGGTAAGAGTCCCATCTACCACCTCCAATAAGTTAAACGACGTAATTTTGCGTAATTCTCTACTATTCCTTCAAAAACCAAACACATTTTCTCATTTATAGATATAGAAATTACATCCAATCATTGCTCTGTCAGTATTTTCCACTCATCAAATTGATATTCTCTTAATTTTCAGTGTATTCTACATAGTTTCAGTAATAGACTCCAATTTGAAAAAGTTGAATCGGTTCATTTTTCGAGACACAGCGTCTTTTTGAACATGCTCGTTATTTTACTGTCTTTCAATCACGCGGATTATACTTCAAGGAGGGTATTTTGCAACTGGTACACAAGGGCAGGGGGAGGGGATCAGATCTTCTTATATCAGAATTCCAATACTCGGGACATCACCTTACTTATCCCAAGGGTCAAATATCCCCAACTACAAACTTCATTTTTGGGGTTTTGGCCAGCTTTTTGGCATTTGGCCCCACTGTGCGTCGGTGCACAATCGACGTTCAAGGAAATTTCCAAACGAAATATAATTCCGTGAAGCCGGCGAATTGTTTTGAAATTAAGTTCACGTTCACTTAAGGTGAATTATAATTGTATCGTAAATTATTGTATAGAATTTTGGAAAAATTTCGTGTGAAAATTTCCTCGAACGTGACACCGTCATTGGCCAAGGATTCAGCAATTTCATGGTGGAATTCGGAGGATGATCGGAACAACGAGCGCAGTTTGGCACTTCCGCCTCGAAAAGGCGTACTGTTGTCCGAGAACAAGACTGCCGGTATGCCACGCAACCCACAAAACCGCCGAAATGCAGCGAGGAAGGCCTGAGTAGTGCAGTCGCTCCTAGCCTCCAAGTGGATGGCTTTGGAGACGAAACAAACTAATACGCAGATGTAACCCTTGTAAGTGCGCGGAGATCGACCCTTGCTGAACCTCAACTGGATTGGACCAGCGTAGTCCAGTCCAATCTTGAGAACGGACGTTCGGGAGTCACCCTGGTAGCTGGTAAGTCGCCCATCAAATGATTGCCGAACTTCGGTCGGTTTCGAAAGCACGTTATACATTTGCGAATGAGGGCCTTGACCAATACTTTCGCCCCTATAACCCAAAAACTTTTTAATGGGATTCCCAAAGTGAGGGACGACCCTCCGTGAAGAGCCATCAAATGAGCGTGAGCCACGGCAAGTCCACTGAGATGCGACTCTTTTAGCAGAATAGGGGGGTGTTCTTTCCCGAAACTCAAGTTGGAATTGCGAAGCCTACCTCCCACCCACATGAGTCCTCTCTCGTCCAGGAATGGGCCCAGTCGGCTCACTGGATTATTCCTGGAAATTGCTGTCCCTAATTCCTGAGCTTTCAACTCGTCGAGAAAGCTGCGAGCTTGTACCAATTGAGTTACCCGGGTTGCTGTTCCTCGAAGCTCACCTGAAGAAAGGTAAGAAAAATACGATAATTCTCTATCGCGACATCTCCCTGCGAAACGGAGGCAATATGCGATAACTCTGATCATTTGATTCAGTGAGGAAAAACGCGTTATTAGGTCTGATTCAGATTCTGAGGAGCTTTGCGCTATGAGGGCTGTGGCAGCGGATCGGCGCAGCTCCATCGTGGTGCTCTTCAGATGTTCCGATTGTTGGAACCAAAGTTCCTCACTAGTCTTCAACCAAGAAGGTCCATTCCACCAAATGGACGAAGAGAGCAAAATTTCAGGAGAAACTCCCCGTGTTGCCAGGTCTGCTGGATTCTCTCCAGTGGAAACGTATTTCCATGAAGCGTCGGGAATCGTGGTCTGCATGTACGACACCCTGTCGGCAACGAAGGTAGCCCAGTGGCTAGGATGCTTGCGGAGCCAGCACAACGCCACCTGGCTGCCCAACCAGCCGGTAACGGGTGCAGATGAAAATGCAAGTAACTGCCGTATGTGGGTAAGCAACTTAACCAGCAACACTGCGGAACAGAGCTCAAATCTAGGAACACTGACCGTTCTAACCGGTGCGACTCTTGACTTGGCCGCGAGAAGAGAAACCCAATATTGACCATCCTCTGCAACTAATCGTAAGTGAACCGATGCGGCATATGCTCTGGAGGAAGCATCAGCGAACCCATGGAGCTGTAGTCGCTGTACTTTGTGCGAATAACCAATCCATCGGGGTATTTTGATGGAACGCAAGTCGCTTAGGGGCTTGGAATAAATCACCCATCGTTCTCGAATATGAAGAGGTGATGATGCGTCCCACTCTGCGGCTGAAATCGTAACTGGAGAGATCCAGCCAAGTGGATCGAAAACTCGGGCTATACTCGACAAGACTGCTCTCTTTGAAATGATATTAGAAGGATCGCAATCATCTGGAAGAATGCCTGGTGGTACGTGAAACCCAAACACGTCCTCTTCCGGAAGCCATACAATGCCCAAAGTTTTCACTGGTTCGTGTGCATTAAAGGAATACGAACAGCCGCACAGTGGGGCAAAACGCCGAAAATTAGGCGAAAACTATGAGGAGTGATTGAATTCGCTTGAAATCCCATACTCGGGAGGTTTTTGGGGTCGCTGTTTACAAATCCGTTATCATAATTCCCGAATTCAAAATGGCGGATCCAATATGGCGGACAAAAACCGGAAAATCTTCGAATTTCCTTCAAACTTGGTACCTGGTAGTTTTTGGGGTCGCTGATTACGAATCCGCTGACGAAATTCCTGAATTCAAAATGGCGAATCCAATATGACGGACAAAAAACCGAAAATCCATCGGATTTCCGTCAAACTTAGCACTCAGTAGTTTTTAGGGTTGCTGATTACGAATCCGCTGACAGAATTCCCGAATCCAAGATGGCGGATCCAATATGGCGGACAGAAAACCGAAAATTGATCGGATTTCTGTGAAACTCAGTATTCAGTAGTTTTTAGGGTCGCTGGTTACGAATCCGCTGACAGAATTCCCGAATTCAAAATGGTGGATCCAATATGGCGGACAAAAAGCCGAAAACCCATCGGATTTTCGTCAAACTCAGTACCTAGTAGTTTTTAGGATCGCTGATTACGAATCCGTGGTTATAATTACCGATTTCAAAATGGCGGATCGAATATGGCGGACAGAAAAACTGGAAATTCATCGGATTTCTTCGAAACTGAGTACTCAGTACTTTCTCGGGTCACTGATCACGAATTCGTTGTCAGAATTCCTGAATTCAAAATGGCGAATTCAATATGATGGACAACAAACTCTGTACTCAGTTCTTAGGGTCGCTGATTACAAATCCGTTATCAGAATCTCTGAATTTTAGATGGCGACAGTGGGGCAAATACGCCGAAATGCAAAAAAACTCCATATCGTCGGAACGGATAGTGTTATCACCTTGGAATTGGTTTGATTCGACTCGAAATGGAAGAATCATTATACAAATCGTCTTTCGAAAGAAATGAACATTTTATTCAGAAACTCCATAAATATCCGCCAAATTTCTTCATCTACGATTCAGAGGAACATTGGATAAACTGAAAAAAATGTGAGTAAATGTATGAATCTTTTGGATGGGGAAAATACAGAAACTCAGTTATAGAATGAAAGATGCTTCCCTTCAACATAATTCTACTGTTATGCAATCATACAACTGAATATAATCGTAAAATGAAATTCAGATAAAAATTTCTATTTTTTTTTATTCTCAACGTAATAGATCTGAGACTTTTTCACTCACTGGTAAATGTTTCTTTTTTGGTTCAGGTCGCAAACTTGTAATAAACGGATCCGATGTTTCAAAAATTTTGTGGAATATATCTTCGTTTGTCGATAAACGGGAGTGCTTCCTCGAATGGTTCAGCCTGAAGGTCGTGTACTCCTTATTTCGGCTTTCCTGTGCTTCTTCAGAGAGCATTCCGATTGAAAGAGCTGCAGCATTTCTAATCTCTGAACCGTGAATGAAAATTTTGTGCACCGTTAAGGGCATATAATACTATGGATATAGTTGAAGCGCTAATTCTGCTGTGCCTTTAGCGTACGATCCAAATTTATTCGGGTCAATATCATGAGTGCTGTTGATTCCTTCAAAAATGACTGCAAGTCGGTGAATCAAATTTTCATCGACCCTTGTGATTTCTGCTGTTGAAGCTGGATCAGCAAAAAACCTTCGGGATGTATTTCCTGTGTTTGATGAGCCATATCCTTGTTTTACAAAATCCACTTTGATTCCGAGTTTACTACCGAATTCTTGTTGGATACGTATTTCCTCAGCCTCTTTAATCGGAAGCGTGTTTTTAGAGGTCCCCCATTGCTTAAAGCTCAGGTTGTAGGCGAGATGTAGTATGTATTCCATGCATTTTATACGCGCATGGAGAGGCGATATACCTAGCTTAAGAGCTTCTTCATTTACCTGATTCTGTTGAATTTTGGATAAATTATTCATTTCTGACGGACGAGCTTTACAAATGAAGCAATTGCTTGATGATTTGGTGTCCGTCACAGCTTTAGCAACCTTCCCGTCCAACATGGAGAAGATCAGAATATGTCTGACAGTGTTGGTGATTGCACCGTTGCTCACTTTTGTGACAAGCAAGTTATCGTATTCATTTTGAACACTTCCCTCTCCAACTCGTGCTAATTCGAGTGTTTCTTTCTCATACCGAAAACGTTTTGCTCTGCAATATCGCGTAGATGAAGGCCGAGGATTTTCCCAAATCAACTCATTTTCATGTTCATTTGCAGTCATTTTCAAAGACACCATAGAGGTCATGAATAAATGAGAATCTGATTCATTTCCAACTCCGATTGTATACTTTTGAGCAAATTCATTCTGACCAGGAGATCCATCAAAACCCCACTTCGAGGTCAATACGAGTTCTTCACCGTTCAATTTCTCTAGCTCTTCCTGATTTTTTGTTTTGAGGATCCTTTGTGTTGTATGATTGAATAAATCTTGCAACGGAACCTGCGCAGATGTTTCCGTAATCATAACATTGTCGGGGTAGCATTCCTTTTTCGCTGCTGTCATTTTTTTATAGGGAGGAAATATGTTATACCCAATATTTTTAGTTGCATTTCTGATCACCTCATATTGGTATTTACTTAGTTTTGCTTGAATGAACAGCGATAACGCGAAATCATCACTGAAAGCTGGAACTTTATTCCCTGAATTTGACGAGGAGGCTGCAGCATCAATTAGACTCTGTGAGTGTTAGGATCGAAGATCGTGAATTTTGCTTCTCCGACTTCTCTCACCACACTCGTCGAAACGTTTTTTCGGTCCTCCTTCTTGATGAAAAAAATTCTTTGCATCACCATCATCATAAAAATTAATCGTAGATTCACCTTCCACCCAATCAGTGTATTTCTTCCGAAAAAGAGTCCTATTACGAGAAACCTTCTCCAACTTTTTGTCAAAATACGTCTTTCCAGTTGTTCGCACAGTATAGAACAATTTTTCTCGTTCAAGTGTTGAAATTGAACGAAAACATACTCCCGAATATTTCCACCGTCAAGCAGGACTTCAAATGAAGCACGATACGGTAACCTAATGGGTTCCATTCCACAATCGCGTAAATTTCTTCACTAACGTATATCACTTCAACTGATTCAGACAAGCATTGAGTTGAAAATCTTTCAAATTCTAAATCTTTGAAGTTTTGATGTCTATCGGTTTGCCACTGAGAGAGTAGGTATTAAATGAGGAATCAAGAACCTACACATTATGTGACGTCGATATCATCTCTGATCGGTTATTGTTTTCATCGATAAATTTCAGACAATTGAATATCCAATGTCTGATCTTTGAACAAGCCCATCTACGGGGGTTCCTTCCACAAAACAAAACAAAACTTCTCAAATACATTCAGACAGGATTATTTGGAATATAATTGAAATTTATATCTGATGTATCACAAATATATTTAAAATACACTAAATGTATTGAGAAAACAATCCTGTTGGTCAAAAAAGGATTTAAAATAATCTCATGTCGAAAAATGCAGAAGCTTTTTTTGTATATGAGCTCAGTGCTCCCACTAGACAGAACAGACTATGGAGACCGCAATTGCAAACTATTGCAGCTGGAATTAATAGAGTGGTTTCTTGAAAGTATGTAGATGAAAAAAATTGGTAAACTATACCGGAGGAACGTGGAGGTTCTTTTGGAATACTGATGACGAAGGAATATTCGCTCAAATGGCGTGTTCCCTGTTCAAAACACTTTTCATTCTATTTTTTCTGCCTGGATAATGGAAATTTATCATTATTGGGTGTTATTCAGTCGTACTAATGACTTATCAATTGTTTTTCAATCAACATAGTATCTTGTGTGAACTTTTCAAAATCACCCTCAATTTGATGAGTTATCGCAATTCTCAACTTAGAAATTAGATTGCTACTTTTGACGACTTTCAATCGACAAATGCTTATCATATATCGATTCTATGGTTAATTTACTGCAGAAAACGAGTATTCGATTATAAGAAAGTTGACTTTCAGAAAACCCACTTTTTGCCGCCTTTGCCCCACTGTGAGCCGTCCTTTCGTGAAGTATGATCGAGATCTTGTAGAAGAGCAACATCGCTGGCTGACCATTTCCTCAAGGCGAACCCCCTGCAGCTAGTTGACTGATGACCTGATCTCGAATGCTCATTGCCGTATCCAAGCTATCGGCTCCTGTCGAAATGTCGTCAACGAATGATTCATGCCTGACTGTATAAGCCCCTAGAGGGAAGCTAGTGCCCTCGTCTCCGGCCAATAGTCGCAACGTCCTAATAGCAAGAAATGGAGCGCTAGTAGTGCCGTATGTTACGGTTAATAAACGAAAGTCAACCGTCCTGTTGGAATTTGGATTGTTCCGAAGAATTCTCTGAAGATCACAATCTCCAGGATGAACCAAAATATGCCTAAACATCTTCATGATGTCGGCAGAGAAGACAAACCTACGACCTCTCCAGTCTGATAGTATAAGCGACAGATCATTTCGAAGTGAGGGACCCGATAACAGGAGGTCGTTCAACGAATACCCCCTAGCGTTGCGACGAGACGCGTCAAAAACCACCCTGAATTTCCTACCCATGGGAGAAGTTTGTACTACTGGGTGATGCGGTAAATACCAAGCAGAGGGAGGCATCGATTCCCCATCTGGAATTTCTTCCATATGCTTCAAACCTAAGTACTCGTCCATAAACGAGCAGTATTCCTGAGACAGTTCAGCATCTCGGTGTAGACGTCTTTCCAAAGAGTTGAGAGACGCCTTAGCGATGCTCTGCGTTTCCTCTGTCGCTGCTGGTCGCTCCGATTTGACAGGAAGCCGGACTATGTACCTGCCAGTACTGTCGCGAGTATGCGTCCCCTGGTACTGCTCCTCACACCATTTGTTGTCAGAGCTGAGCGCAGTAGAATCACTGCGTACCTCCTCCAATTCCCAAAATCTTTGTAAATCCTGCAAAATTCGAGCATTAGTCGAGCAATGGAAAGATAAAAAATGGTTGGTGGGTAGGATAGGAAAGGGATTTGCAGGTGCATGGACGACACCAGACAGCACCCAGCCAAATACATTCTTTTGAGCTGTTACGCCCAATCCTGGAATTGTGCGCAACTCGTCACGCAGAATTGGCCCGTATATGTCAGCGCCGAGTATCATGCCGACTCCCAATAGCCGGCAGTAGTCAGGATCAGCTGGAGACTCCTCTCCCAAGAACGATATGTCCAAGCCAGTGATGTCCGTGGTCGGTGGAGCGTTTGTTAATGTCGGCAGTATTAGAGCCTTCACAAGTAAGCTGAACCCTGGTTCCAACAAAGATGGAATAGTGATTGGTGCCACGTGTTTGTCCATTCCAGTGTTACTAGCGGCAATCCCAACCAGCGGCACGAGAATTCTCTATCTCTTGAGTCGCAAGAGCTGCGCCACATTCTCTGAAACGAACGATACTTCAGAACCTTGATCCAGGAGGGCTTTCACAAGTATTGAGTTCCTACACGGCCCAGTTACCCGCACTCTAGCAGTGGCCAATAGAGCGTGGCTTGACCTCTTCAACGCGTTCGGTTCAATCCCGTACGCGACCATCGAGAACGCTTTGGTGCACTCGAGTGGCCCTCATGGCTTCCCTAATATCTGGGAGTCCATGTATGATGGATGCGTGACCCGTGTGCGTACCACCGAGGGGTACACCGGTCCCATCCCCATCCGGAGGGGGGTTCGTCAAGGTTGTCGATTGATTCCAGTGGCCTTTAACCTCGCTCTCAAATCTTTGCTGCGTGAAGTGGACGGGCTTGAGGCGGGTTACACGATTCGAGGTCAGCGGCGCAACAAACTTGCATACGCAGACGATGTGGCCCTGATTGCCGACACCCCGGAAGGAATGAAGGAACTGCTCAGTGCAGTGGAGGCTGAGTCGATCGGGTTGCGGTTCAACCCTGCCAAATGTATGACCCTCCACATCGGTGGAACGGCTCGCAGCGGAGTCCGACCGATCGTCTTCAAGCTCATGGCAGCTGACATTCGCCCACTAGAGACGGAAGAATCGTACGTGCACCTGGGGGTGCCAACGTGCTACCAGGTGAGACAGACTTCGATCTCTGATATAAACCAGGTGATTGAGGACCTCGGCATGGTTGACCGTTCTCTCTTGGCCCTGTGGCAGGAAATCGAAACTGTGGCGACATTCTTGTTACCCAGGTTGGACTTTCTTCTGAAGGGAGCCCACGTGAAGAAGAAACCACTGGAAGTGGCTGACGACCTGATCGAAATGGTCGTCAAATCTTGGCTCAATCTGCCGCAGAGGGCGAGCGCGGAGGTAATCTACATCCCTCCTGGCAAGGGTGGATGTGGGCTCCTGCCACTCGAGGACTTGACCGACGTGCTCACCGTCGCACATCCGTACATACTTCTGAATGCGGATGATGAGTCGGTGAGTTTGCTGGCCTGAGACACCCTCTGTCAAGCAGTGCGGAACAAGATTGGAACGCCCGCGTCCGATGTCTGACGGAGACCTCGCGAAATACCTTTCTGGTTCGCTGGAGGGGGAATTTCGAAAGGACGCTCAGATGGGCTCCATGTGGTCGAGAGTGCGGAACACCATAATGAGACAATACAAGAAAGTTGTGATAACTTGGAGATGTTCTGCGAAACTAGTGGAACTGCAGTCTGATATGTCCAGGGGCAGAAGGACGGCTCGTCGTCATATTACCTGGCGTCGAGGAACAGGTGATCCATCAAGGGAGGGGAAGAGTGACACAAAGGTACCTAGCCTCGCTTCTCACGAAGCAAGACCAGGGTAAGGTTGCTGATGTGTCCGTGCGGTCGAATGTACGTGTCTAATCACTTCTTCCGTACGAAGAGTTGCATCCGTTTTGCCGAGAGACGGTTCATTCATCGTGCCTGACGTACTGCCTCTTGACGGGGCTAGGCGTTGGGGCGATGGTGACAAGTGTTGCCGGTGCTACGGTGGTGGACTAGACCTTACCACACGTCATGCTCACACTGCCCCCCCGCCTCACTCGGCGGCCATCCAGTATCGGCATGACGCTGTGCTGGACCGCCTGAGCGTGACCTGCCGTCTCCCGGGGGAAAAAAAAGTCGACTAGTGGATCGAGGGCGTCGATCACAACTTTGGGGGATTCCAGTCTGACTTATGGAATGACTAGTCATTCGGCATGAACCCTCGAAGAGCATTGTGATGGTGGACGTTACCATCCCCTCCGAAAACCGGAGGGACGCGATGTGGGAAGCCAGAGAGCGTAAATTTACACATTATACGCCCCTTGCTGAACATCTGCGTTCAAAAGGGTACCGTGTTGCTATCCATGCGTTCGTGATAGGGGCCCTCAGCTCGTGAGATCCGTCCAATGAGGGGGTACTTAGACTGCTCAAATAAGCTCACGCTATGCGCAGCTTATGCGCCGCCTCATAGTGTCGGAGACCATCCGCTGGTTACGCGACATATACATGGAGCATGTTTGCGGCGCGTGTCAGTATCAAGCGCCGTCCACACCTCGGGAGTTAGCCCAAGCGGGACCGCACGTATATCTGGAGTACGTAGAACGTATCTGAAAAAGCATCAATTCCATAGAAACCGGGCTTTACGTATGGAAGCGTAATTGACGAGTGGTTATGAATAATGTGAAAAGTAATAGAAAAGTGATGTGAAACATTCTCACGCTCCCTTCACTCTTGATGTCTCGCTTCCCTTACACCAGGGAAGTCGTCCACTGGTTGACTCAGATTCATAGAGCACCGTGAAAAAAGCACCCACCTGTGACAACTAAAATTTAGTTACTCCAGGTAAATTTCAGCTAACGTGAATAAAAGTCTACCCAATGAGAACAGAATGGTCAAGATGACCTCAAAATGATGTCATTTTGACGCGTGGAAAAGATGCTCATGTGAAAATTACATGAAAAGTGAGGTCAAGATTACAGTGTGGATCTTTCCCATTCCAAATATCTGACAAAACCATACAAATAATTTTCTTTCAAGATTTGGCTGGTTTCTGTCCCTAGCTTGGCCATTGCTGGCAAGACCAGATAAGATTTTCACCCAGATCTCACAGCTTCTGTTTGGCTTTGTCTGATGTTCACAATCAATATGTAACAATATCAGACAGAACCCATCAGATCCGGCTCAGAACCCAAGTAACACCAATGTGCGTAGAATATTCTCCGAACGTTCCTAGAATATTCAAACGTCCTGCAAATATTCTCAGAACGTTTGCCGAAGATCATGTGTTACTAGGGAATGTTGTCCGGTTCTGGCAGACATTTTTGATAGGGTCATGTAATATCTATCACACAGTTCTGTTGCATTCACTTCGTCGTCATAGTTTTTTTGCAGTAACACTACTCCCATTCACTTTAGTAGCAATGCACATATAACACTGGTTCCAATGTACATTTCACTTCAATTGCATTTACGTGAGCAGTCATGTCAAATTAACCACAAGCAATGCAGAATCTACATGGAACTTTTTTCCGTGTGGGCTTCTGTCACAATATACTTCAGCCTAATTTTATGATCATATCTCAACGTCCCCGTGACTTCATTTTGAAGTCATTTTGACTCAGTGAAATTCTAAAAACATTTATCTACGAATCTCGCTATTTTTTTCGTTTCAAAAAATTTGGAGTCGATTGATGCGAAATTCGAGGACATGAACCTTTTCAGTTTCGTCAGTGACCCTCGGAGAAAATGTCAACACTGAGAAAAAACCGTATTCGATCACGAACCCAAGTTCATTTTTGTAGTTACAGTAGCCACACGGAGAAAAAGGTATCTTGAAAAGTACCATAATTTATGGATTTTTAGCGCTGGTCTGACCCAAGTCTCAATATTTACCTGAACAAACCTCTAAAAGTACCATAATATCTGGGACTTCTATAAGGAAGGTACCATACTTATTCTGAAAAGTCCAAGAAATTATGGTACTTTTAGATATTCGTGCAAGTAAATATTCCGACTCGGGTCAGACCAGCGCTGAAAACCCATAAATTATGGTAATTTTCAGGATATCTGTTTTCTCAGTGCATATTTTCCATTGAAGTAGTTATGAGAGTCGCTGTGATAGTGAAAATATAGCTATACTGTGATTAAAACTGTACTTGGGCTCGTTTTCAGCTACAGTTTTTCCTCTCAGTGAACGTGTAGAATAAACAAGAATATCAATACACCTGACTCAGTATTTTTTCTGATGCATCATCATGAATCCAACTTGATGCTGTACCAATTATTGTCTCCTCTGACTCTGGTTGTCAAATTTATAAATTAGTGTATAAAATAGCGCATTATCTAGCAAATATTTTCAGTGTACATTTATTCATGTTCAATCCCAGACATATATTTCATATCTCAGATTGGAACTTCGTGTTTTTGATTAATTTTATAAAGCCGATTTACGTGAAATTCCGTATGTATTAGCTGCCGTTCGAAGATCCTCAATCAGAATATTATGCAAGATTCAATCGATTCTTTCAACCGAATTATTTCAGAGGCATGTTTATATCATTTGAGGTGATCGTGATATCAATTTGACACCAATTAAAAGTTGACACCAAGAATTTATCATGTTTTGGTCAATTTGGGAGACCGTTTCTCAATCATTCTGAAATGACCGGACTTCGACATCATTTTGACTGATTTATCCTCATTGGACGGTAGCGTAGATCATCATCATCATGAAGTAATCAGTCTTATGGCTGGTTTGATGAAATCCTTCAACCCTGTCAATTATCCGCTGAACGCTCAATTCCTACATATCTACGACAAATCTTGTATAATTAACTCCATATAACTTGATCTAGATCTACCTTCGCGACTTTGACCATTCATTTTTCTTTCTAATACTGTTTTCAATAAACTATGATGCCTTAATGCGTGTCCTAACAGATTACTTCTTCTTTTCACCACATGTTTCAAAAGACTTCTCTTTTCATTCACCTTCTCAAGTACTTCTTAATTTTTTACTTTCTCTACACGGAGAGAAATTTGGAGATATTGAATCACTGAGCTTCATGTGATTTTTCATCTCGAAATTAGATGATTTTGTATCTCGAACGGCGTGGAAAAACATCACAACATCGGAGAGCATAAATCTCGAATCCCGTGATATTATTTCACCGTGAAGCAGTGATGCCAGGAAAGACGGTGTGGACTGAAAAATCAGCCTCTCTACCGCGCACACGATGAAACTTTCGTATACATGTGAGTCACACGTATACGAACGTGTCATTGTGTGAACAATGGAGGGGCTGATTCTTCGGCCCGCGCCGTTTTTCCTGGCATCACTGCCGTGAAGTTGGAGATTCAAAATCAAGCAGTTCGGTGCTCGAAAAGCATACAGTTCGTGATAGAAAATCACCAATCGGTTGATTTTGCGAAATCATGTTGAGTTCGTTGATTGAATATCTCCGAATTCCTCTCCGTGTATCCTCTTTATTCTAAGCATCCTTCTATAACACCACACTTCAAAAGCTTCAAATCTTCGCTGGTCCGTTTTTCCAATTGTCCAAGTTTCGCAACCATATAATGCTGTGCTCCAAACGTAACTCTTCAAGAATTTCTTCCTCACTGCTAAGCTTTGCTAATATTCTTTGAGCATAATAACTGTTTCTTTTGGAAGAAAGCCTGTTTTCCTGTTGCTATTCGTGCTCTTATATCTCTTCCGTTTTTACCGTTTTCTGTAATTATGCTCCCTAGATATTTAAATTCTCTCACTTGCTGAATTGTCTCTGCATCTATGTTGACTTTCGTTCTTCTTGATGTTTTTGCTGTTGTACAAATCATGAATTTTGTTTTGTTCTTATTTATATTCATACAATATGTTTCTAATAACATTTTTTTCACAGTGTTGAGAATATTTTATAACTCAGCACCACTCGTAACCAATATAGCTATGTCATCCGCAAATCTCAACATGCTTACATTTTCTCTCTGAATCTGCAATTCCAATTGCCCTTGCTCCTTCACTTCGTTCATCGCTTCTTCTATATATAAATTGGAAATCAATGTTCATGATGAGCATCCTTTTCTCACCCCTCTTTCAATCCGTGCTTCTCCTTCTTGACCCTCTATTTCTATTATTGCAGTTTGATTCTTATATAATTCATATATAATTTTCCTATCCTTAAAATGAATTCCTACCTTTTCAAAATCGCGAACATTTTCTCCCAATCAGCATTATCGAATGCTATTTGTATATCTACAAAACCTATATACACAGACTTTTTTAACTCAAGTCTTTTCTCTACTACCGTTCTAAATGCAAAAATTGCTTCTCGCGTTCCGCTATTTTTCCTAAAACCCGAATTGGTCTTCTGCTAATCTACTCTATTTTATCTTCTATCCTCCTTTATACCATTTTTGTCAGTATTTTCGAAGCATGTGAAGTCAAACTTATCGTTCTGTAGTCTTCGTATTTGTCTGCTACTCGTTTTTCCAGAAAATGACAATTTTATTCTTTTGGAAATCTTTCGGTACTTCTCCATTTTCGTATATATCTTTGATCAATTCAAACAGTGCGTCATGGGTTCTTTGACTGGAGGCTCCGATAAGGTTCACGCTCATGCCATATACTGCTGGTGCTTCATTATTTTTCAATTCTTTTGAAGCCGTATTGAATTCTGATCTCAAAATCGAATCTCCCAATTCTTCTCCATCGACATCTCCCTCCCTCTCTAAGAATCCTATATCATCGCTTCCTTTATACAAATTTTCTAGATGAATAATCCATTGTTCTATCTGTTCCTCCGTTCTTATCAATTGTCTCCCTAGAGAATTTTAAATCTGACTGGTTCTAGATTTCATTTGTCCATAAAATCTCTCCACAATCGTATATGCCTCATCCATTTTCCTAAATGCAATCTTACTTCTATATCTTGACATTTTTGTTCTAACCAGGGCTGCGGAGTCGAAGCTTTCACACAGTCGACTCCGACTCCGGACCACTGAAAATTTCCGACTCCGACTCCGACTCGGGCTCCGACTCCGGCTCTAGTGTTTATTCCCATGAATAAAAATTTCAAAAGAACCAAACTTGGACATAAGATAGACATTATCCGTTATCGAGGTTTTTCGACCTGTGTTTCAATATTTTATTTATTGATATATTATTCAAGTTCGATTCGCTAAATATGTCGAGGCTAAAATGCAAACAATTAACAGACTTCCAAGTCATAACTAATTTTAATGTTCTATTACAAAATTGTATGCATGAATCATTTCTCCCATCAACATTGTTCGACAGATAAAAATATTCCAAATGTTAGGAAAAAACTTCGTCAACAACTTTCGACAAACAATTTCCTCTAAAACCTTCATTCATGAACCGTTGATCTGATGCGGTACATGAATTCGTATGTTTTTATATGCAGCAGCTTATTGAACAATTAGAACCAACAGGGTGGATGAAAAAGCACGTTTCTTGATTATTTCAAAATACAATAAACACAAGAATCAATAAATGAAAAATATTTTGTTTCTGAATGTTTTCATTATTCACTGTGAAAAATAAATGTGGGATATTTAACCAAAAATATCCCACCATGAATAGTAGACCGGAGCGGAAAACAAAAAAGTTTTCAAATGGAATCGTAATAGTGCGGAAAAGTTGCTACTCGTTAACACAAACACAGGGAAAAAAAAATTTTTGAAATCGGACAATATCTTCCGTTTGCGCATCGCGTTCAAAATTTTCGAATTCGAACAAAAATTTAACAAATATGCACAAAATTGCAGAAAGGGTATATGCTGTCCAATTGAGCCCATTTTTTTTTGTATTTAACATGGCTTCGAGGCATAGAATGAGGGAAAAATGCCACACAACCCTCCTCTACCTCTTTCCAACCCCTTCGAAGGGGTGATAATGGACAATTTCCGTTAAAAATAGCTTGTATTACAGGAGGTGCAAATGGTAACCCATCGACCTGATTTTTCGTACATTAGATGTTTTGAGGCGCGAAGTGGAAAAAATTATTCTCTACCTCCTCTCTGCATGTTCCCCCCAAAGGGGAGGGGGGCTCTGTCCCGACTACACGAGCTAAAATAGGAATTGCAGATATTGGGCAAAATTTTCTTGTAGAACGCGTTACGTTTTGTTTTGATTGCCATCCGTTCGGTCGGCGTCTCGGCTTCGTTCCCTACTCCCTTCTTCTCGACTCTGGGATTCCAAGAAACGGAGCGTATGAGCGAGGAAGCACTCTACTGGTCACTGGAAGTATATGATTATCTGGCTTGTTGCATAGCAAAGGAGCGCTTCTTGGACTGAAAACTTTTTCTATCAGCGTTGTTCAAAATTCCATAGCCTGCATTAGATCACGATCACATCGATCACCAATTTCATTTCATGTATGTTATTAAATCGTATGATCATATAATTCATTGGCTTGTCGCAGAACATTCTTCGCTAATGGTAATTAAATCTAATTATATCTAGGATGTTTAGTGCATCAGGTTGACGTGGAAATATTCATATTTGCATTTGTATTCAGTATTTGCATCTTCTGCAATACGAACTGCTTTTAACGAAACTTGTTCATCTTCACCCCTTCGAGGGACTTGGGGGGGGGGGGGGGTAGAAGAGAGGTATGCGGCATTCTTCCCCTATTCTACACTTCAAAACAATGTTATGTATAAAAAATGAGCTTGACCGGACAGGATTCACACCTCCTACAGTTTTTTGTATATCTGTTCAAATTTGTTCAAATTCGGAAAAATTTTGAACGCGATGCGCGAACGGAAGATATTGTCCGATTTCAAAAATTTTTTTTTCCCTGTGTTTGTGTTAACGAGTAGCAACTTTTCCGCACTATTATGATTCCATTTGAAAACTTTTTTGTTTTTCGGTCCGGTCTAATGAATAGGGAACTTAACATCCTGATTTGGTAGAGTTTGCCCTTACTTTTTGAAGGATTCAACGCCCAAAAAACAGAATAGTTCCTCGAAATGGAGGAAAAATCCCCTATTTTTGATGGGAAAATAATTCTCCCACGACCAGGGGATGGAATCCGCCATCAAAGTGAGGATTAACTCCCCATATTTCCTCTAGTGTTCGTAAATCCGTCACATTCCTGATAACATCAGTGATCAACACAATCTGCGAATGATTCTCAAACAACTCGAAAACGATTCCCGTTCTGGTAATAAGAATAAGTGCAATATAAATCTATTAACCCTTAAACCGTAACCCTGCTCAAAATCACGTCAACCGTAACCCCCGGTCTAACAGACCGCTAGCACCTTCTTCAAGATATTCAAAGTTGTTAGAAGTGAAGAAAACATTTTTCAGATCATTATAAATGTCTACGAGGTAGGATAGTGAGCTTATGTACAGAACTTAGTGAGCAATTCTGTGCAGATTAGGAATGAAATGTCAAACAATTTAACCAAAAAAGTTTGAATTACGAGCAAATACAATTTTGATAGCGGTCTGTGAGACCGGGTTTACGGTTAGAGGGTTAAACAAATTAGCATGGAGTGATAGCAAGATTCGTTGGAAACGAGCAGTATGGAGCTTTTTGAATAATTAGGTAATAATTGAGGACTTATCTTTCATTTGAAACTTTCGTATTCATTGCAATACTGTCGTAATACAACTTTTACACTATCTGGAATACATCAATCGAAACAAAATTTTGCATAAGAAATTTGGAATTTATTTGGAACATGAATAACAAACTATGAAAAATTTGAAATGATAAAACAGTCGATTAGGAATTCGTTCTCAAGAAATCTATCTATGGCTTCTATCAAATCAATCTTCAGAGAAGCGCGTAAATCTGATTTGATGATTTCGAAATAAGCGAACAGTCTTTCAACACTGACTTGTGTAGATGGCAATCCTATAACAGCTCTGGCAACATCTTGAACTATCAGTGGATATTTTTTCATAGCCTCTCGGACAGTGATATTTGATTTTCTATTGAATTTTTCTACTTCGTTCAACGAAGAGTTGAATTCAAATTTAAATCGTACACGTGGATTTGATACTCCTATTGCATTTTCGTCTAGCTTAGCTTCATCCCACACAGCAAATCAGTTCAGAAAGAGTGCAAAGAGAATTCAATTCGAATTCAATATGAATTCTTAAGAATTCTTTCTCTACTCCTATGCCGTATACCTACACTGAGAAAACAGATATCCTGAAAATTACCATAATTCATGGATTTTCAGCGCTGGTCTGACCCGAGTCGGAATATTTACTTGCACGAATATCTAAAAGTACCATAATTTCTTGGACTTTTCAGAATAAGTATGGTACCTTCCTTATAAAAGTCCCAGATATTATGGTACTTTTAGAGGTTTGTTCAGGTAAATATTGAGACTCGGGTCAGACCAGCGCTGAAAATCCATAAATTATGGTACTTTTTAAGATACCTTTTTCTCCGTGTATATGGGATTTCAGTGCTGCAACGACCTTAGCTTTCCCTGCAGAAACGAAATCATTCAGAACGATGGAAAGTGCAAATCTCTGATGAAAAATGATTCGAACTGATTTAGAATCATTTGAGTCTGAAACGGGAAATTTGAGTCTGAAATGAGAAATGTACTAATTCGAAATTTGTACATTTCTCATTGGAGAAATTTAATTTTGATAAGAATCAATTGATTCTAAGAAAGAATGAATTCTTTGAATGATCTCAGTTTTACGGGGACGTTACATTCCCACTCAGAGATATTCTTCTTAGAGATATTCTACACTTCTATGACTCTCTTTCTCCATTCTCATACCTTTATATTTCCATTGATATGAAGAATTATAGCACCTTCTTACCGAACAGATCATGAAAACAAACACATCAATTCCTACTCTCATTTCTTGATTTATCTCATTTATATCAACAGAGAATTCCATGCATTTGATTTCGAAACATTACACTTTGAACTTCGAATCAACGTGTGGGAATACATTGTCCATAAATTCACATATGGATTCCTCGTTTGTGTTGGAGAAAAATTGAAAAAATTTTTTGCATGCAAATTTCATCTCTCAACTGATGCACCTGAGATCCATAAAAGTTCATTATGGAACCACTGTTGGAATCTATTACACTGAGAAAAAAATTAGCTTAATCAGAAGAACATATTTTTTTGATCTAAGGATATATTTTTTTTCTTATCTCAAGAAAATGTGTACTGGGAGTCAGAAAATTTTGTCTATATCACACTGTATAGTTTCAAACTGAGTAATTTCTTCTTTCAAAGAAAGTTTTCTTGAATCAAGAAAATATCGGATCGGACTCGGTCAGACCAATATTTTCTTAGTTTAAGATTTTTTTTCTCTCAATGTAATATGAGTACATTACAATCGAATGATCAGAAGATTGAATATGTGTATTTTCAAAAATGAGTCAAAGAAATGAAAATATATTCCAAAGAGCACACGAAGTTCTCTGAATGTTTCAAAAACATAGCCTAGGTTCTGCGAGTCTTAACCTCCAAAAGCACATATTTTTATAGCATTTTCACTCCTCATGCAGCAAAACACGTTCTGAAAACGTTCTTTTCATATACTACAGGACGTTCTCGTAATATTTTCCTAACGTACTTTCATGAAAACTAACTTTTTTTATAAGGAGTCGAAAGTGGAGTCGGAGTCGATGAAATAACATTCGACTCCGACTCCCCTTCCGACTCCATTCATCATTCCACGACTCCTCGACTCCGACTCCCGACTCCGACTCCACAGCCCTGGTTCTGACCATTGTTTTTTTTGCTTTCCTTGATTCTCTTATTATTTTATTCCTCAGTGACTTGTATCTCTGCTGGTCTTGTTCGCTACTCTTATTCTTGTATTTCCTCTTTTGATTTGGTTGTGTGGAATATGAATAAAACAGTGCCCACGTAGAAGTTGATCGTCACCTTAGAATTGGCATTTCTACGTGGGATTATTCAATAAGAATGAAAAATTGACCTGTGATAACTGGAATTTTCTTGAATTCATGAAATTTTCATCAAGAATGACTGAATGTCTTAGCTGTCCAATATGCAGCTCATTCTTTTTCTCGGCGTACGTTCTCTATAGGGGAGAACGATATTTGTTTTCCGACAAAATACATCTAGTTTCTATCGATGTTTGACGAAATGCGATGAAGACTAGATATATTTCATACAGAAAGTATCGATGTTCCCAAACATCATCCATTCCTAGTGTTATATACGCTCATGGATTACTTCTTCTCAATGAAATTTATTATGAATATTTCACATTTGCAGGTTGCAGGTGCAATCATAACCTACGAAGTGGTATTGCTACAGTTCAACGTTGCCATGAAGAAATGAAACATCATAAACAAAGATCAGGATATTCTATCTCATTTATCCATTTGAACAAAATTCATCCATCGTAATGGAATTATAAAAAATTAAATATGAAATATAATTATTCACGCTGTAGATGGAATACAAAAAGAAACCATGAAAAAACTGTGCTCAATTCATTACGTAAAGAATATATAATTGAAAATCTGTTTGACTTTGGGTGGGAAAAATTCACCTCAATTATCAAGCAACGCAGATCACATGGAATAGTGAAGATTCTGGTTCCCCTGGCCCACACGTTTGAAAGATGGTGAAAATGACTGGATTAAGAGGGGTTGAAAACCATAGTGGAAGGGAACCCCTGGTGAGAATCCAAAAGTGGACAATGCGGGTATTGAAACTGATGAGGAGTGGAAAAAAATGTTCCAATTCCCTCCTAAATTACACTTAGGTGACTATTTGTCACGCTTAGATGACGTCTTCGTTTCATCAGGGAAACGTATAGAGTGTGTAGGGAGAATATACATGAAGTTTCGAGATCGTACACGGCGAGATATTGCCAGATTTTTCTTACAATAAGTTTGTAGTAAATTGATTGCGGTTGAATGTGTTTTAATAATCCTCATTCCTTCATGGATTTGGAGTGTTATTCATACATTACAGTAATACACTTCAAATGAATGTTACATTCTCAATATCAAATGTTATTCGAGTGGAAAGTTTCAATTACTATCGCAAAAATTGTTACAAGTATCTTAGCATTTCATTGATCCCAACCATCGACTGCCATTCGTTTGTGATAATATTCTCCTCTATCTTCACAACTGGCGTTTCATATTGAGCGACACCCGAGGTACACTTCAAATGGTCCCTGCCTCGGGTCAGTAACGAACCTGGAAACCAACCACAAAGAATGCCAGATAAGGGTTGGCCAGCCAGCCAGTGAAAGAGGGTGAAGTTCAGGGTGAATCGTAAAGGAAAAGGGCAAGTTTCGATTAACTTTAACTTCAATGTGGAAATACCAAGTAGATACAGTAGGTCAAGGGACTCGTTGGGTTTTTACAAAATCCAATCACATAGATTCAAAGACTATACAGAATAATCATAATATACATTCAATAGGGTTTGGGGCACACTTTACTCGTAAACGGGTTAAAGGAAGGGAACGAAGGGCGGAATCCGTCGGAGACAGCGGCGTGGTCCACACGGCACCACCCGCACCGTTCTTTCACGTAATATTCGATTTTAATGAATATCGGGTGATCGCCACCCACCACTCACCGTATGGATCCATGTATTTCGCAATGTCACGACTGAAGTTTCACGTGAAGCCTCTTACGAGGTAACCAAATCGGTCCGTATTATCGGAAAGTCAGAACGGAATGGAGTTATATCGAGTGGAGTCGAATGGAGTCTCTTCCGGCTTCTTCTTCATCAATTTTCGTGCGTTCGGAAATGCTCTTCCTCTTGTCTTCGTAGAAGTTCCTTCTTCTCATTGGTGGGTCTGAACCAACATCGTTGTTGGCCAATGGGAGCTCGTGAATCGGGGCTGGCATGACTAGGTATTCCGTCTTAGTGAAAGGTTCACGTTGAATGGTCTCCCATCTAGGGGTTTCCTCGTAACTTTCCAGGATCTGTGGATTTGGATTGGTTGGAGGTCCTGAAGCTCGTGTACGGCTTGGTAAACAGCGTTTCTGGTTTCGTGGTCGGTCTCCAACAAGTCGTAGTTAGTGTGAGTGATGGTGGGGTAGGGGAAAGGAACAGGGTTGGCTGCGGGCTTGGCTGGAGTGGCGGAGTAGCGCGGTTTGCGGGTGGGCCTTGATGGTGTCCTCAGTTACGATCCTCGTCCTCGTTCCTTGTGGATGGCGTCAGGCGTCAGGCGTCATCCATTTCCTGGGGGGTTGGGCTGGTCCTCTGGAGACTTCGTCCTCGATGGGGGAAGGAACCTCGGGAATGAGCGAAATACATAAGCGAACAGATCTATATCTTAGTGTGCCCCCGAGAGACTGCTGAACGAACGTCGCTGTATCATTCTATCTCTATTCACCTCGTGGCTAACGAACGTGTTCGTGATAGGTGGCGATCAAGACTGTTTTGTGCGTGATTTGTCACGTCACAACTCTCCCTGATCTAGCCTTTTCCCCACGGTGAGAGTGGCGGAACGTGTCCACCTCTCGCCACTAGGCCATGCTACCCAATTCACAAGATGCGTTCAGCGACTCCGTCCCCAGTTCCCTCGGGTTCACACCTTCCCTCAAAACCATCAAAGCAAACAAAATCAATCATATCCTCAACCTAAATCCAAGATGACATCCTATTTCTTCACGTTTCTGAATCCCCGGGTAGGGTGTACTACCACAGAACAAGAATCAAATTCCAATACCCTCGGGGCTCTCGGACTGCTAGTTACAACTGCAACTACTGAGAGGATATAAGAGAAGGCTTACTTGGAAGATCCCGGGGGGCTGATGGTTGGTTGGTAGGGGCGGTCTTGGGAAGACCTACCTCTCCATCGTGGGCTTTGATCGGGCGTCGTGGATGGCTCGCGCTACCTAGGCAGTGGCTTCCACCTGTCCTTGTTGGAATTCCTTCGCTCCCGGGGCGAGACATGGGCGGGGTACGGTGGTCGGGGAGATGGACGAGGAACGGGGTCGCGTCGAAAGGGCTGAAGTTGGGGCTATGTGTACGAGAGGGAGGGGTTTACTGGGGTCGTTGAGGGCAATCATACCATCGGTGTCCCTCTCTCAGGCAGTGGTAACACTGATTGAAAGAGCGGGTTGGGAAAGAGCGGGGTTTGGAGTCCTTGAGTCCGGGGGGCTCGGTCACCTTTAGTGACATGAGGGGCGGAGGAGGGATCTGGGGAGAGGTCAGGGGAGTGGTCAAGGGAGTTTGGGTAGGGGGGGCCGTGGGTCAGGGTGTTGTCGTGGGACGGGGCCGATAAGGTTGGGGACGGGCGTTTGGGAGTGAGGTATCGGGTCGCGAGGGGCGAAGAGGAGGGAGTTTGGGAAAGAGGAACCCAGGATCAGGGGTGATGAGGCGGGATTGAGGGTTAGGCGGAGGAGGACTCGAGATATAAAGGGATATAATAACCCCCCTGCTGTCCCCCCTCCTGGCACCGGCGAGGATCCCAGAGCGCCACACCGCACCCAGAGTCATAGGCCCAAGAGGGCGATTGTCCGCGTTGGTGGCCCCCTCTCCAGGGGTCTACTGCGTCCTCGTGGCCTCACTGGGGGTTCGAACCCCACGATCATGGGCGTACGAGGGCCTGGACGAGGGGATGCTTTGGGTCGGTTCCGCACTCTGGGCTCCTCCACGAACCGTACGGAAGGGACAGGCGGGCGAGGTCTGGATCGCGACGTGGATGCAATGGGGAAGGGAGGACGGATCGGGGGCGGTGTAAGGGGGCGCGCACGGCGGCGAGGGGCTGGAGGATGGGAATAGCCGAGGCCGGGAAAGGGGGGCTGCGAATTCATGAGGGGTTCCAGAGAGTACTCCGGATCCTCAGGAACCTCGACTCTCGCGCCCTAAGGCGTACGGGTTGTGAACCCATCCCCTGGAGCCGCGCCTTAGTAAATCGGGGTGCCCCAGGGTTGGGGGACCACGGTTTGAGGCTAGATGCGCGTTCGGAAATCATCTGGAAACGGCAAACAAAGGGAATCCCCCATTATTATACGGGAATTGGATGTCCCGAGGACATGGCAGAGACAATACGACGGTGGCTTGGGGATCTTCACCCTTCTTTCTCCTTTGATACCTAGGACACGGGACAGCTCAGGTAACACGAACATACGCGGAGACTGGGCCGTCACGACTCCCCAATCACTTTCCCTGTGATATCGCGGAAGTTGCTCGGTCTCGGGTATATCTGGGCCGTAGTCTACTCCTTCCTGGGTCGGAGCCTCATCGGGTGCGTGTTTCCCGGGTTATTGTCGGAGCTGGGGTTATTTATTCGAGGGATAGGGCTAACAGGGCGTGAAGGGGTCTCGTACGGGGGGCTGTGAGATTTCAAATCGACAATCGAAAATCTTCCGATTACTTGTCCTTGTTCGTCAGTCAGTTCGAAAACGCTAGGTGAGCATACCTCGCTGATCGTATAGCTCAGCGCTGTTTAGAGTTCTGCTTGCAAAAGCAATAACTCTCTCCCCCCCCTCCGAAGTCTGGGTGAAGACAGCACCGAGACCAGTGTTACTGGCATCCGTTTGTAGGGTGAAGGGTTGGGAGAAATCCGGGTAGATCAGGATGGGGGCTGTGGCTATGGCTCTCTTGAGAGCCTCGAAGGCCTGTTGTTCTTCATCTCCCCACTTCCATGGTGAACCTTTTTTGGTCACCTGGTGGAGCGGGGCAGCTATCGTGGCAAATTGGTCTTTAAACCACCTGTACCACGAGGCCATTCCAAGGAACCTTTGAAGCTTCTTGAGGTTGTTTGGTACTGGGTAATTCAGGACGGGTTCTACTTTGGTTGGATCCACTTGGAGACCATTTTGATTGACCAGAAAGCCGAGGTATCTAACCTCTGGCTTGCACCATTCGCACTTATCGGGATTTATAACCAATTTCGCTTCTCTGATTCTATCGAGGACTTTCTTTAGCCAGAATAGGTGGTCTTCAAATGTTTCCGATACTACCACTACGTCGTCGAGATACGTGAATGCGTGGGGTACCAAGTCAGGGCCAATTACTTTGTCCATGAGCCGTTGGAAGGTGGCAGGGACATTGGTCAAGCCACAGGGCATTCGGGTAAACTGGAATAGGCCACGCCCAGGGATCGTGAAGGCCGTGATTTCTTTAGAACGGGGGTCCATGGGGATTTGGTGGTAAGCTTGCCCAAGGTCGGGGGTAGTGATATAAAGGGCGGGACCAAGCATATTCAAGATGTTAGGCATGCGAAGGATGGGGTAACAATGTTTTTTGGTGCGTTCATTGACCCAGCGGTAATCCACACAGAATCGATACTCGCTTTTGGGCTTGCTTTCCTCTCCCGGAGTGATAATTTGTCGTAATTCCTCGTCCTGAGGTTCCGCCTTCCGTTTCTTTACCATGACCACAGGGCTCGATCAATCACTCGAGGAGGGCTCGATTATCCTTTCGGCCAGCATCCGTTCGACCTCTTTATACATTTCTTCACGAATTTTCAGGCTCACTGGGTAATATCTGTGCTTCTCACCGCTGTGTCCTTGGACATCTATATGGTGAGAGGTTAGCAAGGTAACACCAGGGGACCGGGTTAGGGCAGGGATTTCTCGGTTCAAGAAATTTTCTAAACGGGTCCGTTGGGAGGGGTTAAGAGGTTGTAGACCTCGGAGAGTGGGGGGCTGGGTCTGGGAATACGAGGTTGGGGTGAAGTACTGCCAGTTCTCCCCCTGTTCTCCGATTCGCCATCGGCAATTGAACCCATCCAGAATCAGGTCAAATTCATAGAAGAAATCCATTCCCAGGATGAAATAAATGTCCAACCCAGGCACCACTCGACACGTTAGGGTTCTCTTCACATTCAGAAGTTCTATTGTTACCTGGGCTTCCTCCGAAATTGGCTCAATCTTTCCGTTGGCAACTTTGACTGCACCGTATGAGGCTTCCCTGACAGGGATTTTGAGAACACGCAGTAAATCACGACCAGGGGAACCAAAGAAGGTACAGGAAGCACCGGTATCCATGAGGGCAGCAATTTCATAGGAGCCAATTTTAATAGGCAGATAGGTTCGTGTTAGGGGAATGTCGTTACTGGGGATGGGGTTGGTGGGTTCCGGTTGTGGAATTTCCAACGAACGGTTTGAGGGAATTTTGTTACTATTCGGGCGGGGGGGGGGTTAGTGATAGGGGTGGTGGCAGAGTATTAACCGTTTCTGGGGGGATTCCGCGATCTAAGAGGTTTGTGGGTTTTGACTTCACGGTCATTTTGGAGGTTGAATGGGCGAGCGGTTTGCTCGCAAGGGTTGTTCTGGGATGTTCCAGGGGTTCTGCATTTCCCTTTTTTCGATAAGGGGTGATTCCTCGAGGAGGTAGGGGAAGTAAGAAGGTTGGTTCCTCGAAGGAAATTGAATCCTCATAGGGATATCCGTCCTCGTATAAGGCCCTATGGACGGAACCCGCTGGGGGGTTTGTGTCTGGTTGGGTGCTAGGGGATTCTAGAGGTTCCTCTGGGTCGATTTCTGTGACCGTAAATTCGGGTGGTCGAGATCTGAGTTGGTTCAACTCTTCCAACAGGGTGATTTCTATGAAATTTCGTGTTTGCGGAGTGGGGTCTAGGGGTAGTTGTTTCCGGAGGGTAGGTTCTCCGGACGTGTTCAGGTCATTACCCTCTTGGGGCACCCAATCGAAGAAATTCAAAGGGTTGGAAGTAGGGGGCATGCGATTAATTTGCCCGAATCTGAATTCCGTGGAAAAATAAGATTTTCCTGGATAGTTTCTGTTTTGACTGCTATCCCACGGTCTAAAGTGGGGTCAGTATGTGAATTTGAATTCAGCTGATCTGCCGTATTTCCTACCGGTCGATCTTGTGGATCCGGGGGTGTATAGATCAACGTGTATCTTCCCTGATTTCGGGTCTTAGGTGTGGCCACCTCGTTCTCGTGAGGAGTTTCCGTCCTGTATCTCTGTCTTTGGGGTAATGGGGAGCTGGGATCTGTTGGAAGGTCCAGGCCTGTTGTCGACGTTGTGAGGATATCGGACTCTCATTCATCCGCAAACGTGACTGATTTCTTTGTGCATAGGTTGGGTTTTCTGAGTGATCTCTCTTTATTCAGGGTCAGTGAGGGGTTACTATCAGAGGTTAGGTGGACCCTAGTCACCTCACCTCCCTCGAGTTTCCTTCCTCTTCATCTTTCCTGCTCGGAGAGCGTCCCCGATTCAGGTTAAAACTCCGTGGGGTCCCACAGACTCTACTAATGTGTCCTTTTCCACCACAGCGCCAACACTCTACTGGGTCTTCATCGCTACTCTCGTCGAACACTTTCCTTGTCGGACATGGTGATGTGTTTGGGGAACGATGTGGAGGAAGTCCAGGGGGCGTGGGGATCGACCTAAGGGGGACTGCTTGCTTACTAGGTTTCGAGGATCGGGATGGTTCGGGGAAAGGGGGGTATTCTTCCCGTCTCGGCGGCTTAGAAGAGGCAGCATTTGTTGCATATGAAGAGTGGGGCTGCTCCTGAGTCTTACGTGTTTGGGTCTTTGAGCTATTCCTATGGACCGGCTTTTCATGTTCGTTTGACTCTATCGATTCTACTATTGATACGTGGGGTTGTGGGTGTCTGGGTTGCGATTTCCTCGGCTTGTGAGCCAATTCGGGAAGAGCTGGTTGGGAGGTGGGGATTTGAATGGGGATTTCTCGTGGCTTTAGTGAACGCTCGACCTCAAGGGCCCTTTGCTCCATCTGCTCGTACGTGCTGAATGAACCTTCAATCATAGTGCTTCGGAATTCGGGTCTCATTTTATCCCAAGCGAAGGACAATTGTTCTGTCAGAGGGTATGGGTTCCTCATTACTCCATAGTAATTGCACACAGTTCAGATAATCAGCGACACGTTCATCGGGGCCTTGAAATCGAGTGAGCACTTGTAATTTCAGTTTACGCCCGTAATCTTCTGACCCAAATCTGTTTCGGAAAGCATCGTAGAACGAGTGCAAGCTGGAGAACGAGGTCTTTTTGATTCTGAATCATTGCAGTGCAATGTCTTTCAATATCGTGGGCATTAGATTCAGGACTTGTGCATCAGACAAGATGGTGGTCGCTCTGCATTCTTACAAACGTAATATAAATTCCTCGGGATCCTCGTTTAATCCTGTAAAGGATAACCGCCAATCCCGGGCAATCGCTGCTGAATTGGTTTTGCTAGTACCCGTTTGGACCTGTGGGGTCATTATCGATGGTACTTGGGTGCTAGGCCAGGTATTTATTGATGTGGGATTATAATTGGGCACTAGGGAATACGAGGGCTGAATCACTGTGTTTTGACGCACGTTAGCTTGAGATAGTGTGTTGTCTTGTTGTTGCCAATGTAGGGTCAGATGATGGTTGCTCGGGGCTTGAGTTGACATTATCGGCGAAATCGTGGGGAATGGTGGTGCATATAGGGGTTGGTTCACCTGTGAGGTGGTTATCGTGGGGTGTGGAATGTGGGGGGCTTTGTACTGCATCTGCGGCACTGATATCGTGGGGTTAATGATCATATTCCCTCCTCAACCGCGTGGGATACACTGGGTCCCTTGATTGGGGCTCTTTTGTGAATATGCTGAGATGACGTTAGTCGCATTTGTGACACTCGGATGTGGGGTGGTTTGAAATTGTGGATTTTGCATCAGTGGTTGGGTGCTGGTGTTGCAAGTAACAATTGGGATGGAATGAGATATATTGTTGAGGCCACTGGTTATGTTTGGGAATGTCGTCGAAAAATATTGTGGGTTGGTAACTAACGGTGGACTTTGACCTTCTAACCGAAAATCATCCGGGTTAGCTCTTACGATTTTTCTTTGGGGGCCTGAAGTGGTGGGTACTGTTATTGGAGGCCTAGTATCCACGTTTACGGTGGTCGTCGTAACCGTATATGTGGATCGTGATACTTTTTGAGCCATCACGGTTGGGGCAGGAGGTTGCGTTGTTTCAACGTTAGTTGAGTCACTGTTTTGTCCCGAAGACAGTTCTATCCGCGAAATGTCCCTAACCGATTCGTCTCTAAGTTGTTCCCAGTGCCTATATGTTGACTCTGGGATTGATACCGTTGGCCTCAGTTCTGGCGCTAAATCCTCAATCGACCAATAAACATCCGGTCTCCCATTTATTCGCTGGTAGTACAGATGGGCCCGATCTCTACGTTCCTCCATGCTACCCCCACCGTTGAAGGCATGCTGTACTAGTAATCTGACCAATTTTTCGGCATCCAGCTCGTCTATCCACCCCAAGTTCGTTAGGTCTTCATCATATGAAGATCCGCGAGAAAGGGGCCTGTTCAATTCATCCAATTGGTCTTGCTGGGATCTAACCGGTTGGTAATTGTCGTGTATGACTTGTTCCCTCAGTGGTTTTAACCGTATCTGTTGTTGGGAGGCTTGGGGAGTTGTGATTGTGGAAGTCGTGACCGCGGTAGTCACTGTAGGGGGCTGATTTTCTACTTGGTCACCTGTTGAAGTTGAATTCGCGATGTTAGGATCGACCGGGGGATCCATGATTTTTCGAATTATTCGTACCGTTGATTCGATGGGACCAGATCTCAGCCCAGAGAAGAAGAATTTCTACGGAGCTGCGAAATTTCGGGTCTCGTCTGCGTTAATTCCCGTGTTCCGAACCGAAAGAAATTACGGACGTTTCAAAGAATGTATTGTTATTTATAGTGTTAGATTATGGAAAAAGAATCACACATACTAAACACAGATTGAAAGTATTATTATTTTATTATTTAATGAAAGAAACCGGTGGTGAAGGACATGTGTGGTTCCATCGAGAACGTAACGCCGAGTAAGACACGCACGCATGAACGCATGCCTACAGCTCTTACAAGGGTTAGGTGGCGCTGGCTTCCATACAATCGGGTACAAGGAGTGTGTGTTTCTTACCGCTTATATATATATATATATAATACGTATATAGACATATTCTTAACACTCCCACTTATGAAATACACACCACGCCAATATTACTTCGCAAACGCTCAAAACTTATTTTAGGTAATCCTTTTGTCAATACATCGGCTTCTTGGTCTCTCGAACAGATATATTTAATACAATAAAACTTATCATGATATTTTTCTCTTACAAAATTGTATTTAACATCAATATGTTTTGTACGGCAATGAAATTGAGGATTTTTTATGATTTTTATCGCACTTTGATTGTCGACATAGAGAATCGGAGTTTCCAATTTATAATTTATCAAATCGCGAAGCAATCTATCCAACCATACTAATTCTTGTACTGCAGTACAAGCGGCAATAAACTCGGATTCAGTTGTCGAAAGTGCAACTGTCTGTTGTCGTCGTGAACTCCATGCAATCAAGTCTTTCCCCAACTTTATTACATAGCCAGACGTTGATTTACGTGATACATAGTCGCCGGCAAAATCGGCATCGCTGTACGCAAAGAACTGTGCGTTTTCACTTAAATTATTTCTTCCATAAATCAAACCATAATCCAATGTACTTTTAATGTACTTAATCACGCGTTTTACGCCGTTCCAATGACTTATCGTGGGCTTGTCAGCATATCTACTCAATACTCCCACTGCAAATGATATGTCTGGTCTACTGACCATAGCGAGAAACATTAAACTCCCGATAGCCTCTTTGTAGGGAACGTTATTCATAATGGACTCATTTTCACAATTTTCCATTTTTGTTTGTGGATCAAAAGGCACAGGTACTTGATTCGCATTTCCCATATTAAAACGTCGTAAAATTGTTTTAGCAAATTGTTTCTGATTTATGAACAAACATCCATCTTTCATATATGTTATCTCAATACCCAAAAATATATTTAAATCAAGAATAGCAATTTTTAAATTATTTTGCAGATGAGATATTAAACTTTCTATTCTTTCAATATTCTTACACGCAATAATACCATCGTCGACGTATATAATTAACATGATTTTTTCGTTATCGCCTTTACTGACAAAAATACACGGATCAGCTGTTGTTTGATATAAGTTGAACGATTCTAAGCATTTTACGAATTTCTCGTTCCAGCACTTTGCGGCTTGTTTAAGTCCGTATAGACTTTTTTTCAATTTACAAACTTTGTTCTCATCATTACAAAAACCTTCTGGTTGATACATATATACAGTTTCAGACAATTCGCCGTTTAAAAATGCGGTTTTCACATCAAACTGTCTAAAATGCATTTTTTCACTTGCAGCGACCGATAAAAACAGTCTAATAGAATCATGACGAGCAACCGGACTATATGTTTCATTATAATCAATACCAGAACGCTGTTCATAACCTTTGACTACTAGCCTAGCCTTAAACATCTTATTTTTATTTCCTTTATTCTTTATTTTGAAAACCCATTTATTTTTTAATATAGGAACGTCGCGAGGAATATCTACAAGTTCCCATGTATTATTTTCTTGTAATGATTTCATTTCGTCTTTCATGGCTTTTTGCCATTCACGCGAGTTACAATTTTTCGTAGCATCATCAAATGTAATGGGTTCGCTAATCTGAGTAAAAAATAATTCTTCTATGTCAATATCATTGTCGAGAACTACTGGGATTCTATACCTTTCGGGTTGTCGAATTATATTACGATCTCGCAAGTTATAATTCCCATGCTGCTGCGCGTTTTGTTCATCGTTATTATTCAATTCATTAGGAATCTCTTCGATATTTTGAATACTTTCGTGAAAACTATCGTCACTCACGTTACTCACATCATCAGGGATATTATGCGGTTGTTCATCTACATTTTGGATGTTTATATTATTTTCATTGTTTTCGTTTACTACAATATTTTCGTTAAAATCGCCTTGGAATTCTATGATTTTTATATACGTGTCGGAGTCTTTTTTAATACTACCACTAACATTAGAATTTTCCAATTCTTTCTTGAAAATCACATCTCTATGCAATTCAATTTTGTTTGTATGGGTAATTAAGACTTTATAAGCTTTTGTACGTTCGTCATATCCTACAAAAATTCCAGCTTTAGCTTTCGCGTCCCATTTGAGTCGCTTTTGTTTCGGTATATGTACATAAACTTGAGTTCCAAAAACTCGAAAATGAGAGAAGTCAGCTTTCTTCCCAAACCATATTTCGTGTGGGCTTTGGTCTGGAATTTTTGTTTTCCTTGTGCGATTTAAGACGTACGCACTTGTATTAATGGCTTCGGCCCATAGTTCTTTTCCTAAATCGCTGTTGATGAGAATTGTCCTTGCTGATTCTACGAGGGTCCTATTCTCTCTTTCGGCTTTGCCGTTTTGTTCAGGTGTATACGCAACAGTACGCTCATGCTTTATGCCATGCTTAGTAGTCAAATCGGACATTTGTTTATTAATAAACTCTAAACCGTTATCTGTTCGTAAAATATTTATATCTTTATCAGTTTCATTCTTTAACCGAAGTATAAAATTTTCGAAACAATTCGCAACTTCGCTTTTATTCTTAAGGAAATAAATTTTCACGTAACTAGAAAAATCGTCTTTAAATAAGAGAAAATACCGCGATTTTCCGATTGATGCTACTTCCATGGGCCCGCATAGATCAGCATGAATTAATTCTCCTACTCGTTTTGTTTCAGACTTACTGTTTTTGAACGGCAATCGATGGATTTTTCCCAAAACACACGCGTCACATATTATTTTCTCATCATTCACTTCTATATCATGATCAATCAAGAATTTCTTAATGTAATCAAAGTTTTGATGAGCCAAACGCTCGTGCCATAATTGTAATGCTTTGATCTTATTATTTTTATATTCAGAAATATTTCCATTTTTATTTGAAAGTGTCGTATTTACATTTTTTTCATTCGCAAAAACAGAATTTTTATTTTTGTTACTACCTATTTCATCATTCAATAGACTGTAATTTTTATCATTTGCTTTTACTTTGAATTTCATCTCAAATAAACTCTTTTGATTTATTCTTTCACCAATTGCAACAATCTCCTCATTTTTATAAAAAACGCATTGCAAGTTAGTCGACTTCAAACAAATTCCTTTTGATAAAACACTACCCATTGAAAATAGATTGAATTTAATATCCGGTACGTATAAAACATTTGTCAAAACTTTTTCAATCCAATTATTTCCGTCAAAAGACAAGATGTCGATCTTACCTCTACCTATTCCATGAACTACGTGCCCATCTCCAAGTCGAATCGGAGTCGCATTCTCTAATTTCTCGTATTCTTTGAAAATTTGACGGTTACCGCACATATGCGACGTTGCGCCGGAGTCGAGAAGCCATGCCTTGTCGTTGGCGTTTCCGTATGTCGATGAGAGCGAGATTTCCCCCACTACGATGAGTGCGTTGTCTCCTTCGCTGTTCGTTGGGTTTCTTTTCCAGGAATTAGACGATGGCCGCTTATGTTTGTTCTTTTCGAGAAACCAGCAATCTTTCTTCATGTGTCCTTTTTTCTTGCAGTTAAAACACTCGATATCTTTCACACTTTGTCCAATTTTATTCCGTTTATCGTTTAAGAATCCTTTTTGCATTCCGTTAGTTAGAAGAGCTACACTTTCGTCATTTTGTCGTGATTTTATTCTGGTTTCTTCCATAATCAAACGTGAAGTTAGATTATCCACTGTTTTTTGCTCTTCGTTCGTTGACTCCCAGGCTGAGATAAAATGATTGTATTCTTGAGGCAAAGTCATTATTATTTTCGTGATTAACATGCTGTCCGATATTTCTTCACCCAAAACTTTTAATCTGTAACACAAGTCTTGAATTTTCGATATGTGGGTCGCGATTTCGTCGCCATTATTCATTTTATAGTTGAACCATTCTTGTTGTAGCATGTGTGTACTTGTGTCCGACTTGTTTTCATATACTTTGAGTAATTTGTCCCACATCTCTTTGGCACTGGAGCAATTCAGTATATGCAGCATCGGTGTTTTTTCAACGTTCATAACGATGTATTTTTGCGCGATTCCATCGTTTTTTATCCAATTTGCAAGCTGCTGTTGATAATTCGCTGCATTTGCTGCATTTTCACCTCCGACGGCCGGTGGCGTAGGTTTTTCTTCCTTGCCTTCTACGATATCGTAGATTCCTTTAGACACGAACATTATTCTCAACTGAAATTTCCACACCGCCCAGTTTTCACTTCCTTTCAAACTGTAAATTTTTATTTCACTTTCCATTTTCGTTTTGATACTTCACTTCTTTTCTTATTATTTTATTTCACACGCCACAGCACTGGGCCCATAACCTATTGTTATTTATAGTGTTAGATTATGGAAAAAGAATCACACATACTAAACACAGATTGAAAGTATTATTATTTTATTATTTAATGAAAGAAACCGGTGGTGAAGGACATGTGTGGTTCCATCGAGAACGTAACGCCGAGTAAGACACGCACGCATGAACGCATGCCTACAGCTCTTACAAGGGTTAGGTGGCGCTGGCTTCCATACAATCGGGTACAAGGAGTGTGTGTTTCTTACCGCTTATATATATATATATATAATACGTATATAGACATATTCTTAACAGAATGATTTGGAATGTCTGAAACAGCCTCGCCAAGATTCACCCGCTTTGATTCGATAACAAGCGAAATTATTTTGTTTGAGACTTGGTTTATCCCGTGAATTGGAAAATTGAATAAATAAGCGACTGTGAACTACCGATTCGCGGAAGTTTGAGGTTCACGTATTTACCCGTTTCCAAAATGTTTCGATAGGGGACAGGTGGAACTTCTGTAAGGGGTTCTGTGAGGTTCGTTGGCTGGAATTAATTGTTAGTTATACACACAATAACATATTGATAATACACATATAATACATATATAATACATATAGAGAAATACGGTAATTACTGTAAGATCAAATGATATTCCACATTCATGGACGTAAGTCATGTGAATTATACTCCTATACTCAAATGCTTGACAATACTTTCGTAAACGATCATATATTCAGTATTAGGGTACTTTAAAGTTTTTATTCAGGGTATTTTCTGATGAAAAGGTGGGAAGGGGCTGAAAAAGGGCTGTTTGTGCGCTCTTAGCAGCACTAAAATTCTTCCTATGAATGTTGATTCAAATGTGTGTCGAAGATAACAATTTTCTGTTAAATTGTCGGGTATTTTCTGATAAAAAGGTGGAAAGGGCTGGGAAAGGGCTGTTTGTGCGCTCTTAGCAGCACTAAAATTCTTCCTATGAATATTGATTCAAATGTGTGTCGAAGATAACAATCGAATATTCGAAAGTTACTGTTCAGATTAGTTATTTGTCAAAGGTCTTGATTTTGACTTATGAATTACATTTCCAGCCGTTTAATGTTCTTCAATTTGTATGTAATTTATCGGTTTGATGTTATATTCCTTCCACGTTATTTGTTTTTCCTCCTTGGGATTGAATTAACTGATTTCTATGCTTGGTTATTGGTTTCACTTTCTATCTACTCTTTGAAAATTTGTAGTAGTACCTATATATATGTTTTCCTGTTCAACTGGTATTTTAAGGTATTTCTTCTTGTACCTTTCTTTCAAATTACAACTCTGACTTATTTGTGTCTTTAACTTCACCAGTGAACTCAATTTAATGCCCATCTTCCATACACATTTGAGTCGTATGTAAGAATTTTCCTATGCCAGACCCGATACTCAGAGTCGCAGCAATATTTCACCAGTATTTCTTGTAATTTATCCACATCCTATTCTGATTCCACTTTCTGGTCATTATTTGGGGTCGAAAGGGTTGCCTGAAACGTGATTTGAATTAGTTTTAATGTTTTATGCTCATATGAAGGGCCTTCGACTATTAAGGAAGTCCGATAAATATAAGCCGAGGAACATTTACTCTATTTTCAACAATGTGAGAATAAATCCAGTCTTATTACTTCTTTCTGCTTGTTAATTCTTGCCTGATTATCAATTGAATTTAGTATTTACGTTTAATTTAACAGTATTAATAGTTATAAGAGGTGTATATTTTTTGTGGGTTGCGATAACTGGATTTTCACGTTTGTACTAGCTATTTTCCACATTTAGATTGACATTTCCTTGTCCCTGCTAGTATATACAAGTAAAAACGAGTGAAATCTCTTTGATAAGTGGTTCCTAACTTCGAAGAATAAAGAGGTTTAACATTGAGCACATGTAAGTACTCTCTGACCATGGGTAACCTAACCTGCACATGTCACATGTGTTCACATACACTTCTTTTTTTCTGGTTGAAAATTCTTGAATAAATTGATGAGTTTTCACTCTTAGGTGAATATTTACATGGATTGGATTATACGTGGGGGCTGATATGTATGTAATAACCTTTACTTGTAAGAAAAAGAGAGTCGCTAACTATCACTTAGTCTTTGTCCTCTAAGTACAAATTTCCCTGCGTGTGCTTGCATTTCCTTGAGCCCAAGCTCGATTGGCCTCGATACGTCTCAGTCGAGTTTGAAATTCCCAGTTTATCCTTGACGTTGGAAATTTTCCTTTTAATTCATGGGTTTGGGGGGCTCAGGGGGCTCATCCGCCCAGGATTCGATTATAGTTGGGCGCCAATTTGTGATAATATTCTCCTATCTTCACAACTGGCGTTTTATATTAGCTTCGTTCGTTCTAAGGTGTTCTAAGTTGCTCCAACTTGCACCAAACCAATCAATTCATTTTTATAATTAGAAGAGCCAATCAAAAATATCTGGAGCACGTTGGGGCAACTCAGAACACCCTAGAACGAACGAAGCTATTGAGCGCCACCCGACCCTGGTTAATATAAACGATTTATTCTGACCAAATCTGATTGAATGAATAGTCCGTACTTTGGAGCATGAATATTTGACGATTGAGCCTCAATCAGAATTGGTCAGATTTAATCAAAACCAATAGACATGCTTTGATGAATGGTACTGAATCAAGCACATGCAGGTGAAACAAGCGACACTTCTTCACGGGAAAATGGGGGAAAAAAACGTAATCAGATCGAATGCGGTTTAAACATTTTCAAGTTTCTGGATTCAATAGTCATTTAAACATTTCGATTTTCGCATGATATTTGATTGGATTCAATGATCGTTCCACTGATTGCAATCCAATCAGAATCGAATGGTGGATTGGAAATAGAAAAATCGGAGATTATATTGATTGAGAATCAATACGTAAATCAACGGATGGACGAATGGGGATGAATCGGAATTTGCCCAGTAATGTTGGAACGCAATAGACAATGAGATTGAATAGGAGAAAGAACAATATAAACGCGGAATGGTGGCAATGAGAAATGAATGAGATTGAATCAGAACATTGTGCAGTCGATATCCCGATTGAATACAATTGGATTTATTGAGCATGCCAACGAATCAACCAATATAAATACTTGAGAATCAATCGGTAAATGTACGGAGTTGAGGAATCGCAATGAATAGGGAATTTGAACGTGTGAGCGAATTTGATTCGTTGAAAGTTTTTCCAGTTAAAAATATTGTCAAAGGGCTGTACGTTTGTGATCAGATTCATCAGGAGAATAGCTGATTCGATTCTACAGTATTCAGTGATTCATGATACGATTGAGACTCAAAAACTCACTGTAATACTGATATGCGATTTTTCATTTTTTCAAGGTAGATTCAACTGAGGTTGGAAGTATTCACCCAGTCGGAGTCAATGAGAGTTTTGATAATTCTAAATCTCTCTGAGCGAGTGAGATTCCATCAGGAATGAGCTCTGTTTCTCAATTGGTTTCGATATGATAATGAACGATTGAATGCTATAATATTCAATGAATTGCACAATTGACCGCATCGGATTCAATAGGGATGTAGCCGATTCAAAAAATCTGTAGGCGACTGGAATTCTATCAGAAATAGGCGCTACTACTCAATCGGGTTCGATAAGAACATGACCAATAGCGTTCTATAGTATTGATTGATTTACATTACGATACGGGATGGAAACCACGCTCAGCCGCTGATATACAAGATGCACTACTGCAAGTGAGTTGTACACAGGAATCGCCTCATTTACCCAGTCGGATTCAATGAGCGTTCAATCAATTTGAAGCATCTGGAACCGAGTGGACCTTTATCAGTGTAGGATCTACTACTCAATCGGATTCGATAGTGGTATGACCGATGACATTCTATCGTATTCTTTGACCCATATCACGGTATGAAACGCAAATCACATTGAGACGCTAATATACGAGGTACACCATTCTGAGTGTTTTGCGAACAGCAATCTCACGATTGACCCAACGGGATGTAATGGGGGCCGAGCTGATTCTAAACATTTGTAGGCGAATGAAATTTTCCCAGAGATCGGGTCTACTACTACTCAATCGGATCCAATAGGGATATGACCGACTGGATTCTATCGTACTCATCAAGTTATGTTAAGATGTGGGATGGGGAGCATACCGAAACACTGATTATGCAAATGGTACTATTCACAATGAGATAATATACAGAGAAATCGCACGACTGACCCGAGTGGATCCAATGGGGGTTTGACCGATCCAAAACATTTGTTTGTGAATCAAATTTCTTCAGAGACAGACTCTAGTACTGAACCGGATTCGCTACAGGTACGATGGATTGGATTCTATCGTAATCAATGAGTCATATGACGATACACAATGATATCACGCCAAAACATGGTTTTGCAAATTACACCATTCAAAATGAGTTGTAAAAAGAAATCGCACAACTGATCCAATCGGATCCAATGGGCAATGAGCCGTTCACAACATCTGTTTGCGAATAAAATTTCATCGAATATAGACTGTACTACTCAATCGGATTCGATAAAGACATGATCAATTGGATTCTATAGTATTCTATAGTTCACAAACCACACTGCACACCCTAAAAAGTATCATATACCTCCTGATCAAAAAGTACTCGGAATTCTGTATTCAAACAAATCGCGCTTGAGATATTGTCGGAATCTTTTGTTTTCCATGTTATTTCATCTGTTATTCAGCGCTCAAATGTCTGTTTGCGCCTCATTCGTCAGAAGTTAGTGCGTGTTGCCTTGTAAATGAGTCAGTGTTTGTTGTGGTCTGCGAATTTCGCAATGTCAACTTTGGTTGAGCAAAGAGTTTGTCTAAAATTTTGTGTCTTCAACAAAATTTCATGTACGGAAGCGTTGAAGATGTTAACAGAAACATACGGGGACTCGATGATGTCGAAAACACAAGCGTACGAGTGGTACAAAGAGTTTGAAGCAGGTCGTATTGTGGTTGATGATTTGCCTCGTTCTGGTCGTCCATCCACCAGTATCACTGAAGAAAATATTGATAAAATTAAAGAAATCGTCCTTCCAAATCGTCGTGTGAGCATTAGGGAGATAGCATTCGATCTTGGTGTCTCGTTCGGATCGGTGCAGAACGTTATGCATAATATTTTGGCCATGAGACGAGTTGAAGCACGACTTGTGCCGAGAGTGTTGAATTTGTTGCAGAAACAGCATGGCATTGATGTTGCTAAACAAATGCTTCCTTTGGGCCAAAATGTTATCGAAGGCATCATTACCGGTGACGAAACATGGGTCTATGAATATGACATCGAAACTAACCAACAATCATCGGAATGGCGCTTTTCAGACGAGTCAAAATCTAAAAAACCGCGACAGAGTCGATCTAAAATCAAGGTTTTGTTGACTGTTTTCTTTGATTGCCATGGTGTGGTCCACTCCGAATTTCCCCCACCAGGTCAGACAGTGAATAAAGAATATTACGTGAGCGTATTGAAGCGTTTGAGGGAAAACGTAAGTGATTTATTACCATCAACATGCAGATATGTTATGATCTCATTGAATCAATAATTGAATCGATGTTCGTGGATCTTCTGTGCTTTCTAGCACGGAAAGAAATAGTTGAATTTACTATGTGATCGTTTTGTCCGAGGAACATACTGAGTGTCCAATGGAAGTTACTGCGGAACAGAGCTGCCAAATGGGTATTCCCGCAGAGCGGGAGTGTACCCTACTATCGTCCCGTGTATGTAAGTTACATGTGTGTAAGGGTTCCGAATGGTGGTGAGAATATGTATATGAACGATAGTAGGGGTACTATTCCCCTGAACGGCAATGCCCACCTGGCAGCTGTGCTGCGGAACATTGAAGATTTGATTACACGTCCATTGGCTCCGCGAAGTAATATAAAAGGAGTGTCATCACCCACTCGCGACAGTCACCGATGAATCACGTGGCTTCTCCGTGGAATAAAGGGAGAAGAAAGGGAGCAGTGGATACAGCGTGGTACGAGGAACAGGCAGCGTAGAAGTAACGGAGGAATTTCTAGGCCGTGTTTTTGTGCGGACATTTCTCCGTTGCCTCCACGCGCTTCTCCGTCGTACCATCATTCAAATCGCAGCAAAACGGTTGTAGGATCTCGGTTGTCAATCTCGACCTGAATCATGAAGAAACGTATTGGATCTGTTCGAGAGGCCCTGCGTTGCCCTGTGAATCCACTCATGGATTCCAATTCAGTTTGGTCTAAATTAACCGGCCACTTGCTCATCAGAACTCCCCAATGAATCAGCGAAACACCTATTGAATCTTATTGGGATGACTATGTGAATATCACTGACCATCCAACCCAGAACCATGTAACAACTCACATTGATTCTCACTGAGTTTTTACGTCATCACACAGATTCAGTATGTGATATTTTACCATGAAATGCAGATGGAGTCTCATTCATCGAATCATTGAATGCCTCATTGAACCCATTCAAATTGCAGCAAAAAGTTTGTGGGATCTTGTTTGTTAATCCCGATCCGAATCATGAAAACACCTGTAGGATCCGATTGAGAGGCCCTGCGTTGCCCTGTGAATCCGCTCATCGATTCCAATTCAATTTGGTCTGAATGAACCGGCCACTTGCTGATTGGAACTCCTCAATGAATCGGCAGGATACCTAACGAATTCTATTGGACTTGGTTAGGTGGCGCGAGTGTGTAAACATTGTATGCGTGAGCGATCTGTGCTAATTCACGTTTTAGAGACAATTAAGAGCGTTTAGATTTGTATTAAGTGGTGCTAGAGCATACGGACGGTGTGAAGAAGTTGTGGGAATGAAGGTTTAAAGAAATATTGTGAAATATAAATATAAGGATGAGATATAGTGTTTGGGTATAAGGTGAGGTTATGACGTCGCGCGGTAAAGGTAAGGTAGGAAGCGACAAGGCGGGCGGGGTAGGGAGAGGTAACGGTGGCGTCGTTCCGAAACAGAAAACTTCAACAGGTGGTTCGCTGAGCGGCCAGAAGAGGGTATCCTTTGATATGCAAGAAGGTAAGGTTTTAGAAAGGGAATTAGAGGAAATGGAAAAAGTGGTTAGGAAAGAGATGGAAAATATCAAAGAAAGTAGACAAAAATACTTGAATTATATTGAAGAATTGATAGAAAAGGAGAAAGAATGGGAAGATAGATTGGAGGTTATAGAATCAAAGATGGAAGGATTAGAAAAAGCAATGGGAGAAAGAAATTTGAAAGAAATGGGTTCGGAAAAAGAGACAGACTCAATATATAGTTTGAGTTGTAGGTAGAGGCACAGGATGGGGAGGGAGTAGTTATGCGGGATCTATGAAAAGTGAAGGCAGATTAAATGATAGAGAAGTGGAGAAAATAAAGAGGTTGGTGATAGATCAGGAAAAAAAGGAAAGGAAAGAAAATATAGTTATATGGGGTGCGAATATACAGGACGGAGATCCTAAGATGTGGGTTGAAGGTTTTTTGAAAGAAAAATTGGGGGTGGAAGCGGAAGTGAAAAAAGCATGGAAAAGCGGAAACGTTATAGTCGCAAAAATGGGAAACGAAGAGGGCAAAGATGAAGTTATGACAAATAAAAGCAAGTTGAGGGGAGGAAATTTCTTTATAGAAAATGACTCAACTTGGGAAGAGAGGAAATTACAGGAAAGAATAAATAAATGGGGAAGGGAACAAAGAAACAAGGGAGTGGATATCAAAGTGGGCAGGGGTAAAGTGAGGGTTAATAATGTGTGGAAAATGTGGACCGATATTGAAAAGGAATTGGGGAGAGGAGATGAAGACGTAGAGGGTCAGGATAGAGAGGAAGTAGCAAGTAGAGATCAAGCGCAAAATTTTTTTAATAACCAGAGAGTGGGGAAAGGAAAAGGAGGTAGGAATATGCAAGCTAACAAAGGGATTGGAGATGAAATGAAAACAAAAGATTGGCGTTTCGTATTTTGGAATGTGGCTGGTTTGATGAGGCAGGATAGAGATTTTTGGAAATACATCGTGAATTTTGATTTTGTGAGCTTATGTGAGACGTGGGTCACAGACAGGCCCCTGACAACCATATAGTTTGTCACTAGATTATTGTTCGCTTCAATGTCCTTTATCCGCTAGAGGCGCTGGCTGGCATGTTGCCAGCGTTGCCAGCTTTTGCAACATTCGATTCTTGATATCGGGTTCACTCGTAGTTTGCGGAATGTAAACACAGCATAACATAGGTTATGTGTGAATGTTATTCCTCTGAATATTTATATTAGAAATAATAAAAGGGTGATTAATGCATATCTAAAGTTAAATGACAATAATAAAATGTCAAAGCCTAACAAGCTAATTAGAAAAAGAGGTATCATTTCGAATTGCGTATACGAATCGACCAACTCGGAGAACAAAGTTCATGTATTTTCTCTACCAAAAGAAGAAAAAGTGCGGAATTCATGGAAAAAAATAATTGGAACACCAGATTTAATAAAACAGGAAAAATGTTATGTGTGTGAATCACATTTTTCACCAGAGGACATTTAGTGGGAAAGGCAATCCATGGGAGCAAATAATGCAGTTTCAGGAGTGGTAAGTAATTCGATTTTCACGGTTTATAAAATATCATATAAAATAAAATGAAAATTTTCTTTTTAGTAATTGAAATTGTGCAAATTCCATTGTGTTTTAATTACATTTTTCATATCGATTGCCTTCAATCAAAAACATTATTTTCAAAAACCTATGATTCAACAGTTCAATACATTTATTGAATCAGTATTACATATTTTTGCTTCCTCGTTTTATATACACAGGGTTTTTACACATTCAAGTATACACATTTTAGAGAGTAGAGTATTCACTGAATTGTGAGTGAAAAATATAAATGTTTCCCTTCTTTCAGTCATCATACTCAGTACCCAGATTGAAAAAGGGTGCTATCCCTAAGGAGTTGTTGAGCACAGAAAGTGCACAAAATTTATGGTCGGTTGGGAATTTAGATAATCCTGAAATTATTGACACTGATGAAACAGTAATTATTGAGCCAAGTGTGAACAAAAATGCAAGCACTGATACGTTCAGTCATATGAATGGATATGACTCTTTACCTGTTCCAAAAGAAGTGCATATCTCTCTTAGTGAAACCAGTATTGACACTCTGACTTCTTCCACCAATATGGATGCTTCTGATTCACTATATTATGATGTACAACATGCTTCTCAAGTATACGCCAACACAAGCCAAGAAAAGGTCGAGTCTAATGATGTAAAAAGTACCAGTCACAAATCAATTTGTTTCAAAGAATTGATACAAAATAAAATCAACATTCTCTTTGGCTGGTTGCAGGATAGTTGTACATATAATAACATGCAAACAACCAGTTTTACCAAGTCTGTATGTGAAATGGTGAATGGTAATTTAAAATATATTTATATAACACAAATAATAATCTCAGAGGACTTGAAAATTACAATCAATATTATTGGAAGACCTTTTGATTGCTCACATCTTCTCTCGCCGGAAATATTCAAGAGTATTGAAAATTTTGAACATCTCATTTTCGCTGTTGATTGTATGAAAGTATGTTCAGGTTGTATTTTGAATTTCGATGATAAAAATTTTGAATGTGGAGTTGGCTACAAAGACGATACTGATGTTTGGAGGCATAATAAATGTCAATTCCTTCCTAATACAGCAGACGTATGTTCATTTTGTGAGCAATTAAAAAATACCTTGAATAAAAAAAGATTAGGTACAGAAAATGTATACACAAGTCGTAGTCGGATTCCATTGAAAGTCCCTAGTACTCAAAAGAATGAACTCAAAAAATTACGTTCAAAAATTTATGCTCTAAAAAAATCAAGGAAAAATTTCAAAGATCAAGATGAAGCCTTAAAAGATTCATTGAAGACAACTCAAATGAAACTAATACAATTGTGTGAAGAAAGTTTGGCAGAAAAATTGAACGAAATGAAGAATATTTCTGATCGCCAAAAAGATACTGTTTTGGAAATTTTGAAAATTGCGAAATTGAAAAACCCAAAATATACCGAAGATTGGCTGTTGAAATGTCTTTTACTCCATATGAGGTCCGAATCAACTTATAATTATTTAAGAAATATGGATATAATACCTCTGCCATGCAGTCGAACTATAAGAAGGTATGCACATTATATATCTTCATAATTGAAGTTCTCAGAATAACAAAAATTCAGAAATCGATTCATTGGATCGTTATTCAATGTTTATCATCTGTAGAATGTTGGAAAGAATCACAATAATATTTGCATCTTATAATTTTTAGGTATTTATCAATGATCGACTCCACGTGCGGTTTTGATATGAAATTTTTTGAATTATTAAAAATAAATGTTATGCAGAAAAGTGATATGGAAAAGCATGGTTTGCTTTTAATTGATGAAATGTCTGTCAGAGAGAGCATAGCGGTAGATACAAAGAACTTGACTTATAAAGGGCTTGTTGATTTTGGCAATGAATTGCAACACAATCCAAAAATCAAATTTGGAGAAAAGGCAGACCATGCATTGGTGTTTATGTGGCAATCGTTGACAGATTCTTGTACACAACCCATTGCAGTATTTGCATCAAAAGGACCTGTAGACGGAGAATCCTTGGCGCAGTTAATAGTCAAAGGAATTATTCTCCTTGAAAATTCTGGATTGATGGTACATGGGGTTGTGAGTGACGGAGCATCCACTCATCAGAAATTCTGGTCAAACATGGGAGTTTCAGGACAAATAAATTTGTGCAAAAGTTATTTCAATCATCCTCTTGACGATGACCGGGAAATATTCGTGTTTTCAGATACTCCGCATATAATCAAGAAAGTTCGTAATAGGTTAGAAAAGGCAAAAATCATGCAGGTAATCATACGTCAAATAATGACATCACAAAAATCGAAAAAGCACTGAAACAAATTGCTAATTGAATATTTGAATTTGAGATCAGTGATTTCTCCAAAGTTTCGAATTCAGTTCAAATTAATGTAAACTCAGAAAAAAATTGATAAAAGTACAATAGTTGCTATCAAATTCAAGAATAAATCCAGATAGCACAAACATGTTCGAAATGAACTTCCGTTTCGTCAGTTTCAAAGGAATTCTCTATGAATTCTCAAGAGTTCATGAAGAATCTTTTCTGAAATTCATGAGTTTTTAAAGAATTCAATCTGGACCAGTGATGGCATATTTGACACGAAACCGTTACTCATATAGACGCAATATCACGTACGTGTGAAGACACGTACGTATCACATGTTCACACGTACGTCACGTTGCGTCGGTGTGCAGTATCGGTTTCGTGTCAAATATGGCATCACTGATCTGGGCTGACATAACAGTTCTTGAAGGATATCATTAGGAATTAGGAAAAATCCTATGTGAATAAATCGGGTTCACGATGTTATTTGGAATATTGCATTTTTTGAACTTAACTGTTGTCGTTTATAATATACGATACATCAAATAATGCCCCAGATAACATTTTGAAGCTCCTCTCTAAGTTTGCGTGCAATTTGCATACCGAAGCTTATGCATGTGCGTCGCTTTGTGAGCGTACAAGCATATTGCGCGCGAATCCTTATCATTGTGCGTCGCTTTATTGGAGTATATTATTTGGGGTAATGTCAAATTTAGAACGAATTACGATTGTATGTATCGTGAAACTATGGACACTTGAGTATTACATGATTTGAGGTACGTAGTATATTCTTGAATTGGTAGCAATTTTCCAATAATTTTTGTTCTTAGTGTATGAAATTCAAATCGCTAGAATTTTCCAATTCTTTTTAATTCGTTCCTATACCAGCATTAAGGCCCAGACAGCGAAAATGATCTGTTTGAATTCTTGAAGACTTCCGAAAGAATTCTTCAACAATCCCTGTTATGACAGTAAAAATGAATTCAATATAAATTCAATCAATTCAAAATGAATACATGTTGAATGCATGAAAAAGTCTTCATGAACTCATAATATGAATTCTTTCTGAACATCAAGTTGTTCATTAAGAATTCAATTTGAATTCAAACTATTCATAATGAATTCATATTTACTGTCATAACGGGAGCTCTTTGAAGGGACTCTTTTGCTGTCTGGGGGATTCGATTTCAATTGTGTTAACACTTGCATAATATTCTATTCGTTTTAATTCTTGAGTTAGTGTGGGCAAGAATACATGTATATATCAATTGTCGGATCAAGAAACGGAATTGATTCAAATTCAAGCCTTGAATTCGTTTGAATTATTTTTTACTTATTGAATATAATTTTTAATTTTGTTGGAACGTATCGTTTGCTCTCTAGAAAGTATAACTGAAAGAAAAATCTCGCGTTCTCGTTTATACTGAATCATAATATGTGATAAATATTTTTCATAAGTTAGTATTTCATGTTAATATTCCAATTATTGTTTCAGATGTCTGAAAATGACCCTCCCATACAATGGAAGCATATTGCTAAATTATACGAGATTGATACAAGTTTACCGCAATCAATGACGAGATTGACAAAACATCATATATATTCAAATAACTTCTCGAAAATGCGCGTACGTCTAGCTGTCCAGGTCTTTTGATAATCAATTTATACATTGACATACATTCCTGTAGTTTTTTTCTGAGTTCTAAATCAATGAACTGATGATGTTTACAGGTTTTCAGTAATTCCGTTTATGAATGTTTAGAACTACTTAGAAAATTTGATCCGGAATTAAATGACAGTGCTTCTACAGCATCTTTCTGTAAATGGATGAATGATGTTTTTGATGCTCTAAACAGAACGAATGCGGCAAACGGATTGACTGAGACAAGTTCAGATTTCAAGGTGTATATTGAATTCAATTGCTTTTCATTTCATTGATGTTATTTTCAGTTTTGCAAACATTCTTTCACTCATATTAATACGTTGATGTAATTGAGAGTAAACTTTTCACAGGTGCTTAACGAATCGTTACAAAAACTGGATGATCGGGAATACAAAGTACAAAATGGTGCCATACCCAAATCCAAATTCCTCACCTATCAAACAGCAAACAGTTTGCTCGTAACGTTGCATTCCGTAATAGGAATTACAAAATATTTGATCCAAAAGTATTCCTTCCCTTTCGTATTAAGTGGCCGCATAAATCAAGATGCGCTGGAGGTTCGATTGAGAAGTGAAATGTTTCAAAAGTATTTTTTCAAATTGAATGACACTTTTATCTTCAGTATTTTGTGAAAATTTAACAGAAATCAAGATTTTCACGAATGCCTCTGTACAAGACACCTACGTGGAGACGACGGGGAAAATGAATGTATCATTTACGTACATAACGTACTGTGAGAAAAAAAATTCATTGAGGCAAAATAATATTTCATCCAATGATATCTATAAAACTCATTTCTGCCTTTTTGACTCCAGTATAAAATGTGAACGTAGGAGCAACGCAGGTTTTCTGTGGAAGCAACGTGGATGAATCAACACGAATCTTTCCCGCTGTCTTTCTTTTTGTCATCCATCAATGTTCCAGCGAAGCCACTACCATTTATTCATGGTGGCATCACTTCCAGAAATGCGGGCATTCCCTAGCAGTATTCGGAGGGTTTTAAAACGTTCCAAAAACGTTCTAACGAAAGATCTTCAAAATCGACAGTATTAGATAACTTTTTGATATCTGTAAGAAAACATAACGAATGTCTGAGGGGAAAAATGTTTACTGGGTTTTACGTCGCGTCTACGCTATGTACGTGGATGATTCACCCATCTTCTCCATTGCCTCCACTAATTGTCTTGTACCAAACCACGGGGGTAAAACCAAGTGTATAAAATATGGCAACAAGAATTGTGAAGTTGAAATACCACGACATCTTGTTTTTGCCTGGCAAATCAGGTTATAAAATATCTTAGTGAATACTGTTGAAATGTCTATTGAGCCCTGCTTTCTCACTTCGATATTGGTTGGAGTTACTCCTATTTTGTCCTGTCCTTGGTTTTCACTTTTCCTATATCAGTTTTACCCCTGTATACCAAATTATCCTTTAGGATGATATTATACAGCAAACATTGAAAATTCAGTCACTTGTAACTGAATTTAATCCAATCACTGGGAATTGAGAATTTGATTCACTAGTGTACTTGGAAATTTACTGAAATTTCCATAAATTTTCAACAGCGTGAGTGTGGAGATCGGGGTTGCAAAAAATTAGAGGAAAAATGAAGCGTTTTGGTTAGAATGAAGTAAATCTCCCTAAGGGTGGTTGTGATACGGTTTACCATTTCTGCATTTTCCAATGGATGGCGTTCAAGCTCCTTTGAATACTAATTAGTGCTAGCTGACAGAATATTCTGAGGAGCCGCAACATCAGCCGTTGGAAAATATAGAAGTTCCCTGATAGCAAAACGTGTCTCTGGGACATCATCTGAACGATCAGAAAACCTCCCCGACGTTTTATAAACCTTCCATAAACGTCCCAGTGGCACGTTTCGCTATCTGGGTTGTAGACCCTGTCACAACCAGCTCCGGTCTTCCTTATATTATTTCGCTTTCTACAACTCAAGGTTCCCTCCCCGTGGATGATTGCGGGTCTTCCAGGGGGATATTCATGATACCTGTCCTTGATATCCTTTTTATCCATCCCTGGTAGTATCTGCTTCCTTTACGTGGTGGGGAGGATAAGTATCTCAGAGTTGGATCTTTTTTTTGAGTGGAATAAACTACTCAAGAGAAAGAATACAAACTGAGAGAAACGAAATCATCCTAATGCCAGAAACATCGGCAAAATCAAACGGAAGGAAAGCAAGGGGAAACTACCTTCCTTGACATGTTTCAATACTTCCCGAGGAAATGAAACCTTTTTCCTAACCTGGAATATTATGTAACAAAAACAAACAAACAAATTAATAAATACATGATGGCGCTCTCTCGGGTAAAATATTCCGGAGGTAAACTAGTCTCCCGTTCGGATCTCCGGGTGGAGGCTGCTCGAGGAAGCTTCATCAGCAAGGAACGAAAACCGAAGAATAGGATAGGGAAAAGAAACAACATTCTTCGAGTCGGAGCGTGGAGTTAGATCACTGAGGCAAGCGGGAAAATTAGAAAATTTGAAATTAGAAATGAATAGGTTGAATATAGACGTAATGGGGATTAGCGAAATGAGATGGCCACAAGAGGGCGATTTCTGGAGTGGGGATTATAGAATAATTCATACAGGATCAAAGAACGGTCAAGCAGGTGTAGGAATTGTAATGCATAAAAGAGTAGGAAATAGAATAGAAAATTATTTGCAGCATAATGAACGTGTGATGATGGTTAGAATCAGAACAAAACCGGTAGACACAGTCATAGTCCAAGTATACATGCCCACATCTGCACATTCGGAGGAAGATATTGAAAAAACGTACGAAGAAATAGAAGAAGTGATAGAATATGTGAAGGGAGAAGAGAATTTGATAGTGATGGGGGATTGGAATGCGGTAGTAGGACAAGGAAAAGAGGACAACATTATAGGAGATTCCGCGTTAGGGAGGAGGAACGATAGAGGACAACGTTTAGTCGAATTTTGTGAAAATCATAAGATGGTTATCACAAACACTTTATTCGAAAATCATCCAAGAAGAATCTACACTTGGAAAATGCCAGGAGATACAGCAAGATACCAAATTGATTACATATTAGTGAAACAAAGATTTAGAAACCAAGTGAAAAACTGTAAAACTTATCCCGGTGCAGATATAGATAGTGATCATAATATGTTGATGATGAAATGTTCTCTGAAATTCAAATCTCTGAAGAAGAAAAGGAAAATGCAGAAAAGATGGAATTTGAAGAACCTCAAGCAAAAACAAACACATGAGGCATTCGAGAAAATGTTGGATGAAAAATTGGGAGATCAAAAAGAGAAAGACTTGGGAATAGAGAGGAGATGGACAAAGATGAAGGGGAATATAAGAGAATGTGCGGATAAGATTTTGAAGAATGATGGAGTGGAAGCTAAAAACCCATGGATAACGGGAGAAATTTTAGAATTGATAAATGAAAGAAGAAAATACAAGAATAATGATAGCCAAGAAGGCCAGCAACGATACAAATCATTGAGAAATAAAATAATAAGAGAATCAAGGAAAGCAAATGAACAGTGGTTAGAAGAAAAATGTCAGGAAATAGAAATAAGATTGCATTTAGGAAAAATAGATGAAGCATATAGGATTATTAAAAGATTTTTCGGACAAATGAAATCTAGAAGCAATAAGATTAGAAACTCTCTAGGACGACAATTGATAAAAACGGAAGAGAAAATAGAACAGTGGATCAATCATTTGGAAGACTTGTATAGAGGAAACGATGATATAGCACTATTAGAGAAGGAGGAGGATGTAGATGAGGAAGAATTGGGAGATTCGATATTGAGATCAGAATTCGACAAGGCTTTGAAAGAATTGAAAAATAATAAAGCGGCAGGCATAGATGGCATAAGTGCGGACCTTATAAAAGCCTCCAGTGAAGGAACTCGCGACGCACTGTTTGAATTGATTAGAGATATGTACGAAAAAGGAGAAGTACCGGAAGATTTCCAAAAGAATAAAATTGTCGCTATCCCGAAAGAACAAGGGGCAGACAAATGCGAGAACTACAGAACGATCAGTGTAACTTCACATGCTTCGAAAATACTGACCAAAATTATATACAGGAGGATGGAAAATAAAATGGAGAGTAGATTGGCAGAGGATCAGTTCGGTTTTAGAAAAAGTAGGGGAACGCGAGAAGCAATCTTAGCACTCATGGCAGTAATAGAGAAAAGGATAGCGCTGAAGAAATCTGTGTACATAGGTTTTGTAGATATACAAAAGGCTTTCGATAATGTGGACTGGGAGAACATGTTTGCGATCCTGAAGAAGGTGGGAATAAATTATAAAGATAGAAGAATAATATACGAATTATATAAGAATCAAAGTGCAATAATAGACATAGAGGGTCAGGAAGGGAAAGCACAAATAAGAAGAGGGGTGAGACAAGGATGCTCATTATCGCCACTGATTTCCAATTTATATATAGAAGAAGCAATGAACGAAGTGAAGGAGGAAATTCAATCGAAATTACAGATTCAGGGAGAAAATATAAGTATGTTGAGATTCGCGGATGACATAGCTATATTGGCCACGAGTAGTACTGAGTTAGAAAATATTCTCAACACCATGAGAACAATATTATTGGAAAACTATTGTATGAATATAAATAAAGACAAAACAAAATTCATGATGTGTACAGCAGCGAAAACAGCTAGAAGAACGAGAATCAAAATAGATACCGAGACAATTGAACAGGTGAAAGAATTCAAATATCTAGGAAGCATAATTACAGAGAACGGCAAAAGCGAAAGAGATATAAGAGCAAGAATAGCACAAGGGAAACAGGCTTCTTATCAAAAGAGACAGTTATTATGCTCAAAAAATATAAGCTTGGAAGTAAGGAAGAAATTCTTGAAAAGTTACGTTTGGAGCACAGCATTATATGGTTGCGAAACTTGGACAATGGGGAAAACTGATCAACGAAGACTTGAAGCTTTTGAAATGTGGTGTTATAGGAGGATGCTCAGAATAAAATGGATAGACAAAGTCAAAAATGAAGAAGTACTCGAGCAGATAAATGAAGAAAGGAATCTTTTGAAACACATCGTGAAAAGGAGAAGCAATCTTATAGGACACACATTACGGCATGAGAGTTTATTGAAAACAATATTGGAAGGGAAAATGAATGGTAAAACTGGTGAAGGTAGACCTAGAGCAAGTTGTATGAAGCAAATCGTACAAGACAAGGGATGTAGTAGATATGTAGGAATTAAACGTTTGGCGGATAATAGACAGGGGTGGAGGGTTTCATCAAACCAGTCGTAAGACTGATTACTTCATGATGATGATGAACCCAAGGTTCATGGATATGGAACTCATGCATCATTTTTCATGAATGTTGATTATACTCATATGATACATATCATCTTCATATATTTTTTTTTATTCATTATGATTGCAATTCAATTTGAGAATTTGTGGACAATGTGATGATATGTTTTGAGATCCATTTTTGTTTTCTTTGAATTGTTTAGGGTTTCTTCAGAAGAGTTCGGCAAGCAGAAGGATGTCACGACCATCCTTCAACTGCCACATTTTTACAAATATATAAAATTCTCTCAATGCGCAGTATCATCACACCCCCGAAGTATGGGAATTGTCAAGTCGTTGAGAAAAAACCCCCTGCTATGCTGATTACTTCACAAGATTTAAAAACTGTATACAACCACGCACAAAAAAACAATATTGCGACTCGGCAATTGAAAGAACGTCTGGTTGACGTTCTTCAGAATGAACAGTGGGACATAGATTATGTTATTGAATTCAATGAAGATTATTTTTCGCCTGAAACAAGTGAATGTATCTCTTATTATGTAGCTAAATCCGTGAATCAAAGGATTTTATCATGTATTAAAGAATGGACATGCCCTTCGTGCGAAGAAGCTTTAAAATACAGCAAACCAGATTATTATGATCCCACTGCAGACATTTCATTGTTTTCAATGAAAACTGGTCAGAATTCGAAATTTTATAAACTCATTCAATATTTAGAAATTCTGTTTCAGCGATACTGTAATTCTAAATATCCATATGGAGAAATTGTGAGGAATATTGTTGAGGATCAATTACTATCTTTCCCTTGTCAAATTCATAGTGCTGATATTCTTTCCACAATCATTCATTTCTATATACTTCTGAGAATGCAACAACATTGTTATAAAATTAATAATGAGAGAAGCAAGGAAAACCAATTAATCAAAAAGCAGTCCAAATTTTATAGAACTTAGATATTTGATATTAATTCATTGAGTTCGTGTTTGGAAAAATAAAATAATATACAAATATCTGTATCTAAATTCATATCTCCATTATATATTTATATTGTGTGCAAGATGGGGAAATAAAAATCAATTTTCCTTAAAACCAATAGCCTTTTTTGAATTATTCAAATGAACTTTCACGCTTTCTTTCTCTTCAAAAATTCTTTAGGTGAAATTTCGCTACGCAGTGAAGAATTTGATGTATTTTCAACACACATGCATGTCTCAAACGAGATTAACACAAAAGGGTTAGGTTTAATATTAAGTATACTATAAGTTTCTTGCACATCCGCCAATTTGATAATTTTTATATGGTCCGTATACATAAAAGGGCGATGGATAGATCGTGAGGAAACATTCAAGGCGAATATGGAAGAAATGGAAGGAGAGATTATTATAGTCGGAGGGGATTTTCATATAAGGGTGGGGGAGTTGGGAGGGGTAGAAGGTGATGAGGAAGGAATGTGGAGAGAGAGTAAAGATAAGGTAATAGGTAATGGGGGTAGGAGGCTGGTAAACTTTATACAGGATCATGGGTGGTACATTTTAAATGGGAACACAAGGGGAGATGGAGAAGGAGAATATGCTTATGTGGGGAGCAGAGGAAGTTCAGTGATCGATTATGTTATGGTTGATGTGGAAGGGTGGGGAGAAGGAGAGGATTTTAAGGTAGAAAATAGAATTGATTCAGACCATCTTCCGATCTCGGTAAAATTGTACGGTGGAGCAGCGGCAGAAGATTCTACAGAAGAGAGGAGTGTAAAGAGAATTGTGATTCGATGGGATGAAGAAGCAATAAGGTTATCCGAAGAAGATACGAGTAAAGGAGAAGACCCAACAGGAAAGGATGGAGTAGCACTTACAGTGGAAGAAAAATGGGGATGTTTGAAAAAGTTGATAAACGAGGCTATGATAAAAAAGGAGATCTTAGTGAAAGAAAAAAAGATAGGGCAAAAAGAGTGGTGGGACATGAAGTGTACACAGAAGAAGAGAAAGGTGAACAGAGTGTACAGGAAATGGAGGAAGGGAAGAATACCAAGGAGTGAATATATAGAAGCAAGGAAGAAATTGCTCAAATTTTATGAGTTGAAGAAGGAGAGTAAAAGGAGGCAGGAGGAAATGAAATTAGGAAATCTATCAAATGAAACAGAAGTATGGAATTATATCAAGAGTAAAAGTAGCAAAAGAAAGGATAGGATCAATGTGATCAAGCCAGAAAAATGGAAGGAACACTTCATGAAACTGTTAGAGGGCACCGACATACCGTTGAATACGGAAAATATGAGGGAGGAGGGTGATCAGGTAGTAATGGAAGAGGGGAATTCGGAAGAAAAGGAGGTTTGGCAAGTGATTGCCAAGATGAAAAAGAAAAAAGCAGCTGGTATAGATGGCATCCCTTGTGAAGCGTGGATATATGGAGGCTGCGAAGTTGAGACGAGGTTGCTGGACTCGCTGCGTGCTATATGGAATGGAGGATGTTTGCCAAAAGATTGGGAAACCAGCATACTGATCATCCTGTATAAGAAAGGAGACCCTGGAGAAACGAGTAACTATAGAGGAATCTCGCTACTATGTTCCGCATATAAGATATATGCAGAAATTATAAGGAAAAGATTGGAGGTGGAAGCGGAGGAATTAAAATTGGTGCCTGAGAGTCAGACAGGTTTCAGGAAAGGAAGGTCGGCTATTGAAAATGTTTTTGTTTTGAACCATTTGGTGCAAAGGGAGAAGATGAGGAAGGAGAAAATATACGCCCTGTTCATAGACCTGGGGCCGCCTTTGACAATGTGCAAAGGGAGAAACTATGGGAGCTACTGTACAAAAGAGGAATAAACTTGCAACTTATTGGAAGGATAAGGAGGATATATGACAGAACAGGAGTGAGAGTTAGGACTACGGAAGGAGTATCGGAGGAATTTTACACGAGAAAAGGAGTGCGACAAGGATGCGTGCTAAGCCCGCTGCTCTTCAACCTGTATATTGCGGGATTAGATCATAAGTTAGAGTTAAGGGGAGTGTGGGAGGAATAGAGCTAGGAGAGCGAAGGGTTTGGTCTCTGTCCTATTCGGATGATATGATTATCTTGGCAAAAAATAGGGAAGCGTTACTGGATATGATGGATACCTTAAAAATATTTTTAAGAGAGTTGGAGCTTAAGTTGAGTGTATTAAAATCAGAGGTGTTGGTATTTGATAAAAGTAATAGAGAAAAAAAGGAACGATGGAAATGGGATAAGCAAATTATTAAAGAAGTTACAATATTTAAATACTTAGGATTCGTATTCAATAAAGGGGGTAATGACAAGGATCATATTTCAGAATTACATAGAAAGGGGAGATTAGCTATGGGTAAAGTGTGGAGTATGGGGGAAAGAATTTGCAAGGATGATTTTAGGAGAAGGTGGATGCTATTCAAGTATTTGGTGGAAAGTGTAATGTCTTACGGGGTTGAAATTTGGGGTTAGGAAGAAAAAAAAGACTTAGAAAAGATCATGATTGACTATATCAGGTGGATATGTAGAATAGAGTTTTGAACGCCAAGATATATTTTAACTAGAGAACTGAGATTAGGAGGGATGAAGATAGGATGGGGATTGAGGGCTGTGAAATACGAGATGAAGATGAGGAGTTCCGAAAGTAATAATTTGGTCAAATTATGTTGGAAAGAGAAGAAGAAAGAAGGGTGGAGGGACAAATCCAGTGAAGAAAGAGAAAAATATTATAATAGGAATGGTTGGGAAATGATGGGTATAGAGGAATGTGTTGCGTCAGGGGTAGAAATAAGAAAGATTATTAAGAGGAGAGAAATAGAGGTACAAAGGCGAATGGAGGATAGTAAAATAAGGGAGGCAAAGTACAATTAGAGGTATGTGGATATAGATAAAGGGGTTGTTGGACCAGAATATTTAAAGTGGAAAAATATGGATAAAATGTCTGCAGAAGGTTGGGGAAATGGGATTAGAGCGCTGATGAATTTGAGATGTGGGAATTCTGAAGCAGAAAATAAGTATTGGGTAGAGGAAGAGAGAAAGCTTTGCCGTTTATGTTCTCAAGGTATGGATAATTTGAATCATCTGGTGGAAAATTGTGAAGGAGCGAAGGAATGGTTCACAAGTCTAGGAATTTCGAAGGAGGAAAAGATGAAGAGGTTACTTGATGACTATTTAGATATGGAAAAAGCGAGAATATTGAATAAGATATGGACGAAAAGAGAAAAAGCAAGGAAAGATTTAGGGGTAGGTAAGTAGATATAAGTGAGATTCATTGTGATACTAGTATTAAGAATTACAATGTGATAATACAGACGAAAAGACTGGTGGATGTGTTAAATTTAGCATAAACGGAGATGTATAGTTATATGTTATATAGTTATGTGTGTTTATTGGATGATTTTTGGCTTAAAATGATATGGCATTGAGATAAGTATATTGATAAAGTGATGGTATACGGAAGTCAAGTCTCTTGTCTAGAATAAAGAGGATTGAAAGGAAACGTGATGCCGGATTAGGCTGTTCAATAAGCAACACTGATTAAAACGGTTCAACACTTAGCTCTAATGAGAATCAAATCAAAATTACATTTAGTTTCGTGTTACAGTTTACAGATGCTTATTCACTATTATTAAATTAACTCGAGTCGAAGCACGCGTGATTCGAACGCGATAGAGCGAGTCGTTACGCTGCGAACGGAGAAAGACGCTATTTGCGAAAAGTGTAGTATTTTCCTAGAAAGAAACTACGAAACGTGGAAGAAAACACTAGAATGAAGCACAGAGGCACAACACGGATGAATCAATTGATCAGAGGATCTAATTGTTTCACTTGAACCTTGAAATCCACACGAGAAAATTCTATAAAGAGAACACGGTAGTTAACTTTCGCTCTTTTCGTACCGAACGCATCGCAACGACTGCTCTACTCACTGAATTCAAATTTCTCCCTCCCTAAATGCCGATACAACGTCAAATATCACATGACAAATACCTATGAAAGGAAGACAACTCGTCTCAATTATACTTGTTTGGTTGAAAACTAATACATTTCGACTGGATTATCCTACCCACAATTATACGAACTCAAATATGAATTGCAACTAATTAAACTCTTTAGTTTTTATAACAGATGGGGAAGAAGAGGGGGGAGAGCACAGTGCGTGGATTAAGTTTGTAGATATGGATGGATGAGTGCGGTTAAGTGAAGAGAATGTAAACCAAGTTCACAACTTTCTGGTTTTTGTAAAACTAAAGTTTAATTAATAAAATGACCTAACGAATTCTATCGAGATGACGATATTAATATCACCGACCATGAAACCCAAACCCATGTTCCAACGCGGATTCATTCTCACACTGAGAGAAAAAATTTCCGGGAACAATAAAACATTTAGTTGAATAGTCGCCATAAAATACTTAATTGATTTGAATAAACTTTCATTGACTCAATTAAATAACTGTTTGAATTGATGAAATGTTTCATAGCATATTAAATATTTGTTTGATTGAATGAATATTTAATCGAGTCAATGAAAGTTGAATCAAACCAATTAAGTATTTTATGGCGACTATTCAACTGAATATTTCATTGTTCCCGGAAATTTTTTCTCTCAGTGCATTAAGTTCATTCGTGATCACCCGGATTCAGTACATGATACCCAACTGTCAAAATGCTGATACAATCTCATTGAATAAGATTCTCAAATACCTGAATCGATTGCGATTCAGTGTAATCGAAGCTTATCGTTCTCATACACATTGGAGCCTATTCAATCCATCAGTCATACTCGCTTCTCTTCCTATTCATGAATAAGACAGCCCATGGCAGTGATCCGATTGGATTCAATCAGCATTTCGACTGCACAATGTTCTGATTCATTCCGATTAGTCGATTGATCAATAGTATTTGGTCGGAATCATTCGTTTTTTTTAACCAGGGGAGGTACACTTCAAATGGTCCCTGCCTCGGGTCAGTAACGAACCTGAAAACCAACAACAAAGAAAACCAGAAAAGGGTCGGCCAGCCAGCCGGTGAAAGAGGGTGAAGTTCAGGGTAACTCGTAAAGGAAAAGGGCAAGTTTCGATTAAATTTAACTTTAATGTGAGAATACCAAGTAGACACAGTAGTTCAAGGGACTCACTGGGTTTTTACAAAATCCAATCACATAGATTCAAAGATCATACAGAATAATCATAATATACATTCAATAGGGTTCGGGGCACACTTTACTCGTAAACGGGTTGAAGGGAGGGAACGAAGGGCGGAATCCGTCGAAGACAGCGACGTGGTCCACACGGCACCACCCGCACCGTTCTTTCACGTAATATTCGATTTTAATGAATATCGGGTGATCGCCACCCACCACTCACCGTATGAATCCACGTATTTCGCAATGTCACGACTGAAGTTTCACGTAAAGCCTCTTACGAGGTAACCAAATCGGTCCGTATTATCGGAAAGTCAGAACGACATCCGTCCACAATGGAGTTATATCGCAGAGTCTCTTCCGGCTTCTTCTTCATCAATTTTCGTGCGTTCGGAAATGCTCTTCCTCTTCTCTTCGTAGGAGTTCCTTCTTTTCATCGGTGGGTCTGAACCAACATCGTTGTTGGCCAATGGGAGCTCGTGAATCGGGGCTGGCATGACTCGGTATTCCGTCTTAGTGAAAGGTTCACGTTGAATGGTCCCCCATCTAGGGGTTTCCTAGTAACTTTCTAGGATCTGTGGATTTGGATTGGTTGGAGGTACTGAAGCTCGTGTACAGCTTGATAAACAGCGTTTCTGGTTTCGTGGTCGGTCTCCAACAAGTCGTAGTTAGTGTGAGTGATGGTGGGGTAGGGAAAAGGAACAGGGTTGACTGCGGGCTTGGCTGGAGTGGCGGAGTAGCAGGTGGGCCTTGATGGTGTCCTCAGTTACGATCCTCGCCGTCGTTCCTTGTGGATGGCGTCAGGTGTCAGGCGTCATCCATTTCCTGGGGGGTTGGGCTGGTCCTCTGGAGACTTCGTTCTCGATGAGGAAAGGAACCTCGGGAATAAGCGAAATATAACATAAGCGAACAGATCGATATCTTAGTGTACCCCCGAGAGACTGCTGAACGAGCGTCGCTGCGGTAGGGGGTCTTTTGGCCGAATCGACATGATTTGACAATCACTAGTCGCTTTCAGAGAACACTAGGAAATGACTAGCGATTGTCAAATCATGTCGATTCGGCCAAAAACTTTTTCGGTCAAAAGACTCCCTACCCGTCGCTGCATCATTCTATCTCTATTTAACTCGTGGCTAACAAACGTGTTCGTGATAGGTGGCGATCAAGACTGTTTTGTGCGTGATTTGTCACGTCACACGTTTTACCACAAAATTTGAGTTGATGTCTTTCGCTAAGAATCTTGTGAGAAGGGTCTGTACATATCGGTCTGTATACAACAAGACTCCTCATATCATCGCGATTTCATTGCTTTCAATAGATTACAATTACCATTAAAGAAAAAACATCGGAGTGAATTAATTGAAGTGGAATGAATTGAATGGAGTGAATTCGTGCAGTAAAGTGAGTTCAGTAAAATGAAGTGTTGATGTGCAATGTTTTAAAAATTTTTCAATTCATACGAATAAATATTGAATATCGAATTTCATATTCCGTTACAGTACATCGAATATATGTTTAATGTGTCAAATGTTGTAACGTTATGACTATAAGTGACAACAACCCGAAGAGAAATGAACAAGCTTCGAGAAACGTTCAAAGTAGATCAATATAGATCAGACTAAAGCTCCGTTGGAGCTAAAGTTTAGATTTATAAACATTCGACAAAGGTCCGATGAACATTACAATGTCCGCTTGGAAATGATTCCAAGGAAGGTTTAAAGAACGTTCATTGATGGTTTACCGAGGATTCACTCGAGTTTCAATTCTTCAATATGAGTTTTTTTGAATTATGTTTCTTTCACAGAAAAATGAACGATAGAAGAAATTATAATCCTAATTACAATTCCTTCTGAAAAATTCTCAACTGAAACTCGGATGGATCTTCGGAGAATCTTCCATAAAAACGTTCTATGAACCTTTCTTGGAACCATTCTCGAGCGGACATTCCAATGTTCATCGAAACTTCGTAGAACGCTTATGAACCTGAAAGTTGGTTTCAACGGAGCTTTAGTCTGATCTATGTTGATCTATTCTGAACGTTTGTCCGAGCTTCATGCTCCCTTCAGGAATTTACCACATAACCATATCACGTGTTAGCTCAAACTGTTAGGACCGGTTCTTTAGTTAGGTGATAGGTTAGGTACGCAGGTTCAGATCGCTCCAAGGAATACAAATTTCTCAAATAGAGAAAGCATATCTCAAACACTTACCGACAGTGAGTACAGTGGTAATGCGGAAAATAGTTGTTTTGTATTCCACACTCAGTAACAATTTTTGGATACATTCAACTCAATTTTTGTGGTGTACTTTACCACAATTTGTTTCGAATGTTACTGGTAATCTGGTTACAAATATATCGTTCCACGTTGTATTTGATATGAATTTTGTGTGATATATTACTAAGCTTTGTAGCTACCCTGCCGATTCCAGAGTGACCAATTTTCATGGTTTACTTTCGGTTTTTTTTTGATTTGGTAAAAATTTGGTCAAGAAATGGTTACCTACATGGTTTTCACCATTTAATGACCTATTCGTGACCGAAAACCAATGATTGCTTAGAATTAATCTGCCACCAACAGGTAACCAAAAAATGTGGTCCGTTTTTGGAATCTTTTTGGTATTTTTCAGGTAAAAACCCAGAAAATTGCCATGAAATAACCGGAAAATCACCAAATTGAGATTGATTGAATTTAAGTTGGATTTTGGTCAATTTTTTTTTCTAAAAAAATGTCCCAAACGACCAACAAGTTACCAAGACCTAGATTTTTCACCAAAATGTGACCGAAATTTTTAGCCACTTGTCGGTTTACCCAGATCCACTAGGGTGTCCCGAATGTTATTCTAATTTGTGGTGAGAATAATTACTATTGTGGTTGGATGGACAGCTTATTTTTTATACGGAACGTAACACAGAACATTCTAAAGTCGTTCCGAATTACGCTTGCCATGCGCTGTCATTTCAGGAGGGAAATTTTGGTTAGGAAAATGCCAAGGATTTTATATTCACAACATTTGCAGTACCATACGGAACGTGGTTTCATATATATATATATAGGGGAGAGTGGGGACACTTGCAACACTTTTTTTTTACATTGTCATAACTTTCGTGGTTAACTTCATTCGATATATTATTTATGGGATTTTGACAGAGCAAACATTCCTTTCTAAGTTGCAAATGATAGCAAGGTCGAATCTAACATCCTATCAATGATATAAGTGTTCTTCAAAAACATTGCGTTTGGTGCAACTCTCCCCACATGGCGGGAGACTTGCACCACCCTGTGGGGATATTCGCACCACCCTGCGAATTAGCTCTTTCTCCCTCTCTCTCTCTCTCTCTCTCTCTCTTTCTCTCTCCCTGAGTAATTGATCCTCTCCCTGCTAAATTTTCCCAATAAGGACCGATACAAAACGATAAATGTTTTCTATAGTTTTCAATGAGGTTTCTGAATACGGAATTTACGAAGTTATATCGTTATCAAACGATAGAACTCTATCGTTCTTTATCGTTTTCTATAAAAATTTAACAGATTGTATAGGGTTTTATCGTGAAATTCGTATAGGAGAAGTATCAGTTATTTGGAAAAAAATAGTTATGTGTTCTAGAATAAGTAGTACTTTTCCAATACGAATTTCACGATAAAACCCTATACAATCTGTTAAATTTTTATAGAAAACGGTAAGGAACGATAGAGTTCTATCGTTTGATAACGATATAACTTCGTAAATTCCGTATTCAGAAACCTCATTGAAAACTATAGGAAAAATTTATCGTTTTGTATCGTTCTTTATGGGGATAATTTAGCAGGGCTAATTGGAATAATAACCACTATTTTCAAATCTATTTATCAGTATTTATTTGAAATGAATAATCAGATATACAAGTGAATAGCTGAACTTACGATCAAGATGAACTTTATGCAGTTTAGAGTTTGATACTAGCAACAACCTTTCATTGAAAACTAATTGCACAAGAGTGTTTGCTATGAACGGAGGAAACAAGTGAAATTTGTCACTCCTACCAACTCATATCAGGAGGCATAAACTCAATTGAACGTTCTTGAGACTGATTTCAGCGCCGCCAAGAGGAAGGGTACTTGAACTAATCTCACATGAAGGCACTGATACTGTGTCACAAACTTTTATGATTTGTTGAGCATTTGTGTAAATGTATCCATGTGAGGTTAGTTCCAGTAGCCTTCCCCTTGGCGGCGCTGAAGTTCATTATGAAAATTCTCTCATTGAGTTTATCCCCCCTGACTTATATGAAGTGAGATCATTCATGGAAATAGCAAAGAGTTTCACAGAGTATTTTATCAAACAAAAGAATCTCTCTCTCTCTCTCTCCTTCCTCTCCTTCTCTCTTCTGTTCTTCGGAAGAACATTCAGATTCGAACATCCGAGTGTACGGATCATTCTGAATACCTGTTTCTATAAAAAAAATGAAACATCGGAAGTGGTGCAAGTATCCTCGCAATTTGTGGTGCATTGCACCCCTCACGGCATCAACAGACTACTGATGCTCGCAAAAAAATTCCAGATATTTTCAGTCAAAAAGTGGATCATGAAAATATTGTGCAACGATTGTACTTTCGATTGAGATTGGTTTCGTGGTGTTTGAGATCACTTACAGATCATGGGAAACTTTTTCTGAAAAACTAAGGAGACACAAATCAAACGATTTTGAGAGTGCCAAACCTTTTGATATCAATAAAAAAACAGAGATTCATTCCACATTCCTGTGAACTCGTGTGGAGTTAGGTCATCCATTCAGCAAACGCCACGTGCAAGAACAGTTCAGAAATTTTGGAAAATTAAGAGATATCTGCTGTGGTGCATATCACCCCATGGTGCAAGTGTCCCCACTCTCCCCTATTTCAAAGTATAACATTCAGAAATTGGTTTGGATGAAGTTTAATTGAGGTTTGTATTTATCTCTCATTCTGTCGTTACTTGAGTAGTTGATTCCTCTCTCCTCGACCAAGTCTTTTTGAAATTCCTCCGCTTTTATTTTTTTATATTTTCCTTCAATGATCAGAACATAATGATTCTGCTCTGCTGGTACAATTGTTCTGCATCAAAATAAAATTCGACAACGTTAGGTAGCAGTGAGAGGACCGAAACTCCAACATGTATTTGTAAGTAGAGTAGGTGGGGAGCATTTGTACGGGAGGGTGGCGCTCACAAGCAATGTAAGTAGGTGCTGACGAAAAATAAATAAAGGAATACATACATCCTACTTTAGTTGTACAAACTTCAACACAATTTTGGCAATAGTGCACTCAACGCCACGACAATCAGCTTGATTTCTGTTGAGATGCGTACCACGGTGATCTGATAATTCTCAGTCTCCTTTGATACCACGTAGAACATTCACGCTTGCGGTAACTGCACTGAAAAAATGACTTAGCTGTAGTTTTGATCGTTTGATGACGAATCGCAGTGAAAACTTATGAGAGAAAGAGCTCTGTTGATGGTAAATTGATATCTGAATGGTATCACTCCTAAGATCTCAGGAGAAATCCCCTTGAAGAGTCCGTTTGGATAACATTCTAACAATCTCTTATTGTCCTCAGAAATCGCCGCATTTGATGACATTCCGATATCTTTATGTTAACCTTCTGAATGCTCAATCTGATATCTTACACATATTTGGGAGATCTTCAAGTGCTCTCGATAATAACACATTGTTCACTGAAATCTCAGGGGGATGACAGTAACATATAAGAAATAGAAACATCATGGCGGTCCACACGTGACAAGGACGAAATATTGCCATATGAAAACGGGGGGACTCTTGACCAATAATAACCAAGATACAATTCACCAATCACAGGGCATATGAAATTTAATTATTCAGGTTAGGAGAGTAGAAATTATCGGTGCCGTTTACAGAATTTATAAAATGTATCTTTCCTTCCTACTTGTAAAATGAATATTAATAAAAGAATAAACCCTGTAAGTCAGTCTACAGTGCTATTATTAACGTTCAGTGTTAAACTTCAATTAATGCACGCACTGACACTTGAAAATTGGTAAAAATGACAAACTAACCAAAAATTGTTTTTCAGCATTCCTGTTAATCATGCAGTTGGTTCTTCCCAAAAATTACTTTTCCATTATATTTCGTTACATGCAGAGAATATACCTCACTGATAAAATAAAAGTATATCTGCACGCAACTTATCCCGACAGAAATTCTCCACAAAATAACAGATTTACAGGAAAAGATGTCTAAAAAAATTTGAACTGAAAAAAAATAAAAAAATCATTACATATTCCTTCTAAGTGAATAATTCTAATTTTTTATGTGATATTTTTTATAACTCTCGCAAAGAATTTGTGCATAAATGTTCATTTAATATGAATCAAGGCGTAGATTTAGGTTTGAATTTTTAGAAAACATCTTACAATACACACATGTCTTTTGTGTGTATTGTAATATTGGTGTAATAACAAACATGGGTACATTGTGAAATATTCCTTGAAAGCACAGATAATTCAAAGTTTATGCAAAGTTCTTGTAAATCATAATAGACATACGAACATGACACAGTTTGAAAAAAATTCCATCAAATGTTCACCAAACTGTCTCCATACGACACACGGGTTTGATCAAATTTTTATCAAACTCATGCATCCACGTATATGCTATCAGGGTTTTTGATGGTTCTTGAGAAAGATAACATATATATCCTTTTTTAATGCATGTCTATAACCAATAATATATGACTAGTAGTATATGGAGCCTTCCGAAGTAGCTGATCCAAGTGATCCGGATCACGATCCAACCAATCAAAAAGGTTGGATCTTGATACGGATCATTCGGATCAGCTATTTCGGAAGCTTCCTATGTCTGCTAATCTCAAGAATTTTCCAGCTCAAATCAAATTAATATAATTATTGACAACGAGCAATTTATTGATCATTCAACGTTCCAATATCATACTGATTTTTTCTCATAAGTGCAATATTTGAAATTTCAACTAATATTTGTTTATTACAGTGTACAAATGGCATCCAGTAAATATTATGATGGGTGTATGATGTGTGGCGCTTTACCTGTATGTATTTATATACAGTATTGTATATTAATTTCACTGTGATACACAATTTACGACTGCTTCGATAATATTATGGATATGTGATACATAGAGCCTTATCTGGATATAGTTTAGGGTCTATGGAAAAACTCCGAATTGTAAAAAGTTCGAAATCGGAAGTCTGAAGTTAGAAGGTGTGAAATTGATAGTGAGTACCAGGTCTTGTATTGAACATTCCATGATAGTGAAAACGTAAAGGTCTTACGTTTCAAAGGTTACGTGCTGCCAATCAAAATACCATAAACAACGTGCACATGACAATATTTTTCCATAGACCCATAGTTTAGACTGTTCATTAAGACTGTTCGCAATATTGACATAAGTATTATAGATTCATTTTATACATCTCTTCACAAAAGTGAAAAATGGAGAGTAAAGGGAGGAAGAAATACTCCCCTGATGACAAAACCCGATAGAAAACGATAGAAAAGTTTTCTATCGTTTTGAATATGGACTTTGAATCGTAGTTGTATGAAATTTTATCCTGTATTCCCGATAGAGATTCTATGTCATCCTTTCGTAATTTTTTCATCTCAGTACTATCGTTTTTTATCTTCAATTTCATATGCGGACTCTATCAATTCCTTTCTTCATCTCCGAGATGTATGACTATCGTTTCTTATGTAATATTTCGGATACCATTTCAATCATATCTTTTTGTGGTTTTCATCGTGATTTACTATCGTTTCGTATGTAAGTTTTTGGATAAATTTTCAGTCGTATTTTTTCGTAGAATTTCCTGATGTATCGCTATCGTTTCGTATGTAAAATTTCGGATGAAATTCTTATCATATCTTTGCATGGAATTTCACTGAATTTACTTTTATTGATTTATTCAAAGATGATAAAAAAAAATAACACCAAACCGCGCTTCACTACTATGTATTGGTAGAAAGGCAATATGACACACATTACCCTGGTGAAAATGGAGCGTTCTGGGAAGAGTTACAAAGACGTTATTAGAGAGTCCTATGAGAGTAATCAAAGGGTCAATTCAAAGTATCAGAAGCGTTTCGGAGGAGTCATTTGGCGGATGTAAAGCGTGCATGAAAGTGAGCCCAAAGAAAGTAAAAAAAAAAAATTTGCAAAGGGGAATCGAACCAAGAACTTCTGAACTCAGGAGAAAGTCATTTACCGCTAGCCTAACATCGGTGATTGAAATATTGCACTGAAAAAAGTTTGGGTAAGCTGCTCTCTCGGTGAGAAGTGCTGCTTTACCAAATACATTGAGAGTTGCATGCCTTGATTTTGGAATAGCTGTTCCTTCGGTTTGGGCAGGCAGCTCACCCCTAATAGGACAGCAGCGCCACTAACATGTCGGTAAAAAAGTTTGCCTTTACGTGAACAACGTCGTACGCAATCCATGGAAGTTGAGCTTCGTCAACATCCACTATCAGTAAATAAACATTTTCATGACTGTTTGAGTGAAAATGAGTGCTTCTATTGGAACTAGCAAAGATTTTCATCTTCACATCCACTATCAGTAAATAAACATTTTCATGACTGTTTGAGTGAAAATGAGTGCTTCTATTGGAACTAGCAAAGATTTTCATCTTCAAAATGATTTTCCAGGTGAGTATTCATGATTAGATTTATGTATCATTGTTTTTTTCTGTTTAGTTCAATGTTTCCTGTGTCCTAACCTACAAGTATGTTTGTCGTGGAGCATGAAGTTTTTTTACGGCGTTTTCTTTCTTTTCATATTCGTTTCTATCTGTGCATGTTTTTCATAATTTTTTTGTGTCGACTTTTCCATAGATTTTTCTTGTACGAATAATGATCTTCATCTTCTGTTGAAAAGTACCACAGAAGATTGATTTTGGGGAAATCGAAGCGAAGAAAGCGAAGAAAGCAATCGATTATAGGAGATTGAAAGATATCATTATCTTGGATAAATTCAAAAATGATAATTTCCAGTGAGTGATAAATAACAGTATTATTCAATTTTGAATTGTTTCCCGAAGATTTATTTATATTGAGTAACAAGCACTTTTTCATTTCATTCAATATTTGAATGCACGCTTTATTGGCATAAAATTTATATGTGCACAATAAAATGTTTTACACATTAAAATCAAGTGATATTTGAGTGAACAAAATAACACTTGAAATAATTAATTTATTCTTACACTTGTTTTCAGCATAAGTTCATATGAATTTTTGAAAATCAGAAGCGACATTGAAGAATTATTCCCTACTGAAGAGATTGATTATTTTTATACACCTTACTACAGAGACTCACAAAACAAAGCCGTGAGTGCAGCTGGCATACTATACAACCACTACAAGTTTTTGAGATGTGAATTTAGAGATGCAAATATTTTCTTCCCTGATGGTCATGACGTTAGAAAAAGATTGTTAGAAGAATCAATTGAAGGTGAATGATTAATTACAAATATTCGTATTTTGAACTTGATATATACATTTTTATTGAATTCACGAATTATATTGATTCATAATTGGTAACAGAACCTTCAAAACGCGCCTGCTTGAGAGAGTTTAATGAAAATCACACACCTTCTGACATACTTTCTAATTGGGCAGAAATCTTATTTAGAACGTCAAAATTTTCTCAAAAACAATCGAGGAAAGGCTAGTTTGTCATCCCTCAAACTCTATTTAGACACGTACCAATGTATTGAACCGTCCTTGGGAATAAGTTTGGTGCGTCGCATATTTATTTATATTCCCAATAAAAATCCTAAAAAATTCATTATAATAAAGTCTTTATCATTTCAGTTGGAATGTGATTTCTTGAAAATTATTGGTGAAATGAAACATATTGAACAGTCTGAAGACTCGTCAACTTGGCTCTCAATTTTTGCAAATTCTTGGCCAGAGTTAGCAAAAAAAATAATTGTATATTGTAAAACTTCTAGAATTCAAGAAGTGAAAGATTTCTACAAAGACCATGAAGGGATCATCAATGGAGGTGTTATGGGAGAGGATCACGGGGATAAAATACAAATGAAATCCCAAACTTGAATTAACGATTTTATTCTAGAGGTAGAGTACAAAGCGAACGTGCGCTCGCGACGGAGTTCAAAATCGGAGTGCTCCCCAAGCGCGTCGTTTTCTAGCCAAAGCTTGAGAAAAAGGGAAAGCGTCCACCCTTTGGGTTTTTCCCGTAACGGTGGTGCGTTCTCTCCTACAGTGTTTGGGAATTTCCTGTTCGAGTACAAGGGTGTATGTATGTGTGTGTGTCGGTGTAGAGGGTAAGGCAGTGCCGTAACAGAGGTATTGAAGTTTGGAAATTTAGTAGATAAGATAGAAATAAAATACGTTCATCTATTAAAGATAATTATTAGTTTTTACTGAATTTTTCATCGGTTTGGAATAAAATAATTTTTCTTCAATTAAAATTGCTTTCCTGTATAGAAAATGATTTGTTTCCCAATAATTTTTAATCATAGGAAAATATGATAATATTATTGGATTACTTCTCCTGCCTCTTTGCGTTACTACACCGAAGTATATGGAAATTGCAGAAGCAAAATCAGATCACATATCAAAAGCATTTATACCACGTACATTCATTTTACATGTTAATGTAATGAAATCAGTGTTTCTATTGAAAGTAACTCTTCTATTGGAACTGATACAAATGTGAAAGCAAAATGTTATGAATGAATTCATTGTTTCAGGACAGAAACGATATTGAAAGAGAAAAAGAAGCATTAGAAGGATGGCTTAGAATATACGACCAGCCCCATTTCCCATATACGATATTTGGAGGACCAATTGGAAATATTCAGGAAATATATGTCGTCGTGAATTCCGAAAAGTACTATTTTTCGGACCCAGTTAAAGCGGCGGAGGCCTGTTTTAAATGTTTGACTGCATCAGATAGGTGGCCGTACTCGTGCGATTATGTTTGGGCCTTGATACAAATTATGATTTACAATATCGAACCCCACAAAACATACCCAAGTTTGAGTAGGTTTGTAACTGCTTTAAGGAATCCTTAATGTTCAATTACAGAGTATAATAATAACTGAACTGGTTATTACATTTTCAAACAGTTTATAATATGAGTTAAATATAAATCTTGGTATGAATGTTAATTTTCACAATAAAAAATAGATCGCCCAGAAGTTTGATAGATAATTGCTTGTCGTGAATGGCCAAAAAAACAATATTGAGTTGAAAGGTAGATGAACACATAAAAAGCAATCATCTTGAAAACAGAATATTAATATAAATCGAACCAGAAATTTATATTAGAACCAACTGTCATAGATTGTTGGAATAATAGGTGATTATCAAAATTATCATTGGGCATGATCAAAAACGAATATATCAACGAATAAAACGAACTCTGGTCATCACTTTCTCCTTTGATTGGAGAAAAACAACAGAAGAAATAATTATTCATTCAAATTTCGTTCCCATTTTACATGCTTATGCTTTGGAAATGTATTCTAGGAAGATATTCGACTTTGTTCTCAAATTTATCTTAATGCTGTACGCGGATCCGAACCTGCCTCGTAAAATCGTTCAAACAATAATAGAATATCTTCATACATTTTTGAGAGAAATTTTCTGTCCATCTTTAGAAAATGAAATTCTTTATATTTTACGCAGGAATAATGTTTCGAATGACATTCTTCGGGAAATACATGATTGTTTTACTAAACATGGATCAACTTTTGAACAATTTTCAACAGAAACAAGAAGGTTTACTATCTTGAAAAGTAGAGGATTCATCGACTACGAGTTATATAAAATTGGTGAAAATTTTATAAAAACAAATATTGGGGTTAAGATACGGATGACAAGTGAATCTGTTTATGGCATACACATTCCATTGAGAAAAACGTTGAAAACGTTTTTAGAAATCAAAAATATCTTTCAACAAATAATGGATTATTTGGAATATTCAAAGAAACAAAAATATTCAGTTTCCAACATTGTTCAAGCAGACATGTGGTCAAATAGTAGGCATAATGAAGGAATTGTACTTCCTCTTATATTATTTTATGATGACCTGGAAACAGGTAACGCTCTTGGAAGTCATGCTGGAAGTAATAAGTTCGGTGCTGCTTATGCTTCAATTGCTTGTCTCCCACCGCATTTGCAATCAAAACTGAGTGGCATTTTATTCGTTTCTTTAGTGCATTCCGAAAATATTAGAAAGTTCGGAAACGAACCCGTTTTTGCACCGATTATGAAAGAAATGAACTATTTACAAAATGAAGGAATTTCTGTGAGTGCAGAAGGAAGAATTCATACTCTAAAATTCAAATTAGCACTCATCGCTGGCGATAATTTGGGGCTCAACTCCATATTTGGTTTCGTCGAATCGTTTAAGGCAGGGTATTTTTGTAGAATTTGCAAGTTGAGTGCAAAAGCTACAGAAAAGTATACTGTCGAGATACCCGGAAAACTCAGGGATACTGAAAATTATAATCAGGACTTGCACGCTCGCAATGCACGAGAAACCGGAATAAAAGAGCCATGTACATTCCATATGATCAAAAATTTTCACATTATGCATAATGTAAGCGTTGATGTTATGCATGATGTGCTGGAAGGAGTGTGTACTTATGTGATGAGTTCCATACCATACAAATTTATTTTTGAGAAAAAGTATTTCTCTTTAGAAACATTGAACTCGATTATCCAAAATTTTGATTACCATTTAGTATCAAATAAACCCCCGCAGATTTATTTTCATAAAAATAAAAATAAATTTGAATTCAAATCGAGTGCAGCAGAAATGCTCGTGTTAATGAGATATTTTGGATTAATGGTCGGAAATTATATTCCGAAAGAAGATCCATATTGGGAATTATTCACATATCTGAGACAGATCATAGATATTCTCATGTCACCAAGACTTGTTATAAGTCATATTCTTTTTTTGAAAAGTTTAATCAACAGTCATCATAAACTTTACATTGAATTGTTTGGTGCTTTAAAGCCTAAATTTCACTTTCTGACACATTACCCTAGGATTTTGTTACTGAACGGGCCTTGTACTCAATATTGGTGCATGAGATTTAAATCACGCCACCGAGCTTTAAAAGCGACAGTGCAGTCAACCAGCTCAAAAAAAATGTATTAGTCACCATCACAATTGAAGAAATGTTGCGAACGTGTTACTTGATACATTCTTCCGAGAGTGATAGCGATACTGTATTATCGAAACATCTACCGAATGTAATGTCTGTAAGTGAAGACCAATATTACAATGAAGTAAAAATTAATAATACGAGGTATAAGAAAAACATGTTTGTAGTAGTAAGTGTTGAAAATAGTGAAAAAGAATTTGGCCAAATTGTGAAAATTATTAAGAGGAATGAACGGGTTCATTTAGAGGTCAACATTTTCGAAGGAATTTATTTTGAAGAACATTTTCATGCTTATATGTGCGAAGATTATAGCGCTGAAAGAAGGGTACTTTTATTTGATGATTTACCGATTACTGAACCTTGTTTATCAATCCAAATGAATGATAAACATTACATTTGCTGTCATTATATGTTATGAATTATATATGTAAATGATATGTAAATAAATTTTTCTTTCAATCCTTCGCCTTTTATTTCACATGACTTAATGTCAATCATTTTCTCAGCGCAATGGTTCCCTCGCGGAAAATGCAATTTTTCCTGTGAAGACCGCAACGATTCTTGCCGCGCGTAATGGGTAAGCTACTCGCCCATAGTGGGGAGTACGGCTGTACGAAAATGATGGGGGCGCTGCTATATCACTCGTCGTTCGGTAACCTGCCCAAACATTTTTCAGTGTGGAACTTTATTTCCCTGATGAACTGTGTCATAAGGGAATGTGCTTCAAATTCAATCTTTCTCATTGAATTGAAATGATTTTTCATCCTGGAAGTTCACAAATCAATTTCAATATCCCATGTGTAATCATTAAATGTGCAAAAGAATTTAATTAACTTGCACATATCAAACATCTTCAAATTACAGTTCGATAATTCAAAACAATTGTTGTTTAGTAATTATATTGGTGAATGTATCTTGAATACGAATAAAATTTTTCAGGTTAACAACTGGTATAAAAGATAAAGAATACCCTCTAAACATTCTAACCTCAAAATCATATAATTCCCAATCAATCAAAACATATACACAAGGGAAGTCCTATAAGCGTGTTGAAAACCTTCACTACCGAAACATCGTAAACATCAGGAAAGAGTTATTGAAGAGTTGGAGAAGAGTGTTCAGTGAGAAGGGTGCGTTGGACGTTCAATGCAATGTGATAGCACGCTTAACCAAATTTGCCTTAGAGTCATTTGGCGGTCGAAACTTTTCACAAACGCTTCTGTCCCTTTATTGCACGCTTTGACGGTGTTTCAAGCACGTTCGATTCTTACCAGGGTAATCATTATTGTCTGGAATAACTTTGTTGGCGATGGTGAAAGGTTTTTAACCTAACGGGGAACCGAACCTGCTCTACCTACCTACCTAACCTATCGAAACCTAACACCTTGCCAACGTAGCTATTCCGCACTTCAAGATTTGGAGCTTATTTGATGAAAACATTTGCTAGTGAACAGTTCCACCAGCCCCCTGGCGGTTGTACCATGGAAGTTGACCCGCTACATTTGACCTACACATTCTTCGTACTTTTACATATCGGAATCTCCGCGCTGAAAAATTGTCGAAATTCATTCCCGTAAAATATAAGTGATAAAATTGACAGTGCTTAAAGAAGGGATTTCAATAAACATAACATAACCCTTGTAAGAATGATTCATTTATGGCCCATATATAAACTGTATTTGATTCATATATGGATTTGGTACGAATCATATATGGTCATATATAAATCATATGTAATTCATATATGTGGCATATATGACCATATAAAATTCGTATACGATTGTTCAATTCATATAATGACCAAACATGACCCATATATAAGATACATAACGCCATATATGAAATGTATATGGCCCATATATGAATGTCTGAAATCATATATGGCCCATATATGAATTATATAGGGGTCATATATGAATCTGTGAAATCATATATGTGCCATGTGTGGTCATATATGCCGCATAAATGATTCATTCTAACAAGGGAAAGACATAACCCTACCTTTGGAATTTGTTTTTGTTTTGTATCTAATCAAACATCAAATTCTTCATAACAGTGATAAATTGATGGGATTTTTATGATAAGATTATATTTTGGTTTGAATTCATTATTCTGTGCTTCCCACTGAAAAATTATTCACATAATGTTATGTGTCAGAAGTGAACTGGGAATATTACAAGTGATGAATGTATTATGATTCTTCAAATGTCCCTGTTTTTCATCAAAATCAAATCCTGAAGGAGCCTTTTGTGAAATCATGCTTATGGTGTGTAAGAGTCACATAGATCTATTTCATTTAGATTAATCGAAAAAAAGAGCAGTCACGGTTTTTTGTAATGCTTCAAAGTGAAGTTCGTGTATCATTGGCATTCATTATCATTTTGCTCACTTATATATGTGAGCTTCTGATTAAGTTACCCTAATCACTTGAAGTGAAGTGGAGAGTTTTTTGATAAGTGACGTGAAATTACTTCCTCACTCAAACAATGTGCATAATATAAAATGAACTGTAAGTTTGTTGGAATAAATTGTCTACGAATAAGTATGACTTGAATCGTTGAAGATATTATACACATATTTCGGAAGTGCAGTGAGTTTCCTTACTCTGATCAGAATGAACTACTGGCATGATGGATACTTAACTTTGATTTGCTTCTAAAGAGTATTTCTACATCACTTTATTGAACAATACATATATGTGGTTATAAATGAAGCCTAAGGGTTTTAGCAATAAAAAATCATCTGTCAAATTACAAGCACAGGGAATTCCCTTCATTACCATAAATTACACGCGACATGAGAAATATTCAATTGATTTTCATCCTTACAAATTGACTGAATAATTTGTTCGTATCTAATTATTTATAAATACATTTATAGTTCAATTAAGTTATTTTCAAGTAATTTTTGACAATCAATATCTCTTATAAGTATCTATCGTGCCAATGGTTCATGGTAGTCAGAGTGAAGAAAACTCACTGCGCTCCCAACATATAAGTCAATTTCTTTATCGACTCAAGTGTTGTGGATACCTACTTCTTATTCGCAAAGAATTTATTCAATCAAGTGGCTGGTCATTTCACTTCATACAGATTGTGGATCGAAGGAATGACATCACTTCATTCCACTTGATCACCTGAAAAATCATCAGAGGTTTACAAAAGTGGTAGTGATAGTACGTCTTTTCTGAAAATTGGTATGATGGATACTTGACTGTGATTTGATTCCAAAAAATATTTGTACATAACTTCATCGAATGATACATGTAGTTATAAATGAAGTTTAAGATTCTTACCATTAGAAAGATCATCTCTCAAATCACAAGCATAGGGAATTTCGTTCACTACCATACCTCACATTAGTGATCCCGATTCTTTTTTCAATTTTCGATTCTAAAAATCGATGAATCGGCCAAAAAGAAAATCGATTCTGAAAAATCGATTCTTTTTTTGAAAGATTCAAAACACAAAGGATTTTTTGTCATGAACATGATTAAACGTGATTTCAAGGTATAAAAAGTTCATCTTTCATCATCTGATCTATACTCTGAGTAGAGAGTTGTGATTATTAGAGGCATGGATCCGTAGGCGTGTGTTAGTACTTGCTATGTTAGCGGCACGCATGCATTCATTGAAAAAACTGATTAGGGTACAACTGAAAAATTTTTAGTTCTACTTTAGTTGATGCAACTATTTTTTTCCGTTAGGGACACTATTAATAGAGTTGCTACAACTAAACATGTTGATGAAATTCATATAGTTGTGGCAACTACATGAATTTAGTTAAATATTTAGTTAGCTCTATCAATTTTTAGAGTGTATGTGAAAATATTTTTTTTGGTTACTACAGCTAAAAAAAATAGTTGATGTCGTATTTTACTGAAAAATATAGTGGGCTTTTGGTTGTGACAACTGAAAATTTTTCTCAGTGTTGTTTGTTTTCATCGTTGGATGAAAATATTTTCGCTTCCATTTTCGCATTTGTATTATTCGGATTTATTAGATGGAGTGATTGAATGATATGTGACTTGATTAAAATTCATTCTCAAATACTCCTTGAGCTGATGGATTGATTCCATAGTTCTAAAAACATTTTATTTCAGGGGCATCGAAACCCTATTGAAAAAGTTCAACATATTCCAATAAATTCTCATATACGATGTAACAACACGATCTGATTTTCCAATAGAAACTATTTTTGATCAGTACTTATGAAGTTCCACTAATTATATCAGTATGGAACGGATCCAACACTGACTCCCACGCAAAATCCAATAGGACTCCTATAGCGACTGTCACAATACGACACAGAAAATCAATAGCAAACCATTGATTCCGATAAAATTACACTTATGGTTTATAGTTTCTATTGGAGTTAATGCAGGGAGAGCTGTTTGAGAAAACTACAACAACCCGCAAACCATTCTGAATGGATTCGTTAATGTTACAAAAATATTTTCTTTCGTATTTGGTGTCAAAGTTGTTTCAATACACGATCCAACCTTTGACGATATATTTATTCTTTTTCTTTATCTTGACATGAGTATTCAAATAATTCCACTAATAAGTACACTGAGAGAAATAATTACTATCCCCAATAACATATTTTCGTGGTCCAAGAAATCAATTTCTAAAAAAATCTGTATTCTTGATACAAGAAAATTTTCTTGGAACTAAGGATGTATTTCTTGAACTGAAAACATATTTTCTTGATTCAACAAAATTATCTTCCACGGCGTGTATTGGTCAATTCTGTTAGATTGACCAATTACATCTTCAAATCCATCCCCTAACAACAAGTTTCTTGGACCTTTTTAGAACGTTATAAGAACTTCTTAAAGACATACGGGTATTTTTAGAACACCTCAAAAACCTCTGAGTGCTGTCAGAATAGAAATCGAGCAATGAATGAAGTGTATGATTATTTGGTTGAAATCACATAGTCAACGTTGCGTGGAGCTGAGAAATAAAGGGGAGTGGAATACGAAACCAGTAATTGAAAAAAGGCGTAACTATTCGCCTTTGGAGCAGAGTCTCAATGTTCCGGATGTTCAACGTCCCGAAATTCGCTGATTGTTCCATTCATAATGACTTACTAATAATTCACTAGAAATGGATCAATCAGCGACTTTTGAGAGATTGAACATGCGGGACATATTCATTCGAGACGGAGGCCATTTGGGACATTGAACGTTCGGAACGTTAAAATTGTACCCTCTTCTAGATTGCGTAAAGATATTACTAGACTGCGGAAGTTCATGCAAATATAGGATTTTCCTGTTAAATATTTTCTATACATCCTACATTAACAATATGAAACGATATCCAGCATCGTTTTATTCAAAAAAAACAAACATGTAACGTTCAATTCTACGTCATTGGGGTAAAATATGTGAGAGATATATAGCATGAAAAATCTATAATTGCATAAACTTCCGCAGTCTAGATGATACATATAGAGTGCAGGAGTCAGTCAAAATCGTGTAGATAAAATTAAGAAGCGAGAGGTGAGAAGTATCGATGTTATTGTCTTTAGCAACTGAAAGACAATGGCATCGGATACTTTGTGTCACTTTCTTTCTCACCCCGTTCACGGGATTTCTCCTGACTTCCCACTTTATATATAATATGTCTAGGTGAGAACTGCCAGATTGGCATTGCATTATTTTCTCCCATTTTTCGGTAAGGGCTAGTTCGCACGAATAAAAGTTGGTTTGAATGATAGTTGATACGAATTAAATAAGACTGAATCGAGATAAAGCCGAAAAATCACTATCAGTTACTAGCATAGAGATATAGAATAGAGGACGCGAACCAAGGGTTTTGTGTAAGTGGAAACGTGGACTCCTTAGAAAGAGAACAAAGAACGCGCTTCCTTGTCTGTTATTCACAATTAGAGAAGGAAGCTGATACTAATTTCATTTTTTCTCTCTTTCTAAGGAGTCCACGCGATTTCGGCTGTCTCACGTCCTCTATTCTATATCTCTATGGTTACTAGTCATACTTTGATCACAATAATAGTTACGGAGAATTTTTCGACTTTATTATGATTCGGTCTTATTTCATTCGTGTCAACTATCATTCGTACCAACTGACCCCTACCAAATTTTTCCACATAAAAACTTTTTTTCGATGCATCAAAATTTCGATTCTCAAGAAAAAAGCATCGATTCTCTCAGAATCGATGAAAAAAATAATCGATTAAAAACCGATTTTTCTTCATGAAAAAACATCGAATTGAGAATCGGGATCACTACCTCACATGCAACAATATAAATATTCAATTGATTCTTGCAAATGGACCTAATAATTTGTTCATATATAATTATTTATAACTACATGCATAGTTCAATGAAGTTATTTCCAAGTAATTTTTGACAATCTGTCCCTTATAAGTATCTATCGTGCCAATAGTTCATAGTAATTCACATGATTTGTGATAGAAAACAGGTACGAGGTGTGTTCAAAAAGTAAGGTGACTTTTCAAATTTCGCGGGCAACGTACTTTCGATTATCGATTTTTTTGTTTTGTTATGATGGCACACTCTTCCCGAACATCTGTACCAAGTTTCAAGTGTATAGCATTTTTTGTTTGGTTGTGAGAGGCGTGAAGGTTATAAGTGTTTTGCGCGCTCGGCGATTTCTTGCTATCGAAAAATATGGATCAAAGGATTTGCATCAAATTTTGTGTGAAAAATAAAATAAAGTGCTCCGAAACACTTAAAATGTTGACAGTAGCATACGGTGAAACTGTTCTGAGTAAAAAAAATGTTTACAAGTGGTACAAACTCTTCCAAGATGGCCGGGAAGATGCCAATGACGAGCCTCGCTCTGGACGCCCAAGCACGTCAACAACTGATGAAAACGTTCAAGCAGTGAAGAAAATTGTTTTGGAAAATCGTCGAATCACTATCAGAGAAGTTGCTGAGGATGTTGGTTTATCGCTTGGCTCGTGCCATGAAATTTTTTCTAACGTTTTGGGCATGAGACGTGTGTCAGCGAAGTTTGTTCAGAAATTGCTAAATTTTGACCAAAAGAACCGTCGCATGAGTATCGCTCAAGAACTGTTGAATGACGTCAACGACGACCCAGATTTACTCAAAAGGGTCATAACTGGTGACGAATCATGGGTATATGGTTATGATGTCGAAACCAAAGTCCAATCGTCCCAATGGAAGACCCCAGATGGGCCAAGACCGAAAAAAGGACGCCAAGTTCGATCAAATGTCAAAGTTTTGCTCACTGTTTTCTTCGATTACCATGGCGTGGTGCATCAGGAGTTCTTACCATATCGTCGTACGGTCAATAAACAGTATTATCTTGAAGTTATGCGCCGTTTGCGAGAAGCAATATGAAGAAAACGCCCAGAATTGTGGAAAAATAATTCATGCATCACGATAATGCCCCTGCTCACTCATCTTTGCTTGTGAGAGATTTTTTGGCCAAAAACAACACCACAATCATGCCTCAGCCACCATATCCACCGGATTTGGCCCCATGTGACTTTTTCTTGTTCCCAAAACTAAAGAGACCTATGAAAGGACGGAGATTTGCAACGATTGAAGAGATAAAGACTGCATCGCTGGAAGAGCTCAAGGCTATACCGAAAAGTGCTTATGAGAAGTGCTTTGAGGATTGGAAAAACCGTTGGCATAAGTGTATTGTATCTGAGGGGGATTACTTTGAAGGGGACAACATAAATATTGATGAATAAATAAATATTTTTTCTTAAAAATACAAAGTCACCTTACTTTTTGAACACACCTCGTATGTGAAATATCACATAAACTAAGATGAACTGTCTATCGTTCATTCCACATGCATCACGATTGCATAAATTTGTGATTGGCAATGATTAAACGTCCATCATAAGTTTCACATTACTTGTGATAGAAAACAGGTATGTGAAATATCACATAGACTACGAGAGACTATCTATCATTCATTCCACATGCATCACGATTGCATGAATTTGTGATTGGCAATGATTAAACGTCCATCATAAGTTTCACATTACTTGTGATAGAAAACAGGTATGTGAAATATCACATAAACTACGATAGACTATCTATCATTCATTCCACATGCACCATGACTGCTCAAGTTTGTGATTGGCAACGATTGTATGCCTATCGTAAGTTTCACATTACTTCCCACACAGACAAAGAGAGCTCTTTTAGATATCTGAAAGATGTCTTTGAAAACTGCAAGAGCTCTTGCAAGACCTTTCCAAGAGATCTCTTTTGGTGAGCGAAAAGATGTATTATGCAACACCAATAGATATCTTTTAGTTGTCTTCAAGAAATCTAAAAGACATCTTCAAGAAATGTTTAAGAATTCTCAATGATTTCTTGAAGATGTCTTTAAGAGCTCTTGAAGAGATCTTGAATCCTTCTTGAAGAATTCTTGAATCCCTCCTGAAGACTTTCTGAAGAACTCTCAAATATCTCTTGAAGAGTTCTTGAAAGTATTATTAAAATGTCTTGATTAAAATATTAAAATATCCATAACCATACGAATTCATTCGTTATTTTGATTTATTAATTTGAATAGAGGCTTACCAAAACATATGAGGTGTTTGAATATAATTCGAATGCAAAAATATTTCAAACATTTTTCATGCATGTATATAACCTAAATTCAAAATATTTTACCATTCAATTTCATTCACTTGAATCTGAATTTCGATACATTCTATCTTGCACAAAAATGTGAAATTTGATGGAAATTTAATTCACGTAAGTACATAAAAAATAAAGTACAATGGATAAAATAATAAATTGATATTCCTCTAATATATGCCCTGGTGGAACTGAACGGCCACGAAACGACCATGAAACGACTGTCGATTTGTCCAATAAAGCGACCTAGGAACGACCATAAAGCGACTTTGAGAAAAATTCGTGTTTTGTAAGAATCATTGAGGGTAGGGAAAAAATCAAAAAAGCATCATTAAGTAGAGGCTTTGATCTATCAATTGACATAAACATCATGCTGAAATTCGATGATTGAGGTACTGTTTGGATGGTTTGAAAAAGAGGAATTTTTGGAAGGAAATCGGCTCGGTACAACGGAACGCGTTGAGCGTGATGAGCGGAGCTTGAGTAAAGGACACGTGGCGAAGAGGGGAGCGAGGGAGCAACTAATCACGCCTACCGAAGCACGGACGCGGCAACGTAACAAGAACGACGAAACGACCCTGGAACGACTAACAAACGACTTTCACATGATGTTCAGGTTAAATAAATTTGTCTTTCATATGATTGTTATTTCGGAATGCATGAGTATGTGTTCACTGAAAGGGCTTTTGATATGTGAATTGAACGGATGGATGCTAATTACGGGAAAAACTCAGAGAGAGTTCATTTTGGATTGGGAACGAGGAAACGACCGTAAAGCAACCTTAAAACGACCAAAAGGTGACTTTTTCGGAAATTCACTGATACTTTCGTTTTTTGATTTGATCGCGATCTCGCTGCGATTTGTGGTTTATATCTTACTTGAGGAAGGCTGTAACCGCATTCATCATCCTATTGAAAGATTCACCTCAAGGTTAATTGTTCGCATATCGAGTGCGAACATACAAAGCGACTATGGAACGACCAACCGACGACTTTCCTACAAGTTTCAGGTTTCCCATTGTTTTCCATATTGTTACAATTTCAAATTGAATCAGCTGTTCACTGAATGTCCTATGGATATGTGAATCACGCGCGTGGATCACAATCACGGGAAGAAATCGGAAAGAGTTCATTTTGGATTGGAAACGAGAAAACGACCGTAAAGCGACCTTGAAACGACCAAAGGGTGACTTTTTCGGAAATTCACTGATACTTTGGTTTTTTGATTTGATCGCGATCTCGTTGACAATTTGTGGTTTATATCTTACTTCAGGAAAGCTGTAACCGCATCATAATCCTATTGGAAGATTCACCTCAGGGTTAATTATCCGCAAATCTACTGCGGACATATAAAGCGACTATGGAACGACCTACCAACGACTTCCGTATAAGTTTTAGGTTTCCCGATGGTAGTATACGAACGTTGTCGGTTGGTCGTTTCATAGTCGCTTTGTATGTTCGCACTCGATTTGCGAACAATTAACCTTGAGATGAATCTTTCGGAAGGATTATGATGCGGTTACAGCCTTCCTCAAGTAAGATATAAACCACGAATTGGAACGAGATCGCGATCAAATCAAAAAACGAAAGTATCAGTGAATTTCCGAAAAAGTCACCCTTTGGTCGTTTTGAGGTCGCTTCACGGTCGTTTTCTCGTTTCCAATCCAAAATGAATTCTTTCCGATTACTTCCCGTGATTGTTATCCATGCGCCTGATTTACATATTCATTGGACATTCAGTAAGCCGCTGATTCAATTTGGAATTTTAACAATATGAAAGACAATGGGCAACTTAAAACTTATACGAAAGTCGTCGGTTGGTCGTTTCATAGTCGCTTTGTACGTTCGCACTCGATATGCGAACAATTAACCCTGAGGTAATCTTCCAATAGGATTATGATGCGGTTACAGCCCTCTCAAGTAAGATATAAACCCCAAATTGTCAACGAGATCGCGATCAAATCAAAAAACGAAAGTATCAGTGAATTTCCGAAAAAGTCACCTTTTGGTCGTTTTACGGTCGTTTTCTCGTTTCCAATCCAAAATGAACTCTTTCCGATTTCTTCCCGTGATTGTCATCCACGCGCGTGATTCACATATCCATAGGACATTCAGTGAGCAGCTGATTCAATTTGAAATTGTCACAATATGAAAAACAATGGGAAACCTGAAACTTGTACGAAAGTCGCCGGTTGGTCGTTTCATAGTCGCTTTGTATGTTCGCATTAGATATGCGAACAATTAACCTTGAGGTGAATCTTTCAATAGGATTATGATGCGGTTACAGCCTTCCTCAAGTAAGATATAAACCACAAATCGCAGCGAGATCGCGATCAAATCAAAAAACGAAAGTATCAGTGAATTTCCGAAAAAGTCACCTTTTGGTCGTTTTAAGGTTGCTTTACGGTCGTTTCCTCGTTCCCAATCCAAAATGAACTCTCTCTGAGTTTTTCCCGTAATTAGCATCCATCCGTTCAATTCACATATCAAAAGCCCTTTCAGTGAACACATACTCATGCATTCCGAAATAACAATCATATGAAAGACAAATTTATTTAACCTGAACATCATGTGAAAGTCGTTTGTTAGTCGTTCCAGGGTCGTTTCGTCGTTCTTGTTACGTTGCCGCGTCCGTGCTCCGGTAGGCGTGATTAGTTGCTCCCTCGCTCCCCTCTTCGCCACGTGTCCTTTACTCAAGCTCCGCTCCTCACGCTCAACCCGTTCCGTTGTACCGAGCCGATTTCCTTCCAAAAATTCCTCTTTTTCAAACGATCCAAACAGTACCTCAATCATCGAATTTCAGCATGATGTTTATGTCAATTGATAGATCAAAGCCTCTACTTAATGATGCTTCTTTGATTTTCTCCCTACGCTCAATTATTCTTAAAAAACACGGATTTTTCTCAAAGTCGCTTTATGGTCGTTCCTAGGTCGCTTTATTGAACAAAACGACAGTCGCTTTGTTCCACCAGGGTGATTCTGCATAATGATAGGTTAGTTTTTGCAAATAGGATCATTCGCTACAAAACAAAATATATTATTGTAATGTAATTGGTTACACGTTTCTTTTTTGCGGCAATACTTTTAATATCCAGTATTGGATCTTGAATGTTTATGTATATATAATTAATATTGCACAATATCATCGGCGTCGTCGTTCCTCACTGCACACGTGAAACAAATGCTCAGGACACTGTGAATAACTATACGTGAATTACTGCAATGTCCTCTCTAATTCTCTTTGATCTAATTGGTCTATTGGGATTGTTCTAAAAGTGCTCTTGAAGATATCTTCAAGAGATGTTTATGAGTGTTCTTGGACATATCTCAATTACAGTTGTCTTATAGAACTCGCGCAGTAAGAGATCTTTCATACATTTCTGACAGACATCTTTAAGATGTCTTTTAGGAATGTTTTGAAGATACATGAATTCAGGACTCTTCTAGACGTCTTGAAGAACTGCTTGCTGTGTGAGTTGTGATAGAAAAACGGGTATGTGAAATATCACATACACTACGATAGACTATCTATCATTCATTCCACATGCACCACGATTGCATAAACTTGTGATTGACAACGATTGAATGCCTATCGTAAGTTTCACATTACTTGTGATAGCAAACAGATATGTGAAATATCACATGAACTACGATAGACTGTCTATCGTTCATTCCACATGCATCACGATTGCATAAATTTGTGCTTGGCAACGATTAAACGTACATCGTAAGCTTCACATTACTTGTGATAGAAAATAGGTATGTGAAATATCACATAAACTACGATAGACTTCCCATCGTTCATTCCACCTCCAACACGATTGCTCAAGTTTGTGATCGACAACGATTGAATGTCTCATCTTTTTTACCCGCAGTAAATCCTAACCTCAAACTATTTCATCAGTTATTCCATTAATGTCAATAAATATAGTATCATTTTATTTATTGCATGTTATTGCAATAAAATCAACTACCATTACACTATGGTATTTCATCATCTATCAGCTTTTATAATTGGATAAATAAAATTAATTTAAAGATTCCAAGCTTTGAATATGAATATTTTCACTCATTTCAAATTTCTGACATTTTAATAAATATCAAATGACTTCTGAAAGATTTCAAGTTCTTGCTTTCATTTTGTGTTCATTTAGGCAAACTGAGAATACATCTTGAACTTCCATGGGGATTCACGTTTTGTCGCATAACGGGTGTTCTTTTGGAATACTTCATGTAGTCTTGATGAATGTTTTGCGAGTTCTGATATGCGCTCAATGAGAATTCTTTTTGGAGTCTTCTGGTACTGCATGTATTCTTTCAAATTACATATTGAATTCTCAAAAAAGAGTTCTCAAAGCTTGGAATCTCTCTTTGGGTTCTCTTTTTTATGAATTCTCTGCGACTTCAAAAGGGACTGTGGTGCTGTCTAGGGTAGCTACTGTTTGCGACCAAGTTGCTACTAATTAGGCAGCTCTGAATTTACTTTGCGATAATAAAATGAAACACAATTTTTATTTTACAGTAAACGGTCAAACTATATGCATCATATATGACGTTCCTCATCTTATGAAAAATACACGTAATGCTCTTCTGAATTGTAACATCATTTTTGATGATGATGAAACAGCGAAATTTGAATATATTTCAAGAACTTTTGGAATAGACCAAAAAAAAAACGTTCAAATGTATGCCACGTTCAAAACCACAAGATTTCAACTTTAAAGATTCTTATATCAAAATGAAAGTTAAAACTGCTGCTAGACAATTGAGTTCTACAATGGCATCGACGATTGAATCATTTTGCATGATAAATACAGTTCCTTTACCTCCTGAAGCATTACAAACTGCAGAATTCGTCTATAATATCGATACATTATTTGATTCGCTGAATGGATGCAGCATGCGCTGTTCAGAAGGCAAGATATACATAAATATGCGGTATATGAAGATTGTCCACATTTTGCTTTATGGGAAAAAATGTTGCAACAAATCCAAAATTGGCGTTTAGTAAATATTACATCTGGAAAAGACTGCACAAATTCATACTCTTTCACAGAAGGATGGATTATTACAATAAAGTCTGTCCTATTTCTTTGGGATCATCTACAGAATGGAGGATTCAAATTTTTAGCATGGAGATCTTTAAATCAAGACCCAGTCGAAAATTGGTTTTGTCAAATTAGACAACATGGTGTGGCTAATACTAATCCAACATGCCACCAATTCATTGCTGCTTTGAAAACCATTGTGATAAATAACTTAGTAATGCCTAATGTTAAAGAAAATAATTGTGAAGACGATAATTGTAGTACATTGAGTAACTTGAGGGACTTAATTAAAAACTATAAACAAGACGATACCACACAGACATTTGGAGATGATGACGAAGATTCCAATATGATTATCGATGAACATTTATGTAATGATATTCAAGATAACCAAGCATTAGCTTATGTTTCAGGTTATATACTGGAACGCATTGAAATCCCTGAATGCGAACAATGTTCCATAGATTTATTATCTCAGGAATTTACAAGGAATCATACATTTTTCAATCGCAAGGAATATGACACATCATGTCCTACATTGATTTATGCTAGTGAAAAGTTGATGCTTCTCATTAAAAACATGCATGACAACTTATATAATTATTTAAATATCAATGGTCATCGTTCCAAGTTGGGAGATAATTTTAAAACACATTTCAATGACCAGTATTCAATGGATTTTTGTTGCACAGACCATAATATATATATTGATATACTTGACAAATGTGTTCCATTTCTTACATTCAAATATGTAAAAGATAAAAACATTAATAAACAAATCACAATTAGTCACAGTAAAAAAATCAAAAAATTCAAAGCTATGTGATATTACAGAAGATTCAAATTCTGCTAAGTAACTGGCATTTTTAATAATTATAATACTCATATTTAAGTGAAAACTGTCAACTATTTTGTAAGGCAGCATCACATTTTGTGGTTTAGTTACTTCATATGAAATGTATTTTTGAGAAATATATGCTAATCAAATATTATTTGAATTTTAAGTTATTATCAGATAAGTATTACAAGATTGAGCCTAGTTAATTACAATTTAATTTCATCATTATATTATAAAAATGGGTTTTGCTGAACCTACGTACATCAATTTTATGATTATTATAAGAGAATTATAAAGCTCATGTGCAGCTGAAAATTACTATCATCCATGGACATATTCTCCAATCTTTATTTTTCTCTATTGGAAAAAAAATCTGATGTTTAGGAGAATATTAGATTTTATTTCACATTCAATATCGTCCATTCCGAGATTGACTCTTCCAAAATAGTATATATTCTTGATTGTTTGAATCATCAGATTCAAAACTGAAGATGATATTTTTCGTAATATGTGTATGATATTTCGAGTAGAGAAATATACAAAAAAAATATATTCATTCTCTCATGGTTTTTATTATTATGTATTGAACTGCCACAAGTCTTTATGTTCATGTTTTTAAAATAAGAAATGTATGTAAATTTAAGATGTAATATATTATGTCATTATGACATTCCTGAATTTTCAAACTTTTGTGATTCATCAATATTTTATCAATAAAACAATTGTGGCATCTACAATATTGAATACTCCATTCAAAAGAATGCCTCACGTTACTCGATTCATCGTATAAAAAAATATTGCAGGAAAATTGTAAAGGAAATATTAGATTCTTGTCATAATTTTTGAATACAGAATCGGTGCTAAATTATGGAATCAGTATGTACTTATATACTGATTTCATGATTTATCATGAATTCTGTATTCAAAAATTATGAGAAGAATCTTATAATGATCCCATCAAAAGTTTTACGGTTCAAATAACCCGCTAAACATATATTTTGCCATACGACTCATAGATGGCGATAGCTGCACATCACTATGATTTTGACTATCTTAGTATTGTATAGATAGTGGATGTTCGACATGTTTGTTTCTAAGTTTAACAATTGGGATTGCGTTGAAACGGCGCGCGGGCACAACGTGATGTCGTGCCCAGGATTGGGTAGATATCAAACTTAGTGTATCAATACGTAGTAAATGTTACGTATCATATTGTGTATCAAACCCTTTTTTCAGGGTCTTCTCACGTAATATATGTAATTTATGTATTGATACATGCTACATATAACGTATCATATTCGCGTAATAAATGTAACAAGTCCTCCAATGATGCGCCATTACCCAACCCTGGTCGTGCATTTGTGCACGGCAAACGACCATGCGCACGCACGATGAAACGCGAGGTAGGCACGTCGTTATGATATAGCCTAATGTCCACATTGATCAATATAACATGTGTAACAACATTGCAGCGAAGATTAAAAAATCTCGCTACAAATGGTGAATGAATTAAGCGCAGTATCAACATCACTGTTCTACTGAAAGTAAAAAAAGTATTCATCGAATAGTTGAGAAATGTATGGATTAGTATACAGTCAAATGAAAAAAAGAATCAGCTTGTCGTCTGAGGACACTCAATGAAGGAATCTAGTTCAAATTACATCATTTTGAGCAACATTCTTTACTGAGCTCCAGTTTAAATTTCCATAATTGTTATGAGAGAAATAATGTGAAACTTCATAAGTTCGTAGCACTTGCGATAATATAAAACTACACGCAAAATGGTACGCACGCCGTGAGGCCGTGCTGCCAATCACCGTAAAACTCCGTGCTCGTCTGCAGGCTCATGTTCCAAAACCTTACTCTCGTACTCTGGGGTATCGGTTTCCTCTGTTTTCCTGATGAATTGAAAAGAGTTACACTGATACTCTAGAGTACGAGGGCAAGGTTTTGGAACATGAGTCAGTACGTAACGACGTACCTACCTCGCGTTTCATCGTGCGTGCGCATGGTCGTTTGCCGTGCACAAATGCACGACCAGGGTTGGGTAATGGCGCATCATTGGAGGACTTGTTACATTTATTACGCGAATATGATACGTTATATGTAGCATGTATCAATACATAAATTACATATATTACGTGAGAAGACCCTGAAAAAAGGGTTTGTTACATGGTATAATGCGTAACATTTGCTACTTTTTTTTTTCTTAACACGCAATATACTGCGTTGAAGATTGCTCGTGAATTGAGCTTACTTTGATAACATTTACTACGTATTAATACATTGAGTTTGATATCTACCCAATCCTGTGCACGACATCACTGTTACGTCAAAAGTCCGTAAACCTTTCAATAACGCATGATTATTTTAAGGAATTGCCTAATCGAGTTCAACAACCCCTTTGATCACCCCGCTTTAGATAGGATTGACCTATACAAGGACCGGGGTAGGATGTTTTGCAATGAAGATTGTTTGAAATATGTGTAATTCACAATTTGTTTATTCAAAAAAAATGGAAAAGTTTGTTCATTTTTAATATTTGGAGTGATAGAAGGTATAATCATATGATATTTTTATAAAAAAACTATATAAATTGTTTAACTGATATTTATGTAAAAAGAAAAAGATATTCTAGAACATCGAGAGTTGGTTTGAAATTTCTGTTGATCAATATATTTCTTTAGGGTGACCCAGTGAAATTTATTGATATAGGGAAAAAACATCTCATTCTACGAAGAAAACAACGGTTTCTTTAGGAAACGCAACCAGCTTGCACTCTGAGGGTTACTCGGTAGTTGTAAGTGATTGTTGTTCCTATAGTGTGAATGACCTTATAGAAAGATAAAACTCTTTAATTCATGGTTTTTCATGTACTCGAACACATGTATATACCCTTGAAACACGGGAGTGAAAGAGAAAGATTGAACAAGGAGAAAACTGAATAGTGATATCAATCAAACCAATGGTATCTCGTACTTAACGATTTAGTGAAATATAGACAGACCAAATGTTTAGTATCAGAAACCGAATGCACATACAGTTCATGTTACCATAACAAGTCAAATTAATTTTACTATACTTGTATTTCATTCGATTACCCAAGCATTGTTATTCGTACCAAACAGTGAATGGTCGCATAATTGATTCCACCACACAAATCATCTGTTCCGCGGAATGGGCATGATAATTTTTACTAAACAACAATATGAATTCGATTCAACAATAAAAAAGTTTTTGTTATATTATGAAGGTTGTTAATGTTGTCTTTAGAAATAATTTCCCAAAGCAACAGAAATTTTGATTGCTTAACATTCATTACTGTTCAGTTGAACGTGAAGTTGTAGCATCGAACATCGATTGCACATGACATTCAGGGTGCTGAAAGCGGCAATTGAACCTCAACATCCTACCTACCTACCTCCCTACACCTAACGCGTATATCACTTGAGCTAAACTTACCATATGATTTTGCTATCTGTGCGTATCTCTTATAAGTGTTTGGAGAACTTATGATTAGAGGATACTGTTGAAACAATTTTGGATTTTCTAAATAAATTGATTTTGTGAAGTGTTGATTATTATGACAAGAATCATGATGGGCATATTCCATATACGAGTTATCATCAACTCCTTTCCTGCCATTAACACATTTATGAGAAAAAGAATCGTTTATAAACAAAACAGCTTCGGTAAGCGAGGAGAGTTCGTATATTCGGTTATGTTCGACTCGTTTCGGTTCACTCCGCTCGAGCGCGAATAAAATAGTTATTATTCATCAACAGCGTAGTAAAGGCAATTGACTCAGTCAAACTAACTACACCATCCGTAATATTGATCATACATGGACTACTGCACCGTTTTGTTGAAATCACGAATCTTTACTGAATTATATTTAGTAGAATAAATTGATTGCTTAGTGATTTCAACGAAACAAGGTTCTACTAAACGATAATGGTGAACCTCACTATTCCAGTTTTCTCCGTGAAGAATAGAAAGTATAGTAGATAGATAGATAGATAGATAAGTTTATTATTATGCCCTAGGAAAACCTATGGGGCAAATACAGTATAGTATTTTACAGCGGTTCTAAATAACTAGCAACAATAAAAAAAAACTTATAAAACTAATTAAAAGCTAATAAATTTACTTTACATGCTCTCTAGATCTAAATAATTCATTCCATTTTATACTACCATTCATAATTCAAACATAAAATCATCATTCGAGTTATTGACCCAATCATGAGTATCTACTAATGAGAAGATGATGTAGATTTCTTTTGAAGGAAGCAAGAGTTGGCTGATTCCGAATGTGGGTTGGGAGTGAGTTCCAAAGTCTTGCAGCCGAAACCGTAAATGATTTTCCATACGTTGAGGCACGATCGCGATGGAGGGGGATAACTAGAGCGTTACGATCAGATCTAGTATCGAAGGTTGAGCGTTGATAGGTGAATTCGAAACGATTATAGAGAGATGACGGTAATCGTGTTCTCAACATCTGATATACAGATGAACCAAGAAAGTATTCACGTCGTTCCTTCAACTTCAACCGACGTAACCTCAGAAAATAGGGAGTTATGTGTTCATCTCGCTTAACATTGAAAATGAATCGGACGCAAGCATTGAAGGAGCGTTGTAGTTTCAGATTCTCTGTCTCCGTTATATCCGTGAAAACGAGACAGCAATAGTCAAAATAAGGGATGATTAGACTAGATACCAATTTAGCTTTCATGTTGATTGAGAGAAGGTGGCCATTCAGTCTTGATATAGGGCACGATGAACTTTTCTCCGACATCTAACACATGTTCACTCCAATTCAACGCTGAAGGAAGAGTGACACCCGACGTTTTGATTCGATTGACATAGGGAATCGACACATCCCCGACACAGATTTTAGGTAGGTTGTCAATTTCGAGCGAATTGATGTACGTTGAAGATCCAAGGATCATGCATTGTGTTTTGTTGGGATTTAATTTCAAAGAGTTATTATTGCACCACTCAACAATGCGTTTTATTTCAAGATTAATCAACACAATAGTATCACTCAATAAATGAGGAAGACAATGGAAATATATTTGTAAATCATCTGCATATTCACATATATTACAAAACTGTATGGACTCATTGATATCTTTCAGATAAAGAGCGAATAACAGCGGTCCCAACACTGAACCTTGGGGCACACCTGAGTTTACTGGGATCCAGCTAGTAATACCTGCCGGAGTTTTGACCGCTTGATACCTTACAGCCAGATAACTCCAGAACCAGCACAATACAGATCTAGGTATCTTAAATTTTGCGAGTTTTTCAATCAGCAACGCATGATCAACAGTGTCAAATGCTTTAGAGAAGTCAAAACACCAGGTATCGTTACCATACGCTGATCAACTCCCTTACGAATATCATCAATAATATTGATGAGTGCTGTTTGTGTAGAATTATGCTTAGCGAAACCAAATTGATAAGAGTCTAGCAACTCATTCTTTCTCAAGTAAGTAAGAAGATAATGGTGGACAAGTTTTTCTCAGATTTTACTGCACTCGCATAGTATAGAAAGTGGACGAAATTCAGTGACATCCGCTGGATTTTTCGTTTTCGGTACAGGGGTAATATATGAATATTTCCAAACTTGAGGTAATTCACAATTAGTGAATGAGTAATTCATGATATCGAGAAGTGCAGTTGAGATGGAGGGAACACAATAGGAGAGAAATCTACTAGGTAGTTCATCAGGGCCAAAAATAGAAGATTGTGAGAAACGTAAGTAAGGTCGCAAATCAGCATGTGTGGCGTATGGGAAATAAAATAGTGAATCATCAAATGTATCAGAACCATCAAGCAGACTAGGTCTATCCGATGGGGCACTATTATAAACCGAAGAAAAATACTGCTGGAGCTCTTCTAGTGAGAACTTGTTAGCTGTGCTAGTGTGAGATTTCCCATCTTTGATTATTTTCAAGCTTCTGAGTTCTCTCCACAACTGCCTCGATCCCTCAGTTTGGGAAAGTCGCATCTCAAAAAATTCCTTTTCAGATTTCCTCATTAGGAAGATGACTAGATTTCTCAGTCTGCTGTATTCTAACCGATAATGATTGTCGAATTCTGGATAAGAACATCGTTGATAATGTCGTCGTGCCTGGTTCCGCAATTTGATAAATTCTTTGATTTCTTTATATTAATCCAAGGGACATATTTCATATTATTTGATCGGTTTGAAACAACAGGAGCATGCAGATTAAGTGATTCATGGAGCGGGGAATTAAAATTTTCAACAAGATCATTCAAACATTGCACACTATTTTGATCCATGGAGACTAATTGTAATTGCGACTGCAGCATCTGACAGTTTAATCTAGTGTATTTTCTACTTTCTGTTTGTGGTACATTAGCATTGAGAGACTTAAATGAATATTGAACATATATCAAATCATGACTCGACAAAAACGGAACCTCAACCTGTCCCCTCCTCACAACATTAGATAAATCATCAACTAAGCACACGTCCAACCACGTAGACGTGGTTTTAGTATGATGCGTGGCCCCATACGGAACGATGCACATATTAATGCTATGTGTCAGTCCTCGAAGATATGAAGCATCAAAGGACTGTGAGTTCAGATCAGCGTTCATATCTCCGAGTATGACTTTATGATGATAGTCAGAAGTGATGTCTGTGAGAATTGGATCAAGATTAGAGAAACCTATCTTGGGGGGTCGGTAGATAACTCCAAGAAGAAGTTTACGCATAGATAGACCAGTAAGTTGAATGCATAAATACTCAGGTTGAGGAATATATATTTATCAGTATGAGAAGAAAGTAGAAGGTTTGTATTCAAGTGAGATTTAGTATAGAAGCAGACACCAGCTCCTCCACGTCCAACTCTATCACATCGAGTGAAATTATACCCTTCGATTGAGCAGAAGGAGTCATCAATATCAGGCTTGAGCCATGTTTCAGAAACCGCAATTACATCATAATCGTTTTAAAGGACGAAATCGAGAAATTCAGAGAAGTAAGCTATGATAGATTGTGCATTTACATGACACAGCAAAAGTGAATTGCAATTCGTATAAACATTCGAGGAAAGAGCAGGTGGAGGTCCATACCCTCAGATCAGCTTATTTACTATATCAACTTCACAGCTTATCAAAATAGTAGAAGATTTATTATCTTTTTTGACCAGTATGCGCCCATTTTTGCACCAGGTGTATTTATAACCTTTAGATGTAGCATATTGACGAGTTTTCGATAACAGAGAAGCTGTCTCAGAGCTCAAAAATTCATTAATGTAAATTCTGATATTCGAAAAATCAGAATTCAGTTCAGAAGCCAAAAGGGTGCCTTCAGATTTTTTTGCTTCTATGGCCTTAGTTCTTAATTTGGGAGTGGACAGTTCAACAAAAACAGTACGAGGTCTTGTTGTCTCCCGAGTACTTTTCGATCGGAATACTCTCAAAATCTCGTGACTCTCAATATTCACATCAATCTTCGCAAATGTTTGTCTAACCAAAACAGCGAGGTTCTCCTGTAGAGATTCAGGTAATCCTGAGATAGTCAGAATAGAGTTATAAGAACGCTGATTAAAGGAATTCAACTCCGTATTCAATCTTTCACAGCGAGTCTCAAGATTGAATATTCTGGTTGTCATAGCTTGAATCTCTTCAGTTTTGAAGGTAATACAAGTGGTTAGATCAGTAGTTATATTCTCAAGCTGATCTAACTTCATATTCATGGATGTAAAGAGTCGGTCATGTTGTGCAACTTTGTTCACTACACTATCCATGTTAAGCGAGAGAGTATGTACATTAGTTTCGAGAGATGTGATAGAAGTTTCAATAGAAACAAGCTTTGTCGCAAGAGATGAAGATTCTTTGGATAAATTATCTATTTTTGAGGAGAGATCATGTACGGCTGCTACAAGGTCCCGCAAAGTCGCAGCACTAGCCTCATTTTGCGTATGGGATGAGACTGAGTCAGTTTCCATTTCTTCAGGTTTCCTACGCGTATAAATTAACTCTGCAGTGCATGGAACCAGCTCATTATTCTTATTAAAAACTTTGTGTCATCTTGCACAACCCGGATGAAAAGTTTTGATACAAAGAGTACACTTCACCGCCTCTGTTTTAATATCTTCACGACATGAGCGACAAACCCAATCCGTATTCATGATTGAATTGATATAATTCAAATAGAAAGATGAAATAAAATGAAATAAAATCGAACGCAAGAGAATAAACAAGTCAGAGACGATATTGATATGGAGCTGTATATACACCAAGTGTTTACAACCTCACCTGTCAAAATCTGTTGATGATTCGACGATTCAATGTACCCGCATAGCAGACGACAGAGAGCAGAGACGATATAGTGGTACGTTGGTAGAGGTTAGCGTGGTATTATGATACAAGGTAGTATTGCTGGTGATAAGCTGCGTTCGTAAGTAGATGCGTGAAATGATGGCCAAGAGGTGTGAAGCATTCGGACACAGCCAGTGCGCAGAGAAGAGGTAGTCGTTTGATAATTCACGCAACGCTATCAGCAACAAAGTTCCCGCGCAAACATGGCTCCAGAAAGCAAGGATACAGAGAAGATAAATGAATTATGTCATCCACCAACGGCAAGAGAAGAGAACCCAATCGATTAAGTTCAAAAATGTGCGAGAGCCGATAGGGGATGACCTGAAACAGTGTGATGACCCCGGGGGTTAAAAAGCAGCAGTAAAAAGCTCACGAAGTAAGAGACCAAACTACACACGTCACGCTATACTCACAGAGAGAAAATATATATATATATATATATATATATAGAGAGAGAGAGAGAGAGAGAGAGAGAGAGAGACAGAGATAGGGATATCCGTCCTCCTGGAATACATGGAAATTTACGTATGAAGTTGAGTATAGGGGAAGGAGGAGGGGAAAGAGGATCGCTCAGTTGGCTTCATTGCGATCGACAGGAAATGAAGAAAAGAAATTGGATGAGGAGTCTTTACTCAATAGAATCCTTGTACGACGAGCACGAATGCTGACAGAAGTACAAGGTTGGGATAGTAGTTAGTGTTTGGAGTGAGTTGTGGGAGAATTCATGAGGATATGATTATAGAATATTGGGTTGTTAATCCCAACTTTCTCTAGGGGCGAAAAGTTCGCCTCTAATTTCAAGAGATGCTAAAAACAGGTTTAGGATTTTTAACTCTCGTTGTAACGAACGAGATTTTTATCATTTCGCGCCACGTTTCTCAAGAAGATTCTAAGTTTGGGTCCCGGAGGAGGAAGATCACCACGGTCTGCCTTTTCATCTCGTTCCGCGATGCGTTGATGAATACTACGTATCAATCTTTTAACTTTTGCTATTCGTTCGTTCACACGGTCCCTCACTATAGGAAACAAAAGAAAAACGTTCAAGCCAACTCGAGTTAATTTATCGTGATTTGAAAGAAAATTCTAACGAAAGAGAAAGAAGGAAGGTGGTTCCTATTGAATACCTCTATCACTTGAAAAATCACTTTCCACGATAAAAAGGATGGAAACGTGCACAAACAAGACAAAGAAACACTTGTGAAAAAAAGAAAACGGAAAAAAGGAAACAAGGTTCCTTTCCCCCCCCCCCCCCAAATTGTGGAAAAAATCCACTTACTGTTTGCGGTTCCCAAGTTTCTCAATGAGACTCATCTCGTTCTGGACGGATTGCGCTTTCTGCTTGTGGACCTGGTTTACGTAACTCAGGACCGCAGAGATGAATTTTTAGAATATTTATCGTCTTGGTAATCCTGAGAAGGACTGTGTTCTTTTTTTTCAAACAATGGATGTCAAGCGATACACGGGTCGAACGTGTGTTCCTTGTTCAGTAGGTCGGAGAAGAAGAAGTTGAGGAATCAGCGGTAGTGGTAGCAGTAGCAGTAAGAGTGAATTGATTGTACGATGCGTTGTCGCGAGGCGAAGAAATATTAATTAATCATTAGCAGAAACTCGCCGTATTTAAAGGGTTTGAGCTTCCGTCTAAGGCGATGATTGGTCAAAGGTCTCTTGGTGGGAAATATTCTTGTCCGCGCCAATGAGGAATTGAAATCACTGCTCTTAGAAGCTGTCGAGGTGTCGAACTCTATATTATTTTATCTTAAAAATCATCTAATTTCCTATCTCGCACTCAACTCTCGATGCGTTACGTTGCTCTGCATGAGCTTCTTATACTTGAATGTATATATATATATATATTAGGGTGATTTAAAAAAAAATTTTTTTCGGAATCCAGTCACGCTCATGGAACCGAATATCCCTTTCGGTTAAAAATGGACCTCCTATTTTTTTCAGATTCTTAAGACAATATTTAGAGGTCGCCCAAATCACTTTTATCCCATAAATGGTGTTTTTATCAGTTTTTGACGTTTCAAACATAGATATTCCAAGGTTATAAAATTTCAATCTACATTAAATTTTTGGTCAATGTACAGGGAAACAAATTCTGTACATTTGAGATGAAGAAAAAAAAATTGGCGCCCCTACTGGTTATAAAAGTGACAATTCAGCGAGAACGTCAACATATAATTGCACATTTGTTTCCCTAAAGATTTTTCGTAAGGATCGGAAAAATTCAGAGGTATTCTTTAGGCATTAGGGAAGAATTCTCTGAAGAATAGAAGGATGAAACATTAGAAATATAGCTGTGAAAAATCGAAGAATATTATCGTTTTTTAATTTCTCATTCAATAACCACAAAATCTCCCCTATATCAACAATATCAATATCTATCCCTGGAAAGATGAATGCCCATTACACACAAAGAGTGATAATTTTGCAAGAAATAACAATTGAAAAACAAGGTCTGGTGATTTCGCATTGATTGATAAATTGTTGGTGTTACTGTTTTCAATATGGAATTAAATATTTGTTATTCAGTTATTCACTCACAAATCTGCGTACCTATTGTGTTCACTGCACAAGATTGTTTTGTTATCACAGGAAGGTCAGAAACAGTATCTGCTCCAGGTGGTCGAAAAACATTGGAAACAGCATCCTTGTAAGAAATTCAATCTTGTGCAGTGAACACAATAGGTACGCAGATTTGTGAGTGAATAACCGAATAACAAATATTCAATTCTATATTGAAAACAGTAACACCAACAATTTATCAATCAATGTTAAATCACCAGTTCTTGTTTTCCAATTGTTATTTCCTGCAAAATTATCACTCCTTGTGTGTGATGGGCATTCATCTTTCCAGGGATAGATATTGATATTATTGATATAGGGGAGATTTTGTAGTTATTGAATGAGAAATTAAAAAACGATAATATTCTTCGATTTTTCACAGCTATATTTCTAATGTTTCATCCTTCTATTCTTCAGAGAATTCTTCCCTAATGCCTAAAGAATACCTCTGAATTTTTCCGATCCTTACGAAAAATTTTTAGGGAAACAAATGTGCAATTATATGTTGACGTTTTCGCTGAATTGCCACTTTTATAACCAGTAGGGGCGCCAATTTTTTTTTTCTTCATCTCAAATGTACAGAATTTGTTTCCCTGTACATTTACCAAAAATTTCATGGAGATTGAAATTTTATAACCTTGGAATATCTATGTTTGAAACGTCAAAAACTGATAAAAACACCATTTATGGCATGAAAGTGATTTGGGCGACCTCTAAATATTGTTTTAAAAATCTGCAAAAAATAGGAGGTCCATTTTTAACCGAAAGGAACATTCGGTTCCATGAGCGTGACTGGATTCCAAAAAAAAGTTTTTTTTGAATCACCCTAATATGTATATACAGGGTGGGGCATTTAAAGTGTCGCGGGCGTTTTTTCCAAAAATAAAATGAGATACGAGAAAATTTTTCGGACAAAAATTGTAGGGTATCGAGGGGGACATCCGATGGTGGCCTTGGCTTTGACCTCAAATCTCATCTTCAAGGGCATTCTGAGGTCAACTCTTGTTTTTTAAACAGCCTCTCATATTTTTTACTGCAGATTTGGATTCTAGGTCAAAAACCAAGACACTTTTGTCTGAACCATTTTCCTGAAATCCGCAAAGATGGCGCTCTAATCGATATTGTTCCATACTGAATCTGACATTAGAATAACTCGAAAACGAAGGGTCTTGGAGGAGAATGTTTCGGACAAAAGTTGTCTGATTCCAAGGGGGACCCCTTGAACTGAAACGGAGGTGATGGGGTATAACAGACAAAACACAACACATTTCAATCGTCTACATCACTTGGATAATTTTAATGCAGTAGATGCTCAAAATGATGGCCTTCGACTTCAATACACATTTCAAAACGTTTTACAAAAGATTGCTGAACTCGTGCTAAAATATCTTCATTGATGCTCGCGCATGCATTGATGATTCGTTGACGCATATTCTCAGGCGTAGTCGGTGCTTGTTGATAAACTGTATCTTTTATGTATCCCCATAAAAAAAAATCTGGAGAAGTAAGATCCGGAGAACGGGCAGGCCAATGAACTGGTCCACGACGTCCTATCCATCGTCCAGGATAATCTCTGTCCAATATTTCTCGAGCTGTGACTGCATAATGGGATGGACAACCATCGTGTTGATACCACATATTCAATCGTTCCTGAATAGGTATGTCTTCAAGTAATGTTGGAAGTACTCGATCTAAGAAATGTCTGTACTTCTCTCCATTTAGCGTATCTGTAATGAAGTACGGTCCAATTACTCGAGATCGAAAAATACCACACCAAACATTCACAGCCCATTGTCTTTGATGCTCTACTTGACGTAACCATCTTGGATTTTCTGTCGCCCAGTAATGCATATTATGTCGATTTACTTGACCATGATTGGTGAACGTCGTCTCATCAGAAAATAATATGTTGATGAAGTTGTTATTGTGCATTTGCGCTAGACCCCATCGACAAAACTGTACACGATTTTCGAAATCATCACCGTGAAGGTCTTGATGCAAACAAATGTGATACGGATGGAATTTGTGACGTTTCAGTATTCGAAGAACACTTCTTCGAGAAATTCCCGAATGGAGTTCAATTTCACGAGAGCTCACGTGTGGATTATTGGCTACTGCAGCTAGTACATTAACTTCCGCATTTTCTCCGCTAACAGTTCTCATTCGATGTCGTTTTCCCCTTGTAACACTTCCCGTTTCTGAGAATAATTTTGTAATGCGTTGAAAATACCTAATGGATGGCGTTGTTCTTTCAGGAAATCGTTCTGCATACAAGTCATATGCTTGTCTGGGGTTCTTATGCACTTCACCGTAAATGTAGATCATATCGATCTTTTCAGAAACCGTGTATCGGATATCCATGATTTTCAATTTGTCATAAACCAAGTAATAATCAAATGTAACTGACAAACTGACTTTCAAAATCGTGAATTTTCACTGAACCCCGTCGTTTGTTTACAACGCGTGAACTCTGAATGGTGGTAATGTAGACGATTGAAATGTGTCGTGTATTGACAACTTTTGTACGAAACATTCTTTTGCAAGACCCTTCGTTTTCGAGTTATTCGAATGTCAGATTCAAAATGGAACAATATCGATTAGAGCGTCATTTTTGCGGATTTCAGGAAAATGGTTCAGACAAAAGTTTCTTGGTTTTTGACCTAGAATCCAAATCTGCAGTAAAAAATATGAGATGCTATTTAAAAAACAAGAGTTGATCTCATAATGCCCTTGAAGATGAGATTTGAGGTCAAAGCCAAGGCCGCCATCGGATGTCCCCCTCGGTACCCTACAACTTTTGTCTGAAAAATTTTCTCGTATCTCACTTTATTTTTGGAAAAAACGCCCGCGACACTTTGAATGCCCCACCCTGTATATGTATATATATATATATATGTTCCTAACTATTTCATATGTTTTACAGATATTCCGATGGTATAAATGAAATTTGACCATGAAAAATTGATGAGAATGAGAGTGTACATTGAGGATTTCCATTTGATTATTTTTTACATCCTTTTCAAACGTATTTCATAAGATATGTACATTTAATGACCGTAATAACTTCTCCATCTCACTCAATCTTTCACTCATGTATTTCGTCTATTCATCCATAAGGATAGTTTCCAACTTTTTGATGGTTTACATGATTTTTCATAATTATATTGAAGAAAAACCCATTATATGACATTTTCATCTTCCACAGAGATCTCTCTGCATTTCCTTCAATTTTTCGATGGGGAAAATTCCTATATCGGATACGAAATCTCGTATGCAATGTCTTATTCCATCAATGAATGCATTTATTGTTCTTGCTTTCAATATTGGCACTGAAACTTCCAAACTTCTTCATGAAATTCACTAATTATTCATCAAAGTTTGCAAATACTAAAATCAACAAGAATCCCATTATCAGTAAAAACTCCCAAAATCAAGAATCATAGCATTGACTTCATATGAGTCGTATTTTGAAATCTTGGAGTGAGCATTCGGGATTGGAGTGATCAAAGGATACGAACTTCCAAATTGGCATTTCACTATGAATTCCTTATGTAAAAATTTTATATATTGTATTTTGAAATCTAGGAGTGAGATGAACATCTAAAAATCCTTTCTTTGCTTGGACTATTTTCAGCTAGAATAAAAAAAAATCAGGTGCATCCGTTAGTTGATTTTCCATGAAAACTACTGTGGAAACCTGCATCGGGTCATGAAAATGATTTTCACTTGGCAACTACTCTTCTTTGGAATGCAGGGTTGTTTATGAATTGGTCACTGTTTATGTACGATAGTAGCCGAGTATTCATATGACTACCCTCTTGCACGTAACAACTTGCTCCGTTTTTTCTTGATCGCATTGAGAGGTTGGTAAAGCAGAGAACCATACTTCTTCACAGATTTGAATCAAAAGAAAAGAATACCATTGTATCGGTGGCGTGGGCGTTGAGAAGGTATCGGTTACTCACAGGTTTCTCACTCATTAGTCATGCGCATCTGTAAGTAGTCATGCCTGTCTGATTATTCATTAATCACAAGGGAGTGAGCAAGGAAGAATGTTTTCTGGAGCAAGAAATTTGGAAAAATTTCAGGGCACGTTACATCACGTTGTGCCCGCACGCTGTTTCAAGTGTTTGAACGTGGTGTCGTGCATGTGTGCCCAACTCACCAAATACCAAATATCAACGAAATGATGTCGAATTCACATAGAATTATATATAATTTATGCATAAACTTTAAAGATCACATATGAATTATATACAATTTTGGAAAATGTTCCACTCGGGTACTTGTGATGAGGCACTTTCCACTTTGCACTGAAAGCTCGATATCAATGATGCTTTAAAAAAGTGACCGTCAATTCAGGTGGAAGATCATTCGCTGTAAGAAATAACAGTAAAACTTCAAGTACCAGCTTATAGTATTTTCAATATTAATTTTTGGTAAACTCACGGCGTGTAGTGGGGTGTTTTCGTTTCCATTGTTTTTCTCCTGATATTTAATTCGTTAGAATGAGGAAGGACTCCACTTACATCTTCATGGAAACAAAGTTTTTTTTTTGTGAATGAGGGAGAACATGATCGATCGCATCCACACGGTTTGTGCCAACGTACCAGGATTATGTATCCAGGCAGAGGGGGGTAACTTCGAGCAATTATTGTAACAGCATCAAGCACCTCACATGTCAGAGGCAAGGGAACTCACAATAATCGAGCACTCCGTAGGGAACAGAGAACTACCACGTCCACGTCGTTGTTCCTGGGTAGCGCTAAGAGCAGTTCATCGAAAACTTCGACGGTCCATACCTTGCACCCCAATGGGCGGAAAGGGGTCATGACCAGTGTTTCGTGAAGGGTTTGGAACCAGCTTTCCCATGCCATGATGAAAAAAAGGGGGTCCCATTTAGAAAAACCATCTTGACCCCTAAATGACCTTCAAAATGACCTCTGAGGGATTTTTCAAGGTCAGCATCATACTTCCCCCTTGGAACCCTAAACTGTTTACCTGGAACATTTTTTTCCATCTCCACTAGTTTCCGAGATATTTGACTGTTACTTCAAATGGACCACCCTGTATATGTATACAGCGGAGAAAATTTTCTCCGAGATTGACTAGTTTTTGAGAAAAAGATAGAAAAAGGACTTGTCCGATTTCAATAAAAATTAAATAGTCTCTTGGGAGGGGTTTGAGGAAGGTACTCTTCCAATTCTAACCAATTTGGTCCACCCGGTCCAGGATTATCTCAAACACAGACAGACAGACAGACAACCCCACTGACTACCAGTCAGTATTCAATGAAATGAAAAACCATCCAACTCCCAATTGGATTACTCAAATATTTTAGAAGATAAGGTTAGAGGGTACGATAGCGGGTGCGATAGGCACTCCGTGCTGGATATACTACGTATAACGATGAGTGCCCAAGTCATTCCATGTCAGTTCATCCAGCCATGATACCTACCACCTCAGACTTCCAGAAATTTTTTCCATCGAATCTTATCACCATTCTATCGACCAATGCAAAACCGTTTTTTTTTTCAATCCCATACTTTTCGAGTTATAAAATAATAAAGTTTCACGAAATTGCGCATCAACGCTTCCCGACAGACCACGCGCCACGTGACCAAACTTCAATAACTTTTGATCCAAATGGTATTTCATGCTCAAAATTATATGAGAGTCTCGTGGGGATATGAAGATTGGGAAAATACACGTTTCATCACTTTGGATTCATTGTGAGGGGGTTCTCAACGCATATTTTATGAACTTTTGACCATCTGGACGGGTAATTTCCGAATTCATATTTCGAGGTGAGGCGCAGCAGCTACAGGGCTGTTTTCTCTCAAATGAAAGCTGAAGATGCCCGCTTTGAGAATATGAAGAGAAAAATCTGGTCTTCTGATCGCCCAAAACGTTCCTCAGAATGCGGGGAACAATTTTGTTACCGTGTCTGTCTGTCTGTCTGTCTGTGCGGCTGTAGCTCCCCCTACGTTTTGTATGCGCATACCTCCCGTTCGGCTTATCCGATCGTTTCGAAATTTTCATCACAGTTGTGGACTAGGGTGATAGTGGTCCTATATAAGTTTCAACCTGATTCATTCAGAAGAATCGGGTGTATCAGAAGAACTGTGACAAAAAATGAACATTTTGCGTACGCGTATATCTTTGCTTTCTATTATCCGAATCTGATCAAACTTCAACCACGTTTTAGTCATGACCCGATAGTGGTCCCATATAAGTTTCATTCAAATCGGTTGAAAACTGTGGGAAATTTTTCTTTGGAATCTGTATTTTTTTTCAAGCATACCTTCCCCATGTCCATATCATCCGAATGTCTTGGAACTCTAGTTATATGATATAAATTTCAGGCACATTGGAATTGGGAGGAGTAAAAAAAAAAGCAAATGTGGTTCCTTTTTGTCTGGCCATTTGTCTATGTGTATGTAACAAATTTGCGAACGTGTATATCTTTTGTTCGTATTATTCGATCGTGATGAAATTTTCACCAGAGTCATGTGCAGTGTTGATTGCGGTTCCATATAAGTTTCAACCTCATCGTTACAGAAGAACGGGAGGGGTGAGGAGGAATTTTCTGAAAAATCGTGATTTTGCAAACGCGTATATCCCCGCTTTCTATTAGCCGATTGTAATCAAACTGACACCACGTTCTGGTGATGATCCTATAGTGGTGTAACGTAGACGCCGACTTTTTCCAAATTTTCCTGCCTAACGTTTACAAGTGCTGTATAGCACAAACACACGCACACGAGATGATTCGCGGCATAAGGCCCAACAATTCAATCGCATAAAATGTTACAAAGTACACATGATGTATCAAGCGTTGGGAGAGTGGCGTACTTATTTACCGATACCCATGCTTCGTAGGTAACGGAAACGAACTGGCTTGGCGCCCCCAAGTACCTTCAAGAGTACCGTTTTTTCCAAGAGATTGGAAAAACCAAGGAACCTCTCCTTACCCTCGTTTATGACCTCCTTATTGGAACGGAGGCGCGTGCTTTATTGCCCCCGCCATGAAGGGCTCATTAAGTATAGACACCTGGGCACTCGTTTATGACCTCTTTACTGGAACGGAGGCGCGTACTTTATTGCCCCAGCCATAAAGGGGTCATCAAGTACAGATATTTGGGCATTTGTGCAAAGAATTGTGTCGCCGGTATTTCGATACAATGCCTCTATTCAATTTGTATCCAAATATCGAAAAAACTGGTAAACAATAAGAGATAATTATTGTTTGCAAGTATTTATAATTGAATATGAAATTCCTCTTTTTAACAAATTTTGAATGGACTCCGTCCTCCAATTACTTCTTCTTTATATATAAATTTGAACCTTCTTACATCATTCATATTAATAAAGAACAAATTGCTTTTGGATCCAAATAGATTTAAAAGCACTGAGGGAAGTTTTTATGGTCTCAACAACTATTTTTACATGACTGTTCAGAGGTTGCATTTTCCATCATGGTAAACAGTTATCACAGCTATGGAGTTAGAGTAAATAGTTGTAAGACGTAGTTACTGCAACTTTTCTCAATGGTAATATAAAACATAGCCAATTTGTGATGGTTGTGGCTCCTGGGAATTGCTCTGGGTGCATTTTTTTGAGATATAGTATGCGTTTCACATGCAATTCGAAAATTATGCTTATTTTTCAATGGATCTCTCACGAGTATCAATAAGATTTCCATGTGGGTCCCATGCGAACTTTTATGTTCTATGCAAATTTGTATGAGATTAATATGAGATTTTATGTGTTTCATGTAATCTTCAAATATACTTCTTGTATATCTCGTGTGAGTTTCATTTAAATTTCGTTATAATTCCATATAACGTTCACATATACATGGATATACATCCTATAACTTTTGTAAAACTTCAGAAATTCTATGTAACCTACACATAATTTCTTATAAAGCTATTAGGAAACATTTTCACCCCCTTGTATATACAAAAAATAATGGAAATATTCATTATCACTAATATTCAACTATCTTTAGACCCTGAAAAACATGAGAATTGGAGTTATCAGAAAATCGGTCTTCTCGAAGCAAATGCAAAACATAGAATGCATTAGTTCACGATTCCTCCAGTAGACGGAGCGCGCAACGGTCTCGAATTTTGAATCGTTCGAAGCCGTTGGTGAGAGGAACCCAAGCCTTCCATTGGCTAGAGCACCTCTGAAACCCTTCCAAACTACCTCCAACCAATCAGCTTCCTTCAGCGAGATCCACATCCTATAAATATCGCGAGTTTTTCGTAATTCGACACACTTCGCTCAGGATTCACTAACTAAAAACATACCTCAACTTTATCCAGCAAATTTTACAAGGATTATATCATACAAGCTCAATACGAAGCAAATTCAACTTAACTCAGGAGAGTTCACTTGTTCATCGGAGAGCTGCTTCATCAAAAACGATTTTTGAAATCGCAACGAAGGCGGTACTGCGGTCCTGAGTTACAGACAACCAGAACCACATAGCGGTTTTGGTAAATCATCACTAACCAAGAACGAGACGAGTAGTTGCGACTCTCGTGGGGAAAAATCAATACCAAAATTAAGTGCTTTAGCACCATTTGGGTGGGTTAAGGGATTCAGTTTCCTTTCTTATATTGCAACAAATATTTATTAAACTTTATAAGACGAAAATTTCTAGATTCACCAACTTCTCTCAATAATTTTCGGATTAGAGAGAAGTATCCAAGATTTTCATATAAGGAATTTTGCACCCTTTTCTTTTGGAATTTCTTTTTTTTTGTATATACTTTGCGAAACTAAAATATTTTCCTTTTCTCTTTTTAGTGGAACGAGGAATTGGAAATGGAATAACCCTTTTGAAAAGTAGAATCAAAGGAGTTAAGAACAGGATAAAACATCACCAAGATGATGTAAGGAAGGGAACCTTACCAAAATCAGGAAGAAAAAAGGAGATTTTCTTAAAGAATCTAATTAAAAGCGAAGAAACTCTAGTGAGATTGACTAGAGAATTAGACTCACTCCAACTTTTATCAGAATCCGTTAAAATCAGAGGAGAAATATTGATTCACAAGGAAGAATAGGATACCCAAGAAAATCCTCCTTGTAGACAGATCTATCGAGAGAAATTCTCATGTAGGAACTGTAAATAAAGAGGAAAATCCTTCACCCAAAACCAACTTTCATAGTTGACTGTAGCATTTGTGCTCGTCACATGAAGGCTCTTTCCTATTCAATTAATTCCTATCTCATCCTGACCCTGATTGCAATGGAGTTAACTGAGGTATCATCTTTCCTCTCCTTCATTCCCTAGAAGAAATCATAGAACTCGATTAAATTCAATTCAATTCCAATTCAATCATTTCAAACTCAATTCACCTCAAATCAATTAAATTCAAATCAATTTGATTCCAATTGAATTCAATTCAATTCCAATTCAATCATTACAAATTCAATTCACTTAAAATCAATCAAATTCAAATTCAATTAAAATCAATTGAAGTCAATTTAATACAATTACAATTGTACTTGAACAATAATACAATTATATACAATGCAATTTCAATTCAATTAAAATAAATACGATTCGAATCAATTCAATTCAATTCGAACTCAATTCAACTTGAACAATAATCAATTCAACTCCAATACAATTAAATACAATGCAAATTCAATTCGAATTGAAATCAATTCAATTCCAATTTAATCATTACAAATTCAATTCACTCCAAATCCATGAGATTCAAATTCAATCAAAATCAATTGAATTCAATTAAATACAGTTACAATTCAACTTGAACAATAATACAATTAAATACAATGCAATTTCAATTCAATTCAAATCAATTCAATTCGCATCAATTCAATTCAATTCAAACTCAATTCAACTTGAACAATAATCAATTCAACTTCAATACAATTAAATACAATCCAAATCCAATTCGAATTGAAATCAATTCAATTCGAATCAATTGAAGTTCAATTCATTCAAGATTGAATTCAATTCAAATCAATTAAATCCAATTAGAATAAATTCAATCCAAATCAATTGAAGTTCAATTCAATCAAAATTAAATTCAATTCAAATCAATTGAATCCAATTGAAATAAATTTTATTCGAATCAATTCAATTCTACTCAGTACAATTCAAATTCAATTCAAAGGAAACTCATCTTATCGAATCATCATTCAAATTACCCTCACTATGAGATTATAGTAGGTTTATTCAAGTTATAAACTATTGAAAACGATTGAATACAATTCAATCCAGTTAAATTCAATTCTACCAAATTCAAAATAACTAATATCCCCATTATATTCATTTTGAAACCATATTTGATATACAATCAAGTCTCATTGAATCTCATTCAATTCCAATTCATCCTCAATCAAATAAAATTGCACTGTTAAAACCTATTCAATCCTTATGAACTCATAAGACTGTTCGTAAACTCTTTTCATAAACCCAAAATTAATCCAAAACACAAAGATACCCTCTAAATTCAATCATATTCCGTATGTTCAATAACTCCAACTCTCATAATTCAAGATTAAATTTACATTCACAATGATAAATATCCTCATGTAAGCTATATACCTAATATTAATGTATTTAATAAATAGGAATAAAATTTCCTTGTTAATATCTTAAATAGTGAAGCAATTTTCATTTAACAACATTCTTCCCCGGTCCTTGATAGGTTATTCCTACTAAAGCGGGGTATCAAAGGGTCTATCGGACTTCAATTCGATAGGTCCTTCAACACTCCCCCGTGATAGAAAACCTCTAAAGAGTTTTGACGTAACAGTGACCCCATATGGGTTTCATTTTAATCGATTGAAAACTGTGGGAAATTTTTGTTTCACGATTCACATTATTTGACAATATTTTGGAAGCATGCCTTCCCCATGTCGGTATCATCCAAATGCCATGAAACTTGTAGTATAATCAGTTTACGGGGGGTTAGTTGTATGGTGTGTATTTTAAACTAATCGGAATTGAAGGAAGAAAGTGGTAAGCACTGAGCTTCGAAATAAAATTTGGAAATTTCCTAAACATCGTTAATATGCGGATAACTTCCGTTTCTATCATCCAATTGTCATGAAATTTCCACCACAGCTCCGTGCAGTATTGATCGCAGTCCTATATAGATTTCAACCTGATTCTCTAGGAAAAACGGGAGAGAGAAAGAAAACATGAATTTTTTTTCAACACAAACGAGGGAGCCATGTGCCGATTGGCAGAGTTTTTTTTACTATGAAGAACAATTTTTCATTCAAATTAGTACTTTGTGTACCCATCTTCCATAGCCAACATAGCTTTAATGTGACGAGGCATGCTTTTTATACACTTCTTAATCATTTTTTTTTATTTATAAGTTAGGTTGTTAAGTGTCATTGAGTAATTAAATCATTCTGTTTCTCTTTATAAATGCCCACTGGTTCAGTGAGTGGTGCTTCGTCTAAATGCTGTACGGTTAATGATTGTTCTATGAAAAATGTTGTACCGTCCCGATTTTCATAATTATTATGGAAATATTATTGACCAAAGAGAAACATTTTCTTGACAAGAAGAGTTTCAACATAATTATTATGAAAATCGGGACGGTACAACATTTTTCATAAAACAATCATTAACCGTACAGCATTTAGACGAAGCACCACTCACTGAACCAGTGGGCATTTCTAAAGAGAAACAGAATGATTTAAATCATCTTATGAAATATCTCTCTCCAAAGGGAAAAGAATTTTTCGATGCATTAATAGCGAAAGTTGGGAAAAAGGTGTAAAAATAATCGATTTGTGAAAGGCACAACATTACAAAGTTAATTGCAAACGTATTAGGAAAATGTATTATAAAATGTATTGTTTAAAAAACAATACACGTGTTGTTTGTTTGTTGTATAATGTGTTGTTTAAAAAATTTGATACTTCATGTAATACAGGCCATGTGAATTCCCCGAAGACAACAGCGTATAAAGAATTCATAAAAGTTGATAATAAATTACCAATTTTTTAATCCGAAGTGAAAACCCTGTTTTCCATGCTTTGCATTGAAAAAGTGTCAGGGGAAGTATGAGTTACAAAAAACTTCCAGCGACAAAGTTGTTCACTAGTATATGGACAAACTTTGTGGAAAGTTTCAGATCGATTGGAATCTTAGTTCGCGAAATACAGCGGCTTATTTATTAGAGATTCATCAAGATACATCGAAAAATGACCGAGTTTGAACGAGTTTAATATTGGAAAACATTGATTTGTGGTGCGAAAGAATAGATAGTTTCTATTTTTTTTCTCGAAAACTACTGATCCTAGAAAAAAATCGTAAACGTGGACTCATATTCATTTTTCAAGCCCTATTGTCCAGTATTTATGGATTTTCGAAATTCCGAATTTTTTTTTCGACCCTTGACGTCATGGCTTGGACAATACTTGTGCCGCTCCTCGAGCACCTACGTGGTTATTGCATGGGGACCCTCAATTGGCTTATTCGATCAGATGGTTGATATGATCAAGAAGTTCGGAGAAACTGTTTTTCTCTGTGATCAAGTCATATACGTTCATGTCATATATACAGGGTGTCCCATTTTAATCTGTCACCTAGAATATCTCGAGAACGAATAGATTCAGAAGAAAATGTTCCGGGAAAAAAATGTAAGAATCTGAGGGGGACATCCGATGGTGAACTTGGCTTTGACCTCAGATCCAACTCTCAAGGTCATTCTGAGGTCAACTCATGTTTTTTAAATGGAATCCCTTGTTTTTCACTACCGGTTTAGGTTCTACGCTGGAAACCAAGGAACTTTTGTCTCATACGTTTTTTCGAAATCCCCATAGATGGCGCTCTAATTGATGAGAAAATGAGAATTCTCAAACCCTCGGATTGTATTCTGTCGAACATAATGCTCCCCGAGTCGAAATTTTGCCCCTACTTTGCTGCTAATAATGCTGTTTCCAGTAGAGGGATCAGATAGTAAAGTAGGAGCAGTTTCAATGAGATATTTTCTCCTACTTTGCCCCTACTAGTGGTAGATATTTCCTATTTCACCACTTGTAGGAGCAAAGTAGGTGCAAGATTTATCCTCTACTTTGACCCTACCACTCCTACACGGAGAATACTGCCGCCCGAAAAGATTACTTTTTTTTATTTTTTCAGTGAACCAGTAACAGCAAGATTTATAAAATGCATTTTTTCCATGAGAATACAAAAGATCACGGGTGCTGTAGAAAACGTAATGGTTAGGATTCAGATTTTAAACCCGAAATTTTTCTACAGTATTCGTGAGCTTCCGTATTTTCATATAAAAATCCATTTTACAAACCTCTGTTTCTGGTTTACTAAAAAAATTTTCAAAAAGTCATATTTTCCAGCGGCATTGTTTCCGTGTATTCAGTCGATTGCAATCTCTGAAGAAACGATTAGTTCATAGTGGAAATAGATATTTTTGCATATGAGAGAAGGCTTATTCAAATTAATTCAACGATAATATATTGATAATCATTTTCTCCGTCATATTCAAATATGTACATCTACACCATGAATTTATTTCATATTAAATATAAAAAAGTTTTCTTACCACTTGTATTTATATGCATTTTGATAATCAAGCTTACGTGACAGTGCCAGTCAATAAAAAAGAACTTGAGTAATTTGATGAGTTTGTTTTTAATTTCCTCTTACCCAAGTAGAAATCTGACAAGGCATTGTCTAGTCAATATGACCCTGGTGAAAATAAAGCGTGCATTTGGAGCGTCACATAGGAGTGTTATTACCGTCACATGAGAGTGTATTGAGAGTCAATTGGCGCAGTTGAGCGTGGATCGAGCGTGAAGAAAAGCGTTCATGCACGCTGTACTCACGCTTATATTGAAGTAAGCGTGCATTGAACGTATATTGGCCAGAATCACGTTATTGGTACGCTGTTTGAACTTTATGTGCACGCCGTTGTTTCGCCAGGGGAAGCCCCTGTAGGGATTTCATAGGGAACTTCTAGTTGAGATAAACTAGCAAGTTACTCACCGGTTACTTACAATAGGTTCGTTCGTTCTACGTGCTCTGAGTTGCTCCAACTTGTACCAAACCAATCATTTCGTTGCTTAAACTGGAAGTAGCGAATCCAAAATACTTGGAGCGAGTTGGGGTAACTTGGGACATCGGTAAACGAACTTAGCTAATATATATTAGACAAGTGAAACTCTCAAAAAACTATGGAGGATTTTTTATAAGTATATCTAGACTGTTACTACACTTGTAAGCCTCGTCAGAAATCATTGAGGGCCTTTCAAGATTTATTTGTCAGAAGATGGCAGTGTAATCTATGAGCCTGTGTGAAAATTGCAGTTCGGTTGACAGATGTGAGGTTAAATTTATGCGATCAAAAAATGGATGAATTATTTTTGTGAAATGTGTGGTGGTTATTTCTTGAATAATGTGTATCAAAAAATCTGTTAGTAAGTGCAAAATGAATTAGTAAATCAGTCATAGCTGTTGTAGCATGTCAAAAAATCGTAATTTGCTGATGTGGTGAAAATGAATTCTATTCAAATACACGACAATATCAACAACAACAATATCAATATCAATCAATATCAATATTGATTTACATCAATATTCCTCGGAAAAAAAACTCACATTAAATTTCTCAAAACTCACATTCCTCAAAAAACTCACATTAATTTTGTAATAATATGAGTCACGAAGAACTCATTTGATCAAAAATATTTCAAGCGAATGTTTAGAATGAATTTCAAGAAGCTTGAATTATTTACTTGAAGCGCGTTGGATGATTTTACTCTTCAAATTGAAGAGTATTCTTGAAGTTGAAATTTTCAAATTTGAGGAAAAAGCCTTATGTTCTGAGTTGAATTTGTTGTTAGGGTGATGATAAACTTGTAGGAAGAGTTTGAAAGTTGGGTGGGATCTATATTGATCAGGAAAATCCAAATCGTGTGGCAAAAGTTAGAAAATCTGTCCACTTAGCTCACGGCACATGGATATTCTGTCAGCTTTTCTTCACTAAACGAAATCTAGGCAGGAGAAATGTATCAAAATTTAGTAAAATCAAGTTGGTACAGAGTAAGAGAGGACAGATATATTCATTGAATTTTATTGGTTATTATAAAAATGTTGATAAATAAGGAAAGGCTATAGAAGATCCAATGTGTCGTCTTTTAATATTTTTGTTCCAATAATGTTGTATCATGTTCCTCCAAATAAATGTTATTATATTTATGAAACAGGTTCAATACACATGTTTCCTCAACCTACTAGTGAAAAGATACAAAAATGCACACAATACAAAATCATTGGAACAAAAATATTGAGAGACGATAAATTGAGTCATACATAGCCTTTACTTATTTATCAACATTTTTATAATAACCAATAAAATTCAATGAATATATCTGTCCTCTCTTACTCTGTACCAACTTGATTTTACTAAATTTTGATACATTCCTCCTGCCTAGATTTCGTTTAGTGAAGAAAAGCTGATAGATTACCCACGTGCCGTAAGCTAAGTTGACAGATTTTCTAACTTTTGCCACACGATTTGGACTTTCCTGATCAATGTAGATTCCACCTGACTTTCAAACTCTCCCCATAAGTTTATCATCACCCTAACAACGAATTCAACTCAGAAAATAAGGCTTTTTCCTCAAATTTGAAAATTTCAACATGAAGAGTACTCTTCAATTTGAAAAGTAAAACCATCCGTCGAGCTGCAAGTGAATAATCCAAGTTTTTTGCAATTCATTTTGAACATTCTCTTGACATATTTTTGATCAAATGAGTTCTTCATGACTCATATTTATTACAAAATTAATATGATCTCTGAGTTTTTGCCTAGAAGTAGTGATGTAAGTATTTGGGGAAAATTCATTTTCACTGCGTCAACAAATTACGATTTTTTGACATGTTACAACAGCTATGACTGATTTACTAATTCATTTTGCACGTACTAACAGATTTTTTGATACACATTATTCAAGAAATAACCACCACACATTTCACAAAAATAATTCATCCATTTTTTGATCACATAAATTTAACCTCACATCTGTCAACCGAACTGCAATTTTCACACAGGCTCATAGATTATTATATTCAACCGACGGATGATTGAATCGGATAAACACGTCACTTTAATTGATCTTTTCTATTGCATCGCGTAGGTACCGGTTTAGCTTAGATCGTTAGGGCGTTAGGATAGTAAATCGCGCAACATTAGGTAGGAATTGGTTTAGGTAGGTTCGATTCTGTCCGAGGTTTCCAATATTCTCTCCATCGCATTGAGCACGAAGTGAACGTTGGTGGTAATCTGCAAGTGTCTCCTCTGAAACATGATTTTTGCTCAGAATTCAATTTTTTATTTTCAAAAACATTTTGGGCCAAAGCATGCATATTTTACTGGATAATCATTGTTAATGTATTATAACTTCATTATAACTTCACAATTTTTTTGGCATATAATTGCTGTCAAAAACTTGTTGGTAATTGCTAGTATTTAGAGAGTAACTAAATAGTAACTGACCAGTATCTTGTGAATTCCACTAGCAAGTGCCTCATAACACACAGCGTTACATTACGAATAAGTACCTGGTGAGTTTTCCTCAAAAGGCCCTCGTCAGGAGTATAGAAAAACTCACGAGGCACTAGCCATTGACTAGGCGTAATTTCTACTTGGGTATAATTCAAGTCGGGTATTCTATTCTTTATACACCTACATAAAACATTCAGTTGAAAACAAATCTGATGGATATTCATTTGGGTAAAGACAAATTTGATTTGATTCTAAAAAACAAAATTTTTTTTGATTCTATAAAATAAATATTTATTTTAATGAAATGAATGTTTAATTTGAATCAAGTAATAATTATTAGATTCGTATGTGAATAAGAATCTATTTGTTTGATGGATATAATTTTGATTTAATTGAAAAAATGCGCTTTATGTGATATTATTATTATTCGAAAAATCCAACATGTAGGAGCATTAGGTTCTATGTAGGAGCAGTAGATTGTGGAGTAGAAAAATAGAATCAAAAAATATTCGAAGCGGAGAAGTAGGACCAAGTAGTTTCTATAGCGTGAAAATAGGGGCAATTTTACTGATTGGATCGACAAAGCAGGGGCAAAATTTCGACTCGGGTCAACTCTTAAGTATTTCTCATCTCCCGGAAATTGCCGTCGGTTGTGTTTTGTTTTGGTTTTGTTCTTGGAAATTGTTATTGTTTTGATTCACGTATGAATACCTTAGAAATTTAGCATTCCCAAACTGCTCAGTTCTCTGTTATCATTTGGAGGAAACAGATTTCTAAATATCATGTCTGATGACGCGCCAAACGATATTGTTGACGTTTTGTTGTGTCTTGGTGAAGCGCGGGGAAATTATGTTGAAGCTGTGAGAACGTTTCAACGTCGTTTTCCGGATCGGAGGTGTCCAAATCGCATTACGATCCGATTTCTTGAACAACGTGCTCGTCAAGGTCTCCTCAAACGACAGAGGAACAAGAAAGTTTATGCGGATGACAATGATCCTGATGTGAGATCGCTGGCTGTGCTGGCATTAATTCATATTAATCCCCATATCAGTCTTCGGGATATTGAGAAAATGACCAAGATTCCTCGATCCACAGCTCACCGTATCCTGAAATCGTTGGATTATCATCCGTACCATATCACTTTGGTGCAATCTCTAACAGCTGAGGATTTCATAACAAGATTGAACTTCTGCACGTGGGCCCAACGGAGAATTGAAGAAGATCCCACTTTCTCTTATCACGTTATGTTCTCTGATGAGGCAATATTTCACAATGTTGGAATTCTCAATAGGCACAATTGCCATTATTGGAGTGCTCAGAATGGTTACTGGGTCCGTACAATTAATCATCAACACCGTTGGAGTGTGGACGTTTGGTGCGGAATTGTACATTCCAGGATCATAGGGCCGTATTTTTTTTAAGGAAACCTGACTGGCGCGGAGTATCTTCGTTTTTTGCATTTTGGACTCCCTGCTCTTATGGAGGACGTAAGTCTTGACGTGAGATCAAGGATGTGGTTCCAACAGGATGGAGCACCTCCTCATTACATGCGAATTGTTCGAAAATTTCTGGACGAGAAGTTTCCCAGAAGGTGGATTGGCCGTGGAGGACCTGTGCGATGGCCACCTAGGTCGCCAGATCTGACGTCGCCTGATTTTTTCTTGCGGGGTTACATAAAAAATGTTGTATTCCGTGAACCTCCAACAACACGCGATGACATCAAAGATCGAATAAGAAGAGCATGCGCAGCAATAACACCTGCTACGTAGCAAGCAACTGTTGAAAACGTTCATAAAAGAATTGCGCTTTGTCAAAGGCAAAACGGCGCTCATTTTGAACAGCTTTTGAATGCCTAATGCGTCCCCGAAGATACACCTCCAGTTCAGACAATCGGCCCTTCTCAGGGCCACAATGATGTGTAAAGGCCGATCGCGCAACCTCCTCGTGGTGCACATTGGATAACGCTGATGCTGACGGCAATTTCCGGGAGATGAGAAACACTCAAGAGTTGAGCATTATGTTAGACAGAATACAATCCGAGGGTGTGAGAATTCTCATTTTCTCATCAATTAGAGCGCTATATATGGGGATTTCGAAAAAACGTTTGAGACAAAAGTTCCTTGGTTTTTAGCGTAGAATCTAAACCGGTAGTAAAAAATAGGGGATTCCATTTAAAGAACATGAGTTGACCTCAAAATGACCTTGAAAGTGGGATCTGAGGTCAAAGCCAAGTTCACCATCGGATGTCCCCCTCAGATTCTTACATTTTTTTCCCGGAACATTTTCTTCTGAATCTATCCATTTTCAAGATATTCTAAATGACAGATTACAATGGGACACCCTGTATATGTTCGATGCCGGAACCTGAAAGAAATATTCATTAGGACGGAACATTACTTACTATAGGTTTACGGTGAATAAGTTCTTTATATGCTAACTGTACTGCAGGAAAATAGCTTGTGAGAAAGTATTGCCACCTTCTGAGAAGTAAACGCAATTTGTCGGAGTAAATTCAATACATTTTCATTTTAGAAACATATTTCTTTGTTTCAATGAATTCATAAATTCGATCGATCTATCCATTTTATGGACTCAATGAAACCTTTATTTGCAAAAAGCACTGGAATTTTGCAGAATGTATAAAATTTTGACCTCATCAAACGTAGTATTGACGAGAATAATCAGGTTGGCAAGTTATTGACTAGAATCATTCTTCAATCATAAATGAAAATTCCTAATGAGGTAATTTTTTAGATGTTGCTGAAGCTTAGATCATTCATTGAAACTAATCACCCATCGAATAAGATAATATTCAACTATTGAAGCCCAAAAATCTTGCAGTACATCATTTAAACGATGTTCCCAGTGGCAAAGAGTTGATTCGAGAAGATACGTAACGATGATTTATCAGATTTCGTGAGTTAATTTTCGTTTTGTTTCTATAAACGATTCAAACTTCGAGAACACATTCATTAGCATGAATAAAATAGCTTCATCCGATTTGAATACCCAAATCATGGGTTATAATACTTCATTTTATTGATTTCAAAACTACCCAAACTATCATCCCGTACAGCACGCGGACATTTCTCCGTCGCCTCCACGTCGCTTCTCCGTTCTTTCCACCTTGTATCCACGTCTCCCTTTCTTCCACCTCGCCTCCACGGAGATGCGACGTGGAGATCGGTGGATGTGCCGTGTGGGATTGTTCATATGAAATCTGTTCTATGAAATAGATTTCATCCAAAGAAATTGCTCTGAAGTTTGAATTGAAAGAGTATCTCATTGTGATCATGAATTCAGTTTTCTGTTGAAAAAATAGAACTCTCGGAATTAAAATTCACAACTATTAAGTATATGATTTTATTTTATTATCTTAACAAAACCACTTGTATTGGAATGAATGAGATTATTATACTCTCAACTGTACTGGTTTATGAATAACAGTATTTTTGGTCCTATAACTTCATGTTCTTCAATATAATAATTATGTTATTAACCTGATCTCGCATTGTTTTTCTCATGATGGAAGAAGTTCATCATTTGTAAGCCATGTCTATTCATTTTATGAAATATATTTTCACTTGGAGTCAATAATTATTCTGGTGAAGAAATAAATTATCGTGTCAAATACTTGATTGTTAAGAATTTCAAATAGTAAGTATAATCAACCTCGATTGCCATACGAAACTTTACGTTATAAAATTGAAGTTGTATTTCATTGATTTTCACTTTGGAATTCATCAAATGAGTTATAAATCAATTTCATTAATGCAAAAAAATTTTTTTCCCAGTGTGACTCAACTAAATAACTATTTCCATTAATAAAATATTTCATAGCATATTAAATATTTGTTTGATCGAACACAGTTGGAAATTTTGTGTCAAAATCAACACATTTCACATGTCCCAAACGGTCCACACATATTTTTGTGTCGATATCACATAATGCGTTTGTGTCAGCTAGTCACTCAAGCTTGATGTAAATAATATAACACAAAAGGATGTTGATAAAATTTTGATTGGAATTTCCGATCGTGTAAATTCAATACATAAAGACTGTCAAATGAAATCCAAAATAAGTAATGAAACCAACAGTTCACAAGTGTAATTTATGCATTTTTTTTACATCAATCGAATGTGAAAATCACACTTTTTTCGTGTTGAAACAATGCATAAGAATAAATTGAAAAAAACAGCACTTCAATGAGCATTGAACTTGGATCGTCGGGACCGAATGTCGAAGCTGTATCACTCAAGCCACTGCCGGTCCTTTGGTTAAGTGTACTTTCTTTGCGTATATCAACTCGCACTCTATCTTCAAATTTACATATTTAGAAAACGAATTCCCATTAGAATGAAAGCTAAAATCAAAATGAATAAATAGTTCTTCCGACGACTACTGAAGTTACACGTACATAGAAGTTTCATAAACAAATAGCTCTCACCACTGGCGATCTCCCCTTGGTAGTTGAGAATAACACAATTTTTATGTTCAATCTTGAGTTGAATAAAATTTGTGTCATTTTGACACTTTTTTTCACTTGTTTGAATGATTTCACATTATGAATCAGTTGAGACCTGATTACACAAGGACTGTCTGTAGAAGTTACACGTGTTTGTGTTGAATATTTAACAGAAAATTCATGACACACGGATTTTTTAACACATTTACACAAAATTTTCAACTGTGAATAAATATTCAATCGAGCCAAGAGAAATTCTTTCTCTCAGTGTACAAACTTCCTGTAAAATCAAAATACTTCAAGTGGTTTGAAATGAAAGCTGCAAATTTGCAGTGTGAAAATAAACATCGCACATTCATAACATTTTTTGATTCAACGCAACCGCAACGGTCCACGACCATTCTTCCAAATCCGACTATTTCATATTTTAAGAAAAATTGATCGCAGTTGTTTTCATTCAATGAAGTAAAGTAAGTGAATAAACGTGCAGTCTGCACATTGCACAAGCAAATTCGATTCATCTACATAAATATTCAAATAGTTATTCGGAAAAGTATCAGGTGGTCGGAAAGTTGGGATGCTTGGTCGGGAACCGGAGCCTTTGCGTCATCCACTTCAGTGAAGAAAATGAATAGGATGAATTCTCATAATAACAAGAGTTATATGACACACGCCAATAATTTGAATTCAATACATTATATATATATATATATATATCTCACAGCCCCGTGGGCCATCTCAATCAACTGTCGGAGATGAAAAAAGAAAAAAAAACATACATCAAAACGAAAAAGAAACGCGTGATTCTCAGAATCGCGCGACACATTTTTTTTCTCGGAACCGAAATCGGGGGTTGGGGAAGGAGGGCGTCAGCGTGGGAAAAAAAATCACACATGTAAACCACATAATTCTCGGAATAACAATCATGAAAAAAGAAAGATGTTTCTCTCCTTCTTTTCTCTTCTTTTATTCTCGGAATCGAACAAAAAAAAAATTTTTTTTCCCTCGGAACCGAAATCGGTGGTTTGGGGAAGAGGGAAAAAATCACACATGTAAACCGCATGATTCTCGGAATAACAATCATAAAAAAAAATGTTCCTCCCCTTCTCTTCTCTTCTTTTATTCTCGGAATCGAACAAAAAAAACAATCCACCAATGGGAGGAGCGGAAAAAAAAATCCGCGTGGATTTTTCCGAGGTTCGTGACTCCGCTAAAATCCGGTCGGGGAGGTTTGTGACCCCGCTAAAAATTTGGTGGTGGGAGGTCGGTAATGTCGGTAAGTAGGGATCTTGGAGTAGAACTCCCCTTGCCTACCTACTTATCATTATATGTGCAATGTTCCAATTGGAAGATTCTCAGAACATTTTTAACGAGATCTTGTATCTGCAGTATCTATAGGATCTTGTATAAATATCGCACACAGAATGTTCTGAGCGAGACATTGTGATATTCTAGAAATATTACTGAGACATTGGGTGCTGTGTGGGTTGCTCCGCGCCATGTTCATATATCCATAATAATCGAAGAAAAAATTTCGTTTTACAGTCGGATTGTCTCCTGTTGTGTTTTTCCTGATTTTTGACCTCAAAAGATTGTGAAAATTGATATACAATAAAAGAAAATTCAATTTTTCAAAAAAACAAAGGAAGAATATTATTCATGATTTTTTTTCAGATTCGTTTTATCATTTCCCATTTCTCGAGATGATCATTCCTTTTTCCATTCATCCAGAAGTATGTCAGATTTTTGGCAGCCCCTAATAAATATACCCAGGGTTGTAAAATGCTCTTGTTCATGACCCCCACGGCAAAATCGTAACTTCGATAGACTGTACTGGTGCTACATTTTTTTTCAGTTGAGCTGACAATGCACGTCTCAGAGTGAGTATTGATGACTATTACGTGAAAAACAGTTCGTTCCATTCATCACTCTTTTACACAAATCTTTTTTACACAAAGAATTAAGAAATTTCCGATTTTTTGACAAAATCGCAGGGCACGACTTCTGAAAAAATATTGTTTCCATGAGAATGTAAGTAGGTTCTTTCTTTATTCGAATGCAGGAAATATCAGGAGAAGAACGACGGGAGACGAAAAAAAAATCTTATGAAACACCCAAACGTGTATTCGTCAAAGATGCCAACTGCTTCTTTTTGTTCGAAACAACTGTCATTTTTCTAAATATCAATAATTTGATCTTTTACGGAGACAAGAGCAGGGTATTTTTTGTTGTGACAGCAAAACTATTTGCTATCACAATTTTATTTACTTAGCTATGAAAGCAATTTTTGTAGCTATGACAGCAAAATATGTCGATTTCCCCAGCTAAATTTCTTTGTTACACGGAAAAAAAGGAATAGTTGCAGCGACTACTTCAATAGACGATTTCCGACCATCTACTTGAGTAGTTCATGCAGCTACTTAGTAGTAAGGACAATCAACACGTTAGCTGCCTCAACTAACTCAAAATACCTCAGGTATTTACATTAGTTAGTGCAACTATCAAGTAAGTTGAGGCAGCTATCGTGTTACTTGTTCTGACTACTAAGTAACTGCAGCAACTACTTAAGTAGATCGTTCGAAATCGACTATTCAAATAGTTGTTGCAACTATTTATTTTTTCCGTGTATTCTATACAAGGTGTAAAATAATTCGCGAATCGGATTCCACAGGTGTATTCTGGAGGGGAAATGCAATAATTTCTCGTTTAAAAAATTCTTTTGGAGACTTAGTTTTTGAGATATGAGCAGTTTTAGATCTTTTTCTCAAATCCTAATCATTCCAAAGCATTGTGTTCCACATACTTGAGCTTGACACCATTCACTCACTTGGAAAGCGGGGGGATCTCTGGAAAAAAATTGAACTATTCTATCATCGTTTCTTCCGACGCTATAGCAATTTGAAATTTTTCAACTTCCAGCTAATCAGAATTCAGCAACTTTAACTTATTATAGCTCCAAAACGAACAATAATAGAATAGTTCAATTTTTTTCCAGACATTCGCGTTTCCCAATTCAGCGAATGGTGTCAAGCTCACGTGTATAGCACATCGTGCTTTGGAATGATTTGGGGTTCAAGGAAGATCTAAAAATGCTTTCATTCCAAAAACTAAGCATCCAAAAGAATTTTCCAAACGCGAAATCATTGCATTTTGGCAGCAGAATACACGTGTGAAATTCGGTCCGCGAATTATTTTACACCCTGCATACATCACTGAAAATTTTCCTGTTTCAGCAAGAAATTCGATCCTATGACTGAATAACTAGCGGACGTAGCAAATAATTTGATATATTAGCAAAAATTCGCTGGTCCAGCCAAAAATGAGATGGTTAAATCACACTTTGCTGTCTCAGCGAATTTTGTGTTTTCTGTGTCTCGTGTAGAAATTTCTTGTTGAATTTTTGATTACCGTAAAACATTGAGAATAGGATCATTGAAGAATGAAATCAACAACGGAAAAGAAGTTGCATAAAGTCAACTAATTATGTGATAAGTAGCAGTAGTAAATGTTTAACCCATTAACGCCCAAAGGATGGAATTTCAGCATCTGAGTTCGAGCTGTTTCGAATAGAAATTCATACTGGGTGTTCGATCAGGACCAGATCTGGAAAGTCTTATCTCAAATCAGACCCTGATATGGAATGTAACGCACCGTTATATCAGAGCCCGATGTATGATAGGGCATGCCAAATTACAAATCTAGCAGGGCTAGATCTGACTAACCCCAATCAGATGTGCCAAATCATGGCCTCACCAGGACCAGATCGAGTGTGCCAGAATAAGGTGATACCTATCACTGCCCGATCGGGCCCATAATGAACATGAGGCTGACCGTACAATTTTTCTACTCGGGGTCCCTGTGTAATGCATTTGGGCAAAAAAATTCGGGAATCACTGTCCCCTATGTTTTTGAGGGTGCTCTTTCCTGTGATGATGGTTCAATGTCCCTCGAAAAAAGTTTAGCCATAAGAAAAATAAAAATAACCAAAAATGGAATTTTTGGATAAAATTTTTTTTTCGTTCCTCATGTTTTTACATGACAAAAAGTTATGTAAAATGCGTCTTCGATATCTAAAGTTAAATTTGATGAGGTCGCTGGAATCTGAAAGATTTTTTACGAACCAAAATGGCAGCTGAATTGAAAAATTCTTTTTCATAACTTGGCAAACTTTTTTCTCCAAAACTAATCAAAAATTTGTATTCCGGAAAGTATGGATTGAAATGAAGAATTGCTAAAACCAAAGATGTCTTAGAATTAGTAAAAGAACATTTTCAAATTTTTCCAGATTTTTTTATGACGTTTTGCGAAATTTAAATTTCACGATTTTTCGGAAAAGTAATTCAGGTAATCAGAAAATTTGTTGACAATCAATTTACATCCGAATGGAATTCCAGTTCCGAAAATTTACATTATTGTGTAATATGGAATAGCAAAAGTTTTAGATTCAGTTTTGTGTGAATGAAATATGAATTCAATTATCAAGAATTAAAAATTTCATTCACAAACATGCTTAAAAAATAAATTAAATCTAAGGTAATTTCTCACAGTCTGATCTGTAGTTTTTCTCTAGCTTAAGAGCACCAGGGAAAATTTTCGTGAATTTATGAATAAAAATAGTGATTCCCTGATTGGTTAAGCCCACTTTCTCGATTTCAATTCGAACTTTTATTATGATATATGATTTATATATGATATTCTGAAGTAGAGCTCTTTCTCGGTATTCAAAATCAAAATTAATCGACATGGAAGAAGAACTGAATTGGGGCGAATTTTTGGCTGGAAAATTTTTACCAAGGTATGCCATTGAATTTATTTCAAATTTGAATGTCATGGAATTTTTGTTTTGATTTGTAATGTTTTTTTTTGTTTTATAATTTATATGTTAAATATGCCTAACGAAAATCCTTTATGTATGGCCCATATATGGAACATACTTGACCACAAAGATACATATATCACCCCTATATTAATATAATTAATGTAAGATTCTCACATCAATCATATTCGGTTTTCATGTGAAATATTTTCCTCATGTATAGATTAAATATTCATGTATGGAACATATAAAATTCATATATGATTTTCACCAAAAGAAACAGTTAATATGTTCGAAGAATATTAGCTTAGCAGTAAGGAAGAAATTTTTTAAGAGTTACGTTTGGAGCACAGCATTATATGGTTGCGAAACTTGGGCAATTGGAAAAACCGACCAACGAAGACTCGAAGCTTTTGAAATGCAGTCCTACAGAAGGATGCTTAGAATATAGTGGATAGAGAAAGTAAGAAATGAAGAAGTACTTGAGAAGGTAAATGAAGAAAGAAGTCTCTTGAGACAGGTCGTGAAAAGAGGAAGTAATCTGATAGGACACACATTAAGGCATGATAGCTTATTGAAAACAATATTGGAATGAAAAATGAATGGTAAAACTCGAAGAGGTAGACCTAGATTAAGTTATATGAAGCAAATTATACAAGATAAAGGTTGTCGTAGATATGCAGAAATTAAGCGGTTAGCGGATAATAGACAGGGTTGGAGGATTTCATCAAACCAGTCATAGGACTGATTACTTCATGATGATGATGTGTAGGGGTGTGCGGTACCCGAGTCATCGGGTTTTTATCGGGTCGTGTCGGGTCGGGTTTTTCAATTACCCGAGTTTTTCGGGTACCCGATTACATTCGGGTAATTCAAATATACCAAACGTTTTCCTCAGCAGGAAATATTGTGGTAGCAACTCGATGAAGATTGCTGACAAAACATGTGGAAGAGTTGTGCTTCCTCTATTCAAATTTAAAAATATGAAAAAAGAATGATATTTATAAGAAGAATATTTATTTCCATTGATGTTCAAGATTCTATATTGTGGTTACTAAATACGAAAATAGATAATATATTATTTATGAGATATAAATGTGATTATATTTTTTAATTGAATTAAAAAATAAATATAAACATTCCATGAAGCAATTTGGAGATTTCCTAATGCGCTGCATAATCAATTACATGGAGTAACAACCCTAATAGACTTGAAGTGAATATGGCATTCTTCATATTAGAATTGAATCCATATGAAATCCTCTTATTCCTACAATCGCTCAAGACAATTCGTCCTCAAAATATCAACGGCAATGGCAACTTCGAATAGAAGCTGAAAATATTAAATTCAAGCGATTTTATTATATTCGGGTACCCGACCCGACCCGACCCGACCCGATAAAAAGTGCTACCCGCACACCCCTAATGATATGATTTTCGTATGAATGATATATAGATTATATACAGTTTACATGTGCCCAATATACATCTCATCTTCCCTAGGGATATCCAATCAGTGGAGATGTGCGATCTTGACACAATCGATTCTTTTCTATAAAAAAAACTTATCAAGTTTTTTTTTATTTTTGTATAATTTCGATCAAAATTCGATAAAAATTCTATAAGAAACAATTGATTCCTTCAAGATCGTCCATCACTTCCAATCAGGAATAAAATCAGAGAAATCATCTTATTTGGGAAAAAATTTTGACAATTCTCCCCGACAATTGTTAATTCAGGAAAAAAACAGAATATTTTTATAAAAAACAAAGTCAGAAAATGAATGGAATAGGAATGAATCAAAAATAAGTTGACTTTAATTTGATATAAAGATTAATATCATACAAACCTAATTATACACTCACACCTGCTTGTGAAGGTTATCTGATTTGACCTTCCTCTTGAACATCAATGCTCTATAAAATTATAATGTTTAATCGATTGTACCTTCATTCTGGATCGGAATACGATCGTGATATCAAGAGTTGTTCAATTCATGCGGAAGAGGGATGTGATGCATAATTAAACATAGATGTCTTTTTATGTCGGAAGATTTGAGTTTTCTGTGCATAAATGTTTGGATTATGTTTTTTGTTAACATGGTTTGTTAGACAATAAATCAAGATCTAAACAAAAAAAAAACTGGTCCAACTTTTTTACCTTTCCAGATTCTATTTATTATAGTAGACATCGCTACCTTTCCTACCTCATTAGGTCATTAGTAACTAACGATAATATCGTACCACTCAGATCTTATAAAAAAAATTGTATACAGAAAGGATGAACAGTTTTTGCCGCCAGATCCCTTCAATCCCTTCGCATCCAAGCCTTTATCACTCGATTCTTCGGAAGAACATCCAAAATGCGTAGACAAAATTCCGTCTTTCAAAAGATCTCATCCACCTATGCAATAAGACAATCATACGAAATCCAATGCGTAGGACTAGAACAAAAAAAATAAATATCCTGTAATTGTATAGTTTATTTATTATAATGTTGCCACCGACGAGACACATTACACTCGCATTGCATTACGCGAATTCGAAGTGGATGCACGAAATCGGCAGATACAACGTGGATTAATGGTATCAATAATTCTTTGTTGCCTCCACATCGATCCACCTTGTACTCCCCGATCTTTCCATCACAATGACGCGATGGCGGTGCTGTTACGGTTGGAATCCACAGGAAAGAAAAAGGATTTGTGGATTCAAACTGAAACAACTCTTTATTTACTACAAACAAAAATTTTCCTCAGTGCAAATAAATGTGTTATTTTAAAAGAGTGAAATAAACATCTTATTCCTTCTCGGTCCTTTGTTATTCCACTAAATGCTGAGTTAACAGAGAAACGTAGTGAAATGCGGAGATCAGTATGATGAGGCTTCAAACTCTCAAGAAATCATCCGAAATAAATGAGTTCTTAATTACGTGTTTGAATAGATTCTTTGTTCCTTAGCGTATGGAAAGAAACCAACTTGAATCCAAGCTACTTATAGTGCTTTTAGTACTTATAGTGAGAGGAGTGCGTGAAATAAAAATCTAGTCTTTGAATGTGGCATCATATTTATTGCTCTGTACAAATTCATGAATTTGCATAGAAGCTCAATTTGTGTTATGTAACAGGTGTGGGATCATTCGCTTGATCAATGAAGTGACATTCCTTCAGCGGTTTGTGATGAATTTATCAATCATGAATCGAAGAATCAAAAGCTGTATCCAAGCTCAATGAATTTTTTTTGTTTTTGAAATTTAAATAACACGATGGATATTTTTCTCAAATAAATCACCAACAGCGTTTCCATCGTATTGAAGAAATACGAGTAATCAACGTGAGCTGAAACTTCTCTTTATACTGGAATCCCAATTCTGATGGCTAGTTAACCTCTCACAGTCTCCTAATTAAAAAATGTTATCCTGTGATTACAAATTCTTTTATCAATATATATTATTTGTTCTATAAGAAAAAATTCTATGAAAAAAATATATGGTTCTCAATTAAATTCCTTTATCAAATATTTACACAGAAAAAAAAACAGTGCACTCAACTACACAAGATAGTTGGACACGTTCAAATGCAATTTGTAACTAAATCAAATCCAATACTTAGTTGTTTCAACTCTGCTTAATCAAGTCAACCATGTATTCGAATTGCTTCTGTCACTAATAGTGTTCGAACGCAGTCAAATATCTTACGTAGTTGGGCGTACTTTCCTTTTTCTCAGTGTACTTATTAAATTATGATGTCAGATTTTTGAGGTAGAATTTATTTCAAAAGTACAGCACTGCAACGTCACATATCGTACAAGACAATCGCTAATTCTCCACTTTGAGCTTCGGTAGATCATAGGTCAAAAGTAGATGTACACATGAGAGCCATTCCGTACAGCACCGGACGTTTCTATATTGCCTCCTCGTCGCATCTTCATTTATTCGCCTTGTACGCATGTTCCCTATTTATCCACTTGAAATCCACGGAGATGCGACGTGAAAATAGTTGGGTGTGCTGGTAGGGATGGATGAGAGAGGAATCGACAAGGAGACAACGAAAACACCACGGAGAAATATCCGGGTCTTCGAAAACCTACGTGATAAATATGACGTTGTATTTTTCAAACAAGTTTAACTCCCATCAATCCATCTATTTTCCCCTATGATTCACCAAAGCTTAAAGTGGAATTGATATAAGTGGTACAACGCTGAAAAATAGTTCAGATTATCATTGATACTATATTTGAAATATTTTTTTAACACGACTTGATGTGAATCTGAGAAAAAATAGATTTTATTGGAACAACTTTCACTCATATTTCTGTTTGACTATCCTACCTGAAAATTCAAATCAAGAATTCCACATTGTTTTTTTTTCGATAGAATACATATTCTCTTCGAACAAGAATCTTCAATACCACTATTGATTACAGTAAAAATTTTCACTTGTTTCCATCAATATTCTAAAATAATAAATCCTTCAACGTAACAGATTATGTAATAATCCTTTCATGAAGTTGAACACGGGTTACCTAACAATTGCATTGCAAATTTTGTTATAGTGACGTTTTATCACATGTAAGCTACATGAAATGAAAGCTCTGAAGAAAAAGAAGATCATGAAATTATGAGCGACTTTCACACATTGTGGTTGATGTTTTACTTGAAAAAACATTCCTCGCTCTTCAGCATATTTTGTATTTGTCTTTTAGAAATATGAGCAATCGTTCAGTTGATAAGAATATCATAAGACTGAACGAGGAATACTTTTTCCATCGAACTTTTGTAATCAGAATAATCACAGCATCGAAGCTCTACGTACAGCTGAGTACATAAATGCACAAGCGAAACTTATCATTTTGAAAGATTGAAGAGATATTTATCAACAAGCTTCTTGTAAAAAGATAGAAGTAGATAGGCATGAGGGAAGATTGTCAATTGTTAACCCTCCACCACATCGCGTATAATTTGTGATAGAAACTCTAGAAACTTTCTCCCTCCAAAAACAAACTATATAACGTGTTTTTCAATTGAAGTCTGTCGTCAGAAGAAAAATTATGCGGTGAAGGATTAAAAAGACGCTTTCAAGAACGATAAAAGGTACTCCTTTGAAATTTGACAGCTACTTCACCTCACATGCGTTAGTTATGTTAGATGAGTCGGTTTGTTGAACTGAATTGAACTGGAGCAAAACCAATTCATAAGTCACAATGGTCCCAGCAACCTAGAGTGTGTTGAAAAATGTATCAAATGACTTGAACCTTTAAAACTCTTTGGTATATCTTAACGATTTCATCAAAACAGTGATAAAGAATGATTCGTGGCTAACAGAGTCAAGAGATTGTTTGTAAGTGAATATTGTATGTGTTTTTGGTTAAATGGATCTATAGAATTTGAATTTGAAATACCTTTCCTATACTTCAATAGAATTTGACTAGATCTCATATAAGCTTTCAATTGAATAAGTTCGGTGAATTTAAAAAAATATCATCCGCATCTTATTTGATTTACATCAAATAGGATCGAAACAGACTTTCTTCTGACGTTGATGAAATTTGTAAGGACCAGTCTTAACAATTTGTTCCACAGCAAAGAACTGAAGAAATTTGTATACTATTTTCCAATCGAAAATCATTCATCAGAATCTAATAAAGAGAATGATCAAAATTGGCAAAATATTTTCTACTTACTGTTAAAACAAGGCTCCTTGTGACAGCAAAAAATTTTTTCCCAGTGAGACTTATCTTGTCTGTTGTTACTTGTATTAAGAACCTCATTACCTGTAAAAATGAAATTGGAGACAATGATCCATTATGTAACTTTCTTTTATATAGATTTTTATAAATTCAAAGAGAAAATATAGCTCCTCATTAGTTATTCTCTTCAAACTATCCCAACTATCAAAATCAAATTGGCACACTGTGATATACCTAAATTTATTGGGATCAAGTAAATTTATTTCAATTGACTGAATTTCTATTCGAATATGGACCTAATCTAGTTTTAGTTGAATCAAATAACAAATTTTCCATAACACTCGCGCAGAAAGTGCTACTTCCCATGCCTGTAGAGCAAGAGGAAGCCGCACAGCACCGGATGTCTCAGCAACAGGGATGGGCAAGAATGTACTCCGCCAAATACAAAGTGAAAAGTATAATTATACTCAATACTTCATTTGTTACAGAACATCAAATATAATTGTACTCTGTACTCTGACTCTTTTAGAGTATCAAATACAATACCAATCGAGGCTTTCTTTACTTTCGAGTACAAAATAGAATTGTACTTTCACTATTTAGGAATTTGAAATACAAAATCTAATTGTAATTTTTATTTCAAAGGAGAGGAGATAAAGATTACAATACGAACGCGTACTTGAGCTTTGAAGGTGTATGAGGCAAATTGTCATTTATGTCCCAATATTGAGAAGAAAAGAGTGGCAAAATACATGATCATGGAATAAACATTGTGTTAAAAATTATATCCTTTTATCGATCTATATATAATATAATACGAGAGTCTATCTTCAATTTTTTAAATGAATATTATTTTTATTATTTTTTTTTCTATTCAGTTTTTGTTAACCCGGTCTCTTTACGCTGCCAAGGCCAATTGGACCGGGAGAAACGTACTTCCAACCTAACCTACGTGGCAGCGGTAAGATTCCCTGACTTATCAACCGACGTTCCCCTATTACGGTGGTAGCCGCTTTCGGGATAAACTTTGGTTGACACACCAACCGCCATTTCCCCTTTCGCAGCATTACCGTTAGGGAGAAAGGCAAATTGATTAGTCAGGGATTCGAACCCCCAAGCCTGTCGGACATCCATGTCTGAAAGTTAGTGCGTTAACCGTTCAGCCATGGAGCTGGTTGAAATGAATATTAATACGGTTACATGGTTATGAATTGTAGCTTGAACTTGGCCACGAACATGAATATACAACATATAGGGTGATCCCTAACCATTCTTCATTAGTTGATCGTTTTCGAATTCTTACCAGAAACTAAATAGTCTTTAACACAAAAACCAATGTGTGTTCCGAGAAAATTATAATTTTAATCGAATTTAAAACATCGAATATCTGAGAGTGTCATGAAACTATGTGTAAAATAAACAATCCTTATTGTATGAACTTGACTCACAGTTTCATGCAGTCATTATACTGTTGCAAAGACATCTCATCCTCGTCTTATATTCAAACGGAAAATAGGTACAGAATGAATTTGAATGAATTCTTTACTCTGCTGTTGCAAGAAAACAGAGTATATTCGTATTTGTAATTCGATTACATACAAGTGAAAAATGAATTTGTAATATATGTAACATTCAACTGTCGAATACAAAATACACTTATAATTGTTACTCTGTAGATGTGTGAAATATCGAGTGAATTTGTATTCATTACTTTTCCATCAGAATATCACTGAGTGAATTTGCATTCCGTTCCCCTTAAGGTGTAATTTCATACGAGCATCAAACGTCCAGCGTCGAGCGATTTTCACATTTTCTGGGATTCAGCGTGAAAGCTAAACAGTGTTTAGCTTTGACGCCGTTCTTATCCATAATTGAGTTTCAGCACAATCCATAATTATTCAATCATTCTCAATAGTGCAGGATAAAGAAGGCACTTCAGCTCAAACAATATGTATTCATATATGTTTAATATCCTTTCTTCCGCACAGAGAATAGTTAAAAGACAATTTTTAATTCTCAAATTGAGCGTCGAGAAACATCATGAAGCTTTGACGCTGAAATCTAGAACCTGGGAAAATCGCTCGTCGCTCATCGCTCGACGCTCGTGTGAAATTACAACTTTGCTGTAATCGAGTCGAAAATTATTTGAGGCTGTCCATCCCTGCTCAGCAATATTGTCAGAATGGTACATTTGGAATGTGTCACCTCGTATCTTGATTTTTGACGGTTTGGTGGTTCCATCGGAAAAATGGTCAGCACATGCTGATACACATGTGAACAAGACTCTTATAAACAAAGAGGCCTTCGATTATTGTTGAGTGAACATAATTAATCACATGTAATTTGATTATATGTGTATTTAGTGTGTACTGATGATATTTCCGATGGAACCTCGATACTGTCGAAAATCGAGATACGAGGTTTTTGCCATAGTACCAACGATATTCTAGAAAACCTCTGAAGAAGATTGTCAGAATGGCTACAGGATGTCTCATGCTACCATCTTTGTAACATTCTGAATGTAAGATATTCTGAAACATTGTTGAAATCATTGAGGTAACATTCTGGAAATATTCTGAAATATTGCTATGATCATTTCAGCGATATTCTGCACGGAGAGAAACGTATAATAATCCATATAGAAATTTACAATTGGCGCTAGCATGGTGCAACGTAGATAAAGTATGGCCGAGGCTTGGCAACCAAGCATGGCGCAAACCTGGAATGATAGCATCATTTTATGATTTACCTACGTGTTTTTCCAATGAAGTCCCATCATCGATGAAACAATGACAATGAAATATACCATCATTGGCAAACAATTGGAAATTTTGTTTGTCAATGCTGCGCCAATGATCAAAGTAAAAAATATTCAACCCAAAAATATATCAAAAGTATGCGCATTTCGCAATTTCTGACATATGTTGTTTGAAGTCTCATTGTTTTCACCTCATTTGTTTGTGAACAACTCGGCGTCTTTTGTCGGTAAATGCTGCCATGAGAAGTGGACACAATGTATGTTAGCTCAGCGGTAGGAGCCCTCTAGTGTGACTCGAGAGGGAAAGAGCGATTGACTGTTCTTCCAAAGACTCACTTAAGCCTTATATATTCTTCGTATACGCGTTTCACCACTCGCGAGAAACACTTGATTAGTAACGTAGCAAAAATATTATATAGGTTGCCAATATTGAGCCATGCTATTAAGTAATATTAAGAAGCCAAAGTTCGGGGCAATAATAAACCACATTTTAAATGATCCTGGTGTGAACTGGAATCTATCGTTTAGTCAATGCTGGGCCAAGGATGAGCCAAGTAAGAGCCAAGCTTGGCGCAATTGTGCCACAATAATAGGCTGACAAACGAATTTATTTATTGTTATTTATTGTTAATCAACATTGAAGATTTATAGATTGCCAAGCCTTGTCTGTCAATATTGCGTCAAGCTATATTTTATTGTCAGCATTGGCGAAGCCCAAAAATTTTTGTATGGCAACAATCGTATAGTAAAAATTTTCTAATACGATGTATTCAAAAATATAATCAGTTTCAAAATTCAATCTAATGTGACCTAATATATTTTTATAATAAAACGATTATATTGAAATTTACTAAGAAATATAATCAGTTTCATACACTAATTATAATAAATTATTGGGTGTGTGAATATGACTCCGCCCTATCCTAATATTGCTTATTATTGTTGTTAATATTGCTTGCGTGTACTAATAGATAGCAACACTTGTATTCGATAGTACTTTTTGTCAGCTGTCAAACGCACTACGCGACATTTGGTTTGGTTTGTGAGCAACAAGTTTTTACCTCCTTGAACATGTCGGTTTTCATTCCAAGTAAACATCATTTGCGGGAAATGTTGTTACACTATTTTATTGCAAAGAAAAAGGCAGCGGAAACGTATCGTTTGCTTGTGGAGATTTACGGTGAGCATACTCCATCTAATACAACTTGCAAGGAATGGTTTCAACGATTTCAAAATGATGAATTTGAAGATGCACCAAAAAATTTGGAAGATGCTGATTTGGAAGCATTATTGACAGAGGATTCTTGCCAGACTCAAGCAGAACTGGCTGCAGCATTGAATGTTGAACGATCAACTGTTGCGAAGCGTTTCAAAGCAATGGGAATGGTTCAAAAACTCAATATAACTGGGTCCCATATGAATTGAGAGAAAGAGACATGGAACGTCGAAAAACAATTTGTGAAATACTACTTCAAAGATAGCAACGACAAAGATTTCTGCATCGAATAGTCACAGGAAATGAAAAATAGATATACACAGTTGGAAATTTTGTGTTAAATTCAACACATTTCACATGTCCCAAACGGTCCACACATATTTTTGTGTCGATATCACATAATGTATTTGTGTTAGCTAATAACTCAAGCTCGATGTAAATAATATAACACAAAAGGATGTTGATAAAATTTTGATTGGAATTTCCGATCGTGTAGATTCAACAGATAAGTACTGTCAAATGAAATCCAAAATAAGGAATGAATCAACAGTTCACAAGTGTAATTTATGGATTTTTTTACATCAATCAAATGTGAAAATCACACTTTTTTCGTGTTGAAACAATGCATAAGAATAAATTGAAAAAAAACAGTACTTCAATGAGCATTGAACATGGATCGTCGGGACCGAATGTTGAAGCTGTATCACTCAAGCCACTGCCGGTCCTTTGATTGAGTGTACTTTCTTTGCGTATATCGACTCGCACTCTATCTTCAAATTCACATATCTAGAAAACGAATTTCCATTACAATGAAAGCTAAAACCAAAATGCATGAACAGTTCTTCCGACGACTACTAAAGTTACACGTACATAGAAGTTTCATAAAAAAATAGCTCTCACCACTGGCGATCTCCCCTTGGTAGTTGAGAACAACACAATTTTTATGTTCAATCTTGAGTTGAATAACATTTGTGTCATTTTGACACTTTTTTTCACTTGTTTGAATGATTTCACATTATAAATCAGTTGAGGCCTGATTACACAAGGACTGTCTGTAGAAGTTACACGTGGTTGTGTTGAATATTTAACAGAAAATTCATGACACACGGATTTTTTAACACATTTACACAAAATTTTCAACTGTGTACTATGAGAATCTAAAACGCCAAAAATCTTGGGTGAAGCCAGGTCAGGGGGGTGCAACTCGATAAAAACTATACGTAACGTTTTGTCACCATTCGATATTTCCCAAACTGTCCGCAAGAGACGCTGATTGTACTATCAGAAAAAGTCACGTGATACGATAATTTTTCGGCGCCTAATTTTGCATTTGAAATCGCTTGACAAATCATATCAATAATGGTGTTGATATATACATACAATTCTTGAATATGTCACATAACCAAATATGATAATGACGATACTGACACTCGTATCACGTCCGTAGTGTACAAAAAAAAACATCACGTGATTTTGACTTAGCTACAGACAGCGCCGTTCACGGACTTCAAGTGAAGTTTACTGTGGTGACAAAACGTTTCGCGAAACATTTGAAGGTGATTAGGTGAGTTGCACCCCCCTGAGCCAGGTGAACCGAGCCCATCACAGCCAAAAAGGAATATTCACTGTGCCAAGGTTACGTTCTGCATTCGGTGGGATCAGAGAGGTGTTGTACACTGAGAGAACAGATATCTTGAAAAATACCATAATTTATGGATTTTTGGCGTTGGTCTGACCCGAGTCATAATATTTACATGAACGAACTTCTAAAAGTCCCATAATTTCTTGGACTTTCATAAAGAAGTATGGTACCTTCCTCATAAAAGTCCCAGCCATTATGGTACTTTTAGAGATATCTTCAAGTAAATATTTTGACTCGGGTTAAACCAACGCCAAAAATCCATAAATTATGGTATTTTTCAAGATACCTTTTTCTCCGTGTATATTATGAGTTGCTCGAACCCTCTCAAACTATCAATGGAGAACTTTACCAACGACAACTAATGCATTTGGAGCGAGTCATGGAAAAAAAAAGACCAGAATGGATAGGCACAGTCAATTGATTCTGCAACATGACAATGCCAAACCGCACACCGCACAAGTCATGAAAAAATATTTAGATGGACAGAACTGGGGAGTACTTTTCCACCCGCTATATTCGCCAGACATAGCTCCGTCGGTTTCCCACTTATTTCGGACAATGCATTCAGATCTTACAGGAGAACGGTTCACTAAATACGAAAGTATCAAAATTTGACTCAATAATTGAATCAGCTCAAAAGATCAGGATTTATTCAGGCAAGGAATACATAAATTACCTGAAAGATGGGCAAAGGTTGTAGCTGCAGATTGAGCATACTTTGAATAAACTGCTCTTCTTTTTTCTAAACAAGCAAATGTGTTTTATTCCAACAAAAAAGGGCGAAGTCATACTCACAAACCCAATATAATGAAAACATGTATATTGACACGTAATAAAATATACAATAGACATTAATATAAATTATAATAAAAAGAAAATTCGTAATAAAATTTCTAATACTGTTGATAAACTCACTCAGCATTTCCGTTAGAACCTTGCATTAACATTGGAGCAATATTGATGCGATCTTGAAAGTACTTGTCTTTCAATTTACAAATGCAACACTGTACAAAATAATCGGAATTCTCCTGCACGTGAGAATGTGAGTATTACAACCACGTATAGGAAATAGATATTCCATTACCTGTATATGAATTTTCCTTATACTATTATTAGAAATCCGACGTACATCGGAATTTTCCGACAAAGAGACGGGAAAAAGAAATTAATCGCGTATAACATGTACTCCCAGACAGCACACAAGTCCTTTTTGAGTTCACAGATAATTCAGACTAAAGAATACCTACGGAATTCATTTCTATGAATTCATGGAGTATTCTAAATGAATATATAGAGTATCAAAATAATTCTCGATGAATACATGTGGGAGTTCTTGAAGTACACATAGAAAATGCACGAAGTAATTCGTAAAGACCACCCGTTATGACAGTGAATATGAATCTTTATGGAAGTTCAAAATGTAGTCCTGTTCTGCCCAAAAGAATTTATAACGAATACCATGAACTTCGATCAACAAGGATTCAATCAGAGTCTTCCTGAATTTGTAAACGCCTTTGGACAAAAATAATGTCCAAGATACAATTAGTAGTATATTTTCTCTTATGAATCGATTGAGTAGGTGCGTGTACGAGATTTGGAGAGTGATTAAGAAGTGAAGTGAATTATTCAATGTATCAATCAGTTAGTAATTCATTTCAATGCAAAAAAACATATAATATGTGAGAATAAATGACATATCATATGATTTTAAGGTTAAAGTTTCGTATATAACAAAGTGATGTAACTCTAAAGAAGAGAAGTGTGTAAAAATTCATGAATCGCTTGTGGATAATGAAGTAAATCATTTATTAACTCAAAATATGTGAATATCGACTGTAAAAATGCATTCATACAAACGATCTTTTATGTATGGAAGAACTAATCGATTGTATCGAGTATGGAAAATTCCTTATAGAAAATGATGAACAAAACTCTATGATCTTTATCTTTTTCAATAGGAAATTTGTAAAAGACTTGATATTCAATTATAAAGGTTTATTGAATTATGAGAAAGTTCAGATTGCCTGTTTTGTGGTGTGATTTATTTATACTCAATGAATTCAGATGTAAATTCATTATGAATTCTTTTGGGCAGATTACGTGTTCTTTCTGAACTTCTATATGTTTTCATTTCTGCTGACATAACGGGCATACTTTTGGAATTTTTTCTGGATTCAAATGAATGATTGTGCGTATTCTTAAAGAGTTCTCTCAAAAAGCGTGTCATTCTAATGGTATTCCCTAAGAACTGTTTGAGAACCAGTTGTGCTGTATGGGCTTGAAAGTTTTTACTGAAAGCTAGCGCGGCGCCGCAGCTGAACTCGTAGCGTGCTCACTTTCGATTCGAACGACCCGGGTTCGGTCCTGAGTGCGGGTGTTGTATAGTGACATATTTTTTGCCATGAATGTATAGGGAAATTATGAATCAATGATAGTATTTTTATTTTCTCGACGCATGGAAATTTTCCGATACAACTTACATGTTAATGACTTCACCTACATGTATAGGAAATTTCCGATGAAAATTTCTTACAGTGAATATTACAAAAGTAACTTGCAAAAATATCGTTGAAATATCACCTGACAACGTAACATTGCTGCAATTTACTTGTAATTGGATGTTGTAATATTCCTATTGTAATTCTCATAACAGGTACTTTCAAGATCGCATCAACATCGATGCAATGTTAATGCGAGGTTCTGACGGAAATGCTCAGTGGGAAACCATCTACTAAAAACTTCCTGAACGGGCGCGAGGTGGCGTTGATGACGCTCCGAACGTTAGAAAACGTTAGAGAATTCATAAGACTGAGATTTAATATGTAGTGAATATCCATATAAAAAATATGTCAGTATTTTTTGAAAAATATGATCATTATAAGTACTGTATTAATGTATTATTATTATTAATAAGTATAATCAATAAAAATACGAAGAAGCGTAGAAAAATGTGCAATTTGTCTTAAAATTTGTACAACTGGGACATAAAATAACATATTCCGAGGAAATTTCCAAGCACTTGTGGAATTCAATCAGGTATGATGATGTATATTATCAATTTTTGGAAACTTTCAGCAATGTTTTTTGAACTTATTCGATTTGGCGAGACCCTTAAAATGCAATTCTCATATTATATTGTCATTTCGGAATCTTACAAAGACTAGAAGAAACCGCAAATTTTTCACTTCCATGTTCTTTATATCTTCATACGTAAGGAAATGGAAATATTGTGATAAGGTCAAAAATCCATTATCGAGAATAGGGTGTTTGGTATTTGGAGAACACTTTGAAACGTCGAAAAAACGCGATCCCCGAGAGTGTTCGCGTGTGTCTATCTGTCTGGCTGTTTGAGATCTTCAAATTTGTTTGGTCCAAGATAACTTTTGTTGGAATGAATTTGGATCACTCTCTTGTCAAAATGTGGAGCTCAGTGAGAAAACGAGAACGTCTCATTTTTGTTCAGATCACATCAGCTATTTTGCAGTTTTGGAAGAAGGGATTTGATGAATATGCGATCTTTCATCTTCGTTGATTGTTTGAAAACGGAAACATGAGGAAAACATGAGAATAATCTATGATTCTTCATACAGCTGATTTACCTCCTATTGAATTGTGGGCATATTCGTTTTCATGGTGAATGAAAAGAATATCACATTCCAAATGACTATTGTAGTTTACTATTTGCGCATTACCATATTTAAAATTACAATAGAAATTGTGGTGTTCCCTGTAAAATTGGATAGAAACACCATAATGTCGGCTGTAATTTTCAATATGGTGCATGAATAGTAAACTACAACAGTCATTTTGAATACAATATTCTTTCCGTATGTACATTTCGAATTTCTAATATCTTTAATGCCAGTTTTATCATAAAATTATAATGAACTGCACAAGATGGTTCTAATACACATCAATGCATAGTATATACTATGTATTATATTGTACAGTGCCCTGGTTAAACAATCCGATTGAATCCGATAAAAGAAAATTTTATCGGAATGAATTGAGTTTCTGCATCGGAAATTTCCCATTGATACCAATAAAATAATTTTTAACTGGATTTAATCGGCATTTTCCCTGGTGAAAAAATCCGATTAAATCCGATATAAAAAAAACTTATCGGAATGAATTGATTCCTGCATCGCGATTTTCTTATTGAATTTCATTGGTTGTTAACCCAATCAACGAACGGTTTATAAACATTATATACGCGCATTTTATATCAATTAAACAAACACATATATCATTTATTCAATCATTACGTATGACAAATTATTGCTGAAATGAATTCAAACGATCATTTATGTGTTATTAACATGGTGATCACCCATCCACCTTGTACCGCAGTTGTCGTTGCTTCACCAAGAAGATCGATCTGGAACACCCGCTCGCTCGATGCCGTGGTTCGCTTCCTATCGATGTGAACTAAATGACTGTCTTATGTCAGGGATGGGTGTCCTATAGTAATAAGATTCAATTGGTAATAGTCCATTGGACATATGAGGGATTGTATCGGTCTTAATGAGAGCATGGGAGTTCATTAATAATAAGAATCCCAATGAAGACCAAGAAAATATTTTCCAATTGGATTCAAACGGTATTTTATGATAGATGAAAAATTCCGATTGATATTAATGAAATATTGTGTAATTGGATTCACTTGGTATTTTATGATCAATGAAAATTCCGATTGACGCCAATACAATATTTTTCAATTGGATTGAATCGGTATGTTATTAATTATGAAGATTCTAATTGATACCAGTCAAATATTTTTCAATGGCATCCAATAGGTATTTTATCAATAATAAGAATTCCTATTGATACCAAGAAAATATTTTTCATTTGATTGAATCGAGATTTTATTGATTATTGAAATTTTAATTGATATCAGTGAAATATTTTTCAATGGAATTCAATGGGTATTTCATTGATCACAAAAATTCCAAATGATACCGAGAAAATATTTTCTAATTGGATTCAATGGGTATTTTATGGTTGATAAAAAATTCCGATGGATACCAATAAAATATTTTCTAATTGGATTCAATCGGTATGTTATTAATCATAAAGATTCTAATTGATACCAGTCAAATATTTTTCAATGGCATCCAATAGGTATTTTATCAATAATAAAAATTCCAATTCGTACGGACACAATATTTTTCAATTTGATTTGATCGGCATTTTATTGATCATTACAATTATAATTGGTACCAGCAACATATTTTCCAATGGGATCCAATGGATATTCCATCATTGATAAAAATTCTGATTGATACCAATGAAATATTTTTTAATTGGATTCTCTTGGTATTCTGTGATTATAGTTTCCTATTCCAGCAACTTTCCCATTAGTTCCAATACATCGAGGTCACCAGGGATTCCGATAAGAACCAATGATCTGATGCAATGAAAGAAATTTCAAAACTGAATCGGTTATTGCCGGTACATACCTATAGGACTTTAGAATCTGTAAACTTGCCTATTATTTCCAATAAATTTGAATGTTGAAGTAATCCAATTAAAACCCATTGATCAATGAAATCGATACATCCTTAAATGCAGTCAGAAATCTCCCATAAGAAACCCATTCATCATTCAATTTCACAAATTTTCCCATTAGTTCCAATAGATTGAAATTGTGGAAACTCCCGATAAAAACCGTTTGCCTGATGGAATGGAGAAAATTTCAATCATCCAATCAGATATCTCTTATACAGACCAATAGATTATGTGAAGTCTGATTAATTCCCATAAAATGCAGATTCTTTAATTGGTGAATCGCCGATTGAAACCTATAGAAAAGAGATTCGATAAACTCTTATTGATTTTGAATCGGGGATTGAACTGTTCCGATTGATCCTATGCAGTCCGATTAATTCTGAATCGGTTTCTATCGGATCTTATAGGATTTTTTAACCAGGGCTAATGCGGTGGAATAAAGTCTAAAATTGAATTGGACATTTCTCATTCAATGCTATTAAATATTCAATCCCGTAAATATTCCTTTTATTTCCCATAAATTGCACTGAAAAAAACATTTCATCGAAAATCAATTATATTTTATTGTTAGGGTAACTGAATATCATAGTCAATATACGGCCAGATTGACAGTATAATCGTTGACTTGACACCATGATGGTTGATTCAACTGCATGTAGTTGAGGCAACAGTCAGATTCAGTTGGATATATCCAATCGTATTCTACTGTTGAATCAACTATAGTTGAAATATATATATATATCACCGTTGTCTGTACCCACCTTTTTTTTCAGTGTGGGATGATCGAATAATCCAATTGAAACCTCTTGACCAATAAAATAAACAAACTCAAATCGAATTGAATATTCTGGATAGAAACCCAGTAAGTCTTGAATTTTGTACAATTTTCCCATTGGTTCCGATAGACCGAAATCACCGAAAATTCTGATAAAAACCGATGATTTAATCCGCTGAAAGGAATTCTGAATTCGAATTGGATATTTCTCATTCAATCCTATTCAATTTTCAGATCCGTAAATGGTCCTATTATTCCCCGTGAATTCGGATAGTGGAATAATCCGATTAAAACCTACAGACCGATCAAATCTGTACGAACTCCAATCGAATTAGACATTCTTCATAAAAACCGATTGAATTTCCCATTACGTAACATTTACGATTGGTTCCAATAGCTTTAGGTCATGGGAATTCCCGATAAGAATCATTTGCCTCATGAAATGGAGGAATTTTCAAACTCTCAATCAGATGTCTCTCATACAAACCAATTGATCACTGAAAGTCATATTAATTCCAATAAAACAAATATTTTTCTATCGGTAAATCCTCGATTCAATCCTATATATACCACGTTCCAATTAATTCCTATTCATCTTGAATCGGTAGTTGAGCCTCTCCGATTGACCCTATTCATTCCGATTAATTTTGAATCGGTTTCTATTGGACCTTTTAACCAGGGTGGGCTCTCGTTACAAGCGTCGCTATAAGCTATCTGCGTCTTTTTCTCGCATACAATTGGGTACTGAATGGAACAAGGACACAGCTTACGCTTATAACGAGAGGCTGCTGTATAATTAATTTGAATAAATTTTCTAATAAAACTCACAAAAAGTGAATATTGATCTTCTTCGTGTGCTTATAGTACTCAGTATTATATCAGATAGCTGTCCCTATTTTTACGATATTTTTCAATAAGGGTTATTAGAAATATAATAAGATTTATTATACATTTCTCTCCGAGCAGTCAGTTCCTCGGTTACAAAGTCCCATAGTAAATTTAACTATAAATTCTTCTCCTTGCGGATGCCATTTTTCTGGGTGTAAAGACTCGTTTATAGTTCTTGAATTTGTTGAGATACATTCCTCAAATAAAATCCCAAACCTCTATTGCGTTACACAAATTCTGATTTGGAATAGATTTATACAGCATACAATAGAAAAAAAGTTGGAAGTCTCAGCTTCCCAAAATCACCGTGTGCAGCGTTCCCACAAATTCACGTGTCTGTTCTCCCACTTTGGGTGGACAAACTCCTCAAAATAGGAAAACAACAGATGCAACAGCTGATAACTCAAACGCTTGGGGTCGCTGTTTTCCTATTTTGAGGAGCTGAGACTTCCAACTTTTTTCCAGTGTGGGGACTAAAAATTTACCTCAGTTGAATAACTGGCACCGGAAACACTGTATAGAATGGGTGCCGGTAGCAAGGATTCGTCATGTATAGAAGCAGCGTATAACGAAACAGCTATGGTCCTTGCCAACAGGAATCCAAATGAAAAACAGAAGTAGATCTTCTGAATAACATCTCGCATCGGACTGTTTTAGATTTCAATATAATTCTGTTAAAACAATTTAGGATGCAGATATTTACGTGTACAGAGTGCAAATAAAACTGTCTATTCTTGTTATTGATATCATTTTGTTTTTCTACAAACATTAGATGCTGGCGCTTCAATGTGGTGTTAATAGTTCAGTTGAATCAATAAAGGTGCATTGTTAGTGCTTTGGGATCGTTTATTTTAACATTGCCCGAGTGAAAAAAACGCTTAAAATTATATATAATTTATCTACAAAAACTATATATAATTTGGCAAATTCTTCTGCTCGATTGACAAGAGGGATTTGATGGTAAGAATGGACATGAATTCGTATGAACATTGTGCGATAGAAGAATAAAATCATAACAACGTGACTGTAAAAAATCGTTTGAAGTACTGTAAGATTTAAAGTAGAACCCCGATCGAGGCAAGTTATGCTGTCTTTCGTCATCTTGTCAAAAACAAAAGGATGCCGACGAAGTGAGAGAATGACGATGCGATTGCCTCAATCGAGGTTCTACTGTATATGTTTTTTGAAGTGAAATCCTTAATACCACCTCGTATACCTATGTTTTGTAAAAATTTCTCCATAATTTGCTCAGAGCTTGTTGCATGGAATCTTTTATGGTTACATTTTTGTGACAACTTTTATGTTGAATATTTAATTCATTCTCATTTAATTGTCAATCGAATATTGTTATCCTCTTAGAATGAAGAATGATGATTTGAGTTATAAAATCTAATTTCTCTATGCTCATCATTATCTATTGACCTAAGAGAGTGTAGAATAAGAAGCAAAAGTGAATGAGACATGCTTGATTGATCCAGTAACTGTATACTTGAACGAGTAGAGTAACTGAATGCAGATGAAGTATAAATCGGTAGCGAAGGAAAGGAAAACGATGTCGGAGACATGAGCGTCCACTCTTCTGGTTAAAGTTGCCAAATGGTTGTAATCGTTTCTAGCTTCTGCCCACCACCATTCTGGCATTGCCTTAATGAATAAATTAAGCTATTGAATATATATGTATGAGCGTATGTATGTACTCATATAGCACAGAGAGAATCTTTTCACAAACTATGTGCTATCTGAGTATTTATCTAAGTGTACTTAAGTTGTACAATGAAATAATGAATTAATCTTTTAGAATCAAGAGTTTTATCCAATCTCACCTTGGTTCTCATACTATACAAACGGCTATTCAACTGACGAAACTGATCTGTCAGAGCTATACTCAACAGAATCAGGAAGAGATCCACAAAATTCCATGAAAAAGTACTGAGAACATTGACTGCATCCACTAATAAGCCTTTCCAGAGACTGTACGATATTATGGAAAATACCTAACAAAGTTATGAAACATTTAATCAAACGTTAAAGTAACTCTTCATTGACATTAATTAATTAATGACATTCAGTTGAAAATATTTTATCCTTCTGAGCATGAATTGAATTCTGACTGACCCTATTACAAAATTTTTCCTATTCATTTCTTTAGGCTTGCAAAATTCCCATATTTTCCCCATATTTTGAAGGAGAATTGAAAACAAGATGCGAAGAAGGTGTAGAAAAAATAAAAAAATCCTGCAAGAATGAGAAAAAATGATGATTAACTGTTTGGTTCACACCACAATTGTCCGCTCACCACATAAATGAACCAATTCTTCTACGCGTAATGAATAACCAAGATACGTTTTGGATTTTTATTTACCTGAGGAAACTGAGATTGAAAATATGTACCAATTACGTCAGTGTCACCTCGGAGACTCGCACATTCGACGGCACTTGCATAACCAGATAGAACTGCCAACGAGTGCTCCACTGAAAAACGTAATAACTAATGCAACAAGACTGAATATCTTTGAAGTTGAATCGCAATTTTATTAAGATTTTATTTCTCATGGTGGATTCTCCGATGTATTGAAAATCTCAGTGTCTTAGTTTTTGCTCGAGCAGCATCAGATCATACTATATGAACGTCCTTCGAATATTCGAAACACATAATATTCTATGCACATTTCAATGAGACCGTTTCATAGGTCTTATGCATATTCATCGGACGTATATAATCGAATATACGACGGTACGTCAATCGAACATCGATTGAATGAATATCGTACACTTCGAATGTACTATGTACGTTCTAAGTATACCTTGGTAAAAATGAAAACTGAAATGAAGTGAAAATGAAGAGTGTGGTGGAGCGTAACAGAAACGTTAATGAAAAGTGAACAAATCCCATGTGGAAATGGAAACACGGGCCAATACTGGCTGAGTACTGTTGTCAGAGTTGCCAGGACTGGCAAATGCACTCTCACCATTACAGAGCCAGTTGAATTGACGATACTGACCCGGAGTCAAAATGATAACGTGATAACGTTCATCGTTGAACGTAAGGGCCAGAATAACATTCAACCACTGTGTCAGTACTAGTTTTTGATGAGGGCCTGTTATGGGGGATCGCTGGCGCTTCAAAAGGACCAGTTGTTTTGCCAGAGCTAATTAAGAGATGGGAAGGAGACGAAATGATAACATTCTATGTGCAAATTCAAACTCGATCCAATACTGGCACAGTATTATACGTCAAATTTTAAATCCTTCCAAATACATTTTTCTCATCATCGTTATCGAAGGAAGGCATTCTGGAAGTGATTTCTTGAAAGTTCACCAGATGAGGATTGAACCCGGGTCCTGCGAGTGAGAAACCGAGTTTCTATCACATCATCCAATCTCCGTGTTGACGATGGATCACTCAAATTGGCATTTATTCTAATAATTCCGTTGAAGTCTGACGATTCATCATAGATGCCATAGTGAAACAAAATTCTATCAATGTTGGCACAGTGTCGGTTCTCTACGGCATTCTACGTTGTTATAGAGTCTGACTCAGTACTGGCGCATCTCTGTCTCACTAAAACAACCGTATTTCTACACTGTGAAAAAAAATCGGAATTTTCCTATACGCAGCAACCGCAAAATTTCAATCATGCGACAGGAAATCAATTTCTAATAAATGTATATGAAATTTCCCATGAATTAAACTAAAAATTCCAAACTTTGTGGAATTTTTACTATTTTCCAATAAATTTCCAGTAAAGTACGGAAAATTCCTAACGCACGAGTGTGTTAATCACTTCTGAATATTCATGCGAAGTTCCCCATATGAATTTTTTACAGTATGGAACATTGATTGGAACTTCACTTCCCTATCGATTCCGCAGTGAGATAAAGTTGTATCAATACTGGCATAGTGTAGTTTTTTTACGTCATTCTACGTCATTATGGAGTCTGGTTTGGTGCTGGCACATCTCGATCTCATTGAAACAGCCTTATTCCTAGACCGTTGGTTGGAACTCCGTTTCTCTATCGATTGCGTAGTAAGACAGAATTGTATTAATACTGGTACAGTCTCATATCTTCTCAGTGGTGTACACTGTCATCTTTGGTTTGGTACTGGCACTGTTTTGTTTCACAAAAAGAAATGTGTCGTTACGAACTTAACTTTCCGCAGCGTTATCAGTTCTGGTTCACTACTAGCCCAGTCTTGATTTACGATAGCAGCTGTACTACTACAGAATGAATTTGGTTCCTGATCCCTTACCAACTCAGTATTAGGACAGCGTTTCAGCAATACTGTTAGAGTTCCGTGTTCTCGTGTATTTTACAATGTAATTAGTGCTGGTTTAGTACTGGCATACCCTGGGTCTATTGAAATAAAGCTGATTTGGATTCTGATTAACGACCGATTTCGTAGTGAGATAATATTGTTTGAATACTAGCTCGTACAATGTTGCCGACTCTGGTTCGATACTGGCACAGTTCCGTTTTCCTAAAACTTGGGTCTTTGCTCAACGGTGAAGATTGAGCACTGGCGCTGAACTGTCTGTCTACACTGAGAGAAATTTAGATAGTCATATCAACTATTTGAGGACAACCATTCACATTCAGTATCAACAACTATATAAATAGTTATGGTAACTTTTTTATAGGAATAAAAACTATTTATATAATTGCATTAACTATGAAAAAAGTTGGAAAAATTATCACTGAATAGTTATCCTCTCATATAGTTGCCATGACTATAGATTTCTCTGAGTATACCGGAACCAATGCTTTTTGAGATCTGTCCAACGATTGGTGCCAGTTGAGAAACAGTAATGACCCTGAATAGAAATCGTTGTTGCTGCCGGACTCCGGCAAATACAACCTTGCCAGTACTGCGCCTCTTGACAACTCTGGCAATGTCCACATGGGAAGAGTAAATGGAACGGATTCGAAGAGTATTTGAAGCGAAGTTTGGAACAAAGGAAGCGTATTCAAATCGAAGCTCCATAAAGAGTATAAACAATATAAGAGCATACAAATTTATACCACTCAACGAGATTCGAACCTACGGATTCCATCATAGCAATCCAGCGTCGCATTTATTAAGCCAGGGGATGCTATGATTCCTGATAGTTTGAAACCGAAACTCAAAGTCTGTATGGAATGATTCGTATTACGCTCCATGGAACGTAAAAAAGAAAACACTACTGGTTACTGTGAATTACAGCGATTGGTTGAAGAACAAAGAAAACCCGCTGGGATAATGAGGATTAGCGCGATCACAGTGATAGGTATTGTAATGAAATTCGTCAATACTGACTGGACAGTAAACCCACACAGCACGCAGTTCTTGAAGATATCTAAAAGAATACTCAATTGAGAGATCTTCAAGAACGTTCTTGAAGAGTTCTTAAACATATCTTTCAGAAGTGTTGGAAAGACATCTTGTGAAAGATTTCTAAAAGATGTCTCGATTCAAGACATCTCCAAGACGACCATGCGAGATATCTTAAAGATATCTTTGAGAAGCGTTTGAAAGATATTTTCCTGGAAGACTTTAACAAAATATGTTTAAGAAGATAGATTGTCAGCAGGTTTAGGTTATAAATACCTGATCATATGAATTGACATGAATAACACTCGGAATGTGCCTTTAATTATAATCGAATTACACATGTGATAAATTCGATTTATGTGCGAAAATTATGATTTTGTAACCTTTTAATACCCGCACTGGAATTAACGAATCTTCAAGACACAAATATTTTACAAATTACTGAACTTTGTACGCTCAATTTTATATACAGCCTTCAAATAAATTCAAAAAAATTCTCATTCATACTCATTAATAAGTTATTCTTCAATAACGTTGGGATAGAAATAATTTAGGAAGAATCTGTGGTATCCACGACCAACTTATCTGACATTTGTTTATATAATAACAGTTTTTTCAAAAGATCACTTCTACTCTGAAAATGTACACCATTGACACGATTCCACTGTGTTATATTGACAATCATAAGCATCAAAACCGAACTGTCTCTATAGCTCAGGTCACTGAAGCGTAAGTACATTGTAAGATGCGCGAGTTCGATTCCCGCAACCTCAAGGATTGAGATTGAAGTCAACTTCATAGGAGTGCGAGAGCGACAAAGAAAAATATGGGGGAAGGGAGGAGAAGGAAAAAGAAGAGGGTTAGAATTTTTTTTCGTGAATAAATTCAAGCTTCTTCCAAGACATTTTTATGAATTTTGCAAGACATCTTTAAGAAATCTTGAAGAACTCTTTGAGATTTCTTAATTTCTTCTTAAAGATATCTTGGAGAAGTCTCCGAGACATCTTTTAGAAATCTATTCATGTTGCATAAGACATCTTTTCGAATACGAAAAGATATCTTTTAGAAAATTCTTCAAGACTTCTTGTACTTTTGGAAGATATCTTTTAGAATTCTAAAAGATATCTTCGTGTCTGTTTGGGAATGAGGACTGGGAAACGCAATACTGCATGGAGTGAATTCAAGTTTCAATGTATTTTCGTGATTCACAGTAACCACCGCTGTTTCCTTTTTTCCGTGCAAAATGGCATTGAATGTTTATAAAGCGTATTGGTAACGTATAATTTAAGTACTCTGCAACAAACAATTATTATACTTCTCAGCAAGAGAAGATTGGAACCTTTTTACTTTTCTTGTCAGCTTCACGTGGGCTTACTATGAGCGTATATTTTCATCAGGGTATTTAAAACATTCTCATTCGAATATCCTATGAGCGATCATTATATGACCTTCGTATCTCATTCGTACATTCTACAGGGTGAGGCATTTATCTTGAGACAACTAAATATCTTGGTGGGATCACTTTTTGTTGGAAAATGTTTCATACAAAAGTTGTTATAGAAAGAGGGGGCCACAAAACTACGATATCAGTTTCATCATAGATGGCGTTGTGATCGATTAAAATGGGGTCAACATCATTTTTTTAAACGGGAACCCCCACTTTCTATTGCATATCTTGATTCTACGCAAAAAACTGAGTAACTTTTGCTTGAAACGTTTTTCTAAATTTTTGAAGATGGCGCCACAATCGATGAAAAATAAAGTCTATGAAGCAATATGCGGATATCTTGTGGAATGCATCCAAGAGCCGAAATGGCTCTTGGCGATATCAGTTCCATAGTAGATGGCGCTGTGGTCAGTGAAACTGAGGTGAACTTCAATTTTTCAAATGGAAACTCCTACTTCTTATCGCATATCATGATTCTACGCGAAAAAATGAGGAAGTTTTGTTTGAAACATTTTTCCTAAATTCTTGAAGTTCGAACAGTGGAAAATGAGGTTGATGAAATAGTTCTACTGCATTAGAAGAGTGACATTGAATTGAAGTCATTTACAATGTTTTGGACATGACATTTGTTGTGTTTTGTGTTCAATTTCTTCTCTGAAATCATTATTGTTTTGATTTGTTTGTTGAGCGTTGCTTCACACATAACGCAGTAGAACTTTTTCATCAACCTCATTTTCCACCGTATCCATCTTCAAGAATTTAGAAAACATGTTTCAAACAAAAATTCCTCATTTTTTCGCGTAGAATCATGATATACGATAAAAAGTAGAAGTTTGTATTTGAAACATTGGAGTTGAGCTCATTTTTACCGACCACACCCTGGTGAAAGGGAAGCGTGTAATAGAAAGTGTCAGGAACGTAGTTGGAAAGTATTTGGAACGTGGATTTAAGCGTATACCGAGCGTCAAGTGGAACATTAAGAGTGGTTCGAACGTATATTTGAAGTGTGTGAAGCGTATCCGAAGAAACCCCAATTTCATAGAAACCGGGCTTTACGTCCGGGAGCGTAGTTAGAGAGTGGATAGGAAGCATATGAGAAGTATTAGGAAAGTAATCTGAAACATGCTTACGCTTCCGTTACTCTTTATGACACGCTTCCCTTTCACCAGGGCAGCGCCATCTACTATGGAACTGATATCGCCATTGTGTCGTCCCCTCTCTTAACAACAACATTCGAATGAGATATTTCGGCTCTTGGATGCATTCCACAAGATATCCGCATATTGTTTCATGGACTTTATTTTTCAACGATTGTGGCGCCATCTTCAAAAATTTAGAAAAACGTTTCAAGCAAAAGTTACTTAGTTTTTTGCGTAGAATCAAGATATGCAATAGAAAGTGGGCGTTCCCGTTCAAAAAAATGATGTTGACCCCATTTTAATCGATCATAACGCCATCTATGAAGAAACTGATATCGTAGTTTTGTGGCCCCCTCTTTCTATAACAACTTTTGTATAGAACATTTTCCAAAAAAAAGTGATCCCACCATGATATTTAGTTGTCTCAAGATAAATCCCTCACCCTGTATAAACGTTTCTACTTCGTATATACTTTGAACTTCCGTTGCTGCTTGGGCAATTTTTTTCAGGTTTTAACCTAAGCAACATGGTACATATCAAAGAACATTCTAGTGCAGGGGAGTCTCTCTTGATTCTTTTTGTACCACAAGATCGTCAAGTGAATACGATATATTTTAGAACATAAAGGTTTCAACCATAAGTACTCACGCAACGCTAGAATCATAACAACACCCGTCATCAATTTGAATCTCGTAGCTAAGCTATTTTTAGACACTTTACGATGTCTAACGGAAAATTCTCTCTCGAGTTTCTCCCACGTAATCATCAAATACGGCCATTCCCGAGCTAATCTTAAAAAAAGCGAACACGTGACCAACGTCGTGCCGTAAAATACTAAGCTGGCTGAAAGCATAAAAAGAAACGTTAGATTTAAGCAGTTCAAGTTCAGAACCCTTATCACATCTTGAACAACTCACTGGTTTTTTTAGAATTTATCCCTGTTGCTGCTAATCGTGAAATGTTAAATCCCGTTAAAATAAATGCACCCGAAAATGAGATAGCGCAATATAATATCTTTGGACTGAGCCAGGTGAATCTGTGGAAAGAGAAGTTATTAAATTTGCAGCACATTTCATAGAGAAGATTCGATTCTGCCAATCTTATATTAAAATCAGACTCAAATCACCTTAGTATTTATGCACGGGAGGGATATTTATTATTTAAAACCTTCTTACGTTCAAGCCCAAAGAACCTTCTCGCTTTGAGATTTCACTTTCAAATTTACAACCACAACTGAGAGAGGGATTTTTTTCAATGCCCATTTCACCAGAACGATAAAAGTACAATAAGTAAGTTATCACTCTCAAACGTGAATTGTTGTGTTACGAATTTTATGTCAATGTTATATATGCAGGGTCTACTTGAAAACATTCTATCAGTTTCCATCTTCTCATGAAAAATCGGCAAATTTTTACCACTTTAAAGAGCAGAAGAAAAGAGATATGGATGTTCCTTTGCTCCTGAAAACGGTACAAATTCCTGATATTCGATGGGTACACTGGAAAATGTTGTACTCCCAGCCAGCAGAATCAAGGCAGCGCTTCTAGCAGCGTCGCTACCATCCACTTATACATTCAAAAGCATTCTTGTACATATAGTAATCGATTTATGTATGGAAATGGGAGCGACTTGGTAGTAGTTTACTAAAAGCACGACTTGGTAGCACTCCCTGGTGATACTGGTAGCACTGAGATAGTGCTATGTTATAGTTTGCATTACATTTATGCTATGGTAGTTTGCAGTGCCAAAATCCTGGGAAAGCTACCACGTTGCTGCCGTTGCACTGCTAGTAGCATAACCGCAAATTTAGGAGCGCTTTGCTGGCTGGGCTGGGGCATTCCTTGATCAAAGTGTCATAGTAATTCATAAGAAAAGGTTCTTACTATTGTATGAAATAGTATGGATTTTACAACAGGATATTCATAAGAAGACTGAAGAAGTTTATGCAAATATAGATTTTTCATTTTGTGCATCTCTTGCATATTTGAAATTAATGATAAAGAATATTACGTCGTCACGTACTTGTTCCCCAAATGAAAAGATACGGGATATTGTTCCATATCTTCGATGCAGGATTTGTAGAAAATATGTAACATGAAAAATCAATATTTGCATAAACTTCCGCAGTCTATTCATAAGTAAACCACAAACTCCTTTCAATATGTTTCTATAATTCATCATGAATCCTTATAAATCTATATCCTTGAATATTCATGTTGGATTATAAAAACATATTGAAAGGAGTTTGTGGTTTATTTATGATTAGACTGTTGCGAATCCATAATATTTTATAGTAAGAACATTTTCTTATGAATTCCCATGAGGAAAGGGAAACACGGGGCGATACTGGCTCAGTACTGCTGCCAGAGTTGCTAGTACTGGCAAATTCAAAGCTACCAGAGCTATCAAAATTGGCGAGAAGTCGGCATGGAAACATTATTTTACATAAGGGCCTGTGTAACATTTACAATCGTGTCAGTACTGTTCATTCGTATACGCCAATTATGTTGTAGAATTTTGGCATTCCAATTTTGTCCAAACAGCATCGATTTAATACTGGCCCGAGACTGTCTGCCCACTAGAATCAATATCGTTTGAAATTTGTCGAATAGGTCGTGCCAATTGAAGAATGATAATGACCCTGGATAGAAACAATTGTTCCCGCCACAGTTTAGCAAATATAACCTTGCCACATAAGGTTGTGTACGACACAACCTTACAAATATCAGTCCAGTTGTTTTATAAAATGTTCTCCAAAGTTACGGAAATCCACGATTCAAAAACTACATACGAAATAATAAGAAAAGTTATCCATGGATTCCTATGGAGAATTTTCAGATGACATTCATGATTAGAGAATTACTTATTGTATATAAGTTACATACAATAAACATTTTGCCAAAAATTCTTAGTGTTTTCTCAGAGATTAGCCCGGTTAGAAATAATTCGTGATATTCCGTAGGTCTTGTCAGGGTCTGATCAGGACCTAATCCGGCTTCGCCACACCCTGACGAGAGCTAGACATCGGCGCGAATCATTTCTATTCCTGAGATTGATGTGAAAATATTCTTTAGTGCCTAGATAATTCGATTCGTATAATAATACTACGCAGTAATTTGTTTTTTGGTATTGCAAAATGGGGTTTGATGGAGTGGGATGTTTCAGATCATGGCAGAATCAAATACATTCTTTTTATCAAAACCAAGTATCTTTATGATCATCGTGACACATCTGTCGTTTCACATAAATAAAGTCTTATCAAGATACACGATCGATTCAAACATCAGATATGATTCAACGTCACGATTATAAAAAAAGAACAAACAAGACTCTATTTTATGATACCGTGGACTAAAATGAAAATCTACGCAATTATTAGGCGAAAAAGAGAAATACCGCATTGTCTGTACAGTTTATATTTGATTATCACAGGAAGAAAATAACTTACTTCAAATCCGAAGCTTCTGGAGAATTCACCCCACTGACCGGAAGCATGGAGAAACATTGAGCTAGCATAATTATTGGCCGCATCGATGAATGTACGCTATCGATGGATGGATTGAACGTATCAAAAGAAGGAATAACAGGAGCTGCCACTACAAATTGGATACAAGTTGATATTATTCATTGTCTCATATTAAGATACTAGTACCTATTAGTGGGTTCAAAAAATTGGAATTTACAAAATTCCATTTTTCAACTCCTTGAAGAATCAAAAACCACTCCTTAAGATTTCAAGGTCAATCAATTGAAGGTAATAACACTTCACATATTCCGAGAAATATAGGAAAGAATACTTAGAAAACTTTAAACGCATTTTTCTCAAAACAACTTTCCTTCGCATGGCGGATAGTTAATCTCCGAATTCACTGGATCGATCATCACCGGACTGTTTCCACTTGTTTATTTAGGTGTTCTGCGCACGAATCCACAACCTTTTTGCAAAATAGTGATCAACAAAAAATTTGGCATCACAGAAGAGATAAAAAAAAGTGGGTTTTTGAATGTTTTTTCAAGCATATTCCATTTTTTTTATTCTCTTACTTTTTTCCATATTGTTGGTAGATGCCTGTGTAAGAAATCTTTCTTCTTAACGTGTTTTCTCCCGATTTTGTTTCAGACTTCCCAATCCGGAGATTATCTATCCGCCATGGGACTACTTTTTTTTTCGAGGACCGTACTTTGACGCCCTCTACCAATCACGGACAAAATGACTAGTCAAGAACTCGGGTTTTTCTTTATTCTCCATAAAATGTCTAGTGTTCCCTTGTGGAATAATTCGGAATAATTCTCTGAAGAACTCTTTAAAAGTCTTCAGAACTCTGAATAAAATTTTTAAAGAGTTGTTTAGAGAATTATTCCGAATTATTCCACACGGGTTTGTAAAGCAACATGATGACGGCTAATAAAGAAGCTGAGATGATCTTATTTGAAAATATACTTTTTTGGCCTTCTAATAGGTACTAGTACCTTAACCCATGATCTGGTAAATAATCTTTCATAGATTTGTTTTCAAAATTTTATTTTATTGATCCATAAGCAAATGTTATAAGCCGCTGAGAAAAAAACTTGTAAAATTTACATGGAGTGAATATATGCACTGAGAAAAAGAATTGTTTTTTGTCAAGCGCGCCGGGAATTTGGCAGGTATGCAGTTGAGTTAACAGAATAACGCTTGACATCAATTTCCCGTCATTTGGTGGCCTCCCCGTGGATGATTACGGGTCTTCCAGGGGGATATTCATGATACCTGTCCTTGATATCCTTTTTATCCATCCCTGGTAGTATCTGCTTCCTTTATGTGGGAGGATAAGTGTCTCAGAGTTGGATCTTTTTTTTGAGTGGAATGAACTACTGAAGAGAAAGAATACAAACTGAGAGAAACGAAATCATCCTAATGCCAGGAGCATCGGAAAAAACGGAAGGAAAGCAAGGGGAAACTACCTTCCTTCACATGTTTCAATACTTCCCGAGGAAATGAAACCTTTTCCAAACCTGAAATATTATACTCGTGAAACAAAAACAAACGAACAAATTAATGAGTACATGATGGCGCTTTCTCGGGTAAAATATTCCGGAGGTAAACTAGTCTCCCGTTCGGATCTCCGGGTGAAGGCTGCTCGAGGAAGCTTCATCAGCAAAGGACGAAAACCGAAGAATAAAATAGGGAAAAGAAACAACATTCTTCGAATCGGAGCGTGGAATGTTAGATCACTGAGGCAAGCGGAAAAATGAGAAAATTTGAAATTAGAAATGAATAGGTTGAATATAGACGTAATGGGGATTAGTGAAATGAGATGGCCACAAGAGGGCGATTTCTGGAGTGGGGATGATAGAATAATTCATACAGGATCAAAGGACGGTCAAGCAGGTGTAGGAAATGTAATGCATAAAAAAGTAGGAAATAGAATAGAAAATTATTTGCAACATAATGAACGTGTGATGATGGTGAGAATCAGAACAAAACCGGTAGACACAGTCATAGTCCAAGTATACATGCCCACATCTGCATATTCGGAGGAAGATATTGAAAAAACGTACGAAGGAGTAGAAGAAGTGATAGAATATGTGAAGGGAGAAGAGAATTTGATAGTGATGGGTGATTGGAATGCGGTAGTAGGACAAGGAAAAGAGGGCAACATAATAGGAGATTTTGCGTTAGGAAGGAGGAACGATAGAGGACAACGTTTAGTCGAATTTTGTGAAAATCATAAGATGGTTATCACAAACACTTTATTTGAAAATCATCCAAGAAGAATCTACACTTGGAAAATGCCAGGAGATACAGCAAGATACCAAATTGATTACATATTAGTGAAACAAAGATTTAGAGACCAAGTGAAAAACTGTAAAACTTATCCCAGTGCAGATATAGATAGTGATCATAATATGTTGATGATGAAATGTTCTCTGAAATTCAAATCTCTGAAGAAGAAGAGGAAAATGCAGAAAAGATGGAATTTGAAGAACCTCAAGCAAAAACAAACACATGAGGCATTCGAGAAAATGTTGGATGAAAAATTGGGAGATCAAAAAGAGACAGACTTGGGAATAGAGAGGAGATGGACAAAGATGAAGGGGAATATAGGAGAATGTGCGGATAAGATTTTGAAGAATAATGGGGCAGAACCTAAAAACCCATGGATGACGGGAGAAATTTTAGAATTGATAAATGGAAGAAGAAAATACAAGAATAATGATAGCCAAGAAGGCCAGCAACGATACAAATCATTAAGAAATAAAATAATAAGAGAATCAAGGAAAGCAAAAGAACAGTGTTTAGAAGAGAAATGTCAGGGAATAGAAATACGATTGCATTTAGGAAAAATAGATAAAGCATATAGGATTATTAAGAGATTTTTCGGACAAATGAAATCTAGAAGCAATAAGATTAGAAACTCTCTAGGACGACAATTGATAAAAACGGAAGAGAAAATAGAACAGTGGATCAATCATTTGGAAGACTTGTATAGAGGGAACGATGATATAGCACTTTTAGAGAAGGAGGAGGATGTAGATGAGGAAGAATTGGGAGATTCGATATTGAGATCAGAATTCGACAAGGCTTTGAAAGAATTGAGAAATAATAAAGCGCCAGGCATAGATGGCATAAGCGCGGACCTTATAAAAGCCTCTAGTGAAGGAACTCGTGACGTACTGTTTGAATTGATAAGAGATATGTACGAAAAAGGAGAAGTACCGGAAGATTTCCAAAAGAATAAAATTGTCGCTATCCCGAGAAAACAAGGGGCAGACAAATGCGAGAACTACAGAACGATCAGTTTAACTTCACATGCTTCGAAGATACACGGAGAGAAAAGAATAGTTATATTCTCAATGTAGCATGGGAATGATTACTATGTTACATGGTGACGAAAATTTTTAGATGGTGCGAGTCACTTGACATAGTGATGCTACCGATTTTATGTGGTAACATTAGCCCTGTTAACATAGTAATGATTACCATGTTACATTGGAGACAGTACTATGCAACTAAACATGAATCCAATGCTATAAAGTAATATTGACCATGATTTCTTCATTAATTATAACCTAAATTAAACTATTGACATGTATATACACACAAGGCTTTTCAGTTAATGAGGTTATAAATAAATAAATTAGGTTATGAAATGGTTAATAGAAAGAAAAGGGAACACACAGTCAGAAACAAATTATATCAATCTAAATAATAACTGTGTTTTTACTTGATTATTAATAGTGGGCTGACTACCGTAATAATACGTATAATATCATTGCAAAAATTGCCGTCGAAGATGTGTCTCAAAATAAGATATGATGTGTTTGATAATTCAAATCAAACACTTGACTGTTTAACTGGAAACATCAGTATCTTATTTCGCGACACTGACGTTTATATATGTTTGTTTTCAAAGCAGATCATAGAAGTGTGATTTATGACATTTGAGTTGAGAAAATGGATTGAATTGATGATTTTTCATCATACAGTTGATTAGAATCTCGTGTAGTTTTGTTTCAAAATGGCACAATATACATTTCGTATACATTGTTCCTGTTCTCCACTTTGACGTTCACGTGATAGTAATTCGAGGTTATGTTCCTACATACAGCTTTCGAACATTTTTGTTTGCCAATCAAACACGTCATGTTTTGAATGAAAACGTAGTTTTGTGTTTTGAATATGATTACAGTAACATTTTGAAATGTTTTAAAAGTCACTACAAAAGTATCTTAAACTAAGATATCAGTTTTTGCAGTGATATGTATGTCTATACACGTCGTGTCGATATTGCCCACAGCGTGCATATTTTCATTACCTGGAATGACAGCTATTGTAACATGGTAATCAGTACCATTTTACATTGCTTTGAGTTCTATTTGTCTGATTTCTATGTAGTATAGTAATCATTACCAGAAAAATGGCGAAGGATTCTATCCTCACATAGTAACATGTACGATTTTCAATAAAATAAGAACGAAGACTATGTTAGCATGGTAAATATTACCATACATTTCTCTCCGTGTACTGACCAAAATTATATACAGGAGGATGGAAAATAAAATAGAGAGTAGATTGGTAGAAGATCAGTTTGGTTTCAGAAAGAATAGGGGAACGCGAGAAGCAATTTTAGCACTTAGGGCAGTAATAGAGAAAAGGATAGCGCTGAAGAAATCTGTGTACATAGGTTTTGTAGATATACAAAAGGCTTTCGATAATGTGGACTGGGAGAAGATGTTTGCGATCCTGAAGAAGGTGGGAATAAATTATAAAGATAGAAGAATAATATACGAATTATATAAGAATCAAAGTGCAATAATAGACATAGAGGGTCAGGAAGGGGAAGCACAAATAAGAAGAGGGGTGAGACAAGGATGCTCATTATCGCCACTGATTTTCAATTTATATATAGAAGAAGCAATGAACGAAGTGAAGGAGGAAATTCAATCGAAATTACAGATTCAGGGAGAAAATATAAGTATGTTGAGATTCGCGGATGACATAGCTATATTTGCCACGAGTAGTACTGAGTCAGAAAATATTCTCAACACTATGAGAACAATATTATTGGAAAACTATTGGATGAATATAAATAAAGACAAAACAAAATTCATGATGTGTACAGCAGCGAAAACAGCTAGAAGAACGAAAATCAAAATAGATACCGAGCCAATTGAACAGGTGGAAGAATTCAAATATCTAGGAAGCATAATTACAGAAAACGGCAAAAGCGAAAGAGATATAAGAGCAAGAATAGCACGAGGGAAACAGGCTTTTTACCAAAAGAAACGATTATTATGCCCAAAAAATATAAGCTTGGAAGTACTACTGTGGGCAAAAAGTAAGGTGAATTTTCAATTTAAACTTCGCGGGCTTGACATTTCAGGCTAGTTCTCTTTTTCTTAAGTTGGCAGGACTGTTAATGACATCTGTGCCAAATTTCATGTCAATGTCATTATTAGTAAAACATTCACACTTGTGTTTACCAAACGACCAAGAGTGCATTTTTCGATTTTTACAATGTCTGATCGAATTGAGCAGAGAAGTGCAATCAAATTTTGTTTGCGGAATGAAATTTTGGCTGCGGAAACTTTGAGGATGTTGCGGAAGGCCTTTGGTGATTCTACCATGTCGCAAAAAAATGTTTATAAGTGGTACAAAGACTTCAAAGATGGTTGAGAACGTGTTGATGACTTGGAGCGCCTCGGACGACCATCGACGTCAACAGATGACCAACACGTCGAAGAAGTGAAGGAATTAGTGCTCAGAAATCGTCGGTTGACTGTTAGAGACCTTACTGATATGATCGGAATATCAGAAGGATATTCAGACCAGAATTATGGGCCAACCACTCTTGGTTTTTGCATCACGATAATGCACCGTCTCATACTGCACTCGTTCTTCCTCGAGTAAAACTGAAAACTCCTGCAACACGTCTGCACTAGTCCCGCACTTATATTCACGCCCGTAACACTCCCGCAACAGATCCAAAAATTCGTGAGATTCTTGGTTCAAAATCAAAGCGCCCATAACATACCCGCACCAGACCTGTACGCATATATATGTCCGCACCACGCCCGCAACAGGTATGTACGTTTTTCCTGTTCTGAAACTATATAGACGTGGTGCAAACATATCGCAAGAGGCTTTTTTCTCATCTCCATTAAATCAGTACAATTTTTCTGAATCTCTAATAATTTTGCAATTAGTGAAATTTCAGAATAAGGATAAAGCGAAATAAAAACTTTTCAAGGCTCAAACGTAAAAGTTGTAAGAGAAATCTTCCTCATACAAAAATTCGGTGTGTCACTGCTTTCGAACGCGTGCATATTCAAAGGAACCCAAACAACGTCGTGTGTATGACACAAATTATTTTTCCCAAAATTTATATTGGTTTTCCTCTTACATCCATTACGCAAAGAGTAGGAGTTGCAATTTGGTATGAAACATTCCGACAAACTTTGAACGTGAGGACCCAGTCATTGCATGGTGTTATAGTGTATGAAGCAATGAAATCATAATATCGCTGTATACATACCTTTCTCAATCAATGAAGATGGTATGTATAAAGTGATACTTTGATGTTATTGCTTTATTTTCGAATAATTTTTCAGAAAACATTGAGCTCGGGTTGCATCGTCGGGATTGCTGAGTATCCCCTTAAGGGCTTTCGAACGTGGTAGAACTATAAATATGTAGGTACACAAATACAGAGTATAGGTATAGTCTAAGCGAGAAAAACTTTGCGCTAAACGTTTGTGTGAGATAGAAATTGATGTGAAATTTAAAAATTATTTCACCATAGTGCTTACCCGGGATTGCGCCGTGAACATAAATCTAGCAGTAAAATCACTCTCCATTCCCTATAAAAAATTCGTGAATACGCGAGATGATTTAACATTTCGTCGTCACCATGTTGATTTCGAAAATATCTTAAGATGCAAGTGACAGCTGCGTTTCAAAGTAAACATTTGATTATTTTTTATTATATTCAAAATTTCAAGGTTTTCGAAATAATCAATCGATTGATGGAATTTTTCAATATTGCACGTGATTTATCGTAATAGAACTTATATGTATATACAAATGAAACTATTCCGCATGGAACAATTACATTACACTTCCCATGAACCCTTCATAAATGTGATTGAATTGAGATCGATTAGTTTGGTTATCATCCCGCATAAAATTTGATCGACAAAATTTTCATTTATTTATAAAAAAAGAGGACCATTTGTTTAGAGAAAGAACGATCTTTGATTATGATGAACGAATTGTACGTGTAACGGTCAATTACCGATACATAGTTTTCTTCACATTATTCTACATACGGTTATGTAAAATATTGATTTCATACACACATGCATAGTCCACGGGAAATGCAACGCAATTTTTACACTGGAATATTTGTTTATGCGGAACATTATCAACGATATACATTATCACTTTCACAGCACATTATGGGGTGAAATTGCAGAAAATGAACGATTGAAAAAAATTTTTTTTGTTGTTCTGAACATGGTAATAAAAAAAATACCTACTCCAAAACGTCGCTTTCAACTGCATTTTGCGATATTCTCAAAAGCAACACGGCGACGGCAAACTGTCAAATCGTCTCACGTATTTACGAATTTTTTACAGGGAATAGAGGTAAAGCCCACACTGAGAGATATTCATTATCAAAAAATACTGGTTTTCCCATTAGTCGGGGGATATACTTGACATAACGATTTTATATACCTGGCTTGAGATCAAAAATTGATGAGAAAAAACAGTAATTTTCCATGCTCCGAAGTTTGAAAATTAAAACCAGAGAAAGATGAGAATTCATGTTGAAAAACAGTAATCTTTTATCATACAAGTTGTAAACGAAAATTCTTAATTGATGACACTGATATGAATTGAAAACCATCCCATTTTCAAGATTGTTGCGTGGCTTCGGGGAAATAAGCCAGGTTTGTGATCACGAACAATGATGTTCGATGCCGGTGAGGATAAAATTTTTTTTTCGATTAAAATAACGTTATAAAGAATTACTGATATTCCCCATCAATTTGTAATCACATGTCAAGTATATCCCTCGTCTACTGACAAAAACCAGTAATTTTTAATGATGAATTCTTCTCAGTGCAGGTAAACACTGGGCAATCCCAGGTAAGCACAGTGGTATAATATTTTTTCGTATCAATTACTATTCCGCACAAACGTTTGGCGCAAAATAGTAATTGAGATGAAATTTGAAAAATATTACACCATAGTGCCTGGAAGTACGCCTTGAATATGAATCCAGCGGTGGAATCCAAGGGCGTATCCAGGGGAGGGCCCTAAGGGGTCCGGAACCCCCCCCCCCCCAAATCCAGCATTTTTTTGTTTTTTATATATCTATATATTTCGTATATATAGATATACATCCTTAACATAGGCCCCTTCCGAAAAAAAATTCTGGATATGCCCTTGGTGGAATCATTCTCGATTCATATATGTAAAGAAAAATTCGTACATACGTCAGACGATTTGACATTTCGTCACCCCCATGTTAAATTTGGAAATATCGTGAAATAAAGTTGGAGGTTGCGTTTTGGAGAAACCTAAACATTCTTTCTATGGTCAGAATATCAAAGTTTTTCTCCATGATTATAAAGCTCTTCAGAAGTTCACACTGTAAAACAAAATATGTTGTAAAAGTGTTGTAACGTATATCATTGACATTACTTATCATAAAATACAATTCAGTATCAAAATTATGTCATATTTCTCGTGAACTATACTTTTTTGAATGACATAAAATTTTAACATAAACGTACGTAGAATTATAATCAAAACGATGTATTGGTAATTGACCGTTACACGTACAATTCGTTCATCATAATCAAAGATCGTTCTTTCTCTAAATAAATGGTCCTCTTTTTTTATAAATGAATAAAAATTTTGTCGATCAAATCTTATGCGGGATAATAACCAAACTAACCGATCTCAATTCAATCACATTTATGAAGGGTTCATGGGAAGTGTAATGTAATTTTTCCATGCGGAATAGTTTCATTTGTATATACATATAAGTTCTATTACGATAAATCACGTGCAATATTGAAAAATTCCATCAATCGATTGATTATTTCGAAAACCTTGAAATTTTGAATATAATAAAAAATAATCAAATGTTTACTTTGAAACGCAGCTGTCACTTGCATCTTAAGATATTTTCAATATCAACATGGTGACGACGAAATGTCAAATCGTCTCGCGTATTCACGAATTTTTCACAGAGAATGGAAAGTGATTTCACCACTACATTTATATTTATGGCGCAATCCCAAATAAGCACTATGGTGAAATATTTTTTAAATTTCACATCAATTGCTATATATGTGTACCTACACATTCACAGTTCTACTGTGCTCGAGGGCCCTTGAGCACGCATTGCAACAGTCATTTCGACATTTACGGGTCTGGTGCGGACCTGGTACAGCTCTATTGCATGCATGTTCTGGGCTTGGTGCGGTCTTGGTGCGAACACGTTCCGGGATTTACCGTCCATCGTCATTCACTGTGTGCGAGTTTAGTGCAGCCATGGTGCAATCGTGTTGTGGGTGTACGGTTCGCCAAACGGCCTTGGTGCAAACGTGGTGCGGGCGTAATCATTTTTGTGTGCAGGAGTGTTGCAGATGTGGTGCAGGCATATACGGTACTGTTATGGGCGTGGTACGGGTGCTTACAGTATTATTGCGGGTTCAGTACAGATGCGCCCGCAACACATCCGTAACAGTACCGTATATTTTCATTTAAGCGATTTAAAAATTTTCACTCGGGTCGTGACCATTTCGCCAAAAATTCGACGCATATCGTTCCGCAACCCCCGTATTCGCCTGATTTGGCTCCGTGTGACTTCTGGCTATTCGCAAAACTCAAGAGACCACTCCGGGGAAAGCGTTTCAAGTCGATTGAGGAGATAAAAGCTGAATCGAAGAAGGCGCTGATGGCTATACCGGAAAGGGACTATTTAGCATGCTTCGATGATTGGAATAAACGTTGGCATAAGTATATTTTATCGAGAGGGGATTACTTTGAAGGGGATGAAATTGACGTAGAAGAATAAATGAAGATTTTCCATTCTACAAACAAATTCACCTTACTTTTTGCCCACAGTAGTAAGGAAGAAATTCTTGAAAAGTTACGTTTGGAGCACAGCATTATATGGTTGCGAAACTTGGACAATGGGCAAAACTGATCAACGAAGACTTGAAGCTTTTGAAATGTGGTGTTATAGGAGGATGCTCAGAATAAAATGCATAGACAAAGTCAAAAATGAAGAAGTACTCGAGCAGATGAATGAAGAAAAACATCTTTTGAAACACATCGTGAAAAGGAGAAGCAATCTTATAGGACACACATTACGGCATGAGAGTTTATTGAAAACAATATTGGAAGAGAAAATGAATGGTAAAGCTGGTAAAGGTAGACCTAGAGCAAGTTATATGAAGCAAATCGTACAAGACAAGGGATGTAGTAGATATGTAGAAATTAAACGTTTGGCGGATAATAGACAGGGGTGGAAGGTTTCATCAAACCAGTCGTAAGAGCCCTTGAAGCAGGTGGATCAATTCTGATCGCAGATTCGTCATCAGCGTCTGAAAGGCCTTTGTGCACGAAATTTGATAAAATTCGGAAACTTTTTGACGATGTTCCTAATTTCAAGCAGCCACGTTGGATCCGCCATTTTTCATTTGCGGATTCCAATGGCAAATCCGTAAATGGTGATCTTTAAAAATCCCGTATACGCATTTTCATGAAAACTTAGTTGAGATTTGTTATTCACAAAATCAGTAAGAATAGCATGTTTAGTTCCCAGCATTTTGAATTTCGAAAAATCTAGTCATCCATTTTTATGATATGCAAAATTTCGCAACCTCAAAACGCCTCATACGCGAATTTATAGGTGATAATATAGGTTTCTCGCGATCTTGCTTCGCCATTGTGAATCCACCACATTGGGAATGTGAATTTAATTGTTTTCCTGCATAGCATTCATACTCTGTGTCCACAAAAACCTCCGAACAAAGATTTCCAAGAAAACTAACTAAGTAGAAAAATTTTGTGTGAAAGAGTTAAGTGACATACTCATCGCGTTACAGGGATATACTTCGTAATTTCAAATAGCCATAACTTTAGGGAAAAAAATCGAAATCGATCCCTCAAACCCTCAAATTGAAGAGTAAAAGTAGTACTGGATGATGCAATTAGAGATAAAGGTCAACAAAATTTCGCGCGCCCTGTGCATAACCTCAAAAGTAGCCAAAAACGTCATTTTTGGGGTATATAACCTCAAATATCTCAAAATCGTGAGGTGCTGGGGCAATTCTGCCTCCAGATTCGGATTCTACGCGAAAACTCTCTTCGGAAATCACCTTCAGTTCACCAACAACTGACAAGACCCTATTATTTCCAGGCCTGTGATATTTTTGAAATGATTATTTTCGAATTCTTCATCGAAAAGTCAGAGACACGTATCATTTATTTCTCTTTTCCTTATTGTGATTCCCGATTCATACATTGGGGTCGAAGTTTTAACAAATCCATTTCCTTTCAAACGCCTGTATCTATATCTGGAAAAGCTTCCGCCTTACAAAATTATTTCCAAGGCATAAAAGTTAGGATTTTCTCTGAACTTCCTAAAAGTTCAAGTGGAATTTTTATTCAATTCGCGTCTTGTTATGATTCGATGATGAAAGTAAAAAAGGCATTTTATTCGAATTTTCACATTTCAGAAACTCGGCCAATCTGTGGATCATAACGAATTTTTTATTCGTTCCTGAAAATGGTATTTCATGGCATTCAAGATATATAAACAATACGAGACAAATATGTGACTTAATGATTTGAAATCAAATTTTTCAATGAAAAGTCAGGTATGAATACTCCAGCACGCCAGATTTTCAAGTCACTCCTATTTTGTCTATATTTCTTGAATGCCATGGAATACCATTTTTGGAAACGAATTAAAAATATTGTTATGCTTCACAAATTGATCCTATCTTTAAAATTTGAAAATCAAAAATCTCCAAATTCGAATAAAATGGCTCTTCCACTTTCATGGTCGAATGACGACATGACACGAATTGAAAAAAGAACTTCCACTCGAATTTTTGAAAAGTTCAGAAAAAATCCTAACTTTTATGCCTTAGGAATGATTTTGTACATCGGAAGCTTTTCCAGACACAGGCATTTTTAAACAGAATGGATTTGTTGACACTGGAAACTTCAACCCCAATGTATAAATCGGGAATCACAATAAGGGAAAAAGAAATGAATGATGAGTGTGTCTTATTTTTCAACAAAGAATTTGAGAATAATTATTCCAAAATTATTCATGAATCTCGTTGTGAATCTGACATGGAATTAAGGGCTTCACTCGAGACTCTCGAGTAAAACCAAAAAAACTGAATTTCATCAGTTCTAATGCAAGATTCGCTGGGTCGATGTACAAATCTTTGAAGAATGAAATGTGAGAAAATTTTTGAAAATATTTTTTGGATTTTCAACATTAAGGTTTATTCAAAACTGTTGCAGTCTCGAAAAAGGTCTTGTCTTGTCTTGTCTTGGTCTTGAGTGTAGAAAAATTGCTCTTTGTCCTGGATACAATCAATTTTATCCTCTCAGACATGTTATTGCCAACTATGACATGCCCACACTTGACTTGGTGTAGAAATTTGTCTTCGAAGAATGTAAAATTGAATAATATTTACTATTTTTGAATTTTCCTCAAGAGTCTCGAGTGCACTTCTACATGGAATGACCCATATGGATGATCCCAAATGCAATATGAGCTGCCATAATTTCAGTCAATCCTTATAACAGCGAATGTGAGATATATCACAGTTGATGTAAATCTTACCCACTGAGCATTTCCGTTAGAACCTCGTATTTTGTCCAGAAAACATGGAAATTTTTTTTCTACGGGGATCATATTCTTACAGCATTAATAATAGCTATTTGTGGATCTAGGGGGGAAAGTGGGTAATTCGCGACGAGTGTGAGACTGAAGGCGAGTGCTAGCAATCACAGGAGTGAAATATTGCCGCTTTCTCCTCCGTTGCACATGCTGTTTTTCATAACATCAGTGAGGGAAGTTCGATAGAGAGAGAGATAGAGAGAGATAGATAGATAAATAGAGAGAGAGAGAGAGAGAGAGAGAGAGAGAGAGAGAGAGAGAGAGAGAGACATTACAGAGAGAACCCTCAGTTTTAGTGTGAAGGACATGCTCAAACGCGTTCGTCAGGGAGGCAAAGGTCTCTAATAACATTTGCGTGTGTGCCAATTTACTAATCCTCCCTGTCGTTTATTTACTAGGGGAGAAAATGAGAGAAGAAATGATTGATTCATTTTTTCTCTCAGTCGTTTTTTCTCTAGGGGAAAAAAGGAGGGAAGGAATGATTGGTCCGCAACCGCTCTCTTTCCTCCCTCCAAACAGGCAGAGAAATTTGAACTTTCCGAGCAGGTCTTATGAAAAATCATTTGATCAAATCTTAATCCTTTCGAGGTAAAAATTTCCATTTCCGCTCGCAGAGGGACCTGGTGCAGGCGTGTACTTGTACCGGCGCATCACGTATGCAAAGTATCGCATAATAAAACTGGACGATCGTAATACGCCCGTTTGGATTCGAGTGGATATGGAAAAATTCACGCCAAGGCTGAGTGAATCTCACATCGGATAGAACTTCGCCTCATTTAAGTCCCTAACGGATTGAAAGTGTATCGCATTCTTCTCAAGTTGCACTAATTTTTAAGTCAAAACAGTGAGAACTTAGATGGAAGATGCATCACGGGCCACATTCAGGACTTGAACGATGAGTAATTGATCAACTTGTGGAATCATATCGGCAAAAATTTTTCTAAAATATATAAAAAATGTTGCTAAAGTCTAGATCACTCATTTATCGCTGTCAAGTGAAAATGGAATATGTAAAAACCTGCTGCAAATAAAATCATCATAACTCACTTTCAGGAATGACAATATCTGGCTTTGACACCCCAAACTCCGTCAAATGAGTGTCAGAATTCCTAAAAAAAAGAAATAAAATTTTATCAAATGAGATTCATCTTTGCGCGCTGAAAAATATATGTTGCATAGTTCTATAATCCCTCCAGAAGGAAATTCAAAGAAATCTCACAAAATTGAATATTGTATAAAATCTCTGCTCAAGATGCCAGGCAGAATCGGACGAAAATTGTTGTGAGACAAAAACTGACAAACTTCTCACTCGGTTTTGTCCGGAATGACCAAATAGGAACATTCTGTCAAAACCTGTCAAAAGAAAGTTCATCAGTTTTTCACTACACTGAGAAAAAGGATTAGTGAACTGAACGAAAACGTAGTTGACTCAACTACGCCAGGAGGTTAAATACGTTCAACCAACTCTGGAGGTTGCATTGAATCATTCCCCAGGTTGGCCGACTCTGTTGAGTCAACTACGTAAATGATTGGGACAATTAAAAATAGTGTCCGTTAATTATCCATATACATTTGACACAAAATAACGAAGCATTGATTGCCTGCGAGGTTGACTCAACTACGTGAGATTTGGAATGAAACTTCTTCTGTGATTTGTTGACGTTGACACACATTGGTTCATAAAATCAAGTGATATGTTTGAGACAATGAAAGGTGGCGTAGTTGGGTCTACAATTTCCACGTCATTTCAACTGAAAATATGTTGATTGATTCATTAATTCTTCATCTGCGCGTGGTGGTTAATGACACTTTTATTTTTTCCTCAGTGTAGATAATATCCCAGTCCGTGAATTTCAAACAGACCGTCCCAAAAAATTACTATCAGTTTTTGACAGGATGTTCCAATTTAGTAATTTTGAACAACACTGAATTGGAGGTTTGTCAGTGTTTACCTGGATTCCACGTGAAAGAAACCGTTCAAAGCCTGACAACAATTTTCTGTCCGTTTCTGTCTGGTTTTTTTACACAAGGATTTTAGAACAAAACAAAAAAATTCCTCTTCATATAAAATTTTGATAAACTTCTTTCCAATTCTTGAATTATTTTCGTTTGTTTTACTTTTTAGATTATCATTCATACACACGTACATGTTCTCTGCCACATTTTGTACGAAGAATACCTTCATGTGAGATTTCACATTATTCTTTTGTTCATTTTCTTTTCGCCATTCATGATCTTCAAATGACATTATTTCATATGAACAAAGTCTTTACTCATGAAACCACGTTAGAAATCCACATATTTCGATTATTTATGTAAAGAACCCTGCATTTGATACGAAGAATCTGAATCTAACCACAAGTAGATTGCTGGACTACAGAATCCATATACGTAACGAAGACTATCATATCTCGGTTGAAACGCAACTAACGCGTAAAATGATGATATCGCTCTGCGATCGTACCTTATTTCCGAGGTATAGGGTCCTATGTTGTGTACAGAACAGGATCGCATGAACGAACAGAGAAGATAAACTCGTTATTTCAGTCTTATCATAGTTGTGGAGGAAAAAAGGGGTGTTGTACGGGGGTGTTGCAGGGTGCTGTGTAAACAACGGAAATTCAATAATCGCGCTTCGATAACTGCATACACAATGACGGCAACTCTACTCAGACAACCTGTCATGAGTGAATATATATGTACATGAAGTTGAGGTGGTAATAGCGAATCATTGTAAGCGTGTTTCCTTTTCATGTCACAATTGAGGGTCCCCATGCAATAACCACGTAGGCGCTCGAGAAGCGGCATAAGTATTGTCCAAGCCATGACGTAATTAGATTTTGTACACAAAAGTTTTCATCAAAATACTTGTATTTTCATGAGTATCATAAGTATATTTGAATAAATTCACATGGCCTGTATTACACTTACAATACACGTGTTGTTTGTTTGTTGTATAATGTGTTGTTTAAAAAATTTGATACTTTATGTAATACAGGCCATATGAATTTATTCAAATATACTTATGATACTCATGAAAATACAAGTATTTTGATGAAAACTTTTGTGTACAAAATCTAATTATCGCAGGATAAGAAACTTTTGTTGTCAAGAAAATGTTTCTCTTTGGTCAATAGTATTTCCATAATAACGTTATAAACAATTTAATTGTTCATTCAAGAAAAATGGATACAGAATTTTGCGAAAATAGTTCGATATTCGAATTTGCTGACCCTAAAAACATAAACCCAGGTTCAAATATTGAGCGAACACAATCTTTCCTACGGACCTTGATTTTTAGTTGATGAATGACGCAAAATGGTGAAAAATTTCGGTCGCGCGTTAATAAATAAACCGCTGTATTTCGCGAACTAAGTCCAATCGATCTGAAACTTTCCACAAAGTTTGTCCATATACTAGTGAACAACTTTGTCGCTGGGAGTTTTTTGTAACTCATACTTCCCCTGACACTTTTTCAATGCAAAGCATGGAAAACAGGGTTTTCACTTCGGATTGAAAAATTGGTAATTTATTATCAACTTTTATGAATTCTTTATACGCTGTTGTCTTCGGGGAAGTCTTACGAATCAGAATCCGCAAGATTCATCAAGATACATCGAAAAATGACCGAGTTTCAACGAGTTTAATATTGGAAAACATTGATTTGTGGTGCGAGAAAATAGATAGTTTTTATTTTTTTCTCGAAAACTACTGATCCTAGAAAAAACTCGTAAACGGAGACTCATATTCATTTTTCAAGCCCTATTGTCCAGTATTTCTAGATTTTTGAAATTTCGAATTCTTTTTTCGACCCTTGACGTCATGGCTTGGACAATACTTATGCCGCTTCTCGAGCGCCTACGTGGTTATTGCATGGGGACCCTCAATTATGAACAGTTTTTATTTTTTCCAGGGATTTATCATGGATGTTTCGTTGCGAAACGATTCATAAGCGTTCACATTCGATAACTCGCGAAAGGAAGGTCGAAATGAAAAAAAGTGTAACTATTGCTGAAAATTTCTCATAAAAAAGTGATTGATTTTTTCCTGTCGTTTTGATTGTGGTTTCTGAATCGTAAACAATAATAAGTATCGTATCCTGTGGGATTTGATCGTAAATGTCCTGTAAAAAACGTTACAGATATTTGAAGAGTAATGCATATTTTTTCAAAATAATTGTGATCATTTCCATAGGACATTCAAGATTAAATCCCATAGAACACGATATGTTTTATCATTCAATTACGATAGAAAAACAAGAATTCACGATTTAGAAACCACATTCAAAACGATAGGGAGAAATCTACCCAAATAGACAATCCGATTTCTATTAGATATCCAAAAGATGTCTGAAAATTTTGTAAGATATCTTAAAATTTTTTCTGAAAGGGATCTTTAAGATATCTCAAAGATATCGGACGCAACACTATTATATATCTTCAAGATATCTGAAAAGAGTTCTTTCAGAAGCTTCTTTAAGGTATCTTAATGAGGTCTTATGGGAGAGCAAAATTAGAAATCTGAAAAATGGTATATTTCAGAACTCATACATGAATCGTGGTGGTAATGTATATCATAATTTCCCATAATTCTCATGAAAGTCATAATTCTTTATATTTCCTCATTTGGTACAAATTCAAGGAGAAAATATTAGATTCTTCTTATAGAATTTATAATTTATGAGGAAATATGAAAAATTGTCACTTTTATGAGAAATTATGAAAAATTATGAGATCTACCTCCGCCATCGATACATGAATTCGATGAAGATGTTCCGAGAAGAAGACAGCATGCTGCAAATTCATGTATCCAGGTTCATGAATTCATTATTGTAATAGTTCCAGATATTCAAGAATTGCAATTGCGCCTATAAATAGGATAAAATTTCATCAAGTAAGTGCATGATATTTTATTTGTATATATATGTTAGACTTGGGCATTCTAGTTCAGTTCACTGAAGTAGTTCAGTGTATCTCGTTCATCAGACTGAACTAGTTCAGAGATACAGTTTAATTGATTCAAAATAGTTCAATTAATCTAGTGAAGAATAATCTAGTGAAGAATAATCTAGTGGAGAATAATCTAGTGAAGAATAATCTAGTGAAGAATCAGTAAATATCCATCAATTATGTGAAGCTTCTTTTGTTTTCTTTGTCATTTCACATAATTTCACATAATGATCCATGTAAAGTGGTAAGGGCATAAAGAATAAAGTCCTCCCAGACAAAAATTCCTGGGTGGGTGGGATTCCCAAATTCGCATGTGGACTCAGGTTCCTGGCTGGGACCCGCCAGGTCCTGCCTGGAACCCCTCTGGTTCCCGCTCGGGGCCGGTCTGTTCCGAGCGGGAACCAGGGGGTTTCCAGGCAGGACTTGGCTGATGTCGGGCAGGACCTGGCCAGGACCTGGCGGGTCCTGGCCAGGAACCTGAGTCCACATGCGAATTTGGGAATCCCGCCCACCCGCGAATTTTTGTCTGGGCCCCCAACAGAATCTAGTCAACGATGTCGCCAAAATATTATCTCTCACATTTTATCCTTCTGATCCATTGTTTCATTCATTCAAAACTAGAAATTTAGTTACATAAAACATCAGTAATGGATTTATTCACATTTTGCAAACTGACCCTAACATTTCAAGTACTTCTGAATCATTTTGACTAAGATTTCAACAACTCCATTTCTAGTATCCTCCATGAAATTTTTTTGGGACCATTTCTTTCACTTCTTATGTATAATTTAAAATCCACAGTAAATGAACATTCCATAGAAACTTTCCTAAGATTGTTGCACGTGCTACGGGAATAATAATACCGAATAAATATATATATAAGGAACATGGAAGTAAAATAACTCTGAAGGTAGGTAGGTCCGAATAAATCGTGGGAATTCCTGTTCAGTGGAAATCATTGGTACAAATATCCCATACAGAAATTTACCATTGGCACTAACATGGCTGAACGTAGATAAAGTATGACCGAGGCTTGGCGACCGAGCATGGCGCAACACTGAAATGATAACATCAGTTCATGATTTATCAATGTGTTTTCCAATGGAGCCCCATCATTGGAGCAGAAATGGCAATGAAATAGATCATCATTGGCAAACAATAGAAAAATTTGTTCATCAATGTTGCGCCAATGAAAACTGTAAAAAATAATTAACCCAAAAACATATAAAAAGTATGCACATTTCACAATTTCCAATATATGTTATTTGGGATCTTACTGTGTTTTTCTCATATATCTGTGAAAAACTCGGTGTTTTTTGTCGCTAAAGTTTGCCATGAGAAGTGTCACAATATGGATGAGCGGTAGGAGCCCTCTGGTGTGACCTGTAACAAAGAACGATTGACTGTTCTTCCAGATAATTATTTGAGTCTTATATATTCTTTGTATACATCTCTCACTACTCGCGAGAAACACTCGATCGGTAACTTAGCTAGCAATTCAGCCATCAAAAGTTAAAATTAATGAGCATGCCAATATTGAGCCATGGTCACCAATCACCAATGATCGGCGCTACAATGAAAACTGATTTTTATCCAGACTAGACCACAGTTTGTGGCAATATTCAACCACGTTTCAAAAGATCCTCAATTCCAATACAAACTAGCGTTCGGTCAATGTTGGACCAAGGATGAGCCTAGCAAGCGCCAAGCTTAGCGGAATTGTGAATCAATGGTAGGCTGACAACCGAAATTCGTTGAACACCGATATCGGTGCAATGTTATATTCGTTGTTAATCAACATTGAATATTCACAGATTGCCAATCCTTGGCTGTCAACATTGCGCCAAGCTATATTCTCTCATCAGCATTGGTGGAACCTAACAATTTTTATATGGAGTACGAAAATATCTAATGCGAACTATTGAAGTATATCTTCATGAATATCTGAACTACTTCATTCAGCTCAGTCAAGTGAGCCGGTCTTTTGAACGACTCGTTCATGAGTTACACAAGTCTAATATATGTCAACGACGGTAAAAAGCAAGGTTAGGGATGCCGGTAATGTTTACTAATGCTGATTTTGAAAAAGTATACAATGACATCCAACGAATATACGAATAAAATATTATACGCTTACTTGGTGAGTTTTATCCCATGAACAGGTCAATTGCGCCTTTGAACCCCTTCAATCCTAATATATTGGGTATGGGAATAAGTTTCCGCCCTTCTTCAAGCAAAGTTGATTTTTATCCAAACAATGGATTATTACATAGTGTTATTCAAAGTATACACCATTGGAAGCGACCAGTTTTGCCCATCTTCCAGGCAGCATACGGATTCCTCGGAGAAAAAAAGCAGGTTCTTTTGACTCGATCCATTCATGAGCCATTTTTCGACACTTTCGTAAGAAGTAAACCGCTCTCCAGTGTTGGCTAATTGCATAGATTGAAATAGATGATAATCCAAAGGCGCAATGTCTGGGAAATACGGCGGGTGGGGCAAGATTTGCCAATTCACTCCTTCCAAATATTTTTTAGCAGGTTGAGCAACATGTGGCCTAGCATTTCATGCAGCAAGATAAGTTTATCATGTCTACCGTCCCATTCCGGTCGTTTTTCTTTTAGAGCTCGATTCAAACGTATTAGCTGTAGTCTGTAACGATCGCCAGTGATTGTTTCTGACGGTTTAAGCAGTTCATAATAAATGACACCTTTCTGATCTCACCAGATGCACAACATAATTTTTGAAGCGTGGATATTTGTTTTCGGTGTCGATGGACCTGGTACACTTGGCAGCCCCTAACTTTTTCGACACTTAGGATTATCGTAATAAATCCATTTTTCATCGCCAGTGACGATACGATGCACACAACTCTTTCTTTTCTGCCGTTCAAGAAGCATCTCGCACGTTACCAAACGTCTCTCGATATTTCTCTCCTTCAGTCGATGCGGCACCCAATTACATGCTTTTTGTACCATCCCCATCTTGTGCAAGCGTTTACCGACAGTCGACCTGTCAACACCCAACTCTTCAGACAACTCATCTAGGGTTCGACATGCATCTTCATTCAATAATTGTTCCAGTTCTACATCTTCGAATTTTTTCGGTGCCCCTTCGCGTTCTTCATCACTCACGTCAAAATCGCCACTTTGGAATCGTCGAAACCACTCTTTACAAGTTGCATTGGACGGAGCGTGATCACCGTGAATATTGCACAGCACACGATATGTTTCAGCGGCACTTTTCTTCGAAATACAATAATGAAGCAGAACTTCCTGCAAATGCTGTTTTGTCGGGACAAACGTTGTCATTTTTGACACCAGATAAAAAATGATGTTTACGCTTATATCAAATGTCAACTACCGTAATCGACACCTTACATATACACTTCCACATCACAAGTATAGCACTTGAGTGAACTCAACAATACTATCAGCAGCAACACTTTTTCCAAGAGGGCGGAAACTTATTCCCATACCCAATATAACATTTTTATATATAAGATTCAACATTTCACACGTACTGCACGCGAGAGAATGAGGCAGAAAAGTGATGCGAAAGGCAACCCTGCTGGAAAAAACGATTGAAATGGATGGATTTGGATAAGATTTCGATCCGTATTTGAAAATTTCCTGTCCAAATCAATCTGATTTTGTCCAGCAGTGGAATAAGTTGTCCATACGTATCCCATTCCATCTATTCAAAGAGGATTGAAGATCTGCAATCCACTCGCATCCCTTTCCAATCCAAAAGCGATGCGGATGCATTTCTGTCCATTCAGAGGATAAAAAAATGATCCGGAATAATCTGAGCTACATCATTGGTTCGTTTGCATCCGAGCAACGGATAGAATTTCTATCCAAACAAATCTCATTCCGACTTGAAATTATGAATCGGGTTGTGGACCCATTTTCATCCGTTAGGATGGACGAATTCAATCCGAGCGAATCTAAATCCAGAGCTTGGTCCGATTTCATCCGTGGAACGTATGAAATTTGAATCACAATCAATGATCACTTTTCCATAAGATCACATCTGTCCGGGTCATCCAATTTCATTCGTATTTTCGGATAGAGACTGGATCCGAATCGATCCTATCAAAGAGCGGTGTCCTTCACTATCTGGAAAACATATGAGATTCCTATCCACCTGAATCCAAAGTCATACCTTCATCAAGTTATGATCCTGAATCCATTCTCATCCATCAGGATGGATGAAAATTCAATCCAACCAAATCCGAATTCAGAGATTATTCCGATGCCATCCGTGGAACGTGTGGACTTTGGATCAGAATCAATGAGGATTTCATGAGATCATACCCATGCGTGCAATCCAATTTCATCCGTATTTTTGGATAGAGACTGGATCCAAATTTATCTTACCAAGGAGCGGTGTCCGTTACTATCTGAAAACGTATGAGATTCTTATCCACCTGAATTCAAAGTCATACCTTCATCAAGTTATGATCCTGAATCCATTTTCATCCGTTCAGATGGATGAAAATTCAATCCAAGCAAATCTGAATTCAGAGCTTGATCCAATTTCATCCGTAGAACGTCTGAACTTCGAATCAGAATCAATCCCTGTTGAAAAACAACGATTAAAATGGATGGGTTTGGATAGGAATCTGATCCATATTTGAACATTTCTGTACGAATCAATCTGAAAGTGAGATGAATTGTCCACAAGTATCCAATTCCATCCATTCAAAGAGTATTCTTAACAGTTTCAACACAAAAGTGAGAAATTATCAAACACCTGCAATCCACTTGCATCCGTTTCCAATCCAAAAGCGTTGCGGATCCATTGCTGTCCATCCAAAGAATAGACAGATCCGAACTCATACCTTCATCAAGTTATCATCCTGTATCCATTTTTATCCACAAGGGGGGATGAGAATTCAATCCCACTAAATCCGAATTCAGACCTGGGTCCAATTCCACCCGTTAAACGTATGAACTTTGAATCAGAATCAATTGGAACTTTCCGGTAAGATCAGGCCTTTACGCCTCATGCAATTTCATTCGTATTTTCGGATAGAGACTAGATCCGAATGTATCCCATCAAAAAGCGGTATCCGTTATTATAGGGAAAGGTATGCAATTTCTATCCACCTGGACCCGAAGTCGTACCTCCATCAAGTTGTGATCCTGAATCCAGTTTCATCCAGAATTGATTTGGATACTTCACGGATAAAAATGGAGACCATTACCCGAGTCGAAATTCAAAACCTTCTTTTCCCCTACATATGGAAGATCAGGACATCTTTACCACTTTGAGGGGCAAAGGAAGGACTAACCCATAGAGCACCGCGAGGTTTTCTAAACGTTCACAAAACATGTTTGGTTTCACATAGAACGTGCAAATAACGTCTCAGGACGTTCTCAAAAGCTGGCATACATGTTAGGGTGGGCCGAAAAAACTCAACTTTTTTTTCTCGAGTCGCTATACCGCGGAAAAGTTGCGATTTGGAATGACAAAGAATATAAAAAAAAAATCAATAAAAAATATCGATGTCTCCCGGTCGCGCAAAGCCCCCAAAGTTCATCAAAATAGGTAAAAATCCACTATTTCACGTGAATTTTCGAAATAAGTAGAGATATCATGATTCGAACGCTATAGCTGTAATTAATCAATAATGAAATCATCGTAAACAATTGTGGAAAATCACAAAAATCATTCAATGCATTCAGTTTACCCATTAGCATGAAATTCATGCGGAATATTGAGGAAGCAAGTGCGTGCGTGCACTGAAAAAAACAATGTAGCTGAAATTGAGTCCGAATCCATTCTGTAGTTACTGTAACTGTCTTATGACCATAAAAATGTGCAATAGATATGACCGAACGCGTGTGGATCCCTCAGAGAGAGAAGAAAAATGGAATTAGTATTACTTTCTCTATTTCATACGATGTATAGAATGAAGAAACCTTTATTAGTCTGAGTGTTTTCTGTTAAAATATTTTATCTCTTCCCTACATGACTCTTTTCATTTCTCTTATTTATTGCCTTCATTCACTCAATTCTAATTGATTGTCTCTGTTCTATGTCTTTATGCTTATGAATGTTGCACTAACTTCCATAGTAACCTCAATAAGAACATGACTTCCGCAACTACAAAACTCAAATTCGATTGCATTCTCTTCTCAATGTGTGATTGCCGTGTTTATTAATCTGAAAATTATAAGAAATTCCTGTTTTGTTACTACATAATATAAATATATTACTACGTGAAAAAATTGAGAATATTGACCCAGCTCAGGTTGAGGATGGTAAAATACGATTAGCCCCTGGGTGCCAAAAATGTACAAACGCCCTTGCTCCTGCCTTCTTTTGTTATCATTATGCCATTTTTGCTGAAGCTCTCATGCGTTCACATCTTCATGTTATTTTACGTTTAGTGTTGTGCAGTGTTGTGTTGTGAAGTTTTTGAGATACATAATGGCAGCCTCAAACAAAATGATCACAAGAAATGTCTTTGAGCGCCCCATATTTGGTAAACCCAGAGATTTTCTGCAAAATATACTTCCCACGCGTGAAGACGTGATTCGGCGCTGTTTCCAAGAACAGTATAATTTATCTGTAAAGGTTAATAACAAGAGTGTCAGTTCTTCAAACGTGGCTCATAAAGTAGCTGATAAAATAGAAAGTTTGTTTGAGAAAGCTTTATGAGCCACGTTTGAAGAACTGACACTTTTGTTATTAACCTTTACAGATAAATTATACTGTTCTTGGAAACAGCACCGAATCACGTCTTCACGCGTGGGAAGTATATTTTGCAGAAAATCTCTGGGTTTACCAATGCGATGTTTTGTTATAACTAAATTGTTGAACAAATTCGTTATATAAACCACAAAGTTGGTTTTATGTAACGCAGATGACACAAGTCAGGTTCTGACACCAGTTCGTTTGATGGTTGAAACGAACAAACCAATCTATACCGATAAATTAATAGTCACAATTTATGATTATTATTTGTAGATTCGGATTAGAATTTCAGGATGAGGCGAGGATTAGGGACACTTCCCATACAGTAAGCCAGTTTGATTGTGGTTCTCGTTGTATTTTCACCGAAGGTAGAATAGAAAATCCTCTAACTTACTTTTGCTGGATTACCACTCTCTCCTCCCCTTGGATGGAATGATGGGGTTAGGTGATTTATATTGAACAAACAACCAAATTCCACTAGTTGTCACTTTTATTCGTATAAAAGAAAAACGGTTCTTTGTATCACAAAAATGCACTTTATTAAATTGTTATCCGCGGCAAAGTTCCTTACTTGTATGGAAGTTAGACTCAAACGCGCGCGGGACCTCGAAAAACCGAGCGTAAACCACGACTTCAATTAGTAAATCAAGAGTGAAGTTCTTTTCGTTACAACTCTTCTCGTCAACCCCGATACCCCTTCTTTCAAGGTGAAGGCGCGTCGAAGATGACGGAGTTCTCTTAATGAGCGACCACTTGGTCAGCTCTTTTCGTCCACACCGATGGCCGTCAAGCGCATTCCTTCACGTATTGTTATGGGAAAGAAAATGAAATAGGATATTGGGTGCTGATAGCTGGAGATTTGAAACAGTAGTATCATTGAGTCTATGTATGCTTTGCATGCTGAAATGATCGAAATTCACATTATAACTCTTGGGAACGGAAATATTATATTTCTATTTTATTATTTGAATGTTGAAATTCGATTTATTTGCAAAGTGATTTAATGGATAGAATTTCGATTGAGTTCTTTGGATTTCAGAATTTAAATTTGAATACAGGATATTATAATGTGTGAATATCCATCACCTCAGCATTGAAGGTGAAAGGAGGTAGAGAAGACAAGAGAAAATTCTGACCTCGGAAACAATAGGTTGACCCGAAGTGTTTTTATACACTGGTTTCCAAGGTCAGTTGTCTCAACATTGACAGGTTTATGAGGGTGACTCGAAGTAAAAGGAAAAATGCAGGATCCATCAATATAAGTATGGTCGCACTTTCACTGCATAATGTGGAAATTCGATTATCCTCAAGACTGCTCTTCGGAAATATTTAATTGAGCAGAGGAGATAAAATTTCAAATGTTTAGGGAACTTCTCTGAATATATAAGAAAGAAAAGAAAGAAATGTTATGGGACGTAACACCAAATATAGGGCGCTCAAAGACATTTCTTGTGATCATTTTCTTTGAGGCTGCCATTATGTATCTCAAAAACTTCACAACACAACACTGCACAACACTAAACGTAAAATAACATGAAGATGTGAACGCATGAGAGCTTCAGCAAAAATGGCATAATGATAACAAAAGAAGGCAGGAGCAAGGACGTTTGTACATTTTTGGCACCCAGGGGTTAATCGTATTTTACCATCCTCAACCTGAGCTGGGTCAATATTCTCAATTTTTTCACGTAGTAATATATTTATATTATGTAGTAACAAAACAGGAATTTCTTATAATTTTCAGATTAATAAACACGGCAATCACACATTGAGAAGAGAATGCAATCGAATTTGAGTTTCGTAGGTGCGGAAGGACATAGAACAGAGACAATCGATTAGAATTGAGTAAATGAAGGCAATAAATGAGAGAAATGAAAAGAGTCATGTAGGAAAGAGATGAAATATTTTAACAGAAAACACTCAGACTAAATGAAGGTTTCTTCATTCTATACATTGTATCAAATAAAGAAAGTAATACTAATTCCATTTTTCTTCTCTCTCTGAGGGATCCACACGCGTTCGGTCATATCTATTGCACATTTTTATGGTCATAATACAGTTACAGTAACTACAGGATGGACTCGGACTCAAATTCAGCTACATTGTTTTTTTCAGTGCACGCACGCACTTGCTTCCTCAATATTCCGCATGAATTTCATGCTAATGGGTAAACTGAATGCATTGAACGATTTCGGTGATTTACCACAATTGTTTACGATGATTTCATCATTGATTACTTTGGCGGCTTTGCGCGACTGGAAGACATCGATATTTTTGATTGATTTTTTAAAATATTTTTTGTCATTCCAAATCGCAACTTTTCCGCGGTATAGCGACTCGAGAAAAAAAAGTTGAGTTTTTTCGGCCCACCCTAATACATGTCCCAAAGACATGCGAATGTCCCGTTTAGTTCCATCAATGTTCACTATGTGACTTTGTGTTTTTCAAGGTTAGTTTTCATGAAAGTACGTTTAGAAGACTTGAAAAGAATGTCCCGTAGTATATGAAAAGAACATGCACAAAACGTATTCAGGGATATCAAAAGGGAAAGTACTCTAAACGTTTTAAAAATCTACTCCATAGAGACCAAAACATGCGGAACCAAAAGTACGTTTCTGCAACGTGTAGAGGACTCTCTGCACGGAGAGAAATTTGTAGTCAAATTTACTATGTTATTATTGTTCCCGAGGAACAGACTGAATTCTGTCGGATTTTACTATGAAGGGCATATTTTTACTATGGTACAACAATAGAATGCTGATCATATTTACTATGTTTTATGGGGGAACCCGTCATAGTTCAGTCTGTTCCTCGGAAACAATAATAACATAGTAAATTTAACTAAAAATTTCTCTCCGTGTGCTATCTGTGACAGGAGTCCTCTTCCTTTGCCCTTCAAAGTGGTGAGAATTTCCTGATCTTCAATATGTAGGGGGTCAGGACCCTACTGTCAATTCCCAGTTTGGAATTCCCAAATTCGCATGGGTTTCACATGGGAATTAAGTGGGTCGCATGGGTCTCCACAAGGGAAACGCATGGGTCGCATGGGTCTTCACATGGGAAACTCATGGGTCGCATGGGTCTTCACATGGGAATCGCATGGGTCGCATGAGTCTTCACATGGGAATCGCATGAGTTGCATGGGTGTCACATGGAAATCACATGGGTCGATCCACTCGATTCGCATGTGAAGACCCATGCGATTCTCATGTAAAGACCCAGGCGGCCTATGAGTTTCCCATGTGAAAACCCATGCGATCCATGCGTTTCCCATGTGGAGACCCATGCGACCCATGCGTTCCCCATGTGGAGACCCATGCGAATTTGGGAATCCCAAACTGGGAATTTACAGTATGGGAGGCTTTGAATTTCGACTCTGGTAGTACGGCATTATTCAATACAAGATTATATATACGAGAACATGAACTTTGGACAGAACTGGATAGGAATGGATGAAAATAGATTACATTTATTTGGATAGACAATGGATGAAAATGGATAACATCAACGCAGGATTATTGGATACAAATCGATAGCCGCGAGAACACGAATATACCTGGATAGGAATGGATAAAAACAGAGGAAATTGATTTGGATACTCAAAGGATGAAAATGGATAACATCAACGCGGGATAATTGGATAGAAATCGATAGCCGGGAACAAAAATACCTCCGGATAGGAATGGATAAAAACAGAGGAAATGTGGTTTGGATACGCAACGGATGAAAATGATAATCGATAAATGATGTAATCATCAGCGTAGCTTGTTTGGGTACAAATCGATAGATACGAGCATATGAATTCTTGATGCACATGGATAGGAATGGATGAAAAAAGAGATCGATTTGGATCGAAACAGATATCGTTTGTGTAAAATTATCGGATATGAATTGATAGACGTAAGAACGCTTATTTGGGAAAAGATTGGATAAATATCCTCCAAATGATAGATATGAACAAGAATGCATGAGAATAGTGTAAGCATCATCGGAACAAAAAGGGATAGAAGTGCATAGAATTTTATGTGAGGCCACGAATACATCACGAATGTACAGTATCTTGGGCAATATGCGCTCTCCGAGCAGCGTGTCAGGATAGCTTGGAGGTTAAGTAGGTAGGTCTTGTAGGTAAGTGCGATGATTGTTCGAACCCCTTGCAGGTAGGAATAAATTTCCCAAGTCATGTGCGGAAATAGAGATACAGATGTTGAAGATTCCACGGAATCTTCCGAATGTTTGAATGAGTTCGGAATAATTTTTTTTTATTGTTGTTCCCTGTGGGGAAATTCAAAAGAAAAAACAATTCTGGAAAAAATCGGATTGGAATGGATAGATTTTTTTTCAGCAGAATCATGCAGAAACGGATAGAAATGGATGGAACTCGTCAAGGTGATATCGTAAAGCACCGGATAGAAATGGATACGATTCGCATCAGGTCCTGAATATAATATGGATACATTCGGATACAATCCCAATAATCTCCTATCCACATTGTGGAGTAAAATTGACGAGTCTTTTATGCGCTCTGCGGATGATGCTGGATCCCGAAATACATGGATCAGAAATAGGATTCAAACGGATGCACTTCAAAACCCTATCCATTTCTATCCAATTTTTCCAGCAGGGAGAGTCGGTAGACGCCATCTTTTCAGAAATTGAAGTTCTGAAAGATGTCTTATAGATGATATTTTAAGAACTCCGATGTAATAGATTTTTCAGATATATTTCAGATATCTTATACAAGCATCTATAAGATATCTTTCTGAAGATTTCTGATATCCAACTATAAGACATCTTTTAAATGCATCTTAAAGGTTTCTTTTGTCGGATATCTTATATTCATCTTTAAGAACTCAGGGTTTACTGGGATAATTTTCAGCAGGGACCAAAAAAAAGGAGCACAAAATAGGGATAGGCAATGAAGCTGGAAGTAGCAGATTTGAGCTAGCAGACTTGCACTTCAGCTCATCGTAGGATTGTCGGAGGATGATGAAACCGACACCAATGAGATTTTTGAATCGTAATTCTTGAAAATATGTATTTTGAAAAAATTCAAAACCTCAGTTTTGAGGTTTTACATTCCCATATAGCACAAATGTCTCAGTAATATCTCCAGAATATTCTGACAATATTACAATGTCTCCAGAATATTCTGGAGATATTACTGAGACATTTGTGCTATGTGGGTTACCTCAGTTTATAAACGCGGTCTGCTAGTTCACGTCTTCTAGCTTCAGCTTTATGGTTGGGCGATATTTTTTTAGAAAATTACGCCAGTGTACATGGAATTTCATGGAATATGAATATAAAAAAAATATCGCCTATCCCTAGAACAAAATTTCCAGTTCATACTCTGATAGAGCATTTACTAAAATATGACTGTATTTTGAATTCTTTGGGGATAGAACATTGATTTAATATCAATAATAACATACTTCAAATATAGTATGTTGTGGAAGTTTGAATCGTTCATAGAAACGAAACAAAGATTCAAACTCACCGAATACAATGAATCATCGTTATTTATCTGCTTGAATCAACTCCGTGGAATTGGAAACATCGTTTAAAGTATCTACCAGGAGATTTTAAATTTCTAATAGTTACGTAGTATTGGCCCAGGTAGCACACGCACGTTCTGAGAATGTTCTGAGAATATACGTTGAAGATATTCGAATATTCTATGGAGATTCTTATTTCGTGCGAATATGTTCTACGCACATTCTCAGAATGTTTGAATGGGACTGTTTCAAATATTCTCAGAATATGATGCCACGGATATTGTGGAAATATTAGAAAAAAATGCTGTTAAAATAAGAATTCCCGCCAATATAAACTTCTGCATGTCACCGAAAACTACTTTACAATCAATTTTTTTTATCATTAGACATCTGTAATCATGAATGGTTAACAATATTATGAATTCATATAGATGGATGAGATATTTATGATCGCAACAGGCAATCATAATGTATAAACACGAATCAAAATGATAGATTGTCCAAGGGTCTGTAGCCTGTCAACAACATTATCCGCCATTAATGGATTCATGTCATCACGACATCTGCGCATGCGCTGCTCATCAATCTCCCTACAAACTTTGTCCGCATATTGTATGAACGTTCCTAGAATATTCAGAACAGTCTCATTCAAATGTCCTAAGAATATTCTAAGAATATTTACGAATCTCCTACGCTCTTTGTGAGAATATTCGATTAAGTACATTTTACGGATGTTGTGAGAATATTCTCAGAATATTCCGTGTTACGTGGGGGGTTATTTGATTACTATTTCGTTTCGATAAACGATTCAAACTTTAGCAACATACTTGAGGTTCAATAGTTTCATTCTCTCCTACAACAAATCTGAATTCTCTATGTTTCTCGTTGCGTGAGAATAATGTATAATTCTTGTTATTGCTGTATATTGACATTCTCACCCTCCGAGACATCGTGGCTCAGATAGATCAGTTGATCGCTCGATAATGTGTATTTGTGACAGTGTTTCTCAATGCTCGAGCTCAAAAAGTTACCAAGGGCAATCCGTGTGCTGCCAAGTGATTATTCAAACTTTTAACATTTCACGTTGATACGGAGAAAATAAAATCACCAAAAAAACATCCCCCACAATATCGAGTAAGTAAAATTTGATCTAACTATGTATCACTTTAGAACAATTAGATATCATATACATCCTGTCTATCAGATTCCGATGATGCGTTGAGAGTTGAGACAACATTTTCACTATCGTGAACTTTTGAATAATATCATTATAAATTACATAAGATAAGATTTGCATATGAATTGTATAAAATATTTCATCAAAAAATGATGAATGATTTCATAGAACTCGTATACAATAATGAATCCCCAATGACCCAAATTCCATCGAAATTCCCGTAAATTTATCATTTGAATTTACGGAGTTGATTGAAAACCTCACCGCCAAATTTCCTGAATTTTAATTAAAAATGAGGAAACTCCCTTTTTTAAAGCGGACTTTTTTGTCTTCTTCATCACTCTACTTGCTGGCCTTTGAGCTCCAAAGTCTCTATCACACGATTGATACCGTTCATGGTTTTTCTAAATTTCTTGGAATGAAACTCCAACTCGTGAAGAGCCAAAATAATGCCACTTGGATAGGTCTGAGAATCCCATCCCATAAGAGTGAATGAATTGTCACTTCAATAGAGTGGACAGTCACTGTTTTGGAATGTAATTTTTATTCTCATGCTTATTGAAGCTTTGATATTTCTACTCCTCCCTATTAGAAATGTCGGACAAATTTGGAAAGAAACCAGGACAAAATCCAACCGACAAAACCAAAAGAAATGACTACTTTATTTTGTTCCTCAGCGGGTACCGTTTCACGTTTATCCGAATCTTCACGACACCCGGGAAAAAATGATCAGATCTGACCAGATCTAAATTTTGGTCAGATCTAAACAGATCTATTAAGATCTGAAAAACTGCGATTTTCGCTTGTGTTCGTCACAATATATGTGCAAAATCAAATTAATATACAGACAGATATCACAAAATTTCTGACAATTGAACGACCAATTGCTCATTAAGATATAATCTAATATTCAATTCAGATCTAACGAGATCTACTCAGATCTAACTGATCAGATCTACTGAGATCTGAACAGATCTAATCTGATCTTTTGAACCAGATCTGACCAAAAATCAGATCTACTCAGATCTATTTAGATCTGAATAGATCTAATGATTTTTTCCTGGGCATTTTCAACAAGATTTGAAGATGTATTTTAACTTCAAGAAATTTGGAGAGTCTTTTGGGTTCTGGCAAATTTTATGTGAGCGTTCCAGAACGTTTGATTTTTGTTCATGTTTCTTTCAACTCATAAAAAACTGTACTTACAACGTCGATTTCTATCTAGTTGGAAAAATACTGATACACAAGGTATTCGCGTACACGTATAATCCTCTGTTCTCCCTCTACAATAAGTGCGCTGTGGTTTTCCTCACTGCAAACTCTCATTCATCACAGAAATGATAGTTATTTCCAAACGCAGGTACCCTTCACAAGTGAATAAATATTTCAGTGCAACACGACAAAGAAAATTTTAATCATTTGATGTTGATTTATTACTCACATTTTCATAAAAATTCTTCCAAATTTTCTTCCAAACGGAGAAAAAGTTATATTATGAATTACTATTCTGCTAGCATGTACGGAGCAGACTTTATATTATATTTTACGGGGTTATATGATATCATTTACTCAGACACTTCCTAAAAATTACTTTGTTTGATACTCTGAGAGAAATTTCTATAGTCACTGTAACTGAAACATCTCAACTGAACATTCCTAATGGGAGTTACTAAACATTTGGTTGAGTCAACCAAGAAAGTATAGTTGGTTCATCACTACAGGGCGTCCCATTTGAAACAGGACAGCTGAATAACTCTTCAGGGAATGGAGGGGGAAAAAAATTGTTCAGATAAAAGTTGTAGAGTTCAAAGGGGGCCATAAGATGGTGACCTTGAATTTGACCTTGAGGTCGATTTTGAGCATAATTGATGGTCAAAGTATGTTTTTTCAAATGGAAAACCCTACGTTCGATCTCAGAAATGGAAAGAGCGGAAAATTTTACGTCCGAATATGTTAACATATCAGGTCATTTAGAGGTCATTTGAAGGTCAAAAAACCATTTTCTATGGATTTTCACGGAAAAGCCTCAAACGAGTTGTTTCTCTGACCAAAGTTATCAAAGTTAAAGTGAAACCCCACGTTTCGGCCTTGAATTTGACCTTGAGAACGATAATGAATGCCAAATTTGAAACAATAATTAAAAAATTATTTATTTTTCCAGTTCGTCGTTTTATAATTACAGATGGCACAAATCCGTTGACGGGTAAGACACACTTATTGCAGGAGATGTTCGAATTGACCGCCATTTACTTCAATACATAACTCCAGCCGGCGTCGAAAGTTTCCAAGAACAGACTGAAAAACTTCTGCACGAATATTCGCAATTGCGTATCTGATGCGTTGTTGTAGATCCACAGGTGTTGTTGGTCGGTTGGTATAAACGACATTTTTTACGTAACCCCACAAATAAAAATCTAGAGGGGTGAGATCAGGAGATCTTGCCGGCCACAGTACAAATCCACCTCGACCAATCCAACGATTGGGGAAAAGGATATTTAGATAATCCCTCACATATCGAGCAAAGTGTGGTGGTGCACCGTCTTGCTGATACCACATCCTCTGCCTAGTTGCTAATGTCACATCTTCCATGAGAACTGGTAATTCATTCTGTGAAAACTGTAGATAATTGGGACCGTTAACAGTTCCATCAAAAAAATACGGCCCAATAACTTCATTGTCTAGAATTCCACACCAAACATTTATACTCCACCGATGCTGATGATCAACTTGTTGAGTCCAGTGCGGGTTTTGCGCTGACCAATAGTGGCTATTGTGACGATTTAACAAGCCAGTACTTTGAAACGTTGATTCATCACTGAAAAGAACATATCGAAAGAAATCGGGCGCTTCGCTCAACCTCTGTAAAGCCCAATGGCAAAAGTTAACCCGATTCTGCATATCTTGTTGAGATAATTCTTGGGTCAGTGTGATGTGGTACGGATGATATTGAGCAGCTTGTAGAATTCTGTGTGCCGTACTGCGTGGAATACCCAAATCGCGTTCAATATCACGTAAACTAACATGAGGATTCATGTGTATTATTGCTACAACAGCAACGCATCGAGGGTCGTTAAAGTTGAAACCTCGATTGTTTCGGCGTTGACCAATCCTTCCTTGTCGACAATTTCTTTCAACTTGGCGAATGACTTCTGGAGAAGGATGATGCTGCCGATCTCCAAACCGCTCTCTGTGCAATCGTGACGCTCTTTGATACACTCCGCGACACTCACCCAAGATCATTAAAATATCAACACATTCGTTAGGTGAATAAACCATTTTGAACCCGCACTTACACCGTAAACGATGAAAACTTCTTAATGATCATTTTCGTACTGATATGAAGAATAAACTCTGTAGGTTAGTTCTGTTTACTTTCAATTCAAGGTCGAAACGTGGGGTTTCACTTTAACTTTAATAACTTTGGTCAGAGAAACAACTCGTTTGAGGCTTTTCCGTGAAAATCCATAGAAAATGGTTTTTTGACTTTCAAATGACCTCTAAATGACCTGATATGTTAACATATTCGGACGTAAAATTTTCCGCTCTTTCCATTTCTGAGATCGAACCTAGGGTTTTCCATTTGAAAAAACATACTTTAACCATCAATTATGCTCAAAATTGACCACAAGGTCAAATTCAAGGTCACCATCTTATGGCCCCCTTCGAACCCTACAACTTTTATCTGAACAATTTTTTCCCCCTCCATTCCCTGAAGAGTTATTCAGCTGTCCTGTTTCAAATGGGACGCCCTGTATATACTTTCTTGATTGAATTAATCAAATTTCCAGTAGCTTTTACTAAAAATATTTGGTTGAAGCGCTGTAGTTACAATGACCTCAAAAATCGAGGGTCCCCGTGCAATAACCACGTAGGCGTTGAAGGATTAGGCGTAATTATGTTGAAACTTTTCTTGTCATCAAATGTTTCTCTTTGGTTAATAGTATTTCCATAATAATTATGAAAATCGGAACGGTACAACATTTTTTATAAAACAATCATTAACCGTACAGCATTTAGACGAAGCACCACTCACTGAACCAGTGGGCATCTCTAAAGAGAAACAGAATGATTTAAATCATCTTATGAAATATCTCTCTCCAAAGGGAAAAGAATTTTTCGATGTATTAATAGCGAAAGTTGGGAAAAAGGTGTAAAAATAATCGATTTGTGAAAGGCACATCATTACAAAGTTAATTGCAAACGTATTAGGAAAATGTATTATAAAATGTATTGTTTAAAAAACAATACACGTGTTGTTTGTTTGTTGTATAATGTGTTGTTTAAAAAATTTGATACTTTATGTAATACAGGCCATGTGAATTTATTCAAATATACTTATGATACTCATGAAAATACAAGTGTTTTGATAAAAATTTTTGTGTACAAAATCTAATTATCACAGGATAAGGAACTTTTGTTGTCAAGAAAATGTTTCTCTTTGGTCAATAGTATTTCCATAATGTTATAAACAATTGAATTGTTCATTCAAGAGAAATGGATACAGAATTTTGCGAAAATAGTTCGATATTCGAATTTTCTGACCCCCAAAACATAAACCCAGGTTCAAACATTGAGCGAACACAATCTTTCCTACGCACCTTGATATTTAGTTGATGAATGACGCAAAATGGTGACAAATTTCGGTCGCGCGTTAATAAATAAACCGCTGTATTTCGCGAACTAAGAGTCCAATCGATCTGAAACTTTCCACAAAGTTTGTCCATATACTAGTGAACAACTTTGTCGCTGGAAGTTTTTTGTAGCTCATACTTTCCCTGACACTTTTTCAATGCGAAGCATGGAAAACAGGGTTTTCACTTCGGATTAAAAAATTGGTGATTTATTATCAACTTTTATGAATTTTTTATACACTGTTGTCTTCGGGGAAGTCTTAAGAATCAGAATCCGGAAGATTCATCAAGATACATCGAAAAATGACCGAGTTCGAACGAGTTTAATATTGGAAAACATTGATTTGTGGTGCGAAAGAATAGATAGTTTTTATTTTTTTTCTCGAAAACTACTGATCCTAGAAAAAAATCGTCAACGGAGACTCATATTCATTTTTCAAGCCCTATTGTCCAGTATTTCTAGATTTTCGAAATTCCGAATTTTTTTTCGACCCTTGACGTCATGGCTTGGACAATACTTATGCCGCTTCTCGAGCGCCTACGTGGTTATTGCATGGGGACCCTCAATTTCTCTCAGTGTAGTACAATATCAAAGAATTTTTCCATTTGATAGGGTAAGGGAAGGTAATTTGGTGACATTCTGTGTTTGATTGTAAGTAACTTCCGTAAATGAATGAATAGGAACTTATACCTCATTTAGTATATTGTTCCACACGTGTTCAACAATTGTATAGAACACCAACGTTCCAAGTTTGATCTGAATCAAAATATCCATAGGTAAGTGAATTTGTATTTGAGGTAGGTAAATTGGTGATGATGGAGGTAGTGATGTTCGATTCCGATTCGATTTTTGAGATAATCGATTATTTTTTTTTTAAAATCGCGATTCTGAATCGATTCTTTACCAATCGATTTTGTTGAAAATCGATTTTTCAGCCTAAGAATCGAAAATCGATTCTTTGCATCTGTTTATTTTTCCTCTTCTTTGAACTCCATCCATCATGATTGGACTTGAATACTTTTTCTTTATTTGAAACCATTTTCATCGGTTAACATCAAGTAAAAATTTGGGTATCCATGAAACTTCAGTTCCATTATGATTGTAAATATTCCCTATCAACGAGTCGTGAATAGTTTGTTTGTGGCGTCATCTTGTCGTTCTCAACCAATCAAGCATTGTAGAAAAGGATCCGTGAACAACTCAGAACACAAACTGTTGCCGTAACTGACCATTTGCAAAATTTTATTCGTATAAGATTTGGGCAAATTAAACAAGATCCTATTATGGTCATTTCTGCGATATTAGATCTCAGATTTAAAAAAATGCATTTCAATGGCCTCTCAGCATATTCCAGTTCGATTGAACGGCTCACAAACTAGATAAAAGATACTGATCGAATGGGAATCACGAGCATAGAGCCCGTGCAAGGAATGCTCTCAGCAAGGAATTGCAACACAAGAAATTGTTGAAGATGATTTATGGTCTTTCCCTGATAAGCTCATTCAAGTTGGATTACTAAATTCCGTTAAAGATAATAAAAATGAGATGCCTACAGACCTGAAGCATTATTTAGATCAACCTCTAATTACTTGGAAAGAAAATCCAATACAGTATTGGTTGAAACACAAATTAATATATCCAACTCCTTATATCATTGCAAAAAATATTTGGCAAGCGTTGCAACATCGGTACCGTCTGAACGCCTTTTTTGAAGAGCTGGAAATATTCTACCCGATAAAAGAAGCAGGCTTTCGTCAGATTATTTTCAACAATTACTGTTCCCCAATTCATTATCACTGAAAGACTGGCAATTTGAAATTGATCAGTCATACTTAAAATATTATGATTATCATCATTATAATATATCAAATAACAAATTGCATATTTTTTTACGCTGAAATGAAATACAGATACAATTTCTGAAGATCTCGTAACGTGATTATTCATGAATGAGGACACTCAAGCATCAGGAGAAGCGGGTAAAATTTTGGGCTGACTTTTTGATTAAATTTCAGTTTAAAATAGGTGATAATCAAGCAGTGCATATCGCAAATTGGATTCTGAACATAAATCTGGATTCTTTCATGGTTTGTAAATATTAGAGAACGAAGTTTATGCAGAACTTCTGACATTCGGAGTTTATCATCCTGAAAATTCTCTTATGTTTACCAGAAATCGATAAAAAAACTAAAATTCACATTTGGAGTCTAATTCCAGTAGTTTATTTCATTATTACGCATTAAAAAATTCCAGTGAACTTATAATTTATAAAAACAGTTGGCGCAACATTTGGCTCACTTTTTCTGATGCTTGAATGTCTTTAATATAATTTGCTATCATCCAATATTATGGTAATTGAAAGATCGTCATTATCTCTGCAAATTTGAATGTAATTTAAAAAAAATTTTCATCGATTTTTCAGGAATCGATTTTTTAGTTTCGATTTTGTAGGAGAATCGATTCTTGTGATTCGATTCAGGATCAATTTAAGAATCGATTCTTCAGGAAGAATCGAACATCACTAGATGGAGGAAATTTGGTGATAGTGGTAGGTTAATTTGATGATGTAGAGAAAACCACTGTTTGGTAATTAATAATTCTCAAAAACGTTGAAACGCATGAATTTAAAGCCACATATGAATATCTTGGCTATTTTTTGTCATCAAATTTAGCAAAACATCAAAATAAGGATCAGTATACAAATTGGTTTGTGCACAGATTAAATTTATTGATGAACGTTGAATTTATGAACCATTTATGAAGACTCTCCATTTTCAGTACAACAAATCTCACACGTATATACAATCTTCATTCATTGAAAGAAATTAATTTCATTATGATAAAAAACTGGATAAATCCGTGATCATTATAGAAGATTCAAAATCATTCTGGAAAACCTCAAATTTCTTGCTATGTTCATAAGGATATACCAACTCATACGTGACTATGAAAAATAACTTATCACGATAAAAAAATTTGTTCAAGTTTGGTCGTTCGTATGGCTTAAAGAGTTTTTCCAATACCAGGTGTGTAAGTATGAAACCGGAATTTGCCCATAGGTAGCGCTAGATGTCGATGCAGTTCTGTTACAATACAAGAAAAAATGAATACGTCCAACGTATGTTCATAATTCAACGTACGTTTTTAGGCACTCATCGGTATACGTAGTATACCAGCACGGAGTGCCTATTGCACCCGCTATCGTACGCTCTGACCGTATCTTCTAAAATATTTGAGTAATCCAATTGGAAGTTGAATAGTTTTTCATTCCATGCAATACTGGTTGATAATCCGTGGGGTTGTCTGTATGTCTGTCTGTCTGTACTCGAGATAACTCTGGACCGAGGGGACCAAATTGGATGAAATTTATAGAAGACCTTCTTCAAACCCTTCCCCAAGGACTATTTTTCTTTATTACAATCGGACAAGTCCTTCTATTTTTTTTTAATTTTTTTCTAAAAAAATAGGTGTCCTCGGAGAAAATTTTCTCCGCTGTATACATACCAGGTGTGTAAGTATGAAACCGGAATTTGCCCATAGGTGGCGCTAGATGTCGATGCAGTTACCGACACATCACGTCAGCGGTGTCTTGTTATTGTATTGATATCCGACAAAGATTTCCAACTCACAATTACACGAGTTTCATTCAGTAGCATTAGTTTATTAGAGATGAACATGTCGAGTTTTGTGCCAACGAATTACGATTTGCGGGCAGCACTACTTTTCTGTTTTCATCTGAAGAAAACCGCAGCCAAATCGCATCGAATGCTTGTGGAGGCGTTTGGTGAGCATGTTCTCGGTAAAACACAGTGTTTCGAGTGGTTCAAACGGTTCAAAAGTGGCGATTTTGACGTCAGGAACGAAGAACGTGGAAGACCACCGAAAAAGTTTGAAGACGCTGACCTGCAAGCCTTGTTGGACGAAGACGACGCTCAAACACAACAACCCTAGTAAAAATGAATCATGTAAGAACATACATAAAGCATATAGAAACCATACATGGTCATATATGACCATATATAATTCATACGCAATCCATATTGAATCCGTATATGATCATATATGGCCCATATAGAATCCATATATGACCTTTCGATGCAAGAATTTCCCATACATGTGAAAAAATTCGGTCACATATGGAATATTTTTCGTATATGGATTTTATATGGATTATATATGAGTCATATATGATCATATATGGATCACATATGCATTAAATATAGATTTTATATGATTCTATGCATTTTCATATATGAATCATATATGTATTATGTATGAATTATGTATGGGTCATATATGTTCGTTTTTTACTAGGGAACAACTGGCGGATCAGTTAAAGGTGACCCGAGAAGCCATCTCCCTTCGATTGAAAGCCATGGGAAAGATACAGAAGGTGGGGAAATGGGTTCCACATGAACTCAACGAAAGACAGCAGGAAAACCGCAAAACATCATGCAAAATGCTGCTCGCCAGGTTCCAAAGAAAGTCATTTCTCCATCGAATTGTGACTGGCGATGAGAAGTGGATATATTTCGAGAATCCTAAGCGCAAAAAGTCATGGGTTACTCCGGGTGAACCATCAACATCGACGGCAAGACCAAACCGCTATGGACGAAAGACAATGCTGTGTGTTTGGTGGGATCAGAAGGGCGTAATCTACTACGAGCTGCTGAAACCTGGGGAAACTGTCAATACTCAACGCTACCGACAACAAATGATCGATTTGGATCGAGTTCAGCGTGAAAAACGACCAGAATACAAACAAAGACAACACGAGGTGATTTTACTGCATGACAATGCACCAGCACACAAAGCAAAACAGGTCCAGGAAACGATAGAGTCGTTCCGTTGAGAGATTCTTCAGCACGCGCCTTACTCACCGGACCTTGCCCCATCCGATTACTACTTGTTTGCATCGATGGGACACGCACTTGCTGAGCAGCGCTTCACTTCTTACGAAGATGTACGAAAATGGCTCGATGACTGGGTTGCCTCAAAAGAGCAACAGTTCTCTTGGCGCGGAATCCACAAATTGCCAGAAAGATGGAAAAAATGTATAGATAGCGACGGACAATACTTTGAATAAGTTACTTTGTATCATATCATTACAATAAACGTGTTTTTTCTGTACAAAAATTCCGGTTACATACTTACACACCTGGTATATGTTTCATTTACTTCTAATGAATCAGAGAATACTAACTCGTCAGTCAGAGGTTGTTCTCAGAAGCACTATTCGATGTACGACACAAATTCTTTTATGCCAACAACCAGAAGAATGTTGATCATTACTGTTTATAACCAATAGATAAAAATATGATTCCACTATTATTTGGTGCATTAATGGCACCATAGCCCAGCGGACGGTATTGTTTGTAATTAAAATTCAAACTATCACCAATATACCTACATCATCAAATTTCATTCCTTTACCCTACTATCAAATATAGTAACTTTTAGAAAGTGTCTGGCAAAATGATATTATATAGACCAGTCTGTCCCGTATATACTACACGGAGAAAAATAATGTAGTGAAATAGTATTATTTCGTCAAATGTCCTCATAATTACCTGACGGTCTCAGAGGCTTTCTTACAGAATGTAGTAAAAATGATTGCAGTTGTAGTATTCTATTCCACATTCGGGGAGTACTTCTCAAGACATTAGACATAGGTATAGTATTAATTCACTAGAAAATGTTGTAATTTTTATTGTATTATTTTTCTCCGTGTAACAAGATAGTAATTTATAATGTAACTCTGCTCTCCGTGTGAAATTCCCTTTCCATGTACCGAATGTAATTCGCAATAAGAGACTTATATTGTCTTCATGAATAGTGAGTGAGATTTTTCCATTGTCCCTTTATCAAAGTTTATTTGTCTCTCCTTTGGTGTGCAAATAGACAGATACATCCTCATTCACTCATACGCATGCATGTCCTCAAACGATGTGCAACCATGTGAACGATAATACCGACCCACTTCAACAACGTGTACATCCTTGCTATAAATCAGTCGTAGAAACCGGTAAATAGGCTTTATTTAGCAGGAACCTTGTTATACATTCACTTTCTATTTAATAACATGCTTTTGCGGATCATTTATGCAAAAACTAAACAGGCTCAGATGACATTGTTCGTATAAACATTGTTGGTAAATCCATTTTATATATGAATCTAGGACATGATACTAATATGATGGAGAGAATAGAAAAACTTTCGATCCCGGTTACGTAAGTAAATATATAAAACTGTATGAAACATTCATTTAGTATATATACATGTGCTTGAGGAATCTGTATTTGAATGTGTGAAGTAATTATTCATTCGATACAATTCAAACAGATTTTCATAATTAATTTAATTTATTCTAAGTTTTTTATAATCGATACTGACGTTGTTCTAGGGACGAATCCAGATGCTATCCATGGAAATCTCCAGGAAAAACAGAAAAGTACAATTTCAAACTCAAAACCGTGAAACCTGACATTTTAAACCTAGATCATAGTACAATAATTGAAGATCCTCTTTGGACTACAACAAAATATATCTACACGTATGAAAACTGTGGATTCCAGTATGTAGTATGTATTGAGTATAAACTCTTGTTCTCTTCAAAACTTATTACACTTTATTTAAAAAATCCAATCTTGTAAATATAAGACATTAAATTTCTCTACAATGCTGTGCGTACATACAATTATCATGGGAGTTTCTACTCCCATGTGGAAATTGAAACTTGGCCCCATACTGGTGCATTACCGTTGCTAGATTTCCCAGCGCTAGCAAATATAAACAACCAATTTCCCGGCCAGTTGATTTGACGGATCCCTGACCCGGAGTCGAAATGATACCAACGTTTTACATAAGGTCCAATACTAGCAATACAATACTACCGGTACAAGCAATATTTGTGAGCCTATATTGCCACAACTGCGGCATTTTTTATGGTCCGGTTGTTTTGATACATCTGGTCCAGCAATAATTCCATTACTAAATGTGTATCGGTTCAATTAAAGAAATAGACGACACAACAGAAGAATAAATCAATTAAGTGTTTTTATGGGTCGAAAGAGAGCTTGGATACACTGTAAAAAAAAATACTTCCAAAACTGCCAAAGGAAGTTTGCCAGTTTTTTATACAAACTTGCTTTGGAAATTATCGTAAGAAAGTTTTATGATTTTGCGGAGATTTTTGGATCTTCCCAAACTTTTTGTTTGTCAATCCCCACAGAAAGTTCGAAAATTATTTTTCCAAAACAAGGTTGTAAATTCCCAAGCATTTTTGTTTGGAATTCAACAATTTTCTCGAACAGTGTATAACATTTTGGATGATCGTATTTGAAATTCAATGGAAAATACATATGAGCGGAAATATAATAAAAATAGCTTTCTCATCCATATTGATCCGAATTCAGAGTTGAACTGTTTCTATTTGTTTCTGTGCGGTATCCAAAGGTTGAGAATCTAGTTGCAAGTAAAAAATTTGGATAAATTGAATCACTTCGGACCTAAGACCATATGAGAGATTTGTTGTTTAGAACGTATATTAATCGTTGGTTGAACACTGGCATGACCTAGGCTCATCGGATCGGCGGCATGGGTTTGCCAGAGTTGATTCAGTATCACAACGAATCTGGCCATTCTCAAGACCCAGTGTTGGGTAACATCTGTCAGATAAATGGCACCAATTGAAACACGGTGATGGTACAGTAACGGCTTAATTGTTTTTTACCAGAGTCTGGCAAATAAATCCCGGCCAGTATTGGACCGTTGGTTCATTTCCGGGAATTTCCATATGGGATCTTGAATATTTCATAACACATGTTTTTATGTGGACAATTGGTTTCATGAGGACGCCATAAGAATGATTTTTCATATTTACATGAGAGAAGAACGTAAAAATCATTGAAATGAATGAATAACCGTAATTTGTAGCCCGTATGATGCTGTTATCCAAATAATTCAGCTGGAGTTCATATTTGCAATCGTTTGTTTACACAGGAAGATAGTAACTTTTGATGCTGCTGAAGTTTGAATCGTTTATCAAAACAAATTCAAGATACAATTAAATAAATGTAACATAGAATATAGGAAACTACTTAGAAATCAATCCTCTCGAACGAAATGTAACGATCAGACATCCCATGTGGAAATAGCCAGAGTTGACAAATGGCCCGGTACTGGCAAAGTTGTATTTGCCAGACTTCGGCAAAGACAACTGTGCCTATTCAGAATCACACCGTTTTTCAACTGGCGCCGGATTTCAGACGGTATTGGCTTACGTTGACAGACGGTCCCGGGCCAGTATCGAATGAATACTGCCTGTAGAATACCCAGATTGCAGAGAAACGGAACCGCGCCAGTACTGAGCCAGAGTTGGTGTTATCATTCAATATGTACCAGAGAGGATATTGTACCAGTATCGGTAGAACTCTGGCTGACTACGGAATCGGTAGTCGATTGACGTTGAAATGACGACCTTGGCGATTCGGTTGTTGTGGTGAGCCGAAGTCGCGCCAGTACTGAGCCAGAGTTGGTGTTATCATTCAATATGTGCGAGAGACGACAATGTGCCAATATCGATGGGACTGTGGCTGACTACGGAATCGGTGGTCGATTGACATTAAAATGACGATCTTGGCGATTCGGCTGTTGTGGTGAGCGGAAGTCGCGCCAGTATCGAGCGTGACTTGGTATTAGTATTCAATATGTGTGAGAGACGACAATGTGCCAGTAGCGATAGGGCTGTGGCTGACTACGGAATCGGTAGTCGATTGACGTTAGTATGACGATCTTGGCAATCCGGCTGTTGTGGTGAACCGAAGTCGCGCCAGCATTAAACCAGAGTTGGTATTATCCTTCAAAATGTTCGAGAGACGACAATGTGCTAGTATTGATAGAACTTTGTTGTCAAAAGGCGCTGTACTGGCAAGGTTATATTTGCGAGAGTTTGGCAAAAACAACGATCTTTGTTCAGATGCAATACTTTTTTGCAACTGGCAACATTTGTTCACCGGAGTTCAACAAGTACTGGCACATTTGAACAAACGATCTTAAGCCAGTACTAAACCAGTACAATGTGGAGAAATCCTTGTTTTTAGGGAAGCGGCACTGCGCCAGTATCCAACCAGAGTTAATCACTTACGATAATTTCAAGAAAAGACGATACTGGCCCGGTATTGATACAACGTGATTTCACTACAGAATCGGTGTTGGAATAGAGTTAGAATCAAGATTGTAGGAATACAGGGTTTTTAGTGAGGAGAAATTGTGCCGATGCTGAACCGAAGCCCGTCACATTGAAAAATACATTAGAGAGACCATACTGGTTGAGTATTAATATAGTGTTGTTTCTCTGCAGAATCAGCAGGGAAATAGATTTAAAACCAAACCCATGTGGGAATAGCTAGAGTTGACAAATGGCGTGGTACTGGTGAGGTTGTATTTGCCGAAGTTCGGCAATACCTGCCTGTTCAGAATCATGACCGTTTTTCAACTGTCGCCGAACATTCGCCAGATTTCAGACGGTATTAGCTCGCGTGGACAGACGGTATAGGGTCAGTATCGAATGAATACTGTCTGGACAATACCCAGGATGTAGAGAAACGGTACCACGCCAGTATTCAGCCAGAGTTGGTATTATCATTCCATATGTACAACAGACGGCAATGTGCCAGTAATGGTATGACTCTAGCGGATCACAAAATCGGTAGTGAACTGACGTTAAAATCACCATCTTGGCAACTTGGCTATTGTAGTAAGCCGGAGTCACGCCGGTACTGAGCCAGAGTTGGTATTATCATACTATATGTGTGTTAGACAGCAATGTGCCAGTAATGATATGACTCTGCTGACTACAAAATTGATAGTCGATTGATGTTGAAATTATGATCTTGGCAACTCGGCTGTTGTGGTCAGCCGGAGTCGCGCCAGCATCGAGCCAGAGTTGGTATTATGATTCAATATGTTCGATCGACGACATGGTACCAGTATTGGTGGGACTCCAGTTGACTATGGAATCGATAGTCGATTGACATTAAAATCACGATCTTGGCAACTTGAATTTTGTAGTGAGCCGAAGTCGCGTCAGTATCAAGACAGAGTTGGTATGATCATTCAATACGTTCGATAGAGAACAATGAGCCAGTTTTGGTAGAATCTTGTTTCACTACGGAGTCTATGGTAAATTGTGTGACTTCAAGGGAATTAGTACAATAAATGGGAATTTAAGTGGTCCGTTGTCAACTCGGAGATTAGCTGATGTGATAGAGACTCTGTTTCTCACCCGTAGGTCGCGGGTTCAATCCCTTGCCCAGTGAACTTTCATGAAACCACTTCCAAAGCGTTTCTCTCAGATATCGGTGATGAGAAAAATAGATTCACAAAGTTTTAAAAGTTCAAATTCAATGTATTTTTTTTTTACTTGAAATATAACTCCGGGGATCTCTGATTACCAGCACTGTCCCAGTGCTGGGTCGGGGCCGATTTCCTACATAGGATGTATTATTTTGACTCTCTACCACTTCTCATCCAGGTATAGCAGAACAATTGGTTCTGTTGTCATGTCAGAGTTCCGCCATAGTTGGCTCACATTAAAAATCGGTACCGACGCTGTTGTGAATGTTCTACTGGCCCTTATGTAAAATGATGTTATCATTTTGACTACTTGCCAGTACCGTAACGGGCCCTGTACTGGTAAGTTTGGATTTGCCAGTACTGGCAACTCTGGCATCAGTACTGAGCCAGTAGCGGCCCGTGTTTCCATTTCCACATGGGATGCTATCTAAACAAATAGGGCGACGTATGCCCTTCAGTACTTTATATTCGATTGAAAATTCGTTCCAATAAACGAATTTCACTTCAACGACATCAATTCGACGCTCCCGAATTACTCGGAAGCAGCCGAGGGCAAAAACAGTGAAATAATTGTCGGACATGAGATAAATGTGAAGTGCCTCGGGAAAGGTTGTTTATATTAGGAATGGGAGATTCGGAGGAAAACATCGATTTTTGGAAATCGTAGAATCGTGAATGTGCAATCCGGTTTTGATCTGAATTCAATTCTACTAAGAATTTTTCGATTTTTTCAAAAATTCATCAAATAAACGACAATACTTATGATTGTCAAATAGATTTAACCTATCCTGCACCATCAATTATTCATAAAATTCCTTTGACAAATTGGAATTCCGTAAAAATTTTTCATTGCAATAATATCTATATTTAATAATAATCATTCAAAATAATTGTATAAAAAGAAAGAAAGTAAAAGGTATAAGTAAAGTAAAAGTAAAATAAGTTCAAAAATTACACTCTCAGAAATGAAAATAAGATGTAAATAAAAGAGAAAAATATCAAAATAAATTAAAATTAATTAAATGTTATAAGAATAAAATTCAAACTCTCCATAATACATGATTAATAATTTAATTATCAAATTAATTTAAAAAAATTATGTTTATTTCATTTCCTTTGTTGTTTTTTGACTTTGATTTAATTTTTTTTACTCCCATCTTACTTTATTTTACTTTCATTTAATTCGTTTCACTGTCTTGTATTTTTGTTTTATCTGCTCATTTTAATTGTTTTTCCCTATTTAATTTTCCGTAATTGCAGGAAAATGTTTTTCATAATAATCAAAATTTTTAATTTTTTCCCTGATAAATAAAGAAATTCCTAACTCAAGGTAAACTGATCAATAAATGGACACTTACCAATAGATGGACAGAAAATGTTTTGTTTGATTATTTTAAAAAGATTGGGACATAAAAATGAATGCAATTGTTCTTTTTTTTGGATGTACACATCTTCGTCATTTAATTCTATCTATGAGTCAGTAATTCATCCTTTCGCTGCATCGTCCATTTTTCGCGGTTAATGAGCTTCTACATTTTTGAAGTTTCCTTCAATGAATCACGATTGTTATTAATTTGAATTATGGAAACTCATTTTAATTCAGATTATACGTCTCATAACATCAGTTTTTTTTATAGAAGTTCGACAAAGCTCAACCGTTCATTTATTAGTCAGTTGATCTTGGGAATCGAATAAAAAATTGAAACAAAAAGATCGGTCTTTATTAAAATCGATTAAAAACGATCCGTGCAGATCTCTAGTTGATAATAATGTATATCCCACAGTATCTGCAGATATTACTTAGTACAGTGACAGTGTGACTAAAGTGTATTGAGTCGAATATGAATTGTATATGGTTTTGAAAAATGTTCCACTCGACACACCTGTGCGAGATACTTCACTTTTATATCATGTCAACAGCTCCCACACAGCACATAATATTGCAGCAATATTACAATATTATATATTGCAATGTAATATCACTGCAATATTACAGTGTCGATAATATATCATGAATCACACTGAAACATTGCGGTAATATTTTGCGAACAAGAATTTGTATTACATGCCTGAACTTGAATACCGGGCAATTTCTATGTGAAAATTAGTCCAAAACGGTTTGATATTGTTTTGTTTTTGTATTCATGAGTAGACGTGAAAAATGAATGAAAATGGAAATGTGTGTTGTGTAGTAAACTTTAGTAGTGGAAAAACGGGTTCCTTCTGATTCCGGTTCATTGTAATCGTTTCAAAATCCTTCGAAATGCAAAACTAATACCCCTCCCACAGTTTCATTCTTCTTCGAAGATGGGATATTTTTTAAAATATTATAAAAACATCATTTTAAATTATAGTACTGTCCCTAATTCGGGTCCTAAAATATAAAGAAAAAATAGAAGAATAGTTTTCTCCTCTGTAGGACTTCTGAATGCCATGAGAAGTGGAAAAAATATGCCTGAACTCACATTTGTCTTCAAAAATCAGGATTTTTCCAATTTCACCACTGAGTAATATGAAGAGAAAAAAATTAAGATTTCTTTTATGACCCTAAAAATTTCATATCCCTTGAACCCCACAAAAGATACAGTTGTTATATAAATTACAAGACTTTGAGACGATACCAGTGCCATGAGATCAGCTGATTTTATCTGTAAGGTTTTCTAAAACGGGTGAAATACAATTGAAATATCTTGATGTACCTTTATCCTTTACCAATCAAACGAAGCTACATCGAAATATCTATTATATTTCACCAGGCTTGTGACAACCGGGAATTTTTCTCTTTTTGATTGGTTATTCTATTCAAAAGGAATGCATCATTGATCAGTTTCGTTAGAATTCCCAGTTGAAGCACTTCCCTGTTCACCCCCATATAACATTTTGCGCGCAAATTACAAGCGACTTGCGTGCATTTCCGAATTCCGATTCGCTTGCAGAATCAGATCCATGTGCGTCGCTTTTTGTTGCGTGAATTGCGAGTGGAGTTGCGTCCAACTAGCTTGCATCTTATGCGCGTGAAATGCGTGCGACCGTTGTAAGGGGTATGAGACCCTATGGAAAAGATCTCATAGAAACTGATACGTGGAATCTATAAAACTTCATGAGATTTTATATGAGCATTTGTCCAGGGGTTTATGAGATTTTATAATGCCATTATGCGAATTGATAAGCACAAAATTGGATTTCATCAGGTTTTATAAGCAATCGTGGAAAATCTCATAAAGACGTTTAGAATGAAAATTCCCTATGAGATTTTGGTGTGCTTTTGTCCAGGAGTTTATCAGAATGTATCAGCATTTATAAGACCTTTTCAACAGGGGAGTGAATCCTCTACCTTTTGTCGTATCATTCAAACGCGATAAACAACTGTATTGATACGAATAACTTGAGGAGATTTTTCTCAACAATTCATCCGTGGAAATACGAAAGGAATTGTGTTTCGAATTGGAAAAAAAATCATTTCTAGATTGAACTACTGTTCCAACATCAAGGGATTTTAGAAGACGAAATTCAATCCACCACGCATTCAAATATTGAATGTTACCCTTCCTTCAACGGGTATCGAACCTCTGACCGAAACCTACATACAGACATTCCTGTCCTACCTAACCTATGCCCTAACGATCTCAGCTAAACCGACAACGTTGATCGCGTGGTTGAAAAAGGCTTACATATATTTGTAATCATTCCGATAGTTCAAACTTATAGCAGGTGTTCAATGTACGATGTTATATGCAATTTTATATTCTCATGTATGAGGGATTTCATCCTATGAGTTATATGAATTGAAATATTCAAAATTTAAGGCTGGATTTGAAAACCGTAGAATTCAAATGCAGTTATGACAGAATTTTTCACGGACTCTGTGCTCTTTCAACGAAGTACGGAGATTTTTTATTTCTCGGAAAATTTGGATATCTCACAAACGCTGCGTTTCACATCTTTGAATTCAACATATTTGCCGAGTCTGGAAGAGGCAAATATCTAGAGAAAACCCAGACAATACAAAACTCTTCAAACTAACAGTTATGTCACCTCTAAGAGATTTGTGCTATCTGAAAAATAAATCATAATGGTATTATAGCGATTTGAAGTTATCGAATTCGGAATAACTGGAGTTCCCAAAATTCTAACTGACTATAAGCCCAGGACGGATGACACTAAAATGATTGATTTCTTCTCATGAGAAGAGATTCCTGCAGGAATCTCTTTTCCCTAACTCCAAAATGATCTTGTATCAAAAGATGTGAAACACAGCGTTTGTAAGAAATCTAAATTTTTCAAAGAATTCGAAAATCATATCTCAAAAACTTAGCCTGTTCAGAATAAACATATGGGATAGTACTCAGTTGAATGAAACAATCAGACATTAATTGTTGACGAATTGTTGAAACAATAAGTGTTTTTTGAACAATCGTTAAGAAATCCTGTTCCCCCACAAAAGATAAATTTCGAATAACCTTGATGCACACTGATCATTTGCAATTGTATTTCTCTTATTTCTGTCTTTTTTATAAATTATCTCAATAGCTGCATTCTGGGAGTAAATTTGTGGACACTCTAGTATGTATATTTTTCATTCAACGATTTTCTCACCACTGCTCGCAACTTGCGCGCAAAATATTCACGCAATATCCAATCATCTCACTCTCAGAAAATCACCCTCAATCCACAGACTTCTGCAAGCGATGTGAGAGTGAATTCGGGAAGAAATTGCGAAAAATATGAACTAGCTCTTCGCACGCGGTTTTTGGGCGACCGTATGGATCACGGGAGGATTGTCCGCAAACGACACGCCAAATCCCGCGTGCATAACGGTCTCAAATTTTGCGCGCAGGAAATGTTATCTGGGCCCCCTTTGCGAAATCTCCAAAAAAATAATCAGCTGCTCTCATGGCACTGGTATCTGCTTAATCACAATGTTGCGTTTTTCTTCAAGTTTCAAATTACATTTGTCTAGGAACACTGCCGCTCGTATTTCTTGAAAAGGATACTATAGTGAGGGTGCTATAGCACCCTGATGTTAACCAAATTGTTTATACGAGACTTTTCGAATACCTTGCAATTCATTCTCAGAATATTGTTCTATACCTCAATCGTTGAATACTTATATGACTGCAAAGAAATACTTCACAGAGCGATATTCTGAAACTTGTGAAGAATATTCTAGAAACCTCACATGAACAATTCACTTAGAGGGATGCTAGGGCCGAGACGCTAGCTATTTTGTTTATAACATTCAAAATATCTTTTAATAAAATCAAAATAACGCTGTGTACAGCAGTTCTTCAATAAATTTTGAAAATCACTGTGTAAGGAGAGATATTTTGATTCTATTGAATTGATTCTATCCAGTTTATTGTAAATGAAATGGCTAAGGTCCTGGTATTACCCACTCAGCACAAATATCGTAGTAATATTGTTGCGATATTGCAGCAACATTTGAATATTGCTGAAATATTACTATAATATAATTGTAATATTATGTGCTGAGTGGGTAGTATCACATGCTGTAAGGGGATACCAGTGTACCCTCTGAGCAAACATTCTCTTGGTAAGAATTCTCTGAACTGAATTCATAGAAATAGATGAAATTTTCAAGAAATAATCTTCAGTACTTTATCGTAGTGCAGAATCCAAATTTTGAATTTCAAACTTTCTCACAGATGCTGGAAAAGAGTTTTTTGGAATTTGAAAATTTGGGCTTTGTTTCGCAAATAAAGTATTAACGATTATTCCCTGAAAACTTCAGATACATTCATGAATTCAGTTCAGATAATTCTTACCGAGGAAATGTTTGTCGAGTCCATATACTGTTATATTTTCAACTGCGTGCAATTAGTGTCCCCTTGAAATATTGCCACAATATTACTAAAATATATATATAATATCGACAGGTGTGAAATATTACTGTGACATCACTGAAATATTGCTGTAATCTTGACGTAATATTACAATATTGCTGTGATATTACTGCAATATTACTGCAATCAATCTGCGCGGACATGAAATATTACGGCAATATCGCAGTAATATTTCCCTGCAATATCACAATGTCACAAAATAATATTACTGCGATATTACTACAATATTCTGTGCTGTGTGAGTTACTTCATTTCTCTTCGATTGCGTGCAGTTGCTTCAGAATAACCATTGGAGCGTGGCGACTTGTTGGAATTTTTAGAGAAAAATCCGGATGTTATTGATAATGCATACATTGTGTACGTATATACACATGCTGTGACAACTTTTGCAATTTCTTATCTCAAAATCAATAACAAACCACTGATGTTAACAATAAAGCGTCTAATTGACACACTCCATCCTTATCAATTGACGTAATATATATATATTCACTCGTTTTCACAGTGTATTTGTATTTAATCATTCCAGAAATCTCTAAGTAATATACAAATTGTCCATCGAACATGTATTGATATCAGTAATAATCACCGGTGTAATTATAATTCACCACCCAAGCGCATAGACACCTCCACTTGAGATTGAAATTCAATATACTTCATATCATTGATCTCTTTCAATGTTTCTTTGGAATTTTATAATAACTTCTCAAGGAACTTTTTGTGCAATTACTAGGGCATTGTCATTCATAACAGCTCTGTACGAATTCAAAAGAATTGAGTTATATGGTATATGAAAAATACGTTTATGAATATTTACATATTTTTTATAACCATGTGTATATTGACGATTTATTCAGACTTGAATACAGCACACAGTTCGTTCCCTCGATTGACGGGAGCTATATTAATTATCCAATCACAAAATGGATTTGGGAAGTTGAACAAAAAAAAACACTTCTAATGTTGAATCAAATGTCTGAATTTTGATATGCGTGACGATAATATGAGAATTCAAATCATTGTACACTTTTGTGAATTTGAAATTTCTGTATGTACTGTGGCAAGTGTTCCAGCCGACCATTTATGCACAAAACAAGTTCCACAGTCCAAGTTAACAGTACAAAACAATAATGAAGTGCATACCTGAGATCGTGCATTGATTACAATAGAGTCACAAAAATCGTCACTCGTAATGCAAAAATTTGATCATTCTTTTTCAATGCTCATTGTGCATGGAAATTTCCAGGAGATCCAAATTTGTATTCAATATACAATGCTAAGAATGAACTTTATTACAGTAATCCTTCTCACAGTGCAATCTCTCGTAATGCGATCACGGTCTTACATACAGATCTGGGAACTCCTAGGGTGAGGATTAGGGTGTTTCAAAAAAAAGCTTTTTTCAAAAATCGATGCTCCCCATGGATTTCCTGGTTCCTTTTGACCCTAAAAGGAAAACTGTGAAACCCCGAACTCGTAGGTTGAGGGGAAAGTTTGCCCCCACTGATTTGAAATTTAGAAATTTCAGCGAAAAATCCAAATTTCAGCAAAAAATACAAAATTTCAAACTAGTGATGTAATTTGTCAAACATGGTTTCCCTCATTCATTGAACTCAATTCCATTCATTGAATTCAAGCTCCAAAACATGCAATAATGGGCGGATGAGTTAATTTCCAATCAAAATAATAAGAAAGAGGTATAACAAGTTTCAAGCGAAAATGTGAATTATTTGAAGATTTTGTACGTCTTGTCTTGGGAAAATTTATATTCACGTGTTGAGATGATTCTTACGACTATATTGATGAAAAATGTCAGGAATTCAAAAATAACACCTCATATACATCAATCACATATTTAATACTCCCAGATAATTACATCTTTGGATTTTATCACAAAAATTTTAAGGAACTCTTCTTGAAATTTGGTATTGACCTTCTACTCTGTTCCACAGACTGTAATACGTTTTGTCTGCCTTCCTCATGCTTGGTTACTTTCTCCAAAAAATCTCCCATCAGTTTCACTCCTCGTTCTGCCGGGTCGTTAACAACTTTCAACTTTTTCAGGAGATATTTAGATTCTTTGTAATCGTGATTTTCTTCCCACACTAATGGAGACTTATTCAACCATGATGCATTTTGGTGAAGTCTTTCAAAAATAAGCCACGATTTTGGACCGACTAAATCCGAAAGCTTTGTACGTGGATTCAATTGTGGAAAAACTGGCACACCATGAGACATCGCTTTAATGTTCACCTTGAATTTCATCAACGTTGAAACAATTTTTTGTTTCTCAGCGACAGATATTTTCTCAGAAAACAGCGCTAATGGAACTACGTCTTCTGTGAGATACCATAAATGCCTATTGAATTTTGTTAAAGCGGCCTCAGCTATTTCAGAATCAATTTTTTTATAATCCTTCAAAGAATTCCAAAGTTTCAAATCATTCACTGGGGCGTCTGTTGCTTTCGGAGCATTCAGCCAACACTGAATATATATCAAAGCATTAAAAGTACAAATGCGGTGTAATTTCTTAACTTTATCCGGCTCATAACCCAGCTGCTTACTAAATGCGTACATTTTAGCTGCATAAAGAACGGTTGACATCCATCTCGCCTTGTGGAAAGCTCCCGGTTTTTGCCAGTGAATTCCTCGAGGTGGTTCCTCTCCTAATATAATGAGTAAGACTTCAGCGCATTCTCTATAATCTTTTCGTGGAAAGAGTTCTTCATTTTCACTGAGAACAAGCTGTAGAAAATTTACTGCTTCATCTTTCAGAAATTTCAATTTCCTATCTTTAATTTCTAATGTTACGAAATTATCGAGGTTTGTTGAAATATCTTCCCATTGTTTTTGGAATTCCTTGAACTCTAAGTTATCAGGACTCATAAATTGGCCGAAAATCGCCTTCCACGCTGCGGACTCAATCAACTCAAAAATATGGTGTCGACAAGCAAGGTAGAGTATTTTTTTGTCTAATAACTTCTCTAATTGTACACATGCACCATTTGCCCAACCACTATTTGATGCCGTTGTGTCAAAGGATATTCCAATGATATTTTCGGATAATCCCCATTCTTGAGTCAACTCGTGAACTGCTCTTGCCTGAGATTTGCCGGTCCCATCAGGAATACTTGGGATTCCTAATAATTTTCCTTCTTCATAGTTGGGTACTCCAGATATCAAAATCGCCAGTCGTTCTTCTGTTCCAGAATATTGATTTTTCATTATTTTACCATCCCAGTGTAACACACAGTGTTGGGGAGGACTGAAATCCTCACGTATATTTTGAGCTGTTTTGGTTCGCATTTCAATGCCTGCTCTCCTCACTGTTGCCTGACTCAAGCTCAAGTCATTAAGATTCACCTCTCCCTCTGCAGTTATAGCTGCTAAAAAACCAGCCCTTTGATTCAGTGAAAGTTCGAGACGATCTCCCATTTGTGATAATTTTGGGGTCTTGAATGGATTTTTGGGAAGTTTAATAGTAATTTTTTCGAGTCTATGAGACGATGTTGAAGGCAAGGAAAATTCAGGATCATTATCAAATTCATTATCTGCTTCACAGTCGTATAGTTCATGAGTATCACCCTGATTTCCAGTATGCAAAGTCGTTTTCTGTTTATGTTTTAATATTCTTTTTGCCACAGATTGATCGCGCTCAGTCTTATGAATAACTTTTTTAGAATAAACTTTGTCTTCAGCTCCAATCAAAACTTTTTCATTCGTTTTTAATGCTACCAAAAATGCAAGGTCCTCCGCTTCCTGCTGATTATTTCTGAGCCTATCGCTGTTGATTTTTTCCTCTGCCTTCTGATCAGCAATAAAAAAGTACTCAGATGACACGTCAAGGAATCTCTTTTCTTGGTCGAGGTTGGAGCGTCGATTTTTATGTTTCTGTAAGAATCTATATTCATCAGAAAGAGCAAGAATTTTCCTTTTAACTTTGTCTCTCCGTAGAGTTGGTATACCAGCTTTTTGCCACTGCTGTATTACTTGATCAACGATGATATCAGCAATCACTCCATTGCCGGTAGCATGCTTTGAACGGTTAAATTCATTCTCTTTCATGAAACAAAAATATTTCAACACGTCCCCTCTTGTCGCGATTCGAGCTTTAGGCAATTCGTTCAATAAATTTCCAAGGAGCCATGCACTCGATTCAGAACGTAATTTACGTTTAGTTCCAATATTTGAATTGCAAGTCATGATAAAAAACAAAACTTCTCAATAAGTACAATTCAGACAAGTCGAATAACAACAGGGAGCATGAACGCAAACGTATAATTTTCAGACACGTCTGTGGCGGTATCCAGCGGTAACACACTTGAACTAATCTCCACCTATTCTGGATAGGTGTGAGGTTAGTTCAAATGTGTTACTGCTTGGCACCGCCACAAGCGTGTCTGAAAATTGTTTAATGAAGTTTATGTCCGCTGAATATCAAATTCCTGACTAAAGAATAGAATATGATGTGAGGAAATCTTTCGTATGAAATTTAATTGATATTGAGTTCATTCCAATTGAAAAAATGATTTTATGGAAAATAGAGGTATTTTCGCTCTTCTTGTAATTTCATGATTTAACAAATATATGTGATTGCACATTTCATGTATTCTGAGGCATGGCACACTGGATATATGATACTTTTTGAATATTCGAGAACACCAATAAAGTTTATTTAACCAGAAAAAAACATTTTCTTGTATTACATAATTATTCTGGATTTTTATATTTTTCGCTGAAATTTCGAAATTTCAAATCAGTGGGGGCAAACTTTCCCCTCAACCTACGAGCTTGAGGTTTCACAGTTTTTCTTTTAGGGTCGAAAGGAACCAGGAAATCTATGGGGAGCATCGATTTTTGAAAAAAGCTTTTTTTTGAAACACCCTAGTGGGGATGGTTCTCTTGGTGATGAAACTTTTTCCACATAATGACTACAACAAGGGCGTATCCAGGGGGTCCGGACCCCCCCCCCCCATTTTATATTTCATATACGTATCAACTACCGGTCAAAAAACCAAATCCACTCCTTTAAAGAGAAAGAACCCTACAAATTTTCACACTTCAACCAAGAATCATCAACATGAATCGTACGAAATAATACAACCAAGCATTCGGAAAGATATTCTTTCCGCAAGAAAGTGCTGTACTGAATATCTTCACAAAAACCGAAATCCCTATCAGAAATTGGTGAGATACTGTAGAACTCTATGAAATTTTGAGAGTGAGATTGCACTCTTTAGCCAGCCAAAAGTGTGTTTGTCAAATTTTTAGGTGAAATGTTCACTCTGTCAGAGTGGTAGTCCAAAGTTTCAGGTTCAAAGCTCTCAACCATTTCAATTGTAAAATGAATTTTCTACTTCAAAAGAATGAGTTCACTCGAAACGAGTTCACACGAAATTTTTCTAGCTATTCAGGATTTTTTTCCGATTAGATTACAGCGCTGGGGTAATATATTCATGTATTTCTTTACCACTCGACATGCCATAAAATAATATATGAATAGTGAAAGATAGAATTCGTGTCGTTGGTTTGAATTAAATGTCAAGTATTTTTCAATGCAATGAGGTTTGATTGAAAATGAAATACGAATTTAATGAGAGTGCATTAAGACATTTTTTTTGAATTCGTTACGATAAATGTTGTAATAACAACAAAGTTGCTTGGAGAATTGTAACGAAGTAGGGACTATACCTTACGGTAATAAACTGTTAATAACTGTTATGAGGTTGGAATTTTGATGAAAAATCAACTTTTCAATTACCACCACTTACACTGAGAAGAAAAATTCTTTGAATTAATGAAATTGATTTCATTGATGCCCATTTCATTGCATTAAATAAATGTCTTTTTGACTCCAAAATAATTTCATAACCATAAAAAGTCGTTTCATCCGTACTATCAAATCAGCTTATTAAAATTTATTTTTTGAAATTAAAAACACACGCTATTGACTGAATAACTAATTATTTTTGTCAATATCATCTTTTATCTGATTTATGACTCTGATTTGATGAATTCCAAAGTGAAAATCAATGAAATACAACTTCAATTTTATAACGTAAAGTTTCGTATGGAAATCGAGGTTGATTATACTTAGTATTTTAAATTCTTAACAATCATGTGTTTGACATGATTATTGTTTTCTTCACCAGAATAATTGAAGGCCCGGATGCAATAAGGGGACTAATGCTCGAAAACACGGAAAACTATTGTCCAAGCCATGACGTCACACGCCAAAATCAAAAGTCGGAAATTCGAAAATTGAAAAATACTGGGTGATAGGCCTTGAAAAATGAATATAAGTATCTGTTTACCATTTTTTTCTAGGATCGATAGTTTTTGAGAAAAAAAATAGAAACTTCCTATTTTTTCACACCAAGAATCAATGGTTTTCAATATTAAACTCGTTCTAACTCGGTCATTTTTCGATGCATCGGAATGAATCTTGCGAATTTCGATTCGTAAGACTTTTCCGAAGACAACAATATCGTGAAAGTTTGTAAAAATTAAGAACAAGTGAATAAATTTTCAATTCGAAGTGAAAATCACGTTTTCCATGCTTTGCTTCAAAAAAGTGTCGGGGGAAGTATGAGCTACAAAAAACTTCCAGCGACAAAGTTGTTCGCTAGTATATGGACAAACTTTGTGGAAATTTTTAGATCGATTGGACTATTAGTTCGTAAAATACAGCGATTTATTCATTAAAGCGGAACGAAAACTTTTTATGATTTTGCGTCGTTTACAGGTTGAGTATTGAAATGCGTAGGAAAAAATGTATTCACTGGATTTTTCATCGTGGGTTTATGTTTCTTGGGTCGGAGAATACAAATATCGAAGAATTTTTTTGAAAATCGTTATTAATTTTTTTGTTATAAACAATTTGATTGCAAAATAGATAAATGAACAATTGGATGACGAATTTCACGGATGATGATAGTTTTGAAATCAATAAAATGAAGTATTATAACCCATGATTTGGGAATTCAAATCGGATGAAGCTATTTTATTCATGCTAATAAATGTGTTGTCGGAGTTTGAATCGTTTATAGAAACAAAACGAAAATTAAAACTCACGAAATCTGATAAATCATGGTTACATATCTTTTCGAATCAATTCTTTGCCACTAGAAACATCGTTTAAATAATGTACTGCAAGATTTTTGGGCTTTAATAGTTGAATATTATCTTATTCGATGGTTAATTGGTTTCAATAAACGATTCAAACTTCAGTAACATCTAAAAAATTAGCTCATCAAAAATTTTCATTTATGATTGAAGAAGGATTCTAGTCAATAAACTGTCAACCTGATTATTCTCGTCAATACTACGTTTGATGAGGGCAAACTTCCAGTGCTTTTTGCGAATAAAGGTTTTATCGAGTCCATAAAATGGATAGATCGATCGAATTTATTAATTCATTGAAACAAAGAAATATGTTTTTGAAATAAAAATGTATTGAATTCACTCCGACAAATTGCGTTTACTTCTCAGAAGGTGGCAATGCTTTCTCACGAGCTATCTTCCTGCAGTACAGTTTGCATATAAAGAACTAATTCACCGTGAACCTATAGTAAGTAATGTTCCGTCCTAATAAATATTTCTTTCAGGTTCCGGCATCGAACATCATCAACGGATATGACTTGATCGCAGAGAAAAACAGTTTCTTCGAACTTCTTGATCATATTAACCATGTGATCGCATAATCCAATTGTTTCAAATGAATTACAGATTACACAGGAACTAGGAAGGTTGTTGGCTTCGCCCTTGCGCGAATGCTCTGACTCCTGCTCATTTCTTTTTATTTTGGAAATTTTGTAAAATATCATTCATCTAATCAAAATGAATTTCATTGATTCGAAGAAAGATTTATTCATATCAATAAGTTCTCTGAAGGATTAGAAAATCTCTTTGTACATTCTATGAAATAATTTCTTAGATAGGGAAGAATATTCATTGTTCCAAATATTGATTTATTTACAGAAAATTTTCATTTCATATTCATGAAAACATTTTATTTCGAATGCAAGGAATATTTATATTATTTATATTGATATTTTCCTATTTGAAAACTTTTTTTATTCAAATAATTAAATATTTTATTGAAAGGAGAAATTATCATTTTGGCACCACAGTTGGTTATGACAGTGTTATGAATGGCTTTTGCCCATCAAATGCATAATTCGTTGAATCAAATTCTATTCCATGAATTCGAAAATCAAAATTTTCCATCCAATAACTTTTTCATCAATCCTAAGTATCTCATATTCCAATTAATGGTCCCACCACTTCCGTGTGAAGCACATATTAAATGAAGTTGATGCAATAACTCCACAGATACCATTGGATGAATTCATTTCTTAGACTCAAAGAAAAATTCATCGGTTCAAAACATTTTTTTCCTCATTTCCTCAGTGTGGAGATTCATTAATGCTTGATATAATGACCCAAAAATATTAATGATTGTATCAATTGAATATTTATAAGAACTAAAAGTATTGATACAAATTGTATCTCAAATAAGAGATATTCGTACTCATGTATGAAATATTTTAACACTATGGAATATTCTAAAAATGTAATACTACACTGAGAAAAAGGATTCGTTGACTCAAATGAGATTTGTTTACAGTAAATAAATCGTATATTTGGATACGAGCAAAGAAATATTTACTAATATTCATTTTATCACATAGTTGTTGAATAGATCACATATTTCTTTGAGTCAACTTCATACCGATTATGATTCGATAAATCTGAATTTGACGAGAATTCATATTCATTCACATTAACTTCAATCACTTTGAATCAAATGAATGATTTGGTTATAGTTAATAAATATGAATTTCTTGACTCAACACAATGTTTGGTTATAATCAATATGTCTTATTTGTATGAAATGATACTTCTTGAAAATGCTCAACCAAATGCGTTGATTTGTCAGAAGGAAACCTTTTTCTCAGTGTATTGGTTTTAAACCAACTCTTTTCTATCTGTATCACAAACCTGTTGCTTGTTATGCTTTTGTAAATTTGTTAAAATATGAGACATTTTAATGAGTTAATGAATGTATTCAAGTATTTATAAACAGATCTTCTGTATCCTTTGTTTCGTTACTCTCCTAATCGTGATAACAATATAAATTAATGATTCATGAAACGCTCTCTCTTTCTTCCTATATATATATATACACATACACACACACACACACACACACACACACACACACACACACACACACACACACACACACACGTATATATCAAACGTGGAGACCCCCCCCCAAAAAAAAAACTTCTGGATACGCCCTTGGACTACAACTTATAGCGGCACTGTAATCGAAGTGTCATTTTTTGGGTAAGGTAGTGAGTGCCCGAAATTACACTACCCGAATGATCACTAGAAGTTTCGAGTCCTCCTCAAATGGCCGCAGACTTTACCGCTTCCGGATAAATGGCCTTTCAGGCACTTGCTACCTTACCCATACGCTCTATAGTTGAAAATCTACACTTGGATTACAGCGCCACAAGATGCGAAAAAAAGATTCTTCAATAAGAGAACTTTCCCCACCATTGTATATACCTGTATATACAACCGTGAATACGTTTCACCTGTTCCTTCTTATTTATATTCTTGAGAAGCCACGATCGCTTAACAACCGTCAACAATTTCAACATTACTTTTTCAATCGAAAATAGATTATCATGAAGTATATTCCTTCATGATCATTTAATTAATGTTCGTTTACAATAACACTGGTCAACAACCATTTTGGTGCCTGAAGTTTGAGAACTGATTTGGAGTAGTTTTAGGGCACTGAATACGAAAACAACATCAGATTTGTTGGGTCAGCTCGCTTCTTATGATCTTTTATACATAAAATTCATCAATTATGAAGATTATATATGAAAATTATGTATAAAAGTATTCCCAGTTTCGTATTCAACGCACCAAAAGCACTCCGAATCAATAACCAAACCTCGGGCACCAGAGAAAAATTTTGTTTGTTGCCCTGTGTAAGTTTGTTCAATGAAACAATTACATGTCTTGGGGAAAAATTATTCCCTCTGCAAAGTGATGCAACAAGATTCTCGAACCTTCGCACTATAAAAGGGAGCGCTGTACTACTTCTATAGAAATTTTTGGTTCACCGCATTTTTTGTGCAATCACCGATACAATTAAAAAATCACCAATTTTGATACGCAATAATATCACAAATACTTTGAGTTGGTGTGTAAATGTTTTTCCAGTCAAATTGATTTTTTTACAATCATTCATACAAAAATTTCACACATTTTCAATGTATTTTCAAAGATGAAGATCCTATTTTTCACAATAGACATTTTTTATTCTCCACTCCTAACGTCAAAACATCATGTTATTGACCTTTTTTTTGTCGTTATAAAAAGTATGAAACTTGATGAAAGAATCCTTGTTTCGAATGTTAATTAGAATTATTTTAATAATTTTCAATTATTTCTACGAATTCGACGAATATGTGGATTGAATTTCTTGGACAAAAGATCAATTGAAATTGAGAAAACATTTCTACTCCACTCTACTCCCAATAAACATTCGAAAAAAGAGACTTTACACTTCAAAATTTTAATAGGAACAAGGATTTTTTCAATAAATACAAATTTGATCATCAATGGCAAAATACTCAATCGAAAGATTTTCATAATTTCTTCAGAAAGTTATGATGTATTTTGAGAACGTGTTCAATATCCTAATAGAAACGGATAAAACTTCTATCGGAAAACCAGATGAAAAATCGTCAGATGCATGTTGGAGTATTATCCGTTTTTAATAGGAAAAACAAAAACCTTGTAGCAGAAATGCTGTACTCCGAATTTCTTTCCCCCTGAGATCATCGAACTATTGAAGATCTAAAAAGTCTTACTCAATGCTCTGTAAGTCAAACGAAATTCGCGTTATCAAAGATGCATCAACCTTTCATATACATGAAGCCGGAATTTTGGGAGTATATAACATTTTTCCAACACTGAGAAAGGAATTTTGTTATCTAAGTTATCATGAACTTGAAATATTTGAAATAAATGATACACCAGATTAATATACAAAAATAAAATTGTAACAAATCTGAAGGGATACTCAATAACAATAATACCTTATTATAAAAACTAACATAAGCATGTTACGACTAGTAAAAATAGAAGTCACGAGATTAACTTCTGATCCTTCATTCATTATTCTTATTGTATCGATCTATGTTTACACAATTATCTCACGTTATTGAAAGACATAAATGTCGATGGATTAAAAATGGAGGACATTTACTTATCTTATGAACAGTTAGATATTTTTCTTTTATGGATACCAAACATTTGACATGTATTAAACTCATTGTTTTATGTACAATAACCCAGTCAAGATGACTACATTTGTTATTCTCATTCTTTCTTTGATCCGATAAACATCAGTTTTTGCTTTCATCGTTCCGTCGACCATTATGGAAATCAATTGTATTCGAATAAGGTAATAATAGCAGCAGCTTTTGTACATCAAGTACAGTCATGGTCACATTCATTCTCTTGTTAATGAATAGAATTTTGATTCAATATACTTGAAAGTATGCAAAGAAGTTTAATGAATTTTTATAAATAGAGAGACATTTATACATCGATTTAAAGAAGGATTTTGCACATTCTTCTTTTTCTGGAATCGTAAGTTCGTAAGTATTAGAAATAGCGCGAAAAACTTCTATCGATATCTTTTTACAAAACAATAAATGATGTTATTGAAATTCATATCTGAACTTGCGACGCTGAGATATATTTTCATATTGTTTTAATATCAGCATCTCATCGTCGAATCATTTGAGTTGACGGAAAATTCTTATTCAAAGCATTTCCACGTTTAAAATAATAATTGTCATGTAATTCCTTGTCATTCTGTACAACGTTCGCTCATATTAAAGAATGATTATGATGATAAGTTGTAGTACGATTTTTATGTGAAGTCATGGTCCTTGTTCTATAAAAAACAGAACAGAAAAAAAGGAAATATAAGTGTTTTATGTACAAAAAAACCAAAATCCGCACTAATGAAGTTAGAAAATTGTGTATGCTACTAAACTATAAGAAATTATACAATGGCAAAGATGTTAGCCTCTTGATTTTTCTTCTTCTCCGACGACGGTGATCGAGACGTCTATGATCAAGATCAAATGATGAGTAGCCATGGAAGAGTGCAGCCTTGTCAGCCTGCGTGTTGCGACGATGTACTTGCCATTTCATGATCAGGTGCGGATTGATCTGAAATTTCAATAACAGTATTAGAATTATATGAATAATAATGAAGGTTCTTGGAGCTTAAAACTCACTCAAAGAGAAAATAATGTATTACTTCGTTGGTAGAACTCACTAGGTTTTGTGATTTTACGTCAACTCGATAAATTGAATTGTTAATAAAAAATTAATAAAATATTCTATGTATATTATATTTATCTTTACTTCTAGTTTGATTTAAAAAAATCAGTGTGTTTTATAAAAGAATTCACACACGAATATCGTTGAGTGTATTAATTTTCTGAATTCACTTAGTTGGAACAAATAAAAGGGTCGGTTCATTGCAAATAATTGACGCGAAGAAGCATGAAAAACAATCGATTAATTTTGATCAGACTCGAAAGCGTTCAAGTGATGATTGATCGCAATAATATATCCTTTACCCGTATTTTTATTCTCTGATGATAAATTTGATCAATTCATACCTTCACTGGTAGAGAGCATTGAAAAACGCTCTGGTAAGTCCGCGACAGCTGTAGTTGCATTCTGACCTAAGATGTCCGATAAGGCGTTTCTGCGTCCAGTTCGTCCTGTTAATAGAAATTTCTTCGCGACCTCGCCGTTTCCAAATGTGCTACTAGGGGTGACAGCTTCGTTTCCTGTATCTGAGGTTTCTTTCATTTCTTTGGACATTTTCCGAAACTCTAAAACTGAAAAATTACAAACTATAATTTTGTATTATCTGGGGTTTACAATTTCATATTAGAGGTTGCAATAGCAAAAACACTTTAGTATAAGGTGAATTTCGTCGGTTAGCCTCTTGGAACTAATTCAAACTATTCATACTTTAACCACACACTGAGAAAAAAAATAGTAGAGCCAACCGCATATGAGTTTGGATATGGCGAATCTCGCCGCGCGTTTGACTCAACTGAATATCGATTGAAATAAATGCTCATTTTGTCATTTCAATCGATATTTAATTGAGTCAACAGCGTGGTGAGATTCGCCGTTTCCAAACTTATATGCGGTTGGCTTCACTATATTTTTTCTCAGGGCATAAATAAATAAATGTATGTACATTGAATGATATGAAGGGAAATGAGTGTTATATCGAATTCACAATAAGCATTGTGAAATTCGAAGATCTTTCCATGTAAATCGTAATCAGGTGGAATAAAGAATCCTGTTAATCCGATAACACCACTTATGTTAACATGACTCGTGTTGGGATGGGAGTTACACGGTAATAGATTTAATATGAACATCCACTCGCTTACACGTAGCCCACGCGCATCGCGGAAGCACGAAACAAAGCAAATCTTCCATGTCAAAGCCAAGAATTTATAAAACGTAATTGACAGCAGCCGCTGTGTAATCTTGTATTTGATTGAATCTGATTGCTGTTTATCTTTGAAGTATTATTATCGCTGTACAATGAGGAAGAATGTATAGAATGAGGTTAAACATTGAACTTCAGTGCATAGTCTTGTACTTTACTTTTAATAATTACATATTAAAGCGACAAAGAATGTACACAAATCAATACACCTGTGGAGTGGAGGTTCGACGTATCGATTTGAATAAAGGATGGAAAATGATATGATGTTAATGTTCTCACTTTGTTTCATACAACATGAATTCATGCATGTACAGAAATTCAAATGGTTGCAATAACTATTCAAATCAAGTACCCGGGAAAAAAAATTCCACATATGGACCCATATATGGATTCACATATGCATATATGAGCATATATGGATTTTGGCCATATATGTTCATATATGGTCATATATGAAAGTGGGGAATCTATCAGCATTGATCTCACTTCTCTCTCCTTTGGGTTTTCATCACATTCCATGTAAAATTGTGACATTCTTTTGTCTATATATGGATGTATATGATAATGTATGATTGAATATGATCACATATGGCCATATACAGTCTGATTCATACATGATCATACATGGCCAAAATCCATATATGCTCATATATGATCTCATATATGTTTATATATGTTCATATGTATTTCATATATGTTCATATATGATTCATGTATGACTCACATACGACCATATATGAATTATTTTTTCCCGGGTACTCACAACTAAATACCTACAGAGGTATGAAAATTATCAGAATAATTGTAATTCCTAACACTGTTCCAACTGCTCTTCAAAGGAATGCAATTATTCGTGAAGTAATGGTTTCATTTGTTGATATAAGTAGTTAGAATAGAATATGTGAAGGGAGAAGAAAATTTAATGATCATAGACGACTGAAATGCGGTAGTAGGGCAAGGAAAAGATGGCAACATAATAGGAGAGTTTGCGTTAGGAAAAAGAAATGAAAGAGGACAACGTTTAATCGAATTTTGTGAAAGTCATGAAATGGTTATTACCAACACATTATTCAAAAATCATCGAAGAAGAATCTATACTTGGAAAATGCCAGGAGATACAGCAAGATATCAAATTGATTACATATTAGTAAAACAAAGATTTAGAAACCAAGTGAAAAGCTGTAAAACTTATCCAGGCGCGGATATAGATAGTGATCACAATATGTTGCTGATGAAATGTTCTCTGAAATTCAAAGCTCTGAAGAAGAAAAGGAAAATGCAAAAAAGATGGAATTTGAAGAATCTGAAACAAGAAAAAACACAGGAGGCATTCAAAGTGATGTTGGACAAAAAATTGGAAGATCGACAAGAGAAAGACTTGGAAATAGAAAGTAGATGGACAAATATGAAGGGGAACATAGAACAATGTGCAGATGAAATTTTGAAGAGCAATGGAGTAGAGCCTAAGAAACCATGGATAACGGAAGAAATTCTCGATTTGATTAATGAAAGAAGGAAATACAAGAATAAGAGTAGGGAACAAGACCAGCAGACATACAAGGCACTGAAGAATGAAATTACATTCAGGGAAAGTAGATGAGGCATATACCAGGGCCGGCGTCAGGGCAGGGCGATCAAGGCGGCTGCCCGGGGCGGCAAATTCAGGGGGGCGGCAGAGTCTGAGACAGATTTTTTATTCTGATCTCGAATCGATCTCACACTTTTTAGCACAAGCCATTTTCACTAGGTCGATCATTATTCATTTGATAGGACATACATTACGACATGATAGTTTATTGGAAACAATATTGGAAAGGGAAATGAATGGTAAAACTTGTGAAGGTAGACCTAGATTAAGTTATATGAAACAAATTATACAAGACAAGAGCTGTCGTAGATATGTAGAAATTAAATGTTTGGCGGGTAATAGACAGGATTGGAGGATTTCATCAAACCAGTTATGAGACTGATTACTTCATGATGATGATGATTATTCATAGGGAGAAGCAAGGAAAGTTCAACCCTTTTACAGGGATGGGCATTTTTGTACTCCCGGAATCCTTTTACTGGGAGTACTTTTTTTTGACCTCATATGAAGGCATAAAGACATTTTACACAAGAAAAAAAGTACTCCCAGGAAAAGTATTCCGGGAGTACAAAAGTGCCCATCCCTGCCCTTTTATTAGTTCAATCAGGGTGTTTGAATCTGGAATTTTGTCGTTTATTTTATTGGTTCTTCTTTTCAAACAAACCACGTAATTGATCCATTCCGTTAAAATTCCATAACCGCTGGACACCCTGGCTCAATAAAACGTGATTTGGAATAAAATGGGAGAAAATATTTTTCTATTAAAGATTCTTTCCATAATACAAATTACAAGGGGGCATTTGCATGATTATTTTCGCTTGGATCTTCATTGTAGGCAATTCTCATTAACGTGTATGTTATATCATCGTTCAGTTCAAGTTAGGCCTATAGTTAGGATTTCAGTAGAAAAATTTCAAAATTCCATCAATGTTTTTTCAACTTATTCCAGTTTGAGCTTCAAAGCAGAAAACATTTTATCACTTATTTTGCGAGATATTTGAAGTTGCATTCAACATGATATTCCACACAACACTTCAGTTGAGAAAAAGTTCATAATGAATCAATTTGGAACTATGATAATTGAAAATAAATGCATTAAAAACTCTTTCTGAACTGTGGTATTGTGTGGTTTATGTTTTTCTATGATATATTTCAAATATAACTATAAATATGTCAGTAACTAAACAGTGAAATGTTTTCTGCTTTCAGCCTCAGAATAGAAATATTCAGTAGAGCAATTTACGAACTTCTAACCTTTAAACAGTAATATCGGTCTCACATACTGTTAAACCGGGGTTTACGGTTGACGTGATTTTGAGAGGTGTTACCGTTTAAGGGTCAAAACAGAACGTGTTTAGAACTTCTTATAAATTGATTAGTTCAAGAAAATTTTGAGACAATTCCATTCGAGTTCTCGAAAAAAAATGCTTTGGGTGGCTGGGGAATTTATTGTCTTCATCCTTATTATTTCCAATGAGCACCAACTGAAAATTACACGAAGTGTTGAAATTAAAGTTCACAAGAATGAAAATCATTATTTCAAAGCGATCATCCGCCACATGAGGGGAAAGTTAACGAGTGAATTCCAAATTTTGATATTCTTAAGAAAACTACGAGCATTTTTTTATATCACGATTACTTTCGTTCTGTCCATTTTTTCGTTGGTATTCAAATTGTACTCCGTCAAAAAACTCGTGACTCGAGTATCCTTCTTTTTTCTCTGTTACTGCAGATGAAAATGGGATTCGACATTGTTGATGAGATAGGGACCTTTTTTTTTTGGTCGGTCAAGTACTCCCCGATGCAGGGGCGGCGGGACTTGCTCTCGCCCGGGGCGGCGGATTCCCTGGCGCCGGCCCTGGCATATACGGTTGTTGAGAGATTTTATGGACAAATGAAATCTAGAACCAGTCAGATTAAAAATTCTCTAGGGAGACAATTGATAAGAACGGAGGAAAAAATAGCACAATGGACCAATCATTTGGAAGATCTGCATAAAGGAAGCGATAATATAGGATTTTTAGAGAGGGAGGAAGATGTCGATGAAGAAGAATTGGGAGATTCAATTTTGAGATCAGAATTCGACAGGGAAACATAATTGAAAAATAATAAAGCGCTAGGAATAGATGGCATAAGTGCGGATCTTATCAAAGCCTCCAGTCAGAGAACTCGTGATACACTGTTTGAATTGGTCAGAGATATGTACGAAATAAGCGAAGTACCGAAAGATTTCTAGAAGAATAAAATTGTCGCCATTCTAAAAAAACAAGGAGCAGACAAATGCGAGAACTACAGAACGATCAGTTTAACTTCACATGCCTCGAAAATCATATACAGAAGAATAGAGAATAAAATAGAGAGTAGATTAGCAGAAGATCAGTTCGGTTTCAGGAAAAATAGGGGAACGCGGGAAGCGATATTAGCACTCAGAACAGTAGTAGAGAAAAGTCTAGAGTTAAAAAAGTCTGTGTACATAGGTTTTGTAGATATACAAAAGGCATTTGATAATGTTGATTGGGAGAAGATGTTTACGATTGTGAAAAAGGTAGGAATTAATTTCAGGGATAGGAGAATAATATATGAATTATATAACAATCAAACCGCAATAATAGAAATAGAGGGTCAAAAAGGAGAAGCGCAAATTAGAAGAGGGGTGAGACAAGGATGCTCACTATCGCCACTGATTTTCAATTTGTATATAGAAGAAGCAATGAACGAAGTGAAGGAGCAAGTGCCATTGAAATTACAGATTTCAGGTGAAAATGTAAGCATGTTGAGATTTGCAGATGACAACTATATTAGCTACGAGTAGTGCTGAGTTAGAAAATACTCTCAACACTATGAAAAAAATATTACAAGACAAATATTGTATGAATAAATAAGGACAAAACAAAATTCATGATTTGTACAACAGCGAAAACATCAAGAAGAACGAAAGTCAAAATAGATGCAGAGACAATTCAGCAAGTCAAAGAATTTAAATATCTAGGAAGCATAATTACAGAAAACGGTAAAAGCGAAAGAGATATAAGAGCAAGAATAGCACAAAGAAAACAGGCTTTCCACCAAAAGAAATAGTTACTATGTTCGAAGAATATTAGCTCAGCAGTAAGGAAGAAATTCTTGAAGAGTTACGTTTGGAGCACAGCATTATATGGTTGCGAGACTTGGACAATTGGAAAAACGGACCAACGAAGACTCGAAGCTTTTGAAATGTGGTGTTATAGAAGGATGCTTAGAATAAAGTGGATAGAGAAAGTAAAAAATGAAGAAGTACTTGAGAAGGTAAATGAAAAAAAAAGAAGTCTTTTGAGACAGGTCGTGAAAAGAAGAAGTAATTTGATTTGGCACACATTAAGGCGTGATAGCTTATTGAAAACAATATTGGAAGGAAAAATGAATGGTAAAACTCGAAGAGGTAGACCTAGATTAAGTTATATGAAGCAAATTATACAAGATAAGGGTTGTCGTAGATATGCAGAAATTAAGCGGTTAGCGGATAATAGACAGGGTTGGAGGATTTCATCAAACCAGTCATAAGACTGAGTACTTCATGATGCTGATAAGTAGTTCTTAAGCCCCCCATGTTTGAACGAAGGGATATTTCATGATTACTATATAACAATCTCATTTATACATAGTTCTTTTTCATCATGAGCATCTTCATATGTCTTTAATACCTAACAAAGTTCAATATTTGGATATCAAGAACTGGTGTTTCATTCCATAAAGTTTATATACATGATAAGGAATAATAGTTGGGGCACGATGAAAATCAATTAAAATCTCAGTCGGAATTTTTTGCTATTCTAAATTTCCAGTGGGTATCTAGCTTCACATACTGTTTAGTTTCGGTTCGAAGTGTTGAGATCATTGAAGTGAAAAAGAGTTTGAGAGGAAAATTGTTATCATAATTAATTCAGAAATTGAAAGAGATTAAACTATTATATTAGCAAAATACGAGGGTGGATTGATAAGTTTCCGGCCTGACCAAGAAAAACAACGTTTTTAAGAATTTTTTTTTTTTTATTTCTCAACATAATCTCCTCCAAGGCTGATACATTTCTCATAGCGGTGTTCTAGTCTAGTAATGCCATCTCTATAGACTGATTCGTCAAGCTCCTCAAAATACCCATTTACAGCTTCGATTACTTCTTCATTGTCCGCAAATCTCTTACCGCCAAGCCATTTTTTGAGGTTAGGAAACAGATAATAGTCACTCGGGGCTAGGTCTGGAGAGTAGGGAGGGTGCGGCATTAATTGAAACTTCAGATCGTTGATTTTAGCCATCGCAACGATTGACGTGTGCGCTGGTGCGTTATCGTGATGAAACAAGATTTTTTTCTTCGCCAGATGAGGTCGTTTAATTTTCACTTCTTGGCTCAAACGTTGCAATAAGTCTGCGTAGTATTGACCAGTGATAGTTTCACCCTTTTCAAGGTAATCAATGTATATAATACCTCTTGCATCCCAACAAACAGTAACCATAACCTTGTTCGCCGAAAAAATTGTTTTTGCCTTCTTTGGAGTTGGTTCCCCTGGTCCAATCCACTGTTTAGACTGTTCTTTGGTTTCAGGAGTATAGTGGTGGACCCAAGTTTCGTCAACGGTTACGAATCGACGCAAAAATTCGCTTGGATTACGCTTATACAACGCCAAATTGGCGGTAGAAATGTTCTTTCGAATCAATTTTTGGTCGACTGTTAGCAAACGCGGCACCCATCTTGCACAGAGCTTTTCCATATACAAATGTTGGTGCAAAATATTTTGTACACGTTCATATGACATCTTACAGGTCTCAGCTATCTCACGAACTTTTAATCTGCGATCTTTCAGCACTATTTGATGGATTTTTTCGATCATATCTGGAGTTGTGACCTCAATGGGGCGTCCTGAGCGAGGCTCATCAGAGGTGCTCACACGACCCTTTTCAAACTCGGAAACCCACTGCTTAACGGTTGAATATGATGGGGAGATGTCCCCAGTGTTGAGTCCATCTCTTCTTTAATTTCCTTCGGCGTTAACCCCTTCAAATAAAAGTATTTGATGACAGCACGATTTTCCAGCTTTTCCATTTTTACGAAAAAAACAGAGGCGTCTTGGTCAGCGTGCTCTCAAAACTAAACTAACATGGCGATCGGACTGAAACTATAGCTACAAGCTATCTAAGGATGGTACTATAGAACGCCACCTTAAGGTAGGCCTAGTGGCGCCATCTCCTGGTCAGGCCGGAAACTTATCAATCCACCCTCGTAGTACTTCACAAATAATTGCATCATCTGAAGCAGGAGTTGGAATTGTTTTAGAAATAACAATTATTCTAATAATTCTCACACCCATGTATATTCATGGTAACTATTTATATAATTGAATTGACTATTCAAAATAATTGGCCGAATTATAACTGAATAGTTAATGCATGTCAACTCGACCAACGATCTAAATTCGACATCTCAGAAATCCATGGTATTTCCCAACCAGAAATTTACAACAGGCGCAGTACTGCACCAGTACTAGCCAAGACTGGCAGGGTACTGGCATTTGTCTGGAATGATAACGCTTTTCAGTACTGGGGATTGAGTACTAATACCATTATTCGCAATCAGTGCAGGGCCAGTACTGGGTTAGTACCTGGCCGGTATTAAGTTCTCAGTACTGGTTTATCAGTACAGGCATATTACTGTATTTTTATGTATCTATTACTGATCCCGTACGTGTTGACCAAGTGTTGGAGACCCAATACTGGCACTGTACTGCACCTGTTGTCAACATTGGCATATTACGGATTTTTCTAATTGAGTTATTCCACCAATAGTACTAGTCATGTGCATGAAAAATGTTGAGTTTGAGAATTTTTTGATTATTTGTTTTTTTGAGTTATTATAATCCAAAATCCTCTTGAAATGGAGGGTATGGCAATTTTCAACATGCTGTATCTCCAAAACTACTCGACCTACGGGGTTGAACTTGGAGTCATTATTTTCATTTTTCGACATTCTTTACACTGATGTATCATTCAAACATGTGATCGGAATTCAAACATTTTCACGTGAGAAGAAAAAAATTTTTTCAATATTTCGAAAACGGAATTTTTTTTTGAAAAAATTATATGTTGTTTATGGACCAATTTTGAATTTTCATACCAAATTACAAGATGGTATTCCAATGGTATCGACGAAAAATAAATTTTTCTTTATCCTAAGGCACGATAAATTGCACACACAGCTGTAACGTACGGGGTCTCCAAAAATTTGACCGTTGAAAAACATACCGATGATCTCGACCAAGGGTTGATATGATTTTTCCCTTGGGAAATGTGGATCGGGATCTTCGTGACTGAGTTTCGGAATTTTTAACATGCACGGAAAAGAAATATCACGCATGGAACAATATCGCATAGTTGCGACAACGATACCGTGAAGGTAATCTACTTGGATAGTTATGAGAGGAATACCAGTAAATTAACACAAGATTAGCAAATGACGGCAACGATATAGTATATTTACCCGGGAAAAAAAATTCCATGTATGAACCCATATATGGATTCATATATGCATTCATATATGAGCATATATGAAACACATATGAACATATATGAACATATATGAATCATATACGCTCATATACAACTATATATGCTTTATACCCTCCATTTCAAGGGAATTTTGGATGATAATAACTCAAAAAAATAAATCATCAAAAAATTCTCAAACTCAACATTTTTCATGCACATGACTAGTACTATTGGTGGAATAAATATCATGAATTTCTAAGACGTCGAATTTAGATCGTTGGTCGAGTTGACATGGAATTACCCAATTGCCACAGCTAGAGATTTCTCGAACCGTATATTTTAAATGGTAATTCGTATTAAATACAACCTCGGAGCTAGAAATGTTTAATTCCATATCGGTCCGATATCGCGGCAATATTGGCGCAATATCGGCAATGATGACTATGGGCCGATATCCTACCAATATCCATGCCGGGATCACGTGAATTTGAACATCTGACAGTCACCCTCATAACCTTTTAGTTGGGAGCATATATACTGTAATACACGGAGAAAAAATGGTTTGCTACTATAGCGCCTGCAAAGACATTTGTTGTGCTTGCGAAAATATCCACTACAGCAGCTAAGACGTTAGTTCTGTTAACAAATTTGTTTATGTCAGCAAAAAAATGTAGTTGCGTCAATCATTTTTCTTGCTCTTACAGCTAATTTTTTTTTGTAGACGCTATAGTAACAGACCTGCTTGTTGTGCCAGCAATACTTTTCTCTCCGTGTAGATTTGTACGTATATTTACGATTAACTTTCTATGGATCTTAATCTTTAGAATTGGGAACATTGAAGAAACGAATCAAGCGAGGAAAGTTGATCTTCGAAATGATTGAGGCATACATGATTTCATCAGCATCCAGATAAAATTCTTATCCAATCCAACGTAATTTTATGTACAAAAAGAAATGAATTTAGTTTTAAAAAAGTAAAAGCGTATATGAACAAGCATGTTACCCTCAGAATAAAATGAATAGCATTCGAAAGAAAGAGGTAGATATGAAGGCAAAACCACTTGCTCTCAGATATTCATAGATCAACACGAATATCAAACCTGTTGGAATACATATTCCCATATAGCACACCAAATCAGAAAGGATACAATTGGATCTTGAAAAATTCACGAAGATTTTTTGAGAATTCTTTTTGAACTTTCGCGCTATGTTCACAGGTTTCATGCAGGTTATTATAACCTTTGACTGACTTCATACTGGGCAAGTTAATCGCTGTTAATTGGCTACGATTAACATATGATCTGAATTTTATGTACGTTGAATTCATAATCAATCGAAGTGCATATTCACATGAGCTATGTACACGTATGAATTCTATAAGGCTGTCAGATAGGAGATGTTTTTCGAATTAGCTCTGTTTTTTGAAAAGGACATGATACATATGTGAATAAAAACCCATTATCATCTACTTAAGGGCATTCATCAGAGGCAGAGTTGCTAGATCTCCCCCCCCCCCCAGTTTTCTCAACGATGAATGAATATAATCGATTTTAATGAGCAGGTGCATCTTCTTAGCATATCAAAGAAAGTGCAGCTGCTCTTTATTTTTCATTTTCTTTGTTCGTTTCTGAGAAAACAGGGGGGGGGGGCGATTTTGGAATCTAGTAACTTTTTGGGAAGGTAGTGAATGCCGTTAAGGGCATTGCGAAGGCCCTAGAAAAGTTAATAGATCTCAAATTCAACCCCCCCCCCCCACTTCTTCCGACAATAAATAAATTGAATGGAAAGTGATGAATACTTGCCACGCACTATAAATTCCCAGCCGGATGACAGGACATATCAGCTGATATTTCCGTGATTTTTCCAATCAAATGTTTGAAAATCTCAGTATATGCTCTGGAATATATGTATAGAATTACACTCAAGTGTCAATAAAATACAGTGCAACCTGTCAATGAAGCTGCTCACTTTTTTTTTCAACTCAAAGCAAAACCCGTTCGAACGAAAAAGAGGGAAATCGGCCCAATTGGCAGGTTGCACTGTATATATATTTCTCATGTGTTAACGAATGTATGAAAATCACCAAAAATACGCCGTCTCATACCCCTATTCCCTCCCTCAATGCTCCACGCATCGTTAAAGATAGATAAGGTCGCGAGTCCCCGAAATTGCAGATATCCGATCCGCGATTACTTGTGGATCCAAAAATAATCACCAGAAGCCTCTAGTCCTCATCAAATAGCCACAAACTTCACCGTTTTCGGGTAAATAACACTTTGGACGTATCCCTGTTGGAAACAACCGGGTGAGTATGAACCAGTCGTTCACACCAGCATGCGAATTTCGCTCTAGTACAGCCCTCAGATGGTGCCCGTGCTCTACGCCCCGTTGAAAATTTCCGGGTGCGTATGATCCATCCTTTCCTTTCCGCATGCAAATTTCACCTGCATGGAATCCACATTTTCATGCGGACAGGGTCCGCATCGGACTCGCTTGGTCTAAGTAGGTTCCATGTCCAACCCTGCCTGCTAAAAGTTCCGCCGGGGTGTGTCATAGGTCTATTAAGCTATCTGACCATTTCCATCTAACTGCAATTGGACCGATTGCATCTTTTTTTGCTATTTTTTTGCGATATTTTGCCGTGAGTATCAATTTTTTTGCTCCAGCCGTTACCAAGATACAGTGAGCTAGATAGGTTAAGTATGAGGCTATCTAGAAATCGGAAAAATGGCATAAAGGGGGCGTTGTAAGGAAAAAAAGATGACATGGGATTTTTTGCTTTTTTTTTGCTGTCAGATAGGATATGTCATTTTTTTTTAAATTTGAAAAAAAAAATTTTTTCGAAAAATACATATATTCTAGAGTATATACTAAGATTTTCAAACATTTTATTGAAAAAATCACGGAAATATCAGCTGATATGTCCTGTCATCCGGCTGGGAATTTATAGTGCGTGGCAAGTATTCATCACTTTCCATTCAATTCATTGTTTATTTCAATTTATTATTATGTTTCCAACAGGGATACGTCCAAAGTGTTATTTACCCGAAAACGGTGAAGTTTGTGGCTATTTGATGAGGACTAGAGGCTTCTGGTGATTATTTTTGGATCCACAAGTAATCGCGGATCGGATATCTGCAATTTCGGGCACTCGCGACCTTATCTATCTTTAACGATGCGTGGAGCATTGAGGGAGGGAATAGGCGTATGAGACGGCGTATTTTTGGTGATTTTCATACATTCGTTAACACATGAGAAATATATAGGAGAGAGTGGGGACACTTGCACCACTTTTTTTTTACATTGTCATAACTTTCGTGGTTAACTTCATTCGATATATTATTTATGGGATTTTGACAGAGCAAACATTCCTTTCTAAGTTGCAAATGATAGCAAGGTCGAATCTAACATCCTATCAATGATATAAGTGTTCTTCAAAAACATTGCGTTTGGTGCAACTCTCCCCACATGGCGGGAGACTTGCACCACCCTGTGGGGATATTCGCACCCCCCTGCGAATTAGCTCTTTCTCCCTCTCTCTCTCTCTCTCTCTCTCTCTCTCTCTTTCTCTCTCCCTGAGTAATTGATCCTCTCCCTGCTGAATTTTCCCAATAAGGACCGATACAAAACGATAAATGTTTTCTATAGTTTTCAATGAGGTTTCTGAATACGGAATTTACGAAGTTACATCGTTATCAAACGATAGAACTCTATCGTTCTTTATCGTTTTCTATAAAAATTTAACAGATTGTATAGGGTTTTATCGTGGAATTCGTATAGGAGAAGTATCAGTTATTTGGAAAAAAATAGTTATGTGTTCTAGAATAAGTAGTACTTTTCCAATACGAATTTCACGATAAAACCCTACACAATCTGTTAAATTTTTATAGAAAACGGTAAGGAACGATAGAGTTCTATCGTTTGATAACGATATAACTTCGTAAATTCCGTATTCAGAAACCTCATTGAAAACTATAGGAAAAATTTATCGTTTTGTATCGTTCTTTATGGGGATAATTTAGCAGGGCTAATTGGAATAATAACCACTATTTTCAAATCTATTTATCAGTATTTATTTGAAATGAATAATCAGATATACAAGTGAATAGCTGAACTTACGATCAAGATGGACTTGATGCAGTTTAGAGTTTGATACTAGCAACAACCTTTTCTTGAAAACTAATTGCACAAGAGTGTTTGCTATGAACGGAGGAACCAAGTGAAATTTGTCACTCCTACCAACTCATATCAGGAGGCATAAACTCAATTGAACGTTCTTGAGACTGATTTCAGCGCCGCCAAGAGGAAGGGTACTTGAACTAATCTCACATGAAGGCACTGATACTGTGTCACAAACTTTTATGATTTGTTGAGCATTTGTGTAAATGTATCCATGTGAGGTTAGTTCCAGTAGCCTTCCCCTTGGCGGCGCTGAAGTTCATTATGAAAATTCTCTCATTGAGTTTATCCCCCCTGACTTATATAAAGTGAGATCATTCATGGAAATAGCAAAGAGTTTCACAGAGTATTTTATCAAACAAAAGAATCTTTCTCTCTCTCTCTCTCCTTCCTCTCCTTCTCTCTTCTGTTCTTCGGAAGAACATTCAGATTCGAACATCCGAGTGTACGGATCATTCTGAATACCTGTTTCTATAAAAAAAATGAAACATCGGAAGTGGTGCAAGTATCCCCGCAATTTGTGGTGCATTGCACCCCTCACGGCATCAACAGACTACTGATGCTCGCAAAAAAATTCCAGATATTTTCAGTCAAAAAGTGGATCATGAAAATATTGTGCAACGATTGTACTTTCGAGTTAGGTCATCCATTCAGCAAACGCCACGTGCAAGAACAGTTCAGAAATTTTGGAAAATTAAGAGATATCTGCTGTGGTGCATATCACCCCATGGTGCAAGTGTCCCCACTCTCCCCTATACAGTGCAACCTGCCAATTGGGCCGATTTCCCTCTTTTTCGTTCGAACGGGTTTTGCTTTGAGTTGAAAAAAAAAGTGAGCAGCTTCATTGACAGGTTGCACTGTATTTTATTGACACTTGAGTGTAATTCTATACATATATTCCAGAGCATATACTGAGATTTTCAAACATTTGATTGGAAAAATCACGGAAATATCAGCTGATATGTCCTGTCATCCGGCTGGGAATTTATAGTGCGTGGCAAGTATTCATCACTTTCCATTCAATTTATTTATTGTCGGAAGAAGTGGGGGGGGGGGGGTTGAATTTGAGATCTATTAACTTTTCTAGGGCCTTCGCAATGCCCTTAACGGCATTCACTACCTTCCCAAAAAGTTACTAGATTCCAAAATCGCCCCCCCCCCTGTTTTCTCAGAAACGAACAAAGAAAATGAAAAATAAAGAGCAGCTGCACTTTCTTTGATATGCTAAGAAGATGCACCTGCTCATTAAAATCGATTATATTCATTCATCGTTGAGAAAACTGGGGGGGGGGGGGAGATCTAGCAACTCTGCCTCTGATGAATGCCCTTAAGTAGATGATAATGGGTTTTTATTCACATATGTATCATGTCCTTTTCAAAAAACAGAGCTAATTCGAAAAACATCTCCTATCTGACAGCCTTATAGAATTCATACGTGTACATAGCTCATGTGAATATGCACTTCGATTGATTATGAATTCAACGTACATAAAATTCAGATCATATGTTAATCGTAGCCAATTAACAGCGATTAACTTGCCCAGTATGAAGTCAGTCAAAGGTTATAATAACCTGCATGAAACCTGTGAACATAGCGCGAAAGTTCAAAAAGAATTCTCAAAAAATCTTCGTGAATTTTTCAAGATCCAATTGTATCCTTTCTGATTTGGTGTGCTATATGGGAATATGTATTCCAACAGGTTTGATATTCGTGTTGATCTATGAATATCTGAGAGCAAGTGGTTTTGCCTTCATATCTACCTCTTTCTTTCGAATGCTATTCATTTTATTCTGAGGGTAACATGCTTGTTCATATACGCTTTTACTTTTTTAAAACTAAATTCATTTCTTTTTGTACATAAAATTACGTTGGATTGGATAAGAATTTTATCTGGATGCTGATGAAATCATGTATGCCTCAATCATTTCGAAGATCAACTTTCCTCGCTTGATTCGTTTCTTCAATGTTCCCAATTCTAAAGATTAAGATCCATAGAAAGTTAATCGTAAATATACGTACAAATCTACACGGAGAGAAAAGTATTGCTGGCACAACAAGCAGGTCTGTTACTATAGCGTCTACAAAAAAAAATTAGCTGTAAGAGCAAGAAAAATGATTGACGCAACTACATTTTTTTGCTGACATAAACAAATTTGTTAACAGAACTAACGTCTTAGCTGCTGTAGTGGATATTTTCGCAAGCACAACAAATGTCTTTGCAGGCGCTATAGTAGCAAACCATTTTTTCTCCGTGTATTACAGTATATATGCTCCCAACTAAAAGGTTATGAGGGTGACTGTCAGATGTTCAAATTCACGTGATCCCGGCATGGATATTGGTAGGATATCGGCCCATAGTCATCATTGCCGATATTGCGCCAATATTGCCGCGATATCGGACCGATATGGGGCCGTCGGTCGCTTCACGCTTGGATGGCGCTGTTTGCAGTTGCTTCGCTTTGAAATGTAAATTTGATTGGAGGATCATGAAATTGGTAACTGGTCGCACAATAACTGTCACATCACGGTTGAGGAATTTATTAAACATCAGATTTCATTACGAAAACGAATGGACTATCGATTGAAATTTCACCATACGCTAACTTAATGAAATCAATTGTAATTGCACTTTTGATTAGCAATATCCTACTCGAATATGGCCATGACGAATGAACGAATAAGCGTAATATCTAAATTTCATTCCATAGGATAATGTTTATTCTCACCAAATAGGAGATAAACGTGCGTAAAGCGAGACGATAAAAAAGAATATCGTTTTTTTATTTCTTTCTATAGACAAAACACTAATCTCTTCGGCTTTCGTTCACTGCTTCTATTCTATAGAATTATTCTTGAGAACTTGCTTTCAGTCAATTCCTTCAGTGAGCCAGTAGCCTCATAATCTTTGAGATGAAAATGCAATTGATGAGACTTAATAAGAACTTCATTAGATAAAAAAAACCCCGAGACAAACGTAATAAGAATTAAATAAAGAATTCACCTCTTGAGGAGGATTTATTTTCTTTTTTTTAACGAAAATATAGCGGATAGAAGGAATTCGATCGCTTAATAAGTTTTCTTGAATGCATTCGTTATGTACTGCTGATAACGGGATGAAAAGCCCTGGAACCATTTCGACGTAAAAGACAAAAAGCAATTCACTTTTGGAATACCGATGTAATTCCGATTCAGACCGAATAATTGATTTAATTCGGATTTATTGAATCGAGTTTAGAGAGGGAAAGGAAAGCACGTCAAACGGAAAAGATGTATCAATCGATGGCATAAATGAATTGTTAGTTCGTGAAATTGTTTAATTCAAAAACATATCGATTCGACAATAAATCTCTGAGTTAATGAGATGGATAAGGATGATAGTTTACCGATAATGACTTAGTTGCTGTTAAGAAATTATCAAACCATTAGGTTAAGATCAAATTTTCATATGAGAGTACATACGTCTCCGTTGCATGATTTTACTCAATATGATTCGGCTTCTCCTGATCGCCGTATTCCGAGAGACATGGCGGTCAGGAGCCAAAGACTTGCCCCCATCTTGCGGGATTTCCTTCTGCTTCACCTGTTTAAGGTTGGATATTTGAAATCGGGTCGAATCAACGTTTTTCATTTTATAGAAGGTACTTCCAAGAGATTTCAGATTATCCCCTTTTTACGCTATTTTAAAAATTCCTACCAAGAAATTTCAACATCTTTCGAGTTTTAAAGACTTCTCCTAGATTTGGAAATGAGGGAATTTCAATATCTTACTCTCAAAAACTGATTCAGTGGAATTCCACTGAATAATAGTGATAAGTATACCACTGCGAACCAGTGCATATACAGGGCGTCCCATTTGAAACAGGACAGCTGAATAACTCTTCAGGGAATGGAGGGGGAAAAAATTGTTCAGATAAAAGTTGTACGGTTCGAAGGGGGCCATAAGATGGTGACCTTGAATTTGACCTTGAGGTCAATTTTGAGCACAATTGATGGTCAGAGTATGTTTTTTCAAATGGAAAACCCTACGTTCGACCTCAGAAATGGAAAGAGCGGAAAATTTTACGTCCGAATATGTTAACATATCAGGTCATTTAGAGGTCATTTGAAGGTCAAAAACCAATTTCTATGGATTTTCACGGAAAAGCCTCAAACGAGTTGTTTCTCTGACCGAAGTTATCAAAGTTGAAGTGAAACCCCACGTTTCGACCTTGAATTCGACCTTGAGAACGATAATGAATGCCAAATTTGAAACAATAATTAAAAAATTATTTATTTTTCCAGTTCGTCGTTTTATAATTACAGATGGCACAAATCCGTTGACGGGTAAGACACACTATTGCAGGAGATGTTCGAATTGACCGCCATTTACTGCAATGCATAACTCCAGCCGGCGTCGAAAGTTTCCAAGAACACACTGAAAAACTTCTGCACGAATATTCGCAATTGCGTATCTGATGCGTTGTTGTAGATCCACAGGTGTTGTTGGTCGGTTGGTATAAACGACATTTTTTACTTAACCCCACAAATAAAAATCTAGAGGGGTGAGATCAGGAGGTCTTGCCGGCCACAGTACAAATCCACCTCGACCAATCCAACGATTGGGGAAAAGGATATTTAGATAATCCCTCACACATCGAGCAAAGTGTGGTGGTGCACCGTCTTGCTGATACCACATCCTCTGCCTAGTTGCTAATGTCACATCTTCCATGAGAACTGGTAATTCATTCTGTAAAAACTGTAGATAATTAGGACCGTTAACAGTTCCATCAAAAAAATACGGCCCAATAACTTGATTGTCTAGAATTCCACACCAAACATTCATACTCCACCGATGCTGATGATCAACTTGTTGAGTCCAGTGCGGGTTTTGCGCTGACCGATAGTGGCTATTGTGACGATTTAACAAGCCAGTACTTTGAAACGTTGATTCATCACTGAAAAGAACATATCGAAAGAAATCGGGCGCTTCGTTCAACCTCTGTAAAGCCCAATGGCAAAAGTTAAGTGTCTGTGAAGTTGGCATATCAAATGTCAGCATCGCACAAAAAAGCACCAGTTCTAGTCGCATCCACTATAGTTCTACAGTTCTTGATAAGTTACAACAATAGTTCCGGGTAAATTTGTGAAAAAAATCGATTTTGAAAAAATGATATGCTAAGTTCTTCTACAATATGACAGCATCGCAGGGGAAATGGATGGAAATGGACTGAATCTCGGAGTTCTAGGGATGATTGGGATGCGAGGATGTCAAAACAAGGGAGTTCTAATGCTAGAAGTGCTTGGGAAATTTTTTTCAGGAATTAAATGGAATGATATGCTGAGTTCTTCTACAATATGACAGCATCGCAGGGGTGATGGAAGGAAATTGACTATATCTAGGAGTTCTAGGGATGATTGGGATGCGAGGATGTCAAAACAAGGGAGTTCTGATGCTAGGAGTGCTTAAGAAATTTTTTTCGGGAATTAAATGAAGAGACATGAGGACCTCTTCTACGATGTAGTAGCAGCGCAGGTGAAACCGCTGGAAGTGGACTATATCTCGGAGTTCTACGGCTGGTTGGCATGTGAGGATGTCAAGGAACGGGAGTGCTGATGGTGGGAGTAATAGGGGAATTTTGTTCGGAGAATGATTGAGAGCATATGCTGAGATCTTATACGATATGGGGGAGCGCAGGTGAGAGCTATGGAGATAGACTATATCACATAGCTCTAGAGATGATATATCCTGATAAGGATATCCTAGAGAATCGGTAGTTCTGAGCAGCATGTCATTGGAAATCGATAGTGCTGTGCAGCATATCATTGGAAATCAGTAGTTTTGACCAGCAGATCATTGATAATCGATGGTTCTGATGAGCATATCCTAGAAAACCGATAGTTTCGATCAGCATATCTCAGAGAATCGGGAGTTCCGACCAGCATATCATTGAGAATCGAGAGTTCTGATCAGCATATCCTAGAGAATCGATAGTACTGACCAGCATATCATTAAAAATCGATAGTTCTGACCAGCATATCGTTGAATATCAACAGTTCTGACCAGCAAATCATTGGGAATCAATTGTTCTGATCAGCATATCACGGAAAATCGATAGTTCTGACCAGCATATCATAGAAAATCGATAGTTCTGACCAGCATATCATAGGAAATCAATAGTTCTGACCAACATGTCATAGAAAATCGATAGTTCTGACCAGCATATCATTAAAAATCGATAGTTCTGACCAGCATATCGTTGAATATCAACAGTTCTGACCAGCAAATCATTGGGAATCAATTGTTCTGATCAGCATATCACGGAAAATCGATAGTTCTGACCAGCATATCATAGAAAATCGATAGTTCTGACCAGCATATCATAGGAAATCAATAGTTCTGACCAACATGTCATAGAAAATCGATAGTTCTGACCAGCATATCATGGGGAATGGAGAGTTCTGATGAGCATATTATAGAAAATCGATACTTCTGACCAGCATATCATAGAGAATCGATATGTCTCACTAGCATGTCATGGGAAATCAATAGTTCTGACCAGCATATCATAGTGAATCGATAGTTCTGACCAGCATATCATAGAGAATGAAGAGTTCTGATGAGCATATCATAGAAAATCGATAGTTCTCACCAGCATATCATAGAAAATCGACAGTTCTGACCAGCATATCATAGAAAATCGATAGTTCTGACCAGCATATCATGGAAAATCAATAGTTCTGACCAGCATATCGTAGAAAATCGATAGTTCTGATCGGCATATCATAGAAAATCGATAGTTCTGACCAGCATATCATAGAAAGTCAATAGTTCTGACCAGCATATCATAGAAAATCGATAGTTCTGATCGGCATATCATAGAAAATCGAGAGTTCTGACCAGCATATCATGGAAGATCAATAGTTCTGACCAGCATATCACAGAAAATCGATAGTTCTGACCAGGATATCATGGAAATTCGACAGTTCTGACCAGCATGTCATAGAAAATCGATAGTTCTGATCGGCATATCATAGAAAATCGATAGTTCTGATCGGCATATCATAGGAAATCGATAGTTCTGACCAGCATATCATAGAAAATCGATAGTTCTGACCAGCATATCATAGAAAATCGATAGTTCTGACCAGAATATCATGGAAAATGGAGAGTTCTGACCAGCATATCATGGAAAATGAAGAGTTCTGATGAGCATATCATAGAAAATCGATAGTTCTGACCAGCATATCATAGAAAATCAATAGTTCTCACCAGCATATCATAGGAAATCGACAGTTCCGACCAGCGAATCATAGAAAGTGGAGAGTTCTGATGAGCATATCATAGGAAATCAATAGTTCTGACCAGTATATCATAGAGAATCGATGGTCCTGACCAGCAAATCATCAGAAATGAAAAGTTCTGACCAGCATATCATAGAAAATCGATAGTTCTGACCAGCATATCATGGAAAATCAATAGTTCTGACCAGCATATCATAAAAAATCGATAGTTCTGATCGGCATATCATAGAAAATCGATAGTTCTGACCAGCATATCATAGAAAATCGATAGTTCTGACCAGCATATCATAGAAAATCGATAGTTCTGACCAGAATATCATGGAAAATGGAGAGTTCTGACCAGCATATCATGGAAAATGAAGAGTTCTGATGAGCATATCATAGAAAATCGATGGTTCTGACCAGCATATCATAGAAAATCAATAGTTCTCACCAGCATATCATAGGAAATCGACAGTTCCGACCAGCAAATCATAGAAAGTGGAGAGTTCTGATGAGCATATCATAGGAAATCAATAGTTCTGACCAGTATATCATAGAGAATCGATGGTCCTGACCAGCAAATCATCAGAAATGAAAAGTTCTGACCAGCATATCATAGAAAATCGATAGTTCTGACCAGAATATCATGGAAAATGGAGAGTTCTGACCAGCATATCATGGAAAATGAAGAGTTCTGATGAGCATATCATAGAAAATCGATAGTTCTGACCAGCATATCATAGAAAATCAATAGTTCTCACCAGCATATCATAGGAAATCGACAGTTCCCACCAGCAAATCATAGAAAGTGGAGAGTTCTGATGAGCATATCATAGGAAATCAATAGTTCTGACCAGCAAATCATAGAAAGTGGAGAGTTCTGATGAGCATATCATAGGAAATTAATAGTTCTGACCAGTATATCATAGAGAATCGATGGTTCTGACCAGCAAATCATCAGAAATGAAAAGTTCTGACCAGCATATCATAGAAAATCGATAGTTCTGACCAGCATATCATGGAAAATGGAGAGTTCTGACCAGCATATCATGGAAAATGAAAAGTTCTGACCAGCATATCATGGAGAATGGAGAGTTCTGACCAGCATATCATAGAAAATCGATAGTTCTGACCAGCATATCATAGGAAATCGACAGTTCCGACCAGCAAATCGTAGAAAGTGGAGAGTTCTGATGAGCATATCATAGGAAATCAATAGTTCTGACCAGTATATCATAGAGAATCGATGGTTCTGACCAGCAAATCATCAGAAATGAAAAGTTCTGACCAGCATATCCTTGACAATCGACAGTTCTGTTCAGCAAATCATTGATTACCCATAGTTCTGATCAGCATACCCTAGAAAACGATAGTTCCGACCAGCATATCATTGGAAATCGATAGTTCTGATCAGCAAATCATCGAAAATCGACAGTTCTGACCAGTATATCCTACAAAATCGATAGTTCTGACCAGCATATCGTGGAAAATCAATAGTTCTGACCAGCATATCATAGAAAATCGATAGTTTTTTTCGATAGTCGATTTTCTATGATATGCCGATCAGAACTATTAATTTTCTATGATATGCTGGTCAGTACTATCGATTCTCCATGATATGCTGGTCAGAACTATCGATTTTCCATGATATGCTCATCAGAACTCTTCATTCTCTATGATATGCTGGTCAGAACTATCGATTCACTATGATATGCTGGTCAGAACTATTGATTTCCTATGATATACTAGTGAGACATATCGATTTTATATGATATGCTGGTCAGGAGTATCGATTTTCTATGACATGCTGGTCAGAACTGTCGAATTTCCATGATATCCTGGTCAGAACTATCGATTTTCTATGATATGCTCATCAGAACTCTTCATTCTCTATGATATGCTGGTCAGAACTATCGATTCACTATGATATGCTGGTCAGAACTATTGATTTCCCATGATATGCTCATCAGAACTCTTCATTCTCTATGATATGCTGGTCAGAACTATTCATTTTCTATGATATGCTGGTCAGAACTATCGATTTTCTATGATATGCTCATCAGAACTCTTCATTCTCTATGATATGCTGGTCAGAACTATCGATTCACTATGATATGCTGGTCGGAACTATTGATTTCCCATGATATGCTAGTGAGACATATCGATTTTCTATGATATGCTGGTCAGAAGTATCGATCTTCTATGATATGCTCATCAGAACTCTCCATTTCCCATGATATCCTGGTCAGAACTGTCGATCCTCTATGATATGCTGGTCAGAACTATCGATTTTCTATGATATGCTGGTCAGAACTATTAATTTTCTATGATATGCTGGTCAGAACTATCGATTCTCCATGATATGCTGGTCAGAACTATCGATTTTCTATGATATGCTGGTCAGAACTATCGATTTTCCGTGATATGCTGATCAGAACAATTGATTCCCAATGATTTGCTGGTCAGAACTGTTGATTTTTAATGATATGCTGGTCAGTACTATCGATTCTCTAGGATATGCTGATCAGAACTCTCGATTCTCAATGATATTCTGGTCGGAACTATCGATTCACTATGATATGCTGGTCAGAACTATTGATTTCCCATGATATGCTCATCAGAACTCTCCATTCTCTATGATATGCTGGTCAGAACTATCGATTTTCTATGATATGCTGGTCAGAACTATTTATTTTCTATGATATGCTGGTCAGAACTATCGATTCTCCATGATATGCTGGTCAGAACTATCGATTTTCTATGATATGCTGGTCAGAACTATCGATTCTCTATGATATGCTGATCAGAACTATCGATTTTCTATGATATGCTGGTCAGAACTATTCATTTTCTATGATATGCTGGTCAGAACTATCGATTTTCTATGATATGCTCATCAGAACTCTTCATTCTCTATGATATGCTGGTCAGAACTATCGATTCACTATGATATGCTGGTCAGAACTATTGATTTCCCATGATATGCTAGTGAGACATATCGGTTTCTATGATATGCTGGTCAGAAGTATCGATCTTCTATGATATGCTCATCAGAACTCTCCATTTCCCATGATATCCTGGTCAGAACTGTCGATCCTCTATGATATGCTGGTCAGAACTATCGATTTTCTATGATATGCTGGTCAGAACTATTAATTTTCTATGATATGCTGGTCAGAACTATCGATTCTCCATGATATGCTGGTCAGAACTATCGATTTTCTATGATATGCTGGTCAGAACTATCGATTTTCCGTGATATGCTGGTCAGAACTATTGATTTCCTATGATATACTAGTGAGACATATCGATTTTATATGATATGCTGGTCAGGAGTATCGATTTTCTATGACATGCTGGTCAGAAATGTCGAATTTCCATGATATCCTGGTCAGAACTATCGATTTTCTATGATATGCTGGTCAGAACTATTGATTTTCCATGATATGCTGGTCAGAACTATCGATTTTCTATGATATGCTGGTCAGAACTCTTGATTTTCTATGATATGCCGATCAGAACTATCGATTTTCCATGATATGCTGGTCGAAACTATTGATTTTCCATGATATGCTGCTCAGAACTATCGATTTTCTATGATATGCTGGTCAGAACTATTCATTTTCTATGATATGCTGGTCAGAACTATCGATTTTCTATGATATGCTCATCAGAACTCTTCATTCTCTATGATATGCTGGTCAGAACTATCGATTCACTATGATATGCTGGTCAGAACTATTGATTTCCCATGATATGCTCATCAGAACTCTTCATTCTCTATGATATGCTGGTCAGAAGTATCGATTTTCTATGATATGCTCATCAGAACTCTCCATTCTCTATGATATGCTGGTCAGAACTATCGATTTTCTATGATATGCTGGTCAGAACTATTTATTTTCTATGATATGCTGGTCAGAACTATCGATTCTCCATGATATGCTGGTCAGAACTATCGATTTTCTATGATATGCTGGTTAGAACTATCGATTCTCTATGATATGCTGATCAGAACTATCGATTTTCTATGATATGCTGGTCAGAACTATTCATTTTCTATGATATGCTGGTCAGAACTATCGATTTTCTATGATATGCTCATCAGAACTCTTCATTCTCTATGATATGCTGGTCAGAACTATCGATTCACTATGATATGCTGGTCGGAACTATTGATTTCCCATGATATGCTAGTGAGACATATCGATTTTCTATGATATGCTGGTCAGAAGTATCGATCTTCTATGATATGCTCATCAGAACTCTCCATTTCCCATGATATCCTGGTCAGAACTGTCGATCCTCTATGATATGCTGGTCAGAACTATCGATTTTCTATGATATGCTGGTCAGAACTATTAATTTTCTATGATATGCTGGTCAGAACTATCGATTCTCCATGATATGCTGGTCAGAACTATCGATTTTCTATGATATGCTGGTCAGAACTATCGATTTTCCGTGATATGCTGATCAGAACAATTGATTCCCAATGATTTGCTGGTCAGAACTGTTGATATTCAACGATATGCTGGTCAGAACTATCGATTTTTAATGATATGCTGGTCAGTACTATCGATTCTCTAGGATATGCTGATCAGAACTCTCGATTCTCAATGATATTCTGGTCGGAACTATCGATTCACTATGATATGCTGGTCAGAACTATTGATTTCCCATGATATGCTCATCAGAACTCTTCATTCTCTATGATATGCTGGTCAGAAGTATCGATTTTCTATGATATGCTCATCAGAACTCTCCATTCTCTATGATATGCTGGTCAGAACTATCGATTTTCTATGATATGCTGGTCAGAACTATTTATTTTCTATGATATGCTGGTCAGAACTATCGATTCTCCATGATATGCTGGTCAGAACTATCGATTTTCTATGATATGCTGGTCAGAACTATCGATTCTCTATGATATGCTGATCAGAACTATCGATTTTCTATGATATGCTGGTCAGAACTATTCATTTTCTATGATATGCTGGTCAGAACTATCGATTTTCTATGATATGCTCATCAGAACTCTTCATTCTCTATGATATGCTGGTCAGAACTATCGATTCACTATGATATGCTGGTCAGAACTATTGATTTCCCATGATATGCTAGTGAGACATATCGATTTTCTATGATATGCTGGTCAGAAGTATCGATCTTCTATGATATGCTCATCAGAACTCTCCATTTCCCATGATATCCTGGTCAGAACTGTCGATCCTCTATGATATGCTGGTCAGAACTATCGATTTTCTATGATATGCTGGTCAGAACTATTAATTTTCTATGATATGCTGGTCAGAACTATCGATTCTCCATGATATGCTGGTCAGAACTATCGATTTTCTATGATATGCTGGTCAGAACTATCGATTTTCCGTGATATGCTGATCAGAACAATTGATTCCCAATGATTTGCTGGTCAGAACTGTTGATATTCAACGATATGCTGGTCAGAACTATCGATTTTTAATGATATGCTGGTCAGTACTATCGATTCTCTAGGATATGCTGATCAGAACTCTCGATTCTCAATGATATTCTGGTCGGAACTCCCGATTCTCTGAGATATGCTGATCAAAACTATCGGTTTTCTAGGATATGCTCATCAGAACCATCGATTATCAATGATCTGCTGGTCAAAACTACTGATTTCCAATGATATGCTGCACAGCACTATCGATTCCCAATGACATGCTGCTCAGAACTACCGATTTTCTAGGATATCCTTATCAGGATATATCATCTCTAGAGCTTTGTGATATAGTCTATCTCCATAGCTCTCACCCGCGCTCCCCCATATCGTATAAGATCTCAGCATATGCTCTCAATCATTCTCCGAACAAAATTCTCCTATTACTCCCAACATCAGAACTCCCGTTCCTTGACATCCTCACATGCCAACCAGCCGTAGAACTCCGAAATATAGTCCACTTCCAGCGGTTTCACCTGCGCTGCTACTACATCGTAGAAGAACTCCTCATGTCTCCTCATTTAATTCCCGAAAAAAATTTCTTAAGCATTCCTAGCATCAGAACTCCCTTGTTTTGACATCCTCGCATCCCAATCATCCCTAGAACTCCTAGATATAGTCAATTTCCTTCCATCACCCCTGCGATGCTGTCATATTGTAGAAGAACTCAGCATATCATTCCATTTAATCCCTGAAAAAAATTTCCCAAGCACTTCTAGCATTAGAACTCCCTTGTTTTGACATCCTCGCATCCCAATCATCCCTAGAACTCCGAGATACAGTCCATTCCCATCCATTTTCCCTGCGATGCTGTCATATTGTAGAAGAACTTAGCATATCATTTTTTCAAAATCGATTTTTTTCACAAATTTACCCGGAACTATTGTTGTAACTTATCAAGAACTGTAGAACTATAGTGGATGCGACTAGAACTGGTGCTTTTTTGTGCGATGCTGACATTTGATATGCCAACTTCACAGACACAAAAGTTAACCCGATTCTGCATATATAATAAATAGATAATTCTTGGGTCAATGTGATGTGGTACGGATGATATTGAGCAGCTTGTAGAATTCTGTGTGCCGTACTGCGTGGAATACCCAAATCGCGTTCAATATCACGTAAACTAACATGAGGATCCATGTGTTTTATTGCTAAAACAGCAACGCATCGAGGGTCGTTAAAGTTGAAACCTTGATTGTTTCGGCGTTGACCAATCCTTCCTTGTCGACAATTTCTTCCAACTTGGCGAATGACTTCTGGAGAAGGATGATGCTGCCGATCTGCAAACCGCTCTCTGTACAATCGTGACGCTCTTTGATACACTCCGCGACACTCACCCAAGATCATTAAAATATCAACACATTCGTTAGGTGAATAAACCATTTTAAACCCGCACTTACACCGTAAACGATGAAAACTTCTTAATGATCATTTTCGTACTGATATGAAGAATAAACTCTGAAGGTTAGTTCTGTTTACTTTCAATTCAAGGTCGAGACGTGGGGTTTCACTTTAACTTTAATAACTTTGGTCAGAGAAACAACTCGTTTGAGGCTTTTCCGTGAAAATCCATAGAAAATGGTTATTTGGCCTTCAAATGACCTCTGAATGACCTGATATGTTAACATATTCAGACGTAAAATTTTCCACTCTTTCCATTTCTGAGGTCGAACGTAGGGTTTTCCATTCGAAAAAACATACTGTGACCATCAATTATGCTCAAAATTGACCTCAAGGTCAAATTCAAGGTCACCATATTATGGCCCCCTTCGAACCCTACAACTTTTATTTGAACAATTTTTTTCCCCCTCCATTCCCTGAAGAGTTATTCAGCTGTCCTGTTTCAAATGGGACGCCCTGTGTAGGGTGAGGCATTTATCTTGAGACAACTAAATATCTTGGTGGGATCACTTTTTTTTGGAAAATGTTTCATACAAAAGTTTTTATACAAAGAGGGGGCCACAAAACTACGATATCAGTTTCATCATAGATGGCGTTATGATCGATTAAAATGGGGTCAACATCATTTTTTTAAACGGGAACCCCCACTTTTTATTGCATATTCTGATTCCACGCAAAAAACTGAGTAACTTTTGCTTGAAACGTTTTTCTAAATTCTCGAAGATGGAGCCACAATCGATGAAAAATAAAGTCTATGAAACAATATGCGAATATCTTGTGGAATGCATCCAAGAGCCGAAATATCTCATTCGAATGTTGTTGTTAAGAGAGGGGACGACACAATGGCGATATCAGTTCCATAGTAGATGGCGCTGGGGTCGGTAAAAATGAGGTCAACTGCAATTTTTCAAATGGAAACAAGATATGCAATAAAAAGTGGGGGTTCCCGTTTAAAAAAATGATGTTGACCCCATTTTAATCGATCATAACGCCATCTATGATGAAACCGATATCGTAGTTTTGTGGCCCCCTCTTTGTATAACAACTTTTGTATGAAACATTTTCCAAAAAAAAGTGATCCCACCAAGATATTTAGTTGTCTCAAGATAAATGCCTCAACCTGTATACTGTTAATCAGCGACTGTTCACCGATTATGCAGTGGAATGCAACTGATTGAAATTAGTGGAATATTTTTCACATTAATTTCTGCATAATAATATTTCCTTTCTTTTCAAACTAATCATCATTTTACCTTCATGATATTCCACCCAGAGAAACGGAGAAGTTTCATATGTCATCTGAACGCAAAGATGAGATTCTTCTAATTGAGTTTTTTCCCTTATAAGGGTGGTGCAAAGGTCTGGATACACCCTAATAACTCCTGAACGGGTGGAGATAATGGGATAATTTGTTTTCAATTCAACGGGGGAACAGAATCTACCATACCAGGATAATGAGAAGTCCTTAATCTTGAAGGGGGCGATGGGGGGGGGCGAAAATCTTGAATGAGTTGGGGAGGCTTGCGATAGCTTATTTGATGGGGATTTTCAGCCCAAACATAGCCGTTTCTTGTTTTTTGAAATCGGTCAATTTTTCGTTGAATTATGACCACTCGAAGATTGTTCTGGAAGCAGTCAGTTCTGTAAACCTTCCTAACTCCCCATCAGATGAAGATCTTTGGATGTTATTTTTTAATCAAATGGAGGGGGGCATGATGTATCATTCTAGGGAAGTGGATTCCTGAAAACAATCGGAAATGATGAATAATAATGGATTCATCAACAAATAAAGATAAATGAGAAATAAGTGTAGAAGGATTGCACACATTACGTAGCCCCCTAGCCAAAGTCCCCCCTCCAACTTTCTCATACCAGCGTTCCACGCCGCACTCGCCTTATAACGTTCCTAAAACTGTTGATTCAGGATTTTTCACAAGTGTTTCTCACCTGTTCATCCGAATCATAATTTGATTTTTTTTTGTGTTCTTCACAGATTCTGGCTACTTTCGATCATTTCCCATCATTTTACGATACTTTCGACAATTCTCGAACATTTACGGATGAATTGGCTTGTTCTCGATAATTCTTGAATATTCTCGGACAAATTTGATTGTTTTCGACATTCTTGATAATTCTCGAACACCACCCCCCCCCCCCCCTCCCGTTCTCCTGATTTGAACCCATTAAACTTTTTTCTTTGGGGACATTTGAAAAATCGGGTTTATCAAAATCGAGCACAAGATTTAGAAGGGTTGCGTGAAAGAATAATAGAAGAAGTGGCACTCATCACTCCTGAAATTTTGCGGAACGTAGGTGAAAGTTGTTATAATCGTCTCGCTCACTGCATCGAATGTTTGGGCAACCATTTTGAACACCTCATTTTAGTCCCACACTAAAGCACATGTTTGCCCAAACATGGATATTATTTGGGAATGGAGGAAAACCACATCTGGAATGTAGGAATTGCTATATCTCGGTGAAGGATCGATCGATTTCATGAAATCAGAGACGGTTGGATTCGGGTTAAAAAACGCCATTTACAGATGTGTCGCAAGCTCCCAATTTGATTCGAGATTTGTGTCTTCCCTACAAATCTCATAGCCCCCATCCAGAGTTATGAATTCTCACTCCCATGGGGGGATACAATTCCAGACACAATTTATCAATTATCGTGATCGGTCACTAATGTCTACTAATGATTCCTTGAGTTGGAATGGCGATATACCAAATGTTCTTCAGTAAAAGGTCATGAAAACTGATCAGGAATGTTTGTTAATTTTCCCTAATGCATTCCGATTCAAGGTGATAACCCTACCAACAATTCAAGACACATCTCATCAATGATCGGGATTTTTAACCAATGCTTTTTAACCGTTTCTAGAGTTGGAATCATGATCGTCCAAGTTTTTCTCAGTAAACAATCATGACAACTAAGTAGGAATTTTTGGTCACTTCTGCAAATGCATTGTTTTGGAAGATAGTACCCCCCCCCCCCCGGGTCCAGACACAATTCATCAATTTTCGCGACTGTTAACTGATGTTTATTAACAATTGCTTGACGTGGAAGCGCGATATTCCAAGTTTTCCTGAGTAACCGATTATAAAAATGAAGCAGCAATTCTAACAAGAATTACCAAAAAATTAACAAAAAACAAACAAATTTTTAAAAAATGAACAAAAAAAATTTGTCTTTCTTTTGTTGAAATTAACAAACTTTTCCAAATGCGTTTTTTTAGAAAATAATAACTCTACCAACAATTGGAGACAAATCTGAACAATTATCCCGATTGTTACCTAATGTTTATCAGCAATTTACTTTGGCTAGGGGCTATGTAATGTGTCAATCCTCTACACTTATTCCTTATTTATCTTGATTTGTTGATCGATCCATTGTCATCCATTATTTCCGATTGATTTCGGGGATCCACTTCCCTAGAATGATACATCATGCGCCCCCCCCCCCATTTGATTTAGAAATAACATCCAAAGATCTTCATCCAATGGGGAGTTAAGAAGGTTTACACCGGCTCTGACTGCTCCTAGAACAATCTTCGAGTGGTCATATAATTCGACGAAAAATTGACCCATTCCAAAAAACAAAAAACGGCTGTATTTGAGGTGAAAATCCCCATCAAATGAGCTATCGCAAGCCTCCCCACCTCTTTCAAGATTTTCGCCCCCCCCATCGCCCCCTTCATCAAGATTGAGGACTTCTCATCCTCCTAGTATGGTAGATTCTGTTCCCCCCGTTGAATTTAAAGGGAAACTATCCCATTATCTCCACCGGGACAGAAGTTGAAACTCCAAAAAAGTAAAAAAATAACGCCAAGCACATGAAAATCCCAAAAACAAAGAATACAAAAATCTGAAAACACATTCTAAAGGAAAATTCCACTGCATTCAGAATTTCGAGGGGATATCAAAGGATATGCTCCATTTGAAAGAAAAGAAAGATATGAAATCAATATGGGAGACCGAGTACATTGGCTATCCAAAGGATATGTGAAAGATTTTTGGTATATTGTAACTTCAGTTTGTTTAAACTGTATTGAGTGTAATCTATGATTTTCAAAGAAGCATTATTGTATTAAAAAAATAAATAAAACAAGCGTATCGTTCTGCCCGTATATAGATACCAAAAAGTGGAAAACAGTAGAATTACACGAAACATACAAATGTCTCACAAAAAGCCCCGAAGAAGATTTTATGAAATTATATCATTTCAATTTCTTGTTCAATGTTCTATAGAAATTCATTTGTATATAATAAAGGCGAAAAACTTCTACCATCGGCCACGCCAAGTGTTCCTGGTTGATGCGAATTCCGAAACAGGGTTGCCTTTCACATCTTTGCTTATAATGGTATATTTGTTATATCAAGTAATCTTCCGGAAAGAGTGAAGTATTTTTTTCAAGGATTTCTTTTCAAGTGTTATTGTAAAACGTTTGTACGTTTTTTGGGATTTGACGTGATTTTTTACTGTGTTGGAGTTTTTAGGGGTTTTCGTGAGACATTTGTATGTTTTGTGGAATTCTACTTTTTTTTCACTTTTTGGTATCTATATACAGGCAAAACGATACGCTTGTTTTATTTATTTTTTTGTTACAATAATGCTTTTTTGAAAATCATAAATTACCTTCAATACAGTTTAAACAAACTGAAGTTACAATATACCAAAAATCTTTCACATATCCTTTGGATAACCAATGTACTTGGTCGCTCATATTGATTTCGTATCTTTTTTTTTTCAAATGAAGCATATCCTTTGATATCCCCTCGAAATTCTGAATGCAGTGAAATTTTCCTTTAGAATGTGTTTTTAGATTTTAGTATTCTTTGTTTTTGGGATTTTCATGTGCTTGGCGTTATTTTTTTACTTTTTTGGAGTTTTTTTTGGGGGTTTCACTTCTTTTTCGAACATGCTCCCACCTGGACCCAAATAAAAATGGAATACCCCTGTCGAGTTTATGGCATTTGTAGGAATAAAGGAAATGTCCTCAGATAACTTATGTGATATAAAAATCCACTTGGATTTCCATCAGTCATCTCATCATTGGACGGAAATAGATTATCGAAATAAAGAATGAAGAAAAGAAGGGAAGAAAAGCGAATTCCCATAAACAAATATACGTGTGAAGAATTCAAAACAGCCCACGATATTGTGCTGAACATGTCTTGTGCGGAAATTTCCAGTGTTTTCAAGAAATCATTGTAAGAAAACCGAAACAACATAGATCTTACAGACAGAGGAAACTTGCGTACAATATATTCAAGGTATCCAACAGAAATTTTTTTTGCAAGATAAAATACGTACTGTTTAGCATGAAGGTAAAGATAGCTTTCCAGCAAACATTTTTCGGTCACTCTTTTGAATCATTGTGAAAAGTAACAGATAGGAAAAGTTACAAAAATTAGATCTCATTGAATTCTTTCGTAACCACAAAACGAACTACTGAAATGTCAGCAGAATAGAGTCCTTGGAGAATTCAAATCGCCTTTTGTCATACTGTATATTGTACTGTATATAGTATGACAAAAGGCGATTTGAATTCTCCAAGAACTCCATCCTACTGACATTTCAGTGATTCATTTCGTGGTCCCAGAAGGATTCAATGGGATCTAGTTTTTGGGACTTTTTCTATCTGGGTGAAGAGATGTCAAATATTTATCATGAAACAGAAAGATATATCTTCAAGATATCAGATTGAAGACATTTTCCAGTACTGTACCAGACATTTTTCAGAATTCTGTGAATATCCATCAAAATCATTAGAAAAAATTCTTCAAGAATATTTGGTTTGTTATGGTATTATAAAGGTATTCTTCATTCTTCGAAACTGTACAATCCCAATAAACACACACACGTTATTTCAACGTTGAAAGAACGTTAGACTGTCAAACGGACGTTAGTCGTTGATTTTATAACGTTGATTTTTAGTTGAAATTTGATAGGGAAATAGACGACGAGGAATTACGTTTTGATGACGTGTCATTTGACCTAATATTCAAAAATAACCATCAAACGACGTCCTCAAAAAACGTGTTTTGAACGGGTTTGAATTACGCGTTTAAAATGTGTTCATCACACCCAGTGTTTGAACTTCAATTGAAGATATTCTGCTAAAAATGTCGAACGAAACCGAACAATGGTTAAAATTTCAACAAAGAGCAAAATAGTAAATAGTGTGGCATACTTTCCAAATTCTGTCATACTCAGAAATACTATTGTTCTCGATATTGAATGAAAAGTTTTCATCAAAAAAATTTGTTGGATTCAATTCACGTTTTACACCCAGAAAAATAGTTTACTTGAATATAAACCTACTAGACATTTCATTGCATTCAATGAAATTTTACTCGATTCAAGTAAATTTTATTTGGAATTAATAAAAGTTTATTTGAATGGAATAAATTCTTTATTAGATTCAACTAAAACTCTAGTAGGTTCATATTTGAGTAGAAAATTTAGTTGATTCAAACAAAGTTCAGTCAATTTAAATAAATCCAAATATAAATGTCGCTGGGTGTAGAACCATCATGAGGACACGTCAATATTTGACGTCTTTTAAACGATGTTCAAACCGTTGAGATGACGTTATTTTATGGTTGAAAAACACGTGATCTGCTGCGACATTTTTACGTTCAATCAACGCAAGAATATTACTAATTCACAACGTGTGGTTATTGACTGTTTTTGACGTTTTTAAGACGTGCGTGTGTTTACTGGGAAGTTACAGTAATTGAATTCTAATTTTATGATGAAGCGAAATTATTGCTTTTTAAAGAAATATATATACGAGTCTTTAGCATTACGTGGCCAATGTCGCTCTTCAACTTGCAGATCATGAATAAATATCCACTTTGTACTTTTACTTCGTAACATGCATGTGAAATTACCTTCAGAAATATTTTTACCCTGATGAAAAACAACAGCTATAACTTCATAAAAGTGTTGTGCAATTTTAATTTTTGAAGTTGGTACTGCTTTAATGTTTATATTTTCTACCTCCTACATAGCACTGAAAGTTCTCTAAACGTTGTCAGAACCTTTAGAAAACTTTAAACGTTTTAGAAACGTTCTCAGAATGTTCTCAAAACTTTCATGCTATGTGGGCTTTGTTGCTTCAACATTATTGTGATTAAATATCATCAATTGCACAATTACATATTGTTCTGACGCTGTTATAAATGATTTTTTAGGTTTATGCAAGTTATCCCTAGTGGAAATGCACCATATATGACCCACATATGACCCATATATGCCCCATATATAAACCATATATGGATCATATATGTTATGAGTAATCAACACATATATGAACCATATATGATCCATGTATGGCCCATATATGATTTATTCCCATTTATTGAAGGGTATAAAAAAGTCTCTCTTACGAGAATTGAACGCGGTTCGTTGGGACCGGACTCCATCCCCCTTTCACTGGAGCCACCGCCGGTCGCTTGAGAGAAGCGACTTCTTTCACGTATATGAACTCCCGCTTATTCTTGAAAACCATATATGGCTCATATATGAACTCCGAATTGGTAGATCAACAATTGTGGATCACATATAAAACATATATGAGTTATTGCAGGTCAGATTCACGATGAGTTCCTCAATATTTTTAGAATAATTATTTTTGAATTCTTCGTTGAAAAATATGAGATATTTGTCAAATTTGTTTGTTTGCTCTTTTTTATTTCATTGTGTTCACCGGTTTACAACCCCAGTAAAAAACGAACATATATAACCCATACATAATCCATACATAATACATATGAAATTCATATATGATTCATGTATGAAAATGCATAGAATCATATACAATCCATATTTAATGCATATGTGATCCATATATGATCATATATGACTCATATATAATCCATATAAAATCCATATACGAAAAATATTCCATATGTGACCGAATTTTTTCACATGTATGGGAAAGTCTTGCATCGGAAGGTCATATGTGGATTCTATATGGGCCATATATGATCATATACGGATTCAATATGGATTGCGTATGAATTATATATGGTCATATATGACCATGTATGGTTTCTATATGCTTTATGTATGTTCTTATATGATTCATTTTTACTAGGGAATGTGTTAGAGCTTTTAGTTTTGACAAATCCAGTTCTTTTTAAATGCGTGTATCTCGAAAAGGTCTCAACACACAGAATTACTAATAAAAGTTGGGATTTTTTCTGAACTTTTCAAAAATTCGAGTGAAAATTTTTTTTTTCAATTTGTGTTTAGTGGGATTCCTACGGTGGAGGTAAAAATGGTAGTTCATTCGAATTTGGACATTTTCAGCCCTTTGGGATCACGAGGAGTCCAAAAGGCTCTAGGGGAAGTCTGTGGTTCCATACCCTGACGAAAATTTTTGTCATGATTTCTCATAATTTCTCATTTTCCCAATTCATGGAGAAAATATGAGGAATTCTATTGTTCTTTCTCATATTTTCTCCATGAATTGGGACAATGAAAAATTATGAGAAATTATGACAAAAATTTTCGTCAGGGTAGCTTACAGTGCTTGTCGTGAATTTTAATTTATGCTGCCTTCTGTTATTGTCAAAGACACCGAGATGTAAATTTTACCGAGAAATCTGCAACAATATTTGGAAGACTGCGTGAATGACATTTGTTGCTTTAGTTTGGGGTCCGAAAGACCCTGTGTAACCTATACGTAAGTACTTTGAAGTCCCACACAGCACGCAGTTCTTGAAGATATCTAAAAGAATACTCAATTGAGAGATCTTCAAGAACGTTCTTGAAGAGTTCTTAAAGATATCCTTCAGAAGTGTTGGAAAGACATCTTGTGAAAGATTTCTAAAAGATGTCTCGATTCAAGACATCTCCAAGACGACCATGCGAGATATCTTGAAGATATCTTTGAGAAGCGTTTGAAAGATATTTTCCTGGAAGACTTTAGCAAAATATGTTTAAGAAGATAGATTGTCAGCAGGTTTAGGTTATAAATACCTGATCATATGAATTGACATGAATAACACTCGGAATGTGCCTTTAATTATAATCGAATTACACATGTGATAAATTCGGTCACAAATCGCAAGCTTGAAAAATCTATAAACATGCCAAGAGATTTTAAATTGTGCGAAAATTACGATTTTGTAACCTTTTAATCCCCGCACTGGAATTAACGAATCTTCAAGACACAAATATTTTACAAATCACTGAACTTTTTACGCTCAATTTTATGTACAGCCTTCAAATGAATTCAAAAAAATTCTCATTCATACTCATTAATAAGTTATTCTTCAATAACGTTGGGATAGAAATAATTTAGGAAGAATCTGTAGTATCCACGACCAACTTATCTGACATTTGTTTATATAATAACAGTTTTTTCAAAAGACCACTTCTACTCTGAAAATGTATACCACTGACACGATTCCACTGTGTTATATTGACAATCATAAGCATCAAAACCGAACTGTCTCTATAGCTCAGGCCACTGAAGCGTAAGTACATTGTAAGATGCGCGAGTTCGATTCCCGCAACCTCAAGGATTGAGATTAAAGTCAACTTTATAGGAGTGCGAGAGCGACAAAGACAAATAGGGGGGGAAAGGGAGGAGAAAGAAAAAGAAGAGGGTTAGAATTTTTTTTCGTGAATAAATTCAAGCTTCTTCCAAGACATTTTTATGAATTTTGCAAGACATCTTTAAGAAATCTTGAAGAACTCTTTTAGATTTCTTAATTTCTTCTTGAAGATATCTTGGAGAAGTCTCCGAGACATCTTTTAGAAATCTATTCATGTTGCATAAGACATCTTTTCGAATACGAAAAGATATCTTCTAGAAAATTCTTCAAGACTTCTTGTACTTTTGGAAGATATCTTTCAGAATTCTAAAAGATATCTTCGTGTCTGTTTGGGGTGTGACATCAACGGGTTAATTTTTTTATTTAACAAACACGATCGATCTATGGTGCATAGCAATACTTTTGGTTCAGTTCTGAAAATGGTAATTTTCTACGACATTCAAGAAATATAAATAAAACAAGACAGAAAAGATAACTCAATAACTTGAAATTACACATCAATCCGTCCATGAAATGTCTCGTATCTATGCTGCATTACAAATCTTGAATAATCGAGCACGCGGAGTTCTCAGGCCGCCCTCATTTTGTCTAGATCTCTCGAATGCCGTGGAGTAACATTCTCGAAAACGAAACGGAAATTATCGTTATGTTCCAGAAATTAGTTTTGCTTGTGGAATTTGAGAATCAAACGTATTCGAATTTGAATAAAATACTCTTTTCACTTCCATCGTCGAATTACGGCAAAATACGTCCTTGGAAAGAAATTTTCTCTTGACTTTGTGAAAAGTTGAGGCAAAATCCTAAGTTCCATGCCTTGGTAATAATTTTTTGTATTGAAAGCTTTCCAACATACAGGCATTTGAAAAACAGTGGGTTTTAGAAACCGAGAACTTCGACATATGTTGTAAGCTTGAAATCATAATAGAATAAGAAAAAAAGAAACAAATGATACGTATCTCACATTTTTCAACAGAGAATTTGGGATAACTATTTCAAAAAGATTTATGAACTCTTGGGAAATCCGATATGAAATGATCCGTACATAGCAAATAATTATACCAAATATGAATCATATATGTGTTTGACCGTTTCCTGCAAACATATATGTTGCGCGCGGTACAATATATGCTTTATATGTATCATTGATGATGCTTCAGCCACATATGTGGGGCATATATGGGTCATATATGGGTCTTATATGTATCATATATGGGGCATATATGGTCATATATGTTTTGTGGGAATCATATATGGATCATATATGGGTCATATATGGGTCATATATGATTCATTTCCACTAGGGATTACAATTGTCACAAGCATCTTCGAAAATTTTCTATGTTGGAAAATTGAACTTGAATATGTTACGTCCCGAACATGAGAATTTTTAAGCATTTATGACTGGGCCATACTTATGCTGGCGGACCGCTGTGAAGCAACTCAGGTTCTTGCTGCTTGGAGTAACATTTTGTTACGATTGCCACCGAGAGAGCTGGCTTTGCAACTCAATGTAAAAACATTTTGAAATTCTCGTTGTCAAAGTTAGATTCCTTGGTGATGGGTAATAGAATGTGAGGTCCGAGCAGTAATGAAATTTTTCCTTTCTTCTGGTTATTTCGAGAAAGGTATCTTGATTTATGTGTTTTGTTTCAAGGGCTTCAATTGTGGAACACAATGTGAAAAAACATTTTGCAATCTCCTTCCCGATTGAAATTCCTTTGGCGGAAAAACCATGAAACGGAATACCATCGTCCAATCCTATCTCTTTTATCCTTTTCCCAGATGAAGTAATTCCAAGATCAGTATTGATTCTAATTCTATCTTCATCAATTCAAAACTCAATAGTAAAATTCAGTCGTGTCTAAAATTTCATCTCATTGTATTTTTTGAATCAACTATATAAAAAACAGTACGTAAAAGTCAGCATATAAATTCTTCAAGCTTCATCTTAATACAATAGCTCCATTCTTCTTCTATCGTCTCTCCCATACCTTTATCAGCACCTCATATCCAGTTACACTTTTTTTCTCACAGCATACGTGAGGAGATCTAAGTGTCGGCCATTGCGGCGGGCCTTCCAGCATGGGTAAGGATTCCTGGGAAATGCTGACCAAGCGGGCCCTCATCAGTTAATCTCTTATACTTCGACACACTTGCAAGTTAGAAGGAGAGATGTCGAAGTTGACGAGGAAAGTGAAGAGCGCGTGAACTTCACTCTTGTCGTACCATTCAAGTCGTGATTTACGCTGGTCTTCGGGAGTCCGCCAGCTTCTTAAGTCTGACCGTTTTGGTGAAGAACTTTGCCGTGACTTCAACAACCGTGACTTCAAAAATCGTGACTTCAAAAACCGTGTCCATTTGAATTATTATTTTCGTTGTTGTTGTACTCATCTTTGAAATTTTTGACATAACATTTGAACTTTTGAACCTTGTATTTACATTGTTTGGTGAATTTTGCGATTGGAGTGAATGAAGTGGATCAATTTCAACCATCAAATTTGGATAGCGTTGGAAACCTCACCAACGTTGAGGAGCCTCTCAGAGAGAGAGAGAGAGAGAGAGAGAGAGAGAGAGAGAGAGAGAAGCCATTTAACCAAGATTATAATAAAGTGAGTTTTACATTTATCAAAGATATCAACTGCTTGTTTTGTTCCTCCTATTGTAATCCTTCTTGATTGATAATTGAACAATACTTCCTGTATTGGGAGTAGCACTCAGCTCAAGTTCCATCTTGGTATTATTTGTTTAAAAATTTTAACAAAAAGGGTTTGGTTATTCTCCCTTCTAAAAGATAACCTGGTGTCAGAAGTCCTGATTGACTATTTCTGTCCACCACATAATCGAGTTTTATTTTATTGAAAATTAATTTATTTTGTTATAAACAAATTTAATTTGTTTATAACAAATATTTCTTGAAACTCAAATGATTTTTGTGAAATTGAAGGTAGCGCAAGACGTATAATACAATTTGTACCAACAATATTGTCGGTATATTCACATTTCGTACATTCCGTTATGGTAGTTATTTGGTGCTTCACTGAATTTTTAATAGCATTGAATTTTCGCAAATAGAAGCGATGAATTCTCCTGCATTTTGTGAGTGATTATGCAAGTATTTTGGACCTGCAAGCTGTTTTAAAGCTATGATATCAAGGTGTTTTTGCGAATTGTAGTTCTGGATTGAAATATTTATGATGTCATTGGGGTCAGATAAAAGTAATTGTTTTGTCTTAGAAGTACAGTACAATATACACTACATTACTGCATTCGAATAAGAAGGAACACCGTCAACATTAGGAAGACCCATTACGTTGATTGCATGAGTTTCTGTTGATTTTCCATCAATATTCTGGCCCCTGGATTAAATATTATCCAATGTCCTTATTCCTGAGTACCAAGGTGGAAAAGTTTTTTCAGTGAGTGAATTCTTTGAGTAAAATTACAGGTGGATCAAGAAAAAGTAGAAAGGATGCAGGTATACTATACATCTGTATGTTACTTACCACCACGATCAATATCATCAGGTAGCGTAGAAGGAAAATGAAGAAAAGGCAGGAGTGCAGTGGATATACCACAGGTCCTTGCATTAGGTACACTATTATCAGATTCTTTCAATAGAATCACAGATAGATGTGGAAAAGGCAAGAAGGATGCACATGTACCATACATCTTTATGTTACGTACCACAATGATAAATGTCATTAGGTAGCGTCATAGGAAAATGAAGAAAAAGCAGAAGTGCAGTGGATATACAAGTCCTTGCGTTGAATAGTACCACTATCAGATTCTTCCAACAGAATCATAGGTGGATGGAGAAAAAGCAAAAAGGATATAGATGTACCATACATCTGTACGTTAAATCCTACCATGATCATTAGGTAGCGTTGAAGGAAAATGCAGAAAAGATAGGAGCACAGTGGATACACAAGTCCTTGCGTTAATAATACCACTATCAGATTCTTCCAACAAAATCATAGGTGGATGAAGAAAAAGCAAGAAGGATGGACCATACATATGTACGTTGAATCCTACCATGATCATTAGGTAGCGTTGAGGGCAGAAAAAAAATGCAGAAAAAATAGGAGCACAATAGATATACCACAAATCTTTGCATCGGGTGCACTCCACTGACCAATTGACGAATGATTAGAGAGACTGTTCAGGATCAACTCGACGAAAATTGAGCAGATACAATATTCTGATCATAGAAATGGTTGCAGAACAACTACAGGTCAACTTGACTGATGTGACTGGATGTGACAATTCATTCTGAATGTTTTCTTCCAAAGTTCCATCTTTTTAGTTGTCCCATTCAAGCTGGATTATATTTGTGTTCTAACAAACCATCATTTTTATCTTTACTTATCTTGGTTTTGGAATGATTCAATCCTCAAATATCATGAATATTAAATGGTTTGGATATTTGATACAATATTGCTTTTTAATGGTCATGAATCACTTTGAACACATTTTGAACATTTCATAGATCCTAGAGTTACTAAATCTGTCAACCCAAAAAAGTCCATGACAATTTAATAAAATTCATGATATTTGAGAATTGAATCATTCCAAAACGAAGATAAGTGAAGATGAAAATGATGGTTCGTAAGAACACAAATATAATCCAGCTTGAATGGAACAACTGAAAAGATGGAACTTTGGAAGAAAACATTCAGAAAGAATTGTCACATCCAGTCACATCAGTCAAGTTGACCTGTAGTTGTTCTGCAACCATTTCCATAATCAGAATATTGTATTTGCTCAATTTTCGTCGAGTTGATCCTAAACAGTCTCTCTAATCATTTGTCAATTGTTCAGTGGAATGCACCCGATGCAAAGATTTGTGGTATATCCACTGCGCTTCTATCTTTTCTGCATTTTTTTTCTGCCCTCAACGCTACCTAATGATCATGGTAGGATTTAACGTACAGATGTATGGTACATCTATATCCTTTTTGCTTTTTCTCCATCCACCTATGATTCTGTTGGGAGAATCTGATAGTGGTATTATTCAACGCAAGGACTTGTATACCCACTGCACTTCTGCCTTTTCTTCATTTTCCTGTGACGCTACCTAACGACATTGATCATTGTGGCACATAACATAACGATTGATATATATTTTTTTTTTGTAAATACAATAGTATATTGTTCATCAAGGGGGGAAAGTGGAAATTTCCCACTCCTCCCCGAGGTGAACATACTATTTTTTCCCACAACTGCAAGGAAAGTGAAAATCATCTGTTTAATTGCATATAAAATATTCATATGCATATTCCAGAACGGAAAGATAGTTTGTATTTTCCTCCCGCTGTGACACATTCGCTTGGAATTCAGCACTTCCTCCCCTAAAAATAGGTCAGCAAACATCAACTTTCCGTGCAGGTGTGGGAAAAAGTTATTTTACTTCTGGTAAAATAAAACCCAAATGAATGATTTCTAAGTGTTATTGTGTTGTAAATATATTTTGGATGTTTTCGGATTCATGTCACAATATTTTAGTTCACTGTATATATTCAGTTGTTTGCCAGTTGGACCTTGAAGTGGACCTGACCTGAGGATCTGCGGTGGGTGGACTCTGCTGCGGAAGATGAAAATGAAAATTGATGGTGGTAGTGGCAAACACTCAGATCTATGGTATATTCATTACATTTTGTTTCTTTCTTACTCCCCTGAAACAGTACGTAAAGAATCTGATACCAGTATCGGATGGACCTGTGATATATCCATTGCGCTTTCCCATTTTCTTCATTCGAATATGAAACCAGAAACAAATGAAATTGATAGTGAAGATAGCTAGCATACAAATTTGTGATACGTCTGCTTCATTTCTGCTTCGTCTCCAGCCACTTGTGATGCTACTCCAAGAAACTGATGAGCCCAGCATGTTGTAAAGATCTGTGGCATATCTACTGCATTTTCAGCTTTGAAAAAATCACTGTATTCACACGGAAAAAAAGATGATGTTGGATTTACAATGTTTCATTCGATCACCATAGAAATATTAGGGGTTTCTATGGTGATCGAACGAAATGTTGTAAATCCAACATCATCTTTTTTTCCGTGCAAAAGTTTTTATTGAAACAATATTTGAGATACTTCGATATAACTAAAGTAACTGGAGACCAACCTCAACTTCTACCGTTGGTCAAACTTTCAACATCTCATTGGGTTTTGTCACACGGAAAAAAAGATGATGTTGGATTTACAATGTTTCGTTCGATCACCATAGAAATATTAGGGATTTCTATGGTGATCGAACGAAATGTTGTAAATCCAACATCATCTTTTTTTCCGTGCATCGACTTCACTTTCCAAAAATTGTTGATATTGCGTTGGGGTTTTTTGGTGAATTCCTCTTTCTGATCATAAGGGATGATTCAGTTATTGATTCATCACACAATCTTCAATCATCCATTTCATGCTATTGATTACCAATTCAATACAAAATTTCCACAAGACCACCTATATGACATTGATAGTGGTGGTAGACGACGTAGAGGTCTATGGTATATTTGCTCCGTTTTTGTGTTTCCTTATACACCTGTGATACTATTCAAGCAATCCAATTACAACTCTTGTTAAAATCAAGTATCAGATCAATGAGAAAAGATAAAACGAAGCAAATGCACCGTCCGATCTGTACGTCGTCTACCACCACTATCCATTTCATTTAGGTAATTTCTTAGGCAATGTAGTATTGAATATATGAACTACAGATTATAATGTGGATTTAATTGATAATGAATGGCATAAAATGGATGATTAAAGATAATGTAATAAATCAATAACTGAATCATCCCTTATAATCAGAAAGTGGAATCCATCAAAAAACCCCAACGCAATATAAACAGTTTTTAAAAAGTGAAGTCGATGACAAAACCCAATGAGATGTTGAAAGTTTGACCAACGGTAGAAGTTGCGGTTGGTCTCCAGTTACTTTAGCTACATCGAAGTATCTGAAATATTGTTTCAATAAAAACTCTTGAATACAGTGATTTCTTCAAAGCTGAAAATGCAGTAGATATGCCACAGATCTTTACAACATGCTGGACTCATCAGTTTCTTGGAGTAGCATCACAAGTGGCTGGAGACGAAGCAGAAATGAAGCAGACGTATCACAAATTTGTATGCTAGCTATCTTCACTATCAATCTCATTTGGTGGCCTCATAGAATAACCTGAAATTCATCCATCTGTTACTTTATGTAATATAGAATATATATCATATAACCTGTAAATAAACAGGTTGACAGATCGAGCTCTGTACCACATATGACTATGTGTACTATACATATGGTTATGGTTATGGTTATAAATGGTTTAGGCCTTTGATGAGCCTATACTGGCCTATACGCCAATTTTCAATCTTGTTGCTACTATAGATATGTATCAGGGTTGGAATTCCCAGGATCCTACATGATCTTGATTGATCACTTCTCATAGAATGTTGGACTTGATTGGTTGCCCACCCAGTACAAATACCGCAGAAATATTACAGTAATATTACAGCAATATTGAAATATTGCAGTAATATTGCAGCGATATTACTGGGATATTTGTGCTGAGTGGGTGCTCTATAAGAATTGACCAATGAACATTGTGTACGAACGATCCTAGGAGTTCCGAAACCTGATATGTGTATTCGAAGAAAGAAAGAGACATACAATGCATCTCTCACATAGAAACTTACCCTAAACACGATCAATCGTGATAGAATAAATCGATGACAATGATGATGATGATGAACAATATTCGTAATCTTGTGATCGCATGGAAATTTGAAACATTCATACTTCGGAATCGCATGAATTGATCAAGTTCGTAGTGTATTCAATCGAAAGTGCATATTTGAATTATATAATGAAAGTTTGATTATATTTTCGCGAAATACAATGTGTGGTGAGTATTTATGCATTGAAGTTTTTCTCAGTCGGTAAAAACTCGGTTTACGTGTATAGATACACGGTAGCGCTCGACTTCTGCTTTTTCATTATTTTTTATATATATTTTTTATACATATATGTTTTTTTCATGTACTTGGCATCGAGACCCTACCGCGTCTCTTGATTAGGGTGTATCCAGACTTTTGCACCACACTGTATAATACTATGCTGTAAAAGCTTCAATCAATACTTGAGAAGTGACCTTTATGATATGATTACAAAAGAGAACTTTTTGGTGCTTGGAATGGACGAACACAATTTGTTATACCTTATTATGCAACTTAGAATGAATTCACGTGAACTTTTGTAGTGATAAATTCTTGTGATTTCAAGAAAGAATTGATTTTGATGACAGTTTATTTATAAATGATAATAACTATGTTCCGAGAGAGAGAGACAGAGAGAGAGATTAAAGACTTTGTCATCAGACGATATGATTATATTCATACTGTAAATCAGTTTAAATTGATATAACTTGGATAACAAAATCCAGTGCTTTGTTTTTCTACGGGCTGTGTTTTTTACGAACCCTTTATAATAATAAGGCCTCCGTTCAAATAAGATACAAGAGCAATATACGCCCAGACACTTGGCTATTTTTAGCAGGTCAGGTGGTCTTTCTTCATCCTTTCCTCTTCTTGTTTCTCATTTTTATTGCAAACAAACAATTTCAACGCGAGAAGAAATTGGAATATATTTATAAACCCTGCTGAAAACTGCTGTTGAAGACGCTCAAGATTTCGAACAGTATCAGTGAGTATCTGAGTGTTTCTGTGAGTACGGCTGCCAAGGAAAATGAGTGCAGATTGAAAAAGAAGCAGTTCCTGACAGCATTTGTGATTGTCAGAAACAAACAAAATGCACAAGCTTGAAAAATGTCAGTTCCTTGCAGCAATCGTGATATAATGAAGAATGATTAGACTGAGAATGAAATGACTGTCTGAAATGTTGATAGTTGTAAAACGTATTCTGAACAATAAGTTGATTCATAGCATGAGACTGTATGTGGTTGGAGAAGCTGTTCGGAAATTTAATTGAAACTGATAGGATTCACATGTTGAACGACAAGTCTGCTCTTATACGCTGATACAGATCCAATATCTGAACGAATCAATCCGAATTCCGAGAAAAAATATTATTGAACGTTTTAGTTGGTATCGGCTGAAAGAAAATCATGACGTTGTATACCGGTCGAAAAAAATAAATGATTTATTGAATGTGAGAGTTTCTGACGGAGAATACGGTTTGAAATGTTCGTGGGCTTTGACAGGGTTTACATGTTAAACAATAAGTCTGCTCTTATACGCTGTTACGGATCCAATATCTGAACGAATCAATCCGAATTTCGAGACAAAAAAATTATTGAACGTTTTCGATGGTATCAGCTGGAAGAAAATCATCACGTTGTATACCGGTTGAGAAAAATGAATGATTTATCGAATGTGAGAGTTTCTGACGGAGAATACGGTTTGAAATCAAATCCACAGTTAAAATGAATCCTTTTACGCAAAAATGGTGATTTACAAAATTTTTATAAGTATAATGATTATTCATTTCTTTGTACTCAATTTATCCAGTACAGACACCTCGTTTATGGATAGGAATCTCAGAGCAACTTAACGTTAAAGTAATTCACTGATATTTTGATTAAACAGTTCAGTTTTGATTCGTTAGATCGCCACTGCCGGACAAAATCAAAACCTCATGAAGTCCACCGCATTTTTAACGGAAATGTCCTTCTGATATGAACTAATTCTGTAAAATCTGCAATATGAATTGATATTGAAAAAACTCATTCTCGTAAAAAATGTGGCGTAACAATGTTTTCCCGTTGTACAGCAGGGCTGGGGTGAAGTTTTCATGCGTCGAACCTCTGGCTTCGTACCGAAATCAAATTTTATTTATAAAAAGTTAAAAATGTAACTAAAATCAGATGAGTATTTAATTGTTGAGTGCAATATCAATATCGTAGAGATGGAACAATAAGTAATTCTACTTTCGATATCACATCACGAAGTATATAATTCCAAACTAAAGAACTCAGAAAATTGATAATGAAATGTGTAAATCCTCTAAAAATCTGTCACAATTTTGAAGCTGGATTCCAAATTGATTCTGGCTTTTTTTTTTAAATATGATGATCGCAGTTGGAAACTTTCATCATTTCGATCAGTCCATGCTGCAGGATACTGGATTCGCCAATACTGTCAGGAACTATCACATTCCTACGAAGACTGACAAAAACAAAACGATTTTCAATGTGTCACCACCATAAAGATCTATCAAAATCATCGTGGTGAAATCCATACTACTGCGCGTGAATCATGAATCTGTAATTTCGCGTAAGAACAGACTGCTAATGAAATATGTAAATCCTCTAGAAAACTGTCATGATTTTGAAGCAGGGATCCAAAGTGATTCTGGCTTCTTTCAAATATGATGATTGCAGCCAGAAACTTTCATCTTTTCGATCTGTCCACGCTGTAGGATACTGGATTCGCCAATACTGTCAGGAACTATCACATTTTGGATCTAGTGATCGGATAACCGTCCTTTCAGATTCTGACTCAAATTTCAACTGTTTCCAACAGGCGTTGCTCATAAATAGAAATGCCAGTCAAAAACGCTCAATGAAAATCTTTGACCGGATCTAAGCGGTGCAAGCCATTCCCAAACGCAGTCAAATACTAACTAAATATTTTTTGAGTATTCCAATGCGGCTATGCGGAGTCAAAAACCGCTCTAATACTGTCAGAAAATTTTTTTGACTGTTTCTGACAGCAATTTTCAGCAGGGAATGCATCGGGCGGTAGTTCAGTGAAGAGTTACAGCTAAATCAATGAAAATTCGGGTGATCAGTCGCTTTTCATACTATAATATACCACTCCTATTCTATGTTTGACATCACATCCTTTGTATTGATTTGAATTGCGAAATATTCTGAATTAACTCACAAGGTATACCTTCCATAATTCTCAAGACATTAAATTTTCAGACGATATAAATGTTGAGAACGACGAAAAAGTTCGATAAAAAGAGAAGGTTTTCACTCTCTGTTAAATATAAATTCTCTTGAATGAACCAAGCGTTCTTCGGCTATCCAAAGGTCCAGAGTACCTTTAAACCTTCCTTTTATTCGACACTACTCGCCCAAAAATATGTGATCGTGGCAAATAGATTTGAAAAATACTCATGCGGACTGTAAACCTAAAACTCTACCAAATCCCAATTTTTACGCATGGATGATAAAACGAACTTCAAGTTGACCTGAACTCACATAAAAAACAACCAGACATTTTCTTCTTTCACACGTGAAAGAAGAGATTAATAAATCACTCATGATTCATGAATGTATACTTGGAAAAACCAATTTTGGTTGAAATTTGTTTCTTTATTTCTTGAAATTTATCATATACAAGTTGTTCGGAGACCAAACACATAGTCTGTCGAATTTAGTGCATGATAGGAATATTCTTGTACAAAATGTTAACATAACAGAATTAAAACTGAAATTCAAGGTCGTCATTTCATTACTTTCCTTGGCATTGAATTATTAGATATATCGTATTTCGATTTGGAATTTATGTTATCAGCCGTGAAGAAAAAAGAGTTATAGTACAGTTCGAGAAGAATTTTTTCTAATCTGTAAGGAATGTCTATGGTCTATTCGGAAAGTTATTTCATTGAAAAGAAAGCGGCTGCTTTGAACTCTGGAACAATCAGATTGGTTTTTTGTGCATTTATGGACAAAGATCCGCCATCGACCCAATTTTCGTCTGATATCGACAGGGTTGGTCCGAAAAAACCCGACCCGGTTTTACCCACCGGGTTTTTTCAAGTAAAACCCACTCGAAAAAACCCAGTCAAAAACCCACTGAAAATAATTATTGATTGATGGCTTAAAGAACAATAAAATGAAATTCCCTGAACAGCATTAAATTTTTTTATTGAATATATAATCTAAAAAGTGTGCTTATATACTTGATATGTCTATCTCACCATTCATTTTGATCAGTAGGAGTATTATGATACCTATACAATTGGACTAATTTGGTAGCTTTTTCTATACCTAATCTATTCCGTACATTGGACCATACGTGTCCGAAAGTTGGAAAAACTCTTTCTAGTCCCGCTGAACTCGGTAGAATACTCAACAGTTGGTAGCAAAATTCACAGAATCCGTTCGGGAGTTTATGTGTAGTATTAGTTCTGGCTCCCATCAGTTTCCACCATTTATTGGGAGTGTTTTCATATAATTTTTTAACTTCTGCTCGAAACATTGAAGTAGGATATAAATTATCATCTTCGATCTTGAACGCGATCACTGCTCCTAAAAATTACTGGTTTTTTTCATTAGATGAGGGATATACTTGACATGAAAACACAAATTGTTGCGAAAAAGCAGTACTTTCCCATACTTAGAAGTTTGAAAATCGAAACTAGTGCGAATTCATCCAAAACAGCGCAGCTAACACAGATTATCAGTTTGAAATCATGAAAACTTCTCAAATACCTTTTGAATAGTCTCTTTTATGCGACTAACAATGAGTTCAGTATAAATTCAATGAATTCAAAATGACCACTTACTGAATGCCCGAAGAATTTATTATGGAGTCTCAATATGAGTTCTTTCTGAATATTATTTTGTTCATGAAAAGTTCAGTTTGAATTCATATTAAACTCATTGTAAGTCGCATAATTGGAGCTGTAAACGGAAAATCTGTTGCTGCCTGGAATAGATTGCTTATGATGCAAATTTGGGAGAGAACCTTTCAATTGATAAAGTTGATACAAAGTGAAAACCTTAATATTGTCAAGAATGATCTTTGGCTTCAGGGAAAGAAGTAAGATTCTCGATCACAAAAAATCATGTGCGACGCTGGTGATGGGAACATTTTTTGCAGTTAAAATAACATTATGAAAGATCAATGATCTTTCTCAACAATTTTTCATCTGTTGTCAAGTATATTATTCCCTATTTGGGAATAAGAACCGGGTAATTTTTATTCCCGAATTTCTTCCAACGTAATGACTGGTTTGAACATACTGATCCTTTACTTTTTCCATGATGTTTCAACTCATGAAACAGATATAATGCTCAAAAGACTGTAAACATCTTGAAAATATAAGAGATAATAAGGAAAAAGACGAAGATGTTCGAAAACTATGAGTAACCCGAAAAAACCCGAAAAACCCCACAAAATTCCGAAAAAAAACCGAGTGGGTCGGGCTTTTTGAAAAAAACCCGGGTTTTTTCCAACCCTGGATATCGATGAATGTTCTCTTTCAATACTTAGAAAAAGTTCTACTTTCAGGTTTCACTGGAACATTTCTGCTTGTGATGATCTACATTTTATAAAATTCAATAAAAACTCGATAAATTTTGAATAGGAAAAAACATCGGTACTGTCTATCTGTCAATTCATCAAAGGTTTTTTTTCAACTTTGATTCTACAAAGATGGTGTAGTGATACATTTGAATGGAATTGTATCTCTATGCATGGAGCTGAAATTCACAGTCGATTGTCATAAATTTTCATACAAAACTTTGATCAACTGTTTGAGCACCCCAAACATGTAGTGAAATGCTACTGGGTCTATTTCTAGTATGCATAAGACTGCAGTAACGTTCAATTTCAGTTTCATCAAAATTTCTCACTGTGAACTCTCATAGACCTTAGAGTTGAGAAAATGAAAAAGATCAACTACCCACCCGAAATCCCACAACACACTGAGAAAAATGTAAATGGTTATCATAGCTACTATATTCGGAACTGAATGTTTTCTCCTACTGTAGCTTCGTTTTGTAACTGAAACTGTATGAATCATACCTACTCAAGTGAAAATGGAAGAAAATATCTATTCCAAGTCTCACAACTCCAAATCGTAGGTGAAAATGAGACCAGCAATTTTCTGTGATTTTGATTGTTCTTTCTATTAAAAATATAATGAAATACATTATCATTACTGTGATATTTCAGTTATATTATCAATTGAAAAATAATTAACTGCGAATAACCTGTTTGACAGATGAGGTATTGTTAATCTATAAATAACATGAGATATTTTATTGTTTCTCTCTTTGTTTGTCCACGTAGATTTTCATTTAATAAAACAAAGAAGGGAAGAATAAAATATCTCACGTGGGTTATGAATCATTTATTTATCATCTCATACCATGATATTTATGTATATTTCCACATTGAAAAAAAACGGTAAAAAAAGTGTAATTAATTAGCAGGCGAATTGTGATAACTGCATTCCATAATCATAGGTAGACATGATTTATCAATTATTGATATTTCGAACTGCGGTTACAATACTGAATGCATGCGAGCTGTGGTTCCTTGGGTAAATACATGTATCAGTTGCTCTGGAGGGAGTTTCTATAGGAATATAAGAATTGTGATAATAGCTACTTTTCGGAGCTGTGAAAGACGTGAGTCTCAAACTTTCTTGGGTCAAAATTATCATTGCTACAGTAGTTATTGGAGTCCAAGTTTTATTTGTGATAGGAAGAATGCCTTTCCACTTCAAACTCTTCGAAAATGTTACTGTAGATACCTTTTAGAACTAGGCATCATGTCAGCTACAAATAGTAGCTATAAACACGAGGAATTTTTCTCAGTGCAGGTGCAGCACTCCATCTGACTGTGACTTCTACGTGTTCACATAATGTTCGAAAAGTTGTAGATAGCTCCACACAACTTTTGGCCGACACTTCAATTATATTTAAATAAAAAATTCGGATACTGAAAAATGATATGTACAAAATTGATCAGTTACAGGATAAGAAATCTTTTTTGTTCCAATACTTTTTTCATGAAATCAATATTTTGTAGATGTCATTGTTTTGAACCAATCGATTGTTTATTATAAAAATTGAATGAGCAACCTTGCCAAAATAGTTTGATTCCCGGATTTAAAACTTCTTCCTTACAAGGATAAGAAACTTCATTAGGTGGGACAATTTTTCTTCAAAGTCAATAGTTTGACCATAAAAACGTTATAAACAATCAAATTGTTGGTAAAAAAAAGAGAATTTCGAATCTAGCAAATATAATTCGATATTCGAATCTTATGACTCAAAGAACATAAATCCACATTGAAAAATCGAACGAATACAATTTTCCCCGCGGACCCTGACATTTAACCGGTACACATCGTAGAGGAATGCAAAATAACCGTTGCGCGCTGATGAAAAAATCGCTGGATTTTGCAAACTAATAATCCGATCGATCTGAAACTTCCCAAAAAGTTTGTCCATATACTAACGAACAACTTTGTCGCTGGAAGTTTTTTGTACCTCATATTTCCCCCACCACTTTTTGATTCCAAAGCATAGAAAACATGCTTTTCACTTCGGATCAAAAAATTATAAATTTGTTATGAATTTTTACAAATTTGTTCAACATTTTCGTCATCGGGGAAGTCTTACGAATCAGAATCTGTAAGATTCACTAAGATACATAAAAAAATGACCGAGTTATGACGAGTTCAATATTGAAAAACATTGATTTTGGTTGCAAAAAATAGGTAGTTTTCATTTTTTTCCTCAAAAACTATTGATCGTAGGAAAAAATTGTAAACGAAGACTTGCATTGATTTTCCAAGCCCTATCACCCAGTATTTTCAGATTTTTGGAATTCCGATTTTTTTTTTCGACCCCTGACGTCACGGCTTGGACAATACTTATCCCGCAGTTCGAGCGTATCGTCGGTTCTTGCATCTGGACCCTCAATTCTTCCCCATTTGTCTCCACTTGCTGAATATTCCCTGTCAGAATATTCTCAAAAAATCTCTTTGCATGGATGAAAGAAATGGGAAATAACCTCCTATTCAATGAACAAAGTTCCATTAATACATCCACAATTCAATTGTGCACCGTACAATACCGTGTTACATGCTGTATGATTTTATTAAAAATGAGAGAGGAAATGCGTTATTCAAATCCGTTCTAGAGGATTGAATCGGTAATAGGAAAAAAGGTATGTGTATGCATCATGACTTTGAATAGATGTTCGTTCCTATTCTTCATAATAGGAATTCACGTTGCATCCCGATAACATTTCCATTTGTATGACATTATTATTCCATTTCTTCTTCTTTCCTCTTTGTAGGTATCTCTAAGGATTTGCTTTGTCCGTTGTATCTGTCACAGGATAAAATTGTAACAGCATTATCGTTCCTTTCATTATTCTACGAAGAGTGATAACAGAAGAGCATTCTTTTACCTTCCAGGGCAACTCTTTCCCGTGGAACTATTTCATTTTTAATCGATATATGTATACAGCAACCAAACAGAACACAAAATCAAAATTCTTCTATCTTCTGTGAGTCTTTGCATTCAGAAAATGTTTCTGACATCATCTTGTGTTTCAAACATGAATTGAAATTTATGATGAATAAAGTTGAGAGAGTAAGGAGAGGCCGAAAACTTCCATCAAAGTCTCATCGACGTAACTCCGATAAAGAGAAGGAGGATATTCAATTTCCAGGGAAAGTCCTACACATCTCCTTTGCATAATACTATCAGTGATTATCGGAAATAATAAATACCCTGTCGGAATCTCAATGTTCCTAAATAATTTCATTGAATATGAAAAGTTTTTATTGTTTTTTTCACGGATTTATTGACAGGAAATTCAGTAGAGAACTCATTTACCATTCATTTACATTTATCATTGCTTCATCCTAGAGCAATTTGGAATCAAATATTGATGAATACTGTGCAAGATTATCTATTTCATTATTTCTCTTTATTGTGAAATTTTTCATTGGAAAATGATAATAGAAAAATTTCTCCATGATGGGAGACTTTGTCCTATCATTTGGTAGGGGTTTCCTTAACTTTTTGGAGAATTCAACATTCAGAAAGCAAAATAATTCCTCAAAATAAAGGAAATATTCCTCATTTTTGATGAAAAAACAATTCTCCCACGATCAGGTGATATATATATATATATATATATATATATATAAATTTATGACACTCATATTTCTTTTATATATATATTATTCCTGATAGGTTAATTCAACGAAATATAAAAACATATAAGATTCCATTATACATGGAATAAATGCAATCGAATGTCATATGAACATTCACTGCGATGTCGCATTGATTCAAAAACTTCTGAAACTGTGTCATCATAATCCGCTTTTATGATCACTGATTATATAATTGCGATCCCAAATTATAAACTCATTCAGTTCTTGAACTTTCAAGTTCAAAATCAATTTACTGCACATTGCACGAACTTTTCGATATTTTCTTTTTATCACCTATTTGATGAATGTATACATATTTTAATTTACTGAAATTTTGACAGTGTCTTTCGAATGTCAATTATAGGTTATGTATTCTTCATGTAGAGTATTTTGTTTTTTCATTCAAGCTGGTCAATTTTTTTTCATAACTCTTTGCGATCAAAGAACCGGCAGCATCTTGTGCTTTGTTGAAAAAGATGCACAACAACAAAGCATCATGAAAATTGTATGCACAAGTATCTCTCTCATCCCCATCTTTTTATACGTGAATCGTATAATTTATTTACAAAACTCACCATGGAGATGAGTGCTGCTAAACGTCGTGTGCGTTATTGTGGAAGAGAAACCACGTGCGGTTTCTTTGTTATCGTCTTGTTTCTCTCACAGCACATCACAATTCTCTCTACCCCCACTCTTAGTTTTCCTTTTAAAATCACAAATCAAACAGCCTATGACAGAAGAACATTTCCGTATTTGTCAATCGCGTTGCACAGTTGCATTTCTTCCTTACGCACTCGAACCAGACACCGTCCAAGATAACATCAATAACTTCGAGACGAAGAGATGGTTTCTCGAATCAACCGGGAATAAAGTAGACCACGCCGGATTCAATCGATACTAGTAAACGCAACGACATATTTTCCTTGACGAACTTCATGAGCGTTTATGGATAGGTGTTTCCATGAAGAATGATGAACACTGAAATGCTAGTTAAAAAATTACCTCGCCAGTTGGCGCCACCAATACCAAAGATTTACGCATGTAGCTTTTTTAGAATGTAAACATATGTATTATGAGTATGTGTACGATGAACAACTGGTGGCGCCGTTCACCGTCGAATTTGGTATTACGACAAACAATGACTCCTACAGATGTGGGATGTATGTATACACTGACACGTTGAAAATGATAGTCTGCAGTTGTGGTAGCTGTACACACGTTTCTATCGCGTGTACGTACAGGTATGTACATTCTTACAGTATATAATACTGTTCGTCTATCCAGCTATAATCCTTGGAGATTTGAATTGTATTATTGTTATTAAACTTATCTTATGGTAGAGTTATGAGTTTACAGACTGATACAAACCAACAGCTGACGCGATGAGAAATATTGAACATAGAGAAATACATTCATTTTGTTCGGGAGTTTAAACATTTCTACCGGTGAGTAACTTTGAATATATATTTCAAACTTATGAATTTCAATATGCAGTGATAAATCGAATAGGGAGATGGATATATTATCACTCGTGGATAAAAGTCATTGTTAGACAAACTGGAAATAAAAACAAAGTGAAACCTGGTTTCTGTGCAGTTCTTGTAAAATGATTGACATCAATTGACATTTGGTATCGTCAATAAGTATATGACTTATTGATTCGTTGAAAGGAAACAGTCGTTTCCCAGCCGAAGAACCCAAGAGAATCCCATGGATTCCGATAGGGAATCTATCGGTTTCTATGAGGTCTATCTGCACTGAAAAAATTGCAGATAGGCATTTTATGGGATTCTATCTGCATTTACCACTATTGTATTCGTATCCGCAAATCATTACAAGAAACTTATCGGAAAGTGTCAGGATGTATAATGCCGCAGGATTGATTGGATTTTATACGCAATTACGATCAGGAATCTATTGGATAGAATTTGGATTTCACGCATAATTCGTACCCATCAGGAATTGCTGATAAACTGTTCATTGGTATCCATTAGGTTTTCCCATATTTCATAATGCCATCAGTTTCTATGAGGTTCCACAGTATGGAGTCAATATGTATCGATGGAATGAATCGAAAATGCGATTCACTGTAATTGAACAGCATTTCCTTATCAGTGTCTATAAGATTTGATCAGTAACTACTGATTCGAGTTTTCATCAGAGAATAGTTGGAAATGCTGTGACACTAGCACACTGTTTTTCCATAGGGTTTCAATTGGAATGTTCCCAATCAGCAAATACCAATAGATTCAACTGAAGCTCTTAACAGTTTCAATGAGCGAATACTTTGACAAATACATGGAGTTTGCAAATAGAAATAAATTCAGAATGGTATCAGATTCTATGGGACATTACCGATTCGATTCTTAATGGAATTGATTTGTACATCACAACACATCACTCCCATCTGGATTGACTATATCAGTTTACCAATGAAAAATCATGAGATTTTATTCGTACTTCCTGACTGAAAATTAGATGGATTTTATCTGCATATGCATCAAACATGTTCAAATCAATTTTTATGTAACTTCACGCATCGAAATACTCATGGGAACCATTCTGGATCCAACGAAGTGATATTTCAATATGATTTTATCTGGATTCGCAGATACAGCCTCGAAGGAATTCACCCCAGCGTACAATTCTTCGGCCAACATTCGGAGCATTCATAATGTTATCAGAAAGATGTCGAAATGATCTCATGCGTCGATTTTTGTTATCTTTTTGATGTTTTTGTCCTAGAGTTCTAAATGCTGTCTGAAAGATCCCCAAAAAAACTCCAAAAAAGTAAAAGAATAACGCCAAGTACATGAAAATCCCAAAAACAAAGAATAGAAAAATCTAAAAACACATTCTAAAGGGAAATTTCACTGCATTCAGAATTTCGAGGGGATATAAAAGGATATGCTCCGTTTGAAAAAAAAAAAGATATGAAATCAATATGAGCGACCAAGTACATTGGTTATCCAAGGGATATGTGAAAGATTTTTGGTATATTGTAACTTCAGTTTGTTCAAACTGTATTGAAGGTAATTTATGATTTTCAGAAAAGCATTATTGTATTAAAAAAATAAATAAAACAAGCGTATCGTTCTGCTCGTATATATAGATACCAAAAAGTGAGAGAAAGTAGAATTCCACAAAACATACAAATGTCTCACAAAAACCCCTAAAAACTCCAACACAATAAAAAATAACGTCAAATCCCAAAAACCATACAAAGGTTTTACAATAAAACATGAAAAAAAATACTTCACTCTTTCCGGGAGATTACTTGATATAACAAATATACCATTAAAAAAAAAGATGTGAAAGGCAAACCCTGTTTCGGAATTCGCATCAACCAGCAACACTTGGCGTGACCGATGGTAGAAGTTTTTAGCCTTTATTATATACAAATGAATTTCTATAGAACATTAAACAAGAAATTCAAATTACATAATGTCATACAACCTTCTTCGGCCACGCCAAGTGTTATTGGTTGATGTGAATTCCGAAACAGGGTTTGCCTTTCACATCTTTTTTTTAATGGTATATTTGTTATATCAAGTAATCTTCCGGAAAGAGTGCAGTATTTTTTTCCAAGTGTTATTGTGAAACGTTTGTGTGGTTTTTGGGATTTGACGTTATTTTTTATTGTGTTGGAGTTTTCAGGGGTTTTTGTGAGACATTTGTATGTTTTATGGAATTCTACTTCCTTTCACTTTTTGGTATCTATATATACGAGCAGAACGATACGCTTGTTTTATTTATTTTTTCAATCCAATAATGCTTTTCTGAAAATCATAAATTACCTTCAATACAGTTTGAACAAACTGAAGTTACAATATACCAAAAATCTTTCACATATCCTTTGGATAACCAATGTACTTGGTCGCTCATATTGATTTCATATCTTTTTTTTTCAAATGGAGCATATCCTTTTATATCCCCTCGGAATTCTAAATGCAGTGGAATTTCCCTTTAGAATGTGTTTTTAGATGTTTTTTATTCTTTGTTTTTGGGATTTTCATGTACTTGGCGTTATTTTTTCACTTTTTTGGAGTTTTTTTGGGGGGATTTCACTTCTTACTCTGAATATGCTTCCAACTGAACCCAAATAAAAATGAAATACCCCTGTCGAGTTCATGGCAATCGTAGGAATGAAGGAAATGTCCTCAGATAACTTATGTGATATAAAAATCCACTTGGATTTCCATCAGTCATCTCATCATTGGACGGCAATAGATCATCGAAAAAAAGAATGAAGAAAAGGAGGGAAGAAAAGCGAATTCCCATGAACAAATATACGTGTGAAGAATTCCAAAAATTAAATTTTCCTTGACTGATAAGTTGCCGCTCAGAGCAGCACAAAGCGCTCGAAGCAACTCACAGAGCTCAAAGTAGCTCACGCCGCTCAAAACAGCCCACGATATTGTGCTGAACATGTCTTGTGCGGGAATTTCCAGTGTTTTCGAGAAATCATTGTAAGAAAATCGAAACAACATAGATCTCACAGACAGAGGAAACTTGCGTACAATATATTCAAGGTATCCTACAGGAATTTTTTTGCAAGATAGAATTTGTACTGTTTAGCATGGAGCTGGAAATAGCTTTCCAGCAAACATTTTTCGGTCACTCTTCTGAATCATTGTGAAAAGTAGCAGATAGCAAAAGTTCCAAAAATTAGATCTCATTGAATTCTTTCGTGACCACAAAACGAACTACTGGAATGTCAACAGAATAGAGTCCTTGGAGAATTCAAATCGCCTTTTGTCATACTGTATATTGTACTGTATATAGTATGACAAAAGGCGATTTGAATTCTCCAAGAACTCCATCCTACTGACATTTCAGTGATTCATTTTGTGGTTCCAGAAGGATTCAATGGGATCTAGTTTTTGGAACTTTTGCTATCTGGGTAAAGAGATGTCAAATATTTATCATGCAACAAAAAGATATACCTTCAAGATATCAGATTGAAGACACTTTCTAGTACTGTACCAGACATTTTTCAGAATATTGTGGAATATCCATCGTAATCATTCGAAAGAATTTTTCAAGAATATTTAGTTCGTTATGGTATTATAAAGGTATTCTATATTCTTCAAAACTAAACAATATCACAGTAATTGAATTCTGATTTTATGATGGAGCAGAATTATTGCTTTTCAAAGAAATATATATACGAGTCTTTAGCATTGCGTGGCCAATGTCGCTCTTCAACTTGCAGATCATGAATAAATATCCACTTTGTACCTTCACTTCGTAACATGCATGTGAAATTATCTTCAGAAATATTTTTACCTTGATGAAAAACAACAGCTATAACTTTATAGAAGTGTTGTGCAATTATAATTTTTGAAGTTGGTACTGCTTTAATGTTTATATTTTCTACCTTTGTTGCTTCAACATTAATGTGATTAAACATCATCAATTGCACAATTACATATTGTTCTGACGCTGTTATAAATGATTTTTTAGTTTTATGCAAGTTATTACAATTGTCACAAGAATCTTCGAAAATTTTCGATGTTGAAAAATGAACTTGAATATTTCTTGAAACTCAAATGATTTTTGTGAAATTGGAGGCAGCCCAAGACGTGTAACACAATTTGTACCAACAATATTTTCGGTATATTCACATTTCGTACATTCCGTTAAGGTAGTTATTTGGTGCTTCACTAAATTTTTAATAGCCATTGAATTTTCGCAAATAGAAGCGATGAATTCTCCCGATCTTGTGAGTGATTATGAGAGTATTGTGGACCTGCAAGCTGTTTTAAAGTTATGATATCAAGGTTTTTTTGCGAATCGTAGTTCTGAATTGAAATATTTATGAAGTCATTGGGGTCAGATAGAAGTAATTGTTTTGTCTTAGAAGCACAGTACAATATACACTGCATTACTGCAATCAAATAAGAAGGAACACCGTCAACATTAGGAAGACCCATTACGTTTAACGCGTGAGTTTCTGTTGATTTTTCATCAATATTTTGGCCCCTGGATTATATGTTATCCAATATCCTTATTCCTGAGTACCCAGGTAAAAAAGTTTTTTCAGTGAGTAAATTCTTTGAGTAAAATTACAGGTGGATCAAGAAAAAGTAGAAAGGATGCAGGTATACTATACATCTGTATGTTACTCACCACCACGATCAATATCATCAGGTAGCGTAGAAGGAAAATGAAGAAAAGGCAAGAGTGCAGTGGATATACCACAGGTCCTCGCGTTAGGTCCACTATTATCAGATTCTTCCAATAGAATCACGGGTAGATGAAGAAAAAGCAAGAAGGATGCATGTCACCATACATCTTTATGTTACGTACCACAATGATCAATGTCATTAGGCAGCGTCATAGGAAAATGAAGAAAAGGCAGGAGTGCAGTGGATATACAAGTCCTTACATTGAATAATACCACTATCGGATTCTTCCAACAGAATCATAGGTGGGTGAAGGAGAAGCAAAAAAGATGTAGATGTACCATAAATCCTACGTTAAATCCTACCATGATCATTAGGTAGCGTTGAAGGAAAATGCAGAAAAGATAGGAGCGCAGCGGATATATTACAAATCTTCGCATCGGGTGCATTCCACTGACCAATTGACGAATGATTAGAGAGACTGTTTAGGATCAACTCAACGAAAATTGAGCAGATACAATATTCTGATTATAGAAATTGTTGCAGAACAACTACAGGTCAACTTGACTGATGTGACTGGATGTGGCAATTCATTCTGAATGTTTTCTTCCAAAGTTCCATCTTTCCAGTTGTTCCATTCAAGCTGGATTATATTTGTGTTCTAACAAACCATCATTTTTATCTTTACTTACTCTGGTTTTGGAATGATTCAATTCTCAAATATCATGAATTTTACTAAATTGTCATAGAGTATTTTGGGTTGAGAGATTTTGTAACTCTAGGATCCATGAAATGTTCAAAATGTATTCAAAGTGATTCATGATCATTAAAAAGCAATATTGTATCAAATATCCAAACCATTTAATATTCATGATATTTGAGAATTGAATCATTCCAAAACCAAGATAAGTAAAGATAAAAATGATGGTTTGTAAGAACACAAATATAATCCAGCTTGAATGGAACAACTGAAAAGATGGAACTTTGGAAGAAAACATTCAGAATAAATTGTCACATCAGTCAAATTGACCTGTAGTTGTTCTGCAACAATTACTCTAATCAGAATATTGTATCTGCTCAATTTTCGTTGAGTTGATCCTAAACAGTCTCTCTAATCATTCGTCAATTGGTCAGTTGAATGCACCCGATGCAAAGATTTATGGTACATCCACTGCGCTCCTATCTTTTCTGCATTTTCCTTCAACGCTACCTAATGATCATGGTAGGATTCAACGTACAGATGTATGGTACATCTACATCCTTTTTGCTTTTTCTCCATCCACCTATGATTCTGTTGGAAGAATCCGATAGTGGTATTATTCCATGCAAGGACTTGCATATCCACTGCACTTCTGCCTTTTCTTCATTTTCCTATGACGCTATCCAATGACATTGATTATTGTGGTACATAACATAAAGATGTATGATACATTTACATCCTTTTTGCTTTTTCTTCATCCACCTATGACTCTGTTGGAAGAATCTGATAGTGGTATCATTCAATGTAAGGACTTGTATATCCACTGCACTTCTGCCTTTTCTTCATTTTCCTTCTACGCTACCTGATGATATTGATCGTGGTGGTAAATAACATACAGATGTATAGTATACCTGCATCCTTTTTACTTTTTCTTGATCCACCTGTAATTTTACTCAAAGAATCTAGGGAAACCATTTTGTACATAGTTCATAATTTTTGATTCAGGATGTCATATTCTAGTATACCTCAAGTGCTCGGTGACTAACCTTATTTTCGAATGTTTTTCAAACTTACTATAATTGAATTTACATTCATCATCCATCCACTATTCTGTTTCATTATTATTGCATAAATTTGAATCATTATTCTCGACTAGACCTTGTATGATTTATTTGATCATCAGCCTGTGTTTCTGATGGTAAGAACCAACAGTAGTAGACTTTTCATAAGGGATTACGGTATTTCTGCTGAGCTGTTGTCTGTAAAGGAATATTGTATTTTATTAATAATACATCATACAGAGCTTACCTGTGTATATACCAATTTCCTGAATGTAGCAAATAGATTTATTTATACCTTTCTCAAAATTTTTCTGTTTTTTTTACAAATAACCTCTTCATCATTCATTCATTAATTCATTCATGAATTTTTTCAAGTCATATACAAAAGTATATATCATTCCAAGTTATTTGTGTGCGTTTGATTGTTGTTATAATGACCTGTAATACCTGTAATGTAGTATAACCTGCAATTCAGAATTCATCCATCTCTCAATTATTCTCTTAATATTATAATAACCTATCAACACATCGCCTCATTGACAGGTTATTTGTTTATGTTTTGACAATGTATAGACCACACTACACCTAAATCAACGTTATTGGATGTTTGGATTATAATATCAATACAAAATTTCCACGAGACCGCCTATATGAAATTGATAGTGGTGGTAGACGATGTACAGGTCTATAGTATATGTGCTTCTTTTTCGTGTTTCCTTATACACCTGTGATGCTACTCAAGCAATCTGATAACAACTCTTGGTCAAGAAAGTATCAGGCCAATGAGGGAAGACGAAAACGGAGCAAATATACCATTCGATCTTTACGTCGTCTACCACCACTATCAATTTCATATAGGCGGTCTCGTGGAAATCTTATACTGAATGGATGAATTACAGAAAACAAAGAGGATTCAATTGATAACGAATGGCAAGAAATGGGTGATTAAGGATTATGTAACGAATCAATAACCGAATCATCGCTTGTAATCAGGAAGTGGAATTCCTCAAATATCAAATATAATCAGAACGTGGAATCATCCAAAAACCCCAATGCAGTATAAAAAGTTTTTAGAATGAGGAGTTCATGACACAACCTCAATGAGATATAAGGAGTTTGAAGAACATTGAAGGTTGAGGTTGGTCTCCAGGCACTTTAGTTACATTGAAGTATATCAAATATTTTAAATCGAAACTATTAATTGAACAAAACGACTTCTCTAGAGGCAATATGCCACAGATCTTGACGACATACTGGACTCATCGATTTCTTGGAGTAGAGTCACAGGTGGATGGAGACAAAGCAGAAATAAAGCAGACGAATCATAAATTTGTACGCTAGCTATTTAGCTGGACGATAGCTGTCACTATCAATTCCATTCGGTGGCCTCTTAGTCGAGTACAGCAACGGCAAAAGTGCAGTGAATATATCACAGATCTATCCGATACTATTATTAGGTTCTTTGAATAGCATCACAGGTGGATGAGGATGAAAGAAAATGAAGCAAACATACCATAGATCTGTATGTTGGCTACCAATACGATCAATTTCATTTATATTCAAGAATCCGATAACAGCCTTTGTCAAAGAAACCTACTGACTCTTGTACAATATTCTAATTGAAGTCAATGCAGTAGAATGTAGTTCATGTTGTTGTTGTTGTAGTCAATGTAGTTGATTGATGTCTGATTCTTCATCAGATTTGGTTAGATCCAATGGACTGTTCCATTAGATAATACTTTTCATCAAAACTACAAAGACAATAAAATTATAATTAGAGGTACCTTTTCTTACCAGACATCTTTTATGGTTTTCTCTCTAAAGAAAAATGAAAAAGATTTGGAACGGTTATTTTAGAATAAGCAATATCTCTAGTCACTTTAGTTGAGCTCAAGTGTAGTCATTGTCGATCAGGGTATGCGAGGAGGACAATGTTTCATTCATTCACTTCTCTCTGAGCAGGCTCAATATTATCTGTTTCACCATTCGCTCACGATTCTAGTTGGGAAATAGTATAGACCAGCGGACTATCCATCAAGGGTATGGTATATCCACTATAATTTTACCTGTAAAGAAATTGCAAATAAACTTGAATAATTCTGAAGCAAGCTCGGTATAATCCTTCCCATCAATTGTCTATGATCCTAATTGGAGAAATTGACAGTAGCTGGCTATCCGTCAGGAGTTATGATATATCCGTTATGTTTTGGCATATAGAAAGATTGCGAATCAATTTGAATCATTTCTCTTGAGCATACTCCATATGATCCATTTGATCATCTGCCTACGTTTCTAGTAGGAGGATAGGACAGTAGCGGACTGTCTTTTGCCTCAGAATTTATAAGTTGGAATTATTTTCCATGACTAAACCTTGTATGATTTTCTATAATTTGTCTCTGGTTCCGGTTGGAGGAACCAATAGTAGCAAACTGTCCGTCAGGGATGATGGTATATCTGCAATGCTTTTGCCTATAACGGAATCATACATTTCATGAATAATCCATCATACACAGTTTACCTGTGTATATTCCAATTTTCTGAATTTAGCAAATAGATTTATTTATACCTTTCTCAAACTTTTTCTGTTTTTCTTCACAAATAACCTCTTCATCATTTATTCATTCATTAATTTATGAATTTTTCCAAGTAATATATAATGAAAGTATATATAATTCGAAGTTATTTGTTCGGTTAATTTTTGTCTAATAACCTGTAGTAATAACCTATAATGTAGTAGTCTGTAATTCATTCATTTTTTAATTATTCTTTGAATATTATAATCACCTATCAACACATCGCCTCATTGACAGGTTATATTTGTTTACGTATTGACAAGGTATATGCTCTATATATATCTATATATATTGAAATGAACGCTATTGGACGTTGGTAAAAAGAGACAGAATTCTTCATTTCTCACACAAGTTTGGGGAAGAAAATGAACGCTATTGGATATTGGAAGAAAGAGAGAGATACAATATCCACCATTAAAAAGAAAAAGACAGATTGGATGAACATGTTGTGAGTGATTAGAATGAAACAATCACTGACGGAGAAGAAATCCTGATGATATTTTGATCGCATGAAAATTTGAAATGTTTATAACTCAATATCGCGTAAACTGATTGAGTTTGTAGTGTGCTTATTCGAAAATGTATAGTCGAATTATATATCAAAAGTGTAATTATTTTTTTGTGACATTCAATGTGTGACGAGTTATTGTGCATTGAATATTTCTTAGGAGGTTAAATCTCGGTTTACGAGTAAAGATACACCGTAGCGCGCGACTTCTGCTTTTTCATGTATGTATATATATTCATGTATGTATATATATGGGGCATTCTTTGTGAAATCGGCCCCCCCCCCCGCTGCACATCTCAATTTTAAATACAAAGATCTCGGAGACCAATCAAAATTTTCGTTGAAGTGTCTACTTTTCATTACCGTATGGTGTTTTTTGAACATGGCGGCCATTTCGCCAATATGGCGGCTGAAACGAAGGGGAAACGTGTTGAGAATAATCAAAACGAGTCCTAGAAATATGATACGTGGGTGTTGGATAGTTCTGTGGACTGGGGCATGTAATTCGAGCCTTCCGGATTAATTGCATGCGGTTGGAATACTGAAATTGCAAATGGCGGATCCAATATTGCGGCCGGAAATTCAAGATTGCTTCGAATTTTCTGAAACATGGGGAAAGGGGGTTTTTCGGGTCACTGATGATGAATCCGAACTCAGATTTCCGGAATTACAAATGGCGGATCCAATATGGCGGTCGGAAAAATTATCAATCTCTTGAATTTGTGGAAACAATGTCATACTGAGATTTTTGGGGTCTCTGATAGACATTCGAATCCGGATTCTCGGAGTTATGAATGGAAAATTCGATATGACGGTCTGGATATGAGGAATCATCCGTCCTTAGACGTAAATCTTTGTTCCGAGAAAGTTCTGGTCGTTCATTATGAAGTTGAGGTCAGATTCCGGAAACCAGGACGAACGCACCACGTTCAATGATCCGCAAGCACATTTGATATGATGGAAACGAATATTATATCAATTCCAGGAATTATTTGGGGTCTGGTCACACAAATTCACCAACTTTCAATAGACTCCCTCCCAATGAAACTCCTTGCGAATCTTCCTCGAACCAAACCATGAATACTGCTGGTTTTTGACTTGTGAATTTGTGTATTCAGGCTCCAAGCTGTCGGCATTAGCATAACCCAATGTGCACCACGAGGAGGTTGCGCGATCAGACTTTGCACATCGAGTGGCCCTGACAAGGGTCGTTGATTGTCACAAGTTTGCAATTACGCGTACATTACCTCATGGTTGTCCATTTGGCCACCATACTCTGTTTTGTTCATCGTTAGAGTACTTTCTGATGAGCACTTCATTATCGGATCCTATCAAGAAGCCATGGTTTTTCAGAATCTCAGGTATAGGTTGCGCATTCTCGAATCGTTTGTTGAGTTTCCGTCTCATCTTTTCGTGAAATACTTTATCATAGTACATGATGCTTATGGTTTCAAAATGACTCTTTGCCCAGCTGTAGAGTTTTTGGGGCGTCAATATAGCATTTTGAGGTTTGGCAGTCGGACTCGCTCTGCATGCTTCTCTTTTGAAAGTAGCACCGATCCCGTCACAAGCACCTTTACCATGAGCAGTTGCACTGTAATGCCATTCAGCGTCAATATTGAAATCTTCTTTGTGATGAACTAAATTCGCGATTTGAAATTTATTTCTGAAGTGCTGCTTTGCTCCGTCACTGGTATAAATAATCTTATTCACTTTTTTCACATTGCGCTGAATTTCAGGAATCAACAAGGTCTGGATAGCATAAACAGCGGAAATGTCGTGTTTTAAACTTTCAGATAAGAATACATAACACTCGTGCTTAATATCGCGCCCTTCCTTATAATAATAAATGGCAGGGAGCACAGTGCATTGGTCGTTATTGAAATGAAATGCTTGTGAGGCATCCTGGCAAACATATGCGTAGTTCTCAGAAAAATCAAACGTAACCAGTACTTCGCCATCGCGAAGATTGTGTTTTCGTTCTTGGATAAAAAGACTCTGTTGCTTAGAGATGAATGAATGAGGTTTGAGGATTGTCAGTTTTTTTACACAATTCAAGTATAAAATCATCAATTTTCATTACTTCTGTTTGTAGAGTTGAACGATCCGTTGCTGTCCAAACTGAATATTGAATATCTGTGATGAATGAATTCTCCAGTAGATTATGTAATTTCTCCGAGAACTGCGAAACTCCTGGACAGTCATCACATGCGTCTAGATAACAATCAGCACGAGGTCTCTCACAAACAATTTCATTGAGGCAGTCTTTGTAATTAGTTAGTGGCTTTTGTGTATTCAACGTCAGCTTTTGAATATCAATTGCATCCAACATCAATTTCGGATTTTGATGTATTGTGCAAACACAAGCTGAATGTGTTCCACAAGCCCCAGGGAGTATGCAATTTTTTAGTCTCAGTTTAGCGAACGCGCTGAAGCAGATAATATGTTCTGGGTGAGACTGTTGGAATACGGTATGAAGTTCTTCCAAACCCATCAGTAAGAGACGTTTCTGTTTCAGCGTTCGCTCTCCATCAATTTCCACAGAAACGACATCTTTCGATGCAGGCATTATCCTGCTATTCATGTCACTCGTATAAAATCCATGTACTTCTTCTAAAGTTGTTTGAGAGAGTTTTCTCCCCTCCCTTGCAATACTATCGGGTAAAATGCCAGCTTTCATCTTCAATTCCTTTGATTTGTTGGCCAAATATCGCGTTGTAACAAATTCTTGGGCGATTTTCCTCGCACTCCAAGATGATGGGGCGATAGTTAAAATAGTCGTGCGTGTATCATTGAGACCTTCGTGTGTCTCATTCTCCAATTGAACATCCCTTCTCATAGAATTCTCAATACTTCAAATATTTTCACCGCTATCATTTGATTCATGAACCACATCGTCATTTTGTAATTTGTCCGATGAACCCTTTTTCATACATGCAGCACAAATCCTCGAATTCGCGCATAAGTCAGGAAATTACTGTAACATAACCTCCGATATCTTTCGTAAATTTCTACCAACGTGCCCGGCAGTTTTGAACGGATTTGCACATCGGTCCGTTCGAAGAATTTGCGGCGTCCTGTATTAGATGATCAGATAAATCAGATGAAAATATGCGAACTCCTAGTACGATTTTCTAAGTTAAAACACAAAAACTTTGAGGTTTAAACGTCGCGAACATTCATAAATCAACAATGTAAAACTATAAATAACAGGAGACGAGAAAAACAATTGACGTTACAATGAAACCACATGAAATTAGGTGCAGACATTACTGAACAATACACTGTCAGTTGATAAGAATCGATTTCACGCATTTATTCGTTTATTTTCAGCTGATTTATTCGACATTCTAATATACGAAGCCGTGAATTCTTCAAAAAAGCCAATGATTTATTAACTCAAAACAGCCGCACACAATGGTAGAAATTCGCGAAAGATATCGGAGTTAAGTTACAGGAATTTCCTGACTTATACGCGGATTCCAGAATTTGAGCTGCATGTATGGAAGAAGGTTCATCGTACAAATTACGAGATGACAAGGTGGTTGATGAATTGAATGATAGAGGTGGAAATATCGAAAGTATTGAGAGTTCGATTGTCCAGGAGTTTCGCAGTTCTCGGAGAAATTACATGATCTACTGGAGAATTCATTGATCACAGGTATTCAATATTCAGTTTGGACGGCAACGGATCGTTCAACTCTACAAACAGTAATGATGAAAATTGATAATTTTATACAACAATTGTGCAATAGACTGACAATACTCAAACCTCATTCATTTATGTCTGAGCGACAGAATCTTTTCATCCAGGAACGGAAACACAATCTTCACGATGGCGAAGCACCGATTACGTTTGATTTTTTGAGAACTAAGTATATGTTAGCCAGGATGCCTCAAAAGCATTTGAATTTCGATACCGAACAATGCACCGTGTTTCCTGCTATTTATTATCACAAGGACGCGATGTTGAGCACAAGAGTTACGTATTCTGATCAGAAAGTCTAAAACACAACACCTTTGCTCTTTATGCTATTCAGACTTTGTTAATTTCTCAAATTCAACGGAATGTGAGAAGAATGAATGGGATTATCCATACCAGAGACGGAGCCAAGCAGCACTTCAAAAATAAATTCCAGGATGAGTATGATCGGGCCCCAAAGAATTTTTGAAATCAAGATAATATTTGATCCCATCATATTAAATGTGCTTGCGGATCATTGAACGTGGTGCGTTCGTTCTGGTTTCCGGAATCTGACCTCAGGTTCATAATGAACGACCAGAACTTCCTCGGAACAAAGATTTACGTCAGAGGACGGATGATTCCTCATATCCAGACCGTCATATCGAATCTTCCATTCATAACTCCGAGAATTCGGATTCGAATGTCTATCAGGGACCCCAAAAATCTCAGTATGACATTGTTTCCACAAATTCAAGAGTTTGATAATTCTTCTGACCGCCATATTGGATTACCCATTCGCTATTCCGGAAATTCGAGTCCGGATTCTTGATCAGCGACCCCAAAAACCTCAGTATGACAATGTTTGCACAAATCCAAGAGATTTATAATTTTTCCGACCGCCATATTGGATCCGCCATTTGTAATTCCGGAAATCTGAGTTCGGACTCATCATCAGCGACCCAAAAAACCCCCTTTCCCCATGTTTCAGAAAATTCGAAGCAATTTTGAATTTCCGGCCGTCATATTGCATCCGCCATTTGCAATTTCAGTATTCCAAACGCACGCAATTAATCCGGAAGGCTCGAATTACATGCCCCAGTCCACAGAACTATCCAACACCCACGTATCATATTTCTAGGACTGGTTTTGATTATTCTCAACACGTTCCCCCTTCGTTTCAGCCGCCATATTGGCGAAATGGCCGCCATGTTCAAAAAACACCATACGGCAATGAAAAGTAGACACTTCAACGACAATTTTGATTGGTCTCCGAGATTTCTATCTGTAAAATTGAGATGTGCAGGGGGGGGGTGGCCGATTTCACAAAGAATGCCCCATATATATATTGGTATATACATACATTCATGTATATTCTTGCTTGCCGTACGATTCAGGGTACTTGGGTTTCACCCTGAGTCATTTTATTACTCGGCGCGACTGCTAGTCGACCGTTGATATACCGTTGCGTGCCTGGCTCTTTTGTGTTGAGTTTGGCGATCGGTATTGTTTTGGGTTTACGGGACTTATACTGCAGTAGAGAAAAAAAAGGCTTCTTTGGAAAGGTTAGAAGTTCGTCAATTCATTTAGTTATTTGTTTTTATGGAATGGTTTGGAACTGAATCTCCTATTAGTTCCCTTTTCTTATTCACTACTCAAAATGTATATTCATATGTATAAAAATTTATATCCAGAAAATCAGTGAAAGACTGAACCTTATATTCAGAGTTTAACCTAGTCATATATTTCATTATTACGTACACGGAAAAAATATCATCTCATAAATTACGATGTGAGAATCGTAGTAAAGGATTATATCTGCGAAATTAGTGCATTCAAAATGTAACATCGAGAATTGTGCTCTTTTTTTGGTTGAATCACATCGAATATTACGATGTTAACTCCTACAAAAGAAGGTTATAACAGCAATATCTGTCTGTAATATCTGACAATTCCTGCTTTTTTAAATATGGTCCTGTGGTACGATTTCAACATCGTAATTTATAAGATAATATTTTTCCCATTTACTAGAAATTTCCGTTGAATGCAGAATTAATGAAACAAGCTGGCTCAAAATTTGGCTCACTTCTCCTGGTACTTGAATGCCCTTAACGGAATATATTTGATCCAAAGAAACATTTATTCCGCCAAACGTTAATATACGTTTCCTAACTATGGATAACCTTTTTTTTCACGGGGCTCCAAATATCGAAGGGTCATCGGCGATCACCAGACGGGCGAAATCGATATTGATGGGGAGTAAGGAAATAAAATGAACATGTGGACTGAAGATTTGGATTTGAAGCAACACAGATACGGTGGAAGAATGTTCGGGGGCATCATTTTTCATGGAATTCATTTGTATGATTCCAAAACTGATACCTTTTCAAAAAACATTGTATCGAATTTTAGTATTTAAAGATTTCAAAATTTCTCCGTCGTATCTCCGTTACTTCAACATCGAGTCTTCTTCTATCTACAGTCCGCTCTCTCAACAGTGCCGGAGATGGGAGAGTAGGGGAGTATTTTTCTTAGAACTCATGTACCCCCACCATTGGCGTACGCGTATGTTCTCAACATTCGTAAGCCACTCTCGCAATAGTGCCGCACGCTTGTGTATGCAAAATTACTCTCTTATGTCTTCTGGTGATATTAAGTATAATGTTTTTTTTTCTTTTTCATTTGATATTAGATATTTTTGTATCCAAAGAAATGATTAAAGTTCATGAAATCACATTCATGAGTTCACATTCCTGTATACATACTTGATGTTTGAATTTATTTGTATCATTTGTCGGTTATTCCTTCTTGATTAATTCCAAAGTAATCACACCAATTTTCTATTCTTCATCTCGACACATTTGCCATGATGGAACATGGATCAGAGTAATTGAACATCAGTTATGGAGAGTTCTTGATCATATTTGCGGGTGGTACTATTGCGAGAAACGGTTTCAAATGTGATGCCACACGATAGCGTGATGGATGGTGGGAGTAGTGTTCGAGCACGAATGAGAAGAATCGGCACTATTCAGAGTGGCACTGTTGAGAGAGCGGACTGTACGTCGCATCCACGTCGTACCCACGTCGTATTCACGTGTCCCATTTCTCATGCTACTTCTTACCTATGGTACCTATTCATAGGTAGAAAATAGGAGTAGACCATAGGGTATGATCTGTTAAAGCTCGGAGTAGAGGATCAGTGATGATATTGTACAGTCTGGTTCGTATTTACTTCGTATCTCTTCTAGAACAACAAAAATTGTTATTCAAACGCTCTGGATTTTATGAAAAACTATCTTACAGATTCAATAGAGTGAAAGATAATTAACACAATTTCGAAGATCTTTACGATGGCGAAATTTACAAATTGCACTATCATAATGATAGAATTTGAAGTATCAATCGAATATCTCTTTTACGTGGTATTCTGATGGAGTGTCGGTGTTTAAGTCAGCGAAATTCAATATTTGGCCGTTATACTTAGTAATCAATGAATTACCTTATTCAGAAAAATACAGAATTGAAAACGTTGTGTTGGTAGGTTTATGGTTCGGTCCTGAAAAACCAGATCCAAATTTGAAATTGGAACATCTTCGTTTGGACTTGACTGAAATTTATCATGGGATACCTACGGATGTTCCTAATCATGATCAGCCTATAAATGTGAGAGGTATAATAATCTGTGGTACTTGTGACTTGCCAGCAAAAGCTTTGTTTCTCAATATGAAACAGTACAACGGTCATTTTGGTTGTCAAATGTGTAAACATCCTGGTAAACGTTTAGATTCAGAGAATGTTCAAATTTATCCATATAAAAATTATGAATAACGAACAACTAATGAAACCAGCACACATGCTCGACGAGCACATGAAAGTGGACAATCAGTTTGCGGAGTTAAAGGTCCTACAATATTATCACTATTAGTACCTTATTGTATTGAATCCACAGCTGTCGATGCGATGCATTGCGTATTCGAAGGAGTGACAAAATTACTGACAAAATTGCGGTTTTACCCTGAATATTCGGATCAGCCTTTCTCAATTTCAAATCATTTGCAAACTGCTGACGATAGGTTAGAAAATTTAACGCCTCCATCGAATGTACAAAGATTGTCACAATCTATCAAACATCATTCACCATACTGGAAAGCAAATGAATACAAATTATGCTTTTTCTATTATTCATTGCCTATTTTATGTGAAATCATGAGTGAGGAACATTTCAATCATCATAAATTACTGGTTTTGGGTATCTCGTTGCTTTATGCATTGTTACGTCTACGATTTCATGAAAGGAAGAAATCGATCGACGATATACACATGAATATAAGGACGACTCAGATTTTGAATCTTTCGCGCCCTTTTTATTCGTTTTCACTATCTAGATATGTGTATATACATATATATATGTGTGTATGTGTATATACATGCGTGTATATATATATATATATATATATATTTAAATTAAAATATATATATATATATATATATTTTAATTTGAATGATCATTCTTTGGAGATAACTTCAGAATTGAGGAATATTTTTCATTGACTCCAATCGTTGACTCGATACGCTTGTTCGTGTTCTACGAAGGTTCCGTTACTTTCGTAGTTCGCGCCCCTACGTTCGGTTTTCACAACTCGGTGCGTGGTGGCTTGGCTTGGGGAAGCGACGCCTATGTAGAGTTGAGATATGGCTGCGTCCACACAAGTGACACGTGAGTGGAATAAACAGTGGTGATATATATATATATATATATAGATATATATATATATATATATATATATATATCACATATGTGGTTTTGTGCTACAGGTAAGTAATATCTGGTAAGAAGGGTAAGGAAATTGTATAAAAAAAAATGATTTAATATGTTTGATAATTAATGATGTTTGTTTTCAGATTTTTCTTCAAGGGAAAAACCCACTGACAGAAGCTCAAATGTGAGGAATGGTTTGAACCCACAAGTCTCTGGAGAGACTCATATGGAGGAAAGAAAAGGAGTCTTACACGGATGTAAATGCTGTAAGTATCTCAATATCTTTTTGTATATATATATATATTCATATCATTATATATTGAAATAGAAAGATAGATGACTTTTTCCAACTTGTGTATTGAGAAAAAATCATGTATCTCTCTATGTATGTATGATATGAGAGTGTTCAATGTGTTATTCTAACACATTTTCGCTCTCGATACTGAATATTTGTTCCCCTTTCTACAGATTTTTCATTTTACAGGTTCGCTAGAGTGAATTTGGGGAGTACCGTCTCCAGCGCTAAGGAGATTTCCGTGACGGAGAGGAGGAAATACTTCAAATTAGGATTCTATGGCTTCGTCAAGTACTTCAGGTGAGATAGACAATTATACTTATAATTCATTTCCTTCAAATAGTAAGATAGATGATTTTTCAATTTGTATATTGAAAAGTCATGTATCTTTTTATATATCTATCATATGAGAGTGTTTAATGTGTCTTTTTAACACATTTTCACTCTCGATAGTGAATATTTGTTCCCTTTTCAATAGATTTTACTTTTACAGGTTCACTGGAATGGAATGGAGGTTTAGCGTCTCTGGCGCTAAGATGTTTTCTCTGACGGAGAGGAGGAAAGGTTCCAGATTGGGGTTTTATAACCTTATTGGATACTTTAGGTAAGATATAGGCAATTATATTTATAATTTCTTTCCTTTAAATAGTAAGATAGGTGATTTTTCAATTTGTATATTGGAAAGTCATGTATCTTTTTATATATCTATCATATGAGAGTGTTTAATGTGTCTTTTTAACACATTTTCACTCTCGATAGTGAATATTTGTTCCTTTTTTAATAGATTTTTCTTTTACAGGTTCACTGGAATGGAATGGAGGTTTAGCGTCTCTGGCGCTAAGATGTTTTCTCTGACGGAGAGGAGGGAAGGTTCGAGATTCGGGTTTTATAACCTTATTGAATACTTTAGGTAAGATATAGGCAATTATATTTATAATTTCTTTCCTTTAAATAGTAAGATAGGTGATTTTTCAGTTTGTATATTGGAAAGTCATGTATCTTTTTATATATCTATCATATGAGAGTGTTTAATGTGTCTTTTTAACACATTTTCACTCTCGATAGTGAATATTTGTTCCCTTTTTAATAGATTTTTCTTTTACAGGTTCGATGGAGTGGATTGCAGGTTTAGCGTCTCCAGCGCTAAGATGTTTGTCCTGACGGAGAGGAGGAAAGGCTCCTAACTTTCATCGAGGGATGTTATTCTTCGTCGTGGGAATATAAACTAGTGTTGGTTCATCGACAAGCAGAAAATAAAAACCAACACCTTCTACGAGGGACCTTGAGAAGGGAATACGTAGTTCCCTTTACTTCGTTGGAAAATATGGGTGATGGAATCACCTGTTCGACTTGAAGAGTCGAACAAATAGTGTAAATTTAGTGTTTCGTGTAGTGTTTTATTGGTGAATCTGGTTTTAAGTTATTTGTTTCCTTCAATCATTTAGAGAATGGATATTTTTCCATTCCTGTAATGATTGATATGGAATTTGTTGATTGTCGACCAGGTGTTGGTCGTATAAGTAGATTCATCGATTAGACAAGTCGATGAACCAGATTGTGTATTAAGTGTTAGTGGTTTGAGTGTAGTGAAAACTAATGGGATTATTATTACAACAATGCAAGGTTTGTGGTTAGCTGTATTTATATATAATTTTATATGTTTGGGATGGAGTCACACACGTAGGTTAAATAAAAATTGAAAATTTGCAGATATGTGTGGTGAATTTTATTTAAAGAATAGAAATTACAAATTCTCGGGGCGATCCCCGAAAATTCTCATACAAATCACTCTTTTATTTTCTTCTGGAGTGAAGGTGATAGTTTTAATTTGTTCTAAAGTTAATTTAGCGTATTTATACACAAAATTTTTACAAGTGGGGAATTTAAAATATTCTTGCTTTGTTTTGATGCATTCTTCGCATCGCCGGGGTAACTTTGGCCGAAGATGAATCGGTTCTTTGGATGGACGTCGCTTTTGGGGTTGTGGCTGGTGGTTGGGCTGGAGCAATGTTCCTTGTTGTTTACAGGCTTCTTGATACTCCTTTAAAAATCCTTTATATTTTTCGGTACGTTGATTTATTTTTTGTTTCGTCCTTTGCAAAGCCTTTTTATTCAAATTATTTCCGAACGTGTTTAATAATTTCTGTTTGGCCGAAATATGCTGTTTATATGCCCGTAGGTCATATTCTATCTCCTGGATTGATCGAGTCACTAAAATAAATCAGATAAATCCACAATTGATTACACTCGGGGTTGTTTAACCTATTCTAGCAAATGTAGAGTCGCGACAATAAAAATGAAAACTTTAAAGGGATGGTGATATGATACTCATATTATGTTTATGTTGATTAAAAAGGAAGATCTTGTGCAATTGAATGAGAATATATTTTATGATCACGATCGCGTGTATCGTGACCAAAATTGTAATGTCTTTTACTGTTAACAATCGCGAGTATTGTTAACAGTGAAGAAATATCACGAGTATATTTCTGTACAAATGATCACGAGTATCATAAGAATTTTTAAGATTTGATCACGAGTATCATATCTTGAATGTGGAAGGTATATGGATAACGTATATTCTGATAACGACCACGAGTTTCGTTATCAGGGAAAAGGACAGAAATTCGAAAGGATTAAGACTAGATCGCGAGTATCTCGTCTTAAAACAAGCAAAATTGTGTAGTATGTTCTGATAACGACCGCGAGTTTCGTTATCAGGGAAAAGGATTGAAATTTGAAGGGATTAAGACTAGATCGCGAGTATCTCGTCTTAAAACAAGGAAAATTGTATAGTATGTTCTGATAACGACCGCGAGTTTCGTTATCAGGGGAAAGGATAGAAATTTGAAGGGATTAAGACTAGATCGCGAGTATCTCGTCTTAAAACAAGGAAAATTGTATAATATGTTCTGATAACGACCGCGAGTTTCGTTATCAGGGAAAAGGATAGAAGTTTGAAGGGATTAAGACCAGGTCGCGAGTATCTCGTCTTAAAACAAGGAAAATTGTATAGTATGTTCTGATAACGACCGCGAGTTTCGTTATCAGGGAAAAGGATAGAAGTTTGAAGGGATTAAGACTAGATCGCGAGTATCTCGTCTTAAAACGAGGAAAATTGTATAGTATGTTCTGATAACGACCGCGAGTTTCGTTATCAGGGGAAAGGATAGAAATTTGAAGGGATTAAGACTAGATCGCGAGTATCTCGTCTTAAAACAAGGAAAATTGTATAATATGTTCTGATAACGACCGCGAGTTTCGTTATCAGGGAAAAGGATAGAAGTTTGAAGGGATTAAGACTAGATCGCGAGTATCTCGTCTTAAAACAAGGAAAATTGTGTAGTATGTTCTGATAACGACCGCGAGTTTCGTTATCAGGGGAAAGGATAGAAATTTGAAGGGATTAAGACTAGATCGCGAGTATCTCGTCTTAAAACAAGGAAAATTGTATAATATGTTCTGATAACGACCGCGAGTTTCGTTATCAGGGAAAAGGATAGAAGTTTGAAGGGATTAAGACTAGATCGCGAGTATCTCGTCTTAAAACAAGGAAAATTGTGTAGTATGTTCTGATAACGACCGCGAGTTTCGTTATCAGGGAAAAGGATAGAAGTTTGAAGGGATTAAGACTAGATCGCGAGTATCTCGTCTTAAAACAAGGAAAATTGTGTAGTATGTTCTGATAACGACCGCGAGTTTCGTTATCAGGGGAAAGGATAGAAATTTGAAGGGATTAAGACTAGATCGCGAGTATCTCGTCTTAAAACAAGGAAAATTGTATAATATGTTCTGATAACGACCGCGAGTTTCGTTATCAGGGAAAAGGATAGAAGTTTGAAGGGATTAAGACTAGATCGCGAGTATCTCGTCTTAAAACAAGGAAAATTGTGTAGTATGTTCTGATAACGACCGCGAGTTTCGTTATCAGGGGAAAGGATAGAAATTTGAAGGGATTAAGACTAGATCGCGAGTATCTCGTCTTAAAACAAGGAAAATTGTATAATATGTTCTGATAACGACCGCGAGTTTCGTTATCAGGGAAAAGGATAGAAGTTTGAAGGGATTAAGACTAGATCGCGAGTATCTCGTCTTAAAACAAGGAAAATTGTATAGTATGTTCTGATAACGAACGCGAGTTTCGTTATCAGGGAAAAGGATAGAAATTTGAAGGGATTAAGAAGAAATAAAATCGCGTGTATTTTATCCTTTTGAACTTACTTTGTGGTTTTTGATGAATAAAACTTCCCAATTAAATGATGGTTGAGTATATTTGAAAATTATCAATTCCAAGGAACTTAACTTTGAGATTATAACGTATGTAATATTTTGAATTGAACTATAATAGTAAATATATATAAGTTGTGAAAAATTTGAGAGTGAGTGAGTGTCAAAGGGCACGAGGTGGCTCCTTATATACTGTTCTGGGAGCTGCCCTCCAAGTGGGGGTCAGTTGTTTAAGAAAGAAGGAAATATGTTTTCATTCTTTCTATGGCTCGACAGTTTTTTTCATATAGGTTTTCCTACGTATCAATGCTTCTTGTGTTCGCATAGCTTTTCCTCGTAGACTCGAGTTAAAAATAATAGATTTTCTAATAATAATTGTTCAGAATTACAATGATAATGATCTTATATAATATATTTGTTGGTCTTTCATAGTTTAAATAGATTTTCCCAATGAGAAGCAACATAGAAATTGTTGAATCATAATTTAAATGTTTTTGAATAGTTTCTTGAACCTTGTTATATCCTAGTTATATATTTGTTATAAAAATATCATGGAGATATTCTATTGAGTAATATTCATCAAAAATATGATTCAATACAATTGAATATTTTCAGAATTCGTTTAAATTTGTGAAAAATATGTTTTAAATATTGCTCAAGTTGGAAAAAAACCATTTTCAATGTATCATATCTATCTATAGCTTCATTTGGGAATTCTGGTCAATATTAAAAATGTAATCTGAACAGTTTATATTAGATTTTATAATTCTATTGCATAGATTAATTCTTATCCAAAGTTTGGGGGTTGAGTCATATTGTTAAAGAAAATATACAGTTGATAATAACTAATACTTAAGAATCTGAATTTGGTTATAATTATTGCCCAATAATATTGCATATCTAAAAATTATTTCTGAAAGTATACATAGAGTTAGGAATGCATGGGTTGACGTCACATGCGAGGTATCGAAACAGCACAGGCATTGTTCTGGTCTCGAGTTTTTTATAAACGCTTTTCCGTAGCGCACAGGAGTTTCCTTCGAATCTGTCACCCAAATGTATACAGAATTTGTATACATTCCGACGTACTTTCAAAAACAATTCAAAGGCGTAGGAAAAGAATATATTTTAAAATATTCGCATTTTTCATTGAATATTGATTGAAATTTAAAATTATATAATATATATAAATATATATATATATGTATATAATTATCTATGTGTACATATATATATATATAGAGAAAATACGAATTATGAGAGAAAAAAAGAATATATATATATCATGAATGAATCAAAATTACATAACGTAAAAATTTTATTTATATATATTGTTTTATGAATTAATAGAAGAACTTTACATGAAAGATTGTTACTTGCATGTAATTGGATTGTTACATAGATATATTAGAACCAATTGAAATCATGATTCAAATATAATTTTCCTAATTATGAGATTGTTATTTCATGTTATGTAATTTTGATATAATATTTATATAACAATGTTATATGAGTAAAGAGTATAAATATATCTATATCCTGATAGAAGAGAGACAAAAAAAAAGTGCGAAAAAAAGATGAGGATGTTACAGCATCCAGCATATCAATTGATATTAGCTAGAGGGGCATTGCATGAATATGTTCGTAGATTTGAAGGATTGGATGGTTTGAAATACATGACCAGTAATATGCATCAACTTTCACATCTTCCTGAAATGGTAACTAAATTTGGACCTCTATGGACGATTTCATGTTTTCCCTTTAAAAGTCTGAACGGCAGTTTGAAAAAATTAGTTCATGGCACTAATTCTCCACAATTGCGAATTACTACGGGTGTTGCACTTTACTTGAATAATTCCATCTTGAGAGATGGAAAATTAATTCGAGGAACCTCGTATATTCATGGTGTCATAATGTGAGTTACAACGGCATCGTATGAAAGAATATCTGATTTCCATGGATACTTACTTAGTAGGTAAATTAACACACCCCCAGAGTATGAATCGTTTACTGTTAAATTGTGGTTGTAGACAGAGGCGATATGATCACTCCTTCAATAGGTTGTAAAAAAACAAATTATTATTCACTGCTAAATCCTACAAACGAAGATTAAATACAAATACTACTTGTGTGAAATTTTCATTCCAAGGTGGTTTCCATATAGGAGTGATTGAAATATTTATCAAAGCTCCAAACTGCATGTGCAGGAACATATGCATCTGCGATGCAGAATATTACGTCATAATAAAGAAGTACGAATTTCATAAAATATTTTCAACTCCTATTGATAATACAGTGATTCCGTTTTTCCATGCGAAATCCGAGGAGTACTATGATACAATAGCTGTTGATGTGAGAAATTTGAATTCCGTTTATTATATTTTGAAAATCAAGGATTCAAACACACTGTATGTTGGGAACCCATTAATTTAACGGAATTTGAATGAATGTTGTAATTCAGATTTGAAATTCAATACTTCTTTTCGAAAAACTGTTTGCATGTTGTTTTCCACGTTTTGTTATTCTTAATTATATTTTGATAAGTGAGTATTTGATAAAATTAGTATTATGTGTTCCAATTCATGAATTGGCTAATTGTTTGTTACTGAAGTATGTTTTCAAACGGTTTAAACTGGACTAATGGTTTCAAGTTCAAGGACGGAGTATGTAGTAGTATATTCGAGAGACCTTGATTTTGTGAAATCTTCATAAATACTTGTCTCTCAAGTATTTAACCTCAAATGCAGGATTTTCAAATGAAAAACCTGTTCTAGTTGAACTGAAAAATTCATTTCATAAGTTCTAATGATGATATATTATCAATATACTACCTGAAATGTAATTAACGATCGTAGATTTTTGGTATAATACATATTTTTGTATTTACATTTAAATGTTAATAGAACTGTGATTTTCGTTTAATTATTTCTGAAAATAAAGACTTGAGTCCACTTATTGTAGTCAACACTTCATTGCTTTATTAGAAAGTAAGGAGCAGATACATTAATGAATTATGGCTTTTTTCCCACAGTATCGACAATACACATGTAGAAATTTCCCATGAAATATCTCATTGTAAATGATTAAGATTCTTATTCAAAACTATTGACTTCCAATACTACCTCTACAATTTTGTACTTATGTTCATAAAATTCCATACACGGAAAAAAAATTGCAGTAAATTCTGGGACAAGGGACAATTTCTTTTACCATTTTGAACAAATTGTGGTAATGCTATAACTGAATTGGAGTAGATTCGATGGCAATTGCAGTGAATTATACTCCAAAATTTTACCTGTCCCTAATTTTATCCCGAATTGTGGTAAATATGACAAGTAATTTTTTTGCGTTTCGAATTTTTTGAACAGGATACCTGATTGGAATGAAAGAACCTCAATCTCTATATATCTTTTATATCGAAGAAAGTTCATTCATACTACTCATTATTACCACCTCAATATACTATTTTCTATGGAAAAGAGAATGAGGAAGTCTCATAACGTGTAACATCAATGAATTTTATTGTCATTGTACACGGAGAAAACTGAATAGTGATATCAATCAAACCAATGGTATCTCGTACTTAACGATTTAGTGAAATATGGACAGACCAAATGTTTAGTATTAGAAATCGAATGCACATACAGTTCATGTCACCATAACAAGTCAAATTGATTTTACTAAACTTGTATTTCATTCGATTACCCAAGCATTGTTATCCGTACCAAACAATGAATGGTCACATAATTGATTCCACCACACAAATCATTATTCCGCGGAATGGGCATGATAATTTTTACTAAACAACAATATGAATTCGATTCAACAATAAAAAAGTTTTTGTAATATTATGAAGGTTGTTAATGTTGTCTTTAGAAATAATTTCCCGAAGCAGCAAAAATTTTGATTGCTTGACATTCATTACTGTTTAGTTGAGCGTGAAGTTGTGGCATCAAACATCGATTGCACATGACATTCAGGGTGCTGAAAGCGGGAATCGAACCTCAACATCCTACCTACCTACCTACCTACACCTAACGCGTATACCACTTGAGCTAAACTGAACATATAATTTTGCTAGCTTTGCGTATCTCTTGTAAGTGTTTGGAGAACTCATGATTAGAGGATACTGTTGAAACAATTTTGGATTTTCTAAATAAATTGATTTTGTGAAGTGTTGATTATTAAGACGAGAATCATGATAGGCATATTCCATATACGAGTTATCATCAACTCCTTTCCTGCCATTGACACATTTATGAGAAAAAAAATCGTTTATAAACAAAACAGTGTCGGTAAGCGAGGAGAGTTCGTATATTCGGTTATGTCCGACTCGTTTCGGTTCACTCCGCTCGAGCGCGAATAAAATAGTTATTATTACTAAACAGCGTAGTAAAGGCAATTGAGTCAGTCAAACTAACTATACCATCCGTAATATTGATCATACATGGACTACTGTACCATTTTGTTGAAATCACCAATCTTTACTGAATTATATTTAGTAGAATCAAATGATTGCTTAGTGCTTTCAGCGAAACAAGGTTTTACTAAACGATAATGATGAACGTCACTATTCCAGTTTTCTCCGTGTATTGGCCAAACTATCGTCTATGTCACAAGCATAGACATTCAAATGCAAAATTTGAGTACATACGATTATACACCTGAAATGAAGTATGGGAATGTCTCTCAATTGTAAGTCTTCCTAAAAGTGGCTTTCCACAATCTCTCCCATACTTCATGTTATGGTCTTGCAACGACAATTCTGCACATTCTGACCGTACTCAGCGTTTTATAGATGGAAGTATGGGACATAGTCTTCCAACATGAAATTTAACTGATAATTAATTCCCATATCTTATCTATGATATACTGAGCTAAAATCTCACCAATACAGTCTCACCCAGACTCCTTCTCAAAATCTCCCCAGAACTTCCTCCCCATACTTTACGTCGCCAAACTAGGAATGAAAATGATGGTTTGGGAAACGGCCTTTAGCCAAACTCCACCCATACTCTTGCAGAGAGTCTAAGGTAGACACTCGTACAGACTCTCATCCATTTTTTTTCCACGCGGGCGGGGATTTCGAAAATCATTAAAGGGGTCCTACGAAGCACGCCAGGTGAAATATAATATTATCTATGATGAGAATTCAAGATCAACTTTTTGGGAGGAATCTCTCTGGAAACGTTTGCGGGGTATCGCAAGGAGGTATTCATCAAGTATCCCAAACAGTTTCTTAGATGAATTTTCAAAAAAATGTCTTGAATATATCGGAATGGAGAAATTATATTTTTGGAAATTCATGTGAAACACCTTTTTAGATAGATGATGGATACCTCCTTGTGGTACCCCAGAGAGGTTCCTTCCAGAAACTTCATCTAAAATTCTCATGCTAGAGAATATAAAATTCCATCTGGAACGCTCTGAAAAAGCCCTCGAAAGATGTTTAAAATGCTCTCAGAAATTTTCGTCTGAAATTTTCAGGGGAGCCCATATTGGATCCCAAGTGGGAGGTTAGATGGGTTTCTATGAAACATCCCTTGAGATTTCATTCGGTCGAGTGTATTAACGGCAATATTGTGCGTGTCTAGAAACGAAGGACAGTGCGATGAGAAAAGAGCGACTGGGGCACAGAAACCATCTTTGCATAGTTGAGGACTTATAGTTGCAGTAACCTGAAATCTAGTTGTGATAACCAGGAAAACAAAACAAAATCATGTAAATCTGGGTGCAGCAACTAGATGAAATGGTCAAAGCCAAAATTAACTACATTGCCTGGTTATGAGAACCAGATTTTTCTCTGATTGTTTCCGTCATAAAATTTGTATCAAATTTCGATTAAGATTTTACAAAAACCGATGCAAATTCCATATTTTTCATCAGATGATGACGTATCGGATGAAACGTATTATGACAAACCCACAATAAGTTACCACCATCGATTTGGAACAGCACCGATTGGTAACGAACGTGATAGAATATCTCCCAATTATAATGCATACACCGTACATGAATGCAACTTGACTCGTTCCAATGTTGATGATGGAAGGTATTATTGCCGTTTCACAGGGGTAACATTCTCACGTTATACGTGATCTCAGTCGCACGGTAAATGGAATGTATTCAAGAAGATTAAACATTATCTGTTATCAGAAGGATGTTTTTAGTATTCATGAAATAATGAAGGAATACAAACAACGAGTGGAGACCTATCTCATAACGGATGAGAAAACATGTTACGCAAAATGGCACAAAGAACGTGTTCAACTTCAATTTTCATCTGCAAGAAAGACCATGGTTTTGACAAGAATTCGTTACAATTTATCCCGATAGAATCAATAATCTGTGCCACTGTCAGAAACTTCAACCCGCAGTACCACTTGCATGTTGCTTGATATGCATATGAATGGTTGCGAATTTTAATTAAAAGAACTATAGCATACCTAAGTGACAGCTACGCATCACGGTGCCACGAATACAACTCTCGCGTTTACGATTTTTTCACACGTGTGCTGTATTATGAATTAATCATGACTAATTTCTTATTTTCATAATCCGTATACCGAATGCTTTGTGAATTCAATTATATAACGAAGCGAAGTTCAGTTATGAAATTTGTCTAACATAAACGAATTCGCTTCAGAAACATCAAAAGATCATCATCGACATCATTATCATCATAAGCGAATCTGAATCTTCTTACAGAAAATAAATAGCATGAATCAAGTCTAACCAGACGGTGTACTCGATCAGCACAGTAAGATGTTCACACGTTTGAACAGGAATACGGCTCTCCTATTCATCTAGTTTACGCTGTTGTGTCGGGTATAGCGCATAACGGCTGTAGTCCGTGGACAATAACAGCAATTAAGAAAATATACATCTATTTGCGTAGTCTTTGTTAGATATTTATTGAATCACAAGATACTCCTACCCAGATAACATCAGAAGTCTTCTGAACGTTTTAGCAACATAACCTAAGTTCTGCGCGGCTTGATGTCCGGGGAGTAGGTTTTGATATGTTCAGAAAACCTCCATTTTTAGTGCACTCGAATACGCTCCCGGTACGTTCTCTTCATCTCACACGGAACGTCCTTGGTATGTTTTCCAAATGTACTTTCATGGAAACTAACCTTTACAAACATATGTGTAGTATCGCAGGACGTCATTGACACCTTTATTGAACACATCCCCCAAACGTCGCTTGGTGAAGATAAATCAAGAGACGCGGTAGCGTCTCGACGCCAAGTACATGAAAGCCCTGAAAGAAAAAAAAAATGAAAAAGCATAAGTCGTGCGCTACCGTGTATCTTTACACGAAAACCAAGATTTTCTATAGTCAAAAAATCTTTAACCCACAATAACTCATCACACATTGAATTTCGCGAAAAAATAATTACACTTCTATTATATAATTCGAATACACACTTTCGATTAAACACACTACGAAGTTGATTCGTTCACGCGATCCCGAGATACAAACGTTTCAAATTTTCATGCGATCAAAACATCAGGATTTTTCTTCATCATCATCGCCACTTTCGATTTATTTTAATCACGATAGCGACTATAGTTTTTCGTCATCGGAATTCGGGAGGGTTTCTTCCATTGGCATAGAGATATTCTGTCTCTTTCCTTCTTGGGACATCCAATATTCTGTCCTTTTTCCTTTCTTCCAATATCCAATAGCATTCACTTCAGTTGATGTATATTATAATCCAAACATCCAATAGCGTTGATTTCTTTTTTTTTATTTATTGTTCGTTTCTAACCTGAAAGGTTAGTTGCCATTGATTTCATAAGAAATCTTTTTGACATAGCTTACACCTTCTTTCTTTTTTCTTTGTAATACATTTTAAGTTTACAAAAAGTGAATAAAAAATGGTTAACAAGATTAGCACTAAATCACAATCTTTGATCACATCAAATTATTCTCCCTATCCTTTTTAAAAATACGTATAGGTTTCTTAAAGCTACAATGTTCTCCTTTTTCAACCATGTCCAAACACAAAATGGCTGCCTTATGCCTGCGTTATTTAAATTCTGACATAGTAATATTCTTTCTTCATCATATTTGCTGCCCTGCAGCATAATATGTTCTATCGTTTCACATTCATTCCCGCAGTCACATCTCTCACTATCTACCATGTCCTTCCTATATAGCGATTCTCTAACGTTAAAGTGATTCGCTCTCAATCTGTTAATCATACTAATTAACCCCCTCCCTTTATTTCTACCTTTAAACCACGGATGTTTCTTTTCCTTATTGTAGAATTTTTCAAAGTATTGTTTACCCTTAAATCTACCTTCTGCCCCTACTCTATCCTTGGTACTTATATACATTTCCTCTTTATATATTACTTTCAAGTCAAATATAGGAACTGTAATTTCAGTCTCACTAATATTGTTATTGCTATGCTCAGCTATCCAGTCTGCCTCTTCATTACCCGGAATTCCAATATGTGCAGGCACCCACACTAGTACTACTTTGACAATTTCCTTCCCATTTATCTATGTATTCAAAATATTTTTGTCTTACTTCCATCACATACATATTCTTATCTGCGCGCATCAGATTATCTGCAATTGCCTCCATTCCACTTTTGGAATCTGTAGATATCACAACATTTTGCCCAGTTCTCTCAGCAAGCTTCCCATCCAGAGCCCGCGAGATGGAGAGGACCTCCGCTGTGAAGACCGAGCATTTTCCATTTATGCCAAAGCCTATGCTTTTGTTTGCATTCATTTCTATAATTGCACAACCGACTGCCGAATTACCTTCTACCCTTGATCCATCCGTGTACATTACGCTTGTGCATTCTTCTTCTAATCTGTACTTGTTGAGAATCTCAGTAATCATTCCCTGGTCTGATAATTCCTTTTTTTTTCTCCTTATCCCTATTTCATACTCTACTTCTGCCTTTCTTGTAGTTACCCAATAATTATTATTATATACTCTATATCCCTGCATTTTTTCTATTATTTGTTCATCTTTTTTAATTCTACCCCAGGCTTCATTTATTATACTCGGATTACCTCTTGGCCATCTATGCCTATGTTTGTTTTCCGCTCCAACAAACATCTCGATTTTATCTTTCAAGCACTCTTCTCCATAGGCTATTGTTTTAACTAAAAAGTTATGTGCCAATACCCCTGCTCTATCCCCGATGTACATCACTCTAGACTCTGCTACCATCACATTGGTGGGTGTGCTTATCCTGTATCCCAACGCCACCCTCAATCCCGCATATTGCGCTTTTTCTAATTTCTCTCTACCCCCCGAATCCCTTGGAAAATATATAAATACCCCATAATCCATAACCGATCTAACCAGACTTTTGTACAACATTAAAGCTGTACTCGTGTCTATGCCCCATGACACTCTGCATGTATATTTCATAATACTATTAGCTTTTTCCACTTTCGCTTTTATGTGCCCCACCTGTGTTTTGAACTTCATTTGATTGTCTAACCATACACCAAGAAACTTAGCATTTTTTGCTACATTATTACCTCATCATCAGCGATGTTAGGCGTACCAGTTTCCTGGTACACATTCCAGTTTCCAAGGCCTCGTACCATGTACCAAGATAATCCCATCTTGGTACGCAAAAATAACAGTTTTCTGGCCTGCCAAAAGGAAAAAAAAATTCTTGAAATTAGGGAAATCTTATGAGAATTCCTCCGATTTTTGTACTGTAGAAGATTTTCTTGATATGATAAACAGAATAAAGAAAATATTTATCCACTCAGACTTATATTCAGATTATATTATATTATATTCGAGTATTGCTTCCTCATTTTTTCTTCGCATGTATTGAAATGAGAGATAGCAATATTCTGAACTAGATCTCATCAGAGAGTGCGCATGGACGTGTTTGACAAGCATGCTTGCATTGCGCCATCAAGCGGTTAAAAGTTGAAACCTATCGAAAACATGGACGCACCAATCACAACGTCAATTTTATCCGAGACCACAGCGCTGTTTTTGACTGATGTTAGTTCTCGGAAACTTCGCTTCAGGAATCACTCATTCATTTCGCATTTTGACAAAGTTCTGGGTTTCCCATATTTAAAGTTCCCCTTCGAAAAGAGAAGTGAAAAGTCCAGGTATGTAAATTACACAAATGTTAACGGCTATGGAGCTCTAAAAAACGGACAAAACTTTGCTACATACTTTTCCAACAACTAAGCGATAAATAAAAATTTTGAATATGCAATGATGGAGCATATTGCCAAGATCAGACTTTGAATATAAATTGGAAGTCCAAAGTAATATCACAACATAAAAGAAAACAATTTATGGAAATTATTGACATTTGTAGGTTATGGTGTTTATATTTCTTTGCATAATTTTCAGGAATTCTTTCCAGATTCAATCAAATATTCAAAGTCTAATCTTGGCAGAGTGTTTCATCACTGCATATTAAAAATTTTGATCTATTGCTTAGTTTTTGGAAACGTACGTAGCAAAGTTTTGCTCATTCTTCTCGAGCTCCATGGGCCTTAATGTGAATACGTTATTTTGATGTAAACACGAATTTTGGAGCTATCTATGGTGGCTGTCAGTATTGTTTAGTTTTATACGAAACTTTTTCCTCATGATAGGTGTCTATGTGCTCTTCAAGCGAAGAAGAGGAGGATATTCCTGGTCCTTCTACTCCAAAGAAAACATGTTTGAATAGGAAAGGTATTAATCGTAAAAAACAACATCACAGAGTACAAAAGTATCGGGTTGAATGGGAACGGGATCCGCAATGTTCACCGTGGCTCGGACCTGATCCCCAAGACGCTACGAAAGTCAAGTGCAATTGGTGTAATACTAGTCTCATTGCCGATATAAGTTTAATTAAGAATCATAAAACTACAAATAAGCACATAAAAAATACCAAAGCCCGTGAATCAACTTCTACAAATTTAATGAAACAATTTTTCAAACCTCGAACTGCAGATCCTCTCGAAAAATGTGTTCAAGATGCGGAAATCAAGATTTGTGGTTTCTTTGCCGCTCATAACATGCCATACAGTGTGGTTGATCATCTCCTTCCTTGTATCAAATCTGCGTTTCCAGACTCAAAAATTTTAGAAAAAGTATGTATGAAACGTCTCAAAACGACTAGAATTGTAACCAATGTCATAGGAGCTTCACATAAAGACACGCTTGCAAATCATCTGAAGGAGCAAAACTTTTCTATTCTAAGTGATGATTCTACAGATTTTTCTTCTACGAGAATTGCCTGCATCGTAGTACGATATTACGATAAAGAGATTGGACGTATCACCAGCAAATTTTGGGATGTTGCGGATATTTTCTCTGAAGAACACTCTGAAGCCACTAAGGAAGGAGCGACTGCTCATCATGTGTATGATCTACTTATTGGAACGTTCACGAAAAGAAATATTCCTTTGGAAAATATTATAGGGTTTGGTTGCGATGGTGCAAGCGTTAATGTTGGAGCGCATAATTCTATTGCGGGTCGTTTGAAAGAATCATGCCCCGGCATCATTATCATGAAGTGCATATGCCATTCACTCCATTTGGCAGCCAGCAATGCATGTGCAATGCATATACCTAAACATTGTGAAGATCTTCCTAGAAACGTGCACAACTATGTGCAGCACAGTGCGAAGCGTATCGCTAATCTTGCGATTTCCCAGAAATTTTTTGATGTCCCTGTTCATAAGATTCTACATCCTGCTGCGACCCGTTGGCTTTCATTACATTCGGTTGTAAATCGTCTATTAGAGCAGTGGGAACCGCTTCGTCTCTACTTCATTGAAAGAAGCATAGAAGATCGCACATTAGCCTCAGAATCTGTATGTACTTGGCTCAGGGATCCATTTATAAAACTATTTTACCTATTTCTTTCTTGGGTGTTGCCAAAGGTTATGGCAATGAATATTTTGTTTCAATCAGATGCTGTTATAATCACCTCGCTTGCTGAAAAAATGGAACTCGCATTCAAAGAACTTTTAACGACATATATGGCCCAAGAGTACGTCGCCAGAACTCCACTCAATCTCATCAATCCTGGAAATAAGGACAAATTCATTCCACTTCGAAATATATACTTGGGTGTACAGGTAATGGAAGAATTGAAAAATCCAAACATATTGGCTAGACCAGACTTGATCGACGATTTCTACCTTAGGCGTCGCAATTTTATTATTGAACTGTGCATAGGTATCCAGAAGAGATTTGATTTCGGTAACGCGCTTTTTGCAATGCTGCCATTATTACAACCGTCTAAAGCCCTATCTATACGAGAACGCAATAGATACCCGTCTCTCCTGCAACTTTGTGATCATGTTCCTAGGGCTAAGCCTAAAAATCTGGAATCTCTTCAGAGATTAGATGATGAATGGCGTCGCCTTCCACTTGATAACATTCCTGAGAACCTTTTGAAGGAGAAAGAAATTGACGTTTTTTGGCATGGAGTTTCCAAACTCGAAGATAGTGGGAACTGTCAAAAATATGTTGAACTACCTCGTTTTGCATTAGCTGTATTATGTATTCCCCACGCTAATGCAGAATGTGAAAGGGTTTTCAGCAAATACAATTCAGTAAAAACGAAAACTAGAAACAGATTAGTGACGAAGAATATTGAAGGGGCCATGTTGGCATCACAGTGTGTAAAATCCAATAAAGATTGTTGTGCTGGATTCCAGCCGGTGAAAGATATGCGTCAACGTATGACAGATTCCATTTTGTATGGAAACAATGAAAAACCAGTGGAAAACCTGGAAGGACATGTCGACGGTCTTGATTTCATGTTTGAAGAAGTGTGATTTATTATATGTTATACGATGATGAAGTTTTTTTTTTATATGCAATATCCTTGTTCACCTTGTTGTATGAAATATATTTTATTCATCATAACAAATGTTTTATTTCTACTAATGAATTCACATTCAGCATAAGTATTACCGAACTCCAAAATGTTATTATTGGTAATTAATGGTAATTTCCATTCAACAAATTCCGCAATTCATTCCATCGCACCCTTTAGAATATTTGAATATTGAAAAAAATCTGTAATATATGAATCTTTTACTATTTGCTGAAAATTCACCGAACAATTATTACCAATTATTACAATTATTATTATTACAAATATTACTGATACAAAAAAAAGAAGTATACTACGCCCATCAGTAATTGACGATCATTTCACATTCGCATGTGCCCTTACAGAATTAACATTCCTTGCTTCAAAAATCTTATTGAAACCGATTCATAAAATTCAATCGGAATATATCCTGATGTTACAAAGGAAATTTCTTATTAATCCAATTCTTATCCCTATAAAAAGAAAATCATTCAAACCAAATGCAAATCTCTGATGGGAAATGATTCAAACTTATTTAGAATCATTTAATCCTCGAACAGCTAATTCGGAATCTGCGTATTTCTTATTGAAGGAATTTTATTTTAACGAAACCCAGTCATTTTGATAATTTCTTTTTCAAAGGGGATATAGGGGATAGCATACAATAATACCAAATGTTCATAACGTCAAATTTTTGTCATTGGTTAAGAACTAGTGCTCTCTAGTAACTTCACTATAAGGTACTAGTTTATGAGCAATGAGAAAAAATCGATGTTAAGAGCATTCGGTATTGTGGTATACTAACCAATTTATGTACTTTTAGTAATTTAACGTAAACCATACCAGGTTTACGTTGAGAATACCATTTTTCTGAAAGTTTGATAAAAGTTGAATCGTACCAGGTTTTCGTTGAAAATACCAGCTTTTTGAAAGCGTGGTACAAAGTTTTTGAACACGCCACCTACCATCACTGCTCATCATCTATCTTGATGCCTAAGTCTTGATCTACCATCCCCTTATTATTGAACTCGATTATTGTTGTCTTTTTTGGTGCCAAATGTAATCCTAATTCAAATAGATTCCTCTTAATTGTTTGAATCGCCCCTTCTATCAGTTCTTTATTTTTTTGCCTATCGTATCCTGTACAATATATCGCTATATCATCGGCGAATATTACCCTATCTATTTGATCATCGACGTCCTTCATTATGTTATTTGTATGAATAGCATAAAGCACTGGACTCAGTACCGCCCCCTGTGGAAGGCCTTTGTACACCGTTCTTTCTATGATACGACTTTCATCAACTATAAATTGCACCCTCCTGCTATACATCCATCCTTCTATCCACTTGATCATCTTCCTTGGGCATCCCTCTCGATTCAATTTTCTAACTAAAGTACCGTAATCCACGTTATCATATGCTGAGGACACATCCAAGGAACCCCCAATTGTGGATTCTCCCTCGCATAGACCTCTCTGCACATCCACGCAAATTTGGACTAAATTCTCCGCACATGACTTTCCTCTTCGGAAACCATTCTGAGATTTGTCAGTTTTTTTGTTGGCTTCAGCCCACCAAACTAATCTTTCATTTACCATTCGTTCAAATATTTTACCGAACGCAGACGATAAAGAAATGGGTCTTACCTTCTGCTTGCCTGGCTTGTCTATGGATACTACCTGATATCTCTTCCAACTATCTGGCATACTTCCTTCTTCAAACATTTTATTAAATATAGTTAGTATTTCTTTTTTATATCTCGGCGATAAATTAATTATCATCTTATATTCTATGCCATCAAGTCCCGGGGCAGATCCTATTTTTACACAGTTAATTGCTCTGAATAGTTCCTCTTCTGTAAAAACCTCCTGCAATTTATCCTCCTTTTCCTCATGTCCTTGTTCAATTTGAATCTTTTCTATTCCCACCTATGGTGGGCTGAGTTTGCTAATTTCTTTTTATATTTCTCCTTGCCTGTTAGTTCCCTGCCAGTTATTCCATTCAACCCTATTTCTGGTGTTTTTGAGTACCCTCATCTTATTCCACACATAGCTCAAACTCGTGTATCTGTTTATACTCTCCGTGAACTTAATGAAATTATCTTTTTTTTTACGTTTTATTACCCTGGTAAAAAAAACGATTCATTCCGACCAAATACTATTGATCAATCGACTAATCGGAATGAATCAGAACATTGTGCAGTCGAAATGCTGATTGAATCCAATCGGATCACTGCCATGGGCTGTCTTATTCATGAATAGGAAGAGAAGCGAGTATGACTGATGGATTGAATGGGCTCCGATGTGCATGAGAATGATAAGCTTCGATTACACTGAATCGCAATCGATTCAGGCATTTGAGAATCTTATCCAATGAGATTGTATCAGCATTTTGACAGTTGGGTATCATGTACTGAATCCGGGTGATAACGAATGAACTTAATGAGAATGAATCCGCGTTGGCACATGGGTTTGGGTTTCATGGTCGGTGATATTAATATCATCTCAATAGAATCCGTTAGGTATCCTGCCGATTCATTGAGGAGTTCCAATCAGCAAGTGGCCGGTTCATTCAGACCAAATTGAATTGGAATCGATGAGCGGATTCACAGGGCAACGCAGGGCCTCTCAATCGGATCCTACAGGTTTTTTCATGATTCGGATCGGGATTAACAAACAAGATCCCACAAACTTTTTGCTGCGATTTGAATGGGTTCAATGAGGCATTCAATGATTCAATGAATGAGACTGTATCTGCATTTGAATGGTAAAATCCCTGGTTGAACAATCCGATTGAATCCGATAAAAAAACATTTCATCGGAATGGATTGAGTTTTTGCATCAGAAATTTCCCATTGATACCAATGAAATAATTTTTAACTGGATTTAATCGGCATTTTCCCTGGTGGAAAAATTCGATTAAATCCGATAAAAAAAACTTATCGGAATGAATTGATTCCTGCATCGGGATTTTCTTATTGGAATTTTATTGATTGTTAACCCAACCAACGAACGGTTTATATGCATAATATACGCGCATTTTATATCAATTAAACAAATACATACAGGGTGGGGCATTCAAAGTGTCGCGGGCGTTTTTCCCAAAGATAAAATGAGATACGAGAAAATTTTTCGGACAAAAATTGTAGGGTATCGAGGGGGACATCCGATGGTGGCCTTGGCTTTGACCTCAAATCTCATCTTCAAGGGCATTCTGAGGTCAACTCTTGTTTTTTGAATAGCATCTCATATTTTTTACTGCAGATTTGGATTCTAGGTCAAAAACCAAGAAACTTTTGTCTGAACCATTTTCCTGAAATCCGCAAAGATGGCGCTCTAATCGATATTGTTCCATATTGAATCTGACATTAGAATAACTCGAAAACGAAGGGTCTTGGAGGAGAATGTTTCGGACAAAAGTTGTCTGATTCCAAGGGGGACCCCTTGAACTGAAACGGAGGTGATGGGGTATAACAGACAAAACACAACACATTTCAATCGTCTACATCACTTGGATAATTTTAATGCAGTAGATGCTCAAAATGATGGCCTTCGACTTCAATACACATTTCAAAACGTTTTACAAGAGATTGCTGAACTCGTGCTAAAATATCTTCATTGATGCCCCGCGCATGCATTGATGATTCGTTGACGCATATTCTCAGGTGTAGTCGGTGCTTGTTGATAAACTGTATCTTTTATGTATGCCCATAAAAAAAAATCTGGAGAAGTAAGATCCGGAGAACGGACAGGCCAATGAACTGGTCCACGACGTTCTATCCATCGTCCAGAATAATCTCTGTCCAATATTTCTCGAGCTGTGACTGCATAATGGGATGGACAACCATCGTGTTGATACCACATATTCAATCGTTCCTGAATAGGTATGTCTTCAAGTAATGTTGGAAGTACTTGATCTAAGAAATGTCTGTACTTCTCTCCATTTAGCGTATCTGCAATGAAGTACGGTCCAATTACTCGAGATCGAAAAATACCACACCAAACATTCACAGCCCATTGTCTTTGATGCTCTACTTGACGTAACCATCTTGGATTTTCTGTCGCCCAGTAATGCATATTATGTCGATTTACTTGACCATGATTGGTGAGTGTCGACTCATCAGAAAATAATATGTTGATGAAGTTGTTATTGTGCATTTGCGCTAGACCCCATCGACAAAACTGTACACGATTTTCGAAATCATCACCGTGGAGGTCTTGATGCAAACAAATGTGATACGGATGGAATTTGTGACGTTTCAGTATTCGAAGAACACTTCTTCGAGAAATTCCCGAATGGAGTCAATTTCACGAGAGCTCACGTGTGGATTATTGGCTACTGCAGCTAGTACATTAACTTCCGCATTTTCTCCGCTAACAGTTCTCATTCGATGTCGTTTTTCCCTTGTAACACTTCCCGTTTCTGAGAATAATTTTGTAATGCGTTGAAAATACCTAATGGATGGCGTTGTTCTTTCAGGGAATCGTTCTGCATACAAGTCATATGCTTGTCTGGGGTTCTTATGCACTTCACCGTAAATGTAGATCATATCGATCTTTTCAGAAACCGTGTATCGGATATCCATGATTTTCAATTTGTCATAAACCAAGTAATAATAAAATGTAACTGACAAACTGACTTTCAAAATCGTGAATTTTCACTGAACCCCGTCGTTTGTTTACATCGCGTGAGCTCTGAATGGTGGTAATGTAGACGATTGAAATGTGTTGTGTATTGACAACTTTTGTACGAAACATTCTTCTGCAAGACCCTTCGTTTTCGAGTTATTCGAATGTCAGATTCAAAATGGAACAATATCGATTAGAGCGCCATTTTTGCGGATTTCAGGAAAATGGTTCAGACAAAAGTTTCTTGGTTTTTGACCTAGAATCCAAATCTGCAGTAAAAAATATGAGATGCTATCTAAAAAACAAGAGTTGATCTCAGAATGCCCTTGAAGATGAGATTTGAGGTCAAAGCCAAGGCCACCATCGGATGTCCCCTTCGGTACCCTACAACTTTTGTCCGAAAAATTTTCTCGTATCTCACTTTATTTTTGGAAAAAACGCCCGCGACACTTTGAATGCCCCACCCTGTATATCATTTATTCAATCATTACGTATGACAAATTATTGCTGAAATAAATTCAAACGATCATTTATGTGTTATCAATATGGTGATCATCCATCCACCTTGTACCGCAGTTGTCGTTGCTTAACCTAGAAGATCGATCTGGAACACCCGCTCACTCGATGCCGTGGTTCGCTTCCTATCAATGTGAGCCAAATGACTGTCTTATGTCAGGGATGGGTGTCCTATAGTAATAAGATTCAATCGGTATTTGTCCATTGGACATATGAGGGATTGTATCGGTCTTAATGAGAGCATGGGAGATCATTAATAATGAAAATCCCAATGAAGACCAAGAAAATATTTTCCAATAGGATTCAATCGGTATTTCATGATGGATGAAAAATTCCGATTGATATCAATACAATATTTTCCAATGGGATCCAATAGGTATTTTATCAGTAATAAGAATTCCGATTGATATCAATTAAATATTGTGTAATTGGATTCACTTGGTATTTTATGATGGATGAAAAATTCCGATTGATATCAATACAATATTTTTCAATTGGATTGAATCGGTATGTTATTGATAATGAAGATTCTAATTGATACCAGTCAAATATTTTTCAATGGCATCCAATAGGTATTTTATCAATAATCAGGATTACTATTGATACCAAAAAAATATTTTTCATTTGATTGAATCGAGATTTTATTGATTATTGAAATTTTAATTGATATCGATGAAATATTTTTCAATGGAATTCAATGGGTATTTCATTAATCACAAAAATTCCAAATGATACCGAGGAAATATTTTCTCATTGGATTCAATGGGTATTTTATGGTTGATCAGAATTCCGGTTGATACCAATAAAATATCTTTTAATTGTGTTGAATCGGTATTTTATTAATCATGAAAATTTTATTTGATACCAGTCAAATATTTTTCAATGGGATCCAATTGGTATTTTATCAATAGTAAAAATTCCGGTTGATACAAATACAATATTTTCCAATTTGATTCATTCGGAGTTTTATCAATCATGAAAATTCTAATTGATACCAGTAAAACGTTTTTCAATGGGATCCAATTAGTATTTTATCAATAATAAAAATTCCAATTGTGGACAATAAAATGTTTCTTATTTGATTGAATAGGTATTTTATTGATCATTCAAATTCTAATTGATATCAGTGGAATATTTCTCAATAGAATTCAATGGGTATTTCATTAATCATAAAAATTCCAATTGTTACCATTTTCTCATTAGATTCAATGGGTATTTTATGGTTGATGAAAAATTCCGATGGATGCCAATCAAATATTTTTCAATTGGATTGAATCGGTATTTCATTAATCATGAAGATTCTAATTGATACCAGTCAAATATTTTTCCCTCCCCGTGGGATGATTGCGGCTCTTCCAGGGGGATATTCTTGATACCTGTCCTTGATATCCTTTTTATCCATCCTTGGTAGTATCTGCTTCCTTTACGTGGTGGGGAGGATGAGTATCTCAGATTTGGGTCTCTTTTTCGGGTGGAATAAGCTACTCGAGAGGGAGAATACGAACTGAGAGAAACTAAATCATCCCAACGCCAGGAACATCGGCAGAAACGCAGGGAAAGCAAGGGGAAACTACCTTCCTTGACATCTTTCCATATTCCCGAGGAAATGAAATCTTTTCTCCAAACCTGGAATTTTGAATTTGGATTTATTGGAAAAAAAAGCAACAACAACATGATGGCGTCCTCTCGGGTAAAATATTCCGGAGGTAAAATAGCCTCCCGTTCGGATCTCCGGGTGGGGGCTGCTCGAGAGAACCTCATCAAACAAGATAGAAACCCAAAGAAGATAGGGAAGAAAGAGAACATTCTTCGAGTCAGAGCGTGGAATGTTAGATCACTGAGACAAACAGGAAAATTAGAAAATTTGAAACTGGAGATGAAGAGGTTGGGTATCGATGTAATGGGAATTAGTGAAATGAGATGGCCACAAGAAGGGGATTCTCGGAGTGGGGATTATAGAATCATTCACACAGGATCAAAGAATGGTCAAGTAGGTGTGGGAATTATAATGCATGAGAGGGTAGGGAATAGAATAGAAAATTATTTGCAACATAGCGAACGCGTAATGATGGTCAGAGTTGGAACAAAACCGGTAGGCACTGTTATAGTCCAAGTATACATTCCCACATCTGCATACTCAGAGGAGGATATCGAAAAAACGTACGATGAAATAGAAGAAGTGATAGAATATGTGAAGGGAGAAGAAAATTTAATGATCATAGGCGACTGGAATGCGGTAGTAGGGCAAGGAGAAGAGGCCAACACAATAGGAGATTTTGCGTTAGGAAAAAGAAATGAAAGAGGACAACGTTTAATCGAATTCTGCGAGAGTCATAAAATGGTTATTACCAACACATTATTCAAAAATCATCCAAGAAGAATCTATACTTGGAAAATGCCAGGAGATACAGCAAGATATTAAATTGATTACATATTAGTAAAACAAAGATTTAGAAACCAAGTGAAAAGCTGTAAAACTTATCCAGGCGCGGATATAGATAGTGATCACAATATGTTGCTGATGAAATGTTCTCTGAAATTCGAAGCTCTGAAAAAAAAGGGAAATGCAAAAAAGATGGAATTTGAAGAATCTCGAACAAGGGAAAACGCAGGAGGCATTCAAAGCGATGTTGGACGAAAAATTGGAGGATCGACAAGAGAAAGACTTGGAAATAGAGAGTAGATGGACAAATATGAAGAGGAACATAGAGCAATGTGCAGATGAAATCTTGAAGAACGATGGGATAGAGCCTAAGAAACCATGGATAACAGAAGAAATTCTCGATTTAATTAATGAAAGGAGGAAATACAAGAATAAGAATAGTGAACAAGATCAGCAGACATACAAGGCACTGAGGAATAAAATAATCAGAGAATCAAGGAAAGCAAAAGAACAATGGTTGGAGGGGAAATGTCAAGATATAGAGTTGAGATTACATTTAGGAAAAATTGATGAGGCATATAGGATTGTTAAGAGATTTTTTGGACAAATGAAATCTAGAAGCAGTAAGATTAAAAATTCTCTGGGAAGACAATTGATAAGAACGGAGGAAAAAATAGAACAATGGATTAATCATTTAGAAGAGCTGTATAAAGGAGGCGATAAAATGGGATTCTTAGAGAGGGAGTAAGATGTCGATGAAGAAGAATTGGGAGATTCAATTTTGAGATCAGAATTCGACAGGGCTTTGAAAGAATTGAAAAATAATAAAGCGCCAGGAACAGATGGCATAAGTGTGGACCTTATCAAAGCCTCCAGTCAGGGAACTCGTGACGCACTGTTTGAATTGGTCAGAGATATGTACGAAATAGGCGAAGTACCGAAAGATTTCCAGAAGAATAAAATTGTCACCATTCCAAAAAACAAGGAGCAGACAAATCGGAGAACCACAGAACGATTAGTTTAACTTCACATGCTTCGAAAATACTGACAAAAATCATATACAGGAGAATAGAGAATAAAATAGAGAGTAGATTAGCAGAAGATCAGTTCGGTTTTAGGAAAAATAGGGGAACGCGAGAAGCAATATTAGCACTGAGAACAGTAGTAGAGAAAAGTCTGGAGTTAAAAAAGTCTGTGTATATAGGTTTTGTAGATATACAAAAAGCATTCGATAATGTTGATTGGGAGAAGATGTTTACGATTTTGAAAAAGGTAGGAATTAATTTCAGGCATAGGAGAATGATATATGAATTATATAAGAATCAAACCGCAATAATAGAAATAGAGGGTCAAAAAGGAGAAGCACAAATGAGAAGAGGGGTGAGACAAGGATGCTCACTATCGCCATTGATTTTCAATTTGTATATAGAAGAAGCGATGAACGAAGTGAAGGAACAAGTGCGATTGAAATTACAGATTCAAGGTGAAAATGTGAGCATGTCGAGATTTGCGGATGACATAGCTATATTACCTACGAGTGGCGCTGAGTTAGAAAATACCCTCAACACTATGCAAAAAATATTACTAGACAAATATTGTATGAATATAAATAAGGACAAAACAATATTCATGATTTGTACAACAGCGAACACATCAAGAAGAACGAAAATCAAAATAGATGCAGAGACAATTCAGCAAGTCAAAGAATTTAAATATCTAGGGAGCATAATTACAGAAAACGGTGGAGGCGAAAGAGATATAAGAGCAAGAATAGCACAAGGGGAACAGGCTTTCCACCAAAAGAAACAGTTACTATGTTCGAAGAATATTAGCTTAGCAGTAAGGAAGAAATTCTTGAAGAGTTACGTTTGGAGCACAGCATTATATGGTTGCGAAACTTGGACAATTGGAAAAACGGACCAACGAAGACTTGAAGCTTTTGAAATGTGGTGTTATAGAAAGATGCTTAGAATGAAGTGGATAGAGAAAGTAAGAAATGAAGAAGTACTTGAGAAGGTAAATGAAAAAAGAAGTCTCTTGAGACAGGTCGTGAAAAGAAGAAGTAATCTGATAGGACACACATTGAGGCATGATAGCTTATTGAAAACAATATTGGAAGGAAAAATGAATGGTAAAAAACGGAGAGGTAGACCTAGATTGAGTTATACGAAGCAAATTATACAAGATAAGGGTTGCCGTAGATATGCAGAAATTAAGCGGTTAGCGGATAATAGACAGGGTTGGAGGATTTCATCAAACCAGTCATAAGACTGATTACTTCATGATGATGAAATATTTTCCAATGGCATCCAATAGGTATTTTATCAATCATGAAAATTCCAGTTCGTACGGACACAATATTTTTCAATTTGATTTGATCGGCATTTTATTGATCATTACAATTATAATTGGTACCAGCAACATATTTTCCAATGGGATCCAATGGATATTCCATCATTGATAAAAATTCTGATTGATACCAATGAAATATTTTTTAATTGGATTCTCTTGGTATTCTTTGATTATAGTTTCCTATTCCAGCAACTTTCCCATTAGTTCCAATACACCGAGGTCACCAGGGATTCCGATAAAAACCAATGATCCGATGCAATGAAAGAAATTCCAAAACTGAATCGGTTATTGCCGGTACATACCTATAGGACTTCAGAATCTGTAAACTTGCCTATTATTTCCAATAAATTTCAATGTTGGAATAATCCAAGTAAAACCCATTGATCAATAAAATCGATACATCCTTAAATGCAGTCAGAAATCTCCCGTAAGAAACCCATTCATCATTCAATTCCACAAATGTTCCCATTAGTTCCAATAGATTGAAATTGTGGAAACTTCCGATAAAAACCGTTTGCCTGATGGAATGGAGAAAATTTCAATCATCCAATCAGATATCTCTTATACAGACCAATAGATTATGTGAAGTCTGATATAGGATAGGAGTTTGAAAACGAATTCGTTTCAAGAAATCTGGAAGTGCATCACGACATCCCCACTCATCCACTTGAATTCTCGCTCATTGGGCGGTACTATATCCCTACTCCTTACTACCGAGCGCCAATGACAAGGAACCAAACTTATATGCCAGGGGTTCTCAGGCGATGACTAATCGGGAGGAGGTTAAGCGCGCATGATGGGGTTATGTTGACGACATTTCAACAGAGGCACGACCGAGGAGAATTATGAGAAATAGTTGTATATATCATCCAGAGGTTATTCACAAGAACTTTGGATCGATAAATACAAGTTGATGTTATTGGAGTTTGAATCGTTTATTGAATCAAAACGAAAATTCGAGGTCACAAAATTTGATGAACTTCCTGATTCGAACAGTGCCCCCACGAAAATCAGGATGCAAAGAATGATTAGGTTATGATACTCCCGTGGCAGAGACGTTGTATATGGATTGGTTGGGAAAGTGCTTGGCGCAGGAATTCAATGATTCAGTAGGCGTTCGCTTATATTTCAACTTTCAACATCACGCGGGGACAGGGAAATCTTATCCCATTGATAAGTCAGCAGCGTTAGGCCCCGTTTCCGTATCGAGCAGATCATGCAGTGGATAGAACTACGGGTGGATTGAGGGAATCGTACCAGCGACGTAAATGGATGGACCCAAAATTTTTCCGTATATTTCGATTCTCCACATCCCCGCGTAAGAGGGAAATCGGATCCTGTTGATCCCTGATCCTCGTTCAACTGCGTTCAAGCCGGCCCGACACCATGCGAAATATAGACGAACTTTGACTGACTTTGAAGAGTTGTACCGGCCACGTGAGGGGATACGACCGGAATTTTCCTCGGTGCTTTGACTCTCCACATCACCCAGTGACAGGAAAATCATGTCCCGTGTATCCCTGACCCTCGCTCGACTTCGTTCATGTCACCCAAGAATCATGCACACGATAGACGAGATTTGACTGAATTGAAAAAATCGTACTGGCCACGTTAGTGGATACACCCAGAATTTTCTTGTATAATTTGACTCTCCAGATACCCCAGGGTCAGGAAAATCGGATCCAGTGAGTCCCTGACCCTCGCTCAACTTCGTTTATGCCCCCGAACTTCATGCACAAGATAGACGAATTTTGACTGACCCAAATTTTTCTTGTATACTCCGACTCTCCACTCCCTCAGGTGACAGGGAAATCGTATCCAGTGAGTCCCTGACCCTCGCCCAACTCCGTTCATGCCACTCGAACACCATAGACAAGATAGACGAGTTTTGACTGACTTTGGAAATCCGTGTCGGTCACGTGTGTGGATACACCCAGAATTTTCTTGTGTAATTTGGATCTCCACATCCCCCAGTGACAGGGAAATCATATCCAGTGAGCCTCTGACCCTCGCTCAACTTCGTTCATGCCACTCGAACATCATACACAAGATAGACGAATTTTGACTGACTTTGAAAATTCGTACTGGCCACGTTGGTGAATACACCCAAAATTTTTTCATAAAATTTGACTCTCCACATCCCCCAGTGGAAGGAAAATCGTATTCAGTGAGTCCCTGACCCTCGCTCAACTTCGTTCATGCCACTCGAACACCATAGACAAGATAGACGAGATTTGACTGAATTGAAAAAATCGTACTGGCCACGTTAGTGGATACACCCAAAATTTTCTTGTATAATTTGACTCTCCAGATACCCCAGGGACAGGAAAATTGGATCCAGTGAGTCCCTGACCCTCGCTCAACTTCGTTCATGCCACTCGAACATCATACACAAGATAGACGAATTTTGACTGAGTTTGAAAATTCGTACTGGCCACGTTAGTGGATACACTCAAAATTTTTCTATAAAATTCGACTCCCCACATCCCCCAGTGACAGGAAAATCGTATCCAGTGAGTCCCTGACCACAATAATACCATAAATTTTGGGTGTATCCACTAACGTGGCCAGTACGAATTTTCAAAGTCAGTCAAATCTCGTCTATCTCTTGTATGATGTTCGAGTGGCATGAACGAAGTGGAGCGAGGGTCAGGGACTCACTGGATACGATTTTCCTGTCACTGGGGGATGTGGAGAGTCGATTTATACAAGAAAATTTTGGGTGTATCCACTAACGTGGCCAGTACGAATTTTCAAAGTCGGTCAAAATTCGTCTATCTTGTGTATGATGTTCGAGTGGCATGACGGAAGTTGAGCGAGGGTCAGGGACTTACTGGATACGATTTTTCTGTCACCTGAGGGCCTAGAGAGTCGGAGTATACAAGAAAAATTTGGGTTTATCCAGTAACGTGGCCAGTACGATTTTTTCAATTCAGTCAAATCTCGTCTATCTTGTGCATGATTCTTGGGTGGCATGAACGAAGTCGAGCGAGGGTCAGGGATACACGGGACATGATTTTCCTGTCACTGGGTGATGTGGAGAGTCAAAGCACCGAGGAAAATTCCGGTCGTATCCCCTCACGTGGCCGGTACAACTCTTCAAAGTCAGTCAAAGTTCATCTATATTTCACATGGTTCGGGCCGGCTTGAACGCAGTTGAACGAGGATCAGGGATCAACAGGATCCGGTTTTCTTCTTACGGGGGGATGTGGAAAATCGAAATATACGGAAAAATTTTGGGTTCATCCATTTACGTCGCTGGTACGATTCTCTCAATCCACCCGTAGTTCTATCCACTGCATGATCTGTTCGATACGGAAACGGGGCCTAACGCTGCTGGCTCATCAATGGGATAAGATTTTCCTGTCCCCGCGTGATGTTGAAAGTTGAAATATGAGCGAACGCCTACTGAATCATTGAATTCCTGCGCGAAGCACTTTCCCAACCAATTCATATACAACGTCTCTGCCACGGGAGTATCATAACCTGATCATTCTTCGCATCCTGATATTCGTTGGGGCACTGTTCGAGTCAGGAAGTTCATCAAATTTTGTGACTTCGATTTTTCGTTTTGACTCCATAAACGATTCAAACTCCAACAACATATACCATATCTCTCCAACGGGGGTATCATAACCTAATCATTCTGTGCATTCTGATATTCGTGAGGGAATTGTTCGAATCAGGAGGTCCATCAAATTTTGTGACCTCGAATTTTCGTTTTGATTCAATAAACGATTCAAACTCCAATAACATCAACTTGTATTTATCGATCCAAAGTTCTTGTGAATAACCTCTGGATGATATATACAACTATTTCTCATAATTCTCCTCGGTCGTGCCTCTGTTGAAATGTCGTCAACATAACCCCATCATGCGCGCGCATAACCTCCTCCCGATTAGTCATCGCCTGAGAACCCCTGGCATATAAGTTTGGTTCCTTGTCATTGGCGCTCGGTAGTAAGGAGTAGGGATATAGTACCGCCCAATGAGCGAGAATTCAAGTGGATGAGTGGGGATGTCGTGATGCACTTCCAGATTTCTTGAAACGAATTCGTTTACTGAAACGATTCAAACTTCTATCCTATAAGTCTGATTAATTCCCATAAAATGCAGATTTTTTAATTGGCGAATCCCCGATTGAAACTCATAGAAAAGAGATTCCGATAAACTCTTATTGATTTTGAATCGGGGATTGAACTGTTCCGATTGATCCTATGCAGTCCGATTAATTCTGAATCGGTTTCTATTGGATCTTATCGGATTTTTTAACCAGGGCTAATGCGGTGGAATAAAGTCTCAAATTGAATTTGACCTGGTGGGAGAAATTCGGAGTGGACCACACCCCGGCAATCAAAGAAAACAGTCAACAAAACCTTGATTTTAGATCGACTCTGTCGCGGTTTTTTAGGTTTTGACTCGTCTGAAAAGCGCCATTCCGATGATTTTTGGTTAGTTCCGATATCATATTCATAGACCCATGTTTCGTCACCGGTAATGATGCCTCCGATAACATTTTGGCCCAAAGAGAGCATTTGTTTAGCAACATCAATGCCATGCTGTTTCTGCAACAAATTCAACACTCTCGGCACAAGCCGTGCTTCAACTCGTCTCATGGCCAAAATATTGTGTATAACGTTCTGCACCGATCCGAACGAGACACCAAGATCGAATGCCATCTCCCTAATACTCACACGACGATTTGCGAGGACGATTTCTTCAATTTTATCAATATTTCCGTCAGTGATACTGGTGGATGGACGACTGGAACGAGGCAAATCATCAACCACAATACGACCTGCTTTAAACTCTTTGTACCACTCGTACGCTTGTGTTTTTGACATCATCGCAAATGATCATTCAAAATCAAGCAATGGTTACTCCATTTTCCTCATGTTTTCTTGTTCTTTCTTAATTAACAAATACAGAACAACAAGAGCGCATCAGAAAGATCAATCGATCATTGCTTGATTTTAAAGCAATTACATTTATTTGATAATTGGACACGACTTCAATTGAGAATTGAATTTAATTTCTAATTGAAGAAACTTTCAAATAAGAATTGAATTCTAATTGTTAATTGGGTGCTTCTTCAATTAACTAATTTTCAACCCTGGTTTACAGTATATTGATACATGATTTTGGTCATTGAATATCGAATCAAATATCCCTGAACATCTATTTGGAGATGTAAAATGGAAAAATAAATATACAAGGTATTTCACTAAACACTCTGACCCTGCTGAATGTAAATTCCTGATATAACAGAATGTGCAAAATTCACAAATTCAAAATTCTCCATGTTTCCCGCGTTTTTTTTCAGCACTAACATTTGGCAACATCGAAAAAAATCTAGCACTGTCACCAATTCTAATTTAGCTCTGAACAGCACCGACTGCTGCGTCATCTAGCTCTGCGAGTCTATAACCTTCTGGCAACACTGAATAGTGTACCTCGTATATTAGCGTCTCAGTGCGATTTGCATTTCATACCGTGATGCGGCTCAAAGAATACGATAGAATGTCATCGGTCATACCACTATCGAATCCGATTGAGTAGTAGATCCTACACTGATAAAGGTCCACTCGGTTCCAGATGTTTCAAATTGACTGAACGCTCATTGAATCCGACTGGGTAAATGAGGCGATTCCTGTGTACAACTCACTTGCAGAAGTGCACCTTGTATATCAGCGGCTGAGCGTGATTTCCATTCCGTATCGTAATGTAAATCATTAAATACTATAGAACGCTATTGATCATGTTCTTATCAAATCCGATTGAGTAGTAGCGCCTATTTCTGATAAAATTCCAGTCGTCTACAGATTTTTTGAATCGGCTACATCCCTATTGAATCCGATGCGGTCAATTGTGCAGTGCATTGAATATTATAGCATTCAATCGTTCATTATCATATCGAAACCAATTGAGAAACAGAGCCCATTCCTGATGGAATCTCACTCGCTCAGAGAAATTTAGAATTAGCAAAACTCCCATTGACCCCGACTGGGTGAATACTTTCAACCTCAGTTGAATCTACCTTGAAAACATGAAAAATTGCATATCAGTATTACAGTGAGTTTTTGAGTCTCAATCGTATCATGAATCACTGAATACTGTAGAATCGAATCAGCTATTCTCCTAATGAATCTGATTCCGAATGTACAGCCCTTTGACAATATTTTTAACTGGGAAAACTTTCAACGAATCAAATTCGCTCACAACGTTCAAATTCCCTATTCATTGCGATTCCTCAACTCCGTACATTTACCGATTGATTCTCAAGTATTTATATTGGTTGATTCGTTGGCATGCTCAATAAATCCAATTGTATTCAATCGGGATATTCTTCTTTCTCCTATTCAATCTCATTGTCTACTGCGTTTCAACATTACTGGGCAAATGCCGATTCATCCCCATTCGTCTATCCGTTGATTTCCGTATTAATTCCCAATCAATATAATCTCCGATTTTTCTATTTCCAATCCACCATTTGATTCTGATTGGATTGCAATCAGTGGAACGATCATTGAATCCTATCAAATATCATGCGAAAATCGAAATGTTTAAATGACTATTGAATCCAGAAACTTGAATATGTTCAAACCGCATTCGATCTGATTACGTTTTTTCCCCCCATTTTCCTGTGAAGAAGTGTCCCTTGTTTCACCTGTATGTCCCTGATTCAGTACCATTCATCAAAGCATGTCTATTGGTTCTGATTAAATCTGACCAATTCTGATTGAGGCTCAATCGTCAAATATTGATGCTCCAAAGTACGTCCTATTTATTTAATCACATTTGGTCAGAATCAATCGTTTATTTTAAGCAGGGTACCTTAATTGCCCGCGCTCTAGCCTCCTTATATTTAACATAACTAACAACGTCCTTATTCCTAATGTAATCCTTCAACTTGACTTTTCTATCCTCTATTACCTCCCGGCACTCCTCATCCCACCATTCTACTGGATTTCCTTTGTATCTACCTATCCTCCTAATGTCCCGTTTCTCCGTTTCCTCCCCTCCTTCAATGTTTTGTATACATCTTCGTCGCCCTGACGCATCTGCTATAGCCTCCTTTATATTATCTATGATAAATTCATATTGTTCTAAATAGTTTTTAGCTTTATATTCTACTTCTTCCAACCCCTCTTCCCTTTCCACTATAATCCTGCTATATTCCACCCAGTTCGTTCTTTTGATTGCTATCCTATTGCTCCTTTTTTCATATGTCCTTTTATCCATTCCTATTTTACATAGTATTGGGAAATGGTCCGAGCCCCATGTGTCGTCTTCCTGTATAATACTGCTGTACACTGTTAGAAAAATCTGTTTGGAATTTATTATAAAAAGTTTGGAAGCAATTAACATACACAATTGTGTAATAATTTTCAAAAATTTTTGTATCCTCAAAATAATAGACAGAATTTTTAAATTCAAGCCACAACATTATACAAATCGATGTAAAAAAATGCATGAATTTTCAACACTATATTACTTAATTCCCAAAATTCCTCCCAAATGTTTCATCATGTTTTGTTACAAAATTAATACAAAAAATTCTGAAAATGAAAATACATATATCCTTGGCAGACATTTTCTCTGGTTAATCACAAGGCACAAGATTTTTCACTAAATTTACTTTTATTGATTTATTCAAAGATGATAGAAAAAAAACACCAACCTTCGCTTAACTATGGTGTTTGGTGAAAAGGAAATATGACAACACACATTAATCATTATGGTTTGGAATAACTTTGTTGGCAATGTTGAAAAGTTTTTAACCTAATGGAGAACCGATCCTGCTGTACCTACCTACCTACCTACCTAACCTTTGAAATCTAACACCTTGCCAACGTAGCTATACCACATTTATGTTGTGGAAATTTGAATCGTTTATAGAAACGAAACGAAAATTCAAACTCACAAAACCTGACAAATTATCGGTATTTGTCCCCAGATTTCAACTTTTTGAAATTGCAAACATAGTTTCAAGTTGCACTGCAAGATTTTTTGGTCTATAATATCTGAATATTGTGTTATTCGAGTACTAATTCGTTTCAATAAACGATTCAAACTTCAGCAACATTGAGATTTGGAGTTTATTTGATGGATAGGTTTGCTCGTAAACAGTTCCACCAGTCCCCTGGCGGTTGTACCATGAAAGTTGACCCGCTACATTTAAACTACACATTCTTCGTACTTTTACATATCGGAATCATCGCACTGAAAAATTGTCAAAATTCATTCCCGTACAATATAAGTGATAAAATTGACAGTGCTTGAAAAAGTGATTTCAATAAACATAACATAAAGACATAACCCTACTTTTGGAATTTGTTTTTGTTTTGTATCTAATAAAACATAAAATTCTTCATAACAGTGATAAATTAATGTGATTTTTGTGATAAGATTATATTTTGGTTTGAATTCATTATTTTATGCTTTCCATTGAAAAATTATTCACATTATGTTATGTGTAAGAAGTGAACTAGGAAATATTACAAGTTATGAATGTATCGTCATGATTCTTCAAGTGTCCCCGTTTTTCATCAAAATCAAATCCCAAAGGAGACTTTTGTGGAGTCATATTTATGGTATGTAAAAGTCACATAGATCTATGGGGTTTTAGCAATAAAAAATTATCTGTCAAATTACAAACACAGGGAATTCCCTTCATTACCATAAATTACATGCGACATGAGAAATATTCAATTGATTTTCATTCTTATAAATTGACTAAATAATTTGTTCATATCTAATTATTTATAAATACATGTATAGTTCAATACCCTGGTTTGAAAAAACCATTGATTCTCGCCAAATCTCACTAAATTACAGTTGAACTTGGACAATGTTCTGGCCGAATCTCATCCAGCAAATATCAATGAGATTTGGTCAGAAAGAACAGTCGATTCTCGCCAAATCTCACTGAATCTGGCCAAATCTCATTGATTCTTGGACAATGTTCTGGCCAAATCTCATTTAATTTCATTTGTCAGAAGTAATGGATTCTTTTAACCAGGGTAACGTTATTTTTAAGTAATTTTTGACAATCAATATCTCTTATAAGTATCTATCGTCTCAATGATTCATGGTGGTCAGAGTAAAGAAAACTCACTGCGCTCCCAATATATAAGTCAATTTCTTCATCGACTCAAGTGTTGTGGATACCTACTTCTTATTCGCAAAGAATTTATTCAACCAAGTGGCTGGTCATTTCACTTCATACAGATTGTGGATTGAAGGAATGACATCACTTAATTTCACTTGATTACCTGAAAAATCATCTGAGGTTTACAAAAGTGATAGCGATAGTACATTCTTTCAGGCAATTGGCATAATGGATACTTGACTGTGATTTGATTCCAAAAAATATTCGTAAATAGCTTCATTGGATGATAAATGTAGTTATAAATGGACTTTAAGATTCTTACCGTTAGAAAAATCATCTCTCGAATTACAAGCATAGGGAATTTCGTTCACTACCATAACTCACATGCAACAATATAAATATTCAATTGGTTCTGATTCTTGCGAATGGACCTAATAATTTGTTCATATATAATTATTTATAACTACATGCATAGTTCAATGAAGTTATTTCTAAGTAATTTTTGACAATCTGTCCCTTATAAGTATCTATCGTGCCGATAGTTTATAGTAATATCAGAGTGCAGAAAACTTACTGCGCTCCCAATATATAAGTCAATTTCTCTATCATCTCAACTTTTGTGGATACCTACCTTTTATTCGCAAAGCATTTATTTCAACAAAGTGGCTGGTTATTCCACTTTATACACATTGTTGATTGGGAAAATACTATCATTCCATGTGACTTGATGACCGTTTGAAAAATCATCAGAGGTGTACAAAAGTGGGGCTGATAATACATTCTTTCATGAAATGCAATAACTTTGTACCTTTGTCATGCTGTGAAAAAAGAATAGAGCTGTTGAACATTGTCTTATTTTATGAATAATTTTTGTGAATAATTTTCCACGAGGAACTGAATTACTGTCTGTGTTGAATAATTATCTGATCTGTTGCATTAATCGAGTACTTGTTGGAGAAGTATTTCGGAACACAGTACTTTAGTTCAATAAAAATATTGTTTCATATTGAATACCTTTGACATCTGAAGGAAGAACTGTAAAAGATTTCTTACGTACGACTTCTGAAGTATGTTTTGAATACTGATTCTCAAAGCTATCCATTCAGACCCCTGGTCAGAAAAACTAAACAAACCTGAACAAAAAATTTTTTTTATGACTACTTCCGACTTATTAGGTGTTCTTGTCTCGGAAATTTCATAACTAAAACTAAACCTTTGATTTAGGAGTTACTTCCGGATGAAGCCAATCAACGGCTTTCCGATTGTTTCAGTATTTCATTGATCAATTCACTTAGGTGCATTTCAAGTTTTGATGAAACAAATTTTTTCCGCTCACTTCCGCAATTGAGGAACTGGATTTTTTAGGTTTCGTTCCGCATTTGGAAAAATAATTTATTTGAAAATCAACATCGGATCTACCAATAACTGGAGCAAAAATAAAAATGAAAATTAATTCAAACACTCGGTACATTCTGTGAATTTGTGGACACCCAAATTGTTGCATTCCACTTGGAAATGAGGATGAGTTCATTCCTACCTAAAGGGGATTTGAACTCTTACCGAACCTATCCACCTATAAGACCTACCTACTTAACCTCTAAGCTATCCTAACACGCTGCTCCAAGGGCAAATATTGTCTCAGATATTGTACAGCTGATCGGAAGTTTGATCACGCATGCGTGACTCTGTTTCGGTTCATTTCCGTGTAGATGCAAGAAAACTGGTTCCATGCATTTCCGATTTATTCCCGCACGAATATACTCGGGAGTAGTTACGTTTATTGACCGCGTAAATGACCTCCAATTACTTGAGTACATCTTAGGTACCAATTTGTTTAGGTTTACTTATGAAAAATCAGAAATGGAATTTTGAGAAATGTTTACGGTGTCATATGACCTGATCAACTTCCGCGGACTTCCGTTCAGACCTAAAAACACAGTTTCCATGTATTTCCGATCTATTTCCGCACAAATATACTTGGAGGTACTTACGTTTACTGACCGCGTGAATGATTTCTTATTACTTGGATAAATCTTAGGTTCCAATCTGTTTAGGTGTACTTATGGAAAATCGGAAATGAAATTTTGAAAAGTGTTTACGCATATTGTGAATTAATTCACTTCCGCGACTTTACGCTGAGACCTAAAGAGAATACGTCGGTTTACTGATGCTTTGTTTCCGGCTCGATGAACTTGGAAGAAGTTATGAGAATAATATGCACATACTGTTTTTCTATTACTTGGGAGTATTTGAGGTTCTAATCTACTTCCGTTCACTTATGAAAAATCAGAAATGAAATTTTGAAAAGTGTTTACGTATACTGTGAATGAATTCACTTCCGCGACTTTACGCTGAGACCTAAAGAGAATACTTCGGTTTATTTATGCTTTGTTTCCGCACCGATGAACTTGGGAGGAGTTATGAATAATATGCATATAATGTCTTCCTATTACTTGGGAACATTTTAGGTTCCCATCTGCTTTCGTTCACTCGTGAAAAATCAGAAATGAAATTTTGAATAGTGTTTACGCGGTGTTTTGAATGGTGTTTAGCGAGCGGGAGAAATTTGTTTCATCAAAACTTGAAATGTACCTAAGTGAATTGATCAATGAAATACTGAAACAATCGGAAAACCGTTGATTGCCTTCATCCGGAAGTAACTCCTAAATCAAAGGTTTAGTTTTAGTTATGAAATTTCCGAGATGAAAACACCTAGTAAGTCGGAAGTAGCCGTAAAAAAATTTTTTTGTCTAGGTGTGTTCAGTCTTTTTGACCAGGGATCAGGTCACATGACACCGTTAACATTTGTCAAAATTTTCTTTCCGATTTTTCATAAGTACACCTGAACAGATTGGAACCTAAGATACAACTTGGTAATTAGAAGCCATCTACGCGGTCAGTAAACTCAACTACGCCCAAATATATCCGTGCGAAAATAAATCGGAAATGCATGGAAACAGTTTTCTTGCACCTACGTGGAAATGAACGGAACCATAGTTTAGTGCAAGTCATACGTAAGTAAATCTAAACTCTCTACGTGTGGATTGCGGAAATCGGCGGAATCAATTATCATGTGGAAGAAAATCCCAAGTAGAAACTCCCTACATGTGTAAAATCCTCGTTCGGAAGTATTCGGAAGAGATCCTAAGTGATTTGAAAACATCTACTTCAAAAATATTTAGCTCTGGTCAAAAAAACTAAACAAAAAATTTTACGACTACTTCCGACTTACTAGGAGTTTTTGTCTCGGAAATATCATAACTAAAACTAAACCTTCGATTCAGGAGTTACTTCTGGATAAAGGCAATCAACGGTTTCCCGATTGTTTCAGTATTTCATTGATCAATTCACTTAGGTGCATTTCAAGTTTTGATGAAACAAATTTCTCCCGCTCGCTAAACACTATTCAAAACACCGCGTAAACACTATTCAAAATTTCATTTCCGATTTTCCACAAGTGAACGGAAGCAGATGAGAACCTAAAATGTTCCCGAGTAATAGGAAGACATTATATGCATTTTATTCATAACTCCTCCCAAGTTCATCAGTGCGGAAACAAAGCATAAATAAACCAAAGTATCCTCTTTAGGTCCCAGCGTAAAGTCGCGGAAGTGAATTAATTCACAGTATACGTAAACACTTTTCAAAATTCCATTTCCGATTTTTCATAAGTGAACGGAAGCAGATTGGAACCTAAAATGTTCCCAAGTGATAGGAAGACATTATGTGCACAGCATTCATAACCGTTCCTAAACTTATTCGTTCGCAAATAGAGTGGAAGTGTACGGAAACAGTTTTTTTACTTCCACAGGGAAATAAACGGAATCACAGTATAGTCCAAATAATACCTAAGTAAACCTAAACTGCCTACGTGTGTAGTGCGGAAGCCGGCGGAATCAACTGTGAGTCAGAAAAGAATCCTAAGTGATTGGAAACTCTCTACTTGTGTCAAATCTCGGTTCCTAAGTAGTCTAAACAGATCCTAAATAATTTGAAAACATTTACTTCAAAAATACTTAGGTTTCTTCAGATTTTTTAACCAGGGACATCTTTATGAGAAGTGGAATAATATTGCATAAGACTTTTGAAGAATGCCTTGCAGATAACTTTTAGACAATGCCAGGGTAAATCTTAAGCCATCTTGAGAACACTTTCAGAAATCTAAAAGATACCCTCAAGAAAGTTTTTCCTGTTCTTACAAAATTTCCTCGGATTTTTCCTTATTTTTCCTTCAAAACATGGGAATTTGAGAAATATGTGATTGATTTTCCAATATTCAAATGAATACAGAAATTAAATACCTACAGTTATGAATTTTCACAAACTGTTATGAATTTCAAAACTTTTGTTTGAAGTTCATTAAATATGTGATTGATTTTTCAACATCCAGATGTGGAATACCACTCATATAGTGCCCTTGAAAATTAATGTACTTTTTTCTATGAACGTATATTAAATTCACAAACATTTTTAACAGTGTAGCTAACAATATACTCACTCCCTATCACCAAATCTATATTTGACGCGTGTTTCTCCCCCTCCTCAATTCTGGATTTGGTGTCTGTTTTCAGCACGAATAGATCAAGGGTTTCAAGTTCCTCCGCCAGAATTTCTCCATTCCTATCTGTCTCTGCACAATTCCACCCTATATGGTGCGAATTAAAATCTCCAACTACTATTAGCTCCTCGTTCACTCCATTTAGATTTAGCAAGGTCTTCCACACTTCAGCCCTCTCCACCTCGCCCGGCTTCCTGTGAATTGCAACAAGATTAATTATCTTCTTTAGATTCAACAAACTTACCCCAATATACTCTATATTTTTGGACGTATTTTTCAATTTCTCTATTACTCTAAACTTAATTCTATTACTTATAATTATGGCTACACCCCCCTCCCCTACCATACTCCCTTTCTTTGCTATATATTTTATACCCTGGAATACCCCATCTTTCCCCAACTTTAGCCCAAGTCTCAGTAATGACTACTATGTCATATTCTTTTACTCTCCCCTTCAACTCTATTTTTTTGTTTCCCCATCCTCTTGCATTCCATACAATTAACTTAATGTCCATAATTCACGGTTGTTTAATATGTCCTTTTCTATACTATTCTCCTTTGATCCTTCGTTCTCCACTGAAGATCTCCCTGGGCTAGCTGGGGTTAAATTATCGACGTGGTCCCTATCTCCTCCTGCTTCATTATCCCCCTCCTGCCTCTGACTTCCTCCGTTTCGCCTTACTCTTCTGCCTGACAGGATCTCCCATATTTCCTTCTCCATATTGCCTTTTAATATGTTTTGCATGGTCCTGTCCACTTTATGATATGGTGCATCATATCTTTGTCTTTGTTGTCTATTTTCCTCCTCGTGGACTACTGCTCCATCACATTTCTCTGTTTGACCCCGAGTTTCTCCTTCCTCCTGCTGTTGTACTGAGGGCCTCCCTGCACCGTCATGGGCTACCGTTTGATCAATATCGTAGTTTCTGTTTACCAAACTATTGATATTCCTCCTTGGAGTTGATATTTCTCGTAATCTTGGCCATCCGTTTCTGTTGTTCATCTCCTGTCTTTCACTTCTACCTTCAGAACTTACAATCTTCTTGGACTCTTCTACATTTAAATTCTTGTCAGCCATAATTTTTTTAACTTGCTGATTAAAGCCATACGCCTTACACTGTTTAGATGTGGATTTATGAGCACCTCCGCAATTACCACATTTATAAGCTTTTGTACAAGGGCCATGATAGTTTTCTCCACACACTATACATTTTTTTTCACTCATGCAGAACTCCTTTACATGACCAAATTTATAACAATTAAAGCAGTGTTGCACCCTTTCGTAAAATGGTTTCACCGATATTCTGGATACTTCACAATGTAACGTATAGTGGTCTGGTACACTGTCACCTTCTATTATTATTACTATATAGTGTGTCATCCTACTTACTATCTGCCCCTCCACTTTGATCTTTTTTGTAATCGTTCCATGCTTATAATATTCCTGCTATCATCGATAGCATCCCTCAGATCTACTAGTGGCTCGCTGAGATCCCAATCGCTTATTACGCCTCTTCTAGTTTCCATCTTAGTGGGAAGCTCATCCAATTTGTTATTAACTGCGTCTTCCCTGTTCTCATATTCGTCAAGCCACATATTAGCTTCTACTATGTTATTGAACTTGATTTCTGCGGAGTTAAAGCCCACACTCTCTATCCTTGTTGGCTTATTTTTCAATTTCATGGCTTCGTTTACCATTTTCATCTCGTTCATAGCTTTTTTCTTCGTACACACCTCTTTTTTCAGTCTTATTTTCACCTTTGCCGCTCCCTTATATCTACTGCTGAATCTGCTTTCCTGGTCATTGATTCCTTTGTTGTTGCGTCCATCAAGCCTTGCAGGTTCTATCTTCCCTGCAATTCTCACTAATTTGTTTAAGTTTATACTTAGATTATTATCTCTATTTTCCTTGTTTTACTCTTCTCTCTTGTCATTTTGACCCATCTTATCTTTGTCACAATTCTTGATATACTGCTCCTTGTTTACACTTTGATTCACCCCAGTCTTCACCTTAATGCCGTTGTTCTTAGTTTTTGTTTTATTTTCCTCTATCGTATTCTTTTTCATAATGCTATCAAAGTGCTCCTCCGTTAATTCATTTTTTTCTTGATTACATTTCTCCTTAGTCTCCTTTCCTTTTTTAGTTGTGGATAGGACAACCTTAACCTTACTTCCAGCCGTTTTGCTCATTCCTGACAACACGTGGTACCTCCCTTAGGTAGTATCGTTTTATATTTTAACCTCCTGGGTTCTCTCCTTTTTTTAGTTTTTACTCTTATTTATTTATTTTTCAACTTCCCTTCTTTATTACCAAAAATTCTTTCCATAGCGTTGATTTCAGTGTAGTGTGGTCTATACATTGTCAAAACATAAACAAATAACCTGTCAATGAGGTGATGTGTTGATAGGTTATTATAATATTAAAACAATAATTGAAAAATGGATAAATTGCTGGGTACTACATTACAGGTATTACAGGTCATTATAACAATCAAACGCACACAAATAACCTGGAATTATATATATATTTTTCTATATGACTTGAAAAAATTCATGAATGAATTAATGAATAAATGATGAAGAGGTTATTTGTAAAAAAAACAGAGAAAGTTTGAGAAAGGTATAAATGAATCTATTTGCTACATTCAGGAAATTGGTATATACACAGGTAAGCTCTGTATGATGTATTATTCATAAAATACAATATTCCTTTACAGACAACAGCTCAGCAGAAATACCGTAATCCCTTATGAACAGTCTGCTACTGTTGGTTCTTACCACCAGAACCACAGGCTGATGATCAAATAAATCATACAAGGTCTAGTCGAAAATAATGATTCACATTTATGCATTACTTTTTAGGTGAAATCTTATCGGACATACCATAACCCCCTTACAAACAATCTACTATCAGGTTCTCCTGCTAGAGTCGTTGGAAAATGATCAAATGGATCATATCGAGCATGCTTAAGGGAAAAGATTCAAGTTTATTTGCAATTCCTCCACATACCAGAAAGTCAGAGAGATATCATAAGTTCTGACGGACAGTCAACTACTGGAGCCTTCCGAAGTAGCTGACCAAAACCAGATGACCAGCTACTTCGGAAGGCTCCACTGTCGATTTCTCTGATTAGGATCATAGGCAATCGATGAAAAAGATCATACTGAGCCTGCTCAAGGGTGATTATTGAAGTTCATTTGCTATTTTTTTACAGGCAAGAGTATAATGGATATACCATAATCTCTAATGGAATCCACTATTCTGCAATCAGAATCTTGAACAAATAATGAAACAGAATAGTGAATAGATAATGAATGTAAATTCAATTATAGCAAGTTTGAAAAACATTCGAAAATAAGGTTAGTCACCGAGCACTTGAGGTATACTAAAATATGACATCCTGAATCAAAAATTATGAACTATGTACAAAATGGTTTCCCTAGATTCTTTGAGTAAAATTACAGGTGGATCAAGAAAAAGTAAAAAGGATGCAGGTATACTATACATCTGTATGTTACTTACCACCACGATCAATATCATCAGGTAGTGTAGAAGGAAAATGGAGAAAAGGCAAGAGTGCAGTGGATATACCACAGGTCCTTGCGTTAGGTACACTATTATCAGATTCTTCCAATAGAATCACAGGTAGATGAAGAACAAGCAAGAAGGATGCATGTCACCATACATCTTCATGTTACGTACCACAATGATCAATGTCATTGGGCAGCGTCGTAGGAAAATGAAGAAAAGGCAGAAGTGCAGTGGATATATAAGTCCTTATATATACTATCTTGGTTTTGGAATGATTCAATTCTCAAATATCATGAATATTAAATGGTTTGGATATTTGATACAATATTGCTTTTTAATGATCATGAATCACTTCGAATACATTTTGAACATTTCATGGATCCTAGAGTTACTAAATCTCTCAACCCAAAATACTCTATGACAATTTAATAAACTTCATGATATTTGAGAATTGAATCATTCCAAAACCAAGAAAATCAAAAATACAAATGATAGTTTGTAAGAACACAAATATAATCCAGCTTGAATGGAACAACTGAAAAGATGGAACTTCGGAAGAAAACATTCAGAATGAATTGTCACATCCAGTCAAATCAGTCAAGTTGACCTGTAGTTGTTCTGCAACAATTTCTACAATCAGAATATTGTATCTGCTCAATTTTCGTTGAGTTGATCCTAAACAGTCTCTCTAATCATTCGCCAATTGTTCAGTGGAATGCACCCGATGCAAAGATTTGTGATATATCCATTGCGCTCCTATCTTTTCTGCATTTTCCTTCAACGCTTCCTAATGATCATGGTAGGATTTAACGTACAGATGTATGGTACATCTACATCCTTTTTGCTTTTTCTTCATCCACCTATGATTCTGTTGGAAGAATCTGATAATGGTATTATTCAATGCAAGGACTTGTATATCCACTGCACTTCTGCCTTTTCTTCATTTTCCTATGACCCTGCCTAATGACATTGATCATTGTGGTACGTAACATAAAGATGTATGATGACATGCATCCTCCTTGCGTTTTCTCCATCTACCTGTGATTCTATTTGAAGAATCTGATAATAGTATACCTAACGCAAGGACCTGTGGTATATCCACTGCACTCTTGCCTTTTCTTCATTTTCCTTCTACGCTACCTGATGATATTGATCGTGGTGGTAAGTAACATACAGATGTATAGTATACCTGCATCATCTCTACTTTCTCTCGATCCACCTGTGATTTTACTCGAAAAATTGACTCACTGAAAAAACTTTTTCACCTGGGTACTCAGGAATAAGGATATTGGATAATATATAATCCAGGGGCCAAAATATTGATGAAAAATCAACAGAAACTCACGCGTTAAACGTAATGGGTCTTCCTAATGTTGACGGTGTTCCTTCTTATTTGAATGCAGTAATGCAGTGTATATTGTACTGTGCTCCTAAGACAAAACAATCACTTTTATCTGACCCCAATGACATCATCAATATTTCAATTCAGAACTACAATTCGCAACAAAACCTTGATATCATAGCTTTGAAACAGCTTGCAGGTCCACAATACTCGCATAATCACTCACAAGATGCAGGAGAATTCATCGCTTCTATTTGCGAAAATTCAATGGCTATTAAAAATTTAGTGAAGCACCAAATAACTACCGTAACGGAATGTACGAAATGTGAATATACCGAAAATACTGTTGGTACAAATTGTGTTACACGTCTTGGGCTACCTCAAATTTCACAAAAATCATTTGAGTTTCAAGAAATATTCAAGTTCAATTTTTCAACATAGAAAATTTTCGAAGATTCTTGTGACAATTGTAATAACTTGCATAAAACTAAAAAATTATCTATAACAGCGTCAGAACGATATGTAATTGTGCAATTGATGATGTTTAATCACAATAATGTTGAAGCAACAAAGGTAGAAAATATAAACATTAAAGCAGTACCAACTTCATAAATTATAATTGCACAACATTTTTATGAAGTTATAGCTGTTGTTTTTCATTAGGGTAAAAATATTTTTGAAGATAATTTCACATGCATGTTACGAAGTGAAGGTACAAAGTGGATATTTATTCATGATCTGCAAGTTGAAGAGCGACATTGGCCACGCAATGCTAAAGACTCGTATATATATTTCTTTGAGAAGCAATAATTTCGCTTCATCATAAAATTAGAATTCAATTACTGTGATATTGTATAGTTTTGAAGAATATAGAATACCTTTAAAACACCATAACGAACAACATATTCTTGAAAAATTTTTTCGAATGATTTCGATGGATATTCCACAAAATTCTGCAAAATGTCTGGTACAGTACAAGAAAGTGTCTTCAATCTGATATCTTGAAGGTATATCTTTTTGTTGCATGATAAATATTTGACATCTCTTTACACAGACAGCAAAAGTTCCAAGAACTAGATCCCGTTGAATCCTTCTGGAACCACAAAATGAATCACTGAAATGTCAGTAGGATGGAGTTCTTGGAGAACTCAAATCGCCTTTTGTCATACTATATACAGTACAATATACAGTATGGCAAAAGGCGATTTGAATTCTCCAAGGACTCTATTCTGCTGACATTTCAGTAGTTCGTTTTATGGTCACGAAAGAATTCAATGAGATCTAATTTTTGGAACTTTTGCTATCTGCTACTTTTCACAATGATTCAAAAGAGCTTCATGCTATTTTTAGCTTCATGCTAAACAGTACAAATTCTATCTTGCAAAAAAATTCCTGTTGGATAACTTGAATATATTGTAAACAGTTTCCTCTGTCTGTGAGATCTATGTTGTTTCGATTGTCTTACAAGGATTCCTTGAAAACACTGGAAATTTCCGCACAAGACATGTTCAGCACAATATCGTGGGCTGGTTTGAGCGGCGTGAGCTACTTTGAGCACTGTGAGTTGCTTTGAGCGCTGTGAGTTGCTTTGAGCTGCTTTGAGCGCCAACTTATCAGTCAAGGAAAATTTAGTTTTCGGAATTCTTCACACGTCTATTTGTTCATGGGAATCCGCTTTTCTTCCCTTCTCTTCTTCATTCTTCATTTCGATAATCTATTGCCGTCCAATGATGAGATGACTGATGGAAATCCAAGTGGATTTTTATATCACATAAGTTATCTGAGGACATTTCCTCCATTCCTACGATTGCCATAAACTCGACAGGGGTATTTCATTTTTATTTGGGTTCAGTTGGAAGCATATTCAGAGTAAGAAGTGAAATCCCCCCAAAAAACTCCAAAAAAGTAAAAAAATAACGCCAAGTATATGAAAATCCCAAAAACAAAGAATAAAAAAATCTGAAAACACATTCTAAAGGAAAATTTCACTGCATTCAGAATTTCGAGAGGATATAAAAGGATATGCTCCATTTGAAAAAAAAAGATATGAAATCAATATGAGCGACCAAGTACATTGGTTATCCAAAGGATATGTGAATGATTTTTCGTATATTGTAACTTCAGTTTGTTTAAACTGTATTGAAGGTAATTTATGATTTTCAAAAACGCATTATTGTATTAAGAAAATCAATAAAACAAGCGTATCGTTCTGCCCGTATATACAGATACTAAAAAGTGAAAAAAAAGTAGAATTCCACAAAACATACAAATGTCTCACAAAAACCCCTAATAAAAACTCCAACACAGTGAAAAATAACGTCAAATCCCAAAAACCATATAAACGTTTCACAATACCACTTGAAAAAAAATGCTTGAAAAAAATACTTCACTCTTTCCGGAAGATTACTTGATATAACAAATATACCATTAAAACAAAAGATGTGAAAGGCAACCCTGTTTCGGAATCCGCATCAACCAGTAACACTTGGCCGAAGAAGATTTTATGAAATTATATCATTTAAATTTCTTGTTTAATGTTCTATAGAAATTCATTTGTATATAATAAAGGGTAAAAACTTCTACCATCGGCCACGCCAAGTGTTACTGGTTGATGCGAATTCCGAAACAGGGTTGCCTTTCACATCTTTTTTTCTAATGGTATATTTGTTATATCAAGTAATCTTCCGGAACGAGTGAAGTATTTTTTTCAAGCATTTTTTTTCAAGTGTTATTGTAAAACGTTTGTATGGTTTTTGGGATTTGACGTTATTTTTTACTGTGTTGGAGTTTTTAGGGGTTTTTGTGAGACATTCGTATGTTTTGTGGAATTCTACTTTTTTTCCACTTTTTGGTATATATATATACGGGCAGAACGATACGCTTGTTTTATTGATTTTCTTAATACAATAATGCTTTTTTGAAAATCATAAATTACCTTCAATACAGTTTAAACAAACTGAAGTTACAATATACGAAAAATCATTCACATATCCTTTGGATAACCAATGTACTTGGTCGCTCATATTGATTTCATATCTTTTTTTCTTCAAATGGAGCATATCTTTTTATATCCTCTCGAAATTCTGAATGCAGTGAAATTTTCCTTTAGAATGTGTTCTTAGATTTTTTTATTCTTTGTTCTTGGGATTTTCATGTACTTGGCGTTATTTTTTTACTTTTAGAACAGTACGGAACATTTGTATGTCCCTGGGACGTACATGCGACGTTCTTAGAACGTCCTGGGATCTCATTCGAACGATCTCTGCGTGAGCAAGTACGTTTTGTGAATGTTCAGAAAACCTCCCGATGCTATCCGGGTATGAGACAACTGTATATATATAAAATTATCCCGGGTTTGCAGAATAGAAGCGATCGTTTAATGTCTCTTCGAACCATTGAATCCACCAATGGATGGAATTTTGTTGAGTGAAGGAACATCTCTTCAACTCAGCGCTTATTCTCTCTTTCGTTGAGATCTTTGTACGAACTCGATATTCATATCACGGTTAATATCCATTCATCGTTCAGCATTCCGAATACGTACGAGATTTTGGGAACATTTTCATATTCCGAATACGTGGAACCACATAATCCTTATGCACTATCCAAACTTGATACATGCCAATGCTTTTTGAATTACGTAACTTTAGAAATATTGTGCATCCTTGATTGTTGCAGTATTCCAATTTCGTGACTTTTTACTTTATTTCAATACATTTCATCATACTATACAGCGTGATTCGATGTTGGTAGATTATATTTTAAGAGCATATTCTGCAACTAATATGCAACAATTTCCCGTATGAAAAAATTTGTTCTGAGAGTTTTTTCTGGAGATATGAGCATTTTTAGATTTTTTCTCGAATCCAAATCGTTCTAGAGCATTGTGCTACATACTTGAACTGGACAACATTCGCTTAGTTGGGAAACGACGGATCCCTGGAAAAAAATTGAACTCCCCTATCATTGTTCAATTCGAAGTTATAGCGACCCATGTGGAAATTGCCAGAGTTGTCAAGAGGCGCAGTACTGGCAAGGTTGTATTTGCCGGAGTCTGACAGAAACAACGATTTCTATTCACGGTCATTACTGTTTATGAACTGGCACCAATCGTTTGACAGATTTCAAAAAGTATTGGTTCCCGTAGACAGACAGTTCTGCGCCAGTACTCTCAATCTTCACTGCTGAGCAAATACCCAAGTTTTAGGAAAACGGAACTGTCCCAGTATCAAACCAGAGTTGGCAATATTGTACGAGCTAATATTCATACAACATTGTCTCGCTACGAAATCGGCCGTGAATCAGAATCCAAATCAACTTTATTTCAATAGATCCAGGCTATGCTAGTACTTACGCACATAGCACAAATGTCTCAGTAATATCTCCAGAATGTTCTGACGATATTACAATGTCTCCAGAACATTGCAGAATATTCTGAAGATATTACTGAGACATTTGTGCTATGTGGGTAGCTAGCGCTATTTACGTTGTAAAATACATGAGAACACGATACCCTAACAGTATTGCTGTAACGTCGTCCTAATACTAAGCTGGTAGGGGATCAGAAACCAAATTCATTCTGTAGTAGTACAGCTACTTTCGTAAGACGAGACTGGGCCAGTAGTGAACCAGAACTGATAACGCTGCGGAATACACGAAAAGACAACATACTACCAGTACCGGTGCATCGTTCTCTTACTACGTAATCAGTGGTGAATTTGAGTTAACATTAAATTCGTAACGACACATTCATTTTTGTGAAACAACATAGTGCCAGTACCAAACCAAAGATGACAGTGTACACCACTGAGAAGATATGAGACTGTATCACGGAAAAAAGAGGGAGCCAACAGCCTTGCGGCGAGAGGAGAGGCAGTCTCCCCTCTAAATAGGCTCTGTCGCTCTCTCTTTCGGGGCGCGTTACGAACCCTGAGTCCAGGGCAGACGTCACTGTTCTTACCGCGGGACACTTGTCTTGCCAAAGTAGGGACAGCAGTACGAAATGAGCTATTGACTCAGTTCTATGATTAAGAAATAAAGTGCAGAATAGTTTGGTTTTGAAGAACTTATTCCGATTCTTTATACAGTGTCATATTTACATTTCATACGATGAAAAGTAGTACATCGCATTTTATCATCTCTCGATTACATTCTACAACAGATGAGAATTGGATTACAATAAAAAAATAAGACATTACATTTCATGAACGTAAATTTACATTTCAAACTAGATGAAAATTATAATAAATAATTCGCACATATATAATGCTCATTGTTTCTTTTCACAGATAAGCAAGGCTCATCAATAGCTAAATCATTATATTCTGACCAAAATTTTTTCATAGGATAATAAGTACAAACATAAGCATGATAATGTTCTTCAAAAGTAATCTCTTTATAAATGTTGAATGAAGTTATTTACAGAATCTACGCGAGCAATTGAAGAATTTAAATGACCCTACGAAGACTATAAAATATTTGAATGGTGTTCCGAAGATCGTGCCGTTGAACAAACCAGTTCACAAGTCAAAAAACAGCCATGCAACCCATTAGTGTACTTTCAAAATGTTCGTGGTATGCGAACAAAGCTTTCTCATCTTTCAAATTCGGTTGCTTTATCTTGTCATAAGTATGATGTGATTATCTTTGGTGGAACTTGGCTGAACGATGGTATTTCATCGACGGAAATTGGTCTCCAAGAGTACGAGATTTATCGTATGGATCGAAGTGTGCTGACGAGTCCTTTCACCAGAGGTGGAGGTGTACTAATTGCGGTGAAAAAATGTCTCCGCAGTTGCATTATTCCCTCTTCATACAATAATATCGAGCAACTCTTCGTCAAAGTATGTTTCGATAACTCAACAGTCATCTTTGGCGCAGTTTACTTTCCACCGGTTTCTCCTTCTACTATTTACCTGCATCATTGTCTCAGTTTAAGCAATTTATTTAGTTCAAACTCATCCTCGAAAATTTTTTTGTTTAGAGCTTATAATCTACCTCATATTACTTGGTATACTCGTTACTCATGTTTAAATTTCGTTTCTTCTCTGCATGTGAGCTCAAACGAAATCGCAACGGCTGAACACATTGCTGACTGTTACAATAACTTGAATTTTCGTCAATTCAATATTCATAATAATGTCTTCGGCAACATGCTTGATTTGATTTTTAGTAATGATTCTTATATTGATGTGACACCTGCGTTTGACCCGCTGTTGGATTGTGATAAATTCCACCCCGCTCTGATATGTAAACTCAATTTTTTCGAGTCTGAGAATTCATCCTTTAATTCTGTATTCAGCTATGACTATAAACATTCCGACTTCAGGAGCATGTGTCGATATTTCAATCAGATTAATTGAGAAGCTGGATCGGATAACTCGCCGAGCGCTCGAACCGCGTCACAAGTTTGATGCAAGAGGTCCCGTCGGAGGTCGGAAAGAAAGTCGGAAATTTGGAAATGTAAGAATACTGAGTGGTAGAGCTTGAAAAATCAATACAAGTTACTCTTTACGATTTTTTTCTGTGATTGATGATTTTCGAGGAAAAAATCACGAACCATCAATTTTTTCACACCAAAAATGATTATTTTTCAACATTCAACTCGCTCTGACTCAGTCATTTTTCAATGAATCGAAATGAATCTTGCGAATTTCGATTTGTGAGACTTCCCCGAAAATGCGAATGTAGGTAAAGTTCGTGAAAATTAATAACAAATTAATAAATTTTCAATACGAAGTAAAAATCACGTTTTTCATGCTTTGTATCAAAGAAGTGGTGGGGGAAGTACGAGGTACAAAAAACTTCCAGCGAGAAAGTTGTTCGCTAGTGTTTGAACTAACTTTGTGGAAAATTTCAGATCGATTCGACTAATAGTTTGCAAACACAGCGATTTATTCATTAGCGCGCAGCAAAAATTTTTCATAGTTTCGCGTCGTTTATAGGATGAATATCCGCATCCGCGACAAAGGTGGTATTCGCTCGATTTCTGAACGTAGGTTTGTTTTTTGGGTCGGAGGAAACGAATATTGGAGTATTTCTGAGAATAAAACTCATAATCAATGCCTGATTACAAATAATTTAATTGTTCAAAAGGTCTTGACAAATCAACTATTGGTATTGAGGGAAAGCTGTTCGGACGAAAAAAGTTTCTTCTTATGCGAGAAATAAGTTTGATGCGGAACATTTTTCATTTTCGTTTCTCTTTCGAATATATTTATTTATTCTCATAATCTATTCTCCATATGTACATTTGTCTATTTTTTTTCTCGTTCACTACTACGGATCCACACACTTTTTGCTTTTAGGTTTATCTTTAATGATAAAAGCAAAAAGTGTGTAAATTCGTGCCACGTTCTCGTATGAGAGACAACAGCTTTCCCAGTTGGTTTTCATCTGCATTGATCAAGTTGATTAAGCAGAAAAAATGAGCGCATAGAAAATTCAAAAATTCTGGTTTTCGCGAGGACTACCTTTTTTTTTGTGGTTTACGGTCGAAATGTAAGTTTCTTGCTCGTAAATGTTATGCAGATTATTGTGATCGAGTTCAAGATTCTTTATCGGGTAACATTAAAGTATTCTGGAATTTTGTAAATAGTAAACGTAAGTCAAGTGGTATACGCTCAGGATTGACGTTGGATAATCTGTCTGCTCATACTGGTCATGATATTGCTAATCTGTTTGCCCTTCATTTCAAGTCAGTTCATACGACTCATACACCTCAGCTCACAGATTCTCCGACCGATGTCAATATCGATCTGCCAGATATAACTGTTAGTATAAGTGATATTTTTACTAAAATTGAGTCTCTGAATGTTAATATCGGCCCGGGTGATGACAGTATTCATCCGATTCTCTTGAAGTCTTGTAAGCCCATCTTATGTCATCCATTATGGCTCATTTTCAATCAGTCTCTGTCAACCGGTGAATTTCCAGCACTTTGGGAATCTAGTATAATTACTCCCATTCTTAAATCTGGTAATAAATCAAATATTAAGAACTACCGGTCGATAAGTATTTCAAATGTTATACCCAAGATTTTTGAAGATTTGATTACAACATTGATCAAGCCATTCTTTTCTAACGTTATTTCTGACTGTCAACATGGCTTTATCTCTGGTAGATCAACGATCCCAAATTCATCTGTGTTCAGTAATTTTATCTCTACTTCACTTGAATCCAACATTCAAGTCGACACAATTTTCACCGATTCTTCCAAGGCGTTTGACTCCGTAGACCACGGTATACTTTTGAGCAAATTGTTAAACATGGGAATTCGGGATAACTTCTCATCGTGGCTCCGTAGTTACTTGCCTGAACGCTCTCAGCGTGTACGTGTTCGTAACTTTCTATCTGATTCTATTGCTGTAACATCCGGAGTACCTCAGGGTTCTCATTTGGGTCCTCTTTTATTTCTTGTATTTATAAACGACATCAGCAAAGCTTTTCGGTATTGTCGTCACTTACTTTTTGCTGACGATCTTAAAATGTTTATGCGCATAACGACCTTAGAGGAAGCACAGCAATTGCAATCGGACCTGTATAGACTTGAAAAGTGGTGTGAGACTAATAATATGAAGCTCAACATATCTAAGTGCCAAGTGATGAGATTCGCTGGGAGTAATAACAGAATTCTTTTTCCTTACACTCTCTCTAACGAGTTATTGTCTCCCTGTCACTTAGTACGCGATTTGGGGGTATTTTTTGATAGTAACTTGAGCTCCTCTCATCACTATCATGTCATAGTAGGTAAAGCGTTGAAAACTCTAGGCTTCATCCGAAGATTTGGCAGGGAATTTAATAACCTGGAAGCGTTACGTACACTTTACTTCTCCTTACCCGAAGGGAACATGAAGCTCCGACGAACGTTCAGAATAGATCATGATAGATCAGACTGAAGCTCCGTTGGAGCTCAAGTTTAGATTCGGAAACGTTCGACGAAGGTCCGATGAACGTTGAAATGTCCGCTTGAAAATAGCTTGAATGAAGGTTCATAGAACGTTTATTAAAGATTCTACGAAGATTCATTCAACCTTCAGTTTTTTATGTTTCAGACGGAATTACAATTATAGTTAGAAATGCCCCAATCTTTCATTTTTTCGTGGAAAAATATACTTTGAAAAAAACTTTAATCGAAAAATTGCAACTCGAACGAACCTTTAGCAAACGTTCGATGAACGTTTTATAAACGTTCATTCAAACTATTTTCAAGTGGACATTTCAACGTTCATCGGACCTTCGTCGAACGTTTACGAATCTAAACTTGAGCTCCAACAGAGCTTCAGTCTGATCTATCATGATCTATTCTGAACATTTGTCGGAGCTTCATGTTCCCTTCGGGTAGTGAGGCCTCATTTGGAGTATGCATCCCAAATTTGGTCTCCCTATCTTATCAAAGACTCGACCTTGTTGGAGAGAGTTCAACATAGATCCTTGCGCTTCGCAGCTTATCGGATTGGTTGTCCTATGAACCCGAATTCTCATGATTATACTGCTATTATGCGCAGACTCAATATCTCGACGCTGGAATCACGAAGGTTGTTCGATGATCTATTTTTTCTGTATAAAATTTTGAATGGAATTATCGATAATGTTGAAGTTTGCAGCCTTGTCAATTTCAATGTTCCTAACAGATGTCTCAGATCTCATCAGTTATTCAGAACTATGATGTATAGGTCCAGATTTGGTCACAGTGACCCTTTGAATCGCATTTGTGTCTATGTGAACACTCATAGTATTAAGATAGATTTCTTTGCTCACTCTGTCAATGATTTTTGGAGAGCATGCTCTGAGTTCATGAATAACTAATTTTAGTTATTTTATTGTGAAGTTTCTGGATGTCCTCTTTCTCCCTATTCTAATTGTATGTATTAATTATTCTTTGTTTTTTGTTTTCTTTTGTATTTTACTCGGTACACTAATGGGTTCAACCCGTATATGAATGAATAAATAAACAAATAAAAAAATGTCAAGATAGAAGAAAACTTTTTCGTCAAGCACTTTCATTTGTTTTATCTCACCAAATTCTTTTTCGGTTTCTTCTAAATCAACAGCAACAAATGTGCCTATTTTATATGTGATATTAGAAATAGTGACTTGATCTCAATATTTCTCAGATGTGTTTATATTCGAATAATCGTTCGATTCTTCGACAGCATGCATCATCTGACACATTTCCAATATTCCTTTTTTGGTTATAGTGATCAATAAATTTTTCGAAGAACTTGTCGATTGTGCAGTATTTTTGAGATCTTTATGCCTTCCTTCAAATCGCATTACCCAGTAATGTACGCAAGGACCATTTCATTCTAAAATTCTCGGGTAATGAACCAACAAATGAAATTTTGGTTTTAAAGGTCCGAAAATTCGCACATGAAGATCATTATGGTTTTTTATCAATTCTTCTGAAATTTTCAAATGACACTGAATAAGCCTCGTCGACATAAGTATATCAAAAATCTGACGCATATATTTGAATAATCGCCAGCAATCGTCATTCCTTGGAATAACATCTCCTACAATTAATCCAAAATATCTTATCAAAGTACGCATCTCCGCTGCGCTCATTTTGATTTCAAATTTGTGTTTTGTTGAATTACAAATGATTTTGGTTGGTTTATTCTTAACAAGTTGATAATCGAAATTCTGAATGGAATCATTCAACTCATTTAGAGTAGAATACTTTTTTTTAAAGATGAAATCATGTAACATAGAACGCATCACATACATACAAACACCTTCTAATACATCATGCATGAGGTCGATTGAGGGATTGATAATGATATGATAATCCTCTGTTAGATGAAATTTGCACGGGCCTTTTATTCCAGTGGATTTTGAGTTACACATTTTCAAATCGTCTGAATAGTTTTCTACGGTTCTTAATTTTTTCGGATTTTCAATTGAACAAGTTTCCGTTTCTTTGTAATTCAGTTTGCAAAATCTGCAGAAAAATGTTGCTTTAAAGGACTCTACGAAACCAGATATCGAATTCAAACCAAGGTTATCACCTACTAAAAGGAGAAGTTCAAATTTGACATTTACTACTGTATTTTGAAAGCGAACATCTATACTCCTCCTAACATCTCCTTTTGTAAAAAATTGATTTCTTCTATTATTGGCGCAAAAATTGAACCATTTCCGAATTATTTAATGTCAGCCGAACGTACAAGAGATTTAAACAATATGCTGCTCAATTTTGACTTTGAAGAAGCTGGAAGACAAGCTATTGAAGCATATGTTGCGCCGAATTCATTAATCCCGGAATGACTTCCCAGTGCATTCCCAGTCTCTAATTCATCGTAGGAAAGAATCAAAGGTAGAACGATTTGTGAATCCGAAGAGAAATATTTTGACCATTTTTTTGTTTGGATAATATTTGATATTATATTTTTTTCTTTCTTCAAATCTTGCATGTACTCAATGATGTCGCTCAGAGTGTTTTTCAATTCCAAGAATATTTCCAGCGTTTTCCTGAGTGCTACATGCATGCCAAATACAGGTACCAAAACCATTCTCATTTTATTGTCGACTTCAATTCTTTTATAGAAATTCCCAATTTGATAGGATTCATAATCGACAAGCCCTCTATTTTTCAATATTGAAAATCGTTTGGCTTCCGTTGAAAACTCATTAAAAACGTCGCCTTTGTTTTCGAAACATGTATTTTGCGAATAGATTCACTGGAAACATTTTCTTGCTCCAAAATTTCAAGTGTGTCCTCTAATAACGATGGGAGAAAAACGTTCTCAATGAATTTCAATATAAATTCCATCATGGTCTGAACTATTTCTCGAGGTCAATTTGTATCTGCATATAGCATCAAAACAAAGGTGAGAAGACAATGAAAAATACGATTCGTGTACATTTTAAAAAATCTAATAATTCAACATCAATTTCGATATAAATCAAATAACAATGCGTAGTATTGATACTGAATAATGTGAAAATTTTTCTAATCAACCTAATTTTCAGTCATCAGACTTATCTCATGAAAATAAAACTAATAATTTCAGCAGTATTATAATTTTTCAGATGATCTCAGTTGTTTCATGTGAAAAAAGGATAATTGTGTCACGTGTATTCATTTAATGAAGTCACTAGTTTATCGATTATTGGATAAGATTCACGAGGTTCAATTTGATAAACTAAAATCTCGATAATGGTCCATACATAATCGCAAACGATTGGCCACCTATCTAATGCTACCAAGCATTGATAACAGACTTCGACCGCTGTCAACGGATCATCAAAAAAATACTTTTTGGTATTAATCACGATGCAGATATCCTGGATATTGTCCAATGAGCCTCCAAAAATTATATACGGGTAATGCGGTAAATCAAAATCCGAAAGCCATTTTTCTAATTTTGCTTTTTCAGCATCGATTGTATCTCTATCCTGAAAAATTCAAGGTATTGATCGTAGCGCTAAAAACATTGATTGATTTGAAAACAATTATATCGTTAGAAATTGATTAATTCACCTCGACATGCAAAATAAAAGATTTGGAAATCCATTCTTTCGATATTTGTTGAGCTTAGGCATTAGCCACTTTCAAACATTTGTGAACGGTCACACATAATGGTAATAAGAGTAGTGCTAATACAGAATCATGTTTACCTATAATTTTGGATTCTTTCATTAATCTCACATATTAAAATGAATAATTTCGTCGTAAGTTGATCATTTTTCTCAAGTTATGTTCAAAAATCAATTTGTTTCTCTTACGTTCAATAATACTCATTCTATTGCTTGTTCATTGTTCCCATTGTAATGTGAAAATTGAAAGAAAAATAGATAATGATTACCTTCTTTTATCAGGGTTTCGTTAGCTCTCATAAATTCTCGGAGGTCTTGGATTCTTGAATTTTCACAATATACAATGAGTTTCTCGGCTACTTGTGGCCAAGTATCAGCGAACTTCATTGTTGACGATCCAACTAATCCCTTGTTTTGTTCTTCAATTTTCAAAAAATCACTTTGTAACTGAAATGAAAAGTGATATATTTTGAGTATGAATGCAGAAATATATTCTTTGCTCATTATTTGAATGTTTACCGTACCAAACTTATTCCTAAAGGAGGAGTGATACAAGGATACGTATCAAAATAATACGTAAGAGATACGGTATTATCTCTACCCCTACTATTTAGAAGAAACTCTCGTCTCTCTTCATATGATTCTGTCCATTCTTTGATAATTATAGTTGCAGGGTGACTTACACTGGCATCGCTTAGCAAAAGATGTTTCGTCAATCCTTGAAAAGTTTTAATACATGAATTAATATCGTGGTAACCGTTTCAGACCCTTAGGAAAGTTTTCCTCATCCTTGACAAATTCCCTTGCTCTTTTACCTATTTTTTCCTCGAGACATGGAAAAAAATATGGAAATTTGGCAAGTTTGTGGAAATGAACAGGGAAAACTTCTCTAAGGATATATTTCATGAATAATAAGGCTTGAAAAAAACAGGAATTGGATTCATCCTCATTTTAAAACACACGTACCGCCATTCTGTTCAGTTGATGATAATCTTTTTTTTCCATCTCCATCGTCGACATATATTCTAGCATATCTTAGTTCGTTCCGAACATATTTGTAGTGGTTATACAATATTCCCGCTGCACTGATTTGTTTTTTTGTTTGGGAGTCCTTACGGGAAGGAGTATAAAAATAACCAATTTTTTCTGTAGGAAAAAGTTCGACGATTTCTTGACTGATTTTCAGAAAGTCAGCTGGTTGAATGCTATAAAAGAAATTCAACGTTATATGACATATTCAGTGACATGTATTGTACCATGAATTTACAATGCACTCCGGTAAATATTGAACATTGCAAAAATAAAATCGATAACAAGTTGAAAAATGAAGCTGTGTTGAAATCCATAACTGATGATTTGTTGGAATATTATTTTTTGTAATTACAAAGAAGTTTGTTGTGAAGAGTGGTAAACAAAAGTGAACTCAACAATGTCATGTAGTAAAATTTGAACCTATAAATTTCGAAGTAATATCTTCATTTCTTCATAATTTGTGATTGTATTCAACACAGCTTCATTATCAACACTAATGAAAGATTATCATGAAAATAATTATTCTACTCACGTGAATTCATTATTTTTAAATTTATCTAAAATAATAATATCTTTCAGCCTCCAGTAACCTAAGTCTTTATTTACTCTATATCTTTGCAATACTATTCTGCCAGCTAATGAACTATTTAATAAATGATAAAGGTCATTTTCTTTATCAACTTGCTCATCTACAATGCAAATCATATGGACGTGAAATAAAAAATACAATCAATGATGATCAATTGAAAAAAATGTATGTGGAAGAGTTTAAACTTTTAAAGAACAGAATAAATAAAATTACTGATGATTAAAATGATTAATGATATAAATATGTATTCTCCAAATGTTTATACTCTCTTATAATAGATTTCAAAATAATTCCAATTCAATTGAACCCAATCATCTTCATATTCTGATACGTAACTTGAAGTTGGTAATCGAATAGTCGTACTTGGTCCAAAATTTAATCACTACAGGGTTTCTCAGTGACTTTCCATTGAACACATCAAACAGTCCCAAAAGGTGCTCAAAATACATTGTACATTAGAATAAGTGAAACAGAACTATTGAATAAGAACTCATGACATGCATTGATGAAGTTGAAATTGTACTCCCCTGATAATTAGGTTTGAATCTTTCTAATGTAGGAGATACTTTGAATTTTCTTTATAAATTCCAAGTGAATTGAGTGAAAACTCATTGAGAAATTAAATTTCGAACTATACATGACCACTTGATTATCAAGTTGAAATTATTTGTTGAAACATACACATTCTTTCGTTGAATTAGTTCAAAATTGTTTGCATATCTACTATAAAGAATATTTTCAGAGTGAATATTCATATTATTAATAACCTTCACCTTCATTAATGTTTTTGTTTTGTTATTGAATAATGTTTAAACTTTCGAAATACGTTCTATAAGAAATACCAAAAAACCTAATATACCTTCCTCAGGAGAATTTACATTCTTGTCGGTGTTTATATGTTCCACATCAACATTTGACATTTGTGCATTACTGAATAATTTCCCTTTTTCAAATGAATAATTGCGTATGAACTTTATTAAATCATCCTGATTATTCTCTAAAATTTCGGTTATATCTGATTCATCTAAACTATAAAATAGCCTATCGTCAATGCCCCTGTCTAAGTTGAGAAAAAAATAACAATAAATATAATAAATTCGCTTTAGTGAAGGACAATAAATTGAAATGGTTGTCATTATTGATGAGAAAATTGATGATGAACAAAAAATGCAAGGAAGGTCAAAAAATAGTAGGAACACAGAAGGGAAGGGAAAGTATACTTTTAGGTTATATTCATTCCTTTTTACTGACCACTAAAAAAGTTACGTAAATGTACGTAATTGTATTTGTTAAAAAATTCTTCCATCGCCGTCAAACAATGTCCTCAACAAAATGTATATGAACAAAAACACTTTATTCGCATAGATAATAGTAGAGCACAACGTTCCGCTGTATAGTTCTCGCGCCTACGGTACAACCCCGCTCTTTTTACGCTGTCAATTGCCAAACGGACCGGTAGATAAGACAGCTCACCGGATGGGGGTGCGTTTCATACCCCGAACGAGAGAGAAGCTTTCTTCATGTAACCGGAGCACTGCTTATAGTGCGTTGGGTCACGGAGCGCTCCCTATTGGTTAGTCTGCTGACCCACAATTTTTTCCGTGACTAGCTAGTACAGTATTACTAGCATTGATACAACTGTCTTACTACGGAATCGATAGAGGAACGGAGTTCCAGCCAACGGTCTAGAAATACTGTAAAAAAACTACACTATGCCAGTATTGATAAAACTCTCTCACCACGGAATCGATGGGGAAGTGAAGTTCCAATCAACGGTTTACACTGTAAAAAATTTATATGGGAAACTTCGCATGAATATTCAGAAGTAATTAACACACACACACGTGTTAGGAATTTTCCGTATTTTACTGAAAATTTACTGGAAGATGATAGTGGAAATTCCATCAAGTTTGGAATTTTTGGTTAAATTTATGGGAAATTTCATATACATTTATCAGAAATTGATTTCCTATCGCATGATTGAAATGTTCCGACTGCTGCGTATAGGAATATTCCGATTATTTTTCGCAGTGTAGGAATACAGCTGCTCTAGTGAGACAGAGATGCTCCAGCAGTGATGCCAGAAATTCCAACTTTCGCAAACTTTTGCCCCCTCCATCAAGACATTTGGCATCTACATGATCAAATTTATTTTGTCGGTAGCTTCATTGTTCGCGTGGAATTTATGTTCAGATGGGGCTTGATGGAAGCGGCAAAACTTGGTTTCTCGCATCACTGTGTGCCAGTACTAAGCCAGACTCCAAGAATACCGTAGAGAACTGACACTGTGCCAGTATTTATCGAACTCTGTTTCACTACGGCATCTATGACGAATCATCGGACTTCAACGGAATTATCACAATAAATGGCAATTTGAGAGGTCCATCCTCAACAAGGAGATTGGCTGATGCGATAGAGACTCGGTTCCTCACTCGCAAAACCCGGGTACAATCTCATTAGGTGAACTTTCAAGAAATCACTTTCAGAATGCCTTTCTTCGATAACGATAGATAACACTGTGCCAGTATTGGGTCGGGTCTGAATTTTCACATAGGATGTTATCATCTCTTCTCCTTCCCATCTCTTAATTCAGTCTGGCAAAACAACTGGTCCTTTTGAAGCGCCAGCGATCCCCCATAACAGGCCCTCATAAAAAACCAGCATTGACACAGCGGTGGATGTTATTCTGGCCTTCACGTTCAGCGATGTTATCATTTCAAACCCGAGTCAGTATCGTCAATTCAACTGGATTTACAGGTATGCAAAATTTTATTTCTCACAGAGCAGGAGTGTACATTATTTCTGTGTCATCTCATTGAAATTCACGTAGTTTCAATGGAGTATAAAATTGAATTTGTTTTGAGAATACTTGTTTGATTCTACAGACAGAAGCAGAAGGACCTCCTATTAGCTCAAAGCATTTTAATACTTTAACGACATTGATCACTCGATGCAGGTTCCTTTATGCCCTAAATTAACCGCCCATCATCTGAACTGACAAATTGTGCAAAAATGCGAGTTCGTTTGGCTGCACAGGTGAGTTAAATGTTGTGATAATCTTCAAAAATACAGTTCACATTTTAATTTGCACCCTGTTGAAAATTCTCGGATGGATAGGATCACGAAATTCCCATGTGGATTCGGTTTCTCAACCGGGACCTGCCCGGTTCCCACCCAGGACCCCCATCGTCCCTCCAAGTCCTGCTTGGGACCCATCGGGGTCTCGTTCGCGGTTTCTCACGTACCGCCCCAGGACCACTCGGGTCCCTATGTGACATGACCCTCAGAGGTCCTGAAAAAGACCCTAAAGGATCCCGAACGAGACTCTGATGGGTCGCATGCAGGACCCGGAAGGACAACGCGGGTCGTGGATGAAAACCCGGCAGTCTTGGGTGGGAACCCGAGTCCGCATGCAAATTTCGCGATCCCGTTCATCGGGGAATTTTCAATTGGGTATAAAATAGGAAGTAACTAATAATAAGCTCGTACCAATCATTTCACAGATCTTCAGTAAGTCAGTTGCCAGAGGACTACGGTTTTATAGCTTACACTTTAGTCAATTGAAGGGATGTGAATCCACGGCTAGTTTCTGCGAATGGGTTGATTCCATCTTTGATGCGTTGAATCGGAGACACCATGATCTTGGATCGAAAACCGGGAATTCTGATTTTTTGGTACAATCAAAATTTGAAACAGCCCTCAGAAATTTTCAGAACGTTGGAAAAATTATTCAAAGTAATAACCCAATAAATACACACATGTTATTTCAACGTTGAAAAAACGTTAGACTGTCAAACGGACGCAGTCGTTGATTTCATAACGTTGATTTTGAGTTGAAATTTGATAGGGAAATAGACGACCTGGAATTACGTTTTGATGACGTGTAATTTAAACTAATATTCAAAAATAACCATCAAACGACGTCCTCAAAAAACGTGTTTTGAACGGGTTTGAATCACGCGTTCAAAATGTGTTCATAACACCTTGTGTTTACATAGAAAAATAGTTTACTTGAATATAAACCTACTACACATTTCAATGCATTCAATGAAATTTTACTCGATTCAAGTAAATTTTATTTGAAATTAATAAAAGTTTATTTGAATGGAATACATTTTTTATTCGATTCAACTTAAACTCTAGTAGGTCCATATTTAAGTAGAAATTTAATTGATTTAAACAAAGTTTAATCAATATAAATAAATCCAAATATAAATTTCTCTGGGTGTATAACCATCATTAGGACACGTCAATATTTGACGTCTTTTAAACGATGTTCAAACCGTTGATATGACGTTATTTTATGGTTGAAAAACACGTGATCTCCCGCGACATTTTTACGTTGAATCAACGCAAGAATATTACTGAATCACAACGTGTGGTTATTGACTGTTTTTGACGTTTTCAAAACGTGCGTGTGTTTACTGGGAATGTATCAAACTCAACAGTTTTTATACATTTCAATATTATATATTTCATCATCATTTGATAGAAATTGTAAGAAATACTCATTTCGAATTATTCATTATCCTGACAGATACTGAAGGAATCACTGGAAAAATCACATAAATGGGAAGTACTTGTAGAGCAAAAGCTCATCAGCGAAAAAATGTTTCTCACCAGACAAACTGCAGAAGGGCTAGCTGTCACTTTGAGGTCAATGATAGACATCACTGATTACTTGACAAATAATTTCAAGTTCTCTTGCGTACTGTCTGGGAATATAACACAAGATGCCCTAGAGGTTTGTCCTAAAATCAATGTTGTCATATGATTAGATAGAAGATTACATAACCTAATAAGAGTATTTCAGTGGTTGGCTGTTTATAAAGGATGCTTCCGATATTGTTTTATAAATCTGAGAACTTCACAAGATTTCATAAAGAGGACATTGTTTTGATCCTGATATCAGAAAGTTTCATCAAAAAGATCTCTGACTGAGCTCATACGGAACTCATAAGGATCAAGTTCTGATGTATTTGAGAGACCAAAATTTAATGTCAATGATACAACTTCATGATGTCATGTTCCTGATATAGACCTTTTTTAGAGATGTCTTTTACAGATCTCATTGATGATCAGAGACATGCTATAAATGAGAACAATGAGAGACATTAATCTTGAAAATAAATTGTGTGAAATAAGAGTTCCACTCGAATAAAAGAATAAGTTTCCTTTTGGCTGCATAAAGAGTGAATGCTTCCTTCAGAAGAGGGAAATTTCACTTCATAGGCAGCCAGTAGAGAACCTATTTTTCCATTTGAATGAAATTCTCACTCTTCTATATTTAGAGATTACACATTCATAATCCTTGGGATCTAGAAAATGAATTCATTGGCTGATCCTTGCCTCCTGGGTTCAGGGCTTTTAAAATCGGAAGGATCTAGATATAGCAGCTATGTGAATGAATGAATTTGTGTGAATGTTTGTTCGATTCTTCACAGAGGTTTTTCGGTTGTGTGCGTCAAGCATCAGGAGCGAATGATCATCCTGCGTCCCCCAACTTTCTCCAAATTTACAAAATCCTTTCCACATTTTCGATTTTGGCACCTCCTAAGTATGGAAACTGTTCTGTCTCAAATGATTGGAATTCCAAGATACCTATTATCACACTTGCTGAACTGAAATCTATTCACCAGGATCCCAAATCCATACAACCCCTCACATAATTGATTCCATTAAATCCCGAATCCACAGTGTTATAAAAAACGATGATTGGGATGTATATGAGATGTTTCAGTTAGAGCAGAATGACGTTTTACCTGGGGTACTTGATTGTGTGCTTTACTATGTAACGGGTCGTGTGTGCAAGCAATTGAAACAGTTTATGGGATGTGAAACATGTAAAACCTCTCTTACTAGTACAAAAGAAATATTCAATTCAACAATAGACGACAAAGATGAAACACAGTTTGTAAGGTGACCGGCCCCATTAATGAACACCTTGACCCCCATTAGCGAACAATTGTTTATTTATTATATCTTTCCTATGACATATTATTCTGAATTTATTTACATAACAGCGGTTGATTTAGTATCCAGTCAGTCATGCTTGGATGAAATTAAAGCACAAAATCAATAGGGACTATGAATCAAAAACCAAAACGTTCATTAAAGGGGTCGCGTTCATAAATGGGGTCATCTACCTTATATCCAAATGCTGGACTGTTTAAATTGATTAAAAATTTGGAAGATATTCATCATATTTATCAATCGCATCATAAAGACTTGGATATAACTGAAAAAGTTATTTCTCGTGCAGTTGGAACAAATATATTTATATTTCCATGTAATGCACATAAAGAAGAAGTGCTATCATATATTGTGTATTATTATTTGCACGTTAGAATGTCGGATCCCCATACAGGAAACCCCGATAATGTAAACACAGCCAATAATTGGCCCATGTATGGCCACCATTAAATGGCCAACAATGTATTCACATCATTGGCGCAAGTGTGGCTCACCACTGGTTGATAAGAAAGGCCAGCAATGCAAACAGCCAATAATCAGCCGATGTACGGCTATGGTAAACGGCCAACAATTGATTCCCCGTTACTGGCTGAAATATGGTCTATTACTAAGTTAAATGGATTTGAAAGTTGAATATATTGTATTCGTAATCATCCGTGAAAAAAGTTTGTTTTGGCCTTATTTCTATTACGCTGAATAAATAATTCACATCCATCAAATACGTTTTACATGATTCAAATGAATTCTTATTTATATAGATAATCAATGACTTTCTCATGTGAATAACAAAAAATTTGAAGGAATAAGCAACTGAATTCAACTGATTTATCGAGAGTGCTTTTGACTCGTATCATTTTACATTTCAGATTGTGGAAATATCGGGCATGCAAATCTATTTAGAAAAAAAAAACATCTATTTCTGATCTTGTGAAAACTGGAATGACAAATTTCCCTAAAACAAAAACAAAAAAGTGTTTTGGGTCACACTTAACCACTCATTTGAACTAATACTGGACCGATTATTCTGGAACGCAGTCATATCACCATTGGATATCATTATTATTATACCCCAGTAATCTGCCATTGATGGCTGACATTCGAACATTATCCCGAAATTTCTGGCCATAAATCGGGATCATTTAGCCCCATACTGGGCCAATCAATAATTTTATACATGGCCTATTATTAATTGCCATTACTGGACCCACGTTATCATCCAGCAATTAACCATTGATGAGCCATTAATGGGCGCCATTGACGGGCGAAGAACGCCGTTTGTGGTCCAGTAACGTGCCATTATTGGGCCAATTGATGAACCCTGTATGGGTCGATGCCATTTTATAAATAATTTGAAAAAAGAAAACCAATACAAGAAAAAGGTTGCAAAATATTGTGTTACATGAACAAAAATTTTATGAATTATATTTAATAAAGTATATTTCCTCGAAAACCAGATTGTTTTCAATCACATTCAATGCTCTTTGCAGTGATTTTTCAGCATTTTTCCAAACGCGCATTTTGGAGTTGACCTTTATTGGAATTCACAATGTAATCACTTGATTCCTCTCATTCTGGCATACATAACCTGGCACTGGTCATTTGAAGATTTGAATATACCCCCATGACACCGGACTACTTGCACGTAGAGCCCTCTATGACTTGATCATCATGTGAACACGCGGAAGCTCAAGTCGGAGGGGTCTGGGAAAATTTCGATTATTTTTTGCAGGATATTTTCTAGGGCTTCGCTCTAAATCTGATATACAAAGTGCTTGTTGACCAGACTCTGATTAAAGGGTCTTCAGTATCGTCTCCATCAGTTTCGGCGAGATGACACTAGAAACTCTTTAATCAAAGTCTGGTCAACACTAGGATGGGTCGAAAAAATTTTTTTTTCTGATCGAAACCTGATAGTGCGGAAAAGTTGCTTTGAGTGATCAATATGAACCACCAAAAACCCCAGCTCGATCAGACAATACCTTCTGTTTCAAACCTGAGCTTGGATTTTCGATTTTTCAGCCGAAAATACATAAATATGCGGTAAATCGCAACTCATTTTATCTTGATTTAGAAATGTTATGGTCAATGTTATTCCCTTCAAATGATTTGAAATATACTTCTTTATATCAAGAATTAACTGAAACAATTAATTTTTCCTAAAGATTCATCCAATTATCACTGATATAATGAAGAACCCAGGAAAAAATCATTAGATCTATTCAGATCTAAATAGGTCTGAGTAGATCTGATTTTTGGTCAGATCTGGTTCAAAAGATCAGATTAGGTCTGTTCAGATCTCAGTAGAACTGATCAGATCTTGGCACATCTGGTTAGATCTGAGTAGATCTCGTTAGATCTGAATTGAATATTAGATTAAATCTTAATGAGCAATTGGTGGTTCAATTGTCAGAAATTTTGTGATATCTGTCTGTATATGAATTTGATTTTGCACATATATTGTGACAAACACAAGCCAAAATCGCAGTTTTTCAGATCTCAATAGATCTGTTTAGATCTGACCAAAATTTAGATCTGGTCAGATCTGATCATTTTTTCCCGGGAACAACCAAGTGACAATGAACACAGTGATTAGGTAAAGCGCAATCAAGTTTGACTACGCACAATCCATCTGAATCTTCTATTCACTTCTCCTGTGCATCAACTCTATCAGCGTCGTATTTTAGCTAGCATCATAATATCTTATTTCCTGTTGTACATTCTAGTTTAATAAAATCCCTCTATTGATTTGATCATCGAGGTGTTATTATTTATCGAATACTAGATCACTCGCATAATCCGTTTAGATCGTGTTTTCAATTTCCTCTGCATACTGACTTCACCAATATTGCGTTTTAGTCAGGGTGTACAGCGGTCCTGGAAATCCTGGAAATCCTGGAAATGTCCTTGAATTCATTTTGTATCCTGAAAATCCTGGAAATATAGGAGTTTTTTTATTTTTTCCTTGATTTTATTTTAAATCCTGCAAAAAGCAATTATTCTACCGGATAAAAAAAAATTTCGAAAAAACATCCCAGGAATAAATTTGCAAATGCAAATTTCTGACGCATTGAATTTTTTTTGAAACTCTATAAGAACACTTTATATTCTCAAAAAGTTTTTGGAGAGTTCTTTTTTCAGAATTCATTTGGGATTCCTGTGTGCTACCTGGGTCATTCCTCCATGGACTCTGTTATCGGGATTCTATTTCAGGGATGGGCATCCCAGTAAAAATGGAAGTATAGGATTGATCACTCCGTGATCAAAAGTACGGCTCGTGGCCTATTCCCATACTTGCAATGTATAGCTTTAGGCCGAATCCCATACTTTTGATCACGAAGTGATCAATCCTGTACTTTCCATTTTTACCCGGGTAGCACGAAAATACTTTTGTATTCCCGGAGTATTTTCAGTGAGGAGTACTTCCTGTTAACCTCATATAAAGACATATTCAAACAAAACAAAAAGTATTCCCTACTGAAAATACCCCGGGAGTGCAAAAGCACCTCCGGGCTGCCCATCCCTGCTCTATTTTTAGAGTTTATAAATATTTGGCAACCCTGTTCCCGGTTGTGATGAGTTGTAGGCACGGTGTATTATATAGGTGATAAAAGTATGGTAGGGGTAAATTGGCTCGTAAGCGAATAAGCCCGAAGGGTTGCTAACCCGGATAGGGTCTCATAGTACCGAATTGATATAGTACCGAACGTACATAGCTCCAAACTCCATAGTACTGAATGAAAATAGTACCGAATAACCATATTACCGAATGTCCATAATACCGGATGAAAAAATATAAATTTCAATATAAATCGAATGATTGGCCACTTCCTTCATAAGAACTCAATTGTTCTCACTTACCATGCGTTAAGAAAATCATTTTTCATGATGAAAGTGGCCAATTATCGATTTATGTTGAAATTTATGTTTTTTTATTCGGTATTCTGATTATTCGGTACCATTTTCATTTGGTATTCGGTGAAATTTCTGTTTTTTAATTCGGTATTATGATTATTCGGTACCATTTTCATTCGGTACTATGAAATTTGGGGCTATATGTACGTTCGGTACTTTATCAATTCGGTACTATGATACCCTACCGCTAACCCGAACGGATATAGATTCGAATGGAATTGAACCCAAAACAAAGTTAGTGGCTATTATGATGATTGAAGCTTGGCTAGAGTAACACGTGGTGATTTTTCGGATTTAATTTCAATCGGGCATACTGCCCAGGTAGCACAAGACTTCTAAAAGAGTTCATTACGAAATGTAATATATTATGAAGTATCATACGTAAAATTTGTCACTGGTATTTATTACATTATATGATACGTAACATTCAGCATGTATTAATACCAATGTTTGCTACCTACCAGGGTGGGGGACTTTACTTGTCGAGTGAGGTTTCTGACATATAATGGGCTGTATAATACATGTATTATACGTATAAAAGGTAATTGCTGGTGGTTTCTAGTGGATTCTCGGATGGGGGATATTGCTTCACATATTTTGTCATAAAACTGATTATAGCTCTGAAAAGAATTTATGCAAGGGATTTGTAAATAAGTTGTGAGTGCAGTTTTTATTTCTAATATTTCAATGCAAGTTATTATCCCTTCCTTTATTATTTTTGGAATTTTCGATGAGGAATCTTTGCTTATGAAAAAGAAACGATTATTGAATCGTATTTTGTTTTCAGAGAAGAATTGAGGTTACAAAGATGCCTAAATTAAGAGTTGATAATAAAAAATCTACTTTTCAAAATAAGTGGCTGAATTCCAAGCTCCATCCAGAATTGTCCTGGATCAGGAAAACCAGCGTAAACACCCAAGCACTTTGTGTTATTTGTAAAACTTACTTTGACATTTCCAATATGGGGTTATCCGCGGTACGATCGCATGGAAAGGGGAAAAAACATATTCAGTTGTTCAATGCGAAAGAAAAGAGTCAGAAACTATTCAGTGTTCCTAATACTAAGTATAAAGAAAACATTCGTGAGAATTTACCAAATTTAGATTCAGAAAATTCAAACATTTTGAATCCGCAATCACAAAATAAGTCAATTATTTCAATAGAAAATTACGTCGAAAAAGAAGATGTCACAAAAGCCGAAATTTTATGGGCATTAAACCATGTTAATAAGAAAACGTCTGCACGTTATTCAGGTGATACGAGTGATATTTTTTCTGTGATGTTTCCCGATGGTGGAATTGCTAAAAAGTTCAAAATGTATAAGGATAAATTAGGCTATGCAATAACTTATGGTCTGGGTCCTTATTTTCAAAATGAGTTAGCTAGTACTATACGTAAATGTGAATTCTATTCAGTTTCCTTTGATGAAAGTTTGAATAAAATATCACAGAAAGGTCAAATGGATATAATTATTCGTTTCTTTCATGAGAACCGTGTTAATACTATATATTAAAGTTCGACATTTTTGGGACGCGCAACTGCTGAAGATTTATTTATGGCATTCACTACGGTTTTTAAAGAATACGGAATAGATTTCAAAAAAATGCTGCATGTGTCTATGGATGGACCTAATGTCAATAAAAAATTTTTAAGAGATCTATGTAGTTATTTGAACGATTCTGCTGATTATCCTGAGTTACTACACTGAGGAAAAATAATGAAGTGAGCTCAACTTAAGCGTATATTTGGACTGTATATAGTTACCACGAAGGAATTGTATTTGAACTAAACATAATTTCGTTGAGGCAATCACACAAAATTACGCTGATGTCGTTCAGCCAACTACATCACACTGTTATAGTATCATCAACGTTCATTTTGTTCAAACATCAATGTCATTCACTGGGATTATCGTTGTAGTTGAATCAATTCATTTCGTTAGTTGAAACAATTGTGGGAGAAATGTAATTGAACGCATTTTTAGTTGTAATAAAGAAATAATTATTTGAAAATCACCTGATCAGAGATGGTAGAATACAGGGTATGTAGTACATCAACAACTTTTGCAAGAGCAAAATGCGAAGCGCGCTGTAGAGAAACGGTTAGGACGTTAGTGTCAGATAGGTAATTAAACTCAAGATAGGTAGGTTCGATTCCCCTCAAATGAGATTTGATATATACACTTACCGGTATCATCATGGTGAGATATCGAAGCATTCCAGAGATTGAACAGTAAACAAATGAAGATTAATTTTTTGATTAACACATTTTTTTTACATAAATACAATATATTTATGATTTGAAATGAAATAGTCTTGCAATCAACATCTTGTAACCTTGAACAGATTCTTCTATTGAGTTGATTGGAATAATTATTGAATCTAATGAAATACGGTACAATTGATTGTAATAAGTATCATTTTTATGTTAAAAGAATGATGTATTTGATCAAATCACCATTTAGTTCTGTCAACTACATCTGTAGTTGATGGGAATCAATCTTCACAAACATACGATGTAGTTGACGGAACTATTCCGTGAGATTCGCCGTATTTAAGCCCACGATGTAGTTGAAAGAACTAAACCGTCTTTGAGTTCACAATCTTTTTTTCTCAGTGTAGACATCGGAACATGTGTTTTACATATAGTTAATGGAAATTATAGAACTGCTCAAAATGCAACAGATTGGGAAATTAATGACTTTTTACGATCGCTTTATTATTTTTTTAAAGATTTTCCGGCTCGTCGGGCTGATTACATAAGATCCACCAATTCTTCAGAATTTCCTCTCAATTTTTGTTCTATAAGGTGGTTAGAAAATTCAAATGTGATGGAAAGAGCAATTGAAATATTGAAATTCTCACCTAAATATATTGCAGCTGTAAGCAAAACCCCACCTAAATCACATAATTATTTGAAGTTGAAAGATTTTTTGGACGACAAATTTCTGGAAGCAAAGCTTGGCTTTTTGTTTCGATTTCTGTAGAACTTGAACCATTTATAGGAAAATATCAAAGTAACTCGCCTTCGCTACCATCCATGAGAAATGATTTATTCAATATAATGAAAAGTTTAATGTCCCGAATTTTAAAACCGAGTGTGATGAATAAAATAAATAATGTCATAGATCTTTTGGAAGTTGATTTATCAAATAAAGATAACTTGAGTTCAGTTGAATCAGTTGACATAGGATTTGCAGCATCGGGTTCATTACCCTGGTAAAAACGAAGTGTAACAAAATACATCTGCGATGCATTCCACGGCGCGAAACACCACTCCGGGTACATTCGAATGAACCTCGCATTGCACTGTAAGTACAGTGGAACACTTTATTTTCACCAGGGTAAACACAATGAAAGATGTAAAGGAAGTGGAAAAATTACAATTCAAAATGCAATGTCAGCAATTCGTATTAAAAATTTGTGATAAATTAATCAAAGATTCACCATTTGGTTACAAATTATTGCGAGGTGCCAGTTGCTTCGCATCTGATGTTATGTTATTAGAAAATATCGCTAAATTACGAGCAGAAGCAGCTCTGGGTTATTTGGTTGAGAAGAAACGAATCAATGCTATTGATGCTGACCGTGTAAAGAAAGAATATTGTAATTTTGTTAATCCAACAAATGTGAAAAAGAAGTTGAAAGAATTTGATTGTAAACAACACAAATTAGATAATTTTCTATTTGGGCTATTTATTGAAGAAAAAACATCAGTTGAGTTCCAAAGATTTTTACAAATGATCCTCATTTTATTCCATGGTAACGCTGCAGTTGAAAGAAGTTTTTCGTCTAATAAAGAATTTTCAATAGACAATTTACATGAGGATAGTCTCATAGCTCAACGAAGTGTTCACGATGCAATTCACGAGGCTGGGAGCATAACAAAACTTCAAATAACAAGTGACATGATGAAAGCATTTTTTAATTCACATAAAAATAGAAAAATAGCGTTAGCTCAAAAAGAAAATGAGGATTTAGAAAAAAAACGGACTCAGAAACAATTCATCGAGGAAATTAGAGAATTGCAAGTGAAAAAAAGCAGCTTTTAGAAAATGCCAATGAAGAAGCTAGTCTTATTGATAAAGAGAAGAAAAGACTTGAACGATTGTTGAAGTAGCTATTATGTATATGCATAATCATAAGGGTAATTAATTGTTGATGTTATTTTGATTTATGAAGAGAATTAATATATTATCCTCTGAATTGATATTTTATGACAAAATATAAGCCCATATGTACGGATCATTATTATACATTAAATTTAATATTGATGTTGATTTAGTTTGTGAAAAAACTAATATATAATTGAAATTAATAGGTAGACCATAACAGAATATTGGAACCCTGTGAAAAATAGCTTTCAGATGTAGTAAAAATTTCAATCCGTACAAAACCTGTTTCTAAAAGGTTCTAAGAGGAAAATGCTATTCCCAATAAGCATAACATTTAATACTTGTCTAAAGGTATCACGTGAGACATCTTTTAGATATCTATTAGATGCCTTCTAGACAATGCTCTGAAAGATATCTTATGCGACATTTTTTAGACAAGTTTAACAACATGTTATGTTTATTGGGTTGGAACCTTTTGTAATGTAGGCTGTATCTAACAGCGACTTTCAACAGGGAAACGAAAAATACTTGTGGGCAAATCAAAAATTGACGTGCATTTGGTCTCTTAAAAATAATTTATCATCTGAATGAGATCATTATGATTAACTGTACCCAAGTAAATTGTATGTCAGATCAAATATTGATATGATTTCACTCCAGGAAAGAGAAATTCATTCTATATCAATATAGTAAAACAAAATATGAGTAAGAAACGTCAAAAAGATGAATAAAATTTCATTCTGGAAAAACTATGTTTTTTGTCCTGGAACTCCTTGAAATGTCCTTGAATTTCATAATCCTTTCCTGCTAGACACCCTGTTTAGTTCGTATCATAATATCACATTTTTCTTTCTCCATTATAGTTCGATAAAATTCCTTCATTGATTTGGTCATCGAAGTTTTGTTATTCATCGAGTAATACATCGCTTGCATTGCTCTGCGGAATGGTTTCGCAGTAATGTCATTTTCTAAATTCTCCTCACGAAAGTCGATGCTGTGTCCAATTTTTGGCGACCCAAAAGAGTTGGTTCATTCGCAGCTCCCCACGTACGAGGACGTGAGAAGATGTTTCCCAACCAGAAATTTACAACAGGCGCAGTATCGCACCAGTACTGGCCAAGACTGGCAGGGTACTGGCATTTGTCTGGAACGATAACGCTTTTCAGTACTGGGGATTGAGTACTAATACCATTATTCGCAATCAGTGCAGGGCCAGTACTGGATTAGTACCTGGCCGGTATTAAGTTCTCAGTACTGGTTTATCAGTACAGGCATAGTACTGTATTTTTATGTATCCAGTACTGATCCCGTACGTGTTGACCAAGTGTTGGAGACCCAATACTGGCACTGTGCTGCACCTGTTGTCAACATTGGCATATTTCGGATTTTTCTGATTGGGTTTCATGAACGTACATCTATGGGTTTACAAAGTAATGGAAATAAAGAGCCGTCTTTTTCTATCATTGCTGATGCAGTAGCAAACACAGTAGAAGCAATTTATTTTAAAGCTAGTATCCCGATCGTAACACACACTCGTGTCGTAAAAATGATATGTACTTATCACAAAAAATATTCGAAATTGAAAAATGAGCTTAGACATATTCTAAAGTGCCCTGGACTTCAATCTAAAGCTGACAAATTTAAAAAAGCGGCACAAAAATTGTTTGACATTGCCTCCTGCAAATGCGTTGACTTCACTACTTGTTGCTGTCAGAAAGATCAGAAAGTTCCTGCTCTGGAACGTGCTTTCCTGTTCGACCAAAGAGGTCCTCGAATAGGCCATATCGGTGGTGTTGATTCTCTTGAAACAAACAAATCACTCAAAATCACTGACCGTCACTTGAAGTGCCATAAGCATGATGTGAAATCGGTTATGGAACTTAAACCTGGACTCTCTACTTCATTAGACCTTGAATACAGTGATTCCGATTGAGAAAATGAAGATTGCGAGAAAGATGACTTATGGAAGCCTCCATACCATCGTGATTCAATACAAATGCGATTGCAGTTAAAAGAAACTGCAATTACCTCACAAGGATTTGGCAAAGAGCTGCGAAGAATCCGAGTAATCTCCGAAGTCCTAATTGGTTGGTTGGTTGGTTGGTTGGTTGGGTTGGGCATGAGAGAGATCCACAGTGCGATCACCTCCACGTGGTGGATCGGGGTCACTTGACTAAGTGAGCAAAGAATTACACAAATGTACCAAAAATGTACACAAGAGGGCGATTTCTGGAGTGGGGATTATAGAATAATTCATACAGGATCAAAGAACGGTCAAGCAGGTGTAGGAATTGTAATGCATAAAAGAGTGGGAAATAGAATAGAAAATTATTTGCAACATAATGAACGTGTGATGATGGTTAGAATCAGAACAAAACCGGTGGACACAGTCATAGTCCAAGTATACATGCCCACATCTGCATATTCGGAGGAAGATATTGAAAAAACGTACGAAGAAATAGAAGAAGTGATAGAATATGTGAAGGGAGAAGAGAATTTGATAGTGATGGGGGATTGGAATGCGGTAGTAGGACAAGGAAAAGAGGACAACATTATAGGAGATTTCGCGTTAGGGAGGAGGAATGATAGAGGACAACGTTTAGTCGAATTTTGTGAAAATCATAAGATGGTTATCACAAACACTTTATTCGAAAATCATCCAAGAAGAATCTACACTTGGAAAATGCCAGGAGATACAGCAAGATACCAAATTGATTACATATTAGTGAAACAAAGATTTAGAAACCAAGTGAAAGACTGTAAAACTTATCCCGGTGCAGACATAGATAGTGATCATAATATGTTGATGATGAAATGTTCTCTGAAATTCAAATCTCTGGAGAAGAAAAGGAAAATGCAGAAAAGATGGAATTTGAAGAACCTCAAGCAAAAACAAACACATGAGGCATTCGAGAAAATGTTGGATGAAAAATTGGGAGATCAAAAAGAGAAAGACTTGCGAATAGAGAGGAGATGGACAAAGATGAAGGGGAATATAAGAGAATGTGCGGATAAGATTTTGAAGAATGATGGAGTAGAAGCTAAAAACCCATGGATAACGGGAGAAATTTTAGAATTGATAAATGAAAGAAGAAAATACAAGAATAATGATAGCCAAGAAGGCCAGCAACGATACAAATCATTGAGAAATAAAATAATAAGAGAATCAAGGAAAGCAAAAGAACAGTGGTTAGAAGGGAAATGTCAGGAAATAGAAATAAGATTGCATTTAGGAAAAATAGATGAAGCATATAGGATTATTAAAAGATTTTTCGGACAAATGAAATCTAGAAGCAATAAGATTAGAAACTCTCTAGGACGACAATTGATAAAAACGGAAGAGAAAATAGAACAGTGGATCAATCATTTGGAAGACTTGTATAGAGGAAACGATGATATAGCACTATTAGAGAAGGAGGAGGATGTAGATGAGGAAGAATTGGGAGATTCGATATTGAGATCAGAATTCGACAAGGCTTTGAAAGAATTGAAAAATAATAAAGCGCCAGGCATAGATGGCATAAGTGCGGACCTTATAAAAGCCTCCAGTGAAGGAACTCGCGACGCACTGTTTGGATTGATTAGAGATATGTACGAAAAAGGAGAAGTACCGGAAGATTTCCAAAAGAATAAAATTGTCGCTATCCCGAAAAAACAAGGGGCAGACAAATGCGAGAACTACAGAACGATCAGTTTAACTTCACATGCTTCGAAAATACTGACCAAAATTATATACAGGAGGATGGAAAATAAAATAGAGAGTAGATTGGCAGAGGATCAGTTTGGTTTTAGAAAAAATAGGGGAACGCGAGAAGCAATCTTAGCACTCAGGGCAGTAATAGAGAAAAGGATAGCGCTGAAGAAATCTGTGTACATAGGTTTTGTAGATATACAAAAGGCTTTCGATAATGTGGACTGGGAGAAGATGTTTGCGATCCTGAAGAAGGTGGGAATAAATTATAAAGATAGAAGAATAATATACGAATTATATAAGAATCAAAGTGCAATAATAGACATAGAGGGTCAGGGAGGGAAAGCAAAAATAAGAAGAGGGGTGAGACAAGGATGCTCATTATCGCCACTGATGTTCAATTTATATATAGAAGAAGCAATGAACGAAGTGAAGGAGGAAATTCAATCGAAATTACAGATTCAGGGAGAAAATATAAGTATGTTGAGATTCGCGGATGACATAGCTATATTGGCCACGAGTAGTACTGAGTTAGAAAATATTCTCAACACCATGAGAACAATATTATTGGAAAACTATTGTATGAATATAAATAAAGACAAAACAAAATTCATGATGTGTACAGGAGCGAAAACAGCTAGAAGAACGAGAATCAAAATAGATACCGAGACAATTGAACAGGTGAAAGAATTCAAATATCTAGGAAGCATAATTACAGAGAACGGCAAAAGCGAAAGAGATATAAGAGCAAGAATAGCACAAGGGAAACAGGCTTTTTATCAAAAGAGACAGTTATTATGCTCAAAAAATATAAGCTTGGAAGTAAGGAAGAAATTCTTGAAAAGTTACGTTTGGAGCACAGCATTATATGGTTGCGAAACTTGGACAATGGGGAAAACTGATCAACGAAGACTTGAAGCTTTTGAAATGTGGTGTTATAGGAGGATGCTCAGAATAAAATGGATAGACAAAGTCAAAAATGAAGAAGTACTCGAGCAGATAAATGAAGAAAGAAATCTTTTGAAACACATCGTGAAAAGGAGAAGCAATCTTATAGGACACACATTACGGCATGAGAGTTTATTGAAAACAATATTGGAAGGGAAAATGAATGGTAAAACTGGTAAAGGTAGACCTAGAGCAAGTTATATGAAGCAAATCGTACAAGACAAGGGATGTAGTAGATATGTAGAAATTAAACGTTTGGCGGATAATAGACAGGGGTGGAGGGTTTCATCAAACCAGTCGTAAGACTGATTACTTCATGATGATGATGATGTACCAAAAATTATTTTTTAATACTTTCTTCATTCTCTTCAGCTCAGCTGAAAAGGCGCTATAATATAATTTTGAAGTCCATATGAATGGATGAAAAATTATCAACTCACTCTGAGTACAGTCCAAAGAATGAGCAATAAATAACTTGAATCACCTTTCTAAGTACTTGAAACGTCAAGACTAATTGGCAAGAATCATAACCATTATTCACTTCAAACCGTTCATGGGCACTAAGATTTTCCTTATTACATTATCAATAATTGAATAAATCTTTAGTAAACATTTATTGTTTCAATTAATTATTAATATAAAGAAGTATAATCCAAGTTATTCGAATGGAATAACATTGATCTTGACATTCCTAAATGAAAATGAAATGAGTTGCGATTTACCTAACATTTACGTATTTTCGGCTAAAGAATCGAAAATTCAAGCTCAGGTTTGAAACAGAAGATATTGTCCGATCCAGCTGCGGTTTTTGGTGGTTCCTATTGATACCTCGAGGCAACTTTTCCGCACTATTATTAGGTGTACAAATAAGTTTCCGCGGTTTTTTATAAAAAATTAGGAATTTATTGTAAAGGAAAAGTACATTACGTTTTATTCAAAGTATTTTCCATCATTTGCCACTACTTTTCCCCATCTTTCTGGCAACATTCGGATACCCCGTCGAAAAAACTCTTCATCTTTTGACGCTATCCACAAATCTACCCAATTTTTGGTGTCTTCATATGATGTGAAGCGCTGCTCAGACAGACCATGTGCCATCGACCGGAACAGGTGATAATCAGAAGGGGCTAAGTCTGGTGAATACGGCGGGTGGGGTAAAACTTCCCAGTTAAACAATATTTGTCTGATTTCTCACTCTTTACACGCTGTTAGAACATAAAATCTAAAAATACATTCTAAAGGAAAATTGTACTACATTCAAAATTTTGATGAAACACAATAGGATATATCTCATCTGGAAAAAAGATGTGAAATCAATATGAGCTGCCAAGTACATTTGGGTATTCAAATGGTATCAGACTAAACAATGATTGTTGCCGTTATATAGAACAGGATGTTGATACAACGAGGTGGCAACCGGGTAATTGCACATGCCAGCTTGTGGTCGTCATAGAACAGTGGCTCTTTTGTAACCTCAACATTATTGTTACATAACAATCACACATGTTATATCGATTCAATGCAATTAAAACATAACTTTGTGATGTAATAGCAGTAAGAAAGTTTTATCACACTGATATCACCTCAATAAAACTGTGTTTCGGGAGATGTAAACCATTTCTAGTATATTGTCCCTTCAGTTTGTTCAAAATGTATTCAAAATTCATTAAAAAGCAATATTGTATCGAATATCCAAACCAAACGTGTTGGTTGTTCCTGATTTTTCAATTAATGTCGATACGAAACACTGGGCGTGGCCGATAAAGATTTTAGTATACAACTTTCTGTTCGCATGCTTTTAACAAAGTCGTTTGAATCCAATTGAGGCCCAAAACTCACGTCATCGGCCGATTTTTATGTTCTAACAGCGTGTAAAGAGTGAGAAATCAGACAAATATTGTTTGTGCGCACTGTTCACACATTGTATTTTTGCCAGGGTTGTGAACTTCACAAAGTTCTGGAGCAGATCAATGAAGAAATGTCAAAAATTCGTTTCTGTGGGACATGAACCAATCGATTCAGAATCTTCTGACATCGAAAACGGAATAGCACTTGAAAAAGTGCACTTCGAAATTTTACCAAGTGCTGGAGCAAGTCGATGAAGGAGTTTCAAAAATTCGTTTCCGTGAGGTATACACTGAAAAAAAGGTATGGCTCTCACAGCTCTACTATTCATGTGTTCTCGCTGTCAGGAGGTATAAAGATGCCAGTATAGCTCCCACAGCCGAACGTGTCGCTATCATAGCAATCTGTCGGCTGTTGGAGCTATACTGGCATTCTTATACCTCCTGACAGCAAGACCACATGAATAGTAGAGCTGTAAGAGCCATACCTTTTTTTCAGTGTAGAATAATGGATTTAGAATCTTCTGATACGAAAAATGTACAGGTCATGAGAGAAAGGTTCTTTCCGAAGTCGACTTGTAAATCTCACCAAATAGAGGGGTTCAAAAAAGAAAGAAAAAGAGCTTTCGAATATCTTGAAATACAATGTACACACGACCATAATGTGTAAAATCAGTGCGTCTGATGTTGATATGTTGTATAGAGCGATATTTTGAATATATTGAAGTGCATTGGAGAAATCTCACATGAAAGATTTGGCTAGCGTTCCAGGATAAATATCCTAATAGAATAGAAAAGTGTAGAGCGTGCCGTGACAGTATATCATATGAAATTGAAGGACGTAAAATAGAACATTTTATAACTATCCAATCATCAACGCTGCAGTGTCGCTTTGTACAAATGATCTTGATTCTCTATCACGGCAATGCTGTTGTGGAAAGAGGTTTTTCAATAACCGCTGATTGTTTGATGGGTAATCTTTCTAACGAGTCATTAGTTGCACAAAGAATAGTATATGATTCAGTTTTAAACACAGGAGGAATGGAAAATGTGCAAATAACGAAAGAATTATTATGTTACGTTGCACAAGCTAATCAAAAATGGAAATCTGCCCTGAAAGAAAAAAGAAAATTAAAGGAAGATAAACTTGAGAAAGCTAAAACCAAAAGAAAAACTCTCAGACTGATTGAAGAACTGAAAAATGAAAAAATTCAAATGTTTGAGGAAAATTGTTCATCAATGCAAACTATTGAACAAGAAATTGCGAACTTAGAGGACTCATTAAAAATTTGAGTATTGATTAGTTCAAATCAAGTGTTTGTGAGATCATACTTCTCCATTTTTGTTGTGATTTTATATTCACAAGAAAATTCAAGACTATGTGTCATACGTGTATAATGTCATTCAGTATGTTATCTATAAAAATTCATAGGAAACATCGGTTTCTTTTTGTATTACAATGTTTATTATAATACTTGAGATTCTTGAGTTATTTGAAACTTTTTTCAAATTTTGAATTGAATTTTATGTCCAATTAGATTTCATTTGTTTATTTATTTCGGTGTCAAGCACAAAGTTTTTTTTTTCAATACAAGAATTCAAAATTTCAATACAGTAATGATGCATAATTTATGTGTTCTCTATTTAAAATAGAGCTCAATAGTTCATTGCAAACAATCTTGTTCATTTTGATTCTTATTACATGCGAATGATTTAATATGGAAGATCAAATTTGTATTTATACTTCCAAATCAAATGATATATTTAATGATACATCCTGGAATTTTCCAAAATTCGACCTGGAAAACCTGGAAAAGTCAGGGAATTTTGTTTCGGAAATTCAGTAGACACCCTGGAGTGGTTTTACCGTATGAATAAATGTATTGATTGTGGCGGAAATTATTTCGAGCAACTTTGAAAAATAACCTAATGCGACAAAAATTTTAGGACAATCTGAGTAAATATTATGTTTACTTCCTACATATACAATTATATCAACTTTTCATATATATTCTATAGAGCATATTTTATTACATATGTAACAAAAATTCCATGGTGTATTTTTTAATCATACTTTGGTTGTTTTACTCGGCACTTTAGATCAGTTTTGAATCAAATCTTGGCTGAAATGTATCTACGAGATACATTATTTGCAAGACATTTTGAAGATATCTTTGAGATGGGTTCTTGAACGAGAACTGGTTTAAAATCTGAAACATGTTTGAAAGACATCTTGAGACACGGAATGCTTTCTCAGATGTGAAATTCATTGACTTCTAATTCCAATCACTGCATGAAGGATACTGAGAATGGGATACCAGGATTTTTGTTGAGAAATCTTGAATCGGACCGATCAAGTCTATTTTAACACATTTCATCCGGATCCAATTCCGATAAAACTCCTTGTAGAAGGCAATCTTCATGTCGAATAACCTTGACAGATTGTTAATAAATCTCGATTCAATCTGATAATTCCTAATTGAGATGCGTCTTGTGATACATATACACTGTAAAAAATAGTTCCAAATTTACTAATATCATATATGAGTAATATCACCAGAATATAATGGTAACTCGCAATTACACAACAGTGTAAGAGTAAATGCTGATTACCCTCCCCGATCAGTAAATTTACATACAGGGAGAAAAATTGTCCATTATAACTTACTAGATTCGCTAGTATATTGAGGATATACTTGCATTTTGAAGTTATATACCAAACATTCTTTCCAAAAGTACCAGATTTCCTGTGAGTTAATGGTAGAATAATAAGATTTTATAATAGAAAGTCTGGTACTTTTGAAGAGAACGTTTGGTACCCTGCTAGAAAAATTGGATAGAAATGGATAGGGTTTTGAAGTGCATCCGTTTGGATCCTATTTCTGATCCATGTATTTCGGGATCCAGCATCATCCGCAGAGCGCATAGAAGACTCGTCAATTTTACTACACAATGTGGATAGGTGATTATTAGGATTGTATCCGAATGTATCCATATTATATTCAGGGCCTGATGCAAATCGTATCCATTTCTATCCGGTGCTTTACGATATCACCTTGATGAGTTCCATCCATTTCTATCCGTTTCTGCATGATTCTGCTGGAGAAAAATTCATCCATTCCAATCCGATTTTCTCCAGAATTGTTCTTTCTTTTGAATTTTCCCACAGGGAAAAACAATAAGAAGAAATTATCCCGAACTCATTCAAACATTCGGAAGATTCCGTGGAATCTTCAACATCTGTATCTTTATTTCCGCACATGACTTGGGAAATTTATTCCTACCTGCAAGGGTAGGAACAATCATCGCACTCCCCCACCTTACCTATAAGACCTACCTACTTAACCTCCAAGCTATCCTGACACGCTGCTCGGAGAGCGCATATTGCTGAAGATACTGTACACTCGTAATGTACACTACCGGTCAAAAGTATTCGAGCACCTCTCGAGAAAACACGAAATTTTCAAAGTTTAATATCTCAGCCGGAAATTATCGCACATTCAAAAATAAAAAATCGTTTTGAAGGGTGAAGTGTGCTCTTTCAAGGAATCTTAGTCTCACTCACCTGACTGAAGTTCGTTATTAACCGCGTTCGGTTGAACTTACAACTTTTTTCGATTTTTTTTCCGACTTTTCAAACCTTTGCATGTTTTTGGGTGATTTTTTCCTGGGAAAATGAGATCATACATTCAATAGAGCATGGATTCAGCTTCAAAATGATCTCTTATTTCTCTCCCTCGGATCATTCCTTCCAGAGTTATGTCCTTTTTTGTGAAAACAGTGGATTTTGAGACAGAGTGCTGTAACTCTGAAAGTATCGTTCCAGTCAAAAACTGTTAAAGGGAAAAAAGTTTCGTTCCAACGTTCTCTACATGCATAACAATTTTGGGAATTATTGAGGCATATTTAATTTTCGCCACTTTTCTCATCCTGGGTGGAATATCTTGCAGTCTCGAGATCATCAATCAATTCAAATATTCAACAAAGAATAATCGTCAGATGAGTCTACAGTGGTGGAATTTTTTTGTCCATGCAAAACGATGCATTCATCGTGAAAAACTATCGATATGCATTTATCGAAACAAACAAATGATAAATTTCATGTGCAACTGCTTCATGCGAAACAATGCGTTAATCGTGATAAATACAGGCTAGCCTCCTATAACGCGACTGTTTTATTCAATTATAATTCTACGGGTTATCAGTTACGCCTAAAACCCGCGAAACAAGTCAAGAAACACGTGCTGTGATAGTGGCATTACGTGAAGAGGGATATTCTTTAAGAGAAATTTCGAAGAGAGTCGGTGTAACTAATTCGACCGCATTGTATACCCTGGAGCGATACCATAGTACAAAATCGAATCCCAATCGGGCTCGATCTAGCAGGTCGCGAGTTACTTCGAAAGAAGAAGATAAGTTTTTGTGTATTCAAAGTAAACGACTCAGGATGAGAACAGCACCTGACTTACAACAAGAACTGAATGCAACTCGTGATTCCCCTTTGTCTGTCTCAACCGTTCAACATCGTCTGCGAGATTCTGGCCTCATGGGACGTATTGCTGCGCGAAAACCTTTATTACGTAAGCAAAACAAAATTAAACGTTTGAATTGGGCTCGCGCACATTTAAGTTGGGGCATAGAAGAGTGGTCGAGAGTACTATTTACGGACGAATCCAAATTTGAATTATTTGGAACGAAACGTCGAGTTTACGTCCGTCGAATGAAAGGTGAACGAATGCTTAATCAATGTGTAACACCCACAGTGAAACACGGGGGAGGATCAATCATGATACGGGGGTGTTTTGGAGGACTAAAAGTAGGTGATTTATTCAAAATTGAAGGTATTTTGAAGAAAGAGGGATATCATAGTATCTTAAAAAACCACCTAATACCTTCTGGAAAGAGGTTAATTGAAAACGGGTTCATTCTGCAACAGGATAACGATCCCAAGCATACTTCCAAATTGTGCACGGGATACATACGGAAGAAGGAAGACGCGCATCAGTTGCAGATTATGGACTGGCCTGCTCAATCCCCAGACCTCAATCCCATAGAACTGCTGTGGGATCAACTCGATAGAGATGTGAGGAAAATGAGACTAAGGAACAACCAGGAACTATGGCAATATTTGCAAACATGTTGGAGTCAGATATCTCCTATTACATTGGAGAAATTATTATTGAGGATGCCGAGAGTCTGCAAGGCGGTGGTAAAAGCAAGAGGTGGCTATTTCGAAGAATCTGCAATTTGAAATCAGAATTTGAATTGATTTGAATTGATTTCGAATTTTAATGTTGATTGTATACATATGTACATATTTTGATTTGGAAATATAATTTGAATAAGAACAATTTGATTCTCCAATTTGATGATGAGCATGCTCGACTGTTATAATTTATCCTACACGGTTTATTTTGAAATTTCCGGGATTTCATATTCACAATCACTGGCATTCTGACCACAAAATTCACGTCACTATGGAGTTCCCAACAAAACATAATTATAACATGGATGTACAACAAAGAAAAAAAATGTTCACCACTGTAGACTCATCTGACGATTATTCTTTGTTGAATATTTGAATTGATTGATGATCTCGAGACTGCAAGATATTCCACCAAGGATGAGAAAAGTGGCGAAAATTAAATATGCCTCAATAATTCCCAAAATTGTTATGCATGTAGAGAACGTTGGAACGAAACTTTTTTCCCCTTAACAGTTTTTGACTGGAACGATACTTTCAGAGTTACAGCACTTTGTCTCAAAATCCACTTTTTTCACAAAAAAGGACATAACTCTGGAAGGAATGATCCGAGGGAGAGAAATAAGAGATCATTTTGAAGCTGAATCCATGCTCTATTGAATGTATGATCTCATTTTCCCAGGAAAAAATCACCCAAAAACATGCAAAGGTTTGAAAAGTCGGAAAAAAATCGGAAAAAGTTGTAAGTTCAACCGAACGCGGTTAATAACGAACTTCAGTCAGGTGAGTGAGACTAAGATTCCTTGAAAGAGCACACTTCACCCTTCAAAACGGTTTTTTATTTTTGAATGTGCGATAATTTCCGGCTGAGATATTAAACTTTGAAAATTTCGTGTTTTCTCGAGAGGTGCTCGAATACTTTTGACCGGTAGTGTATTCGTGGTCTCACATAAAATTCTATGCACTTCTATCCCTTTTTGTTCCGATGATGCTTACACTATTCTCATGCATTCTTGTCCATATCTATCATTTGGAGAATATTTATCCAATCTTTTTCCAAATAAACGTTCTTCATCTATCAATTCATATCCGATAATTTTACACAAACGATATCTGTTTCGATCCAAATCGATCTCTATTTTCATCCATTCCTATCCATGTGTATCAAGAATTCATATTCTCGTATCTATCGATTTGTACCCAAAAAAGCTACGCTGATGTAATTCATTTTCATCCGTTTGTGGCGTTTCGTTCACAGCATCGCGTTGGTAATGTTTATTTATCCCTAATTGTAATACAATTAGGCCCCAAATGAATGCCTCTGGCTCACCGGCTCCAAGGTTCACTTATGATAGGTTGGGGAACGCGTGTCACAGATCAATCAACAAGTCAAGATGGTTCAAATCAAACAAAAATTTATTATAAAACAACACCGTTAGAGGTGAGATTGATCAAAGATAATACACAAATGTTATACAATAGAAAAGGACAGCAATAAGCTATTTACAAGCGTCCAACTTGAAGTTAGAGGCCTTATTCGTCCGGACTTCTATGTCTATTAAGTGTGTGCACACGACGCGTTATTCCACGTAACCGGACCTAACGGAAATATTTGATGTAACGCGGTTCTAACGGCAATATGAGTTTCGGGCTTTCTTGATTGACTCAGAAGGAGACCAATCAGAGCGTGGTAATTCCCGTGACTTTCAAATGTCAAAATTATATCGGTGGGATGCGCCTGAAATGGACGAAAAGTCCGTTAGTTAAAATTCGGGCTACTGCTCTCACAAACGTTGGGCCGTCATTGGTTGGCCATATATCAGCATTTCAACCGTGGATGGTGGTTACTAACTGAACCCCATGGGCTGGATGGTGCCCCTAATGCGGACAGAGGTGGCTGAAAGACACCTCTTCCACCTCCCTTCTAACCAGCGTTAAGTAGTGAGATACGTAAAACACAACTCACTCTCCCACAAACCTACCTATTCTAAGAGAGAGACAGATGGTCTCTTACAAATGGCCGAAACACGGCCCTACTGACAATCTCAAATTTCTTTGCAACGGGGCTTACCAGGCAGATGAGACACACCTTTCAGCTAGGAGATCTGAGAAGTGAAGATATCTCCACAATTTCCTTCTTATAATCCCTAGACGTTGAATGCTACACGAGGGCAACGGTAGCGTTCCTGGTGGTGACGTTCGGTTGTCACGGGACCCGTTATTGATTTCATATCTTTTTTTTTCAAATGGACCATATCCTTTTATCTCCTCTCGAAATTCTGAATGCAGTGAAATTTTCCTTCAGAATGTGTTTTTAGATTCTTTTATTCTTTGTTTTTTGAATTTCCATGTACTTGGCGTTATTTTTTTACCTTTTTGGAGTTTTTTTTGGGGATTTCACTTCTTTTTCTGAATATGCTTCCAACTGAACCCAAATGAAAATGAAATACCCCTGTCGAGTTTATGGCAATCGTAGGAATGGAGGAAATGTCCTCAGATAACTTATGTGATATAAAAATCCACTTGGATTTCCATCAGTCATCTCATCATTGGACGGCAATAGATCATCGAAATAAAGAATGAAGAGAAGAAGGGAAGAAAAGCGAATTCCCATGAACAAATATACGTGTGAAGAATTCCGAAAACTGAATTTTCCTTGACTGATAAGTTGGCGCTCAAAGCAGCTCACGCCGCTCAAAACAGCCCACGATATTGTGCTGAACATGTCTTGTGCGGAAATTTCCAGTGTGTCCAGGAAATCCTTGTAAGAAAATCGAAACAACATTGATCTTACAGACAGAGGAAACTGTTTACAATATATTCAAGTTATCCAACAGGAATTTTTTTGCAAGATAGAATTTGTACTGTTTAGCATGAAGCTAAAAATAGCATGAAGCTAAAAATAGCATGAAGCTAAAAATAGCATGAAGCTCAAAATATCATGAAGCTAAAAATAGCATGAAGCTAAAAATAGCATGAAGCTCTTTTGAATCATTGTGAAAAGTAGCAGATAGCAAAAGTTCCAAAAATTAGATCTCATTGAATTCTTTCGTGACCACAAAACGAACTACTGAACTGTCAGCAGAATAGAGTCCTTGGAGAATTCAAATCGCCTTTTGTCATACTGTATATTGTACTGTATATAGTATGACAAAAGGCGATTTGAATTCTCCAAGAACTCTATCCTACTGACATTTCAGTGATTCATTTTGTGGTTCCAGAAGGATTCAATGGGATCTAGTTTTTGGAACTTCTGCTATCTGGGTGAAGAGATGTCAAATATTTATCATGCAACAAAAAGATATACCTTCAAGATATCAGATTGAAGACACTTTCTAGTACTGTACCAGAGATTTTTCAGAATTTTGTGGAATATCCATCGAAATCATCTGAAAAAATTTTTCAAGAATATTTGGTTCGTTATGGTATTATAAAGGTATTCTATATCCTTCAAAACTGTACAATATCACAGTAATTGAATTCTAATTTTATGATGGAGCGAAATTATTGCTTCTCAAAGAAATATATATACGAGTCTTTAGCATTGCGTGGCCAATGTCGCTCTTCAACTTGCAGATCATGAATAAATATCCACTTTGTACCTTTACTCCGTAATATGCATGTGAAATTATCATCGAAAATATTTTTACCCTGATGAAAAACAACAGCTATAACTTTATAAAAGTGTTGTGCAATTATAATTTATGAAGTTGGTACTGCTTCAATGTTTATATTTTCTACATTTGTTGCTTCAACATTATTGTGATTAAACATCATCAATTGCACAATTACATATCGTTCTGACGCTGTTATGAATGATTTTTTAGTTTTATGCAAGTTATTACAATTGTCACGAGAATCTTCGAAAATTTTCTATGTTGAAAAATTGAACTTGAATATTTCTTGAAACTCAAATGAGTTTTGTGAAATTGGAGGTAGCCCAAGACGTGTAACACAATTTGTACCAACAATATTTTCGGTATATTCACATTTCGTACATTCCGTTACGGTAGTTATTTGGTGCTTCACTAAATTTTTAATAGCCATTGAATTTTCGCAAATAGAAGCGATGAATTCTCCTGCATCTTGTGGGTGATTATGCAAGTATTGTGGACCTGCAAGCTGTTTTAAAGCTATGATATCAAGGTTTTTTTGCGAATTGTAGTTGTGAATTGAAATATTTATGATGTCATTGGGGTCAGATAAAGGTAATTGTTTTGTCTTAGAAGCACAGTACCTACAATATACACTGCATTACTGTATTCAAATAGGAAGAAACACCGTCAACATTAGGAAGACCCATTACGTTTAACACGTGAGTTTCTGTTGATTTTTCATCAATATTTTGGCACCTGGATTATATATTATCCGATATCCTTATTCCTGAGTACTCAGGTAAAAAGTTTTTTCAGTGAGTACATTCTTTGAGTAAAATTACAGGTGGATCAAGAAAAAGTAGGAAGGATGCAGGTATACTATACATCTGTATGTTACTTACCACCACGATCAATATCATCAGGTAGCGTAGAAGGAAAATGAAGAAAAGGCCAGAGTGCAGTGGATATACCACAAGTCCTTGCGTTAGGTACACTATTATTATCAGATTCCTCCAAAAGAATCACAGGTAGATGAAGAAAAAGCCAGAAGGATGCATGTCACCATACATATTTATGTTACGTACCACAATGATCAATGTCATTAGGCAGCGTCATAGGAAAATGAAGAAAAGGCAGAAGTGCAGTGGATATACAAGTCCTTGCATTGAATAATACCACTATCAGATTCTTCCAACAGATCCATAGGTGGATGGAGAAAAAGCAAAAAGGATGTAGACGTACCGTACATCTTCACGTTAAACCCTACCATGATCATTAGATAGCGTTGAAGGAAAATGCAGAGAAGATAGAAGCGCAGTGGATATACCATCAATCTTTGCATCGGGTGCATTCCACTAACCAATCGACGAATGATTAGAGAGACTGTTTAGGATCAACTCGACGAAAATTGAGCGGATACAATATTCTGATCATAGAAATTGTTGCAGAACAACTACAGGTCAACTTGACTGATGTGACTGGATGTGACAATCCATTCTGAATGTTTCCTTCCGAAGTTCCATCTTTTCAGCTGTTCCATTCAAGCTGGATTATATGTGTGTTCTGACAAACCATCATTTTTATCTTTACTTATCTTGGTTTTGGAATGATTCAATTCTCAAATATCATGAATTTTATTAAATTGTCATAGTATTTTGGGTTGAGAGATTTAGTAACTCTAGGATCCATGAAATGTTCAAAATGTATTCAAAGTGATTCATGATCATTAAAAAGCAATATTGTATCAAATATCCAAACCATTTAATATTCATGATATTTGAGAATTGAATCATTCCAAAACCAAGATAAGTAAAGATAAAAATGATGGTTTGTAAAAACACAAATATAATCCAGCTTGAATGGAACAACTGAAAAGATGGAACTTTGGAAGAAAACATTCAGAATGAATTGTCACATCCAGTCACATCAGTCAAGTTGACCTGTAGTTGTTCTGCAACAATTTCTATAATCAGAATATTGTATCCGCTCAATTTTCGTCGAGTTGATCCTAAACAGTCTCTCTAATCATTCGTCAATTGGTCAGTGGAATGTACTCGATGCAAAGATTTGTGGTATATCCACTGCGCTCCTATCTTTTCTGCGTTTTCCTCCAACGCTACCTAATGATCATGGTAGGATTTAACGGACAGATGTATGTTACATCTACATCCTGTTTGCTTCTTCTTCATCCACCTATGATTCTATTGGAAGAATCTGATAGTGGTATTATTCAATTCTATAATCAGAATATTGTATCCGCTCAATTTTCGTCGAGTTGATCCTAAACAGTCTCTCTAATCATTCGTCAATTGATTAGTGGAATGCACTCGATGCGAAGATTTGTGGTATATCCACTGCGCTCCTATCTGTTCTGTATTTCCCTTCAACGCTACCTAATGATCATGGTAGGATATAACGTACAGATGTATGGTACATCTACATCCTTTTTGCTTTTTCTCCATCCACCTATGATTCTGTTGGAAGAATCTGATAGTGGTATTATTCAATGCAAGGACTTGTATATCCACTGCACTTCTGCCTTTTCTTCATTTTCCTATGACGCTGCCTAATGACATTGATCATTGTGGTACCCTGTATAATTCCAGGTTATTTGTGTGCGTTTGATTGTTGTTATAATGACCTGTAATACCTGTAATGTAGTAAGCTGCAATTCATCCATTTTTCAATTATTCTTCCAATATTATAATAACCTATCAACACATCGCCTCATTGACAGGTTATTTGTTCATGTTTCGACAATGTATAGACCACACTACACTGAAATCAACGCTATTGGATGTTTGGATTATATGGTGGAAATGTATTGGAAACCTGCCCTAATGTACTGAAGAATTTCATCGTGATTAAAAGAACCTTATGGAAAAATCGAGATATTTTGATCGCATCAAAATTTAATTGCTTATATCTCAGTATCGCGTGGACTGATTGAATTCGTAGTGTGCTTAATCGAAAGCGTATAATCGAATTATACACTAAAAGTTTCATTATTTTTTCGTTACGTGCAATATGTATTGAGTTATTGTGGTTTGATTTTTTTTTACTATAGGAAATGTTGGTTTAGGCGTAAAGATACACGGTAGCGCGCGACTTCTGCTTTTTCGTTTCACATGTTCTTTTTCACGGTTTTTTCATATACTTGGCGTCGAGACGCTACCGCGTCTCTTGATTACCCTTCCGCATGGGTGAATTTACATATACAGTGTAGTTGTAATTTTACCTTGCACATCGGTAAAATTACCATTTTAATATGAATCCATTAAGGTTTAGACAAAAAGTCAAATTCCTGGTACATGTTATAAATGCACACAATTGAAACAAGTAAAAACATATGTGAGGCTTTTTTGAACAGATCATCTGCGTTGTCGGTTTAGCTGTGATCGTTAGGGCCTAAATTAGGTAGGTTAGGAATAGGATATAGGTACACTGTTAAAAATGTTTGTGAATTTAATATACGTTCATAGAAAAAAGTACATTAATTTTCAAGGGCACTATATGAATTGTATTCCACATTTGGATGTTGAAAAATCAATCACATATTTCATGAACTTCAAACAAAAGTTTTGAAATTCATAACAGTTTGTGAAAATTCATAACTGTAGATATTGAATTTCTGTATTCATTTGAATATTGGAAAATCAATCAGTTCTTGATATTCACCACAGTTTATGAAAATTCATAAATGTAGATATTGAATTTTCATAATGTACATGAAATCAATGCGCGATTATACTTTACGCATTTAATCATCACGTGTTCAATATGTACGATAACTCCAATGGTGAAGCATCCCATATAGCACGAATGTCTCAGTAATATCTCCAGAATATTCTGACAATATTACAATGTCTCCAGAATATTCTGGAGATATTACCGAGACATTTGTGCTATGTGGGATAGTATTGAAAAAAGGCACACCACGTAGGAAAAATTTTCCTAGGCTTTTTCCTAGACATTTTCTTGGATATTTTCCTATACTATTTCTTAGATAAAATCTAAGAGTTTTTGCCAAGGACAAAAAATATATAAACACGTATTTATGGTGTTTTCACTTCTAAAAACACTCATATATGGTGGTTATCCCTCCAAAAAAATGGTACAGATTTATGTTGATTGATGGTGGTTCTAATAATTCGCTCATACCTTGGTAGAAATATCACGAGTCTTTCCCGATCACCCATGAGGGGTTAGCAAGGAGAAACTAGTTGGGATAAACTGGAGAGTTATTAGCGAATATTTGGTGAGGTGGGCCCGATGAATTACAGATGGATAAAACTGGTCAGAATTTCACAAATTTTCCCCAATCCATAGTAGTTAGAAATAGCTAGCCTCAAAACTCCCCCAAAAAAAACAGAATAACCATGGAAAACCATGAATAATCATGAAACCGTGAATTTGATTGCTGATTTATATTTCGTTCCAAGACATCCTGAATCCATCGGTCTATAGCCCACAGGCATGAACTTTTCCAAATTTTCCATCCACCTGATCCAGCAACGAAATGAAATTAAATGATGGTATTTACCCAGATAGAAAAAAAATACTCTTAGAGAAGTTTGTCCTGTCAATTCCCCCAAATTTGTAAAATTTCCATATATTTTCCCATGTTTTGAAGGAAAAATGAGGAAAAATCCGAGGAAATTTTGTAAGAACAGGAAAAACTTTCTTAAGGGTATCTTTTACATTTCTGAAAGTGTTCTCAAGAGGCTTAAGATTTACCCTGGCATTGTCTAAAAGTTATCTGCAAGGCATCCTTTAGAAGTCTTATGCAATATTATTCCACTTCTCATAAAGATGTCTGAATGGATAGCTTTGAGAATCAGTATTCAAGACATACTTCAGAAGTCGTACGTAAGAAATCTTTTACAGTTCTTTCTTCAGATGTCAAAGGTATTCAATATGAAACAATATTTTTATTGAACTAAAGTACTGTGTTCCGAAATACTTCTCCAACAAGTACTTGATTAATGCAACAGATAAGATAATTATTCAACACAGACAGTAATTCAGTTCCTCGTGGAAAATGATTCAAAAATATTAGTACATGAATAAAACAATGTTCAACAGCTCTATTCTTATTTCACAGCATGACAAAGGTACAAAGTTATTGGATTTTATGAAAGAATGTATTAACAGCCCCACTTTTGTACACCTCTGATGATTTTTCCAACGGTCATCAAGTCACACGGAAAGATAGTATTTTCCCAATCAACAATCTGTATAAAGTGGAATAACCAGCCACTTTGTTGAAATAAATGCTTTGCGAATAAGAAGTAGGTATCCACAAAACTTGAGATGATAGAGAAATTGACTTATATATTGGGAGCGCAGTAAGTTTTCTGCACTTTGATATTACTATGAACTATTGGCACGATAGATACTCATAAGGGATAGATTGTCAAAAATTACTTAGAAATAACTTCATCCCAGATAACATTTTGCTTATCATTCACCCTCAAATTACGCGCGAAGGACATACTTAGTGAACTAGCAAAATCGTATCCATGTGCGTCGTCACCTGGGTTGATAATTGCTAGACACGATTGTGAGTGACGCTCTTGCTATTTGCTCGTATCTTGCGCGTAAAAGTAGAAAGCAGTATTAAGTGCACATCACCCGTCATTTGCTAGATACATCTGTGGGTGATTTGCGCGTCAACTGAAAGTGAACTGCTTATTTATGTCTATGAAAAATGATCGAGTTTACGTGCAAATTTTTTGATTCTTATATAGACTGAATATATACACCGAAAACACAGTTTCTTCCAGCCAAACAAAATTTTGATTGAAATGAACGCGGAGAAATTTTCTGGTTGGCTGAAATAAAATTTGTTTAGGACAAACAAAATTCATTTGTCGGTAAGAAGCTATTGATTATTGTTGACCAAATTTTGTTAATCCCAAACAAATATTATATCAGCCAACCAAAAAGTTTCTATGCGTTTATTTCAATCAAAATTTTGTTTGGCTGGAACAAATGTTTTCTCAGTGCACTACTCTGGTGAAATAATCTAAACATTTTATTCTTTATGGGAAATAATGCTGACGGTATAAAGTTCACTTAATTATTGACGTTTGCATTTTTTACCAGTTATTCAGAAATCAAGTAATTTATAATCAATACCCAGATAGAAAATGTAGTCATAATGGTACCATCATGGAGCCATGGTGTGGATAAAAATGTTAGCAAGATGGTACCAAGGTGTTTCCGTATTGAGCATTGTTATTGGTGACAATGTAAGCGGACATTATGATCCACAAAAATTGATGAATCATCGATGCACGATATGGCATCTGAAATAAGAGCCATTCATGGTGTCAGATTTATGGTATTATGGATGCATTACGGGGAACCATTCCGCTCAAACATGATTAATGCATCATTGACACATACCGTGGCATCGAAAACGAGCCGAATCATGCTGCCATAATGCATGTATTATGAATGCATTACATGAAAACATCCCGCGCAACCATAATCGATTCATTATTAGCACATACCATGGCGTTGATATACGGAGAAATTTATGAAATTCATTTATTTTATGTAGATTACTGGTCCTGAAATTTGAAAACACCAATCTCGAGAGGAAATGTAGGAATAAAATACGATGATTATTCGATTAATATCTTTATTTATTATCCTCTTAAGGGGATACTAGCGGCGTGGCAGCAGCCAAATCATTTACATTTTGGTACAGCACTTCTCTGATTTAAATGAAAGTGCTGCGCCAAGTGATATCATGTTAAAATTGAAGCGTTTGCTCGTGGTCTGTCATGAACGATTTGGCTGCTGCCACGCCGCTAGTATCACCTTAAGGGGATACTAGCGTGCCATCCGAGTAAAGATTCTGTGTGACAGATTTCTCCGAACTGAGCCTATGAAATTGTCTGAAATTTCCAGGGAATAATTTCTGATACCTTTTCAATTGCTGTACAGAGTCCAAATTTTGAATGTAGAAAAAAAATTTCTTTCTCAGTCGGTAAAAGAAAATTTTTTGCCCGAAATTTACAATTTGGACTCTGTACAGCAATTGAAAAGGTATCCGAGATCATTTCCTGAAAATTTCAGACAATTTCATAAGCTCAGTTCGGAAAAATCTATCACACAAAATCTTTACTCGGATGGTACGCTAGTATCCCCTCAACCACTGTGATGCTGTCTTGAAACGTTTCTATTAAGGGGATACTAGCGTTGGTATTGGATCTCTCTTCTATCTTATGATTCTGTTTCTTTTTAACCGATCACGCGAGTTACCGACGCTAATATCCATTTAAGGGGATACTAGCGGCGTGGCAGCAGCCAAATCGTTTATGACAAACTACGACCAAACGCTTCATTTTAATCAAAATATCGCCGTGTACAGCCATTCTCCGATTCAAGTATAAGTGCTGTACAGAGCGATATTTCAATTATTATGAAGTGTTCGCCCGTAGTTTGTTCGCTTCTTTGTTTGTTTGTTTGATCGTGGTGTTTGCTTTGTGCTACAGCAAAACGTGGCAACATAATTGTTGCATTCCGCGTCAAATAACGTGACACCATTATTGGAGGATTATGACACCATGTTCAGCCATATCACGGTGAGAAAAATGAGCCATGTTTTGCTATATTAATGGCAACATGAAGGTAGCATTGCGTGGAACAAAAATGTATCGATAATGGAGAAATAATTCTGAAAACTATTTCACACATGAATGCTGTCATGATGGTACCCAGGTGTTTCCGCATTTCACTATGTTTATGCGAACATGGTATGTGAACCGAATGGTTCTATGATGTATACATGATCTCACCATTACATGCACCTTTAACAAGTCAAGTTATGTTTATAATCTCAAGTTGACGGCACGCTATTTTGAGCACTTTATGTTATGAAAATGCATAGCACGCTTTTCTATCTGGGAATTATAACATATCACGTGAAAATATTGCGCACAAGTCGCAGGATATCCAGTGTCATGATTTATCATTAATATGACGTGATCATGATGAATATAGGAGCGTAAGTTCATCATCACATTGCATGATACATATGCTTGTTATTTGCACGCAAAGAACAATTCAAAAATTTTTTACGTGCAAGATACTAGCAAATATCGCGCACAAGCTAGCTCGCAAATATGTGATGAAATTTGCGCGCATGAAATGTTATCTGGGATTGAACTATGCATGTAGTTATAAATAATTATATATGAACAAATTATTAGGTCGATCTGCAAGAATCAGAACCAATTGACTATTTATATTGTTGCATATGAGGTAGTGAACGAAATTCCCTATGCTTGTAATTTGAGAGATGATTTTTCTAACGGTAAGAATCCTCAACTCCATTTATAACTACATGTATCATTCAATGAAGTTATGTACAAACATTTTTTGGAATCAAATCACAGTCAAGTATCCATCATGCAAATTGTCTGAAAGAATGTACTATCGCTACCACTTTTGTAAACCTCTGATGATTTTTCAGGTAATCAAGTGGAATGAAGTGATATCATTCCTTCAATTCACAATCTGTATGAAGTGAAATGACCAGCCACTTGATTGAATAAATTCTTTGCGAATAAGAAGTAGGTATCCACAACACTTGAGTCGATGAAGAAATTTACTTATATATTGGGAGCGCAGTGAGTTTTCTTTACTCTGACCACCATGAATCATTGAGACGATAGATACTTATAAGCGATATTGATTGTCAAAAATTACTTAAAAATAAAGTCATTGAACTATACATGTATTTATAAATAATTAGATATGAAAAAATTATTTAGTCAATTTGTAAGAATGAAAATCAATTGAATATTTCTCATGTCACATGTAATTTATGGTGATGAAGGAAATGCCCTGTGCTTGTAATTTGACAGATGATTTTTTATTGCTAAGACCCTTAGGCTCCATTTATAACCACATATACGTATTGTTCAATGAAGTGATGTAGAAATACTCTTTGGAAGCAGATCACAGTTAAGTATCCATTGTGCCAGTCGTTCATTTTGATCATAGTAAAGAAATTCACTGCGCTTCCAATATAAGTGTAAGATAATATCTTTAATGATTCAAGTCATACTTATTCGTAGACAATTTTTTCCAACAAACTTACAGTTCATTTTATATTATGCACATTGTTTGAGTGAGGAAGTCATTTCACGTCACCCCAGCCAACAAAATCAAGGCAGCGCTTCTGGCAGTGGCGCTACCATTCACTTATAAAGTTAAAAATCTTCTGTACATATATGGCTTCATTTATGTATGGAAATAGGAGTGACTTGGTAGTATTTTTACTAGGAGCACTACTTGAGAGCGCTTCCTGATAATACTGGTAGCGCTGAGGTAGTGCTACGTTATAAATTGAATCATATATATGTTATGGTAGCATGCAGTCTCACGGTAATGGAAAAGCTAAGACGTTGCTCCCACTAGCACTGCTAGTAGCGGAAACGTAAATTTGGAAGCACTTTGCTGGCTGGGACTTATCAAAAAACACTCCACTTCAGTTTGAGTGATTAAGGTAATTTGATCAGAAGCTCACATATATAAGTGAGCAAAGTGATAATGAATGCCAATGATACACGAACTTCACTTTAAAGCATTCAGAAAAACCGTGACCGCTCTTTTCTTCGAATAATCTAAATGAAATAGATCTATGTGACTTTTACATACCATAAATATGATTTCACAAAAGTCTCCTTTGGGATTTGATTTTGATGGAAAACAGGGATACTTGAAGAATCATGACGATACATTCATAACTTGTAATATTTTCTAGTTCACTTCTTACACATAACATAATGTGAATAATTTTTCAATGGAAAGCACAAAATAATGAATTCAAACCAAAATATAATCTTATCACAAAAATCACATTAATTGATCACTGTTATGAAGAATTTTACACTGAGAAAAATTTGTCATTAAAAATTACTGGTTTTGTGAGTAACCAGGGGATATACTTGAACCTTCGGTGATAATTACTGAGCAGAATTTTTTTTTTACATTCACTGATATGAAAAATTACTGTTTTTGTCTGTAAAATTCATATATTTCCAAAGTAATCTATCAATCATGATGATGTACTGTTTAAAGCCATTGAATTTTGTTGATCAACTCTGAACGAGAATTACTGATAAGAATCAGTAATTTTCACTCGTACGTTGCATGTATTTTTCACTCACACAATCCCATACAGGAAACCCCGAGAATGTCAACACAGCCAATAATCGGCCCATGTATGGCTACCATTTAATGGCCAATAATGGATTCACATCATTGGCACAACTGTGGCCCACCACTGGCTGATAAGAAAGGCCAGCAATGAAAACAGCCGATAATCAGCCGATGTACGGCTACGGTAAACGGCCAACAATTGATTCCCCGTTACTGGCTGGAATATGGCCTATTACTGAGTGAAATGGATTCCAAAGTTGAATGTATTGTATTCGTAATCACCCCTGAAAAAAGTTTGTTTTGGCCTTATTTCTATTACGTTGAATAAATCATTCATATCCATCAAATACGTTTTACATGATTCAAATGAATTCTTATTCATATAGATAATCAATTACTTTCTCATGTAAATAACAAAAAAATTTGAAGGAATAAGCAACTGAATCCAACTGATTTATCGAGAATACTTTTGACTCGTATAATTTTACATTTGAGATTGTCGAAATATCAGGCATGCAAATCTATTTGGAAAAAAACATCCATTTCTGATCTTGTGAAAACTGGAATGACAAACATCCCAAAAACAAAAAAGTGTTTTGGGTCACGCTTAACCACTCATTTGAACTAATACTGAACCGATTATTCTGGAACGCAGTCATATTACCATTGGATATCATTATTATTATGCCCTCGTAATCTGCCATTGATGGCTAACATTCGAACATTATCCCGAAATTTCTGGCCATAAATCGGGATCATTTAGCCCCATTACTGGGCCAATCAATAATTTTATACATGGCCCATTATTTATTGCCATTACTGGACCCACGTTATCATCCAGCAATTAACCATTGATGAGCCATTAATGGGCGCCATTAACGGGCGCAAAGAACGCCGTTTGTGGTCCAGTAACGTGCCATTATTGGGCCGATTGTTGAACCCTGTATGGGATGATGCATAAAATTTCATTAGAATCAGTGATATTCAGAGGAGGGATGGGAGATTATATAATTATTTATTGAATCAATTATTTAATACACGTGTAACAAATTTTCTTCACTCCGTGATTCATGTTACAGTGTAAATATTGAAAAAGAAAATTTTACTATCTTCTAAATATAATATATGAAAAGAATATGACTTATGAATCGTTCAAATGATGTATTTCGAAAATAATATGATGTATCGATTATACCAATTCACAACAAGACTGTTGTCGAATAAACGCTCGTCGAGATTTATTCGTGGAACTTCGTATCCTTTCGGATGCGTTCGGGTCGTCAAGCGGCCTGCAGACCGCTGTACCCACTTCGGTCCGTTATTCTATTACGAGACATCAAACGAGTCACACGCGTTTTTACACGAGGAGTTTATACGACGCCGTCTAAGTCGTTCAGCAATAAATTAAATCAAAAAAGCAAATAGCGTGTATTTCTTTAAATGCATCTACCCACTCAAATGTAGTGGCAACAATTAAAAACATATTTTGGTCCTGTCGAGTGGACTGACCCTTCGGTAAAAGTGCGCGTGTGTCTATAAACTAATTCGATTCTCGAGAGAATCAGTTATTACAGTCCATTGCAATTTCGGTAACAAGCATTTATGTTACGTCACGTATCGATAAGACGCTATTTCTCATCGTTGAGCTTCGATTGCTCTCATAACGGCAGCAAGTGAAAAGCGTCGTGAGTTTATTCGCAACAAACTTTGGTGATACGAAGCATTTTCATATATTCGATTTAAATAATCATCAATCACATTCGAGGTGAACAGTTTAAAATCGTGTTACGATTGTTCGACAATTGTCGAACGCTATAACGGAGGCAAAAACAGATAGACGCCATTTTTATTATCAAACGATGCATCAACGACGAAGCGTCTATCACGCTCTTGTTTCGACGCCATTTTGTGGGTTAACCGGGATATCAACGACGGAGCGTCTTCCGTGGTCTTCTTTCTACGCCATCTTACTTCGAGCGACATCTCAACGCGCGCTCGTCCTTGTCGCAGTTCTGGTTGGCATCGTTCAACAACGCAGGCGCGTGCATCGGTTGTGTCCATCGATTATCGATCGCCGAAATAGATACGTACACAAGTTTATGCTATTTTGTTTCGTGAGTTCGTTTATTACGATCATTCGTGTATATGTTTTGCAAATAGTTGCAAGTTGATATTTCAATTATTCTTTGGATGATTATATTTTTTTCATTCGCGAATTATTATTACACGTTCCAATAAATATCGATATAGTTGTAATATATTTTAATCAGTCAGGTTTGGGACAACGATAACGCTATTTTCATTGAGTGACTCGAAAGATTTATTGCGGTTAGAAATATTGTCATTCAATTCAGTTTGACGCGCATTTTTTGCTGAAATATTCGATCTTCACGTCTCAATTATTATCATATTCATAGTTAAGTTGACATCGCTGCTTATTGAAAAATGGAGATCGACAGTTTACGCAATCAAAGAAGGGCTATTAAAGCAGCTTGTACTCGGATTAATACACACGTAGATAGCAACCCGCCTATCAATGCTCCGGTAGTAAATAACATCAAAGATAGAAAGGATCGATTACAAGAGTATTGGAAATCTTATGAAGAGGTTCAAGGGAAAATCGAAATGATTGATCCGAAAGATGAGGATCGCGCGTTGTTCGAGGACGGTTTTTATGAGCTCAGCGCAAAAATGCGTGAAATTCTAGACGAGGAAAATCAAGCTCGCGGTCCTGCGCAGCCAGAATATAATATCGTGCGAGCTGTCAATGGTCCGAATATTAGGCTACCTAAATTGAGTTTACCGACTTTCACAGGAAGATATCAAGATTGGACACCGTTTTTTCAAATGTTTCAAACGACGATCATAGGAAATAATAATCTTACAAATATCGAGAGGTTCCAATACTTGAAATCTTCCTTATCAGGTGAAGCCACTGAAACTATCGAGTCACTGGATTTGTCTGACGAAAACTTTCTGACGGCTATTGAAATGTTGCAAGCGCGATATAATGAGGTTCGAGTTGTTGTGCAATCTCATATACAGTCGATTTTAGATATACCAAGTGTTAAAAAAGAAAACCATCGTGATTTAAGAAGCTTGATCAATTCAACGTCAAAACATATTAATTCGTTGAAATCATTGAAGGTTCCGGTTGGAACCTGGGATGTTTTAATGGTTCAAATCTTGGGTAATAAATTGGACTCTAGAACATTCCGTCATTGGGAGGAATCGCTTAAGGGTGACGAGTTGCCGAAACTTGACGATATGATTCAATTTCTTTCCCACACTTGTCAAACATTGGAGTCTGTCTCAAACAAGCAGGCAGATGCTACGAAAGAGATAAAACCAATAAAAAGATCTAACGTTAGTTGCGCGGCAGCGGTTAGTTACAAATGTTTGATATGCAACGGGGATCACCCTATATATTTTTGTGAGGATTTTGCTAAATTAGCTGTAGATCAGAGAATAGGTCGGATAAAGGACTTGAAATTGTGTACTAATTGTTTAAAGTCCAAGACTCACCAATCCAAGCAATGTTTATCGGGTTCTTGCAAGATTTGCCGACAGAAGCATAACACGTTATTGCATCGTGAACGGAACCCGAGTAAGCCTCAAGGCGAACCCGAGCGCCCGATGCAAAATGCCTTGGACTGTGCTTCCGGGACATCCCTAGTTACTTGCAATTATGGTAACTCTCAAAACGTTCACGCTATGCTCTCTACAGCTTTGGTAGATGTTTTCGATGGGTCGGGCAAAAGGCAAAGAGGCCGAGCGCTGTTGGATAGCGGATCCCAACCAAACTTTATTACGTACGGCTTTCTGCCCAGGTTAGGATTAAACAGCAGACCCAGTAAACTATCTGTAATAGGCATCAATCATCAGGCAACAACATCGTTCGACGTTGCCACGGTCAGGTTACAATCATCGTATAATAATTTCCAAACAACAGCTGATTTTTTGTTGACCGAGCAAATTACAAGGTCCATTCCATCGGTATCTGTCAACAAGCGTAGCCTTAGCATTCCTAAAAATATCAAATTGGCCGACCCAAAGTTCCACATACCGGCGCACGTGGATATGTTGTTGGGAGTCGACATTTTCTGGCAGATTCTATGTATTGGGCAAATTAAACCCACTCCATCTAGTCCTACTATACAAAAAACGCATCTTGGCTGGATATTGGCTGGATCAATTAGCCTTCCACAAACGAGTGAGGTGTCACAGAATTTTCTATTATCGAACGATGTCCTCAAGTTGGAGGATTCGGTATCGAGGTTTTGGGAAATAGAGGAGGTCAAATCTGATCGAGCTTCACTTTCACCAGCAGAGCGACAATGCGAAAATAATTTCTTAGAAACCGTGAGTAGGAATAACGATGGACGGTATATTGTTCAATTACCAATTAAATCCGAGGGTTTGGGAGCTTTGGGTCAATCAAAACATATAGCGATGCGCAGATATCTCGGTTTGGAAAAGCGTCTGAACGAAATCCGGATTTACATCGAAAATACCATAACTTCATGAAGAAGTATAGCAAGCTCGATCATATGAGCTTGATTGATCATCCTAACGACTTATTACCCAATTTTTATTTGCCTCACCATGGGGTGATGAAAGGTGAGGGTTTGAATGCCAAAATAAGGGTAGTATTCGACGCGTCTTGCAAGTCTGATTCGGGCGTGTCGTTGAACGATATTCTCTTAGTGGGGCCAGTCATTCAAGGAGATTTGTTCTCGTTAATTATAAGATTTCGGAAGTTCAAATACGTCTTCACGGCGGACATTGTGAAAATGTATCGCCAGATCATGCTCCATCCCAGTCAAACAAGTTTTCATAGAATATTATGGCGAGATAGCAAAAATGAGCCGATTCACACGTACGAATTGAAAACTTTGACATATGGTACGGCTCCAGCGTCATATTTGGCCACCAGATGTCTGTCGCATTTAGCTGAGGGTATGGAGAACGAGTTTCCTCAGGGCGCAGATGCCATATTACACGATTTCTACATGGACGATTGTTTATCAGGAGCAGATACATTAGATCAGGCCATGTTAAGAAAGCATGAAATAATTTCTATACTCAACAGGGGTATGTTTCAACTAGACAAATGGCATTCCAAACACCCTAGTTTATTAAAAGACGTACGAACTGTAGATAACAACCAAGGGGAGATTCATTTAACAAGGGAAGTAGATCCTCGAATTTTAGGATTAATTTGGAATCCCGATCGGGACGAATTGCGTTTTTCTATTCCGTCTGTTTCTTCTCGCATGGCTACATCGGTTACGAAGCGTACGATGTTATCGGAGATCTCTTCTTTGTTTGACCCCTTAGGAATTCTTGGTCCGGTTATAATTGTAGCCAAGTTATTGATTCAGGAATTATGGCAATTGGCCGTAGATTGGGACTCATCGGTTCCAATGCACATGCATACTCGTTGGCGAGCATTTAGATCGCAACTACCGGAGTTAGATAGCCTAAGAATTCCTAGGTTTGTATCATCGCAAGATGATGTTGTGGACATTCAATTTCACGGGTTCGCGGATGCGAGTCAACTAGCATATGGGGCTGCCTGTTATCTTCGAGTTGAGGATCGGGAAGGTTTGATATCAGTGTTTTTACTCGCATCTAAATCGCGTGTCGCGCCTCTCAAGGCAGTGTCCCTTCCCAGACTAGAGCTTTGTGCGGCGTTGCTGTTGAGTCAGCTGTGTCGCAAGCTTACTGACGCCCTTGAGCTAAAAAATGTGCGGAATTATTCGTGGTCCGATTCTACGATTACACTAACGTGGATAAGATCACATTCTCGTACTTGGTCGGTTTTTGTGGCCAACCGAGTCTCTGAGGTCCAACAATTGACATATATTCAGGATTGGAACCATGTTGGTTCTAAAGACCACCCGGCGGATCTGGTATCAAGAGGACTCACTCCTAAGCAATTAATGCAATCTTCACTGTGGTGGAGCGGTCCTGACTGGTTAAGGTTGGACAGAGAACGGTGGCCATAATCAAACGTGGTTTTACCAGACGATGAAGCGCCCGAACGTGCTAAAACTGTTTGCACGGTGACCTTGCAGGAGTCGCTGGGGTTTATAGACAAATTCATATCCTCATATTCTTGCCTCGATAAGCTGATTAGAATTTTCGCATGGTGCAGAAGATTTATCAACAGATGTAGGAGAGAGCCTGCAGAGGAATCTGACTCCTTATGCTTAAATGAAATTAATTGTTCTAGAATCGAAATTTGTAAGTTGGTACAGTCCTGTTATTTTTCGAAGGACATCGCGCAACCAAAATCAACGGGGGCCCTGCAGCCAAATAGTAGAATTTTGACACTGAGTCCATTTTTGGATCAACAGCAGGTGTTGCGTGTTGGTGGCAGGTTGAGGAATGCTGCAGGCATTGATTATGCCGTTCGCCATCCCATATTGCTTCCGAAATCTCACCCGTTAGTTATTCTGATATTGCGCTGGGAACATGAGAAAAACATGCATGCAGGAGTGCAGGCTACTATACACGCGGTAAGATCTGATTATTGGCCATTGTCCATTAAAAGTAATGCGCGTCGCGTTGTGGGGAGATGTATAACGTGCTTTGAGGCTAAACCCCGCATGTCCGAGGTATTTATGAGTGATCTGCCTGCTTCTCGAGTCACTCCATCTAGGCCTTTTACCCATACGGGGGTGGATTTTGGAGGTCCTATATTCATGCGGGATGGCAGGCGCAGGAACGCTAGGTCTGTCAAAGCATATATTGCCTTATTCGTATGCTTCGCAACAAAGGCGATTCATATAGAGTTGGCTTCAGATCTATCTACGGAGTGTTTTATTGCCGCCTTAAAAAGATTCGTGTCACGTCGCGGAAAACCTTATCGGATTTACTCCGACAATGGAACCAATTTTGTCGGTACGGCTAATAAGCTAAGAGAGATACACGATTTATTCAAAGGAGAAGAATTTAGTCGCGAACTATCGAGATTCATGATTGAATCGAACATCGAATGGGTCTTCATTCCTCCGCGCGCGCCTCACTTCGGTGGTTTGTGGGAGGCCGCGATAAAGTCTGCTAAATGTCATTTGACTAGAGTAGTAGCTAATGCATCGCTTAACTATGATGAGATGAACACGATATTAACAGAAATCGAATCTGTTTTGAATTCTCGACCCATTACTACTATCTCTGAAGACCCTAACGATCTACGGCCTTTAACACCGAGTCACTTCTTAATTGGGGACTCACCCCAAGGATTGCCGTATCCTAATATTGCGGATATAAAAATGAATCGTTTATCTCGCTGGCAACGCGTAGAACAGATGAAGCAACATTTCTGGAAAAGATGGAGCGTAGAATATTTAAACCAGTTGCAATCGCGTACCAAATGGAAATGTAATAAGGGCGAGCAGTTACACGTTGGTAGGTTGGTATTGATACTCGAAGCAAATTTGGCTCCGCTACAATGGATTCTGGGCAGGGTTGAATCCGTGAATCACAGCGCAGATGGGTTAATTAGATCGGCAAATGTAAAGACCTCAAGGGGTGTGCTCACCCGACCTGTAACGAGACTAGCTGTTCTACCCGTCGACGATTGATTTGTATTATGTTATAAGTAGATTTAATCATTGAGCTAGATTAATCGCACCTAATGCTTCATTTAGGAGCTATATGTCTTTGAGCCCTGCATTCTTTGATTGCTCGTTCGATTATACGTTTAATTTCAGGACTCTTGTGAACTGAAATGTAGCAGTATCGATATTGGTATTGTAGATACTTAAGTTTTTCTATGGTTTACTGATTAGCTGACAATTCTATGTATCATTTGTTTTACGAAAATTGTAATTTCACAACCGGCTTCGGTTCCAATACCTTTATGTTTATTTTGCGCACTACGGATTAATTGACAAATTCCATTGTTGTAATTGCGTTCCTCTTTGGACCCGAGATCGTATTTGGCTATTCATGTTTTTCGGTTCCGGGCCATAATTCTGTAAAACTTGCGTTTTGCAAGGCGGGCGGTGTCGAATAAACGCTCGTCGAGATTTATTCGTGGAACTTCGTATCCTTTCGGATGCGTTCGGGTCGTCAAGCGGCCTGCAGACCGCTGTACCCACTTCGGTCCGTTATTCTATTACGAGACATCAAACGAGTCACACGCGTTTTTACACGAGGAGTTCATACGACGCCGTCTAAGTCGTTCAGTAATAAATTAAATCAAAAAAGCAAATAGCGTGTATTTCTTTAAATGCATCTACCCACTCAAATGTAGTGGCAACAATTAAAAACAACTGTTGTTCTAATTATCTTTAGATGCTAATGCTCATAAATATATTTGTGATCATCAACATATTTTTTTGAATTTTGAATTGATGTAAGACAGGACTCCCATGTTGACTATTGTTTTTTTCTTCTGATTGGTCATTCTAACCAACAAGAGCATGTGATTGAGTGATTCCGTTGGAAAAAAGGGAATGAGTAGAAGCTCTGATGTAAGAGATAGAAAGGGAGATACATTGCATACAGATATACGTGGCAGGTTTTTGTTTTCACAAAATATGAATAACCATGCATCGACATGCAAACAAAAACGGGCAATCTTCGTTTGTGGCGATCCTTATAAGTAATTTCTTATATCCATTCAACGCGTATATTGGATAGTATAATAAAATTGCGTATAGAACTTGAATTTTTCATTTGAAGTGAATGTGTAAATAAAAGCAGTGTCGTGTAAGCTCTATGACATGTATGGGGTGTGAGGAGAGGGGTGGAGGAAGAATCGGCCTGCGTGCGCAATAATGGCGTCTGTCGGTCTATGAGAGTGGAGACGAGTAGAAGGGGTGAGAGATACTCCGAGCACGCGTCCTCCCTTATACTAATTTTATAATAATGTTAATTATCCGTGATATATAAGTGATTGTGTAGTATTTGCACCAGTGATTTCGAGATTGCTCGCGTCTAAATGTACACTACAAGTAAGAAGTGGATAAAACCCTAAGAAATAAAAGAAAAGAGGAAATTCCTGGATATCATTCCCTGCCGCTCAAGTTAGTCTTTTCCATTCTGATACCGATTACAGTTGGTTATTCAAAATGGACAGTGATATGACCGAGAAACAGGTAAGGAAAAATATTTATGTTGAATGAGTGTGTTATATATATATACAGGGTGATTCAAAATTCCCGCACTCTTTTTTGGGAGTAGATTCCTGATGAAATTCTAAAACGATTTGTCCTTTTGCACAATGCTCTCCGACGCATAATTTCCGAGATATAATTAATTAAAGTTGACTAATTATGAGGTGGATCCATCGGTCATTCAGGAGCGTCATAACAGAACAAGAGAGGAAGGTGCTTGCACAGGGCGCTCATACTATCAGCTGATCGGTATAATCGATACGATTTACCAGCATACAAATTGGTAAATTCTCTATGTAGAACGATTGAATTCGTCGACACTGTGGAAAAATTGATCATTGTCATGAATTCTCATCACGATATGCTGTAGGTGAAAGTTGTAATTTCAGTAATGATTTTTATTACGCAGACAAATGTGAAATAGTGTTATTTCATAGGGATAGGGATTCAAGTGAGAGAAAAAAGTATAACTACTCGTTTTCAATCAGAATTTTCATGTAAAGAAGAAAACATGAGAATTTTCATTCACCCGATACCCAATTTGAACGGTTTGATTAGTAAGTTTAACACAAGAGATTGGATTCCGAATCCTGTATTCTGATTGGTCGAGAATCAATGTATGTTAGATCAATCCTCGGCCGTTTCAAATGATTCTTCTGAAGAATGTGTTTTCGACTTATCCTAACCACAACATTGAACAATGATGAATTTATTCGAATTCACCCTTTTTACATCATTCGATGATTATAAAGGGTTTATCGAACGTTAATAACTTACTTAAGATCACTCAAGATCATCCATGTTCAAATCAAAATCTAATTCAAATGTGTGCAAGTTCGAGCGCGTTTCTACGTTCAGAAAATGTATTCGTCCTGAAAAAGACGGATTTGGTTAATCTTCAAAGACAATTCTTTTTCCATTTGGAATAACAATATGCCCTTTGAAGTCATATGTGCTTTAAATGAAACTGTTTCGAGCTGTCACCTGATTGGTTGATTCGTATCACGAATGGTTGATTTAAGCTAAACAAACCGTATGTGATTACAATGTCAATCAAGTGCAATGATTGGGTCGTATACGATGTCACACCTTGTATTTTCGTCAAAATTGATGGATTCTGCAAGTTGAAGTAAGTTATTAACGTTCGATAAACCCTTTATAATCATCGAATGATGTAAAAAGGGTGAATTCGAATAAATTCATCATTGTTCAATGTTGTGGTTGGGATAAGTCGAAAACACATTCTTCAGAAGAATCATTTGAAACGGCCGAGGATTGATCTAACATACATTGATTCTCGACCAATCAGAATACAGGATTCGGAATCCAATCTCTTGTGTTAAACTTACTAATCAAACCGTTCAAATTGGGTATCGGATGAATGAAAATTCTCATGTTTTCTTTGTTACATGAAAATTCTGATTGAAAACGAGTTGTTATACTTTTTTCTCCCACTTGAATCCCTATCCCTACGAAATAACACTATTTTGAATTTGTCTGCGTAATAAAAATCATTACTGAAATTACAACTTTCACCTACAGCATATCGTGATAAGAATTCATGACAATAATCAATTTTTCCACAGTGTCGACGAATTCAATTGTTCTACATAGAAAATTTACCAATTTGTATGCTGGTAAATCGTATCGATTATACCGATCAGCTGATCGTATGAGCGCCCTCTGCAAGCACCGTCCTCTCTTGTTCTGTTATGACGCTCCTGAATGACCGATGGATCCACCTCATAATTAGTCAACTTTAATTAATTATATCTCAGAAATTATGCGTCGGAGAGCATTGTGCAAAAGGACAAATCGTTTTAGAATTTCAACAGGAATCTACTCCCAAAAAAGAGTGCGGGAATTTTGAATCACCCTGTATATATGTATCTATTTTCAGAATTATAATTTTTTGACTAGAAATAAAGCGGTTAAAGTGATTGATGTGATGACGGAACCCTGTGGTGACAAATATTTGGAAAATTTGCAGACCGTACCTGTCACCAATCCGCATTCAAGAAATAGAATCATAGAGGTAAATAGTAAATATGAGAGAAGTGGTTAATGCATCTTTTTCTATCCTCTCATTCTATCATCTGATTGAATTCTTAATTGTTTTTTGAAAAAAGGGAATCATGGAAAACAAAGAAATATAACGTACTTGCGTGTTTACTATTTTGAAATGTATACCAGCGGCGTTGCAGCAGCCGAATCGTTTCTCACAAATTACGCGGGAATGAAGCAATCTAATCAAAATATCACTTCATACAGACCTTCTTCAATCAATAAAGATGGTCTGTATGAAGCGATATTTTGATTATATTGCTTCATTTTCGCGTAATTTGTCAGAAACGATTTGGCTGCTGCCACGCCGCTGGTATCCCCTCAAATATGAGTCGGAAAAGAATTTTATACTCCACATACAAATGTCATTCAATTTTGGCGATTTTCAATTTGGAATTCGTTACTGCAATTTTTATGAACTCAAAACGATGAGTTTCAGAGATTGAAATCGGAAATGTTTATGGTGTAATCATGCTTCTCTGCAGTTTCAAACAAATCGGGTTAGGCATTTTGTGTACAGCATTTCCTTTTGTTTCAGATATCCAACCAGATAGCTAACTGTGATCAAAGTCAGATTCAAAATACTGTCGGGAGTCAGAAAAACAGTATCAAAGAATCAAAAAAATTGGTACATTTTTTACATTATTATTATTATTATTATTATTATTATTATCATTATCATTACCATTTTATATCATACATTCCAAATCAACACGAATAAAATGTACATCCCTTGTTTTCGGGAATATAATAATAATAACAACAGCAGAATAGAAGGTAGCAGTAGCAATGGAAATACAGGAACAGACAGTATTTTGAGCAACAAAGATTCTGTGAGTTTTTGAGCTCTTATTTCTGAACAATTTCTGATATATTTTCAATAAACTGAATGACGGCTCACTCTTCTGTCATATGAATTAGGAATTGAAACAATACTTGCAGAGCAACTGCGAAGGCAAAAGAATTATACGACATTACATCGATAATGACAATACGTTATCAAAAACAAAAAGATCAGCTTCATCACGTTTAGTAATTCAAAGAGAAAAAGAAATTGCTTTTGAAAAAATTGGAATTGGTCAGTGTCTAACTAATTTCCAGTAAGTAATTGAGTATTATTTCATTGAATCATGTATAATGATCATGAAGTGAATACTAGCGTTAGTAACTCAAATTATTGGTTAGAAAGAGATAGAATCACAAAATAGAGAGAGGAAAGATCCGATACCGACGCTAGTATCCGCCTAATGTGTCATTTCTCCAATTCAAATATAGTCATATAATCAATACCCAGGGATGGGCATTTTTGTACTCCGGGGAATATTTTTGGTAGGGATATTGTTTTGTGGAGTGAAATGTTTTTCAAGTGAAATATGGTGTCACCAAAAAGTACTTCCCACTAAAAGTACTCCCGGAGTACAAAAATCCCCATCTCTGTCTATACCTTTATATTAGGTTCATGCATACAAGAATCGAATGAGTTTTCCTGATTGAAAGTATTCTCAAATGAATGGTAACTGAATGATTAATGATTTTCAGCATTGATTCACGAAAATTTATTCAATGAGCTAAAGAAATAGAAACAATCTTCCCTGGTGAATCATCTGCAACTTCTTATACCCCACGTATAACAGAAAATAATATTACGACGCCTGCATCAGGAATTTTATTGTATCATTATCAGTATTTATTGAAAATACTCCGAGAAGAAGGTTTCATGCCAAAAGCCAACAGAGAAAAAGAAGTAGAAAATAGCGATTTTGCTCTATCAGGTATTTGATCATTCAGAATTATTCATTCCATTTGGAAACTTTTCGAAAACCGTATTTTCTGGAATCTACCTTTAAGAATGAGGTCTCGTGTAAAATAAGTATAATGTTTCAAAAACTGTGCTCATTTTCCATGTGTGAACAATGTGTACAATCAATGAAATGAGGGACAGGAATTCGTGTGTTTTGTTCTGAGTTGTAAAATTTATGACGACGTTTTTTGGAATTCAAAATAAGGAAGACGTTCCTCAACAAAACATTTAATTTCTTAAGATATCTTCATGGAAAATTTACGATATCTGATGCAACACTTTCAGATATTTGTTAGATCTCTTAAACTCTTCTCACATCTTACAGATATCTTTTAGATGTAAGGAGAGTTGAAGAGATCTAAAAATTTTTTCACCGCACAGCTTCGGCTTTTCGTAAAGATATCTTCAGGAATGGAATGTTTATTAAGTTGATGAAGGAAATTCGAAAGAATCAATTTAAGGATTGACAAAAAGGAAAAACTGGGTTTTATGTTCATCATATAAGTTCATCGACTATGAACTTCATTACTGTATCGAATTTTTTCGCATTGTCAGAACATTCCCTGAGAAATTTTTTTCATTACATTCACTACATTTGCTTCAATTATTTCCCAGATAACACACGAAGAATTCTTTTTCCAAAACAAGGATAGAATTCTTCAAGAACTCTTATCGAACTAATGAATTCCTAAAGAACTCTGGAAAAGTTCAATGTTTGGGACATTAACGACTTCTTTGAGAGTACTAAAACAATATTCACTATTCTCAAAGAACTTGTTGATGTCCCAAACATTCAACTCTTCCAGAGTTCTCTAGGAATTCATTAGTTCGAAAAGAGTTCTTGAAGAATTCTATTCTTGTTCTGGAAATAGAATTCTTCATGTGTTATCTGGGTTGGTGAAATTTTCTTGAAATGCTCTTCAATCTTCGTGTCATTAACAAGAAGTCGTAATTCTATAGAAATTGAATTTATTCCATAGCAGAAATTTTCAACACGCTTTTCAAAATTAGACATATTTTATATTCATACATTTGTTTACTTTGACGAATTCGTGAGATGAATTTGGCTAATTTTACTGGTCATAATGGAATTCTGTCGGAGCAACGAAAAAATAAAGTATATAAGTGCAAACATTATGAATCTATTTTTATAACTACAAAATATTTTCCTATTGCAGAGAATGACGATATTTCATGGTTGGAGAAACATATCGAACCGAGAACCGAAGTTGAAATACGATGGAATAATTGTTTCCTTGACGGAAGACGTCTTTTGATGATGAAGCATACGCCTGTATTTGAATACGTAGAGCGTTTCCCATGTTTGAAAGATCAGAATGGAAAATTCCTGGTATTTCTTCAAATTCGTTTTACACCATCACAATGAAATTTCTAAGGTGTTAACATTTTACTTGAATAATCCGTAAAATTCTTTCAGTTGATACAAGATTCTGAGACCTTATACCCAGGTAGAAATTTATCACACTGTTGGAATTCCATTAAGAAAGTCCTCACGCAACAATTGAAAATATCTCCTCCCAAAAATCCTGTTGATTTTGCATACTTTAAAGTTTTACCAACCTTGAGTAACGGCACTCACATGATTATTGAAAATGCACAAATTTCTATAACATCAATATAAATGATTGATTCATAATTTTGATCTTACAGAGAATCAAGATATCGTATTATTTTACTTACTTCCTTTAATTATTGATTCGTATCGACCAACGAGAAGAAAGAGGAACGTAAATAGATCTCTTGGGAAAAATCATAAAGAAAATAACACTGCCAACATCAAGACGAGGAAACTGAACGAAAATGATTCAAATACCCAAGAAACTACAGAAAATGATGATACATCTCACATCGAACCAGAAACTTTCATTAGGAAACTGTCTATTCAAGAGAGACGAAATTCGTTTTTCGTTAATGTGATGGTAATACCCAGTGAATATTTGAGTACTCATTTTTAAGATGATCCTAGTATCGGTATCAGATCTGTCTTTCTATCTTATGATTGCATTTCTTTCAACTAATGATGCGAATCACGGACGCTAGTATCCCCTTAATCATATCTCTGCTGAAGAATCCCCAATACAAAACGATAGATTTTTCCTATCGGTCTCAATGAGGTTACGGAATTCCCGATGTTATATCGTTGTTCAACGATAGAACCTTATCGGTTTTCATCGTGTTCTATAGGATTAAACGAAATTGTATGTGGTCTTATCCTACAATTCCTATAGAAAAAGTACCAGTTATTTAAGAAAATAAAGTCATATATTTAAGAATAACTGGTACTTTTTCTATAGGAATTGTAGGACACAACCACATACAATTTTGTTAGATCCTATAGAACACGATAAAAACCGATAAGGTTCTATCCTGTAACAACGATATAAATTCAAGAATTCCGTATTCAGAAACCTCGTTGAAAACGATAGGAAAAATCTATTGTTTTTTATCGTTTTGTATTGAGAATTTTTAGCAGGGATAGTTTCAATGTTTGACATATAGGTAAAAGATATTCTACACCACTGTTTTAGTCATGTTTTTCATATTTTTTCGCTTGATCAAAATATTCGAAACAGATTTTCAATATGTGATAATACGGAACATATTGGAACGTAAAATACACGGAGGAAACTGGTATAGTAAAATATGGACAGACCAAAAATTTGGTCAGTAAAACCGTGGTAAAAAATGTGGATAGATTCGGATGGATTCAGATAAAAATTTTAAGAGGGATCAAAAATAGGATTGAAACGGATAGAAATGCAATCCGAATTCAATCCGTTTCAATCCTATTTCTGTATCCATTTCCATATTTCTATCCGAATCCATCCGCGTTTGCACTAGGGGATCAATCGCATCGTTATTCTAACTAAACGTATCGTTAGTTTAACTAAGCGTATCGTAATTTCAATTGAGCCGTTTGGTTCGCATAATTGGGCAGTTTGGTCTGTTCATATACTACACGGAGAAAAATGTATCTCAAAAAGTACCATAATTCATGGATTTTTAGCGCTGGTCTGACCCGAGTCTCAATATTTACCTGAACAAACCTCTAAAAGTACCATAATATCTGGGACTTTTATAAGGAAGGTACCATACTTATTCTGAAAAGTCCAAGAAATTATGGTACTTTTAGATATTCGTGCAAGTAAATATTCCGACTCGGGTCAGACCAGCGCTGAAAATCCATGAATTATGGTAATTCTCAGGATATCTGTTTTCTCAGTGTACTATTCGCTTAGTGATTATCACTATTCCTTTTTCTTCGTGTATGTTTCACATAACCTTGAAATATTTCTAATGTGTTGATTTGTAAGATATGTGTGGAACAGTTATTTCATATGTATTTACACCGAAATTAAGACCCATGGAACTCTAAAAAAAACAGGCTAAATTTTTCTATTTACTTTTTCAACAACAATTAAGCGATGAATGAAAAGGAGCCTTCCGAAGGACTCAATAAACATAAAAGATATCTTTCAGATGTAAGAACACTTTAAGAGATCTCAAAGATATCTAATAGTGTTGCATAAGACAATTTGAGACTTTTCTTAAACATATCTTAAGAATCGGAATGTTTATTGGGTAGCTGGTCAAAACCAGGCGGTCTGGACCACGACCTTTTGATTGGTCCAAAAAGTTTTCTCAACCAATCAAAAGTTCGTGGTCCAGATCGCTTGGTCTTGACCAGCTACTTCGGAAGGCTCCAAAATGTTCATAGGCGGTGATGAAGCACATTCGTAAAATTAGACTCTGAATATTAGATTGAATGTGAAAAAGATTCTTGAAAATCATGTACACAATCATAAAAATAACCTACAAATATCAACGATTTTTATAAATTGTTTTCTTTCATGTTTAGATATTACTTTGGACTTTCAATTTATATTTAGAGCCAAATCTTAGCGGTGTATTTGAACGCTACACATGTGAAATTTTCATTCATTACTTAATTGTGAAGAAAGTATGTAGCGAAGTTTTACCCATTTTCGTAAAGTTCTATGGGCCTTGAGGCCCATGGAGCTCTATAAGGCCGGACGAAACTTTGCTACATATTTTCTTCATAATCGAGTGCTGAATAAAAATTTTGAATATACAACGTTCAAATATAGTGCTATGATTCCGCTCTGAATTTTAATTGAGAGTCCATAGTAATATCTTAATATGAAAGAAAACAGTTTATGAAAGTCATTGACATTTGTAGTTCCTTATGTTTATAATTGTTTTTATGATTTTCAGGAATCTTTTCCAGATTTAATCTAATATTCAAAGTTCAATTTTGTAAATGCGCTTCATCACTGCATATTAAAAATTGTTATTTATCGCTTAGTTCTTGAAAAAGTACGTAGCAAAATTACGTACAAGTACGTAGCATGAGCCTTAATGTTCAATGTAATAGTTAAATGTGTCAGTTCAATAATAATTATCAATAAGTGTTTGATGAGAATTTTCCTTTTTGTAGAATGCTGCAGATATTGACAAAACCACGGAAATATTGAAGGAAAACGCACGTAAGGAACGGAAAACATTACAGATTTTTGTAGTAACTACAGGACCTCTGCTTCAAACGCAACAGTATTTTGTGCTGTTCGATGATGTAAAGTATGAATCAAAGAACTGCGTTGAAGCTTTTGATTTGACTATGAAACTATATTTTGCATTGGATTGTCAGTATCCAGAAAATTCTAATACTCTGTGGCTGTTCTTACAAAAAGCAGGATTTGATATTCATCTGGAGCATGATAAACTCACAACTAATATGAATGCGGTACTGGGATACATAAAAAAAGAATCAGTCCCATCTGTATAATTCATACTAGTTAAGTTACATATTTGCTGTTGATGAGTTATTCCATAATCTAAACATGTTTACGTGTTTCGCTTACAACAATGTGTTCTTAGATAACAATATGTTAATTACCCATGTAAGAAATTTCCATCCAAGTTTACAATTATTCGAATGCAAGGATAACTATTGTATTAGAAGTTTTTCCATATTAAATTCTTTCATTCGACATAGAAAGAATGTCCATGGATCAAATATCACAAATTTTGAAAAAATCCCATCTTCATATGATCGCAGGACTGATGATATTGATACAGTAGGTTCAGAATCAGAAATTCTGGTAGATAATTTCAATTATGATTGGCAAAAGGACAATGATTTTCTTATAGACGATGATGATGCGGCGCTCTTGGAATATGAAAATGAGTTCTCTGAACAAAGTGATAAGACTTTTACGACAAAAAATGAATTCTTAAAACAAACACGTCTGAATAATTTACAATTTATTGCTCAATTGTATCAGTATACTGATTTATCTAGAAAAACCATTGATGAAATTATCAAAAATGTTATTTCACTTATTGCCAAGACATTTCATTGCCTAGAAAAAAGTGCGGAACATGAACTTAAAATATTAGGAGCAAGCGAGGAATGCTTAATCGCACTAAAAAGTAAGCACGAAGATATTTTGGCCTTATATACAGAATTCAATACAGAATATAAACGTTTACGTATACTTAAGGAACTTGGAACATTCATTTCTCCACAGTCTTATAAATTAGGAGAACGAGAAGAAATTAAACAAAGAAAAGGAGATCAATATTTAGGATATATTCCAGTCGTAGCTCAGTTCATTCCAATTAGATCAGTGTTACAACAATTTTTTGAACTTCCAGGTGTTTTCAACGAAACAATGAATTACTTATTCAGTCTTAAGACTTGTCAGGCGATTAAATCAAATTTTGTGCAAGGTTCCTTATGGCAAGACGTTACTAGTCAACATGGGCACAAAACTGTGTTTCCAATTATCATGTACTTTGACGATTACGAAACGAACAACCCACTTGGTAGCCACAGAGGAGTCTCGAAGTGCGGTGCAGTATACATCAGTATTCCTTGCTTACCTCCGATTTTTCAATCTAAGATTGAAAATATATTTTTGTTCATCTTGTTCAACACTTTGGACCGAAAGGTCTTCCAAAATCGTTCAATCTTTACAAAAGCTATCGAAGAGCTTCAATATTTACAAAAAGAAGGCATCCTTATTTCTCTTCCTGAAGGAAAAAAGAAATTGTATTTTGAATTGAAATTGATTGTAGGTGACAATTTAGGCTTACACTCGATTCTTGGATTTACCAAGAGTTTTAATAGCAAATACTTTTGTAGGTTTTGTTTAGTCAACAGAGATCATATAAACGAAATATTCGATGAAAGTCAATGCACCCTACGGAATGTTAATAATTATGTGTCTTTAGTAGCTTTGAATAATTTGCAAATGAGTGGAATTACCGAATCTTGTTTATTCCATGAAATACAAGGATTCCATGTCACAAAAAATGTCTCAGTTGACGTAATGCATGACTTGCTGGAGGGAGTTTGCCGGGATGATTTAGCAATGTTTTTGCATTATTTCATTTATGTTAAGAAATATACTACGCTGAGAAATCTAAATACACGTATTCAAGGTTTTTCTTTCGGTGATAATGCAAGCATTAATCGACCTCCCGAAATAATTGAATCACAATTGAAAAATAAGTATTTGATTATTACTTCATCCGAAATGTTACATTTAATTATGAATATCAATCTTATTATTGGCGATACAATACCACAAGAAAATGATGTATGGAAATTAGTTTTATTGTTGCGACAGGTTGTTCAAATTACTCGAAAGATCAATATTACAAGTGATACTCCTGGTGTGCTTAAAACTTTCGTGAAAGATTATTTATCGTCTTTGATTGAAATTTTTCCAAACAGTCTTAAACCGAAACATCATCTTTTAATTCATTATCATCAAGTTATGAAAGCAGTAGGTCCCCTTTGGAAAATTTCGTGTCTACGCTTTGAAAGTAAGAATCGCGAGGGACGACAAATGTCACGTGCCAGTATGAGCAGAGTGAACATGTGTAAGACGATAGCTATACGACATCAACTTTTACTTAATTATCGATTTCTTTGTTTCAAAAAATACGAATATGTTACACTTGGTCCAACATATACAGTGCAAGCTGACAAATTGGAATACTTTGAAAATCTAATATCTGTGTTACCTGTCGATTTTTCACATAAAATAACATGTGTTAAATGGGTGAATCATATGGGAAATACGATAAAAAAGGGTACGATTTTGATTACTTTTTGTGAAAATTATCCAGTAATTAATGTGATTGAATACATATTCTCATACGATAATGAATTCATATTTATATCGAAAAATTTGCAAGATTGTTTTTTGGATGAGCATTATGATGCATTCAAGATTTTCAACATAGACGAATATACATGGAATATCTTGAATCTTACGGAAATACAAAATGCTATTTTCAGTAATAAAAATAAATCATCAGATGGTTATTATTATATAAATAAACTTTGGATTTAATTTAACCATCACCGTCGAGAAAATATCGCCATTTTTGTTAATTTTATATGTATAATATACATATACATATATAAATACTTCGCACGATTCAGTGAAAATGTGATAAGCATCATCCAACATTTAAGTTATTGTATAAGACTTCAAAAACATACTAGGTTTAGTTGCTTAATTTCAAAAAAATGATTTCCGGATATAATTTCATCAAGAATCCGATAAGCATGATCTAATATATAAGTCATCGTATACTACTTCAAAAATATATAAGCTTTAGTTGCTCAATATATAAACAATAATTTCCGAGTGTGATAGATTCACTTACAAGAATTGTTATTCCAAAATGGTCAAAAATGTATGTAAAAATTATGCAATATATCAGTTAAAGTATGTTCGCCAATGATGTATTGTGAAATTCCACCTAAAATTTGTACCTTTTCCCAATGATGTATAAATGATATTTTATCAAAAATTGTAATTCTTTATTTTAACATTGTGAAAAAATACCACTTGAACAGCACCGCAATCCCTGATGAATTCATGAAGAACGCTTTATGGATTGTTATAGTCCCAAAAGTATTCATTATGAATTCATCCGAAACTATTGTGCTGTCTCGGGATGTTCTATGAAATTTGTTTACGGTGGGAATAAACGTTTTAGCATCTAATCAAGTATGTGAAACATTTATCCCCTATCCATAAGGAATTCAAAATTTGATTTATTTGTGTTACCATGGAATTGGAAATTAAATAAATACAAAAAACAAAAACTTATATTGACTAAATAAAATATTTGACAATTTGCAGATGAAAATAATTACTAATTAAACGAAAATACTAAAAACTGTTAGTTTTTGATGATTCATAGATTGTTAACAGAACAATTTAAATATTATACAAATGGAATAACAAAAAAATCATGTAACAATAAAGATATCAATGAATGATAGATGCATAAATATAATATAATAATAAATATGAATATAATAAACACACATGCCATCCGTATTCAATGTGATAGAGAAAAATGTTATCATCACTTCACTTGAACTTTGATTTTAGAATTTCACATTATAAAATTGAACATAAAAATCAGAATTAGATTCAGAATTCAATGATTTTAATTTTATTCACACAATAGTATCTTGACCCACATTCAAAAAAGTCGAGTTATTTTGATGAATGGATCTAATGAATAATACTTGAATATATGAATATTCGAATTTCGAATTTGTTTTTCTGTTGGTTAAAACTTGATCGTGTGAGGCGATCCATCCATTTAACCTTCAAAGGACAGAGCAACCGCTATAGTGGCTTTCAAGGCCAGTATAGCCCCCTAAAACTATAACTAAATATATATATATATATAAGTATACACGAACGTGCATTTATAAAAATGGATTAGCAGGCACAAGAAAGTTGCGTAAGTATTTCCACGAGTCGTTTTATTTGTGATATGACGTATTTTAAATGTTCCTAATTTTTGATTTTATACTTTTACTCAGAACAATAGTTATGTGCAAAACCATGAGCGTCTTTGATATTTTAGCTGGTATATAATAATAAAGAACATATCTTAACCAAAGCGGATAGTCATCAAATTCAAATTTCCCGCCGAGTATCATATTTGAATATTTTAATAGGTTAAAAGTTGCGTACGTATCTTTCTCGCGAGTGATGTTAGACTGTTACGTTTGGTATATAAGTATGGTTTTAGTACTATATTGGAAGCGATATATTGTAAGCATAAATATAATTTTTAAGACACCGCCACTCTAGTTTGTAAGAGTGTATATATATGTACCGAAAATCTTGATCTGTAAAATAACGTAACATTGAATGTAATTAACTTCTATGAATGATAATGAGCTGCCACTAATGTTTACAATATTGAAGACAAGCAAATTAATTTTTTTCTGCAATTATTTTCTGTAACTACATTTTACTGATTTTTCTCAGTAAAAATCACAACTCACTGTATTCAAATCCCACTGCATTTATCCTTATAATGTTATCACTTCAAACGTTGAGAAATTGATCACATTTTGTTGAAATAATTCTTTCCATATGTTTGAAAAGTTCATGGTATCGTATTTTATTGTTTCATGTAAAATGCTGCTACAATTCAATTATTTTATAATGACATTATGCAAGGAAGGCATACTATTTTCATACGTAGAGATACTGGTGATTTGTAATAGGAAAAAAGTATATCCCCCGTTTCATGAGAAAAACAGTAATTTTTAATGATAAATTTCTCTCGGTGTATGTTTTATTAGATACAAAACAAAAACAAATTCCAAAAGTAGGGTTATGTCTTTATGTTATGTTTATTGAAATCACTTTTCTAAGCACTGTCAATTTTATCACTTATATTGTACGGGAATGAATTTTTACAATTTTTCAGCGCGATGATTCCGATATGTAGAAGTACAAAGAATGTGTAGTTTAAATGTAGCGGGTCAACTTTCATGGTACAACCGCCAGGGGACTGGTGGAACTGTTTGCCAGCAAATCTATCGATTAAATAAGCTCCAAATCTCAAAGTGCGGTATAGCTATGTTGACAAGGTGTTAGATTTTGAAGGTTAGGCAGGTAGGTAGGGAGAACAGGTTCGGTTCCCCGTTAGGTTAAAAACTTTTTAACATTGCCAACAAAGTTATTCCAAACCACAATGATCAATGTGTGTCATATTCCCTTTCTACCAAACACCATAGTGAAGCGAAGGTTGGTGTTTTTTTTTATCATCTTTGAATAAATCAATAAAAGTGAATTCAGTGAAAAATCTTTTTGATTTTTTATTGATTTGTAGAAATTTTATTGATATTTATGTACTAACCCAAACAGACACGAAGATATCTTTTAGAATTCTTAAAGATATCTTCCAAAAGTACAAGAAGTCTTGAAGAATTTTCTAAAGGATATCTTTCGTATTCGAAAAGATGTCTTATGCAACATGAATGGATTTCTAAGAAATGTCTCGGAGACTTCTCCAAGATATCTTCAAGAAGAAATTGAGAAATCTAAAAGAGTTCTTCAAGATTTCTTGAAGATGGCTTGCAGAATTCATAAAAATGTCTTGGAAGAAGCTTGAATTTATTCACGAAAAAAAATTCTAACACCTCTTCTTTTTCCTTCTCCTCTTTCCCCCCATATTTGTCTTTGTCGCTCTCGCACTCCTATGAAGTCGACTTTATCTCAATCCTTGAGGTTGCGGGAATCGAACCCGCGCATCTTACGATGTACTTACGCTCCAGTGACCTGAGCTATAGAGACAGTTCGGTTTTGATGCTTATGATTGTCAATATAACACAGTGGAATCGTGTCAGTGGTGTACATTTTCAGAGTAGAAGTGATCTTTTGAAAAAACTGTTACTATATAAACAAATGTCAGATAAGTTGATCGTGGATACGACAGATTCTTCCTAAATTATTTCTATCCCAACGTTATTGAAGAATAACTTATTAATGAGTATGAATGAGAATTTTTGTGAATTTACTTGAAGGCTATACATAAAATTGAGCGTACAAAGTTCAGTAATTTGTAAAATATTTGTGTCTTGAAGATTCGTTAATTCCAGTGCGGGTATTAAAAGGTTACAAAATCGTCATTTTCGCACAATTTAAAATCTCTTGGCATGTTTATAGATTTTTGAAGCTTTCGATTTGTGACCGAATTTATCACATGTGTAATTCGATTATAATTCAAGGCACATTCCGAGTGTTATTCATGTCAAATCATATGATCAGGTATTTATAACCTAAACCTGCCGACAATCTATCTTCTGAAACATATTTTGTTAAAGTCTTCCAGGAAAATATCTTTCAAACGCCTCTTGAAGATATCTTTAAGATATCTCGCATGGTCGTCTTGGAGATGTCTTGAATCGAGACATCTTTTAGAAATCTTTCACAAAATGTCTTTCCAACACTTCTGAGAGATATCTTTAAGAACTCTTCAAGAACGTTCTTGAAGATCTCTCAATTGAGTATTCTTTTAGATATCTTCAAGAACTGCGTGCTGTGTGGGAACAAGTGCCTTGTGAAATACTAGTGAGCAACTGGTCAGTTTTTCTAACTAGTATCTGATGAGTTAGAGCGTTACATTCCTCACTAGCTACTCGTGAATATTCCTCACTAGTCCCTCACAAGTTGAACGGGCAAACTCGTAAGTGTCTTATGATTAACTAGAGAAAATGTCTACCAAGGATATATGTATTTTCATTTTCAGAATTTTTTGTATTAATTTTGTAACAAAACATGATGAAACATTTGGGAGGAATTTTGGGAATTAAGTAATATAGTGTTGAAAATTCATGCATTTTTTCACATCGATTTTTATAATGTTGTGGCTTGAATTTAAAAATTCTGTCTATTATTTTGGGGATACAAAAATGTTTAAAAATTGATACACAATTGTGTGTGTTAATTGCTTCCAAACTTTTTATATTAAATTCCAAACAGACTCTTCTAACAGTGTAGGTCTCTGACTGGGGTTCGATACCTGTTGGAGAAATGTTTCCCAGGCATTAATGTGAAACATCAGCTTGATGTGAAAATAATTTTTTTTCTCTCTGTGTTTTTGTATCAAACAGGTAGATGTAATTTTGCACAAACATGTAGGTGGAAACACAATTTACCAATACAGTCAATGTAAATTTACAGGTGGTGAAATCATCATAGTCTAAGTAATTTTACATCATACATACCATGTAATTTTATCGATACTGTGGGGGTGAATGCTGTCGCCACTGACATCTTGGTAAAGTCACCGTAAGAATTCCTTACAGTGTAGATAAAAACAAAACCATAGTATATTTTCCTTCAGCATCGGAAATTTTCAATACACGTACTTGAGATATGTATTAACCCATTAATGCCCATGGCGAAACTGCTGGGTCTACGGGGAAAGTAACTAATGGAAATAGGATATCTGGGTGGAGGATGAACATCCACGGGGAAAAAAATTTTTACAATTTGTTTAAACAATTATTGTTTGAACAATTTGTTGAAAATGTCAATTCACGTGGATGAAAACCCCGGGATCGTGTTCTACGGGAAATTTCATATGAGAATAGGTGGTTTGGAAAGTTTTCAACCATCGCATTGGTTTGTAAATAACAATTATAAACAATTTCGAATACTTCATACCCGTTCGTGCCCACGGTGAAACTGCTGGGCCTACGGGAAAAGTGACTATTGGGAATAGGATATCTGGGTGAAGGATGAACATCCACGGAGGAAAAAAATTCTTACAATTTGTTTAAACAATTATTGTTTGAACACCTTGTTGAAAATATGAATTCACGTGGATGAAAACCCCAGGATCGTGTTCTACGGGAAATTTCATATGAGAATAGGTGGTTTGGAAAGTTTTCAACCATCGCATTGGTTTGTAAATAACAATTATAAACAATTTCGAATACTTCATACCCGTTCGTGCCCACGGTGAAACTGCTGGGCCTACGGGCAAAGTGACTATTGGGAATAGGATATCTGGGTGAAGGATGAACATCCACGGAGGAAAAAAATTCTTACAATTTGTTTAAACAATTATTGTTTGAACACCTTGTTGAAAATATGAATTCACGTGGATGAAAACCCCAGGATCGTGTTCTACGGGAAATTTCATATGAGAATAGGTGGTTTGGAAAGTTTTCAACCATCGCATTGGTTTGTAAATAACAATTATAAACAATTTCGAATACTTCATACCCGTTCGTGCCCACGGTGAAACTGCTGGGCCTACGGGCAAAGTGACTATTGGGAATAGGATATCTGGGTGAAGGATGAACATCCACGGAGGAAAAAAATTCTTACAATTTGTTTAAACAATTATTGTTTGAACACCTTGTTGAAAATATGAATTCACGTGGATGAAAACCCCAGGATCGTGTTCTACGGGAAATTTCATATAAGAATAGGTGGTTTGGAAAGTTTTCAACCATCAGATTTGTTTGTAAATAAAAATTGTAAACAATTTCGAATACTCCATACCCGGTCGTGCGCAAGGTGAAACTGCTGGGCCTACGGGGAAAGCGACTATTGGAAATAGGATATCTGGGTGGAGGATGAACATCCCCACGGAGAAAAAAAATTTTTACAACTTGTTTAAACAATTGTTGTTCGAACAATTTGTTGAGAATATCAATTCACGTGGATGAAAACCCCTGGATCGTGTTCTACGGGAAATTTCATATGAGAATAGGTGGTTTGGAAAGTTTTCAACCATCGCATTTGTTTGTAAATAAAAATTATAAACAATTTTGAATACTCCATACCCGTTCGTGCCCAAGGTGAAACTGCTGGGCCTACGGGAAAAGCAACTATTGGACATAGGATATCTGGGTCGAGGGTGAACATCCACGGAGAAAAAAAAATTTTACAATTTGTTTGAACAATTTGTTGAAAATATTAATTCACGTGGATGAAAACCCCGGGATCGGGTTCTACGGAAAATTTCATATAAGAATAAGTGGTTTGGAAAGTTTTCAACCACCGCATTTGTTTGTAAATGAAAATTATAAACAATTTCGAATACTCCATACCCGTTGGTGCCCACGGTGAAACTGCTGGGCCTACGGGAAAAGTAACTATCGGAAATAGGATATCTGGGTGGAGGATGAACATCCGCTGAAAAAAAATTTTTGCAATTTGTTTAAACAATTATTGTTCAAACAATTTGTGAACATTTTTTTTCTCCGTGGATGTTCATCCTTCACCCAGATATCCTATTCCCAATAGTCACTTTCCCCATAGGCCCGGCAGTTTCACCGTGGGCACGAACGGGTATGGAGTATTCGAAATTGTTTATCATTGTTATTTACAAACAAATGCGATGGTTGAAAACTTTCCAAACCACCTATTCTTAAATGAAATTTTCCGTAGAACACGATCCTGGGGTTTTCATCCACGTGAATTCATATTTTCAACAAGGTGTTTAAACAATAATTGTTTAAACAAATTGTAAGAATTTTTTTCCTCCGTGAATGTTCATCCTTCACCCAGATATCCTATACCCAATAGTCACTTTTCCTGTAGGGCCAGCAGTTTCACCGTGGGCACGAACGGGTATGGAGTATTCGAAATTGTTTATAATTGTTATTTACAAACCAATGCGATGGTTGAAAACTTCCCAAACCACCTATTCTTATACGAAATTCCCCGTAGAACACGATCCCGGGGTTTTCATCCACTCGAATTGATATTTCCAACAAATTGTTTAAACAATAATTGTTTAAACAAATTGTAGAAATTTTTTTCTCCGTGGATGTTCATCCTCCACCCAGATATCCTATTCCCAATATTTACTTTTCCCGTAGGTCCAGCAGTTTCACCGTGGGCACGAACGGGTATGGAGTATTCGAAATTGTTTATAATTGTTATTTCCAAACCAATGCGATGGTTGAAAACTCTCCAAACCACCTATTCTCATATGAAATTTTCCGTAGAACTCGACCCCGGGGTTTTCATCCACTTGAATTGATATTTCCAACAAATTGTTTAAACAATAATTGTTTAAACAAATTGTAAAAATTTTTTTTCTCCGTGGATGTTCATCCTCCACCCAGATATCCTATTCCCAATAGTTACTTTTCCCGTAGGTCCAGCAGTTTCACCGTGGGCACGAACGGGTATGGAGTATTCGAAATTGTTTATAATTGTTATTTACAAACCAATGCGATGGTTGAAAACTTTCCAAACCATTCTCATATGAAATTTTTCGTACAACACGATGCCGGGGTTTTCATCCACTTGAATTGATATTTTCAACAAATTGTTCAAACAATAATTGTTTAAACAAATTGTAAAAATTTTTTTCCCCGTGGATGTTCATCCTCCACCCAGATATCCTATTTCCATTAGTTACTTTCCCCGTAGGCCCAGCAGTTTCGCCTGGGCATTAATGGGTTAATTCGAAATTAACACAATGTATTTTATTGCATAAAATCCTTGACGTCAAACATGTAGTATTACCACGAAATTTCTGTCATTACAAGCAATGATTATTGAAAATATTGTTTTGTCTTTTAAAAGAAGGTTTTACATATCTTGCAGCATTTACACAATTCTTTAGAAAGATATAAAAGATTATGTTACGTTAAGTGGCAATTGAAACTCATTACGTAAACTTCAGATTGATTTTTCCTTGAATATTCATCAAATTCTGAAATCCCTTTAGCATTATTCATCCATTCACCTAGTTTAAGATAACAATCAAAGCTTGAAACTCTTCAATGTTGTATAAATATTCATCGTGTTTTCGATATTTCGGTATTGTTGGAAACTCTGATCTATATAGTTCGACATCTTGTCATGCAAAGTTAAAATCAATTGCTTCAAAATAATCTTCCATGAATAATGAATTTTTCATCATAATCGCTGTTACAGTCCACAGTTCAGTCATCTTTTTCAAGGATTCTAAAATATTTAATGAACTTTTTATAAGTTTTGTATTTAACTCCTCGTAATCCCTTTACCTATAATATTAAGAATATGAACTCAGTTGTTGTTTTTTGCAACTCGAACAACAATTTCTCGATTCAATTCACTTCAAATATTCGTAAAATAATTGCATCCCCGGTAGAAATCACATTAGGCAGTTTACTGGCCCAGGGATACGCCTAGTCTGCTCCGATAGCGCCAGGTAAAGGGCGAAGGAAGGCCCAAAATGATTTCTATTAAGGATGTATATTTGAATCTACACGGAAAAAAATGAACTGTTAATTTTACCAGAATTCCGGTTACTATATGGACAGCAAGGAATATCTGTGACTTTCACTGGAATTCTTGTTAAATTTACCGGAACCCTCGTTAAATTTGCCGGAGACTTGATTCATTTAACTAGAATTCCGGTTAAAATGGCAGTAATTCTTGCTGTCCATATATTAACCGGAGTATTTTTTTCAGTGTATATTTATTGTACTCCTTCATATATCGGAGCACTCGTATGTGACAAATGTACTTGTGACAAAGAAGAAACCGAATTTGAGGAGATTCTCAAGATATTCTAGTTTCAAAATGTTTTGTCAGTCAGAAAAATTATTCAGTACACATTTTCACCTTTTTACGAGTGCGAAGAAATATTCGTGTGTATTTATAAATGTATAATAGATACATTTGTGGGTAGACACGAAGACTGGTTGTTGCAATAGGCCATACACCTCGTTGAGGAATGCCTTACGGAGAAGGCTTTAAACTGGTAGCTTTTATCATGATCGTTGAGTCTACAGTATGGGAAGAATAAACATTTAGATTCTTGATTCGGTCAAGCATCCATGCTCGTATTATTTCATTCATCCATTTTCATTCATGGTTTGCGAAAAGAATAAAACATCATACATTACTTCATATAAAAAAAAGTTATTCAAATTGATTGATGGTACAAATCTTTGATCAATAATGGTTCAAACTCATTCAAAATCATTGAATTCTTAGACAGCCGATTCGAAATCTGCTCCTTTCTCTCCAAGAAAAACTTTTTTCCAATTTCATTTTCACAAGTTACACGCAGAAAAAAATTCTTACTGGAATGGCATTTTTGAACAATTTTCTCTGCTGAATTAAAAAAACGTCTGCTGTTACAGTCACTCAGCAAATTTCCTAGCAATCTGTATATCCACAAAGATGAATCGCTGAATCATCAAATGCTTGTTGAAAAAGCAAAATTTTCACTGTCAAAGCAAACATTTTTGCTGATCCATCAAAAAGCTTTGTCATATTGGAGAAGCAAAGTTTTGGAATTTGATATTTCAGCAAGATTTTCTCTCTGCATTTATTTGGCCAAAATTCAATCATCCTGTGTGAATCCTTGAACCATATCATTGTTGAGGGAATTACAAAATCTGTATTGACATTGGAATGAGGAAATATATTCTACAAACATTTTACTCCGAAATTAATTTGCAAATATTAATCTTCCACCACGAATTGCGGAATTAATTATTCCATATCTTGAAAGAGAATTGTATTTCAAATTGATTTTTTAAATAACATGATAAAGAAATTCATAAGACTCATATTGAATTTTTTTTTTCATTTCAAATTTCCGATGAACAACGTATTTTTCAATGTCACACGTTTTGAAAATATGAATAGACTCTAATTTCAATTGATATTTCCGGATGGGAGACACGTATCGCGTCTTTTCATACAGTACAATGAAATAAATAATTCTAAAAGTCATCCGTAGTCGTACATTTGTCATTAATACTTCATTTCGAGTGATACACAGCCTTGATATGTTGTATAAACTTTTGAGTAGAATATGAAAACATTTTCGTAAAAAAAGGATTCGTTTTCAAATATTTGCGTAGAAGCATTCTATACACAAGATGTTTTATACTACTGCGAATATTGATCATACTTCCCGTGTAAGGTAAAACTTGATAATAGAATATTTCAGTCTGGAATGACAGACTAGTGAAATGGATAAAACTTTTCAACCATTACCCTTTAGATTTGATGCAGAGAGGAAAATAAAATTCGGAGAAATATTCAATTCTGTGAAAAAAACAAACCCTACTATTTCCAAATTGCTTTTTTATAAACTCATTTTCCAATTGAATTGTGATCTAATAACGTTTGTAATTGAATTTTCCTCCATACATAATTTATATCAAAAATATAGAATACAAAAAACAGTTTTCACGAAAATTCTCTGATCTTCTGAAACAAGTTTCTTCATTATCGAAGGATAACTCGAAAATCCATTCGAATCCCTGGTTAAAAAAGCTAAAGAAACCTAAGCATTTTTGAAGTAAACGTTTTCAAATTATTTAGGATCTGTTTAGACTACTTAGGAACCGAGATTTGACACAAGTAGAGAGTTTCCAATCACTTAGGATTCTTTTCCGACTCACAGTTGATTCCGCCGGCTTCCGCACTACACACGTAGGCAGTTTAGGTTTACTTAGGTATTATTTGGACTATACTGTGATTCCGTTTATTTCCGTGTGGAAGTAAAAAAAACTGTTTCCGTACACTTTCACTCTATTTGCGAACCAATAAGTTTAGGAACGGTTATGAATGCTGTGCACATAATGTCTTCCTATCACTTGGAAACATTTTAGGTTCCAATCTGCTTCCGTTCACTTATGAAAAATCGGAAATGAAATTTTGAAAAGTGTTTATGTATACTGTAAATTAATTCACTTCCGCGACTTTACGCTGAGACCTAAAGAGGATACTTCGGTTTATTTATGCTTTGTTTCCGCACTGATGAACTTGGGAGGAGTTATGAATAAAATGCATATAATGTCTTCCTATTACTCGGGAACAATTTAGGTTCCCATCTGCTTCCGTTCACTTGTAAAAAATCGGAAATGAAATTTTGAATAGTGTTTACACGGTGTTTTGAATAGTGTTTAGCGAGCGGGAGAAATTTGTTTCATCAAAACTTGAAATGCACCTAAGTGAATTGATCAATGAAATACTGAAACAATCGGAAAACCGTTGACTGCCTTTATCCAGAAGTAACTCCCGAATCGAAGGTTCAGTTTTAGTTATGAAATTTCCGAGACAAAAACTCCTAGTGAGTCGGAAATCACTTAGGATCTCTTCCGAGTACTTCGGAACGAAGATTTTACACATGTAGGGAGTTTCTACTTGGGATTTTCTTCCACATGATAATTTCCGCAACCCACACGTAGAGAGTTTAGGTTTACTTACGTATGACTTGCACTAAACTATGGTTCCGTTCATTTCCGCGTAGGTGCAAGAAAACTGTTTCCATGCATTTCTGATTTATTTTCGCACGGATATATTTGGGCGTAGTTAAGTTTACTGACCGCGTAGATGGCTTCTAATTACTTAGTTGTATCTTAGGTTCCAATCTGTTCAGGTGTACTCATGAAAAATCGGAAAGAAAATTTTGACAAATGTTAACGGTGTCATGTGACCTGATCCCTGGTCAAAAAGACTAAACAAATCTAAACAAAAAAATTTTTTTACGGCTACTTCCGACTTACTAGGTGTTTTTATCTCGGAAATTTCATAACTAAAACTAAACCTTTGATTTAGGAGTTACTTCCGGATGAAGGCAATCAACGGTTTTCCGATTGTTTCAGTATTTCATTGATCAATTCACTTAGGTGCATTTCAAGTTTTGATGAAACAAATTTCTCCCGCTCGCTAAACACCATTCAAAACACCGCGTAAACACTATTCAAAATTTCATTTCTGATTTTTCACAAGTGAACGAAAGCAGATTGGAACCTAAAATGTTCCCAAGTAATAGGAAGACATTATATGCATATTATTCATAACTCCTCCCAAGTTCATCGGTGCGGAAACAAAGCATAAATAAACCGAAGTATTCTCTTTAGGTCTCAGCGTAAAGTCGCGGAAGTGAATTCATTCACAGTATACGTAAACACTTTTCAAACTTTCATTTCTGATTTTTCATAAGTGAACGGGAGTAGATTAGAACCTCAAATACTCCCAAGTAATAGAAAAACAGTATGTGCATATTATTCATAACTTCTTCCAAGTTCATCGAGCCGGAAACAAAGCATCAGTAAACCGAAGTATTCTCTTTAGGTCTCAGCGTAAAGTCGCGGAAGTGAATTAATTCACAGTATGCGTAAACACTTTTCAAAATTTCATTTCCGATTTTTCATAAGTACACCTAAACAGATTGGAACCTAAGATGTATCTAAGTAATAAGAAATCATCCACGCGGTCAGTAAACATAAGTACCTCCAAGTATATTTGTGCGGAAATAGATCGGAAATACATGGAAACTGTGTGTTTAGGTCTGAACGGAAGTGCGCGGAAGTTGATCAGGTCATATGACACCGTAAACATTTCTCAAAATTCCATTCCCGATTTTTGATAAGTAAACCTAAACAAATTGGTACCTAAGATGTACCCAAGTAATTGGAGGTCATTTACGCGGTCAATAAACTACTCCCGAGTATATTCGTGCGGAAATAAATCGGAAATGCATGGAAACAGTTTTCTTGCATCTACACGGAAATGAACCGAAACAGAATGACGAATGCGTGATCAAACTTCCGATCAGCTGTACAATATCTGAGACAATATTTGCCCTTGGAGCAGCGTGTTAGGATAGCTTAGAGGTTAAGTAGGTAGGTCTTATAGATAGATAGGTTCGGTAAGAGTTCAAATCCCCTTTAGGTAGGAATGAATTTATCCTCATTTCCAAGTGGAATGCAACAATTTGGGTGTCCACAAATTCACAGAATGTATCGAGTGTTTGAATTAATTTTCATTTTTATTTTTGCTCCAGTTATTGGTGAATCCGATGTTGAATTTCAAATAAATTATTCTTCCAAATGCGGAACGAAACTTAAAAAATCCAGTTCCTCAATTGTGGAAGTGAGCGGAAAAAATTTGTTTCATCAAAACTTGAAATGCACCTAATTGAATTGATCAATGAAATACTGAAACAATCGGAAAGCCGTTGATTGCCTTTATCCGGAAGTAACTCCTAAATCAAAGGTTTAGTTTTAGTTATGAAATTTCCGAGACAAAAACACCTAGAACGTCGGAAGTAGTCATAAACAAAATTTTTTGTTTAGGTTTGTTTAGTTTTTTTGACCAGGGATGCCTTCGAAATCATGTAATTGAATTTTTTAGCAATCAATCGTGCGCTATATTTTTCATCGAAATAAAATTTCACACCAATCTATCTCGATCAAACAAAATCCACATTATCATACAAACATATTCGATATCGATTATTCTTTTTCTGCGTCCTCCACTCGATTTGTTCCTCCTTTCTTTGGCAGATACTTTTTTATTCACGTAAGAGAGGAGGAGTGCGTGAGGAGGATTGAAATCATTAATTAATCATCAGGTCAAAAACCTTTCAATGTTACAAGAGGAACATCTCTCGTGTTCTAAATTTTATTCAATTGTATTTAAACTGTGCGAGAATGAATCATTATGTCTAATCATTTTTGTACATTGCACAAATGATGTAAGTCGTATCAAATATTCTTTGTCCATGACCATAAAAGATGTTAAAAAATTCAGAGATGGAATGTATATGGTTCATATCCTAAGCTCAGTAACTGGCACAAAGACTAGTTTATCTAGTTCAACGCTTAATTATCGAAACTGTACATTTTTTAACGATTCGAGAACTCGTATTTTGTCCAACAATATGTAAAATGTTATGGTCTAATTTGAATTTAGGTCAATGGTTTTGAATTTAGACGAGGGAAATAATAATTCACGTGTCCCGATAAGTGTTAACTTGCATATGTTACCATGAAACAACAAAAAATTCTTTTCTTTGTCGATAATGATTGAGAATGATGTAATTTCTCATTTTCGCGCATGGTAAAAAAATTCAAATCAGCCTATTAAAGCGATAATTCACAAATATGACATACTGTAGAATATAAACCTGTACTCCGCAGTGAAAGTATTAACATATCCTGCTTGTGAACCATACGTTAATCGAATATATATCCAATTGCATGAACATATTGTCGATACGACGACCCAATTCCTCACTGAACTCAGTTTTGGTATTTGGTAAACTTTTCCCTTTGTCACTCTGTGTAAAAGGAGAAAAATAGGTCGATGTTATTTTATACATATTTTCATCATGAAAATCCATACAACACGAAAGTTCAAAAAGAATGCTCAAAAATTTATAATCAACTTTTTCCGAACTCTTGTACGTGTTGTGTCGGAAAGTATGAGACCAAAAATACAAAAGGTCTAGTCTCGGATCATCTTTTACGACGAATACATATCACAGCGAATTAGCATATTAATTTGTTCAAAAATCACTCTGTTATATAAATATTAGTATATAAATATGAACGCCATTGAAATTCCTTTCATTCTTTGCTTCAAGGTGAATAACCAATCACCTTTAGAAAATATCCAGAATTCAAATTCTATACATTTCACTTTTAATATCTGTTCGAATTATGGGATTAGATACGTCACGTGTATTTATTATTTCTCCTCAATTCATCACTATTCACATCTTTGTGTTTTCATACGTGAACATCATATGTCTTTCATTGTTTGTAAGACAAAAATAATTCTCTTCCAAAATCGTGGCAATGAAAATTTCAGTCACGAAACAAGATTGGAAATGAGTCACTGGAAAAGACTTTTAAGAAACCATTTCTTGGCGTTGGCTTTTCAATGTGCTGTTTTTGTTTTTTTCAAGAATTGAGAAGATTCAAAGTCTTATTATTTTATAGACTGAAGAATTCTTTATCGCTATATCCAGGGTATTGTTCATCAAACATCGACGATAATAACATCGACTGACATCGATGTTTCACATTGACCTGATCGATGTTCCAATGTTTTTTTAAAAAAACATTCAAACATCAAAATATGAAATAAGAACAACCAAAAAAACTTAATTTGGAAATGAGAGGAAAAATCCTTCTCAATCAGAAGAGATACTTTACTTTTGTTTTATTCTTCAATTGAGAATATACCTCTACGATTTTGAACAAATCCCAAGTAGCAAAAGAATTTCAGAGTATATACGAAATAGAAACGTTCGTAGAGTGTACGAATGAGATACGAAGAACATATAATGAACGGTCATAGAATATTCGAATGAGAATGTTTTAAATATACTAAGGAGGTACATATAACATTCGAAATGTATGATATTCATTCAATCGACGTTCGATTGGCGTACCGTCGTATATTCAATTCGATTACGTTCAATACGTTCAATACGAATTGAATACGTTCGATGAATATGCATAGCAGCTATGAAACGGTCTTATTAAAATGTGCATAGAATATACTTCGAATATTCGGAGAACGTTCATAGTATATTCTGGTGCTACTTGGGATGAATAACGAACAAATAAAAATTCTTCCACACAAAGACTAATCCTCTCAAATGGAGAGGAATACTTTTGATGCCACACGTAGAAAACAGATGTGTTGAAAAGTCCCATAATTTATTGAGGATCAGCATCAGTCTCTGACAGATAGAGTTTTTACTTGAATTTACTTTTAAAAAGTTCCATAATTAGACGTATTTCTACAAGAAATTATGGTACTTTTGAAGCTATATTCAGGTAAATAATTTCATTCATCACAGACTGGCGCTGATCCTCAATAAATTATGGGAACTTTTAGAATATATTTTTCTGCGTGCATATTTCAGAGGAGAAGTTGCATCAAAATAAGAGGGATACTCTTATTTTGATATTAATTTTTCTTGGGTGAACAATTGAATGGGATGATACTGAATTTGAAATGGCGCCAGATCCCAAAATTTTTCTTGGTCAAATAACAACCAATCAGGTTTTAGCAGCATCGATGTTCGCGATGTCAACCTCCGGCACCCGTTTATCGGATGACATATCGATGTGCCGTCGATGTTTAGTGAACACTAATTCAGCGTTACAGTTCGGTATATATTCCTTTGGAATCATTGTTCTCACCTTGACGGAATTTATCGGAAGGAATCGTGTTTTTTTGTGCTCCTAAATGTATATACTCCCTTGAATTCACCCCGCGCTGTGGTGAAATCAGCAGCAGTTTAATTTTGGAATGATAAATATCGAGTATTAATCACATACTCAATTCATTCTTGGAGGTTGGAATGATACACGATCAACGATCCGCAAAGATCAGGTGGTATCTGATACCATTGCAATCAAAACTCTTGGAATTTTGAATTGAAGGAAATTCTATGGATTTTGGATAAGGTAATAATCCTGAATTGGAGATTGAATAATCGTGTTTCAATTTTCATAAATGATCAGCATATCTGAGACATGGAGAACTCATATAAATGTTCACCTTCGTTTGACAGTTAGATTTCACTTACCGCTTTTATCTTCCCGGGTACAAATGAAGCGTCAAATTCAAGTGCGAAGGCAGCGCATGCGAAGCGCAAAATGTTTCAATTCCCTCTCCCTGAAGCGCGTTAGGTCCGCTTACTGTAAAGTGCCGAAAGCAAACGTTTCATACACGCTTCATATGATGTAATAGTGAGTTACATCAAGCGTGTGCGAATTATATCTACAACAGGAACAATTGTGACAGGTATATGCGGAAAAATTGATTCGCTGTGGCAGCTACTGACTTTTTTACTTCATCCTCCTTACCGTTGTAGCTACAAATAACAAATAATGGTAAACAATTATTCAGCTGCCATATGTTTGTTATTGTAGCTACATCTTCCGCTTTTATAGCCCAGTGAGTACTTGTGACAGCTAAAAAATATAACTTTTGTACTGGTCTGATTCACGTTGAACATAGTTTGATAATACATATTTCACTTAATTGCAACGATCTTTTGTGTTTTTGCTTAAGGGGATACCAGCGGTCCCTGACGATGCGACCCGAGCCAAATCTTTTCTGTCAAATTATTCGAAAATATCGCAATAAAAGGGAAATATCGCTCTGTACAGACCATTTTTATTGGTTGAAGAAGGTCTTGTCAGAATAATATTTTGATTTTATTTCTCCGTTTCCGAGTAATTTGTCAGAATAGTTTTGGCTAAAATAGCCCCATTTTCAGGTTGAAAATCGTAATTTTCACTTCAACCAACTACCAAAAATAGAAAAAAAATTTTCTAAAGAACATTTTCTAGAAGGACATCGTTACAACTTGCATTCACTTCTGAATTAATAATTTTTTCCAACTATGATTGTTTTAGATAATTTTGTCACGAATACTTACGAATATTTTTGGACAAAAAATTCCAATGTTTTTCAAATGTTATTCAACTATTTACAAACAACTTCAATAAAATCAATTCAAGAGTCTCTTGAAAAAAAATCCTCAAAAAAGTATTTGTTTTAAACCCTTTATCCCATTTTTTTCCAAATCAATATTTTCCAAATCCTCTAAGTCAAACCACAGTCATTTACATATATTTTGAGAATCTCTCTCGTTCTTTGCTCTTAGACGTTTTGTTTTGCTGCAAAGGCGCCATTTTTGACAGACAATGCTGCCGTCCCTGGTGAAAATGGGAGCGAGAAGAAAGAGTAAACGAAGCGTATGCTGAAGGGTAACAGAAACGTGAATGGAAAGGATACAAAGAGTATGTGAAACGGGAATTGAAACAAAGAAAGCGGGAAAAATTCAAGAAATTCAGACACAAGAATTAAACCCTGTAGTGAGAATCGAACCGGTGACTTTCACTATGGTAGGGTCTTATCCACTGAGCCATGGATCGTCGTTGACATCGACTGCTGAAAGATGTTATTTGAAGTCAGAATAGGTATGACTCGCATACGCTCCATATAACCTATTATTACGTTACAGGAAGCATATGCGAAACGGGACCGGAAGTTTATGAAGCGTATACAGAACGTGTGATTTGATGACTTTCCAGCAAGCGGGTATCATACGCTCCAGAAAGAGGGAGTTGGAACGTTTTTCGCTTCGTATACGTTTCCTTCTCGCTTTGTGTATACGCTTCATTTTCACCAGGGGTCTTAAGCCAAAGAGCCGTATCTCCATATTCTGGAGTTTCGAGATATTGAGTATTTTATCTAAACGAGTCTATGAAAAAAGTTCGAATTATAGATGTAAAATTCGAAGCCTTGGTTGAAGATAGAGGTTATGTATTGCTATTGTTTTCACCAAAGTTTCGAACTTTTTACAATTCAAAGTTTTTTCTATATCTAAATGGTAATGTAGCGAGTGCCCGAAATTGCATTTACCCGAAAGACAATGATTTGTGGATCCGAGGATAATGACCAGAAGTTCCTAGCCCTCCTCAAATAGTCGCACACTTTACCGCTTGCAGATAAATGGCCTTTTGGGCACTTGCTACCTTACCATGTGAACCTATACATGTTAAATGACACGACCGCCGTTATCTTCACTTGAGTTTTCTAAAATTATTTCTAGGGATCCAAAGATTTTCTGCATTGAAATACACATACAAAGCTTATTTGAATAGTTATGCAGGAAAAAAAATTTTTGTTTTTTTTGGAGATACGGCCTTTCGGCTCAGGATGGCAGAATGTACGGCAAAATGATTAAAAAAAATCAACAACAATTTCTCCACATAATATCAAGTTTATTGAAGATGTGTACAAAGTTTTTAATCAAGCCAACTTTTTTTTCCCGACACGAAATCATTGAAAATGTTCACATTTACAGAGTTCATACTCCTTGGCAACACAATCCTGATAAAAATGGATCCTATTTAAAGCCTATTTAAATAATATATGATTTCTATGTAAAAGTAACTCAACCCATACAGCACCACGGTTCAGAAACAGTCCTCAATGCATTCATTTTGAATTCTTATACACTGAGAAAAATTTTCAGCTGAGAAAGAGTTTCAATTTTTTCAGTGAAATACGACATCAAATATGTTTTTATCAGTGATGCCAGGAAAAACGGTGCGGACCGAAAAATCAGCCCCTCCATTGTTCACACAATGACACGTTCGTATACGTGTGACTCACATGTATACGAGAGTTTCATCGTGTGCGCGATAGAGGGGCTGATTTTTCGGTCCACACCGTCTTTCCTGGCATCACTGGTTTTTATAGTTGTAGTAGCCAAAAATATATTCTCATTTAGGCTTCGAAAAATAATTGCGCAAACTAAATTTTCAACTGTATCCTTATAGTTACCACAGCTATATGTGTTTAATCAACTCTTCAAAGTTGCATCGACAAAATTTGATTGTTTGAATTCACCATATTTCATTCTCACTTTGAATGAAAAAACATAGTTGTCTATACTATATTTTTCTATTTGTAACTATCAAAAAAACTTTTACTCTTTCTCTGAGGAATTCTCTGTGGCTCATCGACCGTTACCTCTTTTCATTTCGTCGAATTTGGTTCCAGAGTGCGTTCATCTGAAGCACCAATCGTCATCTTCCCGTGCACGGCGTTACCACTATTGGTTTGTCTACATAACCAACGTGAACGTAAGAACGGATGCGCAGAAACAGTATGAGTTGTGCGCAGCCGTTTACGTTCACGTTCTCCGTTTTTTCTGTCTATGTAGACAGACCATATGGAAAAAGGTAACTGAGTGTTATTCAGCAGGGCCGGTGCCAGGGAATCCGCCGCCCCGGGCGAGAGCAAGTCCCGCCGCCCCTGCATCGGGGAGTACTTGACCGACTAAAAAAAAAGATCCCTATCTCATCAACAATGTCGAATCCCATTTTCATCTGCAGTAACAGAGAAAAAAGAAGGATACTCGAGTCACGAGTTTTTTGACGAAGTACAATTTGAAAACCAACGAAAAAATAGACAGAACGAAAGTAATCGTGATATAAAAAAATGCTCGTAGTTTTCTTAAGAATATCAAAATTTGGGATTCACTCGTTAACTTTCCCCTCATGTGGCGGATGATCGCTTTGAAATAATGATTATAATTCTTGTGAAATTTAATTTCAACACTTCGTGTAATTTTCAGTTGGTGCTCATTGGAAATAATAAGGATGAAGACAATAAATTTCCCAGCCACCCAAAGCATTTTTTTTTTCGAGAACCCGAATGGAATTGTCTGAAAATTTTCTTGAATTAATCAATTCATAAGAAGTTCTAAACACGTTCTGTTTTGACCCTTAAACGGTAACACCTCTCAAAATCACGTCAACTGTAAACCCCGGTTTAACAGTATGTGAGACCGATATTACTGTTTAAAGGTTAGAAGTTCGTAAATTGCTCTACTAAATATTTCTATTCTGAGACTGGAAGCAGGAAACATTTCACTGTTTAGTTACTGACATATTTATAGTTATATTTGAATATATCATAGAAAAACATGAACCACACAATACCACAGTTCAGAAAGAGTTTTTAATGCATTTATTTTCAATTCTCATAGTTCCAAATTGATTCATTATGAACTTTTTCTCAACTGAAGTGTTGTGTGGAATATCATGTTGAATGCAACTTCAAATATCTCGCAAAATAAGTGATAAAATGTTTTCTGCTTTGAAGCTCAAACTGGAATAAGTTGAAAAAACATTGATGGAATTTTGACATTTTTCTACTGAAATCCTAACTATAGGCCTAACTTGAACTGAACGATGATATAACATGCACGTTAATGAGAGTTGCCTACAATGAAGATCCAAGCGAAAATAATCATGCAAATGCCCCCTTGTAATTTGTATTATGGGAAGAATCTTTAATAGAAAAATATTTTCTCCCATTTTATTCCAAATCACGTTTTATTGAGCCAGGGTGTCCAGCGGTTATGGAATTTTAACGGATTGGGCAATTACGTGGTTTGTTTGAAAAGAAGAACCAATAAAATAAACGACAAAATTCCAGATTCAAACACCCTGATTGAACTAATAAAAGGGCAGGGATGGGCACTTTTGTACTCCCGGAATACTTTTCCTGGGAGTACTTTTTTTTCTTGTGTAAAATGTCTTTATGTCTTCATATGAGGTCAAAAAAAAAGTACTCCCAGTAAAAGTATTCCGGGAGTACAAAAGTGCCCATCCCTGTAAAAGGGTTGAACTTTCCCTGCTTCTCCCTATGAATAATCATCATCATCATGAAGTAATCAGTCTCATAACTGGTTTGATGAAATCCTCCAATCCTGTCTATTACCCGCCAAACATTTAATTTCTACATATCTACGACAGCTCTTGTCTTGTATAATTTGTTTCATATAACCTAATCTAGGTCTACCTTTACAAGTTTTACCATTCATTTCCCTTTCCAATATTGTTTCCAATAAACTATCATTGTAATGTATGTCCTATCAAATGAATAATGATCGACTTAGTGAAAATGGCTTGTGCTAAAAAGTGTGAGATCGATTCGAGATCTGAATAAAAAATCTGTCTCAGACTCTGCCACCCCCCTAAGTTTGCCACCCCGGGCAGCCGCCCTGATCGCCCTGCCCTGACGCCGCACAGTGGTCTGAAATGTTGAAAACCTGGCATCAAATCATGTAGTGGTTCCATTTCCACAAAAGGGCAGTATATCAAGGTTTTTGGGGTCGCTGATTACGAATCTGAAGTCAAGTTTTTGAAAAACAAAATGGCGGACTACTTTGCTTATAAATGATTGATTCTGTACAAAAGTCCGTATACGGGGTTTTTTGAGGTCGCTCATTAAGAATCCAAAGTCAAATTTTTGAAAAACAAAATGGCGGCTTCAAAATGGCGGAATACTTTGCTTATAAATGATTGATTCTGTACAAAAGTTCGTATACGGGGTTTTTTGAGGTCGCTCGTTGAGAATCTGAAGTCAAGTTTTTGACAAACAAAATGGCGGCTTCAAAATGGCGGACTAATCCGCTTATAAATGATTGATTCTGTACAGAAGTTCGTATACGGGGTTTTTTGAGGCCGCTGGTTAAGAATCTGAAGTCAAACTTTTGAAAAACAAAATGGCGGCTCCAAAATGGCGAACTCCTTTGCTTATAAATGATTGATTCTGTACAAAAGTTCGTATACGGGGGTTTTCGAGGGCACTCATGACGAATCTGCGATGAGATCGCCATGAAACAGAATGGCGACTCCAAAATGACGTACCAATTTGCTCAAAATTTATCAATTTCTTACAAAAAATTGTATACCAAGGTTTTTGAGGTTACCAATCACAAATCTGTGGTTGCGTTCACGAAAAACAATTGAGCAGCAGAAAAATGGTGAGTGGAATTAGGAAGATCTGAATTATTTCAATTTCAATTTGTGATTGAAAGGTTTGAAGAAGACTCTAATCAATGATTTTCAAAAGGCAATGTGGAAAGTAGCACAGTTTATAATAATTTATAATTTCTTCAGAAAATACATTCAATAATAATAATAACAATTCAATTCAATAATTAGATACTTTTCCATTCAATAATCTATTGAATTTATAATAATTTATTGAGCATAATTTATTTAAAGACGTTCATTTGAAAAAGTTTGGATCTCAATTGTCTTATGATCTAGATAATATTTCATATTGGTGTAAATAGTTCTTTTATGAAGATCCACTATCTGAGGAAGAAGAAGAATCGTCATCGTCATCAGTAGATTCGTGTATTATTGAATCCTCAGCTAATTGAAATGATGGGGAAATCAATAGTTGAATGGCTTCTGGTAACAATGATTTCAGCTTTTTTTACGGCAATTTCCGTAAACTAGAAATATACGGATCTGATGCCATCAGTAGCCTCGATAAAATATCCTCCATATTTTTAATTCGGCTGCATCTTCTGGCAAAATCTTGTCTGAATTGTTTGATACATTTGTTACACGATTCTTGTGCTGCCTCAGACATTTGACCAATCGGCAATAAAAGGGGATCTATAATTTGTGGGCCATGTATCAAAATTTTGTGCAGGGTAGTAGGCATAGGATACCATGGATAAAGTTCCACATACTTGCGAGCTGTATTCAAAGTGAATTCTTGAAATTTCGCTACATCAACGTCATAACCGCACGAAATCACTTGTAATATCACATGGAATCTCTTTATTGAGTCCAAATCCACTCCCGTTATGGAAGCAGCAATCTCAGGTTTTTCGAACAAACGTCGAGCAGTGTTGCCGTCATTCGTACTTCCAAATCCTGGCTTTGGTTGATCGATAATCAAGCCCAATTGTAGACGAAAACCTTTTTGTACATGCAACTTACGAGTCTGAACACTTTCTTTGTCCAAATTACTGCGTGCCTGCCACTTTTGAATCCCCAATTTATACGATAAGTGTATACAGCATTCAAACAGACGTATCCATGCGTGTAGTGACGAAATTCCATATTGTAAGTTGCTTTCATCAACTTTTTTATTGAGAACCATGTCGATGTTATTGAAATCTTTAGATGTAGCTTGACATAAATAACAACGCTGAGTGGATGTGTTATTAGTTACCGAATTACATACTTTTCCATCAATCATGGTAAATGCCAGTTCGTACGCAACGGTAAGTTTCTTTCCATCAACAATTGTTTCAAATGGAATGAGGTTTTTCTGTTGTTGTTGAATATAATTCACTTCTGACCTGGTGACTTCTGCAGTTTCGTGTAAGAATTCGATTTTTATTGGTCTACAGAATCGTGGGGAGGAAGGCCTAGGATTTTTCCATACAATTATTTTTGAGTTCGTTTCTCCATCAATTGATACAAGTTGCAATGGCACCAATGAAGTGAAAAAAATACTTGAATCAGATTTAGTTCCATCATCATCAGTAAATTTTTGTTTAAACATACTTTGTCCAGAAGTACCATCGCAACCCCATTTGCAAATCAAATCTAAGTTCAGTACTTCACCAGATAAGCTCTTGATAACATCCGTTTGTGTCAGCAATATTCTTTCCGAGGTGTGATCTAACAAAGCTTGTAATTCAATCTCGGCGCTAGATTCTTTCACAGTAATCTCTAATTTCGGGGGATAACACTCTTTCTTCGCTCTTAAGATTGATGCGTATGGCGGATACAATTCACAATTGTGCGATTGGCTATCAGATCTTATTCCCTGATATTGGCTTTTAGATAATTTATTATTTATTAAAAATGCAATAGCTCTATCGGCTGACATTTGTTGTTCTGGAACTTTATTTATAGAAGTTCTGTAGCTCGATGCTTTTGAAGGGCTACTTGTTCTGATTTCATTTATTACTTTCGCAGCATCTGAACTGCCTGATGCTCGGAAACTCATCTCAGTAGCAAAGGCTAATTCTTGCACGCTATATTGTTGCCGAAGATTTTCAACTTTTTTCCGCTTTGTCCGTTCACTCGATTCTTCGAAGTTCAATATCGGACGCCCTTTGCCTTGTCTTTTTTCAGTTTTAATATCTTCATTTTGGGTGATGAAACAAACTGGGACGCTCAGCCAATTTTCGAATGTCTTGAAGAACCGTTCTTCTGTTCTACTGGCTTGCTGCCATTTATTTCTTAATTTGGGTATCAATCTACCAATAATTTTTCTAACATTTTGTGGCATAGTGTAGGCACGTTTTGTTTGCTTGAACACCTCATCCTCAATGATATTATAAGCTGTCTTGATATCTCCATTCAATTGATTTTTCAGAAGTGAAAAAATGTCTTTTCTTGCCAGACGAATTTCTTTCTGATTGAGCACAGGTTCTGACAAAAGTTAAAACATATTTTACAGAAGGGAAATATTATCATTGTTTTCTAAATGAATAAGAGCGGATAATTCAGATTCGAAATTTGTTTACGCCAATTTTTAATTTTGAAACTTTCGGGCGTCAGAAGAAATGGATGAAAGTTTGTGCCATAACATTTCAACAACGAAGCAATAATTCAAAATTTCAAAGATGCAGAAATAAATCAAACTGTCCGCATTTCACGATGACTACGAATCTAAATCCTCAAGCGATTCCTAAAAATTCTGAAAAAAATCATAAACAAAATAATCCCAAAATATCAAAAATTCTCCTCATCTTTAAGAGGGTACCAGAGTTACCGTCGAAACACCCCAGATAGAAAAATGTCTCCATAATGCCATCATAATGGTGACATGCACGCCCAGAAATGTTCGCATCATGGCGCCAAGGTGTTTCCGCATAAAGCATTGTTATTGGTAGCAAAACGAGGTGATGGCACCATAATTGAAACATGATGTTTACATTCTATGCATCATTGCAAGCTGAGCGGAGTTCATGATAGTATGTTTACGGCACGTTATGTTACAAAACATTCAGAGCATGCTTTTCTATCTGGGACGTTTTTTTCGCAACAAAATACTTGAAACTGAATGCATAAAAAAATCTGAACTCTTCAGGGATGATGCTTTGAGACTTTATCTAGATCTGTAAAGAACCCGAAAAATGTTTTGAAAAACCCTTCTTCCGAAATTCAAAATTCGAGCTCTATACTGACCTAGATAAAGTCTCAAAAAATCATACCTGAAAATCAGATTTTTGAATGAATTCAGTTTCGAGTATTTTGTTACAAAAAAACGATGGTAACTTTGGTACCGTCTTAAGAGGCTATCAGTATTATCTTCGAAACACATTGGCTAGAAAAGGACATGCCTATACGGAAGAAAGAGAGGTCTGAAGTCACACTGGTATCCGCTTAAGAATCATTTTGAAATTTTCATTTATATTCATCGGGTAATACAGACCCTCAGGTTTATTGTTGCATATTTTCATAATTCAATCACTGCTCATTTGTTGAAAACGTATGGCGCAAACTTCAATCCATTTCTTCTGATTCTCTAAACTTCTTATTGATGAAATTCGAATATTCAAGATAGTTCTGACTGATATGAGATTTGGAATCGGATGAATGGCTATTTAAGATAGGACTCTATAATTGAATCCCTGTTACATTTCTTCAAGTTTGTGAAATTTCATGAAATTCACATCTATCCTGTATAAAGGCTATATTATATTGAGAATTTTGATAAAAAATACGTCTATGAAATATCGAATGTATTATTACATTTCAAACTTATGAACACACATTTATTATCTAACATGAATAAACAATACTTGAAAAATCCATTCTTCAATGTTAATTAACGATATTGAAAAAATATATTTCTCAGTAAACATGTTATTTAAACATGTGTTACATGTTAGTTTAATGTTATTAGGCATTATTGATATCAAAAAAAATCATTTATAATATTCAAGTTTCATAAAACACCAAGTTGATTATGATCGGTATGAGATGCGTTAGTCTATCATTACACAAAAACTTTCACAGAATCCATTTGGGCAGCTAGGGGCAGCTGATTTTTGGTTAGGTTGTTAGAGGAGGGTCTACTGAATGATGAGAATTCGATTTCAGAGTGGGCGAACGTAGGGAATTTTACTTAAGGCTATTTTTATCTCAATTTTTTAAAGCGCATTCAAGAAAATCATAACCAACTTCGTTTTCAATTCATTCTCACAAATATGTTTGATGCATATCTTGTGTTGCATATCAGAATTCTACATACCTTCAGGAAAAGAACCCATATTGGAAAATTGAAATATCTCAACCCTACGAATATTTGTGTACGTTTGAAGTTATATTGTTTTTTCAATTCCACAAGAGCTTTAAATGCGACGTGCACACCGCACATGTATGTAATGATTTCTAGAGGTATAAAATAACATTTGAGCCTTATAAACAGTTGAAACACATACTAGAGACATTACTTCAACTATTTCAATCGCAAGAAGTTTCAAAATAAGAACTTTTTTTTTTCATTTTCTGCCAGCTTTTTGAGATTATAGACCAGTGTGCGCCGGCCCTGGTTATTCATATTTTATTGTTGTTCTGAATTACGTAACCTCGAGCAACCTGGCATTCATTCATGTTTTAATTATTCTTTTGATATTATAATAACCTGTCAACACATCATCTCATTGGCAGATTATTTGTTCACGTTCTCACATTATAATGTATACCCTACTGTACTGAAATGAACGCTATTGGATGTCAGAAAAAAGAAAGAGACAGAATACATCAATGATTTATACAATTGGATAACTCATTTAGAGGACAGCGAATATCGGAATGTACCCCTAGGATAGCGAAAATCTATCGTGATAAGGGGAAGTTGATGATGATGGGGAGAATCGTAATATTTTGATCGCATGGAAATTTGAAACGTTTATACAGGTTGGTTGAAAAGTTTTGAAAGCGACACCTATCAACCAGTACAGGAATCAAAACTTATACGCTATTTTTATATTTCATCCTTCATTTGAACACACGCACAATTTTATTCCGATTTGTCAATTAATTCTTTGTTTACAAGCCATTCGAAGTTGACGTCAGTGTATTTTGTGAAAATGGAAAAATCCGAATATCGTGCAGTGATAAAATTCTTTGTTTTGGAAGGCTCATCAGCAACAGGAATTCATACTAGAATGAAGAAAGTGTTGAAGGAATCTGCTCCTTCATTTCCAACTGTACATCGATGGGTTTCAGAGTTTATACGTGGTCATACAAGCGTTGAAGATCAATCACGTAGTGGACGACGAAAGATCCGAGTTTGACTAAACGTGAAATTGCTGATACTATAGGCATCTCGGATGAACGAGTACTCCATATTTTACACGAAGAATTACATATGAAAAAGCTTTTTGGAAAGTTAGTGCCGCATTCGTTGACAATTCAACAAAAACTGAATCCAAAACAAATTTCTCAGCGTAATTTGGAGCGTTTTAAGCAGAATAAGACCGATTTTTTGCGTCGTTTTGTAACTGTGGACGAGACTTGGATCTACCATCATGATCCTGAACTGAAAAAAGAACGTTTACAGTGGACTGAAGCTAGTTGTTCAGCTCCAAAACGGGTGAAGTCAGAACGATCGGCAAAAAAGGTTTTAGCATCTGTTTTTTGGGATGCAAAAGGGGTTTTGTTGATTGATTATCTCGAAAAAGGTAAAACAATTGACTCTGAATATTATTGCAACTTTTTGGACCAGTTGGATGAAAAAATTCGTGAAAAAAGACCCGGTTTACGGAAGAAAAAAATCATTTTTCATCAAGACAATGCACGTGTTCACACAAGTGTTCTGGCGATGGCCAAACTGAATGAATTGAAGTACGAATTGCTTGAACACCCACCGTATTCACCAGATTTGGCTCCCTCCGACTATTACCTCTTCAGAAATTTGAAACAATTCCTTCGTGGAAAGCGTTTTTCGTCGAATGAAAAAGCTATTGCAGCTGTGGAACAGTCTTTTGCGAAGCTTCCGGAAAATCATTACAGAGATGATATAAAATTATTGGTGGATCGTTGGAATGAGTGTGTTGAAGTTGAGGGAGACTATATTGAATAAAAAAAAAATCATTTTATCAAAAAATACACATCCTTTCATTTTTGCTTTCAAAACTTTTCAACCAACCTGTATTTCGGAAACACATGAACTGATCAAGTTCGTAGTGTGCTTCATCGAACGTGCATATTCGAGTTATATAATGAAAGATTAATTATTTTTTTGGGACATATAGTGTGTAGTGCGTTATTGTACATTGAAATTGTTCTCGAAAAACCCGGTTTACGTGTATACTACTGTGGGCAAGAAGTAAGGTGAATTTGTTTGTAAAATGAAAAATCTTCATTTATTCTTCTACATCAATTTCATCCCCTTCAAAGTAATCCCCTCTCGATAAAATACACTCATGCCAACGTTTTTTCCAATCATCGAAACATGCTAAATAGTCCCTTTCAGGTATAGCCATCAGCGCCTTCTTCGATTCAGCTTTTATCTCCTCAATCGACTCGAAACGCTTTCCCCGGAGTGGTCTCTTGAGTTTTGGGAATAGCCAGAAGTTACACGGAGCCAAATCAGGCGAATACGGTGGTTGCGGAACAATATGCGTCGAATTTTTGGCGAAATGGTCACGAAGAACGAGTGCAGTATGAGGCGGTGCATTATCGTGATGCAAAAACCAAGAGTTGTTGTCCCATAATTCTGGTCTTAATATCCTTCTGATATTCCGATCATACACGGAGAGAAAAAATTTGCTGACGCAGCAAATCGAGGTATTATATATAGAATAGCAAAATTTTTCGCTGACCTAGCTAAAAATTTGCTTTAACAGCAATCGTGTAAGCTACGACAGCAATTTTTTAGCTGTGGCAGCAGAAAATGTTGGCTCCGCCAGCAAATTTTCAGTATTATATATAGAATAGCAAACAAATTTTGCTGGGATAGCAAACATTTTTTGCTGTCACAGCAAAAAATTTGCTGCTCTGGCAAAAGGAACCTAGCAAAAGTAGATTTCGCTGCCACAGCGAATTCCTTTTTCTCCGTATATCAGTAAGGTCTCTAACAGTCAACCGACGATTTTTGATCACTAATTCCTTCACTCCATCGACGTGTTGGTCATCTGTTGACGTCGATGGTCGTCCGGAGCGCTCCAAGTCATCAACACGTTCTCGACCCTCCACGGAGAGGAAAAATTTGCTGACGCAGCAAATCGAGGTATTATATATAGAATAGCAAAATTTTTTGCTGACCTAGCTGAACATTTGCTATAACAGCAATCGTGTTAGCTACGACAGCAATTTTTTAGCTGTGGCAGCAAAAACTGTTTGCTCCGCCAGCAAATTTCTAGTATTATATATAGAATAGCAAACAAATTTTGCTGGGATAGCACACATCTTTTGCTGTCGCAGCTAACAAGATTGCTGGAACAGCAAATAGTTTGCTGTCACAGCGAAAAATTTGCTGCTTTGGCAAAAGGAACCCAGCAAAAGTAGATTTCGCTGCCACAGCGAATTCCTTTCCTCCGTGTCTTTGAAGTCTTTGTACCACTTATAAACATTTTTCTGCGACGTGGTAGAATCACCGAGGCCTTCCGCAACATCCTCAAAGTTTCCGCAGCCGAAATTTCATTCCGCAAACAAAATTTGATTGCACTTCTCTGCTCAATTAAATCAGACATTGTAAGAATCGAAAAATGCACTCTTGGTCGTTTGGTAAACACAAGCGTGAATGTATTACTGATAATGACATTAACATGAAATTTGGCACAGATGTCATTAACAGTCCTGCCAACTTAAGAAAAAAAAAACTAGCCTGAAATGTCAAGCCCGCGAAGTTTAAATTAAAAATTCACCTTACTTTTTGCCCACAGTAGTAGATACACACGGTAGCGCACAACTGCTTCTTCTTCTTTCAAGATTTATTTCTATCATGTACTTGGCGTTGAGACGCTACCATGTCTCTTGATTATATATGAAGCTATATATAAAATTGGAAATGACTATTATTAACTGAACGAGGCTAATATTGGCTTCGTTTAATAATTATTAATAATAATAACATTCAAGTTGAGCCCAAAAATCGCACCCAAAAATTCAGGAATTTTTTTCTCGTCGTCAAAAATGAAAAACAATAAAATGCTCACATTTTGTATTTTTGTGTCGGACGATTGGTTTCCGCGGAACCATCTTCACCATTCAACTAGGCGTCAAAATCATATGGATACCCGTGCCGAAATTCAGTTATCTCGCACACGATCTTGAATAGTCCCGCAAACAGTCTCATGAATACTCTCGCGAAGAATCTCGGATAGTTTCGGAAATGATCTTGCAAATAGTCTCGGTTATGAAACAACCCGAGGTATCAATGAGATCTCGCCAATAGTCCAGCTGACAGTCTCACTGATCATCTCGCAAAATTATTGAAAATTTCGATATTTTGACCCAGAATGAAGAAATTCTATTCCTCAATGAAAAAAAAAACCAATTTCATTCTGAATTGAACTCAGATCTTCGTGATCCAAGATTCGACTTCCTTGTCGCTCACCTATGATTCTCTATTCATATAGTAGACCTTTGAATTTGATATGAACTTGACTTGATTAACCCATTAATGCCCATGGCGAAACTGGTGGGCCTACGGGGAAAGTAACTATTGTAAATAGGATATCTGGGTGGAGGATGAACATCCACGGGGAAAAAAATTTTTACAATTTGTTTAAACAATTGGTTGAAAATATCAATTCAAGTGGATGAAAACCCCGGGATCGTGTTCTACGGGAAATTTCATATAAGAATAGGTGGTTTGGAAAGTTTTCAACCATCGCATTTGTTTGTAAATAACAATTATAAACAATTTCGAATACTCCATACCCGGTCATGCCTAAGGTAAAAGTGCTGGGCCTACGGGGAAAGCAACTATTGAAAATAGGGTATCTGGGTGGAGGATGAACATCCACGGAGAAAAAAAATTTTTACAATTTGTTTAAACAATTATTATTTGAACAATTTGTTAAAAATATCAATTCACGTGGATGAAAACCCCGGGATCGTGTTCTACGGGAAATTTCATAGAAGAATAGGTGGTTTGAAAAGTTCTCAATCATCGCATTGGTTTGTAAATAACAATTATAAACAATTTCGAATACTCCATACCCGTTCGTGCCCACGGTGAAACTGCTGGGCCTACGGGAAAAGTGACTATTGGGAATAGGATATCTGGGTGAAGGATGAACATCCCCACGGAGAAAAAAAATTTTGACAAATTGTTTGAACAATAATTCTTTAAACAAATTGTGAAAATTTTTTTTCAGCGCATGTTCATCCTCCACCCAGATATCCTATTTCCAATAGTCACTTTTCCCGTAGGCCCAGCAGTTCCACCGTGGGCACCAACGGGTATGGAGTGTTCGAAATTGTTTATAATTTTCATTTACAAACAAATGCGATGGTTGAAAACTTTCCAAACCACCTATTCTTGTATGAAATTTCCCGTAGAACACGATCCCGGGGTTTTCATCCACGTGAATTGATATTTTCAACAAATTGTTCAAATAATAATTGTTTAAACAAATTGTAAAAATTTTTTTCTCCGTGGATGTTCATCCTCCAGCCAGATACCCCATTTCCAATAGTTGCTTTCCCCGTAGGCCCAGCACTTTCACCTTAGGCATGACCGGGTATGGAGTATTCGAAATTGTTTATAATTGTTATTTACAAACCAATGCGATGTTTGAAAACTTTTCAAACCACCTATTCTTCTATGAAATTTCCCGTAGAACACGATCCCGGGGTTCTCATCCACGTGAATTGATATTTTCAACAAATTGTTCAAATAATAATTGTTTAAACAAATTGTAAAAATTTTTTTTCTCCGTGGATGTTCATCCTCCAGCCAGATACCCTATTTTCATCAGTTGCTTTCCCCGTAGGCCAAGCAGTTTCGCCATGGGCATTAATGGGTTAAGAATTATTACAGATAAAATAATTATCATAGAATGATCACTTTTCACCAATCGATAAATCTCCTATAGAATGCAGTAAATTTTGTTACTGGAATTGTGTTGACAGTACATATCACATCCCTTTTGTACACTGTAAAAAATAATTGTATAAATTTTAATACAAAAGTTTGGAAGCAATTAACACACATATTTTTGTATTGAATCTCCCACACTTTTATGGAAATTCAAACACAATATTATCTTGAAATTGTTTTCTTATATTAGGTGTACAAATAAGTTTCCGCGGTTTTTTATAAAAAGTTAGGAATTTATTGTAAAGGAAAAGTACATTACGTTTTATTCAAAGTATTTTCCATCATTTGCCACTACTTTTCCCCATCTTTCTGGCAACATTCGGATACCCCGTCGAAAAAACTCTTCATCTTTTGACGCTATCCACAAATCTACCCAATTTTTGGTGTCTTCATATGATGTGAAGCGCTGCTCAGACAGACCATGTGCCATCGACCGGAACAGGTGATAATCAGAAGGGGCTAAGTCTGGTGAATACGGCGGGTGGGGTAAAACTTCCCAGTTGAGTGTTTCCAAGTATGTTTTTACCGGCGCCGCAACATGTGGACGAGCATTATCGTGTAAAAGAATAATTTTGTCGTGTCTGGAGTAGTAATGGGCGCGTTTTTCCTTAAGTGCCCGACTCAATCTCATCAATTGTGTACGGTAGAGAGCTCCAGTAATGGTTTCGCTTGGTTTCAGCAATTCATAATACACGACACCAAGCTGATCCCACCAAATACACAGCATGAGTTTTTTTCCATGAATATTCGGCTTAGCTGTCGATGTTGATGGTTCGCCGGGCTTAACCCATGACTTTCTCTTCTTTGGATTATCGTAATGAATCCATTCTTCGTCACCAGTGACTATACGATGCAAAAAACTCTTTTTTTTATTCCTGGCAAGCAGCATTTCACTCATGCATAATCGGCGTTCAACGTCTCTCGGCTTTAGTTCATATGGAACCCAATTTCCTTGTTTTTGAATCATTCCTAACGATTTTAAACGATGTGAAATTGCTTGTTGAGTCACTTGTAGAGTAAGTGCAAGTTCTTTTTGCGTTTGGGACGAATCTTCCTCCAATAGTACTTCTAATTCCATGTCTTCGTACACTTTCGGCCTTCCACTGCGTTCTTTGTCTTTAACGTCAAACTCACCGTTCTTCAACTTTTGAAACCATTCCTGACAACTTCTCTCACTTAAAGCAGCTTCACCATATGCTTCTAGGAACAATCGATGCGCCTCAGCTGCAGATTTTTTCACATTAAAGAAGTAAATCAAAAGTTCCCGCAAATGATGCTTATTCGGAATAAAACTTGACATTTTTGCACGAAAAAAATTACGTGATGCTGATACGGAATCACTAGTACTTTAAGGTTATGGTGTTGCCAGATGACTAAACTTGGGATATTACGTTTTACATCTGACAATTTCTCCATAACCTTCTGGTGGGGCCATCTTTTGACAAACCGCGGAAACTTATTTGTACACCTAATAAAAATTCGTTTGAAACTCATAAAATCTGCACTGTAAAAAAAATTTGTTGAATTCCAAACAAAAATGCTTGGAAATTTACAAACTTGGTTTGGAAAAATAATTTCCGAACCATTTTTGTGAATTGCCGAACAAAAGTTTGTGAATTCTCAAAAATCTTCGTGAAATCACAAAATTTTTTGAATGTTTACAAACTTTTGTTTGGTAATTTACAAAAAAAGTTTGTGTAAAAAACTGCCAAACTTCTTTGGTAGTTTAGGAAGTATATTTTCTACAGTGTGTTGTGAATTCAATACACAAAAGTGTGTGGTAATTACTTCCAAATTTTGTGTGTGGAATTCACAAATTCTTTCTAACAGTATACACCTGAAATGTGAAATGTTCGTCTGATGAATTTAACCATAGGAATTTTCATATATCTCTGAATAATTCAGGTTCATGCTCTATCAAATAAGAAAACAGATGAATAAAGGAAAAAGTCAGTTCATGAATTAATTAGAATACAATTAAATACGAATAGGCTATGATCGTCGGTAAAACAATAGCATTTGATCTCTTCCCATTAATTTACCACGAAATGAGTTGAGTTAACTTCAAGTGATCATGACACTTCTAAAAGATATCTGAGATGATTATTTTCAGAAAAACTTGAAGAATGATTGGAGAATGAGATTTTTCTGAATAATTGCTCATAATTTATCAGGTTATAACCTTATAAAGACTCTGGCATAAAGTTTGCAACCAGCTTTCGTTAACAACGTTGTCGCTGAATACAATCCAGTCTCTTCTTAATGAATAATACGAATTACCGATGTTAGGTAATTGTTGTAATTCCAAATCATCAATAAATTATTGAATTACTGATCCTAGTACCTCCTTAAGAAAGTATCGTGATATTTGAAAATGGAAATGCCTTCTCTTAGCGGAAAATTGCACAATCGATTAGTCAAAGATGAAGAATCAATGCATGCATCAATAAAAATTCAATGAGAAAATAAAATATTCCATACGTTTAGAAAAAAGGATTAAAAAGTGAAGTTATGTAATTACATTTGTACTATTTTATTCTAAGAGATGAAGTAATACTATGCGAGACTTTAGGCGAAATTGTTAGTGAGACCTCGCTGAGGTATTGGATTGTTTCATAGGCGAGACACTTGAAACCCAACGCGAGACTATCTACCAGACTGTTGCGAGACTCTAAATTTCCACGCGGGCGCGCGGAGTGGCGTATCTCGGCGAGTGTCAAAGTTTTTTCGGAACCAAAATTTTGACACCTTTTCAAATGTAGATAGAACATAATAATGAAAAAATAACTGATGTTTTATGAATATTCACTTAGAAATTGATTTCTAAAAATTGCCCAGAAAAACGCCCGTCACAGTGATCTGACCCCTCAAAAAACCGAGAAACAGTTTCAGATGTTGATGAAAATTATTATGTTTTCGAGTTTCGTCTTCCTCCTTGCAGTAACTCTAGAGTCTATGGGATCCCCTCAACTATTGATCACGTCATGATTGATCCGCGTGTCAAATCTTTTCTATTAAAATCGGTATGGAGAACCATACATTACTTCCAGGTTCCTCATATTCAACCATCGAACGAAAATCTATCGGAAATTATATGTTGAATCGGAATTTCAGAAAACTCATTTTTTCATCTATCTATGAATCTATGTATCTACAGAATTTCCATCTGTGTCATCATTCGCATTATTTGGTTCATGGTATAAATTTGATTGCAATCGGATAACCAGAAACGCAAATACGAGCGGTCGTAAAATTACAATTCTCGATAACATGTTCCCTTTCGCCTTTCCGGTTTTTTGGAAGAATCAGGCTGAAACTTGTACAGACCACTATATTGTATATACCTGTGGTAAAAATTTAATAACGATCGGACGATGGAAACGGGAGACATACGCATAGCAGCGAATTTACGAAATTTTGAAATTTCCTTTTCAAGTTCGGTGCTTACCCTTTTCTTTCCTCATTTCCAATTTACCTGAAACTTATATTACGCAACCAACACCCCGTGGCTTGACTAGGCTCAGAGTTTCATGGCATTTGGATGATACAAACACATGGAAGGCATGTTTTCAAAATTTTGTAGCATAATGCAGATCGCAAAAACAAAATGTTCACAGTTTTCAACCGATCGGGATGAAATCACAATTTTTCGAACAATATTCCGCAATATTCTCGGAACACGTTATCCAATCGATACCGAAATCAATAAGCCTCGTGTCCTCACTAAGACGAGCATGTTGGCGAAAAATTATTCCAATCGCGGCATTCTGTGGAGAGTTATCGTACGCTAAAAAATCGAGTGCACGCGTGCGCGCACAAGCACACACACGCACACACGCACACACACACGAACACGCACAAGCACGCACGCACGCACGCACACACACACACACACACACGCACACACACACACACACACACATTTTTGGGAATCGAAATTTTTAACGTTCTGAAGCGTTTGGCAAAAGGGAAATATTAGAGGTGTGCGGGTATTAGATTTTCTCGGGTCGGGTATTCAATGTCAGTGTCGAGTCGGGGACCCGAAATTTTCGGGTGACCCGAGATTTTCCGGTTACCCGAGTTTTTCGGTTACCCAAAGTTTCCGAATACTCGAATATCAGCGGGTTACCCGCAATTTTCGAGTATGCTAAGGTTGTAGGATTACCGAAACACCTCGGTATTTGAAATCAATGGTGATTAAAGCGAGAGCTAGTCCAGTGGAAGCGTTTTTAAACTCGGATGTTCGAACTAACTTCACTTCATAAAAGGAACGGAAAATGAAAATAACTTGAAACACGTGTCGATATAAATTGTAACAAATCACATAACACGTCTTTATTATACTAAAGTACAAGCGGTAATGCCGCTCGATGTTATTGACAGCGTATAGCTGCTCACACATACGTTACTTATGTCTAAGAAGTGTGCGAACTACGATAAGGCAGTCACGTAGGCCCTTTTGCCCTACCGATAGTCTACTGACAAAGATAAGATTTCGCAAAAGTATGCGGTTAGAGGTACGACAGGCGCATCGGCCTCTACGAACAAGTGCTCGTTGCTTTTTAACTCGAACAAATGGGTTCATTTAATTCTATCAAATTACTGAAGCTCTTGAATCTTCATAATAAAAGAAGAACAGATTTCTCTTATGCATTTGATTTGATAAATTTGTTTTAATAAATAACCATTATTTTGTAATTTATGATCATTTTTATTGCCGCAATCATAGATATATTTACATTGCAATTCAATGAATCTTAAAATAATTCCTCCAGCCAGACGAGCAAATGGAGAGCTTGAAAGGTAGTGGGACTTTATCAAAAGTTTGAATACATTTGTGGTTACCTTTTCCTATACTATTCTTCAAATGATAAAATCAGATTTCTATCATCTTAACATGGAAAAACATCAATATAAAATGAGAAAACAAAACAACCTTATATTACTTGTAATGGAACTGAATGCAAATTCTTCTAGATTTTCAAATTCGCATGAAGGAAACATAATTTTTCGACATGTTTTGTGAGTAGTTTCGTACGCGTAGAACTAACAATGTTTCCCGCTGTTGACAAAATTCTTCCACTTTTAACCTGAGTAGCAGGCAACATCATGTACAAGGGGACCAACTCAGCAATTTTAGGGTAACTATTATGATTTTCTCTCCACTATGCTAAATGATTTGTAGTTGAAGAGGACACCTTATGATTCATATATATATTTATTTCTTCATTAATGAGACCTTGCAAAGAATTTTCTTGCCTAATTTTCTTCATGCCTAAAGGTCTAGGCCATAGACATAAAGCATGAACTCTCTCCCTCCAACTTTGGTCCACACAGTGCACCAAAGGTGGGCCCTCAATACACCGAATTCTCTTCGCCAGAGATGAATTGCAGAGATTGCTGATGCAATGTTAAAATCGTGGTCCATATCACGTTTTTCTTTTTTGAAGAAAATTACAAGATTGGTTGAATTTGTCTTCTAAGTCAATCAGCATCGAAGGATAAACGAAAAACGTGACACCACCAATCAGAAACTGGACCATGGTTCTCTTATATCGTTAGCAATTTCTTCAACTCATCTCTGTCTTTGCATCGAATGCTCATTATACAGAGAATTCGTATTCCGAACGCTGATATACCGGAGGGTTATTATGTAATTGGTTGGATGAAAACTGCAATTTCTTGGGAATTCTACAAGAATGAGGAGAATGAGGGATCTGATTGCTTACGGCATAACGAACTTCCGGTCAATTAGCGTTCGGAATATGAATCTTCAGTACAAAGTATGTTCTGTGCACGTTTTGAGAATTTTTTTGTTTGTATTTCTTCAAAACAGTCTCATCTGAACATTCTATGTATGATCACAGAATAAGTGCAGGGTGTTTGAAAAATTCTTGTCCTACTCGGAAGTCGATTTATTGCATTACATTCAAATAGTTCAATACCATCGAGTGATTCGGAAAAGTCGAGTAACCCGATTGCATCGGGTAATTTGAAACAATCGGGTAACTCGATCGCATCGGGTCAACCGGCAAAATCGGGTACCCGCGCATCCCTAGGAAGTATCCCCTTCTGCATCATGGATTTTTGACCCTATCACAATACTTCCATTCCCTTATATATTAAGAACATGGAAGTGAAAAAGGATGTTTGAGTTGAGTAAACAATGTTGAGTTTTTTTGAAAATGGCGAAGTAACAAAAGTTTCATCTTCTCTGAAAGAATAATTAATGAATTAAATTTATTAAACTTCAGTACATTGAATTACAAAGAAGTGGACTCGGTTTACATAGTTGATTAGTCTTAACCACATACACCCATTCACACCTCAAACCTATATACAAATCTTATTCTTTCATATTTCCAACTATTCCTATTATAAATAAATATTTATGTATTTTATCGCAATAATATCACACCTTTTTTTTACTATTTTAGCATCTATTTATCCTTTCAAATCTCTCCTGTCCGTTCAACTTTCATATCCTATTCACTCATACTGATTTCTTTCCTTTTAATCTTTTTTTGCTTCTGATCTTTGATTTTCACAAACATAACTAATACTATTTCCTTCTCCTTGTATAACATATCATTCAATATTTTATCTTTTATTCCTGTCTTACCATTGCCTAAATTCCTAAAAATATGTCCTACTTCCCTACAATCTATGTAATGCTCCAAATGACCTAATTCTAAACCACAAAATTCACATTTCCTATTCTCCTCTTTTTTCCAGTATTCATTCCCTATTTCCAAATTACCGCACCTTGCCTTACGTAATGCTCTTATTGCCATACCGTTTATATCTGTTTTCCCTTTCAGACCCACCAAATACTTTGGAAAACCAATATATCCTTATATCTTGTATTATACTGTGCCTGTAGAATTTTATCCTCTATTATTTGTCTATGCACCTCACTCTCTCTTCTCCTGATACTTATACTTGAATCTATGTTCAACGTTCTTCTCATTTCTAGTCCTACTATTCCTAGACCATTTCTATTGAAGAACATTTCTTTTTGTATGCTATATTTATCCTTACATCCCTCTTTTTCTTTCTCTCTCAAACACATCTTTACAAATTTTTTTCCCTCCATATTCTTTATTCCTCCCTCATATTTCATTGCCCTTATCCCCCATTCTACTCTTAATTTTTGAACTCCTAATTCTCTGTATATAATATATTTTGGCGTATTAATACTGAGTTTGAACAAACCTCGCACGTAATCCAACAGTATTTTCTCTGAACTATCTTGTTCATCCCAACCCCATAACTCTACCCCGTACGACATTGCACTCTTGATTAGATATCCGAATAATTTCCACCTTCTTACAAAATCGTCTTTACATAACCATTCCCCCAGTCCCCATGTCTTATTTCTAGCAACTTTTCCCTTGTTCTTTAATTCTTCAATATGATCTTTATAATCCCCATTTTTATTAAAAACGAATCCTAGGTACTTGAAGTTCTTCACTAATTCTATATTTTCATTACCCCATTTCCATTCTTCTATTCTATTATAATATCTCTTGTTAAAAATCAATATTTTTGTCTTTTCCACATTCGCTTTCAAGTCTTTATCTCTCAAGTATTTTCTAATCGTTCCTATCATATCTAACAGAGCATCCCTATTATTAGCTAAAAACACCATATCATCCGCATAGGCCAATGACCAAATCCTAGTATTTCCTGAACCTACCCCACGTATCCCTCTTTTCTTCAATATTTCTTTCACATCCGCCACATATTGACTGAACAGAGTTGGGCTCAAACAACAACCCTGTCTCAATCCTCTCCCAGTCCAAAATTTCGAAGTTAATCCTTGTTCCGTCCTTATTGATATAGAAGTTTCCTTATATATTGCTCTCAGTTTTTCTATCAAATGTCTATTTATCTTCTTCTGCTCTAAGCATTCCCATAACTTGTTCCTATTCACCTTATCAAAGGCCGCCTGAAGGTCCAAAAAAAGTGCAAACACCACCTCCTTTTCCTGTTTCCTCTGCGCTATATGATTCAGGACAAATATATTCTCGATCGTGGATCTTCCTGAAACCTGTCTGGTTTTCCGGTAACAAATCTCTTTCTTTGATTTCCGCCTCTAGTCTGCTTCTGATGACTTCCGTGTATACTTTGTAGGCCGAACACAAAAGCGCGACTCCTCTGTAATTCTTCGCTTCCTCTTTGTTACCTTTTTTGTGAATCGTAGCTGTAATACTTCCCCTCCAATCATTCGGCATTCCTCTTCCATTCCAGACGTCCTTTATTACATTGATTAATCCCTTTTTCACCTTTTCTCCCGCGTATTTCCAGGCTTCGGCCGGTATCCCATCTACACCAGTTGCTTTTCCTATTTTCAGCTTCCTTATTGCCTTCATTATTTCCTCTTCTTTCAAGACTTCACCTTCTCCTCTATCTTCCCCCTCTTCTTCTGTATTATCCTTCCTCCGGACTTCTTTCGATCCCCTTTGCACCAGCTTATCCCTTGAACCTTCCAAGTTGTAGCTCCATAAAGTGCCTCTTCCATTCTCCTTTTCCTATATTGTTTTTGACTACATTCCTCCTTTTTCTCTTTTTATTCAGATATTCCCATATATCAGCTTCCTTTTTCAGACTTTTCCAAGTTTTCTCTTCTTGCTTTATCATCTCCTCTTTTCTCTCTTTGAAGTAGACCATGGTTTTTTTCTTCTCTTCCAAGTACTCCCTGCTAGTGATCTTTCCTTTCTTCACTGCTCCGAGTCTCCTTCTTAGAATCCTTTTTCTTCTTGTGCACTCCCTATTCCACCATCCTTTATAACCTATTCTCTTTTCCCTTATTTTGAACTTTTTTCTAATCATAGCGCACTTAACTATTTCTTTTAATGTCTCGCATTTTTCTTCTATATTATCTGCCTCTATTGTCTCACAATACATAGTTTTTTCTCTAAATATTTCGATTGATTTCTTGTCCCAAACTATTTTATTCATATATCTATCTTTTTTCTTTCCCCCCTTTCTCTTTCTCATATCTTCTTCAAACATCATTTCTAATTCCAACGGTATATGGTCTGATTCTGTCCTATTCCCTACTTTGAAATCATTTGTTATATTAACACATTTTTCGTTCACAATACAATAATCTATAACAGTATTACCCCTCACTCCTATATAAGTATAATTACCCTCTCAATCTCCCTCAGTTGATCCATTTAGTACATACATTCCTTTATCTCTAATTATCTCTATTAGCTCTTTTCCTACATTACTTATTACTCTATCTTTACTACATCTTATTCCTATTCGCATTTGATTGCTATTTCCCATTTTATTTGCTCCTAATCCTCCCGTCCTTATGTTAAAGTCCCCACCTATTACAATATCCCTATCTTCAAATCCTTTTATTTCCTTTCTTATCGTTTCACCTAGTAATGTCAAATCTCCCCTATTATATACTGCCCAAATCTCAACCTTTCTGTCCTTCCCTACTATGACATGTGACTTTACTATAGCATCGTTTACTATTTCTATCATTCCTCCCCTTGTATCATCTTTCCTAATTGTGTTAGATTGTTTTCTTATGCCTATTACAAAACACCCCATTGCCCTCCCTTTCCTCTCATTCCGTTTTGCTTGAACAAGTTCCCACTCATGATTCCTGTACAATTGCTCTTTTAGTAATCTAACACACCTTGTATACACTGTTCAAGATTCCTTCTCCAATTCCATGCATCTTTCCAAGCACTTTTGTGAATTAATTTTTCAATTCTTGATAATTGAATTGATTATTCATTTACACGCAACTGAATTCAAAATTTTGTCTGTATTATATCACACATTGATGTACGTTTTCGTAACTAAAATCCCATTCAGATGTCATTGAAATGCGAGTTAATCTTTGAGTTACGTGAATAATTTCTGCTTCCATTATATGTAATTGAAAATTCAATCGAAAATTTCTAAAAGAGTTTATATATAATTATGTTTCTTCGTTTCACGATGTTTTTTTTAGTATTCATTGTGTCATATAATTTTTCTGAACGAGATCTGAGTAATATTGTGTTGTTTATGATATTTACACGTGTAACCGTTTATCTCGAATAATAATAACCAATATTTTTTTTCCGTTATATTAGTTTTTTGCAAAAAAAAGTACAAAATTGTAAATTATCTCAAACTCTGAGCTTTCTCTACACGAGTTATTATATTCTAAACTGGGAATCTGGGTTTCAAAATCTTATATGTCATAATTATGAAAATATTTGAAAGTTGTTACAATAAGTATTCGTTTCCTATTGCAAATGGTCCATTATTAAATTTCGGATTCTGAATTATAATGTAAGATTTGTCCATTGTATGAGCATTAACTTAGCAATGTATAATTTGTTTGTAGTTATTGCAAGTGCTTTTCTTATACATATTTCGCTGTTGCTACATTTTCGCGGTGTACTACATTCGTTTTGCGTTATTAATTATGATGATGTTGAACAAGATAATAATACTTTGAAAAGTTTGAGAAAGAATTATTTTATTTGCTTCAAATGGTGACAAGTACATGTGTGTCCGAGTGAGTCTACATTACAAAAAATAATGTATAATCAAATGATACAGAAATGTGACACTTCCTTAATCATTTTTATTCAGAACATCTGAAATCGAATGAATTGAACTGTTCTATCATACAAAATTATTTGTTACAAAACATCAATTACTTAATTATTTCACAGATGAAGGAAATGTTTTTCTCCTCTTCATTCATTTTTTGTGAATTTTCATCCACAAGTACAAACTCAAAAGGAAAAGATGTTTCCTTTAATTCATAATTCATTCTTTTCAGATTATTTTATTTCATTCTATTGTGAATGAAAAATAAACCTTGAGCTTCACATTCTTCTTCGACAAGGATGAAAAGTGAAATTGCACTGTATGAAATTCAAAGAGTACACTAAATAACGAGCAGAAATTTGTATTCCTCAATTTCGATCTATTATTAATCATAAGAGGTTCGATTTCGTCAGTTTTATGTGACTGTTTACTTCGGACATGATCACTTTCACCATTCTGATCAGTATTAACGCATGTTGCATACTTGATGTAGATACGACTCACTCAACATTACCGTTAGATTCTCTCATTGAAATGTCAGCAATGTTGATATGATATCTCAACAGTATTTATCCTGAAAATCGAATTCATATCGACAGCTCAACAATAAATGTATTCTGTATACTCGAGTGAAGTGATTTTTCATAGATTCAAGAAAATTTGTACAGATTCTTCATAAATTTAATGTATTTTAAAAAGTTTTTTAGATCAAATACATAGGTTGTCCCCTTTATATAAGTATGTGTGCTTTCAAAAGAGATGACAGAAAAAAATGAAAAATGTATCTCTCAACTACTGATCATCTAAGAATTTTTAAAGTGTAAAATTCGGTGAGTGTGGGACTATGTTCTTATGGATGCAAACTAAAGCCTTCAGGTGATTACATAAATATGTGGTTATCATGCAAATATACGGCCAAATAAGTTCAATGAACTCAGTATTCGATTCTTCTCATGAGGCTCTAGATACTGAGTAATATTCACATTTTTTTGTTCTATAAATTTCAAACATCATGCCACCTAGTTTTTAATTTGTACTTCATCAATAAAACGGATATTTAAAACCAAAACAAAGTATAGATTTTATTTCCCATGCATAAAAAAGAACATTATCAAAAATACAATTTCAATAGAATCTATTAATCTCGCAGTTGAATTCATTCACATATTGATGAATCCAATCCCAGATACAGCAGATATCATTTGAAAAATCTCTCGGTAATTTCAAGGAGTTCTTCCATGCGTACTTTATCCTTCAAATCTGACAGGCAGATCTTCTCAAACTACGTGTGTTATTTACATTCTTTTATCAAAGCAAAGAAAAAAATATTCGAAGAATTCTCTTACAAATTCCCACAAATATCATTGAAATTACTCACATGACGGCATCATGTTTTTCTCCAAAAAAAATAAACACATTGAACCAAAGCACGGGTACCACTTATTCATCCCTTTTCTTTGTTCTCACCTCTCTAATATCAATGAGGAAGTGGGATGGTGGGGACCTTCATACGTATTCACCATTCAATCTTAACCCCTCTTTTCCCAATCCAATGATGTCCTAACTCACAGAACGTGTGAGCACAGGTGACTTCACGATTGCACGATCGTTTCTACGATCATTCGTAAGGTTTGCCTCCGAACAAGTAGCCAATGCGCGCGAACATACACGCGAGCCGAACTACGATTGATCATACGGCCCAAAAGTACTTTTCCAAATCGTTTCAAATAAACGATAAGTGTATCTCCGAGTGGATTTTTTTATTGAAAACAAACGGGAATTATTGAAATTCCATGTCTCTTACATCCTAGATCCGCTGAATCGATTTTGCGTATCGCGCCCCGCGATATCGCAAATTTTATATAAATTAGAGAACACAATTTCAATAATATCGTATAAAATACATAAACTGACAATCTCATTGAAATGGGGATGTTCTTGTGGTTGATTTTGAGCGTCTCCTGTTTGCACCTTGTGGGCGAGATTCACGCCGGAGAATCAACGGCAGCTATGGTCGAAGTTCTCACGCCCCCAGGACTCGATGCTCTCGAAGATGAAAATATTCTCAGAGTATTGACGAGTCGCAACAAGACCTCCGATACATCTGATAATTTCACTTTTGTCGAGTTGGTGAGCAACTTGAGCAATCACACCGGTATCGAAACCAACACCGATCACGGCAATGGCATTTGGAGTTACAAACGGATCAATGTCTTTGATAATCATACCAATCCATATTACGGTGAGTCGAATGAACTTTTCTTCGTGTAATTGGCAAAAAAATTTGTATTACGTTGATTGAACTTGAAATTTAACAGAAAAAGTACACTCCTTCCAGAGTGAAAAGATTTTCAAGATTATATTTAACCTATATATAATTTTATATAACTTATATAAACTAAAATCAATTATACATAAATTATATATAATAATACAATTTATATACAATTTGTCCATTCGGATTTGAATCGTGAACAGTAGTGGATATTTATTGTGCAGTTCAAGTTAGAAGCAGAGACGGTGTGGAAAATCAACCCTTCGTCTTTCATTCTAGAATATCCCAGTAGAAAAATTTTTGAAATTACATAGAATTATATGTAAATTATATTGAATTTTATATGAATTGTATATAATTTTAAGAATTTTTCTCTCTGGCATTGAAAGCGAAGACACAAACAAAAGAGTACATTAATTTATAGGACTTTATAGCGTGGATGAATATTGAACTAATTTTTATCGAAGATGGGCAATGCAGGATCAATTGTTTACATTCCACCAAACAACCCAAAGAACACAGATTTGTGCACAAAAAATTCTCATATGAAAATTGAGATAATAGTTTACACAGTTTGTTTGACCAAAAAACGAAATTCAATATAATAAACATTGATCGCGTATAATGATTCTCAGAACTCAATCTCCCATTATGTAATAACTAAACTAATAAATATCAATAAGTTTTTTGTAGCACATCGAGATTATTTTTATACAAAAGATAAGATTTAAATATCGAACTTCTATAGGTTTTAACAAAATAATATCAATATAAACTATATATTCTCTATAAAAAATAATTGATCCTTTCAAAAATTTACATTACGTGATAGAATTCTTGAAATATGTTTTTCATAGATCAGTATCTAATACTCACCGAAATTACTATACAACTTTGTCACGGGAAAACCATCGCAGACCTGTGTTATTTATCAATGTCAAAAGAAATTTTACTGAGCAAGTTTGAATTTTAAGTAGAGTTTATACTGAATATGACAAATTCAACAATATGAATTATTCAAACAAAAACTCGAAGATGAATTAAAAATAAAATCCCTCGGCATTCGTGGTTAATAAATTATTCCTATTCCCAAGTAAATTCCTTTCTTGCGTCAAGAGAATATCTAGAATAATTTTTATCAACGATCAATAGAATCTCTCACGTTTGCCGCTCATTTAAGGAAAAGAATTTTATTCAAAAATCAGTATCTTCCTCCGAATTATTGGAAAATTTAGTGAATTCAACTAATATCTGTATCCAAAAAATATCTATTTTTTTGTTACATGGGCTGACGTGGACCGCCCCCACTAAAAAGCTCGAATAAAACGAATCAAATAACGTCTGAACAATGGAAGTATGAACAAGGAACTCATGGAATGAGAAAATCATTGTTCCCGGGATGAACGTGTATCAAAGTACCACGTAACTGTAATTTTAAACAAGACCGATCGAATTTATAATAGATTGAGAGATATATTTTCATGTCCATTCAAGTGCTTATCTGATATCAAGTAACTTCATACAATGATAGTTATTTATATCACGTTACATTGATGGGTATGTTTCTTTTCTAACTTATACGACGATCTGCATTATTCATCGAACAGAAAGTATTTCACAATAAGGATTCTCATCAATGTTGCGTTCAAATGATTTCAATTTCAATCAAATATTTTCAGAATTACACAATAATAGAGCGGCTAACCTGTTTATCTGAATCTCGTTATCAAATGTTTTTGGCGAAATGTCACATGATTTCAGTCACTGAAAAAATGAGGTACGTTAATCGTATTCAAAGTGGAATTGGGTTAATGTCAGAATGATTTTTTGCTACTCGAGACAATATTACGAGAATTATGTCATAGGACATGAAGACATAAATCACCATATTGCTTGAAATTCGAACCTTATTTGAATAAAGGGAAGGTGTTTGAGGAAATTTATTGAAATGGAAAGTGTAGCATGCGCTATCATACTTTCGATAGAATCAATGTTGTTTTCCCCAAGAATACCCTGAGGATTATTGAACATCCTAATTCGAAATGGATAGTTTGATTCAGCTGACGAAAGACCAATAATGTAAATGATTCCAATGCTTCTCAATTAGACAAAGAAACCAAATAAAATCATGCATTATATTCGCAATCGGATACTCTACGTAAATTTAATATGTACACCCATAGGTATGGTGTATAGATACGTATCAATGACTTGCATACTTTCATGCAACTTTATTACAAAAGTATAAGAATATCACACAGATCCCAGGGATTCAGCTTTCCAATAAAGTGAAAAATTCATTTTGAAAATCCCAAGAGAGAAACAGAAGCTCGTTCAGAGTGAAAGTGGAGGAGAAAAGTTACATTCATGATATGAAACAAAAAAGTATGTAAATTCTCATTGACATGCCAAATCCTCGCCACGTGTTGTAACGTAATTCCAATATTCTCGTGGTAGAACGTAGAGGATTCCATCCCATGACATTCTTTGCAGTTTGTGAACAGTTGAGATATCGTAGGAGTGTTCGTATAATACCCGCAAACTACGCACACGTGCGTAGTACACATTTGCCGATACGTAAGCACTTTGTTCTTTCAAAGTTATTTTTGCTGGTAATCACGTCTTGAGAGGAACTACATAGGAATAATAATACGTGCATTTGTATTCATTTTCTTCTCAAGTTAAAATAGTCGTATGCAAACTAAATCCCATACATGCGTGCATACGCTTATTCGAATTGAATTCGCATCTTAGCGGGACAACAAAATTAAATATTGATATTTCCATTAGAATATGTTTCCTGTGATTGTTGGCTAAAGAAGAGCTTTTGGAGGTAATCAACATCGGGATATTATGAATATTTAAATTTCGACGACTGTAAATTTCATTGTAGTCTTCAAATTCTAAATTCCTCACAGAGGTTTGGAATTGTAAGTATTCTCCACTTATTTTTCAGACACATGACAGTACCTTGGCGATTCCATGATGACCAACTTTTGTGGTTTATTTTGCTTATTTTTTTATGAACTGAAAACTTAATCAGAAGATGATTATCTATATGCTTTTTCCCATACACAGTGATCGATGTATGACCGAGTGAGCCAATGAAGGTTTATTCAAATCAATCAAGTATTTTATGGCGACTATTCAACTAAATGTTTTTTGTTCCCGGAAATTTTTTCTCTCAGTGTACCAGAACTATGGAGAAAAAGTCTCGGTCAAAAGAGCTGGGGCTTAGATATGTTGTAATTCTAGATATCCTGAATGAAATACCTAACAAGCAAAACCGTTTTCCATACGTAGTTCAGCCGCTACAAGTTTCGAAAGAAGAGGGAACTCTCAGTCTCATATCTCGATAACCATCGTCTCAATGAAACTCAAAATCTCTGCTGTGGAAGCTTGTGGTGGATGAACTATACGCATAGGAAACGGTTCTGTCCATTACATATTTTATTCACGACATCTAGGACTACAACATATCCAAACTTCAGCCATTTTGTATACAAGTATTTTTTTTCCGTGTGGTTTCGGATAAAATAGTCAATAATCATAAAAAGCGCGTACAGTAACTTTATAGTCTAGCGAATAGTCCTTTTTTTTATAGAACAATATCAAACTCTTTTCCACCAAAACATCACTAGTATTGAAGACCTATCGAAGGTTCGATGGAACTCCAATGAATCAATGTTCGTAGACTCTTTTAGAATTTCTCAATTGTTTTATCCACGATAGTTTTGCACGAGCTCTGAACTTTCAAAACTTACGATCGCAAATTTAGTTACGTAAATACATTACTTTCAAAACCTTCAGGAGCCATCGTCAAGTTATACATGATTACCTTGACAACTATGACCAAAAACTGGGAATTATCATACGCAGTTAGAGGATTTCGCAACATCCGGACGAGGTTTTTTTCATCTGATTAGTTCTGAAAATAAAATTTAGATCATAATTCTTAATATTTATTTTTGAATAATTTTCTGAAATGAAATGGGAATAAGCGTATGAATTATGATACTTCTTCCCATAGCTGAGATTTGCCAAGGTCATTCAAGGTTATTCTTCCTGTTGTGAATCAGTTACGTCTAGCTCATCAGTCATCTATTATCGAATATCAAACTGTCCGTATTCACTTTCTCTGACGCTCGGAACTTTGCTATAACTACGATTGGAGTTAAGAGAAGCCTATGAAAGAGAAAGAGAGAAAGAGAGAGAGAGAGAGAGAGAGAGAGAGAGAGAGAGAGAGAGAGAGAGAGAGACCAAGAGATCAAGTAATTTTCTCACTCTAAACTTGTATAAATTTATATTATTGATAATTTGATATCTGTGCACTGTGAAACATATTGGAAGTTTCCCCTCATCTTGGAGAGACTGAATCATCCACAAGTGAAGAAAAAGTCTACCAGACTTCCATTCATAGAGGAATTTTGTTATGACAGTGAAATCTGTTCCTTTTGCTGTAACAGCAAACTATGTGCTATCACAACAATCTCATTAGCTACTATAGCGATTTTTTAGTTGAGGGAGCAAAAAATGTTTGCTTCTTCAGCAAAATTTGTTTACTTTTTTGTATATAATACCAAAAATTTTGCTAGTCCAGCGAAAAATTTGGCGTTGTAGTTGATCATGTTGCTCTCTCAGCAATCTAGTTAGATGTGGCAGCAAATTTTCAGTTATACGGTGAAAAATAGACACTAATGACAAGCATCTGGATCATACCAATTTTTCCTAGTCCCTAATATCCATATGGTAAGGAGTAGGATACTTATTATAATGATTAATAAAAAGTTATCAAAAACTAATACCTAAGGGGTATAATCTAGATGCTTGTCCTCATATACTAACAAGTATAATATTTCTTATACTCATTAGTATCTATTCTTCTCCGCGTAGGCTAGCAAGAAGATTTGCTATTCTATGTACAAAACCTCGATTTGCTACGTCAGCGAATTTTTTTCCTTGCTGCCACCATTTTTTGAGGAAAAATTTCACAATTATTGTCTACAATGTGCACGGTTTTCCACTCTTCAGTTACGTTCTCGATTCAACTCTTCTCTTCCATTCTCTTCCTCGAATCTATGGACCTCAACATATCGAAAGATATTCACAGGAATCTTTCTTCGAGTAGGGAATTTTTTGAAACGCAATCTACACAGAAAAACCATTGCTGTAATTATAGGGACGTAAATAATTTGCTGTAATATATACTGAAATTCCTGTTGAATTAACCAAGGTCTTCGATACGCTGTTAAAAATTTCTTGAATTTTAATGCACTCTTAATGTACCAGTGTACATGAAATTTCAACTTGAAGGTACATGAAATGATATTCAAGTATTATTACATTAATTTTCAAATCATGTGGAATTGAATTACAATTTCAAGTATCAGTACAGTAAATCGATAGAGATTTGAGAAAATAACATAACCATCAATAATTTTTGAAATTGAGTGAATAAATTGAATAATTATAATCTTTTTGTGATTATAAATTTTTAAATTATTATTCTCAATCGCATTAGGTTACACTCTACGAGTCTTGTCGTTGAGAGTGCTTGAACGACACTGAACCCCAACAGAACCCAAAATTTGTGTACGTCCAGGAAACCTCCGAAAGACGTCTGAGAAACGTATTTGGACATTTCCTGGACGTACACAAATTTGAGGTTCTGTTGGGGAAGGGTACGAAATTTTGCGCGAAATATTTTCGTGAACCACATGAGAAATAAAAATTTTATGAATACGATGATAAAATACATGCTTAGGATTGAGGATTTTAATTTCATAGTGGTTCTGAAACATTATGGGATCGATCGAAAATTCTTAAGATTGAAGGTTATGATTCAGAAAATTTGGCTTTCTATATTTCAGAACCAATATGGAATGAGAATTTGCATTCACAGTGCGCAATCCCATGCATGTATTTTATTATCACATATTTGAAATTTGTAATTCTTACATATTTTATGAAAGAAGGATGCGAAAAATATCATATGTTTCGTCTATCGCTTAAAGGTCCTTAATGAGTTTCAAAGAAAATTTACTGGAAATTTTTTTTCTGGAACGCGAATGAAAATTCATATACAAATTTCATGTATTCATACATTCAATTTCAAATCCATGTACATTAAATTTAATGTATGTAGACTTGAAATTTGTGGAATCTGTACATGAATTTTCAGTTACGTACTTGAAAAAAACTTCCAGTAGATTTACATTAAAATTCATGCGGACATTTTTAATCTCATGGATATTTCAGTATAAATTACAGCGATTCAATCTCATCCCCATATTTATCAGAGGCATAGTAGATTTTACAGCAAATTTTCCTCCGTGTATCGTGTAAAGGGGAAAGAAGGTTTAAAATTCAACAGTTCGTACATAGAATGAAGAACAGAAGTAGTACATTCGATTGCACAATTCGAGTATGTTCGAACGGCGGGATAGATTGAGAAAAGTCAAAGTGAGCATATAAAAGGAAAGTGCTGATACACGATTCTTCGCCGCAATTTAAAGAAAATGTGATGTTATAATAGCCCTTAAGATCAAAATTAAACTCAATCTGAAATGTCATCTTTATGGTTTCAGTACAATAAATTCCATCACCATAAACTTCAAATGTTGAAAATGTGTTCAAATCGTTTTGGAAAGTATAGAAATGCCCACAAACGTATATTCCGTATACCCAATTCGTTTGAAAACAAACATGACATTGACGTGTTTTGACACGATGATAGATTTTTAAGTACTTTTGTAACCATTTTCCCTGTGACATCAAGATTATGTACTTTCCAGGAACATGCCTTAATCGTTTCGATGCTGAAATAAATCTACTTTTGTATCTACTGCTGCATTATTATTTTATTGAAATATTGCGTGGAAATTGAACATTTAGCATTCAATCTCCACAAAATTTTGCTCATACAGTACAATGGAATCCCTAACGTGAATTGAATTAGCATTCAATGTAGGTTGAATAAGATATCATACATGTCTGCGTATGTGAAATTTCTTTCCAATTTGGGTTACTCGGAGGTATTTAAAGAATTTTGAGAGCTCGCTAATATTATTACAATATCTATTGGAATCATATGCAACACGGATAAGTAACACTGTACGCATAAAAATCATACTCGAATATTATGTGCACATGACGAAATAACGAAAGTAGTTTCATTTCTAGTTCATTCGATCATTCTGCACCCTCGGCCAGGGTTGGGTAATGACGCGTCACTAGAGGGTTTGTTACATTTATTACGCGAGTATGATATGTATGTATCAATACATAAATTACATTTATTACGTGAGAAGGCCCTGAAAGAGGGGTTTGTTACACGGTATGATACGTAACATTCACTACGTATTAATACGTCAATTTGATACCTACCCAACCCTGCCCTCGGCACAGCCTCTGCAGCCCCTGTTACCATGTCATTAGAAACAATACTCACTATCAATGAAAAAAAAGGTGATCGTTTTATGCATATCTTATATCAAAATAACATTTTTCTTCGAGAAATATAGGATACACTTTTTAACATACTACTCACGTCTGGTAAAATATTCTGCACAAAATATTCCATGGTGAATATGGGTGATTTTTTGTCTCAACTGAACAATCCTTCGTTATAGTTATAAACAAATAATTGAATAGATCAAGTATTGACTAAAAGAATCTCTGATAATCAATTTTCAGGAATTTATGATTGTTCTGACTCTTACAAACGAATCACAAAATTTCGATTTTTAAAAATTTTATTTTCAGACATGTGCAAAAAGTAGAATAATACGCTCAATAGATCACTCCCTAGCTACAATTTTGGCGACATTACTTCACATTGCACTCACGAAAAGCATTGAAAATTTTCCTGTGAAATGATTGAGAAAATATAATTCATTTTGTAGGTAATCGTTGTCAGTTATATCGAATATAAAAAACATACATGAACACTTGGAATAAATTTTGTATCTTTGTACTTGGAAACTAAAAAAAAAATGATGTTGAAACATATAATTGTATATCTATCGTTTTATCCTTCGCTTAATGTATGTGTTTATAATTTGTTCCTCACCTGTAATTTGTTTTACTGTGATTAAAATTAACCTAGAAAACGATTACTAAACAAATTCACGTTGGATTATAATTGTTCTCATGCTATTTTATAAGTACAGAATGTTATTTACAATTTATTAAGTACAGAATGTTATTTACATGCAACCTTATAAAAGTAGAAGGACTCTAGTGAAGTAAAAAAACAAATGGGAAAAAATGAGTCGTTAATATGTGGCGGATACTTGAGAATTAGCTACGAGAACTATTTTTCAACTGTTACAGCGAGAAATACACTTATGCCACAGAAGGAATATCCCTGTGCACACAAAGAGGTACGCACGCCGGGAGACCGTGCTGCCAAGCAACGTAAAACCAGTGATCACACCGAAAGAAAAAGCATACTGCAGAAGTATGACGCACTAAAGTTTCTAATGCTACTTGCTTCCAACGCTCGGTACCCATGCTTGGAAAGCATGTGACACATACCCAAAAAGCATGGTCTCGTGCGTCAACTGCATGAGTCCCGAGCGTTAAAAGTACGTTGTAACAAATGCGTTAGAAGCATTGAAGTGTGTCATGCTTCTAAAGCATGCTTTTTCTCTTGGCGCAGTGATGCCAGGAAAAACGGTGCGGACCGCAAAGTCAGCCCCTCCCACAATGACACGTTCGTATACGTGTGACTCACATGTATACGAGCGTTTCATCGTGTGCGCGGTAGAGGGGCTGATTTTTCGGTCCACACCGTCTTTCCTGGCATCACTGGCCGTAAAACTCCGTGATTGGCTGCTGTTCGTAGCGACGTGCGTACCTCGTGTTTCACCGTGCGCACGCATGGTTATTTCCCCTGCACACATACACGACACCACGTTGTGCCCGCATGCCGATTCAACGTACGTGCACGGTGTTTTTGATGTACTCTCAGACGCGCATGTTGTCTTCCAAGCGTTTGTTTTTATTTGATAATTGAAAGAGATGTACTTTATATAACTAAAGAAAAAGTTATATTGATGAAAGAAATGACAAAATATTTTTTTTGTATCCACTGAACACAATATTGATTATAATTATTAAAATAATTTACAATATATGCCGATTTACCACGTATAAACCATGTTTTTGTGTGAAAATAAGGAACGGTATAACTGATATTAGACTAGTATATTCAATATATTGACTGTCATTTTCTATGTATACACTATCAGCAGAAAAGTGTGAATCAAATCCAATCTGCTTTACTGTAATATATTTGAATATAATTTTGTCATCTATAGATATATAAATATTGTGTTCAGTGGATACAAGAAAAATATCTTGTCATTTCTTTCATCCATATAACTTTTTCTTTAGTTATATAAAGTACATCTCTTCCAATTATCAAATAAAAACAAACGCTTGGAAGACAACATGCGCGTCTGAGAACTATCGAGACGACTTTCTTTCGTGCACCCGAAAACACCGTGCACGCACGTTGAAACGGCGTGCGAGCACAACGTGGCGTCGTGCATGTGTGCAGGGGAAATAATCATGCGTGCGCACGGTGAAACACGAGGTACGCACGTCGCTACGAACAGCAGCAGCAGCCAAGCACGGAGTTTTACGTTGCTTGGCAGCACGGTCTCCCAGCGTGCGTGTCTCTTTGCGTGATGAGATTGTTTCGTCATCCGAATATCAACCGCAAAACCTGTGCTTTGATCAGATAAACTCTGAAGATCCAATTAAATGAAATTGGATAAGATTTGTTGAGAACACTGTTCAATTTTCAATGCACTTGTGCGAAGATTCAATAACTTTGTAGCGGACATTTTCAAGCTTCAATTTGAATTCACAGAAAAAAAATTCGCTATATCAGCAATTTATTTGCTGAGGTAGCGAAATTTTCAGTATTATACATGGAACAGCAAACAAATTTAATTGTAGAAGTTGACAGTTTTTGCTGCCGTAAGTAAAAATTACTTTCATAGCTTACAAGATTGCTGTCATAGCAATCACATATGAGAAAATACAAGTTATACAAATTACAAATGGATTGTACACGGAAAAAATGGATTAGCTGTAAGAAGGACAGCCATTTTTAGGCCCTCATCAGTATACGTAGTGTACCAGCACGGAGTGCCTATATTGCACCCGCTATCATACGCTTTAACCGTATCTTCTAAAATATTTGAGTAATCCTATTGGAAATTGGATAGTTTTTCATTTCATGCAATACTGATTCTGCCGTACAAATTAAAAAGGCAATTGAGTCACTTTTTTGACGAAAATGAGATTTTGATATCAATCGATTTGGAAGAGAATTCTGAATCTATCTGTCGAAACAAAAATTAGGAAAGATGAATAGTTTTTGCGTTTGCAAGTTTCATGCGACGAAAATTCGTTCATCCCTGATGAAAAAAAACCTAAGTCTTGGAAAAGTTGTATTTGGCGTGACAAAACGCTCGTTCATCATCAATTTACAACTGAGAGCGAACCTAAGTCGACTCAGGTTCTTCTTGATTTGTAAAAGTGTCGAGGATCAGCCTTGAATACAAGAAGTTGAAATAGATCAGAACATAAGTTTTCTTTTCCGTTGTAAATTGCTCGAGCTGGGCGCTACATTACAACTAGAAAAAGTCCTATGTCTTGTTCGGCCAACGTGCGGAGAAATCCGAAGTGCATCAATTGTTTTCTGTTGTAAACTTGCTCAGAAGTTGTTAAAATGAAAAATAATTTTATTCCTTTAATCAAACAATTGATATTAAGGAAGAGGGCGGGCGTGTGAATTAAAAGAGAGAGTTGAAAAACAATGTAAAGTTTATTCGTTACTCGTGGTCAACACTTGGATGCGCGTGCGAATCGATCTGAATCTCCGAGATCCCGATAAAAAGGAGAAATATTCGACATCTACACGTTATATGACGTTTTAACAAAAGTCAGGACAATATTATTTCACGAACACAGACAATTCACAAAAACTTCTACCGCTAATTATTCACACGTGGTGCCGTACCGCCATCTTGCCGCTTTTATCAACGGAACCCGCGAGGTCCTTCCTCGTCCGTTATCGCAACGCTATCTGCCTCCCCTTCTTGCTTCATGCGCTCAACCGCTAGGGATGCAACATCGTGCGTACAACATCGATGTATCGAATACTCGATGTTCTCATGGAGCACCATCGATGTTGAAAATACCGGCGCAAGAAACATCGATGTATCGATGTTTTTCCGATGTTTTTTTTTAAACCAAGTATGTGGAAAATCCAGCTTTCCCACTGAATACATGACTGAAATGAACATACATGAATGAAAATTCTTTCCAAACTGTCGAAGGGAGAAAATACAATACTGATGAAACTTATGGGGGAACTTTTTGAAGCTGAAGCAAATCACTGAACATCAAATCCATAGAGGGATTAAAATTTTTTAGGCAATATTAATATTAAAAGCTTCATTAAGAGTTTTACCCAGAACAAATTTTAAATTTCTGAAAAATGTTTTCGAAATTTTGCTTGTTTCACAAAATCAAAATTTGAGCTCTGTACAAACCTTTATCAACCTTCAAGAATTCATCCTGAAGAATATCAAACCTCTTCGTGAGTTTGGTTTCATATAATTTTGTCGAAAAACATTCTTCCAGATGGAATCATCTGTTCAGTCATGTTTTTTGAATACATTATAATCACTTGTGATGAATGACCAAGGAGATATATTTATTCAACTCATACATCTCCATACTTTTACAACTTATCTTTTGCATATACTTTTACATCTTCATGCTGTTATAGCCTATATCACGACATCTTTGGTTTATTTTCAATAAATAATACAAGAGCAAGTATTTTGTTATACTTCTGAAAGAAAACGTTATTTCACTTTTTTATCGAATAACAGCAATGTAGAATTAAGGAATAACAATTTTGATAACCTCTTCCCCGTCAAGCGATTACGTTCTTGGGTGATTATTGCCCCGGCTTTTGAAAAAAGTCGTTCACTTGGTACAGAAGTAGCAACTACGGGTAAATGTTTCATGGCTATTTGATAGAGTCCAGGGAACACATTTTTCAAATTTTCCCACATTTCAATACCATTTTGATGGATCTGAATTGAGGTAACTGGCGCTTCTAGGTACAATTCTAATTCCGATTCATTTCTATCCTGAACGGGAATTTTCGGATCCTGTTGGTTTCTCATACTTTTTTGGGCCAATTCTTTGTGATGTAAAACTGGTGAAGGTAGACCTAGAGCAAGTTATATGAAGCAAATCGTACAAGACAAGGGATGTAGTAGATATGTAGAAATTAAACGTTTGGCGGATAATAGCCGGGGGGTGAGGGTTTCATCAAACCAGTCGTAAGACTGATTACTTCATGATGATGATGATGCAATAAAATTGCGCCGATACCATAGCTACTCGCGTCTGTGTTTAATTCAGTAGGGGCTGTCGGATTATACAGCCTCAATGTAGGGAAAGACGTGAGTTCCTTTTTCAAATTTTCGAAAACCGATTTACATTGATCGCCGAAATTAAATAGAGTATCCTTTTTTAATGAGTTACACAGTGGCTTAGCCTTAATTGAATAATTTGGTATAAATCTACGGAGATAGTTGGTCAGGCCAAGGAATCCTTGCACCTGCCGGACGTTAGTTGGTTCTGGATATTCAACGATGGATTGCGTATGTCTAGGGCTCATGGTTATTGACCCTTCCGTCACTACATATCCCAAATATTCGACAGTTTTCCTCAAGAATTCACATTTACCAATGTTTAGTTCTAATTGATATTTCTTTAATAATATTAAAACCTCTTTTAGTATTTTTAGATTTTCCTCTATGGTACGCGTAGCAATGAGCATGTCATCAAAGTACACGAGGAGTTTACCTTGCTTAATCAGTTCATTAAAAATTTGAATTATCCTGCGTTGAAACTCAGCAGGCGCTTCCGAGTAGCCAAATGGTAAACGAACAAATTCGTATTGCCCACTTGGGGTTGTGAAAGAAAAATACTTTGAATCCTCGGGGTGAATTTTAATTTGATGGAATCCATCTTTTGAATCCAGATTGGTGAAAATACGTTTCCCATGCAACGAATCCGAATGGTCGTCGATTAGGGGGAATGGATATTTCTGTTTGTGCACACGATCATTCAGAGGACGAAGATCGACGCACATACGTTTGCTTCCATTCTTTTTATTCACCAATAACACGCGAGCACAATAATTTGAACTACTTGGTTGAATAATATTTCGATTCAAGAGGTCATCTATTATTTCTTGTAGCTGACGTTTTTCAGCCCATGACATTCGTCTAGGAGCATACGCGCATAAGGCGCATTATTTTTCAAGGGTACCCTAACGCAATATCCATCGTCAATAATATCCATATTCGTGTTATCTATTTCTTTGAATACGTCTACTAATTTTACTTTATCTTTTACATCTTCGTCTATTCGATCGTAGATTTTATCGTATTTATCTAGTTGTTCTACTACGTTAATAGTCAAAATTGCATTTACCTCTGTGTGCCAATCGTCAATATTATTTGATGCGTTTTTTCTTTTTCAACAAAAATGTTCCCATTATAATAACTAATTTTCAAGTTGTTCTCATTGAAAAATTCGCGGCCTAGAATCATTTCAAACATCATGGTGTCGTCTGGCACAATGTAAAATTTAATTAGGAATTTTTCATCTTCTACACCATTTAATGAGATGCTCGCCCAAATATATCCTAGTATACTAATTTTAGAGTTATTTATGCCCTTGAATTGAACAATTTCGTCTAATTCGTACAATGAATAGTCAATAAAGTAATTTTTAAAAATCGAAGATTGCATCAAATTAATGGGGCTGCCCGTATCTGCTAGAGCTTCCCAATACTGACCAAAACTATTCAAACGGCTTACTTTAATACACGCCGCTTTATTGCGTTGTTGCAAGTGATGTCCGGTGGAGACTGAGTTGACGATGTCCTCCGTGGGCGGTGTGTTTGTCGAGGCTGCTTCCTCGAGCGGCAGATGTAAGATAGCTGCGTCGGGTTGATTATCCGTTACGTAATTCACAACGAGCCTCCGGGCTGGTTGTCTATTGTGGCAATTTGTGCTCACGTGACCCGTTTGACGACAGTTATAACAAGTCACCGATTTTAGGCGGCACTGCGACGCCACGTGTCCTGGTTTCTTGCACACATGGCACGATCGAAACTCTCTACTTCCTTCCTGGCGAATAGGTGGTGCTACTCGTGGCCTGGGGTTTTCTGGTTTTCCCTCATCCTCCATGAGACGCCACATGTGGTCCAAAAATTCAGAAAGTTGATGTATGCGGGCATTAATGGCCAATCGACGGATAACAGGATCCATAATTCCAGCAATAATCATTTCAATTTTTTCCGTTTCGGTAAAGTCCGTTCGATCCATCAATTTTAACTTGGCGTCGGCGTAATCCAAAAAGGTTTCGTGGTGAAGCCAAGTTCTTCGTTGAATCCTGGCCACGCTCATAGCTATGGATTCTTTGGCCTCAAAATATTTGATTATTTCCTCCTTGAAATAATTCCACGATGAAATCAAGCGGTTATCTTGTCGATGGTACCAATCGGATGCTCTGTCGCGGAGCTGACTGGCTGCTGCCATCAGCGCGTTCTTTCTATCAATTTGATACACCTCGCGTACGTATTCGACGCGGGCTATCCAGCGATTGATGTTTTCGTTAGGCTGTCCCGAAAACGTAGGCATTTGTTTCGTCACGAAATTGATTTGGGGCCAATTCGGGCCTTGTCCATGGATATCTTCGACTGATGATCGAGAACTTTCGCTTCCCGTCGCCTGCGTCCGTCTAAATTCGGAGAACATCTGGGCCACTAATGCTCTATTGGAATCGATCAGTAGTTGCGAAGTTGACCGAAAAAAATCCGCCATGAAGGTCGGGTTTTCCATTGCTTGACCTGCGGGTTGATTTTCAGCATTGGGCTCGTCCTGACTTCTCGTACTACCCATGTTATCCCTAAGGTGATTTATTGGGCTTTCGTCTGTCACTCCAATAGTGTATCGAATTCTTTCGTAGTGGTCCAACAGTCGGTCCCGTAGCACCTCAGCGGACCCCTGGGTGCTCATTTGTCGCGCCGCTAAAGTTTCCTTCACCTCCTCGAGCGACAATGAGGCCACTTGTTCACGATTCATAATTAATAAAAAGAACAAAAACAAACACAGGACCGAAACCCGATTTACTTGTCCACAGTTCACTAGAAACGTTATTCGTATACTCGAAATTCGCACGCTTCACGACACTTGAATAAAACAGTCGAATACGCACATCACGCACGTGTTAATCATTTTCCTTTTTTAAACCGTCACACGCACTGTTAAGGGGAAGAATCCCACTTCTGAGCTGTAAACTTGCTCAGAAGTTGTTAAAATGAAAAATAATTTTATTCCTTTAATTAAACAATCGATATTAAGGAAGAGGGCGGGCGTGTAAATTAAAAGAGAGAGTTGAAAAACAATGTAAAGTTTATTCGTTACTCGTGGTCAACACTTGGATGCGCGTGCGAATCGATCTGAATCTTCGAGATCCCGATAAAAAGGAGAAATATTCGACATCTACACGTTATATGACGTTTTAACAAAAGTCAGGACAATATTATTTCACGAACACAGACAATTCACAAAAACTTCTACCGCTAATTATTCACACGTGGCGCCGTACCGCCATCTTGCCGCTCTTATCAACGGAACCCGCGAGGTCCTTCCTCGTCCGTTATCGCAACGCTATCTGCCTCCCCTTCTTGCTTCATGCGCTCAACCGCGCGTAACACTACGTGATTCAATTATAATAAGTTTTGATCGGCCTTTAAGGCTGATTCTTACACTGTCAACAAAACAAATCCGGTTGATATATGCATTCGATTTATATACAGTTTCTTCTTTCAAATACGAAGTGGAGTGTTTTTCGACAGTATAAACACCGGATTTTATAGAATCCAAAATGTTCTCGCCACCGAGTAAGTATATAAATTCAGTTATAAAACACAACTAATCAAGGGCATATAATTATTAAAGAAATGACAACACTTATAAGAACACATGTTTTAAGATTTTTCTCGAGCATTCCAAGATAATTGATTCGAAACCATAATTGGTTTATTGTGTCGCGACATTCACCATCTTTTGTTGGCCACGGTTAATGTTTATATCTTGAGGCGTTAATCCACCCGCCGTAGGTGAGTGTATGGCCAAGCACTGCAAACATTAAACAAGACCAACAAAAGTTTGTTCGCGAAGTAACACACTATATTTTGCTTTGATGTGGGGTTTTTTCTTGGATTATCCTTGGATATCATTTTTCGGGATTTTTATGAAAAATCACTCAATCAAATTATTTCTTATAAGAAATATGAAAGTAATTGATATGGATAAAAAATATCTAATTTTTTCACGCAGAATTTTCTCAGGAATTGACCAAATATACGGTAAGAAAATGCTCTTACAAATTACTGTGACAGTTCATTATCCGCGGACCATGTTGGTCATCACGAGAAAGTTACTGTTTCCGTCCAATTTTAGAGACGAAGTATTTTGAAATAAAAACACAGTAATTTTTCTTATGGTCATCAAAATGGTTCGCGGATAGTGAACTGTCACAGGAATTTGTAATGGAATTTTCTGTTCGTGTGAAAAAAAATGATATTGTTTCCGCAATTATTAACATTTTGAATTATTAGATTTTCCCACAATGATACACAAATTCTTTCTAAAAATTACGAAGGTGTAAAAATTAAATATTTTCATTCTTATGTGATATTTTCTAGTGATATTCTTGAACTATCATTTCAAACTTAGACAATCTAAGCGCCCTCAAAATTGTCACTCCGAGAGTTATTCAAATATATAAAGTTCCATGTAAAAATTTACCAGTGGTGCAAAGCTGGCCCAGCCCTTGTTGTGTTAATGTGTTCACCCTGTGACGCTGCAAATATTCCTCACCATTTACACAGTAAAAAATTTTTCGTCATTGTGTAAAGTGTTAAAATTTGTGTGTGGAATATTTAACATTTAGAGTGTTGATTTAACACGATGGTTGTGTTAACACAAACGACTGTGTTGAATCAACACTCTAGAATGTTAAATATTCTACACACAAATTTCAACACTTTACACAATGATGAAAAATTTTTTACTGTGTACTTTTCCTATGGGAGAACCTCTGGTTCGAGAAACCATTGAAATTGGATCGATCAGATTTTTGCCCGATTTAAATGAAATTTGGCGAGAATCAATGAGTTTCTTGAACTGGGGGAAACTAGGGACTTGCTGTTCCGTGTAGTTTTAGCGGCAAAGGGATTATGTCACATTTATTCATGTATCAGGTTATCGAGTTGATGCATCAATCAATATGTATATTTTAACGTTTGTTAACAGTACAGAAATCGATTTATTTAACCCTCTGCCTACACACTATATTTTCTATGAAAAGATTTTTAGATCATATTCCCGTTCCAATTACATCAATTTGCACGGAGTTTTTTTTTTATCGATCACCAAAACCCTCAACAACATCACCATGTAATGTTTAACAAGTAGAGAATAATGAATGGAATAACAATTTTTTCAAAAATTCACAAGCTGTCTGGGTTAGTGTGAACCACTGACTAGGCAGAGGGTTAATAAGCAATGAGAAGATTGAAAAACTTGGAAATCATGATAATCTACGCCACCCGACTTGGGACTTGAGGTGTTTCTTCGCTTGTAAGGCGAACACCACGCGGGCGCTTTTACTAGTAAAATACTCTTGTGTCGACTCGAGTGCTTTTTCCCCTTGTATTGTTCCAAATGAACAAACGCATGTGGTTTTTCTCAGTGCCAATAACTAAAAAGTTGGAATTTTTTTACGGAATCGGAAAGAGAATGATCATTTTACGTTAAAAATGTTTAAACATTTATTGGAATGATATTTTTCAATGTCTTTTCGTAAGGAAATCGTTTTCGTCGATTATCTCCGTTCGAGGCTGAACAGACTTAAGTGTCTTTTTAACTTGTACGGCAGGATTGATAATCCGTGGGGTTGTGTGTATGTCTGTCTGTCTGTCTGTCTGCCGGTCTGTATTTGGAATAACTCTGGGCCGAGTGGACTAAATTGGATGAAATTTATAGAGGACCTTCTTCAAACCCTTCCCCAAGGACTATTTTTGTTTTATTGCAATCGGACAAGTTCTTCTGTTTCTTTCAGTTTTTTCCTGCAAAAAATAGGTGATCTCGGAGAAAATTTTCTCCATGGTATACATATATATATATGTCATTTTCTCCGCAGTCTTTAAATATTCGTTATCTTGGCTTGAATCGATGAATTATTATGAAACATGGGTCCTAGGGGTTTTCGAGGGCGAGGAATTCGAATCTGACGTCGGAAAACGAATTCAAGATGGCGGATGTGAATTCAGTCGTTTTGGCATTTATGGACGGATTCTTATGAAACATGGGTTCTAAGGGTTTTCGAGGGTGCTGAATTCGAATCTGGGATCAAATCCCTAATTTGAGATGGCGGATCCAAGATGGCGGGCGTGAATTTAGTCAACTTCGCATTTGTGGACAGATTTGTATGAAACATGGGTCCCAGGGGTTTTGGAGGGTGATGAATTCGAATCTGACGTCGAAAAACGAATTCAAGATGGCGGATCTAATATGGCGGACGTGAATATAGTCATTCTGGCTCTAATGAACAAAATTATATTGTTATATGTAATACGGGTTCTAGGGGTTTTCCAAGGGGGCTGAATCAAAATCTGGGCTCCAATGTTGAAAGAAAATAATAATTCCGATCTTCCCGTGCAAGCTTCAGTGCATCCGAAGACTCTTCGAAAGCTGGTTGATGTTATGACAACTGCGCACTAGTGAGAATCCAAAAGTCAAGGCAGTAGCTGTTGAAACGAATGAAGCCTGAAAACATTCAGATTCATTCCTAAATCACGCCTATATGACTCTTCGTTACGCTTCTTACGCTTAAATAACTTTTAGCTTACGCTTTCGTCGCGCCTCCAGGCCTTATTTTTACCAGGACAGTTGAAATTCTGCAGTTTTCTAGGTACATGTTTCTGAATCATTTGGAGATGGTATAAAGATGATAGGTAATAAGTTTCAGGCTTTCTGAATATTACATTTACAAAGTGAATTGAGTGAAAAACCGATGAGTGCCTTTTCATACATCCCGGGATATCTGATTTGTTCAAAATGCGAGCGAAGCGAGCATATGTAGGCTACGATCCATTCAAAATGAGCGAAGCGAAGAGGAGCCCTCTGGTTTCAACTGCCATAGGTAAAGTTTTGCTACTGCAGTGAAATTTTCAGCTTTTTCACCGGAAGTTGGGCTAATGGTGCTAAAACATTAGCCGTTATGTGGGTGCTAAGATATTTACTTGTAATCGCTAAAATTTAGCTGTTACATTCAAAAATTTCCTCTCTTTTCACTGCAATGAATTTTTTTCCCTTCATGTTTGATTTTGATACATAACACCTAAGGACGATTGAACAATGATATTATATAATCATGGAAATGGCAATTTATATTGATTTTCACTCATCTTCTTGTCATTTCTCATCCCCATGGAACCCATCAACAAGTTTTAATTCATGTTTTCTCCTAATGATTTGTTGAGATACAGAATGAATGAAGAAGTTTTACAGAAATGAAGGTGAATATCGATAATTATGATTAAACTGTGGATCGTTGAGTAGCGGTGTGATGAAAAATCTCGCTAATCACTGATCATTTGACAGTATATAATTCATCTTATCATACTTTTTCAGTTTTATTATAATGTACTCACACCTTGCCTTATTATATTTACAATCCCTGATGATTATTCACAGCGGTGTGCTATGCATCCAAAGTTTATAATCATGAATCAACATTTTCTAGTAAGTTAAATCGGAGACTTGTTGTTTTTCTCTTCCCAATCTTCCATATTTTTCAATCAATCAGAGTCATTTTCTCTGAGTTTGGACATTTTCCAATGTCACCAGTAAATGGTTGTAAATGGTTGGACGACCAAGCAATTTTATGGTGTTCCATTCATTCTATGAACACGATTTAAGAAAAAGATTCTTTCTAAGAGTTTCAATTTCTGAAAAGATTGTTGCTTATCTCGATATCATAACATAACAAATATTCAAATGCGCATCAAGGAATCCTTATCTGCGTGACTCTACAGTAAAATTCCAGTATTCAATCTTTCGGATATATTTCGAAATCATATAAAATCTAACCTACATAGCCAAAAACTTCTGATGGGAATCTTACTAGAACTCCGATACGTTTTCAAGTGGTCGAATGGATTTCGTGGTATATTTTATTTTCACGATAACTGACGATTACTTTTCTTCAATTGAAATCTTTTTGAGAATTTCTTTGGATATAAGCCCCGTTCTTTTAACTGTTCACTCCGCACGTGATGATCTGTGTAAAAGGTATTCGCATCATACAACACGCATAGCGTGTAAATGGTAGCGAATGACCTTCGATTTCTATAAAGCGAAGAATTCAACAACTTTTTGTCGATACGTGATTAGGTTACACATCGTTTTTCCTTTTCACAAAATACTCAAAGACCAAAAAATCTATGCTTCTTTGATGGAAAAAGGATATTCGAAATGGCGCACTAATGAATTGAATTTGGAAAATTATTTTCGCTCTTTCAAATGAATGTACTGTAGCAACAGAAACGGAGGGGTTGTGGAAACAATGAATTAGTTTTTAATCTCTCGAGTCTTCCACTTTTGTCAAACTTGTTATTAGATATTTCACGATTACTTCAAATCATGATCTGTTTACTCAATCATTCAACCGAGTGAAAATTGAAACTCATCATTGTCCAGCCATGAGCTCGTCGATTTAGATACAGTCCGCTAGGAACAATCTGAAATTTCATACACATATATCTTAAATTTTCAGTTACGTGATTAAAAATTGCTTCCATTACATGGATTTGAAGTTTTGTCCAGAAATTTTTAACAGTGCACTGAAAAACAATTATCGTTCTTACTACGAAACTGTACGCTATTCGCAATGTATTGCTGTGGCAGCAAAGCGTACATTTAACCCTAGAATACAACACTTATTTTCTTTGCTATTGAACACAACACTGGGGTATTTTTGTACCCCACACCTTTGAACGCGATTTACGCAAATATTCGCCATGAAAAAGGAAATTTGCAACACATAATTTTCTTCGTTTTTTCAAGACGAAGACAAAAATATGAATTCCAATGCAAAAATGTTATGGAAAAATTGCCAGACATTAGTTGAAAGCAAAAACAAATCGCAAAAAATGGCATTTCGACTTTTTTCCAGAAAATGGCCGTAACTTTTCGAATTCCCATTCAATTTTGAATATCCGAAAACATTTGGAAACTTGGAACAATTATCTACACGGAGAAAATCCTACACTAGTGGTTACTGTAGCCCACACGACTGGCTCGTGTTATGCAAAAAAATCATTTCAACACTACTGGTTACTGTGGTAACACGAATCAGTCGTGTCTTCGCAGTAGAGAGTAATTTTGCTACACTATTCTCTACTACGGAGACACGACTGATTCGTGTTACCATAGTAATCAGTAGTGTTGGAATGATTTTTTTGCGTAAGACGAGGCAGTCGTGTGTGCTACAGTAACCACTAGTGTGGAATTTTCTCCGTGTAGAACACGGATGAAACAGAATTTTGATTTTTGTTTTGAAGTACATTTATTTGAGAATTTGAAAGTTGAAAAATTGATGATCCTCAAAAAAGGGGGAAAGTCGATGTAGATGTTATGAAAACATTTATTCATGTGAAAATATAATCCTTCACAATTGGCATTGGTAGAATAATACTGAGAAATGTAGAGAAAACATTTTTCAATTTCTTTCAGTCTTTTTGTCTGTATTTACCGCATAAATAGGAAAAATCAGTTACATTGGTAACACACTGAGAAAAATCTGCATTGTAGAAATCATGTTTCAATATAGTAATGTATTTGACGGTGAAAAATACATTATTTTGGTTATTATTACCATGAGCTAGGTGATAAATACCAGGGGGCATAATCTCGAATAGAAAATTTTCAAACGGATTTCAGCGCTGCCATACGGTAGTACAGTGAACTATTTTACATGTGTACACTAACACTAATTCGAAAATCGGTGTGATTTGTTCATTGTTTGTGTTAGTTGTATCTATGGTGAATAATTCACTGTACTACCGTACGGCAGCGCTGAAATCCGTTTGAGAATGTTGCATTTGAGATTATGCCCCCTGATAAATACCATCTTTTTGGTGAATCAAACAGAATGTACGGTGAAATTCAACATTGAAAAGGTACTTTTCACTTTTGAAAGGCTGGCTTCAGTTTTCATTATTTGACTGGTGAAAAATATACGAAATAGAGGTTATTTTCACATTTCATTTTTCTCAGTGCAAAATTGATTTATATTTTTTTTTAAACATCAAAACATTTCGAATGATGACAGAGGACTTAAGTTACGCAAAAACTGCTGCAAAACCCAAGATTTTCCTTTATATTTTCAAGTGTGAATTTTTACACAATCGCACAAAGTACCGACGTTACCATAACACTGGGGTAATTTCGTACCCCACGCTCACTTCGCGTTGTTATCAGTCGCAATCAAAAGGCAAATTGACGCTTCTAATCAACTCTTCCCTCTTTTAAAACTCTTAACTGAATTGTGGACAAGATCCTGGGTCGATATGTAGCAAAACCTATTTCACCTGCAATTTTCAAAACGCCTTGGGGTACAAAAATACCTCAGTGTTGTGTTCTAGGGTTAATACAACAAGCCGTGTAGATAGAGAAAAGATGGGTATCGTTGTAGTACGGATACCAGATCGTTTCACCAGCTATATTACACTGTAAGAAGAAAGTCTTAAATTCAGCTCATTTCATGGCTGAATCTATGATGCAAACAAATTAAGCCGAAAAAACAATCGCCGACACAATGGAAAAAGCATTGTCTGAAATTAAGATGCAAACAGATTAAGACTTTCTTTTTATAGTGTACAGTTGTCACAGCGCCACCGTTCATTGTTTCTTTCAAATACTTGTCTCAACCATATCGCGTCTCCATAAACACTAGACTTTTTTCAGTGTGTAGTAATTTTAGACAGTGGGAGTAGTAACGTAACGTTTACATCTCTCAGAGACTGCCCTGTTGAAAAAACCCAGCTGGAATCCAGCTAGGTTCGACCATACTGGGTAGCAACAGTAGAAATTCGATTACATGGTCGAACCATGTCAGGTAGGACCATACTGCGTAGGATCAACCTTCAGGTGATCAGGTTGGTCCTACCTAGGCTGGTACTACCTAATATGAGTCTGCCTAGAGATCGCTACTAACCTGCATGGTTCTACTCAGTCTTAATATGAACCTGGGGCAGACCATGCTTTCAGAAGGGGCTTAAGTGTTTTTGGTCAGTTATTATAAGCCGACACAATTCTAGAGGTTATGCAGTTGCAAAAATTTTTGGAAGATGTTTTATGCAACATATGAGCAAAGCTATATATGATTCTTCTTTGGGAAATAATTGTGATTGAATTATGCTTCTGATGCTGCATTAGATATCTTGAATATTTTGACAGAAGTCTTCTAGGAGTACATAACCTCTTTTGTAATGCACAAACTAGATGCTCATGAGATGACCAGCAGAACATGCCTTCCATATTCTTGAATTCAGGTCATTTGGGTAGACATATCTATGTGCATTAATGTGCCTAGAATATGAATGGCATGATCTCACATATGTATGGCATCTTCCTATGCTTCCAAAAATACGTTTCTCCCATGAGCCTGTACGGGTTTTGTAGCGAATTCACTACATTCCCCACGAATCTGGCTGATACAGCTAAACATTTTTCCCGTGCCTTAGATTACTGTGGATTAGAAATTTATTGAAGCACATTGGGACTTCTCACGTACACGGAGAAAAAAATCTAGGAACTAGCGCATGAGCACCGATGACGTATGAATCGCAAGAAGTTTCACCGGTTTATTCCGTGAAACTCCTTGGAATAAGAACATGGACCTACGCATTTATCGCATTGCCGCATGGGATGAACGGATAGGTTCATGCTTTTATTTCAAGAACCCGAGTAGAAATCGAACTAGCCCATCTGAGTTATGTACTAGTGACTATCTTGTCACAGCTAGCTCAATTATTCTTCATAATCGCTGATTCGTCACTAGCTAATATTTCTATACAGTCTTTGTTATACAGCCACTCTTCAACTACTGAAACGCACATTATAGTTATAGATGTCGCTGTATCAAGAAAAAAACATTATCTAGTAATGATCTCGTGATGGGCTAATTGATATTAAACGTTTATGAAAAAGTGAGGTTATGTGTTTTCATGGTACATCATCTAATCATTGGCTCATGACTGTTCATATTATTCTAGTTATAGATGGCATTGTCAAATGATGAAAATATATCAAATTACTTACTCATCACTAGCCAGTCGATTACGATTAGAAATTTGAGGTTGTTTTTCTTCTCCCGATTATCAGCTGATTATCAGTTGACAATTACAAATGTGATTTTGAAAACAGAAGTTGTAAATCATTGTAATCGTGACAAGTAACCACTTTCATTGACTAGTTAGTTCGTGCATGATTAATTACTTCTTCCGATGTATTCAGTTTTGGTGATAGATAACATCGTGTTGCATTGAAAGTATCACCTAGTAATCGACTAGTCGCTGGAGAGTTTGATTTCGTCCACAAAGAACGTGAGGTTAGGTTATTCAAGTGATTTTTCGTCAATGGGTGTTTACGGCAAATGATCGGTTCAGGTTTATCCCTAGATAGTAGTACTCAATTACGAAAATTTCTAGAATTGATCGGATCAGTGATCCGTCCTGTCTTACAAGTCATTGCTGGCTATAACGTGAACGTGTTCAATGGCATTCTACGGATGAAAATTTGATTTTCTCAAGCTTTGTGAACATTAATATAAAATAATATTCGAAATAATTTGTCACTTTGAAACATTGATCTTATTTATTTAGTAGTAATTCACTTTATTGCCACAAAAGCAATACATAAAAATTATCTTAATTTGTTTTGTGAACAATTTGAAATTACTTTTTAGCACGAAGATAATAATTTGTACCTTCAAATTTTATAAATATTAATTAATGCCACCTAATTATCTTTTACTTCCAGTTTCCCGCTTTATTTCATAAAGATACGTTAACACCGCCTTGTAAGACAGGACAGGATCACTGATCCTATCAATTCTAGAAATTTTCGTAATTGAGTACCACTCTCTAAATTCTTTGGAGTGAATATTCACTCTTCAAAGAGTAAAAATACTGCAACTCTAGAACGGAGTGGGAGCTCAACTCTTGAAGAGTGAAATTTCACTCTTTAAGAGTCAATATTCACTCTTTTTCCTAAGAGTGAGTTTTTCACTCCAAACACCAGAATTGATTTCCACTCTTATAGAGTGAAAATTCACTCTTTCGGAGTTGCAGTATTTTCACTCGGCAAGAGTGAATTTTCACTCCAAGGAATTTAGAGAGCACTGTCTAAGGATAAACCTGAATTGATCATTTGCCGTAAACACCCAATATCTACACGTTGACTAGACAGTTGGTAAAGATTATAGAAGTTACTTTGCTGTCATAAATATACTATCCAGTCAGCACAAACAGGCTATCCAATAAACATTAATAACTGATGAAACGTGAAATCATGTTATGTCTTTGAATAACAATTTTCAAATTAAGCAAACAACGTTGTTTTTTCGTGTTCACACTGTTTACTTGATTTTGATTTGTATCAATAGCGGAAATGTGATTTCATCCTCACAATATGCGTACAACATAGGGAATTATGATCAGATATATATGTCTATGTGGAGTTGGCTCAGTGAACAGCGCATTTGGCTAATCATCCGAGGAACCCGGGATCGAAACTCATCGGCGAGTAAGTGTTTTTTCAGGGATGATCGGAATACCACAATCCATCTGTCACTATCAAACTTCGAGAGGGAGAGCTAGATTCTGTAAGGTGTTGTATGTCGGTGCAAATGGGTGGAAATGAAATTTTTATTTTTTCAGTCTTAATATTATCTCAACTGTGTATATTTTTCTATCTAGCTACTAGATAGTTAATCTGTGTCAGTCACTGGGTGAAGTAAGCGTTACATTACTACCACTCCACTGTCTGAGATCACTAGTCAGTGGTGATACAGTACCAAAATCGACTAGCCCACAACTAGACAATGATGAGTTTCAATTTCCACTGGGGAATGTCTTCTTGCGATTGATATGTTCTCGGTGCTCATGCGCTAGTTCCTAGAGTTTTTCTCCGTGTAGAAAAGGATTCACTGTGAACACAAAATCTGATTTCATTGAGCACATTTTGCTGCAGCGGCAAATGTTTGACCATAAAACCCATCTTTTTGTTATCACAGCAATCTTGATTCTTCAGCTCTAACAGCAGAAAATGTCTTCCCTAGCTAAATTTGTTAGTTATTCTGTATTTAATACTGAAAATCAGCTACTTCATCAAATGATTCGCAACTACAGCTAAATAATTAGCTGATGTGGCGAATTATTTGCAGCGTAAACGAAAATTCTCTGTCCCAGCCAAAAATAAGGAAACGAAATCACAGTTTAGTGTCCCGTTTAAACAGCAGGATAAAGGATTTTTGTGGATATAATTCAATGGGGGAAAGATTTTCTCATGCCGAAAAAAAGATTGGAGGGAAACCATAAGAATCTCGAGGACTTTCAAACGTTCGTTCAAATTTTTCTCTCGCCTTCGGAAAAATTCAATTCTCCACATCGAAGGTGCATTACAATTTCATTGCAGACCTCTGAGAGGTCCAAACCGAAGTTTGACCGCAAATCTAATCGGATTTCCTGAGGAAGAGAATGTTGGAATGATAAATAGAAACGAGATTATCCTTCCCTGATCCCGACTCGACTACTTACGCCTTCTCCCCGTTAAGAGCACATTAATATGATCTTCCAAAAAGTTATCTCAAGAAATAGGTTTCCTCCGTGGTTTGGACTACCCAAGTGATTCTTATTATATTTCTCTCTCCACCCTCGAATTGCAAATTCAGCACATTTCTAACGATGCTACTGTAATAATTAACCTAGATTTTGAAGGATGATAATCTCAAGCCCATCTATTCTTCTTTCTTTATTAAGCTGATCAACATTGTACATAAAACCGATCGAAAGATAACATTCATCAATATTTTAACACATCGATGGATGTGTTATCTTCCTCATCATTGTTCCTTTTCAGTTCTCTCCTTTGTTCATGAATACAAATATTCCTACACTAATATAAATAATTTGCATAATGTATATTTAATTACAACTTTCTTGCGTGTTGCTGTCTGTGTTTGACACTTCAATACCACATACCTTCACATCTGAATACCTTCTGAGACAACAAGAGAGATGAACAAACCGTGAAACGGAACTTCTACCCTCACGCATAACATTGTGGATATTGAGAGAAGAGTTTATTTGCATTTAATAAAGCTTACTTTGGATACGGCGAAATAAATATTTTTTCCACGTAAACTTGGTTCAATCACTATAAATGAAGTTTATTAACTGTTACAAAACTTCATATGACATTTTTTAACTGTTATTAAACCTTATCTGAGGATAATGAGTCATGTTTGTATGTAATAAATATTTATTTCGCCGTATCCAAAACAAGATTTATTAAATACAAATAAACTCTTCTCTCAGTGAATGTATTAGAATAGTTTCTCACTGGAATTTTTCATAAGGTATTTATATCCTAGCAGTGATAAAAATATATTATCAGAGGATTTAACGGGATGAGGAAATGAGATTTATTATTTACCAGGGAAGAAAATTCCTAGGAGAATCTTAAATACATTCTATTCAGTCGCATCGATCGGATCGTTATGCTTTACTATATAAAGTGGACGATCATAGAATCCGATTATCATTCTAAAATACATTATAAAACTTAACTGGAAAGAATTCGAATCGAGAATTTATAGATGAGTTAAAACATTCAGAAAAAACACGCGATTTATGCGAAATTTGCTGTTTTTAAATTAAGATTAGATGTTGATAAGTTTGCAATGTTTGTATTGATTGGTAAACAATTTGTTTTACATCTTTTCGATAAGTTTTATAGCGCATTGATTTACATTTTCACTCATAGACAAGAAAATAATTTTCAAATATGTTTATATGTATTTTCTTATGAAAGTGTATGAAATTATTATCATAGATATGGAAAAATTCCAAGCAATCACAAGAGAGTGCTTCCTGAATCAGAGTGCTTCAGTTTATAAATTCATTTATTTGGAATTCAGTAAACGTTCAAGAATTCCTTTGATTTTTCAATACATTATGTCATTTCTCTTGTTATAAATGATGATGAACAATTGTTAGCGACGTATCGATTGTTAAACATTCAGCTTGAGTTCCGTTTTCTTCAATAAGGAGTATCTTCGCTTGTAATGTTTCATAACATCGCATAACACAGAGAAAGATGGATTTAATAAGAGATTCAAGAGAGTTGTATATTCATTGCCATCTCTGTTACATATTCATTTTCTTTTACACGTTCCTTCTATTCCTCTTGTTAATACGTGAGGGTTTCGATCGTAAAATTATTTTTATCGATTTCTCAATAATTTCCAAAAGTAATGTGCGAGGCTCACACGCTCGCTTTGTTTTTATTAAACCCCAGGGGAAAACTTACTGAGATCAAAGGTATGATTATATTTAAGGATTCTCCCAGTATTCGTTACACAATATCGTGAGGAATTTCAAGATGTTCAAAAATATTATATAAGTTTCATTTTCAAGGTCTTCTAAACACACTTCGAACCAACCATGTTCCATAAATTTGTAGATTTATCCAATCCAGAGTATCAATACTCAATATAATATATTCTAATTGTCCCTAACTGATTAAGAGAATAATTAATTAAAATTAAGAATAATGTGTTATTTTTCCGACATTTTTGAAGTAAATTATGTATGTAAATGCATAGATTTGAAAAAACAAGTAGCACGAAAGTGGTGGTAAAGTACTATCGAAATGCCACCTGGTTATATTCATTTGGTGCAGCAAAAAACATCCCATAATACGTTCCTTTTCGTGGACGTACTATGTAGGTACTTTGAATGTAGTTAGCTGTACCAAATGCATGCAATAAGAATATTCTAAGAATCTTCTATGCACGTGGTTGTGCTGCTTGGGTAGCTCTGATATGGACTACTATCGAATTAACTGTCGCAATAACAAATTCACTTCAATAGCCAAATCCAGCCACTCACGGTAGTGAATTTTCAAGTACGTATATTCGTTCTTAGATCGTTTCCGTGAAAGAAAATGATAATTCAGTCCCGCATCCTAATGATATGAATCTAAATTGACGACAGTTCTTTGAATCGCTGTTTCTTCCAGTTATGTTTTTTTTGTACTACCGTAAAACTGGTAATTCATTTGTAATTTCTTGTTTCCTCTCAAAGATCACGCGTCGCTGAAATTACTGAGCATTTTAGAACGTCTTCTGACTCACAAGTCGCTGAATTTCATTATTTCGGCATATCTTCTAGAAAAATACATTTTCTAACAATACAAAACAGGATTCTGTACTTCCTGACCAATTCCCTTGTTTCACGAGGACTCATAATTTTCATAATGTTATTCTTTAAGAAGTTGATCTAGGAAAGAATAAAGATACAATTTCCTGTGGTTGTCCAAGGGAACTCATATGAAATGATTGCTGATTAGAAGTATTACACATTATTGAACTAAAATACTACTGACTTCCTATATAAACTTGATAATTTGAATAGAAACAAGAACATTTTAAAAACTAAATTCATCTCAGGTACATACTCCCTGTCTACGTCATTTATTGTATGAAAAAAATATAATTCAAACGAAGAATCTTCAATCGAAATAAAATCTCTACGAATGAAGAAAATAATAAATTCATTTCAATTTTTGTAATTTCAATAATAATCGCCATTTATTCAGAAATAAATGACATTGACATACTGTGAAACATGATTTACAAGAAGTTCAGGTTGAAAATATGTGTTGCATAAATGCTTGTGTAATATTTGAAGTGTTATTTTCTCTACCAATGATTGTTCGTATTAGTGCAGTTTCTTTTCCATTTACCATTCGATTAGTGGTGAGCTGTTGAAGGTGTATATTATTCCATACCTAACTTTTCAAGGAGTTGGTATACGTAATCAATGATGAAAAAAACACGCGAATTAATTGGTTGGGATATAACGATAGAATATTATTATTATTATTTTCGAAAGGCAGATAAAATCTCACCCTGAATAGAATAAATATATTATTCAACTACAGCATAAGATTTGAAATTGATAAAAATAAAATTAATGTTTCGGATAAGTGTTATAAAAATAATCTACTTCAAATTTACTGAAGTTTGATATCGGATGAATCAATCATAATCAAATCATGTTTCCATTATTCTCGTTTCTTCAGCTTTGGGTGAGGGAAGAACATTAGCGAGATCAACATCGCCCTGACGCAATTTTATATCGAAAAACCTTTGATTACAGCACGTATGATTAAAGATCAAGGTTGAAAACAAGGCGTTTATTCCAAATTCACTTTCACTTCAAGAAGATCCCATCCCCTCGGCATGGATTGGATTGGCTATATTAATCTATCTTCACGGATAATCGAAGTTTTGAGATGGGTCAATCAACGATTGTCTACAAGATGTTGTCTGATCAATCAAAGGTGAAATATCCTTGAAATGAATCGATTTGTATGCAAAAAGAATTTGCTTCCTTTCTTGTCGAAGGACTCTATTGAGAAAAGGTTGAAGATTGATGAATGATGAATTAGTCGATTACAAATTTGACACCTCAAAGCATATTTTCAAGAAAAAAAAAGTAGATATCCCAAGTGTGAATAAAATGAAGTCACAAAATATGAATCCCCGGTTGTCCGCATTTTCCTTTTATATCGATTGGGATACAAAAAGAATTTCCTTCATGTTCAACGTCTGTGATCAGTTTCAAGTGACTCGAGATGAAAGAAATATCCCCACACAGCACCACAGTCCGAGAAGAATTCATAAAGAACTCTCATTGAACTGATTATGTCCTTTATGAATTTTTTGAAGAATTTTTCTGGGACTGTAGTACTGTGTGGGTTGTTGTTCAGACATTGAATGGAAGTTGAACCAATTATTTGTGAATAAGCAGTCGAGGGAGTCTGTAATAACACAATAAAATGTAACAAAAATTGAGTAAAAATACCAAAATTTACAGGTTTGAACCTGCACGCCACTCAATATCAAATTTCCAGACTGGTTTTCTCTTCTCATTCGTAAGCCTGTATGTACGTGACCGTTATGTGTCGGTTAAAGATTAATACGGTCAACGCTTTCGTTTTCATTTTGTACATACCACACCTCTCTTATACATGTTTATGTATAAATGTATACACATAATGTATGCATATAAAATGATTTTCTATTGCGGCATTGATTGGGCAATAAAGGTTCTTTACCAAACTTCGATAACAAAATGCAAATCAGCTGGAGTGTTTGCTTTGTGTACTTGGAAAGAATATCGTCTATTACACAGGTCAACAAAAAAACATTTTTTCTCTGGTACCCGAGGTTTGGTAACTGATTCGGAGTGTTTTTGGTGCGTTGAATGCGAAACGAATATCAAATTTCTCGGATCAGCTCACTTTTTGTTATCTTTTATACATAATTGAGCCCCCGGATCGAAAAACTCGCCCAGCGCTCGAACACCTAGAAAAGTATTGTCCAAGCCGTGACGGCATACACCAAAATTCAAAGTTGGAATTTCGAAAATTGAAAAATACTGAGTGATAGGTCTTAAAAAATCAATGCAAGTATCTGTTCACGATTTTTTTCTATGATTGATAGTTTTCGAGGTAAAAAATAAAAACTACTTATTTTTGCGTAACCAAAATCAATGTTTTTCAACATTAAACTCGTTGTAACCCAGTCATTTTTCGATGTATCGTAATAATTCTTGGAGATTTTGATGCTTAAGACTTCTCCGAAGACGACGACGTTGGAAAAAATTGTAAAAGTTAGTAACAAATAATTAATTTTTCAATCCGAAGTGAAAAGCATATTTTTCATGCTTCGTATTGAAAAAGTGGTGGGGGAAGTACGAGCTACAAAAAACTTCCAGCGTCAAAGTTGTTCGTCAGTATATGGACAACTTTTTGGAAAGTTTCAGATCGATTGAATCATTAGTTTGCAAAACACAGCGAGTTTTGATGAGCGCGCGATAGAAATTTTTGATGAATTTCCAACGGCTACGGCTGAATATCAGACCCCGTAGGGAAAATAGCGTTCGTTCGATTTCTCAACCCATGGTTTATGTTTTTTGGGTCAGAAAATTTGAATATCGAATTGGAGTATCTTCATTCATCACTAAAGACAACAAGTCGGTTCAATTGATGAAAGTATTACATTATTTAATTGATATTGAATAATAAACTCATACTGTCAGGAATTCGCGTTTTCGAGTTTCAAATACACCAAATATCGAAGAAACTTTCGATTTCGGAAAACTTCCAGTGGGAAAGTTGTTCATCTATGTTTGAAGAAGTTTTCCTGAAATTTTCAAAAAAATCGGATCGAAAATGTAGAAGATATCGAATATTATAGACGGTGGCCCGACGGCCTCGCTTGCGGTATCTAGTCAAGCAGCCCAATGTTCCTCAATGCACGTCAGTGCGTTATCCTCAAAAGTAATGTCTTATACTTTCGATTCAATTATTGAAAACCGGAGGGTCAAATTCCGGGAAACGAATATTTTTTCCTGTCTGTGTATACAAGAACTACCATAATTTGTATAAACCGTTTAATAAGAATATTTACATTGCATACAAATTAATAAGTATGATGTAACCAGAAAAAAAACATTTTCATAATCGTGAAAAGAAATTGTCTTCATCAATTGAACCGACTTGTTGTCTTTAGTGATGAACGAAGATACTCAAATTCGATATTCAAATTCTCTGACCCAAAAAACATAGACCATGGGTTGAAAAATCGAACGATCGCTATTTTTCCTACGGGGTCTGATATTCAGCCGTAGCCGTTGGAAATTCATCAAAAATTTCTATCGCACGCTCATACAAAACTCGCTGTGTTTTGCAAACTAATGATTCAATCGATCTGAAACTTTCCAAAAAGTTGTCCATATACTGACGAACAACTTTGACGCTGGAAGTTTTTTGTAGCTCGTGCTTCCCCCACCACTTTTTCAATACGAAGCATGGAAAATATGCTTTTCACTTCGGATTGGAAATTAATTATTTGTTATTGACTTTAACAATTTTTTCCAACGCCGTCGTCTTCAGAGAAGTCTTAAGAATCAAAATCTCCAAGAATTATTACGATACATCGAAAAATGACTGGGTTACAACGAGTTTAATGTTGAAAAACATTGATTTTGGTTACGCAAAAATGAGTAGTTTTTATTTTTTATCTCGAAAACTATCAATCATAGAAAAAAATCGTAAACAGATACTTGCGTTGATTTTTTAAGACCTATCACTCAGTATTTTTCAATTTTCGAAATTCCAACTTTTAATCTTGGTGTGTGACGTCACGGCTTGGACAATACTTTTCTAGGTGTTCGAGCGCTGGGCGAGTTTTTCGATCCGGAGGCTCAATTGTCATATATAATCTATACGGGGTGTTTCAGAACTCACTGAAAAAACTACACAATAATTTACCGTTTGAAAAAAAATTTTCCGACGCTTAGTTCTCGAGATATGAGCATTTTTAGATTTTTTTTCAAACCCAAATCATCCAACAGCATTATGTGCTACGTACTGGAGCTTGATACCACTCGCTCAGTTGGAAAACGGCGGATCTCTGCAAAAAAAATTGAACTATCCTATCATTTTTTGTTCCAGAGCTACAGCGATTTGAAGTTGCTGAGTTCTGATTGGCTGAGAGCTCAAAACGGGAAATTATTGCATTTTGGCTGCAGAATGACCTCTGTGTAGTTTTTTCAGTGAGTTCTGAAACACCCCGTATAATTGATGAATTTTATGTATAAAAGATTATAAAAAACGAGCTGATCCAACAAATCTGATGTTGTTTTCGTATTCAATGCCCTAAAACTACTCCGAATCAGTTGTCAAACTTCAGGCACCAAAATGGTTGTTGACCAGTGTAATTAATGCTCGATCAAATATTTGGAATGACTATCCATGATTCGTTACTCTTTTTAATCAATTTGATATTAAATTTCTCTGTAAAAATCAGATTCAACCATATGAAGAGGTTTCATAAGTTCTGGCCTAAAATAATTTTAATTAGTGCTCACCAGGAATCAAGTGTTAAGTTTCTTTCGTTGATTTCATTTGTTGACTCGTTTTTGCATTTGATGGATTTTTGGGCCATAAAGTAATTTTCATAAAAAAAAATACGAATCCTTGATCATATCGAAATGCGCAAAAGTAATCATGAAAGTTCATTCATTGTCATTCAATGCTCCTTGGATGATTAAAAAATCGTTAGATTCGTTAGTTCAAGGACATCTTCCTTTTCGTATACTTCTATGAGAGAGATCAGTGACCAAGTTTTGGTACGGTACGTCGGTACGATACAATTCACAATTTTATCGATGTAACTGTAAAATTCCAAGGTCACTTATTGATCTTTTAAAAGAAGATTTTCATCATTCTATTAGAACAATTTTATATAAGGTATATCGCTCAATCGAATTGTCGTAACAGGAATCCAAAAATTAACATATTCCAGTACCGAAATTCTTGAAAACAATTTTCATACACGTGTTTCGATACAATAGTTTTTTGTTCGCTGTTGAAAACAAAAATTCCAAGGATATTTGAAATCGAAACAATTTTTTTTATGGTGAAAGTGATAAACTATAGAAACAAATCTTACAATAATATGTGTATATTTCGAACGTTTTTCACGCTACTTTGTGAAAAAAAATCAAATCTATTCGTGATTCACATATTAAATCGTATCAATTGCTTTCTAATAACGGTTCTTTTTTTTTTGCTGGGAATTCCGTTGTACATCTTGCTAATCATTTTTCAAAGCTCTTTCCAGGTCGTTTTCTTTCTCAAAATCTGAGTCGTGAAGATTCTCTTCTCATTGCACTCAATCAAATGTAGTAATGTAAAGATTCGTTGGATTTTTATAGATTTATTTTGTCCGTAAAGATTCACTGTTTTGCCTAAAAATTTCATGGACCGTTCAAAATCCAGAAATTGCCGATAACGATCCGTTAGTAGGCTTTCAAAACGTCTGTAATCGTGTTCATTGGGTTAATCGTTATTTGAAGCAGTCCATCCGATCCGTGTGAACGTTCTACAAATCCATTTCAATTTTACTATATCGAGAAAAATTCTCTACTTCGATCAACTAAAATTCCATTTCAATATGAATACGAGCCCGCCAAGCTGTTCTTTGATTTACTATGAATTCGTTGATCGATATAATTTATACCGCTGGCAGTTTCAATAGGATGTCAATCTCCGTGTATTCAAGAATGTGTAGATAAAGGAAAGGATGGGTTGGTGTAATGCAGACACAATTATTGCTACATACATAGTTGTATCATGATACATGGTACTTAGTTTTAGCTTGTACCTCTAACGACCATATTTCGCCGAGAGGTTTGGTAAATAGCAAACACGTGCTCGTGCTTGTTAGTTTTCTGTTTCTTTGTGTGCGGACGTCTCATGTTCATTCTCAAGCATTATACACTCGATCCATTGCGTAACAACATTGATGATCTTTCTCTTTATCGGGAGTTCATCAGATTCAGATACATTGTTACTATGCAGTGACAAGTTGAAGAATACCATGAAAAGTATATAATTCAACACATACTCGATTTAATTACTTTTGTTCACAAATATACACTTTGAATGAAATAAATTTGGTGTTGAAATTCAAGATATGTAGCGTTGAGAATATCAAATTCTTCTTATGAGAAGAGTTCGAGGTAATAAATAGATTTACATTAATAAATGAGAATTTACAGTATTCATTGTGAGAGGTTATTTTGAATATCATTATAGGATCCTATGAATATTTTTTGTTCACAGGAATTATGAAGAAAATTCAGGCAACTATTAATAAGAAAGCTACAAAAGAGCGAAATGTCAATGACCTTGCTGTTAAAGTTCTACATTGATGCTTTGGCTCCTAGGAAGGAGGTAATAATAGGTGAATTATAGAATCTTGGTTCGTTAAATATAAACACCATTCTGTGGATTGTGAAGAACTATTATCTGCTTATATCTATATTCTGAATGATATTCTTTAACCTTTAAACTGTAATTTCGATCTCACAGTCCTCTATTAGAACTGCCGAACCTTACAGGACACAATTTTCGAAATCAAATTGTATTGAATATTTGTTATTTGTGCATTGTTGATCACGCGTTCATTAAGATGTATATTTTCATAGCTTTTAAAATGTTCAAAGTAATCAAGGGTACATGTTTTTTACTTCCAGAGGCTCCGAACATAAATAAAAGATATATGATGGTCTGTAACACCGATGTTTCAGGATAATAGGATTTGTTGAGATATTTTGATATCTGTATACAGTTCCAAGGTTAAAAGTAGACGAAATGATATGACATACGTTGTTCGATATTCGAGGAATTTTATTCCAAGTAGATCTCATCATCATGGAGTAATCAGTCTTATGACTGGTTTGATGAAATCCTCCAACCCTGCCTAACCGTTTAATTTCTGCATATCTACGACAACCCTTATCTGGTATAATTTGCTTCATATAACTTAATCTAGGTCTACACTGTAAGAAATTTTCTGAAAATTCAGATACTGGATTGTCTGAATTTTCAGACTCGAGTTTCTAACAGGCAAATTTAGATAAGGTTTTCTGAAAATTCAGATTTGATATCTAGAATATTATATTTAGATACCAAGTTTCTAAAAAATTAGAGAAAGCTTCTTCATGTTCATCACCAATACTTTGAAAATTAAGAATCTGAATAATTTAAGAAACTTACACTGAAAACATGCGCAGAATCGGTGCGCAGTGAATCGGCTTGCATTATTTTGTATAACGGTCAATGAACGGTAAGTAAAGGTGAGTTGCAAAATAAAATTCAATATCATTTGTTTTAATAAACAAATACTTACTGCACCAACAGTAATTACATGTTGTGCAATGTAATTTGAGCCAAATTAATTTATAATGTGACATGAAATGTATTGTGGGATTCGGTAAAAAAAATGTTAAAAATGTGGACCTCTTTGCCATTGGAACAAAAATCGTCTCTGAATATGACAATCGGAAAATCTCATGACGGTGATATGAATAAATGATTAAAGGAAGGATGATACATTGAGATTTTTGAATTGAAAATGATGAAAAAAACATCCAATTTCTGAATCAGATGTTCTGATTTTTCGTGGATCATAAAATCAATTTCAAGTAGATTTATATTCACTGAACCACATGAATATGTAGTAATTACTGCGATTAGTTTGAAACTCAGAGAATGTGGTTTAAAAAACTACATTATTTCCATTTACTTTGTCTTCAACTATTTGTAATAAAAGAGATAGAACTGTGTGCTATGGGACCAAGTCTAATTAGGGCAAGGAACAAGCGATGAGTATGTGAAACATACAAACATGTAATAAGTGCTCCAATGAAAAGTTCCACAATTGATATAAATTGGGAAAATAGAACAGTGGATCAATCATTTGGAAGACTTGTATAGAAAAAACGATGATATAGCACTATTAGAGAAGGAGGAGGATGTAGATGAGGAAGAATTGGGAGATTCGATATTGAGATCAGAATTCGACAAGGCTTTGAATGAATTGAAAAATGATAAAGCGCCAGGCATAGATGGCATAAGTGCGGACCTTATAAAAGCCTCCAGTGAAGGAACTCGTGACGCACTGTTTGAATTGATTAGAGATATTTACGGAAAAGGAGAAGTACCGGAAGATTTCCAAAAGCATAAAATTGTCGCTATCCCGAAAAAACAAGGGGCAGACAAATGCGAGAACTACAGAACGATCAGTTCAACTTCACATGCTTCGAAAATACTGACCAAAATTATATACAGGAGGATGGAAAATAAGATAGAGAGTAGATTGGCAGAAGATCAGTTTGGTTTTAGAAAAAATAGGGGAACGCGAGAAGCAATTTTAGCACTTAGGGCAGTAATAGAGAAAAAGATAGCGCTGAAGAAATCTGTGTACATAGGTTTTGTGGATATACAAAAGGCTTTCGATAATGTGGACTGAGAGAAGATGTTTGCGATCCTGAAGAAGGTGGGAATAAATTATAAAGATAAAAGAATAATATACGAATTATATAAGAATCAAAGTGCAATAATAGACATAGAGGGTTAGGAAGGGGAAGCACAAATAAGAAGAGGGGTGAGACAAGGATGCTCATTATCGCCACTGATTTCCAATTTATATATAGAAGAAGCAATGAACGAAGTGAAGGACGAAATTCAATCGAAATTACAGATTCAGGGAGAAAATATAAGTATGTTGAGATTCGCGGATGACATAGCTATATTTGCCACGAGTAGTACTGAGTTAGAAAATATTCTCAACACTATGAGAACAATGTTATTGGAAAACTATTGTATGAATGTAAATAAAGACAAAACAAAATTCATGATGTGTACAGCAGCGAAAACAGCTAGAAGAACGAAAATCAAAATAGATACCGAGACAATTGAACAGGTGAAAGAATTCAAATATCTAGGAAGCATAATTACAGAAAACGGCAAAAGCGAAAGAGATATAAGAGCACATGGGAAACAGGCTTTTTACCAAAAGAAACAGTTATTATGCTCAAAAAATATAAGCTTGGAAGTAAGGAAGAAATTCTTGAAAAGTTACGTTTGGAGCACAGCATTATATGGTTGCGAAACTTGGACAATGGGGGAAACTGATCAACGAAGACTTGAAACTTTTGAAATGTGGTGTTATAGGAGGATGCTCAAAATAAAATGGATAGACAAAGTCAAAAATGAAGAAGTACTCGAGCAGATAAATGAAAAAAGAAATCTTCTGAAACACATCGTGAAAAGGAGAAGCAATCTTATAGGACACACATTACGGCATGAGAGTTTATTGAAAACAATATTGGAAGGGAAAATTAATGGTAAAACTGGTAAAGGTAGACCTAGAACAAGTTATATGAAGCAAATCGTACAAGACAAGGGATGTAGTAGATATGTAGAACTTAAACGTTTGGCGGATAATAGACAGGGGTCTTCATCAAACCAGTCGTAAGACTGATTACTTCATAATGATGATCCATGGTTTCTTAGGTTCTACTCCATCGTTCTTCAAAATTTCATCCGCACATTGTTCTATGTTCCCCTTTATATTCGTCCATCTACCCTCTATTTCCGAGTCTTTCTCTTGTCGATCCTCCAATTTTTCGTCCAACATCACTTCGAATGCCTCCTGTGTTTGTTCTTGTTTGAGATTCTTCAAATTCCATCTTTTTTGCATTTTCCTTTCTTCTTCAGAGCTTTGAATTTCAGAGAACATTTCATGAGCAACATATTGTGATCACTATCTACACTGTTAAAAATTTTTGTAAAATTACAACTGTTTTACAATACAAAATATGAGTAAAATTCCCAATCAGTGTGTTGCCAATACAAAATGTATTCGAGTATTATACCAAAACATGTTCAGAAACCTACTAAGATGAGTCGTAATTTTACAATATTTATGTAATAATGCTACGTGTATTGTAATTTTACTGAGACGTTGATCAGTTTTCAACTATAAGTTTTTGAAATTTACAAAAATTGTTTGTAATTTGTTTTACTCCAATTTTCTGTAAATTTACAAAAAAAAAATGAAGCTCTAATTACAATGAAGTGATTACAAATTTACGAATATTTTTAGTATTTTCACAATTTTGACTTGGAAAGTACATGCTGCATTGTAATTTCACTAAAAATTGAGATATTTTAAACGCGGATTGTAATTTTACTGAACCGTTGATGAGTTCCCAACAACAAGTATTCAAAACTCCCGAAAATTGTTATTAATTTGTTTCATTACAATTTTTTGTCAAGTTCCCAAAACATATTGAAACTAGAATTAAAATCAAGTCATCAAATATTATGGGTATTTTCAGTATTTTCACAAATTTGAATTAGATTTTGAGTTCTTTTGTTGAAGGTAACAAGAAAGAAATTCAAAAATTGACAAAATGGTGCACTGTTCAAATTTAAATTTAAAAAACTGATTTTCTTTCATTATTTCAACAATGCACCATTTTGTCAATTTTCTTTTTTTTTTTCATTTTTAGTTCCTGCAATAGCTATCGCTGTGTATTATATAGGGTGTGACAGAACACCCGTACCAGCGGTTTATGAGCCCCCTGGATGCTCTGAAGAGAAAAACTCGATATGTTTGTATACCTAAATCAGGTACGCTCTATCGATTGGTTCCATTACCAACTTCCGGTACCAACCGGAAATGAGTCATTCTGACCCAAAGTTGGGTTTTTTAAATGGAACATGTTACTTTTTGTTGTGGATTCGGATTACCTGTGAAAAAACAAGAAACTTTTACTCGAACCATTTCTCAGGGAAATACTGTCATTCATCTTGGACAGTGGAGCCTTCCGAAGTAGCTGATCTCAGTGATCAGGATCACTTTTTACGCGTTTTGATTGGTTGAAAAATGATCCGGATCACTTGGATCAGCTACTTCGTTCCAGTATACTAGGTTCCAGTATAAGTACTCCCTCAAATATCACTAAATGTCTTCAATTACGTTCCCATGAGACACAGCCATTTCTGTAAGATGAATTAGATCAAGCCTCGTAACAATAACGACACATACATCACGCATGGAATTACAATATTAGTATTTGAATCTCACTAAACGAACTTTGGATGTATGTTTAGTAAACATGCAACAAATAAATTGTAATTCATTTGAACAAAATTAATCTCAATCATAGAGGAAATTAACAACGCAGCATAAGGAAATTACAAAAAATTTTCAATAGAATTTGTTCGATAAAATTACAACATTCCTATTGAAATACCATAAAAAAATGTGATAGATGTTTTGTAAATATGCAACAAACACGGTGTAATTTTTTCAAACTAAGTTGAATTGAATTGCATAGTAAATTTACAAAGCAGCATACTAAAATTACAAGACATTTTCAACAGAATTTGTTTGATAAAATTACATTTGTACACGGAAAAAAATATTCCAGTCAATTTTACAAAACTACTCCTATGAGAAAAATTCGGTGACCAAAACAAGAAATCAAGTACTCACAACTGTCGTGTTCTGTAAAGGATACCACACGGTGAAAAGTAAAACTTACTTTCAATCTGAATATCAGCTTACTTTAAGATGCAGCCAAAACTAGCCCTATTTTGACTGAAAGTAAGTACCGAAAACAAATGCCGACACAATGGAAAAGACTGAATTTCAGTCAAATTTTCAAGTAAGATGCAGCCACTTTAAGTCGGACTTTTTACAGTGCAGTCACATACTTATTATAACTGATCAATTATAGTGTATATACACTGTTCAAACAACAAGTGACTGCAGTAGTTTGTACAATAATTTGGTAGTATTTTCAATTCTCACAATAAACTGACTTCATACGGTATTTATTACCAAAATCTGTGGTAACTGTACCCACACAGCACACAAGGTCTCAATAATATTTTCAGAATATCACAATGTTTCACTGGGAACATTCTCAGAACAATATTTTTACGAAATTCCATGGATATTGCGGATACAATATTCCATTACAAATATTCTGAGAATCTTTCAATTGAAATATTGCACATACGATATTCTGCGATGTTCTGAAAATCTATGATGGAAGTATGCGGAGTTTTTCGCAAACGAAATATGATGAGAAGATTTTAATAGCAATATCATACGTAGCATTGAAACTTTTCATCGTCCTCAACCGGGCCTTTGTGTTATTTGGTAGTTGGAGACGGAAAAACCATGAATAACTATGAAACCGTGAATTTGATTGCTGATTTATATTTCGTTCCTAGACATGCTGAATCCATGGGTCTATATCCCACAGGCATGAACTTTGGAAATTTTCCATCCACCTGACCCAGCAATGAAATGAAATGAAATGAAACGATGAAGTGAAATGAAATGATAGTATTTACCCAGATAGAAAAAAAATACTCTTAGAGGAGTTTGCCCTGTTAATTCCCCCCAATTTGTGAAATTTTCATATATTTTCCCATGTTTTCAGGAAAAAATGAGGAAAAATCCGAGGAAATTTTGTAAGAACAGGAAAAAATGTCTTAAGGGTATCTTTTAGATTTCTGAAAGTGTTCTCAAGATGGCTCAAGATTTACCCTGGCATTGTCTAAAAGTTATCTGCAAGGCATTTTTTAGAAGTCTTATGCAATATTATTCCACTTCTCAAAGATGTCTGAATGGATAGCTTTGAGAATCAGTATTCAAGACGTACTTCAGAAGTCGTACGTAAGAAATCTTTTACAGTTCTTTCTTCAGATGTCAAAGGTATTCAATATGAAACAATATTTTTATTGAACTAAAGTACTGTATTCTGAAATACTTCTCCAACAAGTACTTGATTAATGCGACAGATCAGATAATTATTCAACACAGACAGTAATTCAGTTGCTCGTGGAAAATTATTCAAAAATATTAGTACATGAATAAAACAATGTTCAACAGCTCTATTCTTTTCTCACAGCATGAAAAAGGTACAAAGTTATTGAATTTTATGGAAGAATGTATTATCAGCCCCACTTTTGTACACCTTCGATGCTTTCTCAAACGGTCATCAAGTCACATGGAATGATAGTATTTTCCCAATCAACAATCTGTATAAAGTGGAATAACCAGCCACTTTGTTGAAATGAATGCTTTGCGAATAAGAAGTAGGTATCCACAAAACTTGAGACGATAGAGAAATTGACTTATATATTGGGAGCGCAGTAAGTTTTCTGCACTCTGATATTACTATGAACTATTGGCACGATAGATACTTATAAGGGACAGATTGTCAAAAATTACTTAGAAATAACCAGACCCCTCCGACTTGAGCTTCCGCGTGTTCACATGATGATCAAAAAGTTTTAGAGGGCTCTACGTGCAAGTGGTCCGGTGTCATGGCGGTAAATTCAAATCTTCAAATGATCAGTGCCAGGTTATGTATGCCAGAATGAGAGGAATCAAGTGATTACATTGTGAATTCCAATAAAGGTCAACTCCAAAATGCGCGTTTAAAAAAATGCTGAAAAATCACTGGAAAGAGCATTAAATGTGATTGAAAACAATCTGGTTTTTGAGGAAATATACTTTATTAAATATAATTTATAAAATTCTTGTTCATGTAACACAATATTTTGCAACCTTTTTCTTGTATTGGTTTTCTTTTTCCAAATTATTTATATAATGGCATCGATCCGACATTCTAACGTGTAAATAATAATACACAATATATGATAGCACTTCTTCTTTATGTGCATCACATGGAAATATAAATATATTCGTTTCAACTGCACGAGAAATAACTTTTTCAGTTACATCCAAGTCTTTATGATGCGATTGATAAATATGATAAATATCTTCCAAATTTTTAATCAATTCCCGAAGAGAACATGAAGCTTCAGCGAACGTTCAGATTAGATCCGTACCCAGGTAGCACACGCACGTTCTAAGAATGTTCTGAGAATATACGTTGAGGATATTCGAATATTCTATGGAGATTCTTATTACGTGCGAATATATTCTACGCAAATTCTCAGAATGTTTGAATGCGACTGTTTCAAAGATTCTCAGAATATGATGCCACGGATATTGTGGGAATATTAGAAAAAATGCTGTTAAAATAAGAATTCCCGTCAATATAAACTTCTGCGTGTCACAGAAAACTACTTCACAATCAATTTTTTTTATCATTAGATATCTGTAATCATGAATGGTTAGCGATATTATGAATTCACATAGATGGATGAGATACTTATGATCGCAACAGGCAATCATAATATATACGGTATTTCTCAATATTTCATTACACTTTTGAGGATTATTTTTCACACATGGCACTCTCAGAGAACATTTCTGATATTAAAATGCACCTTTCATAGATCTATTATTCCCAAAACACAAATTAAAATAATATATTGTCCAAGGGTCTGTAGCCTGTCAACAACATTATCCGCCATTAATGAATTCATGTCATCACGATACTTGCGCATGCGCTGTTCATCAAACTTCCTACAAACTTTGTACGCATATTGTACGAACGTTCCTAGAATATTTGAAACAGTCTCATTTAAATGTTCTAAGAATCTTCTGAGAATATTTACGAATCTTCTACGCTCTTTGTGAGAATATTCGATCAAGTACATTTCACGGATGTCGTGAGGATATTCTCAGAATATTCTGTGTTACATGGGTATAGATCGGCTCGAAGGTTTATGAAAGCTAACTTTTAGATTCACAAACGTTCGTCAAAGGTACTACAAACGTTGAGATGTCCGCCTCGAAATACGTTCAGGAAACATAGATGGAACGTTCGCTGAAAATTCATCGAAGGTTTAACGAAGCTCCACAAAAATATCTATACTTAGATTAATTTATAATAATTTATGTTTATAATTTAATTTAATTCCCATATAAATTGATCAAAATTAATATAAGTATAGATATTTCTGTGGATCTTCGTTAAACCTTCGATGAACCTTCAGCGAACGTTCCATCTATGTTTCCTGAAAGTATTTTGAGGCGGACATTTCAACGTCCGTAGAACCTTTGTCAAACGTTTGTGAATCTGAAAGTTGGCTCTAATGAACCTCCAGCCCGATCTATATACATCTGATCTGAACGTTCGCTGAAGCTTCATGTTCTCTTCGGGTTTAAACAATCCAGCATTTGGATATACAAACTGTGTTTTATCTTTGTCGTCTATTGTTGAATTGAATATTTCTTTTGTACTTGTAAGAGAGGTTTTATATGCTTCACATCCCATAAACTGTTTCAATTGCTTGCACACACGACCCGTTACATAGTAAAGCACACAATCAAGTACCCCAGGTAAAACGTCATTCTGCTCTAACTGAAACATCTCATACACATCCCAATCATCGTTTTTTATAACACTGTGGATTCGGGATTTTATGGAATCAATTATGTGAGGAGTTTGTGTGGATTTGGGATCCTGGTGAATAGATTTCAGTTCAGCAAGTGTGATAATAGGTATCTTGGAATTCCAATCATTTGAGACAGAACAGTTTCCATACTTAGGAGGTGCCAAAGTCGAAAATGTGGAGAGGATTTTGTAAATTTGGAGGAAGGTGGGGGACGCAGGATGATCATTCGCTCCTGATGCTTGATGCACACAACCGAAAAACCTCTGTGAAAAATCAAACAAACATTCACACGAATTCATTCATTCACATAGCTGCTATATCTAGATCCTTCCGATTTTGAAAGCCCTGAACCCAGGAGGCAAGAATCAGCCAATGAATTCATTTTCTAGACCCCAAGGATTATGAATGTGTAATCTCTAAATATAGAAGAGTGGGATTTCACTCAAATGGAAAAATAGGTTTTCTACTGGCTGCCTATGAAGTGAAATTTCCCTCTTCTGAAGGAAGCATTCACTCTTTATGCAGCCAAAAGGAAACTTATTCTTTTATTCGAGTGGAACTCTTATTTCACACAACATATTTTCAAGATTAATGTCTCTCATTGTTCTCATTTATGGCATGTCTATGATCATCAATCAGATCTGTAAAAGACATCTCTAAAAAAGGTCTATATCAGGAACATGACATCATGAAGTTGTATCATTGACATTGAATTTTGGTCTGTCAAATACATCAGAACTTGATCCTTATGAGTTCCGTATGAGCTCAGTCAGAGATCTTTTTGATGAAACTTTCTGATATCAGGATCAAAACAATGTCCTCTTAATGAAATCTTGTGAAGTTCTCAGATTTATAAAACAATATCGGAAGCATCCTTTATAAACAGCCAACCACTGAAATACTCTTATTAGGTTATGTAATCTTTTATCTAATCATATGACAACATTGATTTTAGGACAAACCTCTAGGGCATCTTGTGTTATATTCCCAGACAGTACGCGAGAAAACTTGAAATTATTTGTTAAGTAATCAGTGATGTCTCTGTCACTGATTGACCTCAAAGTGACAGCTAGTCCTTCTGCAGTTTGTCTGGTGAGAAACATTTTTTCCCTGATGAGCTTTTGCTCTACAAGTACTTCCCATTCATGTAATTTTTCCAGTGATTCCTTCAGTATCTGTCAGAATAATGAATAATTCAAAATGAGTATTTCTTATAATTTTTATAAAATGATGATGAAATATATAATATTGAAATGTATAAAAACTGTTGAGTTTGATACATTATTACTTTGAATAAGTTTTTCAACGTTCTGAAAATTTCTGAGGGCTGTTTCAAATTTTGATTGTACCAAAAAATCAGAATTCCCGGGTTTCAATCCAAGATCATGGTGTCTCCGATTCAACGCATCGAACATGGAATCAACCCATTCGCAGAAACTAGCCGTGGATTCACATCCCTTCAATTGACTAAAGTGTAAGCTATAAAACCGTAGTCCTCTGGCAACTGACTCACTGAAGATCTGTGAAATGATTGGTACGAGCTTATTATTAGTTACTTCCTATTTCATACCCAATTGAAAATTCCCCGATGAACGGGATCGCGAAATTTGCATGCGGACTCGGGTTCCCACCTAGGACCTGCCGGGTTCTCATCCACGACCCGCGTTGTCCTTCCAGGTCCTGCATGAGACCCATCAGAGTCTCGTTCGGGATCCTTTAGGGTCTTTTTCAGGACCTCTGAGGGTCATGTCACGCAGGGACCCGAGTGGTCCTGGGCGGTACGTGAGAAACCGCGAACGAGACCCCGATGGGTCCCAAGCAGGACCTGGAAGGACAAGAGCGGTCCTGGGTGGGAACCGGGCAGGTCCTGGTTGAGAAACCGAATCCACATGGGAATTTCGTGATCCTATCCATCCAAGAATTTTCAACAGGGTGCAAATTAAAATCTGAACTGTAATTGTGAAGATTATCACAACATTTAACTCACCTGTGCAGCCAAACGAACTCGCATATTTGCACAATTTGTCAAATTCAGATGATGGGCGGTTAATTTAGGGGATAAAGGAACCTGCATCGAGTGATCAATGTCGTATGAAGTATTAAAATACTTCCAGCTAATAGGAGGTCCTTCTGTCTGTAAAATCAAACAAGTATTCTCGAAACAAATTCAATTTTATACTTCATTGAAACTATGTGAATTTCAATGAGATGACACAGAAATAATGTACACTCCTGCTCTGTGAGAAATAAAATTTTGCATACCTGTAAATCCTGTTGGTATAGACGATTTCTTATAGTTTTACTCAAATGTGGGGTATCTGAGAAGACGAAAATTTTTCTTGAATTATCTATTGGATGTTCAAAATAACTTTTTAGCTCGTTTCTCTTTCCACTGATCCCCATTTCTGACCAAAATTTCCGATTTGGAGCAGCTCCATCACTGACAACTCCATGAATCAGTGCACCACAGTTTTCGAGCAAGATAATTGCTTTAACAATGAGCTGTGCTAACACTGTTCCTGTAACAGGTCCTTTTGACGCAAATACACTGATTGGTTGAGCAGCTTGCATGTCATCCAAGGATTGGAACATTAGAACAAGCCCATGATTTGCTTTTTGGTTTAAATTTCCAGCGACCGCACCATCGGAACCAAAATCAAGTAACCCTCTATATGTCAGTGTTCGAGAGTTGACATTTATGCTTTCTCGTGTAGCCATTTCGTCCACAAGTAAGACGCCATGTTTTTGGCTATCACTCTTCTTATCAAAACTTAGTTTCAACAATTCGAAAAATTTTGGATCAAATCCGCAAGTTGTGTCCACCATTGATAGGTATCTACAAAAAGTTAAGTTTTCAACAATGGCAGGTAACTGAAATTACTTTTTCAAAATCTGTATTTATTAAAATCTGGTTCAATAGACATTTAACCACGCTTTCTCTATATTACCTGCGAATCGTACTGACACAAGGAAGAGGCAGTATCACATTGCTTCTTACAAAATCATATGCCTTCGGAGACCGCATATGTATTAATAAACACAAAAGAATCCAATCTTCGGAATATCTCCTACCTTTGGAACTTTTTCTCTTCGATGCATTCAAGATTTCTCTTAATGATTATTGCTGTTTGAGAGGTATTTTTTGGTCAGATATTCTTTTCTCGAACGTATCGTATGAGATAGTATCCAATTTATCCTCAAGATCCTGTACTTCATTTTTCAATTTTTGGATTGAAGTTTTATGCCGTTTCCTGGATCTACTAACATCATTTTTCTGCTTCCGGATGTTATCAATTACTTTCTTCGTTCTTAGAGACAGATTATCGAGACGGATTCTTTTCACTTTATTGTCTCTATCATGTAGTCTTTTTCGTTTTCTATCAAGTGTAACATACAAACTTTTACAAAACCGACACTGAACAGAATCTATAAGTAGGGGACATTTATTGTGTCTCAAAATATCACTACTTTCTCTGTACGAAACACTAGTGGATACACTTGAGCTTTCCACTCTGGCCCCACAACAAATTTGGAGATTATGGACCTGCTTTATAAAATCTCCAAGTTCATCCAACGTTTGCAGAGGGGTATCCTTTAAACCAAAAGAACTTACATCAATGTTTCGACCCCTAACATTCAATTGGACTTTCTTATCTGTAGTGACAATAACTTCTTTCGTAGACACTGACTTGATCTGCTCTTCTTCTAATCGACAAATCATTGTATTAAAAAAAATTAATGATGTGTCTCCACAAGGCACTTCCCTTCTGACCCAAGCCGTAGGAATATATAATTTATTACTGGATTTGATGTCTTCAAATGTCACGGACGATAACTGGACATTATCACAAATATCATTTCGATACGTATCCTTTTGATTCGTTTCTTCTACTACTTCCATGATTTCTCCAAGAGGAGTTTCTTCACTAGCTGCTTCAAACAATTTGCTATTTTCCAAAGATAGTTCGGGTACTTCAATCCACATAAACAATGAAGGTATCACACCGATTTTGACGTACGGCCTTCGTAACGGTACCTAAATGATATTTTAAGAATTGTCAAAAGGTTGAGAATGGATTTTAGAAATATTAAAATATGTGTTTGTTCACTTTATTCATTATCATGTTGAATTTATATAATTGAGAAAAAGTATAATCAACAGCACATTTTTCACCTCTTGAATAATTATTCCATTGGCATCATGAAACCTTTTCTTCCACACAATATCATGTAATGCGAAATGTTTTCTACAAAAACAGTGAGAACTATTTAATTTCAAATCGGTTTGCTTCGATGCTATTTGCCATTCTTTAGCTCGTGCGGAATCTTTTGGTACTCGAAAAAAATGTACCTTTTCTGGGTTGCTGGCATACCCAGAAGTACAGCCAAGTGCAACACATTTCATTTCTTAAATTATATGATAATCATTAAATTTGAATTATTGGAATTGTCAGATACCGTGGAAAAAATGTGTATGAAACGCGATGTTGAATACAATATCGCACTCAAATAACCTTCACATAAATAATAAATAATCATTCATTCAGTGGGAAGGGATATTACAATCGAACTCGAATAAATGTAACAACCTTCATTCAATGGTTGAAGGTTGGTTGCCAATTAAATCGGACTACTCGATCATATTGCCATCTACATTTCTTCTGTCATTATGTGGACCAAATTTCTAGGGGAAAATACACGAGTCGGAGGGGTCTGGAAATAACTTCATTGAACTATGCATGTAGTTATGAATAACACAGGTCAACATTTGATCTACGCTGGAACACCAGAACAGAGGTGAATACCTATAATATTTGGAGGTCGCAGATCACGATTTCTGGCAACATATGACCCCATCACGTCAGGACCAAGGTCAAATCAAGGTCAAAGATCTCAAATCGAAAGATATAATTTTTTTTACTTCGGATTCCGAACCAGCGGGAAATTTTACATTCAGATACATTCTTACGTTTGAATAAAAGTGATATCTGCAGGTCATATGAAGGTCATATATAGGTAAAATCCTGTTTTTGAATCTTTTTTTTTATATTAGGCTAAGCAGGCTCTTGGATTAGTTGACTTTCACGTTTTGTCACGTTGACTTTCACGTCTATATGACCCCATCACTTCAGAATCAAGGTCAAATCAAGGTCAAACATCTCAAATCGAAAGATATAATTTTTTTGACCCCGGATTCCGAACCTGCGGACAATTTCCATCCAAATACACTTTTACGTTCAAATTAAAGTAATATCTGCGGGTCATATAAAGGTCATATGTAGGTAAAATCCTTTTTTTACATCTCTTCTCTGATATTAGGCTAGGCAGGCTCTTGAATCAGCTGAATTCTACGTTTTGTGGGGTCGCACATCACGATTCCGGGGTCTATATGACCTTATCACGTCAGAATCAAGGTCAAATCAAGGTCAAACATCTCAAATCAAAAGATATAATTTTTGTGATCCTGGATTCCGAACCAGCGTGAAATTTTATATCCAAATACACTTTGACATTCAAATTAAAGTCATATCTGTAGGTCATATAAAGGTAATATGCAGGTAAAATCCTTTTTTTGAACCTTTTGTTCGATTTTAGCGGTTATTACGTGTGATTGCGCCCAGGGCACCTCCCCGTGGTGACGGCGGGCAACGGAGTTGTCCCGCGTTCTGGCTAAGTCCCTGGGTTACGGCTTCCATGCTGTTATGACAACCACACGGGATAATGTTACGGGACAGGGTCTCGGAGACCCAGAACCGGCGGCTGGTCAAGGTGGGAAAGCGGGCCCGCAGGCGTCGTCATCATGCGACCGCAGCTCTACATTGGTGGGAAACTTGGCCTTTGTAGAGTCGAATGCGACAAGTCAATCCTCGTCTTGCATGAACAGGGTGAACAATTTCTGTGTCGTGTGTGGGGAGTATATTGCCCAATCGAAGAAATCTATGTTTTCGGATTTAATGAAAAAAATATATAACGAGTGCTTCGATATCGATAGCTACACATTCGACAAGATTTGGACGCCTCAATCTATATGTTCTAGATGTCGCAGTGCCCTTAATGAATCTGATGAACGAATATTTTCGAGGCCAATGATATGGAGAAAACGAACAGATCATACTTCCGATTGTTATTTTTGTTTGACCAACGTAAAAGGCTTCAATTTTGTCAATAGACACGCAATTTCCTATGCGTGCGTGACATCTGTCACTCCCTCCGTGTATATCAGCGCCAAAATGGATGGGAACGACAGTAAAGATGTAAATGATGAAGCCAACATTGATGAAATTCCCGCAGATAATATCATTATCGATGCAGAGACGCCAGATCAAAGTTTGAATACTTCAGAAAATGGAGAAAGTGATAGTTTTAGTGAAAAAGAATCAGACATTGAGGACAATAAATTGAATCGAGAAAGGATGAATACGAAAAGATACGTATTTCACTACATTTTGGGTAACAAAAACGAATTATTTTGGTTCAATCTTGGACTGGGTTATTTCTCCCACCAAACGACCATGAATTTCCGCAGCGCACCGATCAATCGCCTGTCAGGCCGCCATATTTGCAGAAAAAAATTGAACAAAGATGTTATTCTGAACTTCAATAGTAGCATAACACCTTCCTGCATTTCAATTTGAATGGCACCTTTCTAATTATTCACAAACAAAAATCTTGAAAAATTGGCGTTTTTGGAGGGATCACTTTAGTCTTGTCCTTTGAAGCTGACTCTTATGACGAACAAGAGTTAATCGTTTATATTGAGGTTGAACAGATTTTGAAAGACAGAGAATTCGAAAAAAAAACATTTGACCTGCAGATGACCTCTATATGACCTGCAGATATCAGCTTGATTGGATTATAAGAATTTATCAAGATTCAAAATTTCCCGGCCGTTCAGGATCCGGGATTAAAAAAAATGATATCCTTTGATGTGAGGATGTTTGTCCTTGATTTGACCTTGATTCTGACGTGATGGGGGCATATAGTCCCCGAAATTGTGATCTGCGACCGCAAAAACATAGAAGTCAACTAATCCAAGACCCTGCCTAGCCAATATCAGAGAAGACATTCAAAAAAAGGATTTTACCTACATATGACCTTCATATGACCTGCAGATATAACTTTAATTTGAATGTAAAAATGTATTTGGATGTAACATTTCCCGCTGGTTCAGAATCCGGGGTGAAAAAAATTATATCTTTCGATTTGAGATGTTTGACTTTGATTTGACCTTGATCCTGACGTGATGGGGTCATATGGATCCAGGAATCGTAATCTCCGACCCCAAAAACTTATAGGTATATACCCACCTCTGTTCTGATGTTCCAGCGTAGATCAAATTTTGACCTGTGTAATTAAATATGAACAAATTATTAGGTTCATTTGCAAGAATCAGAATCAATTGAATATTTATATTGTTGCATGTGAGGTATGGTAGTGAACGAAATTCCCTGTGCTTGTAATTTGAGAGATGATTTTTATAACGATAAGAATCTTACACTCCATTTATAACTACATGTATCATTCAATGAAGTTATGTACAAATATTTTTTGGAATCAAATCACAGTCAAGTATCCATCATGCCAATTGTCTGAAAGAATGTACTATCGCTACCACTTTTGTGAACCTCTGATGATTTTTCAGGTGATCAAGTGAAGTGAAGTGATGTCATTTCTTCAATTCACAATCTGTATGAAGTGAAATGACCATCCCCTTGGTTGAAATAAATTCTTTGCGAATAAGAAGTAGGTATCCACAAAACTTGAGTTGATAAAGAAATTGACTTATATATTGGGAGCGCAGTGACTTTTCTTTACTCTGACTACCATGAACCATTGGCACAATAGATACTTATCAGAGATATTGATTGTCAAAAATTACTTAAATATAACTTCATTGAACTATACATGTATTCAAAAAATAATTAGATATGAACAAATGATTCAGTCAATTTGTGAGAATAAAAATCAATTGAATATTTCTCATGTCGCGTGTAATTCATGGTAATGAAGGGAATTCCCTGTGCTTGTAATTTGACAGATGATTTTTTATTGCTAAAATGTTCAATAAATTGATGTAGAAATACTCTTTGGAAGCAAATCACAGTTAAGTATCCATCGTGCCAGTAGTTCATTCTGATCAGAGTAAGAAAACTGCGCTTCCAATATACAGGGTGATTCAAAATTCCCGCACTCTTTTTTGGGAGTAGATTCCTGATGAAATTCTAAAACGATTTGTCCTTTTGCACAATGCTCTCCGACGCATAATTTCCGAGATATAATTAATTAAAGTTGACTAATTATGAGGTGGATCCATCGGTCATTCAGGAGCGTCATAACAGAACAAGAGAGGAAGGTGCTTGCAGAGGGCGCTCATACTATCAGCTGATCGGTATAATCGATACGATTTACCAGCATACAAATTGGTAAATTCTCTATGTAGAACGATTGAATTCGTCGACACTGTGGAAAAATTGATCATTGTCATGAATTCTTATCACGATATGCTGTAGGTGAAAGTTGTAATTTCAGTAATGATTTTTATTACGCAGACAAATGTGAAATAGTGTTATTTCATAGGGATAGGGATTCAAGTGAGAGAAAAAAGTATAACTACTCGTTTTCAATCAGAATTTTCATGTAAAGAAGAAAACATGAGAATTTTCATTCACCCGATACCCAATTTGAACGGTTTGATTAGTAAGTTTAACACAAGAGATTGGATTCCGAATCCTGTATTCTGATTGGTCGAGAATCAATGTATGTTAGATCAATCCTCGGCCGTTTCAAATGATTCTTCTGAAGAATGTGTTTTCGACTTATCCTAACCACAACATTGAACAATGATGAATTTATTCGAATTCACCCTTTTTACATCATTCGATGATTATAAAGGGTTTATCGAACGTTAATAACTTACTTAAGATCACTCAAGATCATCCATGTTCAAATCAAAATCTAATTCAAATGTGTGCAAGTTCGAGCGCGTTTCTACGTTCAGAAAATGTATTCGTCCTGAAAAAGACGGATTTGGTTAATCTTCAAAGACAATTCTTTTCCATTTGGAATAACAATATGCCCTTTGAAGTCATATGTGCTTTAAATGAAACTGTTTCGAGCTGTCACCTGATTGGTTGATTCGTATCACGAATGGTTGATTTAAGCTAAACAAACCGTATGTGATTACAATGTCAATCAAGTGCAATGATTGGGTCGTATACGATGTCACACCTTGTATTTTCGTCAAAATTGATGGATTCTGCAAGTTGAAGTAAGTTATTAACGTTCGATAAACCCTTTATAATCATCGAATGATGTAAAAAGGGTGAATTCGAATAAATTCATCATTGTTCAATGTTGTGGTTGGGATAAGTCGAAAACACATTCTTCAGAAGAATCATTTGAAACGGCCGAGGATTGATCTAACATACATTGATTCTCGACCAATCAGAATACAGGATTCGGAATCCAATCTCTTGTGTTAAACTTACTAATCAAACCGTTCAAATTGGGTATCGGATGAATGAAAATTCTCATGTTTTCTTTGTTACATGAAAATTCTGATTGAAAACGAGTTGTTATACTTTTTTCTCCCACTTGAATCCCTATCCCTACGAAATAACACTATTTTGAATTTGTCTGCGTAATAAAAATCATTACTGAAATTACAACTTTCACCTACAGCATATCGTGATAAGAATTCATGACAATAATCAATTTTTCCACAGTGTCGACGAATTCAATTGTTCTACATAGAAAATTTACCAATTTTTATGCTGGTAAATCGTATCGATTATACCGATCAGCTGATCGTATGAGCGCCCTCTGCAAGCACCGTCCTCTCTTGTTCTGTTATGACGCTCCTGAATGACCGATGGATCCACCTCATAATTAGTCAACTTTAATTAATTATATCTCAGAAATTATGCGTCGGAGAGCATTGTGCAAAAGGACAAATCGTTTTAGAATTTCAACAGGAATCTACTCCCAAAAAAGAGTGCGGGAATTTTGAATCACCCTGTATGTGTAAGATAATATCTTTAACGATTAGTCATACTTATTCGTAGACAATTTATTCCAACAAACTTACAGTTCATTTTATATTATGCACATTGTTTGCGTGAGGAAGTCCGCGAAGAGAACATGAAGCTTCAGCGAACGTTCAGATCAGATGTGTATAGATCGGACCGAAGGTTCATTAGAGCTAACTTTTGTATTCACAAACGTTTCACAAAGGTTCTACGGACGTTGAAATGTCCGCCTCGAAATACGTTCAGGGAACATAGATGGGACGTTTGCTGAAGTTTCATCGAAGGTTTGACGAAGCTTCATAAAAATATCTATACTTATATTAATTTTGATCAATTTATATAAAAAATAAATCAATTAATAAACATAAGTTATTATAAATTAATCTAAGTATAGATATTTTTGTAAAGCTTCCTCAAACCTTCGATGAACCTTCAATGAACGTGCCATCTATGTTTTCTGAAAGTATTTTGAGGCGGACATTTCAACGTTCGTAGTACCTTTGACAAAGGTTTGTGAATCTAAAAATTAGCTTTCATGAACCTTCGATCCGATCTATACAGATCAAATCTGAGCGTTCGCTGAAGCTCCATGTTCTCTTCGGGTCATTTCACGTCACTTATCAAAGAACACTCCACTTCACTTTAAGTGATTAGGGTAACTTAATCAGAAGCTCACATATATAAGTGAGCAAAATGTGAATGAATGCCAATGATACACGAACTTCACTTCAGAGCATAAAAAAAAACCGTGACTGCTCTCTTCCCGAAGGGAACATGAAGCTCCGACAAATGTTCAGAATAGATCATGATAGATCAGACTGAAGCTCTGTTGGAGCTCAAGTTTAGATTCGTAAACGTTCGACGAAGGTCCGATGAACGTTGAAATGTCCACTTGAAAATAGTTTGAATGAACGTTCATAAAACGTTCATCGAACGTTTGCTAAAGGTTCGTTCGAGTTGCAATTTTTCGATCAAAGTTTTTTTCAAAGTATATTTTTCCACGAAAAAATGAAAGATTGAGGCATTTCTAACTATAATTGTAATTCCGTCTGAAACATAAAAAACTGAATGTTGAATGAATCTTCGTAGAATCTTTAATAAACGTTCTATGAACCTTCATTCAAGCTATTTTCAAGCGGACATTTCAACGTTCATCGGACCTTCGTCGAACGTTTCCGAATCTAAACTTGAGCTCCAACGGAGCTTCAGTCTGATCTATCATGATCTATTCTGAACGTTCGTCGGAGCTTCATGTTCCCTTCGGGTTCTTTGATTAATCTAAATGAAGTAGATCTATGTGACTCCGACATACCATATAAACATGATTTCCCAAAAGTCTCCTTCAGGAATTGATTTTGATGAAAAACAGGGACACTTGAAGAATCATGATAATACAGTCATAACTTGTAATATTTTCTAGTTCACTTCTTACACATAATATAATGTGAATAATTTTCCAGCGGAAAGCACAAAATAATGAATTTAAACCAAAATCAAGAGACGCGGTAGCGTCTCGACGCCAAGTACATGAAAGAAACAGCATATATATATATATAAGTCAAGCGCTACCGTGTATCTTTTTACTCGTAAATTGTGATTTTACCGACTGAGAAAAATTCCAATGAACAATAACTCACCTCACATTGTATTTCACGAAGAAATAACGACACTTTTACTATATAATTTGCATGTACGCTTCCGATTAAGCACACTACGAACTTGATCCGTTCATGTGACACTGAGATATAAACGTTTCATCAAATTTTCACGGGATTGATATTATCATATTTTTCTTCGCCATCATCATCAACTTCTTATCTCATGATCGATTTTCGCTATCCAAGAGTGTGTTCGAATATCTGCTACTATCCCTATATTCTCTAGATCCCTAGATGATTATATCCAATGGTATGGTATGGATGCATTCTGTCATTCTTTCTTCTCAACATCCATCCAATAGAGTTCATTTCAGTGTTATGTATGAAAGTATACATAATAATATAGAATTTGTGTGTGATAGGTTATAAGTATATATAAATTGATAGGTTATATGTTTATGAATGAATGATTATGATGATGAATATCAAAGGAATTGAACATGAATGAATTTCAGGTTTTTACGGTTTAGTTCTTCGTATCGAGTATTGCATAATATTGCATAATAGGAGAAACTCAAACAAATAATCAGTCAATTCTGTGTTATAGGTTATGTGAAATAAATGATGTACACTGAAGGAATTGATTGAAAATGGATGAATTGCAGGTTTCAACGGTTTCAGTTATTCATGTGATACAATAAAAGCTAAATGACTTTTCACATATTTTAACGTGGATATATGAAATTCATATAAAATATAAAAAATAAACAAATGACCAGAATGATGAATGATCAGGTACACAATGATGATTTGTACAGAAAAATTACTATGAATCAATCAGTGAATGATTGCTCGATTGGTTCTTGAAAGTAAAATCACGAACAAAGGAGACATACAATGAATCTGTACTCTGTATGTCAGCTACGAACCACTAATAATTCCATGAAGTTGGTTCGTAAGCACATGAAGAAAAGACAGGAGCGCAGTGGATATATCACAACTTCTTTTGTAGGGTCCAGTGCTATAAGATTCCACAGATTGATGAGAAAAAGCTGGAGCGAGGCAGAAGTACCAAAGAATTAGACATTAATTCCCCTCGCTACCAATTATATTGCCCAGATAGAAAAATGTAGTCATAATGGTACCATCATGGAGCCATGCTATGGATAAAAATGTTAGCAAGATGGTACCAAGGTGTTTCCGCATTGAGCATTGTTATTGGTGACAATGTAAGCGAACATTATGATCCACAAAAATTGATGAATCATCGATGCACGATATGGCATCTGAAATGAGAGCCATTCATGGTGTCAGATTTATGGTATTATGGATGCATTACGGAAAACCATTCCGCTCAAACATGATTAATGCATCAATGACACATACCGTGGCATCGAAAACGAGCCGAATCATGCTGCCATAATGCATGTATTATGAATGCATTACATGAAAACATCCCGCGCAACCATAATCGATTCATTATTAGCACATACCATGGCGTTGATATACGGAGAAATTTATGAAATTCATTTATTTTATGTAGATTACTGGTCCTGAAATTTGAAAACACCAATCTCGAGAGGAAATGTAGGAATAAAATACGATGATTATTCGATTAATATCTTTATTTATTATCCTCTTAAGGGGATACTAGCGGCGTGGCAGCAGCCAAATCATTTACATTTTGGTACAGCACTTCTCTGATTTAAATGAAAGTGCTGCGCCAAGTGATATCATTTTAAAATTGAAGCGTTTGCTCGTAGTCTGTCATGAACGATTTGGCTGCTGCCACGCCGCTAGTATCACCTTAAGGGGATACTAGCGTACCATCCGAGTAAAGATTCTGTGTGACAGATTTCTCCGAACTGAGCCTATGAAATTGTCTGAAATTTCCAGGGAATAATTTCTGATACCTTTTCAATTGCTGTACAGAGTCCAAATTTTGAATGTAGAAAAAAAATTTCTTTCTCAGTCGGTAAAAGAAAATTTTTTGCCCGAAATTTACAATTTGGACTCTGTACAGCAATTGAAAAGGTATCCAAGATCATTTCCTGAAAATTTCAGACAATTTCATAAGCTCAGTTCGGAAAAATCTATCACACAAAATCTTTACTCGGATGGTACGCTAGTATCCTCTCAACCACTGTGATGCTGTCTTGAAACGTTTCTATTAAGGGGATACTAGCGTTGGTATTGGATCTCTCTTTCTATCTTATGATTCTGTTTCTTTTTAACCGATCACGCGAGTTACCGACGCTAGTATCCATTTAAGGGGATACTAGCGGCGTGGCAGCAGCCAAATCGTTTATGACAAACTACGACCAAACGCTTCATTTTAATCAAAATATCGCCGTGTACAGCCATTCTCCGATTCAAGTATAAGTGCTGTACAGAGCGATATTTCAATTATTATGAAGTGTTCGCCCGTAGTTTGTTCGCTTCTTTGTTTGTTTGTTTGATCGTGGTGTTTGCTTTGTGCTACAGCAAAACGTGGCAACATAATTGTTGCATTCCGCGTCAAATAACGTGACACCATTATTGGAGGATTATGACACCATGTTCAGCCATATCACGGTGAGAAAAATGAGCCATGTTTTGCTATATTAATGGCAACATGAAGGTAGCATTGCGTGGAACAAAAATGTATCGATAATGGAGAAATAATTCTGAAAACTATTTCACACATGAATGCTGTCATGATGGTACCCAGGTGTTTCCGCATTTCACTATGTTTATGCGAACATGGTATGCGAACCGAATGGTTCTATGATGTATACATGATCTCACCATTACATGCACCTTTAACAAATTAAGTTATGTTTATAATCTCAAGTTGACGGCACGCTATTTTGAGCACTTTATGTTATGAAGATGCATAGCACGCTTTTCTATCTGGGTTGGGTACCCTTGTAAGTAAATGCAAAGGAAGCAAGGGCACAGTGGATATACTACAAAACTTTGTAATATATCTACTTCACAAATGCACTGGTAAATAATTACAAGCAGATTATTCATAATTCACTCGATGGGAATCAAACATATACAATAATATTCTGATTATATGAATTGATTTCCCGAGAAAAAATGATTTAGATCTAAGTGGATCTAATTAGACCTCGTTAGATCTGAAAAATGGAAAATGTAGATCTATTTGGATCTAGACAGATCTGGTGAGATCTACATAGATCTAAATCACAAAAAATTTCATATTAATTAATCGAGATTTGCGTGCATCTACTGCCCATTTTCTTCACTTTTAGATGGTTTTTCAGAACTACATATTTTCGAAAAAAATCAATTAGATTTCCGTAGATCTAAATAGATCTGAATCGGCCCACAGAGCATGAATTTTTCCATTCTTTAGATCTAAGGAAATCTAATCCATTAGATCTAATTAGATCTAAATCATTTTTTCTCGGGTTAGATTTAGAATAACTAGAACTCAACTGGACTGGAGTGGCTGAAGATACAATTCATTCTAAAATCTTAATCCCAAAAGTGTTACCCCTTCAGTTATATTCTATTCAAGCAGGAATGTATTTTTTTTCTTGAATTCCCTAATTTCATTTTTATTATCAGATGAATTTCTTCTCGAATATCATCAATATGGTTCTGACAGAAATTTCTAATTGAAAAGAATTAGAAAGAATTGAAATCTAAACAATTAGATTTGAATTTGGAGGGCACAAATTAATTTCGAAGAAATGTTATCCTTATCTATTTCCCCTTATTCCACAATGGAATCTCATTCTAAATCTATGGTTGGAATTCAATTTTGCTAAGGTCAAACACAGAATATGATTCAAAAGTTGAAAATAAAAGTCGTGAATAGTTTCGATTCAACATTTTTTTCTTATTCCATTGCAAGAATGATTCCAATGCAAGAATTCAACACAGGATAACAACTGAATATTACACTAAGGATTGAAATCTGAATTTAATAGTTATAAAATGAATGGAATTGAAAAATTACAATGAAACAATCAGTGAAGGATGGCTTGATTGATTCTTGAAAGTAAAATCACGATCAAAGAAGACATACAATGAATCTGTACTCTGTATGTCAGCTACGAACCACTAATAATTTCATTAAGTGGGTTCGTAAGCACATGAAGAAAAGACAGGAGCGCAGTGGATATATCACAACTTCTTTCGTAGGGTCCAGTGCTATAAGATTTCACAGATTGATGAAAAAAAGCTGGAGCGAGGCAGAAGTACCAAAGAATTGGACATTAGTTCCCCTCGCTACCAATTATATTGGGTACCCTTGTATGTAAATGCAAAGGAAGCAAGCGCACAGTGGATATACTACAAAACTTTGCAATATATCTACTTCACAAATGCACTGGTAAATAATTACAAGCAGATTATTCATAATTCACTCGATGGGGATCAAACATATACAATAATATTCTGAATATATAAATTGATTTAGATTTAGAGTAACTAGAACTCAACTGGACTGGAGTAGCTGAAGATACAATTCATTCTAAAATCTTAATCCCACACAGAGAGAAAAAATTTGCTGACGCAGCAAATCGAGGTATTATATATAGAATAGCAAAATTTTCTGCTGACCTAGCTAAAAATTTGCTATAACAGCAATCGTGTTAGCTAAGACAGCAATTTTTTGGCTGTGGCAGCAAAAAATGTTCGCTCCGCCAGCAAATTTTCAGTATTATATATAGAATAGCAAACAAATTTTGCTGGGATAGCAAACATTTTTTGCTGCCACAGCTAAAAATTCGCTGTCGCAGCTAACAAGATTGCTGGAACAGCAAATAGTTTGCTGTCACAGCAAAAAATTTGCTGCCCTGGTAAAAGGAACCCAGCAAAAGTAGATTTCGCTGCCACAGCGAATTCCTTTTCCTCCGTGCAAAAGTGTTACCCCTTCAGTTATATTCTATTCAAGCAGGAATGTATTTTTTTCCTTGAATTCCCTATTTTCATTTTTATTATCAGATGAATTTCTTCTCAAATATCATCAATATGGTTCTGAAAGAAATTTCTAATTGAAAAGAATTAGAAAGAATTGAAATCTAAACAATTAGATTTAAGTTTGGAGGGTACAAATTAATCCCCTAAAAATTGCGATCCATAGTTGGCTAACCTAAATCTTAGTTGATCTGGAATGCAGCAGACCCGAAGTCAGTAATTCCGAACATATACAAAACAAGTAATTATTTGTTACTAGTAACATCGAATGAAATAATTATTTGTTACTAGTAATATCGAATGAAATAATACGTAATTGAAACTTTTTCGGAATTATTCTCATTCGAGATTACTGATTTCAAGTCTATGGCACTTCGGGATACCTATGGCTTATCGGTTGTATGTTCAAATCAGCCCTATCCGACTCATGCGTTCTCCCCTAGAAATCCGGTTCACATAGTGACCACAAAAATCCAGATGACAAATCGATCTAGTCGTCTGATTGCAATTGTTTTCATAACCACCCTGGTTAAAAGGTCCAATAGAAACCGATAAAAACCGATTTAAAATTAATCGGAATGAATAGGGTCAATCGGACAGGCTCAACTACCGATTCAAGATGAATAGGAATTAATTGGAACGTGGTATATATAGGATTGAATCGAGGATTTACCGATAGAAAAATATTTGTTTTATTGGAATTAATATGACTTTCAGTGATCAATCGGTTTGTATGAGAGATATCTGATTGAGAGTATGAAAATTTCTCCATTTCATGAGGCAAATGGTTTTTATCGGAAATTTCCATGACCTAAAGCTATTGGGATCGATCGTAAATGTTACGTAATGGGAAATTTAATCGGTTTTTATGAAGAATGTCCAATTCGATTAGAGTTCGTACAGATTTGATCGGTCTGTAGGTTCCAATCGGATTATTCCACTATCCGAATTCATGGGGAATAATAGGACCATTTACGGATCTGAAAATTGAATAGGATTGAATGAGAAATATCCAATTCGAATTCAGAATTCCTTTCAGCGGATTAAATTATCGGTTTTTATCAGAATTTTCGGTGATTTCGGTCTATCGGAACCAATGGGAAAATTGTACAAAATTCAAGACTCACTGGGTTTCTATCCAGAATATCCAATTCGATTTGAGTTTGTTTATTTCATTGGTCAATAGGTTTCAATTGGATTATTCGATCATCCCACACTGAAAGAAAGGTGGGTACAGACAACGGTGATATAGTTGATTCAACAGTAGAATACGATTGGATATATCCAACCGAATCTGACTGTTGCCTCAACTACATACACTGTTGACTTCACTACATGCAGTTGGATCAACCATCATGGTGTCAAGTCAACGATTATACTGTCAATCTGATCATATATTCGTTGACTTGACTATGACATTCAGTTACCCTAACAACAAAATATAATTGATTTTCGATGAAATTTTTTTCAGTGCAATTTATGGGAAATAAAAGGAATATTTACGGGATTGAATATTCAATAGCATTGAATGAGAAATGTCCAATTCAATTTTAGACTTTATTCCACCGCATTAGCCCTGGTCAAAAAATCCGATAAGATCCGATAGAAACCGATTCAGAATTAATCGGACTGCATAGGATCAATCGGAACAGTTCAATCCCCGATTCAAAATCAATAAGAGTTTATCGGAATCTCTTTTCTATAGGTTTCAATCGGGGATTCACCAATTAAAAAATCTGCATTTTATGGGAATTAATCAAACTTCACATAATCTATTGGTCTGTATAAGAGATATCTGATTGGATGATTGAAATTTTCTCCATTCCATCAGGCAAACGGTTTTTATCGGAAGTTTCCACAATTTCAATCTATTGGAACTAATGGGAAAATTTGTGAAATTGAATGATGAATGGGTTTCTTATGGGAGATTTCTGACTGCATTTAAGGATGTATCGATTTCATTGATCAATGGGTTTCAATTGGATTATTCCAACATTCAAATTTATTGAAAATAAGAGGCAAGTTTACAGATTCTAAAGTCCTATAGGTATGTACCGGCAATAACCGATTCAGTTCTGAAATTTCTTTCATTGCATCAAATCATTGGTTTTTATCAGAATCCCTGGTGACCTCGATGTATTGGAACTAATGGGAAAGTTGCTGGAATGGGGAACTATGATCATAGAATATCAAGAGAATCCAATTAGAAAATATTTCATTGGTATCAATCGGAATTTTTATCAGTGATGGAATATCCATTGGATCCCACTGAAAAATATGTTACTGGTACCAATTATAATCGTAATGATTATTAAAATGCCGATTAAATCAAATTAAAGAATATTGTGTTCGTACGAATTGGAATTTTTATTATTGATAAAATACCTATTGGATGCCATTGAAAAATATTTGACTGGTATCAATTAGAATCTTCATGATTAATAACATACCGATTGAATTCAATTGGAAAATATTGTATTAGCATCAATCGGAATTTTCATTGGTCATAAAATACCAAGTGAATGCAATTACACAATAAGGTAACTGATCCCATTAGTGAACATTTACAAACACAAGCACTCTAAATATAAATTATTTCATGAATAATTTCTTTAAAATGAATTTCCACGAGTAAATGAGGTAGATTGAGCATTTCAATCTCCTCTTACCGTGATTTTTTATTCATTTTCTAAGTGATAACAATAAAAATAATGAAATTGATGAAATGTTAACAATACCCCCATTAGTGAACGGGTCGCATGAATTAGTGAACGCTGATTGACCCCATTACTGAACGCGTAGAATCTGAGGTTGCTCAGATGAGTTATTATCACTTTCCTGATGATATTCGAAATATATTCTGTGCACATTCTAATGAGACCTTGTCATAGGTGCTATGCATATTCATCGAACGTATGTAATCGAATATATGACGGGACGTCAGTCGAACGTCGATTGAATGAATATCGTACATTTCAAATGTACTATGTACGTTCTGAGTGTATTTAAAACAGTCCCATTCGTATATTCTATGAACTTTCATGATATGTTCTTCGTATCTCATTCTCAAATTCTACCAACGTTTTTATTTCATATATACTTTGAACTTCTGTTGCTGCTTGAGTTACTTTGGCAAAAAAAATTGTGAATTTCAAGTAGAGTTTATAATTTTACATGTTTATTCCAATCCTTGGAGAAATTTATAGATTGATTGAAAAATTATGCGCATTATGAGAATTCATGAAAAATTTTTCCTAGAGTAGATACCTATGATATGAATTGTTACGTTTATTCGTTCAGTAATAGATTCACCGATCGTTTTCGTGTGTGTATTTCTGAACGCGCAATTTTCTGGGTTAGCGACTGACAGTTATTGAAAATAACCCTATATTATCTTAATTTGAATGATATCAATAGATTGGATACATAAAATAGTTCAATGGTCGCATTAATACTATGAAAATGCACAATTGAAAAAATGTCCATTCTTAACTCATCTTGTAAGATTCACGAAGGCAAAGCTCGTTGTGACACTCGGCATGAGTCTTTATTTATTTCGTGAATTGCATTTTTCTTTCTTCCATTTGTTTTCGCATTCATCACGAACAATAATGTTTGAAGATTGAAATAATCTTCACAGCACGTAATAGGTAAACACTTCTTGTTCGCCAAAGAGGTTTTATTATCTCGAGGTTCACTAAAGGGGTCGCGTTCGCTAATGGGGTCAGTTACCTTATTTCATTGATATCAATCGGAATAATTATTATTGATAAAATATCAATTGGATCCCATTGAAGAATATTTGACTGGTATCAATTGAAATTTTCATGATTGATGAAATACCGATTCAATCCAATTAAAAAATATCTTATTGGTATCCATCGGAATTTTTTATCAATCATAAAATACCCATTGAATCTAATGAGAAAATATTTTCTTGGTATCAATTGGAATTTTTATGATTAATGACATACCCATTGAATTCTATTGAAAAATATTTCACTGATATCAATTAGAATTTTAATGATCAATAAAATACCTATTGAATCAAATGAAAAATATTTTCTTGGTATCAATAGGAATTCTTATTACTGATAAAATACCTATTGGATGCCATTGAAAAATATTTGACTGGTATCAATTAGAATCTTCTTAATTAATAACATACCGATTCAATCCAATTGAAAAATATTGTATTGGCGTCAATCGGAATTTTCATTGATCATAAAATACCAAGTGAATCCAATTACACAATATTTCATTGATATCAATCGGAATTCTTATTATTGATAAAATACCTATTGGATCCCATTGGAAAATATTTGACTCGTATCAATTAGAATTTTCATAATTGATAAAATACCGATTGAATCCAATTGAAAAATATTGTATTGATATCAATCGGAATTTTTCATCCATCATAAAATACCGATTGAATCCAATTGGAAAATATTCTCTTGGTCTTCATTGGGATTTTTATTATTAATGAACTCCCATACTCTCATTAAGACCGATACAATCCCTCATATGTCCAATGGACTATTACCAATTGAATCTTATTACTATAGGACACCCATCCCTGACATAAGACAGTCCTTTAGTTCACATTGATAGGAAGCGAACCACGGCATCGAGCGAGCGGGTGTTCCACATCGATCTTCTAGGTTAAGCAACGACAACTGCGGTACACGGTGGATGGGTGATCACCATGTTAATAACACATAAATGATCGTTTGAATTTATTTCAGCAATAATTTGTCATACGTAATGATTGAATAAATGATATATGTGTTTGTTTAATTGATGTAAAATGCGCGTATATAATGTATATAAACCGTTCGTTGGTTGGGTTAACAACCAATAAAATTCAATAAGACAATCGCGATGCAGGAACCAATTCATTCCGATAAGTTTTTTTTATCGGATTTAATCGGATTTTTTCACCAGGGAAAATGCCGATTAAATCCAGTTAAAAATTATTTTATTGGTATCAATGGGAAATTTCTGATGCAGAAACTCAATCCATTCCGATTAAATGTTTTCTTATCGGATTCAATCGGATTTTTTAATTAGGGGAAAGACCGATTAAATCCAATTAAAAATTATCTTATTGGTATCAATAGGAAATTTCCAATGCAGAAACTCAATTCATTCCGATTAAATTTTTTTTTATCGGATTCAATCGGATTGTTTAACCAGGGCATTCATAACCTGTCACATTCGCATAAGTTGAAAGATTGAAAATATGTGAGTTGCATATGATTCATGAAGGTCTTTTATTGTCTTCTTCAATCTTTAATTTTGAAAAGATTGGCACTGAAATGAAGTGCAGGAATCTTTGTGACAATCAAGTGTACTTTCATCTCTTTTGTGGATAAAAAAATGTATATAATAAACATTTTTTACCTTCACCTTATGAACATTTTATTTGTAATTATTTGTTTCAATATCATTCATACCCTATTATTATAATATTATAATAATATTATTATATCATTATTATGATATATTATATTTTTTCACATCCTATTGAAATGTTTTTGATAATTATGAAGCGCTATTCCGAATAATTACACCCATTTTGTATTATTTCATTCATTACACTTATCAATCACAATTATACCCGGATCACTAGATTGAAGAACCATCTACAACTTTTTCGTTACTACGTGAACACACTGAAGTTCGAGTCGGATAGGGCTGGTTCAAATCTTCGTTGTAAAGAATAGGTTGTTCTAAATCTTAGGCTGCTTTGAGCGCTGTGAGCTGCTTCCAGCACCAACTCATCGGTCGACTGATATTTAGTTTTCGAAATTCTTCCCATGTATATTTATTTATGGGAATTCGCTTTCCTTCCCTTGGATTCTTCATTTCTTATTTCAATAATCTATTGTGGTCCAATGATGAGATGACTGATGAAAACTCAAGTGGTTTTTCATATCACAGAAATAATCTGAGGACATTTTCTTCATTGCTATGATTCCTATTGAACTTGAAATGAGTATATAATTTGATTTGTTTTCAATTGAAAGTACATCCAAAAAAAAAAGTGAAATCCCCCCAAAAAAACTTCAAAAAAGTAAAAAATAACGCCAAGTACATGAAAATGTAAAATCAAACAACAACAAAAATTCAAAAACATTTTAAATGAAAATTGTTCTGTACTCGAAATTCCGATGAGATAAAACAGGATATGCTCCATCTAAATAAAAAATATGTTAGACTAAACAAAAAATCTAAAAACATATTCTAAACAAGAATTTCCCTACATTAAAAATTTCAATGAAATACGACAGGATATGCTCCCTCTGAAAAAAAGATGTGAAATCAATATGAGCTGCCAAGTACATTTGGTTATCCAAATGATATGTCAACGATTTCTTGTATGTTGTAACTTCAGTATGTTTGATAACCCTAGTGAAATTGGAGTGTTGTAGCGCGACGAAAACGCGAAGTAGCGTAACCTAAGAGTCATCTAATCGTGATTTATGAAGGAATTGAAACATTTTCACGTTTCACTTGTTTCAATACCCGCTTCCTTCACTTTTTGATTCTCATCGAAGAAATTGTATCCGAGGTGATTGATGATTCTCAAAAACATCACTGTATTTCATCGAAAACACAATGGAGTAATGAAAACAAATTCAAGTCCAACTTTATGACATATTAGAAATAAGTCTGGCCTACTTTCAACAAAGTGAGAAGGAACTTTAACCATGAAATCTTCATTGGCCACGCCAAGTGTTGCGCATCGACATGAATTTCATAACCACCAAATGATCAGTATGTTTTGTTGAAAGTAGGCCAGACTTGTTTCTAATATGTCATAAAGTTGGACTTGAATTTGTTTTCATTACTCCATTGTGTTTTTGATGAAATACAGTGATGTTTTTGAAAATCATCAATCACCTTGGATACAATTTCTTTGATGAAAATCAAAAAGTGAAGGAAGCGGGTATTGAAACAAGTGAAACGTGAAAATGACTCTTAGGTTACGCTACTTCGCGTTTTCGTCGCGCTACAACACTCCAATTTCACTAGGGTTATCAAACATACTGAAGTTACAACATACAAGAAATAATTGACATATCATTTGGATAACCAAATGTACTTGGCAGCTCATATTGATTTCACATCTTTTTTTCAGAGGGAGCATATCCTGTCGTATTTCATTGAAATTTTTAATGTAGGGAAATTCTTGTTTAGAATATGTTTTTAGATTTTTTGTTTAGTCTAACATATTTTTTATTTAGATGGAGCATATCCTGTTTTATCTCATCGGAATTTCGAGTACAGAACAATTTTCATTTAAAACGTTTTTGAATTTTTGTTGTTGTTTGATTTTACATTTTCATGTACTTGGCGTTATTTTTTACTTTTTTGAAGTTTTTTTGGGGGGATATAATCTCATCACAAAAATCACATTAATTTCATGTTTTATTAGATACAAAACAAAAACAGATTCCAAAAGTAGGGTTATGTCTTTATGTTATGTTTATTGAAATCACTTTTTTAAGCACTGTCAATTTTATCACTTATATTTTACGGAAATGAATTTTCACAATTTTTCAGCGCGATGATTCCGATATGTAAAAGTACGAAGAATGTGTAGTTTAAATGTAGCGGGTCAACTTCCATGGTACAACCGCCAGGGGACTGGTGGAACTGTTTACTAGCAAATATGTTCATCAAATAAGCTCTGAATTTTAGAGTACGGAATAGCTACGTTGGCCACGTGTTGGGTTTTGATAGATTAGATAGGTAGGATACAGCCAGGTTCGGTTCCCCGTTTAGGTTAAAAACTTTTCACCATTGCCAACAAAGTTATTCCGGACAACAATGATTAATGTTGTGTTGCCATTGCCTTTCTACCAAACACCATAGTGAAGCGAAGGTTAATGCTTTTTTTTTTATAACAGTTTATTTTTTTCCGTGTATTAGGATTTTGCCAAACAATTTTTTGATGAATGCTTTGTAAAAATGCAACAAATGCAGTGTAATTTTTTGAAACTAAGTTGAATTGAATTGTAAAATGAATTCACAAAGCAGCATATTAAAATTACGAAACATTTCCAACAGAATTGGTTTGATAAAATTACAACATTTGGATTGGAATTTCGCCAAACTAATTCTTGATAGATCCTTTGTAAATTTTGAAAAATATTTTGTAATTTTTCTAAATAAAATTGTAAAAATTTGTGTGGTAAATTTACAACAAAGAATTTCAAGATTACTTTTTTGTTGTGCGTGAAAACTTCCAACGTTTTTTATGTAAAATTACTATAGAAATTTTTAACAGTGTATATCCGCGCCTGGATAAGTTTCACAGCTTTTCACTTAATTTCTAAATCTTTGTTTCACTAATATGTAATCAATTTGGTATCTTGCTGTATCTCCTGGCATTTTCCAGTATAGATCCTTCTTGGATGATTTTTGAATAATGTGTTGGTAATAACCATTTTATGGCTTTCACAGAATCCGATTAAACGTTTTCTTCTTTCATTTCTTTTTCCTAGCGCAAAATCTCCTATTATGTTGCCCTCTTTTCCTTGCCCTACTCCCGCATTGCAATCGCCTATGATCATCAAGTAGATCTACACTGAGAGAAATTTCTATAGTCACTGTAACTAGAACATCTCAGTTAAACATTCCTAATGAGATCTACTAAAAATTTGGTTGATGAAACCAAAAAAGTATAGTTGATTCATCACTTAGTTGTATCAACTATATTTTCTTGGTTCAATTAATCAAATTTCCAGTACAAAGAGAGAAATTTAATTGGAAAGATTACCATCTTATTCGTCAACCAGAACTATTCGGAAAAAGCAGACAATGACTTGTAACATAAGTCATCGTCATCGCCAGCTGGGATGGTAAAAATCGAGATTAATTTGGATTTTTACCATTACAGCTGGCGATGATTATGACTTATAGTATGTTACAAATCGTTGTCTGCCTTTTCCGAATAGTTCTGGTTTACGAATAAAATGGTGATCTTTCCAATCTAGCTTTTAGTGCACGGAGAAAAATGATAAAGTAAAATAGTACTATTTTGTCAAATGTCGTCACAATTGTCTGACGGTCTCAGAGGCTTTCTTACCGAATGTAGTAAAAATTATTGCAGTTTTAACATTTTATTTCATATTTGAGGGGTACTCCTCCGAGATATGAGACCTAATAGTATTAATGCACTAAAAAATGTTGTAATTTTTATTGTATTATTTTTCTCCGTGTAAGAGTATTTGATTGAGGCGTTTTAGTTACAGTAACCTCAAAAATTCCTCTCAGTGTACCCTTTCACGTAAAATTGTAGCGATTTTACCAGTACTGATGACGTGCCATGTTGTGCCTACTGTGCCTCCGTTGTTAATACAAAGATAAATTTTGTTAGAACAACATTGGCAAAAATTGATGCCAAAATTGCAGGACCATCAAACCAAAATTGAGAGGCGTTGATTGCTGAAACGATTATGTCACTCCAAGTCTCAGTTAAGTTTTCTCCCAAGGCTCCGCCAATGTTCCTCAAGACTGGGTGAACCGTAAGTTCTTGGTAGATGGGAATTATTCCATTTCTTGATGAAAGCATAACGCATTGACGTATCTTCAAATGTGAAATTCAATGAGAAATGTGATGATACATTCAAAGAGTTAAATTTCACATAACTGGCCGAAAAAAAGAATTATCATTGGGATGAAGCTGGAGGTCAATTTTGTGACATCTGTCTACGAAACCTTGTAACATTTATGTGTGATCTCTTCGGAATTGCATATTCACTGAGGATAGATTTAATAATTTAAATACAATATCTTGTGCATTATGATGTATTGTGCACAAATCGTAGCTATGTCAAGTACGTTATGACACAGCAAGAAACAAATCTGCTACGTGATTATATTAATTGACACTTTCCAAGGGCATATCACCGTAAGATTGATTTTTGATCATGTTTTATTTCCACATTAATCAAACCAATCTGGATTTTGTATTTTTCAATGCATTCATCGCGAACGAAAAGATGGCGTCTTTATGCGCTCCCTTCGAATGAAGTTTCTGTATTCTCTCAGCAGCATAATCCATCACTAACCTTTTATTAAAAGCGCCTAATCAAGAAATCACCTTGGATAATCCTTAGTACACAGACGAAAAATTGCTTCCACCAAGAAAATTGTATTCGACCCTTCTAATGCAACATTTCCTACAACCAAAAATATTTTTTCACTTCCAAGGTTTCATTTTCTTGCGTGGAGTCAATGTTATATCAATTCACTAAATTTTCTTGGAACGAGATTGTAAAGATAAGTTCTCAAAGTAAGAAATTTATCATCGAGAAGAGACGATTTTTTCTCTTGTCGTATGTGCTTATTTACGCGTAACGAAAAAAAAATTGCGTGTGTCTAATCAAATTGAGCGGTTAATGTGTGATTTATAGGGTCTTCGGTTTGGTTGACATCGATTTTAAGTTATCTGGCCCCTAAAGTGATTATGCGGCCAAAAATGTGTATGATAGAACTGGCGATATAAGAATTGTTGACATATTATTTTTGATCGTACAATGATTTGTTGTTCTTACAACCCCTGTTGGAAAAAACGATCGAAATGGATGGATTTGGATAGGATCTCGATCCGTGTCTGAAAATTTTCTATACAAATCAATCCGATTTTATCCGGTAGTGAGATGGATTGTCCATGAATATCCAATTCCATCCATTGCAAGAGGCCTGCTATCAGTTTCAATCCGGAATTGGGAAATTATTGGAGACCTGCAATCCACTTGCATCCTTTTCCCATCCACAAGCGTTGCGGATCCATTCCAGCCCATTCAGAGGAAAGAAATATCATGTAAAATGATCTGAACTGCAATATACATTCGTTTGTGTCCAGAAGACGGTTTATCCAAACAAATCTGATTGGATCTGAAAAGTATGAATTCATCTGTGAATCGATTTTGATCCACGGAGAGGAATAGAAATCTCTTCAGACTGGATCCGAATCATAAGGATAGTCCGATATCATTCGTAGAACGTATGAATTTTCAATCACAATGAATGATTATTTTTGAATACCATCATCCCTGCGTGCATGATGCAAGTTCATTCGTATTTTCGGATGGACACTGGATCCGAATATATCCTATCAAGAACTGATATCCGTTACTATCTGAAATGCGTATGCGAATTAAATGCGACTGAATCCAAAATCATACCGTGATGTAACTATGATACCGAATCCATTTCCATTCGCGAGGAGAAATTAAAATCTCATCCGACTGAATCCGAATTCAGAGCATGATTCGATTTGATCCGTAAATCGTATGAACTTTGAATCAGAACCAATGATGAGTTTTTCATGAAATCATGCCTGCGTGCGCAATACGATTTCATCCATATTTTCGAATATACACTGGATCCGAATATATCACATGAATTGGCGGTATCCGGGACTATCGCAAAAAAGTATGGAATTTCAATCCACTTGAATCAAAAGCCACGCCTTCATCAGGATCAGGTCCTGAACTTATTTTCATCCGTAAAAAGGGATGCGAATCCAATCTGACTGAATCCGAACTTGGACCATTGTTCAATATCATCCGTGCAACAAATGAACTTTCAATAAGAATCGATGACGAGTATTTTATACTGTCAATTCCCAGTTTGGAATTCCCAATTTCGCATGGGTTTCACATGGGATTTAAGTGGGTCGCATGGGTCTCCACAAGGGAAACGCATGGATCGCATGGGTCTTCACATGGGAAACTCATGGGTCGCATTGGTCTCCACATGGGAATCGCATGGGTCGCATGGGTCTTCACATGGGAATCGCATGAGTTGCATGGGTGTCACATGGAAATCACATGGGTCGATCCACTCGATTCGCATGTGAAGACCCATGCGATTCTCATGTGACCCATGCGATTCCCGTGTGAAATTCATTCGACCCATGCGATTTTCGTGTGAAACCCGTGCCATTCCCATGTGAAGACCCATGCGATTCCCGTGTGAAACCCATGCGATTCTCATGGAAAGACCCATGCGGCCTATGAGTTTCCCATGTGAAGACCCATGCGATCCATGCGTTTGCCATGTGGAGACCCATGCGACCCATGCGTTCCCCATGTGGAGACCCATGCGAATTTGGGAATCCCAAACTGGGAATTCACAGTATGGGAGGCTTTGAATTTCGACTTTGGTAGTACGGCATTATTCAATACAAAATTATATATACGAGAACATGAACTTTGGACAGAACTGGAAAGGAATGGATGAAAATAGATTACATTTATTTGGATAGACAATGGATGAAAATGGATAACATCAACGCAGAATCTAACTATACCGCGATCAGTATGAAAATGAATAGAATGATGACGACTTGAAAATTCAATACATAGATCAAAAATGATATACTCAATTCAGTATTCGGAAGGATTAAAGATTCAAATGGATTGCATTTTCAAGAATACAATTATATTACGATCAAATTTTGCTTGATTTGGATATGATTTTCATTCGTCTGGGAATAAACGTCACAGAAATGGATTTATATGATTTTAAGTTGATAGAAATCCAATTCATTCCTTTTTCGATTTCCACTAGAGAAGCATGGTGATTATAGACGCACTTTATCCAGGCCATAACATGTACTCTTGTACAGCAGCGTAGGTTGTTGATTAGGTAGTTGATAGAATAGGTTAAGCGTTAAGTAGGCAGGTTCGGTATTCGGATGGATGGTCGGTTGGTGGTCGGTCAGTTACGGTGAAAAATAGGTAAATGAAAGATACCACGCACGGTAGATTTTCAGTGTTTGAAACTTCCACATTTCTCGCCAATAGATCATCATCAGACACCAAAATTAATTTTTTTTCCACTGTTCATGCATTGAGATGGATGGAGCAAATACTTATCTTTGTGAATATGAAAAAATGGTGCAGAAAATGACATTGAAAGTGGATAGAAATGAATACTAAGTTCATCCAATTTCGTGTCGGATTTTTCCTTTTCCTAATCCATTTTTGTGGATTAAAATGGATAAACCAGATTCCTATTCAGGTCAATATCAAAAAGCGGTGCAGAAAATGATGTTGAAAATGGATAGAAGTGAATACAAATTTTTCTATCCATTTCTATCCTCGATTTTCACTAGGGTCAATTCTCAAATATCATGAATATTAAATGGTTTAGATATTCGATACAATATTGCTTTTTAATGATCATGAATCACTTTGAATACATTTAGAACATTTCATAGACCCTAGAGTTACTAAATCTCTCAACCGAAAATACTCTATGACGACTTAATAAAATGGAACAAATCAATCAGCCAGACCTTGTTACGTACCAATAAAGCGTCTGGTTGGTTGATTTTTTCTATTTTATCGAGTTATTTCCGAGTATTTTGGGTAGAGAGATTTAGTAACTGTGGGGCCAATGGGATACCCTCAAGAATAGACTTATCGAGTGTAAAAATATTTAGAAATACAGTTATTTAGGCATAGGAATAGAAATATTTGAGAAAAGAGATATTCCTCTATTCTCCATTCAGTCTGTGTTCAAATATCTCTATTCGTAAATATCTCTCCTCTCAAATATTTCTATTCCTAATTATTTCTGTTCTCAAATAAGTCTATTTATGAATATGATTAATCCTGAATATTTGTATTCTCACAAATTTCTATTCTCAATGTATGTCGATAATAAAACAAACATATTCTATTCCATAGGGATTTAAGGATCGCGTAATTATGGATTAAGTTCGTTCAAAGTGATTTCTGAAGGTTGAGTAAGTCATGAAAAATTTTTAGAAACTTTGTACAAATCCATACAGTAGTTTTCAAATCAACTGACCATTATGATTCAGTGAATCATGAAAAATTCTTATTTAGAAACTTTGTACAAATTCATACAGTAGTTTTCAAATCAACTGACCAGTATGAAATGGCTAGCATCCAGGCACTACACTGTAAAAAATCTTTGTTGGGAATTACTCATATTTGAATTGGAAAATCACAGTTTTTTTGTTAATGTACTACGTTCAGCATAGAACAGATAAATTTTTATTGTAGAAGTCTTATGCTCAACATAGAAAAAATAAATTTTTTTTTGAAAGTCCTGCACTCAGACGTTTTGGGAAGTCATATCATAAAAGTTTGTAATTTCCCCATGCTCAGTGTGGAAAACTTTATAACTTACACAGAGCGTGAACAATTTCCAAACTTGTGTAATATTACTACGCTGCGTGTAGAATTTTTCTAAATAAATTTATTTCTTGTACGTTGAGCGTAAGCCCTTTACGATAAAAATTTATTTTCTCTATGCTCAACGTAGTACTTCAACAAAGAAACTGTGATCTTCCAATTCAGATATGAGTACTTCACAAGAAAGATGTTTTACAGTATAGCACCTGAACGCTAGCCATTTCATACTGGTCAGTTGATTTGAAAACTACTGTATGAATTCGTACAAAGTTTCTAAATACAAATATTTCATGATTTACTGCATTCATACTGGTCAGTTGATTGGAAAACTACTGTGTGGATTCGCACAAAGTCTCTGAACAGTTTTCATGACTCTCTAAACCTTTAGACATTACTTTGAATTAAATATGCTCGGAGATTTTCCAAGAGCGTGGTCTCTTCTTCTTGAATTCATTAAAAATTCCGCACTTGGTAAAAATAAAGAGGTGAATATTATTTTTCATATTTGAAATTCAATTCCACCCATTGTATTATCGGTTCAATGTCGAAAAAAAATCTCAAAATACATTCTAAAGGAAAATTTCACTCCATTCGGAATTTGGAGGGGATATAAAAGGACATGCTCTATTTGAAAAAAAAAGATATGAAATCAATATGAGCGACTGAGTACATTGGTTATCCAAAGGATATGTGAAAGATTTTTGGTATATTGTAACTTCAGTTTGTTTAAACTGTATCCAAGGTAATTTATGATTTTCAAAAAAACATTATTGTATTAAAAAAATGAATAAAACAAGCGTATCGTTCTGCCCGTATATAAATATAACAATGAGATTTATCCTGCAACAGCGGAAAGTTGAAAAAGAAAAGTTGAAAAAAATTTATTTCAAAAAAATAAAGTGGAGTAGAACAAAAATTTTATAGGTTTTGAAATTCATGTCGATGTGAAACACTTGGCGTGGCCAATGAAAATTTTATGATTCAAGTTCCTGTTTCATAATGAAAGCTGAAAACTCTCCATGGGCCACGTCAAGTGTTTCACATCGACATGAATTTCAGAACCTATAAAATTTTTGTTCTACTCTACTTTATTTCTTTGAAATATTTCTTTTATTGCTATGATTGCCATTAAACTCCACATGAATATTCAATTTTTATTATTCGTTTCAGGGTGACCGCAGTCTGGAAGTTCTGACGGAACTGATCACCTACAGACTCGGGTTGAATAGAATGACCAATGAGATGCACAGAATTTCCAGACTGTTGAATTCCTGTGTTTTCAATTAGAGGCATTTTCAGAAAAAGAAGTGAAATGCCAATGAAAAAAACTCCAAAAAAGTAAAAAAATAATGTCAAGTACATGAAAATTCCTCCAAAACTTACAAAAAAAAACAAAATCTAAAAATACATTCTAAAGGAAAATTGTACTACATTCAAAATTTTTATAAAACACGATAATATATATGTCATCTGAAAAAAGATGTGAAATCAATATGAGCTGCCAAGTACATTTGGGTATTCAAATGGTATCACACTAAACAATGATTGTTGCCGTTATATAGAACAGGATGTTGATACAACGAGGTGGCAACCGAGTAATTGCACATGCCAGCTTGTGGTGGTCATAGAACAGTGGCTCTTTTGTAACCTCAACATTACAGTTACATAACAATCACACATGTTATATCGATTCAATGCAATTAAAACATAACTTTGTGATGTAATAGCAGTAAGGAAGTTTTATTACAATGATATCACCTCAATAAAACTGTGTTTCGGGAGATGTAAATCATTTCTGGTATATTGTCACTTCAATTCGTTCAAAATGGATTCATGATCATTAAAAAGCAATATTGTATCGAATATCCAAACCAAACGTGTTGGTTGTTCCTGATTTTTCAATTCATGTCGATACGAAACACTTGGCGCGGCCGATAAAGATTTTAGTATATAACTTTCTGTTCGCATGCTTTCAACAAAGTCGTTTGAATACAATTAAGGCTCAAAACTCACGTCATCGGCCGCGCCAAGTGTTCCTTATCGACATCAATTGAAAAATCAGGAACAACCAACACGTTTGGTTGGCTTTTTAATGATCATGAATTACTTTGAATACATTTTGAACGAATTGAAGTGACAATATACCAGAAATGATTTACATCTTCCGAAACACAGTTTTATTGAGGTGATATCATTGTAATAAAACTTCCTTACTGCTATTACATCACAAAGTTATGTTTTAATTGCATTGAATCGATATAACATGTGTGATTGTTATGTAACAGTAATGTTGAGGTTACAAAAGAGCCACTGTTCTATGACCATCACAAGCCGGCATGTGCAATTACTCGGTTGCCACCTTGTTGTATCAACATCCTGTTCTATATAACGGCAACAATCATTGTTTAGTGTGAGACCATTCGAATACCCAAATGTACTTGGCAGCTCATATTGATTTCACATCTTTTTTCAGATGACATATATAATATATTATCGTGTTTCATAAAAATTTTGAATGTAGTACAATTTTCCTTTAGAATGTATTTTTAGATTTTGTTTTTTTTTGTGAGTTTTGGAGGAATTTTCATGTACTTGGCGTTAATTTTTTACTTTTTTTGGAGTTTACAATTGACGTTATGTCTTATGAAATGGATGAAAGTTCATATCGAATCTGTGAATATAAGTGGATCATACTCTATGTAAAATCACGTGTTTTTTTTTCATATGAATAGGAAATATTTCTCTTTTCAACGAACACTTGTCTATATCTACATTCATTTTCTTTGGCAGTGATGAACTTCATAACATATCAAAAGCGATCGCATTGATGAGGTTGTCTCAACCCCGCCACTTTTCAGCCAAACTCATTGGATATTCGTTCAATTAACCAATTCTCCGGAAGCAATTGAATGAGAATATTATCTCAAATGCTCATCCTTTTCAATACCCCTGATGCATTTCAATCACCTCGATATGAGATTGAATCAACTGCTTAAAATGGTGCGTTCAAATTTCGTTGTGTTACCTCTAAAGATATGGTGATTGACTGAAACGCGCGTCGTATTTAGTTACAATATCGCTACAGTGTTGAATCAACCAAACGTGGATTTGTCATTCTATTGACTCAACCGAGCACTGGCGGACTACGGAATCCGTAGTAAACTGACTTCAAAATCATGGTCGTGGAAATTTGGCGGTTGTGTGAGCCAAAGCTGCGTCAGTACAGAGTTCGAGGTGGAATCGTCATTTAATGTATCAGAAATCCGTGCACGGAGAAAAAGGAATTCGCTGTGGCAGCGAAATCTACTTCTGCTGGGTTCCTTTTGCCAGAGCAGCAAATTTTTTGCTGTGACAGCAAACTATTTGCTGTTTCAGCAATCTTGTTAGCTGCGACAGGGAATTTTTAGCTGTGACAGCCAAAAATGTTTGCTATCCCAGCAAAATTTGTTTGCTATTCTGTATATAATACTGAAAATTTGCTGGCAGAGCAAACATTTTTTGCTGCGACAGCTAAAAAAAGTGCTGTCATAGCTAACACGATTGCTGTTATAGCAAATTTTTAGCTAGGTCATCAAAAAATTTCGCTATTCTATATATAATACCTCGATGTGCTGCGTCAGCAAATTTTTTCTCTCCGTGTGTGGAAATCAATCCTGGGTATCCTAAGGTAGTCCCTGGCCCCGTATAGGGATATCTTAGGCATCCAATACAAGGCTGCCCACCCACAGCCCATGTTGGCCCCAGTTGGGGTTACCAGTATATTCCTAGAATATCTCAATCCAGGTATGCTTACCCACAGCCCATATAGCCCCCGAACTGGCTACCATTGTTCTGCCCGGATATTTGATACCGTTACGGGGCCTAGATTGAAAAGCGTAACATTCCAAGTTGAGGCCACTTTTCAAGTAGGGATTATAAACCTGGTCCAGGTCTGAGCCCGGGAGAAATTTCCACACGGGGAGCTTTGGATTTGCCAGTATCGGCAACTTCGACCACAGTACTCAATCACCCGTGTGGAAATTGATTCTTGGCGGCAGTTTGGGCCCAACTAGGCGTCCTCGTTTTATTTCCGGCCCAGTTTTGGTTACCCTCATGGGGCCTAGACAGGATTGTCACTTGTCACGCACTTATCTGCAGGGCTTGCATAGTATTCCCACCTTGAGCCTATGTAAGACACCCATGGTGAAGCTAATGTAGGCGATGAAACTAGGACCTTTAAAAGGATAATAAATTGTTGCGAATATCATCAAATTCAATAATTATTGCAAGGAGGAAATTTCCTCCATTCAAAATGGGGCTATCCAAGGCCCTATATGTACCCAGATCACTTCGACTTGAGTCCAGACAGGACCTGGAATGAGCCGATTCCAATTTCTATTCGGGTATTCCAGCCAACATTACTTTGTTCATACATTATCGGACTGTATAAAAAAACAAAAAACAGAACAGCCTCATTCAGTCTTGGAATTAACCATACAGTGATGTTCTTTCCGATTTTTTGACATTGTTCAAAATTGTGACAGTATGAACACAGCAATCATGGATGAAATATTTCTTTGGGGGCATACACCGCAAAAAGTCGAAATTACCAATACGATTTCAGTAAATTTGCTTTTTAAAGTAGGTTTATATTCAAAAAAGGAATGAATATAAGGGCAAGGCCCTATGCAGACTGTAGTTGGGTGCATTCAGATTTTCAAAACGGGGAAAACGTTGGAAATACAGCTTGGCCCTACATGGGTTGCATACAGTTATGCTCAAATCAAGATCTTCGGGAGAATATGGGAAGCCTTGCAAGGCCCTATTGAGGCTGTAGTTAGTGTGCCTAGATTTTTAAAACCGGGGAAAAAATTGGTAATGCGGCGTGACCCCATATGGGCTTCATATGGGAGTTCCTGACTTAGAGAAATCCGGCTGAATATCAGCAACCCGACTAGGCTCCTTAGTGGCTAAGGTTAGGACATCCTAAGTTTGGATACCCAATATAAGCCCATATGGGGCCTATATTCAATACAGGACACCCGGAAAAATTCCCTCACGGGCAGTAGTGGGGATTTCCACCTGGGACGATGGTAAAAAAATCCCATGAAGTTTAGAATCCTTCAGTTATTTACAGAGAATGCAACCATTCCATGCCATTTTTCGATCGCTGTATACAAGAAAATTCCGATCATTTTTTACAGTTTTGGTAAATTTATTTCATGTAATGCTGTGAATTTTGTTAGCTTAAGATTATTCAGTTGAAACCCGTAGAAAAGTTTTTCCTGTTCATTTCCACAAACTTGCAGAATTTCCATTTTTTTCCATCTTTTGGGGACAAAATAAGTGAAAGAACAAGGAAATTTTGTATGAACGCGGAAAACTTTCCTAAAGAAATGGATTAGGAACTCGATGAAGTCTTCGAATTTAAATAAATGGATAACTGCTCCACTACCGGATGAAAAAGGTTTAGAAACGTGGATCGCAGTTTCAAAATCACGAAGAAATGAAGATTCAAAAATTTAGAAATCTTCTTTGTGCGTATACAAAAAGATTCTTGTACAACTAATTCGACGAGTCATTACTTTTTCATATAGTTCATACGATATATGATATTTCACTTTGTGAGCAGCCTTTCATTTCAGTGAAGAAAAAGGAAGAAACAAATCAATCAGACGCGATAATTTACATTATTTTATTGAATTTAAAAATTATTAGGTATACAAACGTTTCATCACCGAAGGCAACCCTCGAATAAAGGCTTCGAATCAACATTAAGTTACGAATAGTCATTTTTTGTACGTTAATAACGGAATTAACGTAACGATCTTCCTCTTTTTTACACTCGCAATATAAAAACATGATCTCAAAAAGAACTTTGTATCTGCCAGTTTATCCGAAACAAGAATGAACAAAATATGAATTGTATACTGTCAATGTCCTATTGTTATTGTATGTCGATGTTGAAAATTCATTTTCAGTCTTACATAGTATTTGGTAGACGCGATCGCACATCAATCAACTCTCAACGTGTTCCAAGACGTGTTTCATAATGTATTGTATTCTGCACATCGAAGGTGCATAATGTAAACTCATATATTCGTTACTATAAATCAATCTCTCTTATATGAGCATCGGTCAACATCTAACGTGTCCAAGTTGACGCGAGCTTTCTCAACAAGTTTTCGATTGAGAAGATATATGGAAGTCAACTTTATGATAACAACTGAATTTGAATTGTCAGTATTTATTTCAATATAAATTATCTTTGGCATTATACAGAGCAAGAGCAGAATTTAGTGGCATAAAGAAAAACGTCATCCACATTCAGGAATTAGTTACATCACCACAAAGATGATATATTAATTACATCAGAAATACGTCATCGTATCTATGATGTGACGATATCCTGTCATGATAGTTATGCAAGTAGTATTTACCGTATATTCCATGAATGCCATCCCTGCTAAATTGTTCCCATGAAGAACGATACAAAACGATAAATTTCTTCTATAGTTTTCAATGAGGTTTCTGGATACGGAATTTACGGAGTTATATCGTTATTAACCCATATAACAGAAAAAGCTTCTGAAATGCATTTTTCAATCAGAAAAGTATTTTGAATCCTTTTTCGACAAACAGAAATGTTTTTTGAATGCATTCAGTACATTTCAAATGTATTTGTAATACATCAAATATGAATTTTGTATACATTTTAAATACTTCTGTTCGAATGTATTTGAAAAGTGCTTTCTGTTTTATGGGAAACGATAGAACTCTATCGTTCCTTATCGTTTTCTATAAAAATTCAAAAGAATGTATGGGATTTTATCGTGAAATTCGTATAGAAAAAGTACTACTTATTCTGGAACACATAACTGTTTTTTTCCAAATAACTGGTACTTTTCTTATACGAATTTCATGATAAAATCCCATACATTCTTTCGAATTTTTATAGAAAACGATAAGGAACGATAGAGTTCTATCGTCTAATAACGATATAACTTCGTAAATTCCGTATTCAGAAACCTCATTGAAAACTATAGAAAAAATGTATCGTTTTGTATCGTTCTTTATTGGGAAAATTGAGCAGGGATCTGATGCCATCCATGTATGCCATATTCTTTATCGCTCACTGAATCGTATTCGTTGATTTATTATGTGAATGGAAGTTATGAATTGTGGTTGACAAAAAAAATATATGTAAACGAATTGATGTTGCAAACAACACATTCACGTGTGTAATTCTAACCTACCCTGCTGAAAAAAACGATTGAAATGGATGGATTTGGATAAGATTTCGATCCGTATTTGAAAATTTCCTGTCCAAATCAATCTGATTTTGTCCAGAAGTGGAATAAGTTGTCCATACGTATCCAATTCCATCTATTCAAAGAGGATTCCAATCCGTTCCAATCCGAAATTGAGATATTATTGAAGATCTGCAATCCACTCGCATCCCTTTCCAATCCAAAAGCGTTGCGGATGCATTTCTGTCCATTCAGAGGATAAAAAAATCATCCAGAATGATCTGAGCTACAACATTGGTTCGTTTGCATCCGAGCAACGGATAGAATTTCTATCCAAACAAAATCTCATTCCGACTTGAAATTATGAATCGGGTTGTGGACCCATTTTCATCCGTTGGGATGGACGATAATTCAATCCGAGCGAATCCGAATCCAGAGCTTGGTCCAATTTCATCCGTGGAACGTATGAAATTTGAACCACAATGGATGATCACTTTTCCATACGATCACACCTGTGCGGGTAATCCAATTTCATCCGTATTTTTGGATAGAGACTGGATCCGAATCGATCCTATCAAAGAGCGGTGTCCTTCACTATCTGGAAAACATATGAGATTCCTATCCACCTGAATCCAAAGTCATACCTTCATGAAGTTATGATCCTGAATCCATTTTCATCCGTCAGGATGGATGAAAATTCAATCCAACCAAATCCGAATTCAGAGATTATTCCGATGCCATCCGTGGAACGTGTGAACTTTGAATCAGAATCAATTATCACTCTTTCATGAGATCATGGGATTGCACCCATGCGTGCAATCCAATTTCATCCGTATTTTCGGATAGAGACTGGATCCAAATTTACCAGCGAATGTCCGAGCAGCGTGTCAGGATAGTTTGGAGGTTGAGTAGGTAGGTCTTGTAGATAAGGTAGGTGAGTGCGATGATTGTTCGAACCGCTTGCAGGTAGGAATAAATTTCCCAAGTCATGTGCGGAAATAGAGATACAGATGTTGAAGATTCCACGGAATCTTCCGAATGTTTGAATGAGTTTGGAATAAATTTTTTTTATTGTTGTTCCCTGTGGGAAAATTCAAAAGAAAAAACAATTCTGGAAAAAATCGGATTGGAATGGATAGATTTTTTTCCAGCAGAATCATGCAGAAACGGATAGAAATGGATGGGACTCATCAAGGTGATATCGTAAAGCACCGGATAGAAATGGATACGATTCGCAACAGGCCCTGAATATAATATGGATACATTCGGATACAATCCCAATAATCTCCTATCCACATTGTGGAGTAAAATTGACGAGTCTTTTATGCGCTCTGCGGATGATGCTGGATCCCGAAATACATGGATCAGAAACAGGATTCAAACGGATGCACTTCAAAACCCTATCCATTTCTATCCAATTTTTCCAACCGGGTAACAAATGAATGTGATCGAGAGAGAATAAGGAATTTTCATATTAAACAAACTTGATGTGTCACTTGCATATTACACGAAAAATCTGTTAATTTCACATACGGGTACCAACACATCAACGTAAATTAGATATACCTAATGTGATGTTCTTTTATGATGTTCTCATGACATTAACTTGGAGTAAGTCATTGTTTCTAATTTATTCTAGTTCAACACAGTGATGCTAGGAAAGACGGTGTGGACCGAAAAATCCGCCCCTCTACCGTGCACACGATGAAACTTTCGTATACATGTGAGTCACACGTATACAAACGTGTCATTGTGTGAACAATGGAGGGGCTGATTTTTCGGTCCGCACCGTTTTTCCTGGCATCATACTTCAACATACAATAAGAGTCACTGGTTTGTAATTTACAAGACATCTGAAGTGTGTCGAGGAAGTTATTCACATGGGATATGTCAATTTAACATTTTTATCCAATTTGAACCGTATTGGACATGACAAATACACTGTTAAAAATGTTTGTGAATTTAATATACGTTCATAGAAAAAAGTACATTAATTTTCAAGGGCGCTATATGAATTTTATTCCATATTTGGATGTTGGAAAATCAATCACATATTTCATGAATTTCAAACAAAAGTTTTGAAATTCATTACAGTTTGTGAAAATTCATAACTGTAGATATTGAATTTCTGTATTTATTTGAATATTGGAAAATCAATCACATATTTCTCAAATTCCAAACAACGTTTTTGATATTCATCACAGTTTATGAAAATTCATAAATGTACATATTGAATTTTCATAATGTACATGAAATCAATGCGCAATTACACTTTGCGCATCTAATTATCACTTGTTCAATATGTACGATAACTCCAATGGTAAAACATAGTATTGAAAAAAGGCACACCCCGTAGGAAAAATTTTCCTAAGCTTTTTCCTAGACTTTTTCCTAGACATTTTCTTAGGTATTTTCCTAGACTATTTCTTAGATAAAATCTGGGAGTTTTGCCAAGGACAAAAATATATAAACACGTGTTCATGGTGTTTTCACTTCTAAAACCCTCATATATGGTGGTTCTCCTCCAAAAAATGGTGCTGATTCAATATCTAATTGAATATGAAAGAAAAAAAAAATAATAAAATCTCGCAAGATGGAAAAAGTTTTTCTTCTGCAGTTTGAATCGAACGTGGGCCTTTTCGGTGTCGAAGCCAAAGATTTACCACTGAGCCATAGACCATGTTCTTATTGAGACATGCAGGAAGAGGGTTTATAATTGGTGTGTGGATCATTCTTATCGCATTGCTGTAATGAGTGAATTCAAAAAGTAAATATCATTGAAAAGATCATGTATGGAAATTTAAGAAATGCGAAACATTTCCCTTGCATCTTGAGAATTGCTTGCGTTATTGATGAAAATTACGCTTCAAGAAATACCAACTTATCATTCGAGTGAATATTTTTTCTGTAAGATCTCTTTGAACTGAATCTATGAAACAGTCTGAAATTTTCAAGGAAGAATCAGTGAAATTCATCGTAAAATCAAATCACCCCTGGTAAAAATTTCACAAATTTTTTCCTATGACTGATGAGGCGCTAGAGAGGAAAAACTGAGCACAAAAAACTATCGAGGTACTGGTCAATTACTGATAAGTTGAATCCAACTAGCGTTGGTTGGTCAAAACTAGTGAGCTACTTATTAGTATGTAATAAGTTGAACTAATTGATAATGTGGAGTAAAACCATCTCTAATAATTATACAAGTGCTTACTAAAATATATATAAAATGGAGAAGAATGAATTTTTCAATTCTAAAATGAATAAAATATTGTTCACACTTGATATCGGAAATGTCAGTACCCGAAGAGAACATGAAGCTTCAGCGAACGTTCAGATTAGATCTGTATAGATCAGATCGAAGGTTCATGAAAGCTAACTTTTAGATTCACAAACGTTTGTCAAAGGTACTACGAACGTTGAAATTTCCGCCTCAAAATACTCTCAGAAAACATAGATGCAACGTTCATTGAAGGTTCATCGAAGGTTTGAGGAAGCTTCACAAAAATATCTATACTTAGATGAATTTATAATAATTCATGTGTATTAATTAATTCATTTTTCATATAGATTGATCTAAATTAATATAAGTATAGATATTTTTGTGAAGCTTCGTCAAACCTTCGATGAACCTTCAGTGAACGTTCCATCTATGTTTCCTGAACGTATTTCGAGGCGGACATTTCAACGTCCGTAGAACCTTTGTGAAACGTTTGTGAATCTAAAAGTTAGCTCCAATGAACCTTCGGCCCGATCTATACACATCTGATCTGAACGTTCGCTGAAGCTTCATGTTCTCTTCGGGTACCCATACAGCACGTATTGCATAAAGATTTTTAAACAGCTGAACAGGTTTTTTCATTAATTTTTACACATAATTACAGGTGATATAAATGAGAAAGAAGATGTAACAAATCTGTTTGTATTTTAGAATTGAAATATAGTTTACGGATATGAGGTTGACTTCTTTGAATTGAAAAATAAAAATTAATTATTTTCGTGAAATGCGTGATCGTTAGTTCTTAATTAATATGTATTAAAAAAATCTATTATTCAGTGCAACATGAATTATTGAATCAGTCATAGCTGTTGTAATATGTAAAAAATCATAATTTGTTGATGCAGTGAGAATGAGTTTTATTCAAATACTTACATCAATATTTCTCAGAAAAAACTCAGAGATCAAATCATTTTTGTAGTAATATGAGTCATGAAGAATTCATTTAATAAAAAGTATTTTAAGCGAATGTTTAAAATAAATTTCCAAAAACTTGGATTATTCACATAAAGCTCGTTGGATGGTTTTACTCTTGAAGAGTACCGTCAAAGTTGACAGTTGCAAATTGGAGAAAAAAGTCTTATTTTCTGTCTTGAATTTGTTATTAGAGTAGTGACAAACTTGTAGGCAGAGTTTGAAGGTTGGGTGAAATCCATATTGATCAGGAAAGTCAAAACCGTATTGCAAAACTTGGAAAATCTGTTAACGTAGCTGACAATACTGGGGTATCGAGTCAGCTTTTCCTTACTACATGGAATCTAGGCAGGAGAAATGTATCAAAATTCAGTGAATTCAAGTTAGTGTCAAGTAAGAGAGGATAGAAATATTCATTGGATTTTATTGGTTATTATAAAAATGTTGGCAAATAAGGAAAGGCTATGTAGGACTCACTGTATCATCTTTCATTATTTTTGTTTCAATAATTTTGTATTGTGGACATTTTTGTATTTTCTTACTAATAAATTGAAGAAACAAGTGTATTGAACGTGTTTCACAAATATAATAACATTCATTCGTAGCAGCATGATACAACATTATTGAAACAAAAATATTAAAAGACGATACAGTGAGTCCTACATAGCCTTTCCTTATTTGTTGACATTTTTATAGTAACCAATAAAATCCAATGAATATTTCTGTCTTCTCTCACTCAACACCAACTTGAATTCACTGAATTTTGATACATTTCTCCTGCCTAGATTTCATGTAGTAAGGAAAAGCTGACTCGATACCCCAGTATTGTCAGCTACGTTAACAGATTTTCCAAGTTTTGCAATACGGTTTCGACTTTCCTGATCAATATGGATTTCAACCAACCTTCAAACTCTTTCTACAAGTTTATCACCACTCTAATAACAAATTCAAGACAGAAAATAAGACTTTTTTCTCCAATTTGCAAATGTCAACTTTGACAGTACTCTTCAAGAGTAAAACCATCCAACGAGCTTTATGTGAATAATCCAAGTTTTTGGAAATTTATTTTAAACTTCCGCTTGAAAAGATTTTTAATACATAATAATTAAACAATAATGACCACACATTTCACAAAAATAATTCATTCATTGTTTTTTATCACATAAACTTAACCTCACATCTGTCAACCGAATTGCAGTTTTCACATAAGTTAATAGATTATTATACTCAACCGATGGATTGAATCAGATATCCACGTCATTTACATTGATCTTTTCTAATAAACCACGTAGGTACCGGTTTAGCTTAGGTCGTTAGGGCGTTAGGATAGCAGATCGCGCAACATTAGGTAGGGATTGGTTTAGGTGGTTCGATTCTTTTCGAGGTTTCCAATTTTCTCTCCATGACATGAGAACGTAGTGAACAACGTGGTCGACAATCTGCAAGTGTTCTCCTCCGAAACATGATTTTTGATTAAAATTCAGTTTTTTATTTTTAAAGACATTTTGGGCCAAAGCATAAATATTTTACTTAATAATCATTGTTGATGTATTATTGTAATTTCACATCTTTACATCATTTTTTGTATTAATTTCACACCATAACATAATGAAACATTTGGAAGGAATTTTGGAAATTAAGTCATATAGTGTTGAAAATTCATGCATTTTTTTACATCAATTTTTATAATGTTGTGGCTTGAATTTCAAAATTCTGTCTATTATTTTTGGGATACAAAAATGTTTGAAAATTGATACACAATTGTGTGTGTTAATTGCTTCCAAACTTTTTATATTAAATTTCAAACAGATTTTTCTAACAGTGTATGTTATATTTGACGAGTTTGTTTCAACTGTTTATACCAATATGGTTCAAATGACTTTCTGATGGTAAGGGAATATACACAGAGGAAAAACATTCTTGTATCAAGACAATATTGTTTTCGTTATTTATGAAACACGGATTGTCTCAGTTCAATGCAATTTGCTTTGAATCAAACACAGGAAAAAACAAAATTTTTGATTCAAAGCAAATTGCATTGAACTGAGACAATCTGTGTTCCATATAGAACGGAAACAATATTTTCTTGATACAAGAATGTTTTTTTTTCTGTGTAGTAATGGGATTTGATTGGTAATTGCCTATTGGAAATACCAAGAGTTTTATCGGTATTAATAAAAACATGGTAGAGAACATGGGAAATTTTCGTTTCAATCCGTCACAGCCTTCGACATGGATTTTTGAATAGGTTTCAATGGGAAATTTCTGAAACCGAATTATATGGGCAGGAATAGGTTGTTTCTGGAATATAGGGAATGAATGGGGCCCCTCTAGGAAGTAACCGATTTTAATTACTGTTTGTACCCAGCGAATAGTTCATAGACAGCATTAAGAAATTTCCTATTTGGTCCGACAAGAAGTAATAGGACAATTTCACGTGATCAGGGTTGGATGAGTTTGTATAGGGAATTTCCATGCGAATCTGTCACAGCCTTCCATATTGATTCTGAATGAGTTTGAATGAGAAATTGATGACATCGAATTACATGGGCAGGAATAGATTGTTCCTAGAATGTAGGTAATGAATAAGTTCTTTTTCAGAATATCCATTTGGGATTATTGTTGGTTTCGAATGTGTAATCGCAGGCAATGGGAAGTTTCCCATATCCCTGGTTGAAATAATCCGCTTCTTATTCTCGCCAAATCTCACTAAATCACATTGAATCTTAGACAATGTTCTGAACAAATCTCATACGGCGATTTCTCAATGAAATTTGGTCAGGAGAATGAATTCTTTGCTTGAGAATCTGGTTGAATCTCGCCAAATCTCATAGAATTCCGGGCAATGTTTTGGCCAAATCTCATGGAATTTCATTTGTCAGATTCAATGGATTCTTTTAACCAGGGATTGGCTCCTATCAGGACGAATGGGCAAACTCCACGAAATACACGTTGAATGGGTTCGTATGGGAAATTTCCATTCGAATCGACCGCAGCCTTCCACATGGATTCTGAACAGGTTTCAATAGGAAATTTCTGAAATCGAATTTTGTAGGTAGAAATGGTTTGTTCCTAAAATATAAGTAATGAACAAGTTTCTGTCGAGAACAATCCATTGGAGTTTCTGTTTGTTCTGAATGAATGTTCAATCAGTGCCAATTAGAAGTCGCGCATCTCTGTTCCTTACAGAAAAGATACCATTCAAACGTATTCAATTCATCAATTTGATCAAATCAGATTTTTGACCTGAAAATTTCCAATCTGATCTTATTCGATATTTGTCTTCTACGATTTTCCCACTTCCTCTCATAGGAATAAATGTGAGAAACTTCCCATTGACATCCCATTGAACATTCATTCAGGATGAATAGGCAACCTAATTGGTTATTACCTATTGGAACTTGTTTATTACGTAAATTCCAGGAACAACCTATTCCTGCTCATGAAATTTAGTTTTGGAAATTTCCCATTGAAACCTATTCAGAATCAGTGTGGGAGAATACGTTAGATTCAAATGGAAATTTCCTACACAAACTCATTCAACGTTCATCTTGTGAAATTTTCATATTTATTCTTATAGAAGCTGATATGGAAAACTTCCCATGTCCACTCACTGAACATTTTTTGAAAACGAGCAGTAATCCCAGTTGGGTATTTTCCAAACGAACTTATTCATCATTTACAGTTTAGAAACATCGTATTCCCGCCCATAGAAGTCGGTTTCAGAAATCTTCCATTAAAACCCATTCAGAATTAATGTGGAAGGCTGCAACAGATTCAAATGGGAATTCCTCATTTAATATCATTCAACGTTCATCTCGTTGAATTCCCCTATTCATTCTCATATATAAGAGCCATATGTGAAAGTTCCTATTGCAGCTTATTTCCTACCGTGCCTTCATTAAAACCAATAAAACCCCTGACATTTCCAATGGGCTATCACCAATTAAATATCATTACTAAAATGTTTCCCGTTCAGTCTTATTTATTTTGAATGGGCACCAGACTACTTCTTATGAGTCTCATTCGAACCCATTCAATTTGAACCGGTGTCTATCAATTTCTATGGGATCTTTTAAATAGGCATGATTACCCTTCAATTCTTCTCACACTCTCTTAATTTGTTACGACAATTTTGATTATTCTTTCAATATTTCGCAATCAGACAGTCGATCGTCTAAACCGCGCAACCTCAAGGCAGAGATTCAATAAACCTTGTATAAAAATTATATTTGAAGTGTATAGAATTATGATTTTCTATTATATTGTTTTATCGTGTCTTACTTTCCCTTAAATATTCTACTGCTGTCTCTCATGTAATAGATAAATCATAATCTGCCAAAATAATAATCTTTTTATACGCATGTATCGTGACTTTGAATGGAATATCTCTGTTTTTGTTTTGTAAAATTTGAAGAGGATTCAACTGGATATAAATTATATATTCACATTTCACTAGGAGAATTATTTTGCGAGATATTTCTACACTTTACATGATTTTAGTAGTAAAATGTTGATTTACGACGTCAAAGGATCTTCTTTTTTAGAAATCCGTTCCTACAAGTATCTCTTTTATATCGTGATACAGCTTATTAGGATGACGAGACAAACGAAGGATTCTTGCTGTGACCTCGCAAAAGGACCACTACATTCGTGGAAAATGATTATTACCTAAAGATTACGAGGGATAATTTACATCGCCACGGAATCTTGTTTATGGAAAGATATTCAAAAACAGACCAACACACGCGACGAAGAGTGGATATCAGAATTCTCCAGAAATTTACTCCCCCGGACATTGAAGGAATTATTTATTCTTTCATCTATGATTCAAGGTTATGTGATATCCTGTTGCAATCATGTCCAGTTCCAAATAAACAAATTATACATTGATGTGAAGCATGAATTGAAAATAAGAACTCATTGAGGGAAGGATGGCATGATGAAATGATGCATTATCTAACAAACTTGTCGTACTACAGTCCGCTCTCTCAACAGTGCCACTCTGAATAGTGCCGATTCTCCTCATTCGTGCTCGAACACTACCCCCACCATCCATCACCCTATCGTGTGGCATCACATTTGAAACCGTTTCTCGCAATAGTGCCACCCGCAAATATGATCAAGAACTCTTCATAACTTATGTTCAATTACTCTGATCCATGTTCCATCATGGCAAATGTGTCGAGATGAAGAATAGAAAATTGGTGTGATTACTTTGGAATTAATCAAGAAGGAATAACCGAAAAATGATACAAATAAATTCAAACATCAAGTATGTATACAGGAATGTGAAAGAGAGTAATTTTGCATACACAAGCGTGTGGCGCTATTGCGAGAGTTGCTTACAAATGTTGAGAACATACGCGTACGCCAATGGTGGGGGTACATGAGTTCTAAGAAAAATACCCCCCTACTCTCCCATCACCGGCACTGTTGAGAATTGTGTGGAATTCATTGTGGATATCCTCATGGTGAGTTTTTCTAATTTTGCTAGGTCTTCTTTGCCAGCAAACTATTTGCTATCACAGCAATCTTGTCAGCTAAGACAGCGATTTGTTGACTATGATAGTGAAGAATGTTTGCTCCTACAGCAAAATTTGTTTACTATTCTGTATGTATTACTGACAGTTTTGCTAATCCTGCGAAAAATTTGTTACTTCACTTAATCTTATTGCTCTCTCAGCGATTCAGTTAGTTGTGGCAACGAATTTTCAGCTAGTTTAGCAAAAAGATTTGCTATTCTGTTTATAATACCTTCATTTGCTGTGTCTACAAATTTTTTTTTCATATGTAATCGTTGAAGAAATTCTATAAAATTGTAAATGAATTCTGTGTGTAAAACAATCTAATCTAAGCACATTCCTTTGAAAACTGAATAATCGTGCTGTAAAATGAAACAACAATAGTTGTAAAAACGAGGTCAGTTTTCCGTCAATAATTAGAAATACTGAGAATAACGTTACGAAAATCCTCAACCATACTCCACCGTTCGGACGAAACGATTCGATGGGAACAAAATCATGTGTAATAACGAGACCTGCCATGGCGTTTCAATTGTCGATGCTGACCGGATAAGTGCAAGTTATCGATGTTCTAAAATCAAATCGCATTACAACACTTTTCCTTGTTACAGGTATATCGAGGCCACATTTAAATTTTAAACTTCGAACTCTGGCGGAGCTTCACCATTACGAAAGGAAAAAGATATTTTATCCGACAAGAAAACAAAAAAAGGAATGAGACTTGTTCATTCGTATGCCGATACCAATTCGAACCATTGTGATGTACTGCATTACATTTCTTTATTCTTTTTTGAGGATTACATCATTACTTCTGCGGGAGTCGAAAGTGTCATTGCATGGATATACAACTTGGTTGTTTAGTCTTCTTTTTCTCATTCGAAACGTTATCTCATCGATAATGTTAATTTATTCTGCGGCACTTTGATGAGACATTAAATTTTTATTTCTTGCAAATTCTTATACCTGTTTGGGAAATTCGCATTTACTTCGTGGATTGGAGTATTATTATTAATTCGAAGAGATGTTTTCACCAGTTCTCTCCAAATTACTATATCGAAGAAGTGAAAATTTCCAGAATAATTTGTTAACGTAAGGGAAGAGAATCTGTTGTAATATTCAAAATACTACTGTGGGCAGAAAGTAAGGTGAATTTTTAATTTAAACTTCGCGGGCTTGACATTTCAGGCTAGTTCTTTTTTTCTTAAGTTGGCAGGACTGTTAATGACATCTGTGCCAAATTTCATGTCAATGTCATTATCAGTAATACATTTACGCTTGTGTTCGCCAAACGACCAAGAGTGCATTTTTCGATTTTTACAATGTCTGATTTAATTGAGTAGAGAAGTGCAATCAAATTTTGTTTGCGGAATGAAATTTCGGCTGCGGAAACTTTGAGGATGTTGCGGGAGGCTTTTGGTGATTCTACCATGTCACAGAAAAATGTTTATAGGTGGTACAAAGACTTCAAAGAGGGTCGAGAATGTGTTGATGACTTGGAGCGCTCCGGACGACCATCGACGTCAACAGATGACCAACACGTCGATGAAGTGAAGGAATTAGTGCTCAAAAATCGTCGGTTGACTGTTAGAAACCTTACTGATATGATTGGAATATCAGAAAGATATTAAGACCAGAATTATGGGCCAACAACTCTTGGTTTTTGCATCACGATAATGCACCGTCTCATACTGCACTCGTTCTTCGTGACCATTTCGCCAAAAATTCGACGCATATCATTCCGCAACCACCGTATTCGCCTGATTTGGCTCCGTGTGACTTCTGGCTATTCCCAAAACTCAAGAGACCACTCCGGGGAAAGCGTTTCGAGTCGATTGAGGAGATAAAAGCTGAATCGAAGAAGGCGCTGACGGCTATACCGGAAAGGGACTATTTAGCATGTTTCGATGATTGGAAAAAACGTTGGCATAAGTGTATTTTATCGAGAGGGGATTACTTTGTAGGGGATGAAATTGATGTAGAAGAATAAATGAAGATTTTTCATTTTACAAACAAATTCACCTTACTTTTTGTCCACAGTACTATATATGCGATGAAAAGTGTTGATCGAATTCGTATGTCACAATATATTTTGAAGCACCAGAAAACATCTATAATTAAGTGCATTCAAGTTGAAATCGCAAAATCGAATCTAATATAGAAATGTCAAGTTTGCTCGGTATTTTTTATCAGTTCCCAAGCACTAATGTTTAAACTTGCCATTGCGACAGAAATTTAAACGCAAATTCATATACCGATATCTGCTTCATCGGATTTACAAAAACACGTACTTGTTTCACCTATATACTTCAAACATGATTTTGAAATCTGGGCAATTTCAAGCTCGTAAAGTCGTCATTCAACTCCCTCGTTCTCCTTTCACCCTTGTCTCATTGAATCGATGTAATGGGGACTTACTTAGACCCACCTTCTCAATCCCTCTCATTCTTTTTCTTCAGATGAAAGTGTACGCGTGTTTAATATATCAAGATCATTAGAATCGACATCTCTCTATCTTGCTATCAAGCACGTAATTGGGCTACGTACCTTAGGAATTGCGTACACGCAATCGGAGTTCAAGCAACCAATGCGTGGCGCTATATTTGTCAAACATTCAATGAACATTAATCTTGATTACTGTATTGAATATTTATACTCTGGATACCACTCTCGTTCTCTCAAAATAACAACAAAAAGCAAGATTAATGTCACATTAAACCGAAAAGGCTGAATTCTCTTAACGGATCTTTCACTTCCACTAGTTTGATGATGACGATGTAGTAATATGATGATTATTCATTGATTGACAAGTCATTACAATACAAGCAAGATGCGCCGGTAAACAAGCATGTTGTCAAACGCTAACCGTAGAAAAAAAACTTGTGGTAATTGACTCAAGGTTTTATGCGACTTGTCTATAATGGACCGCAACTTTTTTTCGGAACTAAAAATATTCAGACTCCCATAAAGAAACTCAAAATAGATAAAATTAGTTATTCATAAACTGGGAGCATGCTCTCCGAAAATCATTGACGGAGTGAGCAAAGAAATCTATCTTAATACTATGAGTATTCACATAGAGACAAATGCGATTCAAAGGGTCACTGTGACCAAATATGGACTTATACATTATAGTTTCAAATAACTGATGAGATCCAAGACATCTGTTAGGAACATTGAAATTGATAAGGCTGCGAACTTCAACATTATCGATAATTCCATTCAAAATTTTATACAGAAAAAATAGATCATCGAACAACCTTCGTGATTCCAGCATCGAGATATTGAGTCTGCGCATAATAGCAGTATAATCATGAGAATTCGGGTTCATAGGATAACCAATCCGATAAGCTGCAAAGCGCAAGAATCTATGTTGAACCCTCTCCAACAAGGTCGAGTCTTTGATAAGATAGGGAGACCAAATTTGGGATGCATACTCCAAATGAGGCCTCATTAAGGAGAAGTAAAGTGTACGTAACGCTCTCAGGTTATTAAATTCCCTGCCAAATCTTTGGATAAAGCCTAGAGTTTTCAACGCTTTACCTTCTATGACATGATAGTGACGAGAGAAGCTAAAGTTTAGAGATCGACCGGAATTTTTTGCCGAAACTGACTAAAATTGAAGCTCTGATTATTGGTTTCGGAAAAAACTTGGTATTGGACGTTGGAAGTGTAGATAAGCTCCTTAATAATGCAATTATCATACTTAAGATCACATATCAATGTGATTAATGAAATAATTTCGATTTTCGGTTCAAATTTTCGGCTAATGCTTGTCGGCCGAAATTGTAAACCGAAAATCGCGAGTATTTTGTTAATTACAATGAAATGTGATCGCAAGTATGATAATTGGATTATTAAGGAGCTCGTCTACACTTCCAACGTCCAGTCCTAAGTTTTTTTCGAAACCAATAATCACAACGTCAATCTTAATCATTTTCGGCAAAAATTTTCGGTCGATCTCTACTAAAGTTACTATCAAAAAATACCCCCAAATCGCGTACCAAGTGACAGGGAGACAATAACTCGTTAGAGAGAGTGTAAGGAAAAAAAATTCTGTTATTACTCCTAGCGAATCTCATCACTTGGCACTTAAATATGTTGAGCTTCATATTATTAGTCTCACACCACTTTCCAAGTCTATACAGGTCCGATTGCAATTGCTGAGCTTCCTCTAAGGTCGTTACGCGCATAAACATTTTAAGATCGTCAGCAAAAAGTAAGTGACGACAATACCGAAAAGCTTTGCTGATGTCGTTTATGGATACAAGAAATAAAAGAGGACCCAAATGAGAACCCTGAGGTACTCCGGATGTTACAGCAAAAGAATCAGATAGAAAGTTACGAACACGTACACGCTGAGAGCGTTCAGACAAGTAACTACGGAGCCACGATAAGAAGTGATCCCGAATTCCCATGTTTAACAATTTGCTCAAAAGTATACCGTGGTCTACGGTGTCAAACGCCTTGGAAAAATCGGTGAAAACTGTGTCGACTTGAATGTTGGATTCAAGTGAAGTAGAGATAAAATCACTGAAAACAGATAAATTTGAGATCGTTGATCTACCAGAGAAAAAGCCATGTTGACAGTCAGAAATAACATTAGAAAAGAATGGCTTGATCAATGTAGTAATCAAATTTCCAAAAATCTTGGGTATAACATTTAAAATACTTATCGGCCGGTAGTTCTTAATATCTGATCTATTACCAGATTTAGGAATGGGAGTAATTATACTAGATTTCCAAAGTGCTGGAAATTCACCGGTTGACAGAGACTGATTAAAAATGAGCCATAATGGACGACATGAGATGAACTTACAAGACTTACTTAAGGAGAATCGGATGAATACTGTCATCACCCGGGCCGATATCAACATTCAGAGACTCAATTTTAGTAAAAATATCACTTATACTAACAGTTATATCTGGCAGATCGATATTGACATCGGTCGGAGAATCTGTGAGCTGAGGTGTATGAGTCGTATAAATTGACTTGAAATGAAGCGCAAACAGATTAGCAATATCATGACCAGTATGAGCAGACAGATTATCCAACGTCAATTCTGAGGGTATACCACTTGACTTACGTTTGCTATTTACAAAATTCCAGAATACTTTAATGTTACCCGATAAAGAATCTTGAACTCGATTACAATAATCCGCATAACATTTACGAGCAAGAAACTTACATTTCGACCGTAAACCACAAAAAACAAGGTAGTCCTCGCGAAAATTAGAATTTTTGAATTTTCTATGGGCCCATTTTTTCTGCTTGATCAACTTGATCAATGCAGATGAAAACCAACTGGGAAAGCTGTTATCTCTCATACGAGAACGTGGTACGAATGAATCAATTGCATAATGTAACTGAGAATAAAGAAATTCAACTGATTCGTTCAGATCAAGTTGAGAGAGTTCAGCATCCCAATTAATCTGATTGAAATATCGACACATGCTCCTGAAGTCGGAATGTTTATAGTCATAGCTGAATACAGAATTGAAGGATAAATTCTCAGACTCGAAAAAATTGAGTTTACATATCAGAGCGGGGCGGAATTTATCACAATCCAACAGCGGGTCAAACGCAGGTTTCACATCAATATAAGAATCATTACTAAAGATCAAATCAAGCATGTTGCCGAAGACATTATTATGAATATTGAATTGACGAAAATTCAAGTTATTGTAACAGTCAGCAATGTGTTCAGCCGCTGCGGTTTCGTTTGAGCTCACATGCGGAGAAGAAACGAAATTTAAACATGAGTAACAAGTATACCAAGTAATATGAGGTAGATTATAGTCTCCAAACAAAAAAATTTTCGAGGATGAGTTTGAACTAAATAAATCGCTTAAACTGAGACAATGATGCAGGTAAATAGTAGAAGGAGAAACCGGTGGAAAGTAAACTGCGCCAAAGATGACTGTTGAGTTATCGAAACATACTTTGACGAAGAGTTGCTCGATATTATTGTATGAAAAGGGAATAAGGTAACTGACCCCATTAGCGAACGCGACCCCTTTAGTGAACCTCGAGATAATAAAACCTCTTTGGCGAACAAGAAGTGTTTACCTATTACGTGCTGTGAAGATTATTTCAATCTTCGAACATTATTGTTCGTGATGAATGCGAAAACAAATGGAAGAAAGAAAAATGTAATTCACGAAATAAGTAAAGACTCATGCCGAGTGTCACAACGAGCTTTGCCTTCGTGAATCTTACAAGATGAGTTAAGAATGGACATTTTTTCAATTGTGCATTTTCATAGTATTAATGCGACCATTGAACTATTTTATGTATCCAATCTATTGATATCATTCAAAATTAAGATAATATAGGGTTATTTCCAATAACTGTCAGTCGCTAACCCAGAAAATTGCGCGTTCAGGAATACACACACGAAAATGATCGGTGAATCTATTACTGAACGAATAAACGTAACAATTCATATCATAGGTATCTACTCTAGGAAAAATTTTTCATGAATTCTCATAATGCGCATAATTTTTCAATCAATCTATAAATTTCTCCAAGGATTGGAATAAACATGTAAAATTATAAACTCTACTTGAAATTCACAATTTTTTTTGCCAAAGTAACTCAAGCAGCAACAGAAGTTCAAAGTATATATGAAATAAAAACGTTGGTAGAATTTGAGAATGAGATACGAAGAACATATCATGAAAGTTCATAGAATATACGAATGGGACTGTTTTAAATACACTCAGAACGTACATAGTACATTTGAAATGTACGATATTCATTCAATCGACGTTCGACTGACGTCCCGTCATATATTCGATTACATACGTTCGATGAATATGCATAGCACCTATAAAAAGGTCTCATTAGAATGTGCACAGAATATATTTCGAATATCATCAGGAAAGTGATAATAACTCATCTGAGCAACCTCAGATTCTACGCGTTCAGTAATGGGGTCAATCAGCGTTCACTAATTCATGCGACCCGTTCACTAATGGGGGTATTGTGAACATTTCATTAATTTCATTATTTTTATTGTTATCACTTAGAAAATGAATAAAAAATCACGGTAAGAGGAAATTGAAATGCTCAATCTACCTCATTTACTCGTGGAAATTCATTTTAAAGAAATTATTCATGAAATAATTTATATTTAGAGTGCTTGTGTTCTCAAATGTTCACTAATCGGGTCAGTTACCTTAATACAACGGCGGAGACATTTTTTTACCGCAATTAGTACACCTCCACCTCTGGTAAAAGGACTCGTCAGCATACTTCGATCCATACGATAGATTTCGTACTCTTGGAGATCAATTTGTACGTCACAAACTTTACTCACAATTCAGAACAAACAAGTTTTGATGTAGTATTGTTCTCCATAATCGTGGAGAAAATATCATGTTTGTCATCCTTTTCTCCATTCTTCTTCTCCTAAGTCTACTCAACGTCTGAAGGTCAATCGTGGAGCCCATCTTCTCAATATTTCACAACAATTTAGATGCTTTCCTCGAGCAATTAATATTTTATCTCCGTTGTAAGCTGTTACGTTTAATATAAAAACGTTCGTTCACAAAAATCCATAAGATGAATTCGTAGATGAGTTTACGACTTTGCGAACTAGTGAATGGTAAATCATTTTCATAGTTATGAGTCAACTGAAATTAAATGCCAAGAGATTGTCGTACAAACAATTCATCAGTTTATTGATATTTTATTCGAAACTGATTCTAAGATTTCATGTTTTGAACATCTTTTATATATTATGGGAATATTACCCATACAACACCGAATACTCCAGTAATGTATCAGAAACGTCACCGTTACAAAAGCGGACATAGAAACGTGTTTGGAAGGTATTTGAAGACTTTCTGAAATGTTTCTATGTTCGCTTTTGTAACGGACACGTTTCTGATACATAACTGAGGTATTCGGTACTGTATGGGTATTGGATCAACAACATCGTTGTTGAAACAATAATCTCTTGTAGAAGGTAGTGTTTCGGTCTCGTCTCGTCTCGCCGAGATTGACCCGATCTCGAGTCGAGATCCTCGGCCGAGATTGTCGTCTCGTCTCGTGTCGGTCTCGATCTCGTCTCGATCTCGATCTCGTCTCGATCTCGGGGGCGATACCAAGACCAGTCTCGGTCTCGTCCGAATCACTAGTAGAAGGCATGAAAGAGAGGAAAGAAATTCACTCAGGAAACACAACTACTGGCATTTTAGAGATCCATTGAAGGATTTTCACTACACGGAAAAAAATACTCCGGTTAATATATGGACAGCAAGAATTACTACTATTTTAACCGGAATTCTAGTTGAATGAATCAAGTCTCCGGCAAATTTAACAAGGGCTCCGGTAAATTTAACAAGAATTCCAGTAAAAGTCACAGATATTCCTTGCTGTCCATATAGTAACCGGAATTCTGGTAAAATTAACAGTTCATTATTTTCCGTGTAGCATTTCTGGAAGGATTCAATGAAAAATTGTATAAAAGCTTTATCTAAATAATTTAATTGCTTCTTGTTTAACGTATAGTATACACTTATTCAACATTATGGAGATTATTTTGCATGAATTCATTGTTCTTGCAGAAATAACAATATTAAGAAGAGCTTCTTGCTATAGAATTCATAACACGTCAGAACTATTTGCAGGAACAAATGATATGTGACATAAACTCGGGCTAAAGAACATAGAAATTATTCAAAGTAGCCCAAGGGGATGAAAAACAAAATTAGTATTAGAGAAAGGTATACTTCAAGAATAAATAAAAATCATGTTATATGCCCTCCCCGTGGATGATTGCGGGTCTTCCAGGGGGATATTCATGATACCTGTCCTTGATATGCTTTTTATCCATCCCTGGTAGTATCTGCTTCCTTTACGTGGTGGGGAGGATAAGTATCTCAGAGTTGGATTTTTTTTTTTGAGTGGAATAAACTACTCAAGAGAAAGAATACAAACTGAGAGAAACGAAATCATCCTAATGCCAGAAACATCGGCAAAATTAAACGGAAGGGAAGCAAGGGGAAACTACCTTCCTTGACATGACTCAATACTTCCCGAGGAAATGAAACCTTTTTCCTAACCTGGAATATTATGTAACGAAAACAAACAAACAAATTAATAAATACATGATGGCGCTCTCTCGGGTAAAATATTCCGGAGGTAAACTAGTCTCCCGTTCGGATCTCCGGGTGGAGGCTGCTCGAGGAAGCTTCATCAGCAAGGAACGAAAACCGAAGAATAGGATAGGGAAAAGAAACAACATTCTTCGAGTCGGAGCGTGGAATGTTAGATCACTGAGGCAAGCGGGAAAATTAGAAAATTTGAAATTAGAAATGAATAGGTTGAATATAGACGTAATGGGGATTAGCGAAATGAGATGGCCACAAGAGGGCGATTTCTGAAGTGGGGATTATAGAATAATTCATACAGGATCAAAGAACGGTCAAGCAGGTGTAGGAATTGTAATGCATAAAAGAGTAGGAAATAGAATAGAAAATTATTTGCAACATAATGAACGTGTGATGATGGTTAGAATCAGAACGAAACCGGTAGACACAGTCATAGTCCAAGTATACATGCCCACATCTGCATATTCGGAGGAAGATATTGAAAAAACGTACGAAGGAATAGAAGAAGTGATGGAATATGCGAGGGGAGAAGAGAATTTGATAGTGATGGGTGATTGGAATGCGGTAGTAGGACAAGGAAAAGAGGGCAACATAAAAGGAGATTTTGCGTTAGGGAGGAGGAACGATAGAGGACAACGTTTAGTCGAATTCTGTGAAAATCATAACATGGTTATCCCAAACACTTTATTTGAAAATCATCCAAGAAGAATCTACACTTGGAAAATGCCAGGAGATACAGCAAGATACCAAATTGATTACATATTGATGAAACAAAGATTTAGAAACCAAGTGAAAAACTGTAAAACTTATCCCAGTGCAGATATAGATAGTGATCATAATATGTTGATGATGGAATGTTCTCTGAGATTCAAATCTCTGAAGAAGAAAAGGGAAATGCAGAAAAGATGGAATTTGAAGAACCTCAAGCAAAAACAAACACATGAGGCATTCGAGAAAATGTTGGATGAAAAATTGGGAGATCAAAAAGAGAAAGACTTGGGAATAGAGAGGAGATGGACAAAGATGAAGGGGAATATAGGAGAATGTGCGGATAAGATTTTGAAGAATAATGGGGTAGAACCGCAAAACCCATGGATAACGGGAGAAATTTTAGAATTGATAAATGAAAGAAGAAAATACAAGAATAATGATAGCCAAGAAGGCCAGCAACGATACAAATCATTGAGAGATAAAATAATAAGAGAATCAAGGAAAGCAAAAGAACAGTGGTTAGAAGAGAAATGTCAGGAAATAGAAATAAGATTGCATTTAGGAAAAATAGATGAAGCATATAGGATTATTAAAAGATTTTTCGGACAAATGAAATCTAGAAGCAATAAGATTAGAAACTCTCTAGGACGACAATTGATAAAAACGGAAGAGAAAATAGAACAGTGGATCAATCATTTGGAAGACTTGTATAGAGGAAACGATGATATAGCACTTTTAGAGAAGGAGGAGGATGTAGATGAGGAAGAATTGGGAGATTCGATATTGAGATCAGAATTCGACAAGGCTTTGAAAGAATTGAAAAATAATAAAGCGCCAGGCATAGATGACATAAGTGCGGACCTTATAAAAGCCTTCAGTGAAGGAACTCGTGACGCACTGTTTGAATTGATTAGAGATATGTACGAAAAAGGAGAAGTACCGGAAGATTTCCAAAAGCATAAAATTGTCGCTATCCCGAAAAAACAAGGGGCAGACAAATGCGAGAACTACAGAACGATCAGTTTAACTTCACATGCTTCGAAAATACTGACCAAAATTATATACAGGAGGATGGAAAATAAGATAGAGAGTAGATTGGCAGAAGATCAGTTTGGTTTTAGAAAAAATAGGGGAACGCGAGAAGCAATTTTAGCACTTAGGGCAGTAATAGAGAAAAAGATAGCGCTGAAGAAATCTGTGTACATAGGTTTTGTGGATATACAAAAGGCTTTCGATAATGTGGACTGGGAGAAGATGTTTGCGATCCTGAAGAAGGTGGGAATAAATTATAAAGATAGAAGAATAATATACGAATTACATAAGAATCAAAGTGCAATAATAGACGTAGAGGGTCAGGAAGGGGAAGCACAAATAAGAAGAGGGGTGAGACAAGGATGCTCATTATCGCCACTGATTTCCAATTTATATATAGAAGAAGCAATGAACGAAGTGAAGGACGAAATTCAATCGAAATTACAGATTCAGGGAGAAAATATAAGTATGTTGAGATTCGCGGATGACATAGCTATATTTGCCACGAGTAGTACTGAGTTAGAAAATATTCTCAACACTATGAGAACAATGTTATTGGAAAACTATTGTATGAATGTAAATAAAGACAAAACAAAATTCATGATGTGTACAGCAGCGAAAACAGCTAGAAGAACGAAAATCAAAATAGATACCGAGACAATTGAACAGGTGAAAGAATTCAAATATCTAGGAAGCATAATTACAGAAAACGGCAAAAGCGAAAGAGATATAAGAGCACATGGGAAACAGGCTTTTTACCAAAAGAAACAGTTATTATGCTCAAAAAATATAAGCTTGGAAGTAAGGAAGAAATTCTTGAAAAGTCACGTTTGGAGCACAGCATTATATGGTTGCGAAACTTGGACAATGGGGGAAACTGATCAACGAAGACTTGAAACTTTTGAAATGTTGTGTTATAGGAGGATGCTCAAAATAAAATGGATAGACAAAGTCAAAAATGAAGAAGTACTCGAACAGATAAATGAAAAAAGAAATCTTCTGAAACACACCGTGGAAAGGAGAAGCAATCTTATAGGACACACATTACGGCATGAGAGTTTATTGAAAACAATATTGGAAGGGAAAATTAATGGTAAAACTGGTAAAGGTAGACCTAGAGCAAGTTATATGAAGCAAATCGTACAAGACAAGGGATGTAGTAGATATGTAGAAATTAAACGTTTGGCGGATAATAGACAGGGGTGGAGGGTTTCATCAAACCAGTCGTAAGACTGATTACTTCATGATGATGATGTTATATGCCGATTATTTTGACATTTAGATAGACCAGCGATTTGAATAGAGTAAAAAATTTTTCCTTAACTTTTGGAATATAAAATTCTCGAATTTACGTGAGAAACCGAAGACTAATTTACTTCCTCCAATGAAGAAGACAGAGTTCCTTGTCATGGAATAGTCGCCTCAGATCTAGGTAGCAATTTAGCCTTGCTACAATGTTATCGGGCAAGCTTGTGACAAAACTCAATTTTTTACCCACGTGATAAGGACTAATCATGCTCAATTGTGCCCAATCACGCTTGATTATGCTCCATTATGCGTGAGAAATTCATAAAAGGTCAATAAGTTTTCTATAAGGAATGAAACTACAACAATTTTATTCAACACTGATTTATTGTCGATCATTTTGACTTATTGTGCTTAAGCAGTTTCCATTTTCTAGTTTCCATTGCTCGAGCATGATCACGCGTGATCAGGCGTACGCGCATGCGTTTAGGGCTGATTTAGCACACTGAGAAAAAGGATAGTTTGATTCAACTGAGTGTCAGTTGCCTGAACCCCGCCACGCATTCAGATACGGTGAAATGAATCTAGGAATTGACTGAACTGCCTGATAAGTTTGGAAAAGGAAGTTGTCTCAACCCCGTAAGAAATCAAGTCAATCCTTTGAGCAATTGATTGTGATTTTCATGGATTTGGTTCAATTGATTCTCTCCTTTGAAAGAGCGTGAAACATATTTGTATTGAATCAAAATGGTTTGAAATAACGACATGTAACAGTTGATTGAATGTCACATACCATAACATCAATATCGTAGTTCAACTTATTCGATTTTATGAGCTATATCCGCTGAATAGAATATGACAATCCAATGCAATGATCGAATGAGGAAGAAAAACAGATTTTTCATGTGGACTTTCCGAATAGATTTACATTTTTGTGTTAAGTGTTGTTGTTGGAATGTTTATTGATCGGCTCTCCTCTCCTTCCTACCATGGTGTGTTATTTTCTCCCTGTTTTATTGATGGGGGGGGGGGGGGGAGAGCTTCGATGCTACATAGCGGCGATCCTACATATTATGTCCAGGTGCCTCGATGCTACATAAGTGCGTTGCTACATAGCTGCGATCCTACATAAGGAGTTTTTTACAAAATGTCGATCGGCTCGATGCTACATATGCTTGATCCTACATATGGTGTTCCTTTGTACAGGTGCTTCGATGCTACATATGCTCGATTCTACATATGGTATTTCTTCGTACAGATGACTCGATGCTACATATGCTCGATCCTACATATGATATTCTTTTGTACAAATGCCTCGATGCTACATGAGTGCGTTGCTACATAGCCGCGATCCTGCATAAGGATTTTTTTGACGTAATGTCGAACGGCTCAATGCTACATATGCTCGATCCTACATATGATATTCTTTTGTACAAATGCCTCGATGCTACATAAGTGCGTTGCTACATAGCTGCGATCCTACATGAGAAATTTTTTCATAAAATGTTGGTGAGCTCAACCCTATATAGAGCATTCTCTGAAAAATTCTGATCCTCCATGGGAAAAAATTGAAGAAAATTCAATCAGATCCAATGTGGGAATTTTGGTGTATTTAAGTTGACAAAAGGTCTTGGTGAATCGATGGCTCGCTATTCCTTTGAAAAGAATCGTTTTTCTCTGTGACACGTTACGGAATACATTTCTTTATGTGATAAAATTAAACTTGTGATATAAAAGGAGGAAAATACTGTGAAGACTTCATTAAAATTTCATAACTCATCCGAAGATCAGGGATTCTCATGCATAGAAAATATTCTTTTGGAACCTGGATGAAATGAATACGTTTGCATAAAAAACCGATCACTCATAATACAAAAGTGCAATTGCTTGTTTTGATTGTTGTTGAATATGTTCGCAACAACTTTCCCACTGAGAGTTTCTTTAGTATCGCGAATTCTTTACTTTTTTTCATTATGAAAGTCCCCAAACGCGATCCACACAAACATGCATGTATCTCAGATTACTCTTGGAAACTTCTCTGAATAAATTGGTAATGAATTCTGGTGAACATCTTATCAAACGCGTATAGAATTCTAAAAGCGTTCTTGAGGATTCCCTAAAGATATCTCGAACAGTTCTCAAAGATATCTGTAATGATTCTTCGAGAACTCTTGAAGAAAAGTTTGAGAAGTTTTCAATAAGGAATCTTTGAGAAATTTTCGAGATTTCTTGAAGAACTCTTCAAGATATTTTCAAGGAATCTCGAATATTCGTTAAATATATCTTAAAGAATTCTTGGAAGTTTTAAATATTGGTGAACACTCACAGATATCCCTTGCTCTGTCATTGATCAAGAATTTCTGCCGCAAGTGGAATCGATCTGGAGTTTTCTCAATTACCAGTCATGTGAGTTGCCATGAAGTGATGCATATGTGGTCATATATAGATGATTTTCACTAGGGATTTAGGTAATATTATGCTTTACAAAGTTCATCAAGAAATCAATATTGAAAGCTTCTAATTCTTATCTGTAATAACTCTTGCGTAGAATATTCCTTGCTTACATTCAATTGAGGAAATTGTTCTCCACTTTTTACACAGCACAAACATGTTGCAAATGATTTTCTGTTATGACAATTCCCACAGATATCCATCATGAAGGAATGGAAGAATGAACATATTCTTCATATGATGAATGTTTTCTTGTGAGGTTTATTACCACTTCCTCGAAATATCTCACAATCAAAAATTCTAGTGAAACTCATCGGTCTTGAATGAATTCTTGGGAAACATTTGAGGTGGTACATCAATTCTCTTCACTAGAGGATAATTCTCAAGACCGAGATAGCGTAACAGGACAGGGTTTGTTTATAATGAATGGTCTTTGGGACCATAAAAGTTCATAAAGAGTTCTTCATGAACATATCGAGGGCTAATGTGCTGTGTAGGGATTGACGGGGTTGAAAAGAAACTAATTAAAATCCCGTGTAACATCCTTTGTCTTGTATAATTTGTTTCATATAACTTAATCTAGGTCTACCTTTGCAAGTCTCACCATTCATTTTTCCTTCCAATACGTTTCCAATAAGCTATCATGCCGTAACGTGTGTCGTATTAGATTACTTTTCCTTTTCCTTAGCAGCATCAGAATGTTGTATATATATACTATGCACATTCATAGTATCCCTGGTGAAAATGAAGCGTATACACAAAACGCGACGGAAGCGCATACGAAGCGAAAAAGGTTTCAATTCCCTCTTCCTGGAGCGTGTGATGCTCGTTTGCTGTAAAGTGATGGAATCATACGTTCCATATACGCTCCATAAGCTTTTGATCCCGTTTTAAACACGCGTCATGTGACGTAACTGTAGGTTACATCAAGCGTGTGCGAATTATATCTATTCTAAGTTCAAATAATGTTTTTAAGCAGGCAATATCAACGGTAGTCTATAGATTATTGGATAAGACCCTCTTACACTAAGGTGGAAGTCCCTGGTTCGATTCCCACAAAGAAGTTTAATTTTTTTTCTTTCGATTGTATACGCTTTGTTTGTTTCAATTCCTGCTTCACATACTCTTCTTACACCTTTCGTTAAGGCTCCGTATACTTTTCATTAACTTTTCTGTTACTTTCCAGCATACGACGCTTCATTTACTTTTCCTTTCTGCTTCCATTTTCACCAGGGATATCTAGATATACTATAAACGTTCATTGTAAATACAGGGTGTCCCAGAAAACACTCCCGACCTTTCACCAGCGTATTCCTGAGAGAAAACTGAACAACTTATCCATTTGAAATTTTTCGATCCGAAGCTTAGTTTTTGAGTTATAAACAAAATAAGTTGGCCATTCACGTGGCAAGTACATCGGCTAGTCTAATGATCGAAGAGTATACTTATGTAGCATCCACTTGATTGGTTGAAATCAACTGTGAACTTGAGCCTCGGATCAAAAAATGGTAAACGGAAAAGTTGTTCAGTTCTCTCTCAGGAACACGCTGGTGAAAGGTCGGTACTTTGTTCTGGGACACCCTGTATACAACATTCGGTTACTACTTGGGTTAATGACATGTTTCAACAGATTCCTTATTTCATTTATCTTTATTCCTTTCTTCATTCATGTGCACAAATGTTCAGCAACAAATTTTTAAGCACAAAATAGTGCCTAAACCTAGGGAAATTGCTGATGAAAAGATAAGTTTCCATGATCGGGGGTCGAAATCCACCATTGAAGGGATGGAAAACCTCTTATAATTTTCAGAATATAGATTCAACTATCCAAGTTGAGCTGTTAGCTTTGAGATGGACTACCATTTCTTATGACATTTATTTTGAATATTCACTCACTTTCAAACTTTTCTACGATGATGTTCCAATGCCATTGAAGTTGACAAACATACACATGGATTATGTGTACATCAAAAATGAATGACGCGTGATCGAATATAAAGAGGATCTGAAGGTATATTTATATACAGATGTGAATTTATATAGATAACTCACAACGTTTGCACAGAGAAAAATTTGGTATTTTGTACGATTCACTCACAATAATTCGTGTTGAAAATCAACATATAAAATTATCACATTGACATTCACACATTTTCTGTGTCAATATTCAACACTAACTAAAAATTTTTACTGCGTACATATATTAAGAGACGCGAAATACCAAGTACATGAAAAACAACTTGGAAATAAACCTGAAAAAAAACCAGAAAAGTCGTCGTGAGCTACCGTGTATCTATACACGGCAACCGAGATTTAACCCCTTTAAAATATTTTCAATGCATAGTAACTCACCATACATAGCATATCACTAATATAATTATGATGTAGAAGTTTGAATCGTTTACAAAAACGAAACGAAAATTCAAACTCACAAAATATGATCAATCATCGTTATTTATCACCTCAAATGGAAATCTTGAGAGTGAAAACATCGTTTGAAGAATGTGCTGCAAAATTTTGGGTTTTTAACTGAGGTTGGATTTGAGTATTTCGTGATTCGATTATTAATTCGTTCCAATAAACGATTCAAACTTCAGCAACGTATATAATTCAACTTTTTCTAATATAATTTGACTATAAACTTTTGATTAAGCACACTACGAACGTGGGCCAATTTTCACGCGATCAAAATATTATGATTCTTATTCATCATCAGTTCATTTTACACCGTGAAAAATTTTTTTGAAATTCACCACTTCCAAAGTACCCTAGTAAAAATGAATCATATAAGAACATACATAAAGCATATAGAAACCATACATGGTCATATATGACCATATATAATTCATACGCAATTCATATTGAATCCGTATATGATCATATATGGCCCATACAGAATCCATATATGACCTTTCGATGCAAGACTTTCCCATACATGTGAAAAAATTCTGTCACATATGAAATATTTTTCGTATATGGATTTTATATGGTTTATATATGAGTCATATATGATCATATATGGATCACATATGGATTAAATATGGATTGTATATGATTCTATGCATTTTCATATATGAATCATATATGAATTTTATATGTATTATGTATGGATTATGTATGGGTCAGATATGTTCGTTTTTTACTAGGGTAGGTAATAAAGTTCCCTACATTGAAACTGACGTTGTTTCATTGATATGGATGTAAATTCACTACTATGAGGATAAAATTCATACTGAAACAAATGTGAATTTCCCTTCATTCAGTGTGGTGATTTTATCAGAAATCTTGTAATTTTACAATCGTCTGTAAATACATCACTCTCAATGTAGGGAACTCTTCCTAGCGGATTCGAATTTACCAAAAAATGGACCACGAATTGACCAATCAATTTCCAAAAAATGACCAAAAAGTGTCCAGAGAAATGACCACAAACGGTCATATTAAGGGTGGTTTTGTGAATTTTTTGGACCAAAATTTTACCGAAAGATTATCGTCAGGGAATGCAATTTTCCGACCTCAACTACATATGAACCCATTTTAAGACATGGATTTTTTAGAATTATTCTCTTATTCATTCAAATTTAGTAATTATATTTCAATAAACAATTGAGAAATTGAAGGAATCTCATATACAGAACTTATTCCGAAAAGGTAAAGAACCGTGTTATGAAGATAATTTTTCCCTAAAGTGAATAGTTTGTCCATAAAAACGTTACAAACAATTGAATTGTTTATTTAAAAGAAATGGATGACGAATCTTGTTAAAATACTTCGATATTCGAATTCCCCGACCCAAAAGACATAAACCAGGGTTGAAAAATCGAGTAAATATAATCTTTCCTACGGTCCCTGATATTCTGTCGTTGAACGACATAAAATGTGATGAATTTCAGTTGCGCGTTCATAAATAAATCGCTGTATTTCGCGAACTGATAGTTGAATTGATTTGAAATTCTCTAAAAAGTTCGTCCACCCACTAACGAAGAACTTTGTCACTGGAAGTTTTTTGTAGCTCAAACTTCCCTCACCACTTTTTCAATGCAAGGCATGAAAAACGTAATTTTTACTTCGAATTGTAAATTTATTGATTTTTTTTTATTTTTACGAACTTTTAGGACATTATCGTTTCCGGGGAAGTCTTACGGATCAGAATCCATATGATTTATCTTGATACGTCGAAAAATGACTGAGTTACAACGAGTTTAATGTTGAAAAACATTGACTTCTGAAGAGAAAAAATTTGCAGTTTTTATTTTTTTACTCACAAACTATCGATAACAGGAAAAAATCGTAATGGAAGACTCACATTGATTTTTTGAGACCTATCACCTAGTATTTTTCAAATTTCGAAATTCCAACTTTTGATTTTGGCGTGTGACGTCACGGGTGGACAATACTTTTCAGTGTTATCGAGCGTACACCCCCTTATTGCACCCGGCCCCTCAATTTTGGTCATTTTCATGAAAGAGACCATGAAATTACCACAATATTAAGGGATTTGTTCGGTGATATCGTGGTCATGTTGCAGAACGGACCAAAATATTACCGTAGAGATGAAAAAGGTTTTGGTACAATTTTGGTCACTTGTACAAAAATGACCCAAACATTACCGTTATATGGGACAGATATTTCTGGTCACATTTCGGTCATGTTTTTGTGAAAAATAAAAAAAAAAATTTCCGTCGCTGGGATCGGACCTGGGTGTTTTGCATTACTAACCAAGTGACTTGTCACTGAACCATGGATTGGGTTCTTAAGGACACAGAAAAGAAGTGTATATAAGTGATGTGTGAATAATTCCGATCGTATCGCTGTCATGAATGCATTCAAACCAAGGTAGAAATATAGGTAGTTCAACTCGTCCGCCATCTTTTTTCTTATATCACTCGGTTTGCACTATGAATCCAAGACGGCAGCACAGAGAACAATGACCTGAGTGTGAGGGAGAAAAAAAGATATAGTATCTATAGATAGTACTTGTTTCTTCCTCACACTCAGATCATTATTCTCTGTGCTGCCCTCTAAGATTCATAGCGCATACCGAGTCAAATAAGAACATTCATACTATGACGAGGGGCAGGAGGGGGGGTGAGGTTGGACTACCTATACTTCTTGCACCGTGATTCAAACAGTAAATATTATTGGAAAAATCATATGAAAGCCGAAGTGGCATCAGAACCTTTCGAATGTTCTATGAACGCGCATAGTGTAAATAAATTTATATACATTCGGAAAGTTCTGATGCCACTTCGGCTCGTATATGATGTCACTGTTTGAATGCATTCATGACAACGGTATGATCAGAATTATTCACACATCAGTATACACTTCTTTTCTATGTCCTAACGAGAATCTGGTCCATGACTCAGCGACAAGTCACTTGATTAGTAATCGAGAAAACTCAAGTTCAATTCTAGTTGCGGAAAAATTTTTTTTTTATTTTCGACAAAAATTGCGCTTCGAAATATGACCGAAATGTGACCAAGAATATCTGTCCCATATAATGGTAATGTTTGGGACATTTTTGTGCAAGTGACCAAAATTGTACCAAAACCTTTTTCATCCATACGATAATGTTTCGGTCCGTTCTGCAACATGACCACAATATCACCGGAAAGATCCCATAATATTGTGATAATTTTATGGTCTCTTTTATGAAAATTACCAAAATTGTACCACAATTATTTCCCACTTTAACGGTCATTCTTTGATCCGTATCCAGACATGATCGCAATATGACTGGAAAATTGCATTCCCTGACAGTAATCTTTCGGTAGTATTTTGGGCCAAAAAATTCACCAAACCATTCACCCCTAATTCACCAAAAAATTCACCCCTAATATAACCGTTTCCGGCCATCCCTCTGGATACTTTTTGGCCATTGTTTGGGAATTAATTGGTCAATTTGTGGTCCACTCTTTGGTAAATTCGAATCCGCTAGGGTTATTACCTACCTTGAAAGTGAAGTTTTTACCGATTTCATGATAAATTTACACTGATTCATCATAAAACTTACAAATTTACTGTAATACACCGATATTCAGAGTAGTATATTTACAAAATTTTTGTGAAAATCCAACTTGGTCTTTGTATTTTACCTACATTCAGAATGATGATATTATAAATATTTTCAGATTCCCAAGTAGGAACGGGAAATCTCGTTTTCAATTTTTTACAGTGTATTACGACCAGCGTTGCCAGTATTCCCTAGAAAAATCTTCAGCATCTGATGATTGGTTATTTCTTGTATAACCGGCCAATCATATTTTCAATTTAGAAAGAAATGACCAATGCCAAAAAATCTGAAGATTTTTCTAGGGAATACTGGCAACGCTGATTACGACCAACTTTTTCATCCACTTGTTGGATGAGTTTCCAATCATATGGATGTATTCTGTCTCTTTCTTTTCCCCAACATCCAATAGCGTTCCTTTTAATACGTATACTATATGGATATGTATGGCATATAGCAGTGTAGTTCAATATGTCAACAATGCATTGATAGGTTATGATACGAAATAGATAGATAGATGAATCATTTATCGGAGTTAACCGGGTACTAGCCCAAACTCGAATAATACGAAATGGATGAATTACAGGTTATCACCCTGTTTTCAAGAAAAAACTCACATATTATTACAAAATGAATTCAATTGAAATCATAATGAATGGTATGAAGTGAATGATTGAAGGTTATTATAAAATGAATGCGTTCTGATCACAATGAATCAGTCAGTGAATGACACTTTGTAATAAGAATTCAGAGTTTAAGAAGAAAAACGAAAGGAATATAGGGAGGTAGAAAAATAAGATGAGTCTCTTATCACGTCAGTTATGCTGAAATATATCAGATATTTGGAATTAAAACTATCAACTAAATACAAAATGATTTCTCTAGATTCTGCAAGTAAAGTTACTGGTAGATGCAGAGGAAACGGAAACGATACAAACATAACATGCCTCTGTAAAATAGCTACCACCATAATTAATTCCAGTAAGTGATCTCGCAAGGAAATCAAGAGAAGGCAAGAGCAGAGTGGACATACCACAAATCTTCGCGTTAGGTATTCTGATATCGGATTATTATAGTAGAATTATAGATGGATAAACAACAGACAGGAATGAAGCAGATAAAACATAGAGACCTGTACATTAGCTATCACCACTATCAACTTTATTAGTTGGTGTCGTCCAAAAATGAAGGAAAGGCAAAAGTGCAGTAGAGGTACCACAGATCCTTGCTTCAGGTATGCCGCTATCAGCTTTTCCCAATAGAATCGCAGGTGGATGAAGAAACAGCAAAAAAGAAGCAGATATACCATAGATCTATATGTTATGTACCACCACTATCAATTTCATTGAGTGGTGTCGCAAGCAAATGGAGAAAAGACAGAAGCGCAGCACATACATGGAGAAAAGAAAACAGTTAAGGTGAATTGTTGTCGCATAAGCCATGAATGTGACAGAATTTAGTAAATTTTGGACATTCACTCTGAATGTGTTCACATCCACCATGAATATAAATACATCAGCTGCCAATGTGAACACATTCAGAGTAAATATCCAAAATTTACTAAATTCTGTCACATTCATGGTGAATGTGACAACAATTCACCGTAACTGTTTTCTTTTCTCCGTGTATACTCCAGATCCTTGCATCACGTGGACTTCAAAGACCGACTGACAAATAATTAAGTAGACTATTCATGGTCAATTTGATAAAAATTAGACACATACAACAATTTTGTGATAATTGTTGTAGATTACCTATAGTTCATGCTAACTCATGTGACTGAAGATACAATTCATTCTACCATGTTCTCTCCAAAAGTTTTATTTTTCCAGTTGTTCCATTCAATCTGGATTATATTTCTATTCCTATAAATCTGTATTCTGATTTCGAATTATCTTTATTTTCAAAGAATTAAATTCTTGATTATCATGAACATTAAATATCTTTTCTTTCACATATTCTCACACTCACATATCGTTATGCCTAAATATGTGTCCAGAATGGGAACAATCTTATTCACCAACAAATTTCTCCTCTCATTTCAACATATATATTTAACGATAAGGATCAGTGGAAGTGGAAATATGTGAGAAAAAAGATATTTAATATTCATGATATTGAAGAATTCAATTCTTTGAAAACAAAGATAATAAGTGAAAAGATAAAACTTTTGGAGAGAACATGTTATGATGAGCTATAGTCATTCTACAACAATAAAATTCCTATAATCACATTATTGTTGCATGTGTTCAATTTTCATCGAATTAATCCTGAATGGGCTGCATAATTATTTGTCAGTGGGTCTGTGGAGTGCGCCAGATGGAAGGATCTGGGGGATTTTTGCTGCGCTTCTGTCTTTTCTTCATTTCCTTGTGACACGTTCTAATGAATTTGATAGTCGTGGTAGCTAATTTACAGACCTATAGCATATGTGCTTCTTTTCTGCTTGTTGTTCTCTATCTGTGATTGAGAAAACCCCACCAATCTCCAATATTTTAAACTTTCAAGAATTCTTTAAGATATAGTATATTTAAGGAACATTCGAGATTTCTTGAAAATATCTTGAAGAGTTCTTCAAGAAATCTCAAAAATTTCTCAAAGATTCCTTATTGAAAACTTCTCAAACTTTTCTTTAAGAGTTCTCGAAGAATCATTAAAGATATCTTTGAAAACTGTTCAAGATATCTTTAGGGAATCCTCAAGAACGCTTTCAGAATTCTATACGCGTTTGATAAGATGTTCACCAGAATTCATTACCAATTTATTCAGAAAAGTTTCCAAGAGTGATCTGAGATATATGCATGTTTATGTGGATCGCGTTTGGGGACTTTCATGATGAAAAAAAGTAAAGAATTCGCGATAATAAAGAAACTCTCAGTGGGAAAGTTGTTGCGAACATATTCAACAACAATCAAAACAAGCAATTGCACTTTTGTATTATGAGTGATCGGTTTTTATGCAAACGTATTCATTTCATCCAGGTTCCAAAGAAATATTTTCTATGCATGAGAATCCCTGATCTTCGGATGAGTTATGAAATTTTAATGGAGTCTTCACAGTATTTTCCTCCTTTTATATCACAAGTTTAATTTTATCACATAAAGAAATGTATTCCGTAACGTGTCACAGAGAAAAACAATTCTTTTCAAAGGAATAGCGAGCGATCGATTCACCAAGACCTTTTGTCAACTTGAATACACCAAAATTCCCACATTGGATCTGATTGAATTTTCTTCAATTTTTTCCCATGGAGGATCAGAATTTTTCAGAGAATGCTCTATATAGGGTTGAGCTCACCAACATTTTATGAAAAAATTTCTTATGTAGGATCGCAGCTATGTAGCAACGCACTTATGTAGCATCGAGGCCTTTGTATGAAAGAATATCATATGTAGGATCGAGCATATGTAGCATCGAGTCATCTGTACGAAGAAATACCATTTGTAGAATCGAGCATATGTAGCATCGAAGCACCTGTACAAAGGAACATCATATGTAGGATCGAGCATATGTAGCAATCGAGCCGATCGACATTTTGTGAAAAAAACTCCTTATGTAGGATCGCAGCTATGTAGCAACCCAAATAGACAATCCGATTTCTATTAGATATCTGAAAGATGTCTGAAAATTTTGTAAGATATCCTCGAATTTCTCCCGAAAGAGATCTTTGAGATATCATAAAGATATCGGACGCAACACTATTATATATCTTCAAGATATCTGAAAAGAGATCTTTCAGGAGCTTCTTTAAGATATCTTAATGAGGTCTTATGGGAGAGCAAAATTAGAAATCCGAAAAATGATATATTTCAGAAGTCATACAAAAACCCTGGTGGTAATGTTTATCATAATTTTCCATAATTCTCATGAAAGTCATGAATCTTTACATTTCCTCATTTGGTACAAGTTCAAGGAGAAAATATTAGATCTTTCTTACCGAATTTGTAATTTATGAGGAAATATGAAAAATTGTCACTTTTATGAGAAATTATGAAAAATTATGAGATCTACCTTCGCCAAGGAATCGATACATGAATTCGATGAAGATGTTTCGAGAAGAAGACAGCCCGCTGCAAATTCATACATTCAGGTTCATAAATTCATTATTGTAATAGTTCAAGATATTCAAGAAGTGCAATTGCGCCTATAAATAGGATAAGATGTCATCAAGTAAGTGCATGATATTTTTTCTGCATAATATATATATGTAAACGACGGTAAAGAGCAAGGTTAGGAATGCCGGTAATGTTTACTAATGCTGATTTTGAAAAAGTATACAATGACATCCAACGAATATACGAATAAAATATCATACACTTACCTGGTGAGTTTTTATCCCATGAACAGGTCAATTGCACCTTTGAATCCCTTGAATTCTAATATATAACATTTTTATATATAAGATTCAACATTTGACACGTACTGCACGCGAGAGAATGAGGCAGAAAAGTGATGCAAAAGGCAAAGTCGGTAGACGCCATCTTTTCAGAAATGAAGTTCTGAAAGATGTCTTATAGATGATATTTTAAGAACTCTGATGCAATCGATTTTTCAGATATATTTCAGATATCTTATACAGGCATCTGTAAGATATCTTTTTGAAGATTTCTAATATACATCTGTAAGACATCTTTTAGACACATCTTAAAAGTTTCTTTCATCGGATATCTTATATTCATCTTTAAGAACTCAGGGTTTACTGGGAACGCACTTATGTAGCAGCGAGTCACTTGTACAAAGGGACATCATATGTAGGATCGAGCATATGTAGCATCGAGCCGTTCGACATTTCGTCAAAAAAATGCTTATGTAGGATCGCAGCTATGTGGCAACGCACTTATGTAGCATCGAGGCATTTGTACAAAAGAATATCATATGTAGGATCGAGCTTATGTAGCATCGAGCCGTTCGACATTACGTCAAAAAAATCCTTATGCAGGATCGCAGCTGTGTAGCAACACACTTATGTAGCATCGAGGCATTCGCACAAAAGAATATCTTATGTAGGATCGAGCATATGTAGCATCGAGTCATCTGTACAAAGGAATACCATATGTAGAATCGAGCATATGTAGCATTGAAGCACCTGTACAAAGAAACACCATATGTAGGATCGAGCATATGTAGCATCGAGCTGATCGACATTTTGTAAAAAACTCCTTATGTAGGATCGCAGCTATGTAGCAGCGCACTTATGTAGCATCGAGGCACCTGGAAATAATCTGTAGGATCGCCGCTATGTAGCATCAAAAATATGTAGCATCGAAGGCGACTCGATGGGGGTCGTTGCTGCTTCCGTCCGTGATGCTCGACCAGTTGTGTTTTAGCGTAGACGATGCTGTCCGGATGAATTCTGAAATGCAAATTTCATCCACAGTTGACGAGAATCGAACTTACAACTTCCAGCATTGAAGACTAGCGTTTCACCCACTGAACTATAGAGGCTGTTCAAATAACCTCAACCCAAGAATGCCATTTTGAACATGATTCATCCGATCTAGAAGATACAATTGACGTTATGTCTTATGAAATGGATGAAAGTTCATATCGAATCTGTGAATATGAGTGGATCATACTCTATGTAAAATCACGTGTTTTTTTTCATATGAATAGGAAATATTTCTTTTTTCAACGAACACTTGTCTATATCTACACCGAGAGAAAAAGCATACTGCAGAAGTATTGACGCACTAAAGTTTCTAATGCATTTGTCATAACGTGCTTTCAACGCTCGGTACCCATGCTTAGAAAGCATGTGACACATACCCAAAAACCATGGTCTCGTGCGTTAACGTCATGAGTCCCGAGCGTTAAAAGTACGTTGTAACAAATGCGTTAGAAGCATTGAAGTGTGTCATGCTTCTAAAGCATGCTTTTTCTCTCGGTGTACATTCATTTTCTTTGGCAGTGATGAACTTCATAACATATCAAAAGCGATCGCATTGATGAGGTTGTCTCAACCCCGCCACTTTTCAGCCAAACTTATTGGATATTCGTTCAATTAACCAATTCTCCGGAAGCAATTGAATGAGAATATTATCTCAAATGCTCATCCTTTTCAATTACACCTGATGCATTTCAATCACCTCGATATGAGATTGAACCAACTGCTTAAAATGGTGCGTTCAAATTTCGTTGTGTTTCCATTAAAGACATGGTGATTGACTGAAACGCGCGTCTTATTTAGTTAGAATATCGCTACAGGAATCAACCAAACGTGGATTTTTGTACCAAATGACGGGGAATTTATATCAAGCGTTATTCTGTTGACTCAACCGCATACCTGCCAAACGCTTGGCGGGGTTGCCAAAAACCAGGGATGAGGATTAAATCCGAGCGGCAATATAACTCCTGAATCGCTCGCGATCAAAACACGTATCGATCGTAAGAAGAACTTTCGGTCGATGAGTAAAAGGTTTCTGGCTCTTTAAGTATTCGATACCTGCGGGATGAGGATTTGCGAAGAGTGCTGTATGTTCGCTCGTATGTAGAGCGCTAATCATATAAAGAATGAACTTACCTGAACTCTCACAAAGGATCGCTCTTTCTGCGATCTGAATGTGTGAGGATTCATACCTGCTGGATACTCCAAAGAGCGATCCCTCGAAGAGCGAGGACACTTTAGATCCCGAGCGAGCAACTCTTTTGAGGAGTTAAACCTCCGGGCTCTCGCATACTTTAACTCCTTGAGCGATCGAATCGTAGAAAGAGCGAAGGATTCGATCAAGGAGTTAAACTCCTGATCGAAAAGGAGTTTTACTCGTGTCAGAGAATAGTCCATCAGCTGAATATGAGAGTGCGTATGGAAATTATGTCCGTGGGTTCTGTGAATGGAAGTCTGAATTTTTTTGGTCGTAGAATCCGAATTTGAAACTATTGTCGTAAGATTCGTGATCTGTGTTTTGTTATAAACAATTGAATTGTTTATAACGCATCGAGGGTCAAAGTATTGTTTTTATCGGAAAATTGTTCAGGCGACAATTATTCATTTCTCATCGGAGAATACAACTGTCTGAACTATTTCTTCGATTTCTCAATTGTTTATCCAAATGCATTTTTCAAATAAATAATTAGGTCGCCGGAACTGGATCTTTCAACGGCGGTTTGAGTGTAATTGGTCGGAGAATCTAGATTATTGGATGACTTTTTGGGAATTTATAGCCCGTGTTCTGTTATAAACAATTGAATTGTTCAGATCACGAATCTTACGACAATAATTTCAAATTCGGATTCTACGACCAAAAAAATTCAGACCCCCATCCACAGAACCCATGGACATAATTTCCATACCCACTCTCATATTCAGCTGATGGCCTATCCTCTGACACGAGTAAAAGTCTTTTTCGATCAGGAGTTTAACTCCTTGATCGAATCCTTCGATCTTTCAACGATTCGATCGCTTAAGGAGTTAAAGTATCCGCTCGCTGTTCGGCTTGACTCCCGAGTTGAGTTAAAGTCCCAACTCGTTGAAGAGTTTAACTCGTGATTCGAGCCGCTCGCATGGTCTTAGGATTCGATCGCTCAAGGATCTAAAGTATACGACCGCTCTCAGGTACAACTCGGGAGCGGATTCATTGTATTAGAACCTGCTTCGACTCTCACTCGGATTCAATCCTTAGTACTTGTTACCTGCTCCTATCCCGAGCGGATCACCATTATGAATTTCGAGGGTCGCTCGCTCTACGATGCGAACTCGAAAAGATCAAAACTTTTGCTCTACATCCCTGCCAAAAACACATTTTTTTTCTCAGTGCAGCATGTTCCTAAATAGAAATTTTGTCAGGCAAGCTTGTGACAAGATTGACGGAAGCTTACTAGTTGGCACACGACAAGGGTGTAAACTTACAAAACTCCTGCAATAGAGTTATAGCAACTTTACCCCAACAAGGTTGTCAATAAAAAGCCAGAAGCAATCAAATGACAACTCTGACAAGCTTATAGCACCCTGCGCCCGATCTCGGAAAATTCAGACCGCGCCCGAACGAGGGTTAATTGCCTGATCCACCTGTCTGAATTAAAAATCTAGTTTTGTTACTTTTAATCGAGAAAAACGTGAACAATGAATTCACTCTTGTAGTCTGGATATAAGGTATATTTTTTTGGAAGAAGGGGAATCACTATTTTCTTTACTTCCTGTAAGAAATTCAAAATTTTTCCATCGATGCTTTTAAAAAAAAAATAAGTGACCCAGAACAAATGCGAGCCAAAAGCTGCCGAGTCTGTCCTGCATATAATTTTGTTTACGATCGAGTTTAAAATTGACCGATCGCGATATTTTCCTTTCTCTTATTTGACTCAGTGTAACACTCCAGCTATATTCATCCCTTGGAGCGTCACTCTGATGTTCTATATTTTTCCGATACTCCCCAGATAACGTGTGAGCTTGTCATAACCTTATCAGACTTGTCATTCAATTGTTTTGAACTTGTTATTGACAACATTGTCAGTGTAAGGTTACTACAACTCTGCTGCAAGGATTTTGTAAGCTTGTACCCTCGTCGTGTGTCAACTAGGAGGCTTATGTCAACCTTCCCGTGAAAAAATCGTTCAGGTCTGACTAGGTGTGTTCAGGCCTAATCATGGACATTTTCCGGCGCGACTAAATAAAACGCGCGTTGCAGTCAATCACCATGTCTTTAATGGAAACACAACGAAATTTGAACGCACCATTTTAAGCAGTTTATTCAATCTCTGAGGTGATTGAAATGCATCAGGTGTAATTGAAAAGGATGAGCATTTGAGATAATATTCTCATTCAATTGCTTCCGGAGAATTGGTTAATTGAACGAATATCAAATAAGTTTGGCTGAAAAGTGGCGGGGTTGAGACAACCTCATCAATGCGATCGCTTTTGATATGTTATGAAGTTCATCACTGCCAAAGAAAATGAATGTAGATATAGACAAGTGGTCGTTGAAAAAAGAAATATTTCCTATTCATATGAAAAAAAACACGTGATTTTACACAGAGTATGATCCACTTATATTCACAGATTCGATATGAACTTTCATCCATTTCATAAGACATAACGTCAATTTATTGTATCTTCTAGATCGGATGAATCATGTTCAAAATGGCATTCTTGGGTTGAGGTTATTTGAACAGCCTCCATAGTTCAGTGGGTGAAACGCTAGTATCCAATGCTGGAAGTTGTGAGTTCGATTCTCGTCAACTGTGAAGCAAAATTTGCGTTTCAGAATTCATCCGGACCGCATCGTCTACGCTAAAACACAACTGGTCAAGCATCACGGACGGAAGCAGCAACGACCCCGATCAATAAAACAGGGGGAAAATAACATACCATGGTAGGAAGGAGAGGAGAGCCGATCAATAAACATTCCAACAACAACACTTAACACAAATTCCCAAAACATTGTGTAAATTTGTTCGGAAAGTCCACATGAAAAATCTGTTTTTCTTCCTGATTCGATCATTGCATTGAATTGTTATATTCTATTCAGCGGATAGCTCATAAAATTGAATAAATTGAACTACGATATTGATGTTATGGTATGTGACATTCAATCAACTGTTACATGTCGTTATTTCAAACTATTTTGATTCAATACAAATATTTTTCACGCTCTTTCAAAGGAAAGAATCAATTGAACCAAATCCATGAAAATCACAATCAATTGCTCAAAGGATTGACTTAATTTCTTACGGGGTTGAGACAACTTCCTTTTCCAAACTCATCAGGCAGTTCAGTCAATTCCTAGATTCATTTCGCCGTATCCAAATGCGAGGCGGGGTTGAGGCAACTGAAACTCAGTTGAATCAAACTATCCTTTTTCTCAGTGTACGAGTTTGATTTTCCTGATTCTCAATTCAAATCGATTTTTGTTTATGGTGTATCAAAAAGTTAATTTTGTTTTTCCTAATGATGTGAACATGCATAAAATGGGGCAATCCAAGGCATCTGTCACAGAGGATGCTTGAATCAAATGACACTTAATCTCCAAATCAAATTGATACGTACAAATTTTTGGAAAAATCCAAGGAAAAAAATTTAAAAATGCAGCTGAAGAGTGCTATACCTTTGATACACCTTTTTTCATTTTTGATTCTTTACTGTGATCATGTAAACATTTGAACTTGCCGCAAAAAAATAGAAAATGAGAAATGGCCCAACCCGTGTGGAAAAATTGATCAGGATTCAATTAGGGCCTAATTCAAATAAATCAGGGCCAAGTAAGGAATTGATGTAGAATGTGACGCATAAACGATCAGGTCCTAATCGGGTGCCCATAAGGGTACAATCAGGCCCATAACAATCATCTTACATCCAAATATAGTGTCCTAGCTAACATAATTGATGAATGAATTTTGAAATGACTTCAAATTTTCGAATATTATCGAAGCAGATGTAGTTGATTGATTCATAAACAATCAATTCTATTTTTTCCGAAAGAAAAGGGAGGTTATTTCAACTCTCTGAAGTATGAATCAAGTTTGATGTTTCATAATTCACTGAAAAAACTTCACAGGCGTTATTCTGCAGTCAAAATGTAATGATTTCCTATTTGGCAAAATTTTTTCGAGGTTTAGTTTTTGAGATATTAGAATTTTTATATTTTTTTTTTCGAATCCACATCATTCAAGAGCACTGTGTATTACATACTTGAGCTTGACACCATTGGCTGAGTTAGGAAACGGCGGATCTCTGGAAAAAATGTACTATTCTGTCATTTTTAGATTTAAGGTTATAGCAATTTGAAATTTTTTGGCTTCCAGCCGATCAGAATCCAGCAACTTTGAGTTATTATAGCTACAAAACATGGGATGACTGGATACTTTGATTTTTTTCTCAGAGATCCACGATTTTCCAACTTGACGAATCGTGTCAAGCTCAAATATGTCACACACAGTGCTTTTGAATGATTCGGATTTGAAAAAAATTCTAAAAATGCTCCTATCTCAAAACCTAAGACTCAACACAAATTTTTCAGACCGGAAATCATCATCATCATCATACGCCTGTGAAATTCTTTCAGTGAACTATGAAACACCCGGTATATAGATATAAACATGGATATGGGTATGTATATATGTGTAAATAGATGTATGAATGAATTTACGTGTGTATATTTGTATATTCGTATATGTATATATACATATATGTATGTATGTATGTATGCATGATCCCCTAGAGCTCCCGAATATATTGTAGCAAATTTTGTATTCAAGATATTCCAAAATTGGTAGGGGGTCTTTTGGCCGAATCGACATGATTTGACAATCACTAATCGATTTCAGAGAGCACTAAAGAATGACTAGCGATTGTCAAATCATGTCCATTCGGCCAAAAACTTTTTTGGTCAGAAGACCCCTTACCTCCAAAATTCAACTATAATTTCATTACTTTGTACTTTGTTCTATTAGACAGAAAAATACTCTCAAAATAATCCTTGATTGTGAACATTATTATTGATCGTGTATTATTATTATTATTGTTGTTGTTATTGTTGTTTTTATTATCATCATATCTTATTACCTATTCATATATTTTTATTTATACACAGAGAAAAATTGTCTATTATAAATTACTAGACTCGCTAGTATATTGCGGATATACTTGCATTCTGAAGGTATATACCAAACATTCTCTTCAAAAGTACCAGACTTTCTGGGAGTTAATGGTAGGATAATGACATTTTATAATAGAAAGTCTGATGCTTTTGATCAGAATGTTTGGTATATAACCTTAAAATGCAAGTATATCCTCAATATACTAGCGAGTCTAGTAATTTATAGTAGATAATTTTTCTCAGTGTAAAAATATAAAATCAAGACATTTTCCATAGATATCACTCAAGCTTATATATGTTATATGATTAGTATTCACAAGCTTTTATGATTCTTCGATTTGAAATGTCCCTGTCATTACATTTTTTAAATAGATTGATATTAGATCGATGATTTATATTCATTCATCAGGAATTCATTTTTATATCAACAGCGTTGCTCAAATCTGTTCATGGGTCACATTTCTAGTCCTCAATTTCAGTCAAATCGAATTTCTAACGGAATCAACCCACCAAAAATTCACGTTGAATAGAATAACCAATGACGCACGGAATTTCCAGCCGATAGACACCCTGAAGAATACGAATGTTACCATCCGAGCATGCTTTCTTTCTACCAAAATACTCTAATTTGAATTCATAGGAAAATCCATACTTCAGATCGTTCGGATAACCACACACTTTTTTCGGTAGAGTGTCTCAGTCCCGAAGGTCAATTTTTCCGAAAGTCCGATACACCGAAATGCAAAATCCTGTTGGGTGTTGAACATCTACAAATCCTGGTATTACCCATACAGCACCGGGAGGTCTTTTGAATGTTCAAAAAACGTGCTTGATTACACAGAGAACGTGGAAATAACGTTTCGGGATGTTCTAAGAACGTCACATGTATGTCCCAAATTGTATGGCGCAAATGTCCCGGTTCGTTCTATTCATTTGCACCGTGCGACGTTCTGGAAACGTGTTCAATAAAGGTTTCCACACTGAAAAAAAAATGTATTCCAGTCAGATAAATATTTATTTGTCCTGTACCAAAGAAATATTTATTAGAATTAACAAAATATTCTTTGGAAGCAAAATAATTTATTCGAATCAAATAAACGATTAAAACCATCTATTTAATTCAAATAAATTATTTTGGTTCCGAAGAATATTTTGTTAATTCTAATGAATATTTCTTTGCTACGGGACAAATAAATATTTATTTGACTGGAATAAATTTTTTTTTCAGTGCATTACGTTGTGCGAAGCTGCGCATATGTTTTTAAAGGTTAGTTTTCATGAAAGTATGTTGGGAAAACATTATGAGAACGGCCCGTAGTAGATGAAAAGAACGAGTTAAGAACGTATTCAGGGGCGTCCAAAATGCAGGTACTCTGAATATTTAAAAAACTTACTCCTCGGGGGCCAAAACACGCAAAACCGAATGCATGTTTTCAAAACGTTGAGAGAATTTTCTTTCCTTCTGGGTAGTGAAACCAACGATGCCTAGTTGGCTTGGAATACCCCAAATCTTATTTTTAGAAATCCATTGTTTTCATAGGTATTGAACACACGGTGGAAGCTGCAACGTCGCGACAAAATTTCAGTACCTTAAAATATAATAGTTAGATGGCTAGTAACATCTAGGAATATTTCGGTATATCGAACTTCTGGGAAAATGGACCTTCGGAACTGCGACACTCTACCATTTTTTTCAATGCACGAAGCACTTGCAAGTGTCTAGTTTTAGGCTAGTCAAGCGTTACAAAACTCGCGAATCCTTAGATCATTTCAACTTGGAAATATTTGACAAAGTAATATTTCTGATCCCTATCACACTTGTACTTGTTGAATTGATTTACCGATGAAAATTTCATGCTTTCGACAATTACGCAACATTCGCTAGCTCCGCAAAAAGAAATAGACGCAACCCACATAGGAACAGAAGCTATGTCGTTCCAAAAGTATTCCAAAAGATATCTTCAGATGTCTTATGCAACATAAAAAGAAGAATTTAAGAAAGATCCTTTCTCAAGAACAAATCTTTCTTAAATCGTTCTTTTCATGTTGCATAAGACATCTTGAAGATATCTTTTATAATACTTTTGGAACGACATAACCTCTGTTGTTATGTGGGAATTATTGGTATTAGAAGTATGAATGATGGAAATACTCATTGTTAGATGTAGATTTTCGATAATAAGATTTGTTTTTTGAAATGGAATCTGACTTATAAATGAAACTGAAACTGGCACCCGTAAAGCTAGCAGCCGATTATCATAACTTTTTCCACAAAACTTTGATCAAAGATTTAAATATCTGAGACATTTAGTAGAATGCCACTCAATTGATTTTTGATGTGAACACAGCTGGAACCACATTGAATCAAAAGTTACAACAATTAGCTGCTAGCTTTAGGTTGCTGGTTTTAGCTTAATGATTCATAACCTCCATTCGTATTATCCACAAATTTGAATGAGTTTGAATTGTAAATAAAACTATGAATTACCCTTCAACTGATGAATCAAATTGTTTTTCTTCAATTTTCTTCAATTTGATTCATATTTTATCAAATTTTCTACATGATTAATGAAAAAAACAGGTATGAAATGGAATTATTCTGGCACCGATGGGAGCCCTGTTGATACCCAATTAGGTTGTAATGATTTTTGCGTCACATTCAACATTTAATCCTTGTTAGGCCCCGATTATTATCATGGCGTTACTGATGGAATTTCTACACGGGAAGGCTGTCAACTCTCTGCTAATGTTAATCTTCAGCTCAATTGTGAAATTCTTCTCGTTCGGTTTTTTGAAAAATCCAGATGTATAAATTACCAGCGTACCGAATGAGTAAACATTTTTTGTTATTCTCTTTATCAATTGCGGTACAGAGCACTTTGAACATTTCCTTCTGAAAATGAAAAAAAATTAATTTTTCACAATCACATTCATCTGAATTTTCAGCCGAATTATTTTACTGAATTTTGAGCAACTGCAAACAATGAATTGGAAAATCATAACATTCGCGAATAAGAGAAAAATCTTCTCCAACTCTTTTTCCAATGTTCTTCGATGAGGGAATAAGTTTTCATTGGTTTGGTTTGGTTTGGTTTGGTTGGATTCCCTGTCAATGCAAAATATCGTATTAAAAATAAATGATGAATAGAACATCAATTTGTCTGGCAAAAGGAATGATAAAAGAGTGAAGAAATAAGTTTAGATTTATCATTTATCCTGGCACATCTGAACACATAGGATTTAACCTTCGTCGTAAAATTAAAAGGCAAGTGATTAAATTACCATTCTTCAACATTAAAAAATGTAATGTGAAATAGCTCAAAATGAAATACGATCGACAATCAATCCAAATCTTCCAATCGATTTGGCCGTCTCAACTTTCTCTCATGTATTAGCTATGATCCCGAGGTCAGATGATGAAAACAATCCAAATTGTATTCATTTATAATTGGACTACCAATAAGAAGAACCTGTTCACCACATTCAGGAGGAGAATCCATTTCTTCTGAATGAGAGATTTACATCATAGTACAAAGCGACATGTTCATTTATCAATCCTCGGAATCTATTCACACAAAGACTAATAAAAGAGAGGATGAATATTTTGGTTTCACGATGCGATTTGGATGCTTGAACTTTAATAGAACTCTTAAAGTTGAAGAATTCAAACCGCGAGTCGCAGTTTGAAAATCGGTTCGGCAGGAAAAATATCATGCATCCTGTCTATTTTCATACTTTACAAAGAAAAGAAGAATAAAATGATGACGGCTGCTTCTGATTTCTCATCAAATTTTATTATTCGTTTGATAAGATGTAAACCAGTTTTTTCACTTTCTCTCATTGAGATCCCTAAACTCTTCCGTTTATTTACCTCTCCTTCCGATATCATGTACATACACCGATGCTCGCGTACATACGAGATACACTTCTTCGATGAATAAAGAAACGATTAACTCTCACGAAAATGTCTCTACGTAAGACAAGATCTCATTTCATTTTAACAATCCGGTTAGCATTCCAATGTCAAGATCATAACGTGCTTGAAAATAAAGAAATTGATCAAGTCTAAAAGCTTGCAGCCAACTAACACATGTTCCAACCTGTCGCAAATTCATTTCGTAATATCATCATGTATATCAAGATCTATTCTGAAAATCGTTGACGATCGTATACAGAATTTCCCAGTAGCGTCAAATCGATCAGGCCTCATCTATGAAACAAAGGGATTTTTCATCTTGTTTTTTGCGTGATGAATTCCACTTGCGTTACAAATCAATTAAAATCCGTTCCGGAATATTTCGTGTACGAGTTATGTATGAAATAAATAAAAAAAAAATGATTTTGCACGAAATGTGAGCACATCTTGGAATAAAGAATATGTTTCACACGTCCTTGTAGTCATGGGAATCCCGATGATTCCTCGAATACTTGTTTACAAGTCGTTTTACACGTATTCCATGATGGTCAATGAACTTCAAGTCCCGTAAATAGTATTCGATCGAAAAAAAAGATATTTGTGTCAAAGGAATTATGAAATAATGAAGTTAGCACATATTCATCGGGATGAGGTCAAAAATAAGTAGTCCATACCGTTATTCTTTGGATTAGACTAGATCGAATATCAGTAATTGAATAATTTATTCATTTTATGTTAAGTGATTCATAGTATTCTAGATTGAGAATATAATAAATAATACGACATTATCAAGATGTGCGGATATCTCAGAAAACATACTTTATTTTTATACGGAATCATTAGAGAGGAGGTTATTCAATATAATCTCATTCCATTTCATACGGTTTGATAAAATATCCCTGGTTAAAAAAATCCATTGATCCTCGCCAAATCTGATTGATTCTCATTGAATCTCGGACAATGTTCCGATTGAATCTCATCCAGCAATTTTTCAATGAGATTTGGTCAGAAGAATGAATTCTTTCAATATGAATCTGATTGAATCTCGGACAATGTTCTGACCAAATCTCATGAAATTTCATTCCTCAGATTCAATGGATTCTTTTAACCAGAGATAGAATAGGGTTGGGCAATATTTCACTATATCGATATTTTATATAAAATTTTTATGGGTTTTTATCAATATTCTATGAAATTGGATATAAACTTGATAAAGTTTCTACAAAAAATATCGATGTTGTCACATATTGCCCATCTCTAGGATAGAAATAAAATTGTACATCATTTTCGAAGCCCTTCAACATTTATGTTGAGAGACCATTGGATTTTTAATCAACCCCCGAATTGTTTACAAAGGGGTTGAAGTCGATCTCTTGTCAAAGAAGAGAGATTGAAATGTCATCAGTTTTTGAAAAATCACATCTCATAATTCGATATGAAATTTATTTCAACATTATGAAGACCAGAATCTCACGTTCGTTCCATAATCGATAATCATAAATACGAAAGTCATCATCTCACATTATCATATAAATAATGGGAAAGTTTATTTGGATTATTTGCGGAATGGTATTTCGTTGGTTCCCTTGTTACATCACTTTTTTTCCAACAAAAAATGGCAATTGTCTTACATCGTTGATGGTGATCAGGTGACCTTTTTCTGCCTATTTCTGTACGGTTTTTGTCATTTTAGCCTATTTCTGTAGAGTGTGCAACATGGGGTTATGAATCAATCTAAAAGAATGATTTTATGATTTGTTTTTCAATACAAGCGTACTTATTTGAGCGCCAGATGTTTTAAGAAACCTGTGTGAAAATTCTCGGGAATAAAGAAACGGTCCAATACTGGTGGGGATTTATTTGCCAGACTCTGACAAAAACAATTGAGCCGTTACTGTACCATCACTGTTTTTCGATTGACGCCATTTATCTGACAGACATCACACAACACTGGGTCTTGGGAATGGCCAGATTCGTTGCGATACTGAATCAACTCTGGCAAATCCATGACGCCGGTCTGATTAGCCTAAGTCATGGGAGTGTTCAACCAACGATTCATATACATTTCAAACAACAAATCTCTCGAATGGTTTTGTTCCGAAGTCATTCCATTTATCCAAATTTCCTACTTGCAATGAGACTTTTAACCTTTGAACACTGCATAAAAACAAATAGAAACAGTTAAACTTTGAATCTGGATAAATATGGACGAGAAAGTTACTTTTATTATATTCTCGCCCATATTTATTTTGTATTCAATTTCAAATACGATCGTCCGAAATGATATCGAAGCTCTCTTTCGAACCATAGAAACAGTTATTTGCTTTATTCTTCTATCGTGTTGTCTGTTTCTGTAATTAACTCGATACATATTTAGTTATAGAATAATTCCTGAACCAGATGTATCAGAATGATCGGGCCATCAAAAATACCGCAGTTGTGGCATTACAGGCTCACACTGCGAGAAGAGCAATTTGGAGGTTCGGTAAATAGTATTATATTTGATCGATAAATCTGAATATTACTGAAATTTCAGCGATGTTTCATGAAATTTCAAGAAACGTCACTTAAATTTTGCTTTACATTACTTAGTGTTCTTCAATCATTATTATATAATACAATATTCACGACCAAATTCGCTGTGTGGCACCCAATTCCTAAGCGTTTAGTAATTGAATGACACACAGCAAATTTGGTCATGAATATTGTATTAAATAATGACGATTGAAGAACACTGAGCAATGTGAAGCAAAATTTCAGTAATCCTTCTTGAAATTTCATGAAACATCGCTGAAAGTTCAGTACTTTTTACATTTATCGAACAAGTATATTACTATTTACTGAACTTCCAAATCGCTCTTCTCTCAGTGCATGAATATTGCCTGCACCGGCAGCAGTATATCCCCAGTACGGGGTCTTTTGTAGAACGTTGTTATCATTTCGACTTCGGGCTAGTACTGTCAACTCAACTGGGCCTGAACTGGTTGTTTATATTTGCCAGCGCTGGTAATTCCGGCAACGGCACTGCGCCAGTATGGGACCAGGTTTCAATTTCCACGTGGGAAAATTAATTCATTTCACGGTACTATTTCATATTAAACCCCAAGACAAAAAAAACGTTCTTGAGGTACATATTGTGCAAACCACCCAAAATCGTTTACAAATAACAAATTATCTCGATGTACGACTTAAGTGATGAGACGATCCATGCAATTGAACACTTGAAAGCTGTGAAAGGAGTCTCAATGAGTAACAAGTATCGAAACATTCATCATTCAATGACATAATACTCATTGTTAATTTCTTTTTTTACAGGCGAATTTCATCAACAAATCGATCGAGAAGTACACAATCTACTGCGAATTGTGCCAGCATACGATCCCGGTCACGGACCTGTCACACCACAATGCAAAAGACATTCGGAAATATACCGTGAAGAACTCTCCAAACTAACATTGTGGGCTCTCAAAAGTAAGATAATGTTTTATTTGCAATGTAACAACAAACGACGCATGAAAAATTTGCATTCGAAATTCACTTTCCCCTCTTGTATTTGTATACAGACTCGCATGTTTGTGTCATTGTAATTACGTGAGATAATGTTATGTTTTTCTCAAGATGCATGTTTCACAATGCAATGAATCTTCATCCATGTACGAATGTATGTAGAAATTTTGGAGATGCTAAACTCATCTTAAGATATCTTTTAAAGATGTTTTAGGCGCAGGATCTTAAGTCGATATTTTTGAAATGAATTTTAGACAAGAATTGTTTCATAATTTTTTCAAGTGTCGCGCAAGACGTTTAAAATATATTTTAAGGATAAAACGCACTGAGAAAAAAACTTGTAAAATCTACATCTTAGGGAGTAAACACATGGATGATTCCAAATGTACTGCAAGTGCTACCACGATTCTAGTTGATTTCACTACGGAGAAAGAAAAATTGCTGACGCAGCAAATCAATATGTTATATACAGAATAGTGAATCTTTCTGCTAACCTAACTGAATCTTCGCTGCCATAACTACCTGGATTGCTGAGAGAGCAACATGTTAATCAAAGCAGCAAAGTTTTCGCTGGGCTAGCAGAATTTTCAGAATTATAGGTGATTCGAAATTGCCGTACACTAGCGTTTTTGATAGCAAATTCTTGATGAAATTCTGGAGCGATTTTGATCTGATCCTTAGATTCGGAGATATGAGCAGTTTTTAATTTTTTGAAAAATCCAAATATCTCGGAAGTACTACAGGTTGGTTGAAAAGTTCCTGCGCTCACCAAGAGATAGCACTGCTAGCTCAAAACTTTTTTTTTCTCAAGTTGGTATATCTGTCCTGAGAACACATGCAAAGTTACAAGTCATTCTGTCAATTCATTCTTTGTTTACAAGCCATTTGAAGTTGACGTGTCATTGATTTTTCTTAATATGGAAAAAATTGAATATCGTGCAGTCATTAGATTCTTTGTTTTGAAGGGTTTAAAAGCAAAGGAAATTTATGAACAATTGTTAGAAGTGTATAAGGAGTCCTCACCTTCAAAACGCACCGTTGAATTTTGGGCTGGTGAATTTAAACGTGGTCGTACTAGCGTTGAAGACGATCCACGCGAAGGACGACCAAAAACTGCAACCACAGCAGAAATCATTGAGCATGTACATAATATGGTTAGTGAAGATCCAAGTTTGACTAAGCATGAAATTGCTAATGTCATAGGCATCTCAGACGAACGAGTACTCCATATTTTACATGAAGAATTACGTATGAAAAAACTGTTTGGAAAGTTAGTGCCGCACACGTTAACAATTCAACAAAAACTGGATCGAAAATAAACTTCTCAGCGTAATTTGGAGCGTTTTAAGCAGAATAAAACCGACTTCTTGCGTCGTTTTATAACTATGGATGAGACTTGGATCTACCACCATGATCCTAAATTGAAACAAGAACGTTTACAGTGGACTGAAGCTGGTTGTTCAGCTCCAAAGCAGGTGAAGTCACAACGATCAGCAAAGAAGGTTATGGCATCAGTTTTTTGGGATGCAAAAGGAATTTTGTTCATTGACTATCTTCAGAAAGGTAAAACAATCAACTCCGAATATTACTGCAGCCTTTTGGATCAGCTGGATGAAAAAATTCGTGAGAAAAGACCTGGTTTAAAGAAGAAAAAAATCATTTTTCATCAAGATAATGCACCTGCTCACAAAAGTGTTTTGACGATGGCTAAATGCAAAGAACTCAAGTACGAATTGCTCGAACATCCACCGTATTCGCCAGATTTGGCTCCTAGCGACTACTATCTCTTCAGAAATCTCAAACAATTCCTTCGTGGAAAGCATTTTTCGTCGAATGAAGAGGCCATAGCAGCCGTAGACGGTTATTTTGCAGAGCTTCCGGAAAACCATTATAAGGATGGGATAAAATTATTGGAAGATCATTGGAACAAGTGTATTGAGCTTCTAGGAGATTATATTGAATAAAAAAATATATTTCGTAACAAAAACAGTATTCTTTCATTTCGAGCGCAGAAACTTTTCAACCAACCTGTATATCTTTGAGATTTGAATCCAACACCATTGTCTAAGTCAGATTACGTGGTATCTCTGAGAAAAAATGAAACTAGTGTAGCGTTTTTCATTGTAGAGCTATAGCGGTTACAAATTTTTTGCATTCCAGCCAATCAGAATTCAAATAACTTCAAATCGCTATAGCTCTGCAACAAAAAATGGTAAACTAGGTATATTTTTTTCTCAGGGATACCCCACGATCAAACTTAAAGAATGGTGTTGGGTTCAAACATCAAAGATATAATACTCCCGAGATATTTGAATTTTTCAAAAAATTAAAAAATGCTCATATCTTCGAATCTAAGGGTCAGATCGAAATATTCCAGACCAAAATCGTTTCAGAATTGAATCAAAAATCTGCTCTCAGAAAAATTCACAGCAATTCCGAATCACCCAGCAAAAAAAAGTTACCCGCCCTTGTAAAAAACGAACATATATGACCCATACATAATCCATACATAATACATATAAAATTCATATATGGGTCATTATACTTTTCAGGTCTCCTCGAATTTCGTACTTTCCCTAAACTTGCACATTGAATGCAGCAATGAATCGATGTGTGCAATGGAAAATTACTTGGATAATCAAAAATAGTACAAATTGAATAATGCGAAACAATTTTGGTATTGCTGAAAAAAATTTTTCTTACTTCCCAAATCCAAGATCGAAGTTGACATACTGTTCTAAAACAGCATGTCACACGCGTATTTTCATAGTAAAACCTTGGATCTATTTATGATTTTTCCAACAACCAGGACTTTGAAGACCGGATTTGAGTACAAAATTAATTGTTCTTTCCAATACTATTGACAAAATTGATGGAATATTTTTCGATATATTTTTCAAACTTAACGGAACTTTGTCCACGTATTTTGAGTTCTTTCCGTTACGACGTTCTTAAGTCAGTGCCATTTTCCTATGAAACGTTAATTGCCCAAGAGTTACATATGAATAAACATCTCAGTGCTTTTCAACTCAGAATTGAAGCGCATGATGGCGCTGTAGTCAATAATTGCGTCAGTCAGAGCCATTTTGTACGGTTGGATGCGAGCGTGTGTTTATCAATCACCACTACGTGACGGAGGTTTTCTCGGTAAGTATTTGATATATTGGGTTGGCCATTTTTTGTATGGTACATCAATTGGTCATGATAAAATAAACGTACCAATAATATGAGAATATTGCATGAATTCGATGTAAGAATTGTTATTGTAAGAAATGTCCTCTGTATGAATCACCACTACGTGACGCTAATCCGCAAAAGCTGCCGAAAACCATGAGGCGATTGCTGATTTATATGTAAGCTTGTGTCTAAGGGTTCTTGAGGTCGCTGATTACGAATCTGAAGTCAGATTTTGAGAATTCAATATGGCGGATCCGATATGGCCGACCGAAATCTCAGAATTCAACAAATTTTCTTCAAACTCCGTACTTGGGGGTTTTCGGGATTGCTAATTACGAATCTGGAATTATATTTTGCAAATTCAATATGATGGATCCAATATGGCGGGATATATCCGTGTCGATCAAGAGAACATGTGTTTTATTCATTTGGAAAATATTATAAGAATATTGGAAAACCCGTCCATAAAAATAAAACGTCGAAGGAAAATCTACTGTTTCAGTCATTCTGTTGAAGGAGTAATTGAATAATAGATTTCATTTCGTTTGAGTAAACGATCGTGTCTCATACATTTTGATTAAAGTTTAAAGTATGATTGTTCATGTTTTTTGTTCAAATTTTGTAATTGTATAATTATATTCTCGTTTCATATCTTAACTTTGTGCTTGTTGAATTTTTACATCCCCACACTCCCCTTATTCATATCTTTCAAAATAAATATACCTACAAATTTTGAAAAATATGTTTCAAGATGCAATCAGAGTTTTATCAGGAATAGCAGATGAAGTAGTTTCATGACTGTTAGGAAACATATACACCTCAAGTTGTGCTTCATTCTTAAAATTTGTAAAAATAATGTTTCCCTTTAAATAAGAATAATGTTTTCCTTTTCAATCAATTCAATCCAAAGAAACAATATCCCATATCAACAGTATTACATTTTTCACGAGTTTATGAAGGATCATATAAAAATTATACAAGGATACTGGCTTTCTCATGGTTTTCCTATTTTTTGGGCGCCATCTTGGAACCGCCATATTGAATCCTGGAAAATAATTGATTGGGTTTGAAAGAATGGACATCCATACCTTCATATGCGGTCAATTGGATATTACATTGAAACTTTTTCGTATTACAGAGATAGATTGAAAAAAAAAACACCAAAAATGATGATTTTTCGGGGAAAAATGTCTATAACTTTTCCGGATCGAGTTCTACGTTGAATCACTCAACGGCATTCGAAAGAGGAGGCTTTGAACTATCAGAAATGCTACATTGAAAATTTTTCCCATGATCTTTTTTCATAAAAAATTATGAAGTCGAAACTTAAGTAAGAATTCGTGGTATTCAGAAGGAGAGGGAGTGAAAAAAACACTTCTGTTGGCAAAACTGTACTGCTGAGAGTCTCATACACATATATTTGAGTGTATCTAAACAAATATCACATGAAATGTGAAAAAAATCAAGTTTGATGTTTTTCACACGTTTGGACCTTAAAAGTATAATGACCCATATGATTCATATATGAAAATGCATAGAATCATATACAATCCATATAAAATCCATATACGAAAAATATTTCATATGTGACAGAATTTTTTCACATGTATGGGAAAGTCTTGCATCGAAGGGTCATATATGGATTCTGTATGGGCCATATATGATCATATACGGATTCAATATGGATTGCGTATGAATTATATATGGTCATATATGACCATGTATGGTCTCTATATGCCATGTGTATGTTCTTATATGATTCATTTTTATTAGGGCAGTATACAAATAGCAAACAATTTCACCTGCCGCAGCGAAAAAATCGCTGGCTTAGCTGATGAGATTGCTGTTACAGCGAAATGGACCAAGAAAAATCAGATTTAACTGTTACAACGAATTTGTCTTCTCTCCGTGATGAAATTATACTGGTTCGAACTATATTTTAAATCGTTCATATATTGACTGAACAATATGTACATTTTACAACTTTTTTTCTCGATGTAATATTAATCAAAACAGCCTTCGGTTATTGAAAATTCCTGCTCCCTAGAAAATCAATTCCCTCTTATTCATACAACGTGAGTACATAAAAATTATTTGAAGCACCAATATTAGATATTAGAATTCTATTTTTATGACATCATTCGCATTCCGATACTGGTTTTAGACTTTACATCCCTATTATTCCTGGTAACAAGTGCTAGATTTGTTATTTACACGATATGATAATGCATCATAAAATGATAATCGATTCTTGAAAGTTTCCAGCATGAATGTGAAAATAATACATCATGAAATTCATTATAATTCAGAATAATGATTCGTTTCGTGTAGTAGGTTCCATCAGTATTTAAAATACAAACTTGAAGAAACTTAACGTTCATCCACAAAACATGCATTGCACGATCGTCGAGTAACTGATATACCTACATTGTATATGAAACTATGGTTAACCGCGGATTGCTTTGAAATATGTATAAGAAATAACTGGTATGCCGTGAATAAACAATGTATGATACGTGAAACTTGGTGTATGCATAAATTCATGTATCAGGATGTTTCCATCGTCTCGAGCGAACAGCGGACACAGATTTGAATTGATCATGAGAACAACCTTTCCTATGAAAAAGAAGTTCAATGTTTGTGAAAAGTGATAATTGAACAACCACATTAATGCATTAGCATTCTCATCAATGCTGTAATCAATAACAAATCATAATATCACATTGTAACAATGAACTCGAAAAATTTACTGAGATTTTGGTAATCATACACAGAGAAATAAAAATAACTCTCCCAACTAATAAGTAGCTGCTCCAACTACTTTACGTACACGATTTTCGACCAACTACAGAAGTAGTTAAGAAAAAGTAAAAGATTTTTCGGAAAAATGAAATCTAGAAGCAATAAGATTAGAAACTCTCTATGACGACAATTGATAAAAACGGAAGAGAAAATAGAACAGTGGATCAATCATTTGGGAGACTTGTATAGAGGAAACGATGATATAGCACTATTAGAGAAGGAGGAGGATGTAGATGAGGGAGAACTGGGAGATTCGATATTGAGATCAGAATTCGACAAGGCTTTGAAAGAATTGAAAAATAATAAAGCGCCAGGCATAGATGGCATAAGCGCGGACCTTATAAAAGCCTCCAGTGAAGGAACTCGTGACGCACTGTTTGAATTGATTAGAGATATGTACGAAGAAGGAGAAGTACCGGAAGATTTCCAAAAGAATAAAATTGTCACTATCCCGAAAAAACAAGAGGCAGACAAATGCGAGAACTACAGAACGATCAGTTTAACATCACATGCTTCGAAAATACTGACCAAAATTATATACAAGAGGATGGAAAATAAAATAGAGAGTAGATTGGCAGAAGATCAGTTTGGTTTTAGAAAAAATAGGGGAACGCGAGAAGCAATTTTAGCACTTAGGGCAGTTATAGAGAAAAGAATAGCGCTGAAGAAATCTGTCTACATAGGTTTTTTAGATATACAAAAGGCTTTCGATAATGTGAACTGGGAAAAGATGTTTGCGATCCTGAAGAAGGTGGGAATAAATTGTAAAGATAGAAGAATAATATACGAATTATATAAGAATCAAAGTGCAATAATAGACATAGAGGGTCAGGAAGGGGAAGCACAAATAAGAAGAGGGGTGAGACAAGGATGCTCATTATCGCCACTGATTTTCAATTTATATATAGAAGAAGCAATGAACGAAGTGAAGGAGGAAATTCAATCGAAATTACAGATTCAGGGAGAAAATATAAGTATGTTGAGATTCGCGGATGACATAGCTATACTTGCCACGAGTAGTACTGAGTTAGAAAATATTCTCAACACTATGAGAACAATATTATTGGAAAACTATTGTATGAATATAAATAAAGACAAAACGAAATTAATAATGTGTACAGCAGCGAAAACAGCTAGAAGAACGAAAATCAAAATAGATACCGAGACAATTGAACAGGTGAAAGAATTCAAATATCTAGGAAGCATAATTACAGAAAATGGCAAAAGCGAAAGAGAAATAAGAGCAAGAATAGCACAAGGGAAACAGGCTTTTTACCAAAAGAAACAGTTTTCTTTACCAAAAGAAAACGAGCGGGAGTGTTTCGCCGCGTAACCAACAGGCGGCAGACGAGTTGCGCGCGGTAGTGAAAAACTCGATCAGGGAATAAAACGGGGTGCTGAAGCGAAAATCAGCACTCTTCTATCTCGATCAAGCCTGCTCGAACAGGGAGATCAGAAAGGTGAGAGAGACCGCCAGTGCTGCCAGAAATGAAGGAGCTCCAGTGTTTTACCCTCTCCATACAGTGATGCCAGCATTTGGTCGACCGAGTCGATTTACCCTCTCCATCTGACCATTTCTCGTCCCCACCATTCCAGCCGGGAGTACGCACACATTGAAACCCGTATTCATGTGATTCGGAACCGGTCGGTTCACTTCGAGTCAGCTCGGACAATCGAGAGAGAACCAACTATCCGTCGGTCTTTGTCTTCTCAATATGTTTTACGATCGGCTAACTCCGTGCAAGATCGGAAAAAATTTAAAGCCCACGCGGTCGACTTACCGAAAAGTTTCACCGCTTTTTCTTTTCCAAGCGACAATTTTATTGTAATCAGTATCGAACTGACTTACCCGGCACCCTGGGCAATTCTCGGCCGGGGCCCTTCGATATTTCTTTCGTTTTTTTTTCAAATCAAGAGCCAGTTCAATACTGATTATTAAATTATCACGATGAAATATAGATTTGATGCATAGCATCATTTAATTGAATTAAAATCGAATATGAGTAAATAATTTTTCAATTATTATTTATTTTTCATAAATTTTATAAGATTATTGGTTATTCTTATGACTGATTATGAAGCTTTCAAGAACTCCTATATGTATTGTATAAAAATTTTCTAATAGTTACGTATTTCTAATCATTATTTTAAATCTTGATGATTTTTCAATGAATTTCATTAGAATTGTCAATCAATCGATGGTTGAAAAATTCTAAGATAGTTTGGGGATCTATGATGAATGTCCTGCAGTGAATTCCATAATTTTCCCTGATAAATTAATTTTCAGAGATCAGTATGATATTCCAATAATGAGGATAATCAAATCAACATCGATTATCAGATGTTGATCAACATCAAAATAATAAGACTGAATATTCAATTGATCGAATGCAAATTATTTTCAATGGCCTGAATAATTAGATTTGAGCATTCAAATAGAGATTTCATCATTTCACGCATTATCAGTCTCTTTCCTTCGCTGCATTACTTCATAGACGTAATATGTGGATCGGAATATTACAAGACCCCATAGCCTAGCGGCAAAAGACATGTTTCTTGCGGAAGAACGGTCGGGTTCGATTCTGTGTGGAGACATTTCATTTTTTTTGCCATCTCTCTGGTGAATAATTAAATTTCACATCCGATTATTATTTTTTATGTCATTACATCGTCATGTTATCAATAATCCTGATCTTTCGGAATGCACTTGCGGATTCGACCAAGTACAGGTCCGAGTCGATTGGAAATTTCCCAAATATTCGTGTCCATGAGATATACACAGTAAAAGATTTTTCGTCAAATTCAACACACAAGCGAATGTTAACCATTTTTCTTCACACTCAACTTGTGTTGATTCCAGAGTGACACTCACAAAGTGTTAATTTGAACTCGAATAACATTTTAATGTGTTGAAAATGAATCGATCGAACAGCATTTGATCAGTGTGTTAAATGAACACACAAAAGTGTTAAATATTCAACACTTGAATTTTAACACGTAGTTGAATATTCCACACTTGAATTTTGACACGTAGTTGAATATTCAACACTTGAATTTTGACACGTACTTCTTTTTTACACAATGACGGAATTTCTTTTTACTGTGTAGACCGATCGATGCAGAATCTTCTGAAATGAGAAATTAATAGCACTTCAGAGGAACGTTTTTGAAGAAGTGTACTTGCAAATTCCATCAATTCCTGTGACGAATTGATGAAAAAATTTCAAAAATTTGTGTCCATCGAATAAAGACCGATCGATTCGAAATCTAATGAAATGAAAAATCAAATCACTTCGGAGGAACGTTTTTGAAAAAGTATACTTGCAAATCCCATCAAACCCTTTGACGAATTGATAAAAAAATTTCGAAACTTTGTCTCCGTGGAATATAGACTGATCGATTCGAAATCTTCTGAAAAGAAAAACAATGAATATCACTTCGAAGGAACGTTTTTAAAAGAGTGTACTTGCAAATTCCATCAATTCCTGTGACAAATTGATGGAAAAAATTTCAGAAACTTGTGTCCATCGAATAAAGACCGATCGATTTGCAATCTACTGAAATGAAAAATGAAATCACTTCGGAGGAATGTTTTTAAAGAAGTATACTTGCAAATTCCATCAAACCCTTCGACGAATTGATAAAAAAATTTCGAAACTTTGTCTCCGTGGAATATAGACCGATCGATTCTGGATCTCCCCACGGAGAGCAATGGATTCTAAGAAATATGACAAATATCATGAAGGCTGGAATATTTCATAATATATTTTCGAGTATGAGGACAAGTATCTAGATTATAAGTGTTATAAGTACAAGTATCCATTTATGATGAAGGTGTTTGTTTTGTGGTAGATGGTACTGTCAACTCCAGAGCTCTATATGAATTCACTAGTTCGAAAAGAATTCTTGAAGAGTTCTATTCTCGCTCTTGAAAAAGGATTCTTCGTGTGGTATCTTGGCGGGTTCATGTCCTGAGGAATATCTTTTTTTCCGATTTCATATTATTCTTTTCTCAATTCAAGCAACTGAAGATAGTAATTGTAATAATCTTATATTATAATAGGAAATAACTTTTTTTCCTTGCTGTTATTATATTGATATATTACTGGTTGACGGTACCATCTACCCCAAAACAAACACCTTCATCATGAATGGATACTTGTACTCATAACACTCATAATCTAGATACTTGTCCTCATACTCGAAAATATATTATGAAATATTCCAGCCTTCATGATATTTGTCATACTCCTTAGAATCCATTGCTCTGCGTGAGGGAATTCAGAATCGATCGGTCTATATTCCACGGAGACAAAGTTTCGAAATTTTTTTATCAATTCGTCAAAGGGTTTGATGGAATTTGCAAGTATACTTTTTCAAAAGCGTTCCTCCGAAGTGATTTGATTTTTCATTTCATTAGATTTCGAATCGATCGGTCTTTATTCGATGGACACAAATTTTTGAAATTTTTTCATCAATTCGTCACAGGAATTGATGGAATTTGCAAGTACACTTCTCCAAAAACGTTCCTCTGAAGTGCTATTCATTTCTCATTTCAGAAGATTCTGCATCGATCGGTCTACACAGTAAAAAGAAATTCCGTCATTGTGTAAAAAAGAAGTACGTGTCAAGATTCAAGTGTTGAATATTTAACACTTTTGTGTGTTCATTTAACACACTGATCAAATGCTGTTCGATCGATTTGTTTTCAACACATTAAAATGTTATTCGAGTTCAAATTAACACTTTGTAAGTGTCACTCTGGAATCAACACACAATTCAACAATGATATTTGTCATATTTCTTAGAATCCATTGCTCTCCGTGGGGAGATCCAGAATCGATCGGTCTATATTCCACGGAGACAAAGTTTCGAAATTTTTTTATCAATTCGTCGAAGGGTTTGATGGAATTTGCAAGTATACTTCTTTAAAAACATTCCTCCGAAGTGATTTCATTTTTCATTTCAGTAGATTGCAAATCGATCGGTCTTTATTCGATGGACACAAGTTTCTGAAATTTTTTCCATCAATTTGAACGGATCAAATCCATCGACTATACAGTATGACGAAAGACAATTTGAATTCTCCAAGGACTCTATTCTGCTGACATTTTAGTAGTTCATTTTGTGCTTCCGGAAGAATTCGATAAGACTTAGTTTTTGGAACTTTTGGGTGGGGGCCGAATCAACGAAAGGACAAATCAACGAAACCATTGGTTGAAAAGGAAGAGATGTATGATGTATGATGTCTTATTCTTTCCAACTAACGGTTTCGTTGATTTGGTTTTTCGTTGATTTGGCCCCCATCCGAACTTTTGCTATCTGGATGAGAGTGCTAAAACTTTTTCACAAGCCCAGATAACACACGAAGAATTCTTTTTCAAAAACAAGGATAGAATTCTTCAAGAATTCTTTTCGAACTAATCAATTCATAAAGAGCTTTGAGAGAGTTCAATGCTTGGGACATTAACGAGTCCTTTAAAAATGCTGGAAGTATTGTTTTAGTACTCTCAAAGGACTCGTTAATGTCCCAAACATTGAACTCTTCCAGAGCTCTTTATGAATTCATTAGTTCGGAAAGAATTCTTGAAGAATTTTATTCTCGTTTTTGAAAAAGAATTCTTCGTGTGTTATCAGGGAGCGTTTCCTTGTGCCTGTGAAGATATCTTGAATAAAATATCTTTTGATATTGCATTAAATATCTCTCTGAATTCTTCAGAATATATTTCAGAATGCTCAAATAGAGTTATCCAAAATTTTTATCTGGAATTGTGAGTTTTTACAACAAATTTGACCCCTAAGTTTGATTAAAACTTGATCCGGAAGTGTTGCATGAAATATCTATAAAACATCTTTCAATGATATCCCAAAATATGAATTCCTATATAGTTTAAGAGTTTGGGTCAAGAAAAAAAACATACAAAAGAAACCATGGTCAGAAGCAATGTTCAAGAGGATAAAGCATCTACTTCTCTTCCTATCGTATAATAGAAAAGTAGTTGGTCCATTCCCAGATAGCACGATAGTCCCTTCCGACTCACCGAAGAATTCAGGTTAAAGAATACTCATGTTATTTATGTTTACGACTTCCTAAAGATTTCTATTAGGACACATCGTATCCCAAGAGAGTTCCAAAGAATGCATATCGTAGTTCTTCAACTTTTCGTCACAGAATCATTACGTATTCTATAAGAGTGCCCGTTAGGACAGTAAATATGCATTCTAAAACGAATTCGTAAAGAATTCTGTTTCTATCCAAAGTTATTCATAGGAAATTCTATAAATTGCATTCATCATCAATTCCAGTGAATTCTTTTATGGAAAGTGAATAATATATATTTTCAAAAGTTTCATATTCACAAAACATGAATATAGATGATTAGTACTTGTGTTTTTATGAATAATTGAAGGGCCGAATCGCGTAATCGGTTGTGCGCGTGACCTCTCGTCTAGTGCACCTGAAAGTAGGCAACCACCGCTAAACACGTTTCAGGACTTTCATATTAAAAACATACAAGAAATTCGTGATACTAAAAAAACTTCCAGTGGGAAAGTTGTTGCAAATGTATTCAACAAAACTCTGACAAATTTTGAGACAATTCCGTATTGTAGGTCAGAAATTATTGCAGGTTGAGTGAAAAGAATGCCATGTGCATCAATTGAGATGTTACAATATGGGTGTTTTCAAAGGGGATAAAAATGATTATGTACATGGAGCTGTTCAAAAAAAATTCTCAAATGCACTTCACCCAAATCGATTAAATATTTCACACTTTTTTTCAATAAATCATAATCACATACATGGAAAAATGTATGATAGTTATTTGAACGTTTTATTGGAAAGAACCAATAATTGAACATTGGCAAATTTGAGAACATGAACGTTTCTGTTCCTCTGACATGGCTGTTGAATGATGGTTTCAATCTAGAAACATCAATTTTGCGACAGTGGAATTCATAAACAACACATTTCCTCGTCTTTAGTTTAGATTCCGTTTCAATGAACGATTCAAAGTTTGAGAATACAACAAGTATGCCTTCCCACTGGAAGAAATAATAGGAACTCGTACGTTTTATTAAAATCTGATAAAAGTGTCCAAATGCCATTATTGAACCTGATAAAATCTTATAAACATATATGGGAATTCTAGAGCGGTATTTGAAAGTCTATGAGATTTTTTCAACGGCGTCTGAATTGAAAGAATTTTTATTTCAATACATCGTATAAATCTTTCCCATATATTAAAAAAACAACAAACCGAATATTATAGAATAAAAAATGGAATAATAAACTTAAGAATAAATCATACGAACTTTAGAATTTTTCTTATCATTCACAAAGTTCTTTATCGTTTTATCGTTTTTGTAAGGATCACGAATTGTCGTGTTTTTGAAAAGATTTTCATAAAAAGTCTGACCTTTCACGCTCAAATATTGCTGCAAACTTTTTAGATCTCTCGAGTTTGCGCTTGAAATCCCTACTTCAGGCGCCGGGGGGTGCATTTCCTAAATCATTGAATAAAGTATTCACCTCGACAAAAATTTTCAACGGTTCTCCTTTGTACTGATGGTACATGTTAATTTTACCGTTTGGGAAATAATCAATTTTCACCGCAGATCCTATTTTGATCTTGCAAATTTCAGAATTCTTTTTTTTGAATCGATTCAAAATATCTTACGTTGCATTGTGCAGCGTCAATCATTGTAAAAAGAGGATTTCTAGAATTTTCAATGATTCCAATATACTCTTCGGGTGTTTCAATGGTTTCTTGCATTTTTTTCTTCTGACCGTACCTACCAAAATTCCTATCACATTCACAATATGAGTGTCCACGGACAGGGTAGAGATGTTCAATGAAAACCTTAAAGTTTTGAGAGACTATTGACAAAAAAAAGACCATCATATAATTTCTATTTTGACCTCCTGCAGCATCAGAATATAAAAAGATTTTGTTAAACCCCTTTTTTTGTAATTCAAGGCACAAAGCATGATATAACAAATTACAAACTGTGTTTTTTCCTTTCCTGAGCATTCCTCCAATGAAATGAAACATATAAGTCGATTCTGAATGAAGAATATGTTTCATTCCATTGAAGGAATACTCAAGAAAGGAGCAAACACCGTTTGTAATTTGTTATATCATGCTTTGCGCCTTGAATTACAAAAAAAGGGGTATAACAAAATCTTTTTATATTCTGATGCTGCAGGAGGTCAAAATAGAAATTATATGATGGTCCTTTTTTTGTCAATGTTCTCTCAAAACTTCGAGGTTTTTATTGATCATCTCTACTCTGTCCGTGGACACTTGTATTTTGAATGTGATAGGAATTTTGGTAGATACGGTCAGAAGAAAAAAATGCAAGAAACCATAGAAACACCCGAAGAGTACATTGAAATCATTGAAAATTCTAGAAATCCTCCTTTTACAATGATTGACGCTGCACAATGCAACGTAAGAGATTTTGAATCGATTTTACAAAAAAATTTTGAAATTCGCAACATCAAAATAGGATCTGCGGTGAAAATTGATTATTCTCCAAACGGTAAAATTAACGTGTATCATCAGTACAAAGGGGAACCGTTAACAATTTCCGTCAAGGTGGATACTTCATTGAATGATTTAGGAAATGCAGCACCGGCGACTGAAGTAGGGATTTCAAGCGCAAAATTGAAAGATCTGAGAAGTTTACAGCAATATTTGAGCGTGAAAGGTCAGGCTTTTTATGAAAATCTTTTCAACAACACGACAATTCGTGATCCTAAAAAAAACGATAAAGAGCTTTTGTGAATGATAGGACACATTTTGAAATTCGTATGATTTATTTTTGAGTTTATTATTTCATCTTTTATTCTATAATATTTGGTTTGTCGTTTTTTTAATGTATGGAAAAGGTTTATACGATGTATTGGAATAAAAATTCTTTCAATTCAAAGGCATACTGGTTGTATTCTTAAACTTTGAATCGTTCATTGAAACGGAATCTAAATTAAAGACGAGGAAATGTGTTGTTTATGAATTCCACTGTCGCAAAATTGATGTTTCTAGATTGAAACCATCATTCAACAGCCATGTCAGATGAACAGCAACGTTCATGTTCTCGGATTCGCCAATATTCAATTATTGGTTCTTTCCAATAAAACGTTTAAATAACTATCATACATTTTTCCACACTGTTAAAAATTTCTGCATTAATTTTAATGTTTTTACTGGAAGTTTTTTTCAAGTACGTACATGAATTCAGTTCCATGCACATTTTACATGAAATTTAATGCAAACTATAGCATAATCTATAGTCTTTTCATGTTTTTGTACATGAAATTAAATGCAGAATGTATATGAACCTGATTTCATGTACGTAATTGAAAAAAACTTCCAGATATTTCTGACAGTGCATGTATGTGATTATGTTTTATTGAAAAAAAGTGTGAAATATTTAATCGATTTGGGTGAAGTGCATTTGAGAATTTTTTTTGAACAGCTTCATGTACATAATCAGTTTTATCCCCTTTGAAAACACCCATATTGTAACATCTCAATCGATGCACATGGCATTTTTTTCACTCAACCTGCAATAATTTCTAACCTACAATACGGAATTGTCTCAAAATTCGTCAGAGTGTTGTTGAATACATTTGCAACAACTTTCCCACTGGAATTTTTTTTAGTATCGCGAATTTCTTGTATGTTTTTAATATGAAAGTCCTGAAACGTGATTAGCGGTGGTTGCCTACTTTCAGGTCCACTAGACGAGAGGTCACGCGCACAACCGATTACTCGATCCGGCCCTTCAATTTAGAGTAATCATTAAACAGAAATTGATGAAGAGATGAAAGAAGTTTGTTTGGCAAGGCAATTTTATAGGTTAAATAAGGATGCTCAAGCATAGGAATAAATCAGTGAAATTTTACTACGTACTTTTTGAACAATCAGGTAATGATTGGGAATTGTTAATATTCGATAGCTGAGAATGTTGCCAGAATTGCACTTTATGAATAAATTGAGATCCCTAAGTGGTGCTGAAGCATAGTGGTAAATATTGAATTATTGACATTTATAGGTTATCAGCTTTATAGTTGGTTCATCGTTTAGGAATCATTTTCAATTCTTAACGTGATACGAGCGGTATAATTTTTACGAGACAAACTACAAAAAAAACGTGCCTCAATTCAAAATGTCTCTCTGTACAGCACTTCTTCAGCGTCTCGAGAAATGCTGTACAAAGAGATATTTTGAATCGATGTACGTACTTTTACGTAGTTTGACCCGAAAAAATTTTTGAAAACCCAATCGCTCGTATCCCCTTAATTCATGTTGGAAAAGGGATCATGACAATGCATATTATCACTACATATAAGAAACTCGATTTACTTGGTTGTTGAAAAAGTATGCAAGCACAGTTTCATTTATTCCATCTGGCACTTGACAGATCTTGATCATTGATGATTGAAAAATCAAGGTATTCAGTACGTGAATAATTGATATTTATAGGATATTAGTAGTTTCCATTGCGTATACTTATTCTTATCTCAATGAATTTCAGCATGGTCAATAATTTCCAGAAATTGCAAATCAATTTGTATTCAATGTAATTTAACCGAGGGTATTTTAAACACTTTGATATGAGTGCAATTATAAGTTTTAAATTCTTATATAAAAATAATATGAGGAAATTTGAGTAGAAACTCATTTCTTCCAAATTTAGGAGACGATTCTTTCTATCGTGCGAGGAATTGTATATATTTCCTGCCTATTTATTTCATAACAGTTCGAATAAAGTATACTTATATTTTTATATGACTACTTTCTTTTGTTCCTGTGAACAGATGCTTAGAACTTACCACTACATATCATATTTCTAACTAGGCAAGAGACCATCTAAGATGCTGCACTGGGAAGTTAGGTTGAAAAGCATGTCTATGGTACATCAAAGTTTCTCACATTTGAACACATGGATCATTTTGCACCTCCTCTCCATCATTACATCAACAATATCAAAAAGTTTGAGAAGAGACTCATTTTTGACAAACTGAGGAGACGATTCCTTCTGCGATACATGGAATTTGATAAATTCATCAGCTCATTCATTTCATAACACTTGGGAAAATTTACTTCTTTCTGACTAAAACGCTTCATTTTTCCTCCAATTTTTTTGAGAGAAAAATCAAGCGTTTTGATCGAAATGACATAAATTTTCACAAGGGAAGAGTTTGAATAAAGAACATATTTTTCCTTTTTTGTTTGCTCGGATGCTATTATACGTGGTATTTCTAACCAAACAAGTAACCTTATTATACCCTACAATATTTTCTGAATATTGCTGAATTCTCCTAAATAATAAGATGAATCATTGATACCCCTTAAAATTACACACTTCCCAATAAACATACAAATCTTAAAGACATCTAAAAGATGTCTAAGGGAAGACATCTTTTCGACATTTCTAAAAGACAACTTATTGACTTATATATAGGTAATTTCTCTGAATTGCATCTATATTCTAAGTGAAGAGTTGTAGTTCTTACTACAGTATACCCCCTAAATTTCTAAGAGTGAAATTTCCACTCTCAATGTAAAATGCATTAGCACTTTCACCCTCCAAGAGTGACAAGTCACTTTAGTAGAATGAATCTCTCCACTTTTCAAACTAGAATGGAAAGTATCACTCGTAAGTAGTATTATACTTCACCTATTTGTGAATTAAAATATCACCTGTCTTAGAGTAAAATATCCCAGCTTATTCATATTAAATCGATGCTCAGATTTTCTATTTCTTGCAATACTTGCTTTTGAATATTCATCTATACTTTTGTTTACTTTCAGGATAATTATTTCATTCTCTTGGAAACTTATGGAATTTTCTTATTAGAAGTGATGGTGCTGATCTGGAATGCCTTTAGTTCCATATGATACCAATAATTGATAATCCTAGGTGTCATTAGCCAATACCTCATGTCTCATACCTCATTAGTCACTGTGTCTGATACCATGTATTTATGAACAATAGTGAGTATACCCTGTAACAATAAACAATATTGGATATAGTTGATAAATACCATGTATCGATGAACAATATTGGATGTAGTTGATCGATACCATGTATTCATGAACAATATTGGATACAGTTGATCGATGCCATGGATTGATGAACAAAATTGGATATAGTTGATCGATACTACATATCCTTGTGGAAGATCATATTTAGGTTGTTTGAACTGTACAGGGTGGGGCATTTAAAGTGTCGCGGGCGTTTTTTCCAAAAATAAAATGAGATACGAGAAAATTTGTCGGACAAAAATTGTAGGGTATCGAGGGGGACATCCGATGGTGGCCTTGGCTTTGACCTCAAATCTCATCTTCAAGGGCATTCTGAGGTCAACTCTTGTTTTTTAAATAGCATCTCATATTTTTTACTGCAGATTTGGATTCTAGGTCAAAAACCAAGAAACTTTTGTCTGAACCATTTTCCTGAAATCCGCAAAGATGGCGCTCTAATCGATATTGTTCCATACTGAATCTGACATTAGAATAACTCGAAAACGAAGGGTCTTGGAGGAGAATGTTTCGGACAAAAGTTGTCTGATTCCAAGGGGGACCCCTTGAACTGAAACGGAGGTGATGGGGTATAACAGACAAAACACAACACATTTCAATCGTCTACATCACTTGGATAATTTTAATGCAGTAGATGCTCAAAATGATGGCCTTCGACTTCAATACACATTTCAAAACGTTTTACAAAAGATTGCTGAACTCGTGCTAAAATATCTTCATTGATGCTCGCGCATGCATTGATGATTCGTTGACGCATATTCTCAGGTGTAGTCGGTGCTTGTTGATAAACTGTATCTTTTATGTATCCCCATAAAAAAAAATCTGGAGAAGTAAGATCCGGAGAACGGGCAGGCCAATGAACTGGTCCACGACGTCCTATCCATCGTCCAGGATAATCTCTGTCCAATATTTCTCGAGCTGTGACTGCATAATGGGATGGACAACCATCGTGTTGATACCACATATTCAATCGTTCCTGAATAGGTATGTCTTCAAGTAATGTTGGAAGTACTCGATCTAAGAAATGTCTGTACTTCTCTCCATTTAGCGTATCTGTAATGAAGTACGGTCCAATTACTCGAGATCGAAAAATACCACACCAAACATTCACAGCCCATTGTCTTTGATGCTCTACTTGACGTAACCATCTTGGATTTTCTGTCGCCCAGTAATGCATATTATGTCGATTTACTTGACCATGATTGGTGAACGTCGACTCATCAGAAAATAATATGTTGATGAAGTTGTTATTGTGCATTTGCGCTAGACCCCATCGACAAAACTGTACACGATTTTCGAAATCATCACCGTGAAGGTCTTGATGCAAACAAATGTGATACGGATGGAATTTGTGACGTTTCAGTATTCGAAGAACACTTCTTCGAGGAATTCCCGAATGGAGTTCAATTTCACGAGAGCTCACGTGTGGATTATTGGCTACTGCAGCTAGTACATTAACTCCCGCATTTTCTCCGCTAACAGTTCTCATTCGATGTCGTTTTTCCCTTGTAACACTTCCCGTTTCTGAGAATAATTTTGTAATGCGTTGAAAATACCTAATGGATGGCGTTGTTCTTTCAGGAAATCGTTCTGCATACAAGTCATATGCTTGTCTGGGGTTCTTATGCACTTCACCGTAAATGTAGATCATATCGATCTTTTCAGAAACCGTGTATCGGATATCCATGATTTTCAATTTGTCATAAACCAAGTAATAATCAAATGTAACTGACAAACTGACTTTCAAAATCGTGAATTTTCACTGAACCCCGTCGTTTGTTTACATCGCGTGAGCTCTGAATGGTGGTAATGTAGACGATTGAAATGTGTTGTGTATTGACAACTTTTGTACGAAACATTCTTTTGCAAGACCCTTCGTTTTCGAGTTATTCGAATGTCAGATTCAAAATGGAACAATATCGATTAGAGCGCCATCTTTGCGGATTTTAGGAAAATGGTTCAGACAAAAGTTTCTTGGTTTTTGACCTAGAATCCAAATCTGCAGTAAAAAATATGAGATGCTATTTAAAAAACAAGAGTTGATCTCAGAATGCCCTTGAAGATGAGATTTGAGGTCAAAGCCAAGGCCACCATCGGATGTCCCCCTCGGTACCCTACAACTTTTATCCGAAAAATTTTCTCGTATCTCACTTTATTTTTGGAAAAAACGCCCGCGACACTTTAAATGCCCCACCCTGTATATATGAACCTTAATTTTGATTTTATTTATGCAAATTGCAATTGTAGATCTCTTTCAATTTCATAAAACTATTTTTAATTGAATCTTACGAAAGCTTTTCAAATTGATATTTCAGTACTTTGGTTTGATTTTTTATAAAAGAGTTTGGGTCTTCTTGTCGTATGCGGTCTACCGGAGACTGGTGGTATACCGGAGTAGACCGCATACTGCCCCACATAGGGTTGCAGTATGCGGTCTACTGCGGTAGACCGCAAGGTGCTTACTATATGTATGAGGTCTACCCTAAGTAGAGTGCATACCACAACGGTGACGATTGCAGTATGGGTTCTACCTGGGCAGACCGCAAGGTGCTTCCGTAACGACTGTTGTATGGGGTCTACCGTGAGAAAGCTGCGAATCATAGGAAAAGAAGCAGGCAAGTAGTACAGAAAACGAACTGCAGGAACTGAAATGAAAACTACTGGACACGTATTCCAAACACGACTGCTATAATTCACAACCGAACTGATACCTGACTCTCACTTCATTCAAAAGAGACTAACGGTTTGTGATGAAAATTCTTCACACGCACACGTACGCACATACACGTAGTTGTCGAAAATTCATTGAATACACGCGCGTACGTTTCCTACATATTTACTGTTTCATTCATAACGTCGTGGGATTCCGGGTACTTCTTGTACCAACACTTTGATGTACAATGTGCTGTCATTCAGGTCGTAGATAACGTTATTCTTTCTCTTTTTCTCTCTCATTTATTTTCATTTCTGTGGAACATTTTCTTTTCACTATTCCTCTCATTCTCCTGCTCCACTCAAATTTCAGCAAGTTTCGGTGCTTCCACATAAGTACCAGACTGTTATTTCTCTGCATTTTTACCTGCACTCGAACTGCTTTTCATTATGCATGCTGCAGTTTATCGAGATCGTTTCCCACCCACCGGGGTAGACCGCATAATACAATCCTTACCCTTATCGTATGCACTCTGCTCAGGGTAGACCCCATACAAGAAGCATATAGTAAGCAGCTTGCGGTCTACCGGGGTATAACTTAATAAATCACAAGAAACAAACTCTTTTATAAAAAATCAAACCAAAGTACTGAAATGATTTTCAGTACATCCAGTACTGAAATATCAATTTGAAAAGCTTTCGTAAGATTTAATTAAAAATAGTTTTATGAAATTGAAAGAGATCTACAATTGCAATTTCCATAAATAAAATCAACATTAAGGTTCATATATACAGTTCAAACAACCTAAATATGATCTTCTACAAGGATATGTAGTATCGATCAACTATATCCAATTTTGTTCATCGATCCATGGTATCGATCAACTACATCCAATATTGTTCATCGATACATGGTATTGATCAACTATATCCAGTATTGTTTATTGTTACAGGGTATACTCACTATTGTTTATCAATACATGGTATCCCTGGTGAAAATGGAGCGTTCTGCGAAGAGTTACAAAGACGTTATTAGACAGTCCTATAAAAGTAATCGAAGGGTCAATTCAAAGTATCAGAAGCGTTTCGGAGGAGTCATTTGGCGGATGTAAAGCCTGCATGAAAGTGAGCCCAAAGAAAGTAAAAAAAAAAAGAATTTGCAAAGGGGAATCAAACTAAGAACTTCTGAACTCAGGAGAAAGTCCTTTACCGCTAGGCTAACATCGGTGATTGAAAAATTGGAACTTTATTTCCCTGATGAACTGTGTCATGTGCTTTAAATTCAATCTTTCTCATTGAATTAAAATGATTTTTCATCCTGAAAGTTTACAAATAAATTTCAATATCCCATGTGTAATCATTAAATGTGCAAAAGAATTTAATTAACTTGCACATATCAAACATCATCTAATTACAGTTCGATAATTCGAAACAATTGTTGTTTAGTAATTATATTGGTAAATGTATCTTGAATACGAATAAAATTTTTTAGCTTAACGACTGGTATAAAAGATAAAGAATACCCTCTGAACATTCTAACCTCAAAATCATATAATTCTCAATCAATCAAAACATATACACAAGGGAAGTCCTATAAGCGTGTTGAAAACCTTCACTACCGAAACATCGTAAACATCAGGAAAGAGTTATTGAAGAGTTGGAGAAGAGTGTTCAGTAAGAAGGGTGCGTTGGACGTTCAATGAAATGTGATAGCACGCTCAACCAAATTTGCTTCAGAGTCATTTGGCGGTCGAAACTTTTCACAAACGCTTCTGTCACTTTATTGCACGCTTTGACGGTGTTTCAAGCACGTTCGATTTTTACCAGGGATCAAACACAGTGACTCAGATATGCGGGATTGACTAATGACACCTAGGATTATCAATTATTAGTATCATACAGAACTAAAGGTATTCCAGATCAGCACAATCACTTTCAATAAGGAGATTCTGTTAGTTTCCAAGAGAATGAAATAATGATCTTGAAAGTAAACAAAAGTTTGGATACAGACTCAAACCAAAGCATTGCGAAAAATAGAAACTTTGAGCGTCGATTTAATATACATTGAATTAAATTCACTTCCAAATTCACAATTCACTTCAAATGAAATTATACATCAATAATTGTAAGTTCAATTCATTTTATTGAGAAAATTATATAACCCCTCACAGTACATATATCATATATGTGATTCAAAAATTTTGAGGTTAGAAAATTACATGGATTGGAAATTTGTCAACGTCGGAATCAAATTCTATTCACTGGCACATCATTACAGAATTTTCAATAGTCTTCGCTATATTTATCCCTAATATTATAATGATTCAAAAATTCATCGAGTCTGATTGGATTATTATTGTAACACATGGTTCTATAGAAAATCAACCGAGGTACTCCAGAAACACTTGTTGCAACTTTTTCTGCCCCTGACACAAGTGTCGGTTTAGCTCAGGTCGATTAGGCGTAGGTTATATAGGTTGACGTATAGGTAGGTTGGTTACAGCGGTTCGATTCCTCGGAGGTGCATAACAATTTTTCATCAGTACAACCAGCAGTTATAAAATGGCGCGGGGTTTGGGGATGTTGGTGAATGAGATATTTTTTTTTATTTTCTTTTACAAAAACAACTAAAATCTGTGACAGATTTTTTTCCCCTGAAATACACATTTTTCAAGAGTGCTGTTCAAAATTTGCATCATATCTAAAACTCGTCTAGAAAAAATCTAAAAGATATCTTCTAGATATCTAGTAAGAGTCCTAAAAGATGTCTTACTCAAGATATGTTTTGGATGTCTAAAACTGTCGCATAAGACATCTTTTAGATTTCGAAAAGATATCTTTTTGTCTATGTGGGAAGGGGGTTTGCTCATTAATAATTTGAAAATAATGATATTCAATTATGTATAACATAACCTGTACCGATTTATCCTCCTTTTTCAATAATTTTGAACTGGAGAAGAATTCATATATGATTTACACCTGTATTCACTTCAGATTGGTATAGGAATTTATAATTCAGTTCGTCAAGAACTCCTGTGAATGAGTTACGTATTCATTTTGTGTCTCTAAAAGTTGTCATTTTTACTGTCCTGACGGGCATAACAACTGAACTCTATTTGATCTCAGTATGATGATTCCAGGTATTCTTAAAGACCTCTACAGAAATTGGTGGTATTTGAAACGCATTCATTCAGAATTCTGTGTGCTATCTGGGATTTCATGGACTTGATGGAACCTTTATTTACAAAAAGCACTGCAATTTTGCAGAATGTATAAAATTTTGACCTTATCAAACGTAGTATTGACGAGAATAATCAGGTTGGCAGTTTATTGACTAGAATCCTTCGATCTTCAATCATAAATGAAAATGTTTAATGAGGTAATTTTTTGGATGTTGCTGAAGTTTGAATCGTTTAGTGAAACTAATTAACCATCGAATAAGATAATATTCAACTATTCAAGCCCAAAAATCTTGCAGTACATTATTTGAACGATTTTTCCAGTGGCAAAGAGTGGATTCGAAAAGATATGTAACGATGATTTATCAGATTTCGTGAGTTTTAATTTTCGTTTTGTTTCTATAAACGATTCAAACTTCGAGAACACATTTATTAGCATGAATAAAATAGCTCGATTCGATTTGAATTCCCAAATCATGGGTTATAATACTTCATTTTATTGATTTCAAAACTATCCAAACTATCATTGTTCATATGAAATCTGTTCTATGAAATAGATTTTATCCAAAGAAATTGCTCTGAAGTTTGAACTGAAAAAGCATCTCATTGTGGTCATGAGTTTAGTTTTCTGTTGAAGAAATAGAACTCTCGGAATGAAAATTCACAACTATTCAGTATATGATTTGATTTTATCATCTGAACAAAACCACTTGTAGGGGGGAGTCGCCGGGTGTGGGACACGTTTTGTTTCACAGCCATAACTTTTTTGTGAGTCGATATAATCTGCCCAATAATATCCCATTTTGAAGGTGGATTCATACCCAAACTTTCCCCAAAAGACTTGCCTTGATCTCGCTGATAAGGAAAATTTTACAAGCGTTCTTGTAAAATGTTGAATTTTCGCGAAAAAAAACGTCGCCGGTTATGGGACACCCACGAAAATCAACGTATATTGGTACAAAACCAGCTGCTAATGGGGAAATATGAAGCGAAACCATCAAGAATTCAATAATTATCAATATTTACTTGGTCCGTGATTATTTCACAATGGGCCAAAATTCACAAACCGTGGCCAAAATTCTCAAGCGTTGTGAGGCGTTTGCTGATTCATATGAAACCCAGAATTTGGGGTTTTTTTGGGTCGCTGATTACGAATCCAGGGTCAGATTTTGCAAATTCGAAATGGTGGATCCAGTATGGCGGATTCGAATCTCAAAATTCATCAAATACCTTTTCAAATGTGCACTCAAACTTTTTTCAAGTTGAGAAAGTAGCGAAGACAGCCAATTAACTTTGAAAAATTTCCTTCTCAACCAGGCGGAATGAATCATGCCCCACTGTGCATTTTATGAAGAAAAAGGAGACAAATACTCAAATTTTTCATGTTTTCTGCCTAAAAATATCATCATCATCCATTTAAACACGTTAGCACCAGAGGAAAAATGATGCTCACAATCGATTGAGTTCAAAAACACAAGAAATTCCATGAAAAATGTTATCAATGATCTGAAAAATTCACACAAACCTGGATCAAAACTTTTTTTTCAACGAAAAGTTGATTTTCGATCATAATTGTGTGATACATACGCTTTAAACATAAAAAATTGGCTGTCCCATAACCGGGAACTTTTTTGTCCCACAACCGGGAATGACACTCAATCGCCAATGACGCATAAAAAACGTACGAATAAAAAATTGTCGTGCCATTGCCTATGGTACTTGAAAGTGTGATAAAAACACTACATATATGTATATTGAACTTTCCATCATTGCTCCATCCAATTGAAATGAAAGCCCTCTTTTGAATATTTGAACTTGTTTTCATCTCCTTGATTTTGACGCGCTATTCATACAAAGGTGTACGCGTGCGTTAATGGACTTCAGTTTCATGTCAAAAACTTGTTTATGATGTAAGAAAAATTTCACGCTTCAAACATCCTGAGTTTTGTTATGTAAAAAAACTTGACTGCTCCACAACCGGAGGTGTCTCACACCCGGCGACTCTCCCCTATTGAAATGGATGAGATTATTATACTCTCAACTGTACCGGTTTATGAATAACAGTATTTTTGGTCCTATAACTTCATGTTCTTGAATATAACAATTATTTTTTTAACCTGATCTCGCGTTGTTTTTCTCATGATGGGAGAAGTTCATCATTTGTAAGCCATGTCTATTCGTTTTATGGATTATATTTTCACTTGGAGTCAATAAATTATTCTGGTGAAGAAAACAATTATCATGTCAAATACTTGATTGTTAAGAATTTCAAATACTGAGTATAATCAACCTCGATTTCCATACGAAACTTTACGTTATAAAATTGAAGTTGTATTTAATTGATTTTCAGTTTGGAATTCATCAAACGAGAATTATAAATCGGATGAAAGATGATATTGACAGAAATAATTAGTTATTCAGTCAATAGAGTGCGTTTTTAATTTCAAAAAATAAATTTCAATGAGCTGATTTGATAGTACGAATGAAACGACTTTTTATGATGATGAAATTATTTTAGAGTCAAAAAGACATTTATTTAATGCAATGAAATGGGAATCAATGAAATCAATTTCATTAATTCAAAGAATTTTTTTTCTCAGTGTAGATTTCAGTAGTGTCTCAATTAGATTTCAAAAATCTGTCAATTGAAATCTCAGCTGTTTGCAATGTCTTAGGTATATCATAAGAGGAATATTACAATGAAATATTTCATAAATGTTCTGGAAATATCCCAAGTAGCACCAGAATTGTCTCATTCGAAAATTCCATGAACTTTCATCATATGCTCTTCGTACCCTAACAGCACACCCTTTCGCATCTCCGTGGTCTCCACTTAGATACCACCCGTGTGGAAATTAATTCTTGGCGCCAGTTAGGGCCAAACTAGGCGTCCTTACTTTATTCCAGGCCCTGTTTTGGTTACCTTTATAGGGCCTAGACAGGATTGTCACGCTCTCATTCCCAGGGCCTGTACTGTATTCCTAACTTGGGCCTATGTAGGACACCCATGATGGGGCCAATGCAGGCTCTGAAACTAGGGCCTTTGAATGTGTAATAAATTTTTGCATAGATTATCAAATTAGATGAATATCGCAAGGAGAGAATGAAATTCCCACCCGGGTAGGAATGATTTATGACATTCCCCAGTTCTATTCAGGGCCTGGTCAGGGCCTGGTCAGATTTGATCATTTGATATATTAAAATGATTATTTTGATTGTTTCTTAATAAATCAAGTACCTTTCAGTTCATACAACGTTCCCTTTTTTATTTTTATGTCTACGAGTATAAGGTATTAATTATCATTATGATTTTCCATCAATTCATTGATTATAAAATTTTTATCTCATTGAATTTATTCAGTGAAACCGAAACTATTGACTTTTATCTAATATCAAATGGAAAATTCCTTGCATTTCATTCCTGTGCTCGATCAAAACGACAGAAATTTGGCTATAAAAATGGATCTATGTAAAGACTAGGGGTGTGCGAACCTTGAATTTTTCAGTCGAACCGAACTCGAACCGAACTTCAAATATATTTTCCAAATCGAACCGAACTCAAACCGAACTTCAAATATATTTTTCAAATCGAACCGAACCGAACTTTGAAAAGTCGAACCGAACTCGAACCGAACTCCAAATGTATTTCACAAGTCGAACCGAACCCGAACCGAACTTTGAAAAGTCGAACCGAACTCGAACCGAACTCCAAATTTTCCCAGTCGAACCGAACCGAACTGCAAATATATTTTTCAAGTTGAACGGAACTTTGTAATTTCGAACCTACTTCCAACTTCCAAAACGTCTAATCGCAAAGCCAAAACTAAATTAGAAATACATTTATGAAAACAGAATCCATCATGAATTCATTTTTTAAAGTGACGTTTCATATGCAGCATGTTGCAGTAATAAAACAGTCTACCCTAGTAGCACCAAAAATACGTAAAACATTTTGAGAATGTTTATTAAACGTTTGGGTAATTTAGAAATGTTCGGAGAATATTCTATGGGTCAATTCAAAATTGAGTGCAGATGAATTTTTCTCTGTTTCCGAATGTTTAATTGCAGCGACTAGTATTTGAATATTGATAAAATGGTCGCAAATTTGAGGCAAGTAACCAAGAACACTTCAATTCTTCAATAAATCACAGAAAAGTGTCCATAGTGTAATCTAGTGTTGATTTATTACCATATTTCTGGAATAACAGGGTTGTCCCTCTTGGTAACAGAGTGGTTTTTTATGTAAGTTCAACATATCCCACGTATCTAGATGAATTTGGAATTGGGTGCAGAACACTTTTATCATAAATTTGAATAATCACAAAGTAAAATTTCCTCCTAATATAATTATTTATATCCTCATGCAATATTTGGAACATGATTAACTCACATTAGAAACCACTCTGTTACCAAGAATGATTACTCTACTATTAGAAAAAAAATGGTGATGAATCAACACTATTTTGAGGTTTGTGGTAGCGTTGATTATTAACCTCTTTGCATAAAAGACAAGGACACTCACCTCACTGCATTTTTCTCTCTTTCTTTTGTTTGCAGCTGTCTCTTTTTATTTGTGTAAACCCCTTGTTTACTGACTCGTCTTCCTAGTATAATATCTTTATAGTCTAATCACGCAGAACTTATGGGTTCATTATATATATCCCGCGCATCTGAGGAGGCAAAATAATGAGGCTGCGAATAGAATTCATTATGAATATATTTAATTTCATCTAATCCGCAGTATTGTCAACAAGGTTATCCGAAATATGAACTTTTTCAATTATCCAAGTTTGAGACTCGAAACTACACCAGGAAAAATCACAGATTCAATCAACTCGCGTCTATCAAGTACCCAATATCATGTCAATTCGACTTGGAAACAAGTTCCCACACAGCAAGCAGTTCTTCAAGACGTCTAAAAGAGTCCTGAATTCGTGTACTTATCTTCAAGACATTTCTGAAAGACATCTTAAAGATGTCTTTTAGAAATGTATGAAAGATCTCTTGCTGCGCGAGTTCTATAAGACAACTGTAATTGAGATATATTCAAGAACACTCATAAACATTTCTTGAAGATATCTTCAAGAGCACTTTTAGAACAATCCCAATAGACCAATTAGATCAAAGAGAATTAGAGAGGACATTGCAGTAATTCACGTATAGTTATTCACAGTGTCCCGCGCATTTGTTTCACGTGTGCAGTGAGGAACGACGACGCCGATGATGTTGTGCAATATTAATTATATATAATTAATTATATATATATAAATATTCAAGATCCAATACTGGATCATAAAAGTATTGCCGCAGAAAAGAAACGTGTTACCAATTACATTACAATAATATATTTTGTTTTGTAGCGAATGATCCTATTTGCAAAAACTAACCTATCATTATGCAGAATCATATATTAGAGGAATATCAATTTATTATTTTATCCATTGTACTTTATTTTTTATGTACGTACGTGAATTAAATTTCCATCAAATTTCACATTTTTGTGCAAGATAGAATGTATCGAGATTCAGATTTAAGTGAATGAAATTGAATGTTGAAATATTTTGAATTTAGGTTATATACATGCATGAAAAATGCTTGAAGTATTTTTGCATTCTAAGTATACAGGGTGTCCCATTTTAATCTGTCACTTAGAATATCTCAAAAATGAATAGATTCAGAAGAAAATGTTCCGGGAAAAAAATGTAAGAATCTGAGGGGGACATCCGATAGTGAACTTGGCTTTGACCTCAGATCCCACTTTCAAGGTCATTCTGAGGTCAACTCATGTTTTTTAAATGGGATCCCCTATTTTTTACTACCGGTTCAGATTCTACGCTGAAAACCAAGGAACTTTTGTCTCAAACGTTTTTTCGAAATCCCCATAGATGGCGCTCCAATTGATGAGAAAATGAGAATTCTCAAACCCTCGGATTGTATTCTGTCTAACATAATGCTCAACTCTTGAGTGTTTCTCATCTCCCGGAAATTGCCGTCGGCATCAGCGTTACCCAATGTGCACCACGAGGAGGTTGCGCGATCGGACTTTACACATCATTGTGGCCCTGAAAAGGGCCGATTGTCTGAACTGGAGGTGTATCTTCGGGGACGCATTAGGCATTCAGAAGATGTTCAAAATGAGCGCCGTTTTGCCTTCGACAAAGCGCAATTCTTTTATAAAAGTTTTCTACAGTTGCTTGCAACGTAGCAGGTGTCATTGCTGTGCATGCTCTTCTTATTCGATCTTTCATGTCATCGCGTGTTGTTGGAGGTTCACGGAATACAACATTTTTTATGTAACCCCACAAGAAAAAATCAGGCGACGTCAGATCTGGCGACCTAGGTGGCCATCGCACAGGTCTTCCACGGCCACTCCACCTTCTGGGAAACTTCTCGTCCAGAAATTTTCGAACAATTCGCATGTAATGAGGAGGTGCTCCATCCTGTTGGGACCACATCCTTGATCTCACGTCAAGACTCACGTCTTCCATGAGAGCAGGGAGTTAAAAATGCAAAAACGAAGATACCCCGCGCCAGTCAGGTTTCCTTAAAAAAAATACGGCCCTATGATCCTGGAATCTACAATTCCGCACCAAACGTTCACACTCCAACGGTGTTGATGATTAATTGTACGGACCCAGTGAGGATTCTGAGCACTCCAATAATGGCAATTGTGCCTATTGAGAATTCCAACATTGTGAAATATTGCCTCATTAGAGAACATAACGTGATGAGAGAAAGTAGGATCTTCTTCAATTCTCCGTTGGGCCCACGTGCAGAAGTTCAATCTTGTTATGAAATCCTCAGCTGTTAGAGATTGCACCAAAGTGATATGGTACGGATGATAATCCAACGTTTTCAAGATACGCTGAGCTGTGGATCGGGGAATCCCGGTCATTTTCTCAATATCCCGAAGACTGATATGGGGATTAATATGAATTAATGCCAGCACAGCCAGCGATCTCACATCAGGATCATTGTCATCCGCATAAACTTTCCTGTTCCTCTGACGTTTGAGGAGACCTTGACGAGCACGTTATTCAAGGAATCGGATCGTAATGCGATTTGGACACCTCCGATCCGGAAAACGACGTTGAAACGTTTTCACAGCTTCAACATAATTTCCCCGCGCTTCACCAAGACACAACAAAACGTCAACAACATCGTTTGGCGCGTAATCAGACATGATATTTAGAAATGTGTTTCCTCCAAATGATAACAGAGAACTGAGCAGTTTGGGAATGCTAAATTTCTAAGGTATTCACACGTGAATCAAAACAATAACAATTTCCAAGAACAAAACCAAAACAAAACACAACCGACGGCAATTTCCGGAAGATGAGAAACACTCAAGAGTTGAGCATTATGTTAGACAGAATACAATCCGAGGGTTTGAGAATTCTCATTTTCTCATCAATCAGAGCGCCATCTATTCCTTGGTTTTTAGCGTAGAATCTAAACCGGTAGTAAAAAATAGGGGATTCCATTTAAAAAACATGAGTTGACCTCAGAATGACCTTGAAAGTGGGATCTGAGGTCAAAGCCAAGTTCACCATCGGATGTCCCCCTCAGATTCTTACATTTTTTTTCCGGAACATTTTCTTCTGAATCTATTCGTTTTCAAGATATTCTAAGTGACAGATTAAAATGGGACACCCTGTATGCAAACACCTCATATATTTTGGTAAGCCTTTATTCAAATTAATGAATCAAAATAATGAATGAATTCGTACACAGAAAAAAAAACTATCTTGTATCAAGAAAATATTGTTTTCGTTATATATGAAACACGGATTGTCTCAGTTCAATGCAATTTGCTTTGAATCAAGAATTTTGTTTTTTCCTGTTTTTGATTCAAAGCAAATTGCATTGAACTGACTTAATCCGTGTTTCATATATAACGAAAACAATATTGTCTTGATACAAGATAGTTTTTTTTTCTGTGTATGGTTATGGATATTTTAATATTTTAATCAAGACATTTTAATAATACTTTCAAGAAATCTTCAAGAGATATTTGAGAGGTCTTCAGAAAGTCTTCAGGAGGGATTTAGGAATTCTTCAAGAAGGATTCAAGATCTCTTCAAGAGCTCTTGAAGACAACTAAAACATATCTATTGGTGTTGCGTAAGACATCTTTTCGCTCACGAAAAGAGATCTTTTGGAAAGGTCTTGCAAGAACTTTTACAGTTTTCAAAGACATCTTTTAGATATCTAAAAGAGCTCTTTTTGTCTGTGTGGGTTGTTTCTGCGTGTTTACAAGCAAAAACAACATGGGAACGCCTGTATGTGTGTTCTCCATCACTTGAACTTGGCATCGATATCTTGGCAACTTGATGATAGGTCGATTCAACATCGTCTTTTTTTTTCCAGCGTAGTCGAATTTTTTCGGGTTTTGAGTCTAAAGTTCGAAGCAAACCGTGACAAATCGAATCTCGACCCGAACGTTTTCAATGAATGCAGTTCGAAATTTGAACCGAACCGAACTGTTTCTGTTATCTAAGTTCGAAATTCGAACCGAACCTAACTTTTTCTGCTAATCAAGTTCGAAATTTGAACCGAACCGAACCTTTTCTGCTGATCAAGTTCGAAGTTCGAACCGAACCGAACAGTGGGAGTTCGATTCGGTTCGGAACGGTTCGCACACCCCTAGTAAAGTCTTCGAATTGTAAATAGTTTAAAACTTTAGTTGAATAAAGAGGTTATATATTGCTGTTTTCAACCAAGGGTGGGTGCGCCTAACTTCTTAAAACAAGGGGACTATTGGTAATGCAAGTCGGCCCTACGAGGGTTGTGTACAGGTGTGCTTAAATTAAAATCTTTGGGAGAATATGGGAAGCCTAGCAAGGCCCTATACGGGTTGTAGTAGGGTGCGCCTAAATTAAAATCTTTGGGAGAATATGGAAAGCCTAGCAAGGCCCTATGCGGGCTGTAGTAGGGTGCGCCTGAATTAGAATCTTTGGGAAAATATGGAAAGCCTAGCAAGGCCCTATACGGGCTGTAGTAGGGTGCGCCTGGATTAAAATCTTTGGGAGAATATGGAAAGCCTAGCAAGGCCCTATACGGGCTGTAGTAGGGTGCGCCTAAAATAAAATCTTTGGGAGAATACGGGAAACACAGCAAGGCCCTATACGGGCTTTAGTAGGGTGCGCCTAAATTTTTCAAACAGGGGGAAACATTGGAAATGCACCTTGGCCCCACATAGGCCTTGTATGGGTGGCCCTGAGTTAGAAAAATCAGGCCAAATATCAGAAACCCGACTAGGTCCCTTAGTGGTTAAGGCTAGGCCATCCTAAGTTTGGATACCCGATTCAAGCTCATACAGGGCCTATATTCATCACAGGACGCCCGGACAAATTTCCACACGGGCACCTGTCTCCGTGGAGACCACGGAGATGCGACGAAGTGTGCTGTTAGGATAGATATATCTCATTCGTACATTCTACGAACGTTTCTATTTCGTACGTACTTTGAACTTCCGTTGCTGCTTGGGATTCCAGAGATCATTCATAAATATTGTCTGAAATGTAATATTAGCGGACATTGCAATGTTCCTGAAGGGGCTTTGAAACCTCAGCAAATACAGCAATATCACAGAAATATTTCAATGTTTCAAATGTCAGATTTCGGAAATCTTTGGTGCTGTATGGGTGGTAACCTAAAAGGAAAAATCCATTTTCACAATTATAGCTGCTACTTTAATGCTCTGTCACGTAACTGACGTAAACGTGAGCCGTTTATATCTACGTTCTCCGTTTTTCTCTCTAAGTAGAGAGACCTTAAGGCCTGAGGCCGCCCTAGAGGCCGAAAAAAATAGGCTTTTTTGGGAATTCTTTTCAGAAATATTACGGAATAAATCGAGATTACAGAAATGGGACTTTATTATACATATCATTAACTGCATACAATATTTTTTTTGAAGCAATTTATCTCAAAATGGCGGTGGTACAGCGTTTTTGCGTCTTTTTTTTTCTATGCTCCACGGCCGGAATAACAGCTCTTATAATCTAATGAATTCCCAAGCAGCAACGGAAGTTCAAAGTATACGAAATAGAAACGTTCGTAAAATGTACGAATGAGATACGAAGAACATATAATGAACGTTCATGGAATCTTCGGATGAGACTGTTTTAAATATACTTAGAACGTACATAGTACATTCGAAATGTCCGATATTCATTCAATCGACGTTCGATTGACGTACCGTCGTATCTTCGATTACATACGTTCGATGAACATGCATAGCACCTATGAAATGGTCTCATTCGAATGTACATAGAACATATTTCGAATATTCTAAGAACGTTCATAGTATATTCTGGTGCTGCTTGGGTCATGATTAGGGCCTGAATTTTTTCGATTATGTATAATATAAGCTAGAGAAGTACGTAGGATTTTTTCCGATATATTGATTTTTGACAAAATAGCACACTTCTAAAGTGGAAAGTGAGAAATTTGCCTAAAAAATCGTCAGATAATTGTTAATAACAAATGAACTATGCAATATATAAGAAAAATCCTACGTACTTCTATAGACAATGTATTTTCGAAGATATATTCAAAATTTCAAGTCAATCGGTTAAAAATTGTCTGAGTTATGTTTCCGGCCAATTAAAAAAATATAGTTTTGAGATAAACGCGTTTAAAGTTTTGAGTAGTAGAAAATCATGAATAATTTTGCAATACCTTTAATCTGCGATGCCTGCACCATACAATTGGCCATCCAGATTATCTTTCTGCTTTTGCATTTCTTTTCTGCTTGATTTTGCAGCGATTCTGGCCTCTTCCACCCGGTCTGATGGCGATCTCTCTGCAAGCTTTATGCGCTGTTTGTCGATCTCCATGCACATTTCGTAGCTGTTCGGACCGATTTCCAAATTCATTGCTTCTATTATGTGTAAAATTGAAGAAAACCCGTCATTGAATTCACAAACTGCAATTTCTGTAGCTACATCCAACACTGTTTTCCCACTTGAAATATTTTTTGGGGCCAATGTCCACACAGTCGAATTAAAGCTTTCGTTTTTATTTTGCGTATAACCAGAGAGAAGATGAGAGCGCTCACGGCCGGGGTTCCATTGCTAGTGAGTGGATCACGTGAAACAGACCCACCAACCCCCTCTCTCATTTTTTCCTTTTTCAATTCATGATCATAAAGAATCTTATCCATTCCGTATCGGTACATGATTAAATTTTGATTGAGTACGTATTGAAAAGTATTCAAAAGAAATGCGTAATTTTTGGTTATTAAAAAATAAAATCGCTGTAGGTCTACTTCCATGATCCAACCGCCAGGAGGCCAGTGGAACTTTTACTAGCGGCGCATAGGTGCCCGTGAGCGCTCTCATCTTCTCTCTGGTATAACCGCCGATGCATCGAGTTAGAAGATCTTGATTGGTCAGTCGTATCCCTGCTTTAACCCCCTATCGGACCTTCTCGCTAGCGCTAACAAAAGGGACTCGCTGCGGACCAGACGGCCTTGTACTACAACTCGAAAACGGAGCACTTGAAGATTTTTTTCAGCCATAATCTTTTGGGACATCATTTTTAAGGCCTTGAGGGACCCATTAAAACAAAGGAGAAACAATAAATTTTTGAAAAATTCTAAGGTGGCCTGAGGCCTTAATCGTCGCCCAAATCGATATCGCTGGTTGAAACGTCATAGCAATGCATAGAACCCTGCTGGAAAAATTGGATAGAAATAGATAGGGTTTTGAAGTGCAACCGTTTGAATCCTATTTCTGATCCATGTATTTCGGGATCCGGCATCATCCACAGAGCGCATAAAAGACTCGTCAATTTTACTCCACAATGTGGATAGGAGATTATTGGGATTGTATCCGAATGTATCCATATTATATTCAGGGCCTGATGCGAATCGTATCCATTTCTATCCGGTGCTTTACGATATCACCTTGATCAGTTCCATCCATTTCTATCCGTTTCTGCATGATTCTGCTGGAAAAAAATCTATCCATTCCAATCCAATTTTTTCCAGAATTGTTTTTTCTTTTGAATTTTCCCACAGGGAACAACAATAAAAAAAAATTATTCCGAACTCATTCAAACATTCGGAAGATTCCGTGGAATCTTCAACATCTGTATCTCTATTTCCGCACATGACTTGGGAAATTTATTCCTACCTGCAAGGGGTTCGAACAATCATCGCACTTACCTACCCTACCTACAAGACCTCCCTACTTAACCTCCAAGCTATCCTGACACACTGTTCGGAGAGCGCATATTGCCCGAGATACTGTACATTCGTAATGTATTCGTGACATCATATAAAATTCTATGCACTTCTATCCCTTTTTGTTCCGATGATGCTTACACTATTCTCATGCATTCTTGTCCATATCTATCATTTGGAGAATATTTATCCAATCTTTTCCCAAATAAGCGTTCTTACGTCTATCAATTCATATCCGATAATTTTACACAAACGATATCTGTTTCGATCCAAATCGATCTTTATTTCCATCCATTCCTATCCATGTGTATCAAGAATTCATATTCTCGTATCTATCGATTTGTACCCAAACAAGCTACGCTGATGTAATTCATTTTCATCCGTTGCGTATCCAAACCACATTTCCTCTGTTTTTATCCATTACTATCCAGGGGTATTTTTGTTCCCGGCTGTCGATCTCTATCCAATCATCCCGCGTTGATGTTATCCATTTTCATCTCTTGAGTATCCAAATCAATTTCCTCTGTTTTTATCCATTCCTATCCAGGTATATTCGTGTTCTCGCGGCTATCGATTTGTATCCAATAATCCTGCGTTGATGTTATCCATTTTCATCCATTGTCTATCCAAATAAATGTAATCTGTTTTCATCCATTCCTATCCAGTTCTGTCCAAAGTTCATGTTCTCGTATAGGTATATAATTTTGTATTGAATAATGCCATACTACCAGAGTCGAAATTCAAAGCCTCCCGTACTGTAACTTCCCAGTTTGAGATTCCCAAATTCGCATGGGTCTCCACATGGGGAACTCATAGGCCGCATGGGTCTTTACATGAGAATCGCATGGGTTTCACACGGGAATCGCATGGGTCTTCACATGGGAATGGCATGGGTTTCACACGAAAATCGCATGGGTCGCATGGATTTCACACGGGAATCGCATGGGTCACATGAGAATCACCTGGGTCTTCACATGCGAATCGAGCGATCGACCCATGTGATTTCCATATGACACCCATGCAACTCATGCAATTCCCATGTGAAGACCCATGCGACCCATGCCATTCCCATGTGACCCATGAGTTTCCCATGTGAAGAACCATGCGACCCATGCGTTTCCCTTGTGGAGACCCATGCGACCCACTCAATTCCCATGTGAAACCCATGCGAATTTGGAAATTCTAAACTGGGAATTGACAGTAGGGTCCTGTCCCCCTACATATTGAAGATCAGGAAATTCTCACCACTTTAAAGGGCAAAGGAAGAGGACTCCTGTCACAGATAGCACAGAGAGTCCTCTACACGTTGCGGAAACGTACTTTTGGTTCCGCATGTTTTGGTCTCTATGGAGTAGATTTTTAAAACGTTTAGAGTACTTTCCCTTTTGATATCCCTGAATACATTTTGTGCATGTTCTTTTCATCTACTACGGGACATTCTTTTCAAGTCTTCTAAACGTACTGTCATGAAAACTAACCTTGAAAAACACAAAGTCACACAGTGAACATTGATGGAACTAAACGGGACATTTGCATGTCTCTGGGACATGTATGCGACCTTTTGAGAACGTCCTGAGACGTTATTTGTACGTTCTATGTGAAAACAAGCACGTTTTGTGAACGTTCAGAAAACCTCGCGGTGCTTTATGGGATAGTTCTTCCGTTGCCCCTCAAAGTGGTAAAGATTTCCTGATCTTCCATATGTAGGGGAAAAGAAGGTTCTGAATTTCGACTCGGGTAATGGTCTCCATTTTTATTCGTGAAGTATCCAAATCAATTCTGGATGAAACTGGATTCAGGATCACAACTTGATGGAGGTATGACTTCGGGTCCAGGTGGATAGAAATTGCATACCTTTCCCTATGATAACGGATACCGCTTTTTGATGGGATACATTCGGATCTAGTCTCTACCCGAAAATACGGATGAAATTGCATGAGGCGTAAAGGCCTGATCTTACGGGAAAGTTCCATCTGATTTTGATTCAAAGTTCATACGTTTAACGGATGGAATTGGACAAAGGTCTGAATTCGGATTTAGTGGGATTGAACTCTCATCTCTCCTCGCGGATAAAAATGGATACAGGATGATAACTTGATGAAGGTATGATTTCGGATCTGTCTATTCTTTGGATGGATAGCAATGGATGCGCAACGCTTTTGGATTGGAAACGGATGCAAGTGGATCCAGGTGTTTGATAATTTCTCACTTTTGTATTGAAGCTGTTAATAATACTCTTTGAATGGATGGAATTGGATACTTGTGGACAATTCATCTCACTTCTTAACAAAATCAGATTGATTTGTATAGAAATGTTCAAATATGGATCAGATTCCTATCCAAATCCATCCATTTCAATCGTTTTTTTTCAGCAGGGAACTTCAGTTTTATTATACAAAATCATGGGTTTTACATGAGAATACGAAAGATTACGAGTGCTGTAGAAAATGTGATGGGTAGAATTGAAGTTTCATACAATTCAATGGTAACTGTGGGTGCAGTATGTGTCTATGTAAAGGCGGAAATATTCAGTTGTTATCCGAGGATTATACCCACGTCTATCCATACGTAGACCAATTATTGCTAAGAACCTCTCAGCAAAGTGTCGAGTATGCGGAAACAGCGACTCTAAATTAGCCCGTGATGGGAGTAAAAGGGTATTCAATATTTTCAAAGTTAATGTCAGATTTCGTCAAAGGTATTGGTATTGATCGTATGCATGGTGTCGATGATGACATTTTCAGGGCCGGCGTCAGACTTTTTTTCAGAGTTGGTAGCGAGTTTAGAGGGGGGGGGGGGGTTAATGCCAAATCATTTTTCACAATGTACTTATATGAAGGAATAATGCTTGAAAATTTCGAGTGGGTAATTTACCCACTCAGATATTTCCGAGTGGGTAGTGCTACCTATACTACTCACGTGAACCGCCGGCCCTGGGTGAGATACTTAGGGCCATTATGGGCTTATGCGTGCTACGAATATGAAAATTTAAATGGTCAATTCTTGAAACTGATACATGGTACCAATCACATAGATACACAAATTGCCAGGTCACAAAATCAATTCATAAAAGTTATTAGAATAATTGATTCAGAACCAAACGATAATATTCGAAATTTTTGTTTAAAAAGAAAGAAACAAGTTAAAATCAATGAGCAAGTGCAAAGACATTGTTACACTGTTTGTATCTACAGCATATTACTAGAAGTGCCAGATATTATCAGAAATGCTATTATTAATAGTGGTATATTACTGAATGACGCTTCTTTGCATCAGTATTTTCGGTTGTTTCAAAATGATAATTTATATGTATCTGAAATGTATGGTCGGGCATTACAACCTCAATCTTCAATCGTACAATATTTGGATGCTGATCAGATACAATTTGGTTTGATATACTGCTTCATAAAATTAAAAACTTGCAATTGTGAACAACCTCTCTGTAATTGTGAAAACAAACATTATGCAATAGTCTAAGAAGTAATATGTGACAGTGTCTTTATTGCAGCCGGTAATCTGACTGCTTATAGCAGTGTCAATTTTTTGTACAAATGTCATGAATCTGATAATGTTAAAGCTGTTCTTCTTACCGCTTGTATTCATATGCATTTTGATAATCAAGCTTATTTGTCAGTGCCAATCAATAAAAAAGAACTTGAGTAATTTGATAATTTTGTTGTGAATTTCCTCTTATAATCTTAGTTTGGTGCCCTATTTTTTATACACTCAAATAAATCATTCATTCAAAAAAGGAACCTCATAGATATTCGTTGGAGTAAAAAAATGTCATTTAATTCCAAGAATATTTCATTCCATGAAATGACTGAGTGTTCATTTGAATGAAATGCATATTTCATTTCAAGTAAGGAAAATCATTAGATTCGTATTCGAATGGAAAATTTATTGGTTTGACCGACATAATTTGAATTGAATTGAATTTTTTTTTTTCAATTAAATTTTCGAATTGATAGAAAATGCGCTTTATGTAATATTATTATTCAAAAAATCCAACACATACGCTGAGACAAAAAATTTTCGGGAACAATCAAATATTTAATTGAATAGTCGCAACAAAATATTAATTTGAATGAAGTTTTATTGAATCAACAGAATATTCATTCGATCAAACAAATATTGAATATTGTACAAAATATTTTGTCAATGCAAATGGATACTTGATCGATTCAACCAAATTCCATTCAAATTAACTAATCATTTCATTACGAGTATTCAAGTAAAGATTTTAATGTTTCCAAGAATTTTTTCTCCCAGTATAGAAGAATCAGGTTCTATGTCACGGAGAAAATGTATTGGTGAAAAATTACCCAAAGTTCAGTAAAACGAGGACATAGTGGCATTCCCGCAAAGTTTAGAATCCGGTCGAGTTCATTTTACTCGACTACAGATGAAAATTAATTCGAATGTTTTCATTATTTCAACAAATTGAAAACTGTTGAAAAACATCTGAATTGATTTTCATCTGTAATCGAGTAAAATTAAGTCAACCGGATTCTAAACTTTGTGGGAATGCCACTATGTCCTCGTTTTACTCAACTTTGGGTAATTTTTCGCCAATATATTTTCTCCATGTAGGAGCAGTAGATTGTGGAGTAGGAAAATAGAATCAAAAAATATTCGGAGCGGGAAACTAGGACCAAGTAGTTTCTGTAGCGTGGAAGGAGGAGCAATTTCAGTGACTGGATCGACAAAGCAGAGGTAAAATTTCGACTCGGGGCCTGATTTGAAATAGAGCTTTCCAGATCTGGTCCTGATCGAACACCCAATATGAATTACTACTCTGGTATTTCGTGGTTTTTTCTTCCCCGTATGTTTCAGGAATAATATTTCGAATTAACAATCTTTTTGTAACCTCAGAATCTTCGACAACTCATTACTACAATTATAACTTTTTATCCACGAAAACAATGAAAAGATTGAGGTCATAATAGAAAATTATCTCTCATATACATTAAATTCCCATTGTACCAGGGATTGGGAATTGAGAGAAAAACATGATTTAACCTGGAATTAATCATAATCTCACTATTCTATTTCCTAGTGACATTTGGGTCATTCACATCTAGTCGGGACAAACTCCACCGCTTCCAAGAAGTTTTTTTACAATGCATTGAATAGTGACTCAGCCACAAAAAAACTTGAATGGTTCACTGGCAAATTAAACACAACAATAATTAATGGCATTCCATTACACCAGAACTCAATACATGACTAAAATCGACACGAGATATGATTCAACAATGGATTCATGATTTCAGTGTACGACGCCACGGCGAAAATTCCATCTGGATTGTTAAATGGAAACGTGAACCAACTTGGTGATTTCGACGAATGCGTAAGCGTCGAGGGAAGCGAAGACATTCAGGGACAATATTGTTTGGCTTACCTTCAAGTGGATGTAGATCCAATTCGTGCAGATCTGAAACACATTCATCGTCTTTTGCACTCGCACTACGCCTTCAAAAGTAACGTGACAGACGTAAGTACGTATTTACGTAAACGAGAAACATTTTTTTCATGGCCAAATTGAAAAGAAGAAGACAATACTGCGTGTAATGATCTTTTTTGATGAAAAAAAAAAATATGTATATATATGTATATAAATCGACGTTGTTATTGACAAGTTCGTAGAGTTTTGCAAAAAAATATTTGTGTTGAGATGTATTTGATTCTCACGTATAAATCCACGTCATACCTAGGATTGATGAACTATTCAGTCGTCTTAGATGTATTCTATGTAACGTAATCCGAGAAAGTGATTCGAATTACGTGTTGTCACGTGTATCGCATTCGAATTACAGTTGGCATTGTATGATGTATGAAAAACCAATCAATTACCATAATTTCAATTCCATTCTCCATCGAGAAATCGATAAAAAGTAAAAAAAACATACTCAAAGTTCACATACCATGGAAATAAATCATAAATCAAAATTCATCAGTTATAAGCTTTGATTAATGACTGCCAAGGTCTTACCGTAAAACGTATTTATCGATGGAAGAGTTATGAATCTTGTAAACAATTAATCATAATTGCATTAGAATGATGTAAATACGATCCGGAGGAATTTCATTCTTCATGCCTCACGGAAATCATTATTCAAGATAATTTATGAAAACAAGTACATGAATTGATACACAATATTGTTAATCTATGATGTGAAATATATTCATCGTCATAATTTGTTTCTCATTAAAAACTCATTAAAATGTGCAGCCTGGACATAGAGTACCGCGTTTCAGCACTATCAATTGGGCGGTCTGCGCTCCATCCTCTTGTACACCAAACGACGTGGAAATATCTCTTCGATATGCTCTCGCCAAATACACTGAACAAACAGGGATCAAAATCGGGGTACACGTTAACGAGGAAATGTGTCAAGTAAAACGGAAAACTCCAGTGCCGAAGTCAACGATAATCGTTAGGTAATTTAATATACAACAAATGAATAGAATCCATCAATTTCTCCCTTTCATCAAATGAACGATACATAATAACGGTTTCCTTCTACCCTTTTGCAGCTTCATATTCGCCTCGAGCTTGGCTTTAACAATAGTCGCTGCTTACTACGATCATTATAAGATACCCGCGAACGAGATTTTATTGTGTTTCTCTTTGAAACGCAATTTCCTTAAACTTACTTCTATGGAAAGAGCTGACGGGGATATACCAACCCTGCACGGTGTACGCGCGCTCAACGCCTTGATGTTGGTGCTGGCACATAAAAGCCTGGCTCTGTTTTTCAATCCTTATATCAATCGTACTTATATGACACAGGTGAATATTCCATCATCCTTTGATACATGAATTTTATAATTATATAATGATCAACAACGATATTTCGAACACGGAATCTTTCTGCTCTGTTTCTTCTGCTGAAAACGCCTATGAGAAAGTTGTTGTTTAGAAATATTTTTAACTGTTACTCTCAGATCTGGATATCTAATCCAATACAGTAGACTCTCGCTAAGCACCATCTGTGCCCTTGTTCTATTTGGTATCCAATCTAATCTGCAAACAATATACCCACACAGCACGCAGTTCTTGAAGATATCTAAAAGAATACTCAATTGAGAGATCTTCAAGAACGTTCTTGAAGAGTTCTTAAAGATATATTTCAGAAGTGTTGGAAAGACATCTTGTGAAAGATTTCTAAAAGATGTCTGGATTCAAGACATCTCCAAGACGACCATCCGAGATATCTTAAAGATATCTTTGAGAAGCGTTTGAAAGATATTTTCTTGGAAGACTTTAGCAAAATATGTTTAAGAAGATAGATTGTCAGCAGGTTTAGGTTATAAATACCTGATCATATGAATTGACATGAATAATACTCGGAATGTGTCTTTAATTATAATCGAATTACACATGTGATAAATTCGGTCACAAATCGAAAGCTTGAAAAATCTATAAACATGCCAAGAGATTTTAAATTCTGCGAAAATTACGATTTTGTAACCTTTTAATACCCGCGCTGGAATTAACGAATCTTCAAGACATAAATATTTTACGAATTACTGAACTTTTCACGCTCAATTTTATGTAAAGCCTTCAAGTAAATTCGAAAAAATTCTCATTTATACTTATTAATAAGTTATTCTCAAATAACGATGTGATAAAAAATTTTGAAAAGAATCTGTGGTATCCACGGCCAACTTATCTGACATTTGTTTATATAATAACAGTTTTTTCAAAAGATCACTCCTACTCTGAGAATGTACACCACTGACACGATTCCACTGTGTTATATTGACAATCATAAGCATCAAAACCGAACTGTCTCTATAGCTCAGGTCACTGAAGCGTAAGTACATCGTAAGATGCGTGGGTTCGATTCCCGCAACCTCAAGGATTGAGATAAAGTCAACTTCATAGGAGTGCGAGAGCGACAGAGACAAATATGGGGGTGGGGGGGGGGGGGGTTGGAAAAAGAAGAGGTGTTAGAATTTTTTTTCGTGAATAAATTCAAGCTTCTTCCAAGACATTTTTATGAATTTTGCAAAACATCTTTAAGAAATCTTGAAGAACTCTTTTAGATTTCTCAATTTCTTCTTAAAGATATCCCGTGTGGGAATTTGTCCGGGCGTCCTGTATTGAATATAGGCCCTGTATGGGCTTAAATCGGGTATCCAAACTTAGGATGGCCTAGCCTTAACCACTTAGGGGCCTAGTCGGGTTTCTGATATTTGGCCTGATTTTTCTAACTCAGGGCCACCCATACAAGGCCTATGCGGGGCCAAGGTGCATTTCCAATGTTTCCCCGTGTTTGAAAAATTTAGGCGCATCCTACTAAAGCCCGTATAGGGCCTTGCTGTGTTTCCCGTATTCTCCCAAAGATGTTATTTTAGGCGCACCCTACTACAGCCCGTATAGGGCCTTGCTAGGCTTTCCATATTCTCCCAAAGATTTTAATCCAGGCGCACCCTACTACAGCCCGTATAGGGCCTTGCTAGGCTTTCCATATTTTCCCAAAGATTTTAATTCAGGCGCACCCTACTACAGCCCGTATAGGGCCTTGCTCATCATCATGAAGTAATCAGTCTTACGACTGGTTTGATGAAACCTTCCACCCCTGTCTATTATCCGCCAAACGTTTAATTTCTACATATCTACTACATCCCTTGTCTTGTACGATTTGCTTCATATAACTTGCTCTACCCTACTCCAAATGCCAGACAAATCCGGACAACTTTTTTAGCTGGATCTGTCTGGTTTTGTATGGTCTTGCCTGGTTTGCCAAATACAAGATTTGTGCCAAGTTTAAAATGAGTCAGGATTGATACGGCTTGCCAAAATGTCTGGTAAAAGAACATAATCGGAAGAAGTTGCTGTAATTGGCTGGGACTGGCATGAAGAAATAGTGACAGGGTGATACCGGTTTGCCAGTAAAAGAAATTGTGCCAGATTTTATAGGACTCGCCGATTAAGAACTTCGTCAGATCTACTCAGTCAATCACGCATTCCTTGAATGTGCCGATCTGGATGGTATCGGCGGGTTGCTAGAGTGCTTGAAACTCTCTGGAGTACCAACACCAAAAAACTCCTCAGTTGACCATCATATTTGCTGATAATGCCTGACCAGAAACGAGGATGGTTTCAACCGGTTCGCCGGTTCACCGGCACAAAGGCGGTTTAGTAAGGCGCGCCTGCGTGGAAAGCTGACTGGAAAACACCGTGATTCACATATTCCTGAAAATTTGCTGATCTCATGAGGATTGCCAGGTTTTTGAAGTGCTCAGAAATATCCGGCCCGCCGACACAAGAACCTTCTCGGCTGTGCGTCAAATTTGCGGACAATGCCTGACAAAAAAAGAGAGATGGTTTTGACCGGGTAGTCGGTGTACCAGCTCCCAGTAGGTTTTGTAAGGTTCGCCTGCGTGGAAAGCTGACTGGAAAACAGCGTGATTCACATATTCCTGAAAATGTTCAGATCTCATGAGGATTGCAAGGTTTTTGAAGTGCTCGGAAATATCCGGCCCGCCGACACAAGAACCTTCTCGGTTGTGCGTCAAATTTGCGGACAATGCCTGACAAAAAAAAATGGTTCTGACCGGGTAGCCGGTGTGCCGGCTCCTAGTAGATTTTGTAAGCCGCGCCTGCGGGGAAAGCTGACTGGAAAACACCGTGGTTCACATATTCCTGAAAATGTGCAGATCTAATGAGGATTGCCAGGTTTTTTGAGTGCCAAAAAATTGTAAAAAAATAACACGTTTCGGTCAGAATGAAGTGAATTTCCTCAAGGGCGATATATTCCAGAGAAAATACTATATGGTCAGAAGTTTTTTGTTCAATACTATTCAGATTTCATAGCATGATAATCATAATAATCAATCGAATTTCGACAAAAAACATCCTCAAATATCTTATCCAAACTGTATATCGCAGTACAGAAAACCGGTCAATTCCGGGCAAAATATTTTTGATAATATTTTTTGTTTGATCTCACTCGGACTTCACGGGCCGAAAAACCAGTCACAATCCGACGGAAAATATCCTCGAATGTCTTATCCAAGCTGTATCTTGCGGTATGAATAACCGGTCGATTCCGGACAAAATGTTTTTCGATGGATCTCATCCGGATTTCACAAGCCGAAAAACCAGCCTTAATCCGACGGAAAGTATCTTCGAATACTTCGTCCAAGCTGTATTTTACAGTATGGAACACCGGTCAATAGCGGAAAAAATATTTTTTGCCTGATTTCACACGCTGAAAAACCAGTCACAATCCGACGGGAACTACCCTCGGATAATTCATTCAAGCTGTATCTTACAGTATGGAAAACCGGTCAATAGCGGACAAAATATTCGTTGCCTGGTCTCACTTGGATTTCACAAGCCGAAAAACCAGTCACAATCCGACGGGAACTACCCTCGGATATTTCATTCTAGCTGTATCTTACAGTATGGAAAACCGGTCAATAGCGGACAAAATATTCGTTGCCTGGTCTCACTTGGATTTCACAAGCCGAAAAACCAGTCACAATCCGACGGAAAGTACCCTCGAATATTTCATCCAAGCGGTATTTTACAGTATGGAAAACCGGTAAAAACCGGACAAAATATTTTTTGATTGATTTCACTCGGATTTCACAGGCCGAAAACCCAGTCACTATCCGCCCGAAAAAATCATCGGGTATTTCATGCAGTTTCTATTTGATTCACACAGCATGTCAAACCAGAGAAAAACTATCACAAAATATTTTGTCAGTATCGTCTGGAATTGTACGGGACAAAAACCGACTAAGAACCTGAAACAACCTGATGAAAAATTTTTTCATCTGGATTTGTCGGACATATCAAGCAAGTGCCGAGCCCGTCAGAGGCGGCTGAAATATATTTTTTCAGTATCGTCTGGAATTGTACGGGACAAAAACCGACTGGAAACCTGACAAAAAATTGTTTGTCTGGAACTGTCGGACATTTGGAGTAGGGTAGGTCTACCTTTATCAGTTTTACCATTCATTTTCCCTTCCAATATGGTTTTCAATAAACTCTCATGCCGTAATGTGTGTCCTATAAGATTGCTTCTCCTTTTCACGATGTGTTGCAAAAGATTTCTTTCTTCATTTATCTGCTCGAGTACTTCTTCATTTTTGACTTTGTCTATCCATTTTATTCTGAGCATCCTCCTATAACACCACATTTCAAAAGCTTCAAGTCTTCGTTGATCAGTTTTCCCCATTGTCCAAGTTTCGCAACCATATAATGCTGTGCTCCAAACATAACTTTTCAAGAATTTCTTCCTTACTTCCAAGCTTATATTTTTTGAGCATAGTAATTGTTTCTTCTGGTAAAAAGCCTGTTTCCCTTGTGCTATTCTTGCTCTTATATCTCTTTCGCTCTTGCCGTTTTCTGTAATTATGCTTCCTAGATATTTGAATTCTTTCACCTGTTCAATTGTCCCGGTATCTATTTTGATTCTCGTTCTTCTAGCTGTTTTCGCTGCTGTACACATCATGAATTTTGTTTTGTCTTTATTTATATTCATACAATAGTTTTCCAATAATATTGTTCTCATAGTGTTGAGAATATTTTCCAACTCAGTACTACTCGTGGCAAGTATAGCTATGTCATCCGCGAATCTCAACATACTTATATTTTCTCCCTGAATCTGTAATTTCGATTGAATTTCCTCCTTCACTTCGTTCATTGCTTCTTCTATATATAAATTGAAAATCAGTGGCGATAATGAGCATCCTTGTCTCACCCCTCTTCTTATTTGTGCTTCCCCTTCCTGACCCTCTATGTCTATTATTGCACTTTGATTCTTATATAATTCGTATATTATTCTTCTATCTTTACAATTTATTCCCACCTTCTTCAGGATCGCAAACATCTTCTCCCAGTTCACATTATCGAAAGCCTTTTGTATATCTACAAAACCTATGTAGACAGATTTCTTCAGCGCTATTCTTTTCTCTATAACTGCCCTAAGTGCTAAAATTGCTTCTCGCGTTCCCCTATTTTTTCTAAAACCAAACTGATCTTCTGCCAATCTACTCTCTATTTTATTTTCCATCCTCCTGTATATAATTAGGGTCAGTATTTTCGAAGCATGTGAAGTTAAATTGATCGTTCTGTAGTTCTCGCATTTGTCTGCCCCTTGTTTTTTCGGGATAGCGACAATTTTATTCTTTTGGAAATCTTCCGGTACTTCTCCTTTTTCGTACATATCTCTAATCAATTCAAACAGTGCGTCACGAGTTCCTTCACTGGAGGCTTTTATAAGGTCCGCACTTATGCCATCTATGCCTGGCGCTTTATTATTTTTCAATTCTTTCAAAGCCTTGTCGAATTCTGATCTCAATATCGAATCTCCCAATTCTTCCTCATCTACATCCTCCTCCTTCTCTAAAAGCGCTATATCATCGTTTCCTCTATACAAGTCTTCCAAATGATTGATCCACTGTTCTATTTTCTCTTCCGTTTTTATCAATTGTCGTCCTAGAGAGTTTCTAATCTTATTGCTTCTAGATTTCATTTGTCCGAAAAATCTTTTAATAATTCTATATGCTTCATCTATTTTTCCTAAATGCAATCTTATTTCTATTTCCTGACATTTCTCTTCTAACCACTGTTCTTTTGCTTTCCTTGCTTCTCTTATTATTTTATTTCTCAATGATTTGTATCGTTGCTGGCCTTCTTGGCTATCATTATTCTTGTATTTTCTTCTTTCATTTATCAATTCTAAAATTTCTCCTGTTATCCATGGGTTTTTAGGTTCTACTCCATTATTCTTCAAAATCTTATCCGCACATTCTCCTATATTCCCCTTCATCTTTGTCCATCTCCTCTCTATTCCCAAGTCTTTCTCTTTTTGATCTCCCAATTTTTCATCCAACATTTTCTCGAATGCCTCACGTGTTTGTTTTTGCTTGAGGTTCTTCAAATTCCATCTTTTCTGCATCTTCCTTTTCTTCTTCAGAGATTTGAATTTCAGAGAACATTTCATCATCAACATATTATGATCACTATCTATATCTGCACTGGGATAAGTTTTACAGTTTTTCACTTGGTTTCTAAATCTTTGTTTCACTAAATATGTAATCAATTTGGTATCTTGCTGTATCGCCTGGCATTTTCCAAGTGTAGATTCTTCTTGGATGATTTTCAAATAAAGTGTTTGTGATAACCATCTTATGATTTTCACAAAATTCGACTAAACGTTGTCCTCTATCGTTCCTCCTCCCTAACGCAAAATCTCCTATTATGTTGTCCTCTTTTCCTTGTCCTACTACCGCATTCCAATCCCCCATCACTATCAAATTCTCTTCTCCCTTCACATATTCTATCACTTCTTCTATTTCTTCGTACATTTTTTCAATATCTTCCTCCGAATATGCCGATGTGGGCATGTTTACTTGGACTATGACTGTGTCTACCGGTTTTGTTCTGATTCTAACCATCATCACACGTTCATTATGTTGCAAATAATTTTCTATTCTATTTCCTACTCTTTTATGCATTACAATTCCTACACCTGCTTGACCGTTCTTTGATCCTGTATGGGCCTTGCTAGGCTTTCCATATTCTCCCAAAGATTTTAATTTAGGCGCACCCTACTACAACCCGTATAGGGCCTTGCTAGGCTTCCCATATTCTCCCAAAGATTTTAATTTAAGCACACCTGTACACAACCCTCGTAGGGCCGACCTGCATTACCAATATTCCCCTTGTTTTGTGAAGTTAGGCGCACCCAACCTTGGTTGAAAACAGCAATATATAACCTCTTTATTCAACTAAAGTTTTAAACTATTTACAATTCGAAGTCTTTACATAGATCCATTTTTATAGCCAAATTTCTGTCGTTTTGATCGAGCACAGGAATGAAATGCAAGGAATTTTCCATTTGATATTAGATAAAAGTCAATAGTTTCGGTTTCACTGAATAAATTCATTGAGATAAAAATTTTATAATCAATGAATTGATGGAAAATCATAATGATAATTAATACCTTATACTTGTAGACATAACAATAAAAAAGGGAACGTTGTATGAACTGAAAGGTACTTGATTCATTAAGAAACAATCAAAATAATCATTTCAATATATCAAATGATCAAATCTGACCAGGCCCTGACCAGGCACTGAATAGAACTGGGGAATGTCATAAATCATTTCTACCCGGGTGGGAATTTCATTCTCTCCTTGCGATATTCATCTAATTTGATAATCTATGCAAAAATTTATTACACATTCAAAGGCCCTAGTTTCAGAGCCTGCATTGGCCCCATCATGGGTGTCCTACATAGGCCCAAGTTAGGAATACAGTACAGGCCCTGGAATTGAGAGCGTGACAATCCTGTCTAGGCCCTATAAAGGTAACCAAAACAGGGCCTGGAATAAAGTAAGGACGCCTAGTTTGGCCCTAACTGGCGCCAAGAATCAATTTCCACACGGGATCTTGGAGAAGTCTCCGAGACATCTTTTAGAAATCTTTTCATGTTGCATAAGACATCTTTTCGAATACGAAAAGACATCTTTTAGAAAATTCTTCAAGACTTCTTGTACTTTTGGAAGATACCTTTCAGAATTCTGTGTCTGTTTGGGTACGCAGATGGTGCGTATAACGCGAGAGTCTACTGTACTTTCGTGAAATATGTCCGTTAGTTTTTGATTAGATCATTCACAAGTCTTATTGCAAGTACTTTACCCTGGTGAAAATGGGAACTGAAAACAAGCAGAAATGAAGCGTACTTTAAAGCATAAGAAAAGGGCTAATCAAAAGTAAACAAAGAGTGTGTGGAACGGATACGAAGAGCACCGAGAATAAAGTTTGAAATAAAAGAATTGAATAGAAATTCACGTTCCAAGAAGAATATATCGAAAGTGAGAGAAGCATACCTTGATTAAGAAGTCCTATTCATTCCAATTATTCCGTATTGAACGTACAGAATTCTGATTTGAATCTAATGGATATTAATTTATTTCAATTGAAATTCTGCACGTGTAATCGGAATGGTGGGGTTTCCATTTGATCAGAGTATCCTCCCGAGTAAAAATTTTCATTCCGGTTCGCCAAACGGACCTGGTGCAGACGTGAATTGATCGGTCGGTGGTGCGTCGATTTCGAAAATCTTTTTGATGCCTTTCTCATGACGTCTTGCAGCCATCAAAAAGATTTCCGAAATTGACGCATGAGAGATATGAACTTTCTGATATCGTTTAAGGGAACATAATGAATGTTTGAAATGTTGAGGGGAAAAATGTTCACTGAGCATTTCATGCATCACCTTATTTCAGAATTTGCTAGATGTGAACCTCCCTTAAGCATGAATTTTTACTACACTTTGTTGTAAAAAATTATACTATTTCACTTATCCTGCTACTTTAGTAGAAAATGCAGTGATATTTAGAACATTATTTTTCTCCGTGTGGATTCTTATTATAAGAGTAACCAGTGCATAATGCAACGCATATTTGTCGCACGCGTGCGGATTATCCCGCACAAGTGACAGTGATATGCGGCGCAGATGTGTCCACGCATGTGCTACGCATTTAGCTCGCACGTCGTGAAGTCACACGCGTGCGGGCCATATGTAACTAAATTGAAGGGGAGACCAGCGTGTCCTCTGAATAATCATTTTTTCGGTAAGAATTTTCCCAACTGGATTCATGAAAAAGTTGGGAATTTTCAGGGAATAATCTCTAGTACCCTACCTATTACGGTACAGAACCAAAATTTCGAATTGTAAGATAAATTTTTTTCAAGAATACTGAAAAAAGATTTCTTCTGAAATCCACAGTTTGAGTTCTGCACTGCAATAGATTAAGCACTGAAGACTATTCCCTGAAAATTCCAGACTTTTTCAGACTGACCTCCCATGGATTGGAATTCGTTCCGGTGAAATTACTGTAAACTAATCGCATTAATAACTTCTTTTAAGACAGTATATACAAAATCTATAAAAAATTGTGCATTGGTTAAATTTGAATTCTGTCGGAACGTATTCCGGTCCATAGGAGGCTAGTCTCATGAATTCAATTTGAGGAATTGAATCCAACCAATCCAACTAACCAACCAATCGCAATTCAGAATATCCTGAAATGAGAAATGAATATCATTTGCAGGGAACGTTTTTAAAAAAGTGCACTGGCAAATATTACCAAGTATTGGGACAAATTAATGAAAAAATTTCAAAAATTTGTCTCCGTGGGATAAAGACCAATCGATTCCAAATCTTCTGACATGATAAATGAATAGCACTTGAGAAGAACGTTGACATTTTTATATGCATGGGGCATTCGCGATAGGCGAATACCGTGTATCGCATGTGCGTCGCACATCAACCAGACAACAAGAGATCGCACTGCTGTGCTCCTCACATGACATGCATGTCGCTCGCACTCGTGCACTTTTACGTTGTGCGACCAATGTGCGACGCACGATTGTTGTTTGGGTACATTTCCACCAGAGTAGACAGAATTACCGCGTGCTTCCTTGTTTCCTAATCACATGTGCGATCAAAGAGCATAAAACAAACAGATGTACAAAAATTTAATGTTCATACTATTTCTTTGCAGTCTCTCGGTAAGCCATGGACTGTGATAGGTCGTGCAGCCAGTCTCTACACCGACCCATTCATCATGTTGTCCGGACTTTTGACGACGTATTCCTTGGTTGGACGACTTAGAAGAACTGGACGCTTAGATGTCATAAATGAATATCTTTCTCGATTGATAAGGTACTAAAAAATCGAGTGATGCAACAATGTGCGAGTATATTGAATGACTAAAAAAAAGATATTTATGACGATGAGACATCTACAATTCGAAAAAGGATGTTGATAGTAAATGGTAGAAAAAAAATTGTAGAAAATAATACTAATCATCTGCTGGGTAGCTTTTTGTATTTCTATCAGATATTTTGGGTAAATAAATATTTGGGATGTGATGTTTATAATTCTTTCCTTAAACCTCTTCATGTCCTTTGATTTCAGATTGGTCCCCATGCTGGGTGGATTAATCCTATTTTGCACTTTTATAATGCCTTACATTGGTTCCGGACCTCAATGGAATTTGGTAGTGACCCAACATGCAAACATTTGTAAAAAGACCTGGTGGAGAAACTTCTTATTCATTCATAATTATTTTGGATTCGAGAACATGGTACGATATAGTTAAATTGCAAAATTTCTACCATTCGGAACATACGATCACTGTAACACAAAGATATTCTATGGATATTCACGAAATATTCAACAAATATCCTTGTTTTGGTAGAAATACCAACATTTTTGAAAACATAAAAACTTCGATTTTCATTCGCCTTCAAATCGTTTCCCAAGCAGCAACAGAATTTCAAAGTATATACGAAGTAGAAACGTTCGTAGAATGTACGGATGAGATACGAAGAACATATAATGAATGTTCATAGAATGTTCGAATGAGACTGTTTTAAATATACTTAGAACGTACGCAGTACATTCGAAATCTACGATATACATTCAATCGACGTTCAATCAACGTGCTGTCGTATATTCGGTTACATACGTTCGATCAATATGCATAGCACCTATAGAACGGTCTCATTGGAATGTGCATAGAACATATTTCGAATATTCGAAGAAGGTTCATAGTATATTCTGGTGCTGCTTGGGTTCGCATCATCCTCATCATGAAGTCATCAGTCTTATGACTGATTTGATGAAATCCTCCAACCCTGTCTATTATCCGCTAAACGCTTAATTTCTGCATATCTACGACAACCCTTATTTTTTATAATTTGCTTCATATAACTTAATCTAGGTCTACCTTTGCGAGTTTTACCATTCATTTTTCCTTCCAATATTGTTTTCAATAAACTATCATGCCTTAATGTGTGTCCTATCAGATTACTTCTTCTTTTCACGACATATTTCAAACGCCTCTTTTTTTCATTTACCTTCTTAAGTACTTCTTCATTTTTTACTTTCTCTATCTACTTTATTCTAAGCATCCTTCTATGACATCACATTTCCAAAGCTTCGAATCTTCGTTGGTCCGTTTTTCCAATTGTACAAGTTTCGCAACCATATAATTGCTGTACTCCACCCTAACGGATCTGGGTGAACCGACAAGCGACCAAGAATTTCGGTTACATTTTGGTGAAAAATCTTGGTTTTGGTAACTTGTTGGTCGTTGAGGACATTTTTTTCAACAAGAATTGACCAAAATCCAACAAAAATTCAACCAATCTCAATTTGGTAATTTTTCGGTTATTTTGTGGTGACTTTCTGAGTTTTTACATCAAAAATATTTAAAAATTCCATAAAAAGGACCACATTTTTTGGTGGCAGATTTGTTCGAAGCAACTGTTAGTTTTCGGTCACAAATAGATCATTATATGGTACCATTTCGCCATTATATGGTAAAAACCATCTGGGTAACCATTTTCTGACCGAATTTTCACCAAACCCAAAAATAACCGAAGGTAAACCAAAAAAATTGGTCACTTTGGAATCGCTGGGGCAAACGTAACTCTTCAAGAATTTCTTCCTTACTGCTAAGTTGATATTCTTTGAGCATAGTAACTGTTTCTTTTGGTGAAAGGCCCGTTTTCCTTGTGCTATTCTGGCTCTTATATATCTTCCGCTTTTACCGTTTTCTACGATTATGCTTCCTAGATATTTAAATTCTTTCACTTGCTGAATTGTCTCTGCATCTATTTTGACTTTCGTTCTTCTTGATATTTTCGCTGTTGTACAAATCATGAATTTTGTTTTGTCCTTATTTATATTCATACAATACTTTTCCAGTAATATTATTTTCAAAGTGTTGAGAATATAACTCAGCACCACTCGTAACTAATATAGCTTGTCATCCGCGAATCTCAACATGCTTACATTTTATCTCTGAATCTATAATTTCAATTGCACTCGCTTCTTTACTCCGTTTATCGCTTCTTCTATATATAAATTGAAAATCAATGGTGATAGTGAACATCCTTGTCTCACCCCTCTTTTAATTTGTGCTTCTCCTTCTTGACCCTCTATTTCTATTATTGCGGTTTGATTTTTATATAATTCATATATTATTCTCCTATCCTTAAAATTAATTCCTACCTTTTTCAAAATCGTGAACATTTTCTCCCAATCAACATTATCGAATGTTTTTTGTATATCTACAAAACCTACATGCAAAGACTTTTTTAACTTCAGTCTTTTCTGTAATACTGTTCTGAGTGCTAAAATTGCTACTCACGTTCCCCGATTTTTCCTAAAACCGAACTGATCTTCTGCTAGACTACTCTCTATTTTATTTCCTATCCTCCTGTATATAATTTTTGTCAGTATTTTCGAGGCATGTGAAGTTCAACTAATCGTTCTGTAGTTCTCACATTTGTCTGCTCCTTGTTTTTTCGGAATGGCGACAATTTTATTTTTTTGGAAATCTTTCGGTACTTCTCTATTTTCGCACATATTTCTGACCAATTCAAACAGTGCGTCACGAGTTCTTTGGCTGGAGGCTCTGATAAGGTCCGCACTTATACCATTTATTCCTGGCGCTTCATTATTTTCCAATTCTTTCAAAGCCCTGTCGAATTCTGATCTCAAAACTGAATCTCCTAATTCTTCTTCATCGACATCTTCTTCCCTCTCTAAAAATCCAATATTATCGCTTCCCCCATACAGATCTTCTAAATGATTAATTTATTGTTCTATTTTTTCCTCCGTTCTTATCAATTGTCTCCCTAGAGAATTTTTAATCTTACTGCTTCTAGATTTCATTTGTCCAAAAAACTTCTTAACAATCCTATATGCCTCATCTATTTTCCCTAAATGTAATCTTACTTCTATATCCTGACATTTTTCTTCTAACCATTGTTCTTTCGCTTTCTTTGATGCTCTTATCATTTTATTCCTCAGTGACTTGTATGCCTGCTGGTCTTGTTCGCTACTCTTATGCTTATTTCCTCCTTTCATTAATCAAATCGAAAATTTCTTCCGTTATCCATGGTTTCTTAGGTTCTACTCCATCGTTCTTCAAAATTTCATTTGCACATTGTTCTATGTTCCCCTTTATATTTGTCCATCTACTCTCTATATCCAAGTCTTTCTCTTGTCGAACCTCTAATTTTTCATCCGACATCACTTTGAATGCGCGCCTCCTGTGTTTGTTTTTGTTTAAGATTCTTCAAATTCCATCTTTTTTGCATTTTCCTTTTCTTCTTCAGAGCTTTGAATTTCAGAGATCAAAACGATTGAATAAACAAAAAATATCGTATTAAATTTCTAGTGTCTGACGCATACTCATCATTTGGGCATAGACACGCAATTATTCGCGTTCTCGCCATTGATGATATTACTTTTATACAAGAAACCGAAAGCCGGCAGCGTGATACTCATTGTAGCAGCTATAATATCCACCATATTGAGATTTTATGTAACGTACATTAAGAGACTCAACAATTATGTTTTCTTTGGCACATCGTAAGTAATGTTGAATTTGAGGAAATGATAAAAATGCACAGGTATGCATTCATTAATCTGAATAAATGTTTTTATTTACAGGATTAGACAATTGTTTGATACAGCAAATTTATCATATATTCTTCCAACGCATAGACTTACCGTGTACATAATTGGAATTTGCGTGGGCTATTTACTTCGAACTCTTCCCAAAGGGTACAAATTCAATAAGGTAGGTTTCAAATGCCTTTTTCCGTAGAAAATTCTCATTTAAATCTTTATATCTTTTCAGACATTTTATTATGCCGGATGGATATTATGTACCATAATGTTTGCCGGTGCTTTCTTTGGTCCAGCGCAAATGGGTTCGATAGATTATAAATATAATCCCATGCACGCGGCGGCTTACAATGCTTTTGCTCCTATTGGATGGTGCAGTTTGTTTGCATGGGTAGCTCTGATGCATCACACAGAGAATACCAATGGTACGGCATTATTTATTTAAATGATCATAAACATATAATTCCTCACACAAATTATTGATAAACATTCGTATAATTGATTCAGGCTGGGTGAGCAGGTTTCTTTCCTGGAGAGGGTTTCTAATCACCACGAGATTGAGTTATGCGGTATACTTAACACAATTTCCTGTATTCTTCTTCAATGTTGGACAGACTCGAAGTGCCGAGCATTATGAATTCTTTAGAATGTCGGTAAGTTATCTTTTAATTCGACAATTATTGCATTATCATCATTAATCAGAATTTCACGAGAATTCACTCCAATGATGTTTTCTTTCCAGTTCAATATCAATGAATATCTGTGGATCATCTTGACTTCAGTAGCTCTTACGCTGATGTTCGACTCTCCTTCTCAAAATATAAAAAATTATTTATTAAAAACTTCAACACAAAAAGCAATAAAATCCTCGAAGGCGGAGTGAAAGTAAAAAGAATCATCGATATTACCAAAAATGATGTCCTTTCTGACCTAAACAGTCTTTCAGGGCTTTGTAAATAAATATTGCATATCATTAATATTATAAATAATGATAGTTTTAGCAGTAGTAACAACGGTAGTAATAATGAAATTAAGGGTCCTGCTGCTTGCCCTCATATACAATGTATATGATAGCTAAGAATGTAGATATTTATGAAAATCTCATTTGAGTATTATATTTGTTGGCACACTTATTTTATAATCCATCTCATACATTCGATTGAATGTTGGCACAAATGTACACATTAATATGAGCATAATTTGACAATCATTTGATTCATGATGTGATTTATATTTAAGTTATTCACATGTTATTTTAATCAAATAGAAATTATTCGTCGTATACTAATGAGAAAGAAATTGTATATTTTCAAATACGAAGTAGTTTTGAGGAAAATTGGAGAATTGATGTCACATAAGCTTCAAAAGTGAGATATGTGTAATTTTTATACTATACGATACATATCTGATATTGCATAACAATACATTGAATATGTATTATGTAGTAATATATTCAAATATGTGAAAGGAATTACGTATGGAGTGTTTTGGAAGAAAAATACGAATAAATATTCATCCTCGGATTTTATTCCAATGAATTTTGAAAATTAATCCCTTTTCATGTTACTCGACAATTTTGATGGAAAAATTTTACTGAAAATCTCTGAAATTTTCAGAGGATTTCAAAGGTGTTCATAGTTCTTCAGAGAAATTCTTTTCACTAGGGAATTTTTAAAAATTTAGTGAAAAGTTTGGAACTGTTTAAGAATGAACATTATTTGTTTCATAAATTCCAAATTTTTGTCCCGCATAGAACTTTATAAAATTAGCGTAATGAAGAGTTGAAGAATCAGAGGGACAGAGAAATCACTGAATACGCCTCTGTCAAGTTTAATAAAGAAAGTAATTAAATTTCTTGTATAAATCTTAAAACACTCTTTGCGGATGAAATGTATAAATATATTTGTTCAACTACTGAGGAAAATTATGAGTGAAATTTTTCAATTTGTAAAATTAATTTTTAAATTACACGTGGATAAAGGAAACTATGAATAAATGAACTTTTATAATATTTTTCATATTATTCGTTATTTATTGATTGAAGTACATGATTTATATAAAAGAAATCTTAGCTAGCTATTACAAGAATTCTTTGAGAACACTCATTCTTTCGAATTTTTACAAAAGGAAGGAAAATGAAACAAGATTATTTTAGCAATTTGGTAGGTACAAAATCACCAGATCTCTCCTTCAAAAATGAATGAATAAAATTGAGTTGGATCAGCAGGCGCATCTCATTGATGTATCCAGAAATAAAATGCACTTACCAATGTTTTTTATTCACTCGATTCATTCGATTCATTCATTTTTGCAAACACTCAGGGAAGAGAATAGAGATCCTAGTAACTTTGTCAGAGAGTAGCAGAAGATTTGCTGAATTCTGTCAAGAGAATCCCGAGCAGAAAAGTGATAGAGCCACACCCCATCTCGACCAAACACATCTAGCCTTGGTGAGGCCATAATTTGGCACGCCTGATTAGAGTTAATCAGATCTGGTTCTGATAGGTTTGTAATTTGGCGTGCCCTATCATAGTTTGTTACATCGGGTTCTGATGCAACGGGGCATTACATTCCATATCAGGGCTCGATTTAGGATAAGGTTACTCAAATCAGGTTCTGACCGAACCCCTAACATGAATTTCTACTCGGGGTCCGAAGTCTCGAAATGACTAATTTCTCTTTCTTTTTCAGTTTTTTCGTCAATGATTGAATAAAATCCAAAGAGATCAGCACTCGCATCTTTTTCGAAATACAAGAAAGAAGCATATATTTGACGCGTTGATGAAAGAACTGAAAAAAATGGAGAATCTAGCAACTTTTTGAAAAATAACAAAAGAAAGTTTCGATCGATTTTACAAAAATATACATACATACGTTACTTACGCATACATACAATGAACTCAAGTAGTTTACTTGAAGTTTATATCACTTTAACATTAATCTCACTGTGCAAATATTTCCCTTCTTCAAGTTATTGTTCAAACATAAAATCCAAGTCAGTCCCTATTATTGAACTATTCAATCTCTAGAATTCTTCAAACATGCACTAAACAAGCTGCTTTCATGTATTGCACCTTTTAATGCACATCGAATCAAGATCTATCGCGATAACTTGCAATCTTATAATGTTTTGAAAAGTACATGGTGAGTAAATTAAATAAAAACCAATATTCTCATTGCAATATTGTAAGAATCCTGATTAAATAAAATTAAGATATCCGTTTCAAATCTCATAACATATCAACATTTTTTGTTTGTAATAATACTATTTTCTCACTTATTTTTACATTCAATATTATTTTCCTTCAAGTTTCTGTTATTTTAATATCTTCTTTTTATTATTCAAGAAATATATATGAATAATATACTACTAACTACTTGAAAAGTTGAATTTACAAATAAACAATATACATTGTTTTACTTACACGCTCTTATAAATAGATGGATACCACATAGTCTTAAATGCAGACAGTCTGAATGAACTGGAATGAAAAAAAAGAAGAAATGGAAATATGAAGTCGAAAACAATAAATTACAGTACAGCGCGCTCTGAATAGTGGCGCGAACCTCTTTCGCGTCTAAAATGTCTACCCTTGATAGGATGAGGAAGACAAGATTCAGCACTATTCGGAATGCGAAAGATCGGAAAGATCATACATATGCCACAAAATAGGGCTCGTTATTAATTTTTTCCATTCGATGGGGAAAAATGATATTTCTTGTCTGAGAGTAATTTTTTTTTTCCATCAAAACAGGAATCAATGGATATAAAAATAATGGTAGGAATTGAATTATTATTGATTAATTGTATAAAAGTGTATTTATGATTTTTAACCCTTATTACTTCTACCTCTTAAAAATGACATATCATTTCCCACACAGCACACTGGAAGAAAAAATTTTCGGAAACAATAAAATATTCAGTTGAATAGTCGCCATAAAATACTTAATTAATTTGAATAAACCTTCATCAACTCAATTAAATATTTGATATTTATATTTCAATATTTATATTCAATGACCCAAATACTCAGGGTCTTCTATCAGCTTCAATTCATCATAAAAATTATGTATTGCGAGGTGGCTTATTCGCTATCAAGTATATAGTAGAGAAGATCAGTGATTTTGAATAGAACTCCCTACTCAATGACAAAAAGTGAAAAATTAAGTTATACACCCAATATATATCAAGGAATGTGTTATATAATCAAAATGTTGATACCTTAATATGTGAATACTAATATTTTACACACTTCCAAGCATTTCCGATTCCTTAGAACCCATGTTCATTCTGGAGCAACTATGATTTGAAATCCAACCGGTAAATTTTGTTCTCTTGAATTTAATTGTAAATTTTTAATGAGTCATCGAAGATTGAAAGATACTTGATTCAATACATAGTAAGTTGATGAACTTTTCACATTACCAATACATACATATGTTTCTGAAGTTTAAATCGTTTGTTGAAACGAATGAGTAATCGAATAATTAAATACCAAACTGTCAAAACCCCTAAATCTTACAGTACTTTCTTCAAGCGAGGTTTTCAGTTCCACAAAGTTAATTTGAGGAATTGAATAACCATGATTCAACAGATTTTGTGGGTTTGGATTATCGTTTCGTTTCTGTAAACAATTCAAATTTCAGCAACATTACGTACATGAAATGCTAAACATATCTTAATGCTTTTGGAACTTGTTAAGAATATTTAAAAAATTTTTCTGATTCCATACCACTGATCTCTATATACGCTGGATGCACAATCCAATAGGTTCGGGTGAAGCAATTCGAAAGCTGCATCCGCTATGTTTTAGTAGGTGAAAGCGGCCAAACTATGGCGGCAAATTCAAATGTCAAATTGAATTAAACTTTAAAATGTTGATTAAAAAAATGTGAAATGCACATTTTTAGACATAATATTAGGGAAATTGATAAGTTATTGAGAGAAAAGTGGAAGGGTAATGAAATTACAATTATTTTGATTTTTGTTCAACATATATAACCAATCATTTATTAAGAATCTGTAACTTCTAATTTGTCGAACCAATTATACATATTGTGTAATTTTTGATGAATGTTATCTTAATTGCCTAGACATTTTTTTATTTAATTCAATTTGACATTTGAATTTGCCGCCATAGTTTGGCCGCTTTCACCTACTAAAACATGGCGGATGCGGCTTTCGAATTGCTCCACCCGAACCTATTGGATTGTGCATCCAGTGTATATAGAGATCAGTGTTCCATACACTCAAAAAAATGGGTGTAGGGCGCTTGAGTCCCATACAAAATATCCACGACAAAAATCCCCCGGACAAAATATCCCCAACCAAAATATCCCACGCAATAATGCCCCAAACTATAATATTCAGAACACACATACCCCCAACAGATACATCTTAAACAATAAAATCATACAAAATCGAAACAACCTCAAATAATAATCAGAAGCCAGAAATGGGTGGCAATAATCAATTTTATTTCCGGTGCCAACTACGCACTTACAAAACCTTACAATCTTAAGTTCTTTACTCACATCCAAAACACATCACTCATTTTTTTATTTGATTGATATTATTATTGAATATTGACATTATTATTCTCATTTCGGGAGGGCCTCCCGGGGTGAACTTTACTGTAAGGTTGTCATGCATGTGAGTTCCGTGCGAATACAGATGAAAATCCCCTCCTCTTGTTCACCGGCTCGAGCAGGTGATTTTGAATTTGACTAATCAATCGTTACGCCGCCGTTCGGATAAAAGCATACTATCATACCTTAAATTTCGTCGTTTCGTCTGTGCTTCGCGCACGATTTCTAAAGGTTGCCTAAAAAACCGATCCTCTGATCTTCTTTTGTGTTCTTGAGTGACAAATTCATGGTTGTGCTTCAGTTGCAAGATCCATGCTTTAGTTTCTTGAATTTTTCTATTTAGTTATTTTCTTATTAGTGGAATAAGTGGATATCCGAACCGAGGCGTGGCGGCTCGCGTACCGGGAACAAAGAGTAAAGCGAGTGCATGAGTGTGAGGGAGTCAACAGCTCCATTTTGATATAATCTTCTTCTAATATTCTTTTTTTTGTTTTTCTATCAAACTATCAAACCTTTGTTTATATCTTTTAATATCACTGTTTGATGATATTTTATATCTTTATTATATGCTCTGAATTAAGTCTTTCCTAGGCAACAGGGGAATTAAACTGCTCTAGGAAACTCACTCGAATTCATTTAAACATCCTAGCCTAATCCGAACTTGTTTGTTGACTTGAGTATTTTATTCAGATGTTACTCCCTTCGAGTATCTCTCTGATTTCATCTTCACTAATTTTATACATAGTTTTTCTGGTCCTTCGAGCCGGATCAGCCGGTCAGGGGGGCAAGCCCGCTGACGATTAGCCACTCTTTGTGTGACCACTCTTTCTTCTCTTTATTACCACCCCTTGCTTCTTGTTTTTTTCGAACAAATATTCTTCGATCAAATGTTTTCGAACAAATGTGTTTTCGATCAACTGTTCCTTCGATCAAGCTGCCGCATACCCAATCAGAGAAATCATGATTTAAAACACATGCAAGTGATTTGATCACTTACATTTGGAGTAATTACACACGGAATAACTTGTCCCGGAAAATCTTTGTCGGAGATATTTTGAGTGGGATATTTTGTTACGGGGATCAAAAGTCCGTTTTGGGAAATTTTGTCCGGGGACAAAAAAAACTGGACACAACTGGATGCATACCAAAAAAATACCGTCTAATGATAAGACGGAGCTGCATAATCATAAGATGATCACGTTTCGAAATGCTTTCAAACGCAGATCCGCATTATCACAAGACGAGATAAACGATCTTAAACGATTCCATTTCACTAACAGACGACTTCTTCTGTTAGTATAAAACGGAACTCGTCTAGTGAAAAAATGGGCTCCTTTCTAGTGATAAGACGGGGAAAAAATACTCAAACTTATTTATTTGGGAACAGATTAGAGACATTTTTGTTGTCGTCAGACGGATACCGTTTTGTGAGAAGACGGGATTGATTTCAAGGTGAGACGATTTTCGTCTGTTCATAAAACGACACGGTTATTGTATTGAGACGGCTGATTCTGACGGTAGAACGGGTTCGTTTCACCAGTGAAACGGACTATGTTTGAGACGGCTGCCGGTTTATGATAGGGAAATCATTTTTATGAGTGTAGAGCAGGAATTTTCACTAGTATGGATATATATCTCCTCTTTCGTGTTAATCATAAAACCATATTGATTTGTAATTACATTTTTCATGAAATGTACTAATATAATATTACCTTCTGAGATCAATCCATAAAATTAAGAGAAGTCTCGATCTGGTAAAAGAGCTGGAGCTATTAATGACCACACATAAAGACCCAAACATATCCAAGAAGAGATGATTTTTACCCACATAGAAGCGGGATTGGAATTCAAAGATTCCAAGCTGGAATTTGGTCTGTAAAAAATTTATATTAGAATAACAACGATTGATATAGGATACAAAATAAAATCGATACTTACTCATACCAATTGGTGAGAGTCATCATGACATACAATGTAGCCAAAGCGAACATCAGATGGAAAAAACTCCAGTTGTAAGCCACTTGATCTTCTTCGTTATCCCACACTCGATGTTCGTCACCCTCCTCTGCATCGGGATTACGACCTTCTACTGGAGTATAATCTGGTTATGTTCGAGCAAACAAAAAGAAAAGAAAAAGAACTAAACAATTCAACGGAAAAAAAACTGTCAATTCTCAAAAAACAAAATTTGATGAATTGACTATTGAAAATTACAATACATATTTTCTGGAACTAAAATTGCATGCTAGACAATATAGGCAGGCACACGGAAACTACTTGAGCAAATATTCGAAAAATTCATTGGACTAATTTAGAAAATTTTATTTCTAAAAAAAAACGGTGCACATTCTAATTTACTGCTGATAAATGATTATCGGATATTCGAAATTCTAATATCAATGAAACTAATATGAATTAAACGTTTGAATAAAATAAAAATTGAGTACTGTTCATAATTGTAGATAACAATCAAGGTGTGCCTACCTTCACTGCCAATAAGGGACTGGTCTGCAATGTTCTTCACTGCATGAAAAAACCATGGTTGTAATTAAACAAATTCCAACACCATTAAAATGAAATTAGGATAAAAGGTTATACAAAGAATAACATTAACAAAATAAACAACCCAAAAAAGTAATATCATGCTGATAATTTTTGTTGACTCACCAGCACCGTTATCCTTCACTAAAATATTTTCCGACATGGTGATCTTGGATGATTTTGAAGCGGTGCGCAAAGAACTGTATAATACGCAACTGAACCATATGATTAATCCAATAATACTTTCTTTGTCGAAAGTGACTTGATTTTGTGGAGGAACATCTGTGCCATTGATTATTCCGAAAAGTCCAGGATTACAATCGTGATCTAAAAATGCATTCACATCATTTCACAAGTTCTGTATTTCTATTTGTGAATTATGCTTTTGAAGATTTTATTACGACTGATCTATTTGAGAATAATCTAATCTAGAAATGTTTATTTCAGAAGTCACCTGGATTATTTGAAATTCCACTCCATGTCAAATAAATAACATACAGAGAAACAACAGATGATTGGAGAAGACCGGAACGTGGTTGATGTTCTTGAACTTTTGGAAGAATAGAAATAGCACTGACTATGATACAAAGGATTAAATTGAAGGAAATGAAAAATTTGTTGAGAGAGCAATCATGAGCCTGTAAAAATAGTATGAAATTTTCAAACAAAAACATCGCAAAATGAATTCTTTCAATTGATTTTTAATGCTCACTTGGGTAAAGTACGTGTATAGTAATATTATTCCAGTGATGGAGAGAGCATAATTAGTAAAAGTCGCTCCTAAAAGTGCAGCATACCTAAAATCATAAGAGACATGAATTTTGATACATCGATTACAAATTTTGATACTTAAAATCATTCTTTGGATACATTACTCACCATTTTTTGGATTCTGTTTCCTCATAATTACCAACCCAAGCATCTGCCCATGTATATGCAAAGTCAACGATGAGTATAAGTTGAATTATGATGAAAAGAAAACCACCTATCATTCCAAAGTACATCCATGTACGACCGAATGATGTCTCTCGAATGAAGAAAGCTGCAATTATCCCACCGATGATCAGCATATATTTGATTGCCCAAAAACTGAAATTTCAGAACAGTCAATATCAATTTTTTATTCTTGAAACATCAATTCAGTCATAATGATTTCAGATTTTTACCCATTCTGTATAGACGCTCGAGGATCTCGCGAACTTCGAACTCTGATCATCATCAGAGACATCAAAAAGAAGAAAGCGGATGTAACAAAACATATTCTGTATACTGCTAAATATCCAACCGCAGATTGACAATCGATAGTAATAGTTGATGGTATGTAACTCGTACTATTTGCACAAAATGGAACCTGATGAATACACAAGGTATTAGCGATCAATAATATTGAAATTAGAATTCTCATAGTTGTAGAAAACCTTACTTTTTTCAGAAGATCTTGTAAACCTGGAGCTAGAGTAATGCAAGCAGCAATTGTACTTAACATCAACATTAATGCATACATGATGCGAGTACTTGTACTGTTGCGACATGATGGACATTGAGAACAGCAAAGACTGCAAGCTGTGCTGCCGCAAAGGCATGCAAGCTGTAAAATAAAAATGAAGCGGTTATAATTTTTATTTGATATTTGTACAGATTATCAATAAAATTTATCTCTTCCGAACAGAATTGAATACAAAATATATGGTGCTTAATTTTTTGAAAAAAGTTTGGTGATTAAAAATAAAAACTCCATCTTGCTGTTTATTGATTGCATTTAAAGTAATTACTGGATAACTATATGGATTGTTTGCGATTTCAAGAAGCATGTTTGTTCTGATTAACGTGAGGGCAGCCATTTTAAATATCAGGATCTCTTCTGCAAGATAATATAAATATTGAAAATTGGTTCTAAATTTGTTTTTATTATATCATACAACACACCATCATATTTATAATTCTCTGATTAACATAAGGAATCAATTTTACAGTAAAATCGAAGTGGTTAAATGAAATAAATAAACTAAAAGAGAAATAGATACTTGAATATTCAACGATTCATCAAAAAATATTCCTTTCATCCAATGTCAATGTTTATATGTGTATATATGTTTATATATCTATAATGACAGTGATAACCTGATTATGAGCAATATAATTCAATTTAGTGCTATACATATATTGAAATCAATAATCAATGTAAACGTTTTCAACTGAATTCTACAAAAAATCTATAATCCTGTAATAAACATTTTTGTATAAATTTGTGTATATATATATATTTTTTTTTTTTTTTAATGCAATAAGGTCGAGGATTAAATACATTTTATTAAACCTATAGTGAAATCCAGTGAAAGAAAAAGTAATTCACATTACATAAATAATCAGAAGATTAAAAAAAAAAAGTTGTCTTTCATTGTTATCAACAAAATGGACCTTTACCTGCGCCGAAGAACAAACTAAACCCATGATCTGCTCTTGCTTTCAATAAATTCTTTGATTTCTAGAACAAGGATTTCTGAAAATATAGGAATACAAATAATAAAATTCACTGCAAGACAATTTTCATCATAAACCACGAATGGACACTGGAAAAACCCGTGAATAACAATGGCGTATTCAGATGTTTGACAATCGACAGATCGCGCATATGATGTCCTACTCCTAACCTCAACTAACTTCACAGCTGACGTCATTGTAACTTAACACACCTAACTTCAAATTGAGATCCAAAATAATTTTTGATTGGTCGAAAAGAGTTAGTCCTTGAAGAAAAACAATATATATGTATTTTTGTCCCTGACGAGTGGCAGTAAAAATCATTTCCAGATTGAATTCATCGTCAAATTCAATCAGATGCAATCACTTGTTTTTCTTATTTTATCGAAAAAAATATTCCAAAAATTCTTACACGTACTCTCAGCTCGATGAAGATTCAATTGTAAGAAAATTTTATATTCATTTTTTTCATTCCTATTTATTATACGTTATGATGATTTTTTTTTATTTATTTTTAAGCCGGATTCAAAGTAATTTAATATTTACTCGCTTTACGAACTTCATTTTCAAATAATTCTATATGATTTGTCATTTGGTTTTGATACATTCAAATGATTGTTCAAATTTCAAATAACTTTGGAGAAATTCCATGAATGTTTTAGAGTTATTAATATACCGAGGTGAGGTATGATGTATTAATATAACACGGATCAAGTATTATCAGAAATGACAATCGTGTTACATATTCATTAAATCCAACAATACAATTGATATTGTCAATTGAAATGCCACATGATATAATCAAAATTTATTCTTCTTTCAGAAGATTTTCTCTGTGAGATGAAGTGTTGAACTCAGAAAAAAAACAGCTTATAAAAGTTGTATATAGAATAATTGAATCGTTATATTTACAATATGGACAACGAATTTACAGACAATAAGAGTGTCAAACCCACAGCATGGCCTTATATGAGTATAGGATCGCTAGGAGTCAATTTTATAACCAAACTCGCAACTGCTGGTGTTATTTGGGGATGGGGGTATATGAATTGGAGTCTTGGCTGGCTAGTTGTTCCGATAGCTCTTTCGGTATGGAGAAGAGAAACGCAAAAAGACAACCAGTTAAAAGCTATTGTAGCTCAAGCCAATGTTTTGTCTCAAGAAAAGCAGGTGATTATGAACAGAATAGATGAATTACCATCTTGGGTATATTTTCCAGATTTTGACAGAGCAGAATGGTTGAACAGGGTAGGTGATAAGATTTATTTATAGATATATATTGTAACTTGAATATGAAAATTCATGTATTTGTAAATTCCTCAAATCTATGCATTTCAGATACTTTACAAAATCTGGCCTGGTATAAATCATTTTGTTCGTGTGCTTGTTAACGATACGATACAACCATCGATTTTACAGAGACTTTCGGAATATAAGATCAAAGGATTTCAATTTGATAGAATGGTTTTAGGTCGTATTGTAAGTTGAAATTCTTTTATTTTTGAGAGATTATATTCAAAGATTTTATTACATTTGATAATTCTAGCCTCCAAAGATTTATGGAATCAAAGCTTATGATAAAAATACTTCGAGAAACGAAATCATCTTGGATGCTGATATCATGTTAGTATCTCATTATTTGATATTCTTGCAAGTGCATGATTCTTTTCAACAAACTCTAAAATTCTTGTATTCTTGTAGGTATGCAGGAGATTGTGATATCACATTTTCTCTGGGAAATATTAAAGGTGGAGTGAAGGATTTTCAGGTAATAATAATTATTTAGAAATTTTATCTTATCCCTGGGCAAACAAAATGATAAAAACCGATTGAAAGGGTTATGCTTAGGAACAGATATCTTCGAATTCGAATCTTTTTCTCCCTATTTGAAATTTTGTATTGAAGACTTGAAAATGAGAATAGTTTTTGAGTGCCTTAAATCAATAATTCGTGTAGTTCAAATAAGAAAGGAACCGTTTTGTAATCATAGTTCATAATAGTGGGAAAATTTACTATAGGAAACTATTGGAAACTGTTCCTATGAGAAAATCTTATATAATTATTCAAAACCATACAAACTATTGAAAACTGTATGTTTAATAGTAAATTACCGATTCAGTTGATGTTTTATAGTAAATCGTCATTTTTTCTACAGTAAATTATAGTTTTCTGTGAGAAAACTTTGAACAGAACTATGCCGTTTTCAAGTCTTTCAATCGGTTTCTATCGTTATCTGTGAACTAAGGACCTTTTTACAAATCTTTACAGAAAAATATGTGTTTCAGATCCGTGGTTTGATGCGTATAGTCATGAAACCAATGTTAACTACAATGCCTTTAGTTGGTGGAATACAAGCATTTTTTTTAAACTCTCCAAATATTCATTTCAATTTAGTTGGTGTGGCTGATGTGCTTGATTTCCCTGGATTCAAGTACTGTTTATAATACTGTAACATTCACCACACTTATACAATATTTTTCTCTCAATTGTATTAATTTTTAGGGACATTTTGCGGAAGATAATTACAGAACAAATAGCATTTTATTTAGTAATACCAAATAAGATAGTTATTCCTCTGAGCCAAGAGGTACCGGTAGAATCTTTGAAAATTCCTGAACCTGAGGTAGCTGATTTATTGATAATCAATATTTGGTGAAACTTGAAAATTTGAATAATATTTGCTAATTTTTATAGGGAGTACTTAGAATTCACGTTGTAGAGGCAAAACATTTGATGAAAAAAGACATTGGGGTGTTGGGAAAAGGTAAATCCGATCCTTACGCCATCATTCATGTCGGAGCACAAGAATTTAGAACACAAACTATTGATAACACAGTAGATCCCAAATGGGATTATTGGTGTGAGGTATGTGAGATATTTATTTTTACGGTAGACATCATAAAAAGTCAAAGATTATCAATGCATGTGCATCATAACAATGTTTTTTTGTAAGAATCAATTCTTGATAATGAATATGAGATGATCGTTATGCGTGGTAAGAAGTCCAATGATTATTTTTTATTGATATTATATGTGTTCTGTTAGTCGTTCAACGTATATTTCAAAAAAGAGCATATTAAATATGAGGGTTCTAGATGTAAAATTGAGATGCAATCTCCTTTTAACCCATTCAGGTATTTAAATACTTTTTCCATAATAGTATTTTAGAAAAACATCACAATATTTTTGCTTTATTTCAATGACAATTTGATAGAATACTCATATGCACTCTTTAACTTAGAGATCACCAGTTTTGTATCTACACCCTTCATATATTTTCTGTTTACAAACACGCCATCTCAGAAACTTAAAAGCACTCATTTTCTTTTTTACTTCTTTAATCTTAAAATATTTTTTCAAAATTTCCGTATATGTTGCGTTCATGAACGTGAATTTGTCACTTATTTTTTATTTAATTTAACCATGAAGATATTGTTGATCTAACAAATTGTACTAACAAGCTTTCGTACCCAATAGGACACTGAACCGATGCTTTCGATTAATCCACATTAAAATCTATCAACAAGAAAATTATTTGAATTCAATTGCCATTCAAATTATGCAAATTGTGCAAATTTATCCAAATTAATTGCGCTTTCGGTAATATCACCTGCTTTTTTTTTTCATTTCTTTTGATCATAGATCGGAAACATCTTAGTACGTGTTTATCATATAATTGAAAATTTTATAATTTGGTATGTATGCGTGTATGTGATGATGGGTGATGTGTTGTATCCGGAATTATTAGTGCGCCGTGACATCGGCCGTCGCTCAACAAATGACTATTCTGGTCTGGGATTACGACGACACAAAAGGCGATGAAAGCCTTGGAAGGTACGAATAATATCAAATTTTATTATTTTCTCATCATTCTTGGTCCATCAGTTCTATTTTGATGTTTGAATCACGTTTCAATTTTATAAAAATATCAACATGAAAAAAGAAATATTTATTTTCTGCGAAATACGTGATTTTGCATGTTGGTGTTGGTGATCTTTCAACAATTTTTTAAAAGAACATAGATGATATCGATGTGAAATTTGTGTGGTGTATCGTTGCATGAGTGGGATTTACCTAACGATATTATATATTACCAGAAGCTTTCTGAAAACAATAAAATTCTCACAATATGCAGTAGTACTTTTCAGTCGTACACTAACTCGCACTACTATGCTTTTATATGTAGTACACCTAATGTTATTTTACGAAATGCAGTAATCAATCTACATTATTGTAACTTATTGTAAAATTCAAACATTTTCATATCAATATTGTACATTTACATTTGAAAAACAAAAATCAATCATTTTTGGCGAATGTGGTCGTAGGATAATAAACTATATTGAAACTCTGTAGAAGGAAAAAAAAACACCTCAAGGTCATTCTATCTGGTACATATAATGATAGCAAAACAGTAATTTCATTTTCAATGTAAAAGTAGAGACAAAAGAATAATATCATTAATTTCATACTGTAGTTGTTTCATTTGTTCATCACGCATCGTAATGTTGGCACACAGGCTGCGGTTCATTCATATATTATGCAAGCAACTGTGGTGTCAATATGGGATTGGGATCCAAATATCCCTGGTGTACAGTATGATGACTTTCTTGGAAGGTAGTAAATAGTTATTCGTGAATGATTTATTTCTCTAATACCAAGTTTATGCATGGCTTGTTTCAGTAAAAAATATTCAGTATCAGTTGTTCAGCTTGAAAATATTTGAACACAACACAACAAATTCACACTTTGATATATTTGAATATATATTTATATACCGAATATGTATGTGTATAGCTAATTTATAAATTCAAGTCACCCATAATCAGAATCTGATGTTTCTCTTATTCTTAATGAAATTTAGAACCACTCAAAGAGGAACATGAGATTCCTTTCAGTGTAAATACCACATGTTTGATGATTGGTAACCCGATGCATTTACCAATTTTTCTCTCCTAACTCGAGTGTAAAGTTTTGTTTTCTTCTTTTCTCATTAATAAAACATGTCTCTGAAAGAGAAGGTTGTTATGCCAGAGTGATTAGGTGACTTACATCGAAGACAAATACGAGACAACTAAATTGATTGTATATTCATGACAGTTTATAGTGGAAGAGAGCTTGGGAGCTTACAACAAGGTGATTGCCCAACTTTTTGACAAAGACAACGCTGGTCAAGATGATCCGCTTGGCAGGTATTGCTCTTGTAAAACAAGTAAAGTTATCACAAGATATTCAATGAAGAATCAAATTCATATGGAAATCTTATTTTTATAGAAAAATAGTTTAGGAGAGCGTTAGAGAAAAATTCAATAGTTTACATCTTGCATCAATTAATTTTTTTCTCTGATGCATGTTGCAGTACCCATATTTTTTATTTCCCATGAAAACAAGAACTCTTTATTCGAAAGGAATGATGATAATGCTACTAGATGAATGTTATTTAATTGATCAATTTAATTCTTTTCCATGAAATCTCATCTCGTAATAGCAACACTTTACAACTCTGTATTTCAATAAATTATTAGACAAGTACATATACACAATAGAGCTCATGTACCAGCTGTTTAGGCAATGAAGATATAAGAATGACCTTTCACGTCACCACATTGCTCTTATTCATTTGTCCATTTTAAAGAAGTGGAAAATCCTACTCTGGTATGCCGCATGTGTAATTATGAATGTATGTAACATAATTCGATTGATCATTAATTCATTTACTTGGTTTTAATTCGAATTAAAAAACACTTTTCGAGACTGAGATTTTTTTTCTGATATCTTTAATAACGCATATTTTCTCGCATGCATTTTCGCTTAATCAAATTTACAATATATTTTGGAATTGACTTTCAATGCATCTTTCAGTTGTTTGTGATGATGGATATTCATTGTTATTAAAAATGTGCAGGGCTACCGTTGAAATGAGCAGAGTCAAGAAGAAAGGAACAGTCGATACGGTAGGATATAATCAATCATTTTAATTTCAATTAAATTCTATTTTTTTATTCATCATTTTATTTTACAGTGGGTGTCTTTGGAACTAGCAAAACACGGTATGGTCCATCTTAGAATGACATGGTTACAGCTTTCAAAAAATGTTGCCGATTTACCAGCTGTAAGCATTTAAAACTTGGAAAAAAATATATTTGATAAAATCCAAGATAATTGGAGATCTATATTAAATTCTTTTTGTGTATGAAGGCTTTATTAGAAACTCAGCAATTACGAATAACATCGATGAGTACAGCGCTCCTTGTGCTCTATGTTGATTCAGCTAAAAATTTGCCGGTGAGTACAAAATAATATCAGTTTTTGATCATGATATACAAATATTTCTAATTAATAGTGTCTTCGTGGAAGTAAACAACCGGATGTTTATTTGGAAGCACAAGTTGGTGGTAAAACAGAAAGAACAGGCACTATACTTAGATCCTGTGATCCAATATGGGAGCAAGGATTCACATTTTTAGTTAGTAATCCTGAAACTGGGGTTTTACACATAAAGGTACATTATGTATAAAATATCCTCCAAAACTTCATCTAATTTCAAGTTTGAAAAGATCAAACAATTCAGAATGGTTATTACTTTTTCTTAGATTACTGATGAAAAGACTGGTCTGATAGTTGGAGAAATGAAATATAATATATCTAACTTGATGGAGAAAGCAAATTTAGAGATCTGTCAACAACCATTCGATTTACAAATGGCTGAAGCGGATAGTAAATTAGTTTTATCAATGTCATTGAGCGTAAGTAGAGAAATTGAGAATTCAACAGTAAATGATTGATATACCAATAATTTTCTTATAGATTTTGAAATACGATGAACCCGAAGTGACTTCAGAAGCAGACGAAGAGGACCATCACGACATTGCGGAGTTGAATAAAAGGATCGAACGTCAAGAATCTAATGTTAGCAGCATGGCTTCTTCTAGTAGTGAGTTTTAAAGTAGTCAGTGAACTCTTATTTGAAATTCATCGACCCTGAAACCTTGTATTTGCTTTTCAGTTCCTCCAAGTCCATTAAAAAAACAATCGTCAAAAGATTCTATCAACAGTTTATCACGTACTATTGGTTCAACCGTAACAGCGTCGAATGAGGAACCAGTTCCGGTAGAAGAAAAAATGATCAGCGTGACAGCTCCTCCTTCCGTTAACGCAAGTCCCCATCTTATCCATAGAAATCCAAGCATGACATCGTCCGCAGGGGACGCCAAATTAGGAAGAATACAATTAACCTTACGTTATAGCATACCAAGACAAAAATTGGTAATTGTGGTGCATAAAATTGCGTAAGTATATAAAAAGCCAAAGCTTTTTCAATTGTATTCTTTATTCATTATGCGATTTGATCGTATCTTTACAGAAATATACCTCTTCCGGCGAATGATCTCCGTAATATACCAGATCCGTACGTGAAATTGTACCTTTTGCCTGATCGACATAAGGATACCAAACGTAAAACCGCTATCATGAAGGATAATTGCAATCCGACGTTCGACGAACAATTCGAATACACGATTTCTCAAGGAGATATGTATGCCCGTATACTGGAAGTTTCTGTATGTACCCAAAAAGCCTGGCTATCGACTGGTAGTAACGTCATAGGACAGGTCCATTTGAAATTATCAGAAATTGATGTGAATAAAGCAGTTACCAGCTGGTATGATTTACAACCAGAGCTCAAAGATTAGAATACAAAAAAATTTACGTAATATGGATTCCAATTGTTCTGCAAATGTCTCCCAAGATAGTCTTGGAAGCTCTATATCAAACTCATTAACATTGCTTCGTTACATTCTTTTCATTATAACAAAAATTATGATGAGCTATACTCTTTTGCTACAAATCATTTGACTATAATAACTAAAATATTAAACGTTCTATCGTTTGATTTTTTCTCATGAAGTTGGAAAAAAAAAACAAAAGATACAACGCATTACTGCTTCTTCAAGCATATTCAAGCTTCAAAATCATAGATCTCATAAAAGCTACAACTGGTGCTCAAGAATGGAATACGATAATCGTGTGTGTTTGAATGTAATTCTATGTACTTACGCCGTCCAATTATATTGACAATTTAATATTTTTATGTCCAAACTAAGAAGTAATATTACAAAATGACATTCAAATAATCAATTTTGTTTTCTCACTTTATTTTTTGATTATTTTTTGCATCTAAGTGTTTTTTTTTCATTTGTAATTTCAGATAATGATTTACATCTGTCGATATTGTCAATTATTTTCACACAACAGTTCAATTTTGCATTTCGAAAACGCGTTGAGTGCGAAAGTTCTGATGCCTTGATACAACTATTCCAATGAGAATACTTACAAGTATTGTGAATTTTTTCTTTCTCTATCTATTATGGGCATTGGAATATTATAGATTAAAAATCTATGAATGTATAAATCTATAAATCCATAAAACATAAATTTAATATATACAATGTGTTATATTTGTACAAGAATTTTTGCTATACTATATATGTACACACATCGCGAAATGAAATTTGAGTGTGTCATAATGTATATTGTTGATAATAAAAGAAAATCGTCTTTGAAGTGAAAATTTTTCAATGAAGCATGAGTGTATAAGTAATATATGAGGTATATTCACGTCACTAGTTTCCAAGGAAACAAATTCCAGTTAAATCAATTCTTTCTTTCCTATATTTAACTGTCATTCGTGTAATTATTCGTAATATACATTCGTACTTATCAATAACCAAATATCAAGCAACATACAATATACAACACAGTAGTGTTATTAAATTCAAATTATTTTTGGATATAATTTAAAAGTTTGTCAGCATGCAACGTCCACCCACGTTACCCCTCCTTCCAGGATTTAATTTCGATAAAACTGTGAGTTTTCTTTGAAAGTGACTATTAAATAAAAAAGCGAGTTATAATAATAATAATAATAATAATAATAATGTTAATACAGATTGGTCAGACCAATTTTCGTTTGAACCAGTATTTCGATCAAATTCATGATGAAGTTTATTACTTGGCGGAGAAAAAATTAATTAACGGCGATAAATCTAGTCAATATCCATCTATTTGTCCAGGAGAAAAAACTGGAGTTCCCTCGTGGATAGCTTTTGATGGACAGGTGCGATGAAAATAATTGAATTTTAATTTAATTGATTGATTGTAAAATATAAATTTCATTATTGTTTTTTTAGAGATTGATGTTCAAAGCTTTTTTCCAAGAAACTGTACAGGAAAGACCGCAAGCAGCTTTCCTAGTTCGCGTTGTGAATATTAGTTTTTTCTTAGAGGATGGAACGATAAAAATTTCAGAACCATCTGTGACTAACAGTGGACTTGAGCAAGGTTTCATGGTGCATTTATAATCTCTTTTTCAATTGATTTTTTTTAACTTTTCCGTATCGAAACAGATAGATTATAGAACATTTGTGAGTTTATTCAATCATTCTTTTTGCGATTCACAGGTGTTTTAGTGAGACGTCAGAGAATTCCTAAACCTAACGGGGTAAGATCTAGATATTATGATATATTAGATCTTAATATCGGTAGAGAACCAGAGATTTATGGACGAGTTTACAAAATAGTAGACTGTGATAGATTCACTCGAGATTTTTTGAATCGTTCCGGCATTCTAGTTCCAGAGCCCATTCCGATCCCTGAAGATCCTTATAGTAGGATGCGACAATGTGTGAGTAGTTTGAACAAAAAACTCACTTATTCATTGAATCATTGTGAATTTCTACAAATTCTACAGTCAAAATCAACGAATAATGGAAAGATAAATAGTGCTGCAAATTACATAATACCAAATAATATTGATGCAGGTAACATTTCCCAGAATACCAGCTCCGAAATTCGATACACGTGGTAATTTTTTGAAATATGATAAAAAGGTGTTGAGATTTTATGGTTATTGGGATGATACCGAAAATCCCCACGGTACTATCCATGATTTGGAGATTTATTATTACCTTGCGGATGATACGATCGAGGTGAAAGAAATTAACTATGGTCAAGATTCGACAGCAGCTTTCTATTTGAAAAGATCGAAAATCCCGAAAGTAGGTTGTTTTCAATTCTTCTGGATTCCTCGAGAGGGAATGTAATAAAAGAATGTAAAAGTTATACTTGGTTTCAGTTTTTTGATGGTATAGAACCTGTTGGATCGGAAGATCCCCTCACCGTTTTGAACGTTATAGGTGACGATGATGGAAAAACTCATCTTATAGTAGATTGTTTGGGCATTGGAAGAAGCCGTAAAGATTACTATAAAGATAATGAATTGTGTATTGGATCCCAAATCAATATTTTCGGCAGGAAAGTTGTTATTACCGATATGGATGCTTTTACAAAAGAATATTATAGGTATATTTCCAGATACTACGCATGATTTGTTTCATGTATTTTCAATTTATTTATCAAATTCTAACAATTGTCCTCATATTGTCCAGAACCAAATACGGTTTAGATGATTTTACATCTTTGTCGAGACCCAAAAAGCCAGAAGAACTCTGTACCAAAGTAGCAAAATCTATTCCGCCATATAACGGATTTGGAAGTTACGAAGATTCTTTGGGATATTGTTTTGCAATTTTACCGAAACCACCTAAGGGTGATTTTGCCAAATTCTTCACACAGGATAAGTGAGATTATTGTTTTTCGTATTTATTTTCTTCTCTGGTATCGGTACACGACAAGTTATGTATAAATTATATTTGATTTTAATAAATGAAACATTTAATCTATAATTTTTAACATGCTCAGACAAGGATTCGACAGTCATGTTCTCCGATTCAGAGCAAGAATGATATCCAATTTTCCAGACGATATGGATAGACAGTTTATCATCAGAGTTTATCTCGTGGATGACACCATTTCCGTTTATGAATTAGCTAAGAGAAATTCAGGTATTCTTTGAATTTTCAATTACCTTCAAAACATTCTGTATGTGAATAAGTTGCTGATTGTACTTTTATCATTTTCAAACAGGATTCACAAGATGTCTATTTCGGAAAAGAATGCCAATAATGATGCCTGGTCAAGAAATTTTCTCCAGCGAAAAACCAAGGTATTATAAACCTGAAGATTTTTATATTGGCGCGTGTTTGAATTTGGGAGGATTCAAATTTCAATTAACTTCAGCAGATGTTTATGCTTTACGTTACATGGAATTACATGATCATAAGGTTCTCATTTTATTATACTGTTTTTCAATACTTTTATATGAAACGTTCAATAGAATAACATTGTATAATATCCTATACAGTTTCCTAAAGCAAATATACATTTAATAATGGAAAACCTACGTCAAGTTTTGAAACCTGTGTATAAAGAATTCTTGAAGGAATACGCTCCTGTTCCTGAAGAAACTTCAAATGTCGCGATTCTAGATTACAATAAATTCAGGTTTGTATTTTGGTGACTAAAGTGACATCATTCATGATTGTTCCTATTCCATCTTCTCGTATAAATTTTCCAGAGAAGCCCTTTGTAAGTATTTGGATGATAGAATAACCGAACACGAGGTTGTGACTGCATCTCGATATTATTCCTCACACGAGAAAAAAGACTTCCATACCAGAGAATATGTGAGGTAATTGAAAAAAAAATCTAAATTCCAGACAACAATATATAATTTTCATTATATCAGCTCGTTTATTGATACAAAAGTATACAGTGGGAGAATTCACTCAACATATGTTTTTAAATGATTTTAGACGTTTGATCCACACTGAACTGACTCGATCTCTATGGAATGACTTGGATCGGTTAGAAGAGGATCTTTTACATTGGGACAGATACAGAAGGGGATACTTGCCTCGTAATACTGTTTACACTATTTTACGGGGATCTAGGATACCCGTGGATGTGGAATTATTAAACTCCATGCTAGATCAGTGAGTTTTATTACCACATAGGTGGAAACATCTGAGATGTAATTACCAATCGAAACCAAAATATTTTAACGTCAACGCATTTCAGAAACCTTTCTAAAACTTAGATTTTTCGAATGGAAGATTTTTTACGCGAGTATTATGACACTCATCCGGAAATTTCTCTGTGAATGTGGATAAAAATTCCTCTGTTTGTGATGAGATTAAAATTTTTAATGCTTTCATTACAGCTTGCGCAAAAATCAAGAAGGGAAAATTGATTGGGAAGATTTATTGGAATTTATGAATATTAGGATTAATCCTTTACCACCTGCACCTCCGATCAATGTTAAGGTAATTCGTCAACATATTTTTATGTTCCTGATCATTCTTGCCGCAATCCCAAGCAGCAACAGAAGTTCAAAGTATATACGAAATAGAAACGTTCGTAGAATTTACGAATGAGATACGAAGAACATATGATGAAAGTTCATGGAATATTCGAATGAGACTGTTTTAAATATACTTAGAACGTACATAGTACATTCGAAATTTACGATATTCATTCAATCGACGTTCGATTGATGTACCGTCGTATATGGGTGATTCTTCGCTAAACGTACAATTCAATGTCCCTGACATTTCCTGCAGGAAAGGTTCCACTTCTGGATATGAATTTCATGCCAAAGAGTAATTCTTATGCCTACAAACAACAGCCACTACTTGCAATTAGTCCTAATATTCGGTATATGTTTTTACATCGGTTCAAACAGACAAATCGTCATCGACTGGCATGTCCCCGGTACGACTTATCAATCAAAAGTTTATTTTCTTCGCAAAATCAAATGGATAATATAATTAGTCTGTATGTATTATCATTGTCTAATGTGTGATCTTTAAGAAAATCTAAAGTTCAATCGTGAAAGATTAATTAAATCATTTTTTCGTCATTCTTCAATGTTGTCCCCAACTTTTTGCGTCATCGACTGGCATATCTGTAGAAAAGTGATTATTTTCTGAATTTGATGGTTCGAAGTTGCTAACACAACAGGATTCGATACATTGAAATGTAAGATGTACCGCACATTCAACACAATCGATCTCATTGTACAACTTCACATTGATTACACATGTGAAATTGTGAATTCAAGAAGGGCATCAAATAATCGTCATCGACTGTCAGGTAATATTTAGATTTAATTCATGGATAGCTGAACTTAAAATATTGAATAATGTGTGATCGTGTTCATCTGGTGGATATCAATGTAGAAAAATTTGATGATGGGAGAAATTACCTTCCCCTTTTCTGTAAAATTGATATTATTTTTGCGTCATCGACTGGCATGTTTCTTTGCTTTTGGTTGTTATGCATTTTTATCATGATGCAGGCTTGGTGGATTCGCTTGAAAATGATCTCTCACGGTTTTCGAGGTCGCTGATTACGAATCCGGAATCAGGAATGAAAAATTCAAAATGGCGGATCCAATATGGCGGACCGAAAATTTATAATCAATCCGATTTGCTTGAGACTTGCTACTTAGGGGTTTATGAGGTCGCTGATCACGAATCCGGAATCAGAAATGGAAAATTCAAAATGGCGGACCGAAAAATTATAATCAATCGGATTTGCTTGAAACTGGCTACCTAGGGGTTTTCGAGGTTGCTGATCACGAATCTGGAATTAGAAATGAGAAATTCAAAATGGCGGATCCAATATGGCGGACCGGAAATTTATAACCAATCCAATTTGCTTGAAATTGTCTACCTAAGGGTTTTCGAGGTTGCTGATCACGAATCTGGAATTAGAAATGAGAAATTCCAAATGGTGGATCTAATATGGCGGACCGAAAATTTATAATTAATCCGATTTGCTTGAAATTGGCTACCTGGGGGTTTTCGAGGTCGCTGATCATGAATCCGTAATTAGAAATGAAAAATTCAAAATGGCGAGTCCAATATGGCGAACCAGAAATTCATAAATAACCCGATTTGCTTGGAACTGGCTGAGTGGGAGTTTTTGAGGTCAGTGATTACGAATCCGGAATAAGAAATACAAAATTCAACATGACGAGTCCAAAATGACGGACCGAAAATTTATAATCAATCCGATTTGCTTAAAATTGGCTCCTGGGGGTTTTCGAGGTCGCTGATAACGAATCCGAAAGTACACTGTAAAAAAAAACTGAAAATTTACTGTGCAACTGGACTGGAAATTTCCAGTGCTAGTACTGGAATATGGATATTTCAGTACATGTACAGAAATTTTGTTGGTACGGTATTGGAAATTTAGCAAGCATAACTGAAAATTCAGTCCTTATACTGGAATTTTCAAGTTTGGAATGGTGTACTGAAATTTTGCCATGATTTCGCGAAAAATTTACTGGCTCGTACTACAATTTTACAGTTCTTGTGCACCAGAGGAAAAGTATCCCCTCAATAAGGACTTGGAAAAAATATGGAATTTAGACAAAAAAACCTAATCGTGCCCAATAAACACACATACGTCTAAAAAACGTGAAAAACGCCCAATAACCACACGTTGACATCTAGTAATATTCTTCCGTTGATTCGACGTAAAAATGTCGCGGCAGATCACGTGTTTTTCAACTACACTGTAAAAAAATTTCACCGGAAAATTCCAGTACATGTACTGGAAGTCATTAACCTGTACATGTACCGGAAAATTTCAGCACATTTGTACTGCAAAAATTCAGTGCAAACGTTATGGAATTTCCGCATCAAAACTGGAAATTTTCTGAGCCTCGGTACTGGAATTTTTCAGTACACGAGCTGGACTTTTCCAGGACATGTACTGGAAAATTAATGCTGAAAATATCCATGAAAATTGAAAAAAAATTGCTCACGCAAAGTGATTTTGCAGGGTCCTTGTGTTCCAAGATGATTGAGAAACTTTTGATCGTTCATTTGGATGGACAGAAACTCATGTCTACCTAACAGGATTTGAACCCACACTTTTCTACCTGCCTACCAACTGAAACCTAAGACCTAACCGATGAGCTATAGCGCGACATGTTGGAAGGCCAGCTTGGTTACTACATATGCTTCATATCTAGAACACAAGAGGATAAGTCTTGGAAAAACCTCATATATCAATTTCATTGGCTACAATTACAATTATTATTCAAAATCTCAATCAGGAAATTTTTAATATAAAGACTTGACATTTTTCCTGCCAGAAATGACGAAGTCCAATAGAAGTGGAAAATTTCAGTGCAACAGTGATTAAATTCCGTTGCATAGCAACTGGAAAATTCCATCACACGACCTGAAAATTGCAGTTCAAAACCTGTATAATTCAATTGCATAGTAACTGGAAAATTCCATCACAAAACCTGAGAATTGCAGTTAAAAACCTGTATAATTCCAGTATACCAACGATTAGGTTTTTTTTTCTAAATTCCAAATTTTTTCTCAAGTCCTTTTTGAGGGAATATTTTTTTTTGGTGCACAAGAACTATAAAATTGTAGTACGAGCCGGTAAAATTTTCGCGAAATCATGGCAAAATTTCAGTACATCATCTCAAACTTGAAAATTCCAGTACAATGACTGAATTTTCAGTTATGCTTGGTAAATTTTCAGTAACGTAACAACAAAATCTCTGTACATGTACTGGAATATCTATATTCCAGTACTAGCACTGGAAATTTCCAGTCCAGTTGCACAGTAAATTTCCAGTTTTTTTTTACAGTGTATAAAATAACGTCACAACAACGGTCCAAAAGTCGTTTATAAGACGTCAAATAATGACGTGTTATAATGATGGTTCCAAAATGAGAATCAAACCAGACATATTATTTGAAAAATTTTCTATTAATGCGAAAAGAAGGGATTTTTGATAACACACAAATTTAAGAAGAAAAATATTCATAAATGAAGTCACGCTATTCATTATTTCACTTCTCGTTTAGATTTTTGTCCAACGTTGCTGTGTTTTGTTCGACATTCTCAACACGATATCTTCGATTGATGTTCGAGCATTGAAAATGTCATAAACAATACGTCCTCAACGCGTGATTGAAGTACATTTCAAAAACGTTTTTTGAAGACGTTTTTGAATGGTCATTTTTTACTATTAGTTTTAGTAATACGTTATCGAAACGTCATTTCTGGACGTCTATTCTCTCGTCAGACGTTAACCAAAAATGAACGTTATGAATTCGACGAATAACGTCCGTTCGATAGTGCAACGTTTTTTCAACGTTGAAATAACGTGCATGTGTTCATTGGGTGGGTATACTCGAATTATACAGGTTTTGAACTGCAATTTTCAGGTCGTGTGATGGAATTTTCCAGGTGCTATGCAATTGAATTATACAGGTTTTGAATTGCAATTTTCAGGTCATGTGATGGAATTTTCCAGTTGCTATGCAACGGAATTTTCCAGTTATGCTAGAATTTAATCACTGTTGCACTGAAATTTTCCACTTCTATTGGACTTCGTCATTTCTGGCAGGAAAAATTTCAAGTCTTTATATTGAAAATTTCCTGATTGAGATTTTGAATAATAATTGTAATTGTAGGCAATAAAATTTATACATGAGGTTTTTCGAAGACTTATTCTCTTGTGTATTCTAGATATGAAGCATATGTAGTAACCCAAGCTGGCCTTCCAACATGTCGCGCTATAGCTCATCGGTTAGATCTTAGGTTTCAGTTGGTAGGCAGGTAGAAAAGTGTAGGTTCAAATCCCGTTAGGTAGACATGAGTTTCTGTCCATCTAAATGAACGATAAAGTTCCTCAATTATCTTGGAACACAAGAACCCTGCAAAATCACTTTGCGTGAGCAATTTTTTTTCAATTTTCATGGATATTTTCAACATCAATTTTCCAGTACATGTCCTGGAAAAGTGCAGTTCGTTTACTGAAAAATCCCAGTACTGAGGCTCCGAAAATTTCCAGTTTTGATGCTAAAATTCCATAACGTTTGCACTGAATTTTTGCAGTACAAATGTGCTAAAATTTTCCGGTACATGTACAGGTTAATTGCTTGCAGTACATGTACTGGAATTTTCCGGTGAAATTTTTTTACAGTGTAGAAATGAGGAATCACAAATGATGGGTACAATATGATGGACCTAAAATTTATAATCCTTCAGGTTTGTGTGAAGCTCACTACCTGGGGGTTTTCGAGGTTGCTGATTACGAATCTTGAATTATGATTGAGAACTTCCAACTAGGTTTAATATGACGGACCGAGAATTTATAATCAATTATTTGTTTCAATAATGAAGCCGAGGAATTCAGAATGAACATGGAACTTTTTACTTCAGAATCGAGGAGGGGTGGTTGATTCAAAAATATCAGAATTCAGTATGTCAGCAATGATTCCTGACGCCAATATGAAGAAATTTCCCATGAAGAATGCTTATGAATCAAGCTTTTTCAAGTGGTGGAACTAGTACGAGCAACTCCGGATAAATTGTTTAAAAAAACACAAAAAACGTTAAGATTTTTTCCGGCCCGTTACGGATATCAAATTTCTGACCCATCAACGTAATAATAATGCTCCATTTGTTCTCATAATGCACAAAAAAAATTTGAGAAATTTCGATACCCAAATTGTACGTTTAGCGAAGAATCACCCATATTCGATTACATACGTCCGATGAATATGCATAGCACCTATGAAACGGTCTCTTGGAATGTACATAGAACATATTTCGAATATTCTAAGAACGTTCATATTATATTCTGGTGCTACTTGGGAACTTACATTTTTTAAATCTTATTCGATAGACTGCTCTATGGTGGGCATCGGAAAAGGAACCGGATTGCGGAGCTGGGATAAGCTGGTGTGCATTCATAAAAGATCTGAACTTACAAGAAGAATTAGAAACCTAAGAAAATTCAATGGAAGCCATCGAACAATAATGTTGGTAAAATTTCATACAAAAATAAATTGTCATGAGTTTATATAGGTGAATTTGACAAGTGAGGATTTTGAGTATTTGATATTAAATGATATTATTCAAAAACAACCATTGAGTATGTAGATGATCTTATATATTCTAGAATATATATTTGTAATCTTATACAATAGTCTACATCGAATTGGCTTTCTATTTACATGGCACTAATCACATCTATATTTTATTTTAAATAAATGATAGTCCGATATTGTGAGTGAAATACATTCGTGATTGAAAAACAAGATCCTTATTCCTTTTTACTTATTTTCAACTAAATTTAACAAATATGAAACTGCATTCACTATTCATTATAAATCATAAAATTTGTAGATGAAAGGTAAACGGACTTTAAGAAAGTTGAAATTTTAGAAGTGTTGAAATTAGCTATGATTTTATGAAAATTAAGGGCATTCAAGCATCAGGAGGAGCGGATAAAATTTTGCGCCGACTTTTTTCATAAATTACTTGATAAAATTGAATTTAAAATCGATAATAACCACTTGCCACGTACATACCTGAGATTGGACTGTAAATATGGATTTGGGTTTCTTCACAGTTTGGAAGGTTTGAAAAACGAAAATATAAAAAATTTTTGACAGTTGAAGGTTATTACTTTTAAAATCCTCTAACACTTGCCAGAAAATTAGTAAAAGACTGAAACTAATATGTAGAGTCTAATCCTGGTCGTGATTTTCATTAATCACTGAAAATTTCCATTGAACGCATAATTTATGAAAGAAGTTGGCGCAAAATCTGGCTCGCTTCAACATTGAAAATACAATTCTGGAACAGCTAACGATTGGACATCAATGACTGATGTCTGTGAAAAATAAGATTTCAAGCAGTGATGCCAGGATAAACGGTGCGGACCGAAAAATCAGCGCCTCCATTGTTCACACAATGACAGCTACCCATATAGCACAAATGTCTCAGTAATATCTACAGAATATTCTGACAATATTACAATGTCTCCAGAACATTCTGGAGATATTACTGAGACATTTGTGCTATGTGGGTAAGTAGCACCAGAATATACTATGAATGTTCTTCGAATATTCGAAATATGTTCTATGCACATTCGAATGAGACTGTTTCATAGGTGCTATGCATATTCATCGAACGTATGTAATCGAATATACGACGGTACGTCAATCGAACGTCAATTGAATGAATATCGTACATTTCGAATGTACTATGTACGTTCTCAGTATATTCAAAACAGTCTCATTCGAATATTCTATGAACGTTCATTATATATTCTTCGTATCTCATTCGTACATTCTATGAACGTTTCTATTTCGTATATACTTTGAACTTCTGTTGCTGCTTGGGCACGTTCGTATACGTGGGACTCACATGTATACGAAAGTTTCATCGTGTGCACGGTAGAGGGGCTGATTTTTCGGTCCACACCGTCTTTCCTGGCATCACTGATTCCAAGATATGTTATTATTTATCGGTACATCGCTAGTTAATGAGTTGCACATCAACAGTCAATGCCCAAGCAGCAACAGAAGTTCTACGTGTATACGAAATATAAACGGTCGTAGAATGTACGAATGAGATACGAAGAATATATAATGAACATTCATAGAATATTCGAATGAGACTGTTTTAAATATACTGAGAACGTACATAGTACATTCGAAATGTACGATATTCATTCAATTGACGTTCGATTGACGTACCGTCGTATATTCGATTACATACGTTTGATGAATATGCATAGCACCTATGAAACAGTCTCATTCGAATGTGCATAGAACATATTTCGAATATTTGAAGAACGTTCATATTATATTCGAAATATGTTCTATGTATATTCCAAGAGATCGTTTCATAGATGCTATGCACATTCATCGAACGTATGTAATCGAATATACGACGGTACGTCAATCGTAAATTCTACGAACGTTTCTATTTCGTATATACTTTGAACTTCTGTTGCTGCTTGGGTACGGAATAGAAACGTTCGTAGAATGTACGGATGAGATACGATGAACATATAATGAATGTTCATAGAATGTTCGAATGAGACTGTTTTAAATATACTTAGAAAGTACATACACGGAAAAAAAGTATGGCTATTATAACGATCTGAAGTATGGTTAAGAAGAGATAGCTGTAGTCACAATACTGTATCGCTATGGTGACGATACAGCCCAAGCAGCAACAGAATTTCAAAGTATATACGAAATAGAAACGTTCGTAGAATGTACGAATGAGATACGAAGAACATATAATGAACGTTCATAGAATGTTCGAATGAGACTGTTTTAAATATACTTAGAACGTACTTAGTACATTTGAAAGGTACGATATTCATTCAATCGACATTCGATTGACGTACCGTCGTATATTCGAATACATACGATCGATGGATGTGCGTAGCACCTATGAAACAGTCTCATTCGAATGTGCATAGAACATATTTCGAATATTCTAAGAACGTCCATAGTATATTCTGGTGCTACTTGGGGTATAGCACCGGATATTTCAACGTTGTCTCCCCTAGTTGAAAAAATCCATAGAATCCGACGAAATGAAATTTAATGGAATTTGGTCAGACCATTGTGCAAGATTCAATCAGAATCACATTGAAAAAATACACTCATTCGATTGAATCTAGTGTTGCCGCGATCCGAGCTAATCCGAGTTTTCAGCATGAGCTCGGCTTGGCTCTTGTGTTTTACAGTGAGGATCAGCTTGGAGATTGGATCGATAGCTCCACTTAGTGTTGCCGCGATCCGAGCTAATCCGAGTTTTCAGCATGAGCTCGGCTTGGCTCTTGTGTTTTACAGTGAGGATCGGCTTGGAGATCGGATCGATAGCTCCACTGCTCGGATCGGAGCTCGGATTGGCTCGAAGATCGTCGAACTAGATCGACGATCTCACGATCTCCATCCAAAATACATGCTAATAAAAAATGTTGGCATTCAAGAGCTCTTTGGAACGGAACATATTTCTGAAACTCTTGAAGCTGGAATATAAATCAACGCTTTCTCGAAATTTTCATGACTAATTGAATCAAATTTTACAAATGTGTTAATTATTAAAACACAGGAATAACTCAACACAGTAAAAAAAATTCCGTCATCGTGTAAAAAAGAAGTACGTGTCAAAATTCGAGTGTTGAATATTTAACACTTTTGTGTGTTCATTTAACACACTGATCAAATGCTGTTCGATCGATTCATTTTCAACACATTAAAATGTTATTCGAGTTCAAATTACCACTTTATAAGTGTCACTCTGGAATCAACACACATTGAGTGTGAAGAAAAATGGTTAACATTCGCTTGTGTGTTGAATTTGATGAAAAATGTTTTACTGTGAATGAATGCATCTTTTAATGAATAGGTGGGTAAATACATCATTAAATGTATCTTCAGAAGATTGGTGAAGAAAAACCAACTTTATAATAGAAAAATATTTTTGTAAATATATTTTTACAAAACTCCTGACTTTGCCACTAATTGAACACAATATTGTTTCATAAACCGTGGTAAATATGAAAAAAAGTACACTCTGAGTTATTCCATGATAATCTCAATATTCAATCTCAATATTATAATAATTATAATCTCAATATTGTTTCATGCGTAAAATCAAGTAGTTTCTCATCACATGTTTTCTCTGTTTCCTCGTTTGAAGGGAAATTTCTTCAGTGACGATCTAGCTCGTCGATCTCATAGTTCTGGCTTAGCTCGAAACTCGGATCGACTGAAATTTTTTCAGCTCTGCTCGAAGATCGGATCGTACAGAATTATTGAGGTCGGCTCGAAGATCGCGGCAACACTAATTGAATCCGATTAAAAATGGTTGAATAGGATTTTGTCAGAACATTGTGCAAGATTCAATGAGATTTGGCGAGAATCAATGGGTTTTTTAACCAGGGTCTATGTAGTATCTTCACCCTCATTTACCGTGCATCCACGTAGAGTCCACGGCGATGCGACGTAGAAATCCGATGGGTGTACTCTTAGGGATCTAACACACGCATTTTTTCCAATAAAAGAAAAGCTTTTGACAAATTATCTGAATAACTTTTGGTTTTCAATATTATTTTACACATTTGCACCCGTTCGATTTGTCAAAATGATGGAGAAAATTTTTTCTCGTCAATTCAATCAATTCATCATGGCGATCCACGTTTGACAGATCTAGCTTCGCGTTTTCTTCATGCTTTTTATCACCTTCAGCAATACTAAATTCACTCAAATTTTGTTTCAGAGTCTATTCTCAAGTAAGTACCATTCACTTACAACATTTCATTCTTCATATAATCTAAATTATTCCTGTAAACTTGGCGCCAAATGTTCCTCGCTTTTTGTATATATAATTTTTATTCTAATAAAGACCTTTCGCACCGCTCGAGTGCCCTTAAAGACCATAGAATTCTTGAAGAAATGGGTGAAATTTTGCTACACTGAGTACCCACTTTCTTAGATTCAGAGAAAATTTCTTTGCCCTCATTCTGATAAATCTTGTTTTCAATGAAAAAAATAAATCATTGAAATGGTGAAATTTTTTATTGAATTGAAATCATATTCTTCGAATTTAGGAAAGAATATATTTGTGTTTCAATTTGAAAATTCTTGGTTTTAGTTTGATGAAACTTTTCTCCATTAAACTGAATTTTCGTCCATTGAAAGAAAAATGTATTAGAATGAGGGTAAAGGAAATTTCCTTTCAATCTAAGAAATTAGGTTTTCAGTGTACGTAGTTTCCGAACGACGAACCAATAAATGCGAATTTAAAATCTGCAGTGATAAAGTGTATCGTTGAAATGGAGCTTTGAATATGAAATTGAAACTGCAAATGATTCCCCAAAATCATGCAACGATTATAAACATATTAACCTACAAAGATCAATAAGACTGGTCAACAACCATTTTGGTGTCTGAAGTTTGAGATTTGATTCGGAGTAGTTTTAGGGCACTGAATACGAAAACAACATCCGATTTGTTGGATCAGCTTGTTTTTTATAACCTTTATATATAAAATTCATCAATTATATAGATTATATATGAAAATTAGGTATAAAAGATAACAGAAAGTGAGCTGATCCAAGAAATTTGATATTCGTTTCGCATTTAACGCACCAAAAGCACTCCGAATCAATTGCCAAATCTGAGACACCAGAGAAAAAATTTGTTTTGTTGACTTGTGTAATTTTCATAAATTGGTTTCTCATGTTTAGGAATATGATTTGGGCCTCGTATTTATATCCATAGCGTAATTCTAGCAGTTCACTTTATTGCTGTCTATTCAAAAATTTGTGATAATTTCTTAGCTGTTTAAAAACTACGTGGCAAAATTTGATGTGCATTGTGATGTTCTATGGCCCTTAACTCTACGTAATATAATCACTCACAATTCTGCAACATCATAGATATACATGTAATTGCAATAAATAATATTGGGTATTGATAGATAAATAACAAGCGCAAGTTAATCAATTTGTGTTGAAAAAAAAAAACAATTTTCATATCATGAATCCCTAGATTGTAAGAAATTTTTAAAACAAAATTTTAAAACTATGTTACAATTGCAAAAAATTTTCAATGATCCAAACAATTCTAATGTAGACATTCATAATTTCAGTTTGTTTTCTATCTTTATCATATAAAAGCAAGATACACTGTCACAAATGGTACAGAAATGATTTATTGAATTATAAAATCACTTCTTCGGGTTTCGAATGAAACTTTTTAATATAAAAACTGATTATTTCAATTGATCTTTTTGAACGTAGATTCCCGTACAACAAAAGTTGCTGTGCAATCGTTGCTCTTATGTTGTTTATCAAGTTTGCGTAAAGTTGCTGGGAATTTGCTACGCACGTGATTGAGAGCTTCATGAAACCAAGCAACTTCTTAGCAACATGACAACAACTCAAGCTAAAATCTCAGATTTACAGCATATTGTTGCGCATTTGGCGACGCAACGTCCCTGCAAATTGCTTCAAACTGTTGTTGTACGTTTTGCTGCATATTTGTTCAGCATTTTGCTGTTAGGGTTATGAGGTTCAGTTACACTCGTAAGTTTTGACAATTTTCCTACAAGTCTTGCATTTGAGACGACAGCAAACAATCCATTGACAATGACATCGCTCGATGACTTCTTCGGTTTTTGTAACATGACCACGGCCGCAACAGAGGTATTCACAACCCTCATATCCGGAACTACTCCCGTTACATTGTCTGCAAATGAAAAAGAATAAATGCTGTAGGTATTTATTCCGAAACAAAAACACAATCGAATACGAATATATATTAAATCCACTTAGATCTAAATCTGAGTACATTTCAATTAAATCCTCTGTACTTTTTTAGTTCAATTTCGATTCAATTTATTTCGGTGAACCAAGGTACGAAGGATTGAAATGTGTCACAAAATTCTTTCACATTACAAACAAAAAATATTCTCGTCATTCAAAGGGTATACGAGACGCACAGTCTCTTGTATTAAACGTTCTCCACGCCCACTTTGTATAATTATACTCAGGTTTATCATTATTGTTTGTAAGCGTCGAGGTTTGCAGAGATTCCCAGAGAACCGAAATTCATATTTTCTTTGATTAATAATGCACTGGGTAGCTTGGAATTCTTCACTTGGAAACAAAATTTTTCATAATACATTCCAACTTGTAAGAAAAAACTATCTCTTGAAGAAATTTTACATTTGAGAAATTGATCTCTGAACGTACTGTTATCATTTACTAAACGCATACAAAATTCTCAACACCCTGAACAAATACCAAATAAAAAATCCATGTATTGAATCCATCTTCTCACAATATTTGAGATTGTTTTTTAAAAGTGATCATGAGATCTAATAAAAAGAAAGATTATAAAAGAGATGCGCTCCTCGAAAAAGTTAACAAAACAGTTCAAGGGTGCATGGAATCAATGCTGAACACATTTGAACCGAGAATCGGAACGGAAAAATGAAAGTACGTAACTTATTGAATCGTGAAGTACTAAATGAAAAATTTGTGATCGTTCATATTTCAAACTGGTTTTATATTTCACTTGCTTGATAATTGTGAACTCACAATCATTACTTATCATTTGTTTTTTTATTCGTCGTTTTAAAATCAAATTGTAAAATAATGCTTGTGTGTTTTTTTGTTTTTTCAGGTATCAGTTTTTTATTAAATTGGATCGAAGGGATATCATCTTTATATTAAATAATATTTCCATAAGTTTTCTCACCTCCACTCATAGATCGAAAACAACTCCTCCGTTCTATTTCTCAATTTCTATTATTGATGATGGGAAACAAGATTAATTAAATACTCTTCACTCGTGGAAGTTACGGAAAAAACGAAGCTCAACCTCGATGATGATAAAATGAGTGTCTGTTAGTTTTGATTTATAGATTTGAGAGTGTAGTGAAATAAAAAAATAAAAGATCAACGACCATTCACCAGTACAATTGAACACCTGTGTGATTCCTCTTCCTCTTTCCGTATTCTTTCTCCAGTTGTGTTCTCTCACAACCATCCCGCTTTTAACATTTACCACAGCAAGTCAACATCTCGGGAATGCCGTGGGTGATCTTAATTCACGCGAAGTCAAAGTGTGAATGATTCAAGAACGATTAAGAGGCTAGAAGCTTTTGCTTTACCGCACCGGATAATCTGTAACGAATGCAATCACAGTCTTACAACATGTATTACTTTGAACAAATTTTCCCTTTAGGAATCTAAAAATTCTCGTGTCTGTGAGACATAGTACGAACAGAGGGTGAAGAAACCGTAACATTCAACGGTAATGATATAAATTCTCGTTTATTTTGAATTTTCAAATACTTTTATGTATGATAGTCATTGTGATTCAACCTGATAATGAGCCTCGTTTGAATCCAGTCATATAGATACAGAAGAACAGGTTTGAAAGTGGAGAAAAAATTTCAAAAAGAAATTCATTCTCATCATTTCTCTCAGACGAACCCTTCACCTTGTGGATTTGCAGACAGTACCATTTAGTTGAACTCGTAAAATACGATTCACGTATATGTACTGAATATTTATAGAACATTCATGTGAGACTTTTAAATGTACACTGTAAAAAAAAAACTGGAAATTTACTGTGCAACTGGACTGGAAATTTCCAGTGCTAGTACTGGAATATGGATATTCCAGTACATGTACAGAGATTTTGTTGTTACGTTACTGAAAATTTACCAAGCATAACTGAAAATTCAGTCATTGTACTGGAATTTTCAAGTTTGAGATGATGTACTGAAATTTTGCCATGTTTTCGCGAAAATTTTACCGGCTCGTACTACAATTTTATAGTTCTTGTGCACCAGAAAAAAATATCCCCTCAAAAAGGACTTGAGAAAAAATTTGGAATTTAGAAAAAAAAACCTAATCGCTGGTATACTGGAATTATACAGGTTTTTAAATGCAATTCTCAGGTTTTGTGATGGAATTTTCCAGTTACTATGCCATTGAATTATACAGGTTTTGAGCTGCAATTTTCAGGTCGTGTGATGGAATTTTCCAGTTGCTATGCAACGGAATTGATTCACTGTTGCACTGAAATTTTCCACTTCTATTGGACTTCGTCATTTCTGGCAGGGAAAATTTCAAGTCTTTATATTAAAAATTTCCTGATTGAGATTTTGAATAATAATTGTAATCGTAGCCAATAAAATTGATATATGAGGTTTTTCCAAGACTTGATCCTCTTGTGTATTCTAGATATGAAGCATATGTAGTAACCCAAGCTGGCCTTCCAACATGTCGCGCTATAGCTCATCGGTTCGGTCTTAGGTTTCAGTTGGTAGGCAGGTAGAAAAGTGTAGGTTCAAATCCCGTTAGTTAGACATGAGTTTCTGTCCATCCAAATGAACGATCAAATTTCTCAATCATCTTGGAACACAAGGACCCTGCAAAATCACTTTGCGTGAGCAATTTTTTTTCAATTTTTATGGAGATTTTCAGCATTAATTTTCCAGTACATGTCCTGGAAAAGTCCAGTTCGTGTACTGAAAAATTCCAGCACCGAGGCTCAGAAAATTTCCAGTTTTGATGCTGAAATTCCATAACGTTTGCACTGAATTTTTGCAGTACAAATGTGCTGAAATTTTCCGGTACATGTACAGGTTAATTGCTTCCAGTACATGTACTGGAATTTTCCGGTGAAATTTTTTTACTGTGTACTTAACTTGAGCAATTATCATAATCTCGATATTTTATACATTTTTCTTTCAGATTGAAGTCACCGCATGATTGTGGAAATCATTATTGGATGATGATTTATTCGTATACGATGAATAAATGCTACATTCCTAGATGACGAATCGGGTCAACCTTTTCTCGCGCTGGATGAAAACTGACGAAAGATGAGTGAAGAGCTTGCTCGATCCGCCCACCGGAGATATATTATTAAATACATGACCTCTTTGAAGTGTTTCTTGGACTAATTTTTGGTTTCTACTCATAACAGCGGCTATTTCGTCAGCTTTACACAACACGCTTAATGTCCTCATTCTCTTTTCACAATCTTAAAGCCTCTAGGTGTTCATTTGTGACAACTCATGTTAAATGAACACTCCTTGTCGTCACTGATTTGATTGCACGTTGTTTGATTAAATGATATGTCTAACGGAAACCAGAAAGTAACAACGTGCTTTTATACGCCACATCATTTTCTTAAGACAAAAGTGTGATTGTTCGCATCAAAAGATTCAAACAACATTTCTTAATAGAAGTACAGGAAAAAAACAACCACTCGAACCCTTGGAAGGTTTGTGAATTCCATTAGGGTGCAAACGAATGGGCAAGCAAAAAAGAAGAATAACGTATGAAAGGTGGAAAAAGCTCTCGCCAACGTCCAGTTTGTAGCAGCATCGTAAAGGTGCGTCATAAAAGAACGCGTCATAGCAAGGCTAATGGATTCGCGTCTTGCTTTCATTCGTTGATAGACAATCATAACGGAAAGCGCTCTTTTATTTCGCGGATGGATGTAATAAAACTCATAGTTTCGTAGCAAAATAGTTTTTCACTTACCAAACTCCGAGAAAAGTTCTATCTTGAGACTTATATTTCTATGGTGTTTTGACTAGATATTGAATGAAAATTTGTAAAAGTTTTAAAAATATAGGAATGGGACTGCATTTCTTACCTGCCGATGGTTCCCAAACTTCCACGTTTTTTGTCGGGTAAACAATAATCTGGACTCTTTGTGGTGTAGAGTAAATTGTCATGATGGTAAAGGGGTGGTAATCTACCCCCGGATCGTGGCCTAACTTCAGCGGCTGTTGCGTATCTACGAAGGAGTCGAGTGCCCGCTGCTTTAGGGCCAGAAGTGTCCAAACCTCGCCAACAGGTACGCACGCTGCACGAACCGGAAACCCCGTGACATTTGCATTCCAGGGTCAATGATTGTTCCACTGCCTTTATTATATTTATACTAATCAATCACTCATCTTGCATTTTATTGATCAATTACAACGACTGCACAATGAAAAATTTTGTGTTACAAACGATCCACTCAAAATTCGTGTTGGAAATTAAAATGTATGAGTGTAAAATTGACAGATTTTCAATGTAAATTTAACACTTTTGTGTTAATTTATCACATCCCTTGTGTCAATATTTAACACAAATTTTGAGTGGACTGTTTGGGACATGCACATGTGTTAAAAATACACAAAATTTTCTACTGTGCGAGAACAATACACATGCTTATGGAAGTTGATCAAATTTATGTCACACTGAGAAAAAGGTTTCCTTCTGACAAATCAACGCATTTGGTTGAGCATTTTCAAGAAGTATCATTTCATACAAATAAGACATATTGATTATAACCAAACATTGTGTTGAGTCAAGAAATTCATATTTATTAACTATAACCAAATCATTCATTTGATTCAAAGTGATTGGAGTTAATGTAAATGAATATAAATTCTTGTCAAATTCAGATCTATTGAATCATAGTCGGTATGAAGTTGACTCAAAGAAATATGTGGTGTATTCAACAACTATGTGATAAAATGAATATTAGTAAATATTTATTTGCTCGTATCCAAATATACGATTTATTTACTGTAAACAAATCTCATTTGAGTCAACGAATCCTTTTTCTCAGTGCACAGACATTCTCTTCCAAATAACGAAACCAATACCTACAATAAGAGAATGTTTAATCGAAGCTACGATTATTATCGATATTCAAATTGAATTCACTGGAAGTATATTTGTCTTCAAATAATTGCAAGTTGCATGTATGTACAATTTAAGATTGCAATCATATGAGGTATGTTATGTAATTTGATATCTTTCTTCATTAAATCAAATGAGGGTTGTTGGGTACTGAAAATCCGATAATGAACTTTTCCTATGGAATATTGTGTAATCGATTTTCATATTATTTTCCCGGACGTTACATACCAAGGGCGTATCCAGGGGATGGTTCCGGGGGTCCAGTCCCCCCTCCCTCAAATTCATAATTTTTTCCTTTTTATATATCTATACATTCCATATATATGGATATACAACTAAAACGTAGATCCCTCCAAAAAAAAAGTCCGAATACGCTGTTTTTACATATATATTCTTTCATTATCTACACTGAGAACCCAACTTTTTAGATTGAAAGAAAATTTTCTTTGCCCTCGTTCTAATAAATATTGTTTCCAATGGAAAAATTCTTCACCAGATTGAAACAAAAAATTTTCAAATTGAGACAGAATTATATTCCTTTTTGAATTCGAACAATATAATTTCAATTCAATGAAAAATTTTCTCATCTATCTTTTCCATTGAAAAAAAGATTTATCAGAATGAGGGTAAAGAAATTTTCTTTAAATCTAAGAAATCGGGTTCTCTAGTGTAGAATTAAACATTCGAGTACCTCGCATGAAGAGAATTTAAAATCTACAATATTCTCAAAAATAGAAAGCCTAATGAATTGGCAAAATTTCATTCTTTAATAATTACTTCCAACGGTTTTTATTTGCAGGATTTTGCGAAGAAAGAAAAGGAACTTACTCGTCGACCTGCTCTGTTATTATGCATGTTAACCGCATGCATAAACTTTGCAGTGGAACCAATTCCAGGTGGAGTTGAACCCTGAAGAAACCTCTTAGCCATTCTAGATGCCGATCTAACATCATCACCGCAGCCGCCCCATTTGAAAGTGTCTCTTGCTGTCATAGCACCGAAAGATATGGATGCTGTTGCGGGTGAGGAAGAAGAGATGAGAGCCGACGGTGATGGAGGTTCTCTTCGTGGTGGAGTAGCACACGAACACGCGGCAAGGCTCCCAAGCGCGCATCCTCGTGCAAGTCTCCAAACCGCTGCAGCGGCTGACATTGCATACACGAAAGCTTGTTCCCTTGTTCCTGAATGATGAGAACGATGAAAATGAAAATCGTTCTTTCACATCGTGAAATTGTGAAAATAAGCTCATCCCGGAGATGAGAAAGCGAAAAAAGGGAAGTATATTTCAGATTTAATGATTCATATCTCACACGATCTCAATCAAAATGAAAAATGAATCAAACGTGAATACTTTCGTACAACAAAATCAGTAATAATAAGGGATATATCTCAAACAACACTTATATGGAATTGATACAAATATACAAGTCACAAAAACTATATCCTTGGCTATACGCGTCGATATTTTACAAGAGAATGAAATTACTGTTCATAAATTATTTTGAATTATTAATAGAAGATGAGAAGATCGTACCTCTCGATGAACATATCGATATCCGTCGGAGGTATAATTTTCATGTCGAACTGTTATATTTATACGGTTTTGGTTTCTCAAGTAAATATGGGATTCTTTGAATTTTACGTTCACCACTTTAGGTATGAATAATAGGTGAAGGTTTCAAAATATTCAAATTTCATTTTTATGCACCGATATCGACGTATTCGTTCATTCAATGAGTGGTATGATTTTGAAGAACCATCAATCTCAAAAGTAAAATCAAATATTTTTATTTTGAAATTCCACTTTTCCCTCGCAGTTACAGTCGGAATATTGTATCCAATATCTTATCGAACTTATTAACTTGAAAGCCGCTTTAGATTCTTTTTTTTCTTTGCGATACAATACATGCACTATAAGCGGCTTTTGATCAATCATTTTGATAGACAGAAGATTTTGAGTGAAATCCAATGATATTTTTGCCCGTTATTGTATTTTGAACATAATTCAATAACGAAAAAGTTAAGTACATAAGCATAAAATATATGAATGTTGCTCAAATGAATCATGAAGTAATGATAATGTATTGTTTGATTTCAGTGCGTAGTCAAATACCAAGTGGAATAAAACCAGAGATTCGTATTGTTATCTTTGTGGGGATTCCAAAATTGTAGATATAATCGTAGTCAAGTTTCTTAAGTGGATTTCATATCTAAAAGAAGAGAACTGTTTTCAAGGGAGTTTGTTTTTAATATTTATGAATGCAAATGATATTTCCTGTTGTTGCAATTGGTTGTTTTATTTATTATAAACCTACCAGTGAGCAATTCAGGTGTGTAATGAGGCGCACGTTCGATGCTACTGCAATTCCACCTTCGATTCCGAAAAGCCTGTTGACAAACGGTGGATGTATCTTTCGCGGCTTGCACCAGGCTCGGCATTACATCTGGCGTGGCTCTGCATGCTCTAGCTTGCCTTCTCTCTAACATACCTTGACTTCTCGCGGCAGTACAGTTTTCTCTCGACCAACCGCCAGCATCGCCAATTCCACCTAGAGCTCTGTGAAGAATGTAAAATAATTATATTTTCATTCGTGAATAACATTGAATTCGTGAATAAACATTGATAATAATCTCAATTTTGCGTACTCTTCATTATTGAATCAATGAACGAGGTTCTTATCACAAACACTACGATAAATAATCTCATCCACTCACTGAAAGATCCAAGTAGATGGAGAATGGAATGAAACGAAATGGAGTAGGTCGATCAAACAAGACTCTTCTCGTGATTGCATTGAAATGGAATTGCACCTGCATTGTAAACCGGGGCATCCAAAATACGCTACTCATATAATTTCTCTTGCTTTAGAAACATACGAGGGAGACATGAAGGAAGGAATTAATCAGTTGTTATTACTGTATCCGCACAATGGACATCGTGTTAAAGAATTTCGAATCACCACCAACTCACACGTGTATAATACATACGTACATTCGAGGGATTCTTTATGAGAGAAGGCTCGGCATAGTACCGTAAATCAAGGGTGAATTTCGAAAATTATAGGGTGTGAAAGGCTGAAAGGTGCCTTTAAATGCCTCCCCAAGTCGAACCATTCGTAGTTGTAGACATATATGTATATAACGAAGGATAATTACGGACATCTGAAAGTCGAAATGGTTCTCACACGTGGATACGTGTACACATATATACCTTATTGACGTATATCTATATATAAGTATGTATGTATACACGTCTAGACGTGTATATAAGACCTATGGAGAATGGCCGGTTCACCAACCGCGTGTCAGGAAAGCTCACCCTCGAAATTACCCTATCAAAAAGCTCCGTATAGAACTGTGAAGTATAGTTGTTGGTTGGTAATTCATTAGTTTATTTATCTCAAGGAACCAGTTTGATCGTTTCTTTGAGGCCACTTACCCTTAGCGAAATTATATCAATTTTATAGCTTAAGGATTATTATCATTGAGTCTAATAAAAATAGCCCTGTGCGAAAAAACCAATAGAAACCGATAGGCGAAATCCTAATGAAATCAATGACATCCTATCGGTTTCTGTGCGGTTATTGTCACAGGACCCAAGGGTTTCTATGAGATTCTAAGTGGAACCTGATGTTCCATGGGTTTCTATCAGCATGATCGGCAAAACCTGATTAATTCTGATAGGAATAAAATAGCTTACCGGTTTCTATGTGGTTATTGTCACAGTACCTATGGGAATCCATGAGAATCTATGGGACTTTTCGGATAGGGAGGTCCCAAACGACCTCAAACGTAGCTTTGTTGTTTAAGAAATGAATTTCTAATTATCGTTCATTATCGTTGAATTTGTGTTTTATAAAATTGTTTTATAGGGAAATTCACGATATGATACTAAATACAGTTTGTTTCATGACCAAATTGACAGGTGAATTCTCAATTTACACGGCTCGTTAAGAAAAGATGTATAACTTGGGATCGAAATTCCATATACCGTATATATACTGAATACACGAGAAGATCAATGTGCACGCGTGGCTTTTATGATTTTGGGCGGAGCTTGCTCGCTAAATTTTTTATTCGGCAAAAAAAGAAGAGGCAAACAGTATAGGCTTGAAGAATTTCGCTCGAAGGCAAGGATGAGCCATAAATTATCGGCTTGCGATTAACAAGGGAAGAAGGTGATGATTTGTACGAGCCAAAAGTTTAAATCGAATCGAATGGATGTCTTCTGATTCTTCTATTCAAATTCCTCACGAATCATTCGATGGAAGTATTATATTGCTTCTGACAGCGAGGAATTCAAAATCCTTGCGAAAGGGTTTTCAAATGTAAATGCCAAGTAAGAACTCCATTCTTGATTTCAAATGTTTATTGTTTATGTACTTTGAAACTTTATGCTTGAGATATTTTCAGAAGTCGAACCATTTTTAATGAAGTATGACCAAGTAAATGTGCTCCCATAAATATCCCAGATAGCACGATAGTCCCTTCCGACTCACCGAAGAATTCAGGTTAAAGAATACTCATGTTATTTATGTTTACGACTTCCTAAAGATTTCTATCAGGACACATCGTATCCCAAAAGAGTTCTCAAAGAATGCATATCGTAGTTCTTCAACTTTGCGTCACAGAATCATTACGTATTCTATAAGAGTGCCCGTTAGGACAGTAAATGTAAATTCTAAAACGAATTCGTAAAGAATTCTGTTTCTATCCAAAGTTATTCATAGGAAATTCTATAGTTTGCATTCATCATCAATTCCAGTGAATTCTTTTATGGAAAGTAAATAATATATTAGGTGTACAAATAAGTTTCCGCGATTTGTCAAAAGATGGCCCCACCAGAAGGTTATGGAGAAATTGTCAGATGTAAAACGTAATATCCCAAGTTTAGTCATCTGGCAACACCATAACCTTAAAGTACTAGTGATTCCGTATCAGCATCACGTAATTTTTTTCGTGCAAAAATGTCAAGTTTTATTCCGAATAAGCATCATTTGCGGGAACTTTTGATTTACTTCTTTAATGTGAAAAAATCTGCAGCTGAGGCGCATCGATTGCTTCTAGAAGCATATGGTGAAGCTGCTTTAAGTGAGAGAAGTTGTCAGGAATGGTTTCAAAAGTTTAAGAACGGTGAGTTTGACGTTAAAGACAAAGAACGCAGTGGAAGGCCGAAAGTGTACGAAGACATGGGGAATTAGAAGTACTATTGGAGGAAGATTCGTCCCAAACGCAAAAAGAACTTGCACTTACTCTACAAGTGACTCAACAAGCAATTTCACATCGTTTAAAATCGTTAGGAATGATTCAAAAACAAGGAAATTGGGTTCCATATGAACTAAAGCCGAGAGACGTTGAACGCCGATTATGCATGAGTGAAATGCTGCTTGCCAGGAATAAAAAAAAGAGTTTTTTGCATCGTATAGTCACTGGTGACGAAAAATGGATTCACTACGATAATCCAAAGAAGAGAAAGTCATGGGTTAAGCCCGGCGAACCATCAACATCGACAGCTAAGCCGAATATTCATGGAAAAAAACTCATGCTGTGTATTTGGTGGGATCAGCTTGGTGTCGTGTATTATGAATTGCTGAAACCAAGCGAAACCATTACTGGAGCTCTCTACCGAACACAATTGATGAGATTGAGTCGGGCACTTAAGGAAAAACGCGCCCATTACTACTCCAGACACGACAAAATTATTCTTTTACACGATAATGCTCGTCCACATGTTGCGGCGCCGGTAAAAACATACTTGGAAACACTCAACTGGGAAGTTTTACCCCACCCGCCGTATTCACCAGACTTAGCCCCTTCTGATTATCACCTGTTCCGGTCGATGGCACATGGTCTGTCTGAGCAGCGCTTCACATCATATGAAGACACCAAAAATTGGGTAGATTTGTGGATAGCGTCAAAAGATGAAGAGTTTTTTCGACGGGGTATCCGAATGTTGCCAGAAAGATGGGGAAAAGTAGTGGCAAATGATGGAAAATACTTTGAATAAAACGTAATGTACTTTTCTTTTACAATAAATTCCTAATTTTTTATAAAAAACCGCGGAAACTTATTTGTACACCTAATATATTTTTAAAAGTTTCATATCCACAAAACATGAATATAGATAATTAGTACGTGTGTTTTTATGAATAATTTAGAGTAATCATTAAACAGAAATTGATGAAGAGATGAAAAAAGTTTGTTTGGCAAGGCAATTTTATAGGCTAAATAAGGATGGTCAAGCATGGGAATAAATCAGTGAAATTTTACTACGTACTTTTTAAACAATCAGGTAATGATTGGGCCCAAGCAGCAACAGAATTTCAAAGTATATACGAAATAGAAACGTTCATAGAATGTACGAATGAGATACGAAGAATATATAATGAACGTTCATAGAATATTCGAATGAGACTGTTTTGAATATACTGAGAACGTACATAGTACATTCGAAATGTACGATATTCATCCAATTGACGTTCGATTGACGTACCGTCGTATATTCGATTACATACGTTCGATGAATATGCATAGCACCTATGAAACAGTCTCATTCGAATGTGCATAGAACATATTTCGAATATTCGAAGAACATTCATAGTATATTCTGGTGCTACTTGAGGGAATTGTTAATATTCAATAGCTGAGAATTTTGCCAGAATTGCACTTCATAAATAAATTGAGATCCCTAAGTGGTGTTGAAGCATAGTGAAAAATATTGAATTATTGACATTTATAGGTTATCAGCTTTATAGTTGGTTCATCGTTTAGGAATCATTTTCAATTCTTAATTCATATTGAAAAAGGGATCATGACAATGCATATTATTACTACATATAAAAAACTCGATTTACTTGGTTGTTGAAAAAGTATGCAAGCACAGTTTCATTTATTCCATCTGGCACTTGACAGATCTTGATCATTGATGATTGAAAAATCAAGGTATTCAGTACGTAAATAATTGATATTTATAGGATATCAGTAGTTTCCATTGCGTATACTTATTCTTATCTCAATGAATTTCAGCATGATCAATAATTTCCAGAAATTGCAAATCAATTTGTATCCAATGTAATTTAACCGAGGGTATTTTAAACACTTTGATATGAGTGCAATTATAAGTTTTAAATTCTTATATAAAAATAATATGAGGAAATTTAAATAGAAACTCATTTCTTCCAAATTTAGGAGACGATTCTTTCGAAGGAATTTTATATATTTCCTGCCTATTTATTTCATAACAGTTCGAATAAAGTATACTTATATTTTTATATGACTATTTTCTTTTGTTCCTGTGAAAAGATGCTTAGAACTTCCCAAGCAGCAACAGAAGTTCAAAGTATATACGAAATAGAAACGTTCATAGAATGTACGAATGAGATACGAAGAACATGTAGTGAACGTTCATAGAATATTCGAATGAGACTGTTTTAAATATACTTAGTACGTACATAGTACATTCGGAATGTACGATATTCATTCAATCGACGTTCGATTGACGTACCATCGTATATTCGATTACATACGTTCGATGAATGTGCATAGTATCTATAAAACGGTCTCATTGGAATGTGCATAGAATATACTTCGAATATTCACAGAACATTCATAGTATATTCCGATGCTACTTGGGTTACCACTACATATCATATTTCCAACTAGGCAAGAGACCATCTAAGACGCTGCACTGGGAAGTTGGGTTGAAAAGCATGTCTATGGTACATGAAAGTTTCTCACATTTGAACATATGGATCATTTTGCACCTCCTCTCCATCATTACATCAACAATATCAAAAGGTTTGAGAAGAGACTCATTTTTGACAAACTGAGGAGACGATTCCTTCTGCGATACATGGAATTTGATAAATTCATCAGCTCATTTATTTCATAATACTTGGGAAAATTTACTTCTTTCTGACTAAAACGCTTCATTTTTCCTCCAATTTTTTTGAGAGAAAAATCAAGCGTTTTGATCGAAATGACACAAATTTTCACAAGGGAAGAGTTTGAATAAAGAACATATTTTTCCTTTTTTGTTTGCTCGGATGCTATTATACGTGGTATTTCTAACCAAACAAGTAACCTTATTATACCCTACAATATTTTCTGAATATTGCTGAATTCTCCTAAATAATAAGATGAATCATTGATACCCCTTAAAATTACACACTTCCCAATAAACATACAAATCTTAAAGACATCTAAAAGATGTCTAAGAAAAGACATCTTTTCGACATTTCTAAAAGACGACTTATAGACTTATATGTAGGTAATTTCTCTTAATTGCATCTATATTCTAAGTGAAGAGTTGTAGTTCTTACTACAGTATACTCCCTAAATTTCTAAAAGTTAAATTTCCACTCTCAATGTAAAATGCATTAGCACTTTCACCCTCCAAGAGTGACAAGATCACTTTAGTAGAATGAATCTCTCCACTTTTCAAACTAGAATGAAAAGTATCACTCGTAAGTAGAGAGTGAATTATACTTCACCTATTTGTGAATTAAAATATCACCTGTCTTAAAATATCCCAGCTTATTCATATTAAATCGATGCTTAGATTTTCTATTTCTTGTAATGCTTGGTTTTGAATATTCATCTATACTTTTGTTTACTTTCAGGATAATTATTTCATTCTCTCGGAAACTTATGGAATTTTCTTATTAGAAGTGATGGTACTGATCTGGAATACCTTTAGTTCTATATGATACCAATAATTGATAATCCTAGGTGTCATTAGCCAATACCTCATGTCTCATACCTCATTAGTCACTGTGTCTGATACCATGTATTTATGAACAATAGTGAGTATGCCCTGTAACAATGAACAATATTGGATATAGTTGATAAATACCATGTATCGATGAACAATATTGGATGTAGTTGATCGATACCATGTATTCATGAACAATATTGGATACAGTTGGTCTATGCCATGGATCGATGAATAAAATTGGATATAGTTGATCGATACCACATATCCTTGTACAGGGTGGCCACAAAAAAAGGTTGACGAAATTCCATGATACTTCCAGGTTTTCCAGGACTATTCGCACATTTTTCCCTGATATTTCGGTATTCTACTTTTTTTGCAAGTTATTCACCATAATCTCGACCCATTTAAGTACACTGAGTCTTTCTCCAGTTCTAGAGTAAAAATAAGTCATATCTCTTATGTTTCCCATCAAGAAATCATATTATCCATTTGATTAATGATGAATAAAATTGAACTATAGTTCAAAAAATACAATACAATACAATAGTGTTTGTATGCAATATTCCACTACCCCAGGATCGGGAATCGAAATATTATGGCATGATGTTAATAAAGAAAATCAGAAGACATTATTTTAGAAAAAATGCAAATATCCATCACAAGATCTTCGATGTTATAATGCCTTTGCTTGAATCAATGGAACACAGGATATGAATAGCAATAGATTTCTTGAAGTGAAAGATTATTCGGTTTCCATATAAGAACTGGTTTGATTCGGGTGGAACTGTGAAGACTTATATTTGAGAGAATTATATAATTGTTGAAAGTAAACCATTATCAACGAAAGTTAATTCATGGAGATATTACACATATAGGTACTACGAAAAGAATATTATTTCAAGGGGATCAAGGAAAATATCATACTGACAGAAAAATTCTTTGATCAGAACAAGTCTATTAATTCATCACAGAAAATATTTCATCAAATCCTTATCAATCTGTGATACACATTTGTACTTATTAATGCCCTGAGTTTAGTTTTATAATGTCACTAATTATGACGGAAGAAACGATTTCTTTGAACTCCCACAACTGATTCGAAGGCTCTTCTATTTCTTTATATGCAGTTTGGGATAAAAATAAACATTAGTAATTATCGTTTGGAATATGTATCCATATTCATATCCACTGAAAAAATTCCTTCTCGCCAAATAAATAGTTCATTTTTCTTCTCTCCATAGTACATTTTTTGGGATTGATGGAATATTCCATTAAATCAAATAACAGAATGCTTGCCCTAAATAAATTCATCTTCTAAATAAAGAACTCATTCCCCACACATCATCAATTTCTGTATCCAATTGAATACTTGATTTCTAAAAATAAATTTTACGAAGAGAGGACAAATAAATATTTTTTCCAGTGTAACTTGAATGATATATGCTCTTCAAGTTCTAATTATTTATTGGAAGCAAATCAGTGATTGGATCTAGAATAATCGAAATGAAAAACAATTCCACTTTCTCAGTATTTTTTGCGGATATCATACTATACATGGTCAATTGGAGAATCATGTGCTGAACGATTAACATTCATTCCAACATACAGGTCCAAACAGCACGCTATAATTCCCCATGTGGAAATTGCCGGAGTTGACAAATCGCCCAGTACTGGAAAGGTTGTATTTGCCAGACTTCGGCAAAAACAACTGTTCCTGTTCAGGCCCATTACTGTTTTTCAACTGGCTGCACATGTTCGACGGAGTTGAGACGGTATTGGTTGGCGTGGACAGACAGTGTTGGGCCAGTAATGAATCAATACTGGCCGGAAAATACACGGATCGTAGTGTAACGGAGCCGCGCCAGTACTGTGCCAGAGTTGGGATAACCATTCAATATATCCAATAGGCGATCGAGTGCCAGGATCGGTAGGGCAATGGCTAACTACAAAATCGGTAGTCGAACTACGTTAAAATTATGTCTATGGAAATCCGGCTGTTATGGTAAACCAAAGCGGCGCCAGTACTGAGCCAGAGTGCGGATTACCATTTCATATATTTGATAGCCGACTATATGCCAGTATCAATATGGCACTGGCTGACTACGAAATCGATGTTGTATTGTCGTTAAAATCGTAGCGATGAGGATCAAGCTATTAGGGTGTGCCGAAGCTTCACCAGTACTGAGCCAGAGTTGGGATGACCATTCAATATATCCAATAGGTGATCGAGTGCCAGGATCGGTAGGGCAATGGCTAACTACAAAATCGGTAGTCGAACTACGTTAAAATTATGTCCATGGAAATCCGGCTGTTATGGTAAACCAAAGCGGCGCCAGTACTGAGCCAGAGTGCGGATTACTATTTCATAGATTTGATAGCCGACTATATGCCAGTATCAATATGGCACTGGCTGACTACGAAATCGATGTTGTATTGTCGTTAAAATCAATTCATTATGACAAATGGCGTGGTACTGGCGAGGTTGTATTTGCCAAAGTTCGGCAAAAACAACTATGCCTGTTCAGAATCATTACCGTTTTTCAACTGTCGCCGAACATTCGCAAAATTTCAGCCGGTATTGGCTCGCGTGGACAGACGGTATAGGGTCAGTATCGAATGAATACTGTCTGGACAATATCCAGGATTTCGAGAAACGTCACCGCGCCAGTATTCAGCCAGAGTCGGTATTATCATTCCATATGTACAACAGACGGCAATATGCCAGTAATGATATGACTCTGGCTGACTACAAAATCGATAGTCGATTGATGTCGCAATTATGATATTGGCAACTCGGCTGTTGTGGTCAGCCGGAGTCGCGCCAGTATTGAGCCAGAGTTGGTATTATGATTCAATATGTTCGATAGACGACATGGTACCAGTATTGGTGGGACTCTGGTTGACTACGGAATCGGTAGTCGATTGACATTAAAATCACGATCTTGGCAACTTGATTTTTGTAGTGAGCCGGAGTCGCGCCAGTAGCAAGACAGAGTTGGTATGATCATTCAATACGTTCGATAGAGAACAATGAACCAATATTGGTAGAATCTTGTTTCACTACGGAGTCTATGGTAATTTGCGTGACTTCAAGGGAATTGGTGCAATAAATGGGAATTTAAGTGGTCCGTTGTCAACTCGGAGATGAGCTGATGTGATAGAGACTCTGTTTCTCACTCACAGGTCCCGGGTTCAATCCTTGCCTAGTGAACTTTCATGAAACCACTTCCAAAGCGTCTTTCTCAGATAACGGTGATGAGAAAAATAGATTCACAAAGTTTTGCAAGTTCAAATTCAATGTATTTCTTCTTTTACTTGAAATATAACTCCGGGGATCTCTAATTACCAGCACTGTGCCAGTACTGGGTCGGGTCTGAATTCCTACGTAGGATGTATTATTTTGAACCTCTACCACTTCTCATCCAGTACTGGCCGGACAACTGATTCTGTTGCAATGCCAGAGTTCCACCATAGTAGGCAAACACCAAATATCGCTACCGACGTGGTGGTGAATGTTTTACTGGCCCTTATGTAAAATGACGTATCATTCCGACTCCTTGCCAGTACCGTCCAAACCACTGGCCCCATAAGGGCAAGGTTGGATTTGCCAGTACTGGCAACTCTGGCAACAGTACCACGCCAGTAACGGCCTGTGTGTACATTTCCACATAGATCCATATGACCTTCCGTTAATGGCTGCACCAAATGAACAGCTTGTGAACTCATTATATTCAAAGAGAATTCATCGAAAATTCAGTTTGAATCAGTGTTTCCACATGATCCCTCTTTCTACGAGAATTGACCAATCACGTCCTTGCATTAACTAGATAGCCCAATCAAGTGAAGAGAGAAATCCCCTTGTGGAAACACTGGTTTGAATGGAATCAATTCTCAAAGCGTTCATTGGGTGCAGCCATAACGGGGACCATTCAAGAACGCCAAATGAATCCTTTTGAATTTTTCAAGTCTTCTTGCGCTGTCTGGTAGGTTTTTCGTTTTCAATATCTCATTGTAGACTTGTGAGAGAAAATTACTTTAGACAAAAAAATCATTCTTTCCAATAGTGGAAAGGAAATATTCCTCTCATTCAAATGTATATTCCTTTGTTCCAAAATATGCTTTATCGATTCGATTAAATGGTCACCGATGCAATAAAATATACATGAAATTGGGAGGATATTCCTTTGTCTCTATTGGAAGAAACGGTTTCTTTATCTGAAGTAGTGTTTTTTTTTTAGTGTACAGCTCAATGGCATTCATTTCTCTCTATACAGAAATTAATAGATCCTAAATTTCTGTGTCTATCTTTTTCAGGTAGATGTGAATAAAATGAAAAATAATCAATACTTGCATCTCATTCCAGCTGTAAAGAAAATGCAGGTACTTATTATTTTCTATTTTTGAGCGAATCAGGAGGGGAGAAATATAACATCTTTCGAAACGATGCTGAAATTAGTCCGAGAAAGTAGCCCGATTTTTGTATTCATAAGCAGGAGTTTAAAATATATATTACTCCGTCATGTCGCGGCCCTGTACTTGAGCTACTTCCTCAAGCTAATTTCAACATCGTTTTTTGAGTGATTCAATGTTTTCAGGAACAATAACAATTTCAGTCGATATAAAAACACCTTTCATGACAATGAAAAGGAATAATCTTATTCACTGCTTTGAATTCGGATCTCAAAGACAGTTTCCGATTCCTAAACATATTTCTGTAGAAAAGTATTCTGTGGATTGAAATTATTCAGATGTTTATATTTTTGAGAATTTTAGACGTTTCTCTCTGTTCGAATGTCGTTTTAAAGAAAATGTTGAGTCAAATAAAAAATCCATAGATGGATTGAACTCATTAATTCATTGAAACGAAGGAATGTGGTTTTAAAACGAAGTTATACACGGAGAGAAATGTTATATTATAAACACACCGACATTTATTCCGGTACTCTCTGAAAAGTTACTGTATCTGATAATATAATACAGAAGGATCCTTGCATATTCTACTATCGGATATAGTAATTTTTCAGAAAGTACTGGAGTAAATGTCATCATAAAGGAAAGTCTGTCTCGTACTTGCTAGCAATATAGTAATTTGTAATGTAACATTTCTCTCCGGATACTTTTTCTGCGGTTACGAATTGTAGTTAGTCCTCGCAAGATGTCGGAATTTTATTGCAAGTTTTCTGTTCAGGATACAGGTTGTATATAAAGAATCAATATATACCCCATTGTTTTAGTAAGTACCCAAACAGACACGAAGATATCTATTAGAATTCTAAAAGATATCTTCCAAAAGTACAAGAAGTCTTGAAGAATTTTCCAAAAAATTTCTTTTCGTATTCGAAAAGATGTCTTATGCAACATGAATAGATTTCTAAAAGATGTCTCGGAGACTCCTCCAAGATATCTTTAAGAAGAAATTAAGAAATCTAAGAGAGTTCTTCAAGATTTCTCAAAGATGTCTTGCAAAATTCATAAAAATGTCTTGGGAGAAGCTTGAATTTATTCACGGAAAAAAATGTTAACCTCTTCTTTTTCCTTCTCCCCCCTCCCCCAATATTTGTCTTTGTCGCTCTCGCACTCCTATGAAGTTGACTTTATCTTAATCCTTGAGATTGCGGGAATCGAACCCGCGCATCTTACGATGTACTTACGCTCCAGTGACCTGAGCTATAGAGACAGTTCGGTTTTAATGCTTATGATTGTCAATATAACACAGTGGAATCGTGTCAGTGGTGTACATTTTCAGAGTAGAAGTGATCTTTTGAAAAAACTGTTATTATGTAAACAAATGTCAGATAAGTTGGTCGTGGGTACCACAGATTCTTCCTAAATTATTTCTATCCCAACGTTATTGAAGAATAACTTATTAATGAGTATGGATGAGAATTTTTGTGAATTTATTTGAAGGCTGTACATAAAATTGAGCGTAAAAAGTGCAGTAATTTGTGAAATATTTGTGTCTTGAAGATTCGTTAATTCCAGTGCGGGTATTAAGAGGTTACAAAATCGTAATTTTCGCATAATTTAAAATCTCTTGGCATGTTTATAGATTTTTCAAGCTTTCGATTTGTGACCGAATTTATCACATGTGTGATTCGATTATAATTAAAGGCACATTCTGAGTGTTATTCATGTCAATTCATATGATCAGGTATTTATAACCTAAACCTGCTGACACCCGTACAGCACATGACGTGTCAAGCTCATGGGAGGAACGTATTTTTGGGAACATAGGAACATGCCATACATGTGTGAGATCGCGCCATCCATATTCTAGGCAAATTCATGCACATAGAAATGTCCGCCCAAATGACCTGAATTCAAGAATATGGGAGGCATGTTCTGTTGATCATCTCACACGCATCTAGTTTTCGTGTTACAAAAGAGGTTATGTATTTTTAAAATACTTCTGTCAACATATTCAGGATGTCTCATGCAGCATCAGTATCATAATTCAATCATAATTCTTTCAAGAAGAAGAATTACTGTTAAATAGCTTTTCTCATGTTGCATGAAATATGTTCCAAAAGTGTTTTGGAATTGCATAACCTCTAAAGTTCTGTCGGCTCCTAATGACTGACGGAAAACACTACACGTCACTATAATTGAACTTTCATAAATATTAATTGTAGTTTTGTCTTATACATTTTCAACATTGTCACTGAAAATACGCGTCGAGTTACTGTAGACGAAATCTGAAAATTTCCTATTGCATGATCATAGAGCTATATTTCGTAAGTGCACGCTGTATCTCGGTGATTTGGATAAAAATCCGATAAATTAATCTAAATGAGCCTGAGATAATTCCGTGCATTCGACAAAACTTCGAAAAAAGTTTTGAGACAGTATACAAATTCATAAAGATAAACATCACCATTTCATTCCGACTCGCGTACACAACACAATGAATTCTTCGGTTATTTGCAAATGAGAGGTTATCCCTACTCCAAATGTCCGACAGTTCCAGACAAAAAATTTTTTGTCAGGTTCCCAGTCGGTTTTTGTCCCGTACAATTCCAGACGATACTGACAAAATATATTTCAGCCGCCTCTGACGGGCCCGGCACTTGCTTGATATGTCCGAGAAATCCAGATAAAAAAATTTTTCATCAGGTTGTGTCAGGTTCTTAGTCGGTTTTTGTCCCGTACAATTCCAGACGATAATGACAAAATATTTTGTGATAGTTTTTCTCCGGTTTGACATGCTGTGTGAATCAAATAGAAACTGCATGAAATACCCGATGATTTTTTCGGGTGGATAGTGACTGGTTTTTCGGCCTGTGAAATCCGAGCGAAATCAATCAAAAAATATTTTGTCCGGTTTTTACCGGTTTTCCATATTGTAAAATACCGCTTGGATGAAATATTCGAGGGTACTTTCCGTCGGATTGTGACTGGTTTTTCGGCTTGTGAAATCCAAGTGAGACCAGGCAAAAAATATTTCGTCCGTTATTGACTGGTTTTCCATACTGTAAAATACAGCTTGAATGAAATATCCGAGGGTAGTTTCCGTCGGATTGTGACTGGTTTTTCGGCTTGTGAAATCCAAGTGAGACCAGGCAACAAATATTTTGTCCGCTATTGACCGGTTTTCCATACTGTAAGATACAGCTAGAATGAAATATCCGAGGGTAGTTCCCGTCGGATTGTGACTGGTCTTTCGGCTTGTGAAATCCAAGTGAGACCAGGCAAAGAATATTTTGTCCGCTATTGACCGGTTTTCCATACTGTAAAATACAGCTTGAATGAAATATCCGAGGGTAGTTTCCGTCGGATTGTGACTGGTTTTTCGGCTTGTGAAATCCAAGTGAGACCAGGCAACAAATATTTTGTCCGCTATTGACCGGTTTTCCATACTGTAAGATACAGCTAGAATGAAATATCCGAGGGTAGTTCCCGTCGGATTGTGACTGGTCTTTCGGCTTGTGAAATCCAAGTGAGACCAGGCAAAGAATATTTTGTCCGCTATTGACCGGTTTTCCATACTGTAAGATACAGCTTGGATGAAGTATTCGAAGATACTTTCCGTCGAATTAAGGCTGTTTTTTCGGCTTGTGAAATCCGGATGAGATCCATCGGAAAATATTTTGACCGAAATCGACCGGTTTTCCATACTGCAAGATACAGCTTGGATAAGATATTTGGGGGTAGTTTCCGTCGGATTGTGACTGGTTTTTCGGTGTGTGAAATCAGGCAAAAAATATTTTGTCCGCTATTGACCGATTTTCTATACTGTAAAATACAGCTTGGATGAAGTATTCGAAGATACTTTCCGTCGGATTAAGGCTGTTTTTTCGGCTTGTGAAATCCGGATGAGATCCATCGAAAAATATTTTGTCCGGAATCGACCGGTTGTTCATACTGCAAGATACAGCTTGGATAAGATATTCGAGGATATTTTCCGTCGGAATGTGACTGGGTTTTCGGCCCGTGAAGTCCGAGTGAGATCAAACAAAAAATATTATCAAAAATATTTTGTCCGGAGGTGACCGGTTTTCTATACTGCGATATACAGTTTGGATAAGATATTTGAGGATGTTTTTTGTCAAAATTCGATTGATTATTCATGCTATGAAATCTGAATAGTATTGAACAAAAAACTTCTGACCATATAGTATTTTCTCTGGAATATATCGCCCTTGAGGAAATTCACTTCATTCTGACCAAAACGTGTTTTTTTTTCTACAATTTTTTGGCACGTAAAAAACCTGGCAATCCTCATTAGATCTGCACATTTTCAGGAATATGTGAATCACGGTGTTTTCCAGTCAGCTTTCCCCGCAGGCGCGCCTTACAAAATCTACTAGGAGCCGGCACACCGGCTACCCGGTAAGAACCATCTCTTTTTCTTGTGAGGCATTGTCAGCAAATTTGACGCACAACCGAGAAGGTTTTTGTGTCGGCGGGCCGGATATTTCCGAGCACTTCAAAAACCTGGCAATCCTCATGAGATCTGCACATTTTCAGGAATATGTGAATCACGGTGTTTTCCAGTCAGCTTTCCCCGCAGGCGCGCCTTACAAAATCTACTAGGAGCCGGCACACCGGCTACCCGGTAAGAACCATCTCTTTTCCTTGTGAGGCATTGTCAGCAAATTTGACGCACAACCGAGAAGGTTTTTGTGTCGGCGGGCCGGATATTTCCGAGCACTTCAAAAACCTGGCAATCCTCATGAGATCTACATATTTTAGGAATATGTGAATCACGGTGTTTTCCAGTCAGCTTTCCACGCAGGCGCGCCTTACTAAACCGCCTATGTGCCGGTCAACCGGTGAACCGGTTGAAACCATCCTCGTTTCTGGTCAGTCATTATCAGCAAATATGATGGTCAACTGAGGAGTTTTTTGGTGTTGGTACTCCAGAGAGTTTCAAGTACTCTGGCAACCCGCCAATACCATCCAGATCGGCACATTCAAGGAATGCGTGATTGACTGAGTAGATCTGACGAAGTTCTTAATCGGCGAGTCCTATAAAATCTGGCACAATTTCTTTTACTGGCAAACCGGTATCACCCTGCCACTATTTCTTCATGCCAGTCCCAGCCAATTACAGCAACTTCTTCCGATTATGTTCTTTACATACAAAAACTGACATAATTTCCACCCGACAATCCGGGTTGTACCAGACATTTTGGCAAGCCATATCAATCCTGACTCATTTTAAACTTGGCACAAATCTTGTATTTGGCAAACCAGACAAAACCATATAAAACCAGACAGATCCAGCTAAAAAAGTTGTCCGGATTTGTCTGGCATTTGGAGTAGGGATAGTTCACTGAGTTCATGAAAATCTCCCTGCGATGGGTATTTAATATAATTCTTACAATATTGCCACATGATGTGAAATGATATATGCCAGGAATATGTTGTTTAGAATATTCTGTTGTCCGTGAGATTATGCATTTTTCACATGCCGAACATATGTTCTACACATTACGTGTTATACGGGCAATCTATCTTCACAAACATATTTTGTTAAAGTCTTCCAGGAACATATCTTTCAAACGCTTCTCAAAGATATCTTTAAGATATCTCGCATGGTCGTCTTGAATCGAGAAATCTTTTAGAAATCTTTCACAAGATGTCTTTCCAACACTTCTGAAATATATCTTCAAGAACTCTTCAAGAAGGTTCTTGAAGATCTCTCAATTGAGTATTCTTTTAGATATCTTCAAGAACTGCGTGCTGTGTGGGTACCCTGCTTTAAATTCCCAGTTAGTTCGCATGGGTCACCGCATGGGAATTGAGTGTAAATCAAGTTTCCTGTTTTTATAATAAAAAAAATATTTTGCTAAATCATTTGGTAGACTCATTTCTAACATAAAGAGCTCATATCAATATCATTTTTGGTACATTTCATTGAATTATGAGAATCAAAATTTAATCCGAGCTAATTTTAGAAATTCGGACCCTTATATGAAAAAAATCATCAAAGTAGAGCGTTTTACATGAGATTTCTATGAAAATGAAAAATTCCCTGATCACTTGGAAGATTCCCTGAAATTTCCCTGATAATTCCCGGTGTTCCCGGTCTGTGGCCACTCTGTTGTAGAAGATCATATTTAGGTTGTTTGAACTGTATATATGAACCTCAATGTTGATTTTATTTATGGAAATTGCAATTGTAGATCTCTTTCAATTTCATAAAACTATTTTCAATTAAATCTTACGAAAGCTTTTCAAATTGATATTTCAGTACTGGATGTACTGAAAATCATTTCAGTTCTTTGGGTTGATTTTTTATAAAAGAGTTTGTTTCCTGTAATTAATTAAGTTATACAAACAATTTTTACAAAACCCCAGTAATTTTACACTCGTGAATCATGAAACATTTATGCTGATACATAGTTCAAAGTTTTTTGTCTTTTCAGATACCCAAGAACGTTTCAAACAAAACATTTTATTCTAAGTATCTAGGTTTCATTGAAAACAAATGTCATTCAATGGAATATTTTAATCACAGTCTTCTTGTATTGTAAGAGTTCCTTTCAGATTCATATACTCTTACTAAAATACATTGAAAATCTGAGTTAGTCTTTGACTTATTTTCTTTTCATGGGCTTTTTTAATGGCTTATGTATATGTTTATTCATCGTATAACACTAATATACAACTATCCAATTGCATTGTGAAATATAACACCTTTTCATGCATACATCTCATACATCTGTACCGTTTACTGTGAAACATTCATTATATTTCGAACATTTATCACAATTAATGAAATTATTATACATAATTCAACCTAACATAAACAAGATATACTGAATGTTTCATAATGAAGGCCACAGGCCACAGATGTATGAGATGGATACATGGAAAGGTATTACATTTTACAATAAAATTGGACAGTTGTATATTAGTGTTATACGATTGATAAACATATACATAAGCCATTAAAAAAGCCCATGAAAAGAGAATAAGTCAAAGAATAATTCAGATTTTCAATGTATTTTAGTAAGAGTATATGAATCTGAAAGGAACTCTTACAATACAAGAAGACTGTGATTAAAATATTCCATTGAATGACATGTTTTCAATGAAACCTAGATACTTAGAATAAAATGTTTTGTTTGAAACGTTCTTGGGTATCTGAAAAGACAAAAAGCTTTAAACTATGTATCAGCATAAATGTTTCATGATTCACAAGTGTAAAACTACTGGGGTTTTGTAAAAATTGTTTGTATAACTTAATTAATCACAGAAAACAAACTCTTTTATGAAAAATCAACCCAAAGAGCTGAAATGATTTTCAGTACATCCAGTACTGAAATATCAATTTGAAAAGCTTTCGTAAGATTTAATTAAAAATAGTCTTATGAAATTGAAAAAGATCTACAATTGCAATTTCCATAAATAACATCAACATTAAGGTTCATATATACAGTTCAAACAACCGAATTATGATCTTCTACAAGGATATGTAGTATCGATCAACTATATCCAATTTTGTTCATCAATCCATGGCATCGATCAACTGTATCCAATATTGTTCATGAATACATGGTATCGATCAACTACATCCAATATTGTTCATCGATACATGGTATTTATCAACTATATCCATTATTGTTCATTGTTACAGGGTATACTCACTATTGTTCATGAATACATGGTATCACACACAGTGACTAATGAGGTATGAGTCATTAGGTATTGGCTAATGACACCTAGGATTATCAATTATTGGTATCATATAGAACTAAAGGTATTCCAGATCGGTACCATCACTTTTAATAAGAAAATTCCATAAGTTTCCAAGAGAATGAAATAATCATCCTGAAAGTAAACAAAAGTTCAGATGAATATTCAAAACCAAGCATTGCCAGGAATAGAAACTTTGAGCGTCGATTTAATATACATTGAATCAAATTCACTTCCAAATTCACAATTCACTCCAAATGAAATTATGCATCAAAAATTGTAAGTTCGATTCATTTTATTGAGAAAATTATATAACCTCTCACAGTACATATATCATATATGTGATTCAAAAATTTTGAGGGTAGAAAATTACATGGATTGGAAATTTGTCAACATCGGAATCAAATTCCATTCACTGGCACATCATTACAGAATTTCCAATACTTCGCTATATTTATCCCTAATATTAGAATGATTCAAAAATTCATCGAGTCTGCCCTACTCCAAATGCCAGACAAATCCGGACAACTTTTTTAGCTGGATCTGTCTGGTTTTGTATAGTCTTGCCTGGTTTGCCAAATACAAGATTTGTGCCAAGTTTAAAATGAGTCAGGATTGATACGGCTTGCCAAAATGTCTGGTAAAAGAACATAATCGGAAGAAGTTGCTGTAATTGGCTGGGACTGGCATGAAGAAATAGTGACAGGGTGATACCGGTTTGCCAGTAAAAGAAATTGTGCCAGATTTTATAGGACTCGCCGATTAAGAACTTCGTCAGAACTACTCAGTCAATCACGCATTCCTTGAAGGTGCCGATCTGGACGGTATCGGCGGGTTGCTAGAGTGCTTGAAACTCTCTGGAGTACCAACACCGAAAACCTCCTCAATTGACCATCATATTTGCTGATAATGCCTGGCCAGAAACGAGGATGGTTTCAACCGGTTCGCCGGTTCATCGGCACATAGGCGGTTTAGTAAGGCGCGCCTGCGTGGAAAGCTGACTGGAAAACACCGTGATTCACATATTCCTGAAAATGTGCTGATCTCATGAGGATTGCCAGGTTTTTGGAGTGCTCGGAAATATCCGGCCCGCCGACACAAAAACCTTCTCGGTTGTGCGTCAAATTTGCGGACAATGCCTGACAAAAAAAGAGAGATGGTTTTGACCGGGTAGCCGGTGTACCAGCTCCCAGTAGGTTTTATGAGGTACGCCTGCGTGGGAAGCTGACTGGAAAACACCGTGATTCACATATTCCTGAAAATGTGCTGATCTCATGAGGATTGCCAGGTTTTTGGAGTGCTCGGAAATATCCGGCCCGCCGACACAAAAACCTTCTCGGTTGTGCGTCAAATTTGCGGACAATGCCTGACAAAAAAAGAGAGATGGTTTTGACCGGGTAGCCGTTGTGTCGGCTCCTAGTAGATTTTGTAAGCCGCGCCTGCGGGGAAAGCTGACTGGAAAACACCGTGGTTCACATATTCCTGAAAATGTGCAGATCTAATGAGGATTGCCAGGTTTTTTGAGTGCCAAAAAATTGTAAAAAAATAACACGTTTTGGTCAGAATGAAGGGATTTCCTCAAGAGCGATATATTCCAGAGAAAATACTATATGGTCAGAAGTTTTTTGTTCAATACTATTCAGATTTCATAGCATGATAATCATAATAATCAATCGGATTTCGACAAAAAACATCCTCAAATATCTTATCCAAACTGTATATCGCAGTATAGAAAACCGGTCAATTCCGGGCAAAATATTCTTGATAATATTTTTTGTTTGATCTGACTCGGACTTCACGGGCCGAAGAACCAGTCACAATCCGACGGAAAATATCCTCGAATATCTTATCCAAGCTGTATCTTGCAGTATGAACAACCGGTCGATTTCGGACAAAATGTTTTTCGATGGATCTCATCCGGATTTCATAAGCCGAAAAACCAGCCTTAATCCGACGGAAAGTATCTTCGAATACTTCATCCAAGCTGTATTTTACAGTATGGAACACCGGTCAATAGCGGAAAAAATATTTTTTGCCTGATTTCACACGCTGAAAAACCAGTCACAATCCGACGGAAACTACCCTCGGATATTTCATCCAAGCGGTATTTTACAGTATGGAAAACCGGTAAAAACCAGACAAAATATTTTTTGATTGATTTCACTCGGATTTCACAGGCCGAAAAACCAGTCACTATCCGCCCGAAAAAATCATCGGGTATTTCATGCAGTTTCTATTTGATTCACACAGCATGTCAAACCAGAGAAAAACTATCACAAAATATTTTGTCAATATCGTCTGGAATTGTACGGGACAAAAACGGACTAAGAACCTGACACAACCTGATGAAAAATTTTTTTATCTGGATTTGTCGGACATATCAAGCAAGTGCCGAGCCCGTCAGAGGTGGCTGAAATATATTTTGTCAATATCGTCTGGAATTGTACGGGACAAAAACCGACTGGGAACCTGACAAAAAATTTTTTGTCTAGAACTGTCGGACATTTGGAGTAGGGTGATTGGATTATTATTGTAACACATGGTTCTATAGGAAATCAACCGAGGTACTCCAGAAACACTTGTTGCAACTTTTTCTACCCCTGACGCAAGTGTCGGTTTAAGTCAGGTCGATTAGGCGTAGGTTATATAGGTTTACGTTTAGGTAGGTTGGTTTACAGCGGTTCGATTCTTCGGAGGTGCATAACAATTTCTCATCAGTACAACCAGCAGTTACAAAATGGCGCGGAGTTTGGGGATGTTGGTGAAAAGACAAACATGAAATATTTTTTTTTACTTTCTTTCACAAAAACAACTGAAATCTGTGACAGATTTGTTCCCCCCTGAAATACACATTTTTCAAGAGTGCTATTCAAAACTTGCATCATATCTAAAACTTGTCTAGAAGAAGTCTAAAAGATATCTTCTAGATATCTAGTGAGAGTCCTAAAAGATGTCTTACTCAAGACATGTTTCGGATGTCTAAAACTGTCGCATAAGACATCTTTTAGATTTCGAAAAGATATCTTTTTGTCTATGTGGGAAGGGGGTTTGCATATTAATAATTTGAAAATAATGATATTCAATTATGTATAACATAACCTGTACCGATTTATCCTCCTTTTTCAATAATTTTGAACTGGAGAAGAATTCATATATGATTTACACCTGGATTCACTTTAGATTGGTATAGGAATTCATAATTCAGTTCGTCAAGAACTCCTGTGAATGAGTTACGTATTCATTTTGTGTCTCTAAAAGTTGTCATTTTTACTGTCCTAACGGGCATAACAACTGAACTCTATTTGATCTCTGTATGATGATTCCAGGTATTCTTAAAGACCTCTACAGAAATTGGTGGTATTTGAAACAGTGGCGTAGCGTGGCCAAATGGTATCCGGGGCGGACGCGGTAGCGGAACTCCCCCCCCCCCTCACCTGGCAGTTCATCTTCTTTTGTAAAAAAAAAAACATAGAAGAAACTGTAATCCAGTAAAATTTGAATGCGAACCAAAATTTGGCACCCCCTTGAATTTGGCACCCGGGGCGGTCCGCCCCACCGCCCCCCCCCTTGCTACGCCACTGATTCGAAACGCATTCATTCAGAATTCTGTGTGCTATCTGGGATGAGAACGGAATAATGCAAGGGTATGATTCAACGAGACAAGTATTGAGAAAACTCCTGTGATTAATGAGGTATCAAATTTTAATCTTCATTGCGTGAAGATGAGATTCTACGATGTTCTGTTATATCCCACAAAATTCAGTAACCCTCGTACAAAGTAGAGCGATCTTGGATGAATAGCTAAGTTAAGTATTCCTAACTCGGATAGAGTATCACTTAGCGATCACCATTTGATCAAAAGAAAAACAAAATAACAATCATTCTCTCATGAAACTCAGTTCATCTGTGGTCAATGACATACACGTAGAACGGTTCTATGAAAACCAACTCTAAGAAATAGTAATCATGAATGAATGACATCTAATTTACCGCGTGCATGCCTCAACGGGTCGTTAAACTGTACGTCATTAAACTATAATATTCGTTCTCTCTTTCCTTGCGTAGGCTGAATCCACTTTAACGGTCACTGCTGGGTCTTGGCATACAAAATAGTAGAAATAAATGTTAAAAGGTAGGCACCGGCCAGAAATACAGAAAAGTAAGTTATAGAAAATAATAACTTCAACTGCGATACGCATGGTACCTCACTCCGTGGACTCCGTGTACATCAAGTATAAATATGAAAAGTGCGATTAACAGGTCCCAACAGAAGTTGCAGACCAATTCCAGACTTGTCCTTATATCAGAGATATATTTAATTGTCCATATAACTTGTGAGTTTTTCAATCGAAATTGTTTCAATTAAATTAAGTTTCTCTGGTTTTGTTACTTTTGTCCAATAATCTCGAGTAATTATCACTGTGATGTAGAGATCTACATGTTGCACAATTCTCTGAACGTAAGTTCAGTTTTTATAATATTTATTGCAATTGAACGAGTGATATTAATATGTGATACGAGATCAGATGGTACATATTTCGTTGATGGCTATGCCTTGTCACCCTGAAGTTTATAATCGCTATTTCGTTCTTCTCCTTCTTCTCTTGGTCTTTCTTATTCTCATTTTTATTTCCACACTGAAGATTCAACGCATGGAGGAAAAATGAAGGGAGAAATCTTAAGACATGTTAATTTGTATGAAAATGATTTATCTTTTGTAATTAAAACCCAATGCTGTTACGGGGACAGGGAGAAAGGAGTAACATAAAATGTCTGTTTTTTTTTTCAAAAAATGTATGTTTCTTGTAATATCTATGGCAAGGCGATAAGAGATGTAATTATCTTGTCTTCGTAGATGAAGTATGTGAATTGCTTTTGTAGTAATCCGATTTCGAGACGATAGGTATTACTAATGGGGAATGATAATTTTTATTTTGTTGAAGTCATTCGACTTCCCCAAGCAACACAAATTGCTCGAGTTGAGCTCATGTGGGATACAGTTATTTTAATATCAATCAGTAGCTTCATAATGACCAATTTTTGAAGTGATTTGACTGTAAAAATTTTCACGTTATCAGAAGTGTGGGATACAATGATCTGCCTTCATGGCGCTGTTGCAGCTTTGAGAAACAATTGACCCGACCCACATAGGACAATATTTCATTGTGATAGATCACAGTAATATTGCTGCAATATTTCTGACATACTGTAATATTACTACACACAATATTGCAGCAGTATACTCATGCAATATCGTTGTAATATTACTGTGGTCAAAGAGCGTGGACATCGAAATATCTTAGCAATATTACATGTAAAGTTTTGTAACATTACGGCAATATTAGGTGCTGGGTGGAGTGAATGAAAGAATTATAAATCACGGATATAATGAAACATTGGTTGAAGGAATACACAATCAGAAGTTTTGCGTATTTTTATAAAAAATTTACATTTCAAGAAATCCACTGAAAGTGTTATACCGATATTAAACAAACCAAATATTGACTGTAGTTGTTTCAGCCATGATTCGCTGAGTGTTCTTTCGGGACTTCCGAGAAGGTAAAGATTTTGAGCTTCCGGAGTGAAATTCCATCTTGTATCGGTTGATCGTTGACGTTTCGCCATCATTGCAGCTGACTACACGGGAAAAATGAACGATTCAAATTTTCGTTGACTAGTATGTCACTTTCCCAAGCAGCACCAGAATATACTATGAACATTCTTCGAATATTCGAAATATGTTCTATGCATATTCCAATGACACCGTTTCATAGGTGCTATGCATATTCATTGAACGTATGTAATCGAATATACGACGGTACGTCAATCGGACGTCGATCGGATGAATATCGTACATTTCGAATGTACTATCTACGTTCTTAGTATATTCAAAACAGTCTCATTCGAATATTCTATGAACGTTCATTATATATTCTTCGTATCACATTCGTACATTCTACCAACGTTTCTATTTCGTATATACTTTGAACTTCTGTTGCTGCTTGGGAATATACTATGAACGTCCTTCGGATATACGAATTATGTTCTATGTAGATTCCAATGAGACCGTTTCATAGGTACCATGCATATCCTTCGAACGTATGTAATCGAATATACGATAGTACGTCAATCGAACGTCGATTGAATGAATATTGTACATTTCGAATTTACTATGTACGTTCCAAGTATATTTGAAACAGTCACATTCGAATGTACTATGTACGTTCCAAGTATATTTGAAACAGTCACATTCGAATATTCAATGAACGTTCATTATATATTCTTCGCATCTCATCTGTACATTCTACGAACGTTTCTATTTCGTATATACTTCGAAATTCTCTTGCTGCTCCCCAAGTAGCACCAGAATGTACTATGAACTTTCTTCGAATATTCGAAATATGTTCTATGCATATTCCAATGAGACCGTTTCATAGGTGCTATGCATACTCATCGAACGTATGTAATCGAATATACGATGGTACGTCAATCGAACGTCGATTGGATGAATATCGTACATTTCGAATGTACTATGTAAGTTCTAAGTATATTTAAAACAGTCTCATTCGAATATTCTATGAACGTTCATTATATATTCCTCGTATCTCATTCGTACATTCTACACGGAGGGAAATAGATACTAATGGGTATAAGAAATTTACTAGTGGTTAATATACGAGGACAAGTATCCAGATTGTACAAATTTATTCTTGTCCTTAGTATCCATATGCTAAGGAGTATTAAATATATTATACCCCTTAGCATATGGATACTAGGGACAAGAATAAATTTGTACAATCTGGATACTTGTCCTCGTATTCTAACCATTAGTATCTATTTCTCTCCGTGTACGAACGTTTCTATTTCGTATATACTTTGAACTTCTGTTGCTGCTTGGGTTGGGTTGGGACGGAACACAAATCCAAGAAGAATTTGTGCACATGTTCCTGAAGTTTGAATCGTTTTTATTGAAACGAATTAGTGATCGAATAATATAGGGGAGAGTGAGGACACTTGCACCATGGGGTGATATGCACCACAGCAGATATCTCTTAATTTTTCAAAATTTCTGAACTGTTCTTGCACGTGGCGTTTGCTGAATGGATGACCTAACTCCACACGAGTTCACAGGAATGTGGAATGAATCTCTGTTTTTTTATTGATATCAAAAGGTTTGGCATTCTCAAAATCGTTTGATTTGTGTCTCCTTAGTTCTTCAGAAAAAGTTTCCCATGATCTGTAAGTGATCTCAAACACCACGAAACCAATCTCAATCGAAAGTACAATCGTTGCACAATATTTTCATGATCCACTTTTTGACTGAAAATATCTGGAATTTTTTTGCGAGCATCAGTAGTCTGTTGATGCCGTGAGGGGTGCAATGCACCACAAATTGCGAGGATACTTGCACCACTTCCGATGTTTCATTTTTTTTATAGAAACAGGTATTCAGAATGATCCGTACACTCGGATGTTCGAATCTGAATGTTCTTCCGAAGAACAGAAGAGAGAAGAAGAGGAAGGAGAGAGAGAGAGAGATTCTTTTGTTTGATAAAATACTCTGTGAAACTCTTTGCTATTTCCATGAATGATCTCACTTCATATAAGTCAGGGGGGATAAACTCAATGAGAGAATTTTCATAATGAACTTCAGCGCCGCCAAGGGGAAGGCTACTGGAACTAACCTCACATGGATACATTTACACAAATGCTCAACAAATCATAAAAGTTTGTGACACAGTATCAGTGCCTTCATGTGAGATTAGTTCAAGTACCCTTCCTCTTGGCGGCGCTGAAATCAGTCTCAAGAACGTTCAATTGAGTTTATGCCTCCTGATATGAGTTGGTAGGAGTGACAAATTTCACTTGTTTCCTCCGTTCATAGCAAACACTCTTGTGCAATTAGTTTTCAATGAAAGGTTGTTGCTAGTATCAAACTCTAAACTGCATAAAGTTCATCTTGATCGTAAGTTCAGCTATTCACTTGTATATCTGATTATTCATTTCAAATAAATACTGATAAATAGATTTGAAAATAGTGGTTATTATTCCAATTAGCCCTGCTAAATTATCCCCATAAAGGACGATACAAAACGATAAATTTTTCCTATAGTTTTCAATAAGGTTTCTGAATACGGAATTTACGAAGTTATATCGTTATCAAACGATAGAACTCTATCGTTCTTTATCGTTTTCTATAAAAATTTAACAGATTGTATAGGGTTTTATCGTGAAATTCGTATAGGAGAAGTATCAGTTATTTGGAAAAAAATAGTTATGTGTTCTAGAATAAGTAGTACTTTTCCAATACGAATTTCACGATAAAACCCTATACAATCTGTTAAATTTTTATAGAAAACGGTAAGGAACGATAGAGTTCTATCGTTTGATAACGATATAACTTCGTAAATTCCGTATTCAGAAACCTCATTGAAAACTATAGAAAACATTTATCGTTTTGTATCGGTCCTTATTGGGAAAATTTAGCAGGGAGAGGATCAATTACTCAGGGAGAGAGAAAGAGAGAGAGAGAGAGAGAGAGAGAGAGAGGGAGAAAGAGCTAATTCGCAGGGTGGTGCGAATATCCCCACAGGGTGGTGCAAGTCTCCCGCCATGTGGGGAGAGTTGCACCAAACGCAATGTTTTTGAAGAACACTTATATCATTGATAGGATGTTAGATTCGACCTTGCTATCATTTGCAACTTAGAAAGGAATGTTTGCTCTGTCAAAATCCCATAAATAATATATCGAATGAAGTTAATCACGAAAGTTATGACAATGTAAAAAAAAGTGGTGCAAGTGTCCCCACTCTCCCCTAATATTCAGCTGTTTGAGACCCAAAATCTCTCAATAATACATTTTGCAAATGATGTTCCCAGTCCCTAGAAGTCAATTCAAGAAGATAAATAACAGACATTTCATCCGACTTTTTTGAGTTTAAATTTTTATTTCGTTTCTATAAACGATTCAAACTTCAATGGATTATTTGATTACCCAAGCAGCAACGGAAGTTCAAAGTATATACGAAATAGAAACGTTCGTAGAACCCAAGTAAAAATTTTCATTCCGGGTTCGCTAAACAGGACTGGTGCAGGCGTGTTGCATTTTTCTGCGGTACTGTTGCGGACGTGATGTGCCCGTACTGGATCTGCAACAGTACCGCACAAAAATCCAACACGTCTGCGCCAGTCCCGTTTGGCGAACCGAAATTAACATTTTTACTCGGGAATGTACGAATGAGATACGAAGAACATATAATGAACGTTCATGGAATTTTAGAATGAGACTATTTTAAATATACTTAGAACGTACATAGTACATTCGGAATGTACGATATTCATTCAATCGACGTTCGATTGACGTACCGTCGTATATTCGATTACATACGTTCGATGAACATGCCCAAGTAGCATCGGAATATACTATAAATATTCTGCGAATATTCGGAGTATATTCTATGCACATTCCAATGAGACCGTTTTATAGATACTATGCACATTCATCGAACGTATGTAATCGAATATACGATGGTACGTCAATCGAACGTCGATTGAATGAATATCGTACATCCCGAATGTGACATGGGATGGATCATGCACATAAGAATTGTGCACTTATTTATTATGCACATAAAATAATTGTATTAAGTTTGTTCACATAATAATTTTAGTTGTTCCTAATACGTTTGATAAATGTGCACTGATAGTCGTGCACAGTGGATTGTACACATGAAAAATATGAAATGTAAGATTGTGCACCTTACATTTTGCACCTTTGGGAATATTCAATATTGTTTTTCATGCGCAAGTAATCATGCACAAAATTTTTATTCACAAAAATTATTTTGCAATATTCTGCACATCAGAAACTTATCGTACACTATTGGCAAATTTCTCATTAAAGTTGTGCACGAAAAATTGTGCACGGAAAATTGTGCACGAAAAATTGTACACGGTAAATTGTGCACGAAAAATTGTGCACTTATGGGAATAAAGAAAATCATAGACAATACAAATATCGATAGGGAGAATAAGTAAATTTGCCGTACGCGGTTTTAACAGATATCAATCTTTTTTTTTCATGGCCAGTAGAAATTGAGAGCTTGAATTTTGTCATACTTATTGAATGAGTCTCAAAGTACATGAAAGAGGAACTTTTTTAATCAAGAAATTCGTATACCAAAATTTCAAACGCGTTTTTCTTAAAACTATGTTTTTGAAACTGGTGGGAAGCATAGAGCAAAAATTAATCGATGGAGCCTATTGTTTTTTTTTATTTTTTTTTCAATTCAAAGTTAATGGAATTCATTGGAGCTTATATCTACTCTGGGATGAATCCTGCTGTTTTTTTTGACATGGGATGGATCATGCACATCAGAATTGTGCACTTATTTATTATGCACATAAAAAAATTGAATTAAATTTGTTCACATATTAATTTTAGTTGTTCCTAATACGTTTGATGAATGTGCACTGATAGTCGTGCACAGTGAATTGTACACATGAAAAAAAATGAAAAATATAAAATGTAAGATTGTGCACCTTACATTTTGCACCTTTGGGAATATTCAATATTGTTTTTTATGCGCAATTTTTTGTGAATAAAAATTTTGTGCATGATCCATCCCATGTCTTTTTTTTATTCAACTTTGAAGAGCAAAGAAACGCTGGAGAATCAGTATTTTGAGTTCCCATATCCGCCATTGTGTTAATTTCCGACTATTTATTGCAAAATTCAGTATAAGCTCCATCAAATATCATATATTTTATACGTGTTTTTGAAAATTTGCTTTCAGGTAATTTCTCGAAGTACCACAGTTCCCACCATCAGTACACATATTACACAATTGTTTAGATTGTCAAGTTGCGCGATGTATAAAATAGACAGTTTTGAATGGTTTCGACTAAAAGACTTTTTTTTGTATATTTCAATAGTTAATAATTCATTTACAGTCATATGAAAATTATACACAGATTATATTGAATTATATACCATTTATATATAATTTTGAAAATTCTTCCACATAGGCAGGTATTATTTATATAATAACCAGGCGCCCTTGCCGTGTCAGTCCCACCGCCCTTTTAACGGTGTTAGTCTACCACCGTTAAAATACTAACCGTTTTAAGTTTCAGAAGTAACCGTTTTCTTGTAGGAGTAACTTGTTGGTTAGAACTGACCCATGAAATATGCCCTGATAAATGGAGGACAATTTAATCGATGATGATAACATCTTCTACAATTGGGATTGCAGGAAGAATATTTGGTAACCCCGGCGGTAAGCAAGAGATGATATCTTGCCGACAGTAAGGGCACTTTGGAGTTTGTAGCTCAGGTATACATAATCCGCATACTCGATGTCCGCAAGGCCTTAATAACAATTTTTTGTTGTGTGACCCACAAACGACGCATCCCCCTGAAAGAATAAACACATGCAGTGGGTCCCAATTTTTGTATGAAACTAATATATACTGGGTGTTTCAGAATTCACTGAAAAAACTTCACAGGCGTCATTCTGCAGCCAGGATGCAATAATTTCCCGTTTGAAAAAAATTTTTCCGACGCTTAGTTCTCGGGATATAAGCATTTTTAGATTTTTTTTCAAACCCAAATCATCCAACAGCATTACGTGCTACGTACTGGAGCTTGACACCATTCACTGAGTTGGGAAACGGCGGATCTTTGGAAAAAAAATTGAACTATCCTATCATTCTTTGTTCCAGAGCTACAGCGATTTGAAATTTTTGAGCTCTCAGCCAATCAGAACTCAGCAACTGAATTTTGCAATAAATAGTCGGAAATTAACAGAATGGCGGATATAAGAACTCAAAATACTGATTCCCCAGCGTTTTTTTGCTCTTCAAAGTTGAATAAAAAAAACAGCAGGATCTATCCCAAAGTAGATATAGGCTCCAATGAATTTCATTAACTTTGAATTAAAAAAAAACAGTAGGCTCCATCGATTAGTTTTTGCTCTATGCTTCTCACCAGTTTCAAAAACATAGTTCTGAGAAAAACGCGTTTGAAATTTTGGTATACGAATTGCTTGATTAAAAAAGTTTCTCTTTCATGTACTTTAAGACTCATTCAATAAGTATGACAAAATTCAAGTTCTCAATTTCTACTGGCTATGAAAAAAAAAGATTGATATCTGTTGAAACCGCGTACGGCAAATTTGCTTGTTCTCCCTATCGATATTTGTATTGTCTATGGCTATGCTTGATGTTTTGTGTATGATTTTCTTCATTCCCATAAGTGCACAATTTACCGTGCACAATTTTTTGTGCACAATTTTTCGTGCACAATTTTTCGTGCACAATTTTTCGTGCACAATTTTTCGTGCACAATTTTCCGTGCACAATTTTTCGTGCACAATTTTAATGAGGAATTTGCCAATAGTGTACGATAAGTTTCTGATGTGCAGAATATTGCAAAATAATTTTTGTGAATAAAAATCTTGTGCATGATTACTTGCGCATGAAAAATAATATTGAATATTCCCAAAGGTGCAAAATGTAAGGTGCACAATCTTACATTTTATATTTTTCATGTGTACAATCCACTGTGCACGACTATCAGTGCACATTTATCAAACGTATTAGGAACAACTCAAATTAATATGTGAACAAACTTAATTCAATTTTTTTATGTGCGTAATAAATAAGTGCACAATTCTTATGTGCATGATCCATCCCATGTCCCGAATGTACTATGTACGTACTAAGTATATTTAAAACAGTCTCATCCGAATATTCTATGAACGTTCACCATATGTTCTTCGTATCTCATTCGTACATTCTATGAACGTTTCTATTTCGTATATACTTTGAACTTCTGTTGCTGCTTGGGTGCATAGCACCTATGAAACGGTCTTTTGGAATGTACATAGAACATATTTCGAATATTCGAAGAATGTTCATACTATATTCTGGTGCTACTTGGGTAGTTTTATACCATTCCTTTGTTTGGTATTCTGGTCTCATTCAAAAAAAAAAGTTGGGCAAGTTAAGAGATGCAATTGAGACGCATCAGACAGTTTGTCCCATTAACTTTCCTCTACCAGGTGAAATTACATGTGATTTCTCAGTAAATTCTTTTCAACATTAACTACCACAATGATTTCTCATATTCTGTATTTGCAATTCCCTTCGTAACATAACAGCGTTTAAAGGGGTTATACCAGTGTAACAGCCGAAAAAAAACACTATTTTCATGAATTCTTTTTGGAAATATGGTGAAGGGTAACAGAAACTTTCGAAGTATGTTGTTGAGCATATATTTAAGTACAAACAAGAATTTTTTCATCAAAAAATAATTCAAAATGGCGGCTCTATAGGAATTTTCCTGAGACATCTCGCACGAGATGGCACGCACCATAACTTCATCGATTTTGAATATTTTCATACGAAATTTTATAAACATCTTTGAAACAATATTTTGGAAAGAAACACGTGTGGATATTGAAAAATATGAATTTTTGGATATTTTGCAGTTGTTTAAAGTTAAAACTAATTTTTTCGACAAAAAAACAGTCGTTATTTGTTTGTAAAAATTTTTCTAATTAACAAATCGAAAATTCCGTACCTGTTTCTCTTCAAAGTGTTGTTTCAAAAATGTATACAAAACTTCGTATGAAAATATGCAAAATTGATGGAGTTATGGTGTGTGCTGTCTCATGCGAGGTGCTTCAGGAAAATTACAATAGAGCCATCACTTTGAATTATTTTTTTATGAGAAAAATTTTTTTTTCGTACTCAAATATGTGCTCAACAACATACTTCAAAAGTTTTTTGTTACCCCCTCACCATATTTTCGAAAAACATTCATGAAAATAGCGTTTTTTTCGGCTGTCGCACTGGTATAACCCCTTAAGGGGATACTAGCGCCAGGACTTCAGCCAAATCTTTCATGTAAGATTTCTCCACAATACTTGAGTGTTTTCAAAATATCGCTCTATACAGCATTTCTTGAATGTCTATAGAAACGCTGTATAGAGCGATATTTTAAAAATATCAAAGTATTTTGGAGAAATCTTAAACGAAAAATTTGGCTAATGTCCCGGCGCTGGTGTCTCCTCAAAACAACATTTTATGAACACGCATAGAATCTTGAAATGTTCAAAAATATCATCTGAATATTCAAAACATTCTTGGGTCATCTTAGTTAAATGCATGTGGATTTACGTGGTTCAAAATTATATTTCAATTCTATGCATGAGTGAGTAGTATTGATTCATCTTTCACACTGATACACGGAGAAAAAGGAATTCGCTGTGGCAGCGAAATCTACTTTTGCTGGGTTCCTTTTGCCAGAGCAGCAAATTTTTTACCGTGACAGCAAACTATTTGCTGTTCCAGCAATCTTTTTAGCTGTGACAGCGAATTTTTAGCTGTGGCAGCAAAAAATGTTTGCTATCCCAGCAAAATTTGTTCGCTATTCTGTATATAATACTGAAAATTTGCTGGCGGAGCAAACATTTTTTGCTGCCACAGCTAAAAAATTACTGTCGTAGCTAACACGATTGCTGTTATAGCAAATTTTTAGCTAGGTCAGCAAAAAAATTTGCTATTCTATATATAATACCTCGATTTGCTGCGTCAGCAAATTTTTTCTCTCCGTGTATTTGTACAACATCCTTAAACAATATACACTGTGAATCATTTCTATACAAAACTTCGCATATGGATAATTCTTTTACAAACTGAACACCTTTCTGACCGACCAATCTTCGATTCGGTTGAAACTTCTTTCACGGATTCTATATCGAAAAATAAGTGATACATGTTCGAGGACTTTTTTTGTTCTGTATATTTTCGATAACACAAGTGATGGAGAATTTTAGAATAGCGAGTTTTTTTGGCTTGGAGACTCATTTTCGAAAATTCATAGCTCCGGTTCTATTTTAGTTACAAACTTCTTGTTTTTCGCATTTCAAAGCTAAAGGACTGAATTTTGAGAAAAAAATATTCTCAATGAAAATTATCAACAAATTCATATTGTTATCAACAATTGATCGCCCCCCACCTCGTAGCAAGTTTTCAGTATTTTTATCGTATTCTTTGTTGAATTTTACATGAAACACATATTCTCAAAATATGTACTTGAAATATGAAACTTTTCTGGTACGCACACAATAAAATTTTGTATACGTTTGTGTAATGGAGAGGGTAAACTCGACGGTCCTCGCTCTCCATTCTGGCATCACTGGATCTATAGCTTCAGGCTAAGATCGATCCACAACGATGGTTATAGTTGACAACACAAAAATGATATGTTCATATCTTCTTCAATTTTTTATAGTCTTTGTATCAATAAATAATGTTTAAAGAAAAGGTAATTTTCAACATTTTGTTTCAATTTATTAGGGGTGTGCGGGTACCCGAGTCATCGGGTTTTTATCGGGTCGGGTCGGGTCGGGTACCCGTCGGGTCGGGTTTTTCAATTACCCGAGTTTTTCGGGTACCCGATTACATTCGGGTAATTCAAATATAGCAAACGTTTTCCTCAGCAGGAAATATTGTGACAGCAACTCGATCAAGATTGCTGACAAAACATGTGGGAGAGTTGTGCTTCCTCCATTCAAATTTAAAAATATGGAAAAAGAATGATATTTATAAGAAGAATATTTATTTTCATTGATGTTCAAGATTCTATATTGTGGTTACTAAATACGGAAATAGATAATATATTATTTATGAGATATAAATGTGATTATATTTTTTAATTGAATTAGAAAATAAATATAAACATTCCATGAAGCAATTTGGAGATTTCTTAATCCGCTGCATAATCAATTACATGGAGTAACAACCCTAATAGACTTGTAGTGAATATGGCATTCTTCATATTAGAATCGAATTCATATGAAATCCCCTTATTCCTCCAATCGCTCAAGACAATTTGTCCTTAAAATATCAACGGCAATGGCAACTTCGAATAGAAGTTGAAAATATTAAATTTAAGCGATTTTATTATATTCGGGTACCCGACTTGGAAAACCCGATTTAATCGGGTACCCGACCCGACCCGACCCGAAAAGAAATACAAATACCCGAACCCGACCCGACCCGATAAAAAGTGCTACCCGCACACCCCTACAATTTATATTCTAAAAGTTTGCGGTTATGTCGGGAAATAGTTCAGACAAAAATTGTAGATCTTTTTATTATCCAAAACTTTTATATTCAACCTTTTTTGACGTGTTGCGCTATTTAAATTCATGTTTTAACAATAGTAATAAAACACATACCATATTTTGAAAACATGTTCTGTCATGTAAAATTTAACGGAGAATACGTTTAAGATACTCAAAACTTGCTACGAGATGGGGGTAATTATTAAAAATTCATTTAAACAATTAAATTGTTGACAAGAATATGAATTCGTTGACAATTTTCATTCAAAATATTTTACTCAAAATTCAGTCCTTTAGCTTTGAAATGAAAAAAACAAGAAGTTTGTGGCTCGAATAGAACCACAGTTATGAATTTTTAAAAATGAGTTTCCAAGCCAAAAAACTCGCTATTCTCAAATTTTCAATCACTTGTATTGTCGAAAATATGCGAAACAAAAAAAATCCTCGGACCCGTATCTCTTATTTTTCGATATAGTATCCGTGAAAAAAGTTTCAGCCGAATCGGAGATGTGTCGGTCAATTTTTATCAAAATCCGTACGGTTTGTAAAAGAATTACCCATATACATTGCGAAGTAATCACGTATACGCGGGTTGGGAATTTCTCGTATATCCCCGAAAATCGATTGTGGAATGATGGTAGAAATCCCATGAAGTTTGGAATTTTCAGTTGAATTTTGCTCAGTTTTATACACCCGTGCCGGAAATAGATTTACTATTTCATGATTGGAATTTCCCGGTTATTGTATACAGGAAAATACGATTATTTTTCGCGATGTAAGACATTTACATATTAAATAAGCATATTTTAGGTTTTTATGGCACATTCTCAGCATTAAAAACAATTTTTTCAAAGCATATTTTTCTAGCATAAAAGGTTTTGGAGCATATTATTGTTTGCCCTAAATGTGAACATAAACTCTGAGCATTCAAATCAAGTATTCATTTGCAACCGTCAAATGGAAGTCAAATTCAGGTCGGTTTGAGTAATGGCAAATTTGGAGTCAATTTGATCTCATTTTCCCCTCAAATTGATGAATATGCATTATTTGGGTTCGATTTAAATCGTAATATTACAAAATTTTCATAACACTTTTCATTGAATGGGTGTTTCGGGGACAATTTTGCGTTAGATTCCAAGTATGATATCTTGAGATTAACTGACCCCATAAAAAAACCTCAATAAGGTAAAAAAATAACGCCAAGTACATAAAAATGTGGTCCGTATTCACAAAAAACAAAAATGGAAACATGTCTAAATACACATTCTGAAAGAAAATTTCATTATATTCAAAACTTCGAGAACATAAAAAAGAATATGCTCCATCTGAGAAAAAAGATGTGAAATCAATATGAGCTACCAAGTACATTTGGTTATACAAATGGGATGTAAACGATTTTTGCTATATTGTAACTTCAGTTTGTTTAAACTGTATTCGAAGTCATTCATGATCTTCGGAAAACATTATTATATTGAAAAATCAACTCAATCAAGTGTATTGTTCTGCCCATATATGAATAAAATGAATGAGATTCATCCTGCGACGGCAGAAAATTAGAACAAAAAATTGGAAAAAGAAATTATTGGAAAAAAATAAAGTGACTCAGAACAAAAGTCAGGTTTAACTATTTAACATACCAGAGAAAACTCGGAATTATTTGAAACCACATTTGAGAGTCATTTTTGATAGGTTTCGGAATTTATGTTGATTCGGAGCACTTGACGTGGCCAAAGGTGTGTTTTTAGCTTTCATTATCAAACAGAACCTTGGATCATAAAATAATCTTCATTGGCCACGCCAAGTGTTTCGCATCAACATAAATTCCGAAACCTATCAAAAATGACTCTCAAATGTGGTTTCAAATAATTCCGAGTTTTCTCTGGTATGTTATATAGTTAAACCTAACTTTTGTTCTAAGTCACTTTATTTCCAATAATTTCTTTTTCCAATTTTTTTTTCTAATTTTCTGCCGTCGCAGGATAAATCTCATTCATTTTATTCATATATGGGCAGAACAATACACTTGATTGAGTTAATTTTTCAATATAATAATGTTTTTCGAAGATCATGAATGACTTCGAATACAGTTTAAACAAACTGAAGTTACAATATAGCAAAAATCGTTTACATCCCATTTGTATAACCAAATGTACTTGGTAGCTCATATTGATTTCACATCTTTTTTTTCAGATGGAGCACATTCTTTTTTATCTTCTCGAAGTTTTGAATATAATGAAATTTTCTTTCAGAATGTGTATTTAGACATGTTTTCATGTTTTTTTTGGGAATACTGACCACATTTTTATGTACTTGGCGTTATTTTTTTACCTTTTTGAGGTTTTTTTATGGGGATTTCACTTCTTTTTCAGAATTTGCCTTGAATTGAGCGGAAAGAACAATCAAATACTCATGTCAAGTTTATAAACTACAGTAGCAATAGTACTATAGTACTATAGTCGCAATCGTAGCAATGAAAGAAATGTCCTCAGATGATTCATGTGATATAAAAACCAGAGTTCAAGAGAAATCCAATCAGAGATAAGATAATCTGATACAAAGTAGTATCATGTGAGGGATGTGAACGAGTAATCGTTGAATATCGAAAATAAAACACCTTCGATTCAATATCCCAAGTAGCATCGGGATATACTATGTATGTTCTACGAATATTCGAAGTATATTCCATGCACATTCTAATGAGACCGTTTTATAGGTGCTATGTACATTCATCGAATATACGTAGTCGAATATACGATCGTACGTCAAACGAACGTCGATTGAATGGATATCGTACATTTCGATTATACTATGCACATACTAAGTATACGTAAAATAGTGTCATTCGAATATTCTATGAACGTTCATTGTATGCTCTTTGAATCTTATTCGTACATTCTATAAACGTTTCTATTTCGTATATACGTTGAACTTCCATTGCTGCTTGGGATATTACGTTGAAGGACACGGAGAGAAAAGTATTGCTGGCATAACAAGCAGGTCTGTTACTATGGCGCCTACAAAAAAAATTAGTTGTAAGAGCAAGAAAAATGATTGACACACCTACATTTTTTTGCCGACATAAACAAGTTTGTTAAGAAACTAACGTCTTAGCTGCTGTAGTGAATATTTTTGCAAGGACAACAAATTCCTTTGTAGGCGCTATAGTAGCAAACCATTTTTTCTCCGTGTAGTCAAACTCAGAGGAAAATAATTAGAATCCCCATTGCCACAGTTTTGAACAGAGAAATACCCTAATTTTGTTTGTAGACTGCAAATTCCTTATGTTTGCGCGGTAGTGCAACTATTACTCAGTTTCACGGAGAAACACAAATATTTGTTGACATAACAAATCAGGGTGTTATGTACAGAACAGCAAATCTTTCCGTTAACCTAGTTCAAAATTCGCTGCCACAGTTAACTGGATTGCTGAGAAAGCAACATGATTAATTAGAGCGACAAATTGTTTGCTGGACTAGCAAAATTTTCAGTAATATATATAGAATAGCAAAAAACTTTACTGAGGGAGCGGAAGTTCTTTGCTGCCACAGCTAAGAAATTACTGTCGTAGCTAATAAGATCGCTGTGATAGCAAATAGTTTGCTGTCAAAGCAAAAAATTAGTTGCTCCAGCAAAAAGGACTCACCAAAACTATATTCCGCTGTCACAGTGAATTTGTTTTCCCTCCGTGTGAACATGAATATTTTGTCACAAAAAATTCGAAGATTTTCTAAAAATACACTGTCCGCAAGTAAACACACAGATCATGTTGAATTCAAATACACTAGAGAAATTGTATGTTTGGTAAATCCATCCATCTCGAAACAAGCTTTAAAGGAAAAAACTGCTTCTACTTTCTTTCTCTCTCTCTCCCTCGCGATCTTTGTAATCTTTGGCAACCCTAGAAGGGGGAGCATGCTTGTACAAGAAGTTATATTTTATGGATTTAAAAATTGGTCCTGACATATAGCTCGTAAAATCTGGTGTTTACAGTTCCGATAATAGGCCTGGTTCTGCACATCGAACACGATCTTCACGGGAATACCTTTGGATATTACAGATGCAAAAATACGAAAATTCAGAAATTATCAGATCTTGATTCATTTTTTTGATGCTTTCTGATTAGGGTAATAACATTACTCCATTCCATTTAATGGGACTATCATTTCAAATAATTCATGTTCTGAATTGGTCAGTATAAACTTGGCTTATTTATCAATCTGGAACAATAATTAACAACATTCAATTCTTTTAAAATTTTCAATTATGTAAAGTATCATAATTGCAATGAATTCTGACTGACAAATATTGTTTTTAATCAGAATGAATTTGTTCAAATTTTGACAACTTATTCAAAATTGCAGGTGAAGTATTTGTCGAAACTAAAGAGGATTTGCTCATTATATTACAGCACTTCCGAATCATTATGACCCAATCAGTACAAAGAATCACAAAATCATCAAAGCTTGTATCGGGTATGATTTGAAGGATGATTTTCAATTTCTAGAGAACGCATGATGGGTGATATCATCGTACCTACGATTACGGGTGGTCGTTCAATTAAATACATTGAAAAAAAAATGATTCAGAATCTTTCAATTTATACTTTGCTATATAAAGTGATAGAAATATATTAGTTCCATACTGAAAAAGAGTAGTGAATTGACATTGCAAGGTTGTTATGGTAATTAAACAATTCACTGTTTTACAGCAAAAATGTCTTGAAAGTTTCATAATCTTGTTTTTCTCCTCCCTGTGTTGGATTTTGAGGTTCTTACGATTTTGAAATACAGAAAAGAATAATAACCGACACACGTGGATCTTCAAAATATAAAAGAATGTAATAACCATTGAATCCCTAATAATTCATGAACCATCTACTTCCAAGAGGGATTTCTTTAATTAAACTCATGAGTTACGACACATTCGGTGTAACGACGTTTCAATGATTATCAAAATTTTGTTGCTTTTTTTTTCTTCAATGACTAAAGTTCCAATCCTTTTTTAACATAAATATCACCCCCGCATAATATTCGATCATGACAGTAGAAACATTAATCACCTGCTAGATGTATTGATCAAACGAGCGACTAATTGAGGAATTTACTCAATCTGAATTTCGTATCTCAGTTCCGATGGTTTATTCGACAAATTGTATACTTTTATTAGAGATCGTCCATAAACCACGTGGTCTTTTCTTCACTTCCTTCTCTATCGCACTCTTTATGTCTGAAGTTGGTGCAACAAGGAATGCAACAAATAAAAAGGCCACGTGGTTTATGGACGATCCCTTACTTGGAATGATGACTGAAATTATAAAATTCTCCACATTTTTCTACACTTCAGCACATCTACAAATATAGTGTAGTCGGTGTTCATTGCGTAAAATTTTAGGAAATATCATTGATTGTTTTATTCTCATACAGCAAAAGAGTTCTCGCGAAGAGCTCCTGTTATGCTAATCAATATGTATTTATTATGAATATCTTGAATGAACTCTTAATGAACAACTTGATGTTCAGAAAGAATTCATATCGAGATTTCATAATGAATTCTGCGGGCATTCAATACGCTTTCATTAGTGTTTTGGACAAGACTGGTCTCCGTATCGATCCCGGGATCGAGACGAGACCGAGACGATACCTGTTAAGCCGAGAGTCTCGACGATACCGAGAATTTCGGCGAAACATATAATGTATTGTTCAGACCGAGAATCTCGACTCGAGACCGAGACGATACTGATTTTTTCGAGACGAAAACGAGACCGAGACGACATTATGAATTCCGAGACTAAATCGAGACCGAGATCGAGACCTGGTGAGTCTCGGCGAGACGAGATGAGACCGAAACACTAGCTTTAATTTTAAATTCATTGAATTCATTATCGGTCGCATAACGGGGACTATTCAAGAGGTCTTTGGAATGTCTTTATAAATTCAAATTGATCATTTGTGCTGACTGGGTTATTTGTTAGAAATCTCGGGTTGATAAAATTGGGAATAAAAAGAGTAATAGAGAGAGAAACATTTAATAAAAATTTTCAGAGAGCCGATAGTTGGCCATTCAAAATATTGAATTTCACGTTTCCACCTTTACATTTTCTTCCAGTTGATTTTCGTGATTTCCTTATGCTCGACCCCTTCTGCATTTTCAGAGTTTCAGATTATTTGACTGTTGTAATGAAATATTTCTAGCACAACCAACAATGCTTTACCTTGAACTCAAGTAGAACATGTGTAAAATATTGGTGGATACGTAAAAACGATTTAAATCAAGTGGATTGAGGGGTTAGATGACAGTGAAGGGCCTTTTTCCAGGGCAATTGTCAGAAATTATTATAATTTCTGAGTGAATGTTTATGAAAAACTAGTTCATCAAAGACTTTTCGTCACACGAAAAATACTAGTCCTTAGAATGAGGGTACCAATTTTCAAGTCGATTTGTTGATTAGATCTTGAGATATCGTGTACATCGTTTAGAAATACGCGTCCAAAGTTGTGGTATACTGAGAGGAGAATGTAGTTGAAATCGAGCCTATCTCTACGTTTGTATTTACAGTATCCTTTCCTTCATTGAATTAGGTATGCAATCAGTTGTGAGAGTTTATTTACAGCTCCTGTGACCAGAGAAATGTAGTTGAGTTCAAATTCAGCTACATTTTTGTTCTCAGTTTATTAGTAGCGTTTTAATTTGGTAATTCGAAATTTCAATGAACAAGGAGTTGGACGGATATAAGATCTTTTGTCTCTTATTTTAGAGGTTTCAAAGAATTTTTTGAGCCAATAAAAAAAATTACTTTTCCAAAATTTCACTTTAATCTAATCCCTTGAAGGGGAGGGGAATCTATGTTAAGGACTATGAACCCCCAAAAGAAAATTTTTAATATACATGCAGTGACAAAGTACATTGTCAAGATTGCACTCTGAATATCAAATTAAAACTACAAATAATTTCTGAAAATTATGCAAACAATTCAAAACTCGATCATCTACGCATGTTGATCAGTTTTATGACTCCTTTTCTGATTGTTTAAAGAATTCCTTCGGATTTTGAATTTATATTTGGAGCGCAATTCCACCAGTAAACTTCATTCCTGCATGCTCAAAACCTTCTATCACCCTTACAATTGAGTATTATTTTTTTTTTTTTTATCATATTATATTTGTCTAATACTCTGATACTTAATTACTCCTCTAAGCAAAACGCTCTTAATTTGCACATAGACTCTATAAACTGATACAAAGTCATAGCATACTTCTCTTCCCATATATAAAGGATCATTGGAAACCCCATTTCTCTTATTCTGCTACAATCACACTCTTTGTATTGCTTACAATCCATCAGTACATGTTTCAGAGATTCTAATTTCTTATCATTACATATCAGACATATTTCCCTAGAATCAAATTTTACAAATGAATTCAAACTGGTTTTCACACGGAGAAAAAGGAATTCGCTGTGGCAGCGGAATCTACTTTTGCTGGGTTCCTTTTGCCAGAGCAGCAAATTTTTTGCTGTGACAGCAAGCTATTTGCTGTTCCAGCAATCTTGTTAGCTGCGACAGCGAATTTTTAGCTGTGGCAGCAAAAAATGTTTGCTATCCCAGCAAAATTTGTTTGCTATTCTGTATATAATACTGAAAATTTGCTGGCGGAGCAAACATTTTTTGCTGCCACAGCTAAAAAATTGCTGTCGTAGCTAACACGATTGCTGTTATAGCAAATTTTTAGCTAGGTCAGCAAAAAATTTTGCTATTCTATATATAATACCTCGATTTGCTGCGTCAGCAAATTTTTTCTCTCCGTGCAGATACCATATTTCTCTTCCCGCCATTCTGCACTGTGCAGCAACCCTTATTATTTTAATCGGTAAAGTGAAATGTAAATAAATTTCACAATTCCTTTCCCTGAAATCCTTAATATATTTAGAAATCGGACAAAATCTTGAATGTAATGCTTTATCTCTGTCGTTTATAAAGTACATTATTTCTCCTTTCTGAATCATATTATCTAACTCTCGTTTTATTATGTTACTGTCCAGATCTCCCATCAAGTGTCCATAATCAAGACTTTGTAGTTCCTGCTTCAACCATGAATACCAGTTATATTTTCTTGAACTTGGAACTTCTTTATCTAGCGTAATAAGCTCCTGCAGACACTTCCTTGGGTATCTATTTGAATCCATTTCTAGTAATTTCATTGAGTATGTCAACCCTCTTTTCAGAACTTTTATTTTCAATGGATTTGTTCCAGTCTCTAATCTGAGTGAGTATCCAGGCGTATTCATCGGAAGAGAGAGCAATCTTTTGAGAAAAAATAACTGGATGTTTTCCAATTCATCTCCGTATCTTATACCCCATACACTAGATGCATAAAGTAAAGTTGATTCTACAACAGATTCAAAAAGTTGCACTTTATTGCACCATCCTTGCATTCTTCCAGAAACTAAGGGTTTCCATATCACCCCTATTGCCGATTTAGCTTTTCGCTGAAAGTATATTGATGCTTCATTGAATACTCCCGATGAACTGAACGGCACACCCAAATACACATACTTTTTCACTATATGAATCACTTCGTTTTTATATTTTAATTGCCTTAATTTTTTATTACGCCCCGCTTTCTTGAAAATCATCAATTTTGTCTTATCCGTGTTTACTACTAATTTATTTGACTCACAATACTTTTCTAATGTAACAAGTTTTCTTTGCATTTCCAATATATCATTATCCATAATAACCATGTCATCTGCAAAAAAGAGTAACTCCACATTACGTTTTATTCTCTCATGACCTTCTTTAATGAAGAACTGATCTATATCATTCAGCATCAAGGAGAACAACAGTGGACTAAGAGTATCCTCCTGAAGCACCCCCTGCGTTATCTCCAGTTGTTCTGTCTGTTCAGTACGGCCAACTTTTATTTTCACCGTTGCTCTTTCATATATGAAGGGCCACGGGGAAAAACGATCATACTCCATTTTTTTCACAAACTCAGTTTTTTATGAAAACCGGTAGCTTATTTTTATGAAAACCAGTTTTCATAAAAAACTGAGTTTGTGAAAAAAATGGACTATGATCGTTTTTCCCCGTGGCCCTTCATATATTTATCAATAATCTAATTAACTGTGAGCTAACTCCTATGCTGAACAATTTTTGCCATAGAAGATTGTGGTCTATCAAATCAAATGCCTTTTTAAAATCTATGAAAGCTGTATACATTTTGCCTTTACTTCGACTAAATGCCCATGTAATTTTAGCACTCAATACAAAAATATTATCTTCACACTGTCTACCCCTCCTGAATCCCGCCTGACTCTCAGGTAATATGTCGTTGTTCTCCACCCATTTCATAAGCCGATTGTTCAATATTGTCGTAAATATTTTTAAAATTCCGTTGGCAAGAGTAATACTTCTATAGTTTTCTGTTTTACTAGGATCTCCTTTTTTAAATAACATTATTTGGTGAAACCTTGTCGAATCCTCAGGAATTCCTCCCTTCTCCAGTATGTTATTCAACATATCCACCGTAAACAACTTGGAGTTTATATTTAGCGATTTATAGAATTCATTGGTTATACAGTCTGGACCCGGTGATTTATTATTTTTTAATTTGCTCAATACTTTATCAAGTTCTAACAGATCTATCTGCCTATCCAATATTGGATGTTTACAATCTACAAGCGAGTTTGAAAAGTATTCCTAATCGGATACAAAGATTTATAATAATAACTTTCTACCGTTTCAACATTCAGTTCGCTTCCTTCTGCGTTTTGATATCTTAATTTCTTCACAGTTTTCCAGAAAGTTTTATTATCTTTAACATTTTTTAGACTTTCTATGATTTCTTTCTCATATTGTCTCCTTGTGCTCTTTATTAAATTTACATATTTTTTTCGATTTGTAAGACATTTTTTTTTCGAATCTTCATCATTTTTTTCCTCCATAACCTATAATGTTTTTTCAACTACTTTTTCAATATTATACAATCTTTGGTATACCAAGGTCTATTCCTAAATTTAATAGTATTAGATACTTTTATTTGTTTTATCATTTCTAGTTTCTGAGCCACCTCTATAATATTTTCGTTCAATATTCTTGCATCCTCTTCTATATCATTTGCGTTAACCCATTCAAGATTGGCTGACTCTTGTTCATAATTATTTGCTTTTGCTGCCTCCCAAATCAATTTTTTTGTAGCTATGGATTGAATTTCTCTTCTACTGGTTCGATTTACCTTAATTTCCAAATATATTATCACCGGTAAACGATCTGATAGACCTAACTGGGTTATTTTCATATCTCTAACCTCCTCCACATTCTCTGTATTTACCCATACTAGATCTATTACACTTGTGCCCTTATTATCCTCATATGTGAACGCTCCCATTTCGTCACTGATTGTTCTACACTGTAAAAAATAATCGGAATTTTCCCATACGTGCAGATGGGAATATTCCTAACCATGTATAGGAAATGGATATTCCGTCATATGTATATGAATTTCCCTGATGGTTATCAGTAAAAATCCTACTCGTACCGGAATTTTCCCAACAAGGAGATGGGAAATTTTCATTAATGTTATAGGGAATAGTATCTTTGCAAATTAAGAAATGTGTAGAATATAAATCAATCTCATCTCACCTGAGATTCTTTCAATAATAATATTTAAATTTGACTTCTATTGAAGTCATATTTGAAAGTATTTAATTATTGGAAAATACAATTTCAACTATAAATATGTATGAATAAGTAACAAAAATGATAAAATATAATATAACCAATTTAATATATCTCTATAAGAACACTATATGAATCAAAAGAAGTTATGTGCTGCCTGGTGAAAAAGAAGTACAAACGCGGATAGATAGCGTCTACGGTCGAGTATACAGATTGGTGTGCGCACGCCTTTGCGAACCCAACACAGTTAACCCCAATATGGCGTTTGATTGCTAACCAAGTATAACCATTGCAAGGAGATTGATAATTACTTGTTGTAGAATCCGATTAAATAAAGTATTTCCAAGTCGTTCAGGTAAGTATATTAATTTCAATCACTCATATTTATAAACCCAAGTGTAACCAGAACTGGTTAATCGTTTTGTAAAATATTGAAGAAATTGAGAACGATTGTGCACATGCTCTTGTACTCACAAATACATTTCATAGTATTAACGCTATTGATGCGAGTAATTCTCAGTTCAACAATCATTGGATTGTTTAGTTGATATAGTTGGTATTCAAATGAATTTGCTGATCTATTCATTCCTCCAATTCCATTGAATATTCAAAGACGTTCATAACCCTTTTTCAAAAAAACATGTGCCTGGATGTATACATGATACTTTGACTCAAATCTGAACTCATGTTTCAAATAATATTTGTGCATATGTGAACTGAATGAAAATATTAATTCTGATACCTAAGAACATGAATGTATCATGTTGATCCGCGACGATTTGATATTTTCCTATTGCATCATTCATTCATCTAACCTCAATGTAGAGCATATTTAAAAAAAAAACACTTGTCTACTTTGGATGAGTCTATAATTGATATACATAACTATATAATTTGATTATGATTTCAGTTGATGGTCATATCGCTAGTGCCAGTTCATAGACGTATACTTGATATGAGCAATCCGCTGGTGCCAGTTCATCATCGCATCCTTAATATTGACATTTTGAGAATTATATCGCCAGTGAATCAGAGATATAAGCTTTACACTAAATATGTAAAATAAACTGACATTCGCAACGACTGCTAAAATAAGGATATTTGAGAACTACGAGTTTCACTTAAAGTATATGGTTGTTGAATTATTTCATTGACTTTTTCATTGAATTTGAGATAACTATGACAGCTTATATGCGGAATCATTAACTGTGACAGTTCATATTGAATATACGAAACGAATATCATCGTATGCTTTTGAATAGCACACTCAGATGTTTTCATTTATCACCACATTCTATTGTGACGCATATGAAGCTGAAGCTAGCGAACGACGCCCAGCGAACGAGTGGCATTACTTTTGGCACAGACTGTACTTGAATGTCTCCAAAATTCAAACTTGATTATTGGGCGATTCAATGGGGCTAGATGGATGAACATGGGGATTTCTTATAGATTTTGAGTTGCTGAATCGATTCAGATAGGTTTCAAGATGAAAAAGTACATTATTCTATGAGTTTTGACAAGTTGAACATGAAAATTAGTATTAGGAAGTATGCGAATATGGTGTCAAGGGTGGTTTACATCCCCGTGGAACCTTCTGAGTCTGAATTTTTCGACATTTCCTTGCAGTCGGGAGTGTTGGCGAAGAGTGATAGCAGTGTAATTAATTTACGCGGTCATCTGATTGGAATTTGAGGGGTAGATGTGCATAAAAACGATGGATTTCGACAGAAATTACAGTTTTCCTCAAGTTTTACCCTCGTGGAACCTTCTAAGTCTGAATTTTTTGACATTTTCTTGCAGTCGGGAGTGTTGGCAAATAGTGATAGCAGTGTAAATAATTTACGCGGCGATCTGATTGGAATTTAAGGGGCTTTCGTTGATGAAACCTATTGATTTCGAAGGAAATGGTAGCCTTCCGGATTTCCCATTGGCATGGAACTAATCAATATTCATTTCTATTTTGTGTATCCTCTTAACCCGTATATGTCCAAATGGTCCACCCTCAATTCATGTTGCATTCCAACACAAAATATTTTCCCGATAAACACAAAAATATTCATTGACACTCATCATTTGTCAATTTGTTTTTCTATCATCCTTCGCTTCTGCTGCTCATGTTTATGTTTCGCTGTATACACGGAGAGGAAAATGACGGATTCATCTCTCGCGAGGTTCCGATGAAATAAAAGCATGCGAGCTGAAGGTTATCTTCTAACGCCGAAATCCGTGACAACGCCATCTTCACGCAGTCCATTCTAAACAACGCATGCAGAAATCCTATGCGTCGCTCGCAATCGCTCCATGGCTACTGGTTCGAGTGATTCCCTGCAGATGGCAGCAGGGATTAGTCCACCATCTTTCTCTTCGTGTATGTTCATAAAGTTAGCAACATTCAATCCGTCGCATCTTTTGCACAGATTTTCGTTATTCTTCTCTTTCTCGAATGTTTGATACTCAGTTGTTTTCTCTTCATTTTTGTTCATTCAAAGGCCCATTCGTCCGCGGTATATTCATGAGTGTTATTCTGAATTGATTTTGGTTGCATTTCTCGAATCTGCAAGCGTACAAAATTAAGCTAACTGTATCTTCCAATTCCATTCTTTGTTCATGTTCATGAAATATCATTTGAATTCGAGGTGATAGTGTGTGCGTTTCTTAGATCAACGCATTTAGTGAAACCAAATGCTCATCACCGATGATAACATAGCGCAAGCGATTCGCGTATTATTTCCTAATACTCATCCAGAAATTACATTGAAACGTTTATGTAAGGAATCATGTAGTCAGAAAGGAGGTGTATGGAAACAATTATGTGAACATATTTTATCCAAGTGCTGTGAAAAAGTGATATTGAGGTCCATTCCCAAGTTATATGCGAGGTTTTCTCGGAATTATGGTGCTATTCAAACTTTACTTATGGACATATATTCGGAAAATTCCTTTGGTGAAACCTTATCAACCTCAAGGATTTCAGATCAAAATACTCCTGCGTATCGTGAAGAAAAACAGCCAACGTTAAGACTTTGTAAATTGAAGTTCTCATCAGGAGAATCAAGTCAAAGTCAAACTGTAGATATCATAAATCAGTATGATGTGTTCAATAGTTCATCCACAATTTCTGATAATAAATATATCTTTGATTATGAAAATTATTCAATTCAGCGACCTGAAATGCTGCAAGATACCGAACACAATTTTCAATCACTTTCAATTGGTGAAGATGCAGATATTACACCTGAGAATAATAGTGAAGTCCATGAATTCATAACCCGTTGTTCTGGATCGAATATTCCATTGGAGTATCCGAGCAATCAGGATATAGCAGCTGAGGATAACGGAGAAAATAACGGATGCATCATGCCTAATTCTCCTGAATTCAACGTTTTATTAAACTCTTCTGGTGGAGTCAATGCGATAGACACGACAAACGACCCTTATATATTTGATAGCTCAAAAATTTCTCCTGATGAGCCGGATGGAAGAGAAAATACAATTCAAGAATTTGTAGTTATTGAAAACACAAATGGTGATTGTGTATTACCTGCACCTGATGGGGAAAATGACTTTGAAAAATGCCAGTCTCAAATGGATGATATTTCCATTGAGAGCAGCATCAAAAATGAAAGTCAAGAATCAATTAGTGTATGTGTTCCTCCGACTGCATCCACACCTGTTCTCCAGTGTTCGATTCAATCAACAGCGAAAAATAATGCTTCTACCCTGCAAGATTCAATTTGTGGAAAATGTAATAGCGATATTTTCAATTTAATTGACAATGTAGATGATAATCTTACGGACAGAGATATTTACAGATCGTTTAAGGAAGAACATAAACAATTTTCCCTTGAAGAATTACAATATAATATTGATGATTATGCTTTGGATGGAAAATTGATAATTCAAATAGAATTCTGGACAAAATATTGGTCTGAAAAGGAAGGAACAAATATTATCCGACTCAATAAAGGATGGCAAGATACATTCAATACCCATTTCGAAAAGGATTATCCCCTTTGTGTTTTATCTTACTCATGGCACAGATGTTATGACAATTTTAAAAAACGTTCCTGCTATTTGCATATTGAGGCGAAGTGCAAAAATTCTTTATGTACTGTTTTCAAATTCATTAGCGTTTCTCCAATATCTCAACCGCATTCGTACATATCGGTGCTAATATTCATTCAGAACGAATTGAAACACGTGAAAAAGGAGACGCATCGAAGATTTATTCAAGGTGACAGACGTAAAGAAATCCGGCGATTGATGAAAGGAACTGCACCGACACCATATGTTGAAAAAAATTTGACACAAGTAGCCGAAATATATCCAGATGCCTTGAAATATGGAAATTTGAACCATGCTCCCAATGAGATGATTATGCAAAAAATTAGTAGTGAAGGGAATAGGATGAGATTCACTTTAGATAAAAATCCGGTGATCGCTTTGGTTCAATTATCGCGTGAATATGAAAGTTCTTGGTCCGGAGAGAAATTTCCAGGGTACATTCAAGAGATCTCCATAAAACCGCTGAACATAACATTGTTCACCGGACGGATAATAAGGTATTTGTTGACTTTGAAACGAGATCCAATTTTTTGTCATTTTGATAGCACTGGTTCTGTTATATCCCGCCCGATCACTCCTCAATCAAAAGAAAATCTATTATACACTCCGAAGAGCAAAAGGGATAAACCAATTTTTTATTACGCGTTGATACTGCCCGGGAGTCACAAATACGGGCCTCTACCTATCGCCGAATTCATCTCTGAAATCCATGATGTGCCTTCCATCACATCGTTCCTAATGAAATTCAATCACACCATCAAAAGTTTAACGGATCGAGTAATCATAAAGAAGATTGAAGTTGATTTCAGTTTGGTCCTGATACAAGCTTCTTTATTGGGTTTCAATAATATGAGTTTAGCCAAATATCTAGATCTCACTTACGAATTTTTAGCAAATGAAGATTCTGAAGTATCATTCAAGAAACTGACCATTATTCATATTTGTTTTACACATTTATTACGAACAGTATTGAGGAAAATCAAATTACTATCTCCAGATGAATCAATACGGTTCCTAGCCGGCGCTGCTGTTTCCAAACTATTGCACTGTGAAACCATAAATTGAGCTGGAGTCATTATGTCAGATGTAATAAAAGTGTTTGGATTAAAAACTGAAACTTCCGATTTTTATAACAGTTTGAAGAGTTTGAGAAACACCGCTGTCATTTCATGTGAGGAATCAGATGATGATGAGAATGAAGAAGTAAAAACTGATAGTTTTTCTGATAAAGGAAGTCATTCAACAGACTACACAACTGATCAAAACCCAACATTGAGGCATGCATCACCTTTCTTTCAATACTCCAATGGGATTTACATTTCTATCTTAGAGGACATCACATCATCCAATAAAAGTAAGATAATCCTTGGTTACAGTAAACTACGGGGTGAAAATAAAAGCATTTCTCATAACAAAAATAGGAGGCTTCTTACCAGAACCCAAATAAAAAAGACGCGAAATATATTCATTCCTCCTAACAAATTGAAAAAACGACAGGTTGGAAAAATCCCGAAAAAGAAAGTGATTTTGAAAAGAAACAAATTTAGTACTAGTGCAAATAGACGTCAAATTATCAAACCGACACAACGAAAGATGCTACTTAAAAACCAGCGTAGACAAAATAACTATCATTTATATCTTCAGAAATTGTCTGCTTCCAAGAAATTGATGTTACCAATGAAAAACAATATCAATCAGAAACGGAGTAATTTGCAATTAACTAAGAAAGAAAATAAGTATTATTGCCAAGCGTTTTTAAACTATTTACATGAATATATTCTACCATACTCCCCTTTATGGCCAGGAACTATAATAAATCAGTTCAATATGGTACGAGATAGCAATGCACCGGTGGAAAATCTGTTTAAAATATTGAAAAAAGACGTTCTTCAAGGCAGACAACATGTGCCTTTACTGAAGTTTATCGATACCTTAGAATCGATTCTGGAAGGTAGATTATTAAGACGTCAAACAGATTTATCCACAGAACGGCAAAGGAGAAGTATTGTGAAAAAACAATATACCCCTGAATTATCTGAAGAAGTCTGGGTAGATAGTGAGAAGAAAAAGTACGAATCTACCAAAAGATACTTCAGAATTCCGGAGTATAAAGATAATATACCGACGTGTAGTACAAAAAAAAATTTATCAATAAAATCGACGACTGAATTGAAAAAAGTTTCAATTCGAAAATATGAAGGAAACTCCAGTCTTCCCACACAAGGCGGGAACCATGATTTGTAGCAGTCCTATGATATTCAACACGACGTAGAGGGAAGTGTTGACACCGCTGCGAATATGGATTCGGTGGAAATTTCCGTTACGACCAAAAACAATCATGATGATATTCTGGACTATGAGCTGGCAACGGACTCCAATATTACGGAAAATCCGAAAGAGGGATTTATACGAAAACCATGGGATAATATAAAACATTATCCGGAATATGATGAAAAGGAATCCTTTCAAATTTTCGATTTCATTATCGATAAATATACATTGAAAACGCTTCTTGAAAACCAGGAAGTTGAGGATAATGTAATTGACGCGTTTTTATCAATCATACATTACAAAAATAATGTGGAATTGATTATTTGTTTTGATACAAAATTCGCAGTGTGGTTAACGAATAAACGGAGAAGAGCTGTCGGTTTCACTAGATGGGCGAGAAAAGTGAAGGCCTGGGAGTACAAGTTTTGGCTAATACCAGTTTGGCATCAACGGCGTTGGACATTGATGTTGATAGATTTTTCAAAACAGTTATTTGTCTATATTGATTCCCTACATGGTAAACCACCGGGAGAATTTATGAATCAAATTCATGATTACATGGAAAAAGTGATGATTGACACGGATATTGAGATGAACTGGGCACGGTGGACATTATGGACTCCAAAAGACGTGCCTCATCAAGGAGGGACTCTGGATTGTGGGATTCATCTCTTAGTTTGGAGCTACATCATACTTACTGGTAATAAATTTGAATTCGACCATTCTGATATGAACCAAGCAAGGAAGTGAATCATGAACGAACTTGTGGAGAATAAAAACTTAGACAAGCCGAGAGGAACTGCTTTCACGTACGACCCAGCTTCAGAAAAGAAGATTATAAAACGCAAGAAATCAAAGGTGAAACTAATCGAGACGGCTGCGGCTGCAGGGTATCACGCGGAATGTTCTAATATCTTTGATTATTGCGCTGGATTGATAAAAGGGAAGTGAAAAGCTACTTGATGTCCAACCAAATGTATTTCATTGGATTATGGAGGAGGTGTAGCAAAACATTGTTGAGCCGAATAAAAGATATTCTTTGTGGAACTGAAATTTGCGAGAAAGAGCTAGCGACGGATTGATGCGACTATGAACAAAACAACGCACTGTGACGAAAAATTGTGGGTCCAACCTCGCGGCGAGTTTGGATAAGGCGAATCTCGCGATGAAGTTGACTCAACTGAATATCGATTGGAATGGATGCTTATTCGGTCATTTCGATCAATATGCAGTTGAGTCAATTGCACGGCGAGATTCGCCGCATCCAAACTCGCTGAAAGGTTCCACTACTTTTTTTTACACTGGGTGTAAATTTTATTAGTGTCAGAAAATGTTAGTGCGCTTTAGGGTGGAGCCATTGCTGTAATATACACTGGAAAAAAACGTAGTACAGCCAACTGCAAATAAGTTTGGATACGGCGAACCTCACCACGTGGTTCACTCAATCGAATATCGATTGAAATGACCGAATAAGCAGTTACTCTAATTGATATTCGATCAAGTCAACCGCGCGGAGAGATTCGCCGGATCCGAACTCATAAACAGTTGGCTCCCCTACATTTTTTGTCAGTGTAATGAGTGGGTGTAACAATGTTAGCAAAAGTTCAATCAAGCCGCCGCTAGCTTCGGTTTCAAGTTATTATGAATGTCTACAGTTTGAATTCTAACAAAACCGCGGCTGGATTGATGACAGGTCTGTCACAACTTGCCGAGACTCCAGACTTGCGGAAAATGTCAAACCAGGAAGACTAGAAGAATTTCACAGGTATGTAACTCGCAAAAACAGGTGTGATTTTCGTCGGAATTCATCGTTTGATGCATAATTACCGATTGAATTCGGATCTGATCAGCGCGTGAAATAATGCCAGTGCTATCACTGTCCTCTCATACACGGGGAGAAATGTTACATCATCGATTACTATATTGCTAGCGAAGACAGGACAGACTTTCCTTTATGATGACATTCACTCCGGTACTTTCTAAAAAATTACTATATTTGATAGTATAATACAGAAGAATCCTTGTATATCTACTACCAAATATAGTAATTTTTCAATGAAGCTGAAATTGGCAATAATAAAGCTAGCAGCAGAGTGTTGTAACTTTCAATTGGACGTTGTTGAAGCTTTTTCCACTCCAGAAATCGATCGAGAGGGGTTTCAAATAACGTTTCTGATATTTGAGTCCTTTGGGGATGAAGAGTTGTAACAACCGGCTGCCAGCTTTATGCCTGCCAGGTTCAGCTCCATAATTTTTCAGAGAGTACCGGAGTAACTGTCATCATAAAGGGCGGTCTGTCCTGTCTTCGCTAGCAATATAGTGATTCATGATGTAACATTTCTCTCCGTGTGCCATGATCTTCCGGGAAATTGAGACGCAGCAAGTTCCACTGGGATGGAACTTCAGGGAGAGTATCATTTCCGTGCAAATCTATCGTCTGTATGCACAACTACCCATTCAATTCCAATCAGATCACCGCGTGAATTAATTACACTGCTGTCACTCTTTGCCAACGCTTCCGACTGCAAGGGAATGTGGAAAAATTCAGACTCAGAAGGTTCCACGGGGGTAAAACTCGAAAAAAACTGTAATTTCTGTCGAAATCCATCGTTTTTATGCACAACTACCACTCAAATTCCAATTAGATGACCGCGTGAATGGATTCCACTGTTATCACTCTTTTCCGACACTCCTGACTGTGGAAAAATGTCAGAAAATTCAGACTCAGGAGGTTCCACGGGGGTAAAGCTTGAGGAAAACTGTAATTCTCGTCGGAATCCATCGTTCTTATGCGCAACTACCACTTATATTCCAATCAGATCACCGCGTAAATTGATTACACTGCTCTCACTATTTGCCAAAACTCCCGACTGCAAGAAAATGTGAAAAGATTCAGACTCAGAAGGTTCCACGGTGGTAAAACTTCGAGAAAACTGTAATTCTCGTCGAAATCCATCGTTTTTATGCACAACTACCCCTCAACTTCCAATCAGATGACCGCGTAAATCAATTACACTGCTATCACTCTTTGCCAACACTCCGTACTGCTAGAAAATGTGAAACGATTCAGACTCAGAAGGTTCCACGGGGGTAAGACTTCGAGTAAACTGTAATTTTTCGTCGGAATCCATCGTCTTTATGCACAACTACCCCTCGAATTCCAATCAGATGACCGCGTAGATTGATTACACAGCTATTACTCTTCGCGGACACTCCCGACTGCGAGAAGATGTGGGAAGATTCAGACTCAGAAGGTTCCACGGGGGTAAAACTTCGAGTAAACTGTAATTCTCGTCGAAATCCATCGTTTTTATGCACAACTACCCCTCAAATTCGAAACAGATCACCGCGTGAATCAATTACACTGCTATGACTCTTTTCCAACATTCCCGACTGCAAGAAAATGTGAAAAGATCCAGACTCAGAAGGTTCCACGAGGGTAAAACTCCGAGAAAACTGTAATTCTCGTCGAAATCCAACGTTTTTATGCACCACTGCCCCTCAAATTGCAATCAGATCGCCACGTAAATTAATTACACTGCTATCACTCTTTGCCAGCACTCCCGAATGTGGAAAGATGTCAACAAATTCAGACTCAGAAGGTTCCACGGGGGCAAAGCTTGAGGAAAACTGTAATTCTCGTCGAAACCTATCGTTTTTATGCACAACTACCCCTCGAATTCCAATCAGATCGCCGTGTAAAATAATTACACTGCTATCACTTCTTGTCAACACTCCCGACTGCAAGAAAATGTGGGAAGATTCAGACTCGGAAGGTTCCACGGGGGTGAAACTCCGAGAAAACTGTAATTCTCGTCGAAATCCATCGTTTTTATGCACAACTACCCCTGAAATTCCAATCAGATCACCGCGTAAATTAATGACACTGCTATCATTCTTTGCCAACACTCCCGACTGCAAGAAAATGTGAAAAGATCCAGACTCAGAAGGTTCCACGGAGGTAAAACTTCGAGTAAACCGTAATTCTCGTCGGAATCCATCGTCTTTATGCACAACAACCCCTCAAATTCCAATCAGATCACCGCGTGAATTATTGACACTGCTATCACTCTTCGCCAACACTCCCCACTGCTAGAAAATGTGAAACGATTCAGACTCAGAAGGCTCCACGGGGGTGAAACTCCGAGAAAACTGTAATTCTCGTCGAAATCCATCGTTTTTATGCACAACTACCCCTCAAATTCGAAACAGATCACCGCGTGAATCAATTACACTGCTATGACTCTTTTCCAACATTCCCGACTGCAAGAAAATGTGAAAAGATCCAGACTCAGAAGGTTCCACGAGGGTAAAACTCCGAGAAAACTGTAATTCTCGTCGGAATCCAACGTTTTTATGCACCACTGCCCCTCAAATTGCAATCAGATCGCCACGTAAATTAATTACACTGCTATCACTCTTTGCCAACACTCCCGAATGCAAGAAAATGTGAGAAGATTCAGACTCAGAAGGTTCCACAGGGGTAAAACTTCGAGTAAACTGTAATTCTCGTCGGAATCCATCGTTCTTATGCACAACTACCACTCAAATTCCAATCAGATGACCGCGTAGATTGATTACACAGCTATTACTCTTCGTAAACACTCCCGACTGCGAGAAGATGTGGGAAGATTCAGACTCAGAAGGTTCCACGGGGGTAAAACTTCGAGTAAACTGTAATTCTCGTCGAAATCCATCGTTTTTATGCACAACTACCCCTCAAATTCGAAACAGATCACCGCGTGAATCAATTACACTGCTATGAGTCTTTTCCAACATTCCCGACTGCAAGAAAATGTGAAAAGATCCAGACTCAGAAGGTTCCACGAGGGTAAAACTCCGAGAAAACTGTAATTCTCGTCGAAATCCAATGTTTTTATGCACCACTGCCCCTCAAATTGCAATCAGATCGCCACGTAAATTAATTACACTTCTATCACTCTTTGCCAACACTCCCGAATGCAAGAAAATGTGAGAAGATTCAGACTCAGAAGGTTCCACGAGGGTAAAACTCCGAGTAAACTGTAATTCTCGTCGAAATCCATCGTCTTTACGCACAACTACCACTCAAATTCCAATCAGATGACCGCGTAAATTAATTACACTGCTATCACTCTCAGCCAACACTTCCGACTGCAAGGAAATGTACAAAAATTCAGACTAACAAGATTCCACGGGGGTAAAACTTGAAGAAAACTGTAATTTTCGTCGAAATCCATCGTTTTTACGCACAACTACCCCTCAAATTCTGATCGGATCACCGCGTGAATCAATTACACTGCTATCACTCTCCGCCAACACTCCCGACTGCGAGGAAATGTAAAAGAATTCAGACTAACAAGGTTCCACGGGGGTAAAACTTGGAGAAAACTGTAATTTTCGTCGAAATCCATCGTTTTTATGCACAACTACCCCTCAAATTCCAATCAGATCACCGCGTAAATTAATTACACTGCTATCAATCTTCGCCAACACTTCCAACTGCAAGAAAATGTGAAAAAATTCATATTAACAAGGTTCCACGGGGGTAAAACTTCGAGACAACTGTAATTCTCGTCGAAATCCATCGTTTTTATGCACAACTACCCCTGAAATTCCAATCAGATGACCATGTAAATTAATTCCACCGCTATCACTCTTTGCCAACACTCCCGACTGCAAGAAGATGTGAAAAAATTCAGACTAACAAGGTTCCACGGGGGTAAAACTTGGAGAAAACTGTAATTTCTGTCGATATCCATTGTTTTTATGCACAACTACCCCTGAAATTCCAATCAGATGACCATGTAAATCAATTACACCGCTATTACTCTTTGCCAACACTCCTGACTGCTAGAAAATGTGAAAAGATTCGGACTCAGAAGGTTCCACGGGGTAAAACTTCGAGTAAACTGTAATTCTCGTCGGAATCCATCGTTTTTATGCACAACTACCCCTCAAATTCCAATCAGATCGCCGCGTAAATTAATTATACTGCTATCACTCTCAGCCAACACTTACGACTGCAAGGAAATGTAAAAAAATTCAGACTAACAAGGTTCCACGGGGGTAAAACTTGAAGAAAACTGTAATTTTCGTCGAAATCCATCGATTTTACGCACAACTACCCCTCAAATTCTGATCGGATCACCGCGTGAATCAATTACACCGCTATCACTCTCAGCCAACACTCCCGACTGCAAGGGAATGTATAAGAATTCAGACTAACAAGGTTCCACGGGGGTAAAACTTGGAGAAAACTGTAATTTCTGTTGATATCCATCGTTTTTATGCACAACTACCCCTGAAATTCCAATCAGATGACCATGTAAATCAATTACACCGCCATTACTCTTCGCCAACACTCCTGACTGCTAGAAAATGTGGGAAGATTCAGACTCAGAAGGTTCCACGGGGGTAAAACTCCGAGAAAACTGTAATTTTCGTCGAAATCCATCGTTTTTATGCACAACTACCCCTCAAATTCCAATCAGATCGCCGCGTAAATTAATTACACTGCTATCACTCTCAGCCAACACTTCCGACTGCAAGGAAATGTAAAAAAATTCAGACTAACAAGGTTCCACGGGGGTAAAACTTGGAGAAAACTGTAATTTTCGTCGAAATCCATCGTTTTTACGCACAACTACCCCTCAAATTGCAATCAGATCACCGCGTGAATTAATTCCATCACGATCACTCTTCGCCAACACTCCCGACTGCAAGAAAATGTGAAAAGATCCAGACTCAGAAGGTTCCACGGGGGTAAAACTTCGAGTAAACTGTAATTCTCGTCGAAATCCATCGTTTTTATGCACAACTACCCCTCAAATCCGAAACAGATCACCGCGTGAATCAATTACACTGCTATGACTCTTTTCCAACATTCTCGACTGCAAGAAAATGTGGAAAGATTCAGACTCAGAAGGTTCCACGGGGGTAAAACTCCGAGAAAACTGTAATTTCTGTCGAAATCCACGCTTTTATGCACAACTACCCCTCAAATTCCAATCAGATCGCCGCGTAAATCAATTACACTGCTATCACTCTCAGCCAACACTCCCGACTGCAAGGAAATGTAAAAAAATTCAGACTAACAAGGTTCCACGGGGGTAAAACTTGGAGAAAACTGTAATTTTCGTCGAAATCCATCGTTTTTACGCACAACTACCCCTCAAATTCTAATCAGATCACCGCGTAAATTAATTACAGTTCTATCACTTCCTGCCAACCCTCCCGCCTGCAAGGAAATGTCGAAAAATTCAGACTCAGAAGGTTCCACGGGGATGTAAAACACTCTTGACACCATATTCGCATACTTCCTAATACTCATTTTTATGTTCAACTTGTCAAAACTCATAGAATAATGTACTTTTTCATATTGAATCCTATCTGAATCGCTTCAGCAACTCAAAATCTATAAGAAAACCCCAGGTTCATCCATCTAGCCCCATTGAATCGCCCAATAATCAAGTTTGAATTCATGAAGACATTCAAGTACAGTCTGTGCCAAAAGTAATGCCACTCGTTCGCTGGACGTCGTTCGCTAGCTTCAGCTTCATGTGACGCATCATATTTCAATATCTTATTTATCCCTCTCCAATAATAATCGGTTGTATACAAGTTCGAGAACATTGTTGTTGATGATGTATCATCGGATTAGAAACTTAATTTGCAGTTGCATTGTAAAACGTAACAAAAGTATTCTATTCCATATTATGAATCAAGAAAAATTTGAATTGTTGAATTGAAAGGATTTCGAAAGGAATTCCCGATTATTATCATTCTATATTTTTGGAATACGTAATCAATGATATATTTGAAGATTTTACTGACAGGATACAAAGTGATGAAGAATTTATGAAGTTATGGCATAAACGAGTGTCCAACATAATTTCTGTTTCAAATAACTTCTTCAAGCCCTCCCAGATCTTTATTAAATTCTGCAGTTGACTGAATTTTAACAAAATAATGTCTGATACTAAAAATATTCATTCTGCACTGTAAGAAATTTTTTTTGTGGATTTACAAAAAAAGTTTGGAAGTTTTCTACATAAACATTTTTTCTGGTAGATTCCGAAATAAAGTTTGGAGGAAATCCAAAATTTTTGTCAATCAACAAAAATTGTTGTCAAATAACAAACATTTTGGATTTTTTCCAAACTTTATTTCGGAATGTACTAGAAAAAATGTTTATGTAAAAAACTTCTAAACTTTCTTCGTAAATCCACAAAGAAACTTTTTACAGAGTGCCTATGAATCATTTTTGAACTCCTGATATCTTCAGATATTTATCGAGATTTTCGATTCCTTGTTAAACCTGAGTACAATAGTTTTCACAAATACCCTGAGACTCGATTTTTACTCGAATATTTGCATGAAACTTGTTTCTTGCGTGAGATAGTTCTACTTAAAATTTGTTATAGAAAATTAGTGAAAAAACTGATGCTTTATAATGATTATTGTGAATAGGTAATTGATTTATAGTTCAATAATTTATGTATTCGTTTAATGAGGAAGGAACTGTATTACAATAGTTCTTATGTCCCGTGGAGTCCGTGAAGAAATGGGCGAAATTTTACTACGTACTCTCTGAAGAACTAAACAATAAACACAAATTGTAAATATGTGACGATGGAGTAAATTAGTGAAATTGGGCTTCAAATATCAAATTGGAATTTTAAATGATTCCTCAAAGTAATGCAAACGATTATTGTCAATAATTTTCATGACTCGTTCTTTCACGTTTAGAAATTACTTTGGACTTCCGATTCATATTCAGAGCGTAATCCTAGCAGTGCACTTTATTGCTGCATATTCCAAATTTATGATCATTTCTTAGTTGTTTAAAGAGTACGTAGCAAAGTTTTATCCATCTTCTGATGCTTCGGGGCTTTTAACAGTGCATAAATTTACTGTACAAAACTATTGAAAGTGAATCATATCATTGGAAACTGTTGAGAACTTTAGAAAATTTTCAATTAGTTCGTATTACTTATATTATTATTCTAAACCATTTGCAGGTTGTATAATAAATCAGCATTCTTTCCGTACTCAAGTATAGTTTTCTATAGGAAATTTTGAGTGAAGACTCTTGAAATTTTGAGTAAAGAAAGTACTTTTCCGTTAATCTCCTTCGATTTGGTACAACTTACTCTCATTATTTTTATTATAGTTTCATGATGTTCTCGTGTCACTTCTGTGCGTATACTACATCAATTCTGAAATCATACTTGGATCATCACACATATCACCGCAATTTGAGTAAATATTTCTATTGTGGTTATGATGGCTGCAAACAATTATTTGGAACAGATGCTTCATTGAGAATGCATCTCATCCGCGGACATTGTCTCAGAATAACTCAACGAATTGATACGCCACAAGAAAAAGCATTGCAAAATAGATACGCAAAATTTGTATGTCATGTGCCCACGTGTATGAAACAACATGATAATTTTGGAATGTTTTTGAAACATTTGAAGATACATATATCTAAAGGATTGACTTTACAGTGCCCATTCAAGAACTGCAAAGGAAAATACACCACAGTGAATTCTTTCACCGGACATTTATCACGCTATCATAAAAATAAAGTTCCTGAACAAGATGATCTGACGATTGTGTTTGGAAATGATGTTCCGAGTGTTGATAACAGTTCATACGCCCACAATTCTTGCATTCCTGAAACTGAACATGAAGACTCTTCTATAGATGATAACGATGAAGACGATAAACGTTTCTCAACAACTTTAGCCCAATTTTATCTCAAATTAGAATCTAAATTCATGGTTCCATCTAATACTGTTCAATATATAGTTACGGAATTGGAAAATATACACGTTGAAGGAATGGGCACACTATACAACAAATTATTGCATATTCTCACGAAAGAAAATATGCCCCAAGAAAAAATTGACAATCTTATCAAAAAATTTCCTATGGAAGATTCGTTTCCAACTAAAAATAATAAACTTGCCACTGAATACTTGAGAAAAAAATTTTACAAACAATATCTAGGATATGTGCAACTAAGAGAAATATTGATTCAATTTCTGGATGGCAAGGAACACAATTTTCATTACGTGCCTATCAGCGAAACATTACAAGCTATATTCAAGGACAAATCTCTCTCTTCATTTTTATCTGAAACTCACAACCCTCATCCTGACATATTGAAAGATTTCAGTGATGGCAGTGTTTTTCAGTCCAATCATTTTTTCACTGAAAACCCTGAAGCTCTGCAACTGATACTTTATCAAGATAGCTTTGAAATAGTCAATCCCATTGGTCCAGCAAAGTGTAAGCATAAAATACTTGCAATATATCTGAGTCTAGGTAACCTGCCTGACTACGTGCGTTGTCACATTGATACTATCCAACTTGTCGCTCTTTGTACAGAAAAATATTTCGATCACGAAAAAGTATATGGCACGATAGTACAAGAGCTGAAAGAGCTTGAAATCAATGGCATAGAAATATTTCCTAACAAACGAGTGAAAGGTTCTATTGTCTTCATTGCTGGGGATAATTTGGGAAGCCATGCTCTTGGTGGATTTGTGGAGAATTTCAGCAAATCAACATATTTTTGCAGATACTGCTTGATTCAAAGATTTGAATTCCTGAACAATTTTAGTGCTATTGAAGCTGATTATAATGAACGCAAAACTGATCAAAATGAAGAACTAGACAGTATAGGAGACAAAGATGAAGATGATGTTGCAGAAATAGATAGTTCGGAAGAATTAGTGGATTCAGATGATGGAAATGACTTGAACCACTTGACTGAAATGGAAGAAAAAAGCATCCATGAAACTGAAGATAGTACTGATGATGATGATGAAAGCGCCACTTCAGACGAAGTTTTGGATTCAAATATAAATTCAAAGAATTCACCGCAATACATCCGAACATTTTTTCAAAAGAGAAATATTGAAGCATACGAAGACGTTTTGAGGTGTGTTCAGGCAGGAAGTGGAAAAAACTATCAAGGGGTAAAGTTCAATTCATGCTTCAACGATTTGAGTAACTTTCATGTATGTAGTCCAGGATTCCCACCATGCCTTGGACATGACTTGCTTGAAGGAGTAGTAGCAAGTGACTTGGCTCTTTATACGGAGTATTTTGTACAGAAAAAATGGTTCACATATCATCAAATAAATCATAGGATCGACAATTTCAAGTACTCTCGCGAAGATAGAAAAGATAAGCCAGTGAGAATTCCAGAAAAATGTAAAAAAATAACTGGTGGTGCTTGGCAAAATTAGACTTTGTTGAGGCTTTATCCTCTCTTCATTGGAGATAAAATCCAGGATAAAAATGATAATGTGTGGATTTGTCTTCTTAGGTTGATTGAAATAGTAGAAATAGTGACTGCTCCTCAAATTCACAAATCAAACGTAGCTTATCTTCAATATATAATCAACGAATATCTTGACTTGAGGATTTCCTTGTTTCCATCTTCCACATTACGGCCGAAGCATCATTTTCTTGCTCATTATCCCAAGTTGATTTTGGAATTTGGACCTCTCATGAAATCATGGACACTCAGATTCGAGAGTAAGCATACATTTTTCAAAAGATGTATGAGATTCATTCGTAATTATAAGAATGTCACATATTCTCTTTCTGAAAAGCATGAGCTCTTTCAGAGCTTCCTCAGACAAGGAGGTGGCATAAGACTGCTGAACCATGTTCAAAAAGAAACTGCATTCCAATCTAATGTGTATGCACAAGATATACAGCAGGCGATAAGATCTGCAGAAATTCATTCATCAGTAAATGAATGTTCCAGAGCATTCATAAAAGGTACATGCTATCGAAAAGGAGATGTCGTGGTTATCAGTCAGGAAGCCTACGAATACAATATCAAAATGGGAAAAATCGTTCTGATTTTGAGTGGAGAAAATCAAGAAAACCATTTCCTCTTGGAAGTATTGGAAACGATTTTTCAACCACAACTGCGCTTATATGAAATAAGGAATACCTTAGAATATCAGTGTATAACTGCTGAAAGGCTTCTTTCTTATGAACCACTGCATATTTATTTTTTGGATACTATCCCATGTGTGAAATTGAAGCATGGTCTAGTTCATGATGCGTTATGAGACATTACGTTACAAATTTTCTGCAATCTCCTTCTGCATCTTCTTGTGAATAGAAAAATGTGAGTTCCTAATCTTTCTGTACGATGCACTACACACTCATTTGTATTACATAATACGCTGGTTTGTTTTCTTGAGTTTCGAGAAACTTTTAATTATCATCAATTAATCAAACTATCTCTGAATAACAATTTAACCTGGTCACAAGCTTGCATCCTTTTTTTTATTGGAAGCATTTTGTTATAACCTTTTCACAACATTTTTTCAGCTAAACTTGCTGAAAATAAGTCAATGAGAAGTGAGTGACAAACCTTACCAAAGCTCACATGCTATCTGAATCATTACCCAACCAGAAATGAAGATGTTTTGATATCAACGATATCAATTTGATATTGAATTGATACCAATTGCCTCGAAATTTAACATATGGATATTGAGTTCATATGAAATCGACATCGGCTTTCAGGCTGGGTACTATTCAATTATTTATGACAAAGGGTTTTCATTCTTGATATTCATCCATAGTAAATGATAAAATAATCGGATACCTTCTTCAGCACAAATAAAACATTTCATTTATATATCTAATGTTTGCAGAATTACGATGCCAGTTTTTACTGCGAGAGGGAAAGATCCTCATATCAAAGTTTTGGTCAGTAAAGATACAATTCAAAGTTTTATTGCATCCGCATGTGAAAAATCAGAACTGCCAGTTGATCGATCGTATAAGGTGAGTAATTGTAAATTGAACCTGACTTTTTATTACGTATCGATCTCAATATTGAAATTGAATGAGAAAATATTTCCTAGATTTTCTTAGAACGGAATAAGGCTTGGGTCGATGAAGATGAATTGCTAAAACATCTCAATCCAGAGACTGAACTGATAATCTTAGCAGAAGGAGACACTTTGATGGAAGATGAATCAACTAGTGCATTACCACAAAAGCAACATGGAAAGAATGTAGAAACGAAAAAGGACAAATGTAAGTGACTCTGAAGTGGATGATAATTTATTTCTATTAGTTTGACCTGGACATCCGGAAACAAACCGATAGAACATCGAATTTCTCATAAAATCTAAACCTTTAATCAACCACTTTGCATAATATATTCTTTGTCTGCAGGTAACACAGCAATCCTAACGAATAAAAATAAAGTTACTCCAGTGTGTACTTTCCCGTGGAATGTAATTTCCGAGCTGACGAAATCATGGGATGACGGGGAAACTGCCACACCTACTGACAAGTGCCTAATGATCCAAGCACTCTGTACTCATTTGAAAAACCAGCAAGACTTCTTCCGCACGACATGCGTTAGATTTGTAGACAATTTATTAGAAAAATATCCGACAACATTCATCATAAAAGACGCTGACGGGGATACTTTAAGCAATGGAAGAAATTCACTCATTGCATCGATGTATGAGCGTCTTTGCTATATCAAACCTAAGGGAGGACAAGCAAGGAAGCGATCATCCGCATTATGTGAAGGTGACAAAGAAAATGAAGCTGACACAACACTCTGGCCATGGAAACAAAGTAAAATCTACGATGAATATGGATGTGTAGCATATGAACTTCCGTTACCGGATGGAGAAACGCTTGAAACCCAATAAATAAAACGAAAAGAAATGACGGATGAATTTGATAAACATGAAATAAATCATAACAAAATTCAGCAGTTGATGAACGCAACCTATGCTTTGCAGAGACAACACATCAATCATCGTGAAGGTCCAGTAAAATCAGTTTTAATGGATTGGCCGTTCTTGCAGATTCCCACTTATTACTTACTCCATGCTTCTACACCCCTTGGCAAAGATGTTTCCGAGATATGGAATAAGAGACTGAATGAAAAAGCCTTGACACTCTTTAATTTTTTCGAAGGTCAAAGCCGTAAACAAAAGCCAAATCCTAAGAAAGAAACATTTCTAACTAGAACCAAAGAAGTATTGAAATCCTCACAAGAATCAGCAGATTACTTGAAAAGCCATACTTCAAAAATTTTATCTATATTTCCCCTGATTCTAAATTATTTTGAGGAAGACGTTGACTGTGTTTTTCTTATTGTTCATGTGAGTACTTTTTTTCTCAAAATATTTGTATTATGTCATTCGTTATTGTAGATTCATACTTTCCATACAAATTCTATGTTTAGGACACAGCTACAGTTGAAGAAATTAAAAAAACTGCAGAAACATCCAAACCTGTTTTGATCATTAAAGGTAAGATGATTGAGTTTCAAATATAAAACAATTCCCAATCAAAAAGTCTATGACGTCTGATCGGAATTTCATCGTAGGATCATTGGTCGTATTATTTCTTTTGAACAAACTCATTCGGTGATGTAACGTTATGATAGATTATCAACATTTCCACCATCTAGATGTACCACAAACAGCAATTTATAAACCGACAAAGCTACTCTAGTAGCATAACAGGTTAGAAATGCTGAATCTGCGAATGAGACTATTCCGCAGAAGTATATTCTATACATATTTTTAGAATGTCTTCTTCGGATTTATCTGGAACAGTCTCACCTGCACATTCTACGCATGATCATAGAAGAAACGCAGAATATTTGAAAACTTCTTGTACCACTTGGGACTCAATTAGTCCTTCACACATAATTGTGTTGGTTTTACACCCGATATTTATCCCATATATCGCAGGAATTTCAGAAATTCATATTTTCTTTCATCATCAAATAGGTCCAATGAGAGTACAATATTACAATGATCTCACAACTGAATTCTGATATGGCGGAGATATTGAGTTTTTTCCAAATGCCGAGGATGTTCCTATACAGCACTTGGGGTTATTATTCAGTTTCTAAGGTTTTTTAAATATATATCTTCAAGATGTTTTATGCAACATTAAACTGAATAAGACTTTTGAGTCGAAAAGATCTCTATCAAGATTATCTATATTTTAGACCTCTTTTGCATATCTTTTGAATGAAAAACATCTTTTAGATATCTAAGGAATATCTAAAGCTCTAAAAGATATCTTTCAGATGATTTTGGAAGAAATCGAAAAGATGTCTTTTTGTTTTATTCGGAACGAACGAACGATTCAAGAATGATTTGGTTTTGAAAAAGGACCTCTCTTAGTTCCTTTTTCCAATGTCGGATAGGACATCTTGAAAATATTTTTTAGAACACTTTTGGAGTTGAATCTACTGCATCTAGTGCTGTATTAGTTATTATCTAAGAAACATCCCATATTCGAATTTTCTATGCAATGACTCATGATTGAAGAAACATTCGATTTGTAGGAAAATCTCTTCATGACGAAGCCGCATCAAGCTACGTAGGTTGTGAAGGAGAGGTGATAATTGAACCGAGAACGGTATTAGAAGGTTTTATGCTATTATTCCTAGCAAATTACATATATGGCTATTGTTATCCTGCATCGGAAAGTTTTTTTGAGTTTATGCAGAGGTGAGAATAACGATTTGTTGAATTACACTAATATACCATTTTTCATCACTAGTTTAGAAAGGAGAAAGGATTGAGTTTTTTTTTGCCTTTACAGGGTGTTCCTCAAAATCAACCCTCCAAAGGGACACAAAAAAGGCCCGAAGCCTTCAAAAATCTCAGATATGGATCCGAAAGTGAAAAAAATCATCAAACTTCTCTCGGAACTCGGTGTGATGTAAAATGGAATAACAGCGTTTTGTTTCTTCGAACTTTTTATATTCTATGATCATATTGTTTATTAACTCATGTTTAGAACTTTAGAACATATTTTATGTTAATTGAAATCGGAAGCTCTCATTTTAGTTGTATTACTCGTACAGAAATTCTTCTCACGCTATTGTATTAAGCCGCATTAACCCCAAAAATTGTTCGAAATAAATTTGGTGAAGAAACACTCCGATTTTCATTCAACATATGGGGTTAATTCTCATGAGAATGTTAATATTTCAATTATATGTTCAAAATCACATGTTGTGTCAGTTACAAATCTCTATGATGGGGCGTTTCCACCAAATTCAGGTTCAAACGACAATTGAGCAATGCTCATGTGTCTGAAACTAATCTTAAAACACAATTCCAGCTGAAAAAGAATTTTTTCATTTTATCCAAAGAATATATGCTCAATATGTCTGAGAGATTGAAATTACTTGTGATACCCTACACTTTCAGGAATAATTGCGTATGTGAATTCCTATAAATCCATAGGAAAATACGGATTCTGGGTTTGATTTTTTCTTACCATGCTCAGAAAAAAAATTGTAAAACTCACATTTTATTGAGTCAATATATGGATGATTCAAAATATAGTTCGACTTGGACAGCGCAGGAGTTCTGAAATAGTTCATAATGAATACAATGAATCCATAAAGAACTCTTTTAGAATTCTTGTGGTACCTGGGAAGCGACTCTAATTTCAGTTGATTTTATAAAAGTGAATGTGAAATATACTACAGCTGATGTACATCTTACATTCCCAACTGTGAAATCAACTGAAATCGTGATGATTTGAATTATACTTCGAATCATCCGTATATTCACTGACAGAGATACCAGCGTAACATCCGAATAAATATTTTGTCTGCAAGTTTTCTACGAACTGAATTTATGAAACAGTCTAAAATTTTCAGGGGATAATCTTGGATGCCTTACAAATTATGTTACATGACCCGAATTCCAAATTTCGGAAAAAAATCTTTTACCGACTGAGAAAAAATTTTTCTGTTGGGAATTTGTAATTCGGGCCATGTACCGCAATTTGTAAGATATGAAAGATTATTTCCTGGAAATTTCAGACTGTTACATACATTCCGTTTGGAGAAATCTTTCGGACAAAATGTTTACTCGGATGGTACGTTGGTATCTCCTTGACAAGATTTAAATTTTACAACTTTTTCTTCTCGGTGAAAAAGGTTGGAATTTCAACACATTTTATAGGAAAATTCCGAAAGCTCAATGGGATATTTCCTGTAATGATGCATGCGAAAATCCCTATAATGTATACAAGAATCACTGATTCTCAATGGGAACTTTCCTATAACGGCATATGAGTTTTGCCATAGATGGATAGGAAAATTATGGGACGACGATAGGAATTTCACTCACATGATGCATAGGAATTTTCCGATACATGTATATGTTAATTACTTCATATACATGTATAGGAAATTTCCTATGAAAATTTTTTACAGTGTACCGTTAAGACATATATACCCCAATTCTTCAAATTTATCACATAAAATTTTCCCCATAACATTCTTTTTTGTATCCATACTACATCTTGTACTTATTTTCATATTTTCATAAATTTCTTCGTTGAACTGGTTCATTTCCCCTATTTTTCCATTAAAATCCCCTCCAACGACTATAAGATTATTAGATTCTTCTTTCAAGTCCCACATGGATTCCACTAACATTTTTATTCTCTCTATTCCATATTTACTACGTATATAAACATTTACTACAGTCAAATCTAATTCGTGATATTTGCAACTTATAGCTATCCAATTAGGATTTTTATCAATTATTTTGACCTCCTTAACAGTTTTCACATTGTAAAAAATGCATAGACCTCCACTCGCTCTACCCATATTCGCTTCCTTTGTTGCCTCTACAATGATGTTATCATAACCAGTCAAAAAGTTCGGAGTTACTATATAATTTGTAGTACTCCAAGTCTCCGACAAACAAATAATATCGCACTTATGATGAGTTGACTCTTCTTCGTCGGCACTTAATTCATATATTCTTCTTAAACCATTACAGTTCCAAAACATGATACTGCTGCCCGATTCAAATTCACTAGTATCACTACTCATTCGCTGCTTGTTCACCTGTGTTGAACAGAATCCCTCCTCTTTTGATGGTTTTTCGTATCTTCAAAAAAACTCCTGGTTTCCAAGTCTTCTCTTTAGTCCCTCATCATTTTTCCAAATCCAGGTTTTTCCATTGATTATTAGTCTTGATCGGCCGATTTTCACGTTATTACCTTTAGCTCTTTCTTCTCTTGCCCTTTCCTCTAATTTCCTTTGAATCTCCCTTTCATGTCTTGTTACACGGAGAGAAATGGATTCTTAGGGGTATAAGAAATATTACAAAGACAAGAATATTTTATACTAAGCAAGACAAGGATCTAGATTCTAACCACAAGTATACATTTATTATAAAGATGTTTACTTCGAGGTAGTAAATGTATTTTTTACCCAGTAATATACTATTTCATTGAATGCAAAAAAAAGGTTAGTTCCTATTATAATATAGGATTCTTACAACTACTATCTCCGGATGCTGACAGTAAGGAAACAATATTATGGAAAATAAAAAAATTATTTCGCCGGATGTGAACTCGGGCTCATAACGTCACAGTCGGTCACCTTGACCGCTCAGCTACCGACGCTCGCGTGAGCACATCAGAATTGTAGCTGTACTTGAAGTACATCAGATCTTCAAACGATGTAAATTTCAAGAAACTTATGGTTCGCACTTGATTTTCGTTGAAAAGGGAGATTATAATGATTAATGAAAGATGGTTATTCATCGTAACTATATATTTTGTTGGTCCTTATGGTACTATTGATGGAATATCCATTCGATCACTGCAAGTAACCGAGATTCTTATGGATAAAATATGGATTCTAATGATGACTATATATTTTGTTGGTCAATATAATACTATTTTTAAAATCTGCATTTCATTACTGTAAATAACAGAGATTCTTACGATTAGAATACAGATTCCAACGGTAAGTATATTACTTTTATAATGAACATATTTTAACTGTAAGAATCTTGTATTTTAGTACTAAAGAGATAGTTAATACCTCTAAGGATACAGATATTAACAGTTAGTATCCACATTTCTATAATACGATTTGTATAATCCATTTCTCTCCGTGTAGGTCATGGTTTATATAAATCTTAGTACCTTTTAACTTGTATTTATTTCCCATTATCACTTGTTTTTCTCCTCCAGACTGCCCAACTTAACCACAATAAATTGAATATTTTGCCTCGTTCTGATTTCTGTAGCTTTCTCTATTTTAACTTCTATTTTCAATTGATCATCAATCATATTATGGACAGCCTGCTTGGCATCTATTTGATTGTTGATCTCAATACCATAGACGAGTATATTAGATCTTTTCTCGTCTTTTTCTTTTATTTCTTCTTTTTTTTCAAGTATATTAATTCTCTTCTTAAGTTCCTCTTTCTCGTCTTCCCATTTTTCCTCTTTTTCTTTCATCATCTGCTTTAAATCATATACCAGCTGATCATATATCTTGCATATTATTTTGCATTTCCATCATCATTTTTTTCATAGCTCTGAATTCTTCCTTCAGTTGTGTGATACTTTCCAAAATTCCTTGCAATATAGTATTGTTGTCGTTGAAAGTACCACTCGAATTCACATTTGCGATTTCCACCAAATTTTTTTTGGTGTCATTAGGACAATTATTGTTCTTGAACAATGTTTCTACTTTATTATTACTACTCGTTATCGGCTTTGATAAGTTGGGTAACTTCGGACGTGGCATTTTTGTCTCCGATTATACGACCGTAGACGAACCTAACCTCAAAACATGTGCCCTTTTCTTCGCCAATGCCTTTTTCCTCTATCTAACTTTTCTTGACAAGATTTAATATTCCATCATGTACTGTGTCACTTTGTCCTTTATTCTCTTCGTTTGTATGTTACACAACTCCACTTTTCCAAATTAACTAAGAAAATCAGAAACCACGAAGCTGCCAACACATTCACTCGTTTCGGCGTCCGAACCTAACCTCCTACAATTGAGTAACTTCTGGCGTTTGATCACTCAAAAAAAACAATGTCTAAAACTTTATGGAAAATGTTGCATACGGTACTTAAAAAGCGTCTCATGCCCGTAATAGCATTTTGCGCGCAAATGTAAGCGATTCACGCGCAAATCGAGTTACTGAATCGCTAGCAAAGTCGGATCCAAGTGCGTCGCTTTCTGTTGACAGAACTGCAAGCCATCACGCTCATACGTGAGTGTGATTGCTATTTGCGTGCATATGGCGAGTGACAGTGTTATTAGCTAGCAAAACACTGGTGAACTGCGCGCATAAAGACGCGACTCTCGAGGCTCAAACGTTGCGCGCACAGAATGTTATCTGGGGCAATATTTGCCAATAAGTTTCAGACCTTGTGTTTGTTGGGTAGACCATTGATGTACCATGGATGCTAGTAGAGATCCAGTCAATGAGACTTTGAAATGCTGGAAGTCACGTTCGTGAGGATTACTTAGTTGTAACCCATACAGCACCGGGAGGTTTTCTGGACGTTTCGAAAACGTGCTTGGTTACACAGAAAACGTGCAAATAACGTCTCATGATGTTCTAAAAACGTCGCATGTATGTCGCAGGAACATGCAAATGTCCCGTTTAGTTCTATTCATGTCTTCTTGCAATGTTCTTGGGACGTATTCAAGGAAAGGTTTTCACAACGTTCAGCGGCGTTGCACATATGTTTTTAAAAGGTTAGTTTTCATGGAAGTACGTTTAGAAAACGCGGAAAGAACGTCCCGTAGTATATGAAAAGAACGTGCTCGGTACGTAGTCATGTGCATCAAAAGCGAAGGTACTCTAAACATTTGAAAAATATGTGCCTTGGGCACCAACACACGCGGAACCAAGATTATGTTTATAGAACATCCAGAGAACTTTCTGTGCTGTCTGGGAAGGGGGGAAATACAATTAGAACGGCAAAAACAAAGGCATTTTTCTTGATTTTTTTTCACCTAGAAACTTGTATTTGATTCAAACAGAATTTTGCAGTGGTGATAATACGTTATTAGAGTATATTGAGGTATTTTTCTTTCTTGTTTTTTTCTGTAACGAAAACTTTAAATGCGTTTTTCTCGAAACATGTTTTTCCGAGTTGGCGGGGGTGATAACTAAAAAACTAATGATTCGATCGGGATGAGGTTTTGGGGACATCTTCGTTATTAAATTAGCTTCTGGTTAAACCAAAAGAATTTGGTACTTTCGAAAAGTAAAGTACTTTTTTATCGCAAAAATGACTTGAAAAAGGGGTGAATTATCGATTTTTGCCTATTTTGCTCTGCCAAATCGCGAATTTTATATTTTTCCCATTTTTTTTTTATTTAACTACGAATTACGAGTGTACTGAAGGTAATTTTTTTTGGTCTTTTTTTTCAGATGAAAATTACGGTCAGCAGAACCCCCGCCGTCATCGGACTAGATGTTACTTAAACCCTGTGTGCGGTCGCCATTGTGTGGAAAAACATTGGAAAAAATTACCTTGATATACCTGAATAGTATACTAATAACACTACAAAAGCTTATTGTATTCAAATATAAACTTCTAGGTGAAAAAAAATCATGAAAAATGCCTTTCTTTTGTCGTTCTAATTCTATTTCCCCCCTTAACAGTCCGATCAACGACCGGATATCCAGGTATCCATTCACGTTTGAAAATGTGAAAAATTCTCCAAATTCCTGTCAAAAAAGAAATTCATGAACGCTTGGATCAGTGATGGCCGATCTTGAAACAATATATTCTTTTTAATAGAATTTTGATCGAATTTTGATTAAAATAAGGAATGGATTTTGCGGAGAAGTGCTCCTATAGGAATGGAGAGTTCATTTAGAGCTCTGGGAATCATCCATGAAGATTTTCCGAGAAAGTATCTCTGAGAATGTGGGAGAAAAAAATTTGGATGAAAAATGGAAAATCAAATGAAGTGTTTGTGAAATAATATCCAGCGAGATTATAGGGCTCCAGAGGTGGAGATCCAACTCCCATAACCGGATCCGAATCACCCAGTGGGTTAAAAAAAATTTGGGAGAGATCGAGTACTTTGTTGAGTCGGAACCGCGACAACATAGAGAGTGAGTTTTCCGGAAAAGTGCTTCCATGGGAATTTAGAGCTATTTCAGAGTTCTCAGAATTACACTTAAACATGTCTGATAAATCAGCCCGAAGATGATATAATTCATAAAACGTGAAAAAAATTTCATTCTCAGGAAATGATATTCTGACCTGGAACCGCCACAAAAGTAAATCATAGTTATTCGGGGAGAATGATGTGTGGGAATTTAGAGCCATTTTAGAGCTCTCGGAATCACTCATAAACGTGTCTGATGAATCAGCCCAAGTATGATAGAATTGAAAAAACGTGAAAAAAAATGGGAAATTCGGTCGATTGATCTGTGGATTAAAGTGAATTCATTATTCTGGGCAGTGAGCAGTGGAATTCGAACTCCACAGTCTCCATCCAAGTTGCTGCAACCGGTGAAAAAAATTTGATCCGGAGAAATGATATGCTGAGCTGGAACCGCCACAGGGAAAAATCGAAGGTTTCGGGGAAAATGATATATGTTAAGTCAAAGCTATTTCAGAGCTCTGAGAGTCCCAAATGCACTTCGGTGAAGAATCACCCCGTTGGAGTCACATTGAGGAAAATTCGAACAAAAACGTAAATTCCAACTGAAAGATTTTTGGATAAGTTGAAATTCTAAAAAATGACAGTGGCGTTCATTTGTATATGATCAACATTTCATTTTCCATCCTAAATCTTATTCACTAAACAAACTGGAGTAGTCTCTGATGAAAATAAAAAAAAAAAAAAAATCAATCGATCGTATTTCCCATTGTTCCACGTTTCTTCAATTTTATAATACTAGGGCTGATTTCCTCCCCGTGGATGATTGCGGGTCTTCCAGGGGGATATTCATGATACCTGTCCTTGATATCCTTTTTATCCATCCCTGGTAGTATCTGCTTCCTTTACGTGGTGGGGAGGATAAGTATCTCAGAGTTGAATCTTTTTTTTTGAGTGGAATGAACTACTCAAGAGAAAGAATACAAACTGAGAGAAACGAGATCATCCTAATGCCAGAAACATCGGCAAAATCAAACGGAAGGAAAGCAAGGGGAAACTACCTTCCTTGACATGTTTCAATACTTCCCGAGGAAATGAAAGCTTTTTCCTAACCTGGAGTATTATGTAACAAAAACAAACAAACAAATTAATAAATACATGATGGCGCTCTCTCGAGTAAAATATTCCGGAGGTAAACTAGTCTCCCGTTCGGATCTCCGGGTGGAGGCTGCTCGAGGAAGCTTCATCAGCAAGGAACGAAAACCGAAGAATAGGATAGGGAAAAGAAACAACATTCTTCGAGTCGGAGCGTGGAATGTTAGATCACTGAGGCAAGCGGGAAAATTAGAAAATTTGAAATTAGAAATGAATAGGTTGAATATAGACGTAATGGGGATTAGCGAAATGAGATGGCCACAAGAGGGCGATTTCTGGAGTGGGGATTATAGAATAATTCATACAGGATCAAAGAACGGTCAAGCAGGTGTAGGAATTGTAATGCATAAAAGAGTAGGAAATAGAATAGAAAATTATTTGCAACATAATGAACGTGTGATGATGGTTAGAATCAGAACAAAACCGGTAGACACAGTCATAGTCCAAGTATACATGCCCACATCTGCATATTCGGAGGAAGATATTGAAAAAACGTACGAAGAAATAGAAGAAGTGATAGAATATGTGAAGGGAGAAGAGAATTTGATAGTGATGGGGGATTGGAATGCGGTAGTAGGACAAGGAAAAGAGGACAACATTATAGGAGATTTCGCGTTAAGGAGGAGGAACGATAGAGGACAACGTTTTCTGAGAATCTTCATGGATGATTCCCAGAGCTCTGAATTAGCTGTAAATCCCTATAGAAGCATCATCCGCAAAACCCACTCTCTATGTCGTGGCGGTTTCAGCTCAACAAAGTACTTGATCTCTCCCAAATTTTTTTTTAACCCTCTGGGTGATTCGGCTCCGATTATGGAAGTTGGGTCCTCACATCCGAAGTCCTATAATCTTGCTGGACATTATTTCACAAATATTCTATACGATTTTTCATTTTTTCTTCAAATTTTCTCTCCCACACTCTGAGGGGTACTTCTTCTAAGAATCCTCATGGATGATTCCCAGAGATCTAAATTAGCTCTAAATTCCTATAGAAGCTTTCCCCCGAAAAACCACCCTTTATGTTGTGGCGGTTCCAGCTCAGGCAACGACCCAGTCTTCAGCACATCTTCCTTATGTCCCCCATAGGTATCTGGGTTCGATCTTCCTCGCTTGATCCCCTCTTCTGAAGACCTAGAAACGTGCTGCAATCCATTCCAAACACATTTTAGGTGAAAAAATTTCTTTTCCCAAATTTTTCCTCCCCCACCCCCAGGGGTAATTTTTACCGAAAATTTCCTTGGATGATTATAAGAGCTCTAAATTAGCTCTCAATTCCCGTAGAAGCTTCTTCCCGAAAAACCCCTCCTTTATGTTGTGGCGGTTCCAGCTCAGCCAACGACCCAGTCTTCAGCACATCTTCTTTATGTCCCCCATAGGTATCTGGGTTCGATTTTCCCGGCTTGTTTCACTCCTCTGAAGGCATAGAAAAGTCCTGCAATTCATGTCACAAACATTTCAGGAGAAAAAAATTTCTTTTCCCAAATTTTTCCTCCCCCACCCCCAGGGGTAATTTTTTCGAAAATTCCCATGGATGATCTTGAGAGCTCTAAATTAGCTCTAAATTCTTATAGAAGCTTTTTCCCGAAAAAACTTACCCTCGTGTTGTGGCGGTTCCAGCTTCCCATGAAGTTGGAACCGCCACAGTTTCTAGCGTTTCCAGAGGAGCTCTAAATTTTCACGCCCCGTACTAAATCAGCTCTGAATTAGCTCCAAATTCTCCAATAGTCACTTATCCCGAAATCGCATGTGGCGGTTCCAGGTCAGCGTTGCCAGTATTCCCTAGAAAAATCTTCAGCATCTGATGATTGGTTATTTCTTGTACAACCGGCCAATCATATCTTCAATTTGGAAAGAAATGACCAATGCCAAAAAATCTGAAGATTTTTCTAGGGAATACTGGCATCACTGTTCCAGGTTCATGGACCTATTTTTCAAGAATTTTTTGTGAATTCAAAATGAGCACTTTTGCTGTTTTGATGAACATATCTCTGTTGCATTCACGTTGCCTCAACGTAGACTCTTCCTCATCCCATCATTCTGACGTTGGGTTCATTACCTACATAGCATGAAATATCACAGTCATGTCTTAAAATATCGGTGCAACGTTACTGACATATCTGTGCTATGGCAACAATATTCTAAGACATTCTACCTAACTAGGGATGCTCGATGTTTACAGTATCGATACTTTTGTATAAAATATGTATTAATTTTCAATTGACATTTTACCAAAATTTATAAAAATTATATACATATTTTATATAAAATACCAACACCTAACCAATTTTTGAGATTGAAATTACTCAGAACTCTCATTTATGACACCTCGAGTAGAAATTCATATTGGCTGTTCGATCAGGACCAGATCTGGGGAGCCTTATCTTAAATCAAGCCCTGATATGGAATGTAATGCCCGATAAACAAACCACAGTGGGGCATACCAAATCACAAACCTATCAGGGTCAGATCTAATCAGGCGTACCAAATCATGGACACACCAGGACCAGATCTGGTGTGCCGGAATAGGATGAACCCTATCACTGCTCGATCGGGCCCATATCGAACATAAGGTTCGCCATAACATTTTTCTGCTCGGTTTTTCTTTGATATTCGATGAGGTTTCTAAGATTCCCAAAAAATATTCACAATGGATCTATATCAGAAACATAACGTCCCATGCAGGTATTGCCAAGACTGAAAAAACCCAAGCTTGTCTCAAGGTTGGCACATGTGTGAGAAACAAACCTCCGTGAAGAACAATTGGGCGAATATTGTTCCATGATTGTCCCATTGTTCCCAATGGATAGTCAGTCATGGTACATTTGTTAATATTTTTGAAATGGTCACTACATTTGGTCCAAGCTTGGCACAAGTAGTGTTGCCGCGATCCGAGCTAATCCGAGTTTTGAGCATTAGCTCGGCTTGGCTCTTGTTTTTGACAAATACGCTCGCAAATCGGATCGAAGCTCGGATTGGCTCGAAGATCGTCAAGCTAGATCGAAGATCTCACGATCCTACTTCGTCCAAAACAAACGCGAATAAAAAATTCTTGCATCCAGGGGCTCCTTGGAATAGAGCATACAGTACAGGCCATAAGTTTGAATAAACCTCAAGACATTTAACATTTTTACATCTTCGCTGTTCGAAATTGATTTAATTCATGTAAACTACATGAATAATTATTAAAAAATGTCTAAACAATATAAAACACAATAAACTTATGTAAATAAAGTAAGTTGATTTCCTGAAACAAACACATCAACTGAAAAAATTGTTTTTCATTTGGGTGTATTCAAACTTTTGGCCTGTACTGTATTTCTGAAGCTCTTGAAGTTCAAGTATAAAACAACGTTTTCTCAAAATTTGTATGACTCGGCATATCAAATTTCATAAATGTTAGTTATAAAAACTCCATGAATGCATCTTCCAATGAATAAATAGATAAATATATCATTAAATCCATCTTCAGAGGTTTGGCGATGAAGAAAAATCCACTTTATAAACATATTTTCTTAATATCAACTCTGCTACTAATTGAACATTAAACACAATATTGTTTCATAAACCGATTCTGACAAATGAAATTTCATGAGATTTGATCAGAACATTGTCCAAGATTCAATGAGATTTTGCGAGATTCACTGAGATTTGGCGAGAATCAATGGTTTTTCTTAACCAGAGTCCTTCGTCTGATAGGAAATTTTTTTAGTAACGATCTAGCTCGTCGATCTCATAGTTCTGGCTTAGCTCGAAACTCGGATCGACTGAAATTTTTTCAGCTCTACTCGAAGATTGGATCGTTTGAAATTATTGAGATCTGCTCGAAATTTCGAGCCGATCCGAGATGATTTACGATCCGGATCGAAGATCGCGGCAACACTAGGCACAAGTGTAAAAATCGAGCATTCATTGAGAACAATTGTGCCAATATTGCCCACATGAGTGGCACAATGTTTATAAATACTGACTGAATTTTGAATTTACAATGGCTGAAGACTTGGGCATAACCATCGGGCCAGGGCTGGCCCGATCTTCCTGCCATAATTAATCCTACACACTATGGTGTAAACTGATGGTTTAAACCATCAGTTTCTCGGGTGACTCGGGGAATTCCAATGTTAGATTCCGTACGGGATCAGATCATTATAAGATTTATGTTATGGTATTTCAGTAAGATCTTATTAGTTTAGTTTGAGCATGATTCAACAACCCAAGTAGCAAGCGAACGTTGTATATATACTATGCATGTTCATAGTATATCTAGATGTACTATGCAGTTGCATAGTATATATACAACGTTCGCTTGCTACTTGGGAATAGAATCAAAATTGATTGGAATATCAAAGAACGCAAATTTTCCAATGATCATACACTGACAGAAAACCGACCTTGAAACATTCGTGGTCGCAATGACCTTGAATCTGATTTGATTCACCAGGAAATATGATAGTGATGGCCAGAAAAAGTTTTTGAAGCAAAAATTAACTACATTTTTCAGGTTATCACACCAAGAAAAGAATCTGGTTTTTCTAACCTGAAAAATGTAATTAACTTTTGCTTCAACCACTTCTTCTGGACATCGCGATCATATTTCCCAGTGAGTTGAACCAGATGCCAAGTTATTGCGACCACGAATGTTTCAACCAGGTCGGTTTTCTGTCAGTGTGCAAGCTTGTCCCAGTCTTGTCACATTTTTTCTATCGTTTTAAGATAATTCATGTACGGTATTCTGAGGGAGAAAGTCATGAATGGAAATATGAATCAATTACTTTTTCCATCCATATCTGCGATCAAAGAAGCATTGGTTGATGCTTGGTAAATGAATTGGACCGGGCCTGGCAAAATCACTGGCCCAAGCTTGTCCTGATCTTATCATTCCCAAGCCTGGGCCAAGTTTGGTAAATTGTTCAAGACAAGTCTCGGCAAGTCTTGTGCCAAGCTTGGTCCATCATTAGGCCATTGGTCCATACACACATGGGGTAGTGTTCCACTGGCAAGGGAAATGAACACTATACACCGAGAAAATTTTATACTTGAATTCATTTGGATTGACTAAATTTTGTTCGAATGAACTAAATTTCTATTTAAATATGAACCTGCTAGAGTTTCGGTTTGACCAATTAAAACATTTATTTCATCCAAATAAATTTTTAGTCATTTCAAATAAAATGTACTTGAATTAAGTAAAAATTTACGGGATACAATGGAATTCCTAGGAGGTTCATATTCAAGTAAATCATTTTTCCGGGTGTAAACGTTAAAATTTCAGATGGTTTTTCACATTATGACTAAAAAAATCGACTTGGTGAGTTAATGTAAGACTTTGCACTGAGAGAAATATAGTTAGTTATTTCTACCAAAGGGACTCAATTACATTTATATAATTTTAATTACTAGAAAAATAGTTGTGGTCACCAAAAAATGGTTATGGTTACTAAAAAGAATAGTTAAATTGACTAAAAACATGATTGAGTCCTTTTGTACTATTGTTGTTGGGGACTAGTTGGGTGGGTGTTGAGTATTTTATGCCAATGTGTACACGTATTCGATGAAATTAATGTTATATGCAGAAATTATTATTGATTTTTTTTCACTCCATATTGGCGTGCATTGGTCCGTCGAAAATGACGTCTCTTTGAAATTGTCCCATTCTGGTTGACAGCTTTACAGCAAAACGGAACGTCTGAGAGCAAAAAACAAAAAACATTTCAAAAATGTATGTGAATGGCTATGGTTTCATATAGGCGACTTTGAAGATATTCATTTGAAAAATATGACAACCATTTGAAGTAGAAAATCGCAATTTCTACGAAATTTTGTATCGAAAATTGTTTAACAAACAAAAGTAACAGATGAAACAGAAAACGACTACGTCAGACTAAAGACACTCTTCCTCTATTGAATTCATTTTAAATCAAATGGATTGGATACAAGTTGTCTGAGTTATGCTATCAAGCGAGTCAGATAAGTGATTTCAAGTAAATCGCGTTTAAAACCCAAGAGGACATGAGTCAAATAGATCAATTTCAAGTCAAATTTAGATAAATTCACATCTAATGAACGTTAAATAGACCTTTAAATATCCTGAGCTTCATTGTAGGTGTAACCAACGTTTATTGAACGTTGCTGTTCTCTTCGGAGAATTTCAAAAGAAGTAATCGAATGCATGCAATCGCGCAAAATCGCAAAACATGAATAATAACACATTTGATATACAAATTATATATATTCATTACAAATATTTCATTTACAATGAGTAACGGTGACGAGTAACGTACCGATCACTCAATTTGAGATACATGTTCTTTGGGGTCCAACTGATTCATAAATAGGAAAAATTTTTTTATTTCTTTGGAAATTGCAGTTTTTATACTCCTTAAATGTTTGATGTCTAAGATACGTTAGAATTTGGCTTTTGGGAGTCTGCTACGAGTGTGGTTAGAGCTCTTTTTGATATCAGAATCAAAACAATGTGCGTTTTTTGGAATCACGTAAAATTTTTTGTGTTTTGTGGGATTGCTAAGACATTTTGTGATGTGTAAGTAGACAGGTTTTGAACGAGTGTGACTAGAGGGACGCAAGGACGTCACAGTTCCACCAACTATGAAGGCTCGTTATAGATCTAGTATTTTTCAAAATATTTTCGTTCAAATTTGTTCAAAAACTAATGTAAATATTCATATGAATATTATGTAGTCTTTCAACCTTCTACTAAAAAAAGTGTCATAAGGATTTTCAATCTCTCAATGTTCAGAACATATGAATTTTCGAAGTTATTCAATAATAGATGTGAACATAAATGAAACAATTATTATTGATATTTCGCGTACATGACGACCCAAGCAGCAACAGAAGTTCGAAGTATATACGAAATAGAAACGTTCGTAGAATGTACGAATGAGATACGAAGAATATATAATGAACGTTCATAGAATATTCGAGTGAGACTGTTTTAAATATACTTAGAACTTACATAGTACATTCGAAATGTATGATATTCATCCAATCGACGTTCGATTAACGTACCGTCGTATATTCGATTACATACGTTCGATGGATATGCATAGCACCTATGAAACGCTCTCATTCGAATGTACAAAGAACATATTTCGAATATTCGAAGAACGTTCATAGTACATTCTGGTGCTACTTGGGGAATATCATAACTTGTATGGTTTGCCGATTCCCGAAAACTCGACATAAACAGATAAGTGTAATGAAAAGCGTGAAAAATTGTATACACTCTACACAATAATATGTTCCTGGCAAGAAGTTCAGCTTCTTCGATTCATCCTTTTTACACGAAACACAATTCTCCTTCTACCGAGATTATCACGTACTGAGTTCACAAATACTCAATTAGGACGTGAGAGTATTATTCACTTGATGTAACTCACGATTCTCTCTTCCTAAGTGGATTTCGAATTGTGCCTAATTTCTATATCCTGTCAAGTTCACGTTATTATAATTTCAAACGTCACGTTTCAAAACCAATAAATGAGGTTGAATTATTATCATTGTGTGATTATTACGATATAGCCATACATAAAACAAAGTTGTGGTAATAATTTTTCACCTCTATTTTTGGAAATTACAGAATTTCAGTCCACATTGTTATGCATCAGTTTGTCCCGTTTTATGACATACAGGGCGTCCCATTTGAAACAGGACAGCTGAATAACTCTTCAGGGAATGGAGGGGGGAAAAAATGGTTCAGATAAAAGTTGTAGGGTTCGAAGGGGGCCATAAGATGGTGACCTTGAATTTGACCTTGAGGTCAATTTTGAGCATAATTGATGGTCAAAGTATGTTTTTTCGAATGGAAAACCCTACGCCCGACCTCAGAAATGGAAAGAGCGGAAAATTTTACGTCCGAATATGTTGACATATCAGGTCATTTAGAGGTCATTTGAAGGTCGAAAAACCATTTTCTATGGATTTTCACGGGAAAGCCTCAAACGAGTTGTTTCTGTGACCAAAGTTATCAAAGTTAAAGTGAAACCCCACGTTTCGACCTTGAATTGGAAGTAAACAGAACTAACCTTCAGAGTTTATTCTTCATATCAGTACGAAAATGATCATTAAGAAGTTCTCATCGTTTACGGTGTAAGTGCGGGTTCAAAATGGTTTATTCACCTAACGAATGTGTTGATATTTTAATGATCTTGGGTGAGTGTCGCGGAGTGTATCAAAGAGCGTCACGATTGTACAGAGAGCGTTTGGAGATCGGCAGCATCATCCTTCTCCAGAAGTCATTCGCCAAGTTGAAAGAAATTGTCGACAAGAAAGGATTGGTCAACGCCGAAACAATCAAGGTTCCAACTTTAACGACCCTCGATGCGTTGCTGTTTTAGCAATAATACACATGAATCCTCATGTTAGTTTACGTGATATTGAACGCGATTTGGGTATTCCACGCAGTACGGCACACAGAATTCTACAAGCTGCTCAATATCATCCGTACCACATCACACTGACCCAAGAATTATCTCAACAAGATATGCAGAATCGGGTTAACTTTTGCCATTGGGCTTTACAGAGGTTTAACGAAGCGCCCGATTTCTTTCGATATGTTCTTTTCAGTGATGAATCAACGTTCCAAAGTACTGGCTTGTTAAATCGTCACAATAGCCACTATTGATCAGCGCAAAACCCGCACTGGACTCAACAAGTTGATCATCAGCATCGGTGGAGTATAAATGTTTGGTGTGGAATTCTAGACAATCAAGTTATTGGGCCGTATTTTTTTGATGGAACTGTTAACGGTCCTAATTATCTACAGTTTTTACAGAATGAATTACCAGTTCTCATGGAAGATGTGACATTAGCAACTAGGCAGAGGATGTGGTATCAGCAAGACGGTGCACCACCACACTTTGCTCGATGTGTGAGGGATTATCTAAATATCCTTTTCCCCAATCGTTGGATTGGTCGAGGTGGATTTGTACTGTGGCCGGCAAGATCTCCTGATCTCACCCCTCTAGATTTTTATTTGTGGGATTATGTAAAAAATGTCGTTTATACCAACCGACCAACAACACCTGTGGATCTACAACAACGCATCAGATACGCAATTGCGAATATTCGTGCAGAAGTTTTTCAGTCTGTTCTTGGGAACTTTCGACGCCGGCTGGAGTTATGTATTGAAGTAAATGGCGGTAAATTCGAACATCTCCTGCAATAAGTTTGTCTTACCCGTCAACGGATTTGTGCCATCTGTAATTATAAAACGACGAACTGGAAAAATAAATAATTTTTAAATTATTGTTTCAAATTTGGCATTCATTATCGTTCTCAAGGTCGAATTCAAGGTCGAAACGTGGGGTTTCACTTTAACTTTGATAACTTTGGTCAGAGAAACAACTCATTTGAGGCTTTTCCGTGAAAATCCATAGGAAATGGTTTTTTGACCTTCAAATGACCTCTAAATGACCTGATATGTTAACATATTCGAACGTAAAATTTTCCGCTCTTTCCATTTCTGAGGTCGAACGTAGGGTTTTCTATTTGAAAAAACATACTTTGAACATCAATTATGCTCGAAATTGACCTCAAGGTCAAATTCAAGGTCACCATCTTATGGCCCCCTTCGAACCCTACAACTTTTATCTGAACAATTTTTTTCCCCCTCCATTCCCTGAAGAGTTATTCAGCTGTCCTGTTTCAAATGGACGCCCTGTATATATGTTTTGAAAGATTAGACATTACAATACAAACTGAACTTGAAGAAACTGAACATCAATTACAACTATACCCAAGCAGCAACAGAAGTTCAAAGTATATACGAAATAGAAACGTTCGTAGAATTTACGAATGAGATATGAAAAATATATAATGAAAGTTCATAGAATATTCGAGAGAAAATGTTTTAATTATACTTGGAACGTACATAGTACATTCGAAATGTATGATATTCATCCAATCGACGTTCGATTAACGTACCGTCGTATATTCGATTACATACGTTCGATGAATATGCATAGCACCTATGAAACGGTCTCTTGGAATGTACACAGAACATATTTCGAATATTCTAAGAACGTTCATAGTATATTCTGGTGCTACTTGGGTAGTCAGGGGCGTCTTTACGTTTTCGCCGCCCAGGGGCTAATAATATTTCGCCGCCCCCAACCTAAGCTGAATTAATATTTTCAATCATTCTCTCAGGTGTATTCATGTTATTTGGAAACTATGTAATGTAACTCGAAAAAATATATTATTTAATGAAACTTTGACATTCTCAACAGGATTAAACATTTAGCATCATTAACTACCCGAGTTAAAATTTTTAAATCGCTGAAATGAAAATATACGGTACTGTTACGGATGTGTTGCGGGCGCATCTGTACTGAACCCGCAATAATACTGTAAGCACCCGCACCACGCCCATAACAGTACCGTATATGCCTGCACTACATCTGCAACACTCCTGCACACAAGAATGATTACGCCCGCACCACGTTTGCACCAAGGCCGTTTGGCGAACCGTACACCCGCAACACGATTGCACCATAGCTGCACTAAACCCGCACACAGTGAATGACGATGGACGATAAATCCCGGAACGTGTTCGCACCAAGACCGCACCAAGCCCAGAACATGCATGCAATAGAGCTGTACCAGGTCCGCACCAGACCCGTAAATGTCGAAATTACTGTTGCAATGCGTGCTTAAGGGCCCTCGAGCACAGTAGAACTGTGAATGTGTAGGTACACACCTATAGCACATAGGTATAGTCTAAGCGAGAAAAACTTTGCGCCAAACGTTTGTGTGAAATAGAAATTGATGTGAAATTTAAAAAATATTTCACCATAGTGCTTATTCGGGATTGCGCCATAAATATAAATGTAGCGGTGAAATCACTTTCCATTCTCTGTAAAAAATTCGTGAATACGCGAGACGATTTGACATTTCGTCGTCACCATGTTGATATTGAAAATATCTTAAGATGTAAGTGGCAGCTGCGTTTCAAAGTAAACATTTGATTATTTTTCATTATATTCAAAATTTCGAGGTTTTCGAAATAATCAATCGATTGATGGGATTTTTCAATATTGCACGTGATTTATCGTAATAGAACTTATATGTATATACAAATGAAACTATTCCGCATGGAAAAATTACATTACACTTCTCATGAACCCTTCATAAATGTGATTGAATTGAGATCGATTAGTTTGGTTATTATCCCGCATAAGATTTGATCGACAAAATTTTTATTCATTTATAAAAAAAGAGGACCATTTATTTAGAGAAAGAACGATCTTTGATTATGATGAATGAATTGTACGTGTAACGGTCAATTACCGATACATCGTTTTGATTATAATTCTACGTACGTTTATGTTAAAATTTTATGTCATTCAAAAAAGTATAGTTCACGAGAAATATGACATAATTTTGATACTGAAATGTATTTTATGATAAGTAATGTCAATTATATACGTTACAACACTTTTACAACATATTTTGTTTTACAGTGTGAACTTTTGAAGAGCTTTATAATCATGGAAAAAAACTTTGATATTCTGACCATAGAAAGAATGTTTAGGTTTCTCCAAAACGCAACCTCCAACTTTATTTCACGATATTTCCAAATTGAACATGGCGGTGACGAAATGTCAAATCGTCTGACGTATGTACGAATTTTTCTTTATACATATGAATCGAGAATGATTCCACCAAGGGCGTATCCAGAATTTTTTTTTGGAAGGGGCCTATGTTAAGAATGTATATCTGTATATACGAAATATATAGATATATAAAAAACGAAAAAATGCTGGATTTGGGGGGGAGGGGTCCGGACCCCTTGGACTCCTCCCCTGGATACGCCCTTGGATTCCACCGCTGGATTCATATTCAAGGCGTACTTCTGTAACCGAACAAGCAAAATCGATTATTGGATAAGAATATTTGAAGATATCGATACAATAGATGACGATTACAGTCGATTGAGGTATCGATATACTATGTTCGGCCAAAATTGATACATGACAGTTAAATCGATATATCGCAAAATCCCATAATCGATTTTATAATTCTGCGCAGGCGTATTGTGATCAGAATAGTGTATAAATAGACAACTGAGGACGTATAGTTTCAGTTTTGATTCAAATGCAGCAACCATCAAGATCTCTGGTGGAATGTAAAATCAGCTCAAATAAATAGTGTCATTTAATGACTTATATCATGGAGTTTTGGTATATTCTTCCCTCCTTATAAAGAATATCCTGGCGACCAAGAATGGTCTCAATGTAACCAGACTAGAAACCTGCACTCGAACGTCATCGTTGGATTAAAATCATTCTGATTTTTTGTTATTTCATTGGCTGGTTACATAATTGGCGACCGTGACAGGACGGTATTTTTTTTCAGCTTTTCAATGCCGGATAAAATAAAATGTAAAAGTTAGTTGTTATATGTACAACGATATGTATAATCCGAAAATGGTCATAATAATGGAATAGTGGTTCGCAAGTGATGTGAAAAATCATTGAGTGTTAATTAGTGTGAATCCGTAACGGATGATTCAATAATTGTTGAAAATAATCTAAGAATTTCATTAAAACAAATAAAATTCCAAAATGATCGGGAGAAGTCCAGCGAATGGAAGCCGAGGGAGATATCGTACCCGTAACCAACAGCAGCGGGAAAATATGGGTAACGATGAAAATCACGAAAATAGTGATGCGAATCAATCACTGAATGGATCCGGAATAGACAGTAACCTAACTAATAATGATCAACAAATAAGGGAAAACGAGCACATTAGTATGGGACAGCAGCAAAGGGAAGATCCCCATATAAGAATGGAATTCGCTAGATTCGAAAATAGAAGTATGGATTTATTAAACAGATTTCATGATGCGATGGAAACAAGAATGGAGAATCGATTTTATGATATCGAAAATCGAATTACACAATGTGGTGAACGAATGAATAGTTATGAACAAAGAAGTGGTAGTGTTGATCTAAATATTTTAAATAGAAATACAGTACCGGAGGAAAATAATTCAAGCATCAGATTAAAAGGTTTACGAGAGAATGGAATTACGAATATCCTGAAAGATATCAATTATACCGGCAAAAAGGATAAGACGAACCCAATTCGATTTGTGATGAAATGCGAGGAAATATTACAATATGAAGACATCAACGAATTTGAAAAAAAATTTTTGTTTGCCAGGTGTTTGAAGGCGCAAGCTAAAAACTGGTATGATCTGCATGATTTCAAGGATTATAGTGAAACCAAAAGTAAATTCAAAGATTTCTTTTGGGGTGAAGAGGCTCAGGCGCGTTTTCGAGAGGAGTTACTCACTGCTACATACCAACCGTCAAAAGAGGAAACTATGTCGGAGTATTTTTTGCGGATGGCTCGAGATGCTCAAACTCTTGAGCCACCTATGGGGACACATGAGGTGATTCGTTCACTCAAAAGACATTTTCCCATGGAAGTAGCCCGCGAACTGCGCCCGGGTATAATTACATCATTGTCTGAGGCGGCTAAATTATTAGAGGAAATTGAAAATCAGAATGATTTCTTCAAAAGAAGGAGAAATTATAATGGTGTGGCAGGGCAATCAACTGTTCATGTTCATAATAATAAAATACAAAAGAATGAATCACAAGTCGATAGTAATTTAACAAATACAAACGATAAAAAAATTGCCGAGAATAAATCACAAAATGAATATGAAAAAAATATAAAATATGAAACACGTCAAGGAGGACCAGTCACTCGAAATCAGAGAAAGTTTGTCTCAATAATAAAGCAGGATGATAATACCAATAATCAGGAAGAATCGGATACTGATGAATATATCGATCTTGAGGTTATTGAGTTTGTGGGGGATTTAGATTCACCAACGGAAGAAGAAAATATCTCAATAGTTAGATTGAAAGAAATCATCGACAATATTGAAGATGACAAAGTCGAAGAATCTATAAGTGAAACAGCGTATGCCATAATTGATGTTAATATTGGGAAATTAACCACTAAAGCTTTAATAGATACGGAAGCTAAGGTATCAGCTATATCAAGGGGATTGTTAGAGGTGTTGAAGAAAAATAATTATGAAATTAAGGAATTACCAGTGAGAAATATCAATTTAATTGGTGCATTTTCAGACAAATGTATCAATGTTAAAAAAATGATTCAGTTAGAGGTTATCATCGAAAATAAATGGTACACGCATTTTTTCTATCTAGTTGAAAAAATTGTTATTCCGTTGATTATTGGGATGGATTTTTTAGGTCAGTTTGCAGCGAAAATTGACATCGCTAGAGATTTCAAAGTGGAGTTTGCTAAAAATGATGAGAATATAGAAGTGGAACAAATGAATAATATAAATAGTATTGACCAGATAATACAAACATTTAAAAAAAAATACAGAGTGCTTTTTGGTGAAGAATTAGGAAAAATAAGAAGCTACAAATGTCATATCCCAATGCGTGATGAGAAACCATTTAAAAGTAAAATTTATCCTATACCGATTAAATATTTAGATCAAGTGCGTCGTACGATCTGTGAAATGGAAGATAAAGGAATTATTAAGAAAAGACAATCTGAATATTTGAGTCCGTTAGTCGTGGTGGTGAAACCAAATAAAAAAGAAGTACGAATTTGCCTTGACGCACGTACTCTGAATGAAAAAATGCAAAATGACTATGCGCAACCTCCTGCAATCGACGATATCATTTTTAAAATGGAAAACAAAGAAATTTTTTCGAAATTAGACATCCGACACGCTTTTTGGCAGGTGGAATTAGATGAACATAGCAAAAAATACACCGGTTTTCCATTTGACGGACAAACATACGTTTTTGAAAGGATGCCGTTTGGAATGAAGATTTCGGGTGCGGTTTTTACGAGAATTATTAACGAAATCTTAAGAGACATGGAAAAAGACATAATAGTGTACCTTGACGATATACTGATTATGTCAGAGAATATCCATCAACACATGATCAGTTTGGATATAATATTTAGAAAACTTGAAGAGGAAGGCATCAAACTAAATATTGAGAAAAGTGAATTTTTTAAATCATCCATAACTTTTTTAGGTCATACGTTTGACCAATGGACACTGTCAATTAATAAGGAAACAAAAGCGAATATTAGCGGATTTCCAGTTCCCAAAACTGTGAAACAATTACAATCATTTCTAGGACTGATTAATTGGGACAGAAACTTCATACCAAATCTGTCACAATACACAGCACCTTTGGAAGAATTATTGCGGAAGGATAAAAAATTCAATTGGGGAAGTGAGCAGCAAGAATGTTTCAATAAAATAAAACAGCTGTTTATGGAAGCGGAAAATTTATTCCTTATACAAAAAAACGTACAAATGATTATTGAAACAGATGCGTCCGCAATGGGACTTGGAGCCCGACTGATACAAAGGAATAATCAAGATGAAGAGTTAACTGTAGCATATATTAGTAGAAAACTGAAACCCACGGAATTAAAATACACCACAACCGAAAAAGAGGCTTTAGCCATTGTATGGGCGTTAAAAAAATGGCGAATCTTGCTAATTGGAAGGAAAGTAATTGTTAGAACAGATCATCGGGCGTTGAAATTTATAAAGACATGTCAATATTCGAGTGAAAGAGTGGCTAAATGGATTGAATTTCTGCAAGAATTTGAATTGATTATTGAACATATTCCGGGAGTTCAAAACAAAGTTGCTGATGCGTTATCTAGAACAAATATTGGCAATAAAAAGAGAATAAACATACGAATGGCGAAAATTAAAAAACAAGAGGTTAAAGATAAAATTAAGGCAAGATTGGTGGGTGTAAAGAAATTTGAACGAGATAAAAGAAAATTCCAGCAATGGGTTAAAGTATTACAAAAGGCTCGCGAAGAAGACAAGGAAATAAAAACATTGAGTTCAACTCGAAATGACAGAGTTTATACGGATTCAAATGGTATGTTACGTGTGATAAGTAATAATGGAGAAAAGATATTAGTGCCATCAACGATTTCGTGGTACATGGTGAAAAGCGTTCACGAGTATTTATTACACGCCGGAACTGATAAAACGTATGAGTTCTTCAATAGATATTTCTGGGCAAACAACATTTCAAGAATCGTTCGAGATGTTGTCTCAACTTGTATTGAATGTCAGAAAACAAAAACTGTAAAAAAACAATTTCTCATTTCCGGAAAATGGAAAATTCCATCAAGACCTAATGAAAAGATAGCTCTCGACTTATATGGTCCACTACCTACGGGAAGATATGGAATGAAACATGTTTTGGTTTTGTCAGACTGTTTTTCGAAAAGAATTAAGCTATACGCATTAAAAAATATTAGAGCTCAAGCTATCATTAACAAACTACAAACGGAATTTTTAGTAAGTTGTAAAATACCAAAAATAATTTTAACGGACAACGCAGGTCAATTCCGTACTCGTAACTGGATGGAATTTGGAAAAAGTTTTAAGATCAAATTGATGCAAACGACCCCGTACAATCCTCAATCCAATCCAGTGGAAAGAACAATGAGAGAAATCGGACGTATATTCAGAAGTTACGTTAGACAAAATCAAAGTTCGTGGTTGGACATGTTAAAAATCATTGAAAGCGTGATTAATAATACTCAGCATTCTAGTCACAAATTTATTCCTGGAAAATTACATGAAGAAGAAAAGAGCCCTGGTAAGAATCGAACGTGCTTGAAACACCGTCAAAGCGTGCAATAAAGGGACAGAAGCGTTTGTGAAAAGTTTCGACCGCCAAATGACTCTAAGGCAAATTTGGTTAAGCGTGCTATCACATTGCATTGAACGTCCAACGCACCCTTCTCACTGAACACTCTTCTCCAACTCTTCAATAACTCTTTCCTGATGTTTACGATGTTTCGGTAGTGAAGGTTTTCAACACGCTTATAGGACTTCCCTTGTGTATATGTTTTGATTGATTGGGAATTATATGATTTTGAGGTTAGAATGTTTAGAGGGTATTCTTTATCTTTTATACCAGTTGTTAACCTGAAAAATTTTATTCGTATTCAAGATACATTCACCAATATAATTACTAAACAACAATTGTTTTGAATTATCGAACTGTAATTTGAAGATGTTTGATATGTGCAAGTTAATTAAATTCTTTTGCACATTTAATGATTACACATGGGATATTGAAATTGATTTGTGAACTTCCAGGATGAAAAATCATTTCAATTCAATGAGAAAGATTGAATTTGAAGCACATTCCCTTATGACACAGTTCATCAGGGAAATAAAGTTCCACACTGAAAAATGTTTGGGCAGGTTACCGAACGACGAGTGATATAGCAGCGCCCCCATCATTTTCGTACAGCCGTACTCCCCACTATGGGCGAGTAGCTTACCCATTACGCGCGGCAAGAATCGTTGCGGTCTTCACAGGAAAAATTGCATTTTCCGCGAGGGAACCATTGCGCTGAGAAAATGATTGACATTAAGTCATGTGAAATAAAAGGCGAAGGATTGAAAGAAAAATTTATTTACATATCATTTACATATATAATTCATAACATATAATGACAGCAAATGTAATGTTTATCATTCATTTGGATTGATAAACAAGGTTCAGTAATCGGTAAATCATCAAATAAAAGTACCCTTCTTTCAGCGCTATAATCTTCGCACATATAAGCATGAAAATGTTCTTCAAAATAAATTCCTTCGAAAATGTTGACCTCTAAATGAACCCGTTCATTCCTCTTAATAATTTTCACAATTTGGCCAAATTCTTTTTCACTATTTTCAACACTTACTACTACAAACATGTTTTTCTTATACCTCGTATTATTAATTTTTACTTCATTGTAATATTGGTCTTCACTTACAGACATTACATTCGGTAGATGTTTCGATAATACAGTATCGCTATCACTCTCGGAAGAATGTATCAAGTAACACGTTCGCAACATTTCTTCAATTGTGATGGTGACTAATACATTTTTTTTGAGCTGGTTGACTGCACTGTCGCTTTTAAAGCTCGGTGGCGTGATTTAAATCTCATGCACCAATATTGAGTACAAGGCCCGTTCAGTAACAAAATCCTAGGGTAATGTGTCAGAAAGTGAAATTTAGGCTTTAAAGCACCAAACAATTCAATGTAAAGTTTATGATGACTGTTGATTAAACTTTTCAAAAAAAGAATATGACTTATAACAAGTCTTGGTGACATGAGAATATCTATGATCTGTCTCAGATATGTGAATAATTCCCAATATGGATCTTCTTTCGGAATATAATTTCCGACCATTAATCCAAAATATCTCATTAACACGAGCATTTCTGCTGCACTCGATTTGAATTCAAATTTATTTTTATTTTTATGAAAATAAATCTGCGGGGGTTTATTTGATACTAAATGGTAATCAAAATTTTGGATAATCGAGTTCAATGTTTCTAAAGAGAAATACTTTTTCTCAAAAATAAATTTGTATGGTATGGAACTCATCACATAAGTACACACTCCTTCCAGCACATCATGCATAACATCAACGCTTACATTATGCATAATGTGAAAATTTTTGATCATATGGAATGTACATGGCTCTTTTATTCCGGTTTCTCGTGCATTGCGAGCGTGCAAGTCCTGATTATAATTTTCAGTATCCCTGAGTTTTCCGGGTATCTCGACAGTATACTTTTCTGTAGCTTTTGCACTCAACTTGCAAATTCTACAAAAATACCCTGCCTTAAACGATTCGACGAAACCAAATATGGAGTTGAGCCCCAAATTATCGCCAGCGATGAGTGCTAATTTGAATTTTAGAGTATGAATTCTTCCTTCTGCACTCACAGAAATTCCTTCATTTTGTAAATAGTTCATTTCTTTCATAATCGGTGCAAAAACGGGTTCGTTTCCGAACTTTCTAATATTTTCGGAATGCACTAAAGAAACGAATAAAATGCCACTCAGTTTTGATTGCAAATGCGGTGGGAGACAAGCAATTGAAGCATAAGCAGCACCGAACTTATTACTTCCAGCATGACTTCCAAGAGCGTTACCTGTTTCCAGGTCATCATAAAATAATATAAGAGGAAGTACAATTCCTTCATTATGCCTACTATTTGACCACATGTCTGCTTGAACAATGTTGGAAACTGAATATTTTTGTTTCTTTGAATATTCCAAATAATCCATTATTTGTTGAAAGATATTTTTGATTTCTAAAAACGTTTTCAACGTTTTTCTCAATGGAATGTGTATGCCATAAACAGATTCACTTGTCATCCGTATCTTAACCCCAATATTTGTTTTTATAAAATTTTCACCAATTTTATATACCTCGTAGTCGATGAATCCTCTACTTTTCAAGATAGTAAACCTTCTTGCTTCTGTTGAAAATTGTTCAAAAGTTGATCCATGTTTAGTAAAACAATCATGTATTTCCCGAAGAATGTCATTCGAAACATTATTCCTGCGTAAAATATAAAGAATTTCATTTTCTAAAGATGGACAGAAAATTTCTCTCAAAAATGTATGAAGATATTCTATTATTGTTTGAACGATTTTACGAGGCAGGTTCGGATCCGCGTACAGCATTAAGATAAATTTGAGAACAAAGTCGAATATCTTCCTAGAATACATTTCCAAAGCATAAGCATGTAAAATGGGAACGAAATTTGAATGAATAATTATTTCTTCTGTTGTTTTTCTCCAATCAAAGGAGAAAGTGATGACCAGAGTTCGTTTTATTCGTTGATATATTCGTTTTGATCATGCCCAATGATAATTTTGATAATCACCTATTATTCCAACAATCTATGACAGTTGGTTCTAATATAAATTTCTGGTTCGATTTATATTAATATTCTGTTTTCAAGATGATTGCTTTTATGTGTTCATCTACCTTTCAACTCAATATTGTTTTTTTGGCCATTCACGACAAGCAATTATCTATCAAACTTCTGGGCGATCTATTTTTTATTGTGAAAATTAACATTCATACCAAGATTTATATTTAACTCATATTATAAACTGTTTGAAAATGTAATAACCAGTTCAGTTATTATTATACTCTGTAATTGAACATTAAGGATTCCTTAAAGCAGTTACAAACCTACTCAAACTTGGGTATGTTTTGTGGGGTTCGATATTGTAAATCATAATTTGTATCAAGGCCCAAACATAATCGCACGAGTACGGCCACCTATCTGATGCAGTCAAACATTTAAAACAGGCCTCCGCCGCTTTAACTGGGTCCGAAAAATAGTACTTTTCGGAATTCACGACGACATATATTTCCTGAATATTTTCAATTGGTCCTCCAAATATCGTATATGGGAAATGGGGCTGGTCGTATATTCTAAGCCATCCTTCTAATGCTTCTTTTTCTCTTTCAATATCGTTTCTGTCCTGAAACAATGAATTCATTCATAACATGTTGCTTTCACATTTGTATCAGTTCCAATAGAAGAGTTACTTTCAATAGAAACACTGATTTCATTACATTAACATGTAAAATGAATGTACGTGGTATAAATGCTTTTGATATGTGATCTGATTTTGCTTCTGCAATTTCCATATACTTCGGTGTAGTAACGCAAAGAGGCAGGAGAAGTAATCCAATAATATTATCATATTTTCCTATGATTAAAAATTATTGGGAAACAAATCATTTTCTATACAGGAAAGCAATTTTAATTGAAGAAAAATTATTTTATTCCAAACCGATGAAAAATTCAGTAAAAACTAATAATTATCTTTAATAGATGAACGTATTTTATTTCTATCTTATCTACTAAATTTCCAAACTTCAATACCTCTGTTACGGCACTGCCTTACCCTCTACACCGACACACACACATACATACACCCTTGTACTCGAACAGGAAATTCCCAAACACTGTAGGAGAGAACGCACCACCGTTACGGGAAAAACCCAAAGGGTGGACGCTTTCCCTTTTTCTCAAGCTTTGGCTAGAAAACGACGCGCTTGGGGAGCACTCCGATTTTGAACTCCGTCGCGAGCGCACGTTCGCTTTGTACTCTACCTCTAGAATAAAATCGTTAATTCAAGTTTGGGATTTCATTTGTATTTTATCCCCGTGATCCTCTCCCATAACACCTCCATTGATGATCCCTTCATGGTCTTTGTAGAAATCTTTCACTTCTTGAATTCTAGAAGTTTTACAATATACAATTATTTTTTTTGCTAACTCTGGCCAAGAATTTGCAAAAATTGAGAGCCAAGTTGACGAGTCTTCAGACTGTTCAATATGTTTCATTTCACCAATAATTTTCAAGAAATCACATTCCAACTGAAATGATAAAGACTTTATTATAATGAATTTTTTAGGATTTTTATTGGGAATATAAATAAATATGCGACGCACCAAACTTATTCCCAAGGTCGATTCAATACATTGGTACGTGTCTAAATAGAGTTTGAGGGATGACAAACTAGCCTTTCCTCGATTGTTTTTGAGAAAATTTTGACGTTCTAAATAAGATTTCTGCCCAATTAGAAAGTATGTCAGAAGGTGTGTGATTTTCATTAAACTCTCTCAAGCAGGCGCGTTTTGAAGGTTCTGTTACCAATTATGAATCAATATAATTCGTGAATTCAATAAAAATGTATATATCAAGTTCAAAATACGAATATTTGTAATTAATCATTCACCTTCAATTGATTCTTCTAACAATCTTTTTCTAACGTCATGACCATCAGGGAAAAAAATATTTGCATCTCTAAATTCACATCTCAAAAACTTGTAGTGGTTGTATAGTATGCCAGCTGCACTCACGGCTTTGTTTTGTGAGTCTCTGTAGTAAGGTGTATAAAAATAATCAATCTCTTCAGTAGGGAATAATTCTTCAATGTCGCTTCTGATTTTCAAAAATTCATATGAACTTATGCTGAAAACAAGTGTAAGAATAAATTAATTATTTCAAGTGTTATTTTGTTCACTCAAATATCACTTGATTTTAATGTGTAAAACATTTTATTGTGCACATATAAATTTTATGCCAATAAAGCGTGCATTCAAATATTGAATGAAATGAAAAAGTGCTTGTTACTCAATATAAATAAATCTTCGGGAAACAATTCAAAATTGAATAATACTGTTATTTATCACTCACTGGAAATTATCATTTTTGAATTTATCCAAGATAATGATATCTTTCAATCTCCCATAATCGATTGCTTTCTTCGCTTTATATTTCCCCAAAATCAATCTTCTGTGGTACTTTTCAACAGAAGATGAAGATCATTATTCGTACAAGAAAAATCTATGGAAAAGTCGACACAAAAAAATTATGAAAAACATGCACAGATAGAAACGAATATGAAAAGAAAGAAAACGCCGTAAAAAAACTTCATGCTCCACGACAAACATACTTGTAGGTTAGGACACAGGAAACATTGAACTAAACAGAAAAAAACAATGATACATAAATCTAATCATGAATACTCACCTGGAAAATCATTTTGAAGATGAAAATCTTTGCTAGTTCCAATAGAAGCACTCATTTTCACTCAAACAGTCATGAAAATGTTTATTTACTGATAGTGGATGTTGACGAAGCTCAACTTACATGGATTGCGTACGACGTTGTTCACGTAAAGGCAAACTTTTTTACCGACATGTTAGTGGCGCTGCTGTCCTATTAGGGGTGAGCTGCCTGCCCAAACCGAAGGAACAGCTATTCCAAAATCAAGGCATGCAACTCTCAATGTATTTGGTAAAGCAGCACTTCTCACCGAGAGAGCAGCTTACCCAAACTTTTTTCAGTGCAATATTTCAATCACCGATGTTAGGCTAGCGGTAAATGACTTTCTCCTGAGTTCAGAAGTTCTTGGTTCGATTCCCCTTTGCAAATTTTTTTTTTTTACTTTCTTTGGGCTCACTTTCATGCACGCTTTACATCCGCCAAATGACTCCTCCGAAACGCTTCTGATACTTTGAATTGACCCTTTGATTACTCTCATAGGACTCTCTAATAACGTCTTTGTAACTCTTCCCAGAACGCTCCATTTTCACCAGGGAGGTTACACGTACCAGCGGAATTTCTTCCGGTTTCCAGCGATGAAAAGGAAATAGCACAAAAAATTGAATGTGCTTATCAAAATTTAATTATGTCACAAAATCAACGGAATGAGAGGTTACAAAGGAAAAAGAATAATCTGAAATTATTCAAAAAAGGAGATTTAGTATTAATCAAAACACATAATCTGTCTTCAAAGATCAAGAAATATACATCGAAATTAGACGTGAAATATAAAGGACCGTATGAAATAACACAAGTTCATAACAATGCATATTCTGTTAAGAAACCAGGAGAAAGAAAAACAGAACGGTGGAATGTACGACAAGTAAAGGAGTACAAGATGGCAAAACTCCGACCAAACAAAGTACCTCTTTATTATAAGAACATAATGAAACAGATATAAAATACTACATATGTATAGAGAAAAGGTAGGATATTGTTATTATTTGTCAGAACTTATATATGCATGAATAAGGTTATGTTACAAAACTGGAAGTGATGTGTCATAATCGTATATCGAAACTTGTGGAAAAGTGAGGTTAAGTAGTACCAGTAATGAGCACCTACCAATTCGATTATTGAATGACGTCACATTGAGAATCGATTAGTGTCTGTGAATACTACGTACGAATAAAGGAGCGTGGTGATCGATTATCGAAACTGGTGCCCAAGTGAATAAGGTTATATCGCATCCAACAAATCGATTATCAAATGAGCTCGCACCAAGGATCGACTGATGATAGTAATTCTAATGACCGCTAGGGGATATAAGTCGAACTAATGAGTAAATAAATTCCAAGGATATATAATGTGAGGTATCGAAGTATTGACAGTATTTCAAGGAAAGAATTAACATACAAAACAGTGTCTAGTAAAATTAAACCAGGAGGTTAAATAATAATTTATCATCATGAGTGACGAGTTTAAAAATACCATGTTGGGAAAATGTGATAAACTGAGTGAACCAAATATATCGATTGAAAAGTTTTGTGAAATCGGGTTGAATATTGTTCAATCGGCTACAGAACATGTTATGAAAAGAAAAATACAAAGATTAAGAGAACTTATAATCCAAGCGAATAAGATAGAGGATGATGAAGCAGCAGTGATTGAATTTTTTAAAAGGAGAGATAAATTAATCAAAGAACTAAGTAATATACATAAAGGTAATGCAATAACAAACAGTGATGTGTGTGAACGAAATATAACGGAATTAAATAATCCAATACCAGTGAATCATAAAGAACGTGAAATTGAGTTATTGCCGGTATCCCCAGGATCAACACCTACTCAAGACGAAGGCATAAAGGGAGGAAGATCAAATTATACATCTAATATAAATTCAGTGATCATGAATTTACCAGTCATGGCTTTTGAAGGAGTCACAAATGACAGTGTTAACACGCAGGAAGAAGCAATAAATCCATTATTTTCGAATGGCCAAATGGTAAATACACCATTGGGGCCGTTAGGCAATGTTTTAACATTCAACAATGTTGCAAATGATTATCAACCGAAAACCAGTGACAAACCGAAAGTAATCGGAATTGAGGAAAGCGTGGACATTAGATGGAATAAACCAGGAATTAGCAAGAGGAACATCAACGACGTCAAAAACACTGAGAAGGAAAATAAAGATTCTCAAGTTCAATCAGCTGAACCGACAAAGAGGAGGAGAGGAGGATCAAGAAAAGTTCTCGACAAGAAGGCTATTCATGCATTGTTCTATAACGTAGAGGAGGTAAACAAAGTACCTAATCCATCGGTTGTAAATAAGGAGCTGGACGAGTTGACACATCAAGAGGTGGGACAATTAGTTTACCAAAGTTTCAAACAAAAAGGCTCAATACCAAATTAAATTCAAGTTTATCAATATCAGTTAATTCATAAGACAATCAATCATCGAAAATATTAATTAAAAAATTATTTTGAATTGTAGCTAAACATTGAGTGTTGAATTTTTATTTATATTTTGGAATTTTATCTTGTGATTTGAATACATACAATCTGAATTATGGAATTGGATTAAAATGTTTTCGTTTAAAGCAAGCCATAGGCGAAGAACATATATTCAAAATTTTAATTAATTTTTAAATCAAAAGAATATTTCGTATTCAATTTTTTTTTTAATCATTCTGAGATTCAATTAGCAACGTAAATCCATGATGTCAAAGTTACTAGGGTCAATCAGAAAATTGTTCTATAGCAAACTAGATATTAATGAGATATATTTTGGTTTTAGAGTGTGATATAGCAATGTGAATATGTCAACTTCAAATTATTAAATTAAAATTATATTTTATGTTATCAAAATTTGAAATTAATGTTCAAATTTTTCAACTCGTTCTCAAAGTTTATGAGAGTTTAAAGACAATAAAGTAAATCAGAACCTCAGAATATGATTTAATGGAATATATTAATTTTTTTTTTTTTTTTAGCGATTGTAATATGCGAGTTCGTAGTTATTAGATCAAATTAATGTTGAGAAGATATGTTTAATCTTTCAATTTTATATGGCAATTTCGATAATTTGATTCCAAGTGAAACAAAAATATTAGTTTATATTCAGCAAATAATATACTAATGATACCTAATTAATCTATAATTCCATCGCGAGCAGAGTATAGGTGAATGGAAAATTATATAATAAGTTGTGGGTTTTCGCAGACGTTCGTATTTCATATTCATATACACGAAACAAGTATCACTCTTATGTAAGTTGAAAACATATATATATTTGTTTATTGTCGACGGTTACTGTATTGTTTATTTGATACATAGAAATAGTTTTGAATCAAATAAAGGTGGGTGTATGTAACCGAACAAGCAAAATCGATTATTGGATAAGAATATTTGAAGATATCGATACAATAGATGACGATTACAGTCGATTGAGGTATCGATATACTATGTTCGGCCAAAATTGATACATGACAGTTAAATCGATATATCGCAAAATCCCATAATCGATTTTATAATTCTGCGCAGGCGTATTGTGATCAGAATAGTGTATAAATAGACAACTGAGGACGTATAGTTTTAGTTTTGATTCAAATGCAGCAACCATCAAGATCTCTGGTGGAATGTAAAATCAGCTCAAATAAATAGTGTCATTTAATGACTTATATCATGGAGTTTTGGTATATTCTTCCCTCCTTATAAAGAATATCCTGGCGACCAAGAATGGTCCCAATGTAACCAGACTAGAAACCTGCACTCGAACGTCATCGTTGGATTAAAATCATTCTGATTTTTTGTTATTTCATTGGCTGGTTACACTTCCAGGCACTATGGTGTAATATTTTTCGAATTTCATCTCAATTGCTATTTTGCGCCAAACGTTTGTGCGGAATAGTAATTGATACGAAAAAATATTATACCACTGTGCTTACATGGGATCGCCCAGTGTTTACCTGCACTGAGAAGAATTCATCATTAAAAATTACTGGTTTTTGTCAGTAGACGAGGGATATACTCGACATGTGATTACAAATTGATGGGGAATATCAGTAATTTCTTATAGCGTTATTTTAATCGAAAAAAAAACTTTATCCTCACCGGCATCGAACATCATTGTTTGTGATCACAAACCTGGCTTATTTCCCCAAAGCCACGCAACAATCTCGCAAATGGGATGGTTTTCAATTCATATCAGTGTCATCAATTAAGAATTTTCGTTTACAACTTGTATGATAAAAGATTACTGTTTTTCAACATGAATTCTCATCTCTCTCTGGGTTTAATTTTCAAACTTCGGAGCATGAAAAATTGCTGTTTTTTCTCATCAATTTGTGATCTCAAGCCAGGTATATAAAATCTTTATGTCAAGTATATCCCCCGACTGATGGGAAAACCAGTATTTTTTGATAATGAATATCTCTCAGTGTGGGCTTTACCTCTATTTCCTGTAAAAAATTTGTAAATACGTGAGACGATTTGACAGTTCGCCGTCGCCGTGTTGCTTTTGAGAATATCGCAAAATGCAGTTAAAAGCGACGTTTTGGAGTAAGTTTTTTTTTTATTACCATGTTCAGAATAGAAAAAAAAATTTTTTTCAATCGTGAATTTTCTACAATTTCACTCCATAATGTGCTGTGAAAGCGATAATGTATATCGTTGATTTTATTCCGCATAAACAAATATTCCAGTGTAAAAATTGCGTTGCATTTCCCGTGGACTATGCATGTGTGTATGAAATCAATATTTTACATAACCGTATGTAGAATAATGTGGAGAAAACGATGTATTGGTAATTGACCATTATACGTACAATTCGTTCATCATAATCAAAGATCGTTCTTTCTCTAAACAAATGCTCCTCTTTTTTTATAAATGAATAAAAATTTTGTCGATCAAATTTTATGCGGGATGATAACCAAACTAATTGATCTCAATTCAATCACATTTATGAAGGGTTCATGGGAAGTGTAATGTAATTTTTCCATGCGGAATAGTTTCATTTGTATATACATATGAGTTCTATTACGATAAATCACGTGCAATATTGGAAAATTCCATCAATCGATTGATTATTTCGAAAACCTTGAAATTTTGAATATAATGAAAAATAATCAAATGTTTACTTTGAAACGCAGCTGCCACTTGCATCTTAAGATATTTTCAATATCAACATGGTGACGACGAAATGTCAAATCGTCTCGCGTATTCACGAATTTTTTACAGAGAATGGAAAGTGATTTCACCGCTACATTTATATTTATGGCGCAATCCCAAATAAGCACTATGGTGAAATATTTTTTAAATTTCACATCAATTTCTATTTCACACAAACGTTTGGCGCAAAGTTTTTCTCGCTTAGACTATACCTATATTCTGTATTTGTGTACCTACATATTTATAGCTCTACCACGTTCAAAAGCCCTTAAGGGGATACTCAGCAATCCTGACGATGCAACCCGAGCCAAATCTTCTCTCACAAATTATTCGAAAATAAAGCAATAAAATCAAAATATCACTTTATACATACCATCTTCATTGATTGAGAAAGGTATGTATACAGCGATATTATGATTTCATTGCTTCATACACTATAACACCATGCAATGACTGGGTCCTCACGTTCAAAGTTTGTCGGAATGTTTCATACCAAATTACAATTCCTACTCTTTGCGTAATGGATGTAAGAGGAAAACCAATATAAATTTTGGGAAAAATAATTTGTGTCATACACACGGCGTTGTTTGGGTTCCTTTGAATATGCACGCGTTCGAAAGCAGTAACCCACCGAATTTTTGTATGAGGAAGATTTCTCTTACAACTTTTACGTTTGAGCCTTAGAAAGTTTTTATTCCGCTTTATTCTTATTCTGAAATTTCACTAATTGCAAAATTATTAGAGATTCAGAAAAATTGTACTGATTTAATGGAGATGAGAAAAAAGCCTCTTGCGATATGCTTGCACCACGTCTATATAGTTTCAGAACAGGAAAAACGTACATACCTGTTGCGGGCGTGGTGCGGACATATATATGCGTACAGGTCTGGTGCGGGTATGTTATGGGCGCTTTGATTTTGAACCAAGAATCTCACGAATTTTTGGATCTGTTGCGGGAGTGTTACGGGCGTGAATATAAGTGCGGGACTAGTGCAGACGTGTTGCAGGAGTTCCCATTTTTACTCGGGTTTTGTTCAAAAAGTTTATGATTTATATCTTGAAATAAAGTGGTTGAGAAAAATTTTAATACCTAATATTCATTGAATCCTGTGAATAAGAATATGACTTTTCCAAAAATGTTTGCCGTTGTTCATTGATGGGACATTTTATCCTTGATGATACATCAGAAAAATAATGAATAGATCTTGTGTGAATGATATTTTACTCAATGTTCCCTCATGAGGAAATTGGAGTATTCGACATCAACATAAAACATCATATTAAAACAAAAAACGAATTCCATCTTTTGAATATAATTTTAATTGTTTACATGAATAAATAATGTTAGTATTGTAAACATGCTTGATACATAATTTATTCTTCAAGTGAAACAAGGAAACTTGTTTGTCTACCCAATTTTCCTCAAATACGAAACGTTTCTTTATAATATAGTCTCAAACAAGTTGTTTATAATAAAGAATCTATCATGAATCTTGCAAAAATAATTCGATATTTGGATTCTCTGATACAGAAAACATAGAAGTACCTTGAGAAATTGAGTGGACTTTTGGTTCGTGCAGCCTCGTACGTTTAACCCCGGAACTACGTAGAAATAACGGAGAATATGAGTTGCACGCTCATAAATAAATAGCTGTATTTTCCAAACCAATAGGTTAATCGATCTGAAATTTTCCAGAGAGTTAGTCCATACACTAGCGAACAATTTTGTCGCTGGAAGTTTTTTGTAGCTCATACTTCCCTCGACACTTTTTTAATACGAAGCTTGAAAAACATGATTTTCACTTTAGATTAAAAAATTAATGATTTACAATAATTTTTCACCAAGTTTTTCAACATCATCGTCTTCCACCCAGTTTCACAGACAAGAATTGATAAGATTCATTCCGAAATGTTGAAAAATACAAAATGAATATCGTGTTGCAAAATCCACAGTGTTTCATAATAAGAAGATTTTCCTATGAATTTCTATGACACTTGAACCAAGGTAAGGAATAGAACAGTCCAAACAACCATGCACGGCAGTTTGATGAGTTCATGCACAAATCGTGTTTGAATGTACCCAATTTCCGTACATACACTTTAAATTCGAATGTTTTATTTTGATACACTCAGAGTTTCAAGCCTGTAGTCGCTTTTAAAACGCTTCAAAGCATTCAAATATATCCATAAAATGGATAAAATATTCAATTATCACATACTTAATCTGAGTTATTAACAGATTTGTATATTTTTAAGTGTTTAAAGAGTGAGTAAATCATTTAAATACTTTGAGTATATTAACATAAACCACTTGAATTTACATTCTCCGCTCCCTTTGTGCTTGAACGCATTTGATAACTGGAAAAAAACTTCTATAATTTTGCCGCCCCCTGAAATTTGCCGCCCCGGGCTATAGACCCTTGAGCACATACAGCACACTAGATCAAGAGAGGTTCGTGAAGGATTATATAAGGTTCAAATTCATTACGAATCTTCAAGAATTTTCGTGTTGCGTGAGGAGATATAATATTTTTGTGATTGTTGTCTCCAATAAGGCATCTGAGCTGCCAAATTCACACCTCAAATACATGAAAAATATTATGTCACTATTTTTATAAATTATACACTGTCAGAAATATCTGTTTTTTTCAATTATGTACATGAAATCAGGTTCATATACATTCTGCACTAAATTCAATGTGCAAAAACATTGAAAGACTATAATTTATAGATTATGCAATAATTTACATTAAATTTCATGTAAAATGTGAATGAAACTGAATTCATGTACGTACTTGAAAAAAACTTCCAGTAAAAAGATTAAAATTAATGCAGAAATTTTCAACAGTGTAACTTAATTTATCAAATTGCATTTTATGAGTTATGTATTGGGAGTACAAATTAATTCGATCCGTTTTTTTACAGTTAAAGATGCGGTCATTTCAGAAGAACATGAATTATCAAATTAATCAAAGTATTGTCCATTGCTGGCTATCACTTTTTCCCATCTTTCGGGTAATTTTCCAATCCCGTTACGGAAAAACGTCTCGTCTTTCGAGGCGATCCAAGTTAGGAGCCAATTTTCGATTTCTTCGAACGAAGTGAACCGGTGCAGTGGCCTGCCAAATCGTGCTGCATCTGTCGGAATGACCAGTAATCAGAAGGAACAATGTCCGGCGAGTACGGCGGGTGCGGTAGAATATCCCACTTCAACGTTTCCAGATAATTTTTCACTACTTTTGCGACATGAGGCCGAGCGTTATCGTGTAAAAGAATAACTTTGTCATGTCTTTCCTTGTATTCCGCACGTTTTCCTCGTAACGCACGACTCAAACAAGTCAATTTTAGCCTATACCGATCACCCGTAATAGAATCACCAGGTTTCAGCAACTCATAGTATATAACACCCTTTTGGTCCCACCAGATACACAGCATGATCTTTGAACCATGAATATTCCTCTTTGGTGTCGATGTTGAAGTCGATGGCAACGATTGAGCAGGCATAGCATAGTATTTTCTTTTCTTGGGGTTATCGTAGAATATCCGTTCCTCATCTCCTGTCACAATCCGATGTAAGAACCCCTTTCTTCGTTGTCTTTGAATCAGCTGCTCGCAAGTGAAAAATCACCGTTCAATGTCTCTAGGCTTCAAGTCATAAAGCACCTAATTGCCTTGCTTTTGAATCATGTCCATGGATTGTAATCGTACGGGAACTGCTTGTTGCGTAACTCCTAATGATTCCGCAAGCTCCTGTTGCGTTTGACTCGGATCTTCGTCGAGTAAAGCCTCCAATTCCTCGTTTCCAAATTTTTGTGGTTGTCCTGAGCGAGGCTTGTCTTCGACACTGAAATCGCCATTCTTAAAACGTCGAAACTATTCCTTATAGGATTTATCAGTTGGAGCATTGTCACCATAAACTTCACAAGCATTCGATGGGCTTCATCTGCACTTTTTTCCAATTAAAACAGGAAACTAGCATTTCCCGCAAATGCTGCTTAGTTAAAACGAAATTTGACATACTTCACTGAGTAAAAATCGGGATTCTAGAAGGAACTCCCCAGACAGCATTGAATGTCCTGTGGACGTTTTAGAAACATAACCTCAGTTTTGCGCGCTTCGTCTCCGTGGAGAAGGTTTGAATACGTCCAGAGAACGTTCATTTTTGACGCACCTAAATACGTTCGCAATACGTCTTTTGCATCTACCACGGGACGTTCTCGTTACGTTTCCCAAACGTACTTACATGAAAATTAACCTATACAAACATACGCGTAGTATCGCAGAACGTCATTGACATCTTCATTGAACACGTCCCCAGAACGTCGCATGGTGGACATAAATTGAACATCACAGAACATTTGTATGTCCCTGGGACGTACATGCGACGTTTTTAGAACGTCTTGGGATTTTATTTGGACGTTTGCTGTGAGAGCAAGTACGTTTTATGAACGTTCAGAAAACCTCCCGATGCTATCCGGGTCGGAGTGATATCAACTGAATATTATTCACAGGTGTCCATCTCTCTGAAACAATTGAAATCGGTTGTGACTATGAACCATTCACGAGAGCGAGAGTCATCTCTTCAACCCGGACCGAACTAATTTGTACTCCCAATATTTCACAATCATTGAACGATTCACGTATTGAATACATCCCATTTGAAATGGACCCAAGACGATGTAAATGTGTTGTTGATATACAGGATTAGGCATTTATCTTGAGACAACTAAATATCTTGGTGAGATCACTTTTCTTGGAAAATGTTTCATACAAAAGTTGTTATAGAAAGAGGGGGCCACAAAACTACGATATCAGTTTCATCATAGATGGCGTTATGATCGGTAAAAATGAGGTCAACTTCAATTTTTCAAATGGAAACTCCTACTTTTTATCGCATATCATGATTCTACGCGAAAAAATGAGGAATTTTTGTTTGAAACATTTTTCCTAAATTCTTGAAGATGGATACGGTGGAAAATGAGGTTAATGAAAAAGTTCTACTGCATTGTGTGTGAAGCAACGCTCAACAAACAAATCAAAACAATAATAATTTCACAGAAGAAATCGAACACAAAACATAACAAATGTCATGTCCAAAACATTGTAAATGACTTCAATTCAATGTCACTCTTCTAATGCAGTAGCACTATTTCATCAACCTCATTTTCCACTGTTTGAACTTCAAGGATTTAGGAAAAATGTTTCAAACAAAACTTCCTCATTTTTTCGCGTAGAATCATGTTTCGCGATAAGAAGTAGGAGTTTCCATTTGAAAAATTGAAGTTCACCTCAGTTTTACTGACCACAGCGCCATCTACTATGGAACTGATATCGCCATTGTGTCGTCCCCTCTCTTAACAACAACATTCGAATGAGATATTTCGGCTCTTGGATGCATTCCACAAGATATCCGCATATTCTTTCATAGAATTCATTTTTCATCGATTGTGGCGCCATCTTCAAAAATTTAGAAAAACGTTTCAAGCAAAAGTTATTCAGTTTTTTGCGTAGAATCAAGATATGCAATAAAAAGTGGGGGTTCCCGTTTAAAAAAATGATGTTGACCCCATTTTAATCGATCATAACGCCATCTATGATGAAACTGATACGTAGTTTTGTGGCCCCCTCTTTCTATAACAACTTTTGTATGAAACGTTTCCCAAAAAAAGTGATTCCACCAAGATATTCAGTTGTCTCAAGATAAATGCCTCACCCTGTATGTCTAACACGTACTTGATATCTGAGGTGCCGTATAGGATGGAAATTCAACCCTACATGTGGGGACAATTTTATAGCAATCGGGTCAGGACAGTGAAAGTTATTTCAGTTATTTGTTGACTGACGCCAAACCGATTTTCCCTGATAGAAATATCACGAGGCGTTCCCGATCACCCATGAGGGGTTAGCAAGGAAAAACTAGTTGGGATAAACTGGAGAGTTATTAGCGAATATTTGGTGAGGTGGGTCCGATAAATTACAGATAGATAAAACTGGCAGAATTTCACAAATTTTCCCCAATCCATCCTAGTTAGAAATAGCTAACCTCAAAACCCAAGAAAAATAACACAGATATTGTCAAAGACGAGAAAAAGATGCCTACCCAGATAGCATGTAAGCCTACGACAAGCTTGGTATATGATTGTCATAGACTTGTCAGTAACAACCGTTAATGAACAGAACTGTCTCGTATTTTTTTTATTGATTATTGAATTTTCCTATGTTAGTGCATAATATATAAACAAAACTTATCTTTTGATGCTGCATCGTGTATAAAATATAAACTTGTCTCAACCCATACAGCCCAAGAGTCCCCACAAAGAAGTCCCGTTATGCTAATCAATATCTATTTATTATGAATACTTTGAATTCAAAATGAACTCTTTATGAACAACTTCATGTTCAGAAAGAATTAATATCGGAATTCCGCAATGAATTCTTCGGGCATTCAATACGTTTTCATTTTGAATTCATTGAATTCATATTGAATTCATTATTAGTCGCATAACGGGGACTATTCAAGAGATCTTGCAGAAGTCTCCAAGAATTCAAATTGATCTTTTGTGCTGGCTGGGAACAGTGTATGAACCCACTGTCAATATTGACATGTTCAACGAAATTTTTGAATTCGTAATGGTGGCTGTGAAAATATTATTATACTTAGTATTTTACTCTAAATATAAAATATTTAGTATGATTTTGGAATCATAAAAATTGATACCCCTCCTCATAGTCTCCCCGATAACACACGAAGAATTCTTTTTCAAAAACAAGAATGGAATTCTTCAAGAACTTTTTTCGAACTAATGAATTCATAAAGAGCTCTGGAGGGGTTCAATGTTTGGGACATTAACGAGTTCTTTGAGAATGCTGAAAGTATTGTTTTAGTACTCTCAAAGAACTCGTTAATGTCCCAAACATTGACCTCCTCCAGACTTCTTTACGAATTCATTACTTCGAAAAGAGTTCTTGAAGAATTCTATTCTTATTTTTGAAACAGAATTCTTCGTGTGTTATCTGGGCTGCCTGCTAACGCGACTTCCAGATATCCATAGCTCCATGATTGAGAATAGGTGATTCTTGTGCGAATGTCAAGTGTAATGATTTTCAGAAAAATTTCTCCAAGTGAATGAATTCTAATATAAAATACGAATCAGGTTTTACTTCTTGGATGTGGGTATGTCAAATTATTATGTGAAATTCTGGTTTTCACATGTTTTTAGCGTGTTGATTGCAAAAACCGTTGTGTTAGTAAGATTTTCATCGCACATTGTGAAAAATATATTTTGTAAATAACTCATATCTAAATTGGAAAATCAAAATAGTTCTTCGTAAAAGTAATACGTTCAGCGTAGAAGAAATGAATTTTTATTGTAAAAGTCTTACGCTCAACATAGAAGAATTAAATTTTTTTGGAACAGTTATACACTCAGCGTAGTAATATTACACAAATTTGTGAATTATTCATGCTCAGTGTAAGTATATTATCATGCTTTGTTGAAAAATTTCTGGAGACAGCTTTCATTTTCGAATTTTAATTTCATATCAATTCGCTTTATTTTTACTCAAGTTACTTTTCCTTTGATTCAGAGATTTGTGTGCGGACGTACAAAGATGCCAAAGACAATATCATAAGAGAGGCTGTCAGTGACTGGCTTGTACAAGCAGAATTTCGCACACCGAGAAAAAAAGCATGCTCCAAATGCAAAGGAGCCCTTTACGCTTCTAACGCTGTTGCTATAACGTGCTTGCAACGCATGGTAACATGCTTAGAAGGCATGGGGACTCATACACAAAAAGCATGGGCTCGTGCGTCGAAAGCATGGGCTCATGCATTTAACGCACGTTATAACAAATGCGTTAGAAGCGTGGAGTGTTCCCTTGCGCTTAGAGCATGCTTTTTCTCTCGGTGCAGAACTCGTAGGTAAAGAATACACAATTACTTGAATTAAACTCCAAAGAATTAATGGTGTCAATTCAACATGATTTTATTCCGAACTCAGAGAGTGACCAAAGTTATGAAAGAATTTTAAAAGAATTCCCAACTACAAAGGAAATTCTGTCAAAATGCTCTTGTAAAGTATCTTAAAAACTCTCAAGTGTTCACTAATGAAATTTTCTTGGTGCTCTTTTTTTGTGTCCTAAGAACCAATCCAGATCACATTTTAGGCACTATGAAATACATGAGAATTCCATTTTTGCAAGATATTGCATACAATTTTTAGAAAATGTATACTATCCCACATAGCACAAAGACTTCTAAAACATATCTCAAATTATAATGTAAATAAGCATTCTAAAAGATAACTTTTGGAATTTTTCTTGCACAAGAATATTGGTGCTATGTGAAGTACTATATATACAGAGATTGTAATTTGTAAGTACAGTTTTTGATTAAATATGCAGGGAGTTCTTTTGATTTAACAAAAACATTTCAAGTTTAATTCGTAACATACACGACAATTGTTAAAATATACTCCCATACAGCACAAGAGTTCTCGCAAAAAGCACCCGTTATGCTAATCAATATGTATTCATTATAAATATTTTGAATTCAAAATGAACTCTTGATGAACAACTTAATGTTCAGAAAGAACTCATATCGAGATGTTATAATGATTTTTCCAGGCATACAATAAGTTTTCATTTTGAATCTATTGAATTCATATTGAATTCATTGTTGGTCGCATAACGGGGATTATTCAAGAGTTCTTTGAGAAGTCTTTATGAATTAAAATTGATCATTTGTGCTGGCTGGGCTAGTAATAGTGCTAGAGAACTCTGTAAACTTGATTAAAGAACTTATTCATGAAATTTGTATCCTGGCCATTCGTTTGTTGTCTAAGTACTTTTGACTTGCGTGTTGTTAGAGGAAAACACAGCTACCATCTGACACAGCCTTCCGGTCCCGATATATTTATAAAGAATTTTTTGTAATCCTTCGTGCGATTCTTAAAGAATTCCCGCTATGAAAATTCAGAATGAGCTCTTTCTAAATTCCTGATATTCAAATAGAATTCTCAAAGAACTCTCAAGAATTAATTCTGAATTCTTTCGTAACAGTATTCACAAGGCCCTCTTCGAAAACCGACAAGAAAAGAAGTTAGTGACAAATCTTTTTGATTTTTTATTGATTTGTAGAAATTTTATTGACATTTATGTATTAACAAGTGCCTTGTGAAATACTGGCGAGCAACTGGTTAGTTTTTCAAACTAGTATCTGATGAGTTAGAGCGTTACATTCCTCACTAGCTACTCTTGAATATTCCTCACTAGTTCCTCACAAGTTGAACGGGCAAACTCGTAAGTGCCTTATGATTATAACTGGAGAAAATGTCTACCAGGGTTGTTCCTGAGATTCTCAGGAATATTTTGGTGTCAAAGAGACTTTGAAGATTTTGCAGATCAACAATTTTCATGTTTCCCAAAACGATCACAAGGTTCCCTCTTACGAGGAACAAAAATGTATGTTTCACGCAATCCAACATCTTCTTCCCACGAGCGGATCTGCCACACGGAGAGAAATTTGTAGTTATATTTATTTGAGGATTCCTCACAAATTTATTATGTTTTCTAGTTTCGGAGGAACAGGCTGTTTTTACAGTTGAATTCACTGTGGAACATAGTGAATTTAGAATCGATTGAAATAAGTTCCAAACATAGAACAAATTACAATGCTTCAAAGTAGAACAGAATAGTTGACGTATTAAATTGCATCGTGATAGTTAACGTCATTCATGACAATCTAACATAGTAAATTTTTCAGATATATATGAAAAAAATTTTTTTAGGGGTTCAATAAAATTAGACGAGCCAAGAAGACGCCTATAAAAAAATTTTCTTTCTACAGGAAGTTTTAATTCAATTAAAATGGAACTTTGTAGGTTTATTAAAATGATATTGAAGTACGTAAATAAATTTTTTTTGGTAATTTCTCATCTCAAAATTGCGGTTATAGGATAGCTCAAAGACAATCCATAAAAAAAATTTGCGGGAACTCTGGAGGTCGGAGGTTTTGTTTGAAACATGCCACCAAGAGAACTAATGTGAAAAATATTTATATTTTGTCGTTAAACGTGAACAGAATGAAAAATAGTGAAAGTCCAAAGATTGGCGGAGGTTTTTCGACAAAATTGGTGATCGAAAAAGAAATTTTCCAGTTTTCTTAGGTTTACCGACCAATTGTAACTATTTTTCACAAAAGTTTTTTTGGTGGAATGTTTCAAATAAAAACTCCGATCTCAAGAGTGCCCGCAGATTTTCTTATGAGTGATCTTTAAGGGGATACAAGCCCTGACTATGCAACCCGAGCCAAATCTTTTCTGAGGAATTATTCGAAGATAAAGCAATAAGTGGCAAATATTACTGTTTATAGACCATCTTGATTGATTGAAGAAGGTCTGTACAGAGCGATATTTCCATTTCGCTCCTACGTTTTCGAGTAGTTTGTCAGAATAGTTTTTGTCGTGTCCTTTTCTAATCAATGCTTCTGGTTGTATCTGCAGAAGTTGCTGGTATCACCCGAGGCTATCCTATTTTGCGATAAAAAATTACAGAAAATATTTATTTATATATTTTGATATTATGTTAACAAACTTACAAACTTCTAGTTCAATTGAATGAGAATTTCCTGATGAGAAAAATTTTTTTAATACGTCTTTTTGGCTTGTCTAATTCTAATGACCCCCTTAAATGCTTCATAGTACTATGTGTCTAATCGTTTGGGATATTTCAGAATTGTATGTACGTATAATATGAATGTATGTGAGAGAATATTCTGAACCTTCCAAGGAGTAATTCCTGAGACAAAACTAAGATTCTTTTTTCCTTTTTCAATAAAATAATCCTTCCCGTGGATGATTGCGGGTCTTCCAGGGGGATATTCATGATACCTGTCCTTGATATCCTTTTTATCCATCCCTGGTAGTATCTGCTTCCTTCACGTGGTGGGGAGGATAAGTATCTCAGAGTTGGATCTTTTTTTTGAGTGGAATGAACTACTAAGGGAAAGAATACAAACTGAGAGAAACGAAATCATCCTAATGCCAGAAACATCGGCAAAAACGGAAAGAAAGCAAGGGGAAACTACCTTCCTTGACATGTTTCAATACTTCCCGAGGAAATGAAACCTTTTCCTAACCTGGAATATTATGTAACAAAAACAAACGAACAAATTAATAAATACATGATGGCGCTCTCTCGGGTAAAATATTCCGGAGGTAAACTGGTCTCCCGTTCATCAGCAAAGAACGAAAACCGAAGAATAGGATAGGGAAAAGAAACAACATTCTTCGAGTCGGAGCGTGGAATGTTAGATCACTGAGGCAAGCGGAAAAATTAGAAAATTTGAAATTAGAAATGAATAGGTTGAATATAGACGTAATGAGGATTAGCGAAATGAGATGGCCACAAGAGGGCGATTTCTGGAGTGGGGATTATAGAATAATTCATACAGGATCAAAGAACGGTCAAGCAGGTGTAGGAATTGTAATGCACAAAAGAGTAGGAAATACAATAGGAAATTATTTGCAGCATAATGAACGTGTGATGATGGTTAGAATCAGAACAAAACCGGTAGACACAGTCATAGTCCAAGTATACATGCCCACATCTGCATATTCGGAGGAAGATATTGAAAAAACGTACGAAGAAATAGAAGAAGTGATAGAATATGTGAAGGGAGAAGAGAATTTGATAGTGATGGGGGATTGGAATGCGGTAGTAGGACAAGGAAAAGAGGACAACATAATAGGAGATTTTGCGTTAGGGAGGAGGAACGATAGAGGACAACGTTTAGTCGAATTTTGTGAAAATCATAAGATGGTTATCACAAACACTTTATTTGAAAATCATCCAAGAAGAATCTACACTTGGAAAATGCCAGGAAATACAGCAAGATACCAAATTGATTACATATTAGTGAAACAAAGATTTAGAAACCAAGTGAAAAACTGTAAAACTTATCCCAGTGCAGATATAGATAGTGATCATAATATGTTGATGATGAAATGTTCTTTGAAATTCAAATCTCTGAAGAAGAAAAGAAAAATGCAGAAAAGATGAAATTTGAAGAACCTCAAGCAAAAACAAACACATGAGGCATTCGAGAAAATGTTGGATGAAAAATTGGGAGATCAAAAAGAGAAAGACTTGGGAATAGAGAGGAAATGGACAAAGATAAAGGGGAATATAAGAGAATGTGCGGATAAGATTTTGAAGAATAATGGAGTAAAACCTAAAAACCCATGGATAACGGGAGAAATTTTAGAATTGATAAATGAAAGAAGAAAATACAAGAATAATGATAGCCAAGAAGGCCAGCAACGATACAAATCATTGAGAAATAGAATAATAAGAGAATCAAGGAAAGAAAAAGAACAGTGGTTAGAAGAGAAATGTCAGGAAATAGAAATAAGATTGCATTTAGGAAAAATAGATGAAGCATATAGGATTATTAAAAGATTTTTCGGACAAATGAAATCTAGAAGCAATAAGATTAGAAACTCTCTAGGACGACAATTGATAAAAACGGAAGAGAAAATAGAACAGTGGATCAATCATTTGGAAGACTTGTATACAGGGAACGATGATATAGCACTTTTAGAGAAGGAGGAGGATGTAGATGAGGAAGAATTGGGAGATTCGATATTGAGATCAGAATTCGACAAGGCTTTGAAAGAATTGAAAAATAATAAAGCGCCAGGCATAGATGGTATAAGTGCGGACCTTATAAAAGCCTCCAGTGAAGGAACTCGTGACGCACTGTTTGAATTGATTAGAGATATGTACGAAAAAGGAGAAGTACCGGAAGATTTCCAAAAGAATAAAATTGTCGCTATCCCGCAAAAACAAGGTGCAGACAAATGCGAGAACTACAGAACGATCAGTTTAACTTCACATGCTTCGAAAATACTGACCAAAATTATATACAGGAGGATGGAAAATAAAATAGAGAGTAGATTGGCAGAAGATCAATTTGGTTTTAGAAAAAATAGGGGAACGCGAGAAGCAATTTCAGCACTTAGGGCAGTAATAGAGAAAAGGATAGCGCTGAAGAAATCTGTGTACATAGGTTTTGTAGATATGGGGTAAAATTCGCCGAGTGTTCCCACCTGAAAATTTCAATCTCATCAATGTTGATGAAATTCCATTAATTTGTTGTACTACTAACCCTCTTCAAATTGTGTTAACACCAGGTTTCTAGGAAGTCAGGTTTTCGTGGTACAGGGGTTTGAATTTTCAAGATTTTTTTGATCTGCGTTTTTTCGAAAAATCATCATCCTCATTAATTTCATTCAATGAAAATATGTTATCATTGATATTGTTAGGATTTTTTCTAAATTTTACGATAAAAATACTTTCATTCATGCAAAAGGAATATTTCACGTGGAAATTCGATTTTTTTTCGAAAAGTATTTTTGCGTTTTTCGGTCACTGCGCCCCTTGTGATATTGATGAAACCTTGATAAATCGGAAACTTGATTCCTTAGCTTCGAAATCATATAGGTTTAAAAATGGGACGAAGAAATTTCCCCAAGGTACAGAGTTCCAAGTGTGTACGTATCGTACTTTGAGTACGTGACGATCACACCATCGATTTTCAGTGTATTGTTTTATGAAAAAATTAATTATCAAATTTATTTTCTCAATTTTGCCTACCACATTGCTCAATACAACCATCTAGATTACCCCTTTCAAATGAATAATTGATTCACGACACACGGTTGAAGAAAACACGTCATACTTTATTAGAACATTATTGTAATAATTAGTCATAGCCCACTGATAAAGAGCATCCGCAGTCAAAATTTGATTTTCATTTGATGATGCTTGCAGACTTGCACGTGCTACAAGTCTCTTCAAATTTCCACCAATACCGTCGCAAGGTCCTTTGCCATGTGCATTTGCATGAAAATGCCACTCAGTCGCAATTCCAAAATCATGTTCATGATGTAGAAGATTTGCAAAATTATATTTATTTTTAAATGTTGCGATGCTCTATCAGTGAAGTAGAAGAATTTTTCACATTCGAAATTATCTTGCAAATACTTTGTAATAATTTTTTGAAATTCATAAACAGCTACCGTATCATGAGTCAGATTATCAGACAAAATTGCTATACTGCGATGTCTTAACTCATCTGTTCTGTAATAAATTACTGTTGTGAAAATGGTAACTCGGTTGTCAATCCAATGAAACGATTGAATAGCATTCTGAGCAATAAATGCATAGTTTTCAGCAAAATCACATGTAATTATGAATTCTCCGGCCTTCAAATTATCCTTGAGATTCTTAAGAAAGGACGATTGCTCCTTTGCTATAAAAGCGTGAGATTTCAACTTATGTAACCGTTCACAGAGATCCTCCACGAAATCTCCTGCGTCTGCTATTTCAGTTTTCAAAGTGCTGCGATCAGTTTGTTGCCAAATTTGATATTCTACTCTCTCAATGTACTGGTCTGTAAGATTCGATTGAAGAAAATCCTCAAAATTGTCTATTCCAGGACACACTAAACACTTGTCCAGATAGCATTCAGAAGTAGGATTATCAAATACTCGAGTAAAAATGTTAATTTCGGTTCGCCAAACGGGACTGGTGCAGACGTATTGCATTTTTGTGCGGTACTGTTGCAGATTCGGTGCGGGCACATCACATCCGCAACAGTACCGCAGAAAAATGCAACACGCCCGCACCAGTCCTGTTTAGCGAACCCGAAATGAAAATTTTTACTCGGGTACAAGCATTTTAATAACATCATGGTGAGAAGTCATGGGGAAATCTGTCGCAGACGTTAGTTTTTGTAAACTTATGGCATCTAGCATTAAATTCACGTTTTCATGATAAACACACACGCATACGGTATGAGTTCCAGAAGCTCCAGCGAGTACACAATTGCGAGGTCTCAGCTGTGAAAATTTCGATAAGCTCACATCAACTGTAGGATTCTTCAATTTGAATGAAGAATACAATTCGGCAAGATTGCATAAAATCAATCTTTTTTGAACATGTTCACGCGTTCCATCATTTGTTTTGATCGAAACATAATCCTTCATGCCTGGCAATATCCGGCTATTTTCATCATCCAAGTGAAATGCTATGATGGAATTTTCAATCTCGCAAGATAACCTTCGTCCTATCTTTGCATTGGGTGATGTTAGAATCCCGTTTTCAGCTACCAACTGTATGGCTTTCCTAGCTTGACGTTCCGAAGCGTTGCGTTCAGTAGCCTATGTCCTTCGTCCCCATGATTTTAGAGCAAGGGTTAGAAGCAAAATCTTTTCTGAGTAACTGGAAGACTGTTTGAATTTTTCTTTGATTTGATCGAGAACTTCAATAGCTGATTCATGATGTTTTATTTGACACTTTCGATTTGAATTCTCAGACATTTTTGTTGATGGAACGGAAAAATCTTCTTCATTTATATCAAAAGTTTCCTCCTCGTTCATTTCAAGGTGTGGGACATCATCCTCTTCTTCGAATAATGTTTGATCCTAAGAGATAATAGAAATTTCTCAATTATCACAGTTTTCTCCTCATTCGAACATTTTGGGGCTGCACTGAGAAGAATAAATAGTGGAATAAATAGTGGACTCAACTACGCACGACAGTTGATTAACCCATGGTGAACAAATGGGAGTCCGGTTCAAAAAAACCATCTTGACCTCCAAATGACCTTCAAAATGACCTCTGAGGAATTTTTCAAGCTCAGCACCATACTTCCCCCCTGAAACCCTGAACTTTTTATGCGTAACATTTTTTTCCATCTCTACTAGTTTCGGAGATATTTGACTATATCACTTGAAATGGTCCACCCTGTATATACATACAGATACAACCAGCACTCGCGAGAAACCTCAGTCATTCAGTGTCGTATCAAAAATTTGATGTTACCCAGAGTTTATCGGTGGAGGATTAAAATTTGTATAATTCTAGGGGCATTTCGAAAAAATTTACTTGCATTCATTCTGAGTTTTCTTATTAGGGCAGATATTAGGTTCGTCACATCTGGACATGAATATATTAACATTATTTGTATCTGACTCCCGTCAGAGAAGTTGATTTGAGTCTGATGAGATTTTAGAAAGTTCGCCTTGTTAGGGCCGCGATAAGGTCTGCCTCTTCCGGATTGGGGTGAATAAGGTTAAATAAGGCTCTCCTTATTAGGACGCAGATCAGGTTAGTCATATCCGGACTTGATTCAAATCATCCGCATCTGGCCCCAATCAGGAAAACGGATCAGGGCTAGATAGATTTTTATAGGGTCAACCTCATTAGAACTATCATCAGGTTATCCTCATCGATGCCGGATCTGGAATCCCCGATAGGTTTTCATCTACACGGACCTGGTCAGGCCCAGATATGAAACCCCATATGGGGCATCCCATTTCTCAGCCGGATCCGATCCGGACCACTTTAGGGCTTACCGGATAGGAACTTCTACTCGGGAAGTCTCTCCTCTTCCGAATTAGATCATGATTCCCTTCATTTGTGCCTCGTCTAGTGAACTGATCAAGCTTGAATAGGGTTTAATGAGGCTTTTCCCATTAAGACGCAAATCAGGTCAGTCATATCCAAACCTGATTAGAATTATCTGCATCCGGCTCCATGTAGAAAAACTAATTAGACTCGGACAAGATTGAATGAGGTTTTGCTTATTGGGGCGACAATTACCCATGTGGAAATTTGAATCGGGCCAGTACTGGTCCAGATTCTTCAAGCCAAGGCCAGTGCTGGCCTGGTTTAAATTTTCATATGGGTAGGTTAACCACATTCGGACCTGATTTAATTTATATGCATCTGGCCCTAATCAGGAAAACGGATCAGGGCTAGATAGATTTTTATAGGGTCAATCCCATGAAGACTACCATCAGGTTACCCTCGTCCGTGCCGGGTCTACAATTCCTGATAGGTTTTTACCTACATGGACCTAGTCAAGCCCAGATATGGAGCCCCATATGGGGCATCCCATTTCACAGCCGGATCCGGTCCGGACTACTTCAGGGCTTGCCGGATGGGAACCCAAGTAGGATTGCTCTAGTTATTGACGAGTTTTGTAACACTTAAGTAGTCAGAAACTAGATGCTTGCGAGTGTTTCATAGGGTTCTGGTGAGGTACTCGCAAGTTTCTAGTTTTTGATTAGTAAAGCGTCACAAAACTCATCAATGACTAGAGCATTCCTACTAGGGAACTTCTATTCGGGTTCCCAGTATGTATGGATCATAAGGAAATAAAATTCATATTCAAAGTCTAATATCAAGTATACACTAATCGTGTATTCTATGTTTGTATTCATCGAAGTAATGTATGAAAAAGGGTGGCGCAAAATTTTACTCGCTTCTTCTGATGCTTGAGTGCTCTTGAATTACTCTAGATGATTCTTTCCAGGGTATTCCCATACAGCACAAAAGTTCCCGCAAAGAGCTCTCGTTGTGACAGTTAACATGAGTTCATTATGAATAGTTTGAATTCAAAATGAACTCTTGATGAATAACTTAATCTTCAGAAAAAATTCATATCACGAATTCATAAAGAACTATTCAGGCATTCAACATTGTATGCATTTTGGATTTATTGAATTCATATTGAATTCATTTTCACTGTCATAACGGGGACTGTTCAAGAAGTTCTTTCAGAAGTTTTTGTGAATTCAAAATGATCATTTGTGCTGTCTGGGTTATGATATATTTGGAGAGATGAATCGTTTCAATGGAGAATCGGTGATGGGAATCACTTTTTCATAGGGAATATATTGAGCTTTCATTCATATTTTATCGGAATCTATAAAAATTATATATTTTTTCTATAAGAAAAAGGTCGAAATGACTACTTTTGAATAAAAACAATTATTTTCGCGATGTAAAATACCTTGGAGCGACAAAAACATGCTGATGTGATGAATATTTGTTCTTCCGATAACTAATGATCTCGATTACAGTAATCAATACACGCGTGGACGTTTAATTTTCCTGTTGATGAAGTGGGATACAAATTTTGTAGATCACAGTTTGATATATGTCACGTCATGTACGATATCTTCCTCTTCGATCGATGATCTATTAATAGAATACGTTATACTAAACAGCAATTAATGGGATCATTTCACGAGAAAAATTGATATCTCATTTCTCACCGCTGTAAAACACGTGACATCATTTTACAAAAAATTGATGATCACGAAGTTAATGAACGGATCTAAACAATTAGAGTAAATTGTACTTAGAATTACATTTTGAAAAATAATTGGGAGATTTTCCCTTAGAAATGATGGAAGCAAAGTGGGACTTTTCTCTCATGTTGGGGGAAACTTGGCTTTCAAAAGAGCACTGTAAAAAATAATCGGAATTTCTCTGTACACAGCGATTGGGAAATTCTCATCATTAGATGGGAAATTATATCAGTACATGCGTGTATGAAATTTTCCATAAATTTAAGTGAAAATTCAAGGCGAACTTCTAGACAAGTACGGAACATTCATAACGCATTCATGTGTTAATTATTTCCCATGAATTTTTTACAGTTAAGAACTAGAACACACTAGAAAATAATTATGAAATCGCCCTTCGAAAATTGGTGGTCGCAAAGTTCCTTCATAGATGGAAAGCTTTTCTCTTTCTTTCTGGAGAATTCAAAATCTAGAACACTAAATCATTCCTGCAAATGGAGGAAAAATTCCTTACTTTCGATTCAAAATCAAAGATGAGAAAAAACTTCTCATTCAACAGCGTTCCCAAATATTGATGAAGGGTGAATTTTCTTACGTTCAACGATTGGAAAATTACAATTCTTGTAATCAAATTTTCCCCTCTCCTTGGTAATTGTATGTAAAATACAAGTATCTCCCAAGTATATTCATTCACAACACTTCTCATATATCATCTATCAATGCATTTTCATTATTTTCAAAGAGCATTATCCGAACACATATAATTCGTTTCGCTGCCCTACATTCCTATTATCACATTTGTTCGTCTGCATTCACACTTTCTCCCATTTTGGCGTTCCGCGCCCTTCGTAATCCGTTTCACGTACGCCTCGCAACACTTCAAAAAGAAAAACATTTCAAGATCTGTACAAAACCAATCCCACCACAATACTCAACACGCAATGGAATAAATTTCAATAGCACGAAAAAAAAATAACCGTACTCGATGTCGTATTTTGTTTCGTGAAATATAAATAGCTAATATATACACAATTGGGGTTCTCTCGTGCCCTTTCTCTTTGATTCGTCGTATTTTGATATTGCACGCAAACCCACCATCACTCCTTCATTCATCATCCACAACGAACCAACCCTTGTTTTTCTTTTTTTTCTTTTTCTTGTTCTTCTTCCGCTTCTTCGAAGTCGACCTCGATGAAATTCTCCGCGAATCACATGACAATTAACGTCAACGATCAGCGTGATGGCCAAGAGAAAAAAGAGAAGAGCAACGTTTTTGGAGAACAAAATAAGGGGATTTGTTATGAGGAATACAAAGAGATATAAGAAATTTAACGAGATGGGGTTTCTTCTGAAATCCAATATACGAATGTATTCTCTCCCTGTCATCGCAATTGCGTGCCTACAACTACTCTTTCCCTCGTAAAAATTTGTTAAGAAAGAACAGAGAATCGTACAATTATATTGCGATTTCACTATGACCCAGATAACATTTTGCGCGCAAATCACCAGTGAATTGCGTGAAATTGGAACTCCTGAATCGCGCACAAAGGCGGATACAAGTACGTCGCTTTCTGTTGCGTGAATAGCGAGTGAATTTGCGCGCAAATGACTAGCGTCTTATGCGCGCGAAATGCGTGCGACCGTTGTAAGGGATATGAGAGTAAATCCATTACCATTCACAGTATTATTCGAACGCAATAAATACTTGTATTCATGAAAATAACTTGACGAGATTTTTCTCAACAATTTATACTTGAAAATATAAAACAGAATTTGTTCGAAATTTGAAAAAAATAATGTTAAGACTGAACTCAACACACACACACTCACATTCAGGCATTGAATATCAATCTTTCCTCCACCGGGTATCGAACCCCTGCCATAAACCTACCTATCTCATGCCTAACCTACCTAACCTATGCCCTAACGATCGCAGCTAAACCGACAACGCTGATCGTGCGCTCGAAAAAAGCTTACATGTATTTGTAATCGTTTCGATTACGCGTATTTATAGCAAATGTCCAGGGTACGATGTGATATGTAATTTCACATTTTTATGTATGAAAAATTCCACTCTCTGACTAATGAGAATTAAAATATTCATTTCACCAGAATTTTTATATTATTTTTCATCGATTTTATATTAATTCCATGAGAATTATTATATTTTCGAGTTCCAATTCTCTTCGTATGATGAGTATTTACTCTTACTTTGTTACATCTCTTGATAAAAATTTACCATAGGAAACGATAACATTCTTCTTATTGGTTTCAATGCGATTTTCGAAACGGAAATTCACGATGCTACATCATGAATTTACGGCAGCAGCCAATCGGTTTTTATCGTAATTTATAGGGTTTGGGAGAAATAATTCTGTTTTTATCGTTGAATTACTTTATAAGGAATACCAGTCAACAAAAGGACACCGTGATATTTTTTTCCAAATAATTAATATTTTCACTATAGAAATTTCACGATAAAACCATTTACGTTTCCCTTAAATCCTATAGAAAACCATAGATCAATGGTGGATCACCGATTTAAAACTATACTGACAACCCATACAGCACCGAAGATTCCATCAAGATTGCGGAAATCTAACATTTGGAACATTGAAATATTTCTGTAATATTGCTGTGTGACACAGTGAAGTTTCAAACTCCCTTCAGGAGCATTAATGCAATATGTCCGCCAATCTTACATTTCATACAATATTTCCAAATTATTTCTAAAATATTTCTTCGTAATATTTCTCTTGTGATGTATCTGAGACATTGCAAACAGCTAACATTTCAGTTAACACAGTTAATTACCGACTCGAAGCACTCATTAACAATTATTCTTTCTTCCAATAGTTTGCAATGAAAGATTTTAGGCTGGGTTTGAAAACTTGAGAATTCAAATGAAGTTATGACACAATTCTTAACGGACTCTGTACTCTCATCGCGAGGTTTTTATGGTACAGAGATTTTGATTTCTCGACTAATTCAGATATTTAAAGAACCCTGCGTTTCACATTTTTGAATTCCACGTCATTTTCCAAGATGGAAGGAGGCGAATTTCTAGAGAAAACCAAGACAATATAAAGCTCTTTCATTTAACATACTGTTTATGACATGATGAAATGTAAATAACAAGTTTTGTTATTTCACAAATTTTGAAAGAGCTAAAACGTCACAAGTAACTTTTTAAATTACATCGTTGTTTTTTTTAGCATTTTGGTTAATATGTCATCTATTATTTTTCATTTTCAGTCAAAAAAACGACAAAATTTACTTTTCAAAATTTTTTCAAAATATCCTAATTTTGTAACCAATTTTCGCTTTTTTTTAATTTTTCTTTCTTCCAGATTCGAAAACTTGTGACTTCTTGTCATGAAAAAATCTGAAGATCGATCAACAATTTCAACGTTGTGTAATTGTTACAATAAGAATTGAGAAAAGTCATACTCAAACTATGTTTGGTTCCACAACAACCTTTTGGACTACACATCCTCACCCAAGTAGCATACACACATTCTCAGAACGTTGCAAGAATATTCGAATATTCTATGGAGATTCTTATTACGTGCGAATATATTCTACTCATATTCTCAGAAGATTTGAATGGAAATGTTTGAAATATTCTCAGAATATTCGCCACGAATATTGTAGAAGTATTCAAAACAATTTTATTAAAATTGAAATTCCCGTCAGTATAAAACTACTGCACTTAATGGGAAACAATTCACGATAAAAATGTGGAACGGTACATACCCACGGAACACAAAAGATTGAAAATGCTAAGCACGACTTTGGAGAATCCTACGAACATCCTTAGAACTTCCAAATGAGACTGTTTCGAATCATTATATGATATGCACCCACACAGCACTTTTGGTCTTCAAAATATCTTGAAGAATTGTTCAGAAAAGTTTAAGAAGTCTTATGCAACATGGAAAGTTATCCTTAAGATGCGTAAAACAGTTCTTACTTCTAAAAGACATCTAAAAGATATCTTTTAGAAGATCTAAAACTCTTCTTCCGAGATTATATCTTTCAGACATCTTATAGAAATCTTTTAGAATTGAAATGCTGTGTGGGCACCTTCATAAAATATCTTTACGGATTCCCCCAAAATAGTCTTATTTAGACATTCTCTTCATATTTATAGAATAATCATCGCATATTTGAGAAGTTCTTGTGTTACTTGGGTGGTGAAAGAAAATAATAAAACATCCCATGCAGGTATTGCCAAGACTGAAAAAAACCCAAGCTTGTCCCAAGGTTGGCACATGCGTCAGAAACAAACCTCCGTGAAGAACAATTGGCCCAATATTGTTCCATGATCGTCCCGTTGTTCCCAATGGAGTCGGTCATGGTACATTTGTTAATATTTTTGAAATGGTCACTACATTTGGTACAAGCTTGGCACAAGTGTAAAAATCGAGCATTCGTTGAGAACAACTGTGCCAATATTGCCCACATGAGTGGCACAATGTTTATAAATATTGACTGAATTTTGAATTTACAAAGGCTGAAGACTTGGGGATATCCATCGGACCAGGGCTGGCCCGATCTTCCTGCCATAATTAATCCTACACACTGAAGATAAACCATCAGTTTGTCGGGTGACTCAGGGGATTCCAATGTTGGATTCCGTACGGGATCAGATCATTGTAAGATTTATGTTATGGTATTTCAGTGAGATCTTATTAGTTTAGTTTGAGCATAATTCAACAATAGAATCAGAATTGATTGAAATATCGAAGAACGCAAATTTTCCAATGATCATACAAGCTTGTCCCAATCTTGTCACATTTTTCCTATCGTTTTAAGATAATTCATGTACGGTATTCTGAGGGAGAAAGTCATGAACTGAAATATGAATCAATTACTTTTTTCATCCATATCTGCGATCAAAGAAGCATTGGTTGATGCTTGGTAAATGAATCGGACCGGGCCTGGCAAAACCACTGGCCCAAGCTTGTCCAGATCTTATCATTCCCAAGCTTGGGCCAAGTTTGGTAAATTGTTCAAGACAAGTCTCGGCAGGTCTTGTGCCAGGCTTGGTCCATCATTGTTCAATTCTTTGTCGCTTTTTTTTGTCGATAAGTTGTTGAAACAATAATTTTTTTTTGAACAATCGATAAGATATTCTCTTCTACAACAACAAAATCAATTTCAAATTTCCATTATGCATATCAATTATTTGCAACCGTACTCTATTTTGTTTTTGCTTCTTGTTTTACAAGTTATTTCAATAAGTGCATTCTAGAAATACATTTGAATAGACCCCCGTATATACATATATTTTTCGATCAACAAGTTTCTCCCAATTGCACGCAACTCGCGCGCAAAATCTTCCCGTAATATCAAATCATATGAAGTGGAAGCTGTCGGCCGTGAGCTGTCGGCCGCAGGGGTTATGTTTTGGCTAGGACTGTACCTGAACAAAACGACCGAACTATTTGGATATTTTCTCCATAAAAACATGCTAAAATGAGATAATGAAGATATCTAAAGATATGAATTTGTAGTATTTGAGACGAGGAATTCGAAAATGAAAGATTTGTCACGATACGAGGTCGTTTTCATAGGATTTTTTGCAGTGAAACGAGGAGTTATATATTGGTTCTAACGAATTTCATCACCTACTGATGAGACGACGTCCGATTCGGAGGATAAAATGCATCAATTCTTATAGGATTTTGTCTGAGGAATCCGATGGTATATGATTCATTTAGGTACGCGGCCGTTTTCATGGAGTTTTCGTCGAGAGAAGGGGAGATTTTTGTCAATTTCCACAGAATTTGCATGAATTTCGTTATTTAAAGACAAGTCGACGTCCGATTCATGGGGTAAAATCTATGGATTCTTATGAGGAATTGTCTGCAGAATCCGGTGATATACGGCTCATTCCGGTACGCGGCCGTCCTCTTGATTTTTCACGCCAAAAGTCGTTGGCTGGTATTTGACGGAATTATCAATACATATGCAAATTCTTCCATCGGCTGCAGGGGTCTCGTTCGATTGGAAGAATCTGATGCATCGATTCTTATAGGAAATCGTCCAAGGAATTCAATGCTGTATAGCTCATTCCGGTACGCGGCCGTTCTCATGGAGTTTTCGTCGAGAGAGGGGGAGATTGTTGTCAATTTCCACAGACTTTGCATGAATTTCGTTATATAAAGACAAGTCGACGTCTGATTCTTGGGGTGAAATCTATGGATTCTTATGAGGAATTGTCTGCAGAATCCGGTGATACACGGCTCATTCCGGTACGCGGCCGTGCTCTTGATTTTTCACGCCAAAAGTCGTTGACTGGTATTTGACAGAATTATCAATACATATGCAAATTCTTCCATCGGCTGCAGGGTTCTCGTTCGATTGGAAGAATCTGATACATCGATTCTTATAGGAAATCGTCCAAGGAATTCAATGGTGTATAGCTCATTCCGGTACGCGGCCGTTTTCATGGAGTTTTTGTCGAGATAAGGGGAGATTTTCGTCAATTTCCACAGAATTTGCACGAATTTCATTATATAAAGACAAGTCGACGTCTGATTCTTGGGGTGAAATCTATGGATTCTAATGAGGAATTGTCTGCAGAATCCGGTGATATACGGCTCATTCCGGTACGCGGCCGTGCTCTTGATTTTTCACGCCAAAAGTCGTTGGCTGGTATTTGACGGAATTATCAATACATATGCTAATTCTTCCATCGGCTGCAGGGTTCTCGTTCGATTGGAAGAATCTGATACATCGATTCTTATAGTAAATTTTCCGAAGAATCCAATGGTGTACGGCTCATTCCGGTACGCGGCCGTGCTCTTGATTTTTCACGCCAAAAGTCGTTGGCTGCTATTTGACGGAATTATCAATACATATGCAAATTCTTCCATCGGCTGCAGGGTTCTCGTTCGATTGGAAGAATCTGATACATCGATTCTTATAGTAAATTTTCCGAAGAATCCAATGGTGTATGGCTCATTCCGGTACGCGGCCGTTTTCATGGAGTTTTCGTCGAGAGAAGGGGAGATTTTTGTCAATTTCCACAGAATTTGCATGAATTTCGTTATTTAAAGACAAGTCGACGTCCGATTCTTGGGGTAAAATTTATGAATTCTTATGAGGAATTGTCTGCCAAATCCAGTGATATACGGCTCATTCCGGTACGCGGCCGTGTTATTGATTCTTCACGTAACGCGTTGGCTGGTATTTGACGGAATTATCTATACATATGCAAATTCTTCCATCGGCTGCAGGGTTCTCGTTCGATTAGAAGGATGAGATGCATCAATTCTTATAGTAAATTTTCCGAAGAATCCAATGGTGTATGGCTCATTCCGGTACGCGGCCGTTTTCATGGAGTTTTCGTCGAGAGAAGGGGAGATTTTTGTCAATTTCCACAGAATTTGCATGAATTTCGTTATTTGAAGACAAGTCGACGTCCGATTCTTGGGGTAAAATCTATGAATTCTTATGAGGAATTGTCTGCAGAATCCAGTGTTATACGGCTCATTCCGGTACGCGGCTGTGTTCTTGATTTTTTGCGCCAAAAGTCTCATCAAAATCTACAGATTGTACTCCAAGAATCGGACGTCGACTTGTCTCCAAATAACGAAATTCATGCAAATTCTGTAGAAATTGACAAAAATCTCGCCTACTCTCGACGAAAACTCCATGAAACCGGCTGCGTACCGGAATGAGCCATACACCTTTGGATTCCTAGGACAATTTCCTATAAGAATTGATGCATCTCATCCTTCCAATCGAACGAGAACCCTGCAGCCGATGGAAGAATTTGCATATGTATTGATAATTCCGTCAAATACCAGTCAGCGACTTTTGGCGCAAAAAATCAAGAACACGGCCGCGTACCGGCATGAGCCGTATATCACTGGATTCTGCAGACAATTCCTCATAAGAATCCATAGATTTTACCCCAAGAATCGGACGTCGACTTGTCTTTAAATGACGCAATTCATGCAAATTCTGTGGAAATTGACAAAAATCTCCCCTTCTCTCGACGAAAACTCCATGAAAACGGCCGCGTACCAAAATGAATCATATACCATCGCATTCCTCAGACAAAATCCTATAAGAATTGATGCATTTTATCCTTCGAATCGGACGTCGTCTCATCAGTATAGGTGATGAAATTCGTTAGAACCAATATATAACTCCTCGTTCCTCTGCAAAAAATCCTATGAAAACGACCTCGTATCGTGAAAAATCTTTCATTTTCGAATTCCTCGTCTCAAATACTACAAATTCATATCTTTAGATATCATCATTATCCCATATCAGCATGTTTTTAGGGAGAAAATATCCAAATAGTTCGGTCGTTTTGTTCAGGTACAGTCCCAGCCAAAACATAACCCCTGCGGCCGACAGCTCGCGGCCGACAGCTTCCACTTCATCAAATCATTTCACTCTCAGAAAATCACCCTCAATCCACAGGCCATCGCAAGCGAAGTGAGCGTGAATTCGTGAAGAATTAACACAAGATGTGCACCAGATCATTGCGCGCGATTTGCGAACAACAGTATGGATCACAGGTGGGTTGCACGCAAATCACATGCAAATTCCCGCGTGCGTAACGGTCTCAAGTTTCGCGCGCAAGCAATGTTATCTGGGGATCTTCCTCAGTCAATGTCTCTCTAATAAACTAATTGATTTTCAATTATAATACATACCTCAATTTGTAATTATATAGATATGGCGATACGCTCTTTCGATTCCTTCTCTTTTTTTTGTCTTCTCTCATAACACGCCTATAGGGTACCACCACGACCCCATCTGGATCCAACTGAACCATTATTACCCGGACCTCACACGATGGAGAGAAGGATCCTCGAAGAAGTACCACAACGTAAAGATCTCTTTTACCCTGTAAATCTTTTTCTTTGTCTTTCTATAAGTCTTCCCCCGCTAATCTATTTGTTTCTAATTAACGAACCTACATTAATCTTCGGCCTTCTCTGCGCGATATGTCCGTGAGAAAGCAGAAGGAACTCGTTTCGTTTCGTAAGTGAGTGAGCAGGAATTTTGTATGTAAGATATAAAACACTCACACATCCGATGGAATTGAGTTATCTGTTTAACGTCTCGATATGATAATTAAGTTAATGAGATGGTCATTGGTTTATCCAGTCTACGAGATATTTCATAAAAACGCGTTTAAAATATGTTCTCTTGGAAACGTGAATTCAGGATTTCTTTTATCAGAGACAAATTATTCTCAAGACTCTCAAGATTCTCGCTGAGCGAAGAATCCAAGCTCCCAAGCCGCACCAGAATATACTATGAACGTTCTTCGAATATTCGAAATATGTTCTATGCACATTCCAATGAGACCGTTCTATAGGTGCTATGCATATTTATCGAACGTATGTAACCGAATATACGACAGCACGTTAATTGAACGTCGATTGAATGTATATCGTAGATTTCGAATGTACTGCGCACGTTCTAAATATATTTAAAACATTCTCATTCGAACATTCTATGGACATTCATTATATGTTCTTCGTATCTCATCCGTACATTCTACGAATGTTTCTACTTCGTATATACTTTGAAATTCTGTTGCTGCTTGGGCTAACACAATTACCCATGTGTGCACAAACATTGAGCCAACTTCAACCCTCTCATGGCGCGGAATTGGCCAGCATTTGCCAGAAATGGATTGAAATTGACTCAATGTTGATGCACCCAGAGGTACTGGTGTTTTCATGAGTTGGATCATCGCGTACAGCACATGAACCCGAACAGCACCAGAATATACTATGAACGTTCTTCGAATATTCGAAATATGTTCTATGCATATTCCAATAAGACCGTTTCATACGTGCTATGCATATTCATCGAACGTATGTGATCGAATATACGACGGGACGTCAATCGAACGTCGATTGAATGAATATCGTACATTTCAAATGTACTATGTACGTTCCAAGTATATTTAAAACAGTCTCATTCGAATATTCGATGAACATTCATTATATGTTCTTCGTATCTCATTCGTACATTCTACGAACGTTTCTATTTCGTATATACTTTGAAATTCTGTTGCTGCTTGGGATGTATCTGGGACGTTTTCTCAACGTTCAGGAAACCTCCCCTACGTTCTATAAATCTTCCATAAACGTTTCAGTGGCATGTTGTGCTGTGTGGGCATGTTCTGTTGGTCATCTCATACGCATCTAGTTTTCGTGTTACAAAAGAGGTTCCGAACTCCTAAAAGACTTCTGTCAACATATTCAAGATATCCAATGCACCATTAGAAGCATAATTCAATGACAATTCTTTCCAAAAGGAGAACCGTTGTCAAATATATTTAGCTATAGCTTTCCAAGCAGTAACAGAAGTTCAAAGTATAATATATACGAAATAGAAACATTCGTAGAATTTACGAATGAGATACGAAAAATATATAATGAAAGTTCATAGAATATTCGAGAGAGAATGTTTTAATTATACTTAGAACGTACATAGTACATTCGGAATGTAAGATAGTCATTCAATCGACGTTTGATTCACGTACCGTCGTATATTCGACTACATACGTTCGATGAACGTGCATAACACCTATGAAACGGTTCCATTGGCATATGCAAAGAACATATTTCGGATATTCAAAGAACGTTCATAGTATATTCTGGTGCAACTTGGGTTTGCTCATATTGTATACAAACGTCTTCCAACAATGTTTTGGAACTGCATAACCTCTAAAATTGTGTCAGCTCATAATAACTGACAAAAAATACTTCACGGCACTATAAATGAAGTTTCATGAATATCAATAGTTGGTTTTGCCTCATAACAATCGATTTTCAACATTATCACTAGGAATGAGCGTCACCTTACTGTAGACAAAATCTCAAAATTTCTTATTGCATGATTATACAACTACCCAATCAGCACCAGAATATACTATAAACCTTCTTCGAATATTCGAAATATGTTCTATGCACATTCGAATGAGAGCGTTTCATAGGTGCTATGCATATTCATCAAACGTATGTAATCGAATATACGACGATACGTTAATTGAACGTCGATCGAATGAATATCGTACATTTCGAATGTACTGTGTACGTTCTAAGTATATTTGAAACAGTCTCATTCGAACATTCTATGAACGTTCATTATATGTTCTTCGTATCTCATTCGTACATTCTACGAACGTTCCTAGTTCGTATATACTTTGAAATTCTGTTGCTGCTTGGGTATATTTCGTAAATGCGCACTGTACCCAAGTAGCACAAGAACTTTTCAAATATGCTATGGTGACTCTATGAATGTGAAAGGGATTTCGCATTAAAGAGTATTCAATGTACAATGTCATGCTATAAGATACTTCGAGCAAAAGGGGGTAATACGTGAATAATTGATAATAATGGATAGTCAGTAATTTATTTTCCACACAGCATCAATGTTCTAACAGAACGCGAAGTCTTAAAGATATCTTATAGAGTTTCAAGAGTTATCTTACGCAACGCATCGGTGAATTTAAGAATTCTTGTCCTTCTTAACAATTTTTGTTATTTAATTCAAGAACTCTCATTCGCAAAATATCTTTTAAAATTCGTTTTATGCTGTACGGATTGTGCCGTTATTGGTCATATTTTATAAATCAAATGATAAAAGTTCTTCACACTGGGGACAAGGGAATACATGATTCTAATACACTGTTTCCTCCAAGAAGATTACTAGAGAAAGTTGAGCGTAATCCTGAAATTTATACGCTAAGTAAGATTTCAATACTGTACAAGTAAGATGTACATCATTACACAGGTCAACAAAAGAAAATTTGTTCTCCGGTGTCCGAAGTTTGGTAACTGATTTGGAGTGCTTTTGGTGCGTTGAATGTGAAACGAATATCAGATTTCTTGGATCAGCTCACTTTCTATTATCTTTCATACATAATTTTCATATATAATTGATAAATTTTATACATAAAGGATTATAAAAAACGAGCTGATCCAACAAATCTAATGTTTTTTTCGTATTCAATACCCTAAAACTACTCCGAATCAGCTCTCAAACCTCAGGCACCAAAATGACTGTTGACCAGTGTCATTACACAATGAGACAGACAAGAAAAATTCTCCTATGAATGATTCTTTCCGAGTTTCCGGTGAGAAAATCATAAGCCTCTTTCATCATCTTCCTGAAAAAGAAGGTATATTAACGCAAGATTAGCAAGTCATTACTCACAGCCACTTGATGCATTTGCCACCTTGAAGAAGTAGGAGAATTAAGAGTAGACAGATTTTCACAAGTCTACACTTCGTTCCGTGCAGCATCCTGGCTCTCCAGTTCACATTATAACGGATTGCACTTTTGTGGTTTCACAATGTCATTGAATCGTATGAATACAGAAGACGTACACATCAATGTTCCATAAATCGTTCAAGAAGATGAAAAACAATTTCATTGCACACTTAGATAACCGCTTCCCACTTTATTCGCCAATCGAAATCGATCACAACAAATTTTGATTGCTCATTCGATTTTTTTTTTGTCAACGATCACTGCAAAATTACACACATACATATTCAAATTGAACATACACACTCATCCAACGTACATCATTATGAATTCAAACAAAGACAACGCATCGTTAGCAGGGATATCAACTGATGTTCCATTCGGACTGTTAACATTGAAAATACCGCGTCCAGCAAAAAAAAACACGCGGATTAGGATACGCAGGATTTTGAACGAGGACGAAGATTCTGCGCGCCTTTAAGCGTGTTCCTGAAGAATCTGCGACCAACGAAGGCGCTGATTTCATCGACGTACCTTGAGCGGCCCATGACCACCACCATCACTATCATCGCCACTACCACCACTACCACCACTATTGCTATATCATTATAACAAGCGTCCTGCCTACCATCCGTTTAGTTTCAGGGAGTTTGCGTGGTGTTACAGGTGTCTGTTGTCATATAGTTGTTGATAGTGGGGTTTCTTTATATTCTCTTTCTACTTTGGATCTTCTTTCAAACTATATGGACAAATGATGGACTCGATAACATCGAGCAATTGAGGGGTTTTGCATTAATTTCCAATCCTTCGAATCAGATTTCATGATTTTGTTACTGACAGAAGCAAAAACCTGGAATATGAAATTCAAGGCAGCATCCTTAGGGAAATTACTGGACCTGGAAAAATAATCTGCGACTAGTGTTGCCGCGATCCGAGCTAATCCGCGTTTTGAGCATGAGCTCGGCTTGGCTCTTGTTTTTGACAAATAGGCTCGGCTCACAAATCGGATCGATAGATCCACTGCTCGGATCGAAGCTCGGATTGGCTCGAAGATCGTCGAGCTAGATCGAAGATCTCACGATCCTACTTCGTGTAAAACAAACGCGAATAAAAAATTCTTGCATCCAGGGGCTCCTTGGAATAGAGCATACAGTACAGGCCATAAGTTTGAATTAACCTGAAGACATTTAACATTTTTACATCTTCGCTGTTCGAAATTGATTTAATTCATATAAACTACATAAATGATAATAAAAAAATGTCTAAACAATATAAAACACAATAAAGTTATGTAAATAAAGTAAGTTGATTTCCTGAAACAAACACATCAACTGAAAAAATTGTTTTTCATTTGGGTGTATTCAAACTTTTGGCCTGTACTGTATTTCTGAAGCTCTTGAAGTTCAAGTATAAAACAACGTTTTCTCAAAATTTGTATGACTCGGCAAACCAAATTTCATAAATGTTAGTTATAAAAACTCCATGAATGCATCTTCCAATGAATAAATAGATAAATATATCATTAAATCAATCTTCAGAGGATTGGCGATGAAGAAAAATCCACTTTATAAACATATTTCCTTAACCTTTAAACTGTAATGTCTAAAAAAATCACACTATTGGTAAACATCGGTCTCACAGACCGGTAATATTATTTACTCAGATTTTGAGCAACTTGAGGTTACAAAAGTATGTTTTTGACTATTTTCGAAGTTATGAAAGATACTACAATAGAAGAATCAGCACACATTTCAATATATTAGGAATATAAAATATATCCTGCTGAAAACTGCTGCCAGATCTGCTCAAAAAATAGTCGTCAGGTATTGAGTGGTTTTTGGGTCTGGAAATCTGCTCAGAAACTGGCAAACTTCCAACTTGATTCTCTCCGGAATTGCTGAATCTCAATATTCTGTCAAAACCTATATAGCGAGAAAAATTTGTCAATTTTTGACCAGATATCCCAAGTTATAGATTATGAACAGAACCATCCTAAAATTTGCTGTCATTTTTTGACTGGATGTTCGGATTTGGTGATTCCGGACGAAATCGGGTAGAAACTTTGCAAGTTTGTGGACCGATTTACAGAGATAAAAACCTCTCAAGACCTGAAAAATATTTTGTGAGTGGATCTGACAGCAGTTTCAAGCAGAGTGAGTCATTCATCTTAAAAACTCTGTTTTTTTTAGTTTTCAGTGTGTCATAATACATTATCATTAGTAGTGATCAAAGTAATGATATCAAAATAGGACAGTGAATCGAAATGTAATCTCATTCCAATGAGCCGATAAAATATCAACCCGCACAACCTTGCAAAAAAACTTACACAAACGGTAAACACCGGTCTGCTATAGACCGCTACACTTTGAAAATCCAATCCGTATGGAAACTACTTGATGAATGGCGGGACGCGTGATACAGCATTTGGTTTGGTCATGTGAAATAAGAAGGTACTCATGATTTTGAGCATCTCTTGCGACGATTCATAAATTTATGAACAAATGAAATTCTATTAGCGGTCTGTGGGACCGACATTACAGTTTAAAGGTTAATATCGACTCTGCTGCTAATTAAACATTAAACACAATATTGTTTCACAAACCGATTCTGACAAATGAAATTTCATTAGATTTGGTCAGAAAATTGTCCAAGATTCAATGAGATTTTGCGAAATTCAGTGAGATTTGGCGAGAATCAATGGTTTGTCTTAACCAGGGTCCTCCGTCTGATACACTGAGAAAAATTTCCTTGTGTAATTTCCCATCATTGCTGGTATATTTGGGATACACTCTGAAAATGACGGGACACGCTGTCGATTATGTGTGAATTTGCAATCATTCTAACTATCTTCACTCGCTTTGGTCGTAGATGTTAATAGGATAACAGTTCAATTTACCGTGTTTGACAGTACATTTTGTAGTTTTCAGGTTATATCCTAAATTTACCAGCAATGATGGGAAATTGTACAAGAAAATTTTTCTCAGTAACGATCTAGCTCGTCGATCTCATGGTTCTGGCTCAGCTCGAAACTCGGATCGACTGAAATTCTTTCAGCTCTGCTCGAAGATTGGATCGTTTGAAATTATTGAGATCGGCTCGGAGATCGCGGCAACACTATCCGCGACTACAAACGTATCACATTCTGAACCAGAATGATGTACTTTACGAGTATAATAATTACATCATTAGATAGTTCCATTCGCGTACAATAAAAGCGAGAATACTAAACTATTCGTCAAGAGAATACAGAATATAAAGAATGAGTTCTCGCAATTATTTTCAATAACCAACAAAATGATCCACCGCCTATCGTCACTCTCGAGACCCATTATTCATTTTATTCGAGAAACGGCTGTTGACTGAAAAATATGCAAAAACTTGATCGTCGAGAGGGATTGTTGTTTCTTTTTCTCCATTCACCCCCTCTCTCTTCGCTCCTACCCTCGACTCCCGTCATTTTATACAGATTATGTAGATGAGTGGTGGGAAAATCGTTGATATCAATTTAATCACCAGTATCAAATTAAAAATCGAGAATCACGAATCGAGATTAAAGTATTTTATATCTTATACATCTAAATTTCTTAATATAGAAAATACAGCAGATGATTTTTTGATTCGTCTCCCGCGTGATATAAGACTCGTCTAAATTTACGGCTCATTTACCAATTTGTCTCCCAACTATTCGTGAAAGTGCGTTCACTCTTTGTTTCCTTACACACGTAATCGGCGAGATGAGTTAGAGATGGTATTAGTATCAACGGTGAGTGGTTGAGTGGTAGTTTTATGACGAGGGATGAGACAAGACGTCGAAGAGAAGATCGAGAGGCAAACGAGAGATGCTTTCTGTATACTCTTGTTCGTATACATACCGCGGAGAGGGTTTGAAGTTTAAGTCGCTTTTAATGGCCAAGCAGCTGTCGCCGGGGATGTTCAGCCATTTTTATAGTCGTGTCTTCGACGAACAATGCTGCATAACAGAAAATAACAAGAAGGAAAATAATCTGGGCGTCGAATCGCTTATAATTAATAACCGCATACACAATATTGTTGGGAAAAAGGATTTTAATTTTTCTCCTTCCGGTAATTTCGACGAAGCTGGTTGGGTATCGGACAGATCCAGAGCGTCCTAGAGAAATATGAATTTCAATTTTCAAATATACGCCTGATAGATCTGTGTTTGTTTGTGTGTATATATATATTTTTTTTTCTTTGTTTTCTTTTATTGTATATCTATTTTACTGTGATGCATTTGCACAACAAAAAGCGTTATTTTTATATTTGGTATCGTGGCTGCGTGAAAATTTTTTAATCGGAATTGAATATAACTACAATTACAACCATTTGTTCGTACTGAAACAATGCGTTGTAAATTCTAGCCCAAACCAATCCTTAGATTCTGAATCGAATTGATATTCGTATTGGTATCCATAATAACAGCATGTACATTGAAAGAAAGACACAAACAACTTTGAAGTCATAATTTGAATATCCTAATGATATGAGGTATAAATACTATTTGTTGCAATTTCTTGGTACGATGATTAACATACTTGTATGCAAAGACGGTACTGTAGAACAACAAGGAGTGTCTTGCAAATTGTGATGATTCTTGTTACAAAAGATTATGGGTAATACATAACATAGTCTATTCTCATCTTAGACACCAAGGGGAGAAAGATTGATTTATTTGGAGAAATTTTATACAATAGATATGTCAACGACTTTACATGAATATTCTGTAAATAATGTTTCCAGCTGATGAATCAATGAACAATACATTAGATTTCAATACATGGAAGGAGAAAAATTAGGAGTAACCACTATTACAATCGCAGTAGCAAGATTTATCCGAGTTTCATGCAAATCCCAACCGGTACCTATTCGAGTACTCTCAAGAACCAACGCTACTTCGAACCTTCCAAAAATTACGCTTTTCAAGATTTTTGTTTTTTTTGAACAATCAAAAAGTTTTCATCAGAATTGGAGTACAGTGAGATTTCATGCTTCTATTCAGTACAAAATAAGGTTTTGTTCAATTCTTTTCTGGTAAAAATAGTAGTTTGACAGGCAATAGCCCGAAACCATGTGAAAAGTCATGGTTCTGCAATGGGAGAGATAACTCAGTCCAGGATTGGCCCAGAACAATGAACCCAAAATAATCTAGCTTCTGTAATCCAAAAGCTAGTGGGGTAAGTAGCCATCATTTGAAAAAATATGTTTTTCACGAAATGGTATCAATGTGAATGAAAATATAGTTTTTTCCTCTCAATTTCGTTACCCAAATGTCTTGAATAAGAAACGCAAAAACCGCACGTTTCGCGCTAGATAAGCATATCACGAATATAATGCAAAAAAAATCCAGCCGACTGATTAAAAACTCAGCCAGCTCAAATGATCAATTTGAATTTATGAAGACTTCCAGAAGACCTTTCGAATAGTTCCCGTTATGCTGATCAATATGTATTTATTATCAATATTTTGAATTCAAAATGAAGTCGTATTGAATGCCCGCAAAATTCATTATGAAATCTGGATATAAATTCTTTCTGAACATTAAGTGGTTCATTAAGCATTCATTTTGAATTCAAAATGTTCATAATGAATACATATTAATTAGCATAACGGGAGTTCTTTGCGGGAGCTCTTGTGCTGTATAGGAATTAGTGGAGATAGACTTCCCACTGATTTGCAAAATGCAGTTTTTGAGATGAACGTGTTCAAGGTTTTCGTAACAGTTTAGTCGTGATAATGAGGATAACATGGATAGAAATTTACCCTAATTTTTGATGTGTTGCCATATAACGTCCCTTTTACATTCAAATATGGTACACGAGTCCTCTTAACGAGCAGTGGTTAATGGCCAATTAATTGTAGCAGCCCGACGTTTCGCCCAGTGATGCCAGCATTTGGTCGACCGAGTCGATTTTCCCTCTCCATCACATCTGTCTGTATAGAAATGTCACACACACAATCAAACCTCCGACAAAAGAAATTTGATTGTATACAGGGTGATGGAGGGGGAAAATCGACTCGGTCGACCAAATGCTGGCATCACTGGTTTCGCCTAGTTTCTAGGCATTTACAAGGTTATAACAATCGTATGAGTGACAAAGACGTTGTCTCCATCATAGACCCTTATTGCCCACGCGGATAGGGTGAAAACATTGAGAATGAACAAGATGCTCGAATGAGTTTTTTCAAATATAGTACACGAGTCCTCTTAACGAGTAGTGGTGCCAATTCATTGTAGCAACCCGACGTTTCGCCTATATTTGAAAAAACTCATTCGAGCATCTTGTTCATTCTCAATGTTTTCACCCTATCTGCGTGGGCAATGAGGGTCTATGATGGAGACAACGTCTTTGTCACTCATACGATTGTTATAACCTTGAAAATGCCTAGAAACTAGGCGAAACGTCGGGCTGCTACAGTTAATTGGCACCACTGCTCGTTAAGAGGACTCGTGTCCTATATTTGAAAAACTCATTCGAGCATCTTGTTCATTCTCAATCTCTTACATTCATTTCATCGGTATTTGTTGCCTTCCCGGGTGAAAAAAACAACGTCAAAAACAATGTTGAAAACTATGTGGAAGACAACGTGGAAAACAACGTAGGAGACAACGTTGTTTACCATGGTAAAATGGCCCCCTATGTAGATAAAAAAACAACGTGAAAAACAACGCTGTTTTTCACGTTGTTTTCCACGTTGTTTTCCAATTTTTTTGAACATACTTTCTCCTTTTTCAATTTTCATGTATAAGTCACTCCCGGCTTCATTCATAATCTGTGTGATAATTCATGAAATCAATATCATCATGAGAAATGGCTAAAAAAAATGTAATTTTCATTTTTCAATCTTTACCAAAACGGCCATACGTCACATCGTTATGAACTCCAAATTTCCACCTTATTGAGATTGAAATTTGACAGTAATAGTACCGTTATTTCGATCCGGATGTCGCTAAATTCCATTTGATGAGAAAACGTCACACATAAAAAATACAATTGAATATGATTATAATCGCATGAACATTATTAGGCCCTGGTTTAAAAAATCCATAGAATCTGATGACATAAAATTTAATGGGATTTGGTCAGAACATTGTACAAGATTCAATCAGAATCACATTAAAAAAATACATTAATCTGAATAAATCTCATTGAAAAATGCTTGAATAGGATTTAGTCAGAACATTGTGCAAGATTCAATGAGATTTGGCGAGAATCAATGGATTTTTTCAACTAGGGGGAACCATTCTTCGTAAAATTTGCGGAGGAGTGTATATATCCCCGGACAGCAAACGATTCCGGGAAATGAAAATACTACACACTTATGTTGAAAAAAAAACATGTCATTCAGCGTCTACCCGAGAAAAAATGATTGAGATCTAATTAGATCTAATGGATTAGATCTCCTTAGATCTAAAAAAATGGAAAAATTCATGCTCTGTGGGCCGATTTAGATCTATTTAGATCTACGGAGATCTAATTGATTTTTTTCGAAAATATGTAGTTCTTAAAAACTATCTAAAAGTGAAGAAAATGGGCAGTAGATGCACATAGGCGTGCCCAGGGTTGCCGAATCGTGGGTGCCAGGTGATAATCCTGGTGACAGATGATCTTTTTTTTTTTTTAGTCAACAATTTTTGGCTACTAATACGGCGTAGGTACTGGATACGTAGATTTGTTACACTTTTACAACTTTTTGAAGGCTATAATTGAAACGAATTAAAGAGTATAATTGGATTATAATTACAAAGACTCAGTTCTTGGACCGACTAGAGTCGTACGTTGGGAATGTGCTACATTAAACATTATAAAACATTATATATTATAATACATTACTAATATATTATTGGACATATCATAGATAGATTCCTTTGAAAAAAAAATTATTGTGTGATTGCACAGATTAGTGAATTTGAACACATGTAATATTTAAATAATCAATATTGAATTATTCCCCGTGTAAGTAAACCTTCACAACATCAGTTGTTTTATATACCTACAAAATCATTCTCCTCTCAGTGGGAATTAATTTTTTGAACTCTTCAATCACATCACCAAAATTCAGTTTGGACGCAAGGGTTTGTTCGACAAAAGGGAACATTAGATTAAATAATCGTTCCTGTCTCATCGTGGACCGAAGTTGAGATTTCACAATCGTGAGTTTCGAAAAACTTCTCTCACAAAAACAACTAGTCACAGGTATTACAGCAAAAAGTTTCAGTAACTTATAAAAGCTTTCATAAACATGGATCCTATCAGCTTCAGATAACCATTCCAGCCAATCCCAAATCAAAGGGGAAGGCAAGTCCTTCTTGTCTCTTATCCGAAGTAAATGCAATTCTGCTTTAAGATCACTTTGGTTCAAATCAAATTTTTCGGACACCAGCTGGATATCTTGATCTCCGTATTCATCTAGACGAATCAATTTTGCAACCGAAGAAATTATTTCCTTAGTTTCGTGTGAAAATCGTTCGCCTAGGCCTTGTAATAAGGGATCCAATATAGGATAAAAAGTGAAATACTTCACTTCAGATTTCTTATTGTCCACTATGAAATTCGTATTTGGTGCTTCATCAAGCTTTTTCGGAGTTTTCCTTTCCCTTGGTGCTGGGATATCTACATTTAATTGTTGACAAATTTGTTCAACTTCCACATTAATTTTTTCAAACGTCTCATCGTCATTCCTGAATTTTGTCAAAGCATCCGTTAGGTTATCAATTCTGGACATAGCTTCTACTAAATCAATCTGGGGAAGTTGTAGGGCTCTGCTCACAGTTACGATCATTTGAAGAATCGGTTGCATAATATATAAACTCACAATGAAATTGTAACTTTTCATTTGAAACACAATCCCTTTTCCGTCACAACTTGTTTTGGCATCGGATGATTCATCTATTATTTGCTCAATAGCATTTACAATTGGTATGTACTGTTCATATATAACATTAACTGCTTCAGCACGACAAGCCCAACGAGTTTGTGACAAGGATTTTAAGGTTTTCAATTTTAAATTAGTTGCTTTAACGACATTCTCGAATACAGCATGCCGTTAGGACTTCCTTCAATGAAATTATGAACGGATTGTACAACGCCGAAGAAATCAAATATTAACGGATTGTGAGTACGCAATGCACAAGCGTCAACTAACACCAAATTCAAACAATGTGCATAACAGTGCACATACATAATATCAGGATTCAGATTTTTACATCTGGCTTGTACTCCCGTGAACTCTCCTGCCATGACTGACGCGCCATCGAAACAAACTGCTATTACATTTTTCCATTCCAGACCCATTTTCTCTATAGTTCCCTGTAATATCTTGAATACAGACTCGGCATTTGTGTTCGATAGACGTTCTAAGGCAACAAATATTTCGACCGATGATGTAGCTCCTACCCGACTAGAAATTTACCCCATGGACCAGATCAGGTAAACCTTGATCCAGATCAGGTCCTGATAAGGCAACCTCATCAGGACCTAACAAGTCATGTCACGCTGCACTATTATGAGGACCCCATCAGGAAAGACTAATTAGGATTTTGTGAGGAATTCCTTACTAAAACCTCAAAAATAAATCAAAACTAATCTATGAGCCTGTGTGAAAATTGCAGTTCGGTTGACAGATGTGAGGTTAAATTTATGTGATCAACAAATGGATGAATTATTTTTGTGAAATGTGTGGTAGTTATTTCTTGAATAATGTGTATCAAAAAGTCTGTTAGTAAGTGCAAAATGATTAAGTGAATCAGTCATAGCTGTTGTAACGTGTCAAAAAATCGTAATTTGTTGATGCAGTGAAAATGAATTTTCTTCAAATACTTACATCAGCACTTCTAGGCAAAAACTCAGAGATCATATTGATTTTGTAAGAAATATGAGTCATGAAGAACTCATTTGATCAAAAATATGTCAGAAGAATGTTCAAAATGAATAACAAAAAACTTGAATTATTCACTTGCAGCTCGTCGGATGGTTTTATTTTTCAAATTGAAGAGCACTCTTGGAGTTGAAATTTTCAAATTTGAGAAAAAAGCCTTATCTTCTGAGTTGAATTTGTTGTTAGGGTGATGATAAACTTGTAGGAAGAGTTTGAAAGTTGAGTGGAATCTATATTGATCAGGAAAGTCCAAATCGTGTGGCAAAAGTTAGAAAATCTGTCAACTTAGCTGACAGCGCATGGGTATTCTATCAGCTTTTCTTTACTAAACCAAATGCTGGCAGGAGGAATTCATCAAAATATAGTGAATTCAAAGTGATGTGAAGTAAGGGAGGACAGATACATGCATTGAATTTTATTAGTTATTATAAAAATGTTGATAAATATGGTAAGGCTATGTATGACTCAATGTATCGTCTCTCAATATTTTTGTTTCAATGATTTGCATTTCTGAGTGTGCATTTTCGTATCTTTTCACCAGTAACTAGTGTTAGGTTGAGAAAACATGTGTATTGAACCTGTTTCATAAATATAATAACATTTATTTGTAGGAACATGAGACAACATTATTGGAACAAAAATATGGGAAGACGACACTTTGGATCTTCTATAGTCTTTTCTTATTTTTTAGAACGTTTATAAGAACGAATAAAATCTAATGAATATTTCGGTCCTCTCTTACTTCACATCACTTTGAATCCACTATATTTTGATGAATTTCTCCTGCCAGCATTTGGTTTAGTGAAGAAAAGCCCATGCGCCGTGAGCTAAGTTGACAGATTTTCTAACTTTTGCCACACGATTTGGACTTTCCTGATCAATATAGATTCCACTCAACTTTCAAACTCTTCTTACAAGTTTATCATCACCCTAACAACAAATTCAACTCAGAAAATGAGGCTTTTTTCTGAAATTAACAAATTTCAACTTCAAGAGTACTCTTTAATTTGAAAAGTAAAACCATCCGTCGAGCTGAAAGTGAATAATTCAAGTTTTTGCATTTCATTTTGAACATTCGCTTGAAATATTTTTGATCGAATGAGTTCTTCATGACCTTTATTATTACAAAATGATTGGGATTTCTGAGTTTTTTCCGAGAAATACTGATGTAAATTAATATTCATATAGATATTGTCGTTGTTGATATTATTGTATATTTGAATAGAATTAATTGTCACCACATCAGCAACTTATGATTTTTTACATATTACAGCAGTGATAACTGATTCAATAATTCATTTTGCACTCAATAACAGATTTTTTCATGCGTATTAATCAAGAAATAACGAAAGAAGAGTACTTGTTCGAAACTTATATTTGATTATGACGAAACACATATTCATTCAGTTCATATATACTCTTTGAATAATACTCAGATGATGTGATGTGTAGGAAAGAAAAATGATGCTGAATAGTCAATAAATCAACCTTATGAGAATTGTGATAAGTTAAATGAAATACTTATTTCGCTGGTGATGGTTGAACGTTTGCTAAGTTTTTTTCGCTGTATGCATAACGTGGAAAATCTTGTGCAATTTTCATAAGTTCCGCCTAATTAAAACCCAAATAGTTAGTTTTCAATTCACATTGAGAATAGATTGAACAAATTGTTCAACAGTTTTCAGAAGTAGGTAATGTGTTCGGAATGAAGGGATTGAATTTAAAAACAGGCACAGTTGAAAATCGTTCAAACATGTCCTTCTTATTGAAGGAAAATTTGTTTAATCAAAGAGTGTACAATCTGAAATCAAGTCTGTACATTCTTGTATTCAGTTTATCAAACTATGTCCATGATCTTAGGATGACCGAACGAGGTCCTGATGCGGATACAGCGAGGAAAACCTACTTCGACCTTTTCAGGATAATTTGAGGAAATCCTGACTAGGACCAAATGAGGTCATCCATACGTGAGTCATCCACACCTAATCCCGATCAGGACCGTAACGGGTATTCCTTATTTCGGATGACCTTGTCAGGTCCTCATCATATGTTGGGTTAACCTGATGACAATTTCCAGTCGGGTAATGGAAAATATCGGAATACAATGACCATTTGTTCATGGTGACCAACATCAGAAGTTTCATCAGCCATAATCGAAAAGATTTTTCCTCTCATCTCATTCCCTATTTGTCTCAAAAAAACATTACCTACGGCTTGCAAAATATCATTTTGAATTTTATTGCTTAAATATGTGCAGTTCTTTGGTGTATTTTCTAAATATGACTGGAATGAACGGTCATATTTTTTTAATAGTCCTATTATTTCTAAGAACAATCCTTTATGATTGCTTCCCTCTGTTTCATCATGCCCTCTAAGAGGTTTTCCTCCTTTGGCTAATGTCACAATAACGTCTATGAGTTTTGACATGTATTCTCTATTTTTCAACCGTTGTACTTCTCTTCTGCTCAATTCAAGTTGATTTGCTTCATCAATCAAAATATCAATCGGTTGATTTTGGAGAAAAGTTGTCCAGGATTCTGAACTAGACTGGTGACATTCGGTGGTTTGATGAGTTTTTAACCTTTCTGAAGTTTTGTTCCAAGAAGAAAATCCATTACAAATAAATGCCTCATCTATGCTTCCTTCAGATGTAGCTGAATTCATAGCGAATAATCGGCAAGGAAAACAGTAGCATGCATCATTTTTTATGCTATATTCCAACCACTTATGCGATTCAAACCATTTTGGATGGAAAGCCCGACTTCTTGCGTGTTTGTTCTTCCCCATAGTTTTCGTGGGATATTTATCCAATTTAGGCTGGAATGGACCTCGGTGAATGCGAGCAGTTCTTTCTTCTCGGTTTTTTGTTATATCTAAACTGAGATCATCGGGATGGATCAAATTGGGATTTTCTTTATCCTCGTTGGGAGCTGTGAATCAATTTAACATATAAGATTTGCAAACACACAAGAATTTCATCAGACAATAATCATGAGTCCCTAAAACGAAGCAACAATCTATGGAGATTTTACCGGAAGTTAATTTATTTACACATACAGCAAAAGAGTTCACGCAAAGAGCTCCCGTTATGAAAGTAGACATGAATTCATTATAAATACTTCGAATTCAAATTGAATCCTTAATTAACAACTTAGAGTTCAGAAAGAATTCATATTGTATTGTTTCATATTCAACATGTCTTCATTTTAGGGATCTCATTTTCACTCGAAAAATTAGATACTCGAGCACTCGTGTACCCGAGTATGATTTGATTAATCGGGAACTATCCAAGTATAAAAATATTACCCTAGTAAAAAACGAACATATATGACTCATACATAAACCATACATAATACATATAAAATTCATATATGATTCATGTATGAAAACGCATGGAATCACATACAATCCATATTTAATCCATATGTAATCCATATATCATCATAAATGACTCATATACAGGGTGATTCAAAATCCCCGCACTCTTTTTTGGGAGTAGATTCCTGATGAAATTCTGAAACGATTTGTCCTCTTGCACAATGCTCTCCGACGCATAATTTCCGAGATATAATCAATTAATGTTGACTAATTATGAGGTGGATCCATCGGTCATTCAGGAGCGTCATAACAGAACAAGAGAGAAAGGTAGCTTGCAGAGGGCGCTCATACGATCAGCTGATCGGTATAATCGATACGATTTACCAACATACAAGTTGGTAAATTTTTTATGTAGAACGATTGGATTCGTCGACACTGTGGAAAAATTGATTATTGTCATGAATTCTTATCACGATATGCTGCAGGTGAAAGTTGTAATTTCAGTAATGATTTTTATTACGCAGACAAATGTCAAATAGTGTTATTTCGTAGGGATAGGGATTCAAGTGGGAGAAAAAAGTATAACTACTCGTTTTCAATCAGAATTTTCATGTAAAAAAGAAAACATGAGAATTTTCATGTAAAAAAGAAAACATGAGAATTTTCATGTAAAAAAGAAAACATGAGAATTTTCATTCATCCGATACCCAATTTGAACGGTTTGATTAGTAAGTTTAACACAAGAGATTGGATTCCGAATCCTGTATTCTGATTGGTCGAGAATCAATGTATGTTAGATCAATCCTCGGCCGTTTCAAATGATTCTTCTGAAGAATGTGTTTTCGACTTATCCCAACCACAACATTGAACAATGATGAATTTATTCTAATTCACCCTTTTTACATCATTCGATGATTATAAAGGGTTTATCGAACGTTAATAACTTACTTGAGATCACTCAAGATCATTCATGTTTAAATCAAAATCTCATTCAAATTGTGTGCAAGTTCGAACGCGTTTCTACGTTTAGAAAATGTATTCGTCCTAAAAAGGACGGATTTGGTTAATCTTCAAAGACAATTCTTTTTCCATTTGAAATAACAATATGCCCTTTGAAGTCATATGTGCTTTAAATGAAACTGTTTCGAGCTGTCACCTGATTGGTTGATTCGTATCACGAATGGTTGATTTAAGCTAAACAAACCGTATGTGATTACAATGTCAATCAAGTGCAATAATTGGGTCGTATACGATGTCACACCTTGTATTTTCGTCAAAATTGATGGATTCTGCAAGTTGAGGTAAGTTATTAACGTTCGATAAACCCTTTATAATCATCGAATGATGTAAAAAGGGTGAATTCGAATAAATTCATCATTGTTCAATGTTGTGGTTGGGAATAAGTCGAAAACACATTCTTCAGAAGAATCATTTGAAACGGTCGAGGATTGATCTAACATACATTGATTCTCGACCAATCAGAATACAGGATTCGGAATCCAATCTCTTGTGTTAAACTTACTAATCAAACCGTTCAAATTGGGTATCGGATGAATGAAAATTCTCATGTTTTCTTTTTTACATGAAAATTTTGATTGAAAACGAGTAGTTATACTTTTTTCTCCCACTTGAATCCCTATCCCTACGAAATAACACTATTTGACATTTGTCTGCGTAAGAAAAATCATTACTAAAATTACAACTTTCACCTACAGCATATCGTGATAAGAATTCATGACAATAATCAATTTTTCCACAGTGTCGACGAATTCAATCGTTCTACATAGAAAATTTACCAATTTGTATGTTGGTAAATCGTATCGATTATACCGATCAGCTGATCGTATGAGCGCCCTCTGCAAGCTACCTTCCTCTCTTGTTCTATCGTCGTGTTTTTGGGTCTTGAAAGTCGACTTGTGATCTCTTCGCATCGAGCCAAAAATAATCGTTATAAGTGAGAAGATCAACATTTCAATCTAACAAATAATATTTAAAATACTAAAAATCCCTTCCTAAATCATACCATTCGTATTCATCCTACGGGAAGAGCATAATTACACGGTAAATATAGAGTATCAATCACCGGTGGATATTCCTAACCTCTACTCTCTGAACATGCTGAAGGGGGGAGGTAACGAGTCCGAAGGTAAGCGTCAGAGCAATTCTAACCCTGGTGATACGCCTTCAAAAATGGCCAAAAAAGATAAAGTAGACGAACCACTAAATATGGCTTGCAATAGATATTCTCAATTTGATATAGGCCCTTATTTTGTACATTACGAACGACTTAAAACTGTAGATGAAAATAAAACTGATAACAGGAGCCTGTCTGTTTTGGGAATGGGTAGATTAATTTGCAAAAAATTCTCTAAATATTCTAACGAAATTTGCAACATTCAAAGAACGGGAGATTTCAGATTCAAGATCACTTTTGAGGATTTTCAAGCAGCAAATTTTTTCGTCTCAACTGATAGTGATAAATTAGCGATATTTGGAGAGAAATGGTATGCGTATATTCCAAACCACAAAATAATAAAGTCTTTAGTTGTCAATAACATAGATAAAAATTTAACCAATGACGAGATCAGCGCTAATATTCGCAAGCCAATAGATTGGAACATTCATTTCGAGGTCACAGGAGTTGAGAGAATCATGACTCGTAACCCTGAACCAAAGACGAACCCCAAAGACGCTTCAAAAATTCAACTTATCCCTACAGATAAAGTCAGAATCTCATATAAGGGGGGTAGACGTCCTAAAGAATTGAAATTGTACGGTGTTAACATAATAACCAGACCCTTTATATACAAAGCGAGAAGGTGTCTTAACTGCAAAGATTCGGGCATGTAGAGAAATGGTGCAAATCCAAAGATAGGCCTAGATGTGCGATTTGTTCTGAACTTCACAGGACCTCTGAATGTAAATCGCCTTACGTCAAATGCGTCAATTGTAAAAACTTACCGGACAGAAATTCAAATCATCAGGCAGATGATGCTACCTGTCCTGAATTTTTAAAACAGGAGAAAATTAAAAGAATAATGGCCTATAGAGATGTTAATTACGAAGAAGCTAAAAAAACTTTTGACTATTACAAAGGAGATCCTCCTGAACACGATATCTCCTTTGCAGAAGCTACATCTTTTCCAACCTTAAAAGAAGGAAGGAAAAATTATGCATCCTTGAATGACCCGGAAAAAATGCAAATTGAACATGAAAATACATCAGTTATTACTAACCAAAAGTCTATAAAAGATATCTTGATTACTTTTTTACCTAGTATCATAGACAGTATACTGCGGTTTATTGCAGTTAATGAACCAGACATCACGAACTTAGACATTCAATCAGGCATAATAACTGAAGTAGTTAAAAACCTTGACCAGTTTCCCTCGTTTGAGCAAATTTTTTTATAAACATGATCTACAAACATATTCATAATGCCGTTAAATTAAATATATTAATTGTACCATCGATAATCAAAATTCTAAACTTCAGAGTAGACATCTCTCAAATTATAGCATTTACAATCAACATTGTAACACATAATGTTCAAAAAAGTGTAGATTTATACTTTGGAACTATTAAAATTAAGAACAAAAGTTTTATATATAAAATTACAGTAAAAAGCTACAGCAACAAAAATCATATACAGCTAAATTCAAAACAAAAACACCACCAAGCCAACTTATCAATATATATTTATTTACCGGATCAAAATGGCTATTAGGATTATCCAATGGAATTGCTGTAGCATTCTAGCGAGACTTAATGAAATCCCAGACCTAATCAATAACATGAATATTGATGTTTTATGTTTATCAGAAACATGGCTGATAGGAAATGACAATCTTTTGATAAAGGGATATACAGTACTTAGAGAAGACTCACCTACAAATAATAGATCACGTGGTGTTGCAATAATAATTAAGAATAGCTTACAGTTTAAAATGATAGATCAGGCAAGTTTAGAAATTCATAAACTATGCAAAGACAACGAAGTAGAAATCATAGGTGCTGAAATCCATGTAGATAATAAAATTTTCAATATATTTTCATTATATAATCCTACAGAAAAAAAGAATCATAAGAAACCAAAAAATTTCTGGAATAAAGTTTTCGCTTATTTTGACAAATTAGATAATGTCATAGTCACAGGAGACTTCAACGCAAAAAATGGCCTTTGGAATTCCACAAATTCAGATGAAGATCATGAAGGCACTCTTATAGAAGGAGATGTATCTGAAAATAATTTAATTTGTATGAATGATCAATCGATCACGAGACCCTGCAACAACAAACATTCTGGTACAGCAATAGATCTAACTTTTATATCTCCAAACATAAGCTTAGAAGGAACGTGGAAGGTCATACAAGATCTCAAAGGCAGCGATCATTTCCCAATTTTAATATCCATTAATCTACCCAACTTGAAGAAGTCGCCATGTAAACCATCATTCACTTTAACGAAAGTAAATTGGATAGAATTCAGGAAAACTTTGAATACGGCCATTCAAAATTTAGAAACGAGTTATCTAAATATAGAAGACAGATACAATACCTTTACAAATCTGGTAATTGATTCGCTTAAAAATAGTGGGGCAAAAATTAAAGATAAAAAGAATTATACCAAATCTCCTCCATCCGTATGGTGGGACCTGGAGTGCTCCAAAATTATTGAAAATAGAAAAGATCTTTATAAAAAATTTGTGCAAAAACCCACGAAAAAAAATTTTGATAAGTTCAAAGATGAAATAAAACAATCAGGGAACAAACTGAAAATTATCAAAAGAAATAAATTTAAAGAATTTTGCAACACATTGAATCCTAATTTAGATATTAAAAGAACATGGTCAATTATCAAAAGTTTTAAAAATAAAGCAAACGGGTCAGAAATGATTTAACTGACACCACATTGACTAATACAAAACTAACCAATGCGTTTGATAAAATTACATCCCAAAATCAACAACATATTACAGAAACTACAAATCTGATTGATAACAATTTCATTCGAGACTCTGACTATTTATATAAGCCACTCAGTTGGCAAGAATATAAAATAGCAATATCCAACCTCAAAATCAAATCAGCCTCTGGACCAGATTTGATTTCTTATGAAATCATAAATAATTTCAGTGAATTAACACATAAATCACTATTGTCAATTTTTAACCTGATTTTTCACCATTCGGAAATCCCAACAAGCTGGAGAAACTATTCTGTTATATTCATACCAAAACCTAATAATAAAGGGTTTAGACCTATAGCTTTGGCATCATGTCTTTTAAAAATCTTTGAGAAAATAATTCAGAAAAGATTAGAATATTGGGCCGAAACTAATGGTATAATTCCGGAATATCAATTCGGATTTCGGAAGCAAAAATCATGTTTAGACAATATAAATGTACTTACTTCAGATATTAAAAAAGGTTTTCTGAGAGGAGAAGCTGTGGGAGCAGTTTTTTTGGACCTACAAGGGGCTTTTGACAGTGTAGATCCAGCCATTCTAGCTACGATGTTATCCAATTTGAAGCTGCCTTCTAAGTTAAACAAACTGATATATAATATCATAAAAGAAAGAAACTTGACGGGTTACCATAATGGCAATTTAATTAATTCAAGAAAAACCTTTAAAGGCCTACCGCAAGGAGCCATATTGAGCCCTATCCTTTTTAATATATACATATCACAACTGGGAAAATATATTGAACCAGGCACAAAAATTTTAATTTATGCTGATGATGTAGTTATTTACTATAGCAACAGAGATATCAAGAAGATAGCTTTAAATCTCAATCAAAGTCTAGAAAGACTAAATTCATATTTGATAAGCAAAGGATTGAACATATCTCCAGACAAATCAAATTTCTGCCTTTTTTCGTTACACAAAAATCATGAAGAAGCAACAATAAATATTGAAATTGACAACTGCCTGATCCCAAGAACCAACATAGTCAAATTTCTAGGAGTAATAATCCATTACAAATTATCATGGATGCCACATATTAATCTAATTAAAAACGAAGCTCTTCAACAGATAAAAATCTTAAAAGCAATATCGGGCATCAAATGGGGATCACACCCCAATACTATGTTACAAATCTACAAAGGATTAATCAGAGCGACACTGGATTGGGGTGGAATACTATACGGTCACATTCCATACAACATGGCAATAAAGCTGGACAGAATGCAATTTGCGGCCATCCGTAACTCCTTGGGTCTAATGAAAACAACTCCCACAAACTGTATTTTACATCTGGCTGCAGAAATCCCGATTCATATAAGAAGAAACAACCTGGTCAAAAAATACATCAGTAAGATTATTTCAAATGAAAATCACCTACTGAATAAGACTTTAGATGAATTACACAAAGCAATTATGATATATCCTAATCATAAAATTGCCACCAATGACATCCTAGCTAAAACGTGGCATCAAATTAAAAATAAGTATCAGGAATTATCTCTTTCCACATCATAATATATATATTTTTGATTATAATACTAGATACTACAATCCTGAAATCGACTTATGTTCTGGTAAAACTCTACAAACTTCAAAAGACCCAAATACAATTTTTAATAACATAATCAAGCAGAACTACAGAAATTATGAAATAATTTATACTGATGGATCAAAAAAAATGAATGAAGGGGTTGCTTGCGCAGCAGTTATTCTTAACTCAAGAAAAAACGTAAATTATAAATTAAAATTAAACAATCTTTGCACAATTTTTGAAGCTGAAGCCCAGGCTATTATTCTTGCCATTCAACATATCGCAACAAATAAATTGGAAAATTCTCTAATAGTGTCGGATTCTCTCAGTGTTCTGATCTCACTGATTTCTCCTGATTTCAAGGGTGTTTACAACCCTGTTGTATATTCTATTGAACAAATGCTATTAAAATGTCAAGAAAACAACCTAAATGTTAAGTTCTTGTGGATTCCATCACACCATAACATTACAGGTAATGATCTTGCGGACCTCCATGCCAAAGAAGCATTGAAAGAGCAATTATCATTAAACTCCAAATACAGCTATAAAAATCTATATGAAATCTTTGACAAAGAGACGAAAAATGAGGCTCTTAAATTCTTAATAGATCAAAGTAAATATAAAGGTGCTGATTATTTTTCTAGGATAAGTAATTCTCCTGAGTTCAATTACCCATGGTTTTATAAACTAAATCTGAACAGACAGGCTATCGTCAGAATTTGCAGAATAAGAACAGGTCATGTTGCTCTTAATGAACATCTCAAGAATAAAAATATAATTACTGACGCTACTTGTCCTTGTGGGTATGATTCTCAATCAATTAATCATGTTTTTTTCGATTGTCCTTTACATGAGAAAGAATCTAACATATTGTTATCCCAGCTAAATAAGTTGCAAACTTTTCAAGTTATAAATCAATTCAATATAATAGACATTGCTTTTAAAAATAATAAGGAAATTATCCTGAAAATAAACCAATTTATAGAGGATACTGGTATAAGATTATGATAAAACCTCACAGTTGTGCTCTTCCTAGCTTGGTTTTCCCTCATCACGTCTCCACCATTTCCCATCATGAACAACATTAAATCATACTTACCTCCCATAATAACATCATCAATATAGAAAAAAAAAAAAAAAAAAAAATTAATTAAGCAGTAATTATAAATACAAGTGCATACATTGTAAACCAAATTTGATTTGAAAGCGCGCAATAAGTCGAAGGTCAATCCCATGAATGTCTCGAATAGCATCTAGGAATCGATATAGGCTGTTAGCCAATCAACGTTGATCCTATATAAGAAAACACTGGCGTATGGGCAAATGCCTATGGATCTTTGAAGATCCGAAGAGCCAATTATAACCTGAACCTGAACCTCTCTTGTTCTGTTGTGACGCTCCTGAATGACCGATGGATCCACCTCATAATTAGTCAACTTTAATTGATTATATCTCGGAAATTATGCGTCGGAGAGCATTGTGCCAAAGGACAAATCGTTTTAGAATTTCATCAGGAATCTACTCCCAAAAAGAGTGCGGGAATTTTGAATCACCCTGTATAATCCATATAAAATCCATATACGGAAAATATTTCGTATGTGACAAAATTTTTTCACATGTATGGAAAAATCCTGCATCGAAGGGTCACATATGGATTCTGTATGGGCCATATATGATCATATACGGATTCAATATGGATTGCGTATGGATTATATATGGTCATATATGACCGTGTATGGTTTCTATATGATTTATGTATGTTCTTATATGATTCATTTTTACTAGGGTACTCGTATCACTCGTATGGTTCGAGTAATACGGGTAATACCGATAACACAAGTGACAATACATATACACTGGTGACAGATATTATTCGCGAATGAACTTGTATTACCTGTATTACCTGAGTAATTTTCACTATTGACCCGAGTACTCGGGTATTACTCGTATACCAGGTATGACTCGAGTACTCGAGCACTTGAGTACTCGGATTCCCTGGTAGGAATTTTCTCTAATACATCGAGAGTTACTCATAAGTTTACTTATCTTACTTGTGAGTCACTCATAAGGAAAACTTACGAGTAACTAGATAGAATGTAACACTTCACTTAACTAAATTCTAGCCATCAAAACTAGCGAGGCACTCAGTAGTAACTGACCAGGAACTTGTAAGAAACTAGCGCCACACTCATGACAGCAATTATATGCCAAAAAAGTTGTGAAGTTATAATAATACATCAACAATGATTATTCAGTAAAATATGCATGCTTTGGCCCAAAATGTTTTTGAAAATAAAAAATTGAATTTCGAGCAAAAATCATGTTTCAGAGGGGACACTTGCAGATTACCACCACCCTGCGTGCAAAATAAAGCGTGCATTTGGAGCGTCGCATAGGAGTGTTATTACCGTCACATGAGTGTGTATTGAGAGTCAATTGGCGCAGTTGTGCGTGGATCGAGCGTGAAGAAAAGCGTTCATGCACGCTGTACTCACGCTTATATTGAAGTAAGCGTGCATTGAACGTATATTGGCCAGAATCACGTTATTGGTACGCTGTTTGAACTTTATGTGCACGCCGTTTTTTCGCCAGGGCAACGTTCACTTCGTGCTCAATGCGATGGAGAGAAGATTGGAAACCTTGGAGAGAATCGAACCTACCTAAATCAATTCCTACCTAATGTTGCGCGATCTACTATCCTAACGCCCTAACGACCTAAGCTAAACCGGTACCTACGCGATGCATTAGAAAAGATCAATTAAAGTGACGTGTTTATCCGATTCAATCATCCGTCGGTTGAATATAATAATCTATGAGCCTGTGTGAAAATTGCAGTTCGGTTGACAGATGTGAGGTTAACTTTATGTGATCAAAAAATGGATGAATTATTTTTGTGAAATGTGTGGTGGTTATTTCTTGAATAATGTGTATCAAAAAATCTGTTAGTAAGTGCAAAATGAATTAGTGAATCAGTCATAGTTGTTGTAACATGTCAAAAAATCGTAATTTGTTGATGCAGTGAAAATGAATTTTCTTCAAATACTTACATCAATACTTCTAGGCAAAAACTTAGAGATCATATTAATTTTGTAATAAATATGAGTCATGAAGAATTCATTTGATCAAAAATATGTCAAAAGAATGTTCAAAATGAATTGCAAAAAACTTGGATTATTCACTTGCAGCTCGACGGATGGTTTTACTTTTCAAATTGAAGAGTACTCTTCATGTTGAAATTTTCAAATTTGAGGAAAAAGACTTATTTTCTGAGTTGAATTCGTTGTTAGGGTGATGACAAACTTGTAGAAAGAGTTTGAAAGTTGGGTGGAATCTATATTGATCAGGAAAGTCCAAATCGTGTGGCAAAAGTTAGAAAATCTGTCAACTTAGCTTACGGCACATGGGTATTCTATTAGCTTTTCTTCACTAAACGAAATCTAGGCAGGAGAAATGTATCAAAATTTAGTAAAATCAAGTTGGTACAGAGTAAGAGAGGACTGATATATTCATTGAATTTTATTGGTTATTATAAAAATGTTGATAAATACGTAAAGGCTATGTATGACTCAATTTATCGTCTCTCAATATTTTTGTTTCAATGATTTTATATTGTGTGCATTTTTGTATCTTTTCACTAGTAGGTCGAGGAAACATGTGTATTGAACCTGTTTTATAAATATAATAACATTTATTTGTAGGAACGTGATACAACATTATTGGAACAAAAATATTAAAAGACGACACATTGGATCTTCTATAGCCTTTCCTTATTTATCAACATTTATATAATAACCAATAAAATTCAATGAATATATCTGTCCTCTCTTACTCTGTACCAACTTGATTTTACTGAATTTTTATACATTTCTCCTGCCTAGATTTCGTTTAGTGAAGAAAAGCTGATAGAATACCCATGTGCCGTGAGCTAAGTTAACAGATTTTCTAACTTTTGCCTCACGATTTGGACTTTCCTGATCAATATAGATTTCACCCAACTTTCAAACTCTTCCCACAAGTTTATCATCACTCCAACAACAAATTCAACTCAGAACATAAGGCTTTTTCCTCAAATTTGAAAATTTCAACTTCAAGAATACTCTTTAAATTGAAGAGTAAAATCATCCAACGCGCTTCAAGTAAATAATTCAAGCTTTTTGAAATTCATTTTAAACATTCGCTTGAAATATTTTTGATCAAATGAGTTCTTCGTGACTCATATTATTACAAAATTAATGTGAGTTTTTTGAGAAATGTGAGTTTTGAGAAATCTAATGTGAGTTTTTTTCCGAGAAATATTGATGTAAATCAATAATGATATTGATTGATATTGATATTGTTGTTGTTGATATTCCCTGGTAGAAATATCATAAGTTTTTCCCCACAACTCGTGAGGCACTAGTGAGGGAGAACTAGTTAAGTAAAACTCGTGAATTACTGGTCAGTAAGTGATAAGTTTAACTCAACTAACTATTTGGGTTTTAATTAGGCGGAACTTATGAGAATTTCACAAGATTTTCCACGTTATGCATACAGAAAAACACTTAACAAACGTTCAAGCATCACCAGCGAAATAAGTATTTCATATAACTTATCACAATTCTCATAAGGTTGATTTATTAACTATTCAGCATCATTTTTCTTTTCTACACGACACATCATCATACACATCATTTGAGTATTATTCAAAGAGCATGAACTGAATGAATATGTGTCCCGTCATTATCAAATATAAGTTTCGACCAAGTACTCTTCTTTCGTCATTTCTTGATTAATATGCATGAAAAATCTGTTATTGAGTGCAAAATGAATTATTGAATGAGTCATCGCTGTTGTAATATGTAAAAAATCGTAATTTGTTGATGTGGTGAAAATGAATTCTATTCAAATACACGACAATTGTCGGCCACGCGGCCGCCGTTGCTTCCAATCTTTTCAATTAGTATCAAGATCACAATCCATACAGGACACAAGTTCAGAACTAATGCAGAATTAATCAAATCTCGATTCAATTCTTTATAAGCCCTTTCTGAATCGGTGTATTATATGAGCCTACACAGCACAGTCCTGTCCCAAATGAACTCCCGAAATGTTCCGTTATGTCAGTTACGAGAGAATTCTTGATGAAGTCTCGAGAATTCTTTGAGAATATTTTTTGAATACCAGGGGGTCATAAAGAACTCATCCTGAACTGTCATAACAGGACTCTCAAAGAATGCCCAAGATGAATTCACAAAGAATTCTTCATGGATACATCGGGACCAGCGTGCTGTGTGGGAAAGCAGACTTATACAGCGCAGGCATGTTGCAAGTGAACTGCAGCTATGTCAGTTCCAAAAGGATTCATGAAGAATTCTTCCGGAATTAACATGATTAGACTTGAAAATTTTTCAAATATTCTTCTTGAATATCAGGGAATCATGAACGATCCATTCGGAACTGAGATAACACCCACACGGTAAACCTGTTTTATACTGAAGTTGAGTTATCCCGAAAAAATGATTGCTCCGAAATTTTGTGTCCCAACGGGTTTTATCCAGGGTACGCAAGCCACCGTGTTAATCACCGAAGTTGTGTATTTCATCTTCCACAGTACCAGGTGGCGTTAGTGTGTCTGGGGAATTTTACCTACACAAATGCGTTCTCATATGTGAGCGGGGAATCCCATAGGCTACTACACACACATGCAGGGTACTGAATATACGTGTGATAGATATATAGGTATACTTATATATAATAATTTTTTCTATTTCAGATATTTAATTTCCTGATTTTTAAAAATGCTAACTTATTAACAAAATAAAATTTCAATTACAAAAAATCAATATTAATTGGAATGAATAAATTCACAATTCAATTCAGTGTAAAATAAATGAAAATGACACAAATGCTTGTTTTTCATTTATAATCATTTTTTACAAAATTTCATCATGAATTCAAGCATCTCAACTGATATTGATTTTTCTCAACTGAAAATGAAATTTCATTCATAACTCAACATTCCTATGAATCAAGTAATTAAGTATCTGAAATGAAAAAAGTTATTATTGGAATTCAAAAATAAATATATTATGAGTAAATTGAAGGTGGTTACTTGGAATTACATCAACTTAGCCAATATTCAAAGGTATATTTATAACAAAAGGTGTGTATTTGGTAAGTGAACAATTTCAACATATATATCCACTTTATATACCAAAATTGGTTTCATAATCCATATTTCACAAATTATACTGTACAATTTTGCAGTACAAAGTATTTTGTATTTCTATCACGTATTATAAATATACTTTTGAATATGCTTCATAATAATTTGACAATTATAAAAATTTATTCACTTCACTTATGTTACAAACTGTGTACACTTAAAAACCATATAAACATTGTAATAATACTTAAAAACAACCACGCTTGAATATTGGGATTATTTTATCAATGGTCACAGATAATGTAAAAACACATTGTTTGATACATTGCTCTGCACGAAATTTTCCAAAGAAAACAGTGGAGAATCTCATTTTTATGTTTTTTCCATGTTTACAAAACACGTTAGGGTTACACTGCAGGAAATATTCAATGTACATTACCTATTCAAAGTTTGGAGAAATCACAATCAACTGTGAAAGTACTGTGTTCAGCGTTAGGGAAATATACTTTTTATTCTAACAGCCCTACGCTCAATGTTATGATATCACAAAACTTTTGTAATCTGTTCGCATCCAGCATAAGTGATAAAGTTTCCTACGCTGGATGTTGAAAGTTTACAAGAGTTTGGTGATATCACTACATTGAGCGTAGGACTGTTACAATCAAAAGTATATCTTCTCTCCGCTGAGCACAGTATTTTCACCAAAGACTGATTTTTCCAAAGATTGGATGGGTAATGTATGTTAAATGTTTTATTACATTGTGTTTGATTTCATTGTTCTCTGAACATTGATTTCCTACCAAGTAAGGAATTTGAGATAGAAAAGAATTGGAAAAACTTACAAAGAATACTGTGAAAACATTTCATATAAAATTACACAATGGATCATTGGCAGTATGTTAGCCAATGATATATTGTGGGTTTTTACAGAACATTGTAGCTTTTTACAGTCCTATATTGTGAAAAATTACAATTTTTGGTAAAATAACATTATGAACCATCAGAAAAAGTTACAAACTTCACAATATGATATTGACTAATATATTACCAATGATTTATTGTGTAATTTCATATGAAATGTTTTCACAGTATTCTTTGTAAGTTTTTCCGATTCTTTACTATCTCAAAATCCTTACTTGGAAGACAATTAATGTTCAGAGGAAAATGAATCCAAACACAATGTAATAAAACATTTAATATACATGACTCATTGAAAATTGGGGAAAATCACAGTCTCCCATAAGAGTATTGTGCTCAGCATAGAGAAAATATACTTTTGATTGTAACAGTCCTACGCTTAGAGTTATGATATCACAAAACTTTTGTAATCTGTTCACATCCAGCAGAGGTGTTGAAGTTTCCTACGATGGATGTGAACAGTTTACAACAGTTTTGTGTTATCATAACATTGAGCATAGGACTGTTACAATGAAAAGTATATTTTCTCTGCGCTGAACAGAGTACTCTTATAGAAGACTGTGATTTTTTGCAACTTTCAATGGGTCATGTATATTAGATGTTTCTTACAGCATGTTTGATTTCGTTTCTCTCTGAACATTGATTCTCTACCAAGTGAGGAATTTGAAATAGGAAAGAATTGGAAAAAATGACAAAGAACACTGGATATGCTTCCAGCGAAGGGGCAGCAAGAGCAACCAGTTCTCAATAAAGTCCTCTCTCCCGATCATCCAAGTGTATGCAGACACGTGAAGAATTTCACACGAGGAGTGTAACGCATCGTCCATGAGTTCGTGCACCTAAAATTCATACAAATTATATTATTTCGTTAATATTATATTCTGGCCATATATATATATATATAACTTAATATAACCAATTATCGTACCACTTCTTTAACCGGTGCCGTTACAGCCTGACTTGGATTTTGAAGAGGAGGTCCAGGTTTACTTGGTATAGTTGGTGTTGATTGAATTGAGATCTGAAAAAAAGTTGAAAAGACATTGAACAAGAATTAGAAAAAAAAATCCTGGTTTAGGTAGATTCTATGATCCATACATCACTCCCATAAGTATAAAGATTCAATAAAATTGGAGATTCTTTTGATCAACCTAAATATCAAAGTTTGAATAGAAAAAATCCTGTTCATCGATGCAAGTCTTGGTAGAAATCCCAAAAGTGCTGTACGTATGTTGAGAAATGTGTGTAAGTGCTCACTTTGTACCAAAATTGTTCTGTTAGAACAAGAGGTGTTTAAATATGTACTATTCTCCCATATTTATTGTATTAGAATTGTACTTACGAGGGTGGATTGATAAGTTTCCGGCCTGACCAAGAGATGGCGCCACTAGGCCTACCTTGAGGTGGCGTTCTATAGTACCATCCTTAGATAGCTTGTAGCTATAGTTTCAGTCCGATCGCCATGTTAGTTTAGTTTTGAGAGCACGCTGACCAAGACGCCTCTGTGTTTTTCATAAAAATGGAAAAGCTGGAAAATCGTGCTGTCATCAAATACTTTTATTTGAAGGGGTTAACGCCGAAGGAAATTAAAGAAGAGATGGACTCAACACTGGGGACATCCTCCCCATCATATTCAACCGTTAAGCAGTGGGTTTCCGAGTTTAAAAAGGGTCGTGTGAGCACCTCTGATGAGCCTCGCTCAGGACGCCCCATTGAGGTCACAACTCCAGATATGATCGAAAAAATCCATCAAATAGTGCTGAAAGATCGCAGATTAAAAGTTCGTGAGATAGCTGAGACCTGTAAGATGTCATATGAACGTGTACAAAATATTTTGCACCAACATTTGTATATGGAAAAGCTCTGTGCAAGATGGGTGCCGCGTTTGCTAACAGTCGACCAAAAATTGATTCGAAAGAACATTTCTACCGCCAATTTGGCGTTGTATAAGCGTAATCCAAGCGAATTTTTGCGTCGATTCGTAACCGTTGACGAAACTTGGGTCCACCACTACACTCCTGAAACCAAAGAACAGTCTAAACAGTGGATTGGACCAGGGGAACCAACTCCAAAGGAGGCAAAACAATTTTTTCGGCGAACAAGGTTATGGCTACTGTTTTTTGGGATGCAAGAGGTATTATATGCATTGATTACCTTGAAAAGGGTAAAACTATCACTGGTCAATACTACGCAGACTTATTGCAACGTTTGAGCCACGAAGTGAAAATTAAACGACCTCATCTGGCGAAGAAAAAAATCTTGTTTCATCACGATAACGCACCAGCGCACACGTCAATCGTTGCGATGGCTAAAATCAACGATCTGAAGTTTGAATTAATGCCGCACCCTCCCTACTCTCCAGACCTAGCCCCGAGTGACTATTATCTGTTTCCTAACCTCAAAAAATGGCTTGGCGGTAAGAGATTTGCGGACAATGAAGAAGTAATCGAAGCTGTAAATGGGTATTTTGAGGAGCTTGACGAATCAGTCTATAGAGATGGCATTACTAGACTAGAACACCGCTATGAGAAATGTATCAGCCTTGGAGGAGATTATGTTGAGAAATAAAAAAAAAAAAATTCTTAAAAACGTTGTTTTTCTTGGTCAGGCCGGAAACTTATCAATCCACCCTCGTACACAATATGAATTGCTGCGATAGAGGGCTTGACGCTTTGATTTTGAAGTACATCAAAGGAGCCACTGATTTGAATGAACCCCACTATAATTCAAGTGAAAAGTACATAACACAATTTTATCAAATTTCCCTGTCAATACTCCCATAATAGTTACATGAAGTGTGCACCTTCAACATAAAAACGTGGCCTCAAGAAAATATCTCATCGACTCACCTTTTTCTGAATATGTACAATCCCTTGAATTATTTCCATTAATCTTCGTATCAAACCCAAGTTTCAAATGTGTTACAAATATCATCAGAATTCTAAGATGGATAATATTTATAATACATTTGGAACTTGGGTTTGATACAAAGGTTAAGCAAAAAATTATAACTGCTAATACTATGTCGCCAGGCTTAATCTTTATCACAAAACCCATAAATATAAATACAAATTGGAAATATCCTTTCCAATGATAAAAGCTTATAGAAATAATTCAAGAGATTGTACATATTTAGCACAAGGTGAGTCGATGAACTCCGTGGTTAAAAGAATCCATTGAATCTGAAAAATGGAATTTCATGAGATTTGGCCAGAACATTGTCCGAGATTCGATGAGATTTGGCGAGATTCAACCAGATTCACATTGGAAGAATTTATTATTCTGACCAAATCTCGTTGAAAAATCCCCGGTGAGATTTGGTCAGACCTTTGTCCGAGTTCAACTGTAATTTAGTGAGATTTGGCGAAAATCAACTGATTTTTTCACCAGGGCTGTTTTCTTGAGGCTCTTTTTTTTATGTTGAAGGTTATGTTTTTTATGTTAAGGTTTTTATGTTACACTTCATGTCACTATTATGGGAGTATTGACAGGGAAATTTGATCAACTTATGTTTTGTACTTCTCATTTGAATCATAGTGTGATTGATTCAAATTAGTGGCTCCTTTGATGAACTTCAAAATCAAAGCTTTCAGCCCTTCATCGCAGTAATTCATATTGTGTGGGTACAATTCTAATACAATAAATATGGAAAAATTGTACATATTTGAACACCTCTTGCTCTAACAGAACAATTTTGGTACAAAGTAAGCACTTACACACATTTCTCAACATACGTACATCACTTCTGAGATTTCTATCAAGACTTGCATCGAAAAACAGGATTTTTTCTATCCAAACTTTGATATTTAGGTTTATCAAAAAAGTTCACTATTCACTGTTTTTCACCACTGTTCACTTTTCACGACCTTACCTTATTCACAATCGTCGCCCCACTGCAAATATAGCATCTCTGATTTTAAATCAGGGAGAGGGAAATCAAGCCAGGCACGCTAGCGGCGCCTGGTTCTGTGGATAGTGAACTACGCCAAACTTTCTCTCCATTTGAGGTTTGTGTACCCTGGTTTTATCCTGACATTTCGAAATCCCGATTATTTTTGGTTCAATTTTATTATGTATTTCTTATGTATTCCAAAAGACGAACCAATTACGATTTGTCGGGATAACGCACTATCGGGAAATAACCCGTCGAGACACAAACTTTCGGAGCAATCGTTTTTCAGGATAACTCAACTTTAGTATAAAACAGGTCTACCCACCCACACAACATAGGCATATCCTAAATGAACCCCGTAAATCTCGTATGTCAGTTCCGGAAGAATTCTTGATGAATTCTGAGGATTCTTCAACAACTTTTTTTGCAGATCAGGAATTCATAAAGATCTCATCCTGAACTGACAAACGGGCACTCTTAAAAGAATTCCACAATAAATTCATAAAGAATTCTTCATGAACTCATCGAGACCAGTGTGCTGTGTCGGCGGGCACTGTTGAAGAATCCCGTGATAACTTCATAAAGGATTCTTGATGTTCACATTGGGACCAGCGTGCTTTGTGGGGAGACACAGCAAGACACAATACCCATCTCAGTGACCTATGTGCCCACTTATCACCCATGTTCTGTGGATGAAATCACTGATCAGGAAAGTCAGGAATCCGTTGCCTGATAACACTAAGCAAAGAGCATGGGTAGACCCAGGAATGAATTGGGGAGAAGGAGGTTCGTGAATACCCACGCAGCACAGCAGTCTAAAATGGAATTCTTGAGGAGATACCCACTTACCATCCGAGTAAAGATTTTGTGTATAAGATTTCTCCGAACTGAAGTCATGAAATAGTCTGAAATTTTCAGGGAATGATCTTTAATACTTTATTTATTGCCGCAGAGCCCGAATTTGAATTTCGAAAAAAAAATTTTTCTCAATCCGTAACAAAAGTTTTTTTCTGAAATTTCAAATTTGGGCTCTATACAACAATTAATAAAGTATCAAAGATCATTCCCTGAAAATTTCAGACTATTTCATAAGTTCAGTTTGGAGAAATCTTACACACAAAATGTTTACTCGGATGGTGAGTTGGTATCCCCTTAATAGTTCTGATGTTCACATTGAATTCTTCCGGCCCTAATTGAATTTTTTGCGAACTCTTTCTGGGCTGTTGTGTTTTATGAGTAAGTTCTTGTGGCCTTTTTTTCAAGATTTGACTGCGTTTTCCTGAAAATTGATTCTAATAATGAATTTTTTCTTGAGAATTTGGAACAGAGGGGAGTTTGAGACTCACGTGCCCTCTACTTTGGATGTGCATCTGGCAAAGAGACATAAGACTGGCCAGCTGGCACAAACGATCCCGCACAGCACACGGGTCCCGATGAGTTCATGAAAAATTCTGTATGAATTCATTGTGGGATACTTTTAAGAGTGCCCTTATGTCAGTTCAGGATGAGGTTTTCATGAATTTCTGGCCTTCAAAAAGAGTTGTCAAAGAATTCTCAGAATTCATTGAGAATTCTTCCGGAACTGACATACGAGATTATTTACGGGGTTCATTTCAGATATGCCTATGCTGTGTGTGATCAATTTGAATTGATGAATACTTCTCAAAGATTTCTCGAATAGTCCGCGTCATGTGACTCATAAGGAATTTGAAATCAATTAATTTAAAATGAAATTATATCGGATCCTCGAAGAATGCATTATAAAGTCTCGGTATGAGTTCTTTCTGGGCATCAAGTTGTTCATCAAGAGTTCATTTTGAATTCAAAATATTCATAATGAATGCATACTGATTAGTATAACGGGGGAACTCTTTGCAAGGACTGTTGTGCTATATGGGTAGAAAATATGAGGAATAGTGGCTTATGTAGCCCACAAAGCGCACTGGTCTCGATGAATTCATAAAAAATTCTTTGTGAACTCACCGTGGGATTCTTTCCCACACAGCACAACAGTTCAGGAAAGATTATTAAGGAGACTCGAGCAGGAGGAAGTGGAGGAGGGGAAAAGTCAAATTTTGCGCGAATTTTTTTCAGAAGCTACGTAATTAATAAAAATTCAAAGGGAATAATGATAAATTACCCGAGATAAAATGAATTAGATCTCAAGAGATCTAATGAGATCTCATTAGATCAAATGATATCTCTTTAGATAAAAGAATGGGATGAGACAGATCTCCTTGGATGTGAATAGATATAGATAGATCTACGCAGATTTAAGCACACTTCACAGCTCTTTTAGTATTCAGATTTCTGTAGATCTAAATAGATCTGCTTAGATTTCCTCAGATTTCAATTGATCTGGGTCAATCTAGAACTGTTTGGATTCAGATCTACAAAGATCTACTCAGATCTAAGTTGATCTACTGACATTCAAACAGATGCATCATTCAGATCTAAATAGATCTAGTTAGATCTTAGATCCAATCAGATCTCTTTAGATCTAATTCATTTTTTCTCGGGTACATGTCTGGGATTGCGCATTGCCAGAAACTTTGAAAGTCTCAATGATTTCTGGAGGCTAAGAACTGAAATTGTAAAATTTCAACCTGCAAACGTCAACAAATTCTAGAATTTTATTTTTTAACCTTCAAAAATCATTGGGACATTCAAGGTTTGCGGCAGTGCGCAATCCCAGCTATATGATTTATTATTATTCACTTTGAATTGTACTAATCACGTACTTTTTGGAAAAACTTCGCACAAAATTTGACTATTCCCCTCCCCCACTTCCTCAAGATCGAGTCCCCTTAAGAACTCTCATTGAATTCTTCCAGCTGCAATTGAATTGATTGCGAATTCTTTTTGAGCTGGTGTGCTGAATGGGTTGAAAGTCCCCATTATGACAGTTCAGAATGAGTTGTTTATGAATCCCGGGTATTTAAGAAGAATTATTCAAAAAGGTTCTGAAGAATTCATTATGAATTCTTTTAAAATTAATATCCTGAGAGTTCATTTCAAAAATGTTCATGCTGCATGTGTGAACATTACAGAAATGGATATTTTTCTCCCAAAATTTCTATTTCAAATCAATCTCACGCAGCACGCTGGCTCAGATGTATCCATGAAGAACTCTTGATGAATCCATCGCGGGATTCTTCAATAGTCCCCGTCATGACAGTTTGGACTAAGTTCGTTATGAATCCCTGGTGCTGAAAAAAAATCTTATAGAATTTTCAAGAACTCACTCGAAACGGGTGTATACTTTCGAAAGTGCCATAACTGGAGTTCATTTGGGACAATCCGGTGCTGTGTGGGATCTCATCTTGTAATGACTTTTTATCAAATCAAGAATGAGTCAGTGATTACTGTTATGCGCAACTATACAACACGTTTGATTGAAATTCACTCACTAATCTGTACTACAATATTATACGGAATACCCCACACAACACAGCAATATTCCAAATGAACTCACATTATCATCTCAGTTCTGGAAGAGTTCATAAAGAATTCTTGAGAATTTGTTAAGAATTCTTTTTGAATACCAGGGATTCATAAAGAACTTTTCCTACAGTGTCATGGAAGGCACTCTTGAATAATTCGACAGTTGATTGATAAAAGATTCTTCATAAATACATGGAAACCAGCGTGCGGTGTGGAACAGGAATTCGCGATACATAACTTTTGTGACGAATTGCACGTGACAGCAGAAAACTTTGAGGAGCTATTGCTCATTGAATCAAATGGTTCGCAATGGAATAAAATTCAAAACTACATACATGAATACTTAGTATGTAAATAAATGAATACATACACCCCTTAATACATGAATTTATTTTTGCATAAATACATGTACTGAATAAGAAGTGGAATATGAAAATTCAATTTCACAATGTATATATTTCATACGAACAAATAAATATAACCATTCATCTAATTCAATATATTCATAAATCCTAAAAATGTTTATTAATTGCGTTTTATTCATTCCAAGTATTCATGAATGTTCAAATTGCACGAGTAGTTGCAATTACTTGTAATTTTTGGATTTACATCGTGAAATTAGAGTTTGACGTTTTACTTTATGTCTAATATATGTAAAAATGAATTCGTATAGTTTTGAATTTCCCTCCATTTCTAACCATGTTGCCTCACATGCACATTGCGGTTGTGCAGGTCTTGCAATCATCTTAGGGATTTTGATTCATTAACTCCTCACTGGATATTAAAGATCAATGAATTCACTGTATTACCGTAAACGCAAAAATATCGCAGTTGAATTTCATCAAGTGCACAATGCAATTTCATAAATTAGGTTATAATGTATATAAATGGTGACATGCGATCAGGCTTGGCACGTCATATGCTCCGAAGGATTTTACATTGTTCATAATCAAGATCTGAATTCTGGACTCGAATACGTAGTAAGAATGAAATATTTTATTTCTTTTTTTATTGAATTCAAACGATTCATCTACAATATCACACAATACGCATGCGAATCACATTGCTTCCAACGATCAAAATCAAGTTCGATTCGACCTCGATCGATATGATCAATTGTGAAATGCGAGAGTATCATCTCGAATCGCGATACTTTATCGCATGTTCCTTTAGTATATAGGACATTAATATTGTTTGAAGGATTTGTTATGCATAAATACCATTTTTGAATTGTTATTCAAATACGGAAAGAACGGTTTGCCCAAATATTAAGATGTATATATATAATACGTTTGCATGCAAACAAACTCATCACAAAAATTTCATTGCAATCGGATAACACGAACTCAAGTAGCACAAGAACTTCTCACATATGCTATGGTGACTCTATGAATGTGAAAGGGATGTGCGAATGAGACTATTTTGGATAAATTCGTTAAGATATTCTATAGAGGTGCATAGCACATAATTATTCGAAACAGTCTCATTTGAAGGTTCTACGCATGTTCGTAGGATTTTCCAAACACGCTCTTAGCATTTCTAACCTCTTCTGCTACATGGGAAGCGAGAACATGCCTGGTCGCGAAATCACAATTTTTGATATTATGTTTCCTCCCTCTCTCCCACTTTCCTGTGAGGATCGAGTTGAAACTTGTACGGAAGCACTATCGACACTGCATAAAACTGTGGTAAAAATTTCGTAACGATAGGATGATAGAAACGAAAGATATCCCCATGGTAATGGCATTTTCGAGATTTTAAAATTTTGTTTCGAAGCTTAGTGCTCACCATTTTCTCCCCTCAATTCCGATTTGCTTGGAATTTGTAACGTACACCTAACACCTCGTGAAATGAATATGCTCCAAGTTCCAAGGCATTCGGATGATACGAACATGGGAGAAGCATGCTTTCGAAGAAAATACAGACCCCATAGAAAAATTTTCCACAATTTTCAACCGATTGGTATGAAACTTACATGGTACCACTGTCGGATCATGACTACAACGCGGTACAAGTTTGATCGGGTTCGGATAATAGGAAGCAGAGATACACGCGTTCGCAAGATCACGATTTTTCGAAAAATTTCTCCTCCCTCCTCCCGTTCTTCTGTAACGATGAGGGTGAAACTTATATGGGACCACTATCAATACTGCACAAGACTCTGGTGAAAATTTCATCACGATTGAATAATACGAACAAAAGATATACGCGTTCGCAAATTTGTTACATACACACAGACAAAACGACAGACAAAACGGAACCTGATTTCCTTTTTTTTCCTCCCCCCAATTCCAATGTGCCTGGAATTTATATGATATAACTAACATCTCGTAAATCGAATATACTCAGAGTTCCAAGACATTCGGATAATATGGACATGGGGAAGGCATGCTTTAAAAAAAAATACAGATCCCAAAACAAAATTTTCCACAGTTTTCATCCGATTTGAATAAAACTTATATGGGACCACCATCGGGTCATGACTAAAACGTGGTTAAAGTTTGATCGGATTCGGATAATAAGGAGCAAAGATACACGCGTACGCAAAATGTTCATTTTTTGTCAGAGTTCTCCTCATCCACCCGAATCTTCTGAATGAATCAGGTTGAAACTTATATGAGAACACTATCACCCTAGTCCACAACTGTGATAAAAATCTCGAAACGATCGGATAAGCAGAACGGGAGATATGCGCGTACGAGATTTAGAGGGGGCTACAGCCACACACACACACACACACACACACACACAGACAGACAGACAGACAGACATGGTAACAACATTGTTCCCCGAGTTCTGAGGAACATTTTGGTCTAGGAGATTTTGAATTTCGAGACAAAAAAATTTTCGGCTCTTCGAAACGATCACAAAGCTTCCCTCTAAACAAGGAAGCAATATTTTATGAAATACAACGAATTGAATATTTGTTTGGTATGAATAATGTTTCATTGAACGGAAGTTGTTTTTATTGACAGTGAATATTTAATCAATATGAACGCAATTCTCATTCATTTACAGGAAATAAAGGTGGATTGATCAAAATCAAATTTGGTTATATTGAAAAAAAACTCAATTCGCGCTATTCAAAAAAACATTTAGTAAATATAATTGAATTATTTTCCCAGTGCCCCTACCAGCATGGGAATGTGGATAGATAATGGATGCTTTCCACATTCGGACAAAATGTCCAAATTCAATAAGAAGAAAAAGAACGCGAATATTGAACATGATTTCCATGAATGTCGAAAATCCAAATATCACCGTCGAAATTGAAAAAGTGAATAAACAATTCATAATTGAATGTATCAAATGTACGAGTGGTGCTACGATCGAGGCATAGCGTCGCGACTCGTGGGTAAAATTTCGCGCGGCATTATACCTACACGCAAAGAGGTACGCATGCCGGGAGACCGTACTGCCAAGCAATGTAAAACTCCATGCTTGGCTGCTGTTCGTAGCGACGTGCGTACCTCGTGTTTCACTGTGCGCACGCATGGTTATTTCCCCTGCACACATGCACGACGCCACGTTGTGCTCGCACGCCGTTTCAACGTGCGTGCACGGTGTTTTCGGGTGCACGAAAGAAAGTCGTCTCGATAGCTCTCAGACGCGCATGTTGTCTTCCAAGCGTTTGTTTTTATTCGATAATTGAAAGAGATGTACTTTATACAGGGTGAGGCATTTATCTTGAGACAACGAAATATCTTGATGGGATCACCTTTTTTGGGAAAATGTTTGATACAAAAGTTATAGGGTGTCAAAGGGGGTATTCAACAGTGACCTTGAAAACGTCCTCGACCTCGATCTCCGAGGTCATTTGAAGGTCAACTTCAAAATTTCAAATCGGATAACCCCTATTCGACCCCGGGAATGAAAAGAGCGCAAAATTTCACGTCGAGATATGACCTTGAACTCAAGATCGGGGCAATACCAAGGTGATTCCAAGGTCGGAAGAGAAGAAATTTTGTCATACGAGAGTTGTGCAACACGGAGGATGGAACCGGCAGGACCTGGAATGACCTTGACCTTCAAGGTCGTTTGAAGGTCACCTTAGGAATCAAACGGGGTTATTTTCATCTTCTTACCGTGCGTCAGGGTGCTTGTTTCCAGTGAGTCCCCTCACCTCTCACCGTGCGTCGAGGTGCTTGTTTTTGGTGAGGCCCCTTGCCTCTTACCGTGTGTTCGGATGCTTTTTTCCGGTGATTCCCGTCGCCTCTCACAATTTTGAATGCTTGTTTTGTTACTGCAATGTAATAAATGTTTATTGTTCCATTCTACAAGAATCGTACAAAAGGAGTTACGGTGAATTACAAGTACTTAAGTCTATCTTGAACGTATTTTCCGTTACAATCTTCAAGAACATGGCTGATAAATTTCGATAATTTTTGGATTGACTTTGCATTCGGTTTTTCGAAAATTTCAAATAGGTCCCAACTGTTATCATTACGCGTTGAAGTAATCAGTTCTTTTCTCTCACTTTCGTAATATGGACATTCGATTAACATGTGAGTTAGATCATTCGATTTATTGCAGAGTTCACAAAAAATATTATTATTTATCACATACTTTTCATTGTTCAATATAATCCTACAATTCATTCTATTCATAACCCTTACTTGCATAATTATTTTATACGTATCCAATGGCAAATTCACTGTTAGGTATGTTGGATCCTCTGTATTGTATTCAAGTGAGGATAAATCAACAGCGACGTACTGTTCTTACAGTTTTCCCTATCTAATTCATACAGGTACCTCGCATAGGCTTCGCATAAGGTTTGCTTTTTTTCTTTCACTCGTTGTGCATTAAGGTTATCCCAAATGATAGTGTCATGTATATGTTCAAAGAATATTTGTTTCACTTGCTGGAATCAGTTATATTTCACTAGGTTGTTGCGAGAAAGGGTTATGTTCTTTTGTTTGAAAAGACAGATTTCAGGATACCAATTTTCTGATATTTACAGAATTTTTATGGACCAATTAAGCACTTGTTTGGAGATTTTAACAGCAACGTGTGGTATTCCGAGCTCTCACCTAATAGCGTATCCAGGTGTATTTGGTGACAAATTGAATGGTCTTTTGAAGAAATGCACCTGTATTCTTTCAATTTCTGCTGAGTACCGAATAGCATACACTGGTGCTGCGTATGTAACGATGGAGTCTACTAATGCATTATATAATCGTAAATAAGTTCGGCAAGATTGCAGTTTAGCGGAGTGGATTGGAGCTATAGTGGCCGTAGCTGCAGCTTGAGCTTTCGTTGAAACTTGTCTGGTATTGACTTCAAATAAGCCTGTTTGTGTGAATATAACTCCGAGATATACATATTCTTCAACATGTTCCACCTGTTGCCCACCATATAGAAGTGGTGCTAACTTTTTATCATGCCCATGTCCGCCTTTTTGGAATACTACTATTTTTGTTTTCCTTAAATTGATTACTAATTTATACATCATACAGTATTCGTGAAGATATTCAATTAATCGCTTCATATCAATGTAACAGTCTGAAAGTAGCACTATATCGTCCGCGTAAGCCAATAGAATTATTCCATTCATATGATCTGCTGATACTCCTCTAATACCTTTGTTTTTCAGAAATTTTTCAATGTCACTCATAAATAACGAAAATAACAAAGAGGACAGAATTTCCCCTTGCAGAACCCCTTTAGTTATTTTCACCGACTTTGAAGTCTTATTTCCCTCTTTTACTTTCAACGTGGCTTTACTATACTGCTCCGGATTATATTGATCATTTTCGTGCTAATTTCAATCTGTAACAGCTTTCTGAACAAAGGACCGTGGTCTATGGAATCGGAAGTAGTTTTGAAATCAACGAATAGACCATACAGTTTCCCTCTGTGTTTACTCACATGTATCTGTATCAGTGTATTCAAGGTAAATATATTATCTAGACATCCTCTATTCAATCTAAATCCGTTTTGCCATTACGGTATGATTTTGTTTTTCTCACCCCATTCTGCAATGCGGGTGTATAATATTTGCGTAGATATTCTAACAATACTATTAACTAACGCAATTGGCCTATAATTTTCAGCGTCACTTTTGTTACCCTTATCTTTATACAGCATTTGGACGACGACATTAGACCAATCGGCCGGGATATTCTCGGTTTCAATAATTTTCTTAAATAAAACGTTTATACAGAGTAACCAGTTGTTGGGCAGGTTTTTGAAAAATTCGTTGCTAATTCCATTTTCTCCTGGTGCCTTACGTGTTTTGCTTTTCCTTAAACTCTGTATTATTTCATCCAAGGGAATACTTATATCCATTTTTAGTATAGATATTACCTTTGTGTCTACTTCGTTATAAATTTGTGTTTCAGCATAAAATTTAATAAAATGATCATACCATTCATCTAATTGAATTATACTACTCTCATAGTTCATTTTTTTTCTGAATGGATCAATCAATTTCCAGAATTCTTTTATGTTTCTCGTATTAACTATTTTAGTAACTATGTCTTCTTTTTACGCTCTTTTTTGTAAGTCCTCTGTCTTCTTCAAATGCTTTTTATTCGCTACATAATCCTAGACTGTTGGTTGGGAGGAGTTATTCATTTTGCAGATCTTAAGTTTATTTTTCACTTCTCTCTTCGCATGAACGTATTTCATATTATACCATGATTTCCTGAGTGAATTATTTCGATATGTCTTTTTTGCCATTCCTATCTTGTACGCAGTTGACTTGATTGTCATTTTTATATTTCGATCTATTGCATCATTATTTACATTCCTCAGCATTACATTTCTTGACATACACATCTCCTCATAGTATTCATTTGCTAACTTATCATTCCATTCTATTCGTTTTTCACCGTCTCCTTTTTCCAAATTCTCTTTCAAGATTAAATGTACTGGGAAGTGATCAGACTGGGGAGGGGTGACAGAGATTCTAAGATCTTTAACTGTGCTGAGTGCATTTGAATTGCACCATACAGTATCGATAACCGAACATCCTACACCGCTAACGTATGTAAAATTGGCTGGATTATCGCTTATAGACCTACCATTAATTGCACAAAATCCTAATTCTTCCATAAATTCAATCAAGTGTTTACTTCTTTTATTAATTTCTTTATCTAAAGACGTTCTTTCTGCTGTTAGGTCTGACTCAAAGAAATATCCGTCATCAATAAAACTGTTTCTATTTGCAATCCTAGCATTGAAATCGCCTTCAATGTATACACATTCGTTTGGATATTTATTCAGGATTGTTTTCAAAAACTCTTTCAAATTATGTAATACATTAACTATATCAACAGCTGGGCTTATATATACAATACCTAAGATAAAGTTGAAATTATTTTCCTCTATCCTCGTGAATATGAAGTGATCTGTGGCCGTTAGTTGTTGGTATTGTCGATGAATATCGCTATCCCTCCTTTAGCTCTTCCTTTTTCCTTACTCTCCAATGCTGGGCTATGTAAAGTTTTATATTCATATCCATGCGTTGTACACAATAACACAGGCTCTGATGTACACCACCCACGTCTCGCTGATACATATAATTCCCTCGTTATTGATTTGATCGTAACTATCGATTAAATTTGAAATGCCCCTTGAATTCAAAAATATTATATTTATCGGTTCAAAATTTTCTGTGAGAGTTTGCTATGCCTGTTGACTATCTTTATTGGTTCAATGAACATCTTTGTTGACGTTGAATTGTTGTATAACTGTGGATTTTGGTTTTTTGAAATTTAGTTTACTTTGGATCTGAGGCTCGGTTTTCTCGATCCCTCTTCCGGCTGGAGTTTGAATCCCGAGAAGCTGAAGATACATCGCTGTTATATCCATCTAGATCTTTGCGTTCTTGTAGTTGTTTCAGCAGGTCTTCCGCTTCGCTTTTTTTGTAGGAATCTTTTTCAATAATCACTTCACCGTTCTTGATTGAGGATTTGATATCAAGTTCGGTGAATTTTCCATTCAAGATGGAAATTTCTTCAAATGCTTCTCTTTGTTTCTTACTCAGATCGTTGGTTATGACAGTATCTTGTCCTTTCAATTTATATGTATTTCTTAGGACTTGAAATTTGGTTTTCGAGTGGAAGAATTCTACTAAGATAGGCCTATTGTTTATTGTTTTACGTAATCCCCTTATACTTTCAATTTCATTTGAGTCAATTTGAACTCCCATTTTACGAAACAGTTCTAATACTTTTGTTTCTCGTTCGCTGTGGGTTTCTTTGCCGTCCTCCATTTTATATATTATTGAGTTTTTAACCCGATCTTTAGTTGATAAATAAGCCATTTCGTTCTCTAATTTCTCTACTTTTTGTTTTTGAAGATTAAGCTCCTTTTCGAAGTCCATATTTTTCGTTTTACACGCCGATAATTCTTCGCTCATTTCACTGACAGTACCTACTAAAACATCCATTGAAACTTTAATTTCATCCACTTTTGTATTTGTTTCACCAACTGTTTTTGTTCAGTTCTCGATTAATACTTTCAAACAGGCATGCTAGCGACTCACTTTTCTCACTTTTCCTCACTTTTTTCCATTCCCCTCACTATCCCTCACTGATTTTGTGAATTCTCACTTTTCTCACTTTTTCCATGATCAGTGTGTCAATATTGTCTAATTTCAATTATTTTTTTTTTATTCCGTCATATATTTCATCCTTCAATGATGAGCGAGTGTTACTCCCGTTAGTACGATGGTTTTTGTGTTATGATTCACAGGAATCATTGAGAGTTATTCAATTTAGTCGAAGAAGATTATTGTATTATATTGAAAGTGTTACCAAAAATCTGACTGCGTGAAACAGCGAAGGAAAGGAATGAGAAGCAAACTTAAAAATCGAAATATCACTAATAATCGAACTCATCAAACTAACTTCCAAGATAACATTGACTGCGTGCAAAACTTGAGACCGTTATGCACGCGAGAATTTGCGTGTGATTTGCGTGCAACCCACCTGTGATCCATACTGTTGCTCGCAAATCGCGCGCCATGATTTAGTGCATATCTTGTTGAAATTCTTCATGAATTCACGCTCACATCGTTCGCAAAAACCTGTGGATTGAGGGGAATTTTCTGAGAGTGAAATGATTGGATATTCGGTGAAAATGTTGCCCGCAAGTTGCGTACAATTGGGAGAAACTTGTTGAGTGAGAAATATATGTATATGCTAGGGTATATTCAAATGTACTCCTAGAATGCAATTATCGAAACCATTTATAAAAAAAAAGTAAAAACAAAATGAAGTATATATGCAAATAATTAATATGCATAATGGAGATCTCAAATTGATGTTCTGTTGCAGGAGAGAATTTCTCATTGATTGTTCAAAAAAGAATTATTGTTTGAACAACTGATCGACAAAAAAAAATGACAAAGAATTACCAACGTCTTATTATTTCCTTTCATTATGTACTGTTCCATATGTTCATCCTGATTTTGTTATAAAAGTAATGAATTATTCAAAACATGAAATTTGTGGGTGATAAGTTCTCTTAGAGGACTAATGAATTATGAGAAAAGAATTCCTCCTGAATTCTCCTCCCAGGTGTGTAAGTATGAAACCGGAATTTTTGTACAGAAAAAACACGTTTATTGTAATGATATGACACAAAGTAACTTATTCAAAGTATTGTCCGTCGCTAACTATACATTTTTTCCATCTTTCTGGCAATTTGTGGATTCCGCGCCAAAAGAACTGTTGCTCTTTTGAGGCAAACCAGTCATCGAGCCATTCTCGTACATCTTCGTAAGAAGTAAAGCGCTGTTCAGCAAGTGCGTGTCCCATCGATGCAAACAAGTAGTAATCAGATGGGGCAAGGTCCGGTGAGTAAGGCGCGTGCTGAAGAATCTCCCAACGGAACGACTCTATCGTTTCCTGGACCTGTTTTGCTTTGTGTGCTGGTGCATTGTCATGCAGCAAAATCACCTTGTGTTGTCTTGGTTGGTATTCTGGTCGTTTTTCACGCAAAACTCGATCCAAATCGATCATTTGTTGTCGGTAGCGTTGAGTATTGACAGTTTCCCCAGGTTTCAGCAGCTCTTAGTAGATTACGCTCTTCTGATCCCACCAAACACACAGCATTGTCTTTCGTCCGTAGCGGTTTGGTCTTGCCGTCGATGTTGATGGTTCACCCGGAGTAACCCATGACTTTTTGCGTTTAGGATCCTCGAAATATATCCACTTTTCATCGCCAGTCACAATTCGATGGAGAAATGACTTTCTTTGGAACCTGGCGAGCAGCATTTCGCATGATGTTTTGAGGTTTTCCTGCTGTCTTTCGTTGAGTTCACGTGGAACCCATGTCCCCACCTTTTGTATTTTTCCCATGGCTTTCAACCGAAGGGAGATGGCTTCTGGGGTCACCTTTAACTGATTAACCGCCAGTTGTTGTTGTGTTTGAGCGTCGTCTTTGTCCAACGAGGCTTGCAGGTCAGCGTCTTCAAACTTTTTCGGTGGTCTTCCACGTTCTTCGTCCCTGACGTCAAAATCACCACTTTTGAACCGTTTGAACCACTCGAAACACTGTGTTTTACCGAGAGCATGCTCACCAAACGCCTCCACAAGCATTCGATGCGATTCGGCTGCGGTTTTCTTCAGATGAAAACAGAAAAGTAGTGCTGTCCGCAAATCGTAATTTGTTGGCACAAAACTCGACATGTTCATCTCTAATAAACTAATGCTACTGAATGAAACTCGTGTTATTGTGAGTTGTCGGACTCTGTCGGATATCAATACAATAACAAGACACCGCTGACGTGATGTGTCGGTAACTGCATCGACATCTAGCGCCACCTATGGGCGAATTTCGGTTTCATACTTAAACACCTGGTACACTGTAAGAAAAACGGCGGTATTAGAGAAAGTCCACCCCCAATGATGTTGTTTCAACACCTTGCGGTGTTATTATAACATCGAATTTCGGGGTGGAATCCTATAGAATCCATGCGGTGTTGATTCTGACACCCCTTCCTTTACAATGTGAAACTCTGAAATTTATAACAAATCAAAAACTCTCCGAATAGAATTCGATTCGAGTTCTTCGAGAATTCTTCCGGGACTGTAATGCTGTGTGAGAATAGAGAGACTTCCCCCGATGAGGCTCTATAGTGATAGAATGATACCAAATCTATCTTTATTTGATTTCTATGGGTATTATTGTTTTTCACCAGTTATGCACGATGTATCACTCGTACCTCCTTCCAGAATGCCCACTTTTGGGAAGTCAGGGAAAGTTCAAGGAAGTGAAAATCGATCATGGAGAATTAGGGAGTGGGAGAAACAATTCTAGAAACCCCCACAGCACAAGCATGTCCCAAATAAACTCTCTTTACTCTCTAAATACGGAGAAGGCAAAATTTCACTTGAACGGAAAGACAGGTTCCCTTCTGGCTGCCTGAAGAGTGAAATTCCACTCTGTCAGAGTGATGATTCATTCTTCAGGCAGCCAGAAGGGAACCTATCTTCTCGTTCGAGTGGGAATCTGACTCTTTCTAATTTAAAGAGTAAGTCAGTTCCAAAAGAATTCATAATGAATTCTTGAGAATTCTTCAAGAGTTCTCTTCGAATACTAGGGTTTCATGAAGAACTCATTCTGAACTGTCATACCGAGGACTCTCAAAGAATCCAACGATGAATTCATTAAGAATTCTTCAGGAATTCAACATTACCAGGGTGCTGTGTGGGAAGTCAAGGAATTATTGAAGGACTGCAGAAATTAATTCAAATGAGAAAGTGGAATATTTCTAGTGACATTTGAATCAATTGTATCGAGATCTTGACAAGAAAGTATTCAAAAAAGAGCCTTGATTCAGCAGCATGAATTAAATAACTTCATGTGTTCATGTGTTTCAGTATTCAATTTTTCGTAGTAATAGAGAAGTTTGCAGTCACGCAAGACAAAAGATACTATTTTATGTAGTTGCATGCATTTTTCCATGATTGAACACAAACAAAATTTCTCTAAAATAATGATTGTTGCAATTCTTTCGGAACTATCGTGGTGGGAATTGATTTGGGACATGCTTGTGCTGTGTGAGATTTCTGGTAGGACATAAGCAAATGGATGCTGGAAGAATTTCTAAGATTGAAGCTCAATTATGATAACATATTCTCTAAGCTCACATAGCACACAAGTTCAGAAAGAGTTCATAAAGAATCCAATTGGAGCTTGGAAAATTTAATATGAGTTCTCAAGATTTCTTTTTGAACTCCTGTGCTGTGTAGGACATAACAGGTTGGTTATCAATTTCCTAATCGAAATTTATACAACAAATCAAATTCTTCTCTCGGAAATTGTCATCTTACTCTATTTCTCATCCTATGATATTCAATTTCAACAGTTCAAGTACACACACGTGCAAATTCGCACCAACCATTTGAAGACTTTTCGTTTCTCGTCAAAAATTGATTTCTTCTCGTGTTTTTTCACTGATCAAATGAAATATTTGTGAATTTTCTTCCACGCCGCGTTAATCTGCACAGTTATCCTTCAAATTGAGAAAAAGTAAGGTAAAATTTGTCGAACAGGAACCAAGTTATTATTTGGTACAGTTGCGTGGTGCGAATTTGCACCTATGGTACACCCAAGGTGTGAAAGGATGTGTGTACTTGGAGGGTTAATATGACTTCAACTTATGGATTTTATGAACATTTGATGTGCTGTAATTGAATATTGGCATGAAACAGTGTTCACCATTGAATGAGGTAAATTCATAGTAAATTGGTTATTCATCATTCTGAAAATCACAGTTCAGTCTTTACATTGTGGATGATCTTCATCAATATCATTCTGATGATATTTTTTACATTTTCTCCACTATAACAATCAATTTTCCGCCACTGGTCCCAAGTTAATATGATACTGATTGTTGATTCCATAAGTATCAATACAATCAGTAATTATTTAACTGTTTTATTTGCATATCCAATCATACAATTATATTCAAAGTAAATCACTTTTCACTCACTTTTTCAATCGAAAACTCACCTTTTACTCACTTTTCTCCGCTAGCAACTCACTTTTCTCACTTATTTGACACCATTGAACCGCTAGCATGCCTGTTTCAAATCGTTCATTGGAGTATCCATTTCGAGATAAAAGGTCTCTGATGGCTTTCGTATTACACAGTGTAAGTGAATCGCGAGTTGTTATACACGAGTTGAGAGTTTATTTCGAACTCTGTGAATACGTACAGAGCGATCTTACATACGTTTGTAAGGGACGACGTGTGACACCGAACTCCTGCTTGTTTTGTTTGGAACCAAGTTATTCCAACAAATGTTCAAATTGGTGACCTTCAACTTCAATGTACCTATTGATACGTACTTCAAAAGATCGTACACAACCTCGAAGCATATTAGGTGGTATTTTGGCACAAGCATCTTTGATCCGCTGTATCATGTTCTCTCGAGATGTTCGCACTTGTTTGTAAACTTCGCTCTTCAAGTAATCCCATACAAAGAAGTCTAGCGAGGTGAGGTCTGGCGATCTTGCTGGTCAATTCACTGGACCACTCCTCACGATCCAGCGTCCGTCGAATTCGCGATCTAAAACTTGACGGGCAACTTGAGAATAATGCGCTGGACATCTATCGTGTTGAAACCACATTTGTTGCCTCACAGCTAACGTTACGTCCTCAAGTATAAGCGGAAGTTGGTTTTCCAAAAAATCACGGTATTTCCCGCCATCCAAGTGACCCTAAATGAAGAGTGGACCCACAAGCTAGTCATCAATTATTCCACACCAAACGTCTACAGACGATTGACGCTGATGTTCAACTTGACGTAACGAATGTGGATTTTCATCACTTCAGCAGTACCCCACGTCGGGCGCCATTCTCTAACGTGTAGGGGAGTGAAGAACAAAATAGTTTCTCCCAACCTACTCGTTAAATTCAGTACGGGATAATCAAAATCGGGGAAGGGACGATAAAACACACAAAAACTAATCAACCAGATCGGAACGAACTCACCGAGTTAACCCATTAGATCCCAAAATGACATTTTTGCGTTGCATTTTTCAACGGCTGTACTTTCTAAGGAAAAGGGTTATGAAAAATTCCAGATCAACCAGTTTCGATGGAGAATTGACTGATCTTTCAGAATCTGATATTAGTTCTTTCAAGAAATGCACCTGTCACAAGATATACAGGTTTTTTTCCAAAAAAAACCCAAATTTTAAAACTTCTTTTTTTCTTTATCTCATGTTTTCACATTGGAATTGTGTCATAATTCTTCTTGTAACTACAGAAATCGCGTCAATTTACTTCAAACTTCAATTTATGCCTTGGACAATTGGAAAAACTCATGTGGAAACAACCAAAATGGCGGCTTCAACGTGGAAAAAATGTCAAAAACTTCAAGAGTTCTTCATTTGAAAACGATGGACTTGAGGCAAAAATTTTACAAAAAGTTGTGAGAAGTGATCAGAAAACACGCTCAAATTTTTTCAGAATTTTTTGACAACTTTTTTGAATTTCCAAAATCGCCAAAATTTGAAAATTCAAAAAAAGCGTCAAAAAATTCTGAGAAAATTTGAGCGTGTTCTTTGATCAATTCTAAGAACTTTTTGTTCAGTACAATTTTTTCCTCAAGTCCATCGTTTTCTGATAAAAAATTCTTGAAGTTTTTGTCCACTATTCTGCGGTTTTTTCATAATTTGGCATTTCTGAATATGCCTCTTATAATATATTTCATATGGGATGTAACACGTTATTTTTGGTGAACATGTTTCATTTATACATGTTTTCATGTAGTGAATCGATTACGTATTATTGAAAATCTTTTGAAAACGTTACCCAACACCTCTTATTGTAAACTGTTTCATTGACTCCATGTGTATACATTCTTTAGCCGTCAAAATTTTGTTGCCGTTGTCCGCTCCTTACCACGTGGAGGTGAATGTCTAAAAAGACCCTTCTTTTCTTTTTTTTTCAATCTTAAAAATTTTTTGGTAGTTTTTCAATTTTTTAAATTTTTTTTGTTTTTTTTTTGTTTCTTTCATACATAAAGATGAAGTTTCATAGGGGAGACTGGGGCAGGTTGACGGGTTGCGTTTTTTTCTAACGGTAATTGTTTCTCAGCGTCATCCCTCGGATATTTTATAAGCTTCAATGAACCGCGTCATGTCACAAAGTTTCACTATGATTGATAAACAAAGTCATTTCATAAACTGACTTATGTGTTCGTGAGTGAAAAAAGTAAAAAATTATATTATTCTTTATAAGCTTATTCTGACTGTTCGGAGATTGGAATTAATGTAAGTATTGAACTTACACAGTCTTCAACCCCTCCTGTGAAGATATAAACCCTATATAATATCATAGTTTTCAACCTTATCCGAAGAATCTCATTTGGATACAGAAAGTGAGGTTGGGGCACGTTGGCGGGTTTCTTATGGGGGACATTGGCGGTTGTTTCCCAATATTCAAACAAATCATTTTTCAGAAAATGGTTCGGAACTATAGAAGAAAAACAAATAGGGGAAATATCGACATCAATACATTGGAAGAAACATTAGTGGATGTGAAAATTCACAGGAAAACCTTCAAAGAGACATCTGATAAATATAAAATTCCTCTCAGAACATTAGAAAGACATGCTCAAAAAGTCAATCTACAAGAATTGATAGCTACGCACGACATTACAAACATGCAACCTCCACAACCGAAAAACCGCGGCAGTTATGCGCGTAATTTTCAGGTAATTGTCACAATATTATTTTATATAAGTTCATAAACATCTGATAATCGATATTCAATTGAAATGTTCAACTCTTCCGAATTCTTGGATTGAAATTCCACTGTTTGAGCAACTAGAAGGGAACCTGTATGATTTTCGAGTAAAATATTCATCCTGTGAGAATGAAAGCTTGAAATTTAATGAGAGAATTTCACGATCACTACAGTTTCGAAGTGGATTTTTCACTTCGCAAAAGTGAAATCCCTAGTTGAAAAAAATTCATCGATTTTCGTCAAATCTCACTGAGTCTTGCCAAATTTTATCAAATCTCGGACAATGTTTTGACCAAATCTCATCCGGCGATTTGTCAATGGGATTCTGTGAGGAAAATGAACTTTCTCAATATGAATCTAGTCGAATCTCGTCAAATCTCACTGAATTTAGGACAATGATCTAACCAAATCTGATGAAATTTACTCGTCAGATTCAGTGGATTCTTTTAACCAGGAATATCATTCGAGAAGAGTGAAAAATTCATTTGAATTGGATGGGTCCTCTTGTCACTAGGAATGGAGTGAAATCGTCAGATTCTCATTCTCCACAGTTCAGAGAACACTATTCCCAGTACTATCAATATGCTTTCAGATTTTTACTGACGCTGAAGAAACACAAATGATGGAATATATACTGAAAGCAGCGGATATTTACTTCGGCCTCTCAATCAGTGACGTTCGTAAACTGGCTTTCACTCACGCTCAATCCTTAGATAAAGTACCATCTGCATGGGCCAAAAATCAGAAAGCCGGATCAGATTGGTATTATGGATTTATGAAGAGACATCCAAATTTGTCTCTCCGAACTGCTGAGGCAACAAGTTTGGCTAGAGCGTCAGGCTTGATTAAACATTCTGTTGATGAATTTTACAATAATCTCGAGGTTGTATTGAAACGCCATAGTTTTATTCCAGCTGATATTTGGAATTGTGACGAGACCGGGGTCACAACAGTTCAAAAACCTAATCGCGTCGTTGCCAGAACAGGGTTTAAGCAAGTGGGAAGGATCACATCAGCCGAAAGAGGCGAACTAGTAACGCTCATGGTAGCTGTATCTGCAAGTGGGTCTTTCATTCCACCATTTTTTGTGTTCCCTCGCGCAAAATTTCGTGACCATTTTCTAACAGACGCACCTATTGGTAGCGTTGGTTGTGCAAATCCATCTGGTTGGATGAAAGAAATTAATTTCGTACAATTTTTGGAACACTTTGTCAGGAATACAAAATGTTCAAAAGAAAAGCCAGTCCTCCTTCTTCTTGACAACCACTCGTCCCACTTATCAGTGCCAGGCCTTGATTACGCTAGAGACAATGGCATTGTAATGCTTTCTTTCCCACCGCATTGTAGTCACAAATTGCAAATTCTCGATGTTTCTGTGTATGGTCCATTGAAAAGATTTATAAATCAGGGAATTGATGATTGGATGACCGCTCATCCAGGTAAAACAATGTCCATGTATGACATTCCTGGCATTATAAAAGTAGCTCTTCCCAAAGCTTGCACACCATCTAACATCATGGCTGGCTTCAAAAAAACAGGAATCATGCCATTCAATAAAGAAAATTTTTCTGGACAAGACTTCCTACCGTCGTATGTAACCGATAGGTCCGATCCATCAATTGATTCCACGCCTTCAACTCCTACGCCAATTTGTTCGATACCCACATCATCGACACATCTTTCTTTACAGCAAAATGAACCTTCTTTTGAGATTGAAGAGGATATTGAAAAACAAATTGAAAAATTGATACCACTACCAAAGGCGGGACCAAGGAAGGCCACGAGAACATCAACACGTAAAAGGAAAACCGAAATCTTAACAAATAGTCCAGTGAGGAATGCATTGTCTGAATTAGCAAGTAAGGTAGCTGAAAGGAAACAGAAAAAAGAAGAAAATATGAAAAAACGTTTGAAAAAACAGTTCATCGTAGAAGAAATGGCAGATAATGGTCAAAAAAAGAAGCAAATAAAAAACGTTCTTAAAAAAAATGTGAAGCAGAAATCAAAATAGATTGCAAAATTTTATCAGCAACGTTATTATTATGAAGGTTTATATTTCAGTTCTATTTTTGAATGATTAGTGAAGAATAAAATATTCTGTTTTCGTTCTCAATACTCTTTATCGATATGTATACATAATTATCTCCATAAATTTTCTTTTAATTCCACCGCCAACTTGCCCCATCTCGACCGCCAATTTGCCCCATCATAGGGGCAGATTGGCGGATATGTTGGGTTCTACTTCTTTCATTTATCGTATCTCTGCTATTTTATTTCAGGTAACTAATTCTATGGTGATTTTTAGTTGAAGGTTGAACCTTCGAAACTGGCAAATATTGAATTCCTAACACGATTCCAAATATGTAAAAAAAATTGGCAAAAGTTTTTACCGCCAACCTGCCCCAGTCTCCCCTATAAATGATATTGAATTATTCTCCGTGCAACAACATCAACAAGTAGCTTTTGAATCATCTGCATAACGACACGACTTCCTAAGGGACATTCGGATAGTTTTACTTGTTTATCAGACGAATAAATATTCGACCCCTTGCCACAATAAATCTCACAATCGAACAGATATCCCTCTGAGTAACAAATGCCTCACATTTTGATGCCAAAGCGCGCGGTCTTATCTTTCATAAACTGGAGCAAAATGGTTTTTCCGTGAAACTTCACCATCATTTCATCTATCGACAGAGCGGTAGAGGAAAAACCAAATTGCAAAGCATTCCTCCTGAAAATTTCGAAAATACCACGTACTCTCCAAGCTCCCTCATTATAATTCTGATCTTCAGGTTTCGAAAATTTTAATTTTGATTTAATTTTGAGAAATTTATTACGACTCATTGCTTTTGCCACAGTAGGACAGGCCAGTAATGGCCGATCAGACCAATAGTCTTCCTGAGATTTCCTTTGATTGAAGGTTGACATTATAATTATCCCTAAAAAAATATCGAATTCATCTAATGTTAAATCGCAGTCATTCATACGAGTACTTTCGATGATATATTTCTTTAAATCGGCAGAGAAAAAAAGTTCGAACAACTGTACATATGAAGATTCAAGGATAAATTCTTTCGTTTTCTCAGAGAGTAAGTTTTCATTTTCAGGATATTGTTCACACTTTCTTTCCCCGTTCTTCCATACGTAAATATGATTAGGCTCCAGTTTCGACTGATTTTCTTCATAGTTACTCATAACCTGATGATAGCTAATATTTGGAACATTATTATCAGAAATTTGACAATCTTCAGATTCAGATTCAGAATCAGAGTCAGATGGTTCAGAGCAATCATCCTGAGGAACAATTATTGCATCAAAGTCACCATCTTCACGCTCTTCAATTTCTACATCTTGCTGGTGACTTGATCGTTTCCGGCGTTTTCCTGATGAAGCAGACATTGTCTGTTTTACTTTCAATAAATGATATCACCAGTTTCGTCAGGCTCAAGTGCTATTTGTTTATTTTATGGAATCAATGTTTTTCCCACAATAGATAAGTTTATTATTGAATTCTATTTCTATGGAACATAAAGTATTCCGTTGATATATTGTCCTAATACGGTTCACGATTCATAAGAGGATGCAATCTAATATCAAGTCACAAAAATACCGATTTTCTTTTATACGTTAGATGATATGTAATCATTGATCATCTATCAGAGTCATCACGTCGATAGTGTTTAGAGAACATATGAGGCATGGACTAAATGTTGTAAAAAGACAATTTTGTGAATAAAAAAAATATCAAAGATACTCATAATATCACATGTGAAATATATTATGAGAGGCATATTCAAAAATGCCAAACTATGAAAAAACTGCAGAATAGTGGACAAAAACTTCAAGAATTTTTTATTAGAAAACGATGGACTTTAGGAAAAAATTGTACTGAGCAAAAAGTTCTTAGAATTGATCAAAGAACACGCTCAAATTTTTTCAGAATTTTTTGACGCTTTTTTTTAATTTTCAAATTTTTGTGATTTTAGAAATTCAAAAAAGTTGTCAAAAAATGCTGAAAAAATTTGAGCGTGTTTTTTGATCAATCCTCAGAACTTTTTGTGCAATAAAATTTTTGCCTCAAGTCCATCGTTTTCGAATGAAAAATTCTTGAAGTTTTTGACATTTTTTCCACGTTTAAGCCGCCATTCTGGTTGTTTCCACATGAGTTCTTCCAATTGTCCAAGGCATGAATTAAAGTTTGAAGTGAATTGACGCGGTTTCCGTAGTTACAAGAAGAATTATGACACGATTCCAATGTGAAAACATGAGATAAAGAAAAAAAGAAGTTTTAAAATTCGCGTTTTTTCGGGAAAAAACCTGTATATCTTGTGACAGGTGCATTTCTCGGAAAAATTGATATCAGATTCTGAAAGTTCAGTCAATTCTCCATCGAAACTGGTTGATCTGGAATTTTTCATAACCCTTTTTCTTAGAAAGTACAGCCGTTGAAAAATGCAACGAAAAAATGTCATTCTGGGACTTAATGGGTTAACTCCTATAGGAAATGGAGAAGGCAGGGACTTTCCAGTGATCGAACATCTCATAGTTCCATTGATGATTGGGGTTGATTGGCCATAAAAAAAAACAGTCGGTTATTTCCAAAAACGGAGGGGTCTCATCCATCCATCCAATCCATGCCCCGGGCACTTTATAATTCGCTCTCCTAGAGGGACATCGAACGCGAAACACACTCATTGCAAGAGAACTTCGGCCACGTGGTGGAAAACGCGAATTTGATCACGTTCAATTCTCACACCTCTTAACGTAAAGAGAGCCGCCGAACAAGTGACGAGACGGCGTGGCGCCGTTAACCGCGTACTTCTTCCCGTGACGTCACGATAGGATGTTGCCAAATTATTAAAAATTCTATCAACGATTGGAAAATGCTGCCCTCGTGCGTCGGGACTGATATACCGGTTATCGGCGGGCCGGTTAACTCGTCATGTTCCGGATAATTGAAATGTATATGCATGTATGTATGTATGTTTGCATGCATATGAGTTTACTGTGAGTTTGATCGCTGAGAGAGGCGTTTGAACGATACACTTGTCGTTACGAAAGTATATCCGGGTTCATCGTCCTCTTTAGTCAGCTGATCACGTACCATCGATTTTGACGATTGTCGTTCGAATTGAGAGCGATAGATCTTAGTCGCAACGCAACGTTCGTCACGGAGTATCAAGTTCGCGCTTCCATAGTGATCCTCTGATCTTTCGATAAGTCCAAGTTTTCGATCAGTCCCGCTGATTGATTACAATCACCCTCTGTGATTTTGCTCGTGCACCGAGAGTATTTTCCTGTGTATTTCGTACTGTGCACTCACGTTGGATCTCGTGGCGAACGAGTGCGTGTGATGCTCATGAGTATTCTGCGAGCTGCGTACGCTGGCATTTGAGAGTTGTAAGTTCAGTTCTCCTTAGTAAGCTTCTTCTGGGCTGCGAATTGCGCTGCGTTTAATCATTCATGAAATTTACAACTTCATGAAATTAAATTGTATCTCACTTCTTTCTTCCGTTAGACATTCGTCGCTCAGCCTGTTCCCATGAGAATTTTCATTGATCTTTATTCTATTATTGAATCAACTACTCGAGAATATTCGAGTGCTTCCTTTTTTTCATCATTCCTTACATTCCTCAATTTCACAATAATCTTAGACATGTACTTCGTTATTTAGTTTGCCTTCCTTTGTTCTTTCTCTTAGTTTTTTGTTGAAACGAATTCTAATTCACGTCACTTCTACACTCATTCCTCTCCACGCGGGGATCCTTATGCTAAAACAATGTGAATATCTTAAACTACGTTGCAATTATGATCGCTCGGGTTTGACATCGCGGGGCGTTTGTAGGGACGAACTGAAACATAACTTTTCCTTCTCCAAACTGAATATCATACGAGAAATATTATGCGTATCGAGTAAAAGAAAATCATTGAGCTCTTGTTCACTCAGAGCAATGTGACACCGTGTCATTTTCGTAACAGCATTTGTAATAGCGATATTATAAAAGTCATGCTGAATTATATATCTTTTGTATATCTTGCGCCCAATCCGTAGTACAATAATACAGAATTCTCGTTATTTCCCATACAGTACAATATGTGAATGAAAACTGATTATAAATAACTGTTCTCATCGTCATCAGTTTTAATTGTTATGGATATTTTAGAATCGTCTTAGACGATGGTTGTGATAGAATATTATTCGGTAATAGAATGTTGGAGAATCGGATTCAATCTCATCCCGTTAATAGATCTTCATAGGATCTTAATACTAATCGTATTCCCGCTCGTTTTCGAGCGGTTATATACTCGAGGCATCGAGCGCCGTATACTTATGTATGCTTACATGAAAATGCGTGAAACCGTACAATTGAAACTGTATAAAGACAAATTAAATCTACAACCTCTTACGCGTTCGCGATCTCGCTAATCTAGACTATATACGAGATAAAGTTGAGCGACGGATGCCTGTGAAACCCACGATAACGTAACCATCGTATCTGGGAGGGCCGTGATCCTTGGAGATTTTCCGTCCTAATCTACGTCTGTGCCCGGGGTGGTTCAGTGACTTGTCCGTCGGCTCGCTCCTTTCTTTCACGGAATATTGCGCTTCGATCCATTCTTTTGGAACGTGTTTCCACCACGTTACAACTACCCCTCTCCAAAACCCTCACTCGGGGCCTCGAGGGGTCCCACACTAGTAGTCACGAATGCCCAGGGCACAGACGAATGGTGTTCTCATTTCACAAACACGAACGTCAGTAAACATTCTGAACTCAACTTCCCCACCAGCATGTATCCCAACGTGCATAACCTGGTTAGAGACGTGATGTAGTCAGGGAATCTTTTTTCCTTTTGGGCTCAACTAGAGCTCGACTTACGGGGTTTCGTCGGTGTGACGTAGCTATGTCGCTTTCCACTGACGGGTTAGGGCACCGGACCCATTCGGGAGACAAGGATCGGGGGGAATGTAATAGAACGGGGCACAGAGGATGGAACTCACGGGAGGTAAGAAAAGGAGATATGAAAAGACAAAGCTATGATTAACTCAACTATCTTTTCGGGGTGATGGATGAAAGAGACAGAAAAGACTTAAACTACTGACGGGGTGGGTGGCATTTGGGACACGCGGATGACGGGGTCCCCTGGTGTCCACAGCGGTGACAAAACACGCCTTGCGGGCGCCAACAGTCCCGATGACGGTGACCCTTCTGGCCACAGTTGTAGCAGTTCCGGGTGGTAGGGATCTCTGGAGCTTTAAACACTCCCTTGGCTCCCCCTTCTGCATGGGGTAGTTCTCTCGGCCGGGTCACTGCCACCTTTATCAGGGGTGGAATTGGAAGTCCCGAGGGGGACCTTGGCCATTCGGTCATCCGCAGCTCCTCCGCAGACCCGGGTCGTAACCCCAAAAGGGTCTGTGGTGGTGTCCTTAGAAGACCGGATTCACGGGTAGCGGAGGCTGGTGACCCCACTAGGGGTTCACGTTTTGCGTATTAGCACAGGGCCTCTATGGCAGCTCGAATGTGTGGTGGCATTCTCGCAAGGTCGAGGGCCATGAGGGAGGTCGTTCCCTGTGGGTGTGCGAGATCGGACGGACCGGGAATCGCTACCTCCGAAACCGATGGTTCCGGGCCAGGGGTAGATTCGGGTACTGAAAGCGGGGACAGTGAGGGAAGGGCATAGGGACGTTGGGAACTAGGATGGTCCGGATGCGCTCGGCGAAAGACATCCGTTACTGGCCCTAACCGCGGCGGGGAGGTCAGGGGAACTTGGTCCCGATAAACTCCTCGACGGTGGAGCTCGGTGAAAACGGTAAGTGGGTAGCGTAACCCACCCCTTATTCGTCGCCTCCCGGCTCGCGAGCTCCCTAGCGCCCACGGTTTTTTGGTCGACGTCCATATTCTACAGATACAGAGAAATCGAATTATTGCTACAACCTACTTCCGCGACCTCAATTTCATCGGGTGCGTATTATGGGGTATCGGTGAATTCGTACTACTACCAGGGCAGTCAGTTACCTCTTGCGGGGTGATTTGGGGCTCATTCCGCTCAGGAGAAACGTATGGTTCCAAGTCTACAATATGATATTTCCCTATCAACTTTCCAGATTCATCTGAGATTTCATACACTGTGGGAGAACATACTTCAGTTGATACATACGGTCCCACAAAGCGTTTAGCTAACTTGCCGGCGGAATTTCGGGGGGTGCTGGATAGAATAAAATTCCTCCTTAAGACTTCATCCCCCACTCGATATTGAATAATTCTCCGATCCTCGTTATGATAGCGGGACTGTCTCTCGTAGGCTTCGTCCAAATAATGCCCTATAACCTCATGGAGAGCCTGAGTCCGGGAGATATGGTCCAACCATTTCCGAGCATCGGAACGGGATGGCATGCCGGGTAATTGTTCAGGCGTCCCCTCTAAAATTCGACGGTACGGTCTTGGATTATACCCATAATTCAAATACGGAGGACTCACGTGAGTAGACTAGTGTGTGGCGGTATTGTACGCCATGCGGAACTCTGATAAGTAACGGTTCCATTCCTTGTGGTCGATATTCAAGGAAGCTCGGATCATAGTCATAATGACCCTGTTTACCCGCTCAGTGGGGTTGGCTTGCGGGTGATAAACGGGTGTTAGGGATTGGCGGATCCCGTGGAAAGCAAGATACTGAGTCATCTCTCGGTTCGAAAATTCTGTCCCAGTATCCGTGATGAGGACTTCTGGGGCTCCGTGGCGATTCACCGCATTGGCGCTTCGTATGGCCGCGATTTCTATGTACTGAGTCAAAAAATCAATGCATAACAGAATATATTTATTGTTTGATTTACTCGGGGGGAGCGGACCCATGACATCAGCCGCTACGACACTCCACGGTCGGGTTATCTTGCGAAATCCCATTAGTCCTGGAGGGGCGAGTTGGGAAGTTTTGGCCTCCTGGCATACTTGGCATTGCCCTATGTATTGCTTAATATCCCCAAACATGCGTGACCAGAAATAATCGAGGGCAGCCTTCTTATAGGTTTTCTTAATGCCAAGGTGCCCTGCCTTGGGAACATCGTGAGAATCGTGGATAACTCAACTCCTGAAAGCCTCTGGGATTACTAGCTTCCACTCATCGACGTCCTCTGTGACCCCACTGACGAGTCGGTCCGTTCTTCCCACGTGAATTCGACCGTTTTCTATTTTCCAGTTGGGATAGTGTTTCGGGTGTGCTTGAATAGCGTGATATCTTCGGGTATACCAATCTGAGTTTGGGGCTGTGGGGTTGTTATCAGGTACTGGGGTGAGAATGTGGTTGGAATTCGCCGTCTGAATCGAGGTTAAGGGGACTTTTTCGTCCTCGTGCATACGCGAGAGGGCATCTGAGACGTGATGGAGAGCTCCCTTCCAGTGAATGATCTCAAAGTCATATTCCAGCGTTCTAGTCCCCAACGGGCCAATCTTTCCGTGGGGTTATGCAGGTGGTATAGCCATTTCAAACTGGCATGATCTGTAATGACTTGGAAATGATAACCTTCCAGGTACTCTCGGTATTTTTTGATAGCCCATGATACTACGGCTTGGCATTCACGCTCAGTCACTGAGTAATTACGTTCGGCGTTACTTAGAGTGCGACTCGCGAAAGCGATCACTTTCTCCTCCCCCTCTCAAACCTGGGAAAGGACAGCGCCCAATCCTGTGTCGCTTGCGTCCGTTTTTACCGTGAATGTCTGGGAGAAATCGGGATAAGCTAGTATCAGGGCTGATGCTAAAGCCTGTTTTAACGTAGTGAAGGCTGTTTGTTCCTCCACCCCCCACTTCCAGGGGATATTTTTCTTGGTCATCATATGTAGAAGAATAGCTATTGTTGCAAAGTTTTCTATAAATCTCCGATACCATGAGGGCATTCCCAGAAAGCGTTGTAATTGTTTAATATTTTTCGTTTAACTTCGGAGCATATTAGGTGGTATTTTGGCACAAGCATCCTTGATCCGCTGTATCATGTTCCCTCGAGATGTTCGCACTTGTTTGTAAACGTCGCTCTTCAAGTAATCCCATACAAAGAAGTCTGGCGAGGTGAGGTCTGGCGATCTTGCTGGCCAATTCACTGGACCACTCCTCACGATCCAGCGTCCGTTGAATTCGCGATCTAAAACTTGACGAGCAACTTGAGAATAATGCGCCGGACACCTATCGTGTCGAAACCACATTTGTTGCCTCACAGCTAACGTTACGTCCTGAAGTAAAAGCGGAAGTTAGTTTTCCAAAAAATCACGGTATTTCCCGCCGTCCAAGTGACCCTCAATGAAGCGTGGACCCACAAGCTGGTAATCAATTATCCCACACTAAACGTTTACAGACCATTGACGCTGATGTTCAACTTGACGTAACCAATGTGGATTTTCATCACTCCAGTAGTGCATGTTTTGCCTATCAACCGCGACATGGTTTGTAAAAGAGGACTCGTCCGAAAATAGCACTTCAGCGAAGAAATCAGGATCTAATTGGATTTGTTTACGTGCCCATTGGCAAAAAAATAATTCGGTTTTGAAAATCACCACTATGGAGTTCTTGATGCAATGAAATGTGGTGGGGGTGATATTTATGTTCTTCCGATATCCTGCATACACTACGTTGCGAAATTTTAGAATCATGTTCGATTTCTCGAGTACTGACATGCGGATCAGCATTTACTGCAGCTAATACAGCAATTTCATTGTCGATTCCAGTAAGTGTGTTGCGACGGACTCTTTCTCTCTTTCCCACACTTTCCCCTCCCATGAATTGTTTTTGAATTTGTTTAACGACCCGATAAAAAGATGCTCGAGATCGCACGTTGGCGTTGTTGGGAAAACGTTCAGCATAATATGTAACAGTTACATCAACTTTCCTGGCACATTCACCATGAATGAGGATCATTTCTATTCTTCCTCCACCAGGAATGGCCTCCATCTTCGGAAGAAAGTTTCACAGAGACGAAATTCGGGAAGAAATCAGCAATCAGCAGAAGAAAAGATTAGAGAAATCAGAATACAGGTTGGTTGAAAAGTTCCTGCGCATATCTGTCCTGAGAACACATGCAAAGTTACAAGTCATTCTGTCAATTCATTCTTTGTTTACAAGCCATTTGAAGTTGACGTGTCATTGATTTTTCTTAATATGGAAAAAATTGAATATCGTGCAGTCATTAGATTCTTTGTTTTGAAGGGTTTAAAAGCAAAGGGAATTCATGAACAATTGTTAGAAGTGTATAAAGAGTCCTCACCTTCAAAATGCACCGTTGAATTTTGGGCTGATGAATTTAAACGTGGTCGTACTAGCCTTGAAGACGATCCACGCGAAGGACGACCAAAAACTGCAACCACAGCAGAAATCATTGAGCATGTACATAATATGGTTAGTGAAGGTCCAAGTTTGACTAAGCGTGAAATTGCTAATGCCATAGGCATCCCAGACGAACGAGTACTCCTTATTTTATATGAAGAATTATGTATGAAAAAACTGTTTGGGAAGTTAGTGCCGCACACGTTGACAATTCAACAAAAACTGGATCGAAAACAAATTTCTCAGCGTAATTTGGAGCGTTTTAAGCAGAATAAAACCGACTTCTTGCGTCGTTTTATCACTATGGATGAGACTTGGATCTACCACCATGATCCTAAATTGAAACAAGAACGTTTACAGTGGACTGAAGCTGGTTGTTCAGCTCCAAAGCAGGTGAAGTCACAACGATCAGCAAAGAAGGTTATGGCATCAGTTTTTTGGGATGCAAAAGGAATTTTGTTCCTTGATTATCTACAGAAAGGTAAAACAGTCAACTCCGAATATTACTGCAGCCTTTTGGATCAGCTGGATGAAAAAATTCGTGAGGAAAGACCTGGTTTAAAGAAGAAAAAAATCATTTTTCATCAAGATAATGCACCTGCTCACAAAAGTGTTTTGACGATGGCTAAATTCAAAGAACTCAAGTACGAATTGCTTGAACATCCACCGTATTCGCCAGATTTGGCTCCTAGCGACTACTATCTCTTCAGAAATCTCAAACAATTCCTTCGTCGAAAGCATTTTTCGTCGAATGAAGAGGCCATAGCAGCCGTAGACGGTTATTTTGCAGAGCTTCCGGAAAACCATTATAAGGATGGGATAAAATTATTGGAAGATCATTGGAACAAGTGTATTGAGCTTCTAGGAGATTATATTGGATAAAAAAATATATTTCGTAACAAGAACAGTATTCTTTCATTTCGAGCACAGAAACTTTTCAACCAACCTGTATTCGTTGGCGTGCCGAGTCATGAACCGAAAATATCGAGAGACAGAACGCAGTTACACACACCGATTCGATGTGGTATGTCTTGTTCTTATGCAATGCTTTGAATTCAACGACCGTGTATGTTTACGACCGTGTACGACTGTGTTTACGCCCGTGTTTGTGTACATTCGGTGTGAAATAATTGATCACAAGCTTGTGAGTGCCCACTTCATTGGAGGTAACTCAAACCATGGAGAATATCGTGATCTTTTGGAAAACCAACTCCCGCTTCTGCTTGTGGATGCAATGTTAGCTGTAAACCAACAAACGTGGTTCCAAGGCAACAAATGTGTGGCTTAGATTGACGCTCATTCTGGCTTTTCCCAAATTGCAATGAGTGCGCTGCCTGAATGAGTTGCAAAAAAATTTTGAAAAATCCTTCAAAAGCACTTCACTATCTCTCAATAAGAACAGGTGCCACAGGGCACCTATTTTTCCCCATTTGCTTCCACCTCGACTATTATGTATTATGGAGACCAACTATCAGCAGAATATGATTTTCATACGGTTCTCATCAGTTATTCATGTACTTTTTGAAGAAGATTTTCCAATTTTGGAAATTCCAAGATGGCGGCCTTGATAATTCGATCAGTTATGATTTTTTGAAGTGCCATACTAAAAAACCTCCATCTTGGAATCCCCAAAACTGAGAATTTCTCGCAAGAAGTACATTAAGAACTGGATGAAACCGTATGAGAATGATATTTTTCTGATAGATCCCTGGCGGAAAACTTTTGTTGAATTTTGTTGACTTCTGGCACAGTAGGGTTTTAATGAAATTCAACAAAATTCCGTAAACTTGAACGAACTTTAATGGGAGTCAAAAATTTGATTCAAGGTTTTTGAATTTTGTGGATAATTATTGTAATGCACCGAAATTTCCTCGAACTCAGCTGAGTTTTGCTAATTTTCAATGAAAACCGAATGTGCCAAAAGTAAAGGGAATTCAACAAAATTCGATGAAATTTTTCCGTCAGGGATGTTGTCCATGCTAGATAATAATGAAGTTGAGATCAAGTGGAGGAAAGTAGGTGCCCTGTGTTTTTATTAAGATACAGTAGAGTGCTCTTGCAAGGATTTTTTATATTTTTTTTGAAACTCATCCAGGGGGGGGTACTTATTGAAATCCTAGGGGAGCCTGAATAAGCGCCACTCTGTTGTGGATATGCTTCGCAGTTGTGTACGATCTTTTGAAGTACGGATCAATAAATGCATTGGAGTTGAAGGTCCCGTATTCGAGCATTTGCTGGAATAAGTTAATTCTAAACAAAAAAACCATTCAAAACGGTGAGAGGCGAGGGGAATCACCGAAAACAAGCACCCCGACGCACGGTGAGAAGACAAAGACAAACTCATTTGATAACGAACTCGTTCAATTTCTAAGGTGACCTCCAAACGACCTTGAAGGTCAAAGTCATTCCAAGGTCCTACCTGTTTTAGCCTCCGTGTTGCACAAAAACTCTCGTATGACAAAATTTCTTTTCTTTTCACTTCAGAATCACCTTGGTATTGCCCCGACCTTGAGGTCAAGGTCATATCTCGACGTAAAATTTCGCGCTCCTTTCATTCCCGGAATCGAATAGGGGGTGTCCGAGTTGACATTTTGAACTTGACCTTCAAATGACATTGGAGATCGAGGTCAAGGACATCTCCAAGGTCACTGTTACATAGCCCCTTTGACAACCTACAATTTTTGTATGAAACATTTTCCAAAAAAAGTGATCCCACCAAGATCTTTAGTTGTCACAAGATAAATGCCTCACCCTTTATACATTTAGTACACATATCAAAGTGATGAGAAACACTTTTTCTTCTTTTTTTCATAGCAGAAATTTCCTGTCAACGTATTTTCCTCAAAACCACTTTTTTGAGTTGGCCTAACGAATTGCTTCAACAATTTTTGTCTTGATTGACTTCAAATGTTCACCGTTTTCAGGAAAATCAATGTTTCTACAAATCCGTTTGTACTTCTCTGCGAGATTGTATTATAAAGATGCTGTCGAAATTTGGAGTTAATCGGACAAAAATTATTAAAGCAATTTGTAAGACCAATTCAAAAAAATTTTTTTGAGAAAAACGCGTTGGCAGAAAATGTTTGCCATAAAAAAAAGGAGAAAAATGTTTCTCATTACTTCGATATGTGTATCAAATGTATATATAAAAACTTTTCCAAATAAATAATTTTTTCGTACCAAAAAAAAAATCAAGGAATACGCACCTAATTTTGAATTTTCTACAGTGGCCACCCAGACAGCACAACAGTGCAGGATGAGTTCATCAAAAATACTTTACGAACCATGAGAATTCATAAAGAGTTCTTCATGAATACATCAGGGACTGCTATGTGCTATTTGGACATACCCCTCAAGCGATTTCCGGTGAATCTCTAGCCAAATCTTTTATGTAAGATTCACCTGAAATATTTTGAAAGTATTCAAAGTATTTTTTAGAAACCTCGGCACCAGTATTCCCTGAAAACAAAATGATTGGAATTGCATGATCATTATATCAAAAATGTACAATATTTTAATGATGTGGAATGATGAGATTTTTTTTTCATATTTCAAGGACGTTTGCTCGTGAATATCGCTGAAGTTGAAATCGTTCATCGAAAAACATCTAAATTACATATGGACAAATTTTATTCGTAATTGTTGAGAGAGTCTCAACATCAATTCTTTCAAACGAAAATATCAATCAGATACGTTCATTACGAATTACGAGTCAAAGGAAGATCATTGCAACGGCATTCTATGGAATCAATCCATGTGAATCAATCTCAATTTTACGGAGATACAATTAACAACATTCTTCAAGAATTTAAAACGTTTCACAAGTACGTAATAACAGAAACAATACTTACTGTAAGTTCCGAAGAGATTTACTTTATAGTTTTGAAATGGAATATCCTTTGTGCTTATACCGAATTTCTTCTTTCCTCTCAAGATACTCCGAATAGTTCCTGTCGATACGTTTTCAGGAAATCTACATGTTCCATCTTTGACCCCAGTCGCGGGTACAATTTCTATCTTGTTTGTATCGTCGGATATTATAACCGGATATTCCAAATTTTTGCTTCCAGACATCAGGATCCGTTATTTACGAAGAGTATTGAAACACCAGAAAAAGTGTATCCAATAACTGCACATTAAGATTAAAATTTATAAATTTGTTTTTCACCAGAAATCATTCCTCTCAGGAAACAAATGGAAACATTCAAAAAGAATGATAGGGACAAGATTGTGAAGTATCGAGTTACTACAATCACTAATCTCAGATAGTAAAATTTTGGAAAAAGCATTCTTTTTGAATCATTTCTGAGTTCAAAAAAGAATGCTCGGAATGTTAATGGAATAGTTCTCGGAGAATCCAATAAGAGCTTCACACCTGGAAGAGAATTCCCAAAGAGTCCCATTTCTCTGCCATTGGGAGGGTTGTTTTTTGCTGTCTGGGTAATAAACGACGCGTCATCAATTTTTCGAAAAAAATTCATCCAACATGCATGACATTTTTCATTAAAAAATAGCCATATTGTGTCGAAATAATATAAAATAAGGCAATTATTCAAATACTACGAGACATTCGAATCAAAGGATACGAAAAACTAGAGCACCATAAAATTTCTCAATCGTGTTTTTCTAACTGACCGATTTGATTTGTTTTGAACGATAGTGACTAAAAACAAAACTATACTTGGCATTATACAACGTAATAATACACTAGGAATTCAGCATGAATTTACCATACGCGTATACAAACATTATTTATCATACAAAATAATGATTGCTGCAATACAGCTGTTATGATTCGGTGAATTCTTTATAACAGTCGTGACAATATCGTAAATGGTGTTTAATAAGCATAAGGAATTTGTGAAATAATTATAGGAAAATATCATCTACAACTGAATTATACACAGGGTGTCTCAGAAAACACTTCCCTCCTTTCACGAGCGTATTCCTGAGAGAAAAATGAACAACTTTTCCATTTACCTTTTTTTTCGATTTGACGTTTGATTTCAGAGTAGTAAACAGAATAAGTTGACCATTCAGGTCGCAAATACATTGGCTACTCCAATGAACAAGTAGACTTATGTAGCTTCCACTTGATTGGTTGAAGTCAACTCTGAAACTAAGCCTCAGATCAAAAAATGGTAAATGGAAAAGTTGTCCAGTTTTCCAACAGGAATACGCTGGTGGAAGGAGGGATGTGTTTTCTGAGACACTCTGTATATTAAAAGAAGGCTATATTGATTGTTGTTGGGAGAAATTTTTTAAAGCGATTAACAAATAATACGAATTCCTTAGTCGTTTCAGAGATGGTTCACCGAGTGTTTTTTCGCGATTTCCAAGGAGATATACATTTTGAGCTTCCGGAACGGAGCTATGTCTTGTATCGGTTATTTGCCGTCGTTTTGCCATAATAGCAGCTGGTTTGTGAACAAGCTGCAAGCTGCAAGCTGGTATTGCTATGAACAAGCCGGCTGCAATGATGGCGAAACATAGGCAACTAATTCATAAAAGACCGGCTTCACCCCGAGGGCTCAAAATCTGAATGAAACAAATGGAGAAAATCTATACACTGAATGTACCTAGAACTTGAATCAAACATCAGGAATGATTCTTCCTCAAGAAAAAGAAATCAAGTCGCGGCATTGTGTTTCCATGTACTATTTTTGGAGAAATATATGTCAATCACGAGGAAAATAGCAATGAATTTGTCACAAAACTTATGAAAATTGAGAAAATTATAGAAGAGTAACACAGGCCTGCGAAATTTGACTTTTTTTTTCCCCCTCAAACAATAATATCTTTTTCCGAAGCATTTTGATCCGCTGAATCCGAATCTGGCTGCAGAATTGCTCTATCACCTCAGGTTTTTGAGATATTTCGACCTAAAAATGTGAAAAACACTGTTTTTCGACATATTTGGGGTTACGTAAAGTCGAAGGGTAATTTTTTTTCTCAAAACCAATACATGCACCTCAAAGTATAAGTCCTCCTCTCCCAAATGCCGTTGAGTTTGCTCAGATACCTTTTTTTTTCATTGAGATACGACAGTTTGAAAATTGTGTCTCCACCTATTTATTGAGTACATGAGCGCACAAATTTAAAATTGTCGTATCTCAATGAAAAAAAAAGATATTTCAGCAAACTCAACGGCATTTGGAAGAGGATGACTGATACTTTGAGGTGCATCTATTGGTTTTGTGAAAAAAATTACCTTTCGACTTTACGGAACCTCAAATATGCCAAAAAACAGTGTTTTCCACATTTTTAGGTCGGAATATCCCAAATACCTGACGTGATATAGCAATTCTGGAGCCATATGCGATTCAGCGCACCAAAATGCTTCAGAAAAATGTTGAATGAATGAAGGGGATTGACTTTGGATTGTATTCTACATGAAACACCTTGAGTAGGCCAGGCGCATCACAACGATACGCTAAATTTTTTTCTTGAGCGAAATACGGTAGAAAATGCTTATAGCATATCACATAAATATATATTTATGCAATATGCTACACTATTATAATCGGACGCCTACAAAATTCTCGCGCCGGGCGGTAATATCCTTCGAGCCAGCACTGCTGAGATCGTAGATTGTTTGTTGCTATGTTCAGACATTATTCCACTAATTCACTCGGAATGTACTGATTGTTGTTCTAATTTTTTCCTCCGTGTACAAGTATCGAGTGTCCAGTAATTGTTGTGAATTTCGTGTATTTAAAAAAGTTTCACAAATGGCTTCTCGAAAATGTATCAATGCTCCAGATAACTTCTGCTACATATGTGGAAATTATGTAATAAAGAGACAGCAACAAATAATTTCTAAATGTATTGAAGAACTATACGATAGCTATTTCAAAATCAACATAAAAAACCAAGACAAACAATGGGCGCCTCATAAAGTGTGTTCGACATGTGTACGTGAACTTCGGAAATGGTCAAGAGGAGAAAAACATTGTTTTAGTTTACAGACTCCAATGATTTGGATGGAACCGCAAAATCATATCAACGATTGTTACTTCTGCTGTTCAAACATAAAAGGATTTAATTCTAAAAATAAAGCAGCGATAAGTTATCCTGATATTCGTTCTGTGATTTTACCTACGTATAAAGATCCTGATAGCAAAGAGTTATGCCATCCTGCCCAACCATTTTCATCTGATCCTAGTTTATTTCAAGAGGCTATAATGAATACTTCAGATCCTGACGATGAATATTACGAGTGCAACGAAACACCACCACTGTTTTCTCAAAGTGAATTGAATGATTTGACAAGAGATCTTAATCTCCCGAAAGATGCTGCGGAATTACTCGGTTCCAGATTGAAAGAAAAAACATGCTGGATCGTACAACGAACTTTTATTGGTATAGAAATAGAGAGAAGGATTTTCTACCGTATTTTGCTCAAGAAAAAATTTAGTGTATTGTTGTGATGTGCCTGGCCTACTCAAAATGTTTGATGTAGAATACAATCCAAATGATTGGAGACTTTTTATAGATTCTTCGAAACGGAGCCTCAAAGTAGTATTGTTACATAATGGTAATAAATTTGCTTCTTTGCCTATTGGACATTCTACTCATTTGAAAGAATGTTATGAAAATTTGGATTTCGTCCTCAAAAATAAATTACTCCAATCATAACTGGACTATATGTGGTGATCTCAAAATATTAACTATGTTGCTTGGTCAACAAGGAGGGTATACAAAATACCCTGTTTTCTATGTGAATGGGATAGTAGGAATAGAGCACGACATTGGATCCAGAAAGATTGGCCACAGAGAGCATCATTGAACCCTGGAAGTAAAAATGTTGTACACGAAACACTAGTTGACCGCTCCAAAATTCTGCTACCTCCGCTTCATATCAAATTAGGCATTATGAAGCAATTCGTAAAGGCATTGCCTAAAGATGGTCTTTGTTTCAAATATTTATGTGATAAATTCAAGCATTTATCGGATGCGAAGATAAAAGAAGGCGTTTTTGTTGGTCCAGACATAAGGAAATTGATGCAAGATCCTGACTTTGAAAAAACTATGAATAAAACCGAGAAGCTCGCTTGGAAGTCATTTAAGGAAGTCGTACAACATTTTTAGGGACCAGAAAAAGCCCTGATTATGAAAATATAGTCAACAGCATGCTTAACAATTTCAAAACCCTGGGTTGTAATATGAGTATAAAACTCCATTATTTGCATTCCCATATTGACTTTTTCCCCGAGAATCTTGGTGCTGTCAGTGAAGAGCAAGGGGAGAGATTTCATCAAGACCTTAAGGTTATGGAGACCAAATATCAAGGAAGGTGGGACGTTAGAATGATGGCTGACTATTGCTGGATGTTGAAGAGAGATGAACCGAATCATGAGTACAACAGAAAGAGATCAAACAGAAGTTTTGAAGAAACTAGAAAAAGATATCATAAGTCCTTTTGATTTATCTAGTATCTTATGTCTTGTTTGAAACCAGTGCAGCCCCATGTCTGAATTTTATATAAAACGTATATATTTTTCGTTCATACAAATTGTTTAAAAAACTGTAAATATTCATATCTCACATAAAAATGAATCCCGATGTGCTGTAAAAAAACTGGCGTTATATTTTAGTTCCACAATCTGAATACCTGGAAAGGAACCATTATTGTTCGAAGGGAAAATAAAAACTTATATTCCGCAGGTCTGTGAATTATCAACCCTTTGGGAACCCATTTTTTGAAGGGAAATTTTCCTTGAATATGTGAACATATAAGTTTTGGGTCGCTGAATAAGAATATCATATTAGAAAATTAGAATTTTCATTCCCATACATCCTGGCAGCACCCTCAGGAGATCCTAGAAATATTATAATCTTGGGGGTATATTTCACAACTTGGAATACTCGTAACTCTGCAAGGAGAAATTGTAGGTCACCGATTAATAGCTTATCTTGAAGAGTAAGAGTAGTACTGGATGATGCAATTAGAAGAAAAGACTAAAAAAAATTGTGCACTCAGTACATGAATTCCAAAGTAATCAAAAAACCCATTTTTCGTGGACCTAATCTTAAATATCTTGAAATGCTTACGCGATGGCCCAATCCTGACTCCGGATTTGGATTCTACGCAGAAAATTACTTCAGAAAAGAGAATTTCATTTGAAGGAGAATTTCATTGTCGATCAGTGTAATAAATGCGAATACTCATTCTGTTGTTGGGACATATTACACAACTTAGAATGGTCGTAACTTTGCGAGAAAAAATCGTACATGAACGTTCAATAGCTCATTTTAAACGGGAAGAGTAGTGCAAATTGATGAAGTTGAGAGAAAAGATCAAAAAAATTTTATGCGTCCTGTACATAACCTCAAAAGTAGCGAAAAACCGCATTTTTCGCGTATTTACCCTCAGATATCTCAAAATCCTGACGTGATAGCCCAATTCTGGCTCCGGATTCGGATTCTACGCAGCAAATTACTTCGGAAAATGGTCACCAGTTCCAAGGGGGAAAAACCTCGCAGGCCTGTGTAATTGATAAAATGAAATAACTCACCGATTCTGTCTCAGTCTTCCTATCTCGGTCCTCGATTTTTCATGCTTCCTTCTGGATTGTAGATTTCAGATGAGTATGAATTTTCTTCAATACTTCGTTGACCGTATATTATAATCAACACTATATCGAATCCTCAATATTCGCGATACTAAACGTTAACCGAGTAAATAATAACGTTATAAAATAATGTAATATTCACTCGACCGAACTGGAAAATACGTTCATACTTCGTTGTCACCGCTGCGTCTGATGGATTCGAATTGTATCGACATTCCATGAGCAACGGTTTTCTCGAATCTCCGTCATAATCGTCATGTCAACACAGAAAATCAACCAATCCCAACGATGTCAGAAAATGGTAGGATGAACAAATGTTTCTTGAAACTTTACATTGCACTTAATGGTGCAATGATTTTGAATTAAATTGCGATTTTATCGACAACAGCTTTTTCAAATCTTCTCAGCTACCATCGAAGGAATAACAGGTCCCACAAAGAGAGAGTACGAATCATGAAAAACGACGGAACCTCGCAATAGCAAGGGAAGCGAACAGTTGAGTGAAGTGTAGGATATTGGCGCGATGTATGATGTGAAGTTGGTGATATGGTATTGTCTCAATAACAAAATGAACGTTAATTTAGAAGCTAGCGTGTTCACCGACTATCCTACAAAATCGGGAAGAAGAAATTGGAATAAACACTTTGATAATTCTTCATTGAATTTATTTGCTACTATTCACTTCAATATTATGTCTTTAGACCAGGCAATTATGACTGACACGTTGTCTTCTTATTTCAGTGAACGTGACTTTTTGGTTACAAGTTCCGCAATCGAATGGTATCGTTGAACGGACTTGAACCGTTCCCGTAATCATGAATACGCGCACGCGCGTTTGAGGCAAGATCTCAACTTGGACCGTCTCCATATTTCATGAATACGCGCAAGTGCGTTGAGACGAACCCTCAGGCTGCGGTCCCATGAAACGGAATGAGCGCAACGCGGAACTGGCGGAACGTGAGCAAAGGAGGGGGTCGGCCAATCCCGTGAGTTCCGCTTTTTTCGTTCCGCAGTTTCGCTTTTCGGCATATTCTGCGGAATTGTGAATTTGTATGTGTCCGTTGAATGATTGAAACGCCTGCACCAAATTGTATGAAAGTTTAAAATGGATCAACTTGGAAATGTTGTAAGTAGAAGAATAAGTTTTGTAAAAAGTACAATGATTTCAACTTTACTTTAGATTGTTTCAAAATTCATTGAGCAGTTAAGAGAGCGCATTATAAAATCTTGGTATGATTTAGTGGAATTTGTAGGTTAAATTTATTTTCTTTCAGTACGTTTTCTTTGTATTCAGTACATATTAAATAGCATTCTCAAATATTAATGATATACACAAAGACATAAATGTTAAGAGAACAAATTTTGAAAGTTGAGATGTGAGTCAGTGATATTTTTTCTTTTTTAATCGGAACTTCATATATGATTCAAAGTAAAAGTTGCCCAAGTGGGCAAACAAATCTATCAAAATCAATCAGAATTGTCAATTCCATATTCTTCTCATGTGTTCAAATATAATAACCATGAGTAGTACAAAAAATGAGAAATACAAAGCATCTCACGTATTTACAGTGTAAAAAATGCGGTTATTGTGGTGGTCTTTTACTTCCAAATTGGGATCTCCGAAACCATTCATGTTTCACAGACTTTGATGGGGAGTATTGCGAGTTGACATACGATGAAAATCTGATCGTCACCATCGGTAAGTTTCAGTTATTCGTAAATAAAAATTTCTATTATACCAGTACCACTTACGGCACAATAGTTTCCAATGTATTCGCGAAGAAATTTTTCTAAATCGTCAGAGTTCAAAAAATATTTAATATAAATTAAGGATGGACTGTTGTGGTGTCAGATGATAGGTGATATTGATATGTTATTAATTGTATAGCGGCAAAACAACAGGTTCAGCAGGAAGACACTGAAGTTCCCAACGTGGAAAATAGGACATCGAAATCATGCAATGACATGGACTCGGATGAATTGCTAATAGCTTTCGTCGCAGAAAGAAAACCTCTATGGGATCACCGGATACCAATGAGTGAAAGAACAGCGCTGAAAAAAAAGGCATTATGGCAAGAAGTCGTTAATTTAATGGGTGGTTTGTAAAAATGTTTCTTGTGTTAATAACAGTAATGTAACAAAATTTATATAATCCAATGATTATTTTTCACTACACTCTTATATATGCGTAGGAGACATTGGTAGGGGAGAGTGGGGACACTTGCACCACTTTTTTTCTACATTGTCATAACTTTCGTGGTTAACTTCATTCGATATATTATTTATGGGATTTTGACAGAGCAAACATTCCTTTCTAAGTTGCCAATGATAGCAAGGTCGAATCTAACATCCTATCAATGATATAAGTGTTCTTCAAAAACATTGCGTTTGGTGCAACTCTCCCCACATGGCGGGAGACTTGCACCACCCTGTGGGGATATTCGCACCACCCTGCGAATTAGCTCTTTCTCCCTCTCTCTCTCTCTCTCTCTCTCTCTCTCTCTCTCTTTCTCTCTCCCTGAATAATTGATCCTCTCCCTGCTGAATTTTCCCAATAAGGACCGATACAAAACGATAAATGTTTTCTATAGTTTTCAATGAGGTTTCTGAATACGGAATTTACGAAGTTACATCGTTATCAAACGATAGAACTCTATCGTTCTTTATCGTTTTCTATAAAAATTTAACAGATTGTATAGGGTTTTATCGTGGAATTCGTATAGGAGAAGTATCAGTTATTTGGAAAAAAATAGTTATGTGTTCTAGAATAAGTAGTACTTTTCCAATACGAATTTCACGATAAAACCCTATACAATCTGTTAAATTTTTATAGAAAACGGTAAGGAACGATAGAGTTCTATCGTTTGATAACGATATAACTTCGTAAATTCCGTATTCAGAAACCTCATTGAAAACTATAGGAAAAATTTATCGTTTTGTATCGTTCTTTATGGGGATAATTTAGCAGGGCTAATTGGAATAATAACCACTATTTTCAAATCTATTTATCAGTATTTATTTGAAATGAATAATCAGATATACAAGTGAATAGCTGAACTTACGATCAAGATGGACTTGATGCAGTTTAGAGTTTGATACTAGCAACAACCTTTTCTTGAAAACTAATTGCACAAGAGTGTTTGCTATGAACGGAGGAAACAAGTGAAATTTGTCACTCCTACCAACTCATATCAGGAGGCATAAACTCAATTGAACGTTCTTGAGACTGATTTCAGCGCCGCCAAGAGGAAGGGTACTTGAACTAATCTCACATGAAGGCACTGATACTGTGTCACAAACTTTTATGATTTGTTGAGCATTTGTGTAAATGTATCCATGTGAGGTTAGTTCCAGTAGCCTTCCCCTTGGCGGCGCTGAAGTTCATTATGAAAATTCTCTCATTGAGTTTATCCCCCCTGACTTATATAAAGTGAGATCATTCATGGAAATAGCAAAGAGTTTCACAGAGTATTTTATCAAACAAAAGAATCTTTCTCTCTCTCTCTCTCCTTCCTCTCCTTCTCTCTTCTGTTCTTCGGAAGAACATTCAGATTCGAACATCCGAGTGTACGGATCATTCTGAATACCTGTTTCTATAAAAAAAATGAAACATCGGAAGTGGTGCAAGTATCCCCGCAATTTGTGGTGCATTGCACCCCTCACGGCATCAACAGACTACTGAGCCTCGCAAAAAAATTCCAGATATTTTCAGTCAAAAAGTGGATCATGAAAATATTGTGCAACGATTGTACTTTCGATTGAGATTGGTTTCGTGGTGTTTGAGATCACTTACAGATCATGGGAAACTTTTTCTGAAAAACTAAGGAGACACAAATCAAACGATTTTGAGAGTGCCAAACCTTTTGATATCAATAAAAAAACAGAGATTCATTCCACATTCCTGTGAACTCGTGTGGAGTTAGGTCATCCATTCAGCAAACGCCACGTGCAAGAACAGTTCAGAAATTTTGGAAAATTAAGAGATATCTGCTGTGGTGCATATCACCCCATGGTGCAAGTGTCCCCACTCTCCCCTATAGAGGCAGTTCAGAAGCGATGGAAATATCTACGGGATTGCTATATGAAAGCAAAAAAGAAAGCGAATGCTTATATCCCAAGTGGTTCAGGTTCTACTGCTATTCAACAAAAGAAACATTCGTTTCGCTTTTTTGAAAATATGAAATTTCTGGACGATGTACAGGAAGCAAGATCGTAAGTTATACTTCAATAAGAAAATTAATCTAACTTGCAGAAATTTGCACACAGAAAAATGGATAATAAAAGTAGGGATAGGTATAAATTATATCATGAAACTTATAACCTAATAAACGTTTTCATGGAAGTCTTCCGGAACACTCTAAAAGATATCTTAAAGAAATCTAAAACATGTCTTACGGAACACTATTAGATATGTTTTAGAGGTCTTCCTTTTAGATGTCTAAAAGTTGTCTCAAGATATTTTTTAGATATCTAAAAAATGTCTTCGATAAGATGTCTTTCAGTTATCTAATTGTTGCGTAAGACATCTTTTAGATCTCTTTAAGATATCTTTTAGAGCGATCCAACAGAGGGATTCAAAAATGTTTATTGGGAACCCATCAAACACAGTTTCATTGAGGTGATATGATTGTAATGAAACTTCATCATGTCTATTACATCACGGAGTTATGTTTCATTTACATTGAATCGAAATAACACGTTTGATTGTTCCGTAACAGTAATGTTGAAGTTACAAAGAAGTCAGCCCGAATAGCACACGAAGAATTCTTTTTCAAGAACAAGAAATACAATTCTTCAAGAACTGTTTTCGAACTAATGAATTCATAAACAGCTCTGGAAAAGTTCAATGTTTGGGACATTGAAGAGTATTGTGAGAGTACTGCGAGAATACTTTCAGTATTATTTCAGTACCCTCACAGAACTCATTGATGTGCCAAACATTGAACTTCTCCAGAGCTGTTTATGAATTCATTAGTTTGAAAAGGGTTCTTGAAGAATTGTATTTCTTGTTGCTGCAAAATAATTCTTCGTGTACTATGAGGGAGTGTTATATAACCAAATGAAATTACTCGGTTGCCACCTTGTTGCAAGAACATCCTGTGTTACATATTACGGCAAGTTTCTCTTTGTGTGTACTGATAAAAAATCTATGGTAACTCAACGATAGAGGATTTTCTCCAAGTTTAATAGTTCATAATATTTGTTGTGCCAGATACTACATTTCTAATCACTTCAAGTATGGAATAATCATTGTTAAAATAAATTATAATTCAGTCCATACTTAATAATTTGTTTTGGGTGTTGACTATATTTTTCTGTTGTGATAAAATTATTGATCCGTTCATTTCTGGTAGGACAATATGTACTATACCAACGATATCAACCAACACTGGTAGTTTGGAACTTGATATCCCTCTTAACGTTCCCTGCAGTCCATGTTCATCAGGATCAGCATCAGTTATCACTGGACCCAGAACGGCAGACAATCAAAATACTCCAAACCCATCAAAAAGTGTGTATTTTATGTTATTTTCACGTAATACAAGCAATAGCACTCCGGCCAACTTTTTCGCAACAAACTATGCAAAAATTGGCCAAACTCTTGTCGTTCATATTTTTTTTAATCTTTATGTCACTGAAAAAGCACCTAGGTACCTTTTTTACCATTGAAATAATATGGTGCAAATGTTCTTAGTCAAATAGGGGTTAAAGAAAGCATATACATATAGCATAAAGTTAGCGTAAAATATTTTCTAATTCCCATATAACAATCCTTATCTTGAAGATACCCAGACAGCCCAACAGTTCACGATAGATTCATAATGAGTACCTTCAGGACTAATAATTTATAAAGAATTCTTTATGAATACATCAGGGAATGCTGTTCTGTCTGGGATATCTCAACAGAAGTTCAAGATGTGTTATGTAGCACTAAAAGATCAAAAACCGTTTTTGTTTCTAACAAATATGCAGAAGATATGTAAAAACTATTTTCTCGTCAGACAAGTTTCAGATTTTTAAAATGATACTTTCTACACATGTTTTAGGAATGAGAAATGTTTAAGATATCTAAAAGATATAGTTTGCTGTTGCTTAGAACATGTTCAACTCATTTCGAGATATCTTCAAAACATACTTCATTATGTGGGCCGCTGATGATCTTCTAAGTGGACGCATTAGATATAAATACTTCCTCAAGAGTCATTGACTTATTTTCAAACTATTGCCCTCGTCATGTCCACTAGGAATATTCTACCCAGATAGCATACTTCTAAAAACTAGGTCGTATTGAATTAGAAAAAGAACTACTGACAAGTCAGCAAAATAGAGTCTTTGAAAAATTCAATTTACCTTTTGTCATACTATATATTGTACTGTATACAGGGTGTCCCAGAACTCGCGGACCAGATTTCACAGGTGTATTCTGCAGTCAAAATGCAACAACTTTTCCATTTAACATTTTTTGATCCGAGGCTTAGTTTCAGAGTTGACTTCAACCAATCAATGGGATGCTACATAAGTATAGTCTTCGATTATTAGAGTAGCCGATGTACTTGCCACCTGAATGGTCAACTTATTTTGTTTATAACTCCAAAACTAAGCCTCAGATCCAAAAATAGTAAATGGAAAAGTTATTGCATTTTGGCTGCAGAATACACCTGTGAAATCCGGTCTGCGAATTCTGGGACACCCTGTATAGTAGGGTGATTCTTATTTCACTCAAAAAAGCTAGTTTTCGTTTGTTTTCATTTTTTGCTGTCCACAAAAAAAGTTTTTCTGTATAGGTCACCCTCTAATTTTGTTGTACATTATAAAGAGGTCCTACAATCTTTTTTGGAAATCATGCAAAAAATATTGTAAGACCTCTTTATAATGTAGAAAAAAATTAGAGGGTGGCCCATACAAAAAAAGTTTTTTTGTGGACAGCGAAAAATAAAAACAAACTAAAACAAAGTTTTTTGAGTGGAATAAGAATCACCCTAGTATATAGTATGACAAAAGGCGAATTGAATTCTCCAATGACACTATTTTGCTGACATTTCAGTAGTTCTTTTGGTGGTTCCTAAGGGATTCAATACGATCTAGTTTTTGGAACTTTTGCTATCTGGGATATTGAACAATTCCAATGCGTGCATCTCTGAAGATTTCCTGCTCATGAGGTCTTGGAGATCCCTTAAAAGCTCATATAATAACATGTCTTAGATAAGACCTCTGAGTGAACTGATATGTAGTTTTTTGATAGATTGTTATATCATTAACAGGACTCCAGAAGAAGTCATAAAATTCGGTGATCTCTATTTCCTAAAAATTGATATATGAAAATTCATAATTATCCTACTCTTTTCAATTATGATGAGTATTTCATTTTATTTTGAAATGGTGATGGTATATTTTCAGAAATCAAGAGTCACCGGAATTCTTCTACTTCATCCACAGATATTCAAGAAGCCATTTTAGCTACATTAAATACTCCTGTACAGCCACCCGATGGGGTTGATGGAATACTTCAACGTCTCGCAGAAGGATTACGTCGTCTCCCATACAGAGCAAGATCAGAACTAGAAATTAAGTTCCTTTCTATGTTATTAGAAGCAGAAGAAAAATATGCGAGCCATGATTATTATATGTATACATACAGTTAGTGATTCTAAAAAACTTGTATTATATTTTAAACAACTCAAAGTTCCTCAGTAAAAAAATATAAGATTTTATTTAATTTAATAAAAAATATAATATTTAGCTTGAAATATATTTGATTTAAAACATTCAATTACTTTCATCAAGAAGTCTTGTATACAGGGTGAGGCATTTAAAGTGTCGCGGGCGTTTTTTCCAAAAATAAAATGAGATACGAGAAAATTTTTCGGACGAAAATTGTAGGGTATCGAGGGGGACATCCGATGGTGGCCTTGGCTTTGACCTCAAATCTCATCTTCAAGGGCATTCTGAGGTCAACTCTTGTTTTTTAAATAGCATCTCATATTTTTTACTGCAGATTTGGATTCTAGGTCAAAAACCAAGAAACTTTTGTCTGAACCATTTTCCTGAAATCCGCAAAGATGGCGCTCTAATCGATATTGTTCCATACTGAATCTGACATTAGAATAACTCGAAAACGAAGGTTCTTGCAAAAGAATGTTTCGTACAAAAGTTGTCTGATTCCAAGGGGGACCCCTTGAACTGAAACGGAGGTGATGGGGTATAACAGACAAAACACAACACATTTCAATCGTCTACATCACTTGGATAATTTTAATGCAGTAGATGCTCAAAATGATGGCCTTCGACTTCAATACACATTTCAAAACGTTTCACAAAAGATTGCTGAACTCATGCTAAAATATCTTCATTGATGCTCGCGCATGCATCGATGATTCGTTGACGCATATTCTCAGGTGTAGTCGGTGCTTGTTGATAAACTGTATCTTTTATGTATCTCCATAAAAAAAATCTGGAGAAGTAAGATCCGGAGAACGGGCAGGCCAATGAACTGGTCCACGACGTCCTATCCATCGTCCAGGATAATCTCTGTCCAATATTTCTCGAGCTGTGACTGCATAATGGGATGGACAACCATCGTGTTGATACCACATATTCAATCGTTCCTGAATAGGTATGTCTTCAAGTAATGTTGGAAGTACTTGATCTAAGAAATGTCTGTACTTCTCTCCATTTAGCGTATCTGCAATGAAGTACGGTCCAATTACTCGAGATCGAAAAATACCACACCAAACATTCACAGCCCATTGTCTTTGGTGCTCTACTTGACGTAACCATCTTGGATTTTCTGTCGCCCAGTAATGCATATTATGTCGATTTACTTGACCATGATTGGTGAACGTCGACTCATCAGAAAATAATATGTTGATGAAGTTGTTATTGTGGATTTGCGCTAGACCCCATCGACAAAACTGTACACGATTTTCGAAATCATCACCGTGAAGGTCTTGATGCAAACAAATGTGATACGGATGGAATTTGTGACGTTTCAGTATTTGACGAACACTTCTTCGAGAAATTCCCGAATGGAGTTCAATTTCACGAGAGCTCACGTGTGGATTATTGGCTACTGCAGCTAGTACATTAACTTCCACATTTTCTCCGCTAACAGTTCTCATTCGATGTCGTTTTTCCCTTGTAACACTTCCCGTTTCTCAGAATAATTTTGTAATGCGTTGAAAATACCTAATGGATGGCGTTGTTCTTCCAGGAAATCGTTCTGCATACAAGTCATATGCTTGTCTGGGGTTCTTATGCACTTCACCGTAAATGTAGATCATATCGATCTTTTCAGAAACCGTGTATCGGATATCCATGATTTTCAATTTGTCATAAACCAAGTAATAATCAAATGTAACTGACAAACTGGCTTTGAAAATCGTGAATTTTCACTGAACCCCGTCGTTTATTTACATCGCGTGAGCTCTGAATGGTGGTAATGTAGACGATTGAAATGTGTTGTGTATTGTCAACTTTTGTACGAAACATTCTTTTGCAAGACCCTTCGTTTTCGAGTTATTCGAATGTCAGATTCAAAATGGAACAATATCGATTAGAGCGCCATTTTTGCGGATTTCAGGAAAATGGTTCAGACAAAAGTTTCTTGGTTTTTGACCTAGAATCCAAATCTGCAGTTAAAAATATGAGATGCTATTTAAAAAACAAGAGTTGATCTTAGAATGCCCTTGAAGATGAGATTTGAGGTCAAAGCCAAGGCCACCATCGGATGTCCCCCTCGGTACCCTACAACTTTTGTCCGAAAAATTTTCTCGTATCTCACTTCATTTTTGGAAAAAACGCCCGCGACACTTTAAATGCCCCACCCTGTATATACTAAATACTTTTCCATATGATTGTCACAATGTTTTGGAAAAGTTTATCAAAATTATTATCTAGAAATTACTTGAAAAATCATTTGGAAAATATTTTGACAAGTATAAAAATTTAAAAGTCATTAGCCACCGCTTTTTCCCACTGAAATGACACAGCACCACTATCTTGAAAATAAGAAGCAAAAGCTTCTCGTACTTCGAGAGCATTGATGTTCCATCGACCTCCACAGCCTGGTATATCTTGCAATCCACCAGAAATTAGACCTTGGTCTTCTGGACAAAGTCGCTCATAAGACTTTGTTAATCCTAATTTTTCTTGCTTCATCATAATGAAATTATGCAGTGCCACTGTAGCTTTCACAATTTTTGTCACATTCTCTACAGACGCAATTATTGCCCTTCGATAAATTCTCCACCTCGCAGCTAAAATGCCAAATGCACTTTCGACAACCCTCCGAGCGCGACTAAGGCGATAATTGAACACTTTTTTTCTAATATCCAATTTTCCACTCCGCGAATATGGTCTTAGCATATACGTTGTCAGTGGAAAAGCTTCGTCTGCGAGTAGTACATATGGCAATTCAGGTCCATGAACTTCTATTTTTTTTGGATTCGGTAGATTGAATAAGCCATCTCGAAAATATTGTCCAATCAAACTATCACTGAATACCCTTCCATCGCTTCTTCTTCCTTCAGCACCAATATCCACAACTGAAAAACAATAGTTCGCGTTGCTGACTGCCAGTAAGTTTATACTGTGGAAGCCTTTATAATTGTGAAACGTTGAGCCACTGTTGAGTGGAGCCTATAACAAATCCATATAAATGATCACATAAAACATGGCATTATGACATTGTAATAAAGTTGAATATAATAAATAACATACCTGCATCATAACGTGCTTTCCATCAATGGCCCCAACACAGTTTGGAAAATTCCATTTTTCTTCAAAATCATCAGCAACTTTTTGCCAACTTTCTTTGTCATTCTTCAAGAATACATCATCTTTCAACAAATTCCAAATTGCATCGCAGGTCTCTGTGATGATCTTGGATACAGTATTATGTCCAACTCGATAAGCATATGATATGGACTTCATGCTATCTCCAGATGCCAAATAACGCAGTGTCATTTGTAACCGTGTTTCAGAAGATATTGGTTCTCGAACAACATACTTTTTTGTGATAGCAGATGCAATCAACGTGTGCAATTCATCAAATAATGCAAGTGGCATCCTAAAATAATTGACATATTTGTCTTGATCCTCAATTTGCATCTCCTTTATGAGATTGTCACTAACTCCATGCAATATTCTTCTTTCCACACTAAATATTGGCCTCACCCAATATTGTCGTTTGTTCTTTTTTTCATTCTCTTCTTTCAATAATACGGTATACAGGTAGAACATTTTTTTCAACCTTCGACGCTTGATAAGCAACGCTTCGGCTTTCCTTCATCTTTTTTAATAAATCACAAAAAAAAATCAATAGTGATTTCGAATCCATTGAAAGATATTGACTAATTCCGTTTAAATTATTGAAACTGACCGATTGAAAATATTCACTTTGAAGTTCATTCGTAAATAAACAATATTCAAGCGACAGTTGTATGTTTACAAACTCGATTGCGCGAATTTTTGTTCCGTGGGTCCCATGGAGCAGAATCCGCGGAAACGGAATTACCGCTCACCAATGACAAATCTATTCTGCTGGATTTGCTAACAAAGAATCCAACGGAATAAGTTTTTGATAGGTGAGCATCAATTCCGCTTCCTCGGATTCCGCTCCATGGGACCCATGAATCGAAATCCAGCGCAACAGAAAAAGCAGAACTCACGGGATTGGCCGACCCCCTCCTTTGCTCACGTTCCGCCAGTTCCGCGTTGCGCTCATTCCGTTTCATGGGACCGCAGCCTCAATACTCCCCCCCCCCCCCTTAAGCGAGTCACAGAGGAGCGAAATTCAAATTTCGAAATGTGCCCTGTTTTGAAGACAAACAATTACAAATTACATTGTTTTTGCACAATTACACATATACATTTCGAAAACATAAGTTTTTTACGGTTGTCATTTTTGTTACTAATACTAGCTTTACATTATACTCTCAATTGTACTTCCTTTCTTTTCCTTTTGATAGGTACGCAAGGTAGGAACACATTTGTCAAGATCTGCATTGGCAGATAACTCATTGCGTACAAAGTACGCTGGTTTAACGTTTTCAATAGAGACTGTACGAGAGGTCCCGTCAATTTCAATTTCGATGATTTTATCAGGTGGTCTGCTAATCACTTTATGTGGTCGCGTATATGGTCGTTCTAGTGATTTCTTTAAATGACCCACACGCAAAAATACATGACAGCATGAATTAATATCCTTGAATAAAAATGCTTTTTTTCTGTATTTGTGCTCCACTGGAATGGGTTTAATATTTCTCATATGTTCGCGAAATTCTTCTCAGAATATTTGAGGATCAGGTGTATCATTTTCGGGTAGAACGAATTCGCCAAGGATCCGGAGAACCGTCCCATAAACGAATTCAGCTGGTGAAGATCCTATATCCAAAACGTTCGAGCGAAGATCCATCATTACGGTGGACAAAGACCTTGTCCAAGAAGGATTATCATGGCATTTAATAGCAGATTCGAGCGAGCGATGCAATCGTTCAATCATGCCATTAGATGCAGGATGGTAAGGAGTTGTACGAATTCGCTTATATCCCGTGAGCTGAAGCAATGCCGTGAAAAGCTGCGATTCAAATTCTGAACCTTGATCCGTAGTCAAGGTTTCTGGAGCAGCAAAACGTGAGATCCAATGATCTACGAATACTCGACAGATTGTGAGTGCTCCGATATTTTCAACCGGAATTGCCTCAGGCCAACGAGAGAAACGATCGATCATCGTAACACAGTATCGATAACCTTCTGACTTAGTCAACGGACCAACTATGTCCATATGTACATGTTTAAATCTGCTATCCGGAACAGTAGATTGAGATGGCTTAGGATTATTGTATCGTGTTATTTTAGACTTTTGGCAATCAATACGATTTTTGCACCATTTCGAGATATCGGAGTGCATGTTAAGCTAGACATAACGGTTCCGAGTTATTCGGTCCGTTACTTTGGCACTTGGATGAGCCGGAGCGTGAAATAATTGAAAAACGCGTTGACAAAGCGCTGTGGGAATTGAAGGTCGCAACGATTTTCCTTGAAGATCGCAAACTATCAGGTTGGCAACTAAGTAATTGCGGATTTCACTCATAGATGGTGTCAGTTGAATTTTTAGGTTTGCAGACGTAGTACAAATGTAAAACACATCTTGTTATTTGATAGTCGGCAATTCAGCTGTCAATCAGTAACAAAAGTTTTTTGATCGTTTGCGTAGTTTTCGTTTGGCGTTCGTTGGAAAATGGAAGATCAAAAGGAAAATTTTCCTCATATTTTGCTTTTTTATTTCCGCAAAGGGAAAAACGCATCACAAGCTCATAAAAAGTTATGTGCTGTTTATGGTGACGAAGCCTTAAAAGAACGGCAGTGTCGAAATTGGTTTACCAAATTTCGTTCTGGTGATTTTTCACTCAAAGATGAAAAACGCTCTGGTCGTCCAGTTGACGTTGATGACGCCTTTATCAAAGCAATAATCGATTCGGATCGTCACAGTACAACACGTGAGATTGCAGAGAAACTTTATGTATCACATGCATGCATTGAAAATCACTCAAAACAACTTGGCTATGTTCAAAAACTCGATACATGGGTTCCTCACGGACTGAAAGAAATGCATTTAACGCGACGCATTGACATCTGCGATTTGCTGAAGAAACGTAATGAAAATGATCCATTTTTAAAACGACTGTTAACTGGCGATGAAAAATGGGTTGTGTACAACAATATCAAACGGAAAAGATTGTGGAGCAGGCAGGTGAACTAACTCGAACAACAGCAAAAGCTGATATTCATCAAAAGAAGGTTTTGTTATCAGTTTCTGGGATTACAAAGGAATTGTCTACTTTGAACTCTTACCACCCAACCGAACGATCAATTCTGATGTCTACATTGAACAACTAACGAAATTAAACAATGCAGTTGAAGAAAAGCGGCCCGAATTGACAAATCGAAAAGGTGTTGTAGTCCATCATGATAATGCAAGGCCACACACATCTTTGGTCACTCGGCAAAAATTATTGGAGCTTGGTTGGGATGTTTTGCCACATCCACCATATAGTCCTGACCTTGCACCATCTGATCACTTTTTGTTTCGATCTTTTCAAAACTCCTTGAATGCTAAAAATTTCAGTAATGATGATGATGTCAAATCGTATCTGATTCAGTTTGTTGCTAATAAAAACCAGAAGTTTTATGAACGTAGGATTATGATGCTGCCTGAAAGATGGCAAAAGGTCATTGATCAAAATGGGCAATACATTACAGAATAAAGTTATTCAGTTCCATGGAAAAAGTGTCTTTGATTTTCTAACAAAAATCCGCAATTACTTAGTTGCCAACCCAATATAACTGAATGATCTGAACCCCATTGAATTTTTCGCAAATTCAATGAAGTATTTGGATTTTGAAGTAGATCTTTCATCTCTTGGTCTTTTTTTTGCAGCTGAGCAAGTTCAACCAAACTCCACTCAGTTGGGAGGCTCAATACCAATGTACGCGAAAGAGAATCTGCGACAACATTATCTGGACCAGGCAAATAATTGATTTCTGTTGTGAATTCCAATATATATGCCAATTGCCTCAGCCTGCGCGGAGGGGTTTTCTCAGAATTTTGATTAAATGCGTATACTAGCGGCTTATGATCAGTGATTACCTTGAAATTTTGACCTTCAAGGAAATACTTAAAGTGACGAATAACTTCAAAGATCACAGTGAGTTCTCTGTCATAAGTGCTATATGCGCGTTGAGCAGGTGTGAAGCGACGTGAGAAAAACACCAAAGGTTTCCACGTATTCAAAATTTTTTGTTCTAAGACTGCCCCCATCCCTGTATCTGACGCGTTGGTAACTAGTCTGGTCTCTGCACTCGAAATGGGATGTGCCAAAAGAGCAGCGTTTTCAAGATCTTTTTTGGCCTTTTCGAAAGCATGTTCAGCCTCGGAAGTCCAAGCAATCTCCCGTTGGTCATTCTTCTCAGACCCAGATAAATAATTATCAAGAGATGCAAGAAGAACGGCGGCTTTCGGCGCATTACGGCGATAGAAATTAATCATGCCCAAAAAACGTCAGATCTTTGACTGTTTTTGGTTTGGGAAACTCTTTAATAGCGTTAACTTTTTACAGGGTAGGTTTTAATCCCTCTGAGTTCATCTGATAAACCAGAAACTCAGACTTTCCAAATTGACATTTACCGATGTTCAGACGTAGGAAAAATTCCTTCAAACGGTGAAAAACGACTCTAAGATGTTCTTCGTGCTCTATATCATTGCTAGATGCAACAAGAATATCATCGATATAAGCAAATACGAAATCGAGATCTTTTAACGCGTGATGAATATATCGTTGAAATGTTTGGCCTGCATTTCGAAGACCGAACGTCATCCGTTTGAATTCGTATAACCCAAATGGCGTTATAACGGCCGTTTTTGGTACATCCTCTGGTGCCACCAAAATCTGGTTATAGGCTTTATAAAGATCCAATTTAGTAAATACTTTTTTTCCAGCTGAATCAGCGGTGAAGTCATGAATATGAGCCCACCCAACGCAGTTTGTCACAGCAACGTAACGGCGACAAACAATTTTGTTACTGGTGATGTAACCTGTTTGTTACCGGCAATGTCCTGGTTGGTAGTAATTTCCTACTCAACAAATGTAACCAGGATGTAACCACCACATTGCGGAAACATCATTATACTTCTGCGATGTTGGCGTTATGTCACAGGTAATGTTCTAAAATCACTGCAACATTCCAGTAATGAAGTCTGTTACATTTTACTTTCCCGAAAAAGTCATCACTGTAACATCCCAGTAATGAAATTTGTTACATTTTCCTTTCCCGAGAGAATCATCGCTGTAATATCCCAGTGATCAAGTTGGTAACATTGGAATTTCATGAAAATTTACAAATATTAGTATGAATGATTGTTTCTTCATAAGAGTTCAGAAAAGACAACTGAAGGAAAATTAAGGTTCTCGTTGCAGAATTTTATAGAATATTTTATCAATTCATTATCAACTTTGATTAGCGAATATAATTAATTCAAGTCGGATTACCAAATGAATTCTCATTATTGACATACCTTACTATCAAACAGGGAACCTATGAAAGAAGGTCTCACATTGGAATAAGTACATTATCATCGAAACATGAAATATTTATCATATTCCAAAAATGAGAGGACCTGAATGGCCCCCAAGTGCGAACAGAGAGGGCACAAGTTCGTAATAAATTTTCCCAAAAATTCTTCAACAAAAAAAACTTCACAATATTATTATAACCTTTCCGTAGAGGATCGAACGTTGAATATGAATTCAGATATTCCCATGATGTTTCAAATATCAATTCAGTCACTGAGATATCTGAATTTTCATTCAACTCAAAATCACAGGTGCATAATTTGTCACTTATCATTATCATTATTACTATTATTATTATTATTATTGTCGTTATAATTATCACGTTTATTATCATTATCATTCCCGAAAAATATGGCCCGAATTCTTTATGTTCTCTTCCAAAACCTTTCAGTTCACTCTAGTGTATAATCGTTTCATCCGACTCTAAATTTTTTTTTTATAGAAAAGAGAAAAGTCATATATTGAGGAAGCATGGATGATATATCGCTCGAGATCTCTCGAATATCAATGGTCTAATTTTCCTCGGTCATTGCTTATACGTCCTTAAGTACTCTTTGAAATGTATATCTATCAATCTAGTCCCCGGTGATCAAAATAGATTAGTATCATATTTTATTTTATATGCGCGTTCCTTTCAGTTTTGGAATATAATGAATATTTCATGTTTCGATGATAATGTACTTATTCCAACGTGATACCTTCTTTGATAAGTTCCCTGTTTGACAATGATGTATGTCAATAATGAGAATTTATTTGATTATCCGACTTGAATCAATTATATTCGCTAATCAAAGTTGATAATGAATTGATAAAATATTCTATGAAATTCTGCAACGAGGACCTTAATTTTCCCTCAGTTGTCTTTTCTGAACTCTTATAAAGGAACAATTATTCATACTAATATTCGTAAATTTTCACGAAATTCCAACGTTACAAACTTGATCACTGGGATATACTACAGCGATGATTTTCTCGGGAAAGGAAAATGTAACAAATTTCATTACTGGGATGTCACAGTGATGACTTTTTTGGGGAAGTGAAATGTAACAGACTCCATTACTGGAATGTTGCAGTGATTTTAGAACATCACCTGATACGTAACGCCAACATCGCAGAAGTATAATGATGTTTCATCTGCAATGTGGTGGTTACATCCTGGTTACATTTGTTGAATAGGAAATTACTACCAACCAGGACATTGCCGGTAACAAACAGGTTACATCACCAGTAAAAAAATTGTTTGTCACCGTTACGTTGCTGTGACAAACTGCGTAGGGTGGGAGGAACTGGGTATCTATCGGGAATTGTAACAGCGTTCAAACGCCTCTAATCACCGCATATCCGCCATTGCTTATCTTTTTTCGGGGTTAGATGAATAGGAGATGCCCAAGAACTATCCGATGGCACACATATCCCATCTTCAACCATCTGCTTGAACTGTTCTCTGGCAGCTACAAGTTTTTCAGGAGACAAACGCCCAGCTTCACAAGATACCGGAGGGCCTGAAGTTACAATGTGATGATGAACCGCGTTATTTGAATTTTGATAAGTTCGTGTTGTTCCTGTTATTTCCGGGAACTCTACTCAAATATGAGCAAACTGACCTGATCGATCGATGTGCTTAGACCAAAAGAGTTCGCTTGTTTAATAACACCATTGGTTTTAATACCCGTAATAGAGTCTATTAACTGTGCTTTATGTAGGACCGGAACAAGACAGTGATGAGCCAAAAAGTCCGCTGCAATGATTCGAGCCGGGACAGCTGCCTCGAGAAAGCTCCACGACATAGCACGTCTAAAACCAAGGTTCACGGAAATACGTTTTTCACCGAATACAGGAACACGAAAATCGTTTGCGGCGTAAGGGAATCTATCACGACATTGGTTGAGGTTATTTTTCTGAGCTGGAATAATTGAAACATCCGAACCCGTGTCAATTAGATACATTTTTCCGTTTTCGATATCTCTGATGTGGAGACGTTTTGGAATTTCTTGTACCGAACCCAATGTCTCCGTGTGAGTTGGTGGAATCAGTTCTCCGAATTATCACGTGGCACCCAAGAACAAGGATTCACGCATTTATACGCCTTTTCACCAAATTTACGATGAAATTTGCAAAAACCCGTAAGATTGTTTTCCCTCGTTTCATTGGTGCTACGATAATCCGGAGAACGACTTCGACATCGTTCGCGAGGTCGACTGCGAAGTAAATCTCCAACGATATTCGTTAATTTATTCATTCGTTTTTGTAAATCATGAATTACATCGTTATTGAAAGATGTCGATACTTGATTCGTTGATTTATTTTCGGAAAAATGTTTCTGTTTATTCGACACTGCCGGAAGATTGAAGTTAACAGGTTGGATGTAATCAGCAGCCCTGTCTGCCAACAATGCTAAAGCTTGTAAAGACTCGATCTCTGGGATAGCTACAAAATTCCGAATCTGACTTGGTAGATGTTCGATAAAAATCGAACGGATTACTGCGTCACTGCATGTATTTTCATTTAATGCATCATAATTTACTTCTTCTTTGAGAAGTTGTCTAAGGCGCGCTTCAGGAGAAGCAGAAAACCTCGAAAAGGAAATTTGCTCTTTTCAGAGCGATAGAATAGTTCCTCACTAAAGAACATGTTCCAAATCCAATTCATTTTCTGAATATTTAACGTTGACCAAGATTTGTTACCTGATTGGTCGAAACGTATACGAGACATTCATACGAGCAGCGAACCGCTTGAGATATTCATGTTAATCAACTGCACTCATTCTACGTTACTGAAAATCGGGCCTTCGCAGAGCCATAAAATGAATTTTCACTTGGGACGATGTCTCATTGAATTCATTATCTGAATGATGTTGAATGGAATCTGTAAAATTGTCCGTTCTCAATGTTCATCCGTTGATCTTGTTATTTCAATTAGAGTATGTCGTTCTGCCCGTAAAAACTATAATAATAGGGAATCATCCCGCGATGGGAGAAGGTCAACCTGGAATATTAATAAAAAGAAATTTTCTTCAGGAAAATGGGGTTGTTCACACATATTGACATATTTTGGCGTTCTCAAGAGAACGGATTCATTTTTTTTCATATCACCTGAAATATTAAGAAGAAAGATAAAGTTTGTTTGGGTGAATGAGCTTGTTCACGCGTATTGATATATTTGGTCGTTCTTAAAAGAACGGATTCGTATTTCAGTGGATATGAACAGAGCGAAATGTTTAGTGGCGTTGGCCTGTGAATATTTCCAGTTGAGAACACGTTCAATTCTCAACTGCTGCTGCTGTTCGTTTGAATGCGATTTCTTTCCCACGTTGACATTTCCAGATGATTCGGATGTTGGAAATGTATTGAAACTGGACCGGTGTCCATATCTTTCCCCGTTCCAACGGTAAATGTCTTCGCTGTCTACTTCGTACGGCAGCTTTCGGATGCGTGCAGCATCATGTATCCAGTCACGGGAGTATCTTCGGCGACAGCAATGTCTGGACAGCGCGTGCGTCGCGTGTTGATTCTTCGCCAGCTTGATGCTCAATAGGGGACGCGCCCGCTTCTTCACTCTTATTTATGCATTTTTTTGATAAAATTGATTGGCCAATCAGCACATAGCTGGATTCCGAGAATCGTAGATAAACAAAATTGTTCATTTCTCACGGTCAAATCTTGATGCGACGATTCCTTGTTACAGGTTGGTGTTTACTAAATATCGATAGAACAAAACATCGAACTTCGTTGTCTATGAACTGTGAAAATTTGCACAACATTCAGAAAGTTCAGTATTTTTTTCACCTACATAAATGAGTTCGATGTTTCGTACTATCGATGTCTAATGAACGCTAGTACAGGTCAATTACATTTCTCCTCGGAGATATTAAACATAACCATTTGAGATGTTGATGTCAATTCATTGCATCAGTCTTGTTTATCATAAAAAATCCACTCTCTTTAAATGAAGTTGTCCACACGTATTGAATGAATTGGTCGTTCTCAAAAGAACGGTTGGCTGTTTACAAAAGGGGAAAAAAATTGTTTTCAGCGGAATCGAACTTAGGTCGAACTTAGAAATGAGACGACAAGAAGATCTTTCCTCATCCATCATCTTCACGGACGAATCCTTGTTCACAAGGGAAGGAATTTTTGATTCCAGGAATATGCATGTCTGGAGTCACGATAATCCGCATGCGACAAGAACAAGGAATAATCAAGTCAGATGGAAGATGAACCACTGGGCCGGCATTTTAGGAGAAGAACTTCTTGGTCCTCACATTCTTCCAGAGATTTTGACTGGAAACGCATACGTGCGATTCCTCCGTGAGAATCTACCGGAATTTTTGGAAGATATTCCCATCGAAACCCGAGAGAGACTGATATTCCAGCAAGATGGTGCGGGACCACACAACAATAGAGCCGTCACGAATTATTTAAATCGGAATTTTCCCGACCGATGGATGGGACGTTTCGGTCCAATCCGGCGGCCAGCGAGATCTCCGGATCTCAATCGATTGGATTTTTTCTTTTGGGGACACTTGAAGGAAATCGTATATAGAAAAGTCCCTCAAGATATGGGAGATTTGAACTCGCAGCTTCATGTTGCGGTCGCAACAGTGACGGAAGAAATGTTAGGGAACACGCAAAAAAACTTCCGGAGGAGAATCGAGGCTTGTATCGAGATGGAAGGTAGACATTTCGAATACCTGCTGTAAAAGGATCTACCACCGAAAAAAAACAATCCGTCCTTTTCAGGACGACCAAAAATTTCACCACGGAGGTCCAACCTAACTTGTTCGTATGAGCTCTAAACATGTTGAATTATGAATTTGAAAAAAAAATCCTCCCATCAAATTTGGACGATCATACTTTCATGATTACAATTCATATAATCATGACCTTTTTTTCAGCCCTTTAATCAAAACAATCATTCAATTCCAGATGCATGGAAGGAATTTTGTATCATTTCTCTATTATAAAGATTTTATCTTCATACACGAAATTTATTGATCGATCAAAAGTAAGTATATTCAATCAATTATTCTATCTGTGTCTGATTTTCAATCAAATGAGATTCATATGAATGTGAAAGAGCAGCTACATTCGTACAGGTGTATGGGTCAGTGGTAGCGGCGTCAACCCATACATTCGGAGACCTAAGTTCGATTCCGCTGAAAACAATTTTTTTCCCCTTTTGTAAACAGCCAACCGTTCTTTTGAGAACGACCAATTCATTCAATACGTGTGGACAACTTCATTTAAAGAGAGTGGATTTTTTATGATAAACAAGACTGATGCAATGAATTGACATCAACATCTCAAATGGTTATGTTTAATATCTCCGAGGAGAAATGTAATTGACCTGTACTAGCGTTCATTAGACATCGATAGTACGAAACATCGAACTCATTTATGTAGGTGAAAAAAATACTGAACTTTCTGAATGTTGTGCAAATTTTCACAGTTCATAGACAACGAAGTTCGATGTTTTGTTCTATCGATATTTAGTAAACACCAACCTGTAACAAGGAATCGTCGCATCAAGATTTGACCGTGAGAAATGAACAATTTTGTTTATCTACGATTCTCGGAATCCAGCTATGTGCTGATTGGCCAATCAATTTTATCAAAAAAATGCATAAATAAGAGTGAAGAAGCGGGCGCGTCCCCTATTGAGCATCAAGCTGGCGAAGAATCAACACGCGACGCACGCGCTGTCCAGACATTGCTGTCGCCGAAGATACTCCCGTGACTGGATACATGATGCTGCACGCATCCGAAAGCTGCCGTACGAAGTAGACAGCGAAGACATTTACCGTTGGAACGGGGAAAGATATGGACACCGGTCCAGTTTCAATACATTTCCAACATCCGAATCATCTGGAAATGTCAACGTGGGAAAGAAATCGCATTCAAACGAACAGCAGCAGCAGTTGAGAATTGAACGTGTTCTCAACTGGAAATATTCACAGGCCAACGCCACTAAACATTTCGCTCTGTTCATATCCACTGAAATACGAATCCGTTCTTTTAAGAACGACCAAATATATCAATACGCGTGAACAAGCTCATTCACCCAAACAAACTTTATCTTTCTTCTTAATATTTCAGGTGATATGAAAAAAAATGAATCCGTTCTCTTGAGAACGCCAAAATATGTCAATATGTGTGAACAACCCCATTTTCCTGAAGAAAATTTCTTTTTATTAATATTCCAGGTTGACCTTCTCCCATCGCGGGATGATTCCCTATTATTATAGTTTTTACGGGCAGAACGACATACTCTAATTGAAATAACAAGATCAACGGATGAACATAAGTATTCACATTGAGAACGGACAATTTTACAGATTCCATTCAACATCATTCAGATAATGAATTCAATGAGACATCGTCCCAAGTGAAAATTCATTTTATCGCTCTGCGAAGGCCCGATTTTCAGTAAAGTAGAATGAGTGCAGCTGATTAACATGAATATCTCAAGCGGTTCGCTGCTCGTATGAATGTCTCGTATACGTTTCGACCAATCAGGTAACAAATCTTGGTCAACGTTAAACATTCAGAAAATGAATTGGATTTGGAACATGTTCTTTAGGGAGGAACTGTTCTATCGCTCTGAAAAGAGCAAATTTCCTTTTCAGCGTGGAGAATTTATGAATTTTTACAGGAATGCGAGTCGATCCGATCAAAACAGCGAGACAGTCAAAAAGTTGACGAAGCAACAAGAGGAACGAATGTACGGAATACTCACTTTGACGACTCACTGAGACAGTGTAATTTCATACATTTGATTGAATGTAAATTGATTGAGAAGTTATTCCCGGTGAAGATTCATTTTATCGCTCTGAAAAGAGCGGATTTTTTGTAATGTGAGACCGATGCAATTGATTGGCATCGATATTCCAAGTGGTCCGATACTCGCATGCATTCCTCGAAAATGTTTCGACCAATCAGATCACGACTCTTAGTCAATGTTGAATACTATCAAAACGAAACGTGGTCCGTGATCGATATAACTATTTTCCTGCTTTGTAAAGGGTGGATTTCTTCGTCAACTTGCAGAATCCATCAATTTTGACGAAAATACAAGATGTGACATCGTAAACGACCCAATCATTGCACTCGATTGACATTGTAATCACATACGGTTTGTTTGGCTTGAATCAACCATTCGTGATACGAATCAACCAATCAGGTGACAGCTCGAAACAGTTTCATCCAAAGCACATATGACTTCAAAGGGCATATTGTTATTTCAAATGGAAAAAGAATTGTCTTTGAAGATTAACCAAATCCGTCCTTTTCAGGACGAATACATTTTCTAAACGTAGAAACGCCCTCGAACTTGCACACAATTTGAATCAGATTTTGATTTAAACATGAATGATCTTGAGTGATCTTAAGTAAGTTAATCACGTTCGATAAACCCTTTATAATCATCGAATGATGTAAAAAGGGTGAATTCTAATAAATTCATCATTGTTCAATGTTGTGGTTGGGATAAGTCGAAAACACATTCTTCAGAAGAATCATTCGAAACGGCCGGAGATTGATCTAACATACATTGATTCTCGACCAATCAGAATACAGGATTCGGAATCCAATCTCTTGTGTTAAACTTACTAATCAAACCGTTCAAATTGGGTATCGGATGGATAAAAATTCCCATGTTTTCTTCTTTACATGAAAATTCTGATTGAAAACGAGTAGTTACACTTTTTTCTCCCACTTGAATCCCTATCCCTACGAAATAACACTATTTTACATTTGTCTGCGTAATAAAAATCATTACTGAAATTACAACTTTCACCTACAGCATATCGTGATAAGAATTCATGACAATAATCAATTTTTCCACAGTGTCGACGAATTCAATCGTTCTACATAGAAAATTTACCAATTTGTATGCTGGTAAATCGTATCGATTATACCGATCAGCTGATCGTATGAGCGCCCTCTGCAAGCACCTTCCTCTCTTGTTCTGTTATGACGCTCCTGAATGACCGATGGATCCACCTCATAATTAGTCAACTTTAATTAATTATATCTCGGAAATAATGCGTCGGAGAGCATTGTGCAAAAGGACAAATCATTTTAGAATTTCATCAGGAATCTACTCCCAAAAAAGAGTGCGGGAATTTTGAATCACCCTGTATATATATGGGGCATTATGTGTGAAATCAGCCACCCCCCCTGCACATTTTGTTTTTGAAGATAAAAATCTGAAAAAATATGCAAAATTTCCGTTGGAGTCTCTATTTTTCTATGCCGACTAGTGTTTTTTGATCCGAGCCCCGAGTTCGCCAATATGGCGGCTCAAACGCGGAAAAGTCAGAGTTAGAACCACTTCAATCCAATATAGGAGCACGGAGAGTGATCTGCGAATCGTTATTATCATTGCTGATCATAATCGTGTGCCTACTGCTTCACGTGTATAAAGTGAAATTCCCGACATTGCAAATGGCGGATCCAATATGGTGGTTAAAAAATCGAACTCTCCCAATTGCACTGGGAATGAGTATATGGGGGTTTTCGGGGTCGCTGAACACGGATCCGGAGTTGGTTTTTAGAAATTCAATATGGCGGTTCCAATATGGCGGACTTGGAATTCGGAACATCACCGATTCCCGTGAAAATCGGTACTGGGGGGTCGTGAGCGTCACTGAACACGAATCCGGGCTTGGTTTCCCAAAATCCAATATAGCGGTGGCAATATGCCGGACTTGGAATTCGAAACATTACCGATTCCCGTGAAAATCGGTACTGGAGGGTTGTGAGCGTCGCTGAACAGGAATCCGGGCTTGGTTTCCCAGAATTCAATATGGCGGTTCCAATATGGCGGACTTGGAATCCGAAACATTGCCGGTTCCCGTGAAATTCCCGTAAAGTTCTCCCATTTATTCGATAGAAGAACACTAGCTGTCATCAACTATCTCAGTTCTTCTTATCCAAACACCATACATGCCCATTCCCGTCATTGGAATACCTTTTAATTATTACCTTATTGTCGGGAAAAATTGACAATATTGTTACCACTATTCGCACGACAAAGAAGCATCAGTCGATACACATTTATCACACATGTACAGTTTTCAAATTGGACTTCGACGGACCGTTCTACTTTATGAACTCAATTGATGACCACGGACGATTTCTTATCTGAATTGAGCAAAAAATTGGAAATCCTCAAACCTCATTCCTTCATTTCAAAACAACAGAGCCTTTTTATCAGAGAAAAGAAACAGAACCTCTGCGACGGAGAAGTGGTAGTAATGTTTGATTTTTCCGAGAACTACTCATATGTTTGTCAAGACGCTTCACAAGCATTCCACTCCAACAACGACCAGTGTACCGTTTTTCCGGCGCATTGCTATTATAAGGGAGGGGACCACGTGAAACATCAAAGTTACGTTTTTTGCTCAGATAGTCTCAAACACGACACTTCAGCCGTTTACGCCATTCAAACGTTACTGATTCCGAAATTTGTAGCTCACGTGGAAAAACTCAAGGAGATAATTTATATCAGTGACGGTGCCAAACAGCATTCCAGAAAAAAATTCCAGATCGCGAACTTGATTCACCATAAAGCAGATTTCAACATAGAAGTCGAATGGCATTTTGGTGCAACCGCTCACGGTGAGGGTGCGTGCGATGGGATCGGTGCCACATTCAAACGAGAAGCATACAGGGCAAGTCTCACCGCCAAACCACAGGATTCACTTCTGACCCCGAAGAAACTTTTCAGTTGGGCGGAAAATAATTTCACAAATATCAAAGTGATATGTTTCGACAAAACGTATCATGAGAGAATGGCCCGGAAACTGAACGAACGATTTTCAGATGCCAACCCGGTACCGAAGATTCTGCAAAATCATGGGTTCGTTGTTCTACCCGACAATAAGGTGATAATTTAGAGGTATTCCAATGACGAGAATGGGCATGTATGGTGTTTGGATAAGAAGAACTGAGATAGTTGATGACAGCTAGTGTTCTTCTATCAAATAAATGGGGGAACTTTGAGGAATTTCACGGGAACCGGCAATGTTTCGGATCCCAAGTCCACCATATTGGAACCGCCATATTGAATTCTGGAAAACCAAGCCCGGATTCCTGTTCAGCGACGCTCACAACCCCCCAGTACCGATTTTCACGGGAATCGGTGATGTTTCGAATTCCAAGTCCGCCATATTGGAATCGCCATATTGAATTTCTAAAAACCTACCCCAGATTCGTGTCCAGCGACCCCGAAAACCCCCATATAACCATTCCCAGTGCAATTGGGAGAGTTCGATTTTTTAACCGCCGTATTGGATCCGCCATTTGCAATGTCGGGAATTTCACTTTATACACGTAAATCAGTAGGCACACGACTATGACCAGCAATGATAATAACGATTCGCAGAGCACTCTCCGTGCTCCAAACAACACCAGTCGGCATAGAAAAATAGAGACTCCAACGAAAATTTTGCGTATTTGTTCAGATTTGTATCCTCAAAAACAAAATGTGCAGGGGGGGTGGCTGATTCCACGAATAATGCCATATATATATATCATATATAGAGGAATATCATTAGCTATGTTCGTCTAACTCGTCCCAAGTTACTCTAAATTGCTCCAAGGATTTACGATCCGCTATTCCCATCAGTTTTGTACAAGTTCAATGCTTGACGACATTACAGCAAGGGTAAATTTCTATCTGGGATGACTCGCAGAACATGGAAGTAAAGTTACCCTGGTGCAAAAGATCTTATAATTTCTCACGATTTCTCATAAAGTCTGAATTTCTGATGAAATTATAAAACATTCTCACCCGAAGAGAACATGAAGCTTCAGCGAACGTTCAGATTAGATCTGTATAGATCGGACCGAAGGTTCATGAAGGCTAACTTTTAGATTCACAAACGTTTGACAAAGGTTCTACGGACGTTGGAATGTCCGCCTCGAAGTACGTCCAGGAAGCATAGATGGAACGTTCGCTGAAGGTTCATCGGAGGTTTGAGGAAGCTTGACAAAAATATCTATACTTAGAATCATTTATAATAATTGATGTTTATTAAATCATTTATTTTTCATATCAATTGATCAAAATTAATACACGTATAGATATTTTCGTGAAGCTTCGTCAAACCTTCGATGAACCTTCAGTGAACGTTCCATCTATGTTTCTTGAATGTATTTCGAAGCGGACATTTCAACGTCCGTAGAACCTTCGTCAAACGTTTGTGAATCTAAAAGTTAGCTCTAATGAACCTTCGGCCCGATCTATACACATCTGATCTAAACGTTCGCTGAAGCTCCATGTTCTCTTCGGGCATGAATTCTCATAAATTTTCCGGGAATTGAGACTTCATGAGAAATTATATCATTTTTGCCAGAGTAGTTTCTTCTAAAGGCTACGTATGTCACAATTTCTCAATTATTTATTCGAGAGGCTTTGTTCAGGGAAATGTCAAATTTATACAGGGAGTATATATATATATATATATATATATATATTTCTGAAAAATATAAATATGCCGCTTATATGAATTTTACCGTGTTGTATATTGCTTGAAACTGTGTTCCTCAATTATTTTTGAAAATTCTGCAATCCAAGATATAGATATCAATAATCAAACAATTTCACATGAAAGAATGAGTCAGCGAAACACAAATTCCCATATTTTCAATCTTACAAAATACATTTGATTCAAAATATAAAACAGGAATTTTTGAAACTTTGGATATTCTTTGTATGTATTTTATAACTCCAAATCCGAAATATCAAGTTAACCTTTTGCCGCTGCATCTGCACGAAACAGCGAGTTCCTAAAAATCCCTAGTTTGGAAAACCCATTGATTCTCGCCAAATTTCATTCAAATTGGACAAAGATCTGAATAATCAAACAAACCTTTGTCCAATTCCAGCAATGAAATTTGACGAGAATCAATGGGTTCCTTCAACCAGGCCTTCTCCCAGATGAAAAGTAATGGGGAAAATTTTCAGCGGCAAAGGGTTAAATTTTCTGCGTAAAGTTTAAACAAATGAAGAGAATAAAAATATTTTGACATTATTTCCTGGAAACAGGAAATATGGAGAATGAGATCCAAGCACACAAAAGAAAAACGGATATCCATCATTATTTGTGAATCGTACAAAAAGTCTTTACTAATTTTTCCAGATGAAATTTGTTTTTCTTGTTCTTCCATCGGCCGATCGTTCGGCTCCTTCTCATCAAGAGTAATGCAAAACCCAGTCACAGTTAAATACTTCATTAGATATCTCAAGTAATTTCAAAAATTCCCATACAACTCAAATAAATTAGAAAATACTCAAACATACCCTCAAAGCAGCTAATGAATTCTAAACAAACATCGCCCAATCAATACACAAAAATCAGTTACGCATTTTGAAAAAGTACTCTTCTTGAACTGTTTTAGAAATGAGAGAATCCTTGAAGATTTTCGAAAATCACTTTTTGTGTCACTTTTTGAATCAAGAAGGAGTCGATTGAACAGATGTTTGCGAGGTCTTTGATCCTCGAACATTTCTTAAATACTTCCCTGCTTCAAATGCCAGATTCGAACGGATTGGAATGGAAAGAAACCATATTGAAACATATTGATTTCCAATGCAGTTTCTTTGCATTTCAATGCGTTTGAATCTGGCATTTGAAACAGGATTACGGAAGAATTCGCAAATCTCTGCCCTAGCGGGAAAATTTCGTTGAATTTTATTTAATTTTATTGAATTCCATTGATTTCATTGAATTTTATTGAATTTTCAAGATTTAATTCATTTTCAGTTCATGTGAAACTTTAATGTTTAAATCTTGAAACGAGTCCGTATTCTCTCTTCAACAATGAGTTTGTCTTGTACGTATCGTGCTGCTTACTCGTCATGAGAGAGAATAATTATTTGACACGTTTCGAGATATTCGGAAAAAGTCCATCCCTTCCCATCTAACCACATGCTCTAAGTAAGGAGTTGTGGTTATTAGAGACATGTATCCGTTTGTGTGTTTAAATTTGCTGTATCAGTAACACACGCATCAATTATTTCCATTGATCGATGTAAATATGTTTTCTTCGCTCCTAGCAAGGCATTATTCGTATTATGATTTATTGAATTTTATTGAATTTCATTGATTTCATTGAATTTCATTCACTTTTTGGATATGAGGTTACCATTGAAAATTATTGAGATTCAACAAAATTTCGGTAAAATTCAATAATCATCCACAAAATTCAATAACTCTTAGTAACATTTGTTGACTTTCATGGAGGTTTGTGGATTTTTGTTGGATTGTATTGAAACAGTGTCCAAAAAGTGGATAAAATTCAACAAACCTTTTTTTTGTCAGGGTGATGAATCGATTCCTCTTTGAAACCCTAAGAATTCTTTGAATTCTTCAACAGTTCAAGAGAAGTTCTTTTTTTTAAATTCATTATAGTGTTTCTTGTGTGTAAGACAGGAGATTCATACCAGCGACTGTCGTACACATCATTAGAAGAACAAAAAGATCCAAGATGGAAACATTCTTCCTCTCCTTTCTTTCAATGATATCGCACGCGACAGTCGCTAGCATGGATACCCGGGTTATTTGGGTGGAAATATCTCTCAGGACCGCACAAAATGTGCAGAATTCTGTACGACAATCGTTCACGATATTTGTAAGAAAGTACTGGAAGAATTTTTTGAAACTGTCACGTGAGTAGATGCTTATATCATGAAATTCAACACGCTTGTTTGTTCAACGTACCCAAAGTTGCTTGTGACCAAGTTGATCGAAGACTCCTAGTGAATACACGGAGCTGGCGTAAGTCCGCAAAATCCTTGCAGTACGGTTGTAGCAACCTTCCACTAACAAGATTGTCAACAGTGAGCGGAAAAAAAATCAGATGCCGATTCTGGAGAAGAATGACAAACTTATATGTTATCTAGGACAATATCTTTGAAGGACAAAAGAGGATAAGCAGCTGCATTTTATTTGCAATGATTAATATATAATCTATTGATAAATTATAATAAGACTATGATCAACGTGACAAAAATAACCTCTAAATTCACCATTATCATACACATTTATGAATGAGTGGTATTTATCTACACTTGGAAAATGCCAGGAGATACAGCAAGATACCAAATTGATTACATATTAGTGAAACAAAGATTTAGAAACCAAGTGAAAAACTGTAAAACTTATCCCGGTGCAGATATAGATAGTGATCACAATATGCTGATGATCAAATGTTCTCTGAAATTCAAATCTCTGAAGAAGAAAAGGAAAATGCAGAAAAGATGGAATTTGAAGAACCTCAAGCAAAAACAAACACATGAGGCATTCGAGAAAATGTTGGATGAAAAATTGGGAGATCAAAAAGAGAAAGACTTGGGAATAGAGAGGAGATGGACAAAGATGAAGGGGAATATAAGAGAATGTGCGGATAAGATTTTGAAGAATGATGGAGTAGAAGCTAAAAGCCCATGGATAACGGGAGAAATTTTAGAATTGATAAATGAAAGAAGAAAATACAAGAATAATGATAGCTAAGAAGGCCAGCAACGATACAAATCATTGAGAAATAAAATAATAAGAGAATCAAGGAAAGCAAAAGAACAGTGGTTAGAAGAGAAATGTCAGGAAATAGAAATAAGATTGCATTCAGGAAAAATAGATGAAGCATATAGGATTATTAAAAGATTTTTCGGACAAATGAAATCTAGAAGCAATAAGATTAGAAACTCTCTAGGACGACAATTGATAAAAACGGAAGAGAAAATAGAACAGTGGATCAATCATTTGGAAGACTTGTATAGAGGAAACGATGATATAGCACTATTAGAGAAGGAGGAGGATGTAGATGAGGAAGAATTGGGAGATTCGATATTGAGATCAGAATTCGACAAGGCTTTGAAAGAATTGAAAAATAATAAAGCGCCAGGCATAGATGGCATAAGTGCGGACCTTATAAAAGCCTCCAGTGAAGGAACTCGCGACGCACTGTTTGAATTGATCAGAGATATGTACGAAAAAGGAGAAGTACCGGAAGATTTCCAAAAGAATAAAATTGTTGCTATCCTGAAAAAACAAGGGGCAGACAAATGCGAGAACTACAGAACGATCAGTCTAACTTCACATGCTTCGAAAATACTGACCAAAATTATATACAGGAGGATGGAAAATAAAATAGAGAGTAGATTGGCAGAGGATCAGTTTGGTTTTAGAAAAAATAGGGGAACGCGAGAAGCAATCTTAGCACTCAGGGCAGTAATAGAGAAAAGGATAGCGCTGAAGAAATCTGTGTACATAGGTTTTGTAGATATACAAAAGGCTTTCGATAATGTGGACTGGGAGAAGATGTTTGCGATCCTGAAGAAGGTGGGAATAAATTATAAAGATAGAAGAATAATATACGAATTATATAAGAATCAAAGTGCAATAATAGACATAGAGGGTCAGGAAGGGGAAGCACAAATAAGAAGAGGGGTGAGACAAGGATGCTCATTATCGCCACTGATGTTCAATTTATATATAGAAGAAGCAATGAACGAAGTGAAGGAGGAAATTCAATCGAAATTACAGATTCAGGGAGAAAATATAAGTATGTTGAGATCCGCGGATGACATAGCTATATTGGCCACGAGTAGTACTGAGTTAGAAAATATTCTCAACACCATGAGAACAATATTATTGGAAAACTATTGTATGAATATAAATAAAGACAAAAAAAAATTCATGATGTGTACAGCAGCGAAAACAGCTAGAAGAACGAAAATCAAAATAGATACCGAGACAATTGAACAGGTGAAAGAATTCAAATATCTAGGAAGCATAATTACAGAGAACGGCAAAAGCGAAAGAGATATCAGAGCAAGAATAGCACAAGGGAAACAGGCTTCTTATCAAAAGAGACAGTTATTATGCTCAAAAAATATAAGCTTGGAAGTAAGGAAGAAATTCTTGAAAAGTTACGTTTGGAGCACAGCATTATATGGTTGCGAAACTTGGACAATGGGGAAAACTGATCAACGAAGACTTGAAGCTTTTGAAATGTGGTGTTATAGGAGGATGCTCAGAATAAAATGGATAGACAAAGTCAAAAATGAAGAAGTACTCAAGCAGATAAATGAAGAAAGAAATCTTTTGAAACACATCGTGAAAAGGAGAAGCAATCTTATAGGACACACATTACGGCATGAGAGTTTATTGAAAACAATATTGGAAGGGAAAATGAACGGTAAAACTGGTAAAGGTAGACCTAGAGCAAGTTATATGAAGCAAATCGTACAAGACAAGGGATGTAGTAGATATGTAGAAATTAAACGTTTGGCGGATAATAGACAGGGGTGGAGGGTTTCATCAAACCAGTCGTAAGACTGATTACTTCATGATGATGATGAAAGATATTTATCCAAATGACTCTGTAAAAAATGGACAATATTTTTGGGATGGGAACACATTGAAATCATGATTAATACCTGCTCCTTGATTATTAAATTCAAATCGGATTCCAACCGGCGTCTTCTCTCATCGTGGCCGCCACGCTTGTTGCTGTTGCGTTCAACGAAAATCTACTAAGACGGAAAAACGCAACAGGCTTGCGTTTGCGTTCTCGCGTTCATTGCGATTGCGTTCTTGCGTTCACTACGACTGCGTCCAGAGAGCTTGCGGAACTTATGTACACGGAAAAATTTTAAAACGAGCTACTAATGTTTCGCACATGAACCATTCATGTGTCAACGAAATTTTTTCTTTTCCATAGGAATGATTGTTGTGTTCACAGTAATCATTACGGTGTTGCACAGTCCTCATTGACATCAAGCACACCATGGAGGAAATCAGTAATGGTTACTGTTTTAATATGATTGGTTAGAGTGCGCACCCCCTCTGTTGTTTCATAGGACACGTTTGAGTGATGGGCGGCACCTTCATAGTTCTGGTTCATCACAGTAATAGTTACGGTGCATGCATGTCAATCAGAATCAATCTGCGTGACAACAGGGGATGGAACTCTAGTGAATAATGTATAACATACGATAAGTTTATTGATTTATATTTATCAAGTTGGATAAATAAAAAAATTGTTCTTCAATCGCAGTATCTATTTGAATTCGCAAGTAAGGAATTATGGATTCCTATTCAAAATAATATGTAAATATTCAAAATTCTTGTCACCTACATGTGTCATCATGTGGAAAATGTTGATTCTAATCCAGCATATCTGTACATATATTATGTTCATGAAGATGATTATAAATTGTGTGCATGTGTATTTTCTATTACATGAAACATCTTGTCATCGATGTACATAATCGTATAATCTTCTCCTATTTTGTTATTCAAGGTTAGTTTTCTGCTTCCAATCTTTGCGATGACCGTTTTTTCTTATAAAAATACAAATTGATTAGTTCCCCGATTGACAATTCTAATTGTTTCCGTGGTTTTCTTTGTGCTGCATGATCCATAGGTATGACTGAACAACAGACACCGTTAGATCAAGTTGATGAGACCTGCGTTACGTTAGATATAAATGATTCTCAGACTTTTGCTGTAGAATGCTCTAAATGTCAAACAATGAATGATATTACCAATGTGATTTTTCGTAATGATCATATGGATTTGAAAACTTCTCTGAGAAGTAGTTTTGAAAGAATGTTGATACTGTCTCATTTTGACAAAAACGAAAAACTAGATGATCTTATGCAATCTAATCTGACCCACTTGCTTATGATTCGTGAGCTTTCAAAAATTATTTGTACGCGAAATATAAGCTTAGAAAATCTTCTTAGAAGACTCAAGTGAGCTATTTTTGGTTTATGAGAATAATTTCACCACGTTCAATCCAAAATTTTATTATTTCGAATTTTTTATACATGAAAAATTGGATTATATTTTTCATCGTCACTTTTTAGGATTTCATCCACTGTTCTGAAAAATCCTGCCCAAGAAATTACAGAAAATTTTGATGAAAGACCTGGCACATATTACACTCCCGGTATTCATGAAGGCAAAAATAAAATCGACCCTGCGGGGAAATTTGTTCGAAAAATCAATTATATGAGGAGATTGTTAGTGGAAAATGGTTTATTGGTTTTTCCATGCAAAAATACTAATAAATCTAATTCTGGAGAATGTATAACAGGTAAATTGAGTTTCGCTATTTGCTTTTATTCATTTCATCTATTCATCTTCATTGATTCCATATCAATTATCAGCAGAAATTTAGAAACAATTGGATTCTGAAGAATAAAGACAGCAACATACATGATATCACTAACGCATGGGCAGCTACTTCTTTTATTAGACAATCATTAGCCCACAGTGATAACAGGAAGAGCTTGTGGGAATTCACTGAATATATATATGTCTTGCAGATGAACACGGATCATCTTCAGTGAGTTGGCAAATTTTAACTAATATTCTGTTGCTTTTGTAAACATTTCAGAATCCAATCTTAGCTCCAATAAAGAATGATTTCCCATGAATGAACAAAAAAATAATAATCCCTCTATAATCTTAGATAGCAGCAGACTTTCAAGAAAAATATCCAAATAATATAATCGACATCAAAGAAAGATGGAATTCTTTGCGAAGTTCTCTAGAAAAATTCATTTCTTCGGAAAATCTTAGTGAAAATAATGCAGTATTGCAGGAGAATTTGAATAATGCAACAGACGGTATATATTTTGAAAATTTGATTGATATTTGAAATATAATATCACTTATGAATAGTAAGACTTGAATAATTGTATTACAGAGAATAAGGATTCCATTATTTCACGATTATTACCTTCTGCAATCGAGTCAGCCCCATCGAAAGCGACAAAAGACAGACACAGTTGATAAAGATATTCCAAAAGGAAAACAAGAATATCAAACAAAGATAGATGATTTTATTTTTCATATCAATGTGAATATTGACAAACTATTTCCAAATATTTATTGTTTCTTATACTTACGAAAACATCAATTGAGATTTTGTATTCTAAAATCCACAGGATATAGCAGATTTAGATGAAGGAATAGACAAAAAGCGTTCACATCTTCTATCTACAAGTGGAAATCTTGATCCTTTCATAGTATTCATTGGACCCCAATGCGCACCCGAAAGTTTTCACGCGATAGTAGACCAAATTCGATACGAATTTGAATCAGTTGTAGACGCATTGGATTCAACATTCAAAATAATTCCCACAACTAACTGCAAATATCCAAAATTGTGCAGTCAAGTGTGGCTTCTCATACAGAAAGTAGTATATCGTATGACAATTCCTGGGGATGAATATGGGGTTGTATTGAATAAAACATTTAATCATTTCGAAAAGGAATTGAATATTAAACTGTAATCGACGAAAAATAAAAATAAAATGGATCCAAAGTCATTTTCAGAATCTATATTATCAGCTGTTCCTAATTTGGTGAGTAAATTTTATAACTTCAAAGATTTACCACGCAGTCGAACTCAGAACATGATTAACGATTTCACAACTTTTTTGGAGAACGATGCAATTACTTCTCTTTTTAATCAAATGTTGTATCGTTTGAAAACTTTAGGTGAAAAGCAAGAGAACATTGTAGCTTATAAATTCATGCTAAATAATCTGCAAAAATCATTTCATCGTTTTCAAACACAGCAACATTGTTTCAATTTTTTACAGAAAATGGTAATTATATTCCTCCTGGAGAAATCATTGTTGGATCAAAAAATACGTATAAAAAAAAAAGAATTTAGAAATGACACTAGATGAAAAAAATATCACCATCCAATTTATACCCTTAAGGATTGTATTCAGGAAGTTTTTTGAATTATCAAATATTTTCGAACAGACAAAATCATACATGGATGAAGTTGACGAACACACCAATATAATGACGAATATCTTACAAGGAGAAATCTGAAAGAATAAAAAATTTGAGCATGGCGACCGATTAGTTTTCCCAATGTTACTTCACCAAGATGATTATGAAACGAATAATCCTTTGGATAGCCGTAAGGGATTAGGTAAAAATGGAACAATTTATATGATATTATCATGTTTGCCACCACACCTGAGATCGAAAACAGAAAATATATTTCTACTGACTTCATATAGGACCAAAGATTTAGAGCATGTCAGTTTAACATATACTGAAGAAAGCAGTAGAAGATATTAATTACCTGGAATCCACGGGTGTATCAATTAACACCCCATCTGGTCCAATTCAAATTCATTTTTCATTTATGGGAATGATTGGTGACAACTTGGCAATTCATACAGTTTTAGGTTTTGTTGGAAGTTTTCCTGCAACTCATCCATGTAGATTTCGTTTGATTCATCGTAAGAATACAAATGAAATATTCAACGAAGCAGATTGTGGAAAGCGAAATGAGGAAAATTATGCTAAGAATTTATTATTAAAAAACGTTACCGAAACTGGTATTGCTAGGGGATCAGCATTAAAACAAATCAACTCTGCCTCGACAATTGAGCTTTCGACTGTAGACGTGATGCATGACATCCTTGAAGGTGTGGCACAATATGATTTAGGCTTGGTATTATATGAATTCATATTTCAATTATTTCTCTTGTGATGACTTGAATAATTGAATCAACAGCTTATATGATGAAGAAGATGAAATCCGAAATAAACCTCGTAATATTAACAGTACTCAAATGAAAAGGAAGTATATTCAAATGTCATCTCCGGAATATTGGTGTATTAATAGGCGACTTGATTCCAAGGGAAAATCAGCATTGGAGATTAGTTTGTTTACTAAAAGGAATTTTAGATATCGTCACCTCACCTGTGATCCATAAAAATACATGTGATTATTTGACTAATGTAATTGCAGAGTATTCAAGGTTATTAGCATCTTTATTTCCCGATCAGCTGAAACCAAAACATCATTTTTTATTACATTATCCCCGAATGATGAAGCTTTTTGGTCCGCTATGAAATCTACGTACAATACGAAGTGAAAGCAAGAATAAAGATGCTAAAACTACCGCTCATGTTTCTCTCAATCGGAAGGATGTTTGTAAAACAATTGCTATCAAACATCAGTTACAACTGAATTATCGCCTGCAATGTAATATGTTTCAAAATAGATTGAAATATGAGGAACAGAAGGATACAATACTCTTTCAGGAGCTACAAGAATTTTCAGAATGTTCAAAAACTCTCCCAGTGAATCCACAAGACGAAATAAGTCCGATCAATTGTATTACTTTTGAAAATCGAACCCTGAAAAACAACACGGTAATAATGATTCCAAGTGAAACAGGACCTAAATTATTATCGATATCCAATATAATAAAAAATAGTAGTCATGATCTCTTCATTATCACTAAGAAAATTACAGATTATACATACTATGATGATCATTTTCATGCATATCGAATTCATGAAAGCGCATTTTTGAATGCCCCATTGCGGGAGTGCTTCATATTTGCTGAAATCGAACATTGTGTTATTGCGCGTATTGTAAGGAGTATCAATGGATTTCCATATATTGTAAAACGTTGGATTTGAAAATCTTATTTTCATTATTTTATTATTTTTGTTCTTCTTCTTTATAATAATGTGCACCATACGTATATGTACACCTTAAGTACGACGAATAATATTAAAATGAAAATCCGCTTCACTCGAATAACAATCCGTGATTTATTATTTATCTTACAATTACGGTAGAGTGTAATTGTCTAGAATTCAATTTTCCGGAGGAGCGGGTCTAACCAATTACGATTTTCACTTCAGTAGGATTATTTATAATATTTATGAAACTTTTCAGGAAACTGAATCCCAAGACAATTGTAATCCACTCATAATTACATCTCACTGGTTTTTTTCGTCAAATAAATCATCACTACGCATTGGAACCATGATAAAAATGTAACATCTCCAACACACTGTCATGCAACAGTTATTAGAATTGCAGTTTTCTCGTTCATATTCCATGATGGATTTGAGGAAATCCTTGCATTAGTTCTTCAACAACAATTATAAACGTGCGGAATAGGGGTTCAGAACCGAAAAAAATCTTCATACTGGTACTATGTCAAGTTTGAGAAAGGAAAATTGATCATTCACTGAAAAAGTACATTCAAACATTACAGCCTCATATTCATTGTTTGTGTGTCTCAAATTACTCGTCATTAGGGTATAGATAATTATTTTCCATATGAGGAGCATTATTATATTCTGTACTGAATGGTATTCATTCGTGTGTATGCACAGTGTTGCACAGTAACCATTACTGTGATGAACCAGAACTATGAAGGTGACACGCATCACTCAAACGTGTCCTATGAAACAACAGAGGGGGTACGCACTCTAAACAATCATATTAGCACAGTAACCATCACTGATCTCCTTAATGATGTGCTTGATGTCAATTAAGACTGTGCACCACCGTAATGATTACTGTCAACACAACAATCATTCCTATGGAAAACAAAAAATTTCGTTGACACATGAATGGTTCATGTGCGAAACATTAATAGCTCGTTTTTAAATTTTTCCGCGTAGAGAAACCTTAAATACTCAGCACTGTACGTGAAATGGATAAATCTTATTTTTGTTTTACGATATTTTTTTTGTATTCCTTGTTTCACGATATTTGCTTAATTTTCGTTTTACGATATTTTGACGATATTTTGTTCCAACACAATTAGGAAGCCATGTGCCAATTGGCAGAGTTTTTTTTCTAAAATCTGCGCAATTTTGTACATATGTGGTGGATATCCCTTAGAGATATGTCAGTTGGAAATCAAAATATGAGTTTCTTTTCATGAATGTTGCATCGTAAGAATTGATTCTTGGAAATTAATTTGATGAAGATTTTCGAAATTGCAGTGTTCGATATTTCAGAAGCTATGAATCCTAGGGAGCTGAAATTCAACACGGATTGTTAAGGGGGGAAATACATGTGAATGTAGCTCTTATTCAAGAATTTATTACAGAGAAATGGCTGGAGATCCATGAATGAAATAAAGCACATTCCAAAATAAACGTTTCAAAGTATTTTTACAATTTTTTTCAGACAAAAATATCGAAAAATGGCGGAGCTACAGCTGCTGGAAGTTTTTTGCGCCGTGCAGCCTACAGGTCTCAATTGTTATCTCAAATAAAAAAAACCAAAATCCTATCGTTGAAATATGTGAAAATGCGCAACTTGATGGAGAGAAAAGAGAATATTCGAAAAAATTGAAAATTGAGGAGCATTTTGAAAAAAATTACCCTTTTTTCTATTCAAAAATGGAAAAAAACGATGTTAGTGAAATTTTTTTCCGGAAAATCGAGACGTCAAGTCGTGCGTTTTCACATATTTCAACGATAGAATTTTGATTTTCTTATTTTAGATAAAAGTTGAGACCTGTAGGCTGCATGGCGCAAAAAACTTCCAGCAGCTGTAGCTCCGCCATTTTCAAATTTTCCGTCTGAAACGAATTGTAAAAATAGTTTAAAACGTATATTTTGAGATGTGCTCTATTCCATGAATGGACCTTCAGCCATTTCTTTGTAATAAATTCTTGAATAAGAGCTACAATTACATGTATTTCCCCCCTTAACTTGGTCACAGCAACAAATTCACCAAATTATATCGAAATCCAACATTGTGGATGTTCGACCTCCCTGAATTGATATACCTATTATGAAAAAAATGTTTTACTTTTTCTCCGAATACGTAGACCATTTCAATGCTCCCTCAAAGGGATACCAGCGTACCATCCAAGTAAACATTTTGTTGGTAAGATTTCTCCGAACTGAATTGATGAAACAGTCCGAAATTTTCATGGAACAATCTTCGATACTTTATCTGTTGCGGTACATCGCTCGAATCTTGAATTTCAAAAAAAAAATTTTCGTTTATCCACTGAGAAAAAAAATTATTTTCCGAAATTCAAAATTCGGATGATGTACCCCAATAAATAACCGATAGATGTACGTAAAGTATCAAAGATTATTTCCTGAAAATTTCAGTCTGTGTCATCAATTAAGTTCGGGAGATTTTTTGCCGATAAAATATTTACCCGGATAGTACGCTGGTATCCCTTCGAGTGTTCTATTATTGGAGAAACTGATAAAGAATTCTGAAAAAAAATGTGAATGAATTTGAAGAAATCAACCTTTCCCGTTTGATTTTCGAATTACAGATGACGTATTCCATATTCATTGAGGCATAATTGTTGAAGTCCGGTGAATCATCTTTCTCTGCTGCCTCATCGTTCCTCCAAGTACAAATGAATTTATTTCCGCATCATTCGGTTTCGGCTGTCGAATTGACTGAGGATGCAAGTGTCCTGCAAATACGCAAAGTCTACTAGTGCAAGTATCCAACAAGATTCTGTTGCATTCATTTGTCACAAAATGTCAAGATTAGAATCCATATCGTCATTGTCTTCAAGGCATAAGCGTAGAATTGTGAGAAATAAAATGTGTACAATGTCGATGGCGCGAACCAAAAGGAATCAGGACAATCAGTTTTTGAATGATGAATACTTTGATGACATCAATGAAAGGGCTCAAGACCACCTTACCGAATCAACTAATAAACCTCGTAAACCTCTTCCCGTAAATGTTGATTCTTATGAAGAGAAAGAATCAAATGAAATCGAATCGCAACAAAGTTTGAAAAAGGACTTGGCACATTGGATAACCGAACATTCAATTCCATTGGAACATGTAAAAAAGTTTCTTCTGATTTGGAATAAGTATCACCCTGAAGATCATGTTCCTCTTTGCCCAACTACATTGTTAAACACGCCACGTACTGTTAAAATTATTGATATGCCTCCCGGCCGATATTGCCATTTTGGCGTAGAGCATGGCCTGTCCGATTATCTGACAAAATCTAAAGGGCTCACCGCATCTCACCTTCGCTTACAAGTAGGAATAGATGGAATGCCCTTATTTATCAGCAATAATAAAGGGTTATGGCCTATTTTAGGACGAATACTAGATGATAGAATGGTTTTTGTGATCGGGTGTTATTATCGTGAAAGCCGGTCCTAATGAATTTTTACAACGTTTTTCTCAGGACTTGTCTGATATAATAAATGATGGATTTCAATATAATAATGTGCATTTCACTGTGCCATTAAAGTCTCTGATCTGTGATGTGCCTGCGAAATGTTACGTAACTATCATCAAAGGGCACATGGGCTACAATAGTTGTATGAGATGTACAATAGAAGGTGATCGACGAGGAAAAACCGGAAAGTTATGTTTCCCAGATATTAATTGCTCACAACGAAATGATGCAGAATATTTGAATGAAACTGATGACTTCTATCAACAAGGTCATAGCATTTTACTTAATATATCCGGTTTTGGTTTTGTGAGCAGTATTCCCATAGATTGAATGCATTGTATGTTATTTGGTGTAACAAAGAAACTCATGGAATTGTGGTTCGGCAAGGGTTCGAAAAACGTTAGAATTTTAACCAGAAGTAATGGAAAAAAATGTCCGAACACATTTTGCGCGTTGCATCTCACATTCCTCGAGAATTTTCTCGTAAGCAAGAGGTATAAAAGAGTTTTGTAAATGGAAAGCAACTGAGTTCAGGCTATTCCTCCTATATATTGGTGTAATCGTGCTTATGAATGTATTAGATAAGAATGATGGAATACTTCATCATTTTACAATACTACACGTCGCGATTAGAATCTTGTGTTCAAATGATTCATCGGATTCCATTGAATATGCGAATAAATTATTACGAATTTTCGTCCAACGTTTTGGATTAATTTACGGAGAGGAATTCATTTCTTATAATGTACACAGTCTTATTCATTTAGCAGAAGATGCAACTAGACACGGGCTTCTCGATGCATTCAGCGCTTTCATTTTCGAAGATTTTATGCGGCAATTGAAAAAGCGAGTGTGAAAAGCGGACAACCCTCTTGAAAAACTGACGAGACGGTATATGGAAATCAGAAACTGGAATGTGGAAAAATGTCCTGATGATTCAGACGAACAAATAAAAGAAGAGTGTAAATATTCTAGCTGGAATGGAATTGTATTAAATTCGCAATACAAAAAATTGATCGTGAAAAATGTGACCTTTTCTGATTCAAGACCGAATAACTGTTGTCTCATGAAGAATGGTGAAATAATAAGAATCAACAGGATAGGTGAAAACTCTAACCAAGAAATCGTTCTGATAGGTCAAAGCTTTGCAAAGATTGATGATTTATATACCGCCCCATGCCCTTCATCGATACTTGGAATCTACCGCGTTGGTAAATTACCGGAGAAAAGTAAAATTTGGTTTGTCAACGACATAAAACAAAAAATGATGCTCCTTTACCAAACGATAACAGTTCTTTTGCAACAATCACTATGTTGCATCATCAATAATATTGATATTATTATGTCCCGACCACATTGTTCATGGGAATTTATTTACATTTTTAATAATTCATTATATTTCCCATGATGTTGCAAGCACCGGTACATTGATACGTCAATTCAATGAAATTTCGAAATTCAAATAAATAACTAATTATCATGAATTTTCCACCTAATATTCACTTTGACTTCCAACACTCTTCTCTTTACTGGCTTTGAAAAACCTCGGCAATTCACTGTAAGGAAATTAGCAAAAATTATACATCTGACTCAAGCAATCACACTTCTTTTTCAATATCAAAATGTCGTGTACGTACAACAAAATCCATACGTGACAAAACCCGCATACCAAAGCCGTTGCGATTTCAAGGACTTATCAGGAGTGAGTAGGACTTACAACATAATAGCCAACCTATGCTGACTACGGGGCCGCTGATTTGCCTACTGGGTGGATTTCGTCGGACGAAATTCGTCCTGACCTGTAAGAAATGAACGTCGAATTCGTCGAACGTCGAAAGTGAAAAATCGCGAGTGCGTGTTCTTGGTCAAGTCCCGCATATTAAGCAAGGGCATAACCATTGAACTTTGCGTGGCTTACCGTTGATCTTAAATTAATTATTATTGCTTTTCATCTGAACTTGTTCAGTGTTTCCGTTTTTTAAAATTTCTGTATGGTCTTATGAATTCAACTGTACTTGTGTATTTTAAGCTAGAACATTGACCAAGTGCAAGATCGTAGAATCGGTACAGTGAAGATTTCACCAAAACTAATTCAAACCTGTGGCCGGCAACAGACGGAGGGAGAAAAGGAGACAGATTTGCAAAGAAAGAAAAACGTGAGTGGATTGTTTTCTCTTCCAAACATTCAAATTTTTTATTGATTTTTTTTATGAAACAAAGGGTTACAGTTCCGGTGAAATGAATGTAGGCTGCGATGCCAGAAATTCCGAGATCTAACGGCCAACATGGAAGGAAAATTTAGCTGCAGCAGCAGCCAAGTGGATATAACGAACGGAAAGAGCCATTGAATCAGCTCCTGCAGCTAAATTTGATTTACGACAACAAAACAATTCACATTCGTAGCTAATCTCTTCACTGTAACAGCTAAAATTCAGCCGCAGGAGCTAATTTGATGGCTGCTCATATCAGAGATGGGCAGTTTCGATTACATTTGGTACTTTAAGTACTTTTTCTTGTCAAGTACTTTTCAATTTGACGTTTGAAACTGCCAAATTATGGAAACAGAAAAGTACTTAACAGAAAAAAGTACTTAAAGTACAAAAAGTAATTGAGGCTACCCATCTCTGGCTCATATCCATGCTAGTCACTTCTTGGTTGCTGCAACTGAATTATTTCTTCCGTATACATCGAACCAACACATTCCTGTGGATCGGAATAAATTCTGATCCCCGCACTCTTCGTTCTCAGTTTTTGGCAACACTGAATGTACAGTCGATGTAAAAAGTCCGTTAACAGTTCTATTTTTGAACACGTTGTTATTGATGAATTTGAAATATTTTTCTTCGACTGCATACCATCATAAATTTGTCTTCTATTATTCTGATATATTACAAATTCTCAAATAATAGCGATAACATATTTCATGAAGATATTTCCGTTAGAACTGTCAACGGACTTTCACACCGACTGTACGGTGCCAAGTGTATATATATATAGATATATATTATATATATATATTATATACGTATACACAATTCTAGGCTTTCCTATCTACAGAAGGGTTATCCTAGTTTCTCATGTTTTCGTAACGTTTCTCGATTTTTTCCCTAAGAACCGGAATTACTCAGGGGTAGTTATTGAAAATAATTTGGAACGCGTTCTCGTAAAATGTAATCACTTATTTCTAACAATTAGTGACCAATCCTTTGCGGCATATATTTTTTAAATAAAGGGTTTTCCATGAAAATTGGTATACAGGAGTCAACTCCTACCCTCTTTTATGATTCCATTGAAATTTTATTCCGTGTCACATAATTACTATGCGATGGATTGAAAGAGATACATTGTTTGAAATTGAAATCAGTGAATCTCTTGATTTATCTAAATGCAAAGAGTTCTGAGTTACGTTTTTAGTTTAAACTGTTGATTTTGAAAATTAATTCGCATTTAGATTCCTTCAGAGCAATTCAGAAATCGTATTCGTTCCCATCAAGGGTGTGCCCGGTTCGATTTTTTCCCTAGAAAACTACTAGATCGTTCCAACGGTTTTACATCATTAATATGCAATTAATACATTGATCTTTGGATCAAAAAATTCAGAATTAATCAGAGAATCCGGCTCTGGTCTCGAAATACTAGAGGATGTGTTATATTCGTTATAATATCAACAAAACGAAATAGAGGTTCCGCATTGGCTGATAACGAAATTTCGTTCTAATTAGTCATTAGACTTTGTTAAACAACAAACAGACCAGAGCTGGATTGTTTGATTGATTCTGAATCTTTTGATCCCAAGTTTCTTGTAATTGATTGAATATTGTTGACGTAAAACGGGTGAAACAATCTAGTAGTTTTCTAGGGAAAAAATTGAACCGGGCACACCCTGAAAATGTCCAATTCCTCTGAATTGTTATGAGTAGATAATTTCTCACAGGAATCACAAAAATCAAAGGTACTACGCGTTCCAGTATTTTTTGATACGATTAGAAATTCGTTTCTACGAAACGATTCAATCTTCGAGGGTTTAACAGCGCTTATCGACCGAGCACGTTGATTAGAAGAGGACACGCCTACATGATAGAAGGAGAGATTCGATACCGTCACTGGTATCACCTTAAGGGGATACCAGCTTACCATCCAAGTAAACATTTTATCTGACAGATTTCTCTGAACTGGACTCATGACACAGTCTGAAAAAAAAATTAGTTGTGAAAAAAAATTTTTTTCTCCGAAATCCAAAATTCTGGCTCTATGCAGATCTAGATTGACCTTCGAAGATTCATTCCTGAAAATTTCAGACTGTTTGATGAGTTCAGTTCGGAGAAATCTGTCAGATAAAATGGTTACTCGGATGGAAAGCTTGTATCCCAATACCGGCATTGCCTGCGATATGAGGAATAATCAAAAGTGATTTGCTTTCATCAAATATCTTCTCCATCCGTAACTGTGTGTGAATTTTATGGAAACGGTAGGAATTGCAGATGAAAAGAGTGCTTGAAGTGAAAACGAAGCTGAAGGAAACATGCCAGCAACCATTTGATTCTAAACATGGCTGTTACTACAAAAAAATGTTCTTAAAATCAGTACCGCAGCGTAATCCGTAACAGACTCGCCAGAAAAAGTAGCCCAAGTTTGACGATTGACTGCTCCTTGTATGAATAACCAACCGTATTTCTCGATTCCATAATAATTTACCAATGATCAAAGTTTCAGCTGTTTTTTTCTGGCAACTGTGTTCCGTAATATTTGAATTTATTTGCAAATTAAGTTGGTTATTTTTTCTTGGCATCATGAAAATAATCAGATTACTTTCTTGCTGATATGTTACAGAGGTGAATTAACAGACCGGAGCCGATCCACGCTTTCTTCACAGAACGACAACAAACTCAAACATAGTAGAATTATCGCCAGTATCTGTTATACACAATGCTGAGAGTTCAAGGTCACCACCATTCAAGGAAAGAATAAAACTTCCTGCAAAGTCGAAAATCATTGGTTCCAAACAAATTTATTCAATCAAGATTTATGCTGAGGAACATTATTCCCACTGCATCAATAAAGAGATGTGAATTCATCAACAGAAGGAAGAATCTAGGATTCAAAGCTCCAGGGAACTCTAACGATACAACACAATTATGTTGCCAATGTGCAGGTACGAGAATAATAAAACTCCAAAGTGTATATTACAATTCAATGAAGAATTGTATGGATAAGGTTTGAGGATCATTGTTCACTTCATAGACAAACTACTTATAAGGAAGACTCAAAGCATTGGGTTACGATTAATGGCTTGAATAATAGGAAATATGTCCCTCAGACCTGCAGGAAAAGTGGTCCTTGATGATGTTCCCAAAGAAATGGATGGACCATTTCCCATCGTGAACCAGGAAAATTCAGGTAAGCTTGAGAAAATTATTATAGAAGATACAGGTAAAACTAAGAAAATTGTGAGTAGATTGATTGTAACTTCTCTATTTAACCCTGCAGTAGTCGCGTGCCATTTAGTAACGTAAGTGGTCGCGTGGGTGACATATGTCACCCATTTTCGTTTTTACTGTATTTAAAAAAAAAAATTTTTTCAAATTATGAAATGTATCAAATATGATTGTTTATACTGTGTTCAATCAATTACTGGCAGTTCCACCTGAAAAAACAAATTTTCGTGTTAATGAATCAACAAACCGCACAACACACAGAATTCGATTTTTCAACTTTGAAAAAAGGGTAATCTTCGGGCTATTAAAAAATCATGACATACTTCTATGCAGCAAACAGGTGTCATCTTACATTATTGATCGATATGTCTGCAACTCATCTCCATGAACTGAAGGGAAGGATTGTGACACAAATAGCGGGAATTAACCAGAGACTCGAATCGTATGAAAATACAGTATTTATTATCCCATTTCAATCACGTAAAATTCCACTTTCATTTTTTTTCAGGGTTATCTTTGAATTTGTGCAACATTTGAATGATACATTACTTAAAATATGAATAATAATAGACAAAAATATTTTTTCATTTGAATTTTATGATGAAATTAAATTTTTTTGATGATCATAGCATCAAAACAATGAACTCTTTTTCAAAAACGAAGTAAAATCAAATATTCAAGTTTCTTTTTGCAGAATGAATGAAGAAATCAATAAATGAATGAATGAGTAACTGAATTTTCACCAATAATTTGAAAGGCACAGAACGGATAATTTTCATCCATCACTTTCCTCATATCACAGAAAGTCTCTTGTTTGGAAGCCTAGAATAATTCAAGTATTTCTAGCAACTTAGATATGAGAATATAAAACATAAAAAGGAACAAGATGGCATAATATTTTGATTTTCATAAAAGATATCCAGTTTTCACATGTCAGTTTCGTGTTCAATATCGGATTCGGGTATATTTTCATAACACTTACTGCAAAGGAGATGGAGATGATTGTTACACATGAATTTTCCGCACTTTCCACACGATTTTCGTGTGGTTTTGTCTTTGAACCTTCCACAATCAAAACATCGTCCTCGAGAACTTTCTGGACGAGGTGCCATATCTGATGGAGAAGCTGAGACCTTGAGAAGCAGTCTGGCCCGTGTTTTTATAGATCGAGGAAGTTTTTCAATCGTCATTCGTCTTGAGATTTGCGGCATAATTAAAGACCAAGCCAATTCACGTGAGAAATCTCTTCTTGGTTTAGTTTTTTCCTGAGACATATTATTGAATCTATTAAGAGCTAATGCATTTATAGCCGATGCATTCAACAAATCATAGAATACAACAAGTGGCCATCTTCTTGAATTCCTCGAAACATCGTATTTCTCACATAGCTGATCCAATAAATCTACTCCAATTTTGGTTTGATTATAACAAGTTACCATCTCAGGTTTACAAAGAGAGCTAGATTCAGAATCAATCTGATTACTATAGTGCATTGTAGACAAAAGCACCACTGCTTTATTTTTCTTTGGAACATAGGAAACTAATGTCCTATTGTCCCGAAAACCAAAAATTGATGAATACTCTGGGCGTGTTTTATTTGCTCAAAATTCCTTTGGAATTTCACGTTTGTTTTTACGGAGCGTACCAACAAGTGTAAGGTTTTTTTCTTTCAGTTTGTTCGCAAGAGGAATACTAGTAAACCAATTGTCTGTAGTAACATTCCGATTCGTCCCAACAATGGGCGCAACAAGCCGCATAACAACTTCTTGAGCACAGTTACTTTGTCTGTAAGGACCATCTGGTTGAGTTCCAACATATACCTCAAGATTCATGGTATACGCTAGTCTCACATCTACTAGTCCAAAAACCTTGATTCCATATTTCACAGGTTTTTTCGGCATGTATTGCTTGAATGAACAACGACCACGAAATGCAAGTAACTGTTCATCGACCGTCACGTATGGACTAGGGTTATAAAATTTATGAAAATTATTCACGATTATTTCAAATATTTCACGTATTGGCGCTAATTTGTCCAATTCTCTACGTTCATGACGATTTCTAATATCATCGAATCGTGAACAGCGTAAGAGAAATCTAAACCTCTGTACGCTGAAGGAGAGATAACAAGCTTCAATACCATCGCCCTAAGAATTATCCCATATGTGCATCAAATTCGATCTTGAACACCTCAAAACTCCAATCAAATACAAAACACCAATGAAGGCTCGAATTTCTATTTCATCAGTTGATTCAGCATCTCTATCGCGTTCAAAATTTCCTCGAACATGCTCTATATGAATATTTGTGCATTCAGTTATCATGCGGATCACTGTTGCATCAAAAAAGAGTTCCCAACAATCTGTTGCGGATTTCGTTCCTCTCCCTATACCTTTGGGCCCAGGTAAACGCACCACTATGTTATCTGTGCGGGTTCGAATGTTTTGCGGCAATGGGGGATTTTTTTTCCACCGAGTAATTTTGTCTTTTGCAATAAACACATCGTTATTTCCATCTTCATTGAGGTGTATTTGTTCATCTTCATCACCTGATGCATCAAATTCCGAATTTGAATCATGATCACTTCCTCCTAAAATATCTTCTCTGAATCTAATTCGTCATCATCAATTTTTTCGTTTTCTTCTTCACTTAAATCCTCTCCCAACCATCGACGAATGACATCCTCCTGTCCAATTTGTCCACCACAAGAACGTTTTCTTTTTCTTGTTTCCATTTCCTTTTAACTATACAGATTTATTTTTGAAACATAACATGATTATCCCAATTATACTTACTTTGTACAAGAAAAAATATGGAGAATTACAAAAAAACAAGTACGAAAAAGAGAAAAACCTGAAATTACTCCAATGAACGAAAATTGTGACAGCAAAGATCGCGTGGGTGACACTTGTCACCCAAGTGATTTCAACAGCCTGTGGCCAGTGCGTCTTGCGTTGAACGAGTGTTGTGTCAGACTGGTTAGGTAGCGGGAAGGTTTTTAGGAAGGTACTGATGATCACGTGATGTCAAGTTGCGCCAGTAGCGAACTCTAGCGGAAAAAGTACTACTTACTGGGTGACATATGTCACCCACGCAACCACTCCAGGGTTAGAATGGATCCGTAAAATTGATAATTAACGGCGTAATTCGTTCTTCGTTCACAGAAAATATACTTGGAAAATATTCGGCGCTTGTGCCATGTCCAGTATATTGAAAGAAATATTGAAAGAAATATTGAAAGATTAAATGTGATCTTAAATTCAGATCTCACAAGATCCACACAGATGGAACCGGATCTGTCAAGATCTATCTAGAAGTCAAATCTACTGGGATCTGAATCTGATCATGTGAGCCAAAAATCGAATCTGATCAGATATGATGAGATCTGAATAGATCAAAACTTTTTTCCCCAGGCACGTGAATGAAAATTGCGTGTTTCAGATGTAGACCTGTTTTTGATACCTCCCAAGTAGCATCCGAACCTTGTATATGTACTATGAACGTTCATAGTACATTTAGATATACTATGAACGTAAATAGTATATATACAACATTCTGATGCTACTCGGGCTGTGGAATGTCAGGAACATGCGATAAATGAAACCCTTATAAAAATGATTCATACATAAACCACATACGGCCATATATGGATTGAGGTTCGATATATGACCACATGTAATCCAGATGTAATGCATATTCAATGCATGTACGGTGCATATACAACCCATATATGCATAAAGGTCGACATATACGGGCCGTATATGCATTAATATGCGTCAAATATGGATGACATGTGGTCATATATGAAACCTCAATCCATATATGGCCATATGTGGTCTGACACGGATCATTAATCTCTGGGCAGCGTTGTCAACTGAAAATTCCAAAAGATGGAGTTTCGAAAGTTGGTAGTTTTCCAAAAAGTCTCACATGTAAAATTGGTAGATCTACCAACTTTTTCGTCTCACGTTTTTAAGTGGGAAAACCTCAATTATTCTAAAATCCCGTTCATTCATATCTTCCTGAACAGTCAGAAAGTAGTATCTTGTGGTGAAATTACTGAAAAGTACTGGTATGAAACCAAATTCACAATCATGAGAATACATTTCCCTTATGTTAAGCACAGTGATATTATAACAGTGATTCGATGATGGTACAATTTGAGTGTGAAAACATTTGTCACTGTTCACCATGCACTATATGAATATAGATGAGCTTTATACATTTATATCAATCTAGTCTCAATTGGAATACTTTCAAATGTACGTATACAAAATGTCTCGGAAGAGAGCATTTCTCTCGTTTCAGAATCATTTTTTGTTCATTGCTCTACGATTTCCTTTTGTAGAATTATTGAATTTTTCGTGTTTGAAGTAATTCTTGAAAACAAGTTCTGCAATTTTTACACCACGGGATAAATAAAAAAATTCCAAGAGGCAGACAGGTTTTTCGAAGTATTTTGTCCGTAAGACTTTCCTTACAATTTTCTAAGTCAGTCGATATCACTGTTCAAAAACGTCCCATCCATCCCAAGCATTAGCAACATTTTCACAACTTCATGAATGAATTATGGAAACTTTTCAATTTAGGTTTGTTTTTTCATCAAGCCCAGGTATAAACTCAAAGTCACTCATTACTAGCACGCCCCATCAAAGTTCGGAACAGTACTAATAAGGTTTCTATGTACAAGGTTTGTTTGTATTAAGGTTTGATAGATAAAAAATCCAAGTATTCCTCTTTCATTCACAAAATGATGGAAACGTTGCAAATAGTGGGATTGCATGGAACGTTTTTGAACAGTGATATTGATCGACTTATATTTGAGGAAAATTTTTACAGATAAAACACTTGGGGGAAAAACTTTATGCTTCTTGAAACTCTTTCATTTGTCCCGTCGTTTCATAATTGCAGAATTTCTTTTGAAAAACGACTTCAAATGCAAAAAATTCAATAACGCCGCGTACAACATATTTTTAAGATTGATGTCTCTCAGAGGTGTCGTTTATTAAATTTTTCTGATATTAAATGAGATCTCCAAAAGATATCTCAAAGAAGCCTACACGGAGAGAATCATGCACTACTGACTCCTTTTTCATACATGTATGAGAACCTTCGAAATAACTCATACATCTCAAATAATAAATGTAATTGTTCTCTAAAATTAACCGGCGGATCGAAATCGAGGATTCGGGCAGGAGAGAAACGGTTATAGAGAGAAAACACGTGGTTAATATAACTCGTATAATTTTCAAGGTTTAAGTAAGATGGACCGCTGCACACGTGTACACATATATTAATTGTAACACAATAATTTGCGAGTGATTATGATTTTAATATCCGAACATTCGTAATAGAATCGTTGGCGCGGGATACACGCGAAAATAAAAAGATTAGAAGAGATGGGGAAATCTCATACGCTCTCGCAGAAAGGCTCGATTACGTAGGAATGAATACGAGAGAAAAAGTCGTTAACTGACTGTTACTAAGTCAATTGGCGCGAGATTTTTGGCAGGTAGATCATGGTATTGACGCGCATGATCGATTACACGTGATTATAGAAAAGTCATCGGACTTGTTTGGACCACACACCGGGTGATTCCAAAGCACGCCTAATTCAATACACCGGGTGTCCAAATAGTACGATTTGGTTCGATGAGAACCAAATGATGAGAATCAAATACTAATTCCTAAACATACCGCCCACCTTGCAACAACCGGTTGCGAAAACGATGGAGCGGGTAGTCAGACGGCTACTTATAGCCTAACGTGTGCAGGGTGTTACAATGATATGATAATAATAATAATAATGATGCGCAATGGTGTTGATACATTACTTAATCGCTAATGATACATCAGTTAGTAATACAAAGTTTTCTGTTTAATCGGGTTTACCGAGACAATGTTTTATTTACAGCGTTGAGCCTTAACCTAAAAGAACTCCTCGGCGGAGACTTAAAACTACGTTACACTTGAATTTATAGGCAAACGGCATACTTGGGTGATGGGTCGTTTTACAGTACCTTTGGCCGTACGAACGGTGACCACGCGAACGATCCCATCATCACCTGGGTGGACCGTAACTATTCGAGCTAGTTCCCATTTCGCAGGAGGTAGCAGATTATTCTTCAGCAAAATCAGTTCATTGATCTGGACAGGTGGGGTGGTAGTCTTCCACTCATGACGCTGCTGCAAATTATGCAGATAGTCGTGCTGCCATGCTCGCCAAATTCTATCCCTCATGGCTTGGACGTGCTGCCAACGAGAAAGTCGATTCTCGCAGCGCTCCAACAGTGACGGCTCAGGGACGCTTATCAATGGTCTACCGATCAGAAAGTGACCGGGAGTGACGGAGGAACAATCGCTTGGATCATCTGTCATAGGCCCGAGTGGCCGTGAATTCAAGCAGGCTTCGATTTGACAGAGCAGGGTGGAAAACTCAAGCTGTGAAAGGGTGTGATTGCCAACGACACGTCGAAGATGGTGTTTGAAACTTTTCACCCCGGCTTCCCAAAGGCCGCCGAAGTGTGGTGCAGCAGCGGGAATGAAATGCCATTGGGTACCATCGTCTCGTATGGCAGACTGGATGTTAGGGTCTTTACAGGCTTGATGAAATGCTTGACGTAACTCGCGATCGGCACCGTGAAAATTAGTGCCATTATCCGAGTACAGATCGGATGGGACGCCCCGTCGACTGACGAAGCGTTTATAAGCGGCGATGAATGCGGAAGGAGTGTAGTCCTCGACGTACTCAAAGTGGATGGCCTTGGTAGAAAGGCAAATGAATAAGGAAACATAAAATTTACTGGGGCTCTGACCCCGACCAACCTTGGATAGAATAAGGAACGGGCCTGCATAATCTACTCCCGTGTGAGAGAATGGAGAGGATTTCGTGACTCGAGCAGGGGGAAGATCACCCATTCGCTGAGTTTGGATAGAAGCTCGGTGTCTTACGCATGTGACACATTGGCGAATCCAGCCTTTAACAAGAGTTCGGGCGCGCAGTATCCAGTAGTCTTGTCGGAGAATACTCAGTGTGAGTTGAGTCCCCCCGTGCAAGGCTCTAAGATGCGCTTGGGTAATTAGCAACTCACTTACCCGATGTTTGGGTAGGATGATGGGGTACCTTTCAGCATAAGACAGTTGAGAGTGCCTTAACCGCCCACCAAGACGGAGTAATTGATCTTCGCCCAGGAAGGGGTTGAGCGAGAGCAAACTGCTCGAGCTTTTGATTGGCTGGTGGTGGCGTAGAGTTTTGAGTTCAGAAGCGAAAGACTGATTTTGAACATAACGAACCCAGAAGTTCCGAGCATTATTCATGTCTTCCCTAGTGAGAGGACCAATATTATTGTCGGAGCCAAATCTTGGAAACTTAAAATATACAAACTCAATAAGATAGGCGGTGACTTTGAGTAGCTTGGGCCACGTGGATACTAAATTGGGTAACTCCCATTCCGGTGTTGCCTCTACGTTATGGATGGTGGTTCGTTTTTCTTCGATTTGAACAGTTTGGTGGGGAATTTCTATGTCGCTAGGTAGAATAGAGGGCCAATGAGTAGAATGCTGGCATAGCCACTGGGGCCCGGACCACCACAGAGGATGCTGAACTAATTCATTAGCAGGAATGCTTCTCGAGGCACAATCCGCAGGATTGGACGAAGTGGGAACATGTTTCCATTTCATATTGGGGATGCGAGTCTGGATTTCAGAAACCCTATTCGCTACAAAGGTAGCCCATCTGGATGGATGTTGATTAATCCACGCGAGCGCCACGGTACTGTCCATCCAGCCGTATGTAGGAACTATTTCTAATCTTAAACTAGCCTTAACACTATCTAATAACTTAGTAAGTAAGAGCGCACCGCACAGTTCCAAACGTGGAACACTAATCGTCTTGACTGGGGCGACTTTCGTTTTCGCCGAGATCAGACTTACTTGAATGTCGTGGAATGAACGAATAATACGCAGATAGACTACCGCAGAGTATGCGCGAGTCGAAGCGTCGCAAAATCCGTGTAATTCTAAGCCTAAAATTTCATCCGGATAACCAGTCCAACGAGGTATGTACAAGTTTTCTAATATTGACAGCTGGCTATAGTAGCGTTCCCACAGAATCAAGAGATCAGGCGGTAAGCTGTCATCCCAATCTAATTGACGCAACCAAAGATCCTGCATTAAGATCTTGGCGGATATGATAACGGGGGCCGCCCACCCTAGTGGGTCAAATAATTTGAAGTTGAACGACAATACTGACCGCTTGGTATGACAATCAGTAGGAACGGTGGAAATCCGAAATCTAAGAACATCCTCGCTCGGAACCCATACTAGTCCTAAAACTTTGAGCGAGTCAGGTTCATCAAACGAACAGGCGTTTTTCAGTTCGCGATCTCCAGGTGGAATGTCCTCCAATAACTGGGCCGAATTGGATGCCCATTTTCGCAAATGAAATCCCCCCTCAGCTAATAGGGAGACTAGTTCACTACGCTTTCTCGCTAGAGCCACTAGTTCGTTATCGCTAATTAAAACGTCATCTATATACATCGAATTTTGTAATATGTACATGGCATCGGGAAAGTGATGCCCTTCGTCTATAGCGAACTGATGGAGTACTCGTTTGGATAAATAGGGTGCGGAAGCTGTCCCATAAGTGACAGTGAGCAACTGATAAGCAGCAACAGGACCCTGTTCATGGGAGCGCCATAGTATGCGCTGATAGTCAGTATCTTCAGGATGAACTAATATTTGGCGGAACATTTTTTCGATGTCGGCCGTATAAGCAAATTGACCTTGACGCCAGCGCATTATAGTAGCTCCCAAGTCTTCTTGGAGCTTCGGGCCAACTAAAAGATGATTGTTCAGGGTAGTTCCATTGGACGTCCTGCTTGAAGCATTAAAGACTACGCGCAGGCGCGTCGTCGTGCTGCTGGCGCGAAAAACTGGATGGTGAGATATGTACACGGGAGGATACTGACTGATGTCTGAAGATTGAACAATTCGCATGTGATTCAACGATTCGTATTCCGCGAGGAATGAATGGTAATCGGTAGATAACGCTGGGTTTTGTCCTAAGCGTTTTTCCAACTTATTATAAAATTCCGTCGCTATAGACAGAGAACTTCCTATATTTATTGGCGGATCTGTACGAAACGGCAGTCGCACCATATAACGACCGTCAGTGGAGCGGGAATGAGTATTTACAAAATGGTCCTCGCAACGCTGCTCGTCTTCGGAAAAAGAGGATTTTGGAGGAATTTCTTCAATTTCCCAAAAACGTCGTAAAAGCGCATCACAGTCGGGGGCTTCGACGCAATTAAGAACGGTAGTGTTTGAAGAAGGGTAATCGGTTGGATCTCGAGAATCGACTGGGCCTGAAAGGACCCAGCCAAAGATAGTGAGTTGCCCCGTAGGGGTGCCGAGAGAACCTTGCCGTAATTCATCGACAAGTAAATGTCCGTACAAGTCAGCCCCTATCAATAAGTGAATCGGTTCCCCGTTTTCAGGACTTGGATCGGCCAAAGCGATTCCTTGAAGATGAGGCCAAGAACCGATCGATCTAATTTTTGCCGCCGCATACGCAGTGATTTTTTGAAATACGTATGTGGACATAGGTATTCTGGGTCCATTCCCATGGCACGGTTCAACGGAAAGTTGTAACCTTGATTTTACTGAGCCCGTGTAGAGTTCCCCAAAGCCGGTGATGTGCGAATTCACACGGTATTTCTTTGTTCGTATCCGTTGAGATAATGCTTCGGAAATGAAGCTATAAATAGAACCCTGATCGAGGAGAGCGCGTACGCGAAAAGTTCTTCCTTCTTCAGTTCGCAATAATACCCAGGCGGTAGGTAATGAGATACTTGCGGGCCTACCAATAGTCGAATGACACGTAGAAGTAGCAGCCGAACTGCGATTGTTACTGTTGGGTATATTCGACGCAACGTAAGAGTTTTGAGTAGGTCCCGGCAAAATTCCCACGTTCGAAGTGTCTACATCAACATTAGAGGCGCTGTGTGTAGCCGCAGAGATATCCCGATTGCCGAGGTTACTCCTTTCTTGCGCATGAAAGATGTCTCGATGGAGTAAAGTGTGGTGTATTCGCTGACAACGACTGCAACGTTTTTCAGAAGGACATTGATTGGGAATATGACCTGGCCTCAGGCAGTTGAAACATGCCCGAATTTGTTTAGCGGTTTGAAAACGACGATCTACATGTAATTTTTGAAATTTATTGCATTTCCATAAGGGATGCGAAGTCGAGCACAATATACATTTGGGGCTAGATGTCGCGTTATTTACCACAGTATGATTTTTAACACTAGGCTTGAAATTTCTAGACATTCTATTCACATCGGAGTCCTTATCGGCTAATCCGCGGATCCGGATAGTCATAAAATCAGAGATTTGTTTATAAGTCGGTGCTGCGGTCGAAGCACCTCAATATAAATTCCATTCATGACGAGTACGATCACTGAATTTTCGCGCTATCACATATACTAACCAATCGTCCCATTGTTTTATTGGACGATCTAAATTCGAAGGAGCTGATAAGGACGAACTAACGCTATCACGTAAATATTTGAGCTCTTGTTTATTTTCATTTTTCATAACAGGAATTTCAGCAAATGCCTGTATGTGAGAATGTATAAGAAGACGCGGGTTTTCGTACTCGTCTGTCAAAATCTCCCATGCGCCTTTGAAATTGGCGTCAGCAATTTTAATATTATTGATAAGTAAACTAGCGTCACCGCAGACGGCGGACTTCAAATAGTGTAATTTTTGAGCATGAGATATGTTATCCCGTTGAATGATTAAAGAGTTGAATAAATCTCTGAATTTTTCCCATTCGTTGGGATTACCCGTAAATGTAGGTAATTGAATTTTTGGCATAGGCAATGACATGCAACTAGGTCCATCGGCCGAGCTAGAAGAGTGTCCTACCTGATTCAAAGTGCTTGACTTAGCTTGAGAAGGTTCTTGTATGGCTAACAATTCCTTTAATTCGTCCCGCGCGGTCGTGTAGGATTCCTCGGCGGCCAGTAGCTCCTTCTCGGTGGAATATGCCTCGGTAGGTTGGTGTTCTGCTGTGGCTGACCGCACGAGCTGCACGTGCAACGAATTACACTCCGTCCATAATAGATTTAAATCTTCAAGGCGAGTACGCGTTCGCAAGGCGGTAAAATTCGCCTTTCCTAATTTTTTATAGTTCATAACTACGCGTCCTAGCCGTGAAATAATCACGCGTTGCTGAATCAATGAATCTTCGTAGTCGAGCATTGTTAATTAAACACAGAAGAAATTCAATGGAAAGGAAAACACAGGAAGAAAAACAAAATGAAAACAAAAAACTCGCGAATAACGATAGTAATCGTATCGACGTGGCCGTGAATAAGAGCGCGGTGAGCTTGAATATCGCTATCACACGCGCTTACACTAGGTGTCCACACAAAACACACTGGAACAGTTTTTTCGTGTTACGTGCACTAGCCATTCACGCTCTTGGGCACGACGAACGAGTAAATTATCCAAATTTCGCGTTACGATATCTTTCGAGTTGAGTACACGAGAAAATACAAAGAGAACTGAACACTCGGATATCGCGTTCACGAGTTTCTGTCATATTCATATAATTCGAACACAATTCATGACAGATATACGAAATCGTTCATGTTTCACGCGTAAATTCGTACAACCGATTTTCACTGTACATACGCGGACAAAAGAACTAATTTCATATAGATTTTATATAGATTTTATATAGATTTTATATAGATTTTATATAGAATTTTATATAAAATAATCCCTATTTACCCATAAAAGGAGTAATGGGTTCACATACGGAAAGGAAATGTTCACTATCGTTAAACATCACTATAAATCATTTTCGTATAAGAAATGCTGTCTTCGTCGACAAAAGCACTGATACATTCAAGCGCATTTACGACGATATAGATTTCACGTCCGTCGGAAGGAGGAAACCTTCGACCGTAATGTATGAATTTCAGCACTGAGAATTAACACAATTACGTGGAAACAGTACACGAGTTTATCATGTCGTATAGAACAGATCGTAATAGTTTTCCTCACGATTAAAAATAGTCATTTAGATACGACTAAAGGTCAATAAACGAAAGTTTGCATAGACGAATCACTCACGACTTTCAAAGAAAAATGCACGCATCACGACTCCGAGCCGAATCCGGCTCGAAGGACCATTGGAATGTATGAGAACCTTCGAAATAACTCATACATCTCAAATAATAAATGTAATTGTTCTCTAAAATTAACCGGCGGATCGAAATCGAGGATTCGGGCAGGAGAGAAACGGTTATAGAGAAAAAACACGTGGTTAATATAACTCGTATAATTTTCAAGGTTTAAGTAAGATGGACCGCTGCACACCTGTACACATATATTAATTGTAACACAATAATTTGCGAGTGATTATGATTTTAATATCCGAACATTCGTGATAGAATCGTTGGCGCGGGATACACGCGAAAAGAAAAAGATTAGAAGAGATGGGGAAATCTCATACGCTCTCGCAGAAAGGCTCGATTACGTAGGAATGAATACTAGAGAAAAAGTCGTTAACTGACTGTTACTGAGTCAATTGGCGCGGGATTTTCGGCAGGTAGATCATGGTATTGACGCGCATGATCGATTACACGTGATTATAGAAAAGTCATCGGACTTGTTTGAACCACACACCGGGTGATTCCAAAGCACGCCTAATTCAATACACCGGGTGTCCAAATAGTACGATTTGGTTCGATGAGAATTCAAATTGTGTACCCAACGGTTCTTGGGGTCGCTGATTACGGATCCGTTGCTCTCATTTCGAAATTCAAAATGGCGGATCCAATATGGTGGAATAAAATCGAGAAGATCATCGGATTTTCTTCAAATTTGGTGATCAGGGGTTTTCGGGGTCGCTGATTACGAATCCGCTGTCTGAGTTCCCAAATTCAGAATGGCGAATCCAATATGGCGGATGGAAATTGAAAAAATTATCGGATTCTTTTCAAATTGGGTACCCAGGGATTTTTGGGGTCGCTGATCACAAATCCGTTGTCTGCATTTCGAAATTCAGGATGGCGGATCCAATATGGTGGAATAAAATCGAGAAGATCATCGGATTTTCTTCAAACTCGGCATCCAGGAGTTTTTGGGGTCACCAATTACGAATCCGTTGTCAAAATTTTGAAATTCAGAATGGCAGATCCAATATGGTGGACAAAAATCAAGAAAATCATCGCATTTTCTTCAAACTCGGTACTCAGGGGTTTCTGTGGTCGCTGATCACGAATCCACGGTCTGAGATTCAAAATTCAAAATAACGGACCCAATATAGCGGACGAAAATTGTAAAAATCATCGGATTCCCTTCAAACTCGGTACCCAGGGGTTTTCGGGATCGCTGATCACGAATCCGTTGTCAGAATTCCGAAATTCAGGATGGCGGATGCCAAAAATCAAAACTTCATTCATAACTTAATATTAAACAAGAACTAAACGGCCCATTTTGTTGTTCCTATTATGATCATTATTATTATTATTTCCAACATTGAATCATTATTAATATAATTATCGAATGATATTAACACATCAAATGTGTTAAATCGGAAGATATATACATTTACAATATATACAATAATATAGAAAACTGAAATCGTAATGGTTTTTACTTTTGCCACACTTTTTTTACTCAGATCAGTCTTCTTCTTCTTCACTCTCAGAGGAAGATAATGGGAAAGTTACGTTGTCTTTATCAAGTATATCCGGAGTTTTGATCAGGCTTAACACGTCTCTAGGGAGAAACTTTAGTTTTTCCTTGGGCAACTGTCTTTTACTCGATAACATTGGATCAGAACTCAAAAGGAACCATTTAAAAATGTCTTCATTCGTTTTTTCTCTACTGCATTTCCTGGAGTGATGCTCTCGGTACCTTTGGAAATGAATGTTGTTGAGATATTTGAATATAATTATGTATTCATCGACACCGTTAAAGCTTTTGATCTCAACATGACAAGCAAAATCAAGGAAAAACAAAAAGCAGCTGCACTTTGGGGTCATCAGTATGAAGTTTTGAATAAATCCTCTAATTCATAAGTTTACTTGATTCTCAAAATTGTTTTCTAGTCTATGAATTTATGTTTCCAGAGGATGAACAATGTGGCTTATTAATAAAAAAAAGTATATGAATATTCATAATTCCCCGAATTCCTTACCAGAACAAAACAATCTTCGCGAACATATATTCTCGTGGTTACCATAAATATATAGTTTGCCTAGTAGTCAAAAACGTATTGCGCAATGTATCAAACTGATTGCAGTACTTGAGAAGTCAAATTTTTCCCTTCAAAGTGTCGAGTCCACTGTGACAAATATAGACTATTATTAAGTGATATACATCATTTTCACCTTTGAAAATCTTTGTTACGAGCCTCATGTGCTTCCTCAGTCAATTGGCCTATAGGTAGAAGAGCAGATGCAATGATTTCAGGTCCGTGGATCAAAAACTTGTGCATCGTAGATGACATTGGGTACCACGGATATTTTGTCGCGTAGTAGCGTGCCGTGTCTAAAGTGTAACTCCGAAACTTTTCAACGTCTATTTCATGGCCACTTGAAACCGTAGCTAATACTACATGAAGTCGTTGTATTAGGTTGACATCCACCCCTGTGATTTCGGCAGAAACTTCGGGTTGTGCGAAAAATCGCCTAGCGGTATTCCCATCATTTGAGTTCCCAAACCCTGGCTTAGGAACATCGACAATGAGGCCACATTTTTCTTTAAAACTTTTCTGTACAACCTTTTTTCATTCTTCCACCAAAGCTTTATCTTGTTTTCGTGCTTGCCACTTCTGAATAGGTAGCTTATGAGACAAATGCAGGAGGCCCTCAAAAAATCGTATCCAGCCGTGTAGACAAGACAAACCAAACTGGAGGTTTTCGGTTTTGACCGGCCTGGATACTATATCATCAATTTTGTTGAATTCCTTAGATGTGGCACCACTTATACAGGGTGATTCAAAATTCGCGCACTCTTTTTTGGGAGTAGATTCCTGATGAAATTCTAAAACGATTTGTCCTTTTGCACAATGCTCTTTGACGCATCATTTCCGAGATATAATTAATTAAAGTTTACTAATTATGGGGTGGATCCATCGGTCATTCAGGAGCGTCATAACAGAACAAGAGAGGAAGGTGCTTGCAGAGGGCGCTCATACGATCAGCTGATCGGTATAATCGATACGATTTACCAACATACAAATTGGTAAATTTTCTCTGTAGAACGATTGAATTCGTCGACACTGTGGAAAAATTGATTCTTGTCATGAATTCTTATCACGATATGCTGTAGGTGGAAGTTGTAATTTCAGTAATGATTTTTATCACGCAGACAAATGTAAAATAGTGTTATTTCGGAGGGATAGGGATTCAAGTGGGAGAAAAAAGTATAACTACTCGTTTTCAATCAGAATTTTCATGTAAAAAAGAAAACATGAGAATTTTCATTCATCCGATACCCAATTTGAACGGTTTGATTAGTAAGTTTAACACAAGAGATTGGATTCCGAATCCTGTATTCTGATAGGTCGAGAATCGATGTATATTAGATCAATCCTCGGCCGTTTCAAATGATTCTTCTGAAGAATGTGTTTTCGACTTATCCCAACCACAACATTGAACAATGATGAATTTATTCGAATTCACCCTTTCTACATCATTCGATGATTATGAAGGGTTTATCGAACGTTAATTACGTACAAGTTGAAGTAAGTTATTAACGTTCGATAAACCCTTTATAATCATCGAATGATGTAAAAAGGGTGAATTCGAATAAATTCATCATTGTTCAATGTTGTGGTTGGGATAAGTCGAAAACACATTCTTCAGAAGAATCATTTGAAACGGCCGAGGATTGATCTAATATACATTGATTCTCGACCAATCAGAATACAGGATTCGGAATCCAATCTCTCGTGTTAAACTTACTAATCAAACCGTTCAAATTGGGTATCGGATGAATGAAAATTCTCATGTTTTCTTTCTTACATGAAAATTCTGATTGAAAACGAGTAGTTATACTTTTTTCTCCCACTTGAATCCCTATCCCTACGAAATAACACTATTTTACATTTGTCTGCGTGATAAAAATCATTACTGAAATTACAACTTTTACCTACAGCATATCGTGATAAGAATTAATGACAATAATCAATTTTTCCGCAGTGTCGACGAATTCAATCGTTCTACATAGAAAATTTACCAATTTGTATGTTGGTAAATCGTATCGATTATACCGATCAGCTGGTCGTATGAGCGCCCTCTGCAAGCACCTTCCTCTCTTGTTCTGTTATGACGCTCCTGAATGACCGATGGATCCACCTCATAATTAGTCAACTTTAATTAATTATATCTTGGAAATTATGCGTCGGAGAGCATTGTGCAAAAGGACAAGTCGTTTTAGAATTGCATCAGGAATCTACTCCCAAAAAAGAGTGCGCGAATTTTGAATCACCCTGTATAGCACTTCTGGGTATAGGTTGTCTCAGTTATGGCATTGCATACCTTCCCGTCCACCATAGAAAAAATCATCTCATGTTTCACTGAAACATGTTTTTCATCAGTTCTGAAAGAAGTAGCCCTCAGATTTTCTATTTCATCATCAACCCGTAGCTTCTCTACAACCGAAACTTCAGTTGATTCTTTCACAAACTCTATTTTGATTGGCCTACAAAATCTGGTTGATGATGGCCTTGGATTCTGCCAAATTATTCTTGAATTGCAGTGTAGGCGGAGAGGCACAAGTGAAGTAATGAACACAGCGGAATCATTAGCTTCCGAACTTTGATATGCTTGTTTGTATGAGGAGTGGCCAGAGCTCCCATCAAACCGCCATTTGGAAATAAGTACCAGGTTTTGTAACTCTTCATCAGATAAAGTTGACAAAACCGAATTCTGTAGCTTTAAAATACGTGTAGCTGTGTGATCAAGAAGTGCTTGTAGTTGCACAACAGCGCAGGTTTCTGTTATTTGAATAAATTCCTTGTCAGGGAAACACATGCGTTTGGCCAGTTGAATTTTTTTATAAGGTGGAAATTTCTGCGGATCAGCTTCACGCAATAGGCAGTACTGATGTTTTGAGAGCTCGGCATCTACTAGGAGAGCTAGAGCATCTTCATCATTCAACATCTTTGGCTCATTTCGCTTGAAAGTTTGATAACCTTTCATATACATTTTGGCAAGCTCAGGATCAGAAGATGTAACATCCTTTACAATTTTTGCGGCTTCGATGTGTCCAGACGCTCTCAAACACATTTGTGTGGCGTAAGACACCTCTGAGATAGGAGTATTTACTCTGATATTCTCCGTTTTCCTACGTTTCGTTCTTTCTGAACATTCGTTGAATCCAACAAGAGGTCTTCCCACTTGCGTGTGAACAGTTACAGAATGGGGATTCCTGAAAGTACAAAACACTACCTCTTGTTTTAACCATCCTTCATTATTTTTAAGAAATCGTTCTTCGGTCCTTTGAGAAGATTCCCATCTCTCTTTAAATACACATTTAAGAGTAGATAAAAGGTTAGAGATCTTTGTAGTTTTGTTATCCGGACAACACGTTATCTCGATGATTTTTCCTTGAAGGAAAGTGAACTTTTCATCCAACGTAGAGGACTGCTCCTTAAAATATTGTACATCTCTCTCCGAGTCATAGATATTGAATCATCTTTGAAATCTACAAACGTTGTAGAATTCGATAAAATTCGCTACAGAAACCCCATGTGTTCCTAAAAATTTTCCCAATTTTCTTGGGTTGGATTCAACCCTCTCAAGCTAATTTTTTTGCAGTCAACTGTTCAAATTAAACTACTAAGAAAATATAGGTTGTTGAAACACTCACCTATGGCAGCGGAATCCATCTCATTTGGAATTGTATGTTAACATTGAATGATTTTAAAAAACGAAAAATATTCACCAAGCTTCAAACTTGCACGCGGAAAAAAGTTTACGGTAAGGATTACTAGCAAGAGTAAGAATTCGGTGACAGCTATTGCACAATTGTGATAAGCACCATTTGAAATCAGACCGATTACAACCAACTATTTACGTTGCCATGGAAACGATAGGTTAACATAAGAACGATCACCAAATCGCGAGTCATGATTCAGTTCACGAAAAGAAAAGAGATATCAATACTTGAATAACATTTATAAACATTTAGGAAAATGACGGTTACTTTAGGGAAAAAGAGCATCGCTGAAGAATGTTAGCAGTGAAGTTACCAAAAATTCGTAGTAATAATACTAAATGTTGGTAGTTTTATTGTCATTTCCCATAGTGAATTCATCAACTCATAGTAAATTCACTACGAATATTCTCCAGCAATACTGTTTTTCTCTCAATGGTCCATCATCTTCCTAAATATCAATGATTTCTGGCTTTTGTGTACCCTAAGCCCGCGATGAGAAGAAAAACGAATGGTAATCAATCTCATACATTTTTCCTCGTGCAGCAAATGTACACTGGAAATGAAACACATACTAACGTTGAGATAAAATTCAAAGCGAATCTACTGAATTCTGAGTTTTGTGTCCACCATATTAGATACGCTATCTTTGATTCTTGGAATTTGACAACTGATTCGTAATCAATGACCCCACAAAACCCTGGATACCGAGTTTGAAGGAAATCTGATGATTTTTTCAATTTTCATCCGTCATATTGGATCCGCCATTTTGAATTTTGAAATTCAAACAACGGATTCGTAATCAGCGACCTCAGACCTCTGGGTGACGAATTTGAAGGAAATCCGATGATTTCTTTCAATTTTCGTCCGCCATATTGGATCCGCCATTTTGAATTCCGAAATGAAGACAACGGATTCATAATCAGCGACCCCACAAACTTCTGCATATCAAGTTTCAGACGGATCTAAGGACTCCTCATCACTCCGTCTAATTTTTTGTGATTTCCTGCACAAAAACATGGCGGAATCGCTTAAGGGCAGACATGGGCAGCCGTTTTTTTTTCTGATGTTCAGGTAAGAGTCCCATCTACCACCTCCAATGAGTTGAACGACGTAATTTTGCGTAATTCTCTACTATTCCTTCAAAAACCGAACACATTTTCTCATTTATAGATATAGAAATTACAACCAATCATTGCTCTGTCAGTATTTTCCACCCATCAAATTGATATTCTCCTCATTTTTAGTGTATTCCACATAGTTTCAGTAATAGACTCCAATTTGAAAAAGTTGAATCAGTTCATTTTTCGAGACACAGCGTCTTTTTGAACATGCTCGTTATTTCACTGTCTTTCAATCACGCGGATTATACTTCAAGGAGGGTATTTTGCAACTGGTACACAAGGGCAGGGGGAGGGGATCAGATCTTCTTATATCAGAATTCCAATACTTGGGACATCACCTTACTTATCCCAAGGGTCAAATATCCCCAACTACAAACTTCATTTTTGGGGTTTTGGCCAGCTTTTTGGCATTTGGCCCCACTGTGAATCGTAACAAAATGTTACTCCAAGCAGCGAGAACCCGAGTTGCTTCACAGCGGTCCGCCAGCATGAGTATGGCCCAGTCATTGATGCTTAAAAATTTCCATGTTCGGGACGTAACATCCCTCACCCCTTATTTTATCGTCGTCCCGACGATTCAGGCATGTCCCAAGTAGGAGGCATCAGTTAATGAGAAATGGACAGTAAAACCAGGGGATGGAACACCATTATGTACCTCCCAACGCACCGGCAAACCGCAGACATTTTACGACGTTAAGAGCGATCTCCGTGTTCTATTAGTGAATGTTGATTAAATAAGGAGGCAGCCCCTCCTTGATAGGCCTGAACACCGGCTTCGCCCCCAAACCCGACAGTAATTTCATGGATCAAAACCCTGTCTCTGCTGAATTTCGCTAAGTAAAATATAGTGAATCTGATTGCTACTCTGTCGTAGCAAGGACTTTCCATTTCATAAATTCCCATTCTGTATCTCAACTCACATCCATAGCGATCCACACTTGTCATTACAACAACAACTTCACACACAGTGCTGAGAGAGAGAGAATATCTTAGTTTGACAAAGATTTAAATGTATACGTATCATATAATGAAACATAACTTAATTCGATAACAAAATGTTTCACAGTTGACAATGAATATTCAGATTTACGCGTTCAGGTAGCCGCGCATTTCATCATGATTATGCAGGATACACGCCTCCTTCCACGTATTATGACACAATAATAGAGGTGACAGAACTAGAAGTAAACGTTCAGCGTCGCAGTGGCGCACATTTTCATTCCGTATAAATTATCAATAGGAACTGATTGCTTTTTCGGAATGCATTGATCAGAGAACAAAGCGCTTCCGCACTGGACCAATGCATTCAACATGTATTATTTCAGTCCTGTATAGGATTTCTCCCATTCTTAGAGGTTTTCAAAGTGGTTGCACACTGGGGAATGAGAACGATCACAACCAAGCAGAAGTGACAAGGAGGCGATCCATCATTTGATTTACAAAAGAAAAGAATAAAAGTTCATTCATACCTCGCAATTCTTAGAAAGTTCAAGATGTAAAATATTGAAGGATTGCGAGTATCATTCCGACCATAAATGTTGGATCCTCTCCTGTCATACACATCACAAGAATACTTAAAATAGTGTGGTGTACCGTTTATCATACCCTATGATTAGGTAAGAGTTACGGTTATCCCGGCGCTGGTGTTTGGCTGATGTTCCTCCCAAGAACAAGCGTCTTTCACCCGTTTGAGCTCCTGACCTGTTCAGTAGAATTGCACGTTCCACCAGAAGTCGAGTGATCCCACGGCAGCCCTCCAAGTCGATGTGGCTTATGGTGGAATTTGCCACATCAAAGAACAAATGTCCTCGTCATAAATGCCTTGGCTGTTGCGGCACTCCAGATGATTTAGTGCTGGTAGGTGTTGCAGCACCCAGCCTGTCACCTCCGGGTGTAGGTTATTGATCAACAGGGATTCTAGCTGGTCCAATCCCAGGAGTCCACCCAAAGCCTGTGCGTCCCTGAGATTCGTACAGCCGCTGATATCCAGGTATTTCAGGGACTGCATATTGAAACCGATCTCATGGAGAAATCCTGAGGTCACCCATCCGCAGTCACTCAGGCAGAGTCGCGTCACGTTGGTATAAACTTGTGGCAGTGACACCACCTCCATCGCCGCTCCCAATGGCAGCTCGACCCAATCGCCCAACTGTTCCTCCGGCAGTGCCTCCTCGTCCTCCGACGGCGGTGGATGAAAGTTGCAATTGTGGAGCCTCAATGTATGGAGTGTGACTCCGAGCTTCGTGTTGGTCATCAATGCGCCCAACACTTGATGGTCATTTAGTCTTCCACAGGACACTATCTCCAACTCCTCCATTCCAGTGATTTGTAGAATGAGGGTGGCTAAGTTTTCACTCCTGAGATGGTTGCATTCGGTGAAACTTAGACTTCGCATCGGTCGATTTATTCTTTTTAAACTCTCTCCCGTAATATCGTTGTTTCCTGCTCAAAACTCGTCCAAATCGGGGTTTGCCGCAACCACTGGTTCCAGATGCGGATCCACAGGTCCCAAGACTCGTCCAAGCTTCAGCGATCTGAGGTGCGGTAAGGTGATTAATCCCTCAAAGAATCCTGGCCGGACGGTAGTGCCAGTTACATCCACCTCCTTCAATTTGGGGCAATTCTTAGTTAGTATTGCCCACAGATGTGGCCTGATCGCGCTTGCTCTTTCAGCGTTGTTGATGCGGACCCTCTCCAGGTTAGGTGTCCTAATCGCAACCCATCGCAGTGGTGCCCCGTCGATTCCGTCCCATTGGTCACCCCATCTCCAATCGTCCAAATCCAGAGACGTCACTTTTCGGTGAGAATCCAAGCTTCCCCTTCTCCATGTGGTGCAGACTCTCTCCATCGAGGCTCTATCCGAGTACGGGACCATTCCCGCAATTATTTTAACAATCTCCGGTGGTAGTGAAGGTGTCATCCCGGGGAATCAAGCCCCGTGTCCCTCGAATGGATCGGGTCCCCTTTCTTCTCTCCTGGGCTCGGCTGCAGGCTCATGCCAGGAATCGGCCAACTCCACGGCAATCTTCCTACCGTACAGGATGGGGCGCTCCGCCTGAGCCCAGTCCACGACCTGGTTTCTGGACTCCGTTCACGCAAACGTCACAAATCCTGTGACTCTCCTTCCATCCCTCCGGACGACAGCATGCGCAGGAGCAAACCCGGCGAACAATCTCAAGAGCTTCCTCTTGTCCACCTGCGGTGCCAGTCGTGACACGAAAAGCCTCGTGTCCTGACCCCTGTCTCGCTCCATGTTTCAACCGGTGTCTACGAGTCGAAAAACGGCATTAGAATACAGATATGTATATATATATATATTCATGATTATTATCGAATTCGTTTCAATGTGTCATTTTAAGTTTATATAGTTGTATAAGTGGAATGGATTAGAATTATTTCAAAATGTCCTTGCTGGCACTGAATCCATTCCTGAAATTTATATGAGGAAAAGAATTTAATGATGATTTTAATTTATCAGTGCTTGCTGTCTTGGGAGGCGTTGTCCTGATTCCAAATTTATGGCGTCATCTTCATTTGCCTCTGCCCGGTCTTCTCGCGTTGTGCTGCTCTCCCTTCCTGTCTTTTTCCAGCATAGGCAACGCGGTAGCAGCGCTCGAAGACATTTCTGTAATGAGTCTTTGAAAATATGAGCCAATAATCCACACACCGTGAAAATTTGCGACATCGTTCCTATCATATTCACTAATGATTGTCTTTGTTTTTCACGATGGTGAGATTTTATTTCTGTTAGGTCTTTTTCTAGTTCATAAAGTGATTTATCACTTCCTTCTTTGAGTTTTTCCAGTCCAGTTGAAATTATTATTCGTTCACTAAATTGTTCTGTATCCTCAAATTCAGATATTAAGGGTGAAATAGAAGTTATGTTCAACAACATTGAAGGATTGTAATAATACTGTTCAGAACCTTTCAACACTTTCACATTGATTAGAGTCATTTGTCGAAATTTTACAATACAATTTGGATCAAATTCTAATAATCCGGTGCCTTGAATTTGTAACGTCTGAACATTATGTCCAGCACAGATTAATTGGAGATTTTCCTCTTCATTCAAGGAGAATAACCAGGTATTTGTTAACCGTAATTTATTCCAATATGGGTTTTTATGTGAATTTACCCTGATGTCACAATTTCGTAGTTTATCTGAATTAGGATTCAAAAGTAACATTGTTTCACATGATTCTGAGGTTGCGATGTCCTTCAAAGGAAAATTTGGTAAACAAAAGTGCATATTTTGTTGACTTCGGCACGAATTAAGGAAAATTTCATCGACAGTGAAATATAAACCTCCTTCATAGCTTATTCCAATATGTGTATTCTCAGGTTTAATGAATGCAGAAGTTATATGTCTGCTTGAATTCTGCAATGTTGGCCATGAGTGCAGTTGATAAATTGTGAAGTCAGTACGGTCTACCAATGGAATATGAACAATAAGAATTAATTTTTCATTTAAACGTGAAATTGTGACTGTAGAAATTTCGACAATTTCTTCAATGCTCAGTGTTTGACGTGGCACTGGTATTTCATGATCTGGAGCTAACTGATGTATTTCTTCCACTATTGCTTTCAATTTTGATTGACTCAATAAAGAAGAATGAGCTTTCCCGTTTTGTGCCAAATGCAGTGCATGAACGAATTCCTTTTCATTAGTTATGAAATGATCCAAACATCTTTCTATCCGATTGACACATTGATTTGTTATGTATTGTAAATCAGCTAAATGTTGTGCCCGAATGCCTCTCCTTAATTTCGATGAAATTTCATTCAGCCTTTGGCTATTAATTTTTATGGCTTCTTCATGAGATTTAATGACTTCACGGAACTGATGTAAATCACTTGTCACTATGTGGGGTTGATCTTTGGTTATCTGTGCCATTTTTCCTTGATCTTGATATAACTTATCCATTTCTTCCTCAAAATAAACCGCATCGTGGTCAGTTAGAGTTCCAAAAAGAGTTTTACTCAAAGTCCCCACGAACCCGAAAGGTATCATTCTTTTAACGAGTGATTTAGGAGAATTTTGTTCATTTAGAGGCTTTCCTGCATTACTGAGCAACGCTTCTATTTCACTGTTTAGTTCTTGTGTTCGATGTAATTTTCCTTCTAAATACTCTTTTCTGAGAGATACGTCGCATTCGAATTGTGATTTATATTTCAAACAGAGTTCGTGAGTCTGATTTAATAATTTTGGTTCGAACGGAAATTGAAATTTGAACCTTTCAGTGTCCATTACTATGGCTGCTTGCCATTCCGCACGTTGTAAATGGATGTTCAGCAATTTTTCGAAATAAAGTCCGGTGTTAATTCCCACTTTGGTGATTTTATAGTTTTTTTCACCATGCGTCGCCATCAAGAGAGTGAGAAGAAGAGAAACCGTTATCAGATCCATCTTTGGAGATCAATGCCAATTTATCTGCATGTGTAGTGAAAAGCTTTCCGTTATTATCTCTCAAAACAACATTTCCTTTCTCAAAAATTCCAACTATTTTATAGGGACCTTTATAACGCGGCCCGAATTTTCCTCTTTTAGGTTCTACTAAAATTTTTACTAAGTCTCCGATTTTTCCTTGAAAAGGTCTTGCTTTTCTATCGTCATTAACCTTGGATTTTTCTTTCGCTATTGTCAAGTTCTCTCCAGCTATTGTTTTCATTTCAATCAATCGAGAAATTGAATCATGAGCATATGAATTGTAAGTAGCAATTTTTCCATCAGATGGGAAGGAAGTAGGGATTCTTGCCAATTTTTCATACACTAATTCAAACGGTGTGGAATTTGTTACTTCATGAACAGACGTGTGATAAGAAAACATTGCGAATGGTACTATTTTATCCCAGTCATCAGAATCATTCAAATAATGACTTATATATTCAGTTAAAACAATGTGACTTCGTTCTAAACTACCGTTTGTTTGTGGTCTATATCCAGATGTGGATAGACGATTGATTTTGAGAATTTTTGATATTTGCGAAAATAATTTGTTGATAAAACTCGTTCCTCGGTCTGTTAATATGGCTAATGGTGTTCCAAACTGTAAAATTAGATTATTCACCATTGCGTGGGCTACAGTTTCGGCTTTGATATCTGGTATAGAAACAGCTATACAATATTTAGTCAGGTTATCTTGCATAGTCAAGATATGTGCATTTCCACTGGGAGTGACCGGTAATGGACCTACTGTATCTAATGAAACTTTTGCAAATGCTTCTATGGGAGTATCGGTTATGATCATAGGTTCTCTAGTTTTTGCTCTTATTAGTTTTTGGTTTTGACAACTATTGCAATTACGAATGAAATTTTGAATATCATTTTTCAATCCTGGCCAATAGAATTTTTCACGAATTCTTCGGTATGTTTTGCTAATTCCCTTATGTCCTCCTATTAAACCTCCATGAAATTCCTCAATGATAGAACTTCGGAGTTCTTCAGAGGGTATTATGACTTTACCATAACAAATTGTTATTTCGATATCAGTGTCCTCAAAAATTTCCATTAATATTGCTATTAATGCACCCTGAGGCATGACTTCAATAAAGTCCTCATTTTTCGAAATTCTGAATTGCTTGATTCCCAAATCCAATAGTATCTTTTTCAAATTTTTCAAGGCGAATATCAAATTTTTCTCTGAAATTTTATCAAAATGTTTTTCTTTCAAAACTACACTGAAAATTCTATATTTTCCCGTTTTAGTTACTAGAACTTGTCCTAATTTCGGTTTCATTTCTTTTAATTGTTCAGAGTTTAAAATTCCAGTATCTGAAAGTAATTTATTAATGGGAGTAATTAACTCGCAATCTGCAGAGATAAAATGGACTAAGTTCGATTTTTGATACGTTAAGTTGTTTCTAGAATATTTTATGAATTCAACATCTTGAAGAGCCCGTCCCAAATTCAGTGGACTTATAGGATCAATATCAGGTTGGATTGACTCCGAAATAGGGATACCTAGAGAACTTTGGATAGGACTCGATTCTGGTGATATTATTCGTCTTGGATTCATTGTAGATTTCTTAACTTGATTGTTCGAAATAGGAGTCGATAAAGCTATTGGTTTCGGATTCATTAATGGAGTTTGGATAGTTTGATTTTGTGGTGGTTTATGAAGCATCGAATGATCTGATGTTTGATTCGCGTTAGTGATTTCTAATTCTTCGTTTTCCGGTATATATTTCAAAGTAGTGGATTTTAATACTGGTTCTCTACATTTTTTATCTAATTTATCTCTAGCTCTTTGAACCCTTTCAATCAATTCCTGAATTCTTTGGTCCATCTCCTCGTCTTCTGTATCATAAGGATCCTGGTCGAATAAAATTTCTTGAGTTAAATCATCTATTGATTCTCCTTCTGAGATACTTCCCGGCACTTGTATTTCTATCGTTCCATCTTCGTTTTCTTCTTCAAACAGGTGACTTTGATTTTGCAATGATCTGTCGAATTTTTCAAATGACTTTTGTAGTTCATTTAAATCTATGGGTAAATTTTCTACGTTAGCATTTTCTGGTTCGAAGACTTCATCATTGCTATCTTCTTTTTCAGTCAATTCAATCATAATTTCAGTATCAGGTAACGAGAGTGAAATCTTTTCTTCCACCTGTACTTCTTCGACTTCAATGCGTTTTCCGTCCTTCGGCACCTCAGGTAACTGTGGTGGCCCAAGACTCGGCAACACACTTTTTCGTCTTCTATAAGCAGGTCGTGGAACTTTCGCTACGTTTGACTCGTCTTCGGACGACGAATCGATCGGCGATTCTATTCGAGAAGCAGAGGGAACGATTTTTGGAACTACTGATTTTCCCTTTTGTGGTTTTAACTTTGATCGTGTGCGACTGGCTATTGCACTTGAATTTAAATGGCTAGGTAATATAGGATTTTTCTTCCGAAGGAGATCTGATTTGGAAGAAGTTGAAGAAGCGGGTGCGCTATGAATTCGCTCGCGTGTGTCTGTTTCTTTTGTTTCATTCTTTTTAAATTTATCTGAAAGATCTTTAGATGATTTCTCTTCAGATTTTCCCAATTTATCAGCTTTTGAGGGTAATTTCTTTCTCATCATTAAAACTTTTCCTGAATCTTCGATTTCTGAATTTTCTACATCGCTCTCCGCGGAAGAACTACCACCTGTAGTGGAATCTAAATCGATCTCATCTGAACTGTATGTATTTTCTTCATTTATCGGATTCCGTGATAACGCATCTGCATTTGTATTCAATTTTCCTGGTTTGTGGATGAAGTTATAATCATAATCGCGTAATTTTAATCTCCAACGAACGAGCCGTTGACCGGGATCTTTAATCGAATCTATCCATTTTAAAGGTTCATGATCGCTGAATAAAGTGAATTTACGTCCGAATAAATACGGTCTGAAGTGAACTACTGCGTATAAAACTGCTAAACATTCTTTTTCGGTAGTTGAATAATTTTGTTCGGGTTTTGTTAATGTACGATATAAATAAGCCACGGGTAAATCAAAACCATCTACATTTTGACTAAGTACAGCGCCTATCGCGGAATCAGAAGCATCGGTTGTAAGTGTAAACTCTTTATCAAAGTTTGGGTATTGTAAGATTGGTTTCTTACATAATGCTTTACGTAACTTTTTGAAACTTTCCGTATGTTCCTTTTTCCAAATGAATTTAGCGTTCTTTTTCAATAATTCAGTGAGTGGTTCCGCTATTTGCGCGAAGTTTTTTATAAATCTACGATAATAACCTGCTGAACCTGAAAATTGACGGATATTCTTCTGATTTTGAGGTCTAGGGAAATTTTTGACTGCTTCAATTTTACATGGATCTGGTTTTACACCATCTTTAGTGATAACATGCCCTAAATATATGACTTCCTTTCTCAAAAATTGACATTTATCCGATTGTAAACTAATTTGAGCTTCTCCCAATCTTTTGAATAGTCTATGGATCTTTCTTTTGTGTTCTTCTAACGTTCTTGCAAAAATCACTATGTCATCAAGATAAACAAATGATTCTACACCTTGCAAACCCCGTAGGACTGTGTCCATCATTCTTTGAAATGTAGCGGGGGCATTTTTCAAACCTTCAGGCATTCTAATAAATTCATAGTGACCATGAGGAGTTGTAAAAGCAGTTTTATGACGATCCCTTGGATCCATCAATATCTGTTGAAAACCACTCGTGAGATCTATAACCGTAAAATATTCTGCTTCGCCTAGTTGATCAAGAATTTCGTTTATATTTGGAAGTGGGTACGCATCCCCTATCGTTTGTGAATTCAATTCACGGAAGTCAATCACCATTCTCCATCGCGGATTACCTTGGGAGTCTGGTTTTTTAGGAACAATCCAAATAGGAGAATTATATGGAGAAGTTGACGGCTTTATAATATTATTTTTGAGTTTAATTTGAATCTGACGTTCTATTTCTTCTTCATGAATGGGAGGAAATCTGTATTGTCTGGTGTTCACTGGTTTATTTCCATCGAAAATTCTATGTTTGCTATAGGGAATGTATCTTAATTTATCACTAGGCAAAAGAAAATGAAAAGGATATTCCTCTGCTATGTCTACTACGTGCTTTATTTCTTCTTCATTCAAATCTTTCAAATTCAATTTATTCAATATCAAATTTGATCGATCTACTCTATCTTGAACAGTTAACGATTTTTCTTCGATTTCGGACTCTGATGATTCATTTTCTAAATGATGATATTCAAATGGAATGATTTCTTGCGGAGGAATTTCAATTTCAATATCCTGTTCTAATGTATTAATTGCTAGGACATGGCAAGTTCCTTCTTTATCCGTTGATACTAATGCTTCCCCTATATAAATTCCATTTGGGGTTTCTAATCTTGGTAAATAGCCTTCTCCCAAATCCGGATTTACAATGTCTATGGGGATAGATTGCCTCATTCTAGCTTGTACGCATAAAACTCGCGGTTTTAAGTTCCGTCTATCAAAATTTGGTTTCCCGCCTGATTTTCCGAGAAAATGTATCGGTTTTATCGGGTCACTCCGGGTAACTAGAGTGTTGTGCGCGAATGAAATCTCTGCTTGTTCCTGCTGCGAATATTCTTTCCCTAAAATACCTTCACAATTCAATGGAAACGCGGATCGAACTACGTGAAATTTGACTGGTTGACCTAACAATTTTATCACAGTTGTGCCTATTGTATCGATTTTATTTGCTGTAATTCCCCTTATTGAAACAGAGTCACTAAGCTCAACTATCATATTTTCGCTCAATGCGGTTAACTTGATAACATTGATATCCGCGCCAGTGTCTACCAAAAATTTTGCACTCCCATTTCGTAATTCATCAGAAAACATTCGTACACTCGGAGATTCGAATTTTTCATCTTCTATTCCTGCGTCTCGTGAAATTTGACTGTTAGACGCTCTGATTTTCGACTCCGGCTCGTCATCGCGTCTGCATGGCGAGCCTGGTTCTCGTTTAAATTTTCCCGAACATTGTTATCAGAACTTGTAGTTGGTTTTGAATTTATCGCAATATTTGTTTCTCTCAAATTTCTATCAGAATTCAGGCTATTTCTACCCCTATTACTTGGTTTATTCACGGAACTAGAAAAGGGCACTCTATTTGGAGAATTTCCTCGACTCGATTCCCTAGAAGGAAACTGTCGATTTGGCGAATACAAACTGCGATTTGGGAATCTATCATACGACGGTGAAGGTGATCTGTGTTGACTATTCCGTCGATATCGATTATCATCATAAGAAACTGATTTTCTATTATCAGGAGTGTATGAATTTTTATCGTAAGATTCCTGATAAGGATTGTGCGGTACTGATTGTGGATATGATGCATACGGTTTCGTGAATTGTGGTGTAAACTCTGGGTAGTACGGATAAGGCATTGGTGGTGGATAAGGCATAGGGTACGGACTGCTTAGTGGAAAATATTTATCATGACCCGTTCGTTTTAGAATTCCTGCAGGATGATTAGAATTCGATGGAACAGGACTTGGTGTTCTAGAATTTTCGAAAGAACACGCGACATTATATGATCGAAAATGACGATTTCTATGATCATCATTACTATAATCGCGGCGTGAGGTTTCATGAGAAAAAGTTACGCGTGGAGTTTCTCCTCCTGGGATAATTCCACTTTTCATTTTATTCTCAACTCTCACAGCAATTTTTAATGCCTGTTCTAAATTTTCAGGGTCCCTGATATCTACGGCCCTGGCGAGTTCGTCCGGTAATCCTCGTACGAAAGATTCTAACGCACATTCTGCTACCGGTTTCATCATTTCTGCAGTTTGATTTCCGTATTTATCCTCCAACGCAACTTTTGCTCCATTTGATAATAAATTTAATCTATCATAAAAATCGTTGACGCTTTCACCACGATTCATCCGAATTCTTTCTATCTCATGTTGATAGTAAGGGAAAGTTTTACAAGGCGCAAATCTTTCTTCCAAATGTTTTACCACTTCATCTGTCGTATTGAAAGTTTTTCCGTAAGTACTATCGCGCGCTGAACCTCGTAATCTAGCCAAAACACCTCTAACGTAATTTTGCTCAGCTTCTGGTAAGACAAAAGCAGCACCATTCCTCACATCTTGTAAAAAATCTTTCAATGGTATATTTTTCCCATCGAAATATGGAATATTCAGTAAGCTTTGCTGTAAAGTCATGCATTCTGCAATTGACTTCATCATAGAATCGGACATGCTTGTTTGATTACCCGATGTACTTCCCATGGTTTCGTCAGGCATTTTAAAGCGATTTATTCGTATGCGATTATATAATAATCGTTATAATCTTCGGAAAATCCTGTGTTTTCGCGGTTGATTTCTGTCAGCGAAAGGGTTCTTTGATGCACGGGAAATTGAGGATGTGCGAATGATATCTTAATAATATATCACCTTATTTTAACCTGTGAATAGCTACCAAATCCAGTTGTATAAACTGTAGAGATAAATCTCAAAAGTGCTTATAGCCTTGACAGTAACTTATACAACTGATTCAAACATTCTAATGTCGTGAAATTGTAATTATATAATTTCTCATTATTTTCCTTAAAGAAATTTGCGAATATATTCGGACTATTATGGATTCAATGCCCAATCCACTGGTTCTCGTGATTTTACCCTATCGATTTCTTGCTATTGGTATAATGCGTATATCAATTCAATAAAACGGTTCTCAAGAAAAATCCAAGTATATTTCCGATTTCAGAATGTTATTATATTTTCTTACTTCTATTTTCCTTCGATTGAATATATAATCAAAGTTTTGTATTATTCAATTTCTCTAATTTGAGGAGAATTCGGCTGATTTTCCAACTCCAATTCAAACAATTTCTGAAAAATTCTTGTATGCAGTTTTATAAATGATTTCAAGGCTATTCACAGATCAGGCAATGGGAAATGATGGTGATTGAACGCGTTTTTAGGAGTTTCCAATGATTTAAATCTTCTTAATCACGAAGAATCACATTTGAGAAAAAGTTTGTTATGAATAATGTAATGAGTAATATTTACACATAAAAAAAAACGAGAGGAAAATACCTTCTTTATCACATCAAAAATGTACAGAATATGGACAAATCAAAATTTGTTAGTAACGTTATTCACTCTCAAAAGTTGACTATTTTGAACTCTATTTGAACTCTTGATAAGAATTTTATAGGCAATGCCGTAATTGAAAAAGGGAAACTCGATTATGCAGCTCCGTAGATTTTCAAAATGTCTATGACACTCCCAGAGATTTACGCAATCGAGCCATCCATATGAACACGAAAAATCAAACTCTTTCAATGATCGTGATTTAATTTGGAATCTAGCGAAATTTTCTATGATTTCCACATAAAGATCTACCTCTATGTGTCCTAAACGCGAATTAATAATTCCCTATGTTCTCTGTTCATAGAATTTTGGGGATTCTCAGAGAAACATGTGACGTAATGTGCCGTTTTAACACAAGTACATAGGATGAAACAATTTATTCAAAACTGAACTCTAGAAAACTCCATCCAATAGCAATTTCTGAATTTTCAACAGTTCTATCATCCTTCTTACCAGACGATATTAAAATTTCACAACTTTTCTGATTCCAAAATTTATTCAGGAAAGTTTTGTTCGAAGTGATCTCAATCTTTACCTTTTATATAGATTCGAATTTTTGTTCGTTTGAGATCTCAGGAGAAAATCACAGGACAGACTACAAAATGATCATCGATGTCACATGATTACTTGGAGTTCAGTTTTGAGAACACATAAGTTATACATGAAAAAAAAATATAACATGAAGTTTCAGACACATTCAAATATATACATTGACATACAATTATATCAGTCATCAATGTCTCTGGAAAAATTCAAATTTAATGAATATTTTATTGAATGTTTCTCAAATTTTGGGACGAATTGGAATTATCGAGATTTTTAACAAAGTTTTATCAGAGATGATTTTTTCTGCAACTTCATATTTATAGTGGCAATAATCTGTATTGAGATATCTAGGCAAATTATTTGATGACGATCAAGACATTGGAATTTTCCAGAATTATCAAATCATGAAATCTCTGAACCAGCATTGCAAGTATTAATTCCTGAAAAAAAAAATTCAATAGAAATTGCAACACAAAATAACCCTTGTAGAAATACATGTACCTACAACAGAAATGAGCAACCTGGGAGAAATGAGAATTTATCTGTCAATTCCATAGAAGAAGTCAAAATGTTTGAACATTTGATGTTTATAACAATAATGCAATTGTATGAAAAATGTACATTACACCTGAGTACAGATTGAGATTTTCAGCAAAACATGGTATAATGATGAATTTCAGCAAAGATTTACAAACCAATAGTCGATTGAGACCAAGAAGGATTGTCATGCAGATCAAGAATCGAACAAGATGGCTTTGACAATTTGAAAATAAGGAAAATATATGAATATTGGAATGAAAATTTTGACATCCAAGAATTTTCCCTTGCAACAAATTATTTAAACAATTGACAATTGAACAATTTATGAGAGAATAAACATCCCACTTCTGACACCACTCAATTTTGTTATAAACAAATTAAATTTGTTTATAACAAAATAAATCGATTTTTAATAAAATGAAAACTCGATTATGTGGTGGACAGAAATAGTCAATCAGGACTTCTGACACCAGGTTATCTTTTGGAAGGGAGAATAACCAAACCCTTTTTGTTAAAATTTTTAAATAAATAATACCAAGATAGAACTTGAGCTGAGAGCTACTCCCAATACAGGAAGTATTGTTCAATTATCAATCAAAAAGGATTACAATAGGAGGAACAAAACAAGCAGTCGAAATCTTTGATAAATGTAAAACTTACTTTATTATAATTTTTGGTTAAATGGCTTCTCTCTCTCTCTCTCTCTCTCTAAGAAGCTCCCCAACGTTGGTGAGGTTTCCAATGCTGCCCAAATTTGATGGTTGAACTTGATCCACTTTATTCACTCCAATCACAGAATTCACCAAACAATGTAAATATAAGTTTCAAAAGTTTAAATGTTATTACGGTTTACCGGTTAATCTACGGTTTACCCGCACAAAGTTCTTATTCTCGCGAACAGACTTGAAGCAACGCGGGATTCCGAAAATCAACGTGAAAACACGGCTTGATTGATAGTCGGAAAGTTAAAAGATGAATACAAAAAAAAATTCAAATAGACACGGTTCTGAATCACGGCAAAGTCCTTCACAAAAACGGTCAGACTTAAGAAGCTCGCGGACCCCCGAAGACCAGCGTAAATCACGACTTGAACGGTACGACAAGAGTGAAGTTCACGCGCTCTTCACTTTCCTCGTCAACTTCGACATCTCTCCCTCTAACTTGCAAGTGTGTCAAGTATAAGAGATTAACTGGTGAGGGCCCGCTTGGTCAGCATTTTCCAGGAATCCTTACCCATGCTGGGAGGCCCGCCGCAATGGCCGACACTTAGATTTTCTCACGTATGCGGTGAGAAAAAAAGTGTAACTGGATATTAGGTGCTGATAAAGGTATGGGAGAGACGATAGAAGAAGAATGGAGCTATTGTATTAAGATGAAGCTTGAAGAATTTATATGCTGACTTTTACGTACTGTTTTTTATATAGCTGATTCGAAAAATACAATGAGATGAAATTTTTAGACACGACTGAATTTTACTATTGAGTTTTGAATTGATGAAGATAGAATTAGAATCAATACTGATTTTGGAATTACTTCATCTGAGAAAAGGATAAAAGAGATAGGATTGGACGATGGTATTCCGTTTCATGGTTTTTCCGCCAAAGGAATTTCAATCGAGAAGGAGATTGCAAAATGTTTTTCAACATTGTCTTCCACAATTGAAGCCCTTGAAACAAAACACATGAATCAAGATACCTTTCTCGGAATAACCAGAAGAAAGGAAAAATTTCATTACTGCTCGGACCTCACATTCTATTACCCACCACCAAGGAATCTAACTTTGACAACGAGAATTTCAAAATGTTTTTACATTGAGTTGTCAAACCCAGCTCTCTCGGTGGCAATCGTAACAAAATGTTACTCCAAGCAGCGAGAACCCGAGTTGCTTCACAGCGGTCCGCCAGCATGAGTATGGCCCAGTCATAAATGCTTGAAAATTTTCATGTTCGGGACGTCACAAAAGTATTCAAAAAAGATATGACAACCAAAACACATAAAACAAAGTACTGAACAAATGAAAAAGATAACATTGCATTAACATTCCTATGAAGTGAACAACTTTTCTCTTTTCTATTCGCTATGAGCCACACGTGGTCATGATTCTTATGCTCTGTTAATTGATTATACTCCGTTTAATAGTTCCGGTTATCATTTCATGAGGCAGCAATTTTCACCAGGATCCATCCAAACTTCCAGGAAACACGAGCTAAGAAGATAAATTTTAGGTTCATTTGAGATACATTCAACGAACGTTTAATGAAGCTTCAATGTCCTTGGCTTTATTTTAGATTCAATTAACATTCATTGAACTTTTCTGTTCTCTTGGAGAACAGAAATATTTATAATTCATCCTTCACTGGCATAGAATGCAGTATACTAAATCCATATTGCGATCATTTAGACAACTGAATAATTCATTTTCTTTTGAGAAAATCCATCGGGGGAAATGTGAAATTACTCTCTTACTAACCCCACATTTTTAAAGGCTTAAAATTCAAATGACACTTGTAATTCTCAGTCTCAGAACATTATGAAGTATTGTAAGAATGAAAATATGAATGATATCGATGGAAATTTTATTAAAAATGAACCAAAGTTTGTGTCCTCGTTTGAAACACCCGGAGTTTAACTCATAATTCACCTTGATAGAGAACAAAAATACGTATTGAATTATTTTGCTAAAAGAACAGTCACATTGCAATTCATACCTTGAAGATATTTCGAGACAAATCATAAGTGCATAAGATGCCTAGTAAGGATACGCCTGGAGGGTTGAGAAGAGCTAGGAATTTCTGGTGATTATTCTTGAATTCGCAATTCATCGCTCTTCAGATAACTGCAATTTCGGGCACTTACTACTTCACAAAGACATATTATGCAACACTAGAAGATGTCTGTTGGACATCTAAAACAGCTCTTACTTCTAAACGATGGCTAAGGGATATTTTCAAAAAAAATTTGTACTTTGTCTTTTAGAGAAATATCTTCTAGAAATAAGAACTCTTTTAGACACCTAAAAGATATGTTAGAGTATTGCATCAACATTTTACGCTCATTCTGAGATATGTTCAGAGCATTAATGGTTATGTGGGAAGTTGTTAAAAATATAGATCGAGCTACAAAAGCACTTGCTCTCTTCAATCATATTATTGCAATTACGAATAGAAATTGAGATATTGAGAGAATAGTTTGTGGATATAGATTCACCATTGAGTTGCTTATTCTGTAAATCTGAAACAGTGAGTCTTCATTGAGTCTCAGAAGTGGGTTCCGGTCCGAATAAAATTTTCTTCTACACGGAAAGAGGTACACACGCCGTGAGACGGTGCGATCAAAACACAAAACTCGATGCTCGTCTGTTGTACGTGGTGGCGTTACCCACATCGAGTTTCATCGTGTGTGCGCATGCTTATTCGCCGCGCACGTATACACGGCACTATTCTACGCTCGCACGCTGTTTCGACGCGCTTGCACCCAAAAACGAGGTGCAAGCGCGTCGAAACAGCGTGCGAGCGTAGAATAGTGCCGTGTATACGTGCGCGGCGAATAAGCATGCGCACACACGATGAAACTCGATGCGGGTAACGCCACCACGTACAACAGACGAGCATCGAGTTTTGTGTTTTGGTCGCACCGTCTCACGGCGTGTGTACCTCTTTCCGTGTATATCAAATGAATCTCCTCCATTCTTTTCGAATGGGAAACTCTCAAACCTTGAACATTCATTTTGCAGGAGTAAAAATTCCACTGTAACAATTATTAATTACTTCTAATGTAGCTGAAGGCTAAAATCTCACTCTGATGATTACAACTATAAATGAAGCCATTCCCAGAAAATATATTTATCGAGTTTATTTTCAATCATTAACGTAGTGTACTCAAAACAACTTATGATACCTGAATATTCAACATATTATATTTGTTCGCTATGTTATACAAGTTTGGTCAAACTAACGTGGAGATCTCGTAATTAACAAGGTATTTGAGTTGGTCAGTTGTCAGTTGTGAGTTAGTCACAACTATTGCAATAGTTGAGTCAACTAATGTGGTATTTCTCTTGACTAGTGAGCAGATGCTGTAACTACTCTCGTAGATGATCGAAAATTGAACTACTTGAGTAGTTCCTGCAACTATTCCTTTCTTCTGTGCAAAATTTTCATATCTTCGAATTCTATGATAACATCCATAACATGTGTCATGTGTTCATATTTCATTTGAGAGGATTTGTTTTTGAACAACCTCATCGGTTTCGAATCCGATTTGAAATTTATCTCAATGAACGCTCCAAACTTCAGCGATATGAAACAAGTAAGAATAGAAAGAATACCCATTGGCTGTAAGTATATTTCTTTTTGTTGTAACAACCAACATTTTCTAAATCCACCGTTTTGGGATGTATTTTTTTCCGTTCGCTCCATTGACAATTCGAACAATTGTTATGAACTTCAATTCCGACAACGTAAAACTATGCCACGTGAATGACGTATCATCCACTTCGTAGACTTGGAAGTGGTCATCAAACGTACAATTTCCAAAATGCTTCGTCACCATAATTACATGATTAATTGGTTCCAAAAAAATAACATATATATGATAGAATAATGGTCCCCGTTCGGATGGCATCATCAATACTGTCCCTTCTCTTATTTCATGTCCCATGTAAGTAATGTATTTAGTAAGAGAAACAAAACTCATTTCCAATGGAAGAAACGAAGAGAAAGATGAAAAATGTTCAATATCTTTGAAATACAAAGTTGTGCAAATGGGACCGGTTGTGAAAATTCGAGTTGGCAAATTTTGACGCAATTTATAATTCAACTTCAGTTGATGTTTGATAGCCAATGTATGACAAATATTCGATCGACTTATTGAAACTCGAGCAGTCACTTTCGATTCTCTGTGTTTTCTTTCATAAAGCATACATGCTACATTCCAAAGAGGTCCAAGAGCTAGGAATACATTTGGATAATGTAACATCACATGGTGCTTGAATTTCAAACAATCAGTTCGAATTCTCATTCGATTATTCAAAGTGTCTAAATCGAATCGCTTTTGCTCATAAATGGAATGGTGGAAAATTTTACCCAAATCGTATTGACATACCCCTTCTAATATATCATGCATGACATCAACGGCTAGAGATTCGATTACATGAAATTGAGGGAGATCGTTGAAGCAACATATGTTTTTGATACCAGTGGTATTTACATCCATATTTACAACGTGTTGGTCATAGGTTTTTTTAGTACGTAATTCACACGACTTTAGATTGCAAGTGTTTTTCATAACAGTGTGTGGAATTAAGCAAAATCTACAACAAAAATTGGCCGAGAGGCTATTTACAAACAACCCGGTTATTGAATGAACTCCAAGATTATCACCTATCACGGTCACTAATGAAAAATAAAGTCTTGTTTCTTCATTACCATCGAATACTGAAATTCCTTCGAGTTCCAAATATTGTAATTCTTCTACAGCTTTACGTAAAATTATGTTCATTCCTACATCCTTTTCATCAAGAGTATTGAATAAAGTTGAAATGAATATATTTTCCAACTTCGATTGAATTGATGGTGGAAGACAAGGAATATTTACATATATATGGCTCCCGTTTTGGAAATCCATCTATGAGTCCCCAATGGATTATTTGTTTCGTATTCATCAAAGTACAAAACTGAAGGTAATACCAATTTATTTTCAAATGAAGCTTTTTTGTTCTTCCATAAATCCCCCTGAATTATATTTTGTAAAATTTCAGAATCAGTATTCAATGAATCCAAATATTCTATGATATTGTGCAGATGACCAGGAAGTTCCAACAACTTTTTCAAAACTGACCGTAAAGGGATGAATTCAATAAATATAGGAATATGTGCAAGTCCTTCATTACCACTTTGGGTTTTATAGTCTTCTCTTTGACCAACTTGTATAGTTTGTGGGGCAATATAAGTCCCATCATCTTCGAACTTTTTAAAATGCATCCATTCAGAATTTAAATCTTTGAAAGGATTCATTATTGTGTCCATTATTTCAATAAATTCTGTGATATTTTCTATTGATTCCCCTAAAGCTTCCAAACGATCAAGCAAATGAGTTTTCAACATTTGTATGACAGAATTGTTGAATAATTTTGTTATATCATCAACTATATTTTGCACTCGATTTCGGGCTATGTCATCAAAGTTGTACATTTTTGATAAGAGAGGCCTGCAGTCCTACAAGTTTCAATCCTACAACTTACCGATCCTACAACCATTATGTGACGTGGATCAATCCTACAACCTGATTATCCTACAACTGGTTCATCCTACGAGTTGAAATTGTCGATTGGTTCAATCCTACAACCAGTTAATTCTACAACTGTTCGATCCTACAAGTTGAAATTGTCGATTGGTGCATTTCTACAACCAGTAGATTCTACAACTGTTTGATCCTACAAGTGAAAAATGTCGCGAAGTTCAAACCTACAACCAACGGATCCTACAAGTTGAAATATTTTGGATAAACGCAGAGCTCGTTTCTACAACTGTTCGATCCTACAAGTTGAAATTGTCGATTGGTGCAATTCTACAACCAGTAAATTCTACAACTGTTTGATCCTACAAGTGAAAAATGTTGCGAGGTTCAGTCCTACAACTGCAAGATCCTACAAGTTAAAATTGTCGATTGGTTCAATCCTACAACCAACGGATCCTACAAGTTAGAATTGTCGCTTGGTTCAATTCTACAACCAGTAGATCCTACAAGTAGAAATGTCGCGAGGTTCAGTCCTACAAACAACGGATCCTACAAGTGAAAAATGTCGCGAGGTTCAGTCCTACAACCAACGGATCCTACAAGTTAGAATTGTCGATTGGTTCAATTCTACAACCAACGGATCCTACAAGTGAAAAATGTCGCGAGGTTCAGTCCTACAAGTTAGAATTGTCGATTGGTTCAATCCTACAACCAACGGATCCTACAAGCTGGAATATTCGAGATAAGCGCAGCTCGTTTCCACAACTGTTTGATCTCACGAGTTGAAATTGTGGATTTGTGCAATTCTACGTATTCCCGTAGGAAAATTTTCCCTGTTTTTTCATTCTTTTCCCATGGAAAATTTCGGTATTTTTTGGCAGGATTCCCCCTGTTTTTTCCCTATTTTTTTATGCTATTTCCAAATTTTTTCCTGTTTTTCCATGTTTGTGAAAAAAACAGGGGAAAACCATGCAAAAATAGGGAAAAAGCATGGAAAAATAGGAAAAAACTGGGAAAATCGTGCCAAAAAGTACCGAAAGTTTCCATGGAAAAAAACAGGGAAAACTTTCCTACGGGTTTTCACTACGTATTTCATTAAATCATACAGCAAAAACGAACAAACCTACGTATTTTCACCACATATTTCATCAAAATATACAGCGAAAACAAACAAACAAACATGTTTGGAACTCCGCATATTTTGAAATGAAGTAGGTATCAAAAAGACTAATCATGCATACCCATACAGCACCGGAAGGTTTTCTGAATGTTTAGGAAATGTACTTGGTCTCACATAGAACGTGCAAATAACGTCTCAGGATGTTCTAAAAACGTCGCATGTATATTCCAGGGACATGTAAATGTCCCGTTTAGTTCCATGAATTCACATAGATTCTGTGACAACAACCACATAGAAACCCATAGGATATCATTGATTCCAATAGCATTCGGCCTATTGGTTACTATTGGTCTTTAACAGCGCCAGATCTAACGAATTCTCTCTCTCTCTCTCTCTCTCACTCTCTCTTTCTCTCTCTCTCTCTCTCCATTCAAACGTGCAGGTTAAGAGGATACCTGATTTACCATCGGAGTAAGTTTTTCCGCAATAAAATACTCAAGACTGAATTCATAAAAAAATCTGGAATTCTCAGAGATGATTCTTTGAGACTGTATCTACGTCTGTACAGAGCCCGAATTTCATTTTTGAGGAAAAATTTTTGAAAAAAAATGTTTCGAAATTTGAAATTCGGGTTCGGTACAGAGGTAGATACAGTCTCAAAGAATCATGTCTGGGAATTCCAGATTTTTTTATGAATTTAGTCTTGAGTATTTTGTTGCAAAAAAACTTGCTCCGATGAGAAGTCTGGTATCCTCTTACTGAAGGATTAAAAGAGCAACAGTTTGCCTCCCTTTCGATCCTTTCTCAAGGGGATACCAGATACCAGCGCTTACCATGACGCTGAAACTAGAGCCAAAAGTTAGCAGCCAATTGTTGCAATTTTTCCATGGAACTTGCTCCGAATGTTTTTCATATCAGGCATTGATTGAGTAGCTTCCAATAAGGGTTGGATTCTGCGTGCACGCGATAAGTATTATGCGTTAAATATGCGCAGATTATGCATGAAATATGTAGAATACGCACAAAATGCAGAGAATGCATAAATCATCGTAAAATTAATTTTTACTTGAGATTCACAATTTAGAACGCATGAAATGTATGTTACAGAGTACTATGATTGGAACAAATTCACAGTTTCAAAATCATAACCCAATTTGACCATGAAAAAAGATGATGAAGAACACTCCTGTTAGTTGTCTGCATTTTCTGTGTGAGTTCTATGCGCACATTATTCCATGCATAAGACCTAACCCACACAGCACGCTGGTCCCGATGGATTCATAAAGGATTCTTTATGAATTCATCGTGGAGTTCTTCAAGAGTGCCCGTATGATAGTTCAGAAGGAGTTCCATATGAATACCTGGGATTCAATAAGAATTCTTGAAGAATTCGGAGAGTTCTTTATGGATTCTTCCTGAACTGACATACGGGAACTGATTGGGAGTTCATTTGGGATATGGCTGTGCTGTGTGGGAACGTATCATGCGTACCCAATCCTACGTCCCTGCCCTACGCCCTGCGTCCTGCTTCCAACTAAGCGATTTTGCTACTTGAATACTTGATAAAATGATTGTATCAAAAATTACATCAATCGGCTGCCAGCTTTTGGCCGCTAGTTTCAGCTCCATGCGTTCACCGACCGAACACACGTTGGTTAGAACAGGACACACCTATATGATAGAAAGAGAGGTTCGACACCATCGCTCGTATCTCCTTAACCTGCATGTTTGAATGGACGTAAAGAGAGACATAGTATTCGCTAGGCCCGGCACTGATATATAATCGGAAAACCAATATCAAGAATCTATCCCAGCCAGCACAAATTATCAATTTGAATTTATGAAGACTTCTCAAAGACCTCTTGAATAGTCCCCGTTATGCGACCAATAATGAATTCAATATGAATTCAATGAATTCAAAATGGAAAACTATTGAATACCCGGAGAATTCATTATGAAATCTCGATATGAGTTCTCTCTGAACATTTAGTTGTCCATCAAGAGTTCAGTTTCAATTCATTGGATTCATATTGAACTCATTGTTGGTCGCATAACGGGAGCTCTTTGCGGGGACTCTTGTGTTGTATGGGTTGAAATGTTTTTTTCTTGAGATCTGTGTTTTTCCAACTTAGTGAATGATATGAAGTTCAAGTACGTAGCACACGGTCTTTGAATGCTTTCGATTAAAAAGAAGAAAAAATGTAAAACTGCCCATATCTCAAAAACTAAGCCTCAAAAACAATGTTTCCAAATACGAAAGTTGTTGCATTTTGGATGCAGAATGTGTTCCTCAAATATATTCGACCCAGATAGCACAAGTATACCTGATGAATTCATATGTAGCAGAATAAGTGTGCCCAAACAGTCCCCGTTATGTCCGCCAAAAATGAATGCCTGATGAATTCATCTCATACCAAATGAATTCATAAAGAATGCCTGAAACACCAAATGAGTTCAAAATAAATTCATTTTGTGCGGACATAACGGGAGTTCATTGGGGACTGCGTTGTGCTATCTGGGGATACGACTTCGGTCAACCTGTATATTCATAGACTTTCGGATTTTCTCATATGGATTCTATGACATTTCACAAAGAATTTTGAATAATTCGTTTGCGGAATTATTGTAAAAGATTCAGAAAATTCATGCAAATTATTGCATTGATTTTCACAATTCTGTGTGATGATTTCTTCATGACACATCATGAAGTTTCATGGAATTGAAATATCGAGTACTGAAAATTAGTACATAGATGCCCAGACAGCACCGAAGCTCCTGCAAAGAGCTCCCGTTATGCGACCAACAATGAGTTCAATATGAATAAAATGCATCAAAATGAACTCTTGATGAACAACTTGATGTTCAGAAAGAATCCAATATGTAGTCTCGCTATGAGTTCTTTCTGATCATCAAGTTGTTCATCAAAAGTTCATTTTGAATGCATTAGATTCATATTGAAGTCATTGTTAGTCGCATAACGGGGACTATTTGAGAAGTCTTTGAGAAGTCTTCATGATCTTTTATGAATTCAAATTGATCATCGGTGCTGGCTGGGTGTGCATGAATTTCCAAAACTTCGTGCATGAATTTTAAAAACTTTATACATGGATGGTCATAATCTCATGTATCATTTTCAGTAGATAAAAGTGTTGGGAAATTATAACATATTTTTGTATGTTAATTGCTTCCAAACTTTTTGTACTGAACTTCAAGCAGATTTTTCTAACAGTGCACGTAATATACTTCCAAGTATTTTACATAGTTTACGACGCGTAAGATACCGGGTATCTTACGCACAAAATCAATTCCTTGCCTTTGGGGGGGTAAGAGGGTTCAAGTATCTTACACAATCTTACATATATTACGTGAGTAAGATACGTAATAAATCGAAAAATCGCGTAATAAACCCAACCCTGCCTATTGACCGCTTGGTGGAGGCCGCTAGCTCCCGCATTCTGAGATCACTGCTCTATACCATATCAATAACCTATATTATACATTCACACATTATAACCTATTATACATTTACACATTATTGAAATAAATGCTATTGGATATATTGAAAGCAAGATGCTATAGGATATTGAAAGCAAGATTCTATTGGATATTGGAAGCAAGAAAAGGACAGAATATCAGAAATCCCAAGAGGACAAAAGACAGATATAAAATTTATAAATAGCGACAAACTATCGTGATTAGAAGAAATCGAAAACCGATGACGATGATGGAGAAGAATCCTGATGTTTTGAATCGCATGGAAATTTGAAAACGTTTATATTCCAGTATCACGTAAACTGATCGAGTTCGTAGTGTGCTTAATCGAAAGTATGTGTCCAAATTATATCATAGAAGTTCAATTATTTTTCCATGAAATTCAATGTGTGATGAGTTATTGTGGGTAAAAGATTTTTTGACTATCTCGATTTACATGTAAAGATACACGATAGCACACGACTTCTGCTGTTGCATTTTTACATGTCATATATATATTTTTTCTCCAGGGGTTTTTCATGTAACTTGGCGTCGAGACGCCACCGCGTCCTTTCATACATGATAGTATTAAAATATTGTGATTGTCCCAGATTATTTTCTTCACATATATTTCGATGACTTTTCAAATTAAATCGAAGTTAATTATTTTTCATAAATGGTATGTATTACTATATGAAAACTAAGAAAGTTGAGTATGCTCGAAAAGTCTAATGAATGTTATATAAATTAGATTGGTTCAAGTACCTCTTAATAAAAGTCTTCGACGGTTACCCCTTGATTTTTGTTAGAAAATTTCACAAATGACACTACATTAGAGATAAGATTATTTACAAAACCTTTTGAAGGGCTTTATAGTTTCAGTTATCCAATTTCAAGAGTGATAAGAATTCAAACTATTAATAATTACTTTTCACGAACTGACAATATATAAAGTACTCAAGTAACATATATCTTAAGTTACCAAAATAGTTTAGTGTAAGAGCAAATCGTATGTAATATCTTTCATTACTAGTGAATGAAACTAAAATGAAAAGAATGATTTTTTTAAATACTTTATTATACAATTCAAATTGAATTCAAATAAAAGGTCATATTTCATTCTTGAAGAGTTACGATAGAACTGAAGACATTGTATCTTAATCAAGATTTCCACCTAATTCCATTCAAGTAACAACCGAATACGTGTATATTATGAAAGTTCATAGTGTATTCAGATATAGTATGAGCGCATATAACATATATGGGCGTTTACACAGGAAGTGTCATTTTTCTGTTACTCGTCATTCATAATTGATCCCATGCATAAAATTCAATTCCCTGTGCGTGAAAGTGTGTGATCAGACTTCTCAAAACAGGAACAATAACTTACAGTGATTACAGAAGTTCTCATAAACGGATACCACTCATAGTGATTAAAAAAAATACGAAAAATGGACATTTTGACTTGTAACCCGTTATAGATCGACTACTTCGCTTGCTCACAACATTCTTGCGCGTGATTAAAAAAATTTTGACGAAAATCAGCTCAATACTCCAGACCCCAAGCTACTTAAATTACATGAATACGACACTGTTTTGGTAATCCAATGTTAGTAAAAATCACTGGAGGTCAATTTCCTTAGATTTTCTATTAGTTTTAGGCTCCGGACAGACACTGTATGAAGGGCAGAGGTGTGCTTCAAAAATTGTTGAAGTATTCGACTTCCAAACATCGACAGTTTTCGATCGAATTTTACAAGTAACACCCACTTGAAAATTATACCTCTTGGGATAATGAGTTTTTCATCTGATCTTTGTACATAAATGACATTTCGCAGATACCGATACGTGCCCTGGTAAAAAAATCCGATAGAAAACGATAGGGTGTATCAAAAACTTATTAAAAATGATAAAGAATCTATCGTGTTTCTGATCAGTTTTTGATACACCCAATCGTTTTCTATCGGAATTTTTTCCAGGGTGATTCCATCAGAGGAAATTCCCACAAAACCACCAAGGGAATTTTGTGCTGATTATTTATATCGAAATTTTCAACAAAAAAAGGCATTTTTCTGAAATTCTTTATACTTTATGCCTTGTTGATGAAAAAAATATCAACTGAACCAATCGACCATCATATTACAAATTTGTCTTCAATTATACTTCATTCTATCCCGTACACACTGAAAAAAAGGCTGGTGACAATTATCGAATATATTCTTAAATACGACCAATCAAATATTCGATAACATTGATCAAATATCCAAAAATATTTATAGAATAGTTGTTGACAGTTATTGAATATAATATATGTGTTCATAAACATCAAATATTTTATGAATTTTATTGATATTTGATCAATGTTATCGAATATTCGATTGGTCATATTTGAGAATATATTTGATAACTGTTACCAATCCTTTCTTTCAGTGCAGCACATCCGCCGATCCCGGACACTTCTTCGTTGCCCCTATGTGGGATCTGCGTTCATCCACGTTGTATCCACGTTCACGTAGAGTCCACGACAATGCAACGTGGGTGTGCTGTTAGGGATGGTTTCGTGGGCTTCATCTTACAAAACAAACAAGAAGCATCCACATGAAAATTTTCATGCGATTCGCTTATAATGTTAATTGTAACAGTTTTTTCATAATAAATTTGTTTATAACAGTACTTATGAAAATTGGTCACATAGTTATAAACAATCATGTAAAGAAATTACATAAAAATCCTTATTCTTTTAATTTCGTTTATTTTTCAAGTTTAAGACAACAAACTTTTGTGAAACTTTTTTTCAGAAAATTTGAAGTTTTAAATATATTTTCCGAAGTATTTAGAAAAATTTGATTGCGTGATTCAAAAATACTTGAACTCGATCTCAGCGCCATCTGTCGTCACCATCGGATGGAAGGGAAGTCAATACAAATTCATTTATTCCAAAGGTTTTAATTTCTCGAAAAATAACCCTCAGCAGTTTTCGCAGAAATTATTGAGAGATTTTATTTCAACAGCGTTAAACAGATTTTCACTGGCATCTTGTCAGTCTGATTTTTGAAGGAAAAAATTATTATTCCTTGAAAAAAATTTGGTATATATTTTTCTTACTGATATAAATCATTCACAAATCCGTAAAAAGTATCCTGAACATGTCTGAATAGGAAACAAGTTTGTATGCCTTGTGATTTTTGAATAATGAAATATCAAACAAGATCTAAAAATTCAATAACTGAAATAATTTGTCAAAACCGAGCGCAAGCTTGGAGCTCAGCACCACACTGAAAAATCAACTTTAATAAATGTATATAACGTAAGTAAAAAGTTTGAATGGTGTGCCTGAACATTTTTTTGCTCATGTTTTTTTAACGAAATATGACACTTTCCGTGGAAATGCCCACATACAACATTCTAATGTTACAAGGGTATATTCCTAATCTTTTATGTATTAATATTGAAATTTCCAATTCCTAAATTGTAAAATATATATTACGTCGTTTCAAAAAACACTTTTTTCTTCAAAATCATTGTCTCACCCCCTCCCCCTCCTGCCCCAAAAGTTTTCTTTTGGTATGAAATGAAAGGCTCAAACAGCAGGGCATAATTATGAAGGGTGAGTTCTAACCAAAAAGTTGGTTCTACAAGAAAACGGTTAGTTCTAAAACGTAAAAACGAACAGTATATATAATTTTGAAAATTTCCCCACTCCAGTTCCTTTTTTTCTTCTCAAATATCGAGGATCCAATGTTTCTGTTAATTTTAAATTTCGCTTATATTATGCCCTGCCAAAAAGCCGGATCCAATGCGATGAAGTTTAGAGGTCGCGCATCTACTTCAAAGTTCTAATTTTCATGCTCCATCTGTACCAGTCTATCTAGGACTCAGTGAATTAGTAAAAATTACCCAGCTCACCAAAGCTGATGAATAACTGGTCAATTATTACTCAATGAGATTGCCTGGGATTGGTCAATGATTGTCCATTTCTATGTCCGCATTAGTTCATAATTGATGAATTTCTATGGGCTATTGGATTTCCCGATTACATGTGATCGGGTTTGTCCTGTAGCTATATAAGCAGAGCTGCCAGATGGGCATTGCCGTTGAGGGGAAGTGTACCCCCTCCATCATTCATATACATACTCACACATTTATATACTCCGAAACACATGTGTAACTTATATATGTGGAACGATAGTGGGGGTACACTTCCTCCCAACAGCAATGCCCATCTGGCAGCTCTGGATTGAAGATTGAACAACAACTTATCATGTATTGATATACTGTAAAAGCCCTGGTGAAAATGACAACGTGCGTAAAGCGTGCATAACCGCCAATTCATTCTTCTCGAATTATCTATCTTTTTCTGACCGTCTATTTGAAGAAAGATGAAGAACTTGGCGAGAGTGAATTGGTGGCCATGCACGCTTCATGCACACTGTTTTTTCACCAGGGAGGGTGAATCACTTTGAAATACCCGTTTTCTCACCCGTTTATTGTTTCATGTAGTGATGCAGTCTTTTTTCTGAAATAAAAATCATACAAGATTATGTGTGAATCGCATATAACAGCATGTAGGGTGTTATAGATCCGAATGCCATATGCCCGAATGGTCACCCACACAGCACAGTAGTTCAGAAAGAGTTCATGAAGAGTTTAATTGGGGTTCGAAGAATTCATTTTGTATTCTCGAGAATACTCATCTTCCCGAATTATAAATTATATAATCATGGTTTAAATCAGCTACTGGGTCTTTTGATACGATAGAAAAACCTTATTAATGGTTTATCAACGCTCTTGAATCGTATAAGACATCCGCCAGTTGATTTATATTATAATTTATAATCCATCATTCGGGCATATGACCATTCGGGCATGTGGCATTCGGGCCAGCGGACATTCGGGGCTATGACACCCTACCACAGCATATAATTGTCTGCAATTTACTTTATTGCTAATTTGAATAAAAATCTTGATCAAATCCCACACTTTTCGATCACAATATTGTTCAATCAGTTCATTCAGTCCCAGAGATTTATACTTTTATGCTCCGAGGTTGGAATTCAAACCGAAATTGAGGTTATGAATAACCTCAATTTCGGTTTGCAATCTTATCATTATTAGGACGAAGAATCGATTAACCGCTACACTTTTTTGTAATGAACAATGAATCATTAATAATGCTGCCTTTTTAATATGACATGGAGAATGCAGCTTTTCACATTACCATAGAAAATGGATGATATTTTACATTTTCAGATTTTCAATTATCGACGTATGTTGAATGATCAATTTTTTGTCAATTCTATGGGCCAACGGGGCAGTTGTTTGTAGGATTGAACCCATCGAAAATTCTACCTTGTAGGATCCGTTGGTTGTAGAATTGAACCAATCGACAATTCTAACTTGTAGGATCCGTTGGTTGTAGGACTGAACCTCGCGACATTTTTCACTTGTAGGATCCGTTGGTTGTAGGACTGAACCTCGCGACATTTCTACTTGTAGGATCTACTGGTTGTAGAATTGAACCAATCGACAATTCTAACTTGTAGGATCCGTTGGTTGTAGGATTGAACCAATCGACAATTTTAACTTGTAGGATCTTGCAGTTGTAGGACTGAACCTCGCAACATTTTTCACTTGTAGGATCAAACAGTTGTAGAATTTACTGGTTGTAGAATTGCACCAATCGACAATTTCAACTTGTAGGATCGAACAGTTGTAGAAACGAGCTCTGCGTTTATCAAAAATATTTCAACTTGTAGGATCCGTTGGTTGTAGGTTTGAACTTCGCGACATTTTTCACTTGTAGGATCAAACAGTTGTAGAATCTACTGGTTGTAGAAATGCACCAATCGACAATTTCAACTTGTAGGATCGAACAGTTGTAGAATTAACTGGTTGTAGGATTGAACCAATCGACAATTTCAACTCGTAGGATGAACCAGATGTAGGATAATCAGGTTGTAGGATTGAGCCACGTCACATAATGGTTGTAGGATCGGTAAGTTGTAGGATTGAAACTTGTAGGAACCGGGCGCCCCCTTTGATAAAAATGATACAGTTTGTTCCATCAAAGTATTCGCAAAAGTGTTTGCGCGCATAAAATTTCTGCTACCGGCAGTATTTACATCAATATGACTTTTGTTTTCAGCAGGTCTTGTTTCTCCAATATTCGAATTATCTTTATTCAAAATACTGTCATCAGCAGTTGTAGGAAAGTTTTGTGATTTATTATCTAGGAATTCGTTATTGGGTACTTGTGATGAATTTCCAATTATTACAGGTAGAGAAATGGTGGCGATTTTTCTACACTCTTGTACCAAAGTTTTGTCCGTATACGCGTTAGTTGATACAGAATCGTGATGAGCATATCTATGCTTACGGAACGAATTAAATGGAGAATACTGTCGGAGACAAAAATCTTCTGAATACTTATATGTTTGTAGAGAAGTATGTACAAGTGCAATATGTCTCACAAGATTCTTGTTCGTATTTTGTGGAATATTGCATACGAAACAAAGGTTTTCCATTGTGTTTGAAAAATTTATTCACCGAAGAAATGAGAAAGTTAATCAATCTCCATGCCCTTGTGATTTTTCAAATAACTCATCATATTTTTTATTTGAGTTCCGTACCTATCACCAGGAACCGGAATTCCATAAACAACCCTTTGAATGAAAAACCAAATGTGGCACGCAGTTTGTGGATATTCCAAGTTGGGCGTGAAAAATATTTTAAAAGTAAGATCGACTGCTTCTAAAGGCGAATTAACTTTATACTTCACATCATTGACAATAACGAAAAAGTTGGAAAAGTTCGTCCTTGTTCCAACGAAGATCATAAGCGGTTGCAATGTTTTCTTTTGTGCTAATGCTACCCGTTTCTTGTTGCTGATGACTTCGTTCACTTGAGAATCAATCTATAAATGTGGAAAAATGATCAAATTTCTATTTGATATTTAATATCAATTCTTGAAAGATTTCAACATCTATTTGAACTCAATAAATTTCGATTTAGTAATATTTTTGTCTAGACCAATTTCCTTCAAAACGTATAGAAATAATGAAGTGGTCGAGGTTGGCAAAGAAAACGAAAATAATATAATTTAACTGAAAACATTAAATTGCTGGGAATTCATGATATCCTGATCAGCACAAGGATTTCTCAAATATGCTAGAATTATTCTGTGAATGTAAAGGAAATGTGCAAATAAGACTATTTCGTATGAATTCGTCGAAATATTCTATGAAAGAGTAGAACACACAATCATTCGAAACAGTTCCATTTATGAATGGGACCCTCTATAGAGATGCTCAGCGTGTTCGAAGGATTTGCCAAACACGACCTCAGCATTTTAATAAGAGTGAACTCAAAACCCATGAATAGAATTCACAAAACTAATTTGTAACAATTACATATGCAAGATCCGTTGGGTCTATGTACAATGATTCAAAGAATGAGATAAAAGGGAGATTTGAAAGGATATTTTTTTTCCATTTCAAATACTAAGTTTTATTCAAAATGATTGCCGTCTTGAAAAAAGTCTATCTCGTCTTGTCTTGCCTTGTCTTTTCTTGATCTTGAATGGAAAACAATTGTTTCATATCCTGGACGCAATCAATTGTATTCTTTCAGCCGCGTTATTTTCACTTGACTCAATGTGGAGATGTGTTTTTGGAGATTAATAAAATAAAGTATTTTCATTCTTTTCGAATTGCGCTGAAGCATCTCAAGTCTACTTCTAATTTGCACCCTCTTCCGTTGCTTGGGATCAATTTGATCGGATTCAAATTCACATTCATGGGTTGCAAGTCGATTCGCATTTTATTTGAGGAATTATGCCGTGGTAGAAATTACTCCAGCTCTTTGCTTAGAGTGATTTGTAATGAATGGGTAGAAAACACTTACAGCCACTTCTTTTATAAAGTCATCAACGGCCTCTATTCGAGTTGGTCGTGTGCTTGGCGGCTTGACCTCTTGATCATCTGCAGAATCAGAAATTGCGCTGGCTTTCTTTTTTTCGCCAAATTTTTTAAGCTGTTTTAAACCTGAAGGTTTGAAAATATGGGCCAATAATAATAAACTTGCCACGTCATCGCATACTGCAAAACAGGAAAACCAATATAGAAAAAATTCAATTAAATCAACATTCAATTAGTGCTTGCTGTAAAATCAAGTATATTCCTTGTTGAACCCGGAAACTGAGTGAGTGAAATTAATGGGTTCATATCGATTTACAGTGTAATTTTGTTGAACACGGAGAAGAAAGTTCGCTGGAATAGCAAGAATGTTGCTTTTCTAACGAAATTCGCTTGTTATTATATGGAGAGCAAACAAGTTTACTAAAATGAACGGGAATTAATTTTTCAGTGGATCAAGTTTCACGAGACTAGCAAGAGACTGATAATCATAACGGATCAGTTCGGAAAAAAACGAATTGTAATTGTTAGCTAAGACGGATCCGTTAAAATAGCAAAATATTTTTTTTCCACACATGTATGGAAAGTGGATGTTTCCCGACCTACTTTTACGGGGGGGGGGGGGGGAGTGCTAAATTCTAAGTGAATGTGCCACAGTGGGAGGGAAGCACTTTCTGCCCGCTCGCAGTGGGGGAGAAGTACTTCCTGCTCGCTCACAGTGGGAGGAAGATACCAACTATCCTCTCCTTCTGAAATATGCATATGAATATTTTGTATTCAATTAATCAGATAATTTGCACTTTCCTTACAGTTGTGGGAAAAAATAGTATGGTCACCTCGGGGAGATGTGGAAAATTACCACTCGTGTGATTGTCTCCCTCCCCTTTGTTTCGGGGAGACAAACTTCACACTCGTCGGAGATTTCCCACTTTCCCCCCTTGGTGGACCATCCCGACTGGAAATTGTCATCAGGTTAACCCAACATATGATGAGGACCTGACAAGGTCATCCGAAATAAGGAATACCCGTTACGGTCCTGATCGGGATTAGGTGTGGATGACTCACGTATGGATGACCTCATTTGGTCCTAGTCAGGATTTCCTCAAATTATCCTGAAAAGGTCGAAGTAGGTTTTCCTCGCTGTATCCGCATCAGGACCTCGTTCGGTCATCCTAAGATCATGGACATAGTTTGATAAACTGAATACAAGAATGTACAGACTTGATTTCAGATTGTACACTCTTTGATTAAACAAATTTTCCTTCAATAAGAAGAACATGTTTGAACGATTTTCAACTGTGCCTGTTTTTAAATTCAATCCCTTCATTCCGAACACATTACCTACTTCTGAAAACTGTTGAACAATTTGTTCAATCTATTCTCAATGTGAATTGAAAACTAACTATTTGGGTTTTAATTAGGCGGAACTTATGAAAATTTCACAAGATTTTCCACGTTATGCATACAGCGAGAAAAACTTAGCAAACGTTCAACCATCACCAGCGAAATAAGTATTTCATTTAACTTATCACAATTCTCATAAGGTTGATTTATTGACTATTCAGCATCATTTTTCTTTCCTACACATCACATCATCTGAGTATTATTCAAAGAGTATATATGAACTGAATGAATATGTGTTTCGTCATAATCAAATATAAGTTTCGAACAAGTACTCTTCTTTCGTTATTTCTTGATTAATACGCATAAAAATCTGTTATTGAGTGCAAAATGAATTATTGAATCAGGTATCACTGCTGTAATATGTAAAATATCATAAGTTGCTGATGTGGTGACAATTAATTCTATTCAAATATACGATAATATCAACAACGACAATATCTATATCAATATCAATTTACATCAGTATTTCTCGGAAAAAACTCAGAAATCCCACTCATTTTGTAATAATAAAGGTCATGAAGAACTCATTCGATCAAAAATATTTCAAGCGAATGTTCAAAATGAAATGCAAAAAACTTGAATTATTCACTTTCAGCTCGACGGATGGTTTTACTTTTCAAATTAAAGAGTACTCTTGAAGTTGAAATTTGTTAATTTCAGAAAAAAGCCTCATTTTCTGAGTTGAATTTGTTGTTAGGGTGATGATAAACTTGTAAGAAGAGTTTGAAAGTCGAGTGGAATCTATATTGATCAGGAAAGTCCAAATCGTGTGGCAAAAGTTAGAAAATCTGTCAACTTAGCTCACGGCGCATGGGCTTTTCTTCACTAAACCAAATGCTGGCAGGAGAAATTCATCAAAATATAGTGGATTCAAAGTGATGTGAAGTAAGAGAGGACCGAAATATTCATTAGATTTTATTCGTCCTTATAAACGTTCTAAAAAATAAGAAAAGACTATAGAAGATCCAAAGTGTCGTCTTCCCATATTTTTGTTCCAATAATGTTGTGTCATGTTCCTACAAATAAATGTTATTATATTTATGAAACAGGTTCGATACACATGTTTTCTCAACCTAACACTAGTTACTGGTGAAAAGATACGAAAATGCACACTCAAAAATGCAAATCATTGAAACAAAAATATTGAGAGACGATACATTGAGTCATACATAGCCTTACCATATTTATCAACATTTTTATAATAACTAATAAAATTCAATGCATGTATCTGTCCTCTCTTACTTCACATCACTTTGAATTCACTATATTTTGATGAATTTCTCCTGCCAGCATTTGGTTTAGTAAAGAAAAGCTGATAGAATACCCATGCGCTGTCAGCTAAGTTGACAGATTTTCTAATTTTGCCACACGATTTGGACTTTCCTGATCAATATAGATTCCACTCAACTTTCAAACTCTTCCTACAAGTTTATTATCACCCTAACAACAAATTCAACTCAGAAGATAAGGCTTTTTTCTCAAATTTGAAAATTTCAACTCCAAGAGTGCTCTTCAATTTGAAAAATAAAACCATCCGACGAGCTGCAAGTGAATAATTCAAGTTTTTTGTTATTCATTTTGAACATTCTTTTGACATATTTTTGATCAAATGAGTTCTTCATGACTCATATTTCTTACAAAATTAATATGATCTCTGAGTTTTTGCCTAGAAGTGCTGATGTAAGTATTTGAAGAAAATTCATTTTCACTGCATCAACAAATTACGATTTTTTGACACGTTACAACAGCTATGAATGATTTACTTAATCATTTTGCACTTACTAACAGACTTTTTGATACACATTCATCAAGAAATAACCACCACACAATTCACAAAAATAATTCATCTATTTTTTTATCCCATAAATTTATAGGTTATAACCTCAAAACTGTCAACCGAACTTCAATTTTCACACAGGCTCATAGATTATTATATTCAACCGACGAATCATTGAATCGGATAAACACGTCACTTCAATTGATGTTTTCTAACCGATCGCGTGGTACCGGTTTAGCTTAGGTCGTTAGGGCGTTAGGATATTAGATTGCGCAACATTAAGTAGGCATTGGTTTAGGTAGGTTCGATTCTCTTCGAGGTTTCCAATATTCTCTCCATGACATTGAGGACGAAGTGAACGTGATGTTAACCTGCAAATGTTATGTCTCCACTGAAATATGATTTTTGACCACATTTCATTTTTTTTTATTTTTAAAAACATTTTGGGCCAAAGCATGAATATTTTACTGAATATTCGTTGTTGATGTATTATTATAATTTCACAACTTTTTTGGCATTGGTTCTTAGTAGTGAATGTTATTTGTTATTTGGCGTTTACTTCCGTGGTCCGACCGACACCGTCTGCCAATGGTTGCACACTGGCAGCCTGTATCGAGACGGTACTGGACTATTCGTCAATTTCTACATGGGGGGTTTCCTTTTAACATCCTAGTTTTGATTTATTTTTGAGGTTTTAGTAAGGAATTCCTCACAAAATCCTAATTAGTCTTTCCTGATGGGGTCCTCATAATAGTGCAGCGTGACATGACTTGTTAGGTCCTGATGAGGTTGCCTTATCAGGACCTGATCTGGATCAAGGTTTACCTGATCTGGTCCATGGGGTAAATTTCTAGTCGGGATATACTATTCTATATTCAATCGCTATAAAATTTGTACTCTGAAAATTCTATTGAGTAAGAAGTACTGAGGAGCAGTGAACTTCACTGATTCGAATTTGGAGAGTATCAGATTTTATGTGAAATTCTACTTTTGATTGATTTACAATAGTATCATCGGTCAAACTTCATAAATACTAGTAAGAAATAAATTTTCATTAAAGAACAATGTCGTTTTGTCACACGACTCATGAAAATATATTGGAATATATTTGACATTTTCAACAGAATTAGATCCACTAAAATTTACCTCCAGATAATGTTGGAATTAACGTGATTAAAGATTTCGCAGCAACAGTCTTGACTTTTATGTAAGTGGCGTATTCCAAAATATGTTGTTTCACATCACTCCATCGATTCATCAAATTATTCTTTTTATCTGGATACATTCGCTCGAAATCATAACGAATCTAATTTGGAACATGTATAAAATGAATCAAGATTAGTATTCGCAGTTTAAAAATATGTTTGTAAACTCCGGTAAGAATATCCTACATAGAAAAACCGTTTTCTTGATTCAACACCCGTTATTTCATATGTGACGAAAAAAATATTTTTCTTGTTCCGAATACACTTGCTTTGAGTTGAGAAATTATGGGATTATTATTATTTTATTGATTCGGTTCACATTTGGGGTTCGAACTTTTCTTGCACTGGAAAATTTTTTCCGCAGTTCAAAGCAAATTTATTTGGGAAGAGGAACATATTGTTTTCGTTACTTATGAGACAGCGAATGTTGAATGGAGACAACGTTCTTTTCTGTGTATAGAACAATATTGAAAGTGGTGAAAAGTTTCATTGAATACCAATGAGCAGTATCAAAACCATTAAATTTCTTAGGAGCCTTCCGAAGTAGCTAATCAAGACCAGATGATCAGCTACTTCGGAAGACCCCTTATTCTCTAATCAAATTCCACGAAATATTCTGACTAGGGAACACTGAAAAAACGGTATGGCTTTCACAGCTCTACTATTTATGTGTTCTTGCTGTCAGAAGGTATAAGGATGCCAGTATAGCTCCCACAGCCGACAGATTGCTATGATAGCGACGCGTTCGGCTGTAGGAGCTATACTGGCATCCTTATACCTTCTGACAGCAAGAATACATAAATAGTAGAGCTGTGAGAGCCATACTTTTTTTTCAGTGAAGAATAACAATGAAGTATGTCGATAACAACTCCATACAGCACCACCTACGATGAGACACGTCGCTTCTACGTTGAATTCAGCAAGAAAATCTGTCGTCGAAAGGAATGGGTGCGCTCAGAAAAATTTGAAGTAAAATTTACTATGATTCTTTGTAAGCGAGGAACAGACTGAACTCACAATGAAATTCACTATGACGTGACAATACAAGCCTGATAAAATTTACAATTTTTTACAGTGAATACCATAGGGGAGTCAATATGTTCCTCCATTCATATAATCGCACAGTAAATTAAATTCTGAATTTCTTTCGACTTGTGTTGATGCAAGAGCAACGTAAAAGCAAAGTACAAATTCGCAATCTTTATTTCCGTATGGAAATTTCTACGTTGCATTCTCATTGCTTTCCAGTGAACATTTTCCCCCTCAACATTTCAAACATCCATTATGTTCTCCAAATGATATCAGAAAGTTCTCTATTGCGTTGATTTCTGATATCATTTGGAGAGCATGATGGATGTTTGAAATGTTGAGGGGGAAAATGTTCACTGGGTTTTGAATGAAGCTACCATTCCTCCACCGATTCACGTCACCCTCGATTTTGTGTTAGGGACGGTCTACTCGAAATTCGTGTTGAAAATCAACACAAAAAATTATCAAATCGACAGATTTTTCATGGACACTTCACAATTTTGTGTTCATTGCACGCATTTTTTGTGTGAATAATTGATACACATCCTGAATGGACCGTTCGGGATTTGCACATGTGCTGAAAATAGACAAAATGTTTTACTGTGTGAATTCTACGTTGAGGCGACGTACCCTATCGGCGATAGTGTTGTAAAAGACTAATGTATCCGAATATTTACTAATTACCAAGTTGACTCCCTGATCTATCTGAATGCAAAGGTATTCAAAATATATCCCAGCACTCTGTGTTCATTATGTTCAAGTTCTTCACGGCGGTCATTGAAAGTTGTGGTCCAATCATTTTCAACTTTGCTCCATGGGCTGATATTTTCTCTCAACCACTTAAGCTTATCTTTAATATCATCTGAAGGTGAATAAACTGCGGAGAACATTTATGTTACATTCAAAATTGAATCACATTGGAGTGAATTGATACAATTTCAGAAAAGTAATTATCATTCATATCAGTAATGAATTAATGATGTGTGGGTTTTATGTTGCTACAATTCCTCTGACATATTTCTGAGCCTGATTTCGTTACAGAAACATATTGCAAACATTCTTGGTACACTACTGATTTCATCCGAATCCACTGAATTGAGCAGTGAATTCAATAAGTTAGAATTGCCTGCAGCACACTTACACGTCTTGATAGTTTTGTAACCAAGAAACTGTATTTTATCAATATCCAGAAATGAGACATTAGTCTCATGGCACAATGTACATATAGGATGTTTCTAGAACGTCCAGAAAACTCACACAACATTTTTAGAATATTTTCTGAACGTACCATAGGTTCATTATGACATGTGGAAATATTTTTCTCATTCACCCTGGTAAAAAATGTGGATAGATTCGGATGAAAGTTTGAAGATGGATACAAAAATACTCTGCCAATTAGCACACGGCTTCTTCGTTCGTGTTAGAAAACAACTTGGATAAAAAATTAGCCCGATTGACCCAGAGCATTTGGGTGGGGAATTTTTCTACTATATTTCTGTCTATAGGCTCAATCTCAATCGGTTGAGAAATAAACAAGAAACAGGCAATTTTCTCAATATCACGTTAAACACCTTCAAACTAAGTGGGTACATTCTTTTGCTGAACTAATTTATCTGAAATAAAAAAAAAAACTCAAGAAAATTCTTCACCGATTGGGATGAAACTTATATGGGACACCTATGGGACCATAACTGAAACATCGTATAAGTTTCATCACAATCGGATAACTGGAAGCGAAAATACGTGCGGTTGCAAAATCAAAATTGTCGATATCATGTTTCCTCCCCCCTCCCGTTTTCCTGCAAAGATCAAGTTGAAACTTATATGGGATCATTATCGACACGGCACAAAATTATGGTGGAAACTTCATTACAATCGGATGATATGAACGGAACATATCCGTATGATGACGATATTCACGAAATGTTCAAATTTGGTTGCAAAGCTCAATGCTTACCATTTCCTTCTCTCAATTCCAACTCGCCTGAAATTCATATCGTACAACTAACACCTGGTGAACTTGATATTCTCAATATTTGATGGCATTCGGATGATACGAACATAGGGAAGCCATGCTTTCGATATATTGAGAAACGATGCGGATTGCAAAAACAAAAATTCCCACAGTTTTCAACCGATTCGGATGTAACTAATATGGTACCACTACCGGATCATAAATAAAACGTGGTATAGGTTTCACTGCAATCGGATCATAGGAAGCGGAGATATGCGCGTTCGCGAAAATCGGTATTCTTCAACACATTTGTCATCCTCCACCCGAATGCTCTGGGTCAATCGGGTTGAAACTTTTATGGGACCACTATCGCCTCACTTTACGGGTATGCGCGTTCGCAATCCATTCCACATACATACATACATATATATGCACACACACACGCGCGCAACCAAACATTTTCCCTGAGTTTGGAGGAACATCCCAAGTAAAAATGTTAATTTCGGCTTCGCCAAACAGGACTGGTGTAGGCGTGTTGCATTTTTCTGCAGTACTGTTGCGGACGTGATATGCCCGCACTGGATCTGCAACAGTACCGCACACAAATGCAATACGGCTGCACCAGTCCCGTTTGGCGAACCGAAATTAACATTCTTACTCGGGGTTTTGGCCTAGGAGATTTTCAGTTTAGAGCCAAAAAATTTTTTTGCACCTCGGAACGATCACAAAGCTTCCCTCTAACGAGAAAGCAATGGGATTGAAGCGAATACAAGTGCAGTCCAATTTTATCCGTCTCGATCCTATTTTTGTATCCATTCTCATATTTTTATTCGAATCCATCCGCATTTGTACCAGGACAGATCCACACTGTGAAAAAAGTTGTTGAATTCCAAACAAGAATACTTGGGGATCTACAACCTTGTTTTGGAAAAATAATTTTTTAACTTTTTTGTGGATTGACCAACAAAAGTTTGGGAAGTTTCGAAAATCTCGGTAAAATTATAAAACTTTTTGGATATTTACGAACTTTTTTACGATAATTTCCAAAGAAAGTTTGTTTAAAAAACTACAAAAATGTCTTTGGCAGTTTTGGAAGTATGTTTTTTACAGTGTATCGTTGGGAACTGGAACTGATTTTTGTGAGTTTAAAATGTGTTATCAACGTAATAAAGAAGCATGAGCCTTTTTTCTTTGAAAACTTTCTATATCAAATGATCAGATCTTTTGAAAACTCAGTTTTGAAATGTATGAATTAAATCTTAAATTATACCAGAGAATCTGATTTCGATACCATCAACTGTAGGCGTGTTTTTCTCTGCAAGAATATTACTTCTTGTTTGTAAAATTCCTGACTCTTTCAAACTTCTTTTGATGTAATTGTAATGGTCCCACAACTTCCCAGATGCATTAATTTTGAAATTAGGACCTTTCGAGAATGATGTGAAATAAATACCACGATCCTCTTTGAACGTTTTTTCAATTTCTTCAGCCAAATGGAGTAATCGTGCGATATCAATTCTATAAAGAAAAAATGTTGCACATGGAATCGTTTTTTTTCCCATTGAAGCAGTTATTTCATGAAAAAAAAAACACACACACACCATCAGGTGAAAACAGTGATGCAAAACCGGAATCGTAAAATTCGGGAGATATGGTGGCGAAAAATCGGGAGATGGCGTAAAAAATCGGTAGCATCATTTCCAAAAAAAAACAAAAGCGGCAGAATAATTGATTTTTGAACAATAACTTCTAAGAACTCTTTTAGAATACACTGAGTTCTCAAAGAGTCTCAAAACGAATCTGATTCAGCAGGCATTTGCGGGTTCCGTTAAAATTCTTAAAGAAGTCTCATAGAATTTAAAGAGAACTCCTAAATGTCCGACGAATCGGATTCTTATTGAGACTCTTTGGGAACTCTTTGAATTCTAAAAAAGTTCTTAAAGAGTTCTTTCTTCAGAATTCATTCTTGTGTGCTATCTTGGTAGGAGGGTGGTTTTGAATTGACAATAACAGTTCGGGATATATACAATTTACTGATCAGTAGTAGAACCTCGGTATCTCCACTCAACCATTTCGCGAAATCACTTATTCTCATTCAATATATCCGGAAAAATCAATTTCTCGAAAACTGCTCATTGGCTTCTCTTCAAGGATCTAGAAGGGATTAGTGAAATAACACAGTGAACCGTTTTCGGCAAATTGAACTATACACTGAGAGAAAAAATTTAATTGAATAGTCGCCATAAAATAATAAATTGATTTGAATAACTTTTCATTGACTCGATTAAATATTCATTCAATCAAACAAATATTTAATATGCTATTAAACATTTCATCAATGGGAACAGTTATTTAATTGAGTTAATGAAAGTTTATTCAAATCAATTAAGTATTTTATGGCGACTATTCAACTAAATATTTTATTGTTCCCGGAAATTTTCACTCTCAGTGTAGAGATATTATACTAGAGGGAACGAGTCAATGAAATGACCGTCAAACGAATAAAAAGCGATAGCTGTAAACAATAAAAACTGAGGAGGTGAATGTCTTTGTCTTTCCGGAATCTGCGGATTCCTTTCCGTTCCCTAGAAATTGCGGTCCATGGAAGGCCAGCCTATAGGTACCATTTCATGGGAGCTTCTGCATCAAGCGTCAACATTGGAAGAAACGAGTGGTCCAACAGGTTCTCTCTGTTCTTCCAATGTTGACGCTTGATGCTGAAGCTGCCATGAAAAAGGCCCTTTATTGTTCTTTCTGTTCGCACAGACGAGACCGTCTTCCAACACTATTTTGATATGGAATGCTTGCTCCACTAATATATGCTCTAAGATTCCCACTCACAATATACGTATTCAATGCTAATTTTGCCCTAAATTAAAAACTGTCTCTTCAATATGGATAAATTCAGTCTTTCTATGGAATTTTTTGAAATTAAGATTTTGATATAACTAGCCTTTGATGAAAACAGGCTGAAAACTGATATTCCTACTGGGAAAAACGGAAAATTTTGGAATGAGCCAGAAAAGCGGTAGATTTTGTTGAATTGATCAGAAAATCGTTAAAATGCAGCCGGAAATCGGTATTTCGGGAAACAAGGACAGAAATCGGGAGATCTTCCGATAAATCGGGAGGTTTTGCAACACTGGGTGAAAATTAGGAAGGTGAAAGGAGTCAAGGCAAATTCTCAAACGAATGAAAGATTTGGAAAAAAATCATTTTCACACGTACTGAAAATTGTCGAGCTTGTTACCAAGTTGCAAATTCGCACTTTTCAAAATTTTATCAGTTTCTCGTGAAATCACTTTTCGTACAAGCAAACTCCTAAGACTGTTGGACAGTATGCCATGAAGATAGTAACCATGCAATATAATTAAACCATCAGTATCTCGATTCAAAAAACTAGTCAAATTTTCGTCAACATCAGAATGTAACGAGATCTTCGTGACCTTATTGATAACAGGTACCTTCACAGGCCTTTGGTAGATATCAGCATTCACTACAGCTACAGTTTCTTTTTCTATTGAGGTAGTTGGGATCAAGTTAAGGTGCGCTGTTGGATAAAGGGAAATCATTTCGTTACATGATAAAAATATTTTGAACATTGAAGCATTTCAAATTTACAATGGAAAAACAGTCCCGATAAACACCGTTGTCAAGTTCACATAAAAAAGAAAGAGAAAACATACACGACGATGAAGGTTAGGGTACTATGTTATGATACGTAAATTAAGTTAGTTTACAATATTCGGATATTGAAATGTATGGAAAAACGTTATTAACACATGTCGTTGAAATGAATTCGCTTTTGATATTATTACTATGAGAAATATGTTTCAGTATTCTCAACTTGTCATTTCTCACTGTGAATTCCAAGTCGGATAATGATAATGAAAAAACTCCTACCGGCTGTAGATTGTTGATCTACATCGGGTGAAATGGAATCCATTTAAACCTGGCAATGATTCGACCTGGAAAAAATATCTTTCATCTGTTTTTGACAAAAATTTCTCAAAGTAATTTCCATATGAATATTCCATAATGAATTCCTCTATTCAAAATCGATTCGAGTTCAATAAATGAAACAGTGTATATTCGTAGAAAAAACAAACTTACGCCTGTGTGATATCAAACCATGTAAGACTACTTACTTATGGTATAATCTAATAAAGTTTCAAACAATATACACATATGTATGTACGCATTCACACATTTCCTTGTATTTCTGACGTTTCAATATCATCATAACTGATCCGATAAATACTTACGGTATTCGAAATCTCATTCATTTCAATGATTATGATGGAAATCTCACGAGACTAATTCACAGGCTCGACTTCTGAAAATACGCGTACAAAATCGAGTGTGAAGATAGCAATGTTCAGCGTTTACAAACATTACAAGCAGATTGCGTTACTGAGCGATAAACTGACTGTTTCATAAGATTGGCGCTGCTATGATTCAATTAAATCGCGGATCAAAAACAAAACGTAGTTTGCACAATTTAGCATGGGAATCATTACCTTGTGAATAATTTCAAATGCTTGACAACATCTGTACAATTACAATCCAAACCAGGAATGTGTACTACATTTAATTCTCATATGAATACTACGGTAAAATATCACTTATCACATAGTTCCAAAAGAATCAATCGCCAGAAACATAAAAAGTATTTCTGATAATTCCATTAGTGTGTTGAAACAGTAATCGTTTCTATGTACATGGAGACTGTAACGGGTTCACAAAGTACCCATCTCCGTGTGTGAAAAGCTGTCACTCAATTCCTATTCATTTTGGTAACGATTACCGTATACTTCTCTCCGTGTATCTCCGTGACTTTCATTGAACTGAGATTCTCTCTGTGTGATTTTGATATTGACCCGCCTTCAGGCAAATTTAACACAAAATCAAGGATAGTAACATGAAAAGACAATGCGAAAAAGTCGAATCAACCCACTCAGGAATTCTAATGTGAAATGAAAAAGTAACGGGAAATTAAAACTCCATATTATGATAACTTCAGGAACAAGAAGAGTTTCAAGAATATCAAGTGATAGATATCTCATCTACAGCCATCTCTCAGAAACGTATTCATTGCTATTTCCGAAACGTGTTTTATAAATTACTATTGCACTGTGAATCGGATCCCACAAAAATGGACGAAGAGTAGATTCGCACTTATGAATCATGTAAGCCTGAAAATGGCTATCATAAGAACACGCTGATTTGTTAGCAATAACAGCTAACTCCCGCGTTTCATTCAAAAGTAAATGCTGAATTAAATAAAATTTCGGTTTATCTTCAAATGGGATCATCAATACCATGCCAGATCTCAATAATTCACTAGTATGAGTAATCCACTCTACTTTTAGAATTTCCTCATTTTCTAGATTATTTATGTTCAAGTAATTGAATGAACCATAATTATCCATTTCGTTCATTTTTATCTTCTTCACAGGACCAACAGTAAATTTATGATGTTGTTTTTCTTGCAAGAATAAGTAATTTAACGTTAGTTGTCCTTTTAATGCTATTGTATATGAAATTCTTTGACAATTTAGTGAGCTGTCATTTTACCTGTTTGATGTTTTCTTCCGAAATTCATGCATGCGACATGCCAGAGTGGGCCTCATAATTTCGAAACCTCAGCGTAATGAATGAGAAAATGATGTTTCGGTTCAAAAGAACCCGGAAATAATTTTTCTCGCACTCTGAGCGCAAAATGCTATTTTCTTCTTCTATTTACAGGGAGCAAAATACCAAATTCTCTCCCAAGGGAGCAATAGTACATTGTGCATCGAGTGGGAGTAAACGGGAATTTCCGACGAGTGTGGAACTTACCGCGCGAGCATAGCGAGCGCGGTAACCACACGAGTCGTGAATTTTCGTCTCCCACGAGGTGCACATATTATTTTCTTCAAATACCGCAAAGGGAAATGCGACTTCGGGCACCTGTTAGGAGAGCCTCTCCTAACAGGTGCCCGAAGTCGCATTTTCCGTGCGGGTATCGAAGAAAATAATTTTCTTGTGTCAACCTGAACTCATCGTTATGTTTACCTGCCATGGTAGTATACGTATTTACTTATAATAACAACATGCAGTGTGTTTATGACCTTTCCGTGTACAGCTTTTTCCAGAAAACTCAAATCAAAATACAGCGCGAACGAACTTGCATGTTGACAATAACCTCTTTCATATACATATACATATAACCACATCATTGAATATAATAAACATCTTCTTATATGATGAAAATAATATGCGTAATATGAAAGCCGATTATATCATATATGTGTGGCTACAATAAAATCTTGTTATTTAATAAAAATGCATATTTTTTACTTGAAATTGCACCTGAAATATCGTTTTGAAAGTGCACATGTCTTTTGAATACTCTTAAACTGATGGTATTGATCGATACAAAAATCTTTTGAAGTTGCTAAATAACTTTATTTAATGAACACGAATGAATGAGATCAATTTGAATGTAACGTGAGTTTTCTTGCACTTGACATTGATTCTTTTTCTTATCGAGGGGCCTGCATCAAATCAACCACTAAATTTTCCGTGAAATGAAAATCTGACGAATCTGTGAAAACGGATGGTTGAACAATTCCTGTCAATTGAGTATTATTTGAAATCGGAACCTTCTTACAAGTTCCTTTGGTTCGAAGAACACATTGATCTCCGTGAAAAATGTTGTTGATATATTTCCCATTTGTTGAGCAAAAACGACAGAAGATACTAGCATTGAAGTTTTCCACCGAACTAAAAATTTGATGGAGGCCCAAATTATTCTCTATTATGCTCATCAACTTGAAAAATATACCTTTGGTAATCCATTATTTGTATTCATAGTGATACCATTTGTTTCTGAATTCTGCAATTGTTGTATAGCTGGATTGAAAACTTCATAATCATTTCTATAACGTGAATTGAATAGACTCAATAAATAAATATGACTCACTTTCAATTGAAACTCAGGAGCAGAACAAGGGATTCTCAGATATAATGCACCACATTTTTCAATTCGTTTGTAGCTTCCAAGGGGAGTATTGGCTTCATATTCATCATAAAACAGTATTGAAGGAAACATGATTTTCCCCTCAAATTCTTGCATTCCCTCTCTCCATAGAGTATCTTGAATAATATTACATAAGACCTCTGAGCTGTTATATAATGATTGAGTTTAATTGAATACTTCATCATCAAAATTTGGTTGATTGAATAATTTTGTGAATACTAAATCAATAAGAATGTATTCGACTGTTGGACTCACTTTCTTGAAAACATTTTCCCCATTTTCATTCCGAAATTGTTCCTTACAACCGAATATATGCCGCACTGGATATATGAATGTTCCTTTCTTGATAAAGTGTGTGAATCTTTTATGTTTCGTATCTAATTTTTCGAACGATTCTCCAAATTTGTCGAACATGCTACGAATTTCATCGAATTACAATGTGTTATCATCAAGAAATTCTAATCGCGACAAAACTCCATAGCGTAAGATATTCATTGCTTTACTACAGAATGAAGATTTTATATCATTTATCAACATCTGGACTCATGTTCGTGGTGAATCAGGTATGCTGTACCACTTAGCTATCAAAAGAGTTATGAAATCATCTGAGATTGTTTCAAAGTTCTCATCGGAATTTTTATGATCACTTATAACTTTACGCACATTAAAAAATTTCCGAAACTCAATGATTCCCTCAATACACTCATCCTTTGTTGATGAAACTTCAAGAAAAATGTTTTGCAATTGATCATTTTGAGTAAAAGCACATTCTGCAAAAGATCCATTCCCAATTATACTCTCGAGCGATGGTGTTGATTGTGATTGATTTTGTGATTCTCTATTGGATGGGTATTGGATTGTATTCGATTTTTGTGATTCTCTATTGGATGGGTATTGGATTGTATTCGACTTTGATACATGCTCACGTTTCCTGTGTTTCCAGAAGCAATGATATGAAGAAAAACTGTGTGAGCAATTTTTCTAGCACACCTAAACACTTTCAACATTGGATGTGCTATTTTTATGAAACGCAATAACTGATCGTTGGTTCTCAAATTTTCAGTGCAATAGAAACGAATAATCATTGTGGAAAGATGAAAAAAATTATTGCAATATTAAATTCTAATGTAACTCAATGAATGAATCGTGTTATAGAACAACAGAATTAAAATTCAATGATCCAATATAATTTATCATCGATGAGATCATGAGATGACAGAATGATCTATGATAATTCAAATAAATATTAAAGTATTCGAAATAGAAAAAAAGTCGCAAATAATTTGCGTGAAGCGAACAAATCTCGCTTTGATCAGTCTGTCATACTCATCAGGCTGGTTACACTCAGCATACTCTGAATTCATCTCAAGATTTGATAAACAAATCCAATGAAATTTTTATAAATTATGAAACAAAAATCAACGGTATTTCAAATCGCGTGATTCAACAATAGGATAATATTTCCAATAATAATTCGAAATGTATCACAAGTCGTAGTAACTAATACGAAGTGCGAGAATCGAACAAAATATTATACGATTGTTTATACTTTGGGTGACTTAGATCCTACTGTATATTAGTAAAATGAAACTTATCCATACTCAACGTGGATCGACAACCTCTTGGATCAAACTTTCAACTGAAAGTAGAATATTATCACTGTCCAATGAAATCCCGAAACCGACACGTTGAAGAAATCACCATGCGTTGAATGCTGGTGGTGGATATCGACAATCTACAGCATAACAGATTTTTCCTACAGCGTTGATTGCATTAATCGGAGTTTCCAATCGATATCATGTATTATCCACTTGAACGTATGCATCTACGACGTCATGAAGAGTTTCAACAAAAATTGGAGAAGGTTGGAGCTGTAAATTGTTTTGAGCAAGTTGCTCTTTTTTTTCCCTATTTCTGTATCAATAGAAGTAACGTTCTGAAATAAAATAGATTAAATGACTGGCAATGATTCAACATATGCAGATATATTTTATATTGAAGAGAGGGATTGCATACCGGTACTAGGAAATGAAATGCTTCGCGAGATTCTAAAAGTGTCGCACGACGCTTCTTAATCGTTCTTGGTTTTTTCGCTCCTCGTGATTCTTTCTGCTGGTGGCTAGAAAGCGCTATGTGAGCCGTGGAAATTAACCTTGGCAATGAATGGAAAATAATCGCATCTTGGGTGGGTGAAACGGGAATGTAAAGAATTCAATATCCATGGATGTGTTTGAACCCTAAGAGAACATAATCTTTGTGAGTGAATTTCAGTTTGATATTGAGTTCATATACGTTCAATCTGTGGGGCGATTAAATATCCGCACCCTTGATCCACATTCAGTCAACGTTCTCCAAAGCTTCATGTCCTCTTGGGGAGTTGGGAAGATGAGTGACTCAGCGGCCACGTTCGCATAAGAGCATTGGTTTTGTTTGAAATAATTTTGAAAAGTCATGTTCCATCTGACAACCGGACAATATAACTCAATCTTCCATGGATTGTTGTAGAATACATCTCAGACAATTGATTGATCTTACCAATTTCCAATCTTATCCAATTTCAGTAGTCAAGCATGGAAACGTTTCAAAATATTGGAGTACATTCAGTCGATGCTTTTTCAACAAGTCCTGTCAAGCGCTGAACGTATTTGACCAGTGGCGTTTTATTGTTGGAAACGGCCCTAGGTTTTTCTTCAGGAACGATAGATTTTCTTCTATTTCTGGAAACCAAATGATGAATATTTTGGAATATGAATTCATTTAATTACAGCTAAATAAGATCATGCTGAAAAATTTTACCTTTAATACTATCACGTGCTGTTCCAGGTCTTTGCAGAGAAGGGCTCTTAGTAGTGGATCGTTCATTGGTTATATCTGTTAAAATACCGTCACGTCGTAATTTGGATTTCTGATAATTATAATTTTGATATAATTTCCCTTTAGGTCCGCATTTATTGCCCCTTGTCTTCTTTCTGAATCCGATATAATAAACAGCACGCTTTTCTTTTTTGAACAGTTGTTTAATTGCTTTCGTATACGCAAGGAATGTTCTCTTTGTTATTCTGGAAGAAAATGTTTCTATTTCAGTTTCGATGCATTCAACGAAGTCCGGAATTTTGATTGATTTTGTGTGTTTTAAATGATTCCAACTGAAATTATTTCATTGGTCGATTCACCCCATCTCGTGCAATGGCTTTTTTCAATTCGTGTTGTATAATCTCTCTAGCAAGACGATTTTTTAATTTGGGAGGAAGTCAGTTTCCTTCTTCATTCTTTGCGATAAGATTTGCACGCCCTTCAGGAGTGGAATTCAACAATTCTTCTAGTTTCTAAGGGAAAAAATATTTCATATATAATTCTGCTACGTCATCCATAATAAATTTGAATATATTCATGATCTTACAGGATTTGCAATATCTTCCTCTGTTATTATATCACCCTGGTTAAACAATCCGATTGAATCCGATAAAAAAAATTTTATCGGAATGAATTGAGTTTCTGCATCGGAAATTTCCTATTGATACCAATAAGATAATTTTTCATTGGATTTAATCGGTCTTTCCCCTGGTTAAAAAATCCGATTGAACCCGATAAAAAAACATTCCATCGGAATGGAGTGAGTTTCTGCATCGGGATTTCCCATTGATACTAATAAAATAATTTTTAACTGGATTTGATCGGTATTTTCCCTGGTGAAAAAATCCGATTAAATCCGATAAAAAAAACTTATCGGAATGAATTGGTTCCTGCATCGGGATTTTCTTATTGAATTTTATTGGTTGTTGACCCAACCAACGAACGGTTTATATACATTATATACGCGCATTTTAAATCGATTGAACGAACACATATATCATTCGATCTTGAACACCCGCTCGCTCGATGCCGTGGTTCGGTTCCTATCAATGTGAACTAAATGACTGTCTTATGTCAGGGATGGGTGTCCTATAGTCATAAGATTCAATTGGTAATAGTCCATTGGACATATGAGGGATTGTATCGGTCTTAATGAGAGCATGGGAGTTCTTTAATGATGAAAATCCCAATGAAGACCAAGAAAATATTTCCCAATTGAATTCAATCAGTATTTTATGATGGATGAAAGATTCCGATTGATATCAATACAATATTTTTCAATTGGATTCAAACGGTATTTTATCATTGATACGAGTCCAATATTTTCCAATGGGATCCAATAGGTATTTTATCAATAATAAGAATTCCGATTGATATCAATGAAACATTGTGTAATTGGATTCACTTGGTATTTTATGATCAATGAAAATTCCGATTGACGCCAATACAATATTTTTCAATTGGATTGAATCGGTATGTTATCAATCATGAAGATTCTAATTGATACCAGTCAAATATTTTTCAATGGCATCCAATAGGTATTTTATCAATAATAAGAATTCATATTGATACCAAAAAAATATTTTTCATTTGATTAAATCGAGATGTTATTGATTATTGAAATTTTAATTGATATCAGTGGAATATTTTCCAATGGAACTCAATGGGTATTTCATCAATCACAAAAATTCCAAATGATACCGAGAAAATATTTTCTAATTGGATTCAATGGGTATTTTAAGGTTGATAAAAAACTCCGATTAATACCAATAAAATATTTTGTAATTGGATTGAATCGGTATTTTATTATTCATGAAAATTTTATCTGATACCAGTCAAATATTTTTCAATGGGATCCAATTGGTATTTTATCAATAGTAAAAATTCCGGTTGATACCAATACAATATTTTTCAATTTGATTCATTCGGAGTTTCATCAATCATGAAAATTTTAATTGATACCAGTGAAACGTTTTTCAATGGGATCCAATTGGTATTTTATCAATAATAAAAATTCCAATTGATGACAATAAAATGTTTCTTATTTGATTGAATGGGTATTTTATTGATCATTGAAATTCTAATTGATATCAGTGAAATATTTCTCAATAGAATTCAATGGGTATTCCAGTAATCATAAAAATTCCAATTGATACCAAGAAAATATTTTCTCATCAGATTCAATGGGTTTTTTGTGGTTGATAAAAAATTCCGATGGATACCAATAAAATATTTTTCAATTGGATTGAATCGGTATGTTATTGATCATGAAGATTCTGATTGATACCAGTCAAATATTTTTCAATGGCATCCAATAGGTATTTTATCAATAATAAAAATTCCAATTCGGACGGACACAATATTTTTTAATTTGTTTTACTCGGCATTTTATTAATCATTACAATTGGTACCAGTAACATATTTTTCAATGGGATCCAATGGATATTCCATCACTGATAAAAATTCCGATTGATACCAATGAAATATTTTCTAATTGGATTCTCTTGGTATTCTATGATTATAGTTTCCTATTCCAGCAACTTTCCCATTAGTTCCAATGCATCGAGGTCACCAGGGATTCCGATAAAAACCAATGATCTGATGCAATGAAAGAAATTACAAAACTGAATCGGTTATTGCCGGTACATACCTATAGGACTTTAGAATCTGTAAACTTGCCTATTATTTCCAATGAATTTGAATGTTGGAATAATCCAATTAAAACCCATTGATCAATGGAACCGATACATCCTTAAATGCAGTCAGAAATCTTCCATAAGAAACCCATTCATCATCCAATTCCACAAATTTCCCCATTAGTTCCAATAGATTGAAATTGTGGAAACTCCCGATAAAAACCGTTTGAATGGAGAAAATTTCAATCATTCAATCAGATATCTCTTATACAGACCAAAAGATTATGTGAAGTCTGATTAACTCCCATAAAATGCAGATTTTTTAATTGGCGAATCCCCGATTGAAACCTATAGAAAAGAGATTCCGACAAACTCTTATTGATTTCGAATCGGGGATTGAACTGTTCCGATTGATCCTATGCAGTCCGATTAATTCTGAATCGGTTTCTTTCGGATCTCATCAGATTTTTTAACCAGGGCTAATGCGGTGGAATAAAGTCCGGAATTGAATTGGACATTTCTCATTCAATGCTATTGATTATTCAATCCCGTAAATATTCCTTTTATTTCCCATAAATTGCACTGAAAAAAAAATTCCATCGAAAATGAATCATATTTTATTGTTAGGGTAACTGAATATCATAGTCAAGTCAACGAATATACGGTCAGATTGACAGTATAATCGTTGACTTGACACCATGATGGTTGATTCAACTGCATGTAGTTGAGTCAACAGTGCATGTAGTTGAGGCAACAGTCAGATTCAGTTGGATATATCCAATCGTATTCTACTGTTGAATCAACTATATCACCGTTGTCTGTACCCACCTTTTTTTCAGTGCGGGATGATCGAATAATCCAATTGAAACCTCTTGACCAATGAAATAAACAAACTCAAATTGAATTGGATATTCTGGATAGAAACGCAGTAAGTCTTGAATTTTGTACAACTTTCCCATTGGTTCCGATAGACCGAAATCACGGGAAATTCTGATAAAAACCGATGATTTAATCCGCTGAAAGGAATTCTGAATTCGAATTGGATATTTCTCATTCAATCCTATCCAATTTTCAGATCCGTAAATGGTCCTATTATTCCCCATGAATTCGGATAGTGGAATAATCCGATTGAAACCTACAGACCGATCAAATCTGTACGAACTCCAATCGAATTGGACATTCTTCATAAAAACCGATTAAATTTCCTATTACGTAACATTTACGATCGGTTCCAATAGCTTTAGGTCATGGAAATTTCCGATAAAAACCATTTGCCTCATGAAATGGAGGAAGTTTCAAACTCTCAATCAGATATCTCTCATCCAAACCGATACATCACTGAAAGTCATAATCATTCCAATAAAACAAATATTTTTCTATCAGTAAATCCTCGATTCAATCCTATATATACTACGTTCCAATTAATTCCTATTCATCTTGAATCGGTAGTTGAGCCTCCCCGATTGACCCTATTCATTCCGATTAATTTTGAATCGGTTTCTATCGGTTTCTATTGGACCTTTCAACCAGGGCACCTTCATCTTCATCTATGTTCATGTTTTGTGACGTGATATATTGTCACAAAGATAATCGCGAGGTGGCACCGCGCATCACCCTTGTTAGAGTTAGTCGTGTCATTTGCGAACACCTCAGTTCGCTCAAGAGAACACAGCTGTCGCTCGCTCACGTGAGAATCGGGAACACATTTCCCCTCCTCGACCAATCCTGACCTCCTTTAACTCCTGTCCTTCTATGATTTGTCGAGGTTTCCCGTCCCGAGGAGGCAACGTCATCTGCCACAAGGTGACACGGCGGTCCCTTACCACCGAAGGACGATCCACCAATCACCCCTGTTGAAAAAATCAGATAGAAATGGATAGATTTTGACGTGCATCCGTTTGAATCCTATTTCTGATTCATTTTTTTCGGGATACAGTGTCATCCGCAGGACGCATAAAGGTTTCATCAATTTTAATCCACAATATGGATAGTGGATTATTGGGCCCCGTAGCAATCGTATTCGAATGTATCCATATTCCATTCGGGGCCTGAATATGAATCGTATCCATTCGTATCCGGTGCTTTACGATATCACCTTGATGAGTTCCATCCATTTCTATCCGTTTCTGCATGATTCTGCTGGAAAAAAACCTATCCATTCCAATCCGATTTTTTCCAGAATTGTTTTTTCTTTTGAATTTTCCCACAGAGAACAACAAAAAAAAATTATTCCGAACTCATTCGAACATTCGGAAGATTCCGTGGGATCTTCAACATCTGTATCTCTATTTCCGCAACTTGGAAAATTTATTCCTACCTGCAAGGGGTTCGAACAATCATCGCACTTACCTACCTTACCTACAAGACCTACCTACTTAACCTCTAAGCTATCCTGACACGCTGCTCAGAGAGCGCATATTGCCCAAGATACTGTACATTCGTAATGTATTCGTGGCCTCATATAAAATTCTAAGCACTTCTATCCCTTTTTGTTCCGATGATGCTTACACTGTTCTCATGCATTCTTGTTCATATCTATCATTTGGAGAATATTTATCCAATCTTTTCCCAAATAAGCGTTCTTACGTCTTCCAAGTAGAACAGATAAGTCAAAAAAACGTCATTTTGACGTCATTTCGAAGTCATCAATAAAAAGTCAAAATGGTACACCTAAAAGCACCTAATTGTGACGTCATTTTGACATCATTTTGACCTCATAATGACTCAATTCATTTGAACCTCATTTTCACCCTAAAATAACAATAATTGTTACAAAGACGAACTCAATATTGATTAATTCATTCAAAGCAGTGTTCACTGTATTCCTCGCAGAGAAAAATTTTCAAGCGTTGAACAGCTTTAGAGAAACAAAAATCGAACCTAATTTTCTCATCAAGTGAAAACAGGCAAATGCCATCCTCATGGATATTATGAAAAGAATAAGAAATGTTAAAAATTGATGATCAAAGCATTTTTCATTCTCGATGCTGGTGCTCGGTGCTTCAAGCACCAAGTCAGATTGAATAAAAAGATATACAGAAATTCGCACAGAAATTTATTGATAGAATATTCAATATTTCTGAACAGCATTTCAAATCAATGGAGAACCACTCAATCCTGAAAAATTGAGGAGAAAGAAAAACACCGTTTCGGAATCACTGAATACTATGAACAAAACAAATGTTATATCAAAATGTACTGGATTTTGGAGGAGTACAAAAAAATCTCAACTTATACACGAAAACGGACTGTTAATCAACTGATCTCGTTTTTTAAATTTTTTTTACCTCGGTTCTGATGATTCGTCCTCTTTATTGCATACAGATATCCTTGTAGAATTTCAAATTCCTTTTTATGCGAGATTTTCCAGCGGAGGCAAATAGATTCTTCATCAAATGCCAAAAAAATTGAATTTCAAAATGCGTTTTGAAACTCAATAAATTTTGAAAGATTTATTTCAGTAATTTTCAATACATTACCCTGTACCACTCTAATATTTTTTGATTCTAAGGGGTTGTGATCATAATTGAATAAATTGTAAAACAAGATTGAAATTTCAGTCGACATAAAATCTATCAAACAGGAATAAAAATTCACTTTCACAGTTGTAATTAGTAACAAAATCAAACAAAGACCTCAATTGGATGAGTAAGGTTGAACAAAAACCAGGAACAAAAATTACACATATCACTCGTACATTTCGAAATCGAACAATTAAATACTAATGATGTAAGAAAAAAATGCATATACTGATGATATATAATAAATTTACCGAAATGTCCATTCCAAACAAAAAGCAATTACACCATAGGACTTTTGATGGTATCTGTGATGTAGAGGTTATATTCCAAGTTGTGGGATGTAACTGGTACCTCTGTCAAATAGACATTCAAGTGCTCTCGTTATTGCTATATAATTGACGTGAATTATAGTTGGGATTAGATTAATAATGAGTGAAGACCCATACAAGAATTGGTATTTTTAAAATAAAATTTATAGCGAAGATCGATACAAATCAGATTGAACTTGGAAAAAAGAAGAAGAACAAACGAAATTCCGTCATCTTAGAATTGATACTTAGGATTCATCCAATTCAAGTGGATTTGAGAATAAAAATGAAGTTATCAGCGTTTTCAATTGGATCAACACTCATCATCGCTTTTGTCCTGAACAGTCGTTTTGTTTTGTTTCCTTTGATTGCTGGTGAATAACCATCTTTGGATTTTTAGTTTAACAGTACTGAGTGAACTGGAAGGGAAATTTTTCAAGACGGCACCTGAAAAGAGAAAGCTTTCAAGAAAATATCTGGTACACCAATGGAAAAATAATTATTGTACGGTGTTGTAATACTCACAGGAAACACACTCCAGTATCTGTGAACCATTGAAGCTAATTTTTTTCCCTGATGTTCCATCCCAACTGATTACCCGAGCCAAGTTATTCGTGATTAAGATTTTCGACATTATCCAAATGCTGGCTTTTGCATCAGTTTCACAAGCTTTCGAACGACTCATTAAATAAAGGATCTGAAAGAAGATGTGAAATTAAATACCCGTTGTCATTTTAGAATTAGCCTCCATATCAGTAAACAAACATGAAACTTATAGTAAAAGAGAAATTATTTGTATCCTTCAAAAACTCTTCAAAATTCTCAAAATCTCCGACAGTATTTAAATGGTAAACTTGGCATATTCGATGGCATCATAATAATATTCTCTTCAGGAGCTAAATACGATAAGATTTTGGCTTGGTTCATAATAATAACATCAAGTTTACCATTCATCACTTGAAGAGTCTCTGCGTTAATACTGTTGATCGTGGATAAATCTGATAATAGAAAGAAAAGTAAATGCATGAATCAATTTCGAATAAACAATTCATAACGTTAATAAAACTAACTGGTGATATTTTTTATTTGAGGTAGACTCCTGGATTCATCATTAGAATGTTGATTGGCGTTGGAGTTATGAGCGATATTCCTGTCTTTCGAATGTGAACTAGATGCCTTAGGAATCGATTGAATAATACGTGTATCTGAAAGGATTAAAATATTTGTCAATTGGATTCACAAATAAATCTTGGCTGGTGACAATTAACAAGCATACAAATATACAGTATGCGCTGTTATTATCTCACATCAGCAAATAATTTCCCTTGTATTTCCTTATCACCTTTTCGAACGATTTCGGGAGCAGGTTCTTCGTGTGACGAATTTTCAGCCTCTAAAATGAACAAACATTTCAAAATTATTATTATCTTCCGCTATAAAGTAACAGTAATGTTACATCGATTTATAAAAGATTAGGTTTATGAGTTCAGTGCGCCCGAATGAAAAATTAACTCAGCGACTAATTATGTCATTAAGGATTTGTATCCGAATATTCAAATTCATCTGCAATGTATTCAGGATGAAATGCAATTTCAAACAGTCTGAATTTTTGGAATTCTCAAACAATAAATTCCGATCCATGTGACATGAACTCTTGAATGTAAATTGAAGTAATGGAATGAGAGATGTAGTTTAGGGTTAATACAACGAGGATATTACAGTGAACTTCCTCTTACTATCTCCAAATAACAATTCAAAAGCGAAATGATGGAAATTTGTGCGAATTAAATTATTGAGTGATTGAACGTCTTTTTTGAATATATTTATAAAGTGCCCACCTTCATTAGTAGATTCTTCACAAGAATACTGACGTTTCCAGCATTCCGAAATGTTTCCTAGAAACGAGAATTTGATGAATTATGATAGGTTGGTACTCAAATGACAAAAGTTTGAGATAGTGTAAAAGCACAATTTTCAAACTGAATCGTATGGTGAAGTTAATGGGTATTACCATTTTAAATACAGGCGGTGGTTGGCCCCTAATACACCGAATCGTCTTTCTACCGAATGGTCCTTGTATCCAAAGTTCATTATCCGAACGTTTGACAGACCGAATGATCATATGCCGTATTTATTTAATTGGATGAAAACTGCCATTTCTTGTAGGTTCTATAAGAATGAGGGATCTGATTGCTCTCGGCATAATCATCCTTCGGTTCTTCAAAGTTGAGTACATCAAATTAATATCCGGTACAATAAGCATTCGGTGCGAAGAGAATCCGGTCTATTGGAAGCCACCGGTACAAATAAATTAAAAGCGTATTCATTGAATATGAATTGGAAAATAATAGTCCTATTGAATTCACCTGTGATATCTGCATTGTGATTATCATTGTGATACGCTACTGTTTGAGAAGAAGAAACTTGTGAAGAAGAACGCATCGATGATGAAGTCTTAGATGGAACCGCTGTTAACATCGTACTTGTATCCATCTTTTCTGAGAGTATTTTTTGCGCTGAATTTCTCACTAGTGCAGTTTTCTCTTCTGTAGCTATTGATGTATGGGATGATTCCAGTATTTTGTTTTTATTTTCTTGCGGAGATATAGGGTCACGGGGCTTATTCTTCAGTAGTGTTTGCACTTTCATTCGTAAGTCTTCATCTAGATGAATATCTTCATCACTGCTGCTGACGTCCACAGTCTTTCTGGAATGTGATTGCTTTCGTGGCTTAATAGAGTCTCGGTTCTCTTCATCAGAATCACTTTCAGAAATCAATCGTTTCACACGTGATTTTCGTCTAGAACCTTCTATTTCACTTAATTCAGTATTCACTGTTTCTTCTTGATTATTTTGCGTTGTTGCAGCAGCTCGAGCTTGGTTATATTTTACTGAAATATGTTGAAAGTGGCCATGAAAAAAATGTTTGAAAGTTCTACTTGAGAGAAAATACTTCCTTTAAATATATAAATGGAAAATAAATGGTATGATACTGATGTGAAAATTTCTCACAATAACTATGGCGGAATTTGATATCATAAATTGGCCATTCTTCATCAGGTTCCGATAAACTCATTATTAGTTTCGTTCTTTGATCGGATTTTCCTTTTTTAGATGGATTGGGCCAATATGCTTTCGTATTTTTGCAAAGTAACCAACTTGTGGGAATCACATCACTCTCATTACTTGATAAAAAAGTCACCACGCAGTACTGTAAATTAAAAACAGATCCAGTTGATAAGGAGGAAACAAATATCAATCACGTAAACACTCTATATTACTCTATATGTAAATGACTGATAATTTTTCTCAACATCACTCAATTCATATTTTTGTTGTGTCGCATAGGGATCGAAACGTATTCTTCCTTTCCTTCTGAACAGGGCAGGAGCATGCATTTCCTTGATAATTCGGATATATCCCAAAGAGATTTCTGATCTTCCAAAGAACCGACTTTGTATATTCCCAGCACTGATGAATTTAGTGGATAAGTGTAATAATCTGATTTTTCGGTGAACTTGTGGCCAATCAATCTCACTCCACCTTTTTTTGTATGAAGGATATTCACTAGCACAGCTAGATCTTCATTTTTCGTTTCGAAACAGCGATCCGAATTAGAAATACTGGGAAAAATATCACCAATGCTAATCTTAGAATATTCATCACTATGTATATTTTTCTGATTTGTTTTCAATTTTCCCGACAGTTTTATATTTTGTGGATTCAAGTGACGACCACTTCTTTCAAAATCTCGATTAGCCAATTGATCTAATGATTTGTATGTTGACCTCAATGCTCTTTTGATAACGCCAAGATAATTTTCATATTTAAATGCACTGAACGAATCAATGGTGCCGTGTGATTTGCATTCTTGAGGCATGTGCAAGAGGCTGTGCACATTGTAAACGATGAAATGTTCACCGAAAATTTTTTTACTATGTTCAATAAATCGACGAATTAGTAAATCAGCAACATCTATAATAGTTTTCACAAAAACAGGACTTGAACATATGTAAATAGAACTTTGTAGAATCAGATAATTCTTCCATAATTTTGGCTCCATGTTCTTGAATAATACCAAACCATCATACAGCAGAATCCGTCGTAATTCTGTTGCTTTGAATTTGGCTAATAATTCGAAGGATCGAGGTCTGCGACTAAAATCTGTACAAACATGTGATCTCAATGCTGTAATATCCGTACAAATTTCATTGACTTCAGCTTGTGTTGAAATTCTTCTCTTTTGTTGTTTGCCGAACACAAAATGTAACCACCTTTTGGAGACACCTTCATAGATCAAATGCATTCCATCCAATCTCATTTGTGAGATCATTCCTGTTGGAATTCTTTCCAACGGCGAGTCGCTATGATGATGCAATGGATTAGTTCGGTTTTTGAAAGATTCATCTGTCCTGAAAGGTGCATCCGAACGCGGAAAAATTTCCCTCCCCAAATAGCGAATGCCTTCACATTTTTCACAGGCGAATCAACCCCCATGGCCGATAATATTTTTAATGGAAGCTCTAGCTGGCGCATCTAGTACATAATTATCAATTCTCACCGGATAGATATCGTCGTACATTTTAATACCATGGGTCTCCAGGTCTATAACTTCATCTACATATTCATTTAAGAAAGTTGCCAAATCATCTGGTTTGTTCTGTCCCACATGAATAGCAATAATGAATGGTTCATCATCATTTTTAAACGATCCAAGAATAGGCCGAATACAATCATCACTGCTTTTGAACGGATCCAACCCATCGATATTAACATCGATTAAAATCTCACCGTTTTCTACTAAAAGATTTTTTGTTAATCTTTCATGGATGTTTGCAGTAATTCCTTTATACCAAAATTTTCCATTTGTCAAATTAGTAATCATTGCCTCACAAGGAGTATGTAGCAATGTTTTATAACTGCTTGGAAGGTTAGGATGCAAAATCTTCAGTCTCCTGAGCAAATCATTGATTTTTGTAAAACTCACACCTCTTAAAGCCCATTCTCTCAAAGATTTCAATAAGTATGAATCCTGCTGTTCTTTATTCAAGTTTTGATTATTGATTCCAATTGCTTCAAAGTATGCTTCTAAATTGTTTCCACTGGTATTCATTGGGACTTCCTCATCATCAGCATTGAATGTTGTAATGTATTCTGTATGATCTGTTTTATCATCAAACACTGCAATATCATTATTCATGTTAGGAAATTCTTCATTGTCAGATATAATTGAAGGACTGTTAGAACCCTCTGAATCGGCGGACATGACATCATTGGCTAGCTCAATTCGATTTTGGAGATCATGTAAATATAATTTCTTATTTATCTCTATTCTAGCACGCCTGGCACGCCACTTGCGAGTCTACAGAATCAAATGCACAAATTTCAATGTCAAACTCCAACTAGATATTGATAATAATTGAATAATTGAATAGGCTTTTATCGATAGAATACATTTGATAAGCAAGCGCGCATGTTTGTGATGGATGTATTGAAGACTATTCAAGGCACTTATGAAATCCTAATGAAAATCTAAACATGAGCAATGAAATGAATGGGATAATCAGAATAAAAATGAAATATGAATCACTCAATGATCACATTTCTATCTTGAATTCATATAATTCGATAATAGGAAAGGACTCGAATAATCAATTCATAAGGATGCAATTGCGGAATTCCATAATTTCATAATTACTTCATTAATTGAGATATGAGCGTATTGTGATATCCAGAACTATTTTTATCACATTTTCCGACCCTATTCATCTTATATTTTCAAATATTTTATTTGCAATAATTTCCCAAAATCAAAGAATTCCCAATTGCATAAAGTTGAGATCTTCACAAATTACATACAGCTTTTCAATTCATTCTCAATAATCTTCAATCGATTAAAACAGAATCCCATCAATAGAATTTTATACAAAGTCATAGAGATTATATCAAGCTATTATCAATTTCTGATAAAATTTCATTGAAAAATTAGACATGAATACAAATTGAATTCCTCTTCTACTCAAACAGATCTCAAAGAATTCAGAAGAAATATTTTCGAATAATTACAAACTACATTACTTCAATAAGAAATATACACCCAGGCACCATTCACCCAGCGTAAAATAGACGATACTTTGCGTTTTTAGGAGCTTGGAATATTATTTTGTTGAGAATCGTTTGAATTTCAAAATTTTTCTGAAGATTCTTACAGGAACGTTGAGAAGAATTTATTTTATGGATATGAAGAAAATATGGAAAAATTATATCAAATTAATTGTATAACCCTTGCTTTCTAATCCCTCAGCCTTCCTTGATTGAATTCCGGAGAAGTTTTGAACACTTTTTGTTTCAATAACATTGATACCATTTCGAGGTTAGAAATCGAACATGTTCAATATGATTGTTATTTTAATGGGATAAATATCCAAAACAGTAACGCAGATCACGTATTATGACATCATTCATATATCAAAATGGTTTCAAATACTTCTATTCAATAAGAATATTTGTTCAGTGCCCACTTTTGCTCATGAATAGTATGTCACGTTTTGTAACTTTTCCCTTGAAGGAAAGGCATTGTCATTAAATTGAGCAGACAGATAATATTTCATAAAAAGAATTATGATTTCATTTGATTCCAAAGATATTGGAGTTAGACTGGTGATAATTCAATTCTACAGAAAACATTCACTACGCTCAAACTTTATGTTTGCATTCTTATGACAGAAAGAAAAATCTGCATTTCTTGACAATCCTTTAAGAATAGGTATGAATACGTACGTTCACCACTCATCGAAAAATTAGAAGAGTATTTTAATATCATTCAATCATTGATGCATTCATCAATTCATCCAAGATGTTTCATTTCAATACACTCTCACTGAATCAGGAAGATGGTATTCATTGTCAGGTACCAAATTTATTCACTACATTTTATGCATTATTATTCTACATTTCCACTTACGTATATGGGTCATTATACTTTTAAGGTCCAAACGTGTGAAAAAAATCAAACTTGATTTTTTTCACATTTCATGTGATATTTGTTTAGATACACTCAAATATATGTGTATGAGACTCTCAGCAGTACAGTTTTGCCAACAGAAGTGTTTTTTTTCACTCCCTCTCCTTCTGAATACCACGAATTCTTACTTAAGTTTCGACTTCATAATTTTTTATGAGAAAAGATCATGGGAAAAATTTTCAATGTAGCATTTTTGATAGTTCAAAGCCTCCTCTTTCGAATGCCGTTGAGTGATTCAACGTAGAACTTGATCCGGAAAAGTTATAGACATTTTTCCCCGAAAAATCATCATTTTTGGTGTTTTTTTTTTCAATCTATCTCTGTAGTACGCAAAAAGTTTCAATGTAATATCCAATTGACCGCATATGAAGGTATGGATGACCATTCTTCCAAACCCAATCAATTATTTTCCAGGATTCAATATGGCGGTTCCAAGATGGCGCCCAAAAAATAGGAAAACCATGAGAAAGCCAGTATCCTTGTATAATCTTTATATAATCCTTCATAAACTCGTGAAAAATGTAACACTGTTGATATGGGATATTGTTTTTTTGGATTGAATTGATTGAAAAGGAAAACATTATTCTTATTTAAAGGGAAACATTATTTTTCCAAATTTTAAGAATGAAGCACAACTTGAGGTGTATATGTTTCCTAACAGTCATGAAACTACTTCATCTGCTATTCCTGATAAAACTCTGATTGCATCTTGAAACATATTTTTCAAAATTTGTAGGTATATTTATTTTGAAAGATATGAATAAGGGGAGTGTGGGGATGTAAAAATTCAACAAGCACAAAGTTAAGATATGAATTGAGAATATAATTATACAATTATAGAATTTGAACAAAAAACATGAACAATCATACTTTAAACTTTAAGCAAAATGTATGAGACACGATCCTTTACTCAAACGAAATGAAATCTATTATTCAATTACTCCTTCAACAGAATGACTGAAAAAGTAGATTTTCCTTCGACGTTTTATTTTTATGGACGGGTTTTCCAATATTCTTATAATATTTTCCAAATGAATAAAACACATGTTCTCTTGATCGACACGGATATATGCCACCATATTGGATCCACCATATTGAATTTGCAAAATATAATTCCAGATTCGTAATTAGCAATCCCGAAAACCCCCAAGTACGGAGTTTGAAGAAAATTTGTTGAATTCTGAGATTTCGGTCGGCCATATGGGATCCGCCATATTGAATTTTCAAAATCTGACTTCAGATTCGTAATCAGCGACCTCAAAAACCCTTAGACACAAGCTTACATATAAATCAGCAATCGCCTCATGGTTTTCGGCAGCTTTTGCGGATTAGCGTCACGTAGTGGTGATTCATACAGAGGACATTTCTTACAATAACAATTCTTACATCGAATTCATGCAATATTCTCATATTATTGGTACGTTCATTTTATCATGACCAATTGATGTACCATACAAAAAATGGCCACCCAATATATCAAATACTTACCGAGAAAACCTACGTCACGTAGTGGTGATTGATAAACACACGCTCGCATCCAACCGTACAAAATGGCTCTGACTGACGCAATTATTGACTACAGCGCCATCATGCGCTTCAATTCTGAGTTGAAAAGCACTGAGATGTTTATTCATATGTAACTCTTGGGCAATTAACGTTTCATAGGAAAATGGCACTGACTTAAGAACGTCGTAACGGAAAGAACTCAAAATACGTGGACAAAGTTCCGTTAAGTTTAAAAAATATATCGAAAAATATTTCATCAATTTTGTCAATAGTATTGGAAAGAACAATTAATTTTGTACTCAAATCCGGTCTGCAAAGTCCTGGTTGTTGGAAAAATCATGAATAGATCCAAGGTTTTACTATGAAAATACGCGTGTGACATGCTGTTTTAGAACAGCATGTCAACTTTGATCTTGGATTTGGGAAGTAAGAAAAATTTTTTTCAGTAATACAAAAATTGTTTCGCATTATGCAATTTGTACTATTTTTGATTATCCAAGTAATTTTCCATTGCACACATCGATTCATTGCTGCATTCAATGTGCAAGTTTAGGGAAAGTACGAAATTCGAGGAGACCTTAAAAGTATGATGACCCATATACTGATTTCCGTTAAATGTACTAATAAAAAAGTTTAATTATGTTTCTACATCACCAAACTATTATGCACATCCTGTCGTATAAGTTTGTAAGAAACGTGAAACAATCAATAGGTTAGCTTTTCTACTGAATTCAATCAACAAAGAGTTGCGACTTGTTTTTGTTTTTTTAAATACCGTATTCCGAATACGTGAGATAAGAATAAAATATCAATTATTCTTACTAAAAGATTCATGTTTTCACTAACTGGCCGATCCATATCTATAAAATATCCACTACGGAATCGATGAGTACTGTACGCTGTCACGGTGCAGGCATGAATGAGAGCTGATGAGAGATGAGAGTTCCCATGCAATCGGAAATCCACCAGCGCCACCGTCGACAGAAAACGGAGTTACAAGCGTTACAGTTTGGCTTCCGTCTATGCATATGTTCTTTTCTCAACATGTTTTTCTCAAGTTCTGATTCGACGTGAAAGGAAAACAAAAGACGATTATACATTTTTCATAAGGACTCATCAATTCAAAATCTGAATCGAATGAAACTTACAATTCAAAGTATGTTTCTTTTTTTCATTTTCAATTTTGCCAAATCTGTGTGAGAGAACTCCCACTGATGTAGGTATATGTATATGTAGATTATTGCGCGTCTAACATCGAACTTCTCTACAATCAGTCCTGATAAATTATACCATTTTGATATTATACTTAGATTATTCGAAAATTAACGCAGGAGAATTCCATCAAAATGATGTCATTTTGACATGTTATTCTTCGTTGAAATTAACGCATTTTTTGTACCACAAAATTTGAGGTCAAAATTTAGTCGTTTTCGCTGAAAATTTTGACGGTGATCTCCGGATTTCATCCGGGATTAGGGTACAAACGATGATACTGGGTGGAATCATACTCTGGCATGTGGGGATCATTGTGATCCAGGCAGGATTTTTGCCGGAATCTCCTAAGTCATTTTATAGCGCCCGAAAGTTACGAAATTACAACTCTTTTGTCCTCAAATGCTCTATCTCATCCGTATTCAGGGTACAAACGATGATACTTTGTGGAATCATACTCTGGCATGTGGGGATCATTGTGATCCGGGCAGAATTTTTGCCGGAATCTCCTAAGTCATTTTATAGCACCCGAAAGTTGAAAAATTACAGGATTGGGAGTTTCAAAATGCTCTATCTCATCCGGATTTAGGGTACAAATGATGATACTAAGTGAAATCATACTCTGGCATGTGGGGATCATTGTGATCCAGGCAGGATTTTTGCCGGAATCTCCTAAGTCATTTTATAGCACCCGGAAGTTACGAAATTACAACTCTTTTGTCTTCAAATGCTCTATCTCATCCGCATTCGGGGTACAAACGATGATACTTGATGAAATCATACTCTGGCATGTGGGGATCATTGTGATCCAGGCAGAATTTTTGCCGGAATCCCCTAAGTCATTTTATAGCACCCGAAAGTTACGAAATTACAACTTTTTTGTCTTCAAATGCTCTATCCCATCCGGATTCAGGGTACAAACTATAATACTGGGTGGAATCATACTCTGGCATGTGGGGATCATTGTGATCCAGGCAGGATTTTTGCCGGAATCTCCTAAGTCATTTGATAGCTCCCGAAAGTTGAAAAATTACAGGATTAGGAGTTTCAAAATGCTCTATCTCAACCGGATGTGGGGTACAAACGATGATATTCGGTGAAATCATACTCTGGCATGTGGGGATCATTGTGATCCGGGCAGAATTTTTGCCGGAATCTCCTAAGTCATTTTAGAGCACCCGAAAGTTACGAAATTACAACTCTTTTGTCCTCGAATGCTCTATCTCATCCGGATTTAGGGTACAAACGATGATACTGTGTGGAATCATACTCTGGCATGTGGGGATCATTGTGATCCAGGCAGAATTCTTGCCGGAATCTCCTAAGTCATTTTATAGCCCGCGAAAGTTGAAAAATTACAGGATTAGGAGTTTCAAAATGCTCTATCTCATCCGGATTCAGGGTACAAACGATGATACTGGGTCGAATCATACTCTGGCATGTGGGGATCATTGTGATCCATCAGGATTTCTCCCGGAATCTCCTAAGTCATTTTATAGCTCCCGAAAGTTGAAAAATTACAGGATTAGGAGTTTCAAAATGCTCTATCTCATCCGGATTTAGGGTACAAATGATGATACTGGGTGGACTCATACTCTGGCATGTGGGGATCATTGTGATCCAGGCAGGATGTTTGCCGGAATGTCCTAAGTCCTTTTGAAGCACCCGGAAGTTACGAAATTACAACTCTTTTGTCTTCAAATGCTCTATCTAATCCGCATTCGGGGTACAAACGATGATACTTGGTGAGATCATACTCTGGCATGTGGGGATCATTGTGATCCAGGCAGAATTTTTGCCGGAATCTCCTAAGTCATTTTATAGCGCCCGAAAGTTGAAAAATTACAGGATCAGGAGTTTCAAAATGCTCTATCTCATCCGGATTCAGGGTACAAACGATGATACTGGATAGAATCATACCCCGGCATGTGGGGATCATTGTGTTCCAGGCAGAATTTTTGCCGGAATCTCCTAAGTCATTTTATAGCGCCCGAAAGTTACGAAATTACAACTCTTTTGTCTTCAAATGCTCTATCTCATCCGGATTCAGGGTACAAACGATGATACTGAGTGGAATCATACTCTGACATGTGGGGATCATTGTGATCCAGGCAGGATTTTTGCCGGAATCTCCTAAGTCATTTTATAGCTCCGGAAAGTTGAAAACCTACAGGATTAGGAGTTTCAAAATGCTCTATCTCAACCGGATTCAGGGTACAAACGATAATACTGGGTGAAATCATATTCTGGCATGTGGGGATCATTGTGATACATGCAGAATTCTTGCCGGAATCTCCTAAGTCATTTTATAGCTCCCGAAAGTTGAAAAATTACAGGATTAGGAGTTTCAAATGCTCTATCTCATCCAGATTTAGGGTACGAATGATCATACTGGGTGGAATCATACTCTGGCATCTGGGGATCATTGTGATCCAGGCAGGATTTTTGCCGGAATCTCCTAAGTCATTTTATAGCACCCGAAAGTTACGAAATTACAACTTTTTTGTCTTCAAATGCTCTATCCCATCCGGATTTAGGGTACAAACTATGATACTGAGTAAAATCATACTCTGGCATGTGGGGATCATTGTGATCCAGGCAGAATTTTTGCCGGAATCTCCTAAGTCATTTTATAGCGCCCGAAAGATACGAAATTACAACTCTTTTGTCTTCAAATGCTCTATCTCATCCGTATTCAGGGTACAAACGATGATACTTGGTGGAATCATACTCTGGCATGTGGGGATCATTTTGATCCAGGCAGAATGTTTGCCGGAATCTCCTAAGTCATTTTATAGCACCCGAAAGTTACGAAATTACAACTTTTTTGTCTTCAAATGCTCTATCCCATCCGGATTCAGGGTACTAACAATGATACCAGGTGGAATCATACTCTGGCATGTGGGGATCATTGTGATCCAGGCAGAATTCTTGCCGGAATCTCCTAAGTCATTTTACAGCCCCCGGAACTTGAAAAATTACAGGATTAGGAGTTTCAAAATGCTCTATCTCATCCGGATTCAGGGTACAAACGATGGAAATTGGTGAAATCATACTCTGACATGTGGGGATCATCGTGATCCAGGCAGAATTTTTGCCGGAATCTCCTAAGTCATTTTATAGCGCCCGAAAGTTACGGAATTACAACTTTTTTGTCTTCAAATGCTCTATCCCATCCGAGTTTGGGGTACAAACTATAATACTGGGTGAAATCATACTCTGGCATGTGGGAATCATTGTGATCCAGGCAGGATTTTTGCCGGAATCTCCTAAGTCATTTTATAGCTCCCGAAAGTTGAAAAATTACAGGATGAGAAGTTTCAAAATGCTCTATCTCAACCGGATTCAGGGTACAAACGATGATACTGGATGAAATCAGATTCTGGCATGTGGGGATCATTGTGATCCAGGCAGAATTCTTGCCGGAATCTCCTAAGTCATTTTATAGCCCGCGAAAGTTGAAAAATTACAGGATTAGGAGTTTCAAAATGCTCTATCTCATCCGGATTCAGGGTACAAACGATGATACTGGGTCGAATCATACTCTGGCATGTGGGGATCATTGTGATCCATCAGGATTTCTCCCGGAATGTCCTAAGTCATTTTATAGCTCCCGGTAGTTGAAAAATTACAGGATTAGGAGTTTCAAAATGCTCTATCTCATCCGGATTTAGGGTACAAATGATGATACTGGGTGGACTCATACTCTGGCATGTGGGGATCATTGTGATCCAGGCAGAATTTTTGCTGGAATCTCCTAAGTCATTTTATAGCACCCGAAAGTTGAAAAATTACAGGATTAGGAGTTTCAAAATGCTCTATCTCATCCAGATTCAGGGTACAAACGATGAGACTGGGTGAAATCATACTCTGGCATGTGGGGATCATTGTGATCCAGGCAGAATTTTTACCGGAATCTCCTAAGTCATTTTATAGCTCCCGAAAGTTGAAAACCTACAGGATTAGGAGTTTCAAAATGCTCTATCTCATCCAGATTCAGGGTACAAACGATGAGACTGGGTGAAATCATACTCTGGCATGTGGGGATCATTGTGATCCAGGCAGAATTTTTGCCGGAATCTCCTAAGTCATTTTATAGCGCCCGAGAGTTACGAAATTACAACTGTTTTGTGTTCAAATGCTCTATCTCATCCGGATTTGGGGTACAAACGATGATACTGGGTGGAATGATACTCTGGCATGTGGGCATCATTGTGATCCATCAGGATTTCTGCCGGAATCTCCTGAGTCATTTTATAGCTCCTGAAAGTTTCAAAATTACAGGATTAGGAGTTTCAAAATGCTCTATCTCATCCGGATTTAGGGTACAAATGATGATACTGGGTGGACTCATACTCTGGCATGTGGGGATCATTGTGATCGAGGCAGGATGTTTGCCGGAATCTCCTAAGTCATTTTGAAGCACCCGGAAGTTACGAAATTACAACTCTTTTGTCTTCAAATGCTCTATCTAATCCGCATTCGGGGTACAAACGATGATATTTGGTGAAATCATACTCTGGCATGTGGAGATCATTGTGATCCAGGCAGAATTCTTGCCGGAATCTCCTAAGTCATTTTATAGCACCCGAAAGTTGAAAAATTACAGGATTAGGAGTTTCAAAATGCTCCATCTCAACCGGATGTGGGGTACAAACGATGATACTAGGTGGAATCATACTCTGGCATGTGGGGATCATTGTGATCCAGGCAGAATTTTTGCCGGAATCTCCTAAGTCATTTTATAGCGCCCGAAAGTTGAAAAATTACAGGATCAGGAGTTTCAAAATGCTCCATCTCATCCGGATTCAGGGTACAAACGATGATACTGGGTAGAATCATACCTCGGCATGTGGGGATCATTGTGTTCCAGGCAGAATTTTTGCCGGAATCTCCTAAGTCATTTTATAGCGCCCGAAAGTTACGAAATTACAACTCTTTTGTCTTCAAATGCTCTATCTCATCCGGATTCAGGGTACAAACGATGATACTGAGTGGAATCATACTCTGACATGTGGGGATCATTGTGATCCAGGCAGGATTTTTGCCGGAATCTCCTAAGTCATTTTATAGCTCCGGAAAGTTGAAAACCTACAGGATTAGGAGTTTCAAAATGCTCTATCTCAACCGGACTCAGGGTACAAACGATAATACTGGGTGGAATCATATTCTGGCATGTGGGGATCATTGTGATCCAGGCAGAATTTTTGCCGGAATCTCCTCAGTCATTTTATAGCGCCCGAAAGTTACGAAATTACAACTCTTTTGTCTTCAAATGCTCTATCTCATCCGGATTTAGAGTACAAACGATGATACTGGGTGAGATGATACTCTGGCATGTGGGCATCATTGTCATCCATCAGGATTTCTGCCGGAATCTCCTAAGTCATTTTATAGCGCCCGAGAGTTACGAAATTACAACTGTTTTGTCTTTAAATGCTCTATCTCATCCGGATTTAGGGTACAAACGATGATACTGGGTGGAATGATACTCTGGCATGTGGGCATCATTGTGATCCATCAGGATTTTTGCCGGAATCTCCTAAGTCATTTTATAGCTCCCGAAAGTTGAAAAATTACAGGATTAGGAGTTTCAAAATGCTCTATCTCAACCGGATTTAGGGTACGAACGATGATACTGGGTGCAATCATACTCTGGCATGTGGGGATCATTGTGATCCAGGCAGAATTTCTGCCGGAATCTCCTGAGTCATTTTATAGCCCCCGAAAGTTGAAAAATTACAGGATTAGGAGTTTCAAATGCTCTATCTCATCCAGATTTAGGGTACAAACGATGATACTGGGTGGAATCATACTCTGACATGTGAGGATCATTGTGATCAAGGCAGAATTTCCGCCGGAATCTCCTAAGTCATTTTATAGCGCCCGAAAGTTACGAAATTACAACTCTTTTGTCTTCAAATGCTCTATCTCATCCGGATTCAGGGTACAAACGATGATACTGGGTCGAATCATATTCTGTCATGTGGGGATCATTGTGATCCAGGCAGGATTTTCGCCGGAATCTCCTAAGTCATTTTGTAGCTCCCGAAAGTTACGAAATTACAATTTTTTGTCTTCAAATGCTCTATCCCATCCGGATTTAGGGTACAAACGATGATACTGGGTGGAATCATACTCTGGCATGTGGGGATCATTGTGATCCAGGCAGAATTTTTGCCGGAATCTCCTAAGTCATTTTATAGCGCCTGAAAGTTACGAAATTACAACTCTTTTGGCTTCAAATGCTCTATCTCATCCGGATTTAGAGTACAAACGATGATACTGGGTGGAATGATACTCTGGCATGTGAGCATCATTGTGATCCATCAGGATTTCTGCCGGAATCTCCTAAGTCATTTTATAGCTCCTGAAAGTTGGAAAATTACAGGATTAGGAGTTTCAAAATGCTCTATCGCAACCGGATTTAGGGTACGGACAATGATACTGGGTGCAATCATACTCTGGCATGTGGGGATCATTGTGATCCAGGCAGAATTTTTGCCGGAATCTCCTCAGTCAGTTTATAGCGCCAGAAAGTTACGAAATTACAACTCTTTTGTCTTCAAATGCTCTATCTCATCTGGATTCAGGATACAAACGATGATACTGAGTGTAATCATACTCTGACATGTGGGGATCATTTTGATCCAGGCAGGATTTTTGCCGGAATCTCCTAAGTCATTTTATAGCTCCCGGAAGTTGAAAACCTACAGGATTAGGAGTTTCAAAATGCTCTATCTCATCCGGATTCAGGGTACAAACGATGATACTGAGTGGAATCATACTCTGGCATGTGGTGGTCATTGTGATCCAGGCGGAATTCTTGCCGGAATCTCCTAAGTCATTTTATAGCTCCCGAAAGTTGAAAAATTACAGGATTAGGAGTTTCAAAATCTTCTATCTCATCCAGATTTAGGGTACAAATGATGATACTGGGTGGAATCATACTCTGGCATGTGGGGATCATTGTGATGGAGGCAGGATTTTTGCCGGAATCTCCTAAGTCATTTTATAGCTCCCGGAAGTTGAAAACCTACAGGATTGGGAGTTTCAAAATGCTCTATCTCATCCGGATTCAGGGTACGAACGATGATACTGAGTGGAATCATACTCTGGCATGTGGGGGTCATTGTGATCCAGGCGGAATTCTTGCCGGAATCTCCTAAGTCATTTTATAGCTCCCGAAAGTTGAAAAATTACAGGATTAGGAGTTTCAAAATGCTCTATCTCATCCAGATTTAGGGTACAAATGATGATACTGGGTGGAATCATACTCTGGCATGTGGGGATCATTGTGATCGAGGCAGGATTTTTGCCGGAATCTCCTAAGCCATTTTATAGCACCCGAAAGTTACGAAATTACAACTCTTTTGTCTTCAAATGCTCTATCTCATCTGGATTCAGGGTACAAACGATGATACTGAGTGTAATCATACTCTGACATGTGGGGATCATTTTGATCCAGGCAGGATTTTTGCCGGAATCTCCTAAGTCATTTTATAGCTCCCGGAAGTTGAAAACCTACAGGATTAGGAGTTTCAAAATGCTCTATCTCATCCGGATTCAGGGTACAAACGATGATACTGAGTGGAATCATACTCTGGCATGTGGGGGTCATTGTGATCCAGGCGGAATTCTTGCCGGAATCTCCTAAGTCATTTTATAGCTCCCGAAAGTTGAAAAATTACAGGATTAGGAGTTTCAAAATGCTCTATCTCATCCAGATTTAGGGTACAAATGATGATACTGGGTGGAATCATACTCTGGCATGTGGGGATCATTGTGATGGAGGCAGGATTTTTGCCGGAATCTCCTAAGCCATTTTATAGCACCCGAAAGTTACGAAATTACAACTTTTTTGTCTTCAAATGCTCTATCCCATCCGGATTTAGGGTACAAACTATGATACTGGGTGAAATCATACTATGGCATGTGGGGATCATTGTGATCCAGGCAGAATTTTGCCGGAATCTCCTAAGTGATTTTATAGCACCCGAAAGTTGAAAAATTACAGGATTAGGAGTTTCAAAATGCTTTATCCCATCCGGATTTAGGGTACAAACGATGATACTTGGTGGAATCATACTCTGGCATGTGGGGACCATTGTGATCCGAGCAGAATTTTTGCCGGAAGCTCCTAAGTCATCTTATAGCACCCGAAAGTTGCGAAATTACAACTCTGTTGTCTTTAAATGCTCTATCCCATCCGGATTTGGGGTACAAACTATGATACTGGGTGAAATCATACTCTGGCATGTGGGGATCATTGTGATCCAGGCAGAATTTTCGCCGGAATCTCCTAAGTCATTTTATACCGCCCGAAAGTTACGAAATTACAACTCTTTTGTCTTCAAATGCTCTATCTCATCCGCATTTAGGGTACAAACGATGATACTGGGTGGAATCATACTCTGACATGTGAGGATCATTGTGATCCAGGCAGGATTTTTGCCGGAATCTCCTAAGTCATTTTGTAGCTCCCGAAAGTTACGAAATTACAATTTTTTTGTCTTCAAATGCTCTATCCCATCCGGATTTAGGGTACAAACGATGATACTGGGTGGAATCATACTCTGGCATGTGGGGACCATTGTGATCCAGGCAGAATTTTTGCCGGAATCTCCTAAGTCATTTTATAGCGCCCGAAAGTTACGAAATTACAACTCTTTTGTCTTCAAATGCTCTATCTCATCCGGATTTAGAGTACAAACGATGATACCGGGTGGAATGATACTCTGGCATGTGGGCATCATTGTCATCCATCAGGATTTCTGCCGGAATCTCCTAAGTCATTTTATAGCTCCTGAAAGTTGAAAAATTACAGGATTAGGAGTTTCAAAATGCTCTATCTCAACCGGATTTAGGGTACGAACAATGATACTGGGTGCAATCATACTCTGGCATGTGGGGATCATTGTGATCCAGGCAGAATTCTTGCCGGAATCTCCTAAGTCATTTTATAGCCCGCGAAAGTTGAAAAATTACAGGATTAGGAGTTTCAAAATGCTCTATCTCATCCGGATTCAGGGTACAAACGATGATACTGGGTTGAATCATACTCTGGCATGTGGGGATCATTGTGATCCATCAGGATTTCTCCCGGAATGTCCTAAGTCATTTTATAGCTCCCGGTAGTTGAAAAATTACAGGATTAGGAGTTTCAAAATGCTCTATCTCATCCGGATTTAGGGTACAAATGATGATACTGGGTGGACTCATACTCTGGCATGTGGGGATCATTGTGATCCAGGCAGAATTTTTGCCGGAATCTCCTAAGTCATTTTATAGCACCCGAAAGTTGAAAAATTACAGGATTAGGAGTTTCAAAATGCTCTATCTCATCCAGATTCAGGGTACAAACGATGAGACTGGGTGAAATCATACTCTGGCATGTGGGGATCATTGTGATCCAGGCAGAATTTTTACCGGAATCTCCTAAGTCATTTTATAGCTCCCGAAAGTTGAAAACCTACAGGATTAGGAGTTTCAAAATGCTCTATCTCATCCAGATTCAGGGTACAAACGATGAGACTGGGTGAAATCATACTCTGGCATGTGGGGATCATTGTGATCCAGGCAGAATTTTTGCCGGAATCTCCTAAGTCATTTTATAGCGCCCGAGAGTTACGAAATTACAACTGTTTTGTGTTCAAATGCTCTATCTCATCCGGATTTGGGGTACAAACGATGATACTGGGTGGAATGATACTCTGGCATGTGGGCATCATTGTGATCCATCAGGATTTCTGCCGGAATCTCCTGAGTCATTTTATAGCTCCTGAAAGTTTCAAAATTACAGGATTAGGAGTTTCAAAATGCTCTATCTCATCCGGATTTAGGGTACAAATGATGATACTGGGTGGACTCATACTCTGGCATGTGGGGATCATTGTGATCGAGGCAGGATGTTTGCCGGAATCTCCTAAGTCATTTTGAAGCACCCGGAAGTTACGAAATTACAACTCTTTTTTCTTCAAATGCTCTATCTAATCCGCATTCGGGGTACAAACGATGATATTTGGTGAAATCATACTCTGGCATGTGGAGATCATTGTGATCCAGGCAGAATTCTTGCCGGAATCTCCTAAGTCATTTTATAGCACCCGAAAGTTGAAAAATTACAGGATTAGGAGTTTCAAAATGCTCCATCTCAACCGGATGTGGGGTACAAACGATGATACTAGGTGGAATCATACTCTGGCATGTGGGGATCATTGTGATCCAGGCAGAATTTTTGCCGGAATCTCCTAAGTCATTTTATAGCGCCCGAAAGTTGAAAAATTACAGGATCAGGAGTTTCAAAATGCTCCATCTCATCCGGATTCAGGGTACAAACGATGATACTGGGTAGAATCATACCTCGGCATGTGGGGATCATTGTGTTCCAGGCAGAATTTTTGCCGGAATCTCCTAAGTCATTTTATAGCGCCCGAAAGTTACGAAATTACAACTCTTTTGTCTTCAAATGCTCTATCTCATCCGGATTCAGGGTACAAACGATGATACTGAGTGGAATCATACTCTGACATGTGGGGATCATTGTGATCCAGGCAGGATTTTTGCCGGAATCTCCTAAGTCATTTTATAGCTCCGGAAAGTTGAAAACCTACAGGATGAGGAGTTTCAAAATGCTCTATCTCAACCGGACTCAGGGTACAAACGATAATACTGGGTGGAATCATATTCTGGCATGTGGGGATCATTGTGATCCAGGCAGAATTTTTGCCGGAATCTCCTCAGTCATTTTATAGCGCCCGAAAGTTACGAAATTACAACTCTTTTGTCTTCAAATGCTCTATCTCATCCGGATTTAGAGTACAAACGATGATACTGGGTGAGATGATACTCTGGCATGTGGGCATCATTGTCATCCATCAGGATTTCTGCCGGAATCTCCTAAGTCATTTTATAGCGCCCGAGAGTTACGAAATTACAACTGTTTTGTCTTTAAATGCTCTATCTCATCCGGATTTAGGGTACAAACGATGATACTGGGTGGAATGATACTCTGGCATGTGGGCATCATTGTGATCCATCAGGATTTTTGCCGGAATCTCCTAAGTCATTTTATAGCTCCCGAAAGTTGAAAAATTACAGGATTAGGAGTTTCAAAATGCTCTATCTCAACCGGATTTAGGGTACGAACGATGATACTGGGTGCAATCATACTCTGGCATGTGGGGATCATTGTGATCCAGGCAGAATTTCTGCCGGAATCTCCTGAGTCATTTTATAGCCCCCGAAAGTTGAAAAATTACAGGATTAGGAGTTTCAAATGCTCTATCTCATCCAGATTTAGGGTACAAACGATGATACTGGGTGGAATCATACTCTGACATGTGAGGATCATTGTGATCCAGGCAGAATTTCCGCCGGAATCTCCTAAGTCATTTTATAGCGCCCGAAAGTTACGAAATTACAACTCTTTTGTCTTCAAATGCTCTATCTCATCCGGATTCAGGGTACAAACGATGATACTGGGTCGAATCATATTCTGTCATGTGGGGATCATTGTGATCCAGGCAGGATTTTCGCCGGAATCTCCTAAGTCATTTTGTAGCTCCCGAAAGTTACGAAATTACAATTTTTTTGTCTTCAAATGCTCTATCCCATCCGGATTTAGGGTACAAACGATGATACTGGGTGGAATCATACTCTGGCATGTGGGGATCATTGTGATCCAGGCAGAATTTTTGCCGGAATCTCCTAAGTCATTTTATAGCGCCTGAAAGTTACGAAATTACAACTCTTTTGGCTTCAAATGCTCTATCTCATCCGGATTTAGAGTACAAACGATGATACTGGGTGGAATGATACTCTGGCATGTGGGCATCATTGTGATCCATCAGGATTTCTGCCGGAATCTCCTAAGTCATTTTATAGCTCCTGAAAGTTGGAAAATTACAGGATTAGGAGTTTCAAAATGCTCTATCGCAACCGGATTTAGGGTACGGACAATGATACTGGGTGCAATCATACTCTGGCATGTGGGGATCATTGTGATCCAGGCAGAATTTTTGCCGGAATCTCCTCAGTCAGTTTATAGCGCCAGAAAGTTACGAAATTACAACTCTTTTGTCTTCAAATGCTCTATCTCATCTGGATTCAGGATACAAACGATGATACTGAGTGTAATCATACTCTGACATGTGGGATCATTTTGATCCAGGCAGGATTTTGCCGGAATCTCCTAAGTCATTTTATAGCTCCCGGAAGTTGAAAACCTACAGGATTAGGAGTTTCAAAATGCTCTATCTCATCCGGATTCAGGGTACAAACGATGATACTGAGTGGAATCATACTCTGGCATGTGGGGTCATTGTGATCCAGGCGGAATTCTTGCCGGAATCTCCTAAGTCATTTTATAGCTGCGGAAAGTTTAAATATTACTGGATTAGGAGTTTCAAAATCTTCTATCTCATCCAGATTTAGGGTACAAATGATGATACTGGGTGGAATCATACTCTGGCATGTGGGGATCATTGTGATGGAGGCAGGATTTTTGCCGGAATCTCCTAAGTCATTTTATAGCTCCCGGAAGTTGAAAACCTACAGGATTAGGAGTTTCAAAATGCTCTATCTCATCCGGATTCAGGGTACGAACGATGATACTGAGTGGAATCATACTCTGGCATGTGGGGCTCATTGTGATCCAGGCGGAATTCTTGCCGGAATCTCCTAAGTCATTTTATAGCTCCCGAAAGTTGAAAAATTACAGGATTAGGAGTTTCAAAATGCTCTATCTCATCCAGATTTAGGGTACAAATGATGATACTGGGTGGAATCATACTCTGGCATGTGGGGATCATTGTGATCGAGGCAGGATTTTTGCCGGAATCTCCTAAGCCATTTTATAGCACTGGAATCATACTCTGGCATGTGGGGATCATTGTGATCGAGGCAGGATTTTTGCCGGAATCTCCTAAGCCATTTTATAGCACCCGAAAGTTACGAAATTACAACTCTTTTGTCTTCAAATGCTCTATCTCATCTGGATTTAGGGTACAAACGATGATACTGAGTGTAATCATACTCTGACATGTGGGGATCATTTTGATCCAGGCAGGATTTTTGCCGGAATCTCCTAAGTCATTTTATAGCTCCCGGAAGTTGAAAACCTACAGGATTAGGAGTTTCAAAATGCTCTATCTCATCCGGATTCAGGGTACAAACGATGATACTGAGTGGAATCATACTCTGGCATGTGGGGTCATTGTGATCCAGGCGGAATTCTTGCCGGAATCTCCTAAGTCATTTTATAGCTCCCGAAAGTTGAAAAATTACAGGATTAGGAGTTTCAAAATGCTCTATCTCATCCAGATTTAGGGTACAAATGATGATACTGGGTGGAATCATACTCTGGCATGTGGGGATCATTGTGATGGAGGCAGGATTTTGCCGGAATCTCCTAAGCCATTTTATAGCACCCGAAAGTTACGAAATTACAACTTTTTTGTCTTCAAATGCTCTATCCCATCCGGATTTAGGGTACAAACTATGATACTGGGTGAAATCATACTATGGCATGTGGGGATCATTGTGATCCAGGCAGAATTTTTGCCGGAATCTCCTAAGTGATTTTATAGCACCCGAAAGTTGAAAAATTACAGGATTAGGAGTTTCAAAATGCTTTATCCCATCCGGATTTAGGGTACAAACGATGATACTTGGTGGAATCATACTCTGGCATGTGGGGACCATTGTGATCCGAGCAGAATTTTTGCCGGAAGCTCCTAAGTCATCTTATAGCACCCGAAAGTTGCGAAATTACAACTCTGTTGTCTTTAAATGCTCTATCCCATCCGGATTTGGGGTACAAACTATGATACTGGGTGAAATCATACTCTGGCATGTGGGGATCATTGTGATCCAGGCAGAATTTTCGCCGGAATCTCCTAAGTCATTTTATACCGCCCGAAAGTTACGAAATTACAACTCTTTTGTCTTCAAATGCTCTATCTCATCCGCATTTAGGGTACAAACGATGATACTGGGTGGAATCATACTCTGACATGTGAGGATCATTGTGATCCAGGCAGGATTTTTGCCGGAATCTCCTAAGTCATTTTGTAGCTCCCGAAAGTTACGAAATTACAATTTTTTTGTCTTCAAATGCTCTATCCCATCCGGATTTAGGGTACAAACGATGATACTGGGTGGAATCATACTCTGGCATGTGGGGATCATTGTGATCCAGGCAGAATTTTTGCCGGAATCTCCTAAGTCATTTTATAGCGCCCGAAAGTTACGAAATTACAACTCTTTTGTCTTCAAATGCTCTATCTCATCCGGATTTAGAGTACAAACGATGATACCGGGTGGAATGATACTCTGGCATGTGGGCATCATTGTCATCCATCAGGATTTCTGCCGGAATCTCCTAAGTCATTTTATAGCTCCTGAAAGTTGAAAAATTACAGGATTAGGAGTTTCAAAATGCTCTATCTCAACCGGATTTAGGGTACGAACAATGATACTGGGTGCAATCATACTCTGGCATGTGGGGATCATTGTGATCCAGGCAGAATTTTTGCCGGAATCTCCTAAGTCATTTTATAGCGCCAGAAAGTTACGAAATTACAACTCTTTTGTCTTCAAATGCTCTATCCCATCCGGATTCAGGGTACTAACAATGATACCAGGTGGAATCATACTCTGGCATGTGGGGATCATTGTGATCCAGGCAGAATTCTTGCCGGAATCTCCTAAGTCATTTTACAGCCCCCGGAACTTGAAAAATTACAGGATTAGGAGTTTCAAAATGCTCTATCTCATCCGGATTCAGGGTACAAACGATGGAAATTCGTGAAATCATACTCTGACATGTGGGGATCATCGTGATCCAGGCAGAATTTTTGCCGGAATCTCCTAAGTCATTTTATAGCGCCCGAAAGTTACGGAATTACAACTTTTTTGTCTTCAAATGCTCTATCCCATCCGAGTTTGGGGTACAAACTATAATACTGGGTGAAATCATACTCTGGCATGTGGGAATCATTGTGATCCAGGCAGGATTTTTGCCGGAATCTCCTAAGTCATTTTATAGCTCCCGAAAGTTGAAAAATTACAGGATTAGGAGTTTCAAAATGCTCTATCTCAACCGGATTCATGGTACTAACTATGATACTTGTTGTAATCATATTCTGGCATGTGGGGATCATTGTGATCCAGGCAGAATTTTGCCGGAATCTCCTAAGTCATTTTATAGCGCCCGAAAGTTACGAAATTACAGGATTAGGAGTTTCAAATGCTCTATCTCATCCGGATTCAGGGTACAAACTATAATACTGGGTGAAATCATACTCTGGCATGTGGGAATCATTGTGATCCAGGCAGGATTTTTGCCGGAATCTCCTAAGTCATTTTATAGCTCCTGAAAGTTGAAAAATTACAGGATTAGGAGTTTCAAAATGCTCTATCTCAACCGGATTTAGGGTACGAACAATGATACTGGGTGCAATCATACTCTGGCATGTGGGGATCATTGTGATCCAGGCAGAATTTTTGCCGGAATCTCCTAAGTCATTTTATAGCGCCAGAAAGTTACGAAATTACAACTCTTTTGTCTTCAAATGCTCTATCTCATCTGGATTCAGGGTACAAACGATGATACTGAGTGTAATTATACTCTGACATGTGGGGTTCATTGTGATCCATCAGGATTTCTCCCGGAATCTCCTAAGTCATTTTATAGCTCCCGAAAGTTGAAAAATTAGAGGATTAGGAGTTTCAAAATGCTCTATCTCATCCGGATTCGGGGTACAAATGATGATACTGGGTGAAATCATACTCTGGCATGTAGGGATCATTGTGATCCAGGCAGGATTTTTGCCGGAATCTCCTAAGTCATTTTGAAGCACCCGGAAGTTACGAAATTACAACTCTTTTGTCTTCAAATGCTCTATCTAATCCGCATTCGGGGTACAAACGATGATACTTGGTGAAATCATACTCTGGCATGTGGGGATCATTGTGATCCAGGCAGAATTTTTGCCGGAATCTCCTAAGTCATTTTATAGCGCCAGAAAGTTACGAAATTACAACTCATTTGTCTTCAAATGCTCTATCTCATCTGGATTCAGGGTACAAACGATGATACTGAGTGTAATCATACTCTGACATGTGGGGATCATTGTGATCCAGGCAGGATTTTTGCCGGAATCTCCTAAGTCATTTTTTAGCTCCCGAAAGTTGAAAACCTACCGGATTAGGAGTTTCAAAATGCTCTATCTCATCCGGATTCAGGGTACAAACGATGATACTGGGTGGAATCATAGTCTGACATGTGGGGATCATTGTGATCCAGGCAGGATTTTCGCCGGAATCTCCTAAGTCATTTTGTAGCTCCCGAAAGTTACGAAATTACAATTTTTTTGTCTTCAAATGCTCTATCCCATCCGGATTTAGGGTACAAACGATGATACTGGGTGAAATCATACTCTGGCATGTGGGGATCATTGTGATCCAGGCAGAATTTTTGCCGGAATCTCCTAAGTCATTTTATACCGCCCGAAAGTTACGAAATTACAACTCTTTTGTCTTCAAATGCTCTATCTCATCCGCATTTAGGGTACAAACGATGATACTGGGTGGAATCATACTCTGACATGTGAGGATCATTGTGATCCAGGCAGGATTTTTGCCGGAATCTCCTAAGTCATTTTATAGCTCCAGAAAGTTTGAAAATTACAATTTTTTGTCTTCAAATGCTCTATCTCATCCGGATTTAGGGTACAAACGATGATACTGGGTGGAATCATACTCTGGCATGTGGGGATCATTGTGATCCAGGCAGAATTTTTGCCGGAATCTCCTAAGTCATTTTATAGCGCCCGAAAGTTACGAAATTACAACTCTTTTGTCTTCAAATGCTCTATCTCATCCGGATTTAGAGTACAAACGATGATACTGGGTGGAATGATACTCTGGCATGTGGGCATCATTGTCATCCATCAGGATTTCTGCCGGAATCTCCTAAGTCATTTTATAGCTCCTGAAAGTTGAAAAATTACAGGATTAGGAGTTTCAAAATGCTCTATCTCAACCGGATTTAGGGTACGAACAATGATACTGGGTGCAATCATACTCTGGCATGTGGGGATCATTGTGATCCAGGCAGAATTTTTGCCGGAATCTCCTAAGTCATTTTATAGCGCCAGAAAGTTACGAAATTACAACTCTTTTGTCTTCAAATGCTCTATCTCATCTGGATTCAGGGTACAAACGATGATACTGGGTGGAATCATACTCTGGCATGTGAGGATCATTGTGATCCATCAGGATTTCTCCGGAATCTCCTAAGTCATTTTATAGCTCCTGAAAGTTGAAAAATTAGAGGATTAGGAGTTTCAAAATGCTCTATCCCATCCGGATTTTGGGTACAAATGATGATACTGGGTGAAATCATACTCTGGCATGTAGGGATCATTGTGATCCAGGCAGGATTTTTGCCGGAATCTCCTAAGTCATTTTATAGCACCCGAAAGTTAAAATTACAGGACTCTTAGGAGTCTTCAAATGCTCTATCTAATCCGCATTTAGGGTACAAACGATAATACTGGGTGAAATCATACTCTGGCATGTGAGGATCATTGTGATCCAGGCAGAATTTTTGCCGGAATCTCCTAAGTCATTTTATAGCGCCAGAAAGTTACGAAATTACAACTCATTTGTCTTCAAATGCTCTATCTCATCTGGATTCAGGGTACAAACGATGATACTGAGTGTAATCATACTCTGACATGTGGGGATCATTGTGATCCAGGCAGGATTTTTGCCGGAATCTCCTAAGTCATTTTATAGCTCCCTAAAGTTGAAGAACTAGAGGATTAGGAGTTTCAAAATGCTCTATCTCATCCGGATTCAGGGTACGAACGATGATACTGGGTGGAATCATATTCTGTCATGTGGGGATCATTGTGATCCAGGCAGGATTTTCGCCGGAATCTCCTAAGTCATTTTGTAGCTCCCGAAAGTTACGAAATTACAATTTTTTTGTCTTCAAATGCTCTATCCCATCCGGATTTAGGGTACAAACGATGATACTGGGTGGAATCATACTCTGGCATGTGGGGATCATTGTGATCCAGGCAGAATTTTTGCCGGAATCTCCTAAGTCATTTTATAGCGCCTGAAAGTTACGAAATTACAACTCTTTTGGCTTCAAATGCTCTATCTCATCCGGATTCAGGGTACGAACGATGATACTGAGTGAAATCATACTCTGGCATGTGGGGGTCATTGTCATCCAGGCGGAATTCTTGCCGGAATCTCCTAAGTCATTTTATAGCTCCCGAAAGTTGAAAAATTACAGGATTAGGAGTGTCAAAATGCTCTATCTCATCCAGATTTAGGGTACAAATGATGATACTGGGTGGAATCATACTCTGGCATGTGGGGATCATTGTGATCCAGGCAGGATTTTTGCCGGAATCACCTAAGCCATTTTATAGCACCCGAAAGTTACGAAATTACAACTTTTTTGTCTTCAAATGCTCTATCTCATCCGGATTCAGGGTACAAACTATGATACTGGGTGAAATCATACTATGGCATGTGGGGATCATTGTGATCCAGGCAGAATTTTGCCGGAATCTCCTAAGTCATTTTATAGCGCCCGAAAGTTGAAAACCTTACAGGACTCTTAGGAGTCTCCAAATGCTCTATCTCATCCGGATTCAGGGTACAGACGATGATACCGGGTGGAATCATACTCTGACATGTGGGGATCATTGTGATCCAGGCAGAATTTTTGCCGGAATCTCCTAAGTCATTTTATAGCACCCGAAAGTTGAAGAATTACAGGATTAGGAGTTTCAAAATGCTTTATCCCATCCGGATTTAGGGTACAAACGATGATACTCGGTGGAATCATACTCTGGCATGTGGGGACCATTGTGATCCGAGCAGAATTTTTGCCGGAAGCTCCTAAGTCATCTTATAGCACCCGAAAGTTGCGAAATTACAACTCTTTTGTCTTTAAATGCTCTATCCCATCCGGATTTGGGGTACAAACTATGATACTGGGTGAAATCATACTCTGGCATGTGGGGATCATTGTGATCCAGGCAGAATTTTCGCCGGAATCTCCTAAGTCATTTTGTAGCTCCCGAAAGTTGAAAAATTACAACTCTTTTGTCTTCAAATGCTCTATCTCATCCGCATTTAGGGTACAAACGATGATACTGGGTGGAATCATACTCTGACATGTGAGGATCATTGTGATCCAGGCAGAATTTTTTGCCGGAATCTCCTAAGTCATTTTATAGCGCCCGAAAGTTACGAAATTACAACTCTTTTGTCTTCAAATGCTCTATCTCATCCGGATTCAGGGTACAAACGATGATACTGGGTGGAATCATATTCTGTCATGTGGGGATCATTGTGATCCAGGCAGGATTTTCGCCGGAATCTCCTAAGTCATTTTGTAGCTCCGAAAGTTACGAAATTACAATTTTTTTGTCTTCAAATGCTCTATCCCATCCGGATTTAGGGTACAAACGATGATACTGGGTGGAATCATACTCTGGCATGTGGGGATCATTGTGATCCAGGCAGAATTTTTGCCGGAATCTCCTAAGTCATTTTATAGCGCCTGAAAGTTACGAAATTACAACTCTTTGGCTTCAAATGCTCTATCTCATCCGGATTTAGTGTACAAACTATGATACTGGGTGGAATCATACTCTGGCATGTGGGGATCATTGTGATCCAGGCAGAATTTTTGCCGGAATCTCCTAAGTCATTTTATAGCGCCCGAAAGTTACGAAATTACAACTCTTTTGTCTTCAAATGCTCTATCTCATCCGGATTTAGGGTACAAACGATGATACTGGGTGGAATGATACTCTGGCATGTGGGCATCATTGTGATCCATCAGGATTTCTGCCGGAATCTCCTAAGTCATTTTATAGCTCCTGAAAGTTGGAAAATTACAGGATTAGGAGTTTCAAAATGCTCTATCTCAACCGGATTTAGGGTACGAACAATGATACTGGGTGCAATCATACTCTGGCATGTGGGGATCATTGTGATCTAGGCAGAATTTTTGCCGGAATCTCCTCAGTCATTTTATAGCGCCAGAAAGTTACGAAATTACAACTCTTTTGTCTTCAAATGCTCTATCTCATCTGGATTCAGGGTACAAACGATGATACTGAGTGTAATCATACTCTGACATGTGGGGATCATTTTGATCCAGGCAGGATTTTTGCCGGAATCTCCTAAGTCATTTTATAGCTCCCGGAAGTTACGAAATTACAACTCTTTTGTCTTCAAATGCTCTATCTCATCCGGATTCAGGGTACAAACGATGATACTGGGTCGAATCATATTCTGTCATGTGGGGATCATTGTGATCCAGGCAGGATTTTCGCCGGAATCTCCTAAGTCATTTTGTAGCTCCCGAAAGTTACGAAATTACAATTTTTTTGTCTTCAAATGCTCTATCCCATCCGGATTTAGGGTACAAACGATGATACTGGGTGGAATCATACTCTGGCATGTGGGGATCATTGTGATCCAGGCAGAATTTTTGCCGGAATCTCCTAAGTCATTTTATAGCGCCTGAAAGTTACGAAATTACAACTCTTTTGGCTTCAAATGCTCTATCTCATCCGGATTTAGAGTACAAACGATGATACTGGGTGGAATGATACTCTGGCATGTGGGCATCATTGTGATCCATCAGGATTTCTGCCGGAATCTCCTAAGTCATTTTATAGCTCCTGAAAGTTGGAAAATTACAGGATTAGGAGTTTCAAAATGCTCTATCGCAACCGGATTTAGGGTACGGACAATGATACTGGGTGCAATCATACTCTGGCATGTGGGGATCATTGTGATCCAGGCAGAATTTTTGCCGGAATCTCCTCAGTCAGTTTATAGCGCCAGAAAGTTACGAAATTACAACTCTTTTGTCTTCAAATGCTCTATCTCATCTGGATTCAGGATACAAACGATGATACTGAGTGTAATCATACTCTGACATGTGGGGATCATTTTGATCCAGGCAGGATTTTTGCCGGAATCTCCTAAGTCATTTTATAGCTCCCGGAAGTTGAAAACCTACAGGATTAGGAGTTTCAAAATGCTCTATCTCATCCGGATTCAGGGTACAAACGATGATACTGAGTGGAATCATACTCTGGCATGTGGGGGTCATTGTGATCCAGGCGGAATTCTTGCCGGAATCTCCTAAGTCATTTTATAGCTCCCGAAAGTTGAAAAATTACAGGATTAGGAGTTTCAAAATCTTCTATCTCATCCAGATTTAGGGTACAAATGATGATACTGGGTGGAATCATACTCTGGCATGTGGGGATCATTGTGATGGAGGCAGGATTTTTGCCGGAATCTCCTAAGTCATTTTATAGCTCCCGAAGTTGAAAACCTACAGGATTAGGAGTTTCAAAATGCTCTATCTCATCCGGATTCAGGGTACGAACGATGATACTGAGTGGAATCATACTCTGGCATTTGGGGTCATTGTGATCCAGGCGGAATTCTTGCCGGAATCTCCTAAGTCATTTTATAGCTCCCGAAAGTTGAAAAATTACAGGATTAGGAGTTTCAAAATGCTCTATCTCATCCAGATTTAGGGTACAAATGATGATACTGGATGGAATCATACTCTGGCATGTGGGGATCATTGTGATCGAGGCAGGATTTTTGCCGGAATCTCCTAAGCCATTTTATAGCACCCGAAAGTTACGAAATTACAACTCTTTTGTCTTCAAATGCTCTATCTCATCTGGATTCAGGGTACAAACGATGATACTGAGTGTAATCATACTCTGACATGTGGGGATCATTTTGATCCAGGCAGGATTTTTGCCGGAATCTCCTAAGTCATTTTATAGCTCCCGGAAGTTGAAAACCTACAGGATTAGGAGTTTCAAAATGCTCTATCTCATCCGGATTCAGGGTACAAACGATGATACTGAGTGGAATCATACTCTGGCATGTGGGGGTCATTGTGATCCAGGCGGAATTCTTGCCGGAATCTCCTAAGTCATTTTATAGCTCCCGAAAGTTGAAAAATTACAGGATTAGGAGTTTCAAAATCTTCTATCTCATCCAGATTTAGGGTACAAATGATGATACTGGGTGGAATCATACTCTGGCATGTGGGGATCATTGTGATGGAGGCAGGATTTTTGCCGGAATCTCCTAAGTCATTTTATAGCTCCCGGAAGTTGAAAACCTACAGGATTAGGAGTTTCAAAATGCTCTATCTCATCCGGATTCAGGGTACGAACGATGATACTGAGTGCAATCATACTCTGGCATGTGGGGGTCATTGTGATCCAGGCGGAATTCTTGCCGGAATCTCCTAAGTCATTTTATAGCTCCCGAAAGTTGAAAAATTACAGGATTAGGAGTTTCAAAATGCTCTATCTCATCCAGATTTAGGGTACAAATGATGATACTGGGTGAAATCATACTCTGGCATGTGGGGATCATTGTGATCCAGGCAGAATTCTTGCCGGGATCTCCTAAGTCATTTTATAGCGCCAGAAAGTTACGAAATTACAACTCATTTGTCTTCAAATGCTCTATCTCATCTGGATTCAGGGTACAAACGATGATACTGAGTGTAATCATACTCTGACATGTGGGGATCATTGTGATCCAGGCAGGATTTTTGCCGGAATCTCCTAAGTCATTTTTTAGCTCCCGAAAGTTGAAAACCTACAGGATTAGGAGTTTCAAAATGCTCTATCTCATCCGGATTCAGGGTACGAACGATGATACTGGGTGGAATCATATTCTGTCATGTGGGGATCATTGTGATCCAGGCAGGATTTTCGCCGGAATCTCCTAAGTCATTTTGTAGCTCCCGAAAGTTACGAAATTACAATTTTTTTGTCTTCAAATGCTCTATCCCATCCGGATTTAGGGTACGAACGATGATACTGGGTGGAATCATACTCTGGCATGTGGGGATCATCGTGATCCAGGCAGAATTTTTGCCGGAATCTCCTAAGTCATTTTATAGCGCCTGAAAGTTACGAAATTACAACTCTTTTGGCTTCAAATGCTCTATCTCATCCGGATTCAGGGTACGAACGATGATACTGAGTGAAATCATACTCTGGCATGTGGGGGTCATTGTCATCCAGGCGGAATTCTTGCCGGAATCTCCTAAGTCATTTTATAGCTCCCGAAAGTTGAAAAATTACAGGATTAGGAGTGTCAAAATGCTCTATCTCATCCAGATTTAGGGTACAAATGATGATACTGGGTGGAATCATACTCTGGCATGTGGGGATCATTGTGATCCAGGCAGGATTTTTGCCGGAATCACCTAAGCCATTTTATAGCACCCGAAAGTTACGAAATTACAACTTTTTTGTCTTCAAATGCTCTATCCCATCCGGATTTTGGGTACAAACTATGATACTGGGTGAAATCATACTATGGCATGTGGGGATCATTGTGATCCAGGCAGAATTTTCGCCGGAATCTCCTAAGTCATTTTATAGCGCCCGAAAGTTACGAAATTACAACTCTTTTGTCTTCAAATGCTCTATCTCATCCGGATTCAGGGTACAGACGATGATACCGGGTGGAATCATACTCTGACATGTGGGGATCATTGTGATCCAGGCAGAATTTTTGCCGGAATCTCCTAAGTCATTTTATAGCACCCGAAAGTTGAAAAATTACAGGATTAGGAGTTTCAAAATGCTTTATCCCATCCGGATTCAGGGTACAAACGATGATACTCGGTGGAATCATACTCTGGCATGTGGGGACCATTGTGATCCGAGCAGAATTTTTGCCGGAAGCTCCTAAGTCATCTTATAGCACCCGAAAGTTGCGAAATTACAACTCTTTTGTCTTTAAATGCTCTATCCCATCCGGATTTGGGGTACAAACTATGATACTGGGTGAAATCATACTCTGGCATGTGGGGATCATTGTGATCCAGGCAGAATTTTCGCCGGAATCTCCTAAGTCATTTTATACCGCCCGAAAGTTACGAAATTACAACTCTTTTGTCTTCAAATGCTCTATCTCATCCGCAATTAGGGTACAAACGATGATACTGGGTGGAATCATACTCTGACATGTAAGGATCATTGTGATCCAGGCAGAATTTTCGCCGGAATCTCCTAAGTCATTTTATAGCGCCCGAAAGTTACGAAATTACAACTCTTTTGTCTTCAAATGCTCTATCTCATCCGGATTCAGGGTACAAACGATGATACTGGGTGGAATCATATTCTGTCATGTGGGGATCATTGTGATCCAGGCAGGATTTTCGCCGGAATCTCCTAAGTCATTTTGTAGCTCCCGAAAGTTACGAAATTACAATTTTTTTGTCTTCAAATGCTCTATCCCATCCGGATTTAGGGTACAAACGATGATACTGGGTGGAATCATACTCTGGCATGTGGGGATCATTGTGATCCAGGCAGAATTTTTGCCGGAATCTCCTAAGTCATTTTATAGCGCCTGAAAGTTACGAAATTACAACTCTTTTGGCTTCAAATGCTCTATCTCATCCGGATTTAGAGTACAAACGATGATACTGGGTGGAATCATACCCCGGCATGTGGGGATCATTGTGATCCAGGCAGAATTTTTTGCCGGAATCTCCTAAGTCATTTTATAGCGCCCGAAAGTTACGAAATTACAACTCTTATGTCTTCAAATGCTCTATCTCATCCGGATTTAGGGTACAAACGATGATACTGGGTGGAATGATACTCTGGCATGTGGGCATCATTGTGATCCATCAGGATTTCTGCCGGAATCTCCTAAGTCATTTTATAGCTCCTGAAAGTTGGAAAATTACAGGATTAGGAGTTTCAAAATGCTCTATCTCAACCGGATTTAGGGTACGAACAATGATACTGGGTGCAATCATACTCTGGCATGTGGGGATCATTGTGATCTAGGCAGAATTTTTGCCGGAATCTCCTCAGTCATTTCATAGCGCCAGAAAGTTACGAAATTACAACTCTTTTGTCTTCAAATGCTCTATCTCATCTGGATTCAGGGTACAAACGATGATACTGAGTGTAATCATACTCTGACATGTGGGGATCATTTTGATCCAGGCAGGATTTTTGCCGGAATCTCCTAAGTCATTTTATAGCTCCCGGAAGTTACGAAATTACAACTCTTTTGTCTTCAAATGCTCTATCTCATCCGGATTCAGGGTACAAACGATGATACTGGGTCGAATCATATTCTGTCATGTGGGGATCATTGTGATCCAGGCAGGATTTTCGCCGGAATCTCCTAAGTCATTTTGTAGCTCCCGAAAGTTACGAAATTACAATTTTTTTGTCTTCAAATGCTCTATCCCATCCGGATTTAGGGTACAAACGATGATACTGGGTGGAATCATACTCTGGCATGTGGGGATCATTGTGATCCAGGCAGAATTTTTGCCGGAATCTCCTAAGTCATTTTATAGCGCCTGAAAGTTACGAAATTACAACTCTTTTGGCTTCAAATGCTCTATCTCATCCGGATTTAGAGTACAAACGATGATACTGGGTGGAATGATACTCTGGCATGTGGGCATCATTGTGATCCATCAGGATTTCTGCCGGAATCTCCTAAGTCATTTTATAGCTCCTGAAAGTTGGAAAATTACAGGATTAGGAGTTTCAAAATGCTCTATCGCAACCGGATTTAGGGTACGGACAATGATACTGGGTGCAATCATACTCTGGCATGTGGGGATCATTGTGATCCAGGCAGAATTTTTGCCGGAATCTCCTCAGTCAGTTTATAGCGCCAGAAAGTTACGAAATTACAACTCTTTTGTCTTCAAATGCTCTATCTCATCTGGATTCAGGATACAAACGATGATACTGAGTGTAATCATACTCTGACATGTGGGGATCATTTTGATCCAGGCAGGATTTTTGCCGGAATCTCCTAAGTCATTTTATAGCTCCCGGAAGTTGAAAACCTACAGGATTAGGAGTTTCAAAATGCTCTATCTCATCCGGATTCAGGGTACAAACGATGATACTGAGTGGAATCATACTCTGGCATGTGGGGGTCATTGTGATCCAGGCGGAATTCTTGCCGGAATCTCCTAAGTCATTTTATAGCTCCCGAAAGTTGAAAAATTACAGGATTAGGAGTTTCAAAATCTTCTATCTCATCCAGATTTAGGGTACAAATGATGATACTGGGTGGAATCATACTCTGGCATGTGGGGATCATTGTGATGGAGGCAGGATTTTCGCCGGAATCTCCTAAGTCATTTTATAGCTCCCGGAAGTTGAAAACCTACAGGATTAGGAGTTTCAAAATGCTCTATCTCATCCGGATTCAGGGTACGAACGATGATACTGAGTGGAATCATACTCTGGCATGTGGGGGTCATTGTGATCCAGGCGGAATTCTTGCCGGAATCTCCTAAGTCATTTTATAGCTCCCGAAAGTTGAAAAATTACAGGATTAGGAGTTTCAAAATGCTCTATCTCATCCAGATTTAGGGTACAAATGATGATACTGGATGGAATCATACTCTGGCATGTGGGGATCATTGTGATCGAGGCAGGATTTTTGCCGGAATCTCCTAAGCCATTTTATAGCACCCGAAAGTTACGAAATTACAACTCTTTTGTCTTCAAATGCTCTATCTCATCTGGATTCAGGGTACAAACGATGATACTGAGTGTAATCATACTCTGACATGTGGGGATCATTTTGATCCAGGCAGGATTTTTGCCGGAATCTCCTAAGTCATTTTATAGCTCCCGGAAGTTGAAAACCTACAGGATTAGGAGTTTCAAAATGCTCTATCTCATCCGGATTCAGGGTACAAACGATGATACTGAGTGGAATCATACTCTGGCATGTGGGGGTCATTGTGATCCAGGCGGAATTCTTGCCGGAATCTCCTAAGTCATTTTATAGCTCCCAAAAGTTGAAAAATTACAGGATTAGGAGTTTCAAAATCTTCTATCTCATCCAGATTTAGGGTACAAATGATGATACTGGGTGGAATCATACTCTGGCATGTGGGGATCATTGTGATGGAGGCAGGATTTTTGCCGGAATCTCCTAAGTCATTTTATAGCTCCCGGAAGTTGAAAACCTACAGGATTAGGAGTTTCAAAATGCTCTATCTCATCCGGATTCAGGGTACGAACGATGATACTGAGTGGAATCATACTCTGGCATGTGGGGGTCATTGTGATCCAGGCGGAATTCTTGCCGGAATCTCCTAAGTCATTTTATAGCTCCCGAAAGTTGAAAAATTACAGGATTAGGAGTTTCAAAATGCTCTATCTCATCCAGATTTAGGGTACAAATGATGATACTGGGTGAAATCATACTCTGGCATGTGGGGATCATTGTGATCCAGGCAGAATTCTTGCCGGGATCTCCTAAGTCATTTTATAGCGCCAGAAAGTTACGAAATTACAACTCATTTGTCTTCAAATGCTCTATCTCATCTGAATTCAGGGTACAAACGATGATACTGAGTGTAATCATACTCTGACATGTGGGGATCATTGTGATCCAGGCAGGATTTTTGCCGGAATCTCCTAAGTCATTTTTTAGCTCCCGAAAGTTGAAAACCTACAGGATTAGGAGTTTCAAAATGCTCTATCTCATCCGGATTCAGGGTACGAACGATGATACTGGGTGGAATCATATTCTGTCATGTGGGGATCATTGTGATCCAGGCAGGATTTTCGCCGGAATCTCCTAAGTCATTTTGTAGCTCCCGAAAGTTACGAAATTACAATTTTTTTGTCTTCAAATGCTCTATCCCATCCGGATTTAGGGTACAAACGATGATACTGGGTGGAATCATACTCTGGCATGTGGGGATCATTGTGATCCAGGCAGAATTTTTGCCGGAATCTCCTAAGTCATTTTATAGCGCCTGAAAGTTACGAAATTACAACTCTTTTGGCTTCAAATGCTCTATCTCATCCGGATTCAGGGTACGAACGATGATACTGAGTGAAATCATACTCTGGCATGTGGGGGTCATTGTCATCCAGGCGGAATTCTTGCCGGAATCTCCTAAGTCATTTTATAGCTCCCGAAAGTTGAAAATTACAGGATTAGGAGTGTCAAAATGCTCTATCTCATCCAGATTTAGGGTACAAATGATGATACTGGGTGGAATCATACTCTGGCATGTGGGGATCATTGTGATCCAGGCAGGATTTTTGCCGGAATCACCTAAGCCATTTTATAGCACCCGAAAGTTACGAAATTACAACTTTTTTGTCTTCAAATGCTCTATCCCATCCGGATTTTGGGTACAAACTATGATACTGGGTGAAATCATACTATGGCATGTGGGGATCATTGTGATCCAGGCAGAATTTTCGCCGGAATCTCCTAAGTCATTTTATAGCGCCCGAAAGTTACGAAATTACAACTCTTTTGTCTTCAAATGCTCTATCTCATCCGGATTCAGGGTACAGACGATGATACCGGGTGGAATCATACTCTGACATGTGGGGATCATTGTGATCCAGGCAGAATTTTTGCCGGAATCTCCTAAGTCATTTTATAGCACCCGAAAGTTGAAAAATTACAGGATTAGGAGTTTCAAAATGCTTTATCCCATCCGGATTTAGGGTACAAACGATGATACTCGGTGGAATCATACTCTGGCATGTGGGGACCATTGTGATCCGAGCAGAATTTTTGCCGGAAGCTCCTAAGTCATCTTATAGCACCCGAAAGTTGCGAAATTACAACTCTTTTGTCTTTAAATGCTCTATCCCATCCGGATTTGGGGTACAAACTATGATACTGCGTGAAATCATACTCTGGCATGTGGGGATCATTGTGATCCAGGCAGAATTTTCGCCGGAATCTCCTAAGTCATTTTATACCGCCCGAAAGTTACGAAATTACAACTCTTTTGTCTTCAAATGCTCTATCTCATCCGCAATTAGGGTACAAACGATGATACTGGGTGGAATCATACTCTGACATGTGAGGATCATTGTGATCCAGGCAGAATTTTCGCCGGAATCTCCTAAGTCATTTTATAGCGCCAGAAAGTTACGAAATTACAACTCTTTTGTCTTCAAATGCTCTATCTCATCTGGATTCAGGGTACAAACGATGATACTGAGTGTAATCATACTCTGACATGTGGGGATCATTTTGATCCAGGCAGGATTTTTGCCGGAATCTCCTAAGTCATTTTATAGCTCCCGGAAGTTACGAAATTACAACTCTTTTGTCTTCAAATGCTCTATCTCATCCGGATTCAGGGTACAAACGATGATACTGGGTCGAATCATATTCTGTCATGTGGGGATCATTGTGATCCAGGCAGGATTTTCGCCGGAATCTCCTAAGTCATTTTGTAGCTCCCGAAAGTTACGAAATTACAATTTGTCTTCAAATGCTCTATCCCATCCGGATTTAGGGTACAAACGATGATACTGGGTGGAGTCATACTCTGGCATGTGGGGATCATTGTGATCCAGGCAGAATTTTGCCGGAATCTCCTAAGTCATTTTATAGCGCCTGAAAGTTACGAAATTACAACTCTTTTGGCTTCAAATGCTCTATCTCATCCGGATTTAGAGTACAAACGATGATACTGGGTGGAATGATACTCTGGCATGTGGGCATCATTGTGATCCATCAGGATTTCTGCCGGAATCTCCTAAGTCATTTTATAGCTCCTGAAAGTTGGAAAATTACAGGATTAGGAGTTTCAAAATGCTCTATCGCAACCGGATTTAGGGTACGGACAATGATACTGGGTGCAATCATACTCTGGCATGTGGGGATCATTGTGATCGAGGCAGAATTTTTGCCGGAATCTCCTCAGTCAGTTTATAGCGCCAGAAAGTTACGAAATTACAACTCTTTTGTCTTCAAATGCTCTATCTCATCTGGATTCAGGATACAAACGATGATACTGAGTGTAATCATACTCTGACATGTGGGGATCATTTTGATCCAGGCAGGATTTTGCCGGAATCTCCTAAGTCATTTTATAGCTCCCGGAAGTTGAAAACCTACAGGATTAGGAGTTTCAAAATGCTCTATCTCATCCGGATTCAGGGTACAAACGATGATACTGAGTGGAATCATACTCTGGCATGTGGGGGTCATTGTGATCCAGGCGGAATTCTTGCCGGAATCTCCTAAGTCATTTTATAGCTCCCGAAAGTTGAAAAATTACAGGATTAGGAGTTTCAAAATCTTCTATCTCATCCAGATTTAGGGTACAAATGATGATACTGGGTGGAATCATACTCTGGCATGTGGGGATCATTGTGATGGAGGCAGGATTTTTGCCGGAATCTCCTAAGTCATTTTATAGCTCCCGGAAGTTGAAAACCTACAGGATTAGGAGTTTCAAAATGCTCTATCTCATCCGGATTCAGGGTACGAACGATGATACTGAGTGGAATCATACTCTGGCATGTGGGGGTCATTGTGATCCAGGCGGAATTCTTGCCGGAATCTCCTAAGTCATTTTATAGCTCCCGAAAGTTGAAAAATTACAGGATTAGGAGTTTCAAAATGCTCTATCTCATCCAGATTTAGGGTACAAATGATGATACTGGATGGAATCATACTCTGGCATGTGGGGATCATTGTGATCGAGGCAGGATTTTTGCCGGAATCTCCTAAGCCATTTTATAGCACCCGAAAGTTACGAAATTACAACTCTTTTGTCTTCAAATGCTCTATCTCATCTGGATTCAGGGTACAAACGATGATACTGAGTGTAATCATACTCTGACATGTGGGGATCATTTTGATCCAGGCAGGATTTTGCCGGAATCTCCTAAGTCATTTTATAGCTCCCGGAAGTTGAAAACCTACAGGATTAGGAGTTTCAAAATGCTCTATCTCATCCGGATTCAGGGTACAAACGATGATACTGAGTGGAATCATACTCTGGCATGTGGGGATCATTGTGATCCAGGCGGAATTCTTGCCGGAATCTCCTAAGTCATTTTATAGCTCCCGAAAGTTGAAAAATTACAGGATTAGGAGTTTCAAAATCTTCTATCTCATCCAGATTTAGGGTACAAATGATGATACTGGGTGGAATCATACTCTGGCATGTGGGGATCATTGTGATGGAGGCAGGATTTTTGCCGGAATCTCCTAAGTCATTTTATAGCTCCCGGAAGTTGAAAACCTACAGGATTAGGAGTTTCAAAATGCTCTATCTCATCCGGATTCAGGGTACGAACGATGATACTGAGTGGAATCATACTCTGGCATGTGGGGGTCATTGTGATCCAGGCGGAATTCTTGCCGGAATCTCCTAAGTCATTTTATAGCTCCCGAAAGTTGAAAAATTACAGGATTAGGAGTTTCAAAATGCTCTATCTCATCCAGATTTAGGGTACAAATGATGATACTGGGTGGAATCATACTCTGGCATGTGGGGATCATTGTGATCGAGGCAGGATTTTTGCCGGAATCTCCTAAGCCATTTTATAGCACCCGAAAGTTACGAAATTACAACTCTTTTGTCTTCAAATGCTCTATCTCATCTGGATTCAGGGTACAAACGATGATACTGAGTGTAATCATACTCTGACATGTGGGGATCATTTTGATCCAGGCAGGATTTTTGCCGGAATCTCCTAAGTCATTTTATAGCTCCCGGAAGTTGAAAACCTACAGGATTAGGAGTTTCAAAATGCTCTATCTCATCCGGATTCAGGGTACAAACGATGATACTGAGTGGAATCATACTCTGGCATGTGGGGTCATTGTGATCCAGGCGGAATTCTTGCCGGAATCTCCTAAGTCATTTTATAGCTCCAGAAAGTTGAAAAATTACAGGATTAGGAGTTTCAAAATGCTCTATCTCATCCAGATTTAGGGTACAAATGATGATACTGGGTGGAATCATACTCTGGCATGTGGGGATCATTGTGATGGAGGCAGGATTTTTGCCGGAATCTCCTAAGCCATTTTATAGCACCCGAAAGTTACGAAATTACAACTTTTTTGTCTTCAAATGCTCTATCCCATCCGGATTTAGGGTACAAACTATGATACTGGGTGAAATCATACTATGGCATGTGGGGATCATTGTGATCCAGGCAGAATTTTTGCCGGAATCTCCTAAGTGATTTTATAGCACCCGAAAGTTGAAAAATTACAGGATTAGGAGTTTCAAAATGCTTTATCCCATCCGGATTTAGGGTACAAACGATGATACTTGGTGGAATCATACTCTGGCATGTGGGGACCATTGTGATCCGAGCAGAATTTTTGCCGGAAGCTCCTAAGTCATCTTATAGCACCCGAAAGTTGCGAAATTACAACTCTTTTGTCTTTAAATGCTCTATCCCATCCGGATTTGGGGTACAAACTATGATACTGGGTGAAATCATACTCTGGCATGTGGGGATCATTGTGATCCAGGCAGAATTTTCGCCGGAATCTCCCAAGTCATTTTATACCGCCCGAAAGTTACGAAATTACAACTCTTTTGTCTTCAAATGCTCTATCTCATCCGCATTTAGGGTACAAACGATGATACTGGGTGGAATCATACTCTGACATGTGAGGATCATTGTGATCCAGGCAGGATTTTTGCCGGAATCTCCTAAGTCATTTTGTAGCTCCCGAAAGTTACGAAATTACAATTTTTTTGTCTTCAAATGCTCTATCCCATCCGGATTTAGGGTACAAACGATGATACTGGGTGGAATCATACTCTGGCATGTGGGGATCATTGTGATCCAGGCAGAATTTTTGCCGGAATCTCCTAAGTCATTTTATAGCGCCCGAAAGTTACGAAATTACAACTCTTTTGTCTTCAAATGCTCTATCTCATCCGGATTTAGAGTACAAACGATGATACCGGGTGGAATGATACTCTGGCATGTGGGCATCATTGTCATCCATCAGGATTTCTGCCGGAATCTCCTAAGTCATTTTATAGCTCCTGAAAGTTGAAAAATTACAGGATTAGGAGTTTCAAAATGCTCTATCTCAACCGGATTTAGGGTACGAACGATGATACTGGGTGCAATCATACTCTGGCATGTGGGGATCATTGTGATCCAGGCAGAATTTTTGCCGGAATCTCCTAAGTCATTTTATAGCGCCAGAAAGTTACGAAATTACAACTCTTTTGTCTTCAAATGCTCTATCTCATCTGGATTCAGGGTACAAACGATGATACTGAGTGTAATTATACTCTGACATGTGGGGATCATTGTGATCCATCAGGATTTCTCCCGGAATCTCCTAAGTCATTTTATAGCTCCCGAAAGTTGAAAAATTAGAGGATTAGGAGTTTCAAAATGCTCTATCTCATCCGGATTCGGGGTACAAATGATGATACTGGGTGAAATCATACTCTGGCATGTAGGGATCATTGTGATCCAGGCAGGATTTTTGCCGGAATCTCCTAAGTCATTCTGAAGCACCCGGAAGTTACGAAATTACAACTCTTTTGTCTTCAAATGCTCTATCTAATCCGCATTCGGGGTACAAACGATGATACTTGGTGAAATCATACTCTGGCATGTGGGGATCATTGTGATCCAGGCAGAATTCTTGCCGGGATCTCCTAAGTCATTTTATAGCGCCAGAAAGTTACGAAATTACAACTCATTTGTCTTCAAATGCTCTATCTCATCTGGATTCAGGGTACAAACGATGATACTAAGTGTAATCATACTCTGACATGTGGGGATCATTGTGATCCAGGCAGGATTTTTGCCGGAATCTCCTAAGTCATTTTTTAGCTCCCGAAAGTTGAAAACCTACAGGATTAGGAGTTTCAAAATGCTCTATCTCATCCGGATTCAGGGTACGAACGATGATACTGGGTGGAATCATATTCTGTCATGTGGGGATCATTGTGATCCAGGCAGGATTTTCGCCGGAATCTCCTAAGTCATTTTGTAGCTCCCGAAAGTTACGAAATTACAATTTTTTTGTCTTCAAATGCTCTATCCCATCCGGATTTAGGGTACAAACGATGATACTGGGTGGAATCATACTCTGGCATGTGGGGATCATTGTGATCCAGGCAGAATTTTTGCCGGAATCTCCTAAGTCATTTTATACCGCCCGAAAGTTACGAAATTACAACTCTTTTGTCTTCAAATGCTCTATCTCATCCGCATTTAGGGTACAAACGATGATACTGGGTGGAATCATACTCTGACATGTGAGGATCATTGTGATCCAGGCAGGATTTTTGCCGGAATCTCCTAAGTCATTTTGTAGCTCCCGAAAGTTACGAAATTACAATTTTTTTGTCTTCAAATGCTCTATCCCATCCGGATTTAGGGTACAAACGATGATACTGGGTGGAATCATACTCTGGCATGTGGGGATCATTGTGATCCAGGCAGAATTTTTGCCGGAATCTCCTAAGTCATTTTATAGCGCCCGAAAGTTACGAAATTACAACTCTTTTGTCTTCAAATGCTCTATCTCATCCGGATTTAGAGTACAAACGATGATACCGGGTGGAATGATACTCTGGCATGTGGGCATCATTGTCATCCATCAGGATTTCTGCCGGAATCTCCTAAGTCATTTTATAGCTCCTGAAAGTTGAAAAATTACAGGATTAGGAGTTTCAAAATGCTCTATCTCAACCGGATTTAGGGTACGAACAATGATACTGGGTGCAATCATACTCTGGCATGTGGGGATCATTGTGATCCAGGCAGAATTTTTGCCGGAATCTCCTAAGTCATTTTATAGCGCCAGAAAGTTACGAAATTACAACTCTTTTGTCTTCAAATGCTCTATCTCATCTGGATTCAGGGTACAAACGATGATACTGAGTGTAATTATACTCTGACATGTGGGGATCATTGTGATCCATCAGGATTTCTCCCGGAATCTCCTAAGTCATTTTATAGCTCCCGAAAGTTGAAAAATTAGAGGATTAGGAGTTTCAAAATGCTCTATCTCATCCGGATTCGGGGTACAAATGATGATACTGGGTGAAATCATACTCTGGCATGTAGGGATCATTGTGATCCAGGCAGGATTTTTGCCGGAATCTCCTAAGTCATTCTGAAGCACCCGGAAGTTACGAAATTACAACTCTTTTGTCTTCAAATGCTCTATCTAATCCGCATTCGGGGTACAAACGATGATACTTGGTGAAATCATACTCTGGCATGTGGGGATCATTGTGATCCAGGCAGAATTCTTGCCGGGATCTCCTAAGTCATTTTATAGCGCCAGAAAGTTACGAAATTACAACTCATTTGTCTTCAAATGCTCTATCTCATCTGGATTCAGGGTACAAACGATGATACTGAGTGTAATCATACTCTGACATGTGGGGATCATTGTGATCCAGGCAGGATTTTTGCCGGAATCTCCTAAGTCATTTTTTAGCTCCCGAAAGTTGAAAACCTACAGGATTAGGAGTTTCAAAATGCTCTATCTCATCCGGATTCAGGGTACGAACGATGATACTGGGTGGAATCATATTCTGTCATGTGGGGATCATTGTGATCCAGGCAGGATTTTCGCCGGAATCTCCTAAGTCATTTTGTAGCTCCCGAAAGTTACGAAATTACAATTTTTTTGTCTTCAAATGCTCTATCCCATCCGGATTCAGGGTACAAACGATGATACTGGGTGGAATCATACTCTGGCATGTGGGGATCATTGTGATCCAGGCAGAATTTTTGCCGGAATCTCCTAAGTCATTTTATAGCGCCTGAAAGTTACGAAATTACAACTCTTTTGGCTTCAAATGCTCTATCTCATCCGGATTCAGGGTACGAACGATGATACTAAGTGAAATCATACTCTGGCATGTGGGGGTCATTGTCATCCAGGCGGAATTCTTGCCGGAATCTCCTAAGTCATTTTATAGCTCCCGAAAGTTGAAAAATTACAGGATTAGGAGTGTCAAAATGCTCTATCTCATCCAGATTTAGGGTACAAATGATGATACTGGGTGAAATCATACTCTGGCATGTGGGGATCATTGTGATCCAGGCAGGATTTTTGCCGGAATCACCTAAGCCATTTTATAGCACCCGAAAGTTACGAAATTACAACTTTTTTGTCTTCAAATGCTCTATCCCATCCGGATTTTGGGTACAAACTATGATACTGGGTGAAATCATACTATGGCATGTGGGGATCATTGTGATCCAGGCAGAATTTTCGCCGGAATCTCCTAAGTCATTTTATAGCGCCCGAAAGTTACGAAATTACAACTCTTTTGTCTTCAAATGCTCTATCTCATCCGGATTCAGGGTACAGACGATGATACCGGGTGGAATCATACTCTGACATGTGGGGATCATTGTGATCCAGGCAGAATTCTTGCCGGAATCTCCTAAGTCATTTTATAGCACCCGAAAGTTGAAAAATTACAGGATTAGGAGTTTCAAAATGCTTTATCCCATCCGGATTTAGGGTACAAACGATGATACTCGGTGGAATCATACTCTGGCATGTGGGGACCATTGTGATCCGAGCAGAATTTTTGCCGGAAGCTCCTAAGTCATCTTATAGCACCCGAAAGTTGCGAAATTACAACTCTTTTGTCTTTAAATGCTCTATCCCATCCGGATTTGGGGTACAAACTATGATACTGGGTGAAATCATACTCTGGCATGTGGGGATCATTGTGATCCAGGCAGAATTTTCGCCGGAATCTCCTAAGTCATTTTATACCGCCCGAAAGTTACGAAATTACAACTCTTTTGTCTTCAAATGCTCTATCTCATCCGCAATTAGGGTACAAACGATGATACTGGGTGGAATCATACTCTGACATGTGAGGATCATTGTGATCCAGGCAGAATTTTCGCCGGAATCTCCTAAGTCATTTTATAGCGCCCGAAAGTTACGAAATTACAACTCTTTTGTCTTCAAATGCTCTATCTCATCCGGATTCAGGGTACAAACGATGATACTGGGTGGAATCATATTCTGTCATGTGGGGATCATTGTGATCCAGGCAGGATTTTCGCCGGAATCTCCTAAGTCATTTTGTAGCTCCCGAAAGTTACGAAATTACAATTTTTTTGTCTTCAAATGCTCTATCCCATCCGGATTTAGGGTACAAACGATGATACTGGGTGGAATCATACTCTGGCATGTGGGGATCATTGTGACCCAGGCAGAATTTTTGCCGGAATCTCCTAAGTCATTTTATAGCGCCTGAAAGTTACGAAATTACAACTCTTTTGGCTTCAAATGCTCTATCTCATCCGGATTTAGAGTACAAACGATGATACTGGGTGGAATCATACCCCGGCATGTGGTGATCATTGTGATCCAGGCAGAATTTTTTGCCGGAATCTCCTAAGTCATTTTATAGCGCCCGAAAGTTACGAAATTACAACTCTTATGTCTTCAAATGCTCTATCTCATCCGGATTTAGGGTACAAACGATGATACTGGGTGGAATGATACTCTGGCATGTGGGCATCATTGTGATCCATCAGGATTTCTGCCGGAATCTCCTAAGTCATTTTATAGCTCCTGAAAGTTGGAAAATTACAGGATTAGGAGTTTCAAAATGCTCTATCTCAACCGGATTTAGGGTACGAACAATGATACTGGGTGCAATCATACTCTGGCATGTGGGGATCATTGTGATCTAGGCAGAATTTTTGCCGGAATCTCCTCAGTCATTTTATAGCGCCAGAAAGTTACGAAATTACAACTCTTTTGTCTTCAAATGCTCTATCTCATCTGGATTCAGGGTACAAACGATGATACTGAGTGTAATCATACTCTGACATGTGGGGATCATTTTGATCCAGGCAGGATTTTTGCCGGAATCTCCTAAGTCATTTTATAGCTCCCGGAAGTTGAAAACCTACAGGATTAGGAGTTTCAAAATGCTCTATCTCATCCGGATTCAGGGTACAAACGATGATACTGAGTGGAATCATACTCTGGCATGTGGGCATCATTGTCATCCATCAGGATTTCTGCCGGAATCTCCTGAGTCATTTTATAGCTCCTGAAAGTTGGAAAATTACAGGATTAGGAGTTTCAAAATGCTCTATCTCATCCGGATTCAGGGTACAAACGATGATACTGGGTAGAATCATACCCCGGCATGTGGGGATCATTGTGATCCAGGCAGAATTTTTTGCCGGAATCTCCTAAGTCATTTTATAGCGCCCGAAAGTTACGAAATTACAACTCTTATGTCTTCAAATGCTCTATCTCATCCGGATTTAGGGTACAAACGATGATACTGGGTGGAATGATACTCTGGCATGTGGGCATCATTGTGATCCATCAGGATTTCTGCCGGAATCTCCTAAGTCATTTTATAGCTCCTGAAAGTTGGAAAATTACAGGATTAGGAGTTTCAAAATGCTCTATCTCAACCGGATTTAGGGTACGAACAATGATACTGGGTGCAATCATACTCTGGCATGTGGGGATCATTGTGATCCAGGCAGAATTTTTGCCGGAATCTCCTCAGTCATTTTATAGCGCCAGAAAGTTACGAAATTACAACTCTTTTGTCTTCAAATGCTCTATCTCATCTGGATTCAGGGTACAAACGATGATACTGAGTGTAATCATACTCTGACATGTGGGGATCATTTTGATCCAGGCAGGATTTTTGCCGGAATCTCCTAAGTCATTTTATAGCTCCCGGAAGTTGAAAACCTACAGGATTAGGAGTTTCAAAATGCTCTATCTCATCCGGATTCAGGGTACAAACGATGATACTTGGTGGAATCATACTCTGGCATGTGGGGACCATTGTGATCCGAGCAGAATTTTTGCCGGAAGCTCCTAAGTCATCTTATAGCACCCGAAAGTTGCGAAATTACAACTCTTTTGTCTTTAAATGCTCTATCCCATCCGGATTTGGGGTACAAACTATGATACTGGGTGAAATCATACTCTGGCATGTGGGGATCATTGTGATCCAGGCAGAATTTTCGCCGGAATCTCCTAAGTCATTTTATACCGCCCGAAAGTTACGAAATTACAACTCTTTTGTCTTCAAATGCTCTATCTCATCCGCATTTAGGGTACAAACGATGATACTGGGTGGAATCATACTCTGACATGTGAGGATCATTGTGATCCAGGCAGGATTTTTGCCGGAATCTCCTAAGTCATTTTGTAGCTCCCGAAAGTTACGAAATTACAATTTTTTTGTCTTCAAATGCTCTATCCCATCCGGATTTAGGGTACAAACGATGATACTGGATGGAATCATACTCTGGCATGTGGGGATCATTGTGATCCAGGCAGAATTTTTGCCGGAATCTCCTAAGTCATTTTATAGCGCCCGAAAGTTACGAAATTACAACTCTTTTGTCTTCAAATGCTCTATCTCATCCGGATTTAGAGTACAAACGATGATACCGGGTGGAATGATACTCTGGCATGTGGGCATCATTGTCATCCATCAGGATTTCTGCCGGAATCTCCTAAGTCATTTTATAGCTCCTGAAAGTTGAAAAATTACAGGATTAGGAGTTTCAAAATGCTCTATCTCAACCGGATTTAGGGTACGAACAATGATACAGGGTGCAATCATACTCTGGCATGTGGGGATCATTGTGATCCAGGCAGAATTTTTGCCGGAATCTCCTAAGTCATTTTATAGCGCCAGAAAGTTACGAAATTACAATTTTTTTGTCTTCAAATGCTCTATCCCATCCGGATTTAGGGTACAAACGATGATACTGGGTGGAATCATACTCTGGCATGTGGGGATCATTGTGATCCAGGCAGAATTTTCGCCGGAATCTCCTAAGTCATTTTATAGCGCCCGAAAGTTACGAAATTACAACTCTTTTGTCTTCAAATGCTCTATCTCATCTGGATTCAGGGTACAAACGATGATACTGAGTGTAATTATACTCTGACATGTGGGGATCATTGTGATCCATCAGGATTTCTCCCGGAATCTCCTAAGTCATTTTATAGCTCCCGAAAGTTGAAAAATTAGAGGATTAGGAGTTTCAAAATGCTCTATCTCATCCGGATTCGGGGTACAAATGATGATACTGGGTGAAATCATACTCTGGCATGTAGGGATCATTGTGATCCAGGCAGGATTTTTGCCGGAATCTCCTAAGTCATTCTGAAGCACCCGGAAGTTACGAAATTACAACTCTTTTGTCTTCAAATGCTCTATCTAATCCGCATTCGGGGTACAAACGATGATACTTGGTGAAATCATACTCTGGCATGTGGGGATCATTGTGATCCAGGCAGAATTCTTGCCGGGATCTCCTAAGTCATTTTATAGCGCCAGAAAGTTACGAAATTACAACTCTTTTGTCTTCAAATGCTCTATCTCATCTGGATTCAGGGTACAAACGATGATACTGAGTGTAATCATACTCTGACATGTGAGGATCATTGTGATCCAGGCAGGATTTTTGCCGGAATCTCCTAAGTCATTGTTTAGCTCCCGAAAGTTGAAAACCTACAGGATTAGGAGTTTCAAAATGCTCTATCTCATCCGGATTCAGGGTACGAACGATGATACTAAGTGAAATCATACTCTGGCATGTGGGGGTCATTGTGATCCAGGCGGAATTCTTGCCTGAATCTCCTAAGTCATTTTATAGCTCCCGAAAGTTGAAAAATTACAGGATTAGGAGTTTCAAAATGCTCTATCCCATCCAGATTTAGGGTACAAATGATGATACTGGGTGGAATCATACTCTGGCATGTGGGGATCATTGTGATCCAGGCAGGATTTTTGCCGGAATCACCTAAGCCATTTTATAGCACCCGAAAGTTACGAAATTACAACTTTTTTGTCTTCAAATGCTCTATCCCATCCGGATTTTGGGTACAAACTATGATACTGGGTGAAATCATACTATGGCATGTGGGGATCATTGTGATCCAGGCAGAATTTTCGCCGGAATCTCCTAAGTCATTTTATAGCGCCCGAAAGTTACGAAATTACAACTCTTTTGTCTTCAAATGCTCTATCTCATCCGGATTCAGGGTACAAACGATGATACTGGGTGGAATCATATTCTGTCATGTGGGGATCATTGTGATCCAGGCAGGATTTTCGCCGGAATCTCCTAAGTCATTTTGTAGCTCCCGAAAGTTACGAAATTACAATTTTTTTGTCTTCAAATGCTCTATCCCATCCGGATTTAGGGTACAAACGATGATACTGGGTGGAATCATACTCTGGCATGTGGGGATCATTGTGATCCAGGCAGAATTTTTGCCGGAATCTCCTAAGTCATTTTATAGCGCCTGAAAGTTACGAAATTACAACTCTTTTGGCTTCAAATGCTCTATCTCATCCGGATTTAGAGTACAAACGATGATACTGGGTGGAATCATACCCCGGCATGTGGGGATCATTGTGATCCAGGCAGAATTTTTTGCCGGAATCTCCTAAGTCATTTTATAGCGCCCGAAAGTTACGAAATTACAACTCTTATGTCTTCAAATGCTCTATCTCATCCGGATTTAGGGTACAAACGATGATACTGGGTGGAATGATACTCTGGCATGTGGGCATCATTGTGATCCATCAGGATTTCTGCCGGAATCTCCTAAGTCATTTTATAGCTCCTGAAAGTTGGAAAATTACAGGATTAGGAGTTTCAAAATGCTCTATCTCAACCGGATTTAGGGTACGAACAATGATACTGGGTGCAATCATACTCTGGCATGTGGGGATCATTGTGATCTAGGCAGAATTTTTGCCGGAATCTCCTCAGTCATTTTATAGCGCCAGAAAGTTACGAAATTACAACTCTTTTGTCTTCAAATGCTCTATCTCATCTGGATTCAGGGTACAAACGATGATACTGAGTGTAATCATACTCTGACATGTGGGGATCATTTTGATCCAGGCAGGATTTTTGCCGGAATCTCCTAAGTCATTTTATAGCTCCCGGAAGTTGAAAACCTACAGGATTAGGAGTTTCAAAATGCTCTATCTCATCCGGATTCAGGGTACAAACGATGATACTGAGTGGAATCATACTCTGGCATGTGGGCATCATTGTCATCCATCAGGATTTCTGCCGGAATCTCCTAAGTCATTTTATAGCTCCTGAAAGTTGGAAAATTACAGGATTAGGAGTTTCAAAATGCTCTATCTCATCCGGATTCAGGGTACAAACGATGATACTGGGTAGAATCATACCCCGGCATGTGGGGATCATTGTGATCCAGGCAGAATTTTTTGCCGGAATCTCCTAAGTCATTTTATAGCGCCAGAAAGTTACGAAATTACAACTCTTTTGTCTTCAAATGCTCTATCTCATCTGGATTCAGGGTACAAACGATGATACTGAGTGTAATCATACTCTGACATGTGGGGATCATTGTGATCCATCAGGATTTCTCCCGGAATCTCCTAAGTCATTTTATAGCTCCCGAAAGTTGAAAAATTACAGGATTAGGAGTTTCAAAATGCTTTATCCCATCCGGATTTAGGGTACAAACGATGATACTTGGTGGAATCATACTCTGGCATGTGGGGACCATTGTGATCCGAGCAGAATTTTTGCCGGAAGCTCCTAAGTCATCTTATAGCACCCGAAAGTTGCGAAATTACAACTCTTTTGTCTTTAAATGCTCTATCCCATCCGGATTTGGGGTACAAACTATGATACTGGGTGGAATCATACTCTGGCATGTGGGGATCAATGTGATCCAGGCAGAATTTTCGCCGGAATCTCCTAAGTCATTTTATACCGCCCGAAAGTTACGAAATTACAACTCTTTTGTCTTCAAATGCTCTATCTCATCCGCATTTAGGGTACAAACGATGATACTGGGTGGAATCATACTCTGACATGTGAGGATCATTGTGATCCAGGCAGAATTTTCGCCGGAATCTCCTAAGTCATTTTATAGCGCCCGAAAGTTACGAAATTACAACTCTTTTGTCTTCAAATGCTCTATCTCATCCGGATTCAGGGTACAAACGATGATACTGGGTCGAATCATATTCTGTCATGTGGGGATCATTGTGATCCAGGCAGGATTTTCGCCGGAATCTCCTAAGTCATTTTGTAGCTCCCGAAAGTTACGAAATTACAATTTTTTTGTCTTCAAATGCTCTATCCCATCCGGATTTAGGGTACAAACGATGATACTGGGTGGAATCATACTCTGGCATGTGGGGATCATTGTGATCCAGGCAGAATTTTTGCCGGAATCTCCTAAGTCATTTTATAGCGCCTGAAAGTTACGAAATTACAACTCTTTTGGCTTCAAATGCTCTATCTCATCCGGATTTAGAGTACAAACGATGATACTGGGTGGAATGATACTCTGGCATGTGGGCATCATTGTCATCCATCAGGATTTCTGCCGGAATCTCCTAAGTCATTTTATAGCTCCTGAAAGTTGGAAAATTACAGGATTAGGAGTTTCAAAATGCTCTATCTCATCCGGATTCAGGGTACAAACGATGATACTGGGTAGAATCATACCCCGGCATGTGGGGATCATTGTGATCCAGGCAGAATTTTTTGCCGGAATCTCCTAAGTCATTTTATAGCGCCCGAAAGTTACGAAATTACAACTCTTATGTCTTCAAATGCTCTATCTCATCCGGATTTAGGGTACAAACGATGATACTGGGTGGAATGATACTCTGGCATGTGGGCATCATTGTGATCCATCAGGATTTCTGCCGGAATCTCCTAAGTCATTTTATAGCTCCTGAAAGTTGGAAAATTACAGGATTAGGAGTTTCAAAATGCTCTATCTCAACCGGATTTAGGGTACGGACAATGATACTGGGTGCAATCATACTCTGGCATGTGGGGATCATTGTGATCCAGGCAGAATTTTTGCCGGAATCTCCTCAGTCAGTTTATAGCGCCAGAAAGTTACGAAATTACAACTCTTTTGTCTTCAAATGCTCTATCTCATCTGGATTCAGGATACAAACGATGATACTGAGTGTAATCATACTCTGACATGTGGGGATCATTTTGATCCAGGCAGGATTTTTGCCGGAATCTCCTAAGTCATTTTATAGCTCCCGGAAGTTGAAAACCTACAGGATTAGGAGTTTCAAACTGCTCTATCTCATCCGGATTCAGGGTACAAACGATGATACTGAGTGGAATCATACTCTGGCATGTGGGGGTCATTGTGATCCAGGCGGAATTCTTGCCGGAATCTCCTAAGTCATTTTATAGCTCCTGAAAGTTGAAAAATTACAGGATTAGGAGTTTCAAAATGCTCTATCTCATCCAGATTTAGGGTACAAATGATGATACTGGGTGGAATCATACTCTGGCATGTGGGGATCATTGTGATGGAGGCAGGATTTTCGCCGGAATCTCCTAAGTCATTTTATAGCTCCCGGAAGTTGAAAACCTACAGGATTAGGAGTTTCAAAATGCTCTATCTCATCCGGATTCAGGGTACGAACGATGATACTGAGTGGAATCATACTCTGGCATGTGGGGGTCATTGTGATCCAGGCGGAATTCTTGCCGGAATCTCCTAAGTCATTTTATAGCTCCCGAAAGTTGAAAAATTACAGGATTAGGAGTTTCAAAATGCTCTATCTCATCCAGATTTAGGGTACAAATGATGATACTGGGTGGAATCATACTCTGGCATGTGGGGATCATTGTGTTGGAGGCAGGATTTTTGCCGGAATCTCCTAAGTCATTTTATAGCTCCCGAAAGTTGAAAAATTACAGGATTAGGAGTTTCAAAATGCTCTATCTCATCCAGATTTAGGGTACAAATGATGATACTGGGTGGAATCATACTCTGGCATGTGGGGATCATTGTGATCGAGGCAGGATTTTTGCCGGAATCTCCTAAGCCATTTTATAGCACCCGAAAGTTACGAAATTACAACTTTTTTGTCTTCAAATGCTCTATCCCATCCGGATCCAGGGTACAAACTATGATACTGGGTGAAATCATACTATGGCATGTGGGGATCATTGTGATCCAGGCAGAATTTTCGCCGGAATCTCCTAAGTCATTTTATAGCGCCCGAAAGTTCGAAATTACAACTCTTTTGTCTTCAAATGCTCTATCTCATCCGGATTCAGGGTACAAACGATGATACTGGGTGGAATGATACTCTGGCATGTGGGCATCATTGTGATCCATCAGGATTTCTGCCGGAATCACCTAAGTCATTTTATAGCTCCTGAAAGTTGGAAAATTACAGGATTAGGAGTTTCAAAATGCTCTATCTCAACCGGATTTAGGGTACGAACAATGATACTGGGTGCAATCATACTCTGGCATGTGAGGATCATTGTGATCCAGGCAGAATTTTCGCCGGAATCTCCTAAGTCATTTTATAGCGCCCGAAAGTTCCGAAATTACAACTCTTTTGTCTTTAAATGCTCTATCTCATCCAGATTTAGGGTACAAATGATGATACTGGGTGGAATCATACTCTGACATGTGGGATCATTGTGATCCAGGCAGAATTTCTGCCGGAATCTCCTAAGTCATTTTATAGCTCCTGAAAGTTACGAAATTACAATTCTTTTGTCTTCAAATGCTCTATCTCATCCGGATTTAGGGTACAAACGATGATACTGGGTGGAATCATACTCTGGCATGTGGGGATCATTGTGATCCAGGCAGAATTTTTGCCGGAATCTCCTAAGTCATTTTATAGCGCCAGAAAGTTACGAAATTACAACTCTTTTGTCTTCAAATGCTCTATCTCATCTGGATTCAGGATACAAACGATGATACTGAGTGTAATCATACTCTGACATGTGGGGATCATTTTGATCCAGGCAGGATTTTTGCCGGAATCTCCTAAGTCAGTTTATAGCTCCCGGAAGTTGAAAACCTACAGGATTAGGAGTTTCAAAATGCTCTATCTCATCCGGATTCAGGGTACAAACGATGATACTGAGTGGAATCATACTCTGGCATGTGGGGGTCATTGTGATCCAGGCGGAATTCTTGCCGGAATCTCCTAAGTCATTTTATAGCTCCCGAAAGTTGAAAAATTACAGGATTAGGAGTTTCAAAATCTTCTATCTCATCCAGATTTAGGGTACAAATGATGATACTGGGTGGAATCATACTCTGGCATGTGGGGATCATTGTGATGGAGGCAGGATTTTTGCCGGAATCTCCTAAGTCATTTTATAGCTCCCGGAAGTTGAAAACCTACAGGATTAGGAGTTTCAAAATGCTCTATCTCATCCGGATTCAGGGTACGAACGATGATACTGAGTGGAATCATACTCTGGCATGTGGGGTCATTGTGATCCAGGCGGAATTCTTGCCGGAATCTCCTAAGTCATTTTATAGCTCCCGAAAGTTGAAAAATTACAGGATTAGGAGTTTCAAAATGCTCTATCTCATCCAGATTTAGGGTACAAATGATGATACTGGGTGGAATCATACTCTGGCATGTGGGGATCATTGTGATCGAGGCAGGATTTTGCCGGAATCTCCTAAGCCATTTTATAGCACCCGAAAGTTACGAAATTACAACTCTTTTGTCTTCAAATGCTCTATCTCATCTGGATTCAGGGTACAAACGATGATACTGAGTGTAATCATACTCTGACATGTGGGGATCATTTTGATCCAGGCAGGATTTTTGCCGGAATCTCCTAAGTCATTTTATAGCTCCCGGAAGTTGAAAACCTACAGGATTAGGAGTTTCAAAATGCTCTATCTCATCCGGATTCAGGGTACAAACGATGATACTGAGTGGACTCATACTCTGGCATGTGGGGGTCATTGTGATCCAGGCGGAATTCTTGCCGGAATCTCCTAAGTCATTTTATAGCTCCCGAAAGTTGAAAAATTACGGGATTAGGAGTTTCAAAATGCTCTATCTCATCCAGATTTAGAGTACAAATGATGATACTGGGTGGAATCATACTCTGGCATGTGGGGATCATTGTGATGGAGGCAGGATTTTTGCCGGAATCTCCTAAGCCATTTTATAGCACCCGAAAGTTACGAAATTACAACTTTTTTGTCTTCAAATGCTCTATCCCATCCGGATTTAGGGTACAAACTATGATACTGGGTGAAATCATACTATGGCATGTGGGGATCATTGTGATCCAGGCAGAATTTTTGCCGGAATCTCCTAAGTGATTTTATAGCACCCGAAAGTTGAAAAATTACAGGATTAGGAGTTTCAAAATGCTTTATCCCATCCGGATTTAGGGTACAAACGATGATACTTGGTGGAATCATACTCTGGCATGTGGGGACCATTGTGATCCGAGCAGAATTTTTGCCGGAAGCTCCTAAGTCATCTTATAGCACCCGAAAGTTGCGAAATTACAACTCTTTTGTCTTTAAATGCTCTATCCCATCCGGATTTGGGGTACAAACTATGATACTGGGTGAAATCATACTCTGGCATGTGGGGATCATTGTGATCCAGGCAGAATTTTCGCCGGAATCTCCTAAGTCATTTTATACCGCCCGAAAGTTACGAAATTACAACTCTTTTGTCTTCAAATGCTCTATCTCATCCGCATTTAGGGTACAAACGATGATACTGGGTGGAATCATACTCTGACATGTGAGGATCATTGTGATCCAGGCAGGATTTTTGCCGGAATCTCCTAAGTCATTTTGTAGCTCCCGAAAGTTACGAAATTACAATTTTTTTGTCTTCAAATGCTCTATCCCATCCGGATTTAGGGTACAAACGATGATACTGGATGGAATCATACTCTGGCATGTGGGGATCATTGTGATCCAGGCAGAATTTTTGCCGGAATCTCCTAAGTCATTTTATAGCGCCCGAAAGTTACGAAATTACAACTCTTTTGTCTTCAAATGCTCTATCTCATCCGGATTCAGAGTACAAACGATGATACCGGGTGGAATGATACTCTGGCATGTGGGCATCATTGTCATCCATCAGGATTTCTGCCGGAATCTCCTAAGTCATTTTATAGCTCCTGAAAGTTGAAAAATTACAGGATTAGGAGTTTCAAAATGCTCTATCTCAACCGGATTTAGGGTACGAACAATGATACAGGGTGCAATCATACTCTGGCATGTGGGGATCATTGTGATCCAGGCAGAATTTTGCCGGAATCTCCTAAGTCATTTTATAGCGCCAGAAAGTTACGAAATTACAATTTTTGTCTTCAAATGCTCTATCCCATCCGGATTTAGGGTACAAACGATGATACTGGGTGGAATCATACTCTGGCATGTGGGGATCATTGTGATCCAGGCAGAATTTTCGCCGGAATCTCCTAAGTCATTTTATAGCGCCCGAAAGTTACGAAATTACAACTCTTTTGTCTTCAAATGCTCTATCTCATCTGGATTCAGGGTACAAACGATGATACTGAGTGTAATTATACTCTGACATGTGGGGATCATTGTGATCCATCAGGATTTCTCCGGAATCTCCTAAGTCATTTTATAGCTCCCGAAAGTTGAAAAATTAGAGGATTAGGAGTTTCAAAATGCTCTATCTCATCCGGATTCGGGGTACAAATGATGATACTGGGTGAAATCATACTCTGGCATGTAGGGATCATTGTGATCCAGGCAGGATTTTTGCCGGAATCTCCTAAGTCATTCTGAAGCACCCGGAAGTTACGAAATTACAACTCTTTTGTCTTCAAATGCTCTATCTAATCCGCATTCGGGGTACAAACGATGATACTTGGTGAAATCATACTCTGGCATGTGGGGATCATTGTGATCCAGGCAGAATTCTTGCCGGGATCTCCTAAGTCATTTTATAGCGCCAGAAAGTTACGAAATTACAACTCTTTTGTCTTCAAATGCTCTATCTCATCTGGATTCAGGGTACAAACGATGATACTGAGTGTAATCATACTCTGACATGTGAGGATCATTGTGATCCAGGCAGGATTTTTGCCGGAATCTCCTAAGTCATTGTTTAGCTCCCGAAAGTTGAAAACCTACAGGATTAGGAGTTTCAAAATGCTCTATCTCATCCGGATTCAGGGTACGAACGATGATACTGAGTGAAATCATACTCTGGCATGTGGGGGTCATTGTGATCCAGGCGGAATTCTTGCCTGAATCTCCTAAGTCATTTTATAGCTCCCGAAAGTTGAAAAATTACAGGATTAGGAGTTTCAAAATGCTCTATCCCATCCAGATTTAGGGTACAAATGATGATACTGGGTGGAATCATACTCTGGCATGTGGGGATCATTGTGATCCAGGCAGGATTTTTGCCGGAATCACCTAAGCCATTTTATAGCACCCGAAAGTTACGAAATTACAACTTTTTTGTCTTCAAATGCTCTATCCCATCCGGATTTTGGGTACAAACTATGATACTGGGTGAAATCATACTATGGCATGTGGGGATCATTGTGATCCAGGCAGAATTTTCGCCGGAATCTCCTAAGTCATTTTATAGCGCCCGAAAGTTACGAAATTACAACTCTTTTGTCTTCAAATGCTCTATCTCATCCGGATTCAGGGTACAAACGATGATACTGGGTGGAATCATATTCTGTCATGTGGGGATCATTGTGATCCAGGCAGGATTTTCGCCGGAATCTCCTAAGTCATTTTGTAGCTCTGAAAGTTACGAAATTACAATTTTTGTCTCCAAATGCTCTATCCCATCCGGATTTAGGGTACAAACGATGATACTGGGTGGAATCATACTCTGGCATGTGGGGATCATTGTGATCCAGGCAGAATTTTGCCGGAATCTCCTAAGTCATTTTATAGCGCCTGAAAGTTACGAAATTACAACTCTTTTGGCTTCAAATGCTCTATCTCATCCGGATTTAGAGTACAAACGATGATACTGGGTGGAATCATACCCCGGCATGTGGGGATCATTGTGATCCAGGCAGAATTTTTTGCCGGAATCTCCTAAGTCATTTTATAGCGCCCGAAAGTTACGAAATTACAACTCTTATGTCTTCAAATGCTCTATCTCATCCGGATTTAGGGTACAAACGATGATACTGGGTGGAATGATACTCTGGCATGTGGGCATCATTGTGATCCATCAGGATTTCTGCCGGAATCTCCTAAGTCATTTTATAGCTCCTGAAAGTTGGAAAATTACAGGATTAGGAGTTTCAAAATGCTCTATCTCAACCGGATTTAGGGTACGAACAATGATACTGGGTGCAATCATACTCTGGCATGTGGGGATCATTGTGATCTAGGCAGAATTTTTGCCGGAATCTCCTCAGTCATTTTATAGCGCCAGAAAGTTACGAAATTACAACTCTTTTGTCTTCAAATGCTCTATCTCATCTGGATTCAGGGTACAAACGATGATACTGAGTGTAATCATACTCTGACATGTGGGGATCATTTTGATCCAGGCAGGATTTTTGCCGGAATCTCCTAAGTCATTTTATAGCTCCCGGAAGTTGAAAACCTACAGGATTAGGAGTTTCAAAATGCTCTATCTCATCCGGATTCAGGGTACAAACGATGATACTGAGTGGAATCATACTCTGGCATGTGGGCATCATTGTCATCCATCAGGATTTCTGCCGGAATCTCCTAAGTCATTTTATAGCTCCTGAAAGTTGGAAAATTACAGGATTAGGAGTTTCAAAATGCTCTATCTCATCCGGATTCAGGGTACAAACGATGATACTGGGTAGAATCATACCCCGGCATGTGGGGATCATTGTGATCCAGGCAGAATTTTTTGCCGGAATCTCCTAAGTCATTTTATAGCGCCAGAAAGTTACGAAATTACAACTCTTTTGTCTTCAAATGCTCTATCTCATCTGGATTCAGGGTACAAACGATGATACTGAGTGTAATCATACTCTGACATGTGGGGATCATTGTGATCCATCAGGATTTCTCCCGGAATATCCTAAGTCATTTTATAGCTCCCGAAAGTTGAAAAATTACAGGATTAGGAGTTTCAAAATGCTTTATCCCATCCGGATTTAGGGTACAAACGATGATACTTGGTGGAATCATACTCTGGCATGTGGGGACCATTGTGATCCGAGCAGAATTTTTGCCGGAAGCTCCTAAGTCATCTTATAGCACCCGAAAGTTGCGAAATTACAACTCTTTTGTCTTTAAATGCTCTATCCCATCCGGATTTGGGGTACAAACTATGATACTGGGTGAAATCATACTCTGGCATGTGGGGATCAATGTGATCCAGGCAGAATTTTCGCCGGAATCTCCTAAGTCATTTTATACCGCCCGAAAGTTACGAAATTACAACTCTTTTGTCTTCAAATGCTCTATCTCATCCGCATTTAGGGTACAAACGATGATACTGGGTGGAATCATACTCTGACATGTGAGGATCATTGTGATCCAGGCAGAATTTTCGCCGGAATCTCCTAAGTCATTTTATAGCGCCCGAAAGTTACGAAATTACAACTCTTTTGTCTTCAAATGCTCTATCTCATCCGGATTCAGGGTACAAACGATGATACTGGGTCGAATCATATTCTGTCATGTGGGGATCATTGTGATCCAGGCAGGATTTTCGCCGGAATCTCCTAAGTCATTTTGTAGCTCCCGAAAGTTACGAAATTACAATTTTTTTGTCTTCAAATGCTCTATCCCATCCGGATTTAGGGTACAAACGATGATACTGGGTGGAATCATACTCTGGCATGTGGGGATCATTGTGATCCAGGCAGAATTTTTGCCGGAATCTCCTAAGTCATTTTATAGCGCCTGAAAGTTACGAAATTACAACTCTTTTGGCTTCAAATGCTCTATCTCATCCGGATTTAGAGTACAAACGATGATACTGGGTGGAATGATACTCTGGCATGTGGGCATCATTGTCATCCATCAGGATTTCTGCCGGAATCTCCTAAGTCATTTTATAGCTCCTGAAAGTTGGAAAATTACAGGATTAGGAGTTTCAAAATGCTCTATCTCATCCGGATTCAGGGTACAAACGATGATACTGGGTAGAATCATACCCCGGCATGTGGGGATCATTGTGATCCAGGCAGAATTTTTTGCCGGAATCTCCTAAGTCATTTTATAGCGCCCGAAAGTTACGAAATTACAACTCTTATGTCTTCAAATGCTCTATCTCATCCGGATTTAGGGTACAAACGATGATACTGGGTGGAATGATACTCTGGCATGTGGGCATCATTGTGATCCATCAGGATTTCTGCCGGAATCTCCTAAGTCATTTTATAGCTCCTGAAAGTTGGAAAATTACAGGATTAGGAGTTTCAAAATGCTCTATCTCAACCGGATTTAGGGTACGGACAATGATACTGGGTGCAATCATACTCTGGCATGTGGGGATCATTGTGATCCAGGCAGAATTTTTGCCGGAATCTCCTCAGTCAGTTTATAGCGCCAGAAAGTTACGAAATTACAACTCTTTTGTCTTCAAATGCTCTATCTCATCTGGATTCAGGATACAAACGATGATACTGAGTGTAATCATACTCTGACATGTGGGGATCATTTTGATCCAGGCAGGATTTTTGCCGGAATCTCCTAAGTCATTTTATAGCTCCCGGAAGTTGAAAACCTACAGGATTAGGAGTTTCAAACTGCTCTATCTCATCCGGATTCAGGGTACAAACGATGATACTGAGTGGAATCATACTCTGGCATGTGGGGGTCATTGTGATCCAGGCGGAATTCTTGCCGGAATCTCCTAAGTCATTTTATAGCTCCCGAAAGTTGAAAAATTACAGGATTAGGAGTTTCAAAATGCTCTATCTCATCCAGATTTAGGGTACAAATGATGATACTGGGTGGAATCATACTCTGGCATGTGGGGATCATTGTGATGGAGGCAGGATTTTCGCCGGAATCTCCTAAGTCATTTTATAGCTCCCGGAAGTTGAAAACCTACAGGATTAGGAGTTTCAAAATGCTCTATCTCATCCGGATTCAGGGTACGAACGATGATACTGAGTGGAATCATACTCTGGCATGTGGGGGTCATTGTGATCCAGGCGGAATTCTTGCCGGAATCTCCTAAGTCATTTTATAGCTCCCGAAAGTTGAAAAATTACAGGATTAGGAGTTTCAAAATGCTCTATCTCATCCAGATTTAGGGTACAAATGATGATACTGGGTGGAATCATACTCTGGCATGTGGGGATCATTGTGTTGGAGGCAGGATTTTTGCCGGAATCTCCTAAGTCATTTTATAGCTCCCGAAAGTTGAAAAATTACAGGATTAGGAGTTTCAAAATGCTCTATCTCATCCAGATTTAGGGTACAAATGATGATACTGGGTGGAATCATACTCTGGCATGTGGGGATCATTGTGATCGAGGCAGGATTTTTGCCGGAATCTCCTAAGCCATTTTATAGCACCCGAAAGTTACGAAATTACAACTTTTTTGTCTTCAAATGCTCTATCCCATCCGGATCCAGGGTACAAACTATGATACTGGGTGAAATCATACTATGGCATGTGGGGATCATTGTGATCCAGGCAGAATTTTTGCCGGAATCTCCTAAGTGATTTTATAGCACCCGAAAGTTGAAAAATTACAGGATTAGGAGTTTCAAAATGCTTTATCCCATCCGGATTTAGGGTACAAACGATGATACTTGGTGGAATCATACTCTGGCATGTGGGGACCATTGTGATCCGAGCAGAATTTTTGCCGGAAGCTCCTAAGTCATCTTATAGCACCCGAAAGTTGCGAAATTACAACTTTTTTGTCTTCAAATGCTCTATCCCATCCGGATTTTGGGTACAAACTATGATACTGGGTGAAATCATACTATGGCATGTGGGGATCATTGTGATCCAGGCAGAATTTTCGCCGGAATCTCCTAAGTCATTTTATAGCGCCCGAAAGTTCGAAATTACAACTCTTTTGTCTTCAAATGCTCTATCTCATCCGGATTCAGGGTACAAACGATGATACTGGGTGGAATCATATTCTGTCATGTGGGGATCATTGTGATCCAGGCAGGATTTTCGCCGGAATCTCCTAAGTCATTTTGTAGCTCCCGAAAGTTACGAAATTACAATTTTTTTGTCTTCAAATGCTCTATCCCATCCGGATTTAGGGTACAAACGATGATACTGGGTGGAATGATACTCTGGCATGTGGGCATCATTGTGATCCATCAGAATTTCTGCCGGAATCTCCTAAGTCATTTTATAGCTCCTGAAAGTTGGAAAATTACAGGATTAGGAGTTTCAAAATGCTCTATCTCAACCGGATTTAGGGTACGAACAATGATACCGGGTGCAATCATACTCTGGCATGTGAGGATCATTGTGATCCAGGCAGAATTTTCGCCGGAATCTCCTAAGTCATTTTATAGCGCCCGAAAGTTACGAAATTACAACTCTTTTGTCTTCAAATGCTCTATCTCAACCGCATTTAGGGTACAAACGATGATACTGGGTGGAATCATACTCTGACATGTGAGGATCATTGTGATCCAGGCAGAATTTTCGCCGGAATCTCCTAAGTCATTTTATAGCGCCCGAAAGTTACGAAATTACAACTCTTTTGTCTTCAAATGCTCTATCTCATCCGGATTCAGGGTACAAACGATGATACTGGGTCGAATCATATTCTGTCATGTGGGGATCATTGTGATCCAGGCAGGATTTTCGCCGGAATCTCCTAAGTCATTTTGTAGCTCCCGAAAGTTACGAAATTACAATTTTTTGTCTTCAAATGCTCTATCCCATCCGGATTTAGGGTACAAACGATGATACTGGGTGGAATCATACTCTGGCATGTGGGGATCATTGTGATCCAGGCAGAATTTTTGCCGGAATCTCCTAAGTCATTTTATAGCGCCTGAAAGTTACGAAATTACAACTCTTTTGGCTTCAAATGCTCTATCTCATCCGGATTTAGAGTACAAACGATGATACTGGGTGGAATGATACTCTGGCATGTGGGCATCATTGTGATCCATCAGGATTTCTGCCGGAATCTCCTAAGTCATTTTATAGCTCCTGAAAGTTGGAAAATTACAGGATTAGGAGTTTCAAAATGCTCTATCGCAACCGGATTTAGGGTACGGACAATGATACTGGGTGCAATCATACTCTGGCATGTGGGGATCATTGTGATCCAGGCAGAATTTTTGCCGGAATCTCCTCAGTCAGTTTATAGCGCCAGAAAGTTACGAAATTACAACTCTTTTGTCTTCAAATGCTCTATCTCATCTGGATTCAGGATACAAACGATGATACTGAGTGTAATCATACTCTGACATGTGGGGATCATTTTGATCCAGGCAGGATTTTTGCCGGAATCTCCTAAGTCAGTTTATAGCTCCCGGAAGTTGAAAACCTACAGGATTAGGAGTTTCAAAATGCTCTATCTCATCCGGATTCAGGGTACAAACGATGATACTGAGTGGAATCATACTCTGGCATGTGGGGTCATTGTGATCCAGGCGGAATTCTTGCCGGAATCTCCTAAGTCATTTTATAGCTCCTGAAAGTTGAAAAATTACAGGATTAGGAGTTTCAAAATCTTCTATCTCATCCAGATTTAGGGTACAAATGATGATACTGGGTGGAATCATACTCTGGCATGTGGGGATCATTGTGATGGAGGCAGGATTTTTGCCGGAATCTCCTAAGTCATTTTATAGCTCCCGGAAGTTGAAAACCTACAGGATTAGGAGTTTCAAAATGCTCTATCTCATCCGGATTCAGGGTACGAACGATGATACTGAGTGGAATCATACTCTGGCATGTGGGGGTCATTGTGATCCAGGCGGAATTCTTGCCGGAATCTCCTAAGTCATTTTATAGCTCCCGAAAGTTGAAAAATTACAGGATTAGGAGTTTCAAAATGCTCTATCTCATCCAGATTTAGGGTACAAATGATGATACTGGGTGGAATCATACTCTGGCATGTGGGGATCATTGTGATCGAGGCAGGATTTTTGCCGGAATCTCCTAAGCCATTTTATAGCACCCGAAAGTTACGAAATTACAACTCTTTTGTCTTCAAATGCTCTATCTCATCTGGATTCAGGGTACAAACGATGATACTGAGTGTAATCATACTCTGACATGTGGGGATCATTTTGATCCAGGCAGGATTTTTGCCGGAATCTCCTAAGTCATTTTATAGCTCCCGGAAGTTGAAAACCTACAGGATTAGGAGTTTCAAAATGCTCTATCTCATCCGGATTCAGGGTACAAACGATGATACTGAGTGGACTCATACTCTGGCATGTGGGGGTCATTGTGATCCAGGCGGAATTCTTGCCGGAATCTCCTAAGTCATTTTATAGCTCCCGAAAGTTGAAAAATTACGGGATTAGGAGTTTCAAAATGCTCTATCTCATCCAGATTTAGAGTACAAATGATGATACTGGGTGGAATCATACTCTGGCATGTGGGGATCATTGTGATGGAGGCAGGATTTTTGCCGGAATCTCCTAAGCCATTTTATAGCACCCGAAAGTTACGAAATTACAACTTTTTTGTCTTCAAATGCTCTATCCCATCCGGATTTAGGGTACAAACTATGATACTGGGTGAAATCATACTATGGCATGTGGGGATCATTGTGATCCAGGCAGAATTTTTGCCGGAATCTCCTAAGTGATTTTATAGCACCCGAAAGTTGAAAAATTACAGGATTAGGAGTTTCAAAATGCTTTATCCCATCCGGATTTAGGGTACAAACGATGATACTTGGTGGAATCATACTCTGGCATGTGGGGACCATTGTGATCCGAGCAGAATTTTTGCCGGAAGCTCCTAAGTCATCTTATAGCACCCGAAAGTTGCGAAATTACAACTCTTTTGTCTTTAAATGCTCTATCCCATCCGGATTTGGGGTACAAACTATGATACTGGGTGAAATCATACTCTGGCATGTGGGGATCATTGTGATCCAGGCAGAATTTTCGCCGGAATCTCCTAAGTCATTTTATACCGCCCGAAAGTTACGAAATTACAACTCTTTTGTCTTCAAATGCTCTATCTCATCCGCATTTAGGGTACAAACGATGATACTGGGTGGAATCATACTCTGACATGTGAGGATCATTGTGATCCAGGCAGGATTTTTGCCGGAATCTCCTAAGTCATTTTGTAGCTCCCGAAAGTTACGAAATTACAATTTTTTTGTCTTCAAATGCTCTATCCCATCCGGATTTAGGGTACAAACGATGATACTGGGTGGAATCATACTCTGGCATGTGGGGATCATTGTGATCCAGGCAGAATTGTTGCCGGAATCTCCTAAGTCATTTTATAGCGCCCGAAAGTTACGAAATTACAACTCTTTTGTCTTCAAATGCTCTATCCCATCCGGATTTAGGGTACAAACGATGATACTGGGTGGAATGATACTCTGGCATGTGGGCATCATTGTGATCCATCAGAATTTCTGCCGGAATCTCCTAAGTCATTTTATAGCTCCTGAAAGTTGGAAAATTACAGGATTAGGAGTTTCAAAATGCTCTATCTCAACCGGATTTAGGGTACGAACAATGATACCGGGTGCAATCATACTCTGGCATGTGAGGATCATTGTGATCCAGGCAGAATTTTCGCCGGAATCTCCTAAGTCATTTTATAGCGCCCGAAAGTTACGAAATTACAACTCTTTTGTCTTCAAATGCTCTATCTCAACCGCATTTAGGGTACAAACGATGATACTGGGTGGAATCATACTCTGACATGTGAGGATCATTGTGATCCAGGCAGAATTTTCGCCGGAATCTCCTAAGTCATTTTATAGCGCCCGAAAGTTACGAAATTACAACTCTTTTGTCTTCAAATGCTCTATCTCATCCGGATTCAGGGTACAAACGATGATACTGGGTCGAATCATATTCTGTCATGTGGGGATCATTGTGATCCAGGGAGGATTTTCGCCGGAATCTCCTAAGTCATTTTGTAGCTCCCGAAAGTTACGAAATTACAATTTTTTGTCTTCAAATGCTCTATCCCATCCGGATTTAGGGTACAAACGATGATACTGGGTGGAATCATACTCTGGCATGTGGGGATCATTGTGATCCAGGCAGAATTTTTGCCGGAATCTCCTAAGTCATTTTATAGCGCCTGAAAGTTACGAAATTACAACTCTTTTGGCTTCAAATGCTCTATCTCATCCGGATTTAGAGTACAAACGATGATACTGGGTGGAATGATACTCTGGCATGTGGGCATCATTGTGATCCATCAGGATTTCTGCCGGAATCTCCTAAGTCATTTTATAGCTCCTGAAAGTTGGAAAATTACAGGATTAGGAGTTTCAAAATGCTCTATCGCAACCGGATTTAGGGTACGGACAATGATACTGGGTGCAATCATACTCTGGCATGTGGGGATCATTGTGATCCAGGCAGAATTTTTGCCGGAATCTCCTCAGTCAGTTTATAGCGCCAGAAAGTTACGAAATTACAACTCTTTTGTCTTCAAATGCTCTATCTCATCTGGATTCAGGATACAAACGATGATACTGAGTGTAATCATACTCTGACATGTGGGGATCATTTTGATCCAGGCAGGATTTTTGCCGGAATCTCCTAAGTCAGTTTATAGCTCCCGGAAGTTGAAAACCTACAGGATTAGGAGTTTCAAAATGCTCTATCTCATCCGGATTCAGGGTACAAACGATGATACTGAGTGGAATCATACTCTGGCATGTGGGGTCATTGTGATCCAGGCGGAATTCTTGCCGGAATCTCCTAAGTCATTTTATAGCTCCCGAAAGTTGAAAAATTACAGGATTAGGAGTTTCAAAATCTTCTATCTCATCCAGATTTAGGGTACAAATGATGATACTGGGTGGAATCATACTCTGGCATGTGGGGATCATTGTGATGGAGGCAGGATTTTTGCCGGAATCTCCTAAGTCATTTTATAGCTCCCGGAAGTTGAAAACCTACAGGATTAGGAGTTTCAAAATGCTCTATCTCATCCGGATTCAGGGTACGAACGATGATACTGAGTGGAATCCTACTCTGGCATGTGGGGTCATTGTGATCCAGGCGGAATTCTTGCCGGAATCTCCTAAGTCATTTTATAGCTCCCGAAAGTTGAAAAATTACAGGATTAGGAGTTTCAAAATGCTCTATCTCATCCAGATTTAGGGTACAAATGATGATACTGGGTGGAATCATACTCTGGCATGTGGGGATCATTGTGATGGAGGCAGGATTTTTGCCGGAATCTCCTAAGCCATTTTATAGCACCCGAAAGTTACGAAATTACAACTTTTTTGTCTTCAAATGCTCTATCCCATCCGGATTTAGGGTACAAACTATGATACTGGGTGAAATCATACTATGGCATGTGGGGATCATTGTGATCCAGGCAGAATTTTTGCCGGAATCTCCTAAGTCATTTTATAGCGCCCGAAAGTTACGAAATTACAACTCTTTTGTCTTCAAATGCTCTATCTCATCCGGATTTAGGGTACAAACGATGATACTGGGTGGAATCATACTCTGGCATGTGGGGATCATTGTGATCCAGGCAGAATTTTTGCCGGAATCTCCTAAGTCATTTTATAGCGCCCGAAAGTTACGAAATTACAACTCTTTTGTCTTCAAATGCTCTATCCCATCCGGATTTAGGGTACAAACGATGATACTGGGTGGAATGATACTCTGGCATGTGGGCATCATTGTGATCCATCAGAATTTCTGCCGGAATCTCCTAAGTCATTTCATAGCTCCTGAAAGTTGGAAAATTACAGGATTAGGAGTTTCAAAATGCTCTATCTCAACCGGATTTAGGGTACGAACAATGATACCGGGTGCAATCATACTCTGGCATGTGAGGATCATTGTGATCCAGGCAGAATTTTCGCCGGAATCTCCTAAGTCATTTTATAGCGCCCGAAAGTTACGAAATTACAACTCTTTTGTCTTCAAATGCTCTATCTCAACCGCATTTAGGGTACAAACGATGATACTGGGTGGAATCATACTCTGACATGTGAGGATCATTGTGATCCAGGCAGAATTTTCGCCGGAATCTCCTAAGTCATTTTATAGCGCCCGAAAGTTACGAAATTACAACTCTTTTGTCTTCAAATGCTCTATCTCATCCGGATTCAGGGTACAAACGATGATACTGGGTCGAATCATATTCTGTCATGTGGGGATCATTGTGATCCAGGCAGGATTTTCGCCGGAATCTCCTAAGTCATTTTGTAGCTCCCGAAAGTTACGAAATTACAATTTTTTTGTCTTCAAATGCTCTATCCCATCCGGATTTAGGGTACAAACGATGATACTGGGTGGAATCATACTCTGGCATGTGGGGATCATTGTGATCCAGGCAGAATTTTTGCCGGAATCTCCTAAGTCATTTTATAGCGCCTGAAAGTTACGAAATTACAACTCTTTTGGCTTCAAATGCTCTATCTCATCCGGATTTAGAGTACAAACGATGATACTGGGTGGAATGATACTCTGGCATGTGGGCATCATTGTGATCCATCAGGATTTCTGCCGGAATCTCCTAAGTCATTTTATAGCTCCTGAAAGTTGGAAAATTACAGGATTAGGAGTTTCAAAATGCTCTATCGCAACCGGATTTAGGGTACGGACAATGATACTGGGTGCAATCATACTCTGGCATGTGGGGATCATTGTGATCCAGGCAGAATTTTTGCCGGAATCTCCTCAGTCAGTTTATAGCGCCAGAAAGTTACGAAATTACAACTCTTTTGTCTTCAAATGCTCTATCTCATCTGGATTCAGGATACAAACGATGATACTGAGTGTAATCATACTCTGACATGTGGGGATCATTTTGATCCAGGCAGGATTTTTGCCGGAATCTCCTAAGTCATTTTATAGCTCCCGGAAGTTGAAAACCTACAGGATTAGGAGTTTCAAAATGCTCTATCTCATCCGGATTCAGGGTACAAACGATGATACTGAGTGGAATCATACTCTGGCATGTGGGGGTCATTGTGATCCAGGCGGAATTCTTGCCGGAATCTCCTAAGTCATTTTATAGCTCCCGAAAGTTGAAAAATTACAGGATTAGGAGTTTCAAAATGCTCTATCTCATCCAGATTTAGAGTACAAATGATGATACTGGGTGGAATCATACTCTGGCATGTGGGGATCATTGTGATGGAGGCAGGATTTTTGCCGGAATCTCCTAAGCCATTTTATAGCACCCGAAAGTTACGAAATTACAACTTTTTTGTCTTCAAATGCTCTATCCCATCCGGATTTAGGGTACAAACTATGATACTGGGTGAAATCATACTATGGCATGTGGGGATCATTGTGATCCAGGCAGAATTTTTGCCGGAATCTCCTAAGTGATTTTATAGCACCCGAAAGTTGAAAAATTACAGGATTAGGAGTTTCAAAATGCTTTATCCCATCCGGATTTAGGGTACAAACGATGATACTTGGTGGAATCATACTCTGGCATGTGGGGACCATTGTGATCCGAGCAGAATTTTTGCCGGAAGCTCCTAAGTCATCTTATAGCACCCGAAAGTTGCGAAATTACAACTCTTTTGTCTTTAAATGCTCTATCCCATCCGGATTTGGGGTACAAACTATGATACTGGGTGAAATCATACTCTGGCATGTGGGGGTCATTGTGATCCAGGCAGAATTTTCGCCGGAATCTCCTAAGTCATTTTATACCGCCCGAAAGTTACGAAATTACAACTCTTTTGTCTTCAAATGCTCTATCTCATCCGCATTTAGGGTACAAACGATGATACTGGGTGGAATCATACTCTGACATGTGAGGATCATTGTGATCCAGGCAGGATTTTTGCCGGAATCTCCTAAGTCATTTTGTAGCTCCCGAAAGTTACGAAATTACAATTTTTTTGTCTTCAAATGCTCTATCCCATCCGGATTTAGGGTACAAACGATGATACTGGGTGGAATCATACTCTGGCATGTGGGGATCATTGTGATCCAGGCAGAATTTTTGCCGGAATCTCCTAAGTCATTTTATAGCGCCCGAAAGTTACGAAATTACAACTCTTTTGTCTTCAAATGCTCTATCCCATCCGGATTTAGGGTACAAACGATGATACTGGGTGGAATGATACTCTGGCATGTGGGCATCATTGTGATCCATCAGAATTTCTGCCGGAATCTCCTAAGTCATTTTATAGCTCCTGAAAGTTGGAAAATTACAGGATTAGGAGTTTCAAAATGCTCTATCTCAACCGGATTTAGGGTACGAACAATGATACCGGGTGCAATCATACTCTGGCATGTGAGGATCATTGTGATCCAGGCAGAATTTTCGCCGGAATCTCCTAAGTCATTTTATAGCGCCCGAAAGTTACGAAATTACAACTCTTTTGTCTTCAAATGCTCTATCTCAACCGCATTTAGGGTACAAACGATGATACTGGGTGGAATCATACTCTGACATGTGAGGATCATTGTGATCCAGGCAGAATTTTCGCCGGAATCTCCTAAGTCATTTTATAGCGCCCGAAAGTTACGAAATTACAACTCTTTTGTCTTCAAATGCTCTATCTCATCCGGATTCAGGGTACAAACGATGATACTGGGTCGAATCATATTCTGTCATGTGGGGATCATTGTGATCCAGGCAGGATTTTCGCCGGAATCTCCTAAGTCATTTTGTAGCTCCCGAAAGTTACGAAATTACAATTTTTTTGTCTTCAAATGCTCTATCCCATCCGGATTTGGGGTACAAACTATGATACTGGGTGAAATCATACTCTGGCATGTGGGGATCATTGTGATCCAGGCAGAATTTTCGCCGGAATCTCCTAAGTCATTTTATACCGCCCGAAAGTTACGAAATTACAACTCTTTTGTCTTCAAATGCTCTATCTCATCCGCATTTAGGGTACAAACGATGATACTGGGTGGAATCATACTCTGACATGTGAGGATCATTGTGATCCAGGCAGGATTTTTGCCGGAATCTCCTAAGTCATTTTGTAGCTCCCGAAAGTTACGAAATTACAATTTTTTTGTCTTCAAATGCTCTATCCCATCCGGATTTAGGGTACAAACGATGATACTGGGTGGAATCATACTCTGGCATGTGGGGATCATTGTGATCCAGGCAGAATTTTTGCCGGAATCTCCTAAGTCATTTTATAGCGCCCGAAAGTTACGAAATTACAACTCTTTTGTCTTCAAATGCTCTATCTCATCCGGATTTAGAGTACAAACGATGATACCGGGTGGAATGATACTCTGGCATGTGGGCATCATTGTCATCCATCAGGATTTCTGCCGGAATCTCCTAAGTCATTTTATAGCTCCTGAAAGTTGAAAAATTACAGGATTAGGAGTTTCAAAATGCTCTATCTCAACCGGATTTAGGGTACGAACAATGATACTGGGTGCAATCATACTCTGGCATGTGGAGATCATTGTGATCCAGGCAGAATTTTTGCCGGAATCTCCTAAGCCATTTTATAGCACCCGAAAGTTACGAAATTACAACTTTTTTGTCTTCAAATGCTCTATCCCATCCGGATTCTGGGTACAAACTATGATACTGGGTGAAATCATACTATGGCATGTGGGGATCATTGTGATCCAGGCAGAATTTTCGCCGGAATCTCCTAAGTCATTTTATAGCGCCCGAAAGTTACGAAATTACAACTCTTTTGTCTTCAAATGCTCTATCTCATCCGGATTCAGGGTACAGACGATGATACCGGGTGGAATCATACTCTGACATGTGGGGATCATTGTGATCCAGGCAGAATTTTTGCCGGAATCTCCTAAGTCATTTTATAGCACCCGAAAGTTGAAAAATTACAGGATAAGGAGTTTCAAAATGCTTTATCCCATCCGGATTTAGGGTACAAACGATGATACTCGGTGGAATCATACTCTGGCATGTGGGGACCATTGTGATCCGAGCAGAATTTTTGCCGGAAGCTCCTAAGTCATCTTATAGCACCCGAAAGTTGCGAAATTACAACTCTTTTGTCTTTAAATGCTCTATCCCATCCGGATTTGGGGTACAAACTATGATACTGGGTGAAATCATACTCTGGCATGTGGGGATCATTGTGATCCAGGCAGGATTTTCGCCGGAATCTCCTAAGTCATTTTATACCGCCCGAAAGTTACGAAATTACAACTCTTTTGTCTTCAAATGCTCTATCTCATCCGCATTTAGGGTACAAACGATGATACTGGGTGGAATCATACTCTGACATGTGAGGATCATTGTGATCCAGGCAGAATTTTCGCCGGAATCTCCTAAGTCATTTTATAGCGCCCGAAAGTTACGAAATTACAACTCTTTTGTCTTCAAATGCTCTATCTCATCCGGATTCAGGGTACAAACGATGATACTGGGTGGAATCATATTCTGTCATGTGGGGATCATTGTGATCCAGGCAGGATTTTCGCCGGAATCTCCTAAGTCATTTTGTAGCTCCCGAAAGTTACGAAATTACAATTTTTTTGTCTTCAAATGCTCTATCCCATCCGGATTTAGGGTACAAACGATGATACTGGGTGGATTCATACTCTGGCATGTGGGGATCATTGTGATCCAGGCAGAATTCTTGCCGGAATCTCCTAAGTCATTTTATAGCGCCTGAAAGTTACGAAATTACAACTCTTTTGGCTTCAAATGCTCTATCTCATCCGGATTCAGAGTACAAACGATGGAACTGGGTGGAATCATACCCCGGCATGTGGGGATCATTGTGATCCAGGCAGAATTTTTTGCCGGAATCTCCTAAGTCATTTTATAGCGCCCGAAAGTTACGAAATTACAACTCTTATGTCTTCAAATGCTCTATCTCATCCGGATTTAGGGTACAAACGATGATACTGGGTGGAATGATACTCTGGCATGTGGGCATCATTGTGATCCATCAGGATTTCTGCCGGAATCTCCTAAGTCATTTTATAGCTCCTGAAAGTTGGAAAATTACAGGATTAGGAGTTTCAAAATGCTCTATCTCAACCGGATTTGGGGTACGAACAATGATACTGGGTGCAATCATACTCTGGCATGTGGGGATCATTGTGATCTAGGCAGAATTTTTGCCGGAATCTCCTCAGTCATTTTATAGCGCCAGAAAGTTACGAAATTACAACTCTTTTGTCTTCAAATGCTCTATCTCATCTGGATTCACGGTACAAACGATGATACTGAGTGTAATCATACTCTGACATGTGGGGATCATTTTGATCAAGGCAGGATTTTTGCCGGAATCTCCTAAGTCATTTTATAGCTCCCGGAAGTTGAAAACCTACAGGATTAGGAGTTTCAAAATGCTCTATCTCATCCGGATTCAGGGTACAAACGATGATACTGAGTGGAATCATACTCTGGCATGTGGGCATCATTGTCATCCATCAGGATTTCTGCCGGAATCTCCTAAGTCATTTTAGAGCTCCTGAAAGTTGGAAAATTACAGGATTAGGAGTTTCAAAATGCTCTATCTCATCCGGATTCAGGGTACAAACGATGATACTGGGTAGAATCATATCCCGGCATGTGGGGATCATTGTGATCCAGGCAGAATTTTTTGCCGGAATCTCCTAAGTCATTTTATAGCGCCCGAAAGTTACGAAATTACAACTCTTATGTCTTCAAATGCTCTATCTCATCCGGATTTAGGGTACAAACGATGATACTGGGTGGAATGATACTCTGGCATGTGGGCATCATTGTGATCCATCAGGATTTCTGCCGGAATCTCCTAAGTCATTTTATAGCTCCTGAAAGTTGGAAAATTACAGGATTAGGAGTTTCAAAATGCTCTATCTCAACCGGATTTAAGGTACGAACAATGATACTGGGTGCAATCATACTCTGGCATGTGGGGATCATTGTGATCCAGGCAGAATTTTTGCCGGAATCTCCTCAGTCATTTTATAGCGCCAGAAAGTTACGAAATTACAACTCTTTTGTCTTCAAATGCTCTATCTCATCTGGATTCAGGGTACAAACGATGATACTGAGTGTAATCATACTCTGGCATGTGGGGTCATTGTGATCCAGGCGGAATTCTTGCCTGAATCTCCTAAGTCATTTTATAGCTCCCGAAAGTTGAAAAATTACAGGATTAGGAGTTTCAAAATGCTCTATCTCATCCAGATTTAGGGTACAAATGATGATACTGGGTGGAATCATACTCTGGCATGTGGGGATCATTGTGATCCAGGCAGGATTTTGCCGGAATCACCTAAGCCATTTTATAGCACCCGAAAGTTACGAAATTACAACTTTTTTGTCTTCAAATGCTCTATCCCATCCGGATTTTGGGTACAAACTATGATACTGGGTGAAATCATACTATGGCATGTGGGGATCATTGTGATCCAGGCAGAATTTTCGCCGGAATCTCCTAAGTCATTTTATAGCGCCCGAAAGTTACGAAATTACAACTCTTTTGTCTTCAAATGCTCTATCTCATCCGGATTCAGGGTACAGACGATGATACCAGGTGGAATCATACTCTGACATGTGGGGATCATTGTGATCCAGGCAGAATTTCTGCCGGAATCTCCTAAGTCATTTTATAGCACCCGAAAGTTACGAAATTACAATTCTTTTGTCTTCAAATGCTCTATCCCATCCGGATTCAGGGTACAAACGATGATACTGGGTGGAATCATACTCTGGCATGTGGAGATCATTGTGATCCAGGCAGAATTTTTACCGGAATCTCCTAAGTCATTTTATAGCGCCCGAGAGTTACGAAATTACAACTCTTTTGTCTTCAAATGCTCTATCTCATCCGGATTCAGGGTACAGACGATGATACCAGGTGGAATCATACTCTGACATGTGGGGATCATTGTGATCCAGGCAGAATTTCTGCCGGAATCTCCTAAGTCATTTTATAGCACCCGAAAGTTACGAAATTACAATTCTTTTGTCTTCAAATGCTCTATCCCATCCGGATTCAGGGTACAAACGATGATACTGGGTGGAATCATACTCTGGCATGTGGAGATCATTGTGATCCAGGCAGAATTTTTACCGGAATCTCCTAAGTCATTTTATAGCGCCCGAGACTTACGAAATTACAACTCTTTTGTCTTTAAATGCTCTATCCCATCCGGATTTGGGGTACAAACGATGAGACTGGGTGAAATCATACTCTGGCATGTGGAGATCATTGTGATCCAGGCAGAATTTTTACCGGAATCTCCTAAGTCATTTTATAGCGCCCGAGAGTTACGAAATTACAACTGTTTTGTCTTCAAATGCTCTATCTCATCCGGATTTAGGGTACAAACGATGATACTGGGTGGAATCATACTCTGGCATGAGGGGATCATTGTGATCCATCAGGATTTTTGCCGGAATCTCCTGAGTCATTTTATAGCCCCCGAAAGTTGGAAAATTACAGGATTAGGAGTTTCAAAATGCTCTATCTCATCCGGATTTAGGGTACAAACGATGATACTGGGTGGAATCATACTCTGGCATGAGGGGATCATTGTGATCCATCAGGATTTTTGCCGGAATCTCCTGAGTCATTTTATAGCCCCCGAAAGTTGGAAAATTACAGGATTAGGAGTTTCAAAATGCTCTATCTCATCCGGATTGAGGGTACAAACGATGATACCTGGTGAAATCATACTCTGGCATGTGAGGTTCATTGTGATCCAGGCAGAATTTTTGCCGGAATCTCCTAAGTCATTTTATAGCGCCCGAAAGTTACGAAATTACAACTCTTATGTATTCAAATGCTCTATCTCATCCGGATTTAGGGTACAAACGATGATACTGGGTGGAATGATACTCTGGCATGTGGGCATCATTGTGATCCATCAGGATTTCTGCCGGAATCTCCTAAGTCATTTTATAGCTCCTGAAAGTTGGAAAATTACAGGATTAGGAGTTTCAAAATGCTCTATCTCAACCGGATTTAGGGTACGAACAATGATACTGGGTGCAATCATACTATGGCATGTGGGGATCATTGTGATCCAGGCAGAATTTTTGCCGGAATCTCCTAAGTCATTTTATAGCGCCAGAAAGTTACGAAATTACAACTCTTTTGTCTTCAAATGCTCTATCTCATCTGGATTCAGGGTACAAACGATGATACTGAGTGTAATCATACTCTGACATGTGGGGATCATTGTGATCCATCAGGATTTCTCCCGGAATCTCCTAAGTCATTTTATAGCTCCCGAAAGTTGAAAAATTAGAGGATTAGGAGTTTCAAAATGCTCTATCTCATCCGGATTCGGGGTACAAATGATGATACTGGGTGAAATCATACTCTGGCATGTAGGGATCATTGTGATCCAGGCAGGATTTTTGCCGGAATCTCCTAAGTCATTTTGAAGCACCCGGAAGTTACGAAATTACAACTCTTTTGTCTTCAAATGCTCTATCTAATCCGCATTCGGGGTACAAACGATGATACTTGGTGAAATCATACTCTGGCATGTGGGGATCATTGTGATCCAGGCAGAATTCTTGCCGGAATCTCCTAAGTCATTTTATAGCACCCGAAAGTTGAAAAATTACAGGATTAGGAGTTTCAAAATGCTCTATCTCATCCGGATTTAGGGTAAAACGATGAAAATTGGTGGAATCATACTCTGACATGTGGGGATCATCGTGATCCATGCAGAATTTCTGCCGGAATCTCCTAAGTCATTTTATAGCGCCCGAAAGTTACGAAATTACAACTTTTTTGTCTTCAAATGCTCTATCCCATCCGGATTTAGGGTACAAACTATGATACTGGGTGAAATCATACTATGGCATGTGGGGATCATTGTGATCCAGGCAGAATTTTTGCCGGAATCTCCTAAGTGATTTTATAGCACCCGAAAGTTGAAAAATTACAGGATTAGGAGTTTCAAAATGCTTTATCCCATCCGGATTTAGGGTACAAACGATGATACTTGGTGGAATCATACTCTGGCATGTGGGGACCATTGTGATCCGAGCAGAATTTTTGCCGGAAGCTCCTAAGTCATCTTATAGCACCCGAAAGTTGCGAAATTACAACTCTTTTGTCTTTAAATGCTCTATCCCATCCGGATTTGGGGTACAAACTATGATACTGGGTGAAATCATACTCTGGCATGTGGGGATCAATGTGATCCAGGCAGAATTTTCGCCGGAATCTCCTAAGTCATTTTATACCGCCCGAAAGTTACGAAATTACAACTCTTTTGTCTTCAAATGCTCTATCTCATCCGGATTCAGGGTACAAACGATGATACTGGGTCGAATCATATTCTGTCATGTGGGGATCATTGTGATCCAGGCAGGATTTTCGCCGGAATCTCCTAAGTCATTTTGTAGCTCCCGAAAGTTACGAAATTACAATTTTTTTGTCTTCAAATGCTCTATCCCATCCGGATCCAGGGTACAAACTATGATACTGGGTGAAATCATACTATGGCATGTGGGGATCATTGTGATCCAGGCAGAATTTTTGCCGGAATCTCCTGAGTGATTTTATAGCACCCGAAAGTTGAAAAATTACAGGATTAGGAGTTTCAAAATGCTTTATCCCATCCGGATTTAGGGTACAAACGATGATACTTGGTGGAATCATACTCTGGCATGTGGGGACCATTGTGATCCGAGCAGAATTTTTGCCGGAAGCTCCTAAGTCATCTTATAGCACCCGAAAGTTGCGAAATTACAACTTTTTTGTCTTCAAATGCTCTATCCCATCCGGATTTTGGGTACAAACTATGATACTGGGTGAAATCATACTATGGCATGTGGGGATCATTGTGATCCAGGCAGAATTTTCGCCGGAATCTCCTAAGTCATTTTATAGCGCCCGAAAGTTCGAAATTACAACTCTTTTGTCTTCAAATGCTCTATCTCATTCGGATTCAGGGTACAAACGATGATACTGGGTGGAATCATATTCTGTCATGTGGGGATCATTGTGATCCAGGCAGGATTTTCGCCGGAATCTCCTAAGTCATTTTGTAGCTCCCGAAAGTTACGAAATTACAATTTTTTTGTCTTCAAATGCTCTATCCCATCCGGATTTAGGGTACAAACGATGATACTGGGTGGAATGATACTCTGGCATGTGGGCATCATTGTGATCCATCAGAATTTCTGCCGGAATCTCCTAAGTCATTTTATAGCTCCTGAAAGTTGGAAAATTACAGGATTAGGAGTTTCAAAATGCTCTATCTCAACCGGATTTAGGGTACGAACAATGATACCGGGTGCAATCATACTCTGGCATGTGGGGATCATTGTGATCCAGGCAGAATTTTTGCCGGAATCTCCTAAGTCATTTTATAGCGCCAGAAAGTTACGAAATTACAACTCTTTTGTCTTCAAATGCTCTATCTCATCCGGATTTAGAGTACAAACGATGATACCGGGTGGAATGATACTCTGGCATGTGGGCATCATTGTCATCCATCAGGATTTCTGCCGGAATCTCCTAAGTCATTTTATAGCTCCTGAAAGTTGAAAAATTACAGGATTAGGAGTTTCAAAATGCTCTATCTCAACCGGATTTAGGGTACGAACAATGATACTGGGTGCAATCATACTCTGGCATGTGGGGATCATTGTGATCCAGGCAGAATTTTTGCCGGAATCTCCTAAGCCATTTTATAGCACCCGAAAGTTACGAAATTACAACTTTTTTGTCTTCAAATGCTCTATCCCATCCGGATTTTGGGTACAAACTATGATACTGGGTGAAATCATACTATGGCATGTGGGGATCATTGTGATCCAGGCAGAATTTTCGCCGGAATCTCCTAAGTCATTTTATAGCGCCCGAAAGTTACGAAATTACAACTCTGTTGTCTTCAAATGCTCTATCTCATCCGGATTCAGGGTACAGACGATGATACCGGGTGGAATCATACTCTGACATGTGGGGATCATTGTGATCCAGGCAGAATTTTTGCCGGAATCTCCTAAGTCATTTTATAGCACCCGAAAGTTGAAAAATTACAGGATTAGGAGTTTCAAAATGCTTTATCCCATCCGGATTTAGGGTACAAACGATGATACTCGGTGGAATCATACTCTGGCATGTGGGGACCATTGTGATCCGAGCAGAATTTTTGCCGGAAGCTCCTAAGTCATCTTATAGCACCCGAAAGTTGCGAAATTACAACTCTTTTGTCTTTAAATGCTCTATCCCATCCGGATTTGGGGTACAAACTATGATACTGGGTGAAATCATACTCTGGCATGTGGGGATCATTGTGATCCAGGCAGGATTTTCGCCGGAATCTCCTAAGTCATTTTATACCGCCCGAAAGTTACGAAATTACAACTCTTTTGTCTTCAAATGCTCTATCTCATCCGCATTTAGGGTACAAACGATGATACTGGGTGGAATCATACTCTGACATGTGAGGATCATTGTGATCCAGGCAGAATTTTCGCCGGAATCTCCTAAGTCATTTTATAGCGCCCGAAAGTTACGAAATTGCAACTCTTTTGTCTTCAAATGCTCTATCTCATCCGGATTCAGGGTACAAACAATGATACTGGGTGGAATCATATTCTGTCATGTGGGGATCATTGTGATCCAGGCAGGATTTTCGCCGGAATCTCCTAAGTCATTTTGTAGCTCCCGAAAGTTACGAAATTACAATTTTTTTGTCTTCAAATGCTCTATCCCATCCGGATTTAGGGTACAAACGATGATACTGGGTGGAATCATACTCTGGCATGTGGGGATCATTGTGATCCAGGCAGAATTTTTGCCGGAATCTCCTAAGTCATTTTATAGCGCCTGAAAGTTACGAAATTACAACTCTTTTGGCTTCAAATGCTCTATCTCATCCGGATTTAGAGTACAAACGATGGAACTGGGTGGAATCATACCCCGGCATGAGGGGATCATTGTGATCCAGGCAGAATTTTTTGCCGGAATCTCCTAAGTCATTTTATAGCGCCCGAAAGTTACGAAATTACAACTCTTATGTCTTCAAATGCTCTATCTCATCCGGATTTAGGGTACAAACGATGATACTGGGTGGAATGATACTCTGGCATGTGGGCATCATTGTGATCCATCAGGATTTCTGCCGGAATCTCCTAAGTCATTTTATAGCTCCTGAAAGTTGGAAAATTACAGGATTAGGAGTTTCAAAATGCTCTATCTCAACCGGATTTAGGGTACGAACAATGATACTGGGTGCAATCATACTCTGGCATGTGGGGATCATTGTGATCTAGGCAGAATTTTTGCCGGAATCTCCTCAGTCATTTTATAGCGCCAGAAAGTTACGAAATTACAACTCTTTTGTCTTCAAATGCTCTATCTCATCTGGATTCAGGGTACAAACGATGATACTGAGTGTCATCATACTCTGACATGTGGGGATCATTTTGATCCAGGCAGGATTTCTGCCGGAATCTCCTAAGTCATTTTATAGCTCCCGGAAGTTGAAAACCTACAGGATTAGGAGTTTCAAAATGCTCTATCTCATCCGGATTCAGGGTACAAACGATGATACTGAGTGGAATCATACTCTGGCATGTGGGCATCATTGTCATCCATCAGGATTTCTGCCGGAATCTCCTAAGTCATTTTATAGCTCCTGAAAGTTGGAAAATTACAGGATTAGGAGTTTCAAAATGCTCTATCTCATCCGGATTCAGGGTACAAACGATGATACTGGGTAGAATCATATCCCGGCATGTGGGGATCATTGTGATCCAGGCAGAATTTTTGCCGGAATCTCCTCAGTCAGTTTATAGCGCCAGAAAGTTACGAAATTACAACTCTTTTGTCTTCAAATGCTCTATCCCATCCGGATTTGGGGTACAAACTATGATACTGGGTGAAATCATACTCTGGCATGTGGGGATCATTGTGATCCAGGCAGAATTTTCGCCGGAATCTCCTAAGTCATTTTATACCGCCCGAAAGTTACGAAATTACAACTCTTTTGTCTTCAAATGCTCTATCTCATCCGCATTTAGGGTACAAACGATGATACTGGGTGGAATCATACTCTGACATGTGAGGATCATTGTGATCCAGGCAGGATTTTTGCCGGAATCTCCTAAGCCATTTTATAGCACCCGAAAGTTACGAAATTACAACTTTTTTGTCTTCAAATGCTCTATCCCATCCGGATTTTGGGTACAAACTATGATACTGGGTGAAATCATACTATGGCATGTGGGGATCATTGTGATCCAGGCAGAATTTTCGCCGGAATCTCCTAAGTCATTTTATAGCGCCCGAAAGTTACGAAATTACAACTCTTTTGTCTTCAAATGCTCTATCTCATCCGGATTCAGGGTACAGACGATGATACCGGGTGGAATCATACTCTGACATGTGGGGATCATTGTGATCCAGGCAGAATTTTTGCCGGAATCTCCTAAGTCATTTTATAGCACCCGAAAGTTGAAAAATTACAGGATAAGGAGTTTCAAAATGCTTTATCCCATCCGGATTTAGGGTACAAACGATGATACTCGGTGGAATCATACTCTGGCATGTGGGGACCATTGTGATCCGAGCAGAATTTTTGCCGGAAGCTCCTAAGTCATCTTATAGCACCCGAAAGTTGCGAAATTACAACTCTTTTGTCTTTAAATGCTCTATCCCATCCGGATTTGGGGTACAAACTATGATACTGGGTGAAATCATACTCTGGCATGTGGGGATCATTGTGATCCAGGCAGGATTTTCGCCGGAATCTCCTAAGTCATTTTATACCGCCCGAAAGTTACGAAATTACAACTCTTTTGTCTTCAAATGCTCTATCTCATCCGCATTTAGGGTACAAACGATGATACTGGGTGGAATCATACTCTGACATGTGAGGATCATTGTGATCCAGGCAGAATTTTCGCCGGAATCTCCTAAGTCATTTTATAGCGCCCGAAAGTTACGAAATTACAACTCTTTTGTCTTCAAATGCTCTATCTCATCCGGATTCAGGGTACAAACGATGATACTGGGTGGAATCATATTCTGTCATGTGGGGATCATTGTGATCCAGGCAGGATTTTCGCCGGAATCTCCTAAGTCATTTTGTAGCTCCCGAAAGTTACGAAATTACAATTTTTTTGTCTTCAAATGCTCTATCCCATCCGGATTTAGGGTACAAACGATGATACTGGGTGGATTCATACTCTGGCATGTGGGGATCATTGTGATCCAGGCAGAATTTTTGCCGGAATCTCCTAAGTCATTTTATAGCGCCTGAAAGTTACGAAATTACAACTCTTTTGGCTTCAAATGCTCTATCTCATCCGGATTCAGAGTACAAACGATGGAACTGGGTGGAATCATACCCCGGCATGTGGGGATCATTGTGATCCAGGCAGAATTTTTTGCCGGAATCTCCTAAGTCATTTTATAGCGCCCGAAAGTTACGAAATTACAACTCTTATGTCTTCAAATGCTCTATCTCATCCGGATTTAGGGTACAAACGATGATACTGGGTGGAATGATACTCTGGCATGTGGGCATCATTGTGATCCATCAGGATTTCTGCCGGAATCTCCTAAGTCATTTTATAGCTCCTGAAAGTTGGAAAATTACAGGATTAGGAGTTTCAAAATGCTCTATCTCAACCGGATTTGGGGTACGAACAATGATACTGGGTGCAATCATACTCTGGCATGTGGGGATCATTGTGATCTAGGCAGAATTTTTGCCGGAATCTCCTCAGTCATTTTATAGCGCCAGAAAGTTACGAAATTACAACTCTTTTGTCTTCAAATGCTCTATCTCATCTGGATTCACGGTACAAACGATGATACTGAGTGTAATCATACTCTGACATGTGGGGATCATTTTGATCAAGGCAGGATTTTTGCCGGAATCTCCTAAGTCATTTTATAGCTCCCGGAAGTTGAAAACCTACAGGATTAGGAGTTTCAAAATGCTCTATCTCATCCGGATTCAGGGTACAAACGATGATACTGAGTGGAATCATACTCTGGCATGTGGGCATCATTGTCATCCATCAGGATTTCTGCCGGAATCTCCTAAGTCATTTTAGAGCTCCTGAAAGTTGGAAAATTACAGGATTAGGAGTTTCAAAATGCTCTATCTCATCCGGATTCAGGGTACAAACGATGATACTGGGTAGAATCATATCCCGGCATGTGGGGATCATTGTGATCCAGGCAGAATTTTTTGCCGGAATCTCCTAAGTCATTTTATAGCGCCCGAAAGTTACGAAATTACAACTCTTATGTCTTCAAATGCTCTATCTCATCCGGATTTAGGGTACAAACGATGATACTGGGTGGAATGATACTCTGGCATGTGGGCATCATTGTGATCCATCAGGATTTCTGCCGGAATCTCCTAAGTCATTTTATAGCTCCTGAAAGTTGGAAAATTACAGGATTAGGAGTTTCAAAATGCTCTATCTCAACCGGATTTAAGGTACGAACAATGATACTGGGTGCAATCATACTCTGGCATGTGGGGATCATTGTGATCCAGGCAGAATTTTTGCCGGAATCTCCTCAGTCATTTTATAGCGCCAGAAAGTTACGAAATTACAACTCTTTTGTCTTCAAATGCTCTATCTCATCTGGATTCAGGGTACAAACGATGATACTGAGTGTAATCATACTCTGGCATGTGGGGGTCATTGTGATCCAGGCGGAATTCTTGCCTGAATCTCCTAAGTCATTTTATAGCTCCCGAAAGTTGAAAAATTACAGGATTAGGAGTTTCAAAATGCTCTATCTCATCCAGATTTAGGGTACAAATGATGATACTGGGTGGAATCATACTCTGGCATGTGGGGATCATTGTGATCCAGGCAGGATTTTGCCGGAATCACCTAAGCCATTTTATAGCACCCGAAAGTTACGAAATTACAACTTTTTTGTCTTCAAATGCTCTATCCCATCCGGATTTTGGGTACAAACTATGATACTGGGTGAAATCATACTATGGCATGTGGGGATCATTGTGATCCAGGCAGAATTTTCGCCGGAATCTCCTAAGTCATTTTATAGCGCCCGAAAGTTACGAAATTACAACTCTTTTGTCTTCAAATGCTCTATCTCATCCGGATTCAGGGTACAGACGATGATACCAGGTGGAATCATACTCTGACATGTGGGGATCATTGTGATCCAGGCAGAATTTCTGCCGGAATCTCCTAAGTCATTTTATAGCACCCGAAAGTTACGAAATTACAATTCTTTTGTCTTCAAATGCTCTATCCCATCCGGATTCAGGGTACAAACGATGATACTGGGTGGAATCATACTCTGGCATGTGGAGATCATTGTGATCCAGGCAGAATTTTTACCGGAATCTCCTAAGTCATTTTATAGCGCCCGAGACTTACGAAATTACAACTCTTTTGTCTTTAAATGCTCTATCCCATCCGGATTTGGGGTACAAACGATGAGACTGGGTGAAATCATACTCTGGCATGTGGAGATCATTGTGATCCAGGCAGAATTTTTACCGGAATCTCCTAAGTCATTTTATAGCGCCCGAGAGTTACGAAATTACAACTGTTTTGTCTTCAAATGCTCTATCTCATCCGGATTTAGGGTACAAACGATGATACTGGGTGGAATCATACTCTGGCATGTGGGGATCATTGTGATCCAGGCAGGATTTTTGCCGGAATCACCTAAGCCATTTTATAGCACCCGAAAGTTACGAAATTACAACTTTTTTGTCTTCAAATGCTCTATCCCATCCGGATTTTGGGTACAAACTATGATACTGGGTGGAATCATACTATGGCATGTGGGGATCATTGTGATCCAGGCAGAATTTTCGCCGGAATCTCCTAAGTCATTTTATAGCGCCCGAAAGTTACGAAATTACAACTCTTTTGTCTTCAAATGCTCTATCTCATCCGGATTCAGGGTACAGACGATGATACCAGGTGGAATCATACTCTGACATGTGGGGATCATTGTGATCCAGGCAGAATTTCTGCCGGAATCTCCTAAGTCATTTTATAGCACCCGAAAGTTACGAAATTACAATTCTTTTGTCTTCAAATGCTCTATCCCATCCGGATTCAGGGTACAAACGATGATACTGGGTGGAATCATACTCTGGCATGTGGAGATCATTGTGATCCAGGCAGAATTTTTACCGGAATCTCCTAAGTCATTTTATAGCGCCCGAGACTTACGAAATTACAACTCTTTTGTCTTTAAATGCTCTATCCCATCCGGATTTGGGGTACAAACGATGAGACTGGGTGAAATCATACTCTGGCATGTGGAGATCATTGTGATCCAGGCAGAATTTTTACCGGAATCTCCTAAGTCATTTTATAGCGCCCGAGAGTTACGAAATTACAACTGTTTTGTCTTCAAATGCTCTATCTCATCCGGATTTAGGGTACAAACGATGATACTGGGTGGAATCATACTCTGGCATGAGGGGATCATTGTGATCCATCAGGATTTTTGCCGGAATCTCCTGAGTCATTTTATAGCCCCCGAAAGTTGGAAAATTACAGGATTAGGAGTTTCAAAATGCTCTATCTCATCCGGATTTAGGGTACAAACGATGATACTGGGTGGAATCATACTCTGGCATGAGGGGATCATTGTGATCCATCAGGATTTTTGCCGGAATCTCCTGAGTCATTTTATAGCCCCCGAAAGTTGGAAAATTACAGGATTAGGAGTTTCAAAATGCTCTATCTCATCCGGATTGAGGGTACAAACGATGATACCTGGTGAAATCATACTCTGGCATGTGAGGTTCATTGTGATCCAGGCAGAATTTTTGCCGGAATCTCCTAAGTCATTTTATAGCGCCCGAAAGTTACGAAATTACAACTCTTATGTATTCAAATGCTCTATCTCATCCGGATTTAGGGTACAAACGATGATACTGGGTGGAATGATACTCTGGCATGTGGGCATCATTGTGATCCATCAGGATTTCTGCCGGAATCTCCTAAGTCATTTTATAGCTCCTGAAAGTTGGAAAATTACAGGATTAGGAGTTTCAAAATGCTCTATCTCAACCGGATTTAGGGTACGAACAATGATACTGGGTGCAATCATACTATGGCATGTGGGGATCATTGTGATCCAGGCAGAATTTTTGCCGGAATCTCCTAAGTCATTTTATAGCGCCAGAAAGTTACGAAATTACAACTCTTTTGTCTTCAAATGCTCTATCTCATCTGGATTCAGGGTACAAACGATGATACTGAGTGTAATCATACTCTGACATGTGGGGATCATTGTGATCCATCAGGATTTCTCCCGGAATCTCCTAAGTCATTTTATAGCTCCCGAAAGTTGAAAAATTAGAGGATTAGGAGTTTCAAAATGCTCTATCTCATCCGGATTCGGGGTACAAATGATGATACTGGGTGAAATCATACTCTGGCATGTAGGGATCATTGTGATCCAGGCAGGATTTTTGCCGGAATCTCCTAAGTCATTTTGAAGCACCCGGAAGTTACGAAATTACAACTCTTTTGTCTTCAAATGCTCTATCTAATCCGCATTCGGGGTACAAACGATGATACTTGGTGAAATCATACTCTGGCATGTGGGGATCATTGTGATCCAGGCAGAATTCTTGCCGGAATCTCCTAAGTCATTTTATAGCACCCGAAAGTTGAAAAATTACAGGATTAGGAGTTTCAAAATGCTCTATCTCATCCGGATTTAGGGTAAAAACGATGAAAATTGGTGGAATCATACTCTGACATGTGGGGATCATCGTGATCCATGCAGAATTTCTGCCGGAATCTCCTAAGTCATTTTATAGCGCCCGAAAGTTACGAAATTACAACTTTTTTGTCTTCAAATGCTCTATCCCATCCGGATTTAGGGTACAAACTATGATACTGGGTGAAATCATACTATGGCATGTGGGGATCATTGTGATCCAGGCAGAATTTTTGCCGGAATCTCCTAAGTGATTTTATAGCACCCGAAAGTTGAAAAATTACAGGATTAGGAGTTTCAAAATGCTTTATCCCATCCGGATTTAGGGTACAAACGATGATACTTGGTGGAATCATACTCTGGCATGTGGGGACCATTGTGATCCGAGCAGAATTTTTGCCGGAAGCTCCTAAGTCATCTTATAGCACCCGAAAGTTGCGAAATTACAACTCTTTTGTCTTTAAATGCTCTATCCCATCCGGATTTGGGGTACAAACTATGATACTGGGTGAAATCATACTCTGGCATGTGGGGATCAATGTGATCCAGGCAGAATTTTCGCCGGAATCTCCTAAGTCATTTTATACCGCCCGAAAGTTACGAAATTACAACTCTTTTGTCTTCAAATGCTCTATCTCATCCGCATTTAGGGTACAAACGATGATACTGGGTGGAATCATACTCTGACATGTGAGGATCATTGTGATCCAGGCAGAATTTTCGCCGGAATCTCCTAAGTCATTTTATAGCGCCCGAAAGTTACGAAATTACAACTCTTTTGTCTTCAAATGCTCTATCTCATCCGGATTCAGGGTACAAACGATGATACTGGGTCGAATCATATTCTGTCATGTGGGGATCATTGTGATCCAGGCAGGATTTTCGCCGGAATCTCCTAAGTCATTTTGTAGCTCCCGAAAGTTACGAAATTACAATTTTTTTGTCTTCAAATGCTCTATCCCATCCGGATCCAGGGTACAAACTATGATACTGGGTGAAATCATACTATGGCATGTGGGGATCATTGTGATCCAGGCAGAATTTTTGCCGGAATCTCCTGAGTGATTTTATAGCACCCGAAAGTTGAAAAATTACAGGATTAGGAGTTTCAAAATGCTTTATCCCATCCGGATTTAGGGTACAAACGATGATACTTGGTGGAATCATACTCTGGCATGTGGGGACCATTGTGATCCGAGCAGAATTTTTGCCGGAAGCTCCTAAGTCATCTTATAGCACCCGAAAGTTGCGAAATTACAACTTTTTTGTCTTCAAATGCTCTATCCCATCCGGATTTTGGGTACAAACTATGATACTGGGTGAAATCATACTATGGCATGTGGGGATCATTGTGATCCAGGCAGAATTTTCGCCGGAATCTCCTAAGTCATTTTATAGCGCCCGAAAGTTCGAAATTACAACTCTTTTGTCTTCAAATGCTCTATCTCATTCGGATTCAGGGTACAAACGATGATACTGGGTGGAATCATATTCTGTCATGTGGGGATCATTGTGATCCAGGCAGGATTTTCGCCGGAATCTCCTAAGTCATTTTGTAGCTCCGAAAGTTACGAAATTACAATTTTTTTGTCTTCAAATGCTCTATCCCATCCGGATTTAGGGTACAAACGATGATACTGGGTGGAATGATACTCTGGCATGTGGGCATCATTGTGATCCATCAGAATTTCTGCCGGAATCTCCTAAGTCATTTTATAGCTCCTGAAAGTTGGAAAATTACAGGATTAGGAGTTTCAAAATGCTCTATCTCAACCGGATTTAGGGTACGAACAATGATACCGGGTGCAATCATACTCTGGCATGTGGGGATCATTGTGATCCAGGCAGAATTTTTGCCGGAATCTCCTAAGTCATTTTATAGCGCCAGAAAGTTACGAAATTACAACTCTTTTGTCTTCAAATGCTCTATCTCATCCGGATTTAGAGTACAAACGATGATACCGGGTGGAATGATACTCTGGCATGTGGGCATCATTGTCATCCATCAGGATTTCTGCCGGAATCTCCTAAGTCATTTTATAGCTCCTGAAAGTTGAAAAATTACAGGATTAGGAGTTTCAAAATGCTCTATCTCAACCGGATTTAGGGTACGAACAATGATACTGGGTGCAATCATACTCTGGCATGTGGGGATCATTGTGATCCAGGCAGAATTTTTGCCGGAATCTCCTAAGCCATTTTATAGCACCCGAAAGTTACGAAATTACAACTTTTTTGTCTTCAAATGCTCTATCCCATCCGGATTTTGGGTACAAACTATGATACTGGGTGAAATCATACTATGGCATGTGGGGATCATTGTGATCCAGGCAGAATTTTCGCCGGAATCTCCTAAGTCATTTTATAGCGCCCGAAAGTTACGAAATTACAACTCTTTTGTCTTCAAATGCTCTATCTCATCCGGATTCAGGGTACAGACGATGATACCGGGTGGAATCATACTCTGACATGTGGGGATCATTGTGATCCAGGCAGAATTTTGCCGGAATCTCCTAAGTCATTTTATAGCACCCGAAAGTTGAAAAATTACAGGATTAGGAGTTTCAAAATGCTTTATCCCATCCGGATTTAGGGTACAAACGATGATACTCGGTGGAATCATACTCTGGCATGTGGGGACCATTGTGATCCGAGCAGAATTTTTGCCGGAAGCTCCTAAGTCATCTTATAGCACCCGAAAGTTGCGAAATTACAACTCTTTTGTCTTTAAATGCTCTATCCCATCCGGATTTGGGGTACAAACTATGATACTGGGTGAAATCATACTCTGGCATGTGGGGATCATTGTGATCCAGGCAGGATTTTCGCCGGAATCTCCTAAGTCATTTTATACCGCCCGAAAGTTACGAAATTACAACTCTTTTGTCTTCAAATGCTCTATCTCATCCGCATTTAGGGTACAAACGATGATACTGGGTGGAATCATACTCTGACATGTGAGGATCATTGTGATCCAGGCAGAATTTTCGCCGGAATCTCCTAAGTCATTTTATAGCGCCCGAAAGTTACGAAATTGCAACTCTTTTGTCTTCAAATGCTCTATCTCATCCGGATTCAGGGTACAAACAATGATACTGGGTGGAATCATATTCTGTCATGTGGGGATCATTGTGATCCAGGCAGGATTTTCGCCGGAATCTCCTAAGTCATTTTGTAGCTCCCGAAAGTTACGAAATTACAATTTTTTTGTCTTCAAATGCTCTATCCCATCCGGATTTAGGGTACAAACGATGATACTGGGTGGAATCATACTCTGGCATGTGGGGATCATTGTGATCCAGGCAGGATTTTTGCCGGAATCTCCTAAGTCATTTTGTAGCTCCCGAAAGTTACGAAATTACAATTTTTTTGTCTTCAAATGCTCTATCCCATCCGGATTTAGGGTACAAACGATGATACTGGGTGGAATCATACTCTGGCATGTGGGGATCATTGTGATCCAGGCAGAATTTTTGCCGGAATCTCCTAAGTCATTTTATAGCGCCCGAAAGTTACGAAATTACAACTCTTTCGTCTTCAAATGCTCTATCTCATCCGGATTTAGAGTACAAACGATGATACCGGGTGGAATGATACTCTGGCATGTGGGCATCATTGTCATCCATCAGGATTTCTGCCGGAATCTCCTAAGTCATTTTATAGCTCCTGAAAGTTGAAAAATTACAGGATTAGGAGTTTGAAAATGCTCTATCTCAACCGGATTTAGGGTACGAACAATGATACTGGGTGCAATCATACTCTGGCATGTGGGGATCATTGTGATCCAGGCAGAATTTTTGCCGGAATCTCCTAAGTCATTTTATAGCGCCAGAAAGTTACGAAATTACAACTCTTTTGTCTTCAAATGCTCTATCTCATCTGGATTCAGGGTACAAACGATGATACTGAGTGTAATTATACTCTGACATGTGGGGATCATTGTGATCCATCAGGATTTCTCCCGGAATCTCCTAAGTCATTTTATAGCTCCCGAAAGTTGAAAAATTAGAGGATTAGGAGTTTCGAAATGCTCTATCTCATCCGGATTCGGGGTACAAATGATGATACTGGGTGAAATCATACTCTGGCATGTAGGGATCATTGTGATCCAGGCAGGATTTTTGCCGGAATCTCCTAAGTCATTCTGAAGCACCCGGAAGTTACGAAATTACAACTCTTTTGTCTTCAAATGCTCTATCTAATCCGCATTCGGGGTACAAACGATGATACTTGGTGAAATCATACTCTGGCATGTGGGGATCATTGTGATCCAGGCAGAATTCTTGCCGGGATCTCCTAAGTCATTTTATAGCGCCAGAAAGTTACGAAATTACAACTCTTTTGTCTTCAAATGCTCTATCTCATCTTGATTCAGGGTACAAACGATGATACTGAGTGTAATCATACTCTGACATGTGGGGATCATTGTGATCCAGGCAGGATTTTTGCCGGAATCTCCTAAGTCACTTTTCAGCTCCCGAAAGTTGAAAACCTACAGGATTAGGAGTTTCAAAATGCTCTATCTCATCCGGATTCAGGGTACGAACGATGATACTGAGTGAAATCATACTCTGGCATGTGGGGGTCATTGTGATCCAGGCGGAATTCTTGCCTGAATCTCCTAAGTCATTTTATAGCTCCCGAAAGTTGAAAAATTACAGGATTAGGAGTTTCAAAATGCTCTATCTCATCCAGATTTAGGGTACAAATGATGATACTGGGTGGAATCATACTCTGGCATGTGGGGATCATTGTGATCCAGGCAGGATTTCCGCCGGAATCACCTAAGCCATTTTATAGCACCCGAAAGTTACGAAATTACAACTTTTTTGTCTTCAAATGCTCTATCCCATCCGGATTTTGGGTACAAACTATGATACTGGGTGAAATCATACTATGGCATGTGGGGATCATTGTGATCCAGGCAGAATTTTCGCCGGAATCTCCTAAGTCATTTTATAGCGCCCGAAAGTTACGAAATTACAACTCTTTTGTCTTCAAATGCTCTATCTCATCCGGATTCAGGGTACAGACGATGATACCAGGTGGAATCATACTCTGACATGTGGGGATCATTGTGATCCAGGCAGGATTTTCGCCGGAATCTCCTAAGTCATTTTGTAGCTCCCGAAAGTTACGAAATTACAATTTTTTTGTCTTCAAATGCTCTATCCCATCCGGATTTAGGGTACAAACGATGATACTGGGTGGAATCATACTCTGGCATGTTGGGATCATTGTGATCCAGGCAGAATTTTTGCCGGAATCTCCTAAGTCATTTTATAGCGCCTGAAAGTTACGAAATTACAACTCTTTTGGCTTCAAATGCTCTATCTCATCCGGATTTAGAGTACAAACGATGGAACTGGGTGGAATCATACCCCGGCATGTGGGGATCATTGTGATCCAGGCAGAATTTTTTGCCGGAATCTCCTAAGTCATTTTATAGCGCCCGAAAGTTACGAAATTACAACTCTTATGTCTTCAAATGCTCTATCTCATCCGGATTCAGGGTACAAACGATGATACTGAGTGGAATCATACTCTGGCATGTGGGCATCATTGTCATCCATCAGGATTTCTGCCGGAATCTCCTAAGTCATTTTATAGCTCCTGAAAGTTGGAAAATTACAGGATTAGGAGTTTCAAAATGCTCTATCTCATCCGGATTCAGGGTACAAACGATGATACTGGGTAGAATCATATCCCGGCATGTGGGGATCATTGTGATCCAGGCAGAATTTTTTGCCGGAATCTCCTAAGTCATTTTATAGCGCCTGAAAGTTACGAAATTACAACTCTTTTGGCTTCAAATGCTCTATCTCATCCGGATTTAGAGTACAAACGATGGAACTGGGTGGAATCATACCCCGGCATGTGGGGATCATTGTGATCCAGGCAGAATTTTTTGCCGGAATCTCCTAAGTCATTTTATAGCGCCCGAAAGTTACGAAATTACAACTCTTATGTCTTCAAATGCTCTATCTCATCCGGATTTAGGGTACAAACGATGATACTGGGTGGAATGATACTCTGGCATGTGGGCATCATTGTGATCCATCAGGATTTCTGCCGGAATCTCCTAAGTCATTTTATAGCTCCTGAAAGTTGGAAAATTACAGGATTAGGAGTTTCAAAATGCTCTATCTCAACCGGATTTAAGGTACGAACAATGATACTGGGTGCAATCATACTCTGGCATGTGGGGATCATTGTGATCCAGGCAGAATTTTTGCCGGAATCTCCTCAGTCATTTTATAGCGCCAGAAAGTTACGAAATTACAACTCTTTTGTCTTCAAATGCTCTATCTCATCTGGATTCAGGGTACAAACGATGATACTGAGTGTAATCATACTCTGACATGTGGGGATCATTTTGATCCAGGCGGAATTCTTGCCGGAATCTCCTAAGTCATTTTATAGCTCCCGAAAGTTGAAAAATTACAGGATTAGGAGTTTCAAAATGCTCTATCTCATCCAGATTTAGGGTACAAATGATGATACTGGGTGGAATCATACTCTGGCATGTGGGGATCATTGTGATGGAGGCAGGATTTTTGCCGGAATCTCCTAAGCCATTTTATAGCACCCGAAAGTTACGAAATTACAACTTTTTTGTCTTCAAATGCTCTATCCCATCCGGATTTAGGGTACAAACTATGATACTGGGTGAAATCATACTATGGCATGTGGGGATCATTGTGATCCAGGCAGAATTTTTGCCGGAATCTCCTAAGTCATCTTATAGCACCCGAAAGTTGCGAAATTACAACTCTTTTGTCTTTAAATGCTCTATCCCATCCGGATTTGGGGTACAAACTATGATACTGGGTGAAATCATACTCTGGCATGTGGGGATCATTGTGATCCAGGCAGAATTTTCGCCGGAATCTCCTAAGTCATTTTATACCGCCCGAAAGTTACGAAATTACAACTCTTTTGTCTTCAAATGCTCTATCTCATCCGCATTTAGGGTACAAACGATGATACTGGGTGGAATCATACTCTGGCATGTGGGGACCATTGTGATCCAGGCGGAATTCTTGCCGGAATCTCCTAAGTCATTTTATAGCACCCGAAAGTTGAAAAATTACAGGATTAGGAGTTTCAAAATGCTTTATCCCATCCGGATTTAGGGTACAAACGATGATACTTGGTGGAATCATACTCTGGCATGTGGGGACCATTGTGATCCGAGCAGAATTTTTGCCGGAAGCTCCTAAGTCATCTTATAGCACCCGAAAGTTGCGAAATTACAACTCTTTTGTCTTTAAATGCTCTATCCCATCCGGATTTGGGGTACAAACTATGATACTGGGTGAAATCATACTCTGGCATGTGGGGATCATTGTGATCCAGGCAGAATTTTCGCCGGAATCTCCTAAGTCATTTTATACCGCCCGAAAGTTACGAAATTACAACTCTTTTGTCTTCAAATGCTCTATCTCATCCGCATTTAGGGTACAAACGATGATACTGGGTGAAATCATACTCTGACATGTGAGGATCATTGTGATCCAGGCAGGATTTTTGCCGGAATCTCCTAAGTCATTTTGTAGCTCCCGAAAGTTACGAAATTACAATTTTTTTGTCTTCAAATGCTCTATCCCATCCGGATTTAGGGTACAAACGATGATACCGGGTGGAATGATACTCTGGCATGTGGGCATCATTGTCATCCATCAGGATTTCTGCCGGAATCTCCTAAGTCATTTTATAGCTCCTGAAAGTTGAAAAATTACAGGATTAGGAGTTTGAAAATGCTCTATCTCAACCGGATTTAGGGTACGAACAATGATACTGGGTGCAATCATACTCTGGCATGTGGGGATCATTGTGATCCAGGCAGAATTTTTGCCGGAATCTCCTAAGTCATTTTATAGCGCCAGAAAGTTACGAAATTACAACTCTTTTGTCTTCAAATGCTCTATCTCATCTGGATTCAGGGTACAAACGATGATACTGAGTGTAATTATACTCTGACATGTGGGGATCATTGTGATCCATCAGGATTTCTCCCGGAATCTCCTAAGTCATTTTATAGCTCCCGAAAGTTGAAAAATTAGAGGATTAGGAGTTTCGAAATGCTCTATCTCATCCGGATTCGGGGTACAAATGATGATACTGGGTGAAATCATACTCTGGCATGTAGGGATCATTGTGATCCAGGCAGGATTTTTGCCGGAATCTCCTAAGTCATTCTGAAGCACCCGGAAGTTACGAAATCACAACTCTTTTGTCTTCAAATGCTCTATCTAATCCGCATTCGGGGTACAAACGATGATACTTGGTGAAATCATACTCTGGCATGTGGGGATCATTGTGATCCAGGCAGAATTCTTGCCGGGATCTCCTAAGTCATTTTATAGCGCCAGAAAGTTACGAAATTACAACTCTTTTGTCTTCAAATGCTCTATCTCATCTTGATTCAGGGTACAAACGATGATACTGAGTGTAATCATACTCTGACATGTGGGGATCATTGTGATCCAGGCAGGATTTTTGCCGGAATCTCCTAAGTCATTTTTTAGCTCCCGAAAGTTGAAAACCTACAGGATTAGGAGTTTCAAAATGCTCTATCTCATCCGGATTCAGGGTACGAACGATGATACTGAGTGAAATCATACTCTGGCATGTGGGGGTCATTGTGATCCAGGCGGAATTCTTGCCTGAATCTCCTAAGTCATTTTATAGCTCCCGAAAGTTGAAAAATTACAGGATTAGGAGTTTCAAAATGCTCTATCTCATCCAGATTTAGGGTACAAATGATGATACTGGGTGGAATCATACTCTGGCATGTGGGGATCATTGTGATCCAGGCAGGATTTCCGCCGGAATCACCTAAGCCATTTTATAGCACCCGAAAGTTACGAAATTACAACTTTTTTGTCTTCAAATGCTCTATCCCATCCGGATTTTGGGTACAAACTATGATACTGGGTGGAATCATACTATGGCATGTGGGGATCATTGTGATCCAGGCAGAATTTTCGCCGGAATCTCCTAAGTCATTTTATAGCGCCCGAAAGTTACGAAATTACAACTCTTTTGTCTTCAAATGCTCTATCTCATCCGGATTCAGGGTACAGACGATGATACCAGGTGGAATCATACTCTGACATGTGGGGATCATTGTGATCCAGGCAGAATTTCTGCCGGAATCTCCTAAGTCATTTTATAGCACCCGAAAGTTACGAAATTACAATTCTTTTGTCTTCAAATGCTCTATCCCATCCGGATTCAGGGTACAAACGATGAAACTGGGTGGAATCATACTCTGGCATGTGGAGATCATTGTGATCCAGGCAGAATTTTTACCGGAATCTCCTAAGTCATTTTATAGCGCCCGAGAGTTACGAAATTACAACTGTTTTGTCTTCAAATGCTCTATCTCATCCGGATTTAGGGGACAAACGATGATACTGGGTGAAATGATACTCTGGCATTTCGGCATCATTGTGATCCAGGCAGAATTTTTGCCGGAATCTCCTAAGTGATTTTATAGCACCCGAAAGTTGAAAAATTACAGGATTAGGAGTTTCAAAATGCTTTATCCCATCCGGATTTAGGGTACAAACGATGATACTCGGTGGAATCATACTCTGGCATGTGGGGACCATTGTGATCCGAGCAGAATTTTTGCCGGAAGCTCCTAAGTCATCTTATAGCACCCGAAAGTTCCGAAATTACAACTCTTTTGTCTTTAAATGCTCTATCCCATCCGGATTTGGGGTACAAACGATGAGACTGGGTGAAATCATACTCTGGCATGTGGAGATCATTGTGATCCAGGCAGAATTTTTACCGGAATCTCCTAAGTCATTTTATAGCGCCCGAGAGTTACGAAATTACAACTGTTTTGTCTTCAAATGCTCTATCTCATCCGGATTTAGGGTACAAACGATGATACTGGGTGGAATGATACTCTGGCATGAGGGGATCATTGTGATCCATCAGGATTTTTGCCGGAATCTCCTGAGTCATTTTATAGCCCCCGAAAGTTGGAAAATTACAGGATTAGGAGTTTCAAAATGCTCTATCTCATCCGGATTTAGGGTACAAACGATGATACTGGGTGGAATCATACTCTGGCATGAGGGGATCATTGTGATCCATCAGGATTCTTGCCGGAATCTCCTGAGTCATTTTATAGCCCCCGAAAGTTGGAAAATTACAGGATTAGGAGTTTCAAAATGCTCTATCTCATCCGGATTGAGGGTACAAACGATGATACCTGGTGAAATCATACTCTGGCATGTGAGGTTCATTGTGATCCAGGCAGAATTTTTGCCGGAATCTCCTAAGTCATTTTATAGCGCCCGAAAGTTACGAAATTACAACTCTTATGTATTCAAATGCTCTATCTCATCCGGATTTAGGGTACAAACGATGATACTGGGTGGAATGATACTCTGGCATGTGGGCATCATTGTGATCCATCAGGATTTCTGCCGGAATCTCCTAAGTCATTTTATAGCTCCTGAAAGTTGGAAAATTACAGGATTAGGAGTTTCAAAATGCTCTATCTCAACCGGATTTAGGGTACGAACAATGATACTGGGTGCAATCATACTCTGGCATGTGGGGATCATTGTGATCCAGGCAGAATTTTTGCCGGAATCTCCTAAGTCATTTTATAGCGCCAGAAAGTTACGAAATTACAACTCTTTTGTCTTCAAATGCTCTATCTCATCTGGATTCAGGGTACAAACGATGATACTGAGTGTAATCATACTCTGACATGTGGAGTTCATTTTGATCCAGGCAGGATTTTTGCCGGAATCTCCTAAGTCATTTTATAGCTCCCGGACGTTGAAAACCTACAGGATTAGGAGTTTCAAAATGCTCTATCTCAACCGGATTTAGGGTACGAACAATGATACTGGGTGCAATCATACTCTGGCATGTGGGGATCATTGTGATCCAGGCAGAATTTTTGCCGGAATCTCCTAAGTCATTTTATAGCGCCAGAAAGTTACGAAATTACAACTCTTTTGTCTTCAAATGCTCTATCTCATCTGGATTCAGGGTACAAACGATGATACTGAGTGTAATCATACTCTGACATGTGGGGATCATTGTGATCCATCAGGATTTCTCCCGGAATCTCCTAAGTCATTTTATAGCTCCCGAAAGTTGAAAAATTAGAGGATTAGGAGTTTCAAAATGCTCTATCTCATCCGGATTCGGGGTACAAATAATGATACTGGGTGAAATCATACTCTGGCATGTAGGGATCATTGTGATCCAGGCAGGATTTTTGCCGGAATCTCCTAAGTCATTTTGAAGCACCCGGAAGTTACGAAATTACAACTCTTTTGTCTTCAAATGCTCTATCTAATCCGCATTCGGGGTACAAACGATGATACTTGGTGAAATCATACTCTGGCATGTGGGGATCATTGTGATCCAGGCAGAATTCTTGCCGGAATCTCCTAAGTCATTTTATAGCACCCGAAAGTTGAAAAATTACAGGATTAGGAGTTTCAAAATGCTCTATCTCATCCGGATTTAGGGTAAAAACGATGAAAATTGGTGAAATCATACTCTGACATGTGGGGATCATCGTGATTCATGCAGAATTTTTGCCGGAATCTCCTAAGTCATTTTATAGCGCCCGAAAGTTACGAAATTACAACTCTTTTGTCTTCAAATGCTCTATCTCATCCGGATTCAGGGTACAAACGATGATACTGGGTGGAATCATACTCTGTCATGTGGGGATCATTGTGATCCAGGCAGGATTTTCACCGGAATCTCCTAAGTCATTTTGTAGCTCCCGAAAGTTACGAAATTACAACTCTCTTGTCTTCAAATGCTCTATCTCATCCGGATTTAGAGTACAAACGATGATACTGGGTGGAATGATACTCTGGCATGTGGGCATCATTGTCATCCATCAGGATTTTTTCCGGAATCTCCTAAGTCATTTTATAGCTCCTGAAAGTTGAAAAATTACAGGATTAGGAGTTTCAAAATGCTCTATCTCATCCGGATTCAGGGTACGAACGATGATACTGGGTAGAATCATACCCCGGCATGTGGGGATCATTGTGATCCAGGCAGAATTTCTACCGGAATCTCCTTAGTCATTTTATAGCGCCCGAAAGTTACGAAATTACAACTCTTGTGTCTTCAAATGCTCTATCTCATCCGGATTTAGGGTACAAACGATGATACTAGGTGGAATGATACTCTGGCATGTGGGCATCATTGTGATCCATCAGGATTTCTGCCGGAATCTCCTAAGTCATTTTATAGGTCCTGAAAGTTGAAAAATTACAGGATTAGGAGTTTCAAAATGCTCTATCTCAATCGGATTTAGGGTACGAACGATGATACTGGGTGCAATCATACTCTGGCATGTGGGGATCATTGTGATCCAGGCAGAATTTTCGCCGGAATCTCCTAAGTCATTTTATAGCGCCAGAAAGTTACGAAATTACAACTCTTTTGTCTTCAAATGCTCTATCTCATCTGGATTCAGGGTACAAACGATGATACTGAGTGTAATCATACTCTGACATGTGGGGATCATTGTGATCCAGGCAGGATTTTTGCCGGAATCTCCTAAGTCATTTTTTAGCTCCCGAAAGTTGAAAACCTACAGGATTAGGAGTTTCAAAATGCTCTATCTCATCCGGATTCAGGGTACGAACGATGATACTGAGTGAAATCATACTCTGGCATGTGGGGGTCATTGTGATCTTGGCGGAATTCTTGCCTGAGTCTCCTAAGTCATTTTATAGCTCCCGAAAGTTGAAAAATTACAGGATTAGGAGTTTCAAAATGCTCTATCTCATCCAGATTCAGGGTACAAATGATGATAGTGGGTGGAATCATACTCTGGCATGTGGGGATCATTGTGATCCAGGCAGGATTTTTGCCGGAATCACCTAAGCCATTTTATAGCACCCGAAAGTTACGAAATTACAACTTTTTTGTCTTCAAATGCTCTATCCCATCCGGATTTTGGGTACAAACTATGATACTGGGTGAAATCATAATATGGCATGTGGGGATCATTGTGATCCAGGCAGAATTTTCGCCGGAATCTCCTAAGTCATTTTATAGCGCCCGAAAGTTACGAAATTACAACTCTTTTGTCTTCAAATGCTCTATCTCATCCGGATTCAGGGTACAGACGATGATACCAGGTGGAATCATACTCTGACATGTGGGGATCATTGTGATCCAGGCAGAATTTTTGCCGGAATCTCCTAAGTCATTTTATAGCACCCGAAAGTTACGAAATTACAATTCTTTTGTCTTCAAATGCTCTATCCCATCCGGATTTAGGGTACAAACGATGATACTGGGTGGAATCATACTCTGGCATGTGGAGATCATTGTGATCCAGGCAGAATTTTTGCCGGAATCTCCTAAGTCAATTTATAGCGCCTGAAAGTTACGAAATTACAACTCTTTTGGCTTCAAATGCTCTATCTCATCCGGATTTAGAGTACAAACGATGATACTGGGTGGAATCATACCCCGGCATGTGGGGATCATTGTGATCCAGGCAGAATTTTTTGCCGGAATCTCCTAAGTCATTTTATAGCGCCCGAAAGTTACGAAATTACAACTCTTATGTCTTCAAATGCTCTATCTCATCCGGATTTAGGGTACAAACGATGATACTGAGTGGAATCATACTCTGGCATGTGGGCATCATTGTCATCCATCAGGATTTCTGCCGGAATCTCCTAAGTCATTTTATAGCTCCTGAAAGTTGGAAAATTACAGGATTAGGAGTTTCAAAATGCTCTATCTCATCCGGATTCAGGGTACAAACGATGATACTGGGTAGAATCATACCCCGGCATGTGTGGATCATTGTGATCCAGGCAGAATTTTTTGCCGGAATCTCCTAAGTCATTTTATAGCGCCCGAAAGTTACGAAATTACAACTCTTATGTCTTCAAATGCTCTATCTCATCCGGATTTAGGGTACAAACGATGATACTGGGTGGAATGATACTCTGGCATGTGGGCATCATTGTGATCCATCAGGATTTCTGCCGGAATCTCCTAAGTCATTTTATAGCTCCTGAAAGTTGGAAAATTACAGGATTAGGAGTTTCAAAATGCTCTATCTCAACCGGATTTAGGGTACGAACAATGATACTGGGTGCAATCATACTCTGGCATGTGGGGATCATTGTGATCCAGGCAGAATTTTTGCCGGAATCTCCTCAGTCATTTTATAGCGCCAGAAAGTTACGAAATTACAACTCTTTTGTCTTCAAATGCTCTATCTCATCTGGATTCAGGGTACAAACGATGATACTGAGTGTAATCATACTCTGACATGTGGGGATCATTTTGATCCAGGCAGGATTTTTGCCGGAATCTCCTAAGTCATTTTATAGCTCCCGGAAGTTGAAAACCTACAGGATTAGGAGTTTCAAAATGCTCTATCTCATCCGGATTCAGGGTACAAACGATGATACTGAGTGGAATCATACTCTGGCATGTGGGGGTCATTGTGATCCAGGCGGAATTCTTGATGGAATCTCCTAAGTCATTTTATAGCTCCCGAAAGTTGAAAAATTACAGGATTAGGAGTTTCAAAATGCTCTATCTCATCCAGATTTAGGGTACAAATGATGATACTGGGTGGAATCATACTCTGGCATGTGGGGATCATTGTGATGGAGGCAGGATTTTTGCCGGAATCTCCTAAGCCATTTTATAGCACCCGAAAGTTACGAAACCACAACTTTTTTGTCTTCAAATGCTCTATCCCATCCGGATTTAGGGTACAAACTATGATACTGGGTGAAATCATACTATGGCATGTGGGGATCATTGTGATCCAGGCAGAATTTTTGCCGGAATCTCCTAAGTGATTTTATAGCAACCGAAAGTTGAAAAATTACAGGATTAGGAGTTTCAAAATGCTTTATCCCATCCGGATTTAGGGTACAAACGATGATACTTGGTGGAATCATACTCTGGCATGTGGGGACCAATGTGATCCGAGCAGAATTTTTGCCGGAAGCTCCTAAGTCATCTTATAGCACCCGAAAGTTGCGAAATTACAACTCTTTTGTCTTTAAATGCTCTATCCCATCCGGATTTGGGGTACAAACTATGATACTGGGTGAAATCATACTCTGGCATGTGGGGATCATTGTGATCCAGGCAGAATTTTCGCCGGAATCTCCTAAGTCATTTTATACCGCCCGAAAGTTACGAAATTACAACTCTTTTGTCTTCAAATGCTCCATCTCATCCGCATTTAGGGTACAAACGATGATACTGGGTGGAATCATACTCTGACATGTGAGGATCATTGTGATCCAGGCAGGATTTTTGCCGGAATCTCCTAAGTCATTTCGTAGCTCCCGAAAGTTACGGAATTACAATTTTTTTGTCTTCAAATGCTCTATCCCATCCGGATTTAGGGTACGAACGATGATACTGGGTGGAATCATACTCTGGCATGTGGGGATCATTGTGATCCAGGCAGAATTTTTGCCGGAATCTCCTAAGTCATTTTATAGCGCCCGAAAGTTACGAAATTACAACTCTTTTGTCTTCAAATGCTCTATCTCATCCGGATTTAGAGTACAAACGATGATACCGGGTGGAATGATACTCTGGCATGTGGGCATCATTGTCATCTATCAGGATTTCTGCCGGAATCTCCTAAGTCATTTTATAGCTCCTGAAAGTTGAAAAATTACAGGATTAGGAGTTTCAAAATGCTCTATCTCAACCGGATTTAGGGTACGAACAATGATACTGGGTGCAATAATACTCTGGCATGTGAGGATCATTGTGATCCAGGCAGAATTTTCGCCGGAATCTCCTAAGTCATTTTATAGCGCCCGAAAGTTACGAAATTACAACTCTTTTGTCTTCAAATGCTCTATCTCATCCGGATTCAGGGTACAGACGATGATACCAGGTGGAATCATACTCTGACATGTGGGGATCATTGTGATCCAGGCAGAATTTTTGCCGGAATCTCCTAAGTCATTTTATAGCACCCGAAAGTTACGAAATTACAATTCTTTTGTCTTCAAATGCTCTATCCCATCCGGATTTAGGGTACAAACGATGATACTGGGTGGAATCATACTCTGGCATGTGGAGATCATTGTGATCCAGGCAGAATTTTTACCGGAATCTCCTAAGTCATTTTATAGCGCCCGAGAGTTACGAAATTACAACTGTTTTGTCTTCAAATGCTCTATCTCATCCGGATTTAGGGTACAAACGATGATACTGGGTGAAATGATACTCTGGCATTTGGGCATCATTGTGATCCAGGCAGAATTTTTGCCGGAATCTCCTAAGTCAATTTATAGCGCCCGAAAGTTACGAAATTACAACTCTTATGTATTCAAATGCTCTATCTCATCCGGATTTAGGGTACAAACGATGATACTGGGTGGAATGATACTCTGGCATGTGGGCATCATTGTGATCCATCAGGATTTCTGCCGGAATCTCCTAAGTCATTTTATAGCTCCTGAATGTTGGAAAATTACAGGATTAGGAGTTTCAAAATGCTCTATCTCAACCGGATTTAGGGTACGAACAATGATACTGGGTGCAATCATACTCTGGCATGTGGGGATCATTGTGATCCAGGCAGAATTTTTGCCGGAATCTCCTAAGTCATTTTATAGCGCCAGAAAGTTACGAAATTACAACTCTTTTGTCTTCAAATGCTCTATCTCATCTGAATTCAGGGTACAAACGATGATACTGAGTGTAATCATACTCTGACATGTGGAGTTCATTTTGATCCAGGCAGGATTTTTGCCGGAATCTCCTAAGTCATTTTATAGCTCCCGGAAGTTGAAAACCTACAGGATTAGGAGTTTCAAAATGCTCTATCTCAACCGGATTTAGGGTACGAACAATGATACTGGGTGCAATCATACTCTGGCATGTGGGGATCATTGTGATCCAGGCAGAATTTTTGCCGGAATCTCCTAAGTCATTTTATAGCGCCAGAAAGTTACGAAATTACAACTCTTTTGTCTTCAAATGCTCTATCTCATCTGGATTCAGGGTACAAACGATGATACTGAGTGTAATCATACTCTGACATGTGGGGATCATTGTGATCCATCAGGATTTCTCCCGGAATCTCCTAAGTCATTTTATAGCTCCCGAAAGTTGAAAAATTAGAGGATTAGGAGTTTCAAAATGCTCTATCTCATCCGGATTCGGGGTACAAATAATGATACTGGGTGAAATCATACTCTGGCATGTAGGGATCATTGTGATCCAGGCAGGATTTTTGCCGGAATCTCCTAAGTCATTTTGAAGCACCCGGAAGTTACGAAATTACAACTCTTTTGTCTTCAAATGCTCTATCTAATCCGCATTCGGGGTACAAACGATGATACTTGGTGAAATCATACTCTGGCATGTGGGGATCATTGTGATCCAGGCAGAATTCTTGCCGGAATCTCCTAAGTCATTTTATAGCACCCGAAAGTTGAAAAATTACAGGATTAGGAGTTTCAAAATGCTCTATCTCATCCGGATTTAGGGTAAAAACGATGAAAATTGGTGAAATCATACTCTGACATGTGGGGATCATCGTGATCCATGCAGAATTTTTGCCGGAATCTCCTAAGTCATTTTATAGCGCCCGAAAGTTACGAAATTACAACTCTTTTGTCTTCAAATGCTCTATCTCATCTGGATTCAGGGTACAAACGATGATACTGAGTGTAATCATACTCTGACATGTGGGGATCATTGTGATCCAGGCAGGATTTTTGCCGGAATCTCCTAAGTCATTTTTTAGCTCCCGAAAGTTGAAAACCTACAGGATTAGGAGTTTCAAAATGCTCTATCTCATCCGGATTCAGGGTACAAACGATGATACTGAGTGAAATCATACTCTAGCATGTGGGGGTCATTGTGATCCAGGCGGAATTCTTGCCTGAATCTCCTAAGTCATTTTATAGCTCCCGAAAGTTGAAAAATTACAGGATTAGGAGTTTCAAAATGCTCTATCTCATCCAGATTTAGGGTACAAATGATGATACTGGGTGGAATCATACTCTGGCATGTGGGGATCATTGTGATCCAGGCAGGATTTTTGCCGGAATCACCTAAGCCATTTTATAGCACCCGAAAGTTACGAAATTACAACTTTTTTGTCTTCAAATGCTCTATCCCATCCGGATTTTGGGTACAAACTATGATACTGGGTGAAATCATACCATGGCATGTGGGGATCATTGTGATCCAGGCAGAATTTTCGCCGGAATCTCCTAAGTCATTTTATAGCGCCCGAAAGTTACGAAATTACAACTCTTTTGTCTTCAAATGCTCTATCTCATCCGGATTCAGGGTACAGACGATGATACCAGGTGGAATCATACTCTGACATGTGGGGATCATTGTGATCCAGGCAGAATTTTTGCCGGAATCTCCTAAGTCATTTTATAGCACCCGAAAGTTACGAAATTACAATTCTTTTGTCTTCAAATGCTCTATCCCATCCGGATTTAGGGTACAAACGATGATACTGGGTGGAATCATACTCTGGCATGTGGAGATCATTGTGATCCAGGCAGAATTTTTACCGGAATCTCCTAAGTCATTTTATAGCGCCCGAGAGTTACGAAATTACAACTGTTTTGTCTTCAAATGCTCTATCTCATCCGGATTTAGGGTACAAACGATGATACTGGGTGAAATGATACTCTGGCATCTGGGCATCATTGTGATCCAGGCAGAATTTTTGCCGGAATCTCCTAAGTGATTTTATAGCACCCGAAAGTTGAAAAATTACAGGATTAGGAGTTTCAAAATGCTTTATCCCATCCGGATTTAGGGTACAAACGATGATACTCGGTGGAATCATACTCTGGCATGTGGGGACCATTGTGATCCGAGCAGAATTTTTGCCGGAAGCTCCTAAGTCATCTTATAGCACCCGAAAGTTCCGAAATTACAACTCTTTTGTCTTTAAATGCTCTATCCCATCCGGATTTGGGGTACAAACGATGAGACTGGGTGAAATCATACTCTGGCATGTGGAGATCATTGTGATCCAGGCAGAATTCTTACCGGAATCTCCTAAGTCATTTTATAGCGCCCGAGAGTTACGAAATTACAACTGTTTTGTCTTCAAATGCTCTATCTCATCCGGATTTAGGGTACAAACGATGATACTGGGTGGAATGATACTCTGGCATTTGGGCATCATTGTGATCCATCAGGATTTTTGCCGGAATCTCCTAAGTCATTTTATAGCTCCCGAAAGTTGAAAAATTACAGGATTAGGAGTTTCAAAATGCTCTATCTCAACCGGATTTAGGGTACGAACGATGATACTCGGTGCAATCATACTCTGGCATGAGGGGATCATTGTGATCCAGGCAGAATTTCTGCCGGAATCTCCTGAGTCATTTTATAGCCCCCGAAAGTTGGAAAATTACAGGATTAGGAGTTTCAAAATGCTCTATCTCAACCGGATTTAGGGTACGAACAATGATACTGGGTGCAATCATACTCTGGCATGTGGGGATCATTGTGATCCAGGCAGAATTTTTGCCGGAATCTCCTAAGTCATTTCATAGCGCCAGAAAGTTACGAAATTACAACTCTTTTGTCTCCAAATGCTCTATCTCATCTGGATTCAGGGTACAAACGATGATACTGAGTGTAATCATACTCTGACATGTGGAGTTCATTTTGATCCAGGCAGGATTTTTGCCGGAATCTCCTAAGTCATTTTATAGCTCCCGGAAGTTGAAAACCTACAGGATTAGGAGTTTCAAAATGCTCTATCTCAACCGGATTTAGGGTACGAACAATGATACTGGGTGCAATCATACTCTGGCATGTGGGGATCATTGTGATCCAGGCAGAATTTTTGCCGGAATCTCCTAAGTCATTTTATAGCGCCAGAAAGTTACGAAATGACAACTCTTTTGTCTTCAAATGCTCTATCTCATCTGGATTCAGGGTACAAACGATGATACTCAGTGTAATCATACTCTGACATGTGGGGATCATTGTGATCCATCAGGATTTCTCCCGGAATCTCCTAAGTCATTTTATAGCTCCCGAAAGTTGAAAAATTAGAGGATTAGGAGTTTCAAAATGCTCTATCTCATCCGGATTCGGGGTACAAATGATGATACTGGGTAGAATCATACCCCGGCATGTGGGGATCATTGTGATCCAGGCAGAATTTTTTGCCGGAATCTCCTAAGTCATTTTATAGCGCCCGAAAGTTACGAAATTACAACTCTTATGTCTTCAAATGCTCTATCTCATCCGGATTTGGGGTACAAACTATGATACTGGGTGAAATCATACTCTGGCATGTGGGGATCATTGTGATCCAGGCAGAATTTTCGCCGGAATCTCCTAAGTCATTTTATACCGCCCGAAAGTTACGAAATTACAACTCTTTTGTCTTCAAGTGCTCTATCTCATCCGCATTTAGGGTACAAACGATGATACTGGGTGGAATCATACTCTGACATGTGAGGATCATTGTGATCCAGGCAGAATTTTCGCCGGAATCTCCTAAGTCATTTTATAGCGCCCGAAAGTTACGAAATTACAACTCTTTTGTCTTCAAATGCTCTATCTCATCCGGATTCAGGGTACAAACGATGATACTGGGTGGAATCATATTCTGTCATGTGGGGATCATTGTGATCCAGGCAGAATTTTTGCCGGAATCTCCTAAGTCATTTTATAGCGCCTGAAAGTTACGAAATTACAACTCTTTTGGCTTCAAATGCTCTATCTCATCCGGATTTAGAGTACAAACGATGATACTGGGTGGAATCATACCCCGGCATGTGGGGATCATTGTGATCCAGGCAGAATTTTTTGCCGGAATCTCCTAAGTCATTTTATAGCGCCCGAAAGTTACGAAATTACAACTCTTATGTCTTCAAATGCTCTATCTCATCCGGATTTAGGGTACAAACGATGATACTGGGTGGTATGATACTCTGGCATGTGGGCATCATTGTGATCCATCAGGATTTCTGCCGGAATCTCCTAAGTCATTTTATAGCTCCTGAAAGTTGGAAAATTACAGGATTAGGAGTTTCAAAATGCTCTATCTCAACCGGATTTAGGGTACGAACAATGATACTGGGTGCAATCATACTCTGGCATGTGGGGATCATTGTGATCCAGGCAGAATTTTTGCCGGAATCTCCTCAGTCATTTTATAGCGCCAGAAAGTTACGAAATTACAACTCTTTGTCTTCAAATGCTCTATCTCATCTGGATTCAGGGTACAAACGATGATACTGAGTGTAATCATACTCTGACATGTGGGGATCATTTTGATCCAGGCAGGATTTTTGCCGGAATCTCCTAAGTCATTTTATAGCTCCCGGAAGTTGAAAACCTACAGGATTAGGAGTTTCAAAATGCTCTATCTCATCCGGATTCAGGGTACAAACGATGATACTGAGTGGAATCATACTCTGGCATGTGGGCATCATTGTCATCCATCAGGATTTCTGCCGGAATCTCCTAAGTCATTTTATAGCTCCTGAAAGTTGGAAAATTACAGGATTAGGAGTTTCAAAATGCTCTATCTCATCCGGATTCAGGGTACAAACGATGATACTGGGTAGAATCATACCCCGGCATGTGTGGATCATTGTGATCCAGGCAGAATTTTTTGCCGGAATCTCCTAAGTCATTTTATAGCGCCCGAAAGTTACGAAATTACAACTCTTATGTCTTCAAATGCTCTATCTCATCCGGATTTAGGGTACAAACGATGATACTGGGTGGAATGATACTCTGGCATGTGGGCATCATTGTGATCCATCAGGATTTCTGCCGGAATCTCCTAAGTCATTTTATAGCTCCTGAAAGTTGGAAAATTACAGGATTAGGAGTTTCAAAATGCTCTATCTCAACCGGATTTAGGGTACGAACAATGATACTGGGTGCAATCATACTCTGGCATGTGGGGATCATTGTGATCCAGGCAGAATTTTTGCCGGAATCTCCTCAGTCATTTTATAGCGCCAGAAAGTTACGAAATTACAACTCTTTTGTCTTCAAATGCTCTATCTCATCTGGATTCAGGGTACAAACGATGATACTGAGTGTAATCATACTCTGACATGTGGGGATCATTTTGATCCAGGCAGGATTTTTGCCGGAATCTCCTAAGTCATTTTATAGCTCCCGGAAGTTGAAAACCTACAGGATTAGGAGTTTCAAAATGCTCTATCTCATCCGGATTCAGGGTACAAACGATGATACTGAGTGGAATCATACTCTGGCATGTGGGGTCATTGTGATCCAGGCGGAATTCTTGCCGGAATCTCCTAAGTCATTTTATAGCTCCCGAAAGTTGAAAAATTACAGGATTAGGAGTTTCAAAATGCTCTATCTCATCCAGATTTAGGGTACAAATGATGATACTGGGTGGAATCATACTCTGGCATGTGGGGATCATTGTGATGGAGGCAGGATTTTTGCCGGAATCTCCTAAGCCATTTTATAGCACCCGAAAGTTACGAAATCACAACTTTTTTGTCTTCAAATGCTCTATCCCATCCGGATTTAGGGTACAAACTATGATACTGGGTGAAATCATACTATGGCATGTGGGGATCATTGTGATCCAGGCAGAATTTTGCCGGAATCTCCTAAGTGATTTTATAGCAACCGAAAGTTGAAAAATTACAGGATTAGGAGTTTCAAAATGCTTTATCCCATCCGGATTTAGGGTACAAACGATGATACTTGGTGGAATCATACTCTGGCATGTGGGGACCATTGTGATCCGAGCAGAATTTTTGCCGGAAGCTCCTAAGTCATCTTATAGCACCCGAAAGTTGCGAAATTACAACTCTTTTGTCTTTAAATGCTCTATCCCATCCGGATTTGGGGTACAAACTATGATACTGGGTGAAATCATACTCTGGCATGTGGGGATCATTGTGATCCAGGCAGAATTTTCGCCGGAATCTCCTAAGTCATTTTATACCGCCCGAAAGTTACGAAATTACAACTCTTTTGTCTTCAAATGCTCCATCTCATCCGCATTTAGGGTACAAACGATGATACTGGGTGGAATCATACTCTGACATGTGAGGATCATTGTGATCCAGGCAGGATTTTTGCCGGAATCTCCTAAGTCATTTCGTAGCTCCCGAAAGTTACGAAATTACAATTTTTTTGTCTTCAAATGCTCTATCCCATCCGGATTTAGGGTACGAACGATGATACTGGGTGGAATCATACTCTGGCATGTGGGGATCATTGTGATCCAGGCAGAATTTTTGCCGGAATCTCCTAAGTCATTTTATAGCGCCCGAAAGTTACGAAATTACAACTCTTTTGTCTTCAAATGCTCTATCTCATCCGGATTTAGAGTACAAACGATGATACCGGGTGGAATGATACTCTGGCATGTGGGCATCATTGTCATCTATCAGGATTTCTGCCGGAATCTCCTAAGTCATTTTATAGCTCCTGAAAGTTGAATAATTACATGATTAGGAGTTTCAAAATGCTCTATCTCAACCGGATTTAGGGTACGAACAATGATACTGGGTGCAATAATACTCTGGCATGTGAGGATCATTGTGATCCAGGCAGAATTTTCGCCGGAATCTCCTAAGTCATTTTATAGCGCCCGAAAGTTACGAAATTACAACTCTTTTGTCTTCAAATGCTCTATCTCATCCGGATTCAGGGTACAAACGATGATACTGGGTGGAATCATATTCTGTCATGTGGGGATCATTGTGATCCAGGCAGAATTTTTGCCGGAATCTCCTAAGTCATTTTATAGCGCCTGAAAGTTACGAAATTACAACTCTTTTGGCTTCAAATGCTCTATCTCATCCGGATTTAGAGTACAAACGATGATACTGGGTGGAATCATACCCCGGCATGTGGGGATCATTGTGATCCAGGCAGAATTTTTTGCCGGAATCTCCTAAGTCATTTTATAGCGCCCGAAAGTTACGAAATTACAACTCTTATGTCTTCAAATGCTCTATCTCATCCGGATTTAGGGTACAAACGATGATACTGGGTGGTATGATACTCTGGCATGTGGGCATCATTGTGATCCATCAGGATTTCTGCCGGAATCTCCTAAGTCATTTTATAGCTCCTGAAAGTTGGAAAATTACAGGATTAGGAGTTTCAAAATGCTCTATCTCAACCGGATTTAGGGTACGGACAATGATACTGGGTGCAATCATACTCTGGCATGTGGGGATCATTGTGATCCAGGCAGAATTTTTGCCGGAATCTCCTCAGTCATTTTATAGCGCCAGAAAGTTACGAAATTACAACTCTTTTGTCTTCAAATGCTCTATCTCATCTGGATTCAGGGTACAAACGATGATACTGAGTGTAATCATACTCTGACATGTGGGGATCATTTTGATCCAGGCAGGATTTTTGCCGGAATCTCCTAAGTCATTTTATAGCTCCCGGAAGTTGAAAACCTACAGGATTAGGAGTTTCAAAATGCTCTATCTCATCCGGATTCAGGGTACAAACGATGATACTGAGTGGAATCATACTCTGGCATGTGGGCATCATTGTCATCCATCAGGATTTCTGCCGGAATCTCCTAAGTCATTTTATAGCTCCTGAAAGTTGGAAAATTACAGGATTAGGAGTTTCAAAATGCTCTATCTCATCCGGATTCAGGGTACAAACGATGATACTGGGTAGAATCATACCCCGGCATGTGTGGATCATTGTGATCCAGGCAGAATTTTTTGCCGGAATCTCCTAAGTCATTTTATAGCGCCCGAAAGTTACGAAATTACAACTCTTATGTCTTCAAATGCTCTATCTCATCCGGATTTAGGGTACAAACGATGATACTGGGTGGAATGATACTCTGGCATGTGGGCATCATTGTGATCCATCAGGATTTCTGCCGGAATCTCCTAAGTCATTTTATAGCTCCTGAAAGTTGGAAAATTACAGGATTAGGAGTTTCAAAATGCTCTATCTCAACCGGATTTAGGGTACGAACAATGATACTGGGTGCAATCATACTCTGGCATGTGGGGATCATTGTGATCCAGGCAGAATTTTTGCCGGAATCTCCTCAGTCATTTTATAGCGCCAGAAAGTTACGAAATTACAACTCTTTTGTCTTCAAATGCTCTATCTCATCTGGATTCAGGGTACAAACGATGATACTGAGTGTAATCATACTCTGACATGTGGGGATCATTTTGATCCAGGCAGGATTTTTGCCGGAATCTCCTAAGTCATTTTATAGCGCCCGGAAGTTGAAAACCTACAGGATTAGGAGTTTCAAAATGCTCTATCTCATCCGGATTCAGGGTACAAACGATGATACTGAGTGGAATCATACTCTGGCATGTGGGGGTCATTGTGATCCAGGCGGAATTCTTGCCGGAATCTCCTAAGTCATTTTATAGCTCCCGAAAGTTGAAAAATTACAGGATTAGGAGTTTCAAAATGCTCTATCTCATCCAGATTTAGGGTACAAATGATGATACTGGGTGGAATCATACTCTGGCATGTGGGGATCATTGTGATGGAGGCAGGATTTTTGCCGGAATCTCCTAAGCCATTTTATAGCACCCGAAAGTTACGAAATCACAACTTTTTTGTCTTCAAATGCTCTATCCCATCCGGATTTAGGGTACAAACTATGATACTGGGTGAAATCATACTATGGCATGTGGGGATCATTGTGATCCAGGCAGAATTTTTGCCGGAATCTCCTAAGTGATTTTATAGCAACCGAAAGTTGAAAAATTACAGGATTAGGAGTTTCAAAATGCTTTATCCCATCCGGATTCAGGGTACAAACGATGATACTTGGTGGAATCATACTCTGGCATGTGGGGACCATTGTGATCCGAGCAGAATTTTTGCCGGAAGCTCCTAAGTCATCTTATAGCACCCGAAAGTTGCGAAATTACAACTCTTTTGTCTTTAAATGCTCTATCCCATCCGGATTTGGGGTACAAACTATGATACTGGGTGAAATCATACTCTGGCATGTGGGGATCATTGTGATCCAGGCAGAATTTTCGCCGGAATCTCCTAAGTCATTTTATACCGCCCGAAAGTTACGAAATTACAACTCTTTTGTCTTCAAATGCTCCATCTCATCCGGATTCAGGGTACAAACGATGATACTGGGTGGAATCATATTCTGTCATGTGGGGATCATTGTGATCCAGGCAGGATTTTCGCCGGAATCTCCTAAGTCATTTTGTAGCTCCCGAAAGTTACGAAATTACAATTTTTTTGTCTTCAAATGCTCTATCCCATCCGGATTTAGGGTACGAACGATGATACTGGGTGGAATCATACTCTGGCATGTGGGGATCATTGTGATCCAGGCAGAATTTTTGCCGGAATCTCCTAAGTCATTTTATAGCGCCCGAAAGTTACGAAATTACAACTCTTTTGTCTTCAAATGCTCTATCTCATCCGGATTTAGAGTACAAACGATGATACCGGGTGGAATGATACTCTGGCATGTGGGCATCATTGTCATCTATCAGGATTTCTGCCGGAATCTCCTAAGTCATTTTATAGCTCCTGAAAGTTGAAAAATTACAGGATTAGGAGTTTCAAAATGCTCTATCTCAACCGGATTTAGGGTACGAACAATGATACTGGGTGCAATCATACTCTGGCATGTGGGGATCATTGTGATCCAGGCAGAATTTTTGCCGGAATCTCCTAAGTCATTTTATAGCGCCAGAAAGTTACGAAATTACAACTCTTTTGTCTTCAAATGCTCTATCTCATCTGGATTCAGGGTACAAACGATGATACTGAGTGTAATCATACTCTGACATGTGGGGATCATTTTGATCCAGGCAGGATTTTTGCCGGAATCTCCTAAGTCATTTCATAGCTCCCGAAAGTTGAAAACCTACAGGATTAGGAGTTTCAAAATGCTCTATCTCATCCGGATTCAGGGTACAAACGATGATACTGAGTGGAATCATACTCTGGCATGTGGGGGTCATTGTGATCCAGGCGGAATTCTTGCCGGAATCTCCTAAGTCATTTTATAGCTCCCGAAAGTTGAAAAATTACAGGATTAGGAGTTTCAAAATGCTCTATCTCATCCAGATTTAGGGTACAAATGATGATACTGGGTGGAATCATACTCTGGCATGTGGGGATCATTGTGATGGAGGCAGGATTTTTGCCGGAATCTCCTAAGCCATTTTATAGCACCCGAAAGTTACGAAATTACAACTTTTTTGTCTTCAAATGCTCTATCCCATCCGGATTTAGGGTACAAACTATGATACTGGGTGAAATCATACTATGGCATGTGGGGATCATTGTGATCCAGGCAGAATTTTTGCCGGAATCTCCTAAGTGATTTTATAGCACCCGAAAGTTGAAAAATTACAGGATTAGGAGTTTCAAAATGCTTTATCCCATCCGGATTTAGGGTACAAACGATGATACTTGGTGGAATCATACTCTGGCATGTGGGGACCATTGTGATCCGAGCAGAATTTTTGCCGGAAGCTCCTAAGTCATCTTATAGCACCCGAAAGTTGCGAAATTACAACTCTTTTGTCTTTAAATGCTCTATCCCATCCGGATTTGGGGTACAAACTATGATACTGGGTGAAATCATACTCTGGCATGTGGGCATCATTGTGATCCAGGCAGAATTTTCGCCGGAATCTCCTAAGTCATTTTATACCGCCCGAAAGTTACGAAATTACAACTCTTTTGTCTTCAAATGCTCTATCTCATCCGGATTCAGGGTACAAACGATGATACTGGGTGGAATCATATTCTGTCATGTGGGGATCATTGTGATCCAGGCAGAATTTTTGCCGGAATCTCCTAAGTCATTTTATAGCGCCTGAAAGTTACGAAATTACAACTCTTTTGGCTTCAAATGCTCTATCTCATCCGGATTCAGGGTACAAACGATGATACTGAGTGTAATCATACTCTGACATGTGGGGATCATTTTGATCCAGGCAGGATTTTTGCCGGAATCTCCTAAGTCATTTTATAGCTCCCGGAAGTTGAAAACCTACAGGATTAGGAGTTTCAAAATGCTCTATCTCATCCGGATTCAGGGTACGAACGATGATACTGAGTGAAATCATACTCTGGCATGTGGGGGTCATTGTGATCCAGGCGGAATTCTTGCCTGAGTCTCCTAAGTCATTTTATAGCTCCCGAAAGTTGAAAAATTACAGGATTAGGAGTTTCAAAATGCTCTATCTCATCCAGATTCAGGGTACAAATGATGATACTGGGTGGAATCATACTCTGGCATGTGGGGATCATTGTGATCCAGGCAGGATTTTTGCCGGAATCACCTAAGCCATTTTATAGCACCCGAAAGTTACGAAATTACAACTTTTTTGTCTTCAAATGCTCTATCCCATCCGGATTTTGGGTACAAACTATGATACTGGGTGAAATCATACTATGGCATGTGGGGATCATTGTGATCCAGGCAGAATTTTCGCCGGAATCTCCTAAGTCATTTTATAGCGCCCGAAAGTTACGAAATTACAACTCTTTTGTCTTCAAATGCTCTATCTCATCCGGATTCAGGGTACAGACGATGATACCAGGTGGAATCATACTCTGACATGTGGGGATCATTGTGATCCAGGCAGAATTTTTGCCGGAATCTCCTAAGTCATTTTATAGCACCCGAAAGTTACGAAATTACAATTCTTTTGTCTTCAAATGCTCTATCCCATCCGGATTTAGGGTACAAACGATGATACTGGGTGGAATCATACTCTGGCATGTGGAGATCATTGTGATCCAGGCAGAATTTTTACCGGAATCTCCTAAGTCATTTTATAGCGCCCGAGAGTTACGAAATTACAACTGTTTTGTCTTCAAATGCTCTATCTCATCCGGATTTAGGGTACAAACGATGATACTGGGTGAAATGATACTCTGGCATTTGGGCATCATTGTGATCCAGGCAGAATTTTTGCCGGAATCTCCTAAGTCAATTTATAGCGCCCGAAAGTTACGAAATTACAACTCTTATGTATTCAAATGCTCTATCTCATCCGGATTTAGGGTACAAACGATGATACTGGGTGGAATGATACTCTGGCATGTGGGCATCATTGTGATCCATCAGGATTTCTGCCGGAATCTCCTAAGTCATTTTATAGCTCCTGAAAGTTGGAAAATTACAGGATTAGGAGTTTCAAAATGCTCTATCTCAACCGGATTTAGGGTACGAACAATGATACTGGGTGCAATCATACTCTGGCATGTGGGGATCATTGTGATCCAGGCAGAATTTTTGCCGGAATCTCCTCAGTCATTTTATAGCGCCAGAAAGTTACGAAATTACAACTCTTTTGTCTTCAAATGCTCTATCTCATCTGGATTCAGGGTACAAACGATGATACTGAGTGTAATCATACTCTGACATGTGGGGATCATTTTGATCCAGGCAGGATTTTGCCGGAATCTCCTAAGTCATTTTATAGCTCCCGGAAGTTGAAAACCTACAGGATTAGGAGTTTCAAAATGCTCTATCTCATCCGGATTCAGGGTACAAACGATGATACTGAGTGGAATCATACTCTGGCATGTGGGCATCATTGTCATCCATCAGGATTTCTGCCGGAATCTCCTAAGTCATTTTATAGCTCCTGAAAGTTGGAAAATTACAGGATTAGGAGTTTCAAAATGCTCTATCTCATCCGGATTCAGGGTACAAACGATGATACTGGGTAGAATCATACCCCGGCATGTGTGGATCATTGTGATCCAGGCAGAATTTTTTGCCGGAATCTCCTAAGTCATTTTATAGCGCCCGAAAGTTACGAAATTACAACTCTTATGTCTTCAAATGCTCTATCTCATCCGGATTTAGGGTACAAACGATGATACTGGGTGGAATGATACTCTGGCATGTGGGCATCATTGTGATCCATCAGGATTTCTGCCGGAATCTCCTAAGTCATTTTATAGCTCCTGAAAGTTGGAAAATTACAGGATTAGGAGTTTCAAAATGCTCTATCTCAACCGGATTTAGGGTACGAACAATGATACTGGGTGCAATCATACTCTGGCATGTGGGGATCATTGTGATCCAGGCAGAATTTTTGCCGGAATCTCCTCAGTCATTTTATAGCGCCAGAAAGTTACGAAATTACAACTCTTTTGTCTTCAAATGCTCTATCTCATCTGGATTCAGGGTACAAACGATGATACTGAGTGTAATCATACTCTGACATGTGGGGATCATTTTGATCCAGGCAGGATTTTTGCCGGAATCTCCTAAGTCATTTTATAGCTCCCGGAAGTTGAAAACCTACAGGATTAGGAGTTTCAAAATGCTCTATCTCATCCGGATTCAGGGTACAAACGATGATACTGAGTGGAATCATACTCTGGCATGTGGGGGTCATTGTGATCCAGGCGGAATTCTTGCCGGAATCTCCTAAGTCATTTTATAGCTCCCGAAAGTTGAAAAATTACAGGATTAGGAGTTTCAAAATGCTCTATCTCATCCAGATTTAGGGTACAAATGATGATACTGGGTGGAATCATACTCTGGCATGTGGGAATCATTGTGATGGAGGCAGGATTTTTGCCGGAATCTCCTAAGCCATTTTATAGCACCCGAAAGTTACGAAATCACAACTTTTTTGTCTTCAAATGCTCTATCCCATCCGGATTTAGGGTACAAACTATGATACTGGGTGAAATCATACTATGGCATGTGGGGATCATTGTGATCCAGGCAGAATTTTTGCCGGAATCTCCTAAGTGATTTTATAGCAACCGAAAGTTGAAAAATTACAGGATTAGGAGTTTCAAAATGCTTTATCCCATCCGGATTTAGGGTACAAACGATGATACTTGGTGGAATCATACTCTGGCATGTGGGGACCATTGTGATCCGAGCAGAATTTTTGCCGGAAGCTCCTAAGTCATCTTATAGCACCCGAAAGTTGCGAAATTACAACTCTTTTGTCTTTAAATGCTCTATCCCATCCGGATTTGGGGTACAAACTATGATACTGGGTGGAATCATACTCTGGCATGTGGGGATCATTGTGATCCAGGCAGAATTTTCGCCGGAATCTCCTAAGTCATTTTATACCGCCCGAAAGTTACGAAATTACAACTCTTTTGTCTTCAAATGCTCCATCTCATCCGCATTTAGGGTACAAACGATGATACTGGGTGGAATCATACTCTGACATGTGAGGATCATTGTGATCCAGGCAGGATTTTTGCCGGAATCTCCTAAGTCATTTCGTAGCTCCCGAAAGTTACGAAATTACAATTTTTTTGTCTTCAAATGCTCTATCCCATCCGGATTTAGGGTACGAACGATGATACTGGGTGGAATCATACTCTGGCATGTGGGGATCATTGTGATCCAGGCAGAATTTTTGCCGGAATCTCCTAAGTCATTTTATAGCTCCTGAAAGTTGGAAAATTACAGGATTAGGAGTTTCAAAATGCTCTATCTCAACCGGATTTGGGGTACGAACAATGATACTGGGTGCAATCATACTCTGGCATGTGGGGATCATTGTGATCCAGGCAGAATTTTTGCCGGAATCTCCTCAGTCATTTTATAGCGCCAGAAAGTTACGAAATTACAACTCTTTTGTCTTCAAATGCTCTATCTCATCTGGATTCAGGGTACAAACGATGATACTGAGTGTAATCATACTCTGACATGTGGGGATCATTTTGATCCAGGCAGGATTTTTGCCGGAATCTCCTAAGTCATTTTATAGCTCCCGGAAGTTGAAAACCTACAGGATTAGGAGTTTCAAAATGCTCTATCTCATCCGGATTCAGGGTACAAACGATGATACTGAGTGGAATCATACTCTGGCATGTGGGCATCATTGTCATCCATCAGGATTTCTGCCGGAATCTCCTAAGTCATTTTATAGCTCCTGAAAGTTGGAAAATTACAGGATTAGGAGTTTCAAAATGCTCTATCTCATCCGGATTCAGGGTACAAACGATGATACTGGGTAGAATCATACCCCGGCATGTGTGGATCATTGTGATCCAGGCAGAATTTTTTGCCGGAATCTCCTAAGTCATTTTATAGCGCCCGAAAGTTACGAAATTACAACTCTTATGTCTTCAAATGCTCTATCTCATCCGGATTTAGGGTACAAACGATGATACTGGGTGGAATGATACTCTGGCATGTGGGCATCATTGTGATCCAGGCAGAATTTTTGCCGGAATCTCCTAAGTGATTTTATAGCAACCGAAAGTTGAAAAATTACAGGATTAGGAGTTTCAAAATGCTCTATCTCAACCGGATTTAGGGTACGAACAATGATACTGGGTGCAATCATACTCTGGCATGTGGGGATCATTGTGATCCAGGCAGAATTTTTGCCGGAATCTCCTCAGTCATTTTATAGCGCCAGAAAGTTACGAAATTACAACTCTTTTGTCTTCAAATGCTCTATCTCATCTGGATTCAGGGTACAAACGATGATACTGAGTGTAATCATACTCTGACATGTGGGGATCATTTTGATCCAGGCAGGATTTTTGCCGGAATCTCCTAAGTCATTTTATAGCTCCCGGAAGTTGAAAACCTACAGGATTAGGAGTTTCAAAATGCTCTATCTCATCCGAATTCAGGGTACAAACGATGATACTGAGTGGAATCATACTCTGGCATGTGGGGGTCATTGTGATCCAGGCGGAATTCTTGCCGGAATCTCCTAAGTCATTTTATAGCTCCCGAAAGTTGAAAAATTACAGGATTAGGAGTTTCAAAATGCTCTATCTCATCCAGATTTAGGGTACAAATGATGATACTGGGTGGAATCATACTCTGGCATGTGGGGATCATTGTGATGGAGGCAGGATTTTTGCCGGAATCTCCTAAGCCATTTTATAGCACCCGAAAGTTACGAAATCACAACTTTTTTGTCTTCAAATGCTCTATCCCATCCGGATTTAGGGTACAAACTATGATACTGGGTGAAATCATACTATGGCATGTGGGGATCATTGTGATCCAGGCAGAATTTTTGCCGGAATCTCCTAAGTGATTTTATAGCAACCGAAAGTTGAAAAATTACAGGATTAGGAGTTTCAAAATGCTTTATCCCATCCGGATTTAGGGTACAAACGATGATACTTGGTGGAATCATACTCTGGCATGTGGGGACCATTGTGATCCGAGCAGAATTTTTGCCGGAAGCTCCTAAGTCATCTTATAGCACCCGAAAGTTGCGAAATTACAACTCTTTTGTCTTTAAATGCTCTATCCCATCCGGATTTGGGGTACAAACTATGATACTGGGTGAAATCATACTCTGGCATGTGGGGATCATTGTGATCCAGGCAGAATTTTCGCCGGAATCTCCTAAGTCATTTTATACCGCCCGAAAGTTACGAAATTACAACTCTTTTGTCTTCAAATGCTCCATCTCATCCGGATTCAGGGTACAAACGATGATACTGGGTGGAATCATATTCTGTCATGTGGGGATCATTGTGATCCAGGCAGGATTTTCGCCGGAATCTCCTAAGTCATTTTGTAGCTCCCGAAAGTTACGAAATTACAATTTTTTTGTCTTCAAATGCTCTATCCCATCCGGATTTAGGGTACGAACGATGATACTGGGTGGAATCATACTCTGGCATGTGGGGATCATTGTGATCCAGGCAGAATTTTTGCCGGAATCTCCTAAGTCATTTTATAGCGCCCGAAAGTTACGAAATTACAACTCTTTTGTCTTCAAATGCTCTATCTCATCCGGATTTAGAGTACAAACGATGATACCGGGTGGAATGATACTCTGGCATGTGGGCATCATTGTCATCTATCAGGATTTCTGCCGGAATCTCCTAAGTCATTTTATAGCTCCTGAAAGTTGAAAAATTACAGGATTAGGAGTTTCAAAATGCTCTATCTCAACCGGATTTAGGGTACGAACAATGATACTGGGTGCAATCATACTCTGGCATGTGGGGATCATTGTGATCCAGGCAGAATTTTTGCCGGAATCTCCTAAGTCATTTTATAGCGCCAGAAAGTTACGAAATTACAACTCTTTTGTCTTCAAATGCTCTATCTCATCTGGATTCAGGGTACAAACGATGATACTGAGTGTAATCATACTCTGACATGTGGGGATCATTTTGATCCAGGCAGGATTTTTGCCGGAATCTCCTAAGTCATTTCATAGCTCCCGAAAGTTGAAAACCTACAGGATTAGGAGTTTCAAAATGCTCTATCTCATCCGGATTCAGGGTACAAACGATGATACTGAGTGGAATCATACTCTGGCATGTGGGGTCATTGTGATCCAGGCGGAATTCTTGCCGGAATCTCCTAAGTCATTTTATAGCTCCTGAAAGTTGAAAAATTACAGGATTAGGAGTTTCAAAATGCTCTATCTCATCCAGATTTAGGGTACAAATGATGATACTGGGTGGAATCATACTCTGGCATGTGGGGATCATTGTGATGGAGGCAGGATTTTTGCCGGAATCTCCTAAGCCATTTTATAGCACCCGAAAGTTACGAAATTACAACTTTTTTGTCTTCAAATGCTCTATCCCATCCGGATTTAGGGTACAAACTATGATACTGGGTGAAATCATACTATGGCATGTGGGGATCATTGTGATCCAGGCAGAATTTTTGCCGGAATCTCCTAAGTGATTTTATAGCACCCGAAAGTTGAAAAATTACAGGATTAGGAGTTTCAAAATGCTTTATCCCATCCGGATTTAGGGTACAAACGATGATACTTGGTGGAATCATACTCTGGCATGTGGGGACCATTGTGATCCGAGCAGAATTTTTGCCGGAAGCTCCTAAGTCATCTTATAGCACCCGAAAGTTGCGAAATTACAACTCTTTTGTCTTTAAATGCTCTATCCCATCCGGATTTGGGGTACAAACTATGATACTGGGTGAAATCATACTCTGGCATGTGGGGATCATTGTGATCCAGGCAGAATTTTCGCCGGAATCTCCTAAGTCATTTTATACCGCCCGAAAGTTACGAAATTACAACTCTTTTGTCTTCAAATGCTCTATCTCATCCGGATTCAGGGTACAAACGATGATACTGGGTGGAATCATATTCTGTCATGTGGGGATCATTGTGATCCAGGCAGAATTTTGCCGGAATCTCCTAAGTCATTTTATAGCGCCTGAAAGTTACGAAATTACAACTCTTTTGGCTTCAAATGCTCTATCTCATCCGGATTCAGGGTACAAACGATGATACTGAGTGTAATCATACTCTGACATGTGGGGATCATTTTGATCCAGGCAGGATTTTTGCCGGAATCTCCTAAGTCATTTTATAGCTCCCGGAAGTTGAAAACCTACAGGATTAGGAGTTTCAAAATGCTCTATCTCATCCGGATTCAGGGTACGAACGATGATACTGAGTGAAATCATACTCTGGCATGTGGGGTCATTGTGATCCAGGCGGAATTCTTGCCTGAGTCTCCTAAGTCATTTTATAGCTCCCGAAAGTTGAAAAATTACAGGATTAGGAGTTTCAAAATGCTCTATCTCATCCAGATTCAGGGTACAAATGATGATACTGGGTGGAATCATACTCTGGCATGTGGGGATCATTGTGATCCAGGCAGGATTTTTGCCGGAATCACCTAAGCCATTTTATAGCACCCGAAAGTTACGAAATTACAACTTTTTTGTCTTCAAATGCTCTATCCCATCCGGATTTTGGGTACAAACTATGATACTGGGTGAAATCATACTATGGCATGTGGGGATCATTGTGATCCAGGCAGAATTTTCGCCGGAATCTCCTAAGTCATTTTATAGCGCCCGAAAGTTACGAAATTACAACTCTTTTGTCTTCAAATGCTCTATCTCATCCGGATTCAGGGTACAGACGATGATACCAGGTGGAATCATACTCTGACATGTGGGGATCATTGTGATCCAGGCAGAATTTTTGCCGGAATCTCCTAAGTCATTTTATAGCACCCGAAAGTTACGAAATTACAATTCTTTTGTCTTCAAATGCTCTATCTCATCCAGATTTAGGGTACAAATGATGATACTGGGTGCAATCATACTCTGGCATGTGGGGATCATTGTGATCCAGGCAGAATTTTTGCCGGAATCTCCTCAGTCATTTTATAGCGCCAGAAAGTTACGAAATTACAACTCTTTTGTCTTCAAATGCTCTATCTCATCTGGATTCAGGGTACAAACGATGATACTGAGTGTAATCATACTCTGACATGTGGGGATCATTTTGATCCAGGCAGGATTTTTGCCGGAATCTCCTAAGTCATTTTATAGCTCCCGGAAGTTGAAAACCTACAGGATTAGGAGTTTCAAAATGCTCTATCTCATCCGGATTCAGGGTACAAACGATGATACTGAGTGGAATCATACTCTGGCATGTGGGCATCATTGTCATCCATCAGGATTTCTGCCGGAATCTCCTAAGTCATTTTATAGCTCCTGAAAGTTGGAAAATTACAGGATTAGGAGTTTCAAAATGCTCTATCTCATCCGGATTCAGGGTACAAACGATGATACTGGGTAGAATCATACCCCGGCATGTGTGGATCATTGTGATCCAGGCAGAATTTTTTGCCGGAATCTCCTAAGTCATTTTATAGCGCCCGAAAGTTACGAAATTACAACTCTTATGTCTTCAAATGCTCTATCTCATCCGGATTTAGGGTACAAACGATGATACTGGGTGGAATGATACTCTGGCATGTGGGCATCATTGTGATCCATCAGGATTTCTGCCGGAATCTCCTAAGTCATTTTATAGCTCCTGAAAGTTGGAAAATTACAGGATTAGGAGTTTCAAAATGCTCTATCTCAACCGGATTTAGGGTACGAACAATGATACTGGGTGCAATCATACTCTGGCATGTGGGGATCATTGTGATCCAGGCAGAATTTTTGCCGGAATCTCCTCAGTCATTTTATAGCGCCAGAAAGTTACGAAATTACAACTCTTTTGTCTTCAAATGCTCTATCTCATCTGGATTCAGGGTACAAACGATGATACTGAGTGTAATCATACTCTGACATGTGGGGATCATTTTGATCCAGGCAGGATTTTTGCCGGAATCTCCTAAGTCATTTTATAGCTCCCGGAAGTTGAAAACCTACAGGATTAGGAGTTTCAAAATGCTCTATCTCATCCGGATTCAGGGTACAAACGATGATACTGAGTGGAATCATACTCTGGCATGTGGGGGTCATTGTGATCCAGGCGGAATTCTTGCCGGAATCTCCTAAGTCATTTTATAGCTCCCGAAAGTTGAAAAATTACAGGATTAGGAGTTTCAAAATGCTCTATCTCATCCAGATTTAGGGTAAAAATGATGATACTGGGTGGGATCATACTCTGGCATGTGGGAATCATTGTGATGGAGGCAGGATTTTTGCCGGAATCTCCTAAGCCATTTTATAGCACCCGAAAGTTACGAAATTACAACTTTTTTGTCTTCAAATGCTCTATCCCATCCGGATTTAGGGTACAAACTATGATACTGGGTGAAATCATACTATGGCATGTGGGGATCATTGTGATCCAGGCAGAATTTTTGCCGGAATCTCCTAAGTGATTTTATAGCAACCGAAAGTTGAAAAATTACAGGATTAGGAGTTTCAAAATGCTTTATCCCATCCGGATTTAGGGTACAAACGATGATACTTGGTGGAATCATACTCTGGCATGTGGGGACCATTGTGATCCGAGCAGAATTTTTGCCGGAAGCTCCTAAGTCATCTTATAGCACCCGAAAGTTGCGAAATTACAACTCTTTTGTCTTTAAATGCTCTATCCCATCCGGATTTGGGGTACAAACTATGATACTGGGTGAAATCATACTCTGGCATGTGGGGATCATTGTGATCCAGGCAGAATTTTCGCCGGAATCTCCTAAGTCATTTTATACCGCCCGAAAGTTACGAAATTACAACTCTTTTGTCTTCAAATGCTCCATCTCATCCGCATTTAGGGTACAAACGATGATACTGGGTGGAATCATACTCTGACATGTGAGGATCATTGTGATCCAGGCAGGATTTTTGCCGGAATCTCCTAAGTCATTTCGTAGCTCCCGAAAGTTACGAAATTACAATTTTTTTGTCTTCAAATGCTCTATCCCATCCGGATTTAGGGTACGAACGATGATACTGGGTGGAATCATACTCTGGCATGTGGGGATCATTGTGATCCAGGCAGAATTTTTGCCGGAATCTCCTAAGTCATTTTATAGCGCCCGAAAGTTACGAAATTACAACTCTTTTGTCTTCAAATGCTCTATCTCATCCGGATTTAGAGTACAAACGATGATACCGGGTGGAATGATACTCTGGCATGTGGGCATCATTGTCATCTATCAGGATTTCTGCCGGAATCTCCTAAGTCATTTTATAGCTCCTGAAAGTTGAAAAATTACAGGATTAGGAGTTTCAAAATGCTCTATCTCAACCGGATTTAGGGTACGAACAATGATACTGGGTGCAATAATACTCTGGCATGTGAGGATCATTGTGATCCAGGCAGAATTTTCGCCGGAATCTCCTAAGTCATTTTATAGCGCCCGAAAGTTACGAAATTACAACTCTTTTGTCTTCAAATGCTCTATCTCATCCGGATTCAGGGTACAAACGATGATACTGGGTGGAATCATATTCTGTCATGTGGGGATCATTGTGATCCAGGCAGAATTTTTGCCGGAATCTCCTAAGTCATTTTATAGCGCCTGAAAGTTACGAAATTACAACTCTTTTGGCTTCAAATGCTCTATCTCATCCGGATTTAGAGTACAAACGATGATACTGGGTGGAATCATACCCCGGCATGTGGGGATCATTGTGATCCAGGCAGAATTTTTTGCCGGAATCTCCTAAGTCATTTTATAGCGCCCGAAAGTTACGAAATTACAACTCTTATGTCTTCAAATGCTCTATCTCATCCGGATTTAGGGTACAAACGATGATACTGGGTGGTATGATACTCTGGCATGTGGGCATCATTGTGATCCATCAGGATTTCTGCCGGAATCTCCTAAGTCATTTTATAGCTCCTGAAAGTTGGAAAATTACAGGATTAGGAGTTTCAAAATGCTCTATCTCAACCGGATTTAGGGTACGAACAATGATACTGGGTGCAATCATACTCTGGCATGTGGGGATCATTGTGATCCAGGCAGAATTTTTGCCGGAATCTCCTCAGTCATTTTATAGCGCCAGAAAGTTACGAAATTACAACTCTTTTGTCTTCAAATGCTCTATCTCATCTGGATTCAGGGTACAAACGATGATACTGAGTGTAATCATACTCTGACATGTGGGGATCATTTTGATCCAGGCAGGATTTTTGCCGGAATCTCCTAAGTCATTTTATAGCTCCCGGAAGTTGAAAACCTACAGGATTAGGAGTTTCAAAATGCTCTATCTCATCCGGATTCAGGGTACAAACGATGATACTGAGTGGAATCATACTCTGGCATGTGGGCATCATTGTCATCCATCAGGATTTCTGCCGGAATCTCCTAAGTCATTTTATAGCTCCTGAAAGTTGGAAAATTACAGGATTAGGAGTTTCAAAATGCTCTATCTCATCCGGATTCAGGGTACAAACGATGATACTGGGTAGAATCATACCCCGGCATGTGTGGATCATTGTGATCCAGGCAGAATTTTTTGCCGGAATCTCCTAAGTCATTTTATAGCGCCCGAAAGTTACGAAATTACAACTCTTATGTCTTCAAATGCTCTATCTCATCCGGATTTAGGGTACAAACGATGATACTGGGTGGAATGATACTCTGGCATGTGGGCATCATTGTGATCCATCAGGATTTCTGCCGGAATCTCCTAAGTCATTTTATAGCTCCTGAAAGTTGGAAAATTACAGGATTAGGAGTTTCAAAATGCTCTATCTCAACCGGATTTAGGGTACGAACAATGATACTGGGTGCAATCATACTCTGGCATGTGGGGATCATTGTGATCCAGGCAGAATTTTTGCCGGAATCTCCTCAGTCATTTTATAGCGCCAGAAAGTTACGAAATTACAACTCTTTTGTCTTCAAATGCTCTATCTCATCTGGATTCAGGGTACAAACGATGATACTGAGTGTAATCATACTCTGACATGTGGGGATCATTTTGATCCAGGCAGTATTTTGCCGGAATCTCCTAAGTCATTTTATAGCTCCCGGAAGTTGAAAACCTACAGGATTAGGAGTTTCAAAATGCTCTATCTCATCCGGATTCAGGGTACAAACGATGATACTGAGTGGAATCATACTCTGGCATGTGGGGTCATTGTGATCCAGGCGGAATTCTTGCCGGAATCTCCTAAGTCATTTTATAGCTCCCGAAAGTTGAAAAATTACAGGATTAGGAGTTTCAAAATGCTCTATCTCATCCAGATTTAGGGTACAAATGATGATACTGGGTGGAATCATACTCTGGCATGTGGGGATCATTGTGATGGAGGCAGGATTGTTGCCGGAATCTCCTAAGCCATTTTATAGCACCCGAAAGTTACGAAATCACAACTTTTTTGTCTTCAAATGCTCTATCCCATCCGGATTTAGGGTACAAACTATGATACTGGGTGAAATCATACTATGGCATGTGGGGATCATTGTGATCCAGGCAGAATTTTTGCCGGAATCTCCTAAGTGATTTTATAGCAACCGAAAGTTGAAAAATTACAGGATTAGGAGTTTCAAAATGCTTTATCCCATCCGGATTTAGGGTACAAACGATGATACTTGGTGGAATCATACTCTGGCATGTGGGGACCATTGTGATCCGAGCAGAATTTTTGCCGGAAGCTCCTAAGTCATCTTATAGCACCCGAAAGTTGCGAAATTACAACTCTTTTGTCTTTAAATGCTCTATCCCATCCGGATTTGGGGTACAAACTATGATACTGGGTGAAATCATACTCTGGCATGTGGGGATCATTGTGATCCAGGCAGAATTTTCGCCGGAATCTCCTAAGTCATTTTATACCGCCCGAAAGTTACGAAATTACAACTCTTTTGTCTTCAAATGCTCCATCTCATCCGGATTCAGGGTACAAACGATGATACTGGGTGGAATCATATTCTGTCATGTGGGGATCATTGTGATCCAGGCAGGATTTTCGCCGGAATCTCCTAAGTCATTTTGTAGCTCCCGAAAGTTACGAAATTACACTATTTTTGTCTTCAAATGCTCTATCCCATCCGGATTTAGGGTACGAACGATGATACTGGGTGGAATCATACTCTGGCATGTGGGGATCATTGTGATCCAGGCAGAATTTTTGCCGGAATCTCCTAAGTCATTTTATAGCGCCCGAAAGTTACGAAATTACAACTCTTTTGTCTTCAAATGCTCTATCTCATCCGGATTTAGAGTACAAACGATGATACCGGGTGGAATGATACTCTGGCATGTGGGCATCATTGTCATCTATCAGGATTTCTGCCGGAATCTCCTAAGTCATTTTATAGCTCCTGAAAGTTGAAAAATTACAGGATTAGGAGTTTCAAAATGCTCTATCTCAACCGGATTTAGGGTACGAACAATGATACTGGGTGCAATCATACTCTGGCATGTGGGGATCATTGTGATCCAGGCAGAATTTTTGCCGGAATCTCCTAAGTCATTTTATAGCGCCAGAAAGTTACGAAATTACAACTCTTTTGTCTTCAAATGCTCTATCTCATCTGGATTCAGGGTACAAACGATGATACTGAGTGTAATCATACTCTGACATGTGGGGATCATTTTGATCCAGGCAGGATTTTTGCCGGAATCTCCTAAGTCATTTCATAGCTCCCGAAAGTTGAAAACCTACAGGATTAGGAGTTTCAAAATGCTCTATCTCATCCGGATTCAGGGTACAAACGATGATACTGAGTGGAATCATACTCTGGCATGTGGGGGTCATTGTGATCCAGGCGGAATTCTTGCCGGAATCTCCTAAGTCATTTTATAGCTCCCGAAAGTTGAAAAATTACAGGATTAGGAGTTTCAAAATGCTCTATCTCATCCAGATTTAGGGTACAAATGATGATACTGGGTGGAATCATACTCTGGCATGTGGGGATCATTGTGATGGAGGCAGGATTTTTGCCGGAATCTCCTAAGCCATTTTATAGCACCCGAAAGTTACGAAATCACAACTTTTTTGTCTTCAAATGCTCTATCCCATCCGGATTTAGGGTACAAACTATGATACTGGGTGAAATCATACTATGGCATGTGGGGATCATTGTGATCCAGGCAGAATTTTTGCCGGAATCTCCTAAGTGATTTTATAGCAACCGAAAGTTGAAAAATTACAGGATTAGGAGTTTCAAAATGCTTTATCCCATCCGGATTTAGGGTACAAACGATGATACTTGGTGGAATCATACTCTGGCATGTGGGGACCATTGTGATCCGAGCAGAATTTTTGCCGGAAGCTCCTAAGTCATCTTATAGCACCCGAAAGTTGCGAAATTACAACTCTTTTGTCTTTAAATGCTCTATCCCATCCGGATTTGGGGTACAAACTATGATACTGGGTGAAATCATACTCTGGCATGTGGGGATCATTGTGATCCAGGCAGAATTTTCGCCGGAATCTCCTAAGTCATTTTATACCGCCCGAAAGTTACGAAATTACAACTCTTTTGTCTTCAAATGCTCCATCTCATCCGGATTCAGGGTACAAACGATGATACTGGGTGGAATCATATTCTGTCATGTGGGGATCATTGTGATCCAGGCAGGATTTTCGCCGGAATCTCCTAAGTCATTTTGTAGCTCCGAAAGTTACGAAATTACAATTTTTTTGTCTTCAAATGCTCTATCCCATCCGGATTTAGGGTACGAACGATGATACTGGGTGGAATCATACTCTGGCATGTGGGGATCATTGTGATCCAGGCAGAATTTTTGCCGGAATCTCCTAAGTCATTTTATAGCGCCCGAAAGTTACGAAATTACAACTCTTTTGTCTTCAAATGCTCTATCTCATCCGGATTTAGAGTACAAACGATGATACTGGGTGGAATGATACTCTGGCATGTGGGCATCATTGTCATCTATCAGGATTTCTGCCGGAATCTCCTAAGTCATTTTATAGCTCCTGAAAGTTGAAAAATTACAGGATTAGGAGTTTCAAAATGCTCTATCTCAACCGGATTTAGGGTACGAACAATGATACTGGGTGCAATCATACTCTGGCATGTGGGGATCATTGTGATCCAGGCAGAATTTTTGCCGGAATCTCCTAAGTCATTTTATAGCGCCAGAAAGTTACGAAATTACAACTCTTTTGTCTTCAAATGCTCTATCTCATCTGGATTCAGGGTACAAACGATGATACTGAGTGTAATCATACTCTGACATGTGGGGATCATTTTGATCCAGGCAGGATTTTTGCCGGAATCTCCTAAGTCATTTCATAGCTCCCGAAAGTTGAAAACCTACAGGATTAGGAGTTTCAAAATGCTCTATCTCATCCGGATTCAGGGTACAAACGATGATACTGAGTGGAATCATACTCTGGCATGTGGGGTCATTGTGATCCAGGCGGAATTCTTGCCGGAATCTCCTAAGTCATTTTATAGCTCCCGAAAGTTGAAAAATTACAGGATTAGGAGTTTCAAAATGCTCTATCTCATCCAGATTTAGGGTACAAATGATGATACTGGGTGGAATCATACTCTGGCATGTGGGGATCATTGTGATGGAGGCAGGATTTTTGCCGGAATCTCCTAAGCCATTTTATAGCACCCGAAAGTTACGAAATCACAACTTTTTTGTCTTCAAATGCTCTATCCCATCCGGATTTAGGGTACAAACTATGATACTGGGTGAAATCATACTATGGCATGTGGGGATCATTGTGATCCAGGCAGAATTTTTGCCGGAATCTCCTAAGTGATTTTATAGCAACCGAAAGTTGAAAAATTACAGGATTAGGAGTTTCAAAATGCTTTATCCCATCCGGATTTAGGGTACAAACGATGATACTTGGTGGAATCATACTCTGGCATGTGGGGACCATTGTGATCCGAGCAGAATTTTTGCCGGAAGCTCCTAAGTCATCTTATAGCACCCGAAAGTTGCGAAATTACAACTCTTTTGTCTTTAAATGCTCTATCCCATCCGGATTTGGGGTACAAACTATGATACTGGGTGAAATCATACTCTGGCATGTGGGGATCATTGTGATCCAGGCAGAATTTTCGCCGGAATCTCCTAAGTCATTTTATACCGCCCGAAAGTTACGAAATTACAACTCTTTTGTCTTCAAATGCTCCATCTCATCCGGATTCAGGGTACAAACGATGATACTGGGTGGAATCATATTCTGTCATGTGGGGATCATTGTGATCCAGGCAGGATTTTCGCCGGAATCTCCTAAGTCATTTTGTAGCTCCCGAAAGTTACGAAATTACAATTTTTTTGTCTTCAAATGCTCTATCCCATCCGGATTTAGGGTACGAACGATGATACTGGGTGGAATCATACTCTGGCATGTGGGGATCATTGTGATCCAGGCAGAATTTTTGCCGGAATCTCCTAAGTCATTTTATAGCGCCCGAAAGTTACGAAATTACAACTCTTTTGTCTTCAAATGCTCTATCTCATCCGGATTTAGAGTACAAACGATGATACCGGGTGGAATGATACTCTGGCATGTGGGCATCATTGTCATCTATCAGGATTTCTGCCGGAATCTCCTAAGTCATTTTATAGCTCCTGAAAGTTGAAAAATAACAGGATTAGGAGTTTCAAAATGCTCTATCTCAACCGGATTTAGGGTACGAACAATGATACTGGGTGCAATCATACTCTGGCATGTGGGGATCATTGTGATCCAGGCAGAATTTTTGCCGGAATCTCCTAAGTCATTTTATAGCGCCAGAAAGTTACGAAATTACAACTCTTTTGTCTTCAAATGCTCTATCTCATCTGGATTCAGGGTACAAACGATGATACTGAGTGTAATCATACTCTGACATGTGGGGATCATTTTGATCCAGGCAGGATTTCTGCCGGAATCTCCTAAGTCATTTCATAGCTCCCGAAAGTTGAAAACCTACAGGATTAGGAGTTTCAAAATGCTCTATCTCATCCGGATTCAGGGTACAAACGATGATACTGAGTGGAATCATACTCTGGCATGTGGGGGTCATTGTGATCCAGGCGGAATTCTTGCCGGAATCTCCTAAGTCATTTTATAGCTCCCGAAAGTTGAAAAATTACAGGATTAGGAGTTTCAAAATGCTCTATCTCATCCAGATTTAGGGTACAAATGATGATACTGGGTGGAATCATACTCTGGCATGTGGGGATCATTGTGATGGAGGCAGGATTTTTGCCGGAATCTCCTAAGCCATTTTATAGCACCCGAAAGTTACGAAATTACAACTTTTTTGTCTTCAAATGCTCTATTTCATCCGGATTTAGGGTACAAACTATGATACTGGGTGAAATCATACTATGGCATGTGGGGATCATTGTGATCCAGGCAGAATTTTTGCCGGAATCTCCTAAGTGATTTTATAGCACCCGAAAGTTGAAAAATTACAGGATTAGGAGTTTCAAAATGCTTTATCCCATCCGGATTTAGGGTACAAACGATGATACTTGGTGGAATCATACTCTGGCATGTGGGGACCATTGTGATCCGAGCAGAATTTTTGCCGGAAGCTCCTAAGTCATCTTATAGCACCCGAAAGTTGCGACATTACAACTCTTTTGTCTTTAAATGCTCTATCCCATCCGGATTTGGGGTACAAACTATGATACTGGGTGGAATCATACTCTGGCATGTGGGGATCATTGTGATCCAGGCAGAATTTTCGCCGGAATCTCCTAAGTCATTTTATACCGCCCGAAAGTTACGAAATTACAACTCTTTTGTCTTCAAATGCTCTATCTCATCCGGATTCAGGGTACAAACGATGATACTGGGTGGAATCATATTCTGTCATGTGGGGATCATTGTGATCCAGGCAGAATTTTTGCCGGAATCTCCTAAGTCATTTTATAGCGCCTGAAAGTTACGAAATTACAACTCTTTTGGCTTCAAATGCTCTATCTCATCCGGATTCAGGGTACAAACGATGATACTGAGTGTAATCATACTCTGACATGTGGGGATCATTTTGATCCAGGCAGGATTTTTGCCGGAATCTCCTAAGTCATTTTATAGCTCCCGGAAGTTGAAAACCTACAGGATTAGGAGTTTCAAAATGCTCTATCTCATCCGGATTCAGGGTACGAACGATGATACTGAGTGAAATCATACTCTGGCATGTGGGGGTCATTGTGATCCAGGCGGAATTCTTGCCTGAGTCTCCTAAGTCATTTTATAGCTCCCGAAAGTTGAAAAATTACAGGATTAGGAGTTTCAAAATGCTCTATCTCATCCAGATTCAGGGTACAAATGATGATACTGGGTGGAATCATACTCTGGCATGTGGGGATCATTGTGATCCAGGCAGGATTTTTGCCGGAATCACCTAAGCCATTTTATAGCACCCGAAAGTTACGAAATTACAACTTTTTTGTCTTCAAATGCTCTATCCCATCCGGATTTTGGGTACAAACTATGATACTGGGTGAAATCATACTATGGCATGTGGGGATCATTGTGATCCAGGCAGAATTTTCGCCGGAATCTCCTAAGTCATTTTATAGCGCCCGAAAGTTACGAAATTACAACTCTTTTGGCTTCAAATGCTCTATCTCATCCGGATTCAGGGTACAGACGATGATACCAGGTGGAATCATACTCTGACATGTGGGGATCATTGTGATCCAGGCAGAATTTTTGCCGGAATCTCCTAAGTCATTTTATAGCACCCGAAAGTTACGAAATTACAATTCTTTTGTCTTCAAATGCTCTATCCCATCCGGATTTAGGGTACAAACGATGATACTGGGTGGAATCATACTCTGGCATGTGGAGATCATTGTGATCCAGGCAGAATTTTTACCGGAATCTCCTAAGTCATTTTATAGCGCCCGAGAGTTACGAAATTACAACTGTTTTGTCTTCAAATGCTCTATCTCATCCGGATTTAGGGTACAAACGATGATACTGGGTGAAATGATACTCTGGCATTTGGGCATCATTGTGATCCAGGCAGAATTTTTGCCGGAATCTCCTAAGTCAATTTATAGCGCCCGAAAGTTACGAAATTACAACTCTTATGTATTCAAATGCTCTATCTCATCCGGATTCAGGGTACAAACGATGATACTGAGTGGAATCATACTCTGGCATGTGGGGGTCATTGTGATCCAGGCGGAATTCTTGCCGGAATCTCCTAAGTCATTTTATAGCTCCCGAAAGTTGAAAAATTACAGGATTAGGAGTTTCAAAATGCTCTATCTCATCCAGATTTAGGGTACAAATGATGATACTGGGTGGAATCATACTCTGGCATGTGGGGATCATTGTGATGGAGGCAGGATTTTTGCCGGAATCTCCTAAGCCATTTTATAGCACCCGAAAGTTACGAAATCACAACTTTTTTGTCTTCAAATGCTCTATCCCATCCGGATTTAGGGTACAAACGATGATACTGGTCGGAATGATACTCTGGCATGTGGGCATCATTGTGATCCATCAGGATTTCTGCCGGAATCTCCTGAGTCATTTTATACCGCCCGAAAGTTACGAAATTACAACTCTTTTGTCTTCAAATGCTCCATCTCATCCGCATTCAGGGTACAAACGATGATACTGGGTGGAATCATACTCTGACATGTGAGGATCATTGTGATCCAGGCAGGATTTTTGCCGGAATCTCCTAAGTCATTTCGTAGCTCCCGAAAGTTACGAAATTACAATTTTTTTGTCTTCAAATGCTCTATCCCATCCGGATTCAGGGTACAAACGATGATACTGGGTAGAATCATACCCCGGCATGTGGGGATCATTGTGATCCAGGCAGAATTTTTTGCCGGAATCTCCTAAGTCATTTTATAGCGCCCGAAAGTTACGAAATTACAACTCTTATGTCTTCAAATGCTCTATCTCATCCGGATTTAGGGTACAAACGATGATACTGGTCGGAATGATACTCTGGCATGTGGGCATCATTGTGATCCATCAGGATTTCTGCCGGAATCTCCTGAGTCATTTTATAGCTCCTGAAAGTTGGAAAATTACAGGATTAGGAGTTTCAAAATGCTCTATCTCAACCGGATTTAGGGTACGAACAATGATACTGGGTGCAATCATACTCTGGCATGTGGGGATCATTGTGATCCAGGCAGAATTTTTGCCGGAATCTCCTCAGTCATTTTATAGCGCCAGAAAGTTACGAAATTACAACTCTTTTGTCTTCAAATGCTCTATCTCATCTGGATTCAGGGTACAAACGATGATACTGAGTGTAATCATACTCTGACATGTGGGGATCATTTTGATCCAGGCAGGATTTTTGCCGGAATCTCCTAAGTCATTTTATAGCTCCCGGAAGTTGAAAACCTACAGGATTAGGAGTTTCAAAATGCTCTATCTCATCCGGATTCAGGGTACAAACGATGATACTGAGTGGAATCATACTCTGGCATGTGGGGGTCATTGTGATCCAGGCGGAATTCTTGCCGGAATCTCCTAAGTCATTTTATAGCTCCCGAAAGTTGAAAAATTACAGGATTAGGAGTTTCAAAATGCTCTATCTCATCCAGATTTAGGGTACAAATGATGATACTGGGTGGAATCATACTCTGGCATGTGGGGATCATTGTGATGGAGGCAGGATTTTTGCCGGAATCTCCTAAGCCATTTTATAGCACCCGAAAGTTACGAAATCACAACTTTTTTGTCTTCAAATGCTCTATCCCATCCGGATTTAGGGTACAAACTATGATACTGGGTGAAATCATACTATGGCATGTGGGGATCATTGTGATCCAGGCAGAATTTTTGCCGGAATCTCCTAAGTGATTTTATAGCTCCTGAAAGTTGGAAAATTACAGGATTAGGAGTTTCAAAATGCTCTATCTCAACCGGATTTAGGGTACGAACAATGATACTGGGTGCAATCATACTCTGGCATGTGGGGACCATTGTGATCCGAGCAGAATTTTTGCCGGAAGCTCCTAAGTCATCTTATAGCACCCGAAAGTTGCGAAATTACAACTCTTTTGTCTTTAAATGCTCTATCCCATCCGGATTTGGGGTACAAACTATGATACTGGGTGAAATCATACTCTGGCATGTGGGGATCATTGTGATCCAGGCAGAATTTTCGCCGGAATCTCCTAAGTCATTTTATACCGCCCGAAAGTTACGAAATTACAACTCTTTTGTCTTCAAATGCTCTATCTCATCCGCATTTAGGGTACAAACGATGATACTGGGTGGAATCATACTCTGACATGTGAGGATCATTGTGATCCAGGCAGGATTTTTGCCGGAATCTCCTAAGTCATTTCGTAGCTCCCGAAAGTTACGAAATTACAATTTTTTTGTCTTCAAATGCTCTATCCCATCCGGATTGAGGGTACAAACGATGATACTGGGTGGAATCATACTCTGGCATGTGGGGATCATTGTGATCCAGGCAGAATTTTTGCCGGAATCTCCTAAGTCATTTTATAGCGCCCGAAAGTTACGAAATTACAACTCTTTTGTCTTCAAATGCTCTATCTCATCCGGATTTAGAGTACAAACGATGATACCAGGTGGAATGATACTCTGGCATGTGGGCATCATTGTCATCTATCAGGATTTCTGCCGGAATCTCCTAAGTCATTTTATAGCTCCTGAAAGTTGAAAAATTACAGGATTAGGAGTTTCAAAATGCTCTATCTCAACCGGATTTAGGGTACGAACAATGATACTGGGTGCAATCATACTCTGGCATGTGGGGATCATTGTGATCCAGGCAGAATTTTTGCCGGAATCTCCTAAGTCATTTTATAGCGCCAGAAAGTTACGAAATTACAACTCTTTTGTCTTCAAATGCTCTATCTCATCTGGATTCAGGGTACAAACGATGATACTGAGTGTAATCATACTCTGACATGTGGGGATCATTGTGATCCATCAGGATTTCTCCCGGAATCTCCTAAGTCATTTTATAGCTCCCGAAAGTTGAAAAATTAGAGGATTAGGAGTTTCAAAATGCTCTATCTCATCCGGATTCGGGGTACAAATGATGATACTATGTGAAATCATACTCTGGCATGTAGGGATCATTGTGATCCAGGCAGGATTTTTGCCGGAATCTCCTAAGTCATTTTGAAGCACCCGGAAGTTACGAAATTACAACTCTTTTGTCTTCAAATGCTCTATCTAATCCGCATTCGGGGTACAAACGATGATACTTGGTGAAATCATACTCTGGCATGTGGGGATCATTGTGATCCAGGCAGAATTCTTGCCGGAATCTCCTAAGTCATTTTATAGCACCCGAAAGTTGAAAAATTACAGGATTAGGAGTTTCAAAATGCTCTATCTCATCCGGATTAAGGGTAAAAACGATGAAAATTGGTGAAATCATACTCTGACATGTGGGGATCATCGTGATCCATGCAGAATTTTTGCCGGAATCTCCTAAGTCATTTTATAGCGCCCGAAAGTTACGAAATTACAACTCTTTTGTCTTCAAATGCTCTATCTCATCCGCATTCAGGGTACAAACGATGATACTGGGTGGAATCATACTCTGTCATGTGGGGATCATTGTGATCCAGGCAGGATTTTCACCGGAATCTCCTAAGTCATTTTGTAGCTCCCGAAAGTTACGAAATTACAACTCTTTTGTCTTCAAATGCTCTATCTCATCCGGATTTAGAGTACAAACGATGATACTGGGTGGAATGATAATCTGGCATGTGGGCATCATTGTCATCCATCAGGATTTTTTCCGGAATCTCCTAAGTCATTTTATAGCTCCTGAAAGTTGAAAAATTACAGGATTAGGAGTTTCAAAATGCTCTATCTCATCCGGATTCAGGGTACGAACGATGATACTGGGTAGAATCATACCCCGGCATGTGGGGATCATTGTGATCCAGGCAGAATTTCTGCCGGAATCTCCTAAGTCATTTTATAGCGCCCGAAAGTTACGAAATTACAACTCTTGTGTCTTCAAATGCTCTATCTCATCCGGATTTAGGGTACAAACGATGATACTAGGTGGAATGATACTCTGGCATGTGGGCATCATTGTGATCCATCAGGATTTCTGCCGTAATCTCCTAAGTCATTTTATAGGTCCTGAAAGTTGAAAAATTACAGGATTAGGAGTTTCAAAATGCTCTATCTCAATCAGATTTAGGGTACGAACGATGATACTGGGTGCAATCATACTCTGGCATGTGGGGATCATTGTGATCCAGGCAGAATTTTTGCCGGAATCTCCTAAGTCATTTTATAGCGCCAGAAAGTTACGAAATTACAACTCTTTTGTCTTCAAATGCTCTATCTCATCTGGATCCAGGGTACAAACGATGATACTTGGTGGAATCATACTCTGGCATGTGGGGACCATTGTGATCCGAGCAGAATTTTTGCCGGAAGCTCCTAAGTCATCTTATAGCACCCGAAAGTTGCGAAATTACAACTCTTTTGTCTTTAAATGCTCTATCCCATCCGGATTTGGGGTACAAACTATGATACTGGGTGAAATCATACTCTGGCATGTGGGGATCATTGTGATCCAGGCAGAATTTTCGCCGGAATCTCCTAAGTCATTTTATACCGCCCGAAAGTTACGAAATTACAACTCTTTTGTCTTCAAATGCTCTATCTCATCCGCATTTAGGGTACAAACGATGATACTGGGTGGAATCATACTCTGACATGTGAGGATCATTGTGATCCAGGCAGAATTTTCGCCGCAATCTCCTAAGTCATTTTATAGCGCCCGAAAGTTACGAAATTACAACTCTTTTGTCTTCAAATGCTCTATCTCATCCGGATTCAGGGTACAAACGACGATACTGGGTGGAATCATATTCTGTCATGTGGGGATCATTGTGATCCAGGCAGGATTTTCGCCGGAATCTCCTAAGTCATTTTGTAGCTCCCGAAAGTTACGAAATTACAATTTTTTTGTCTTCAAATGCTCTATCCCATCCGGATTTAGGGTACAAACGATGATACTGGGTGGAATCATACTCTGGCATGTGGGGATCATTGTGATCCAGGCAGAATTTCTGCCGGAATCTCCTAAGTCATTTTATAGCGCCTGAAAGTTACGAAATTACAACTCTTTTGGCTTCAAATGCTCTATCTCATCCGGATTTAGAGTACAAACGATGATACTGGGTAGAATCATACCCCGGCGTGTGGGGATCATTGTGATCCAGGCAGAATTTTTTGCCGGAATCTCCTAAGTCATTTTATAGCGCCCGAAAGTTACGAAATTACAACTCTTATGTCTTCAAATGCTCTATCTCATCCGGATTTAGGGTACAAACGATGATACTGGGTGGAATGATACTCTGGCATGTGGGCATCATTGTGATCCATCAGGATTTCTGCCGGAATCTCCTAAGTCATTTTATAGCTCCTGAAAGTTGGAAAATTACAGGATTAGGAGTTTCAAAATGCTCTATCTCAACCGGATTTAGGGTACGAACAATGATACTGGGTGCAATCATACTCTGACATGTGGGGATCATTGTGATCCATCAGGATTTCTCCCGGAATCTCCTAAGTCATTTTATAGCTCCCGAAAGTTGAAAAATTAGAGGATTAGGAGTTTCAAAATGCTCTATCTCATCCGGATTCGGGGTACAAATGATGATACTGGGTGAAATCATACTCTGGCATGTAGGGATCATTGTGATCCAGGCAGGATTTTTGCCGGAATCTCCTAAGTCATTTTGAAGCACCCGGAAGTTACGAAATTACAACTCTTTTGTCTTCAAATGCTCTATCTAATCCGCATTCGGGGTACAAACGATGATACTTGGTGAAATCATACTCTGGCATGTGGGGATCATTGTGATCCAGGCAGAATTCTTGCCGGAATCTCCTAAGTCATTTTATAGCACCCGAAAGTTGAAAAATTACAGGATTAGGAGTTTCAAAATGCTCTATCTCATCCGGATTTAGGGTAAAAACGATGAAAATTGGTGAAATCATACTCTGACATGTGGGGATCATCGTGATCCATGCAGAATTTTTGCCGGAATCTCCTAAGTCATTTTATAGCGCCCGAAAGTTACGAAATTACAACTCTTTTGTCTTCAAATGCTCTATCTCATCCGGATTCAGTGTACAAACGATGATACTGGGTGGAATCATACTCTGTCATGTGGGGATCATTGTGATCCAGGCAGGATTTTCACCGGAATCTCCTAAGTCATTTTGTAGCTCCCGAAAGTTACGAAATTACAACTCTTTTGTCTTCAAATTCTCTATCTCATCCGGATTTAGAGTACAAACGATGATACTGGGTGGAATGATACTCTGGCATGTGGGCATCATTGTCATCCATCAGGATTTTTTCCGGAATCTCCTAAGTCATTTTATAGCTCCTGAAAGTTGAAAAATTACAGGATTAGGAGTTTCAAAATGCTCTATCTCATCCGGATTCAGGGTACGAACGATGATACTGGGTAGAATCATACCCCGGCATGTGGGGATCATTGTGATCCAGGCAGAATTTCTGCCGGAATCTCCTAAGTCATTTTATAGCGCCCGAAAGTTACGAAATTACAACTCTTGTGTCTTCAAATGCTCTATCTCATCCGGATTTAGGGTACAAACGATGATACTAGGTGGAATGATACTCTGGCATGTGGGCATCATTGTGATCCATCAGGATTTCTGCCGGAATCTCCTAAGTCATTTTATAGGTCCTGAAAGTTGAAAAATTACAATATTAGGAGTTTCAAAATGCTCTATCTCAATCGGATTTAGGGTACGAACGATGATACTGGGTGCAATCATACTCTGGCATGTGGGGATCATTGTGATCCAGGCAGAATTTTTGCCGGAATCTCCTAAGTCATTTTATAGCGCCAGAAAGTTACGAAATTACAACTCTTTTGTCTTCAAATGCTCTATCTCATCTGGATTCAGGGTACAAACGATGATACTGAGTGTAATCATACTCTGACATGTGGGGATCATTGTGATCCAGGCAGAATTTTCGCCGGAATCTCCTAAGTCATTTTATACCGCCCGAAAGTTACGAAATTACAACTCTTTTGTCTTCAAATGCTCTATCTCATCCGGATTCAGAGTACAAACGATGATACTGGGTAGAATCATACCCCGGCATGTGGGGATCATTGTGATCCAGGCAGAATTTTTTGCCGGAATCTCCTAAGTCATTTTATAGCGCCCGAAAGTTACGAAATTACAACTCTTATGTCTTCAAATGCTCTATCTCATCCGGATTCAGGGTACAAACGATGATATTGGGTGGAATGATACTCTGGCATGTGGGCATCATTGTGATCCATCAGGATTTCTGCCGGAATCTCCTAAGTCATTTTATAGCTCCTGAAAGTTGGAAAATTACAGGATTAGGAGTTTCAAAATGCTCTATCTCAACCGGATTTAGGGTACGAACAATGATACTGGGTGTCATCATACTCTGGCATGTGGGGATCATTGTGATCCAGGCAGAATTTTTGCCGGAATCTCCTCAGTCATTTTATAGCGCCAGAAAGTTACGAAATTACAACTCTTTTGTCTTCAAATGCCCTATCTCATCTGGATTCAAGGTACAAACGATGATACTGAGTGTAATCATACTCTGACATGTGGGGATCATTTTGATCCAGGCAGGATTTTTGCCGGAATCTCCTAAGTCATTTTATAGCTCACGGAAGTTGAAAACCTACAGGATTAGGAGTTTCAAAATGCTCTATCTCATCCGGATTCAGGGTACAAACGATGATACTGAGTGGAATCATACTCTGGCATGTGGGCATCATTGTCATCCATCAGGATTTCTGCCGGAATCTCCTAAGTCATTTTATAGCTCCTGAAAGTTGGAAAATTACAGGATTAGGAGTTTCAAAATGCTCTATCTCATCCGGATTCAGGGTACAAACGATGATACTGGGTAGAATCATACCCCGGCATGTGGGGATCGTTGTGATCCAGGCAGAATTTTTTGCCGGAATCTCCTAAGTCATTTTATAGCGCCCGAAAGTTACGAAATTACAACTCTTATGTCTTCAAATGCTCTATCTCATCCGGATTTAGGGTACAAACGATGATACTGGGTGGAATGATACTCTGGCATGTGGGCATCATTGTGATCCATCAGGATTTCTGCCGGAATCTCCTAAGTCATTTTATAGCTCCTGAAAGTTGGAAAATTACAGGATTAGGAGTTTCAAAATGCTCTATCTCAACCGGATTTAGGGTACGAACAATGATACTGGGTGCAATCATACTCTGGCATGTGGGGATCATTGTGATCCAGGCAGAATTTTTGCCGGAATCTCCTCAGTCATTTTATAGCGCCAGAAAGTTACGAAATTACAACTCTTTTGTCTTCAAATGCTCTATCTCATCTGGATTCAGGGTACAAACGATGATACTGAGTGTAATCATACTCTGACATGTGGGGATCATTTTGATCCAGGCAGGATTTTTGCCGGAATCTCCTAAGTCATTTTATAGCTCCCGGAAGTTGAAAACCTACAGGATTAGGAGTTTCAAAATGCTCTATCTCATCCGGATTCAGGGTACAAACGATGATACTGAGTGGAATCATACTCTGGCATGTGGGGATCATTGTGATCCAGGCGGAATTATTGCCGGAATCTCCTAAGTCATTTTATAGCTCCCGAAAGTTGAAAAATTACAGGATTAGGAGTTTCAAAATGCTCTATCTCATCCAGATTTAGGGTACAAATGATGATACTGGTTGGAATCATACTCTGGCATGTAGGGATCATTGTGATGGAGGCAGGATTTTTGCCGGAATCTCCTAAGCCATTTTATAGCACCCGAAAGTTACGAAATTACAACTTTTTTGTCTTCAAATGCTCTATCCCATCCGGATTTAGGGTACAAACTATGATACTGGGTGAAATCATACTATGGCATGTGGGGATCATTGTGATCCAGGCAGAATTTTTGCCGGAATCTCCTAAGTGATTTTATAGCACCCGAAAGTTGAAAAATTACAGGATTAGGAGTTTCAAAATGCTTTATCCCATCCGGATTTAGGGTACAAACGATGATACTTGGTGGAATCATACTCTGGCATGTGGGGACCATTGTGATCCGAGCAGAATTTTTGCCGGAAGCTCCTAAGTCATCTTATAGCACCCGAAAGTTGCGAAATTACAACTCTTTTGTCTTTAAATGCTCTATCCCATCCGGATTTGGGGTACAAACTATGATACTGGGTGAAATCATACTCTGGCATGTGGGGATCATTGTGATCCAGGCAGAATTTTCGTCGGAATCTCCTAAGTCATTTTATACCGCCCGAAAGTTACGAAATTACAACTCTTTTGTCTTCAAATGCTCTATCTCATCCGCATTTAGGGTACAAACGATGATACTGGGTGGAATCATACTCTGACATGTGAGGATCATTGTGATCCAGGCAGGATTTTTGCCGGAATCTCCTAAGTCATTTCGTAGCTCCCGAAAGTTACGAAATTACAATTTTTTTGTCTTCAAATGCTCTATCCCATCCGGATTTAGGGTACAAACGATGATACTGGGTGGAATCATACTCTGGCATGTGAGGATCATTGTGATCCAGGCAGGATTTTTGCCGGAATCTCCTAAGTCATTTCGTAGCTCCCGAAAGTTACGAAATTACAACTCTTGTGTCTTCAAATGCTCTATCTCATCCGGATTTAGGGTACAAACGATGATCCTAGGTGGAATGATACTCTGGCATGTGGGCATCATTGTGATCCATCAGGATTTCTGCCGGAATCTCCTAAGTCATTCTATAGGTCCTGAAAGTTGAAAAATTACAGGATTAGGAGTTTCAAAATGCTCTATCTCAATCGGATTTAGGGTACGAACGATGATACTGGGTGCAATCATACTCTGGCATGTGGGGATCATTGTGATCCAGGCAGAATTTTTGCCGGAATCTCCTAAGTCATTTTATAGCGCCAGAAAGTTACGAAATTACAACTCTTTTGTCTTCAAATGCTCTATCTCAATCGGATTTAGGGTACGAACGATGATACTGGGTGCAATCATACTCTGGCATGTGGGCATCATTGTGATCCATCAGGATTTCTGCCGGAATCTCCTAAGTCATTCTATAGGTCCTGAAAGTTGAAAAATTACAGGATTAGGAGTTTCAAAATGCTCTATCTCAATCGGATTTAGGGTACAAATGATGATACTGGGTGGAATCATACCCTGGCATGTGGGGATCATTGTGATCCAGGCAGGATTTTTGCCGGAATCTCCTAAGTCATTTTATAGCACCCGAAAGTTACGAAATTACAACTTTTTTGTCTTCAAATGCTCTATCTCATCCGGATTTGGGGTACAAACGATGAGACTGGGTGAAATCATACTCTGGCATGTGGAGATCATTGTGATCCAGGCAGAATTCTTACCGGAATCTCCTAAGTGATTTTATAGCACCCGAAAGTTGAAAAATTACAGGATTAGGAGTTTCAAAATGCTCTATCTCAACCGGATTTAGGGTACGAACGATGATACTGGGTGCAATCATACTCTGGCATGAGGGGATCATTGTGATCCAGGCAGAATTTTGCCGGAATCTCCTAAGTCATTTTATAGCGCCCGAAAGTTACGAAATTACAACTCTTTGTCTTCAAATGCTCTATCTCATCCGGATTTAGGGTACAAACGATGATACTGGGTGTAATCATACCCTGGCATGTGGGGATCATTGTGATCCAGGCAGGATTTTCACCGGAATCTCCTAAGTCATTTTATAGCGCCAGAAAGTTACGAAATTACAACTCTTTTGTCTTCAAATGCTCTATCTCATCCGGATTTAGAGTACAAACGATGGTACTGGGTGGAATGATACTCTGGCATGTGGGCATCATTGTCGATCCATCAGGATTTTCCGGAATCTCCTAAGTCATTTTATAGCTCCTGAAAGTTGAAAATTACAGGATTAGGAGTTTCAAAATGCTCTATCTCATCCGGATTTAGGGTACGAACAATGATACTGGGTGCAATCATACTCTGGCATGTGGGGATCATTGTGATCCAGGCAGAATTTCTGCCGGAATCTCCTAAGTCATTTTATAGCGCCCGAAAGTTACGAAATTACAACTCTGGTGTCTTCAAATGCTCTATCTCATCCGGATTTAGGGTACAAACGATGATACTAGGTGGAATGATACTCTGGCATGTGGGCATCATTGTGATCCATCAGGATTTCTGCCGGAATCTCCTAAGTCATTTTATAGGTCCTGAAAGTTGAAAAATTACAGGATTAGGAGTTTCAAAATGCTCTATCTCAATCGGATTTAGGGTACGAACGATGATACTGGGTGCAATCATACTCTGGCATGTGGGGATCATTGTGATCCAGGCAGAATTTTTGCCGGAATCTCCTAAGTCATTTTATAGCGCCAGAAAGTTACGAAATTACAACTCTTTTGTCTTCAAATGCTCTATCTCATCTGGATCCAGGGTACAAACGATGATACTGAGTGTAATCATACTCTGGCATGTGGGGATCATTGTGATCCAGGCAGGATTTTTGCCGGAATCACCTAAGCCATTTTATAGCACCCGAAAAGTGGAAAAATTACAGGATTAGGAGTTTCAAAATGCTCTATCTCATCCGGATTTAGGGTACAAACGATGATACTGGGTGAAATCATACTCTGGCATGTGGGGATCATTGTGATCCAGGCAGAATTTTTGCCGGAATCTCCTAAGTCATTTTATAGCGCCCGAAAGTTACGAAATTACAACTCTTTTGTCTTCAAATGCTCTATCTCATCCGGATTCAGGGTACAAACGATGATACTGGGTCGAATCATACTCTGACATGTGGGGATCATTGTGATCCAGGCAGGATTTTTGCCGGAATCTCCTGAGTCATTTTGTAGCTCCCGAAAGTTACGAAATTACAACTCTTTTGTCTTCAAATGCTCTATCTCATCCGGATTTAGAGTACAAACGATGATACTGGGTAGAATGATACTCTGGCATGTGGGCATCATTGTCATCCATCAGGATTTTTTCCGGAATCTCCTAAGTCATTTTATAGCTCCTGAAAGTTGAAAAATTACAGGATTAGGAGTTTCAAAATGCTCTATCTCATCCGGATTCAGGGTACGAACGATGATACTGGGTAGAATCATACCCCGGCATGTGGGGATCATTGTGATCCAGGCAGAATTTCTGCCGGAATCTCCTAAGTCATTTTATAGCGCCCGAAAGTTACGAAATTACAACTCTTTTGTCTTCAAATGCTCTATCTCATCCGGATTTAGAGTACAAACGATGATACTGGGTGGAATGATACTCTGGCATGTGGGCATCATTGTCATCCATCAGGATTTTTTCCGGAATCTCCTAAGTCATTTTATAGCACCCGAAAGTTGAAAAATTACAGGATTAGGAGTTTCAAAATGCTCTATCTCATCCGGATTTAGGGTAAAAACGATGAAAATTGGTGAAATCATACTCTGACATGTGGGGATCATCGTGATCCATGCAGAATTTTTGCCGGAATCTCCTAAGTCATTTTATAGCGCCCGAAAGTTACGAAATTACAACTCTTTTGTCTTCAAATGCTCTATCTCATCCGGATTCAGGGTACAAACGATGATACTGGGTGGAATCATACTCTGTCATGTGGGGATCATTGTGATCCAGGCAGGATTTTCACCGGAATCTCCTAAGTCATTTTGTAGCTCCCGAAAGTTACGAAATTACAACTCTTTTGTCTTCAAATGCTCTATCTCATCCGGATTTAGAGTACAAACGATGATACTGGGTGGAATGATACTCTGGCATGTGGGCATCATTGTCATCCATCAGGATTTTTTCCGGAATCTCCTAAGTCATTTTATAGCTCCTGAGAGTTGAAAAATTACAGGATTAGGAGTTTCAAAATGCTCTATCTCATCCGGATTCAGGGTACGAACGATGATACTGGGTAGAATCATACCCCGGCATGTGGGGATCATTGTGATCCAGGCAGAATTTCTGCCGGAATCTCCTAAGTCATTTTATAGCGCCCGAAAGTTACGAAATTACAACTGTTTTGTCTTCAAATGCTCTATCTCATCCGGATTTAGAGTACAAACGATGATACTGGGTGAAATGATACTCTGGCATTTGGGCATCATTGTGATCCAGGCAGAATTTTTGCCGGAATCTCCTAAGTCATTTTATAGCGCCCGAAAGTTACGAAATTACAACTCTTATGTATTCAAATGCTCTATCTCATCCGGATTTAGGGTACAAACGATGATACTGGGTGGAATGATACTCTGGCATGTGGGCATCATTGTGATCCATCAGGATTTCTGCCGGAATCTCCTAAGTCATTTTATAGCTCCTGAAAGTTGGAAAATTACAGGATTAGGAGTTTCAAAATGCTCTATCTCAACCGGATTTAGGGTACGAACAATGATACTGGGTGCAATCATACTCTGGCATGTGGGGATCATTGTGATCCAGGCAGAATTTTTGCCGGAATCTCCTAAGTCATTTTATAGCGCCAGAAAGTTACGAAATTACAACTCTTTTGTCTTCAAATGCTCTATCTCATCTGGATTCAGGGTACAAACGATGATACTGAGTGTAATCATACTGTGACATGTGGAGTTCATTTTGATCCAGGCAGGATTTTTGCCGGAATCTCCTAAGTCATTTTATAGCTCCCGGAAGTTGAAAACCTACAGGATTAGGAGTTTCAAAATGCTCTATCTCAACCGGATTTAGGGTACGAACAATGATACTGGGTGCAATCATACTCTGGCATGTGGGGATCATTGTGATCCAGGCAGAATTTTTGCCGGAATCTCCTAAGTCATTTTATAGCGCCAGAAAGTTACGAAATTACAACTCTTTTGTCTTCAAATGCTCTATCTCATCTGGATTCAGGGTACAAACGATGATACTGAGTGTAATCATACTCTGACATGTGGGGATCATTGTGATCCATCAGGATTTCTCCCGGAATCTCCTAAGTCATTTTATAGCTCCCGAAAGTTGAAAAATTAGAGGATTAGGAGTTTCAAAATGCTCTATCTCATCCGGATTCGGGGTACAAATGATGATACTGGGTGAAATCATACTCTGGCATGTAGGGATCAGTGTGATCCAGGCAGGATTTTGCCGGAATCTCCTAAGTCATTTTGAAGCACCCGGAAGTTACGAAATTACAACTCTTTTGTCTTCAAATGCTCTATCTAATCCGCATTCGGTGTACAAACGATGATACTTGGTGAAATCATACTCTGGCATGTGGGGATCATTGTGATCCAGGCAGAATTCTTGCCGGAATCTCCTAAGTCATTTTATAGCACCCGAAAAGTGGAAAATTACAGGATTAGGAGTTTCAAAATGCTCTATCTCATCCGGATTTAGGGTGAAAACGATGAAAATGGTGGTGAAATCATACTCTGACATGTGGGGATCATCGTGATCCATGCAGAATTTTTGCCGGAATCTCCTAAGTCATTTTATAGCGCCCGAAAGTTACGAAATTACAACTCTTTTGTCTTCAAATGCTCTATCTCATCCGGATTCAGGGTACGAACGATGATACTGGGTGGAATCATACTCTGTCATGTGGGGATCATTGTGATCCAGGCAGGATTTTCACCGGAATCTCCTAAGTCATTTTGTAGCTCCCGAAAGTTACGAAATTACAACTCTTTTGTCTTCAAATGCTCTATCTCATCCGGATTTAGAGTACAAACGATGATACTGGGTAGAATGATACTCTGGCATGTGGGCATCATTGTCATCCATCAGGATTTTTTCCGGAATCTCCTAAGTCATTTTATAGCTCCTGAAAGTTGAAAAATTACAGGATTAGGAGTTTCAAAATGCTCTATCTCATCCGGATTCAGGGTACGAACGATGATACTGGGTAGAATCATACCCCGGCATGTGGGGATCATTGTGATCCAGGCAGAATTTCTGCCGGAATCTCCTAAGTCATTTTATAGCGCCCGAAAGTTACGAAATTACAACTCTTTTGTCTTCAAATGCTCTATCTCATCCGGATTTAGAGTACAAACGATGATACTGGGTGGAATGATACTCTGGCATGTGGGCATCATTGTCATCCATCAGGATTTTTTCCGGAATCTCCTAAGTCATTTTATAGCTCCTGAAAGTTGAAAAATTACAGGATTAGGAGTTTCAAAATGCTCTATCTCATCCGGATTCAGGGTACGAACGATGATACTGGGTAGAATCATACCCCGGCATGTGGGGATCATTGTGATCCAGGCAGAATTTCTGCCGGAATCTCCTAAGTCATTTTATAGCGCCCGAAAGTTACGAAATTACAACTCTTGTGTCTTCAAATGCTCTATCTCATCCGGATTTAGGGTACAAACGATGATACTAGGTGGAATGATACTCTGGCATGTGGGCATCATTGTGATCCATCAGGATTTCTGCCGGAATCTCCTAAGTCATTTTATAGGTCCTGAAAGTTGAAAAATTACAGGATTAGGAGTTTCAAAATGCTCTATCTCAATCGGATTTAGGGTACGAACGATGTTACTGGGTGCACTCATACTCTGGCATGTGGGGATCATTGTGATCCAGGCAGAATTTTTGCCGGAATCTCCTAAGTCATTTTATAGCGCCAGAAAGTTACGAAATTACAACTCTTTTGTCTTCAAATGCTCTATCTCATCTGGATTCAGGGTACAAACGATGATACTGAGTGTAATCATACTCTGACATGTGGGGATCATTGTGATCCAGGCAGGATTTTTGCCGGAATCTCCTAAGTCATTTTTTAGCTCCCGAAAGTTGAAAACCTACAGGATTAGGAGTTTCAAAATGCTCTATCTCATCCGGATTCAGGGTACGAACGATGATACTGAGTGAAATCATACTCTGGCATGTGGGGGTCATTGTCATCCAGGCGGAATTCTTGCCGGAATCTCCTAAGTCATTTTATAGCTCCCGAAAGTTGAAAAATTACAGGATTAGGAGTGTCAAAATGCTCTATCTCATCCAGATTTAGGGTACAAATGATGATACTGGGTGGAATCATACTCTGGCATGTGGGGATCATTGTGATCCAGGCAGGATTTTTGCCGGAATCACCTAAGCCATTTTATAGCACCCGAAAGTTACGAAATTACAACTTTTTTGTCTTCAAATGCTCTATCCCATCCGGATTTTGGGTACAAACTATGATACTGGGTGAAATCATACTATGGCATGTGGGGATCATTGTGATCCAGGCAGAATTTTCGCCGGAATCTCCTAAGTCATTTTATAGCGCCCGAAAGTTACGAAATTAGAACTCTTTTGTCTTCAAATGCTCTATCTCATCCGGATTCAGGGTACAGATGATGATACCGGGTGGAATCATACTCTGACATGTGGGGATCATTGTGATCCAGGCAGAATTTTTGCCGGAATCTCCTAAGTCATTTTATAGCACCCGAAAGTTGAAAAATTACAGGATTAGGAGTTTCAAAATGCTTTATCCCATCCGGATTTAGGGTACAAACGATGATACTTGGTGGAATCATACTCTGGCATGTGGGGACCATTGTGATCCGAGCAGAATTTTTGCCGGAAGCTCCTAAGTCATCTTATAGCACCCGAAAGTTGCGAAATTACAACTCTTTTGTCTTTAAATGCTCTATCCCATCCGGATTTGGGGTACAAACTATGATACTGGGTGAAATCATACTCTGGCATGTGGGGATCATTGTGATCCAGGCAGAATTTTCGGCGGAATCTCCTAAGTCATTTTATACCGCCCGAAAGTTACGAAATTACAACTCTTTTGTCTTCAAATGCTCTATCTCATCCGCATTTAGGGTACAAACGATGATACTGGGTGGAATCATACTCTGACATGTGAGGATCATTGTGATCCAGGCAGAATTTTCGCCGGAATCTCCTAAGTCATTTTATAGCGCCCGAAAGTTACGAAATTACAACTCTTTTGTCTTCAAATGCTCTATCTCATCCGGATTCAGGGTACAAACGATGATACTGGGTGGAATCATATTCTGTCATGTGAGGATCATTGTGATCCAGGCAGGATTTTCGCCGGAATCTCCTAAGTCATTTTGTAGCTCCCGAAAGTTACGAAATTACAATTTTTTTGTCTTCAAATGCTCTATCCCATCCGGATTTAGGGTACAAACGATGATACTGGGTGGAATCAAACTCTGGCATGTGGGGATCATTGTGATCCAGGCAGAATTTTTGCCGGAATCTCCTAAGTCATTTTATAGCGCCTGAAAGTTACGAAATTACAACTCTTTTGGCTTCAAATGCTCTATCTCATCCGGATTCAGGGTACGAACGATGATACTGAGTGAAATCATACTCTGGCATGTGGGGGTCGTTGTCATCCAGGCGGAATTCTTGCCGGAATCTCCTAAGTCATTTTATAGCTCCCGAAAGTTGAAAAATTACAGGATTAGGAGTGTCAAAATGCTCTATCTCATCCAGATTTAGGGTACAAATGATGATACTGGGTGTAATCATACTCTGGCATGTGGGGATCATTGTGATCCAGGCAGGATTTTTGCCGGAATCACCTAAGCCATTTTATAGCACCCGAAAGTTACGAAATTACAACTTTTTTGTCTTCAAATGCTCTATCCCATCCGGATTTTGGGTACAAACTATGATACTGGGTGAAATCATACTATGGCATGTGGGGATCATTGTGATCCAGGCAGAATTTTCGCCGGAATCTCCTAAGTGATTTTATAGCGCCCGAAAGTTACGAAATTACAACTCTTTTGTCTTCAAATGCTCTATCTCATCCGGATTCAGGGTACAGACGATGATACCGGGTGGAATCATACTCTGACATGTGGGGATCATTGTGATCCAGGCAGAATTTTTGCCGGAATCTCCTAAGTCATTTTATAGCACCCGAAAGTTGAAAAATTACAGGATTAGGAGTTTCAAAATGCTTTATCCCATCCGGATTTAGGGTACAAACGATGATACTTGGTGGAATCATACTCTGGCATGTGGGGACCATTGTGATCCGAGCAGAATTTTTGCCGGAAGCTCCTAAGTCATCTTATAGCACCCGAAAGTTGCGAAATTACAACTCTTTTGTCTTTAAATGCTCTATCCCATCCGGATTTGGGGTACAAACTATGATACTGGGTGAAATCATACTCTGGCATGTGGGGATCATTGTGATCCAGGCAGAATTTTCGCCGGAATCTCCTAAGTCATTTTATACCGCCCGAAAGTTGAAAACCTACAGGATTAGGAGTTTCAAAATGCTCTATCTCATCCGGATTCAGGGTACAAACGATGATACTGAGTGGAATCATACTCTGGCATGTGGGCATCATTGTCATCCATCAGGATTTCTGCCGGAATCTCCTAAGTCATTTTATAGCTCCTGAAAGTTGGAAAATTACAGGATTAGGAGTTTCAAAATGCTCTATCTCATCCGGATTCAGGGTACAAACGATGATACTGGGTAGAATCATACCCCGGCATGTGGGGATCATTGTGATCCAGGCAGAATTTTTTGCCGGAATCTCCTAAGTCATTTTATAGCGCCCGAAAGTTACGAAATTACAACTCTTATGTCTTCAAATGCTCTATCTCATCCGGATTTAGGGTACAAACGATGATACTGGGTGGAATGATACTCTGACATGTGGGCATCATTGTGATCCATCAGGATTTCTGCCGGAATCTCCTAAGTCATTTTATAGCTCCTGAAAGTTGGGAAATTACAGGATTAGGAGTTTCAAAATGCTCTATCTCAACCGGATTTAGGGTACGAACAATGATACTGGGTGCAATCATACTCTGGCATGTGGGGATCATCGTGATCCAGGCAGAATTTTTGCCGGAATCTCCTCAGTCATTTTATAGCGCCAGAAAGTTACGAAATTACAACTCTTTTGTCTTCAAATGCTCTATCTCATCTGGATTCAGGGTACAAACGATGATACTGAGTGTAATCATACTCTGACATGTGGGGATCATTTTGATCCAGGCAGGATTTTTGCCGGAATCTCCTAAGTCATTTTATAGCTCCCGGAAGTTGAAAACCTACAGGATTAGGAGTTTCAAAATGCTCTATCTCATCCGGATCCAGGGTACAAACGATGATACTGAGTGGAATCATACTCTGGCATGTGGGGGTCATTGTGATCCAGGCGGAATTCTTGCCGGAATCTCCTAAGTCATTTTATAGCTCCCGAAAGTTGAAAAATTACAGGATTAGGAGTTTCAAAATGCTCTATCTCATCCAGATTTAGGGTACAAATGATGATACTGGGTGGAATCATACTCTGGCATGTGGGGATCATTGTGATGGAGGCAGGATTTTTGCCGGAATCTCCTAAGCCATTTTATAGCACCCGAAAGTTACGAAATTACAACTTTTTTGTCTTCAAATGCTCTATCCCATCCGGATTTAGGGTACAAACTATGATACTGGGTGAAATCATACTATGGCATGTGGGGATCATTGTGATCCAGGCAGAATTTTTGCCGGAATCTCCTAAGTGATTTTATAGCACCCGAAAGTTGAAAAATTACAGGATTAGGAGTTTCAAAATGCTTTATCCCATCCGGATTTAGGGTACAAACGATGATACTGGGTGGAATCATACTCTGGCATGTGGAGATCATTGTGATCCAGGCAGAATTTTTACCGGAATCTCCTAAGTCATTTTATAGCGCCCGAGAGTTACGAAATTACAACTGTTTTGTCTTCAAATGCTCTATCTCATCCGGATTTAGGGTACAAACGATGATACTGGGTGAAATGATACTCTGGCATCTGGGCATCATTGTGATCCAGGCAGAATTTTTGCCGGAATCTCCTAAGTGATTTTATAGCACCCGAAAGTTGAAAAATTACAGGATTAGGAGTTTCAAAATGCTTTATCCCATCCGGATTTAGGGTACAAACGATGATACTCGGTGGAATCATACTCTGGCATGTGGGGATCATTGTGATGGAGGCAGGATTTTTGCCGGAATCTCCTAAGCCATTTTATAGCACCCGAAAGTTACGAAATTACAACTTTTTTGTCTTCAAATGCTCTATCCCATCCGGATTTAGGGTACAAACTATGATACTGGGTGAAATCATACTATGGCATGTGGGGATCATTGTGATCCAGGCAGAATTTTTGCCGGAATCTCCTAAGTCATTTTATAGCACCCGAAAGTTGAAAAATTACAGGATTAGGAGTTTCAAAATGCTTTATCCCATCCGGATTTAGGGTACAAACGATGATACTCGGTGGAATCATACTCTGGCATGTGGGGACCATTGTGATCCGAGCAGAATTTTTGCCGGAAGCTCCTAAGTCATCTTATAGCACCCGAAAGTTCCGAAATTACAACTCTTTTGTCTTTAAATGCTCTATCCCATCCGGATTTGGGGTACAAACGATGAGACTGGGTGAAATCATACTCTGGCATGTGGAGATCATTGTGATCCAGGCAGAATTCTTACCGGAATCTCCTAAGTCATTTTATAGCGCCCGAGAGTTACGAAATTACAACTGTTTTGTCTTCAAATGCTCTATCTCATCCGGATTTAGGGTACAAACGATGATACTGGGTGGAATGATACTCTGGCATTTGGGCATCATTGTGATCCATCAGGATTTTTGCCGGAATCTCCTAAGTCATTTTATAGCTCCCGAAAGTTGAAAAATTACAGGATTAGGAGTTTCAAAATGCTCTATCTCAACCGGATTTAGGGTACGAACGATGATACTGGGTGCAATCATACTCTGGCATGAGGGGATCATTGTGATCCAGGCAGAATTTCTGCCGGAATCTCCTGAGTCATTTTATAGCCCCCGAAAGTTGGAAAATTACAGGATTAGGAGTTTCAAAATGCTCTATCTCATCCGGATTGAGGGTACAAACGATGATACCTGGTGAAATCATACTCTGGCATGTGAGGTTCATTGTGATCCAGGCAGAATTTTTGCCGGAATCTCCTCAGTCATTTTATAGCGCCAGAAAGTTACGAAATTACAACTCTTTTGTCTTCAAATGCTCTATCTCATCTGGATTCAGGGTACAAACGATGATACTGGGTGGAATGATACTCTGGCATGTGGGCATCATTGTGATCCATCAGGATTTCTGCCGGAATCTCCTAAGTCATTTTATAGCTCCTGAAAGTTGGAAAATTACAGGATTAGGAGTTTCAAAATGCTCTATCTCAACCGGATTTAGGGTACGAACAATGATACTGGGTGCAATCATACCCCGGCATGTGGGGATCATTGTGATCCAGGCAGAATTTTTTGCCGGAATCTCCTAAGTCATTTTATAGCGCCCGAACGTTACGAAATTACAACTCTTATGTCTTCAAATGCTCTATCTCATCCGGATTTAGGGTACAAACGATGATACTGGGTGGAATGATACTCTGGCATGTGGGCATCATTGTGATCCATCAGGATTTCTGCCGGAATCTCCTAAGTCATTTTATAGCTCCTGAAAGTTGGAAAATTACAGGATTAGGAGTTTCAAAATGCTCTATCTCAACCGGATTTAGGGTACGAACAATGATACTGGGTGCAATCATACTCTGGCATGTGGGGATCATTGTGATCCAGGCGGAATTCTTGCCTGAATCTCCTAAGTCATTTTATAGCTCCCGAAAGTCGAAAAATTACAGGATTAGGAGTTTCAAAATGCTCTATCTCATCCGGATTTAGGGTACAAATGATGATACTGGGTGGAATCATACTCTGGCATGTGGGGATCATTGTGATCCAGGCAGGATTTTTGCCGGAATCACCTAAGCCATTTTATAGCACCCGAAAGTTACGAAATTACAACTTTTTTGTCTTCAAATGCTCTATCCCATCCGGATTTTGGGTACAAACTATGATACTGGGTGAAATCATACCATGGCATGTGGGGATCATTGTGATCCAGGCAGAATTTTCGCCGGAATCTCCTAAGTCATTTTATAGCGCCCGAAAGTTACGAAATTACAACTCTTTTGTCTTCAAATGCTCTATCTCATCTGGATTCAGGGTACAAACGATGATACTGAGTGTAATCATACTCTGACATGTGGGGATCATTTTGATCCAGGCAGGATTTTTGCCGGAATCTCCTAAGTCATTTTATAGCTCCCGGAAGTTGAAAACCTACAGGATCAGGAGTTTCGAAATGCTCTATCTCATTCGGATTCAGGGTACAAACGATGATACTGAGTGGAATCATACTCTGGCATGTGGGGGTCATTGTGATCCAGGCGGAATTCTTGCCGGAATCTCCTAAGTCATTTTATAGCTCCCGAAAGTTGAAAAATTACAGGATTAGGAGTTTCAAAATGCTCTATCTCATCCAGATTTAGGGTACAAATGATGATACTGGGTGGAATCATACTCTGGCATGTGGGGATCATTGTGATGGAGGCAGGATTTTTGCCGGAATCTCCTAAGCCATTTTATAGCACCCGAAAGTTACGAAATTACAACTTTTTTGTCTTCAAATGCTCTATCCCATCCGGATTTAGGGTACAAACGATGATACTGGGTGGAATGATACTCTGGCATGTGGGCATCATTGTGATCCATCAGGATTTCTGCCGGAATCTCCTAAGTCATTTTATAGCTCCTGAAAGTTGGAAAATTACAGGATTAGGAGTTTCAAAATGCTCTATCTCAACCGGATTTAGGGTACGAACAATGATACTGGGTGCAATCATACTCTGGCATGTGGGGATCATTGTGATCCAGGCAGAATTTTTGCCGGAATCTCCTCAGTCATTTTATAGCGCCAGAAAGTTACGAAATTACAACTCTTTTGTCTTCAAATGCTCTATTTCATCTGGATTCAGGGTACAAACGATGATACTGAGTGTAATCATACTCTGACATGTGGGGATCATTTTGATCCAGGCAGGATTTTTGCCGGAATCTCCTAAGTCATTCTATAGCTCCCGGAAGTTGAAAACCTACAGGATTAGGAGTTTCGAAATGCTCTATCTCATCCGGATTCAGGGTACAAACGATGATACTGAGTGGAATCATACTCTGGCATGTGGGGGTCATTGTGATCCAGGCGGAATTCTTGCCGGAATCTCCTAAGTCATTTTATAGCTCCCGAAAGTTGAAAAATTACAGGATTAGGAGTTTCAAAATGCTCTATCTCATCCAGATTTAGGGTACAAATGATGATACTGGGTGGAATCATACTCTGGCATGTGGGGATCATTGTGATGGAGGCAGGATTTTTGCCGGAATCTCCTAAGCCATTTTATAGCACCCGAAAGTTACGAAATTACAACTTTTTTGTCTTCAAATGCTCTATCCCATCCGGATTTAGGGTACAAACTATGATACTGGGTGAAATCATACTATGGCATGTGGGGATCATTGTGATCCAGGCAGAATTTTTGCCGGAATCTCCTAAGTGATTTTATAGCACCCGAAAGTTGAAAAATTACAGGATTAGGAGTTTCAAAATGCTTTATCCCATCCGGATTTAGGGTACAAACGATGATACTTGGTGGAATCATACTCTGGCATGTGGGGACCATTGTGATCCGAGCAGAATTTTTGCCGGAAGCTCCTAAGTCATCTTATAGCACCCGAAAGTTGCGAAATTACAACTCTTTTGTCTTTAAATGCTCTATCCCATCCGGATTTGGGGTACAAACTATGATACTGGGTGAAATCATACTCTGGCATGTGGGGATCATTGTGATCCAGGCAGAATTTTCGCCGGAATCTCCTAATTCATTTTATACCGCCCGAAAGTTACGAAATTACAACTCTTTTGTCTTCAAATGCTCTATCTCATCCGCATTTAGGGTACAAACGATGATACTGGGTGTAATCATACTCTGACATGTGAGGATCATTGTGATCCAGGCAGGATTTTTGCCGGAATCTCCTAAGTCATTTCGTAGCTCCCGAAAGTTACGAAGTTACAATTTTTTTGTCTTCAAATGCTCTATCCCATCCGGATTTAGGGTACAAACGATGATACTGGGTGGAATCATACTCTGGCATGTGGGGATCATTGTGATCCAGGCAGAATTTTTGCCGGAATCTCCTAAGTCATTTTATAGCGCCCGAAAGTTACGAAATTACAACTCTTTTGTCTTCAAATGCTCTATCTCATCCGGATTTAGAGTACAAACGATGATACTGGGTGAAATGATACTCTGGCATGTGGGCATCATTGTGATCCATCAGGATTTCTGCCGGAATCTCCTAAGTCATTTTATAGCTCCTGAAAGTTGGAAAATTACAGGATTAGGAGTTTCAAAATGCTCTATCTCAACCGGATTTAGGGTACGAACAATGATACTGGGTGCAATCATACTCTGGCATGTGGGGATCATTGTGATCCAGGCAAAATTTTTGCCGGAATCTCCTAAGTCATTTTATAGCGCCAGAAAGTTACGAAATTACAACTCTTTTGTCTTCAAATGCTCTATCTCATCTGGATTCAGGGTACAAACGATGATACTGAGTGTAATCATACTGTGACATGTGGAGTTCATTTTGATCCAGGCAGGATTTTTGCCGGAATCTCCTAAGTCATTTTATAGCTCCCGGAAGTTGAAAACCTACAGGATTAGGAGTTTCAAAATGCTCTATCTCAACCGGATTTAGGGTACGAACAATGATACTGGGTGCAATCATACTCTGGCATGTGGGGATCATTGTGATCCAGGCAGAATTTTTGCCGGAATCTCCTAAGTCATTTTATAGCGCCAGAAAGTTACGAAATTACAACTCTTTTGTCTTCAAATGCTCTATCTCATCTGGATTCAGGGTACAAACGATGATACTGAGTGTAATCATACTCTGACATGTGGGGATCATTGTGATCCATCAGGATTTCTCCCGGAATCTCCTAAGTCATTTTATAGCTCCCGAAAGTTGAAAAATTAGAGGATTAGGAGTTTCAAAATGCTCTATCTCATCCGGATTCGGGGTACAAATGATGATACTGGGTGAAATCATACTCTGGCATGTAGGGATCATTGTGATCCAGGCAGGATTTTTGCCGGAATCTCCTAAGTCATTTTGAAGCACCCGGAAGTTACGAAATTACAACTCTTTTGTCTTCAAATGCTCTATCTAATCCGCATTCATGGTACAAACGATGATACTTGGTGAAATCATACTCTGGCATGTGGGGATCATTGTGATCCAGGCAGAATTCTTGCCGGAATCTCCTAAGTCATTTTATAGCACCCGAAAAGTGGAAAAATTACAGGATTAGGAGTTTCAAAATGCTCTATCTCATCCGGATTTAGGGTAAAAACGATGAAAATTGGTGAAATCATACTCTGACATGTGGGGATCATCGTGATCCATGCAGAATTTTTGCCGGAATCTCCTAAGTCATTTTATAGCGCCCGAAAGTTACGAAATTACAACTCTTTTGTCTTCAAATGCTCTATCTCATCCGGATTCAGGGTACGAACGATGATACTGGGTGGAATCATACTCTGTCATGTGGGGATCATTGTGATCCAGGCAGGATTTCCACCGGAATCTCCTAAGTCATTTTGTAGCTCCCGAAAGTTACGAAATTACAACTCTTTTGTCTTCAAATGCTCTATCTCATCCGGATTTAGAGTACAAACGATGATACTGGGTGGAATGATACTCTGGCATGTGGGCATCATTGTCATCCATCAGGATTTTTTCCGGAATCTCCTAAGTCATTTTATAGCTCCTGAAAGTTGAAAAATTACAGGATTAGGAGTTTCAAAATGCTCTATCTCATCCGGATTCAGGGTACGAACGATGATACTGGGTAGAATCATACCCCGGCATGTGGGGATCATTGTGATCCAGGCAGAATTTCTGCCGGAATCTCCTAAGTCATTTTATAGCGCCCGAAAGTTACGAAATTACAACTCTTTTGTCTTCAAATGCTCTATCTCATCCGGATTTAGAGTACAAACGATGATACTGGGTGGAATGATACTCTGGCATGTGAGCATCATTGTCATCCATCAGGATTTTTTCCGGAATCTCCTAAGTCATTTTATAGCACCCGAAAGTTGAAAAATTACAGGATTAGGAGTTTCAAAATGCTCTATCTCATCCGGATTTAGGGTAAAAACGATGAAAATTGGTGAAATCATACTCTGACATGTAGGGATCATCGTGATCCATGCAGAATTTTGCCGGAATCTCCTAAGTCATTGTATAGCGCCCGAAAGTTACGAAATTACAACTCTTTTGTCTTCAAATGCTCTATCTCATCCGGATTCAGGGTACAAACGATGATACTGGGTGGAATCATACTCTGTCATGTGGGGATCATTGTGATCCAGGCAGGATTTTCACCGGAATCTCCTAAGTCATTTTGTAGCTCCCGAAAGTTACGAAATTACAACTCTTTTGTCTTAAAATGCTCTATCTCATCCGGATTTAGAGTACAAACGATGATACTGGGTGGAATGATACTCTGGCATGTGGGCATCATTGTCATCCATCAGGATTTTTTCCGGAATCTCCTAAGTCATTTTATAGCTCCTGAGAGTTGAAAAATTACAGGATTAGGAGTTTCAAAATGCTCTATCTCATCCGGATTCAGGGTACGAACGATGATACTGGGTAGAATCATACCCCGGCATGTGGGGATCATTGTGATCCAGGCAGAATTTCTGCCGGAATCTCCTAAGTCATTTTATAGCGCCCGAAAGTTACGAAATTACAACTGTTTTGTCTTCAAATGCTCTATCTCATCCGGATTTAGAGTACAAACGATGATACTGGGTGAAATGATACTCTGGCATTTGGGCATCATTGTGATCCAGGCAGAATTTTTGCCGGAATCTCCTAAGTCATTTTATAGCGCCCGAAAGTTACGAAATTACAACTCTTATGTATTCAAATGCTCTATCTCATCCGGATTTAGGGTACAAACGATGATACTGGGTGGAATGATACTCTGGCATGTGGGCATCATTGTGATCCATCAGGATTTCTGCCGGAATCTCCTAAGTCATTTTATAGCTCCTGAAAGTTGGAAAATTACAGGATTAGGAGTTTCAAAATGCTCTATCTCAACCGGATTTAGGGTACGAACAATGATACTGGGTGCAATCATACTCTGGCATGTGGGGATCATTGTGATCCAGGCAGAATTTTTGCCGGAATCTCCTAAGTCATTTTATAGCGCCAGAAAGTTACGAAATTACAACTCTTTTGTCTTCAAATGCTCTATCTCATCTGGATTCAGGGTACAAACGATGATACTGAGTGTAATCATACTCTGACATGTGGGGATCATTGTGATCCATCAGGATTTCTCCCGGAATCTCCTAAGTCATTTTATAGCTCCCGAAAGTTGAAAAATTAGAGGATTAGGAGTTTCAAAATGCTCTATCTCATCCGGATTCGGGGTACAAATGATGATACTGGGTGAAATCATACTCTGGCATGTAGGGATCATTGTGATCCAGGCAGGATTTTTGCCGGAATCTCCTAAGTCATTTTGAAGCACCCGGAAGTTACGAAATTACAACTCTTTTGTCTTCAAATGCTCTATCTAATCCGCATTCGGGGTACAAACGATGATACTTGGTGAAATCATACTCTGGCATGTGGGGATCATTGTGATCCAGGCAGAATTCTTGCCGGAATCTCCTAAGTCATTTTATAGCACCCGAAAAGTGGAAAAATTACAGGATTAGGAGTTTCAAAATGCTCTATCTCATCCGGATTTAGGGTGAAAACGATGAAAATTGGTGAAATCATACTCTGACATGTGGGGATCATCGTGATCCATGCAGAATTTTTGCCGGAATCTCCTAAGTCATTTTATAGCGCCCGAAAGTTACGAAATTACAACTCTTTTGTCTTCAAATGCTCTATCTCATCCGGATTCAGGGTACGAACGATGATACTGGGTGGAATCATACTCTGTCATGTGGGGATCATTGTGATCCAGGCAGGATTTTCACCGGAATCTCCTAAGTCATTTTGTAGCTCCCGAAAGTTACGAAATTACAACTCTTTTGTCTTCAAATGCTCTATCTCATCCGGATTTAGAGTACAAACGATGATACTGGGTAGAATGATACTCTGGCATGTGGGCATCATTGTCATCCATCAGGATTTTTTCCGGAATCTCCTAAGTCATTTTATAGCTCCTGAAAGTTGAAAAATTACAGGATTAGGAGTTTCAAAATGCTCTATCTCATCCGGATTCAGGGTACGAACGATGATACTGGGTAGAATCATACCCCGGCATGTGGGGATCATTGTGATCCAGGCAGAATTTCTGCCGGAATCTCCTAAGTCATTTTATAGCGCCCGAAAGTTACGAAATTACAACTCTTTTGTCTTCAAATGCTCTATCTCATCCGGATTTAGAGTACAAACGATGATACTGGGTGGAATGATACTCTGGCATGTGGGCATCATTGTCATCCATCAGGATTTTTTCCGGAATCTCCTAAGTCATTTTATAGCTCCTGAAAGTTGAAAAATTACAGGATTAGGAGTTTCAAAATGCTCTATCTCATCCGGATTCAGGGTACGAACGATGATACTGGGTAGAATCATACCCCGGCATGTGGGGATCATTGTGATCCAGGCAGAATTTCTGCCGGAATCTCCTAAGTCATTTTATAGCGCCCGAAAGTTACGAAATTACAACTCTTGTGTCTTCAAATGCTCTATCTCATCCGGATTTAGGGTACAAACGATGATACTAGGTGGAATGATACTCTGGCATGTGGGCATCATTGTGATCCATCAGGATTTCTGCCGGAATCTCCTAAGTCATTTTATAGGTCCTGAAAGTTGAAAAATTACAGGATTAGGAGTTTCAAAATGCTCTATCTCAATCGGATTTAGGGTACGAACGATGATACTGGGTGCAATCATACTCTGGCATGTGGGGATCATTGTGATCCAGGCAGAATTTCTGCCGGAATCTCCTAAGTCATTTTATAGCGCCAGAAAGTTACGAAATTACAACTCTTTTGTCTTCAAATGCTCTATCTCATCTGGATTCAGGGTACAAACGATGATACTGAGTGTAATCATACTCTGACATGTGGGGATCATTGTGATCCAGGCAGGATTTTTGCCGGAATCTCCTAAGTCATTTTTTAGCTCCCGAAAGTTGAAAACCTACAGGATTAGGAGTTTCAAAATGCTCTATCTCATCCGGATTCAGGGTACGAACGATGATACTGAGTGAAATCATACTCTGGCATGTGGGGGTCATTGTCATCCAGGCGGAATTCTTGCCGGAATCTCCTAAGTCATTTTATAGCTCCCGAAAGTTGAAAAATTACAGGATTAGGAGTGTCAAAATGCTCTATCTCATCCAGATTTAGGGTACAAATGATGATACTGGGTGGAATCATACTCTGGCATGTGGGGATCATTGTGATCCAGGCAGGATTTTGCCGGAATCACCTAAGCCATTTTATAGCACCCGAAAGTTACGAAATTACAACTTTTTTGTCTTCAAATGCTCTATCCCATCCGGATTTTGGGTACAAACTATGATACTGGGTGAAATCATACTATGGCATGTGGGGATCATTGTGATCCAGGCAGAATTTTCGCCGGAATCTCCTAAGTCATTTTATAGCGCCCGAAAGTTACGAAATTACAACTCTTTTGTCTTCAAATGCTCTATCTCATCCGGATTCAGGGTACAGATGATGATACCGGGTGGAATCATACTCTGACATGTGGGGATCATTGTGATCCAGGCAGAATTTTTGCCGGAATCTCCTAAGTCATTTTATAGCACCCGAAAGTTGAAAAATTACAGGATTAGGAGTTTCAAAATGCTTTATCCCATCCGGATTTAGGGTACAAACGATGATACTTGGTGGAATCATACTCTGGCATGTGGGGACCATTGTGATCCGAGCAGAATTTTTGCCGGAAGCTCCTAAGTCATCTTATAGCACCCGAAAGTTGCGAAATTACAACTCTTTTGTCTTTAAATGCTCTATCCCATCCGGATTTGGGGTACAAACTATGATACTGGGTGAAATCATACTCTGGCATGTGGGGATCATTGTGATCCAGGCAGAATTTTCGGCGGAATCTCCTAAGTCATTTTATACCGCCCGAAAGTTACGAAATTACAACTCTTTTGTCTTCAAATGCTCTATCTCATCCGCATTTAGGGTACAAACGATGATACTGGGTGGAATCATACTCTGACATGTGAGGATCATTGTGATCCAGGCAGAATTTTCGCCGGAATCTCCTAAGTCATTTTATAGCGCCCGAAAGTTACGAAATTACAACTCTTTTGTCTTCAAATGCTCTATCTCATCCGGATTCAGGGTACAAACGATGATACTGGGTGGAATCATATTCTGTCATGTGGGGATCATTGTGATCCAGGCAGGATTTTCGCCGGAATCTCCTAAGTCATTTTGTAGCTCCCGAAAGTTACGAAATTACAATTTTTTTGTCTTCAAATGCTCTATCCCATCCGGATTTAGGGTACAAACGATGATACTGGGTGGAATCATACTCTGGCATGTGGGGATCATTGTGATCCAGGCAGAATTTTTGCCGGAATCTCCTAAGTCATTTTATAGCGCCTGAAAGTTACGAAATTACAACTCTTTGGCTTCAAATGCTCTATCTCATCCGGATTCAGGGTACGAACGATGATACTGAGTGAAATCATACTCTGGCATGTGGGGGTCGTTGTCATCCAGGCGGAATTCTTGCCGGAATCTCCTAAGTCATTTTATAGCTCCTGAAAGTTGAAAAATTACAGGATTAGGAGTGTCAAAATGCTCTATCTCATCCAGATTTAGGGTACAAATGATGATACTGGGTGTAATCATACTCTGGCATGTGGGGATCATTGTGATCCAGGCAGGATTTTTGCCGGAATCACCTAAGCCATTTTATAGCACCCGAAAGTTACGAAATTACAACTTTTTTGTCTTCAAATGCTCTATCCCATCCGGATTTTGGGTACAAACTATGATACTGGGTGAAATCATACTATGGCATGTGGGGATCATTGTGATCCAGGCAGAATTTTCGCCGGAATCTCCTAAGTGATTTTATAGCGCCCGAAAGTTACGAAATTACAACTCTTTGTCTTCAAATGCTCTATCTCATCCGGATTCAGGGTACAGACGATGATACCGGGTGGAATCATACTCTGACATGTGGGGATCATTGTGATCCAGGCAGAATTTTTGCCGGAATCTCCTAAGTCATTTTATAGCACCCGAAAGTTGAAAAATTACAGGATTAGGAGTTTCAAAATGCTTTATCCCATCCGGATTTAGGGTACAAACGATGATACTTGGTGGAATCATACTCTGGCATGTGGGGACCATTGTGATCCGAGCAGAATTTTTGCCGGAAGCTCCTAAGTCATCTTATAGCACCCGAAAGTTGCGAAATTACAACTCTTTTGTCTTTAAATGCTCTATCCCATCCGGATTTGGGGTACAAACTATGATACTGGGTGAAATCATACTCTGGCATGTGGGGATCATTGTGATCCAGGCAGAATTTTCGCCGGAATCTCCTAAGTCATTTTATACCGCCCGAAAGTTACGAAATTACAACTCTTTTGTCTTCAAATGCTCTATCTCATCCGCATTTAGGGTACAAACGATGATACTGGGTGGGATCATACTCTGACATGTGAGGATCATTGTGATCCAGGCAGAATTTTCGCCGGAATCTCCTAAGTCATTTTATAGCGCCCGAAAGTTACGAAATTACAACTCTTTTGTCTTCAAATGCTCTATCTCATCCGGATTCAGGGTACAAACGATGATACTGGGTGGAATCATATTCTGTCATGTGGGGATCATTGTGATCCAGGCAGGATTTTCGCCGGAATCTCCTAAGTCATTTTGTAGCTCCCGAAAGTTACGGAATTACAATTTTTTTGTCTTCAAATGCTCTATCCCATCCGGATTAAGGGTACAAACGATGATACTGGGTGGAATCATACTCTGGCATGTGGGGATCATTGTGATCCAGGCAGAATTTTTGCCGGAATCTCCTAAGTCATTTTATAGCGCCTGAAAGTTACGAAATTACAACTCTTTTGGCTTCAAATGCTCTATCTCATCCGGATTTAGAGTACAAACGATGATACTGGGTGGAATCATACCCCGGCATGTGGGGATCATTGTGATCCAGGCAGAATTTTTTGCCGGAATCTCCTAAGTCATTTTATAGCGCCCGAAAGTTACGAAATTACAACTCTTATGTCTTCAAATGCTCTATCTCATCCGGATTTAGGGTACAAACGATGATACTGGGTGGAATGATACTCTGGCATGTGGGCATCATTGTGATCCATCAGGATTTCTGCCGGAATCTCCTAAGTCATTTTATAGCTCCTGAAAGTTGGAAAATTACAGGATTAGGAGTTTCCAAATGCTCTATCTCAACCGGATTTAGGGTACGAACAATGATACTGGGTGCAATCATACTCTGGCATGTGGGGATCATTGTGATCCAGGCAGAATTTTTGCCGGAATCTCCTCAGTCATTTTATAGCGCCAGAAAGTTACGAAATTACAACTCTTTTGTCTTCAAATGCTCTATCTCATCTGGATTCAGGGTACAAACGATGATACTGAGTGTAATCATACTCTGACATGTGGGGATCATTTTGATCCAGGCAGGATTTTCGCCGGAATCTCCTAAGTCATTTTATAGCTCCCGGAAGTTGAAAACCTACAGGATTAGGAGTTTCAAAATGCTCTATCTCATCCGGATTCAGGGTACAAACGATGATACTGAGTGGAATCATACTCTGGCATGTGGGCATCATTGTCATCCATCAGGATTTCTGCCGGAATCTCCTAAGTCATTTTATAGCTCCTGAAATTTGGAAATTTACAGGATTAGGAGTTTCAAAATGCTCTATCTCATCCGGATTCAGGGTACAAACGATGATACTGGGTAGAATCATACCCCGGCATGTGGGGATCATTGTGATCCAGGCAGAATTTTTTGCCGGAATCTCCTAAGTCATTTTATAGCGCCCGAAAGTTACGAAATTACAACTCTTATGTCTTCAAATGCTCTATCTCATCCGGATTTAGGGTACAAACGATGATACTGGGTGGAATGATACTCTGGCATGTGGGCATCATTGTGATCCATCAGGATTTCCGCCGGAATCTCCTAAGTCATTTTATAGCTCCTGAAAGTTGGAAAATTACAGGATTAGGAGTTTCAAAATGCTCTATCTCAACCGGATTTAGGGTACGAACAATGATACTGGGTGCAATCATACTCTGGCATGTGGGGATCATTGTGATCCAGGCAGAATTTTTGCCGGAATCTCCTCAGTCATTTTATAGCGCCAGAAAGTTACGAAATTACAACTCTTTTGTCTTCAAATGCTCTATCTCATCTGGATTCAGGGTACAAACGATGATACTGAGTGTAATCATACTCTGACATGTGGGGATCATTTTGATCCAGGCAGGATTTTTGCCGGAATCTCCTAAGTCATTTTATAGCTCCCGGAAGTTGAAAACCTACAGGATTAGGAGTTTCAAAATGCTCTATCTCATCCGGATTCAGGGTACAAACGATGATACTGAGTGGAATCATACTCTGGCATGTGGGGGTCATTGTGATCCAGGCGGAATTCTTGCCGGAATCTCCTAAGTCATTTTATAGCTCCCGAAAGTTGAAAAATTACAGGATTAGGAGTTTCAAAATGCTCTATCTCATCCAGATTTAGGGTACAAATGATGATACTGGGTGGAATCATACTCTGGCATGTGGGGATCATTGTGATGGAGGCAGGATTTTTGCCGGAATCTCCTAAGCCATTTTATAGCACCCGAAAGTTACGAAATTACAACTTTTTTGTCTTCAAATGCTCTATCCCATCCGGATTTAGGGTACAAACTATGATACTGGGTGAAATCATACTATGGCATGTGGGGATCATTGTGATCCAGGCAGAATTTTTGCCGGAATCTCCTAAGTGATTTTATAGCACCCGAAAGTTGAAAAATTACAGGATTAGGAGTTTCAAAATGCTTTATCCCATCCGGATTTAGGGTACAAACGATGATACTTGGTGGAATCATACTCTGGCATGTGGGGACCATTGTGATCCGAGCAGAATTTTTGCCGGAAGCTCCTAAGTCATCTTATAGCACCCGAAAGTTGCGAAATTACAACTCTTTTGTCTTTAAATGCTCTATCCCATCCGGATTTGGGGTACAAACTATGATACTGGGTGAAATCATACTCTGGCATGTGGGGATCATTGTGATCCAGGCAGAATTTTCGCCGGAATCTCCTAAGTCATTTTATACCGCCCGAAAGTTACGGAATTACAACTCTTTTGTCTTCAAATGCTCTATCTCATCCGCATTTAGGGTACAAACGATGATACTGGGTGGAATCATACTCTGACATGTGAGGATCATTGTGATCCAGGCAGGATTTTTGCCGGAATCTCCTAAGTCATTTCGTAGCTCCCGAAAGTTACGAAATTACAATTTTTTTGTCTTCAAATGCTCTATCCCATCCGGATTTAGGGTACAAACGATGATACTGGGTGGAATCATACTCTGGCATGTGGGCATCATTGTCATCCATCAGGATTTTTTCCGGAATCTCCTAAGTCATTTTATAGCTCCTGAAAGTTGAAAAATTACAGGATTAGGAGTTTCAAAATGCTCTATCTCATCCGGATTCAGGGTACGAACGATGATACTGGGTAGAATCATACCCCGGCATGTGGGGATCATTGTGATCCAGGCAGAATTTTCGCCGGAATCTCCTAAGTCATTTTATAGCGCCCGAAAGTTACGAAATTACAACTCTTTTGTCTTCAAATGCTCTATCTCATCCGGATTCAGGGTACAGACGATGATACCGGGTGGAATCATACTCTGACATGTGGGGATCATTGTGATCCAGGCAGAATTTTTGCCGGAATCTCCTAAGTCATTTTATAGCACCCGAAAGTTGAAAAATTACAGGATTAGGAGTTTCAAAATGCTTTATCCCATCCGGATTTAGGGTACAAACGATGATACTTGGTGGAATCATACTCTGGCATGTGGGGACCATTGTGATCCGAGCAGAATTTTTGCCGGAAGCTCCTAAGTCATCTTATAGCACCCGAAAGTTGCGAAATTACAACTCTTTTGTCTTTAAATGCTCTATCCCATCCGGATTTGGGGTACAAACTATGATACTGGGTGAAATCATACTCTGGCATGTGGGGATCATTGTGATCCAGGCAGAATTTTCGCCGGAATCTCCTAAGTCATTTTATACCGCCCGAAAGTTACGAAATTACAACTCTTTTGCCTTCAAATGCTCTATCTCATCCGCATTTAGGGTACAAACGATGATACTGGGTGGAATCATACTCTGACATGTGAGGATCATTGTGATCCAGGCAGAATTTTCGCCGGAATCTCCTAAGTCATTTTATAGCGCCTGAAAGTTACGAAATTACAACTCTTTTGTCTTCAAATGCTCTATCTCATCCGGATTCAGGGTACAAACGATGATACTGGGTGGAATCATATTCTGTCATGTGGGGATCATTGTGATCCAGGCAGGATTTTCGCCGGAATCTCCTAAGTCATTTTGTAGCTCCCGAAAGTTACGAAAATACAATTTTAATGTCTTCAAATGCTCTATCCCATCCGGATTTAGGGTACAAACGATGATACTGGGTGGAATCATACTCTGGCATGTGGGGATCATTGTGATCCAGGCAGAATTTTTGCCGGAATCTCCTAAGTCATTTTATAGCGCCTGAAAGTTACGAAATTACAACTCTTTTGGCTTCAAATGCTCTATCTCATCCGGATTTAGAGTACAAACGATGATACTGGGTGGAATCATACCCCGGCATGTGGGGATCATTGTGATCCAGGCAGAATTTTTTGCCGGAATCTCCTAAGTCATTTTATAGCGCCCGAAAGTTACGAAATTACAACTCTTATGTCTTCAAATGCTCTATCTCATCCGGATTTAGGGTACAAACGATGATACTGGGTGGAATGATACTCTGGCATGTGGGCATCATTGTGATCCATCAGGATTTCTGCCGGAATCTCCTAAGTCATTTTATAGCTCCTGAAAGTTGGAATATTACAGGATTAGGAGTTTCCAAATGCTCTATCTCAACCGGATTTAGGGTACGAACAATGATACTGGGTGCAATCATACTCTGGCATGTGGGGATCATTGTGATCCAGGCAGAATTTTTGCCGGAATCTCCTCAGTCATTTTATAGCGCCAGAAAGTTACGAAATTACAACTCTTTTGTCTTCAAATGCTCTATCTCATCTGGATTCAGGGTACAAACGATGATACTGAGTGTAATCATACTCTGACATGTGGGGATCATTTCGATCCAGGCAGGATTTTCGCCGGAATCTCCTAAGTCATTTTATAGCTCCCGGAAGTTGAAAACCTACAGGATTAGGAGTTTCAAAATGCTCTATCTCATCCGGATTCAGGGTACAAACGATGATACTGAGTGGAATCATACTCTGGCATGTGGGCATCATTGTCATCCATCAGGATTTCTGCCGGAATCTCCTAAGTCATTTTATAGCTCCTGAAAGTTGGAAAATTACAGGATTAGGAGTTTCAAAATGCTCTATCTCATCCGGATTCAGGGTACAAACGATGATACTGGGTAGAATCATTCCCCGGCATGTGGGGATCATTGTGATCCAGGCAGAATTTTTTGCCGGAATCTCCTAAGTCATTTTATAGCGCCCAAAAGTTACGAAATTACAACTCTTATGTCTTCAAATGCTCTATCTCATCCGGATTTAGGGTACAAACGATGATACTGGGTGGAATGATACTCTGGCATGTGGGCATCATTGTGATCCATCAGGATTTCTGCCGGAATCTCCTAAGTCATTTTATAGCTCCTGAAAGTTGGAAAATTACAGGATGAGGAGTTTCAAAATGCTCTATCTCAACCGGATTCAGGGTACGAACAATGATACTGGGTGCAATCATACTCTGGCATGTGGGGATCATTGTGATCCAGGCAGAATTTTTGCCGGAATCTCCTCAGTCATTTTATAGCGCCAGAAAGTTACGAAATTACAACTCTTTTGTCTTCAAATGCTCTATCTCATCTGGATTCAGGGTACAAACGATGATACTGAGTGTAATCATACTCTGACGTGTGGGGATCATTTTGATCCAGGCAGGATTTTTGCCGGAATCTCCTAAGTCATTTTATAGCTCCCGGAAGTTGAAAACCTACAGGATTAGGAGTTTCAAAATGCTCTATCTCATCCGGATTCAGGGTACAAACGATGATACTGAGTGGAATCATACTCTGGCATGTGGGGATCATTGTGATCCAGGCAGAATTGTTGCCGGAATCTCCTAAGTCATTTTATAGCTCCCGAAAGTTGAAAAATTACAGGATTAGGAGTTTCAAAATGCTCTATCTCATCCAGATTTAGGGTACAAATGATGATACTGGGTGGAATCATACTCTGGCATGTGGGGATCATTGTGATGGAGGCAGGATTTTTGCCGGAATCTCCTAAGCCATTTTATAGCACCCGAAAGTTACGAAATTACAACTTTTTTGTCTTCAAATGCTCTATCCCATCCGGATTTAGGGTGCAAACTATGATACTGGGTGAAATCATACTATGGCATGTGGGGATCATTGTGATCCAGGCAGAATTTTTGCCGGAATCTCCTAAGTGATTTTATAGCACCCGAAAGTTGAAAAATTACAGGATTAGGAGTTTCAAAATGCTTTATCCCATCCGGATTTAGGGGACAAACGATGATACTTGGTGGAATCATACTCTGGCATGTGGGGACCATTGTGATCCGAGCAGAATTTTTGCCGGAAGCTCCTAAGTCATCTTATAGCACCCGAAAGTTGCGAAATTACAACTCTTTTGTCTTTAAATGCTCTATCCCATCCGGATTTGGGGTACAAACTATGATACTGGGTGAAATCATACTCTGGCATGTGGGGATCATTGTGATCCAGGCAGAATTTTCGCCGGAATCTCCTAAGTCATTTTATACCGCCCGAAAGTTACGAAATTACAACTCTTTTGTCTTCAAATGCTCTATCTCATCCGCATTTAGGGTACAAACGATGATACTGGGTGTAATCATACTCTGACATGTGAGGATCATTGTGATCCAGGCAGGATTTTTGCCGGAATCTCCTAAGTCATTTCGTAGCTCCCGAAAGTTACGAAATTACAATTTTTTTGTCTTCAAATGCTCTATCCCATCCGGATTTAGGGTACAAACGATGATACTGAGTGGAATCATACTCTGGCATGTGGGGATCATTGTGATCCAGGCAGAATTTTTGCCGGAATCTCCTAAGTCATTTTATAGCGCCCGAAAGTTACGAAATTACAACTCTTTTGTCTTCAAATGCTCTATCTCATCCGGATTCAGGGTACAGACGATGATACCGGGTGGAATCATACTCTGACATGTGGGGATCATTGTGATCCATCAGGATTTCTGCCGGAATCTCCTAAGTCATTTTATAGCTCCTGAAAGTTGGAAAATTACAGGATTAGGAGTTTCAAAATGCTCTATCTCAACCGGATTTAGGGTACGAACAATGATGCTGGGTGCAATCATACTCTGGCATGTGGGGATCATTGTGATCCAGGCAGAATTTTTGCCGGAATCTCCTAAGTCATTTTATAGCGCCAGAAAGTTACGAAATTACAACTCTTTTGTCTTCAAATGCTCTATCTCATCTGGATTCAGGGTACAAACGATGATACTGAGTGTAATCATACTCTGACATGTGGGGATCATTGTGATCCATCAGGATTTCTCCCGGAATCTCCTAAGTCATTTTATAGCTCCCGAAAGTTGAAAAATTAGAGGATTAGGAGTTTCAAAATGCTCTATCTCATCCGGATTCGGGGTACAAATGATGATACTGGGTGAAATCATACTCTGGCATGTAGGGATCATTGTGATCCAGGCAGGATTTTTGCCGGAATCTCCTAAGTCATTTTGAAGCACCCGGAAGTTACGAAATTACAACTCTTTTGTCTTCAAATGCTCTATCTAATCCGCATTCGGGGTACAAACGATGATACTTGGTGAAATCATACTCTGGCATGTGGGGATCATTGTGATCCAGGCAGAATTCTTGCCGGAATCTCCTAAGTCATTTCATAGCACCCGAAAAGTGGAAAAATTACAGGATTAGGAGTTTCAAAATGCTCTATCTCATCCGGATTTAGGGTAAAAACGATGAAAATTGGTGAAATCATACTCTGACATGTGGGGATCATCGTGATCCATGCAGAATTTTGCCGGAATCTCCTAAGTCATTTTATAGCGCCCGAAAGTTACGAAATTACAACTCTTTTGTCTTCAAATGCTCTATCTCATCCGGATTCAGGGTACGAACGATGATACTGGGTGGAATCATACTCTGTCATGTGGGGATCATTGTGATCCAGGCAGGATTTTCACCGGAATCTCCTAAGTCATTTTGTAGCTCCCGAAAGTTACGAAATTACAACTCTTTTGTCTTCAAATGCTCTATCTCATCCGGATTTAGAGTACAAACGATGATACTGGGTAGAATGATACTCTGGCATGTGGGCATCATTGTCATACATCAGGATTTTTCCGGAATCTCCTAAGTCATTTTATAGCTCCTGAAAGTTGAAAAATTACAGGATTAGGAGTTTCAAAATGCTCTATCTCATCCGGATTCAGGGTACGAACGATGATACTGGGTAGAATCATACCCCGGCATGTGGGGATCATTGTGATCCAGGCAGAATTTCTGCCGGAATCTCCTAAGTCATTTTATAGCGCCCGAAAGTTACGAAATTACAACTCTTTTGTCTTCAAATGCTCTATCTCATCCGGATTTAGAGTACAAACGATGATACTGGGTGGAATGATACTCTGGCATGTGGGCATCATTGTCATCCATCAGGATTTTTTCCGGGATCTCCTAAGTCATTTTATAGCTCCTGAAAGTTGAAAAATTACAGGATTAGGAGTTTCAAAATGCTCTATCTCATCCGGATTCAGGGTACGAACGATGATACTGGGTAGAATCATACCCCGGCATGTGGGGATCATTGTGATCCAGGCAGAATTTCTGCCGGAATCTCCTAAGTCATTTTATAGCGCCCGAAAGTTACGAAATTACAACTCTTGTGTCTTCAAATGCTCTATCTCATCCGGATTTAGGGTACAAACGATGATACTAGGTGGAATGATACTCTGGCATGTGGGCATCATTGTGATCCATCAGGATTTCTGCCGGAATCTCCTAAGTCATTTTATAGGTCCTGAAAGTTGAAAAATTACAGGATTAGGAGTTTCAAAATGCTCTATCCCATCCGGATTTTGGGTACAAACTATGATACTGGGTGAAATCATACTATGGCATGTGGGGATCATTGTGATCCAGGCAGAATTTTCGCCGGAATCTCCTAAGTCATTTTATAGCGCCCGAAAGTTACGAAATTACAACTCTTTTGTCTTCAAATGCTCTATCTCATCCGGATTCAGGGTACAGATGATGATACCGGGTGGAATCATACTCTGACATGTGGGGATCATTGTGATCCAGGCAGAATTTTTGCCGGAATCTCCTAAGTCATTTTATAGCACCCGAAAGTTGAAAAATTACAGGATTAGGAGTTTCAAAATGCTTTATCCCATCCGGATTTAGGGTACAAACGATGATACTTGGTGGAATCATACTCTGGCATGTGGGGACCATTGTGATCCGAGCAGAATTTTTGCCGGAAGCTCCTAAGTCATCTTATAGCACCCGAAAGTTGCGAAATTACAACTCTTTTGTCTTTAAATGCTCTATCCCATCCGGATTTGGGGTACAAACTATGATACTGGGTGAAATCATACTCTGGCATGTGGGGATCATTGTGATCCAGGCAGAATTTTCGGCGGAATCTCCTAAGTCATTTTATACCGCCCGAAAGTTACGAAATTACAACTCTTTTGTCTTCAAATGCTCTATCTCATCCGCATTTAGGGTACAAACGATGATACTGGGTGGAATCATACTCTGACATGTGAGGATCATTGTGATCCAGGCAGAATTTTCGCCGGAATCTCCTAAGTCATTTTATAGCGCCCGAAAGTTACGAAATTACAACTCTTTTGTCTTCAAATGCTCTATCTCATCCGGATTCAGGGTACAAACGATGATACTGGGTGGAATCATATTCTGTCATGTGGGGATCATTGTGATCCAGGCAGGATTTTCGCCGGAATCTCCTAAGTCATTTTGTAGCTCCCGAAAGTTACGAAATTACAATTTTTTTGTCTTCAAATGCTCTATCCCATCCGGATTTAGGGTACAAACGATGATACTGGGTGGAATCATACTCTGGCATGTGGGGATCATTGTGATCCAGGCAGAATTTTTGCCGGAATCTCCTAAGTCATTTTATAGCGCCTGAAAGTTACGAAATTACAACTCTTTTGGCTTCAAATGCTCTATCTCATCCGGATTCAGGGTACGAACGATGATACTGAGTGAAATCATACTCTGGCATGTGGGGGTCGTTGTCATCCAGGCGGAATTCTTGCCGGAATCTCCTAAGTCATTTTATAGCTCCCGAAAGTTGAAAAATTACAGGATTAGGAGTGTCAAAATGCTCTATCTCATCCAGATTTAGGGTACAAATGATGATACTGGGTGTAATCATACTCTGGCATGTGGGGATCATTGTGATCCAGGCAGGATTTTGCCGGAATCACCTAAGCCATTTTATAGCACCCGAAAGTTACGAAATTACAACTTTTTTGTCTTCAAATGCTCTATCCCATCCGGATTTTGGGTACAAACTATGATACTGGGTGAAATCATACTATGGCATGTGGGGATCATTGTGATCCAGGCAGAATTTTCGCCGGAATCTCCTAAGTGATTTTATAGCGCCCGAAAGTTACGAAATTACAACTCTTTTGTCTTCAAATGCTCTATCTCATCCGGATTCAGGGTACAGACGATGATACCGGGTGGAATCATACTCTGACATGTGGGGATCATTGTGATCCATGCAGAATTTTGCCGGAATCTCCTAAGTCATTTTATAGCACCCGAAAGTTGAAAAATTACAGGATTAGGAGTTTCAAAATGCTTTATCCCATCCGGATTTAGGGTACAAACGATGATACTTGGTGGAATCATACTCTGGCATGTGGGGACCATTGTGATCCGAGCAGAATTTTTGCCGGAAGCTCCTAAGTCATCTTATAGCACCCGAAAGTTGCGAAATTACAACTCTTTTGTCTTTAAATGCTCTATCCCATCCGGATTTGGGGTACAAACTATGATACTGGGTGAAATCATACTCTGGCATGTGGGGATCATTGTGATCCAGGCAGAATTTTCGCCGGAATCTCCTAAGTCATTTTATACCGCCCGAAAGTTACGAAATTACAACTCTTTTGTCTTCAAATGCTCTATCTCATCCGCATTTAGGGTACAAACGATGATACTGGGTGGAATCATACTCTGACATGTGAGGATCATTGTGATCCAGGCAGAATTTTCGCCGGAATCTCCTAAGTCATTTTATAGCGCCCGAAAGTTACGAAATTACAACTCTTTTGTCTTCAAATGCTCTATCCCATCCGGATTCAGGGTACAAACGATGATACTGGGGGAATCATATTCTGTCATGTGGGGATCATTGTGATCCAGGCAGGATTTTCGCCGGAATCTCCTAAGTCATTTTGTAGCTCCCGAAAGTTACGAAATTACAATTTTTTGTCTTCAAATGCTCTATCTCAACCGGATTTAGGGTACGAACAATGATACTGGGTGCAATCATACTCTGGCATGTGGGGATCATTGTGATCCAGGCAGAATTTTTGCCGGAATCTCCTCAGTCATTTTATAGCGCCAGAAAGTTACGAAATTACAACTCTTTTGTCTTCAAATGCTCTATCTCATCTGGATTCAGGGTACAAACGATGATACTGAGTGTAATCATACTCTGACATGTGGGGATCATTTTGATCCAGGCAGGATTTTCGCCGGAATCTCCTAAGTCATTTTATAGCTCCCGGAAGTTGAAAACCTACAGGATTAGGAGTTTCAAAATGCTCTATCTCATCCGGATTCAGGGTACAAACGATGATACTGAGTGGAATCATACTCTGGCATGTGGGCATCATTGTCATCCATCAGGATTTCTGCCGGAATCTCCTAAGTCATTTTATAGCTCCTGAAAGTTGGAAATTTACAGGATTAGGAGTTTCAAAATGCTCTATCTCATCCGGATTCAGGGTACAAACGATGATACTGGGTAGAATCATACCCCGGCATGTGGGGATCATTGTGATCCAGGCAGAATTTTTTGCCGGAATCTCCTAAGTCATTTTATAGCGCCCGAAAGTTACGAAATTACAACTCTTATGTCTTCAAATGCTCTATCTCATCCGGATTTAGGGTACAAACGATGATACTGGGTGGAATGATACTCTGGCATGTGGGCATCATTGTGATCCATCAGGATTTCTGCCGGAATCTCCTAAGTCATTTTATAGCTCCTGAAAGTTGGAAAATTACAGGATTAGGAGTTTCAAAATGCTCTATCTCAACCGGATTTAGGGTACGAACAATGATACTGGGTGCAATCATACTCTGGCATGTGGGGATCCTTGTGATCCAGGCAGAATTTTTGCCGGAATCTCCTCAGTCATTTTATAGCGCCAGAAAGTTACGAAATTACAACTCTTTTGTCTTCAAATGCTCTATCTCATCTGGATTCAGGGTACAAACGATGATACTGAGTGTAATCATACTCTGACATGTGGGGATCATTTTGATCCAGGCAGGAATTTTGCCGGAATCTCCTAAGTCATTTTATAGCTCCCGGAAGTTGAAAACCTACAGGATTAGGAGTTTCAAAATGCTCTATCTCATCCGGATTCAGGGTACAAACGATGATACTGAGTGGAATCATACTCTGGCATGTGGGGGTCATTGTGATCCAGGCGGAATTCTTGCCGGAATCTCCTAAGTCATTTTATAGCTCCCGAAAGTTGAAAAATTACAGGATTAGGAGTTTCAAAATGCTCTATCTCATCCAGATTTAGGGTACAAATGATGATACTGGGTGGAATCATACTCTGGCATGTGGGGATCATTGTGATGGAGGCAGGATTTTTGCCGGAATCTCCTAAGCCATTTTATAGCACCCGAAAGTTACGAAATTACAACTTTTTTGTCTTCAAATGCTCTATCCCATCCGGATTTAGGGTACAAACTATGATACTGGGTGAAATCATACTATGGCATGTGGGGATCATTGTGATCCAGGCAGAATTTTTGCCGGAATCTCCTAAGTGATTTTATAGCACCCGAAAGTTGAAAAATTACAGGATTAGGAGTTTCAAAATGCTTTATCCCATCCGGATTTAGGGTACAAACGATGATACTTGGTGGAATCATACTCTGGCATGTGGGGACCATTGTGATCCGAGCAGAATTTTTGCCGGAAGCTCCTAAGTCATCTTATAGCACCCGAAAGTTGCGAAATTACAACTCTTTTGTCTTTAAATGCTCTATCCCATCCGGATTTGGGGTACAAACTATGATACTGGGTGAAATCATACTCTGGCATGTGGGGATCATTGTGATCCAGGCAGAATTTTCGCCGGAATCTCCTAAGTCATTTTATACCGCCCGAAAGTTACGGAATTACAACTCTTTTGTCTTCAAATGCTCTATCTCATCCGCATTTAGGGTACAAACGATGATACTGGGTGGAATCATACTCTGACATGTGAGGATCATTGTGATCCAGGCAGGATTTTGCCGGAATCTCCTAAGTCATTTCGTAGCTCGAAAGTTACGAAATTACAATTTTTTGTCTTCAAATGCTCTATCCCATCCGGATTTAGGGTACAAACGATGATACTGGGTGGAATCATACTCTGGCATGTGGGCATCATTGTCATCCATCAGGATTTTTTCCGGAATCTCCTAAGTCATTTTATAGCTCCTGAAAGTTGAAAAATTACAGGATTAGGAGGTTCAAAATGCTCTATCTCATCCGGATTCAGGGTACGAACGATGATACTGGGTAGAATCATACCCCGGCATGTGGGGATCATTGTGATCCAGGCAGAATTTCTGCCGGAATCTCCTAAGTCATTTTATAGCGCCCGAAAGTTACGAAATTACAACTCTTTTGTCTTCAAATGCTCTATCTCATCCGGATTTAGAGTACAAACGATGATACTGGGTGGAATGATACTCTGGCATGTGGGCATCATTGTCATCCATCAGGATTTATTCCGGAATCTCCTAAGTCATTTTATAGCTCCTGAAAGTTGAAAAATTACAGGATTAGGAGTTTCAAAATGCTCTATCTCATCCGGATTCAGGGTAAGAACGATGATACTGGGTAGAATCATACCCCGGCATGTGGGGATCATTGTGATCCAGGCAGAATTTCTGCCGGAATCTCCTAAGTCATTTTATAGCGCCCGAAAGTTACGAAATTACAACTCTTGTGTCTTCAAATGCTCTATCTCATCCGGATTTAGGGTACAAACGATGATACTAGGTGGAATGATACTCTGGCATGTGGGCATCATTGTGATCCATCAGGATTTCTGCCGGAATCTCCTAAGTCATTTTATAGGTCCTGATAGTTGAAAAATTACAGGATTAGGAGTTTCAAAATGCTCTATCTCAATCGGATTTAGGGTACGAACGATGATACTGGGTGCAATCATACTCTGGCATGTGGGGATCATTTTGATCCAGGCAGAATTTTTGCCGGAATCTCCTAAGTCATTTTATAGCGCCAGAAAGTTACGAAATTACAACTCTTTTGTCTTCAAATGCTCTATCTCATCTGGATTCAGGGTACAAACGATGATACTGAGTGTAATCATACTCTGACATGTGGGGATCATTGTGATCCAGGCAGGATTTTTGCCGGAATCTCCTAAGTCATTTTTTAGCTCCCGAAAGTTGAAAACCTACAGGATTAGGAGTTTCAAAATGCTCTATCTCATCCGGATCCAGGGTACGAACGATGATACTGAGTGAAATCATACTCTGGCATGTGGGGGTCATTGTCATCCAGGCGGAATTCTTGCCGGAATCTCCTAAGTCATTTTATAGCTCCCGAAAGTTGAAAAATTACAGGATTAGGAGTGTCAAAATGCTCTATCTCATCCAGATTTAGGGTACAAATGATGATACTGGGTGGAATCATACTCTGGCATGTGGGGATCATTGTGATCCAGGCAGGATTTTTGCCGGAATCACCTAAGCCATTTTATAGCACCCGAAAGTTGAAAAATTACAGGATTAGGAGTTTCAAAATGCTTTATCCCATCCGGATTTGGGGTACAAACGATGATACTTGGTGGAATCATACTCTGGCATGTGGGGACCATTGTGATCCGAGCAGAATTTTTGCCGGAAGCTCCTAAGTCATCTTATAGCACCCGAAAGTTGCGAAATTACAACTCTTTTGTCTTTAACTGCTCTATCCCATCCGGATTTGGGGTACAAACTATGATACTGGGTGAAATCATACTCTGGCATGTGGGGATCATTGTGATCCAGGCAGAATTTCCGCCGGAATCTCCTAAGTCATTTTATACCGCCCGAAAGTTACGAAATTACAACTCTTTTGTCTTCAAATGCTCTATCTCATCCGCATTTAGGGTACAAACGATGATACTGGGTGGAATCATACTCTGACATGTGAGGATCATTGTGATCCAGGCAGAATTTTCGCCGGAATCTCCTAAGTCATTTTATAGCGCCCGAAAGTTACGAAATTACAACTCTTTTGTCTTCAAATGCTCTATCTCATCCGGATTCAGGGTACAAACGATGATACTGGGTGGAATCATATTCTGTCATGTGGGGATCATTGTGATCCAGGCAGGATTTTCGCCGGAATCTCCTAAGTCATTTTGTAGCTCCCGAAAGTTACGAAATTACAATTTTTTGTCTTCAAATGCTCTATCCCATCCGGATTTAGGGTACAAACGATGATACTGGGTGGAATCATACTCTGGCATGTGGGGATCATTGTGATCCAGGCAGAATTTTTGCCGGAATCTCCTAAGTCATTTTATAGCGCCTGAAAGTTACGAAATTACAACTCTTTTGGCTTCAAATGCTCTATCTCATCCGGATTCAGGGTACGAACGATGATACTGAGTGAAATCATACTCTGGCATGTGGGGGTCGTTGTCATCCAGGCGGAATTCTTGCCGGAATCTCCTAAGTCATTTTATAGCTCCCGAAAGTTGAAAAATTACAGGATTAGGAGTGTCAAAATGCTCTATCTCATCCAGATTTAGGGTACAAATGATGATACTGGGTGTAATCATACTCTGGCATGTGGGGATCATTGTGATCCAGGCAGGATTTTTGCCGGAATCACCTAAGCCATTTTATAGCACCCGAAAGTTACGAAATTACAACTTTTTTGTCTTCAAATGCTCTATCCCATCCGGATTTTGGGTACAAACTATGATACTGGGTGAAATCATACTATGGCATGTGGGGATCATTGTGATCCAGGCAGAATTTTCGCCGGAATCTCCTAAGTCATTTTATAGCGCCCGAAAGTTACGAAATTACAACTCTTTTGTCTTCAAATGCTCTATCTCATCCGGATTCAGGGTACAGACGATGATACCGGGTGGAATCATACTCTGACATGTGGGGATCATTGTGATCCAGGCAGAATTTTTGCCGGAATCTCCTAAGTGATTTTATAGCACCCGAAAGTTGAAAAATTACAGGATTAGGAGTTTCAAAATGCTTTATCCCATCCGGATTTAGGGTACAAACGATGATACTTGGTGGAATCATACTCTGGCATGTGGGGACCATTGTGATCCGAGCAGAATTTTTGCCGGAAGCTCCTAAGTCATCTTATAGCACCCGAAAGTTGCGAAATTACAACTCTTTTGTCTTTAAATGCTCTATCCCATCCGGATTTGGGGTACAAACTATGATACTGGGTGAAATCATACTCTGGCATGTGGGGATCATTGTGATCCAGGCAGAATTTTCGCCGGAATCTCCTAATTCATTTTATACCGCCCGAAAGTTACGAAATTACAACTCTTCTGTCTTCAAATGCTCTATCTCATCCGCATTTAGGGTACAAACGATGATACTGGGTGTAATCATACTCTGACATGTGAGGATCATTGTGATCCAGGCAGGATTTTTGCCGGAATCTCCTAAGTCATTTCGTAGCTCCCGAAAGTTACGAAATTACAATTTTTTTGTCTTCAAATGCTCTATCCCATCCGGATTTAGGGTACAAACGATGATACTGGGTGGAATCATACTCTGGCATGTGGGGATCATTGTGATCCAGGCAGAATTTTTGCCGGAATCTGCTAAGTCATTTTATAGCGCCCGAAAGTTACGAAATTACAACTCTTTTGTCTTCAAATGCTCTATCTCATCCGGATTGAGAGTACAAACGATGATACCGGGTGGAATGACACTCTGGCATGTGGCCATCATTGTCATCTATCAGGATTTCTGCCGGAATCTCCTAAGTCATTTTATAGCTCCAGAAAAGTTGAAAAATTACAGGATTAGGAGTTTCAAAATGCTCTATCCCATCCGGATTTAGGGTACAAACGATGATACTGGGTGGAATCATACTCTGGCATGTGGGGATCATTGTGATCCAGGCAGAATTTTTGCCGGAATCTCCTAAGTCATTTTATAGCGCCTGAAAGTTACGAAATTACAACTCTTTTGGCTTCAAATGCTCTATCTCATCCGGATTTAGAGTACAAACGATGATACTGGGTAGAATCATACTCCGGCATGTGGGGATCATTGTGATCCAGGCAGAATTTTTTGCCGGAATCTCCTAAGTCATTTTATAGCGCCCGAAAGTTACGAAATTACAACTCTTATGTCTTCAAATGCTCTATCTCATCCGGATTTAGGGTACAAACGATGATACTGGGTAGAATCATACCCCGGCATGTGGGGATCATTGTGATCCAGGCAGAATTTTTTGCCGGAATCTCCTAAGTCATTTTATAGCGCCCGAAAGTTACGAAATTACAACTCTTATGTCTTCAAATGCTCTATCTCATCCGGATTTAGGGTACAAACGATGACACTGGGTGGAATGATACTCTGGCATGTGGGCATCATTGTGATCCATCAGGATTTCTGCCGGAATCTCCTAAGTCATTTTATAGCTCCTGAAAGTTGGAAAATTACAGGATTAGGAGTTTCAAAATGCTCTATCTCAACCGGATTTAGGGTACGAACAATGATACTGGGTGCAATCATACTCTGGCATGTGGGGATCATTGTGATCCAGGCAGAATTTTTGCCGGAATCTCCTCAGTCATTTTATAGCGCCAGAAAGTTACGAAATTACAACTCTTTTGTCTTCAAATGCTCTATCTCATCTGGATTCAGGGTACAAACGATGATACTGAGTGTAATCATACTCTGACATGTGGGGATCATTTTGATCCAGGCAGGATTTTTGCCGGAATCTCCTAAGTCATTTTATAGCTCCCGGAAGTTGAAAACCTACAGGATTAGGAGTTTCAAAATGCTCTATCTCATCCGGATTCAGGGTACAAACGATGATACTGAGTGGAATCACACTCTGGCATGTGGGGGTCATTGTGATCCAGGCAGAATTTTCGCCGGAATCTCCTAAGTCATTTTATAGCGCCCGAAAGTTGAAAAATTACAGGATTAGGAGTTTCAAAATGCTTTATCCCATCCGGATTTAGGGTACAAACGATGATACTTGGTGGAATCATACTCTGGCATGTGGGGACCATTGTGATCCGAGCAGAATTTTTGCCGGAAGCTCCTAAGTCATCTTATAGCACCCGAAAGTTGCGAAATTACAACTCTTTTGTCTTTAACTGCTCTATCCCATCCGGATTTGGGGTACAAACTATGATACTGGGTGAAATCATACTCTGGCATGTGGGGATCATTGTGATCCAGGCAGAATTTCCGCCGGAATCTCCTAAGTCATTTTATACCGCCCGAAAGTTACGAAATTACAACTCTTTTGTCTTCAAATGCTCTATCTCATCCGCATTTAGGGTACAAACGATGATACTGGGTGGAATCATACTCTGACATGTGAGGATCATTGTGATCCAGGCAGAATTTTCGCCGGAATCTCCTAAGTCATTTTATAGCGCCCGAAAGTTACGAAATTACAACTCTTTTGTCTTCAAATGCTCTATCTCATCCGGATTCAGGGTACAAACGATGATACTGGGTGGAATCATATTCTGTCATGTGGGGATCATTGTGATCCAGGCAGGATTTTCGCCGGAATCTCCTAAGTCATTTTGTAGCTCCCGAAAGTTACGAAATTACAATTTTTTTGTCTTCAAATGCTCTATCCCATCCGGATTTAGGGTACAAACGATGATACTGGGTGGAATCATACTCTGGCATGTGGGGATCATTGTGATCCAGGCAGAATTTTTGCCGGAATCTCCTAAGTCATTTTATAGCGCCTGAAAGTTACGAAATTACAACTCTTTTGGCTTCAAATGCTCTATCTCATCCGGATTCAGGGTACGAACGATGATACTGAGTGAAATCATACTCTGGCATGTGGGGGTCGTTGTCATCCAGGCGGGATTCTTGCCGGAATCTCCTAAGTCATTTTATAGCTCCCGAAAGTTGAAAAATTACAGGATTAGGAGTGTCAAAATGCTCTATCTCATCCAGATTTAGGGTACAAATGATGATACTGGGTGTAATCATACTCTGGCATGTGGGGATCATTGTGATCCAGGCAGGATTTTTGCCGGAATCACCTAAGCCATTTTATAGCACCCGAAAGTTACGAAATTACAACTTTTTTGTCTTCAAATGCTCTATCCCATCCGGATTTGGGGTACAAACTATGATACTGGGTGAAATCATACTCTGGCATGTGGGGATCATTGTGATCCAGGCAGAATTTTCGCCGGAATCTCCTAAGTCATTTTATACCGCCCGAAAGTTACGAAATTACAACTCTTTTGTCTTCAAATGCTCTATCTCATCCGCATTTAGGGTACAAACGATGATACTGGGTGGAATCATACTCTGACATGTGAGGATCATTGTGATCCAGGCAGAATTTTCGCCGGAATCTCCTAAGTCATTTTATAGCGCCCGAAAGTTACGAAATTACAACTCTTTTGTCTTCAAATGCTCTATCTCATCCGGATTCAGGGTACAAACGATGATACTGGGTGGAATCATATTCTGTCATGTGGGGATCATTGTGATCCAGGCAGGATTTTCGCCGGAATCTCCTAAGTCATTTTGTAGCTCTGAAAGTTACGGAATTACAATTTTTGTCTTCAAATGCTCTATCCCATCCGGATTTAGGGTACAAACGATGATACTGGGTGGAATCATACTCTGGCATGTGGGGATCATTGTGATCCAGGCAGAATTTTTGCCGGAATCTCCTAAGTCATTTTATAGCGCCTGAAAGTTACGAAATTACAACTCTTTTGGCTTCAAATGCTCTATCTCATCCGGATTTAGAGTACAAACGATGATACTGGGTGGAATCATACCCCGGCATGTGGGGATCATTGTGATCCAGGCAGAATTTTTTGCCGGAATCTCCTAAGTCATTTTATAGCGCCCGAAAGTTACGAAATTACAACTCTTATGTCTTCAAATGCTCTATCTCATCCGGATTTAGGGTACAAACGATGATACTGGGTGGAATGATACTCTGGCATGTGGGCATCATTGTGATCCATCAGGATTTCTGCCGGAATCTCCTAAGTCATTTTATAGCTCCTGAAAGTTGGAAAATTACAGGATTAGGAGTTTCCAAATGCTCTATCTCAACCGGATTTAGGGTACGAACAATGATACTGGGTGCAATCATACTCTGGCATGTGGGGATCATTGTGATCCAGGCAGAATTTTTGCCGGAATCTCCTCAGTCATTTTATAGCGCCAGAAAGTTACGAAATTACAACTCTTTTGTCTTCAAATGCTCTATCTCATCTGGATTCAGGGTACAAACGATGATACTGAGTGTAATCATACTCTGACATGTGGGGATCATTTTGATCCAGGCAGGATTTTCGCCGGAATCTCCTAAGTCATTTTATAGCTCCCGGAAGTTGAAAACCTACAGGATTAGGAGTTTCAAAATGCTCTATCTCATCCGGATTCAGGGTACAAACGATGATACTGAGTGGAATCATACTCTGGCATGTGGGCATCATTGTCATCCATCAGGATTTCTGCCGGAATCTCCTAAGTCATTTTATAGCTCCTGAAATTTGGAAATTTACAGGATTAGGAGTTTCAAAATGCTCTATCTCATCCGGATTCAGGGTACAAACGATGATACTGGGTAGAATCATACCCCGGCATGTGGGGATCATTGTGATCCAGGCAGAATTTTTTGCCGGAATCTCCTAAGTCATTTTATAGCGCCCGAAAGTTACGAAATTACAACTCTTATGTCTTCAAATGCTCTATCTCATCCGGATTTAGGGTACAAACGATGATACTGGGTGGAATGATACTCTGGCATGTGGGCATCATTGTGATCCATCAGGATTTCTGCCGGAATCTCCTAAGTCATTTTATAGCTCCTGAAAGTTGGAAAATTACAGGATTAGGAGTTTCAAAATGCTCTATCTCAACCGGATTTAGGGTACGAACAATGATACTGGGTGCAATCATACTCTGGCATGTGGGGATCATTGTGATCCAGGCAGAATTTTTGCCGGAATCTCCTCAGTCATTTTATAGCGCCAGAAAGTTACGAAATTACAACTCTTTTGTCTTCAAATGCTCTATCTCATCTGGATTCAGGGTACAAACGATGATACTGAGTGTAATCATACTCTGACATGTGGGGATCATTTTGATCCAGGCAGGATTTTTGCCGGAATCTCCTAAGTCATTTTATAGCTCCCGGAAGTTGAAAACCTACAGGATTAGGAGTTTCAAAATGCTCTATCTCATCCGGATTCAGGGTACAAACGATGATACTGAGTGGAATCATACTCTGGCATGTGGGGGTCATTGTGATCCAGGCGGAATTCTTGCCGGAATCTCCTAAGTCATTTTATAGCTCCCGAAAGTTGAAAAATTACAGGATTAGGAGTTTCAAAATGCTCTATCTCATCCAGATTTAGGGTACGAATGATGATACTGGGTGGAATCATACTCTGGCATGTGGGGATCATTGTGATGGAGGCAGGATTTTTGCCGGAATCTCCTAAGCCATTTTATAGCACCCGAAAGTTACGAAATTACAACTTTTTTGTCTTCAAATGCTCTATCCCATCCGGATTTAGGGTACAAACTATGATACTGGGTGAAATCATACTATGGCATGTGGGGATCATTGTGATCCAGGCAGAATTTTTGCCGGAATCTCCTAAGTGATTTTATAGCACCCGAAAGTTGAAAAATTACAGGATTAGGAGTTTCAAAATGCTTTATCCCATCCGGATTTAGGGTACAAACGATGATACTTGGTGGAATCATACTCTGGCATGTGGGGACCATTGTGATCCGAGCAGAATTTTTGCCGGAAGCTCCTAAGTCATCTTATAGCACCCGAAAGTTGCGAAATTACAACTCTTTTGTCTTTAAATGCTCTATCCCATCCGGATTTGGGGTACAAACTATGATACTGGGTGAAATCATACTCTGGCATGTGGGGATCATTGTGATCCAGGCAGAATTTTCGCCGGAATCTCCTAAGTCATTTTATACCGCCCGAAAGTTACGGAATTACAACTCTTTTGTCTTCGAATGCTCTATCTCATCCGCATTTAGGGTACAAACGATGATACTGGGTGGAATCATACTCTGACATGTGAGGATCATTGTGATCCAGGCAGGATTTTTGCCGGAATCTCCTAAGTCATTTCGTAGCTCCCGAAAGTTACGAAATTACAATTTTTTTGTCTTCAAATGCTCTATCCCATCCGGATTTAGGGTACAAACGATGATACTGGGTGGAATCATACTCTGGCATGTGGGCATCATTGTCATCCATCAGGATTTTTTCCGGAATCTCCTAAGTCATTTTATAGCTCCTGAAAGTTGAAAAATTACAGGATTAGGAGTTTCAAAATGCTCTATCTCATCCGGATTCAGGGTACGAACGATGATACTGGGTAGAATCATACCCCGGCATGTGGGGATCATTGTGATCCAGGCAGAATTTCTGCCGGAATCTCCTAAGTCATTTTATAGCGCCCGAAAGTTACGAAATTACAACTCTTTTGTCTTCAAATGCTCTATCTCATCCGGATTTAGAGTACAAACGATGATACTGGGTGGAATGATACTCTGGCATGTGGGCATCATTGTCATCCATCAGGATTTTTTCCGGAATCTCCTAAGTCATTTTATAGCTCCTGAAAGTTGAAAAATTACAGGATTAGGAGTTTCAAAATGCTCTATCTCATCCGGATTCAGGGTAAGAACGATGATACTGGGTAGAATCATACCCCGGCATGTGGGGATCATTGTGATCCAGGCAGAATTTCTGCCGGAATCTCCTAAGTCATTTTATAGCGCCCGAAAGTTACGAAATTACAACTCTTGTGTCTTCAAATGCTCTATCTCATCCGGATTTAGGGTACAAACGATGATACTAGGTGGAATGATACTCTGGCATGTGGGCATCATTGTGATCCATCAGGATTTCTGCCGGAATCTCCTAAGTCATTTTATAGGTCCTGATAGTTGAAAAATTACAGGATTAGGAGTTTCAAAATGCTCTATCTCAATCGGATTTAGGGTACGAACGATGATACTGGGTGCAATCATACTCTGGCATGTGGGGATCATTGTGATCCAGGCAGAATTTTTGCCGGAATCTCCTAAGTCATTTTATAGCGCCAGAAAGTTACGAAATTACAACTCTTTTGTCTTCAAATGCTCTATCTCATCTGGATTCAGGGTACAAACGATGATACTGAGTGTAATCATACTCTGACATGTGGGGATCATTGTGATCCAGGCAGGATTTTGCCGGAATCTCCTAAGTCATTTTTTAGCTCCGGAAAGTTGAAAACCTACAGGATTAGGAGTTTCAAAATGCTCTATCTCATCCGGATTCAGGGTACGAACGATGATACTGAGTGAAATCATACTCTGGCATGTGGGGGTCATTGTCATCCAGGCGGAATTCTTGCCGGAATCTCCTAAGTCATTTTATAGCTCCCGAAAGTTGAAAAATTACAGGATTAGGAGTGTCAAAATGCTCTATCTCATCCAGATTTAGGGTACAAATGATGATACTGGGTGGAATCATACTCTGGCATGTGGGGATCATTGTGATCCAGGCAGGATTTTTGCCGGAATCACCTAAGCCATTTTATAGCACCCGAAAGTTACGAAATTACAACTTTTTTGTCTTCAAATGCTCTATCCCATCCGGATTTCGGGTACAAACTATGATACTGGGTGAAATCATACTATGGCATGTGGGGATCATTGTGATCCAGGCAGAATTTTCGCCGGAATCTCCTAAGTCATTTTATAGCGCCCGAAAGTTGAAAAATTACAGGATTAGGAGTTTCAAAATGCTTTATCCCATCCGGATTTAGGGTACAAACGATGATACTTGGTGGAATCATACTCTGGCATGTGGGGACCATTGTGATCCGAGCAGAATTTTTGCCGGAAGCTCCTAAGTCATCTTATAGCACCCGAAAGTTGCGAAATTACAACTCTTTTGTCTTTAACTGCTCTATCCCATCCGGATTTGGGGTACAAACTATGATACTGGGTGAAATCATACTCTGGCATGTGGGGATCATTGTGATCCAGGCAGAATTTTCGCCGGAATCTCCTAAGTCATTTTATACCGCCCGAAAGTTACGAAATTACAACTCTTTTGTCTTCAAATGCTCTATCTCATCCGCATTTAGGGTACAAACGATGATACTGGGTGGAATCATACTCTGACATGTGAGGATCATTGTGATCCAGGCAGAATTTTCGCCGGAATCTCCTAAGTCATTTTATAGCGCCCGAAAGTTACGAAATTACAACTCTTTTGTCTTCAAATGCTCTATCTCATCCGGATTCAGGGTACAAACGATGATACTGGGTGGAATCATATTCTGTCATGTGGGGATCATTGTGATCCAGGCAGGATTTTCGCCGGAATCTCCTAAGTCATTTTGTAGCTCCCGAAAGTTACGAAATTACAACTCTTTTGTCTTCAAATGCTCTATCCCATCCGGATTTAGGGTACAAACGATGATACTGGGTGGAATCATACTCTGGCATGTGGGGATCATTGTGATCCAGGCAGAATTTTTGCCGGAATCTCCTAAGTCATTTTATAGCGCCTGAAAGTTACGAAATTACAACTCTTTTGGCTTCAAATGCTCTATCTCATCCGGATTCAGGGTACGAACGATGATACTGAGTGAAATCATACTCTGGCATGTGGGGGTCGTTGTCATCCAGGCGGAATTCTTGCCGGAATCTCCTAAGTCATTTTATAGCTCCCGAAAGTTGAAAAATTACAGGATTAGGAGTGTCAAAATGCTCTATCTCATCCAGATTTAGGGTACAAATGATGATACTGGGTGTAATCATACTCTGGCATGTGGGGATCATTGTGATCCAGGCAGGATTTTTGCCGGAATCACCTAAGCCATTTTATAGCACCCGAAAGTTACGAAATTACAACTTTTTTGTCTTCAAATGCTCTATCCCATCCGGATTTTGGGTACAAACTATGATACTGGGTGAAATCATACTATGGCATGTGGGGATCATTGTGATCCAGGCAGAATTTTCGCCGGAATCTCCTAAGTCATTTTATAGCGCCCGAAAGTTACGAAATTACAACTCTTTTGTCTTCAAATGCTCTATCTCATCCGGATTCAGGGTACAGACGATGATACCGGGTGGAATCATACTCTGACATGTGGGGATCATTGTGATCCAGGCAGAATTTTTGCCGGAATCTCCTAAGTCATTTTATAGCACCCGAAAGTTGAAAAATTACAGGATTAGGAGTTTCAAAATGCTTTATCCCATCCGGATTTAGGGTACAAACGATGATACTTGGTGGAATCATACTCTGGCATGTGGGGACCATTGTGATCCGAGCAGAATTTTTGCCGGAAGCTCCTAAGTCATCTTATAGCACCCGAAAGTTGCGAAATTACAACTCTTTTGTCTTTAAATGCTCTATCCCATCCGGATTTGGGGTACAAACTATGATACTGGGTGAAATCATACTCTGGCATGTGGGGATCATTGTGATCCAGGCAGAATTTTCGCCGGAATCTCCTAAGTCATTTTATACCGCCCGAAAGTTACGAAATTACAACTCTTTTGTCTTCAAATGCTCTATCTCATCCGCATTTAGGGTACAAACGATGATACTGGGTGGAATCATACTCTGACATGTGAGGATCATTGTGATCCAGGCAGAATTTTCGCCGGAATCTCCTAAGTCATTTTATAGCGCCTGAAAGTTACGAAATTACAACTCTTTTGTCTTCAAATGCTCTATCTCATCCGGATTCAGGGTACGAACGATGATACTGGGTGGAATCATATTCTGTCATGTGGGGATCATTGTGATCCAGGCAGGATTTTCGCCGGAATCTCCTAAGTCATTTTGTAGCTCCCGAAAGTTACGAAATTACAATTTTTTTGTCTTCAAATGCTCTATCCCATCCGGATTTAGGGTACAAACGATGATACTGGGTGGAATCATACTCTGGCATGTGGGGATCATTGTGATCCAGGCAGAATTTTTGCCGGAATCTCCTAAGTCATTTTATAGCGCCTGAAAGTTACGAAATTACAACTCTTTTGGCTTCAAATGCTCTATCTCATCCGGATTTAGAGTACAAACGATGATACTGGGTGGAATCATACCCCGGCATGTGGGGATCATTGTGATCCAGGCAGAATTTTTTGCCGGAATCTCCTAAGTCATTTTATAGCGCCCGAAAGTTACGAAATTTCAACTCTTATGTCTTCAAATGCTCTATCTCATCCGGATTTAGGGTACAAACGATGATACTGGGTGGAATGATACTCTGGCATGTGGGCATCATTGTGATCCATCAGGATTTCTGCCGGAATCTCCTAAGTCATTTTATAGCTCCTGAAAGTTGGAATATTACAGGATTAGGAGTTTCCAAATGCTCTATCTCAACCGGATTTAGGGTACGAACAATGATACTGGGTGCAATCATACTCTGGCATGTGGGGATCATTGTGATCCAGGCAGAATTTTTGCCGGAATCTCCTCAGTCATTTTATAGCGCCAGAAAGTTACGAAATTACAACTCTTTTGTCTTCAAATGCTCTATCTCATCTGGATTCAGGGTACAAACGATGATACTGAGTGTAATCATACTCTGACATGTGGGGATCATTTCGATCCAGGCAGGATTTTCGCCGGAATCTCCTAAGTCATTTTATAGCTCCCGGAAGTTGAAAACCTACAGGATTAGGAGTTTCAAAATGCTCTATCTCATCCGGATTCAGGGTACAAACGATGATACTGAGTGGAATCATACTCTGGCATGTGGGCATCATTGTCATCCATCAGGATTTCTGCCGGAATCTCCTAAGTCATTTTATAGCTCCTGAAAGTTGGAAAATTACAGGATTAGGAGTTTCAAAATGCTCTATCTCATCCGGATTCAGGGTACAAACGATGATACTGGGTAGAATCATTCCCCGGCATGTGGGGATCATTGTGATCCAGGCAGAATTTTTTGCCGGAATCTCCTAAGTCATTTTATAGCGCCCAAAAGTTACGAAATTACAACTCTTATGTCTTCAAATGCTCTATCTCATCCGGATTTAGGGTACAAACGATGATACTGGGTGGAATGATACTCTGGCATGTGGGCATCATTGTGATCCATCAGGATTTCTGCCGGAATCTCCTAAGTCATTTTATAGCTCCTGAAAGTTGGAAAATTACAGGATTAGGAGTTTCAAAATGCTCTATCTCAACCGGATTTAGGGTACGAACAATGATACTGGGTGCAATCATACTCTGGCATGTGGGGATCATTGTGATCCAGGCAGAATTTTTGCCGGAATCTCCTCAGTCATTTTATAGCGCCAGAAAGTTACGAAATTACAACTCTTTTGTCTTCAAATGCTCTATCTCATCTGGATTCAGGGTACAAACGATGATACTGAGTGTAATCATACTCTGACGTGTGGGGATCATTTTGATCCAGGCAGGATTTTGCCGGAATCTCCTAAGTCATTTTATAGCTCCCGGAAGTTGAAAACCTACAGGATTAGGAGTTTCAAAATGCTCTATCTCATCCGGATTCAGGGTACAAACGATGATACTGAGTGGAATCATACTCTGGCATGTGGGGGTCATTGTGATCCAGGCGGAATTCTTGCCGGAATCTCCTAAGTCATTTTATAGCTCCCGAAAGTTGAAAAATTACAGGATTAGGAGTTTCAAAATGCTCTATCTCATCCAGATTTAGGGTACAAATGATGATACTGGGTGGAATCATACTCTGGCATGTGGGGATCATTGTGATGGAGGCAGGATTTTTGCCGGAATCTCCTAAGCCATTTTATAGCACCCGAAAGTTACGAAATTACAACTTTTTTGTCTTCAAATGCTCTATCCCATCCGGATTTAGGGTGCAAACTATGATACTGGGTGAAATCATACTATGGCATGTGGGGATCATTGTGATCCAGGCAGAATTTTTGCCGGAATCTCCTAAGTGATTTTATAGCACCCGAAAGTTGAAAAATTACAGGATTAGGAGTTTCAAAATGCTTTATCCCATCCGGATTTAGGGGACAAACGATGATACTTGGTGGAATCATACTCTGGCATGTGGGGACCATTGTGATCCGAGCAGAATTTTTGCCGGAAGCTCCTAAGTCATCTTATAGCACCCGAAAGTTGCGAAATTACAACTCTTTTGTCTTTAAATGCTCTATCCCATCCGGATTTGGGGTACAAACTATGATACTGGGTGAAATCATACTCTGGCATGTGGGGATCATTGTGATCCAGGCAGAATTTTCGCCGGAATCTCCTAAGTCATTTTATACCGCCCGAAAGTTACGAAATTACAACTCTTTTGTCTTCAAATGCTCTATCTCATCCGCATTTAGGGTACAAACGATGATACTGGGTGTAATCATACTCTGACATGTGAGGATCATTGTGATCCAGGCAGGATTTTTGCCGGAATCTCCTAAGTCATTTCTTAGCTCCCGAAAGTTACGAAATTACAATTTTTTTGTCTTCAAATGCTCTATCCCATCCGGATTTAGGGTACAAACGATGATACTGAGTGGAATCATACTCTGGCATGTGGGGATCATTGTGATCCAGGCAGAATTTTTGCCGGAATCTCCTAAGTCATTTTATAGCGCCCGAAAGTTACGAAATTACAACTCTTTTGTCTTCAAATGCTCTATCTCATCCGGATTCAGGGTACAGACGATGATACCGGGTGGAATCATACTCTGACATGTGGGGATCATTGTGATCCATCAGGATTTCTGCCGGAATCTCCTAAGTCATTTTATAGCTCCTGAAAGTTGGAAAATTACAGGATTAGGAGTTTCAAAATGCTCTATCTCAACCGGATTTAGGGTACGAACAATGATGCTGGGTGCAATCATACTCTGGCATGTGGGGATCATTGTGATCCAGGCAGAATTTTTGCCGGAATCTCCTAAGTCATTTTATAGCGCCAGAAAGTTACGAAATTACAACTCTTTTGTCTTCAAATGCTCTATCTCATCTGGATTCAGGGTACAAACGATGATACTGAGTGTAATCATACTCTGACATGTGGGGATCATTGTGATCCATCAGGATTTCTCCCGGAATCTCCTAAGTCATTTTATAGCTCCCGAAAGTTGAAAAATTAGAGGATTAGGAGTTTCAAAATGCTCTATCTCATCCGGATTCGGGGTACAAATGATGATACTGGGTGAAATCATACTCTGGCATGTAGGGATCATTGTGATCCAGGCAGGATTTTTGCCGGAATCTCCTAAGTCATTTTGAAGCACCCGGAAGTTACGAAATTACAACTCTTTTGTCTTCAAATGCTCTATCTAATCCGCATTCGGGGTACAAACGATGATACTTGGTGAAATCATACTCTGGCATGTGGGGATCATTGTGATCCAGGCAGAATTCTTGCCGGAATCTCCTAAGTCATTTCATAGCACCCGAAAAGTGGAAAAATTACAGGATTAGGAGTTTCAAAATGCTCTATCTCATCCGGATTTAGGGTAAAAACGATGAAAATTGGTGAAATCATACTCTGACATGTGGGGATCATCGTGATCCATGCAGAATTTTTGCCGGAATCTCCTAAGTCATTTTATAGCGCCCGAAAGTTACGAAATTACAACTCTTTTGTCTTCAAATGCTCTATCTCATCCGGATTCAGGGTACGAACGATGATACTGGGTGGAATCATACTCTGTCATGTGGGGATCATTGTGATCCAGGCAGAATTTTTGCCGGAATCTCCTAAGTCATTTTATAGCGCCCGAAAGTTACGAAATTACAACTCTTTTGTCTTCAAATGCTCTATCCCATCCGGATTTAGGGTGCAAACTATGATACTGGGTGAAATCATACTATGGCATGTGGGGATCATTGTGATCCAGGCAGAATTTTTGCCGGAATCTCCTAAGTCATTTTATAGCGCCCGAAAGTTACGAAATTACAACTCTTTTGTCTTCAAATGCTCTATCTCATCCGGATTTAGGGTACAAACGATGATACTGGGTGGAATGATACTCTGGCATGTGGGCATCATTGTGATCCATCAGGATTTCTGCCGGAATCTCCTAAGTCATTTTATAGCTCCTGAAAGTTGGAAAATTACAGGATTAGGAGTTTCCAAATGCTCTATCTCAACCGGATTTAGGGTACGAACAATGATACTGGGTGCAATCATACTCTGGCATGTGGGGATCATTGTGATCCAGGCAGAATTTTTGCCGGAATCTCCTCAGTCATTTTATAGCGCCAGAAAGTTACGAAATTACAACTCTTTTGTCTTCAAATGCTCTATCTCATCTGGATTCAGGGTACAAACGATGATACTGAGTGTAATCATACTCTGACATGTGGGGATCATTTTGATCCAGGCAGGATTTTCGCCGGAATCTCCTAAGTCATTTTATAGCTCCCGGAAGTTGAAAACCTACAGGATTAGGAGTTTCAAAATGCTCTATCTCATCCGGATTCAGGGTACAAACGATGATACTGAGTGGAATCATACTCTGGCATGTGGGCATCATTGTCATCCATCAGGATTTCTGCCGGAATCTCCTAAGTCATTTTATAGCTCCTGAAATTTGGAAATTTACAGGATTAGGAGTTTCAAAATGCTCTATCTCATCCGGATTCAGGGTACAAACGATGATACTGGGTAGAATCATACCCCGGCATGTGGGGATCATTGTGATCCAGGCAGAATTTTTTGCCGGAATCTCCTAAGTCATTTTATAGCGCCCGAAAGTTACGAAATTACAACTCTTATGTCTTCAAATGCTCTATCTCATCCGGATTTAGGGTACAAACGATGATACTGGGTGGAATGATACTCTGGCATGTGGGCATCATTGTGATCCATCAGGATTTCTGCCGGAATCTCCTAAGTCATTTTATAGCTCCTGAAAGTTGGAAAATTACAGGATTAGGAGTTTCAAAATGCTCTATCTCAACCGGATTTAGGGTACGAACAATGATACTGGGTGCAATCATACTCTGGCATGTGGGGATCATTGTGATCCAGGCAGAATTTTTGCCGGAATCTCCTCAGTCATTTTATAGCGCCAGAAAGTTACGAAATTACAACTCTTTTGTCTTCAAATGCTCTATCTCATCTGGATTCAGGGTACAAACGATGATACTGAGTGTAATCATACTCTGACATGTGGGGATCATTTTGATCCAGGCAGGATTTTTGCCGGAATCTCCTAAGTCATTTTATAGCTCCCGGAAGTTGAAAACCTACAGGATTAGGAGTTTCAAAATGCTCTATCTCATCCGGATTCAGGGTACAAACGATGATACTGAGTGGAATCATACTCTGGCATGTGGGGGTCATTGTGATCCAGGCGGAATTCTTGCCGGAATCTCCTAAGTCATTTTATAGCGCCTGAAAGTTACGAAATTACAACTCTTTTGTCTTCAAATGCTCTATCTCATCCGGATTCAGGGTACGAACGATGATACTGGGTGGAATCATATTCTGTCATGTGGGGATCATTGTGATCCAGGCAGGATTTTCGCCGGAATCTCCTAAGTCATTTTGTAGCTCCCGAAAGTTACGAAATTACAATTTTTTTGTCTTCAAATGCTCTATCCCATCCGGATTTAGGGTACAAACGATGATACTGGGTGGAATCATACTCTGGCATGTGGGGATCATTGTGATCCAGGCAGAATTTTTGCCGGAATCTCCTAAGTCATTTTATAGCGCCTGAAAGTTACGAAATTACAACTCTTTTGGCTTCAAATGCTCTATCTCATCCGGATTTAGAGTACAAACGATGATACTGGGTGGAATCATACACCGGCATGTGGGGATCATTGTGATCCAGGCAGAATTTTTTGCCGGAATCTCCTAAGTCATTTTATAGCGCCCGAAAGTTACGAAATTACAACTCTTATGTCTTCAAATGCTCTATCTCATCCGGATTTAGGGTACAAACGATGATACTGGGTGGAATGATACTCTGGCATGTGGGCATCATTGTGATCCATCAGGATTTCTGCCGGAATCTCCCAAGTCATTTTATAGCTCCTGAAAGTTGGAATATTACAGGATTAGGAGTTTCCAAATGCTCTATCTCAACCGGATTTAGGGTACGAACAATGATACTGGGTGCAATCATACTCTGGCATGTGGGGATCATTGTGATCCAGGCAGAATTTTTGCCGGAATCTCCTCAGTCATTTTATAGCGCCAGAAAGTTACGAAATTACAACTCTTTTGTCTTCAAATGCTCTATCTCATCTGGATTCAGGGTACAAACGATGATACTGAGTGTAATCATACTCTGACATGTGGGGATCATTTCGATCCAGGCAGGATTTTCGCCGGAATCTCCTAAGTCATTTTATAGCTCCCGGAAGTTGAAAACCTACAGGATTAGGAGTTTCAAAATGCTCTATCTCATCCGGATTCAGGGTACAAACGATGATACTGAGTGGAATCATACTCTGGCATGTGGGCATCATTGTCATCCATCAGGATTTCTGCCGGAATCTCCTAAGTCATTTTATAGCTCCTGAAAGTTGGAAAATTACAGGATTAGGAGTTTCAAAATGCTCTATCTCATCCGGATTCAGGGTACAAACGATGATACTGGGTAGAATCATTCCCCGGCATGTGGGGATCATTGTGATCCAGGCAGAATTTTTTGCCGGAATCTCCTAAGTCATTTTATAGCGCCCAAAAGTTACGAAATTACAACTCTTATGTCTTCAAATGCTCTATCTCATCCGGATTTAGGGTACAAACGATGATACTGGGTGGAATGATACTCTGGCATGTGGGCATCATTGTGATCCATCAGGATTTCTGCCGGAATCTCCTAAGTCATTTTATAGCTCCTGAAAGTTGGAAAATTACAGGATTAGGAGTTTCAAAATGCTCTATCTCAACCGGATTTAGGGTACGAACAATGATACTGGGTGCAATCATACTCTGGCATGTGGGGATCATTGTGATCCAGGCAGAATTTTTGCCGGAATCTCCTCAGTCATTTTATAGCGCCAGAAAGTTACGAAATTACAACTCTTTTGTCTTCAAATGCTCTATCTCATCTGGATTCAGGGTACAAACGATGATACTGAGTGTAATCATACTCTGACGTGTGGGGATCATTTTGATCCAGGCAGGATTTTGCCGGAATCTCCTAAGTCATTTTATAGCTCCCGGAAGTTGAAAACCTACAGGATTAGGAGTTTCAAAATGCTCTATCACCTCCGGAATCAGGGTACAAACGATGATACTGAGTGGAAACATACTCTGGCATGTGGGGGTCATTGTGATCCAGGCGGAATTCTTGCCGGAATCTCCTAAGTCATTTTATAGCTCCTGAAAGTTGAAAAATTACAGGATTAGGAGTTTCAAAATGCTCTATCTCATCCAGATTTAGGGTACAAATGATGATACTGGGTGGAATCATACTCTGGCATGTGGGGATCATTGTGATGGAGGCAGGATTTTTGCCGGAATCTCCTAAGCCATTTTATAGCACCCGAAAGTTACGAAATTACAACTTTTTTGTCTTCAAATGCTCTATCCCATCCGGATTTAGGGTGCAAACTATGATACTGGGTGAAATCATACTATGGCATGTGGGGATCATTGTGATCCAGGCAGAATTTTTGCCGGAATCTCCTAAGTGATTTTATAGCACCCGAAAGTTGAAAAATTACAGGATTAGGAGTTTCAAAATGCTTTATCCCATCCGGATTTAGGGACAAACGATGATACTTGGTGGAATCATACTCTGGCATGTGGGGACCATTGTGATCCGAGCAGAATTTTTGCCGGAAGCTCCTAAGTCATCTTATAGCACCCGAAAGTTGCGAAATTACAACTCTTTTGTCTTTAAATGCTCTATCCCATCCGGATTTGGGGTACAAACTATGATACTGGGTGAAATCATACTCTGGCATGTGGGGATCATTGTGATCCAGGCAGAATTTTCGCCGGAATCTCCTAAGTCATTTTATACCGCCCGAAAGTTACGAAATTACAACTCTTTTGTCTTCAAATGCTCTATCTCATCCGCGTTTAGGGTACAAACGATGATACTGGGTGTAATCATACTCTGACATGTGAGGATCATTGTGATCCAGGCAGGATTTTTGCCGGAATCTCCTAAGTCATTTCGTAGCTCCCGAAAGTTATGAAATTACAATTTTTTTGTCTTCAAATGCTCTATCCCATCCGGATTTAGGGTACAAACGATGATACTGAGTGGAATCATACTCTGGCATGTGGGGATCATTGTGATCCAGGCAGAATTTTTGCCGGAATCTCCTAAGTCATTTTATAGCGCCCGAAAGTTACGAAATTACAACTCTTTTGTCTTCAAATGCTCTATCTCATCCGGATTCAGGGTACAGACGATGATACCGGGTGGAATCATACTCTGACATGTGGGGATCATTGTGATCCATCAGGATTTCTGCCGGAATCTCCTAAGTCATTTTATAGCTCCTGAAAGTTGGAAAATTACAGGATTAGGAGTTTCAAAATGCTCTATCTCAACCGGATTTAGGGTACGAACAATGATGCTGGGTGCAATCATACTCTGGCATGTGGGGATCATTGTGATCCAGGCAGAATTATTGCCGGAATCTCCTAAGTCATTTTATAGCGCCAGAAAGTTACGAAATTACAACTCTTTTGTCTTCAAATGCTCTATCTCATCTGGATTCAGGGTACAAACGATGATACTGAGTGTAATCATACTCTGACATGTGGGGATCATTGTGATCCATCAGGATTTCTCCCGGAATCTCCTAAGTCATTTTATAGCTCCCGAAAGTTGAAAAATTAGAGGATTAGGAGTTTCAAAATGCTCTATCTCATCCGGATTCGGGGTACAAATGATGATACTGGGTGAAATCATACTCTGGCATGTAGGGATCATTGTGATCCAGGCAGGATTTTTGCCGGAATCTCCTAAGTCATTTTGAAGCACCCGGAAGTTACGAAATTACAACTCTTTTGTCTTCAAATGCTCTATCTAATCCGCATTCGGGGTACAAACGATGATACTTGGTGAAATCATACTCTGGCATGTGGGGATCATTGTGATCCAGGCAGAATTCTTGCCGGAATCTCCTAAGTCATTTCATAGCACCCGAAAAGTGGAAAAATTACAGGATTAGGAGTTTCAAAATGCTCTATCTCATCCGGATTTAGGGTAAAAACGATGAAAATTGGTGAAATCATACTCTGACATGTGGGGATCATCGTGATCCATGCAGAATTTTTGCCGGAATCTCCTAAGTCATTTTATAGCGCCCGAAAGTTACGAAATTACAACTCTTTTGTCTTCAAATGCTCTATCTCATCCGGATTCAGGGTACGAACGATGATACTGGGTGGAATCATACTCTGTCATGTGGGGATCATTGTGATCCAGGCAGAATTTTTGCCGGAATCTCCTAAGTCATTTTATAGCGCCCGAAAGTTACGAAATTACAACTCTTTTGTCTTCAAATGCTCTATCCCATCCGGATTTAGGGTGCAAACTATGATACTGGGTGAAATCATACTATGGCATGTGGGGATCATTGTGATCCAGGCAGAATTTTTGCCGGAATCTCCTAAGTCATTTTATAGCGCCCGAAAGTTACGAAATTACAACTCTTTTGTCTTCAAATGCTCTATCTCATCCGGATTTAGGGTACAAACGATGATACTGGGTGGAATGATACTCTGGCATGTGGGCATCATTGTGATCCATCAGGATTTCTGCCGGAATCTCCTAAGTCATTTTATAGCTCCTGAAAGTTGGAAAATTACAGGATTAGGAGTTTCCAAATGCTCTATCTCAACCGGATTTAGGGTACGAACAATGATACTGGGTGCAATCATACTCTGGCATGTGGGGATCATTGTGATCCAGGCAGAATTTTTGCCGGAATCTCCTCAGTCATTTTATAGCGCCAGAAAGTTACGAAATTACAACTCTTTTGTCTTCAAATGCTCTATCTCATCTGGATTCAGGGTACAAACGATGATACTGAGTGTAATCATACTCTGACATGTGGGGATCATTTTGATCCAGGCAGGATTTTCGCCGGAATCTCCTAAGTCATTTTATAGCTCCCGGAAGTTGAAAACCTACAGGATTAGGAGTTTCAAAATGCTCTATCTCATCCGGATTCAGGGTACAAACGATGATACTGAGTGGAATCATACTCTGGCATGTGGGCATCATTGTCATCCATCAGGATTTCTGCCGGAATCTCCTAAGTCATTTTATAGCTCCTGAAATTTGGAAATTTACAGGATTAGGAGTTTCAAAATGCTCTATCTCATCCGGATTCAGGGTACAAACGATGATACTGGGTAGGATCATACCCCGGCATGTGGGGATCATTGTGATCCAGGCAGAATTTTTTGCCGGAATCTCCTAAGTCATTTTATAGCGCCCGAAAGTTACGAAATTACAACTCTTATGTCTTCAAATGCTCTATCTCATCCGGATTTAGGGTACAAACGATGATACTGGGTGGAATGATACTCTGGCATGTGGGCATCATTGTGATCCATCAGGATTTCTGCCGGAATCTCCTAAGTCATTTTATAGCTCCTGAAAGTTGGAAAATTACAGGATTAGGAGTTTCAAAATGCTCTATCTCAACCGGATTTAGGGTACGAACAATGATACTGGGTGCAATCATACTCTGGCATGTGGGGATCATTGTGATCCAGGCAGAATTTTTGCCGGAATCTCCTCAGTCATTTTATAGCGCCAGAAAGTTACGAAATTACAACTCTTTTGTCTTCAAATGCTCTATCTCATCTGGATTCAGGGTACAAACGATGATACTGAGTGTAATCATACTCTGACATGTGGGGATCATTTTGATCCAGGCAGGATTTTTGCCGGAATCTCCTAAGTCATTTTATAGCTCCCGGAAGTTGAAAACCTACAGGATTAGGAGTTTCAAAATGCTCTATCTCATCCGGATTCAGGGTACAAACGATGATACTGAGTGGAATCATACTCTGGCATGTGGGGTCATTGTGATCCAGGCGGAATTCTTGCCGGAATCTCCTAAGTCATTTTATAGCTCCTGAAAGTTGAAAAATTACAGGATTAGGAGTTTCAAAATGCTCTATCTCATCCAGATTTAGGGTACAAATGATGATACTGGGTGGAATCATACTCTGGCATGTGGGGATCATTGTGATGGAGGCAGGATTTTGCCGGAATCTCCTAAGCCATTTTATAGCACCCGAAAGTTACGAAATTACAACTTTTTTGTCTTCAAATGCTCTATCCCATCCGGATTTAGGGTACAAACTATGATACTGGGTGAAATCATACTATGGCATGTGGGGATCATTGTGATCCAGGCAGAATTTTTGCCGGAATCTCCTAAGTGATTTTATAGCACCCGAAAGTTGAAAAATTACAGGATTAGGAGTTTCAAAATGCTTTATCCCATCCGGATTTAGGGTACAAACGATGATACTTGGTGGAATCATACTCTGGCATGTGGGGACCATTGTGATCCGAGCAGAATTTTTGCCGGAAGCTCCTAAGTCATCTTATAGCACCCGAAAGTTGCGAAATTACAACTCTTTTGTCTTTAAATGCTCTATCCCATCCGGATTTGGGGTACAAACTATGATACTGGGTGAAATCATACTCTGGCATGTGGGGATCATTGTGATCCAGGCAGAATTTTCGCCGGAATCTCCTAAGTCATTTTATACCGCCCGAAAGTTACGGAATTACAACTCTTTTGTCTTCAAATGCTCTATCTCATCCGCATTTAGGGTACAAACGATGATACTGGGTGGAATCATACTCTGTCATGTGGGGATCATTGTGATCCAGGCAGGATTTTCGCCGGAATCTCCTAAGTCATTTTGTAGCTCCCGAAAGTTACGAAATTACAATTTTTTTGTCTTCAAATGCTCTATCCCATCCGGATTTAGGGTACAAACGATGATACTGGGTGGAATCATACTCTGGCATGTGGGGATCATTGTGATCCAGGCAGAATTTTTGCCGGAATCTCCTAAGTCATTTTATAGCGCCTGAAAGTTACGAAATTACAACTCTTTTGGCTTCAAATGCTCTATCTCATCCGGATTTAGAGTACAAACGATGATACTGGGTGGAATCATACCCCGGCATGTGGGGATCATTGTGATCCAGGCAGAATTTTTTGCCGGAATCTCCTAAGTCATTTTATAGCGCCCGAAAGTTACGAAATTACAACTCTTATGTCTTCAAATGCTCTATCTCATCCGGATTTAGGGTACAAACGATGATACTGGGTGGAATGATACTCTGGCATGTGGGCATCATTGTGATCCATCAGGATTTCTGCCGGAATCTCCTAAGTCATTTTATAGCTCCTGAAAGTTGGAATATTACAGGATTAGGAGTTTCCAAATGCTCTATCTCAACCGGATTTAGGGTACGAACAATGATACTGAGTGCAATCATACTCTGGCATGTGGGGATCATTGTGATCCAGGCAGAATTTTTGCCGGAATCTCCTCAGTCATTTTATAGCGCCAGAAAGTTACGAAATTACAACTCTTTTGTCTTCAAATGCTCTATCTCATCTGGATTCAGGGTACAAACGATGATACTGAGTGTAATCATACTCTGACATGTGGGGATCATTTCGATCCAGGCAGGATTTTCGCCGGAATCTCCTAAGTCATTTTATAGCTCCCGGAAGTTGAAAACCTACAGGATTAGGAGTTTCAAAATGCTCTATCTCATCCGGATTCAGGGTACAAACGATGATACTGAGTGGAATCATACTCTGGCATGTGGGCATCATTGTCATCCATCAGGATTTCTGCCGGAATCTCCTAAGTCATTTTATAGCTCCTGAAAGTTGGAAAATTACAGGATTAGGAGTTTCAAAATGCTCTATCTCATCCGGATTCAGGGTACAAACGATGATACTGGGTAGAATCATTCCCGGCATGTGGGGATCATTGTGATCCAGGCAGAATTTTTTGCCGGAATCTCCTAAGTCATTTTATAGCGCCCAAAAGTTACGAAATTACAACTCTTATGTCTTCAAATGCTCTATCTCATCCGGATTTAGGGTACAAACGATGATACTGGGTGGAATGATACTCTGGCATGTGGGCATCATTGTGATCCATCAGGATTTCTGCCGGAATCTCCTAAGTCATTTTATAGCTCCTGAAAGTTGGAAAATTACAGGATTAGGAGTTTCAAAATGCTCTATCTCAACCGGATTTAGGGTACGAACAATGATACTGGGTGCAATCATACTCTGGCATGTGGGGATCATTGTGATCCAGGCAGAATTTTTGCCGGAATCTCCTCAGTCATTTTATAGCGCCAGAAAGTTACGAAATTACAACTCTTTTGTCTTCAAATGCTCTATCTCATCTGGATTCAGGGTACAAACGATGATACTGAGTGTAATCATACTCTGACGTGTGGGGATCATTTTGATCCAGGCAGGATTTTTGCCGGAATCTCCTAAGTCATTTTATAGCTCCCGGAAGTTGAAAACCTACAGGATTAGGAGTTTCAAAATGCTCTATCTCATCCGGATTCAGGGTACAAACGATGATACTGAGTGGAATCATACTCTGGCATGTGGGGTCATTGTGATCCAGGCGGAATTCTTGCCGGAATCTCCTAAGTCATTTTATAGCTCCCGAAAGTTGAAAAATTACAGGATTAGGAGTTTCAAAATGCTCTATCTCATCCAGATTTAGGGTACAAATAATGATACTGGGTGGAATCATACTCTGGCATGTGGGGATCATTGTGATGGAGGCAGGATTTTTGCCGGAATCTCCTAAGCCATTTTATAGCACCCGAAAGTTACGAAATTACAACTTTTTTGTCTTCAAATGCTCTATCCCATCCGGATTTAGGGTGCAAACTATGATACTGGGTGAAATCATACTATGGCATGTGGGGATCATTGTGATCCAGGCAGAATTATTGCCGGAATCTCCTAAGTGATTTTATAGCACCCGAAAGTTGAAAAATTACAGGATTAGGAGTTTCAAAATGCTTTATCCCATCCGGATTTAGGGGACAAACGATGATACTTGGTGGAATCATACTCTGGCATGTGGGGACCATTGTGATCCGAGCAGAATTTTTGCCGGAAGCTCCTAAGTCATCTTATAGCACCCGAAAGTTGCGAAATTACAACTCTTTTGTCTTTAAATGCTCTATCCCATCCGGATTTGGGGTACAAACTATGATACTGGGTGAAATCATACTCTGGCATGTGGGGATCATTGTGATCCAGGCAGAATTTTCGCCGGAATCTCCTAAGTCATTTTATACCGCCCGAAAGTTACGAAATTACAACTCTTTTGTCTTCAAATGCTCTATCTCATCCGCATTTAGGGTACAAACGATGATACTGGGTGTAATCATACTCTGACATGTGAGGATCATTGTGATCCAGGCAGGATTTTTGCCGGAATCTCCTAAGTCATTTCGTAGCTCCCGAAAGTTACGAAATTACAAATTAATTCTCATCAAATACTCTATCCCATCCGGATTTAGGGTACAAACGATGATACTGAGTGGAATCATACTCTGGCATGTGGGGATCATTGTGATCCAGGCAGAATTTTTGCCGGAATCTCCTAAGTCATTTTATAGCGCCCGAAAGTTACGAAATTACAACTCTTTTGTCTTCAAATGCTCTATCTCATCCGGATTCAGGGTACAGACGATGATACCGGGTGGAATCATACTCTGACATGTGGGGATCATTGTGATCCATCAGGATTTCTGCCGGAATCTCCTAAGTCATTTTATAGCTCCTGAAAGTTGGAAAATTACAGGATTAGGAGTTTCAAAATGCTCTATCTCAACCGGATTTAGGGTACGAACAATGATGCTGGGTGCAATCATACTCTGGCATGTGGGGATCATTGTGATCCAGGCAGAATTTTTGCCGGAATCTCCTAAGTCATTTTATAGCGCCAGAAAGTTACGAAATTACAACTCTTTTGTCTTCAAATGCTCTATCTCATCTGGATTCAGGGTACAAACGATGATACTGAGTGTAATCATACTCTGACATGTAGGGATCATTGTGATCCATCAGGATTTCTCCCGGAATCTCCTAAGTCATTTTATAGCTCCCGAAAGTTGAAAAATTAGAGGATTAGGAGTTTCAAAATGCTCTATCTCATCCGGATTCGGGGTACAAATGATGATACTGGGTGAAATCATACTCTGGCATGTAGGGATCATTGTGATCCAGGCAGGATTTTGCCGGAATCTCCTAAGTCATTTTGAAGCACCCGGAAGTTACGAAATTACAACTCTTTTGTCTTCAAATGCTCTATCTAATCCGCATTCGGGGTACAAACGATGATACTTGGTGAAATCATACTCTGGCATGTGGGGATCATTGTGATCCAGGCAGAATTCTTGCCGGAATCTCCTAAGTCATTTCATAGCACCCGAAAAGTGGAAAAATTACAGGATTAGGAGTTTCAAAATGCTCTATCTCATCCGGATTTAGGGTAAAACGATGAAAATTGGTGAAATCATACTCTGACATGTGGGGATCATCGTGATCCATGCAGAATTTTGCCGGAATCTCCTAAGTCATTTTATAGCGCCCGAAAGTTACGAAATTACAACTCTTTTGTCTTCAAATGCTCTATCTCATCCGGATTCAGGGTACGAACGATGATACTGGGTGGAATCATACTCTGTCATGTGGGGATCATTGTGATCCAGGCAGAATTTTTGCCGGAATCTCCTAAGTCATTTTATAGCGCCCGAAAGTTACGAAATTACAACTCTTTTGTCTTCAAATGCTCTATCCCATCCGGATTTAGGGTGCAAACTATGATACTGGGTGAAATCATACTATGGCATGTGGGGATCATTGTGATCCAGGCAGAATTTTTGCCGGAATCTCCTAAGTCATTTTATAGCGCCCGAAAGTTACGAAATTACAACTCTTTTGTCTTCAAATGCTCTATCTCATCCGGATTTAGGGTACAAACGATGATACTGGGTGGAATGATACTCTGGCATGTGGGCATCATTGTGATCCATCAGGATTTCTGCCGGAATCTCCTAAGTCATTTTATAGCTCCTGAAAGTTGGAAAATTACAGGATTAGGAGTTTCCAAATGCTCTATCTCAACCGGATTTAGGGTACGAACAATGATACTGGGTGCAATCATACTCTGGCATGTGGGGATCATTGTGATCCAGGCAGAATTTTGCCGGAATCTCCTCAGTCATTTTATAGCGCCAGAAAGTTACGAAATTACAACTCTTTTGTCTTCAAATGCTCTATCTCATCTGGATTCAGGGTACAAACGATGATACTGAGTGTAATCATACTCTGACATGTGGGGATCATTTTGATCCAGGCAGGATTTTCGCCGGAATCTCCTAAGTCATTTTATAGCTCCCGGAAGTTGAAAACCTACAGGATTAGGAGTTTCAAAATGCTCTATCTCATCCGGATTCAGGGTACAAACGATGATACTGAGTGGAATCATACTCTGGCATGTGGGCATCATTGTCATCCATCAGGATTTCTGCCGGAATCTCCTAAGTCATTTTATAGCTCCTGAAATTTGGAAATTTACAGGATTAGGAGTTTCAAAATGCTCTATCTCATCCGGATTCAGGGTACAAACGATGATACTGGGTAGAATCATACCCCGGCATGTGGGGATCATTGTGATCCAGGCAGAATTTTTTGCCGGAATCTCCTAAGTCATTTTATAGCGCCCGAAAGTTACGAAATTACAACTCTTATGTCTTCAAATGCTCTATCTCATCCGGATTTAGGGTACAAACGATGATACTGGGTGGAATGATACTCTGGCATGTGGGCATCATTGTGATCCATCAGGATTTCTGCCGGAATCTCCTAAGTCATTTTATAGCTCCTGAAAGTTGGAAAATTACAGGATTAGGAGTTTCAAAATGCTCTATCTCAACCGGATTTAGGGTACGAACAATGATACTGGGTGCAATCATACTCTGGCATGTGGGGATCATTGTGATCCAGGCAGAATTTTTGCCGGAATCTCCTCAGTCATTTTATAGCGCCAGAAAGTTACGAAATTACAACTCTTTTGTCTTCAAATGCTCTATCTCATCTGGATTCAGGGTACAAACGATGATACTGAGTGTAATCATACTCTGACATGTGGGGATCATTTTGATCCAGGCAGGATTTTTGCCGGAATCTCCTAAGTCATTTTATAGCTCCCGGAAGTTGAAAACCTACAGGATTAGGAGTTTCAAAATGCTCTATCTCATCCGGATTCAGGGTACAAACGATGATACTGAGTGGAATCATACTCTGGCATGTGGGTGTCATTGTGATCAAGGAGGAATTCTTGCCGGAATCTCATAAGTCATTTTATAGCTCCAGAAAGTTGAAAAATTACAGGATTAGGAGTTTCAAAATGCTCTATCTCATCCAGATTTAGGGTACAAATGATGATACTGGGTGGAATCATACTCTGGCATGTGGGGATCATTGTGATGGAGGCAGGATTTTTGCCGGAATCTCCTAAGCCATTTTATAGCACCCGAAAGTTACGAAATTACAACTTTTTTGTCTTCAAATGCTCTATCCCATCCGGATTTAGGGTACAAACTATGATACTGGGTGAAATCATACTATGGCATGTGGGGATCATTGTGATCCAGGCAGAATTTTTGCCGGAATCTCCTAAGTGATTTTATAGCACCCGAAAGTTGAAAAATTACAGGATTAGGAGTTTCAAAATGCTTTATCCCATCCGGATTTAGGGTACAAACGATGATACTTGGTGGAATCATACTCTGGCATGTGGGGACCATTGTGATCCGAGCAGAATTTTTGCCGGAAGCTCCTAAGTCATCTTATAGCACCCGAAAGTTGCGAAATTACAACTCTTTTGTCTTTAAATGCTCTATCCCATCCGGATTTGGGGTACAAACTATGATACTGGGTGAAATCATACTCTGGCATGTGGGGATCATTGTGATCCAGGCAGAATTTTCGCCGGAATCTCCTAAGTCATTTTATACCGCCCGAAAGTTACGGAATTACAACTCTTTTGTCTTCAAATGCTCTATCTCATCCGCATTTAGGGTACAAACGATGATACTGGGTGGAATCATACTCTGACATGTGAGGATCATTGTGATCCAGGCAGGATTTTTGCCGGAATCTCCTAAGTCATTTCGTAGCTCCCGAAAGTTACGAAATTACAATTTTTTTGTCTTCAAATGCTCTATCCCATCCGGATTTAGGGTACAAACGATGATACTGGGTGGAATCATACTCTGGCATGTGGGCATCATTGTCATCCATCAGGATTTTTTCCGGAATCTCCTAAGTCATTTTATAGCTCCTGAAAGTTGAAAAATTACAGGATTAGGAGTTTCAAAATGCTCTATCTCATCCGGATTCAGGGTACGAACGATGATACTGGGTAGAATCATACCCCGGCATGTGGGGATCATTGTGATCCAGGCAGAATTTCTGCCGGAATCTCCTAAGTCATTTTATAGCGCCCGAAAGTTACGAAATTACAACTCTTTTGTCTTCAAATGCTCTATCTCATCCGGATTTAGAGTACAAACGATGATACTGGGTGGAATGATACTCTGGCATGTGGGCATCATTGTCATCCATCAGGATTTTTTCCGGAATCTCCTAAGTCATTTTATAGCTCCTGAAAGTTGAAAAATTACAGGATTAGGAGTTTCAAAATGCTCTATCTCATCCGGATTCAGGGTAAGAACGATGATACTGGGTAGAATCATACCCCGGCATGTGGGGATCATTGTGATCCAGGCAGAATTTCTGCCGGAATCTCCTAAGTCATTTTATAGCGCCCGAAAGTTACGAAATTACAACTCTTGTGTCTTCAAATGCTCTATCTCATCCGGATTTAGGGTACAAACGATGATACTAGGTGGAATGATACTCTGGCATGTGGGCATCATTGTGATCCATCAGGATTTCTGCCGGAATCTCCTAAGTCATTTTATAGGTCCTGATAGTTGAAAAATTACAGGATTAGGAGTTTCAAAATGCTCTATCTCAATCGGATTTAGGGTACGAACGATGATACTGGGTGCAATCATACTCTGGCATGTGGGGATCATTGTGATCCAGGCAGAATTTTTGCCGGAATCTCCTAAGTCATTTTATAGCGCCAGAAAGTTACGAAATTACAACTCTTTTGTCTTCAAATGCTCTATCTCATCTGGATTCAGGGTACAAACGATGATACTGAGTGTAATCATACTCTGACATGTGGGGATCATTGTGATCCAGGCAGGATTTTTGCCGGAATCTCCTAAGTCATTTTTTAGCTCCGGAAAGTTGAAAACCTACAGGATTAGGAGTTTCAAAATGCTCTATCTCATCCGGATTCAGGGTACGAACGATGATACTGAGTGAAATCATACTCTGGCATGTGGGGGTCATTGTCATCCAGGCGGAATTCTTGCCGGAATCTCCTAAGTCATTTTATAGCTCCCGAAAGTTGAAAAATTACAGGATTAGGAGTGTCAAAATGCTCTATCTCATCCAGATTTAGGGTACAAATGATGATACTGGGTGGAATCATACTCTGGCATGTGGGGATCATTGTGATCCAGGCAGGATTTTTGCCGGAATCACCTAAGCCATTTTATAGCACCCGAAAGTTACGAAATTACAACTTTTTTGTCTTCAAATGCTCTATCCCATCCGGATTTCGGGTACAAACTATGATACTGGGTGAAATCATACTATGGCATGTGGGGATCATTGTGATCCAGGCAGAATTTTCGCCGGAATCTCCTAAGTCATTTTATAGCGCCCGAAAGTTGAAAAATTACAGGATTAGGAGTTTCAAAATGCTTTATCCCATCCGGATTTAGGGTACAAACGATGATACTTGGTGGAATCATACTCTGGCATGTGGGGACCATTGTGATCCGAGCAGAATTTTTGCCGGAAGCTCCTAAGTCATCTTATAGCACCCGAAAGTTGCGAAATTACAACTCTTTTGTCTTTAACTGCTCTATCCCATCCGGATTTGGGGTACAAACTATGATACTGGGTGAAATCATACTCTGGCATGTGGGGATCATTGTGATCCAGGCAGAATTTTCGCCGGAATCTCCTAAGTCATTTTATACCGCCCGAAAGTTACGAAATTACAACTCTTTTGTCTTCAAATGCTCTATCTCATCCGCATTTAGGGTACAAACGATGATACTGGGTGGAATCATACTCTGACATGTGAGGATCATTGTGATCCAGGCAGAATTTTCGCCGGAATCTCCTAAGTCATTTTATAGCGCCCGAAAGTTACGAAATTACAACTCTTTTGTCTTCAAATGCTCTATCTCATCCGGATTCAGGGTACAAACGATGATACTGGGTGGAATCATATTCTGTCATGTGGGGATCATTGTGATCCAGGCAGGATTTTCGCCGGAATCTCCTAAGTCATTTTGTAGCTCCAGAAAGTTACGAAATTACAATTTTTTTGTCTTCAAATGCTCTATCCCATCCGGATTTAGGGTACAAACGATGATACTGGGTGGAATCATACTCTGGCATGTGGGGATCATTGTGATCCAGGCAGAATTTTTGCCGGAATCTCCTAAGTCATTTTATAGCGCCTGAAAGTTACGAAATTACAACTCTTTTGGCTTCAAATGCTCTATCTCATCCGGATTCAGGGTACGAACGATGATACTGAGTGAAATCATACTCTGGCATGTGGGGGTCGTTGTCATCCAGGCGGAATTCTTGCCGGAATCTCCTAAGTCATTTTATAGCTCCCGAAAGTTGAAAAATTACAGGATTAGGAGTGTCAAAATGCTCTATCTCATCCAGATTTAGGGTACAAATGATGATACTGGGTGTAATCATACTCTGGCATGTGGGGATCATTGTGATCCAGGCAGGATTTTTGCCGGAATCACCTAAGCCATTTTATAGCACCCGAAAGTTACGAAATTACAACTTTTTTGTCTTCAAATGCTCTATCCCATCCGGATTTGGGGTACAAACTATGATACTGGGTGAAATCATACTCTGGCATGTGGGGATCATTGTGATCCAGGCAGAATTTTCGCCGGAATCTCCTAAGTCATTTTATACCGCCCGAAAGTTACGAAATTACAACTCTTTTGTCTTCAAATGCTCTATCTCATCCGCATTTAGGGTACAAACGATGATACTGGGTGGAATCATACTCTGACATGTGAGGATCATTGTGATCCAGGCAGAATTTTCGCCGGAATCTCCTAAGTCATTTTATAGCGCCTGAAAGTTACGAAATTACAACTCTTTTGTCTTCAAATGCTCTATCTCATCCGGATTCAGGGTACGAACGATGATACTGGGTGGAATCATATTCTGTCATGTGGGGATCATTGTGATCCAGGCAGGATTTTCGCCGGAATCTCCTAAGTCATTTTGTAGCTCCCGAAAGTTACGAAATTACAATTTTTTTGTCTTCAAATGCTCTATCCCATCCGGATTTAGGGTACAAACGATGATACTGGGTGGAATCATACTCTGGCATGTGGGGATCATTGTGATCCAGGCAGAATTTTTGCCGGAATCTCCTAAGTCATTTTATAGCGCCTGAAAGTTACGAAATTACAACTCTTTGGCTTCAAATGCTCTATCTCATCCGGATTTAGAGTACAAACGATGATACTGGGTGGAATCATACCCCGGCATGTGGGGATCATTGTGATCCAGGCAGAATTTTTTGCCGGAATCTCCTAAGTCATTTTATAGCGCCCGAAAGTTACGAAATTACAACTCTTATGTCTTCAAATGCTCTATCTCATCCGGATTTAGGGTACAAACGATGATACTGGGTGGAATGATACTCTGGCATGTGGGCATCATTGTGATCCATCAGGATTTCTGCCGGAATCTCCTAAGTCATTTTATAGCTCCTGAAAGTTGGAATATTACAGGATTAGGAGTTTCCAAATGCTCTATCTCAACCGGATTTAGGGTACGAACAATGATACTGGGTGCAATCATACTCTGGCATGTGGGGATCATTGTGATCCAGGCAGAATTTTTGCCGGAATCTCCTCAGTCATTTTATAGCGCCAGAAAGTTACGAAATTACAACTCTTTTGTCTTCAAATGCTCTATCTCATCTGGATTGAGGGTACAAACGATGATACTGAGTGTAATCATACTCTGACATGTGGGGATCATTTCGATCCAGGCAGGATTTTCGCCGGAATCTCCTAAGTCATTTTATAGCTCCCGGAAGTTGAAAACCTACAGGATTAGGAGTTTCAAAATGCTCTATCTCATCCGGATTCAGGGTACAAACGATGATACTGAGTGGAATCATACTCTGGCATGTGGGCATCATTGTCATCCATCAGGATTTCTGCCGGAATCTCCTAAGTCATTTTATAGCTCCTGAAAGTTGGAAAATTACAGGATTAGGAGTTTCAAAATGCTCTATCTCATCCGGATTCAGGGTACAAACGATGATACTGGGTAGAATCATTCCCCGGCATGTGGGGATCATTGTGATCCAGGCAGAATTTTTTGCCGGAATCTCCTAAGTCATTTTATAGCGCCCAAAAGTTACGAAATTACAACTCTTATGTCTTCAAATGCTCTATCTCATCCGGATTTAGGGTACAAACGATGATACTGGGTGGAATGATACTCTGGCATGTGGGCATCATTGTGATCCATCAGGATTTCTGCCGGAATCTCCTAAGTCATTTTATAGCTCCTGAAAGTTGGAAAATTACAGGATTAGGAGTTTCAAAATGCTCTATCTCAACCGGATTTAGGGTACGAACAATGATACTGGGTGCAATCATACTCTGGCATGTGGGGATCATTGTGATCCAGGCAGAATTTTTGCCGGAATCTCCTCAGTCATTTTATAGCGCCAGAAAGTTACGAAATTACAACTCTTTTGTCTTCAAATGCTCTATCTCATCTGGATTCAGGGTACAAACGATGATACTGAGTGTAATCATACTCTGACGTGTGGGGATCATTTTGATCCAGGCAGGATTTTTGCCGGAATCTCCTAAGTCATTTTATAGCTCCCGGAAGTTGAAAACCTACAGGATTAGGAGTTTCAAAATGCTCTATCTCATCCGGATTCAGGGTACAAACGATGATACTGAGTGGAATCATACTCTGGCATGTGGGGTCATTGTGATCCAGGCGGAATTCTTGCCGGAATCTCCTAAGTCATTTTATAGCTCCTGAAAGTTGAAAAATTACAGGATTAGGAGTTTCAAAATGCTCTATCTCATCCAGATTTAGGGTACAAATGATGATACTGGGTGGAATCATACTCTGGCATGTGGGGATCATTGTGATGGAGGCAGGATTTTTGCCGGAATCTCCTAAGCCATTTTATAGCACCCGAAAGTTACGAAATTACAACTTTTTTGTCTTCAAATGCTCTATCCCATCCGGATTTAGGGTGCAAACTATGATACTGGGTGAAATCATACTATGGCATGTGGGGATCATTGTGATCCAGGCAGAATTTTTGCCGGAATCTCCTAAGTGATTTTATAGCACCCGAAAGTTGAAAAATTACAGGATTAGGAGTTTCAAAATGCTTTATCCCATCCGGATTTAGGGGACAAACGATGATACTTGGTGGAATCATACTCTGGCATGTGGGGACCATTGTGATCCGAGCAGAATTTTTGCCGGAAGCTCCTAAGTCATCTTATAGCACCCGAAAGTTGCGAAATTACAACTCTTTTGTCTTTAAATGCTCTATCCCATCCGGATTTGGGGTACAAACTATGATACTGGGTGAAATCATACTCTGGCATGTGGGGATCATTGTGATCCAGGCAGAATTTTCGCCGGAATCTCCTAAGTCATTTTATACCGCCCGAAAGTTACGAAATTACAACTCTTTTGTCTTCAAATGCTCTATCTCATCCGCATTTAGGGTACAAACGATGATACTGGGTGTAATCATACTCTGACATGTGAGGATCATTGTGATCCAGGCAGGATTTTGCCGGAATCTCCTAAGTCATTTCGTAGCTCTGAAAGTTCCGAAATTACAACTATTTTGTCTTCAAATGCTCTATCCCATCCGGATTTAGGGTAAAAACGATGATACTGAGTGGAATCATACTCTGGCATGTGGGGATCATTGTGATCCAGGCAGAATTTTTGCCGGAATCTCCTAAGTCATTTTATAGCGCCCGAAAGTTACGAAATTACAACTCTTTTGTCTTCAAATGCTCTATCTCATCCGGATTCAGGGTACAGACGATGATACCGGGTGGAATCATACTCTGACATGTGGGGATCATTGTGATCCATCAGGATTTCTGCCGGAATCTCCTAAGTCATTTTATAGCTCCTGAAAGTTGGAAAATTACAGGATTAGGAGTTTCAAAATGCTCTATCTCAACCGGATTTAGGGTACGAACAATGATGCTGGGTGCAATCATACTCTGGCATGTGGGGATCATTGTGATCCAGGCAGAATTTTTGCCGGAATCTCCTAAGTCATTTTATAGCGCCAGAAAGTTACGAAATTACAACTCTTTTGTCTTCAAATGCTCTATCTCATCTGGATTCAGGGTACAAACGATGATACTGAGTGTAATCATACTCTGACATGTGGGGATCATTGTGATCCATCAGGATTTCTCCCGGAATCTCCTAAGTCATTTTATAGCTCCCGAAAGTTGAAAAATTAGAGGATTAGGAGTTTCAAAATGCTCTATCTCATCCGGATTCGGGGTACAAATGATGATACTGGGTGAAATCATACTCTGGCATGTAGGGATCATTGTGATCCAGGCAGGATTTTTGCCGGAATCTCCTAAGTCATTTTGAAGCACCCGGAAGTTACGAAATTACAACTCTTTTGTCTTCAAATGCTCTATCTAATCCGCATTCGGGGTACAAACGATGATACTTGGTGAAATCATACTCTGGCATGTGGGGATCATTGTGATCCAGGCAGAATTCTTGCCGGAATCTCCTAAGTCATTTCATAGCACCCGAAAAGTGGAAAAATTACAGGATTAGGAGTTTCAAAATGCTCTATCTCATCCGGATTTAGGGTAAAAACGATGAAAATTGGTGAAATCATACTCTGACATGTGGGGATCATCGTGATCCATGCAGAATTTTTGCCGGAATCTCCTAAGTCATTTTATAGCGCCCGAAAGTTACGAAATTACAACTCTTTTGTCTTCAAATGCTCTATCTCATCCGGATTCAGGGTACGAACGATGATACTGGGTGGAATCATACTCTGTCATGTGGGGATCATTGTGATCCAGGCAGGATTTTCACCGGAATCTCCTAAGTCATTTTGTAGCTCCCGAAAGTTACGAAATTACAACTCTTTTGTCTTCAAATGCTCTATCTCATCCGGATTTAGAGTACAAACGATGATACTGGGTAGAATGATACTCTGGCATGTGGGCATCATTGTCATCCATCAGGATTTTTTCCGGAATCTCCTAAGTCATTTTATAGCTCCTGAAAGTTGAAAAATTACAGGATTAGGAGTTTCAAAATGCTCTATCTCATCCGGATTCAGGGTACGAACGATGATACTGGGTAGAATCATACCCCGGCATGTGGGGATCATTGTGATCCAGGCAGAATTCCTGCCGGAATCTCCTAAGTCATTTTATAGCGCCCGAAAGTTACGAAATTACAACTCTTGTGTCTTCAAATGCTCTATCTCATCCGGATTTAGGGTACAAACGATGATACTAGGTGGAATGATACTCTGGCATGTGGGCATCATTGTGATCCATCAGGATTTCTGCCGGAATCTCCTAAGTCATTTTATAGGTCCTGAAAGTTGAAAAATTACAGGATTAGGAGTTTCAAAATGCTCTATCTCAATCGGATTTAGGGTACGAACGATGATACTGGGTGCAATCATACTCTGGCATGTGGGGATCATTGTGATCCAGGCAGAATTTTTGCCGGAATCTCCTAAGTCATTTTATAGCGCCAGAAAGTTACGAAATTACAACTCTTTTGTCTTCAAATGCTCTATCTCATCTGGATTCAGGGTACAAACGATGATACTGAGTGTAATCATACTCTGACATGTGGGGATCATTGTGATCCAGGCAGGATTTTTGCCGGAATCTCCTAAGTCATTTTTTAGCTCCCGAAAGTTGAAAACCTACAGGATTAGGAGTTTCAAAATGCTCTATCTCATCCGGATTCAGGGTACGAACGATGATACTGAGTGAAATCATACTCTGGCATGTGGGGATCATTGTGATCCAGGCAGAATTTTTGCCGGAATCTCCTAAGTCATTTTATAGCGCCTGAAAGTTACGAAATTACAACTCTTTTGGCTTCAAATGCTCTATCTCATCCGGATTCAGGGTACGAACGATGATACTGAGTGAAATCATACTCTGGCATGTGGGGGTCGTTGTCATCCAGGCGGAATTCTTGCCGGAATCTCCTAAGTCATTTTATAGCTCCCGAAAGTTGAAAAATTACAGGATTAGGAGTGTCAAAATGCTCTATCTCATCCAGATTTAGGGTACAAATGATGATACTGGGTGTAATCATACTCTGGCATGTGGGGATCATTGTGATCCAGGCAGGATTTTTGCCGGAATCACCTAAGCCATTTTATAGCACCCGAAAGTTACGAAATTACAACTTTTTTGTCTTCAAATGCTCTATCCCATCCGGATTTTGGGTACAAACTATGATACTGGGTGAAATCATACTATGGCATGTGGGGATCATTGTGATCCAGGCAGAATTTTCGCCGGAATCTCCTAAGTGATTTTATAGCGCCCGAAAGTTACGAAATTACAACTCTTTTGTCTTCAAATGCTCTATCTCATCCGGATTCAGGGTACAGACGATGATACCGGGTGGAATCATACTCTGACATGTGGGGATCATTGTGATCCAGGCAGAATTTTGCCGGAATCTCCTAAGTCATTTTATAGCACCCGAAAGTTGAAAAATTACAGGATTAGGAGTTTCAAAATGCTTTATCCCATCCGGATTTAGGGTACAAACGATGATACTTGGTGGAATCATACTCTGGCATGTGGGGACCATTGTGATCCGAGCAGAATTTTTGCCGGAAGCTCCTAAGTCATCTTATAGCACCCGAAAGTTGCGAAATTACAACTCTTTTGTCTTTAAATGCTCTATCCCATCCGGATTTGGGGTACAAACTATGATACTGGGTGAAATCATACTCTGGCATGTGGGGATCATTGTGATCCAGGCAGAATTTTCGCCGGAATCTCCTAAGTCATTTTATACCGCCCGAAAGTTACGAAATTACAACTCTTTTGTCTTCAAATGCTCTATCTCATCCGCATTTAGGGTACAAACGATGATACTGGGTGGAATCATACTCTGACATGTGAGGATCATTGTGATCCAGGCAGAATTTTCGCCGGAATCTCCTAAGTCATTTTATAGCGCCCGAAAGTTACGAAATTACAACTCTTTTGTCTTCAAATGCTCTATCTCATCCGGATTCAGGGTACAAACGATGATACTGGGTGGAATCATATTCTGTCATGTGGGGATCATTGTGATCCAGGCAGGATTTTCGCCGGAATCTCCTAAGTCATTTTGTAGCTCCCGAAAGTTACGAAATTACAATTTTTTTGTCTTCAAATGCTCTATCCCATCCGGATTTAGGGTACAAACGATGATACTGGGTGGAATCATACTCTGGCATGTGGGGATCATTGTGATCCAGGCAGAATTTTTGCCGGAATCTCCTAAGTCATTTTATAGCGCCTGAAAGTTACGAAATTACAACTCTTTTGGCTTCAAATGCTCTATCTCATCCGGATTTAGAGTACAAACGATGATACTGGGTGGAATCATACCCCGGCATGTGGGGATCATTGTGATCCAGGCAGAATTTTTTGCCGGAATCTCCTAAGTCATTTTATAGCGCCCGAAAGTTACGAAATTACAACTCTTATGTCTTCAAATGCTCTATCTCATCCGGATTTAGGGTACAAACGATGATACTGGGTGGAATGATACTCTGGCATGTGGGCATCATTGTGATCCATCAGGATTTCTGCCGGAATCTCCTAAGTCATTTTATAGCTCCTGAAAGTTGGAAAATTACAGGATTAGGAGTTTCCAAATGCTCTATCTCAACCGGATTTAGGGTACGAACAATGATACTGGGTGCAATCATACTCTGGCATGTGGGGATCATTGTGATCCAGGCAGAATTTTTGCCGGAATCTCCTCAGTCATTTTATAGCGCCAGAAAGTTACGAAATTACAACTCTTTTGTCTTCAAATGCTCTATCTCATCTGGATTCAGGGTACAAACGATGATACTGAGTGTAATCATACTCTGACATGTGGGGATCATTTTGATCCAGGCAGGATTTTCGCCGGAATCTCCTAAGTCATTTTATAGCTCCCGGAAGTTGAAAACCTACAGGATTAGGAGTTTCAAAATGCTCTATCTCATCCGGATTCAGGGTACAAACGATGATACTGAGTGAAATCATACTCTGACATGTGGGGATCATCGTGATCCATGCAGAATTTTTGCCGGAATCTCCTAAGTCATTTTATAGCGCCCGAAAGTTACGAAATTACAACTCTTTTGTCTTCAAATGCTCTATCTCATCCGGATTCAGGGTACGAACGATGATACTGGGTGGAATCATACTCTGTCATGTGGGGATCATTGTGATCCAGGCAGGATTTTCACCGGAATCTCCTAAGTCATTTTGTAGCTCCCGAAAGTTACGAAATTACAACTCTTTTGTCTTCAAATGCTCTATCTCATCCGGATTTAGAGTACAAACTTTGATACTGGGTAGAATGATACTCTGGCATGTGGGCATCATTGTCATCCATCAGGATTTTTTCCGGAATCTCCTAAGTCATTTTATAGCTCCTGAAAGTTGAAAAATTACAGGATTAGGAGTTTCAAAATGCTCTATCTCATCCGGATTCAGGGTACGAACGATGATACTGGGTAGAATCATACCCCGGCATGTGGGGATCATTGTGATCCAGGCAGAATTTCTGCCGGAATCTCCTAAGTCATTTTATAGCGCCCGAAAGTTACGAAATTACAACTCTTTTGTCTTCAAATGCTCTATCTCATCCGGATTTAGAGTACAAACGATGATACTGGGTGGAATGATACTCTGGCATGTGGGCATCATTGTCATCCATCAGGATTTTTTCCGGAATCTCCTAAGTCATTTTATAGCTCCTGAAAGTTGAAAAATTACAGGATTAGGAGTTTCAAAATGCTCTATCTCATCCGGATTCAGGGTACGAACGATGATACTGGGTAGAATCATACCCCGGCATGTGGGGATCATGGTGATCCAGGCAGAATTTCTGCCGGAATCTCCTAAGTCATTTTATAGCGCCCGAAAGTTACGAAATTACAACTCTTGTGTCTTCAAATGCTCTATCCCATCCGGATTTAGGGTACAAACGATGATACTAGGTGGAATGATACTCTGGCATGTGGGCATCATTGTGATCCATCAGGATTTCTGCCGGAATCTCCTAAGTCATTTTATAGGTCCTGAAAGTTGAAAAATTACAGGATTAGGAGTTTCAAAATGCTCTATCTCAATCGGATTTAGGGTACGAACGATGATACTGGGTGCAATCATACTCTGGCATGTGGGGATCATTGTGATCCAGGCAGAATTTTTGCCGGAATCTCCTAAGTCATTTTATAGCGCCAGAAAGTTACGAAATTACAACTCTTTTGTCTTCAAATGCTCTATCTCATCTGGATTCAGGGTACAAACGATGATACTGAGTGTAATCATACTCTGACATATGGGGATCATTGTGATCCAGGCAGGATTTTTGCCGGAATCTCCTAAGTCATTTTTTAGCTCCCGAAAGTTGAAAACCTACAGGATTAGGAGTTTCAAAATGCTCTATCTCATCCGGATTCAGGGTACGAACGATGATACTGAGTGAAATCATACTCTGGCATGTGGGGGTCATTGTCATCCAGGCGGAATTCTTGCCGGAATCTCCTAAGTCATTTTATAGCTCCCGAAAGTTGAAAAATTACAGGATTAGGAGTGTCAAAATGCTCTATCTCATCCAGATTTAGGGTACAAATGATGATACTGGGTGGAATCATACTCTGGCATGTGGGGATCATTGTGATCCAGGCAGGATTTTTGCCGGAATCACCTAAGCCATTTTATAGCACCCGAAAGTTACGAAATTACAACTTTTTTGTCTTCAAATGCTCTATCCCATCCGGATTTTGGGTACAAACTATGATACTGGGTGAAATCATACTATGGCATGTGGGGATCATTGTGATCCAGGCAGAATTTTCGCCGGAATCTCCTAAGTCATTTTATAGCGCCCGAAAGTTACGAAATTACAACTCTTTTGTCTTCAAATGCTCTATCTCATCCGGATTCAGGGTACAGATGATGATACCGGGTGGAATCATACTCTGACATGTGGGGATCATTGTGATCCAGGCAGAATTTTTGCCGGAATCTCCTAAGTCATTTTATAGCACCCGAAAGTTGAAAAATTACAGGATTAGGAGTTTCAAAATGCTTTATCCCATCCGGATTTAGGGTACAAACGATGATACTTGGTGGAATCATACTCTGGCATGTGGGGACCATTGTGATCCGAGCAGAATTTTTGCCGGAAGCTCCTAAGTCATCTTATAGCACCCGAAAGTTGCGAAATTACAACTCTTTTGTCTTTAAATGCTCTATCCCATCCGGATTTGGGGTACAAACTATGATACTGGGTGAAATCATACTCTGGCATGTGGGGATCATTGTGATCCAGGCAGAATTTTCGGCGGAATCTCCTAAGTCATTTTATACCGCCCGAAAGTTACGAAATTACAACTCTTTTGTCTTCAAATGCTCTATCTCATCCGCATTTAGGGTACAAACGATGATACTGGGTGGAATCATACTCTGACATGTGAGGATCATTGTGATCCAGGCAGAATTTTCGCCGGAATCTCCTAAGTCATTTTATAGCGCCCGAAAGTTACGAAATTACAACTCTTTTGTCTTCAAATGCTCTATCTCATCCGGATTCAGGGTACAAACGATGATACTGGGTGGAATCATATTCTGTCATGTGGGGATCATTGTGATCCAGGCAGGATTTTCGCCGGAATCTCCTAAGTCATTTTGTAGCTCCCGAAAGTTACGAAATTACAATTTTTGTCTTCAAATGCTCTATCCCATCCGGATTTAGGGTACAAACGATGATACTGGGTGGAATCATACTCTGGCATGTGGGGATCATTGTGATCCAGGCAGAATTTTTGCCGGAATCTCCTAAGTCATTTTATAGCGCCTGAAAGTTACGAAATTACAACTCTTTTGGCTTCAAATGCTCTATCTCATCCGGATTCAGGGTACGAACGATGATACTGAGTGAAATCATACTCTGGCATGTGGGGGTCGTTGTCATCCAGGCGGAATTCTTGCCGGAATCTCCTAAGTCATTTTATAGCTCCCGAAAGTTGAAAAATTACAGGATTAGGAGTGTCAAAATGCTCTATCTCATCCAGATTTAGGGTACAAATGATGATACTGGGTGTAATCATACTCTGGCATGTGGGGATCATTGTGATCCAGGCAGGATTTTGCCGGAATCACCTAAGCCATTTTATAGCACCCGAAAGTTACGAAATTACAACTTTTTTGTCTTCAAATGCTCTATCCCATCCGGATTTTGGGTACAAACTATGATACTGGGTGAAATCATACTATGGCATGTGGGGATCATTGTGATCCAGGCAGAATTTTCGCCGGAATCTCCTAAGTGATTTTATAGCGCCCGAAAGTTACGAAATTACAACTCTTTTGTCTTCAAATGCTCTATCTCATCCGGATTCAGGGTACAGACGATGATACCGGGTGGAATCATACTCTGACATGTGGGGATCATTGTGATCCAGGCAGAATTTTGCCGGAATCTCCTAAGTCATTTTATAGCACCCGAAAGTTGAAAAATTACAGGATTAGGAGTTTCAAAATGCTTTATCCCATCCGGATTTAGGGTACAAACGATGATACTTGGTGGAATCATACTCTGGCATGTGGGGACCATTGTGATCCGAGCAGAATTTTTGCCGGAAGCTCCTAAGTCATCTTATAGCACCCGAAAGTTGCGAAATTACAACTCTTTTGTCTTTAAATGCTCTATCCCATCCGGATTTGGGGTACAAACTATGATACTGGGTGAAATCATACTCTGGCATGTGGGGATCATTGTGATCCAGGCAGAATTTTCGCCGGAATCTCCTAAGTCATTTTATACCGCCCGAAAGTTACGAAATTACAACTCTTTTGTCTTCAAATGCTCTATCTCATCCGCATTTAGGGTACAAACGATGATACTGGGTGGAATCATACTCTGACATGTGAGGATCATTGTGATCCAGGCAGAATTTTCGCCGGAATCTCCTAAGTCATTTTATAGCGCCCGAAAGTTACGAAATTACAACTCTTTTGTCTTCTCTGCTGCTCATCTCATCCATTCAGGTACAAAACGATGATACTGTGTGGAATCATATTGTGTCATGATTGTATTGTGATCCAGGCAGGATTTTCGCGGAATCCTAAGTCATTTTTTAGCTCCTTGAAAGTTAAAAATTAAAATTTTTTTTTTTTTCAAAATGCTCTATCCCATCCGGATTAGGTACAAACGATGATGGGTGGTGGAATCATATACTGGCATGTGGGGATCATTGTGATCCAGGCAGAATTTTGCCGGGATCTCTAAGTCATTTTATAGCGCCTGAAAGTTACGAAATTACAACTCTTTTGGCTTCAAATGCTCTATCTCATCCGGATTTAGAGTACAAACGATGATACTGGGTGGAATCATACCCCGGCATGTGGGGATCATTGTGATCCAGGCAGAATTTTTTGCCGGAATCTCCTAAGTCATTTTATAGCGCCCGAAAGTTACGAAATTACAACTCTTATGTCTTCAAATGCTCTATCTCATCCGGATTTAGGGTACAAACGATGATACTGGGTGGAATGATACTCTGGCATGTGGGCATCATTGTGATCCATCAGGATTTCTGCCGGAATCTCCTAAGTCATTTTATAGCTCCTGAAAGTTGGAAAATTACAGGATTAGGAGTTTCCAAATGCTCTATCTCAACCGGATTTAGGGTACGAACAATGATACTGGGTGCAATCATACTCTGGCATGTGGGGATCATTGTGATCCAGGCAGAATTTTTGCCGGAATCTCCTCAGTCATTTTATAGCGCCAGAAAGTTACGAAATTACAACTCTTTTGTCTTCAAATGCTCTATCTCATCTGGATTCAGGGTACAAACGATGATACTGAGTGTAATCATACTCTGACATGTGGGGATCATTTTGATCCAGGCAGGATTTTCGCCGGAATCTCCTAAGTCATTTTATAGCTCCCGGAAGTTGAAAACCTACAGGATTAGGAGTTTCAAAATGCTCTATCTCATCCGGATTCAGGGTACAAACGATGATACTGAGTGGAATCATACTCTGGCATGTGGGGGTCATTGTGATCCAGGCGGAATTCTTGCCGGAATCTCCTAAGTCATTTTATAGCTCCCGAAAGTTGAAAAATTACAGGATTAGGAGTTTCAAAATGCTCTATCTCATCCAGATTTAGGGTACAAATGATGATACTGGGTGGAATCATACTCTGGCATGTGGGGATCATTGTGATGGAGGCAGGATTTTTGCCGGAATCTCCTAAGCCATTTTATAGCACCCGAAAGTTACGAAATTACAACTTTTTTGTCTTCAAATGCTCTATCCCATCCGGATTTAGGGTGCAAACTATGATACTGGGTGAAATCATACTATGGCATGTGGGGATCATTGTGATCCAGGCAGAATTTTTGCCGGAATCTCCTAAGTGATTTTATAGCACCCGAAAGTTGAAAAATTACAGGATTAGGAGTTTCAAAATGCTTTATCCCATCCGGATTTAGGGTACAAACGATGATACTCGGTGAAATCATACTCTGGCATGTGGGGACCATTGTGATTCGAGCAGAATTTTTGCCGGAAGCTCCTAAGTCATCTTATAGCACCCGAAAGTTCCGAAATTACAACTCTTTTGTCTTTAAATGCTCTATCCCATCCGGATTTGGGGTACCAACGATGAGACTGGGTGAAATTATACTCTGGCATGTGGAGATCATTGGGATCCAGGCAGAATTTTTACCGGAATCTCCTAAGTCATTTTATAGCGCCCGAGAGTTACGAAATTACAACTGTTTTGTCTTCAAATGCTCTATCTCATCCGGATTTAGGGTACAAACGATGATACTGGGTGGAATGATACTCTGGCATTTGGGCATCATTGTGATCCATCAGGATTTTTGCCGGAATCTCCTAAGTCATTTTATAGCTCCCGAAAGTTGAAAAATTACAGGATTAGGAGTTTCAAAATGCTGTATCTCAACCGGATTTAGGGTACGAACGATGATACTGGGTGCAATCATACTCTGGCATGAGGGGATCATTGTGATCCAGGCAGAATTTCTGCCGGAATCTCCTGAGTCATTTTATAGCCCCCGAAAGTTGGAAAATTACAGGATTAGGAGTTTCAAAATGCTCTATCTCATCCGGATTGAGGGTACAAACGATGATACCTGGTGAAATCATACTCTGGCATGTGAGGTTCATTGTGATCCAGGCAGAATTCTTGCCGGAATCTCCTAAGTCATTTTATAGCACCCGAAAGTTGAAAAATTACAGGATTAGGAGTTTCAAAATGCTCTATCTCATCCGGATTCGGGGTACAAATGATGATACTGGGTGAAATCATACTCTGGCATGTAGGGATCATTGTGATCCAGGCAGGATTTTTGCCGGAATCTCCTAAGTCATTTTGAAGCACCCGGAAGTTACGAAATTACAACTCTTTTGTCTTCAAATGCTCTATCTAATCCGCATTCGGGGTACAAACGATGATACTTGGTGAAATCATACTCTGGCATGTGGGGATCATTGTGATCCAGGCAGTATTCATGCCGGAATCTCCTAAGTCATTTTATAGCACCCGAAAGTTGAAGAACTACAGGATCAGGAGTTTCAAAATGCTTTATCCCATCCGGATCTAGGGTACAAACGATGATACTTGGTGGAATCATACTCTGGCATGTGGGGACCATTGTGATCCGAGCAGAATTTTTGCCGGAAGCTCCTAAGTCATTTTATAGCGCCCGAAAGTTACGAAATTACAACTCTTTTGTCTTCAAATGCTCTATCTCATCCGAATTCAGGGTACAAACGATGATACTGGGTGGAATCATACTCTGTCATGTGGGGATCATTGTGATCCAGGCAGGATTTTCACCGGAATCTCCTAAGTCATTTTGTAGCTCCCGAAAGTTACGAAATTACAACTCTTTTGTCTTCAAATGCTCTATCTCATCCGGATTTAGAGTACAAACGATGATACTGGGTGGGATGATACTCTGGCATGTGGGCATCATTGTCATCCATCAGGATTCCTGCCGGAATCTCCTAAGTCATTTTATAGCTCCTGAAAGTTGAAAAATTACAGGATTAGGAGTTTCAAAATGCTCTATCTCAATCGGATTTAGGGTACGAACAATGATACTGGGTGCAATCATACTCTGGCATGTGGGGATCATTGTGATCCAGGCAGAATTTTTGCCGGAATCTCCTAAGTCATTTTATAGCGCCAGAAAGTTACGAAATTACAACTCTTTTGACTTCAAATGCTCTATCTCATCTGGATTCAGGGTACAAACGATGATACTGAGTGTCATCATACTCTGACATGTGGGGATCATTGTGATCCAGGCAGGATTTTCGCCGGAATCTCCTAAGTCATTTTTTATATCCCGAAAGTTGAAAAATTACAGGATAAGGAGTTTCAAAATGCTCTATCTCATCCAGATTTAGGGTACAAATGATGATACTGGGTGGAATCATACCCTGGCATGTGGGGATCATTGTGATCCAGGCAGGATTTTTGCCGGAATCTCCTAAGCCATTTTATAGCACCCGAAAGTTACGAAATTACAACTTTTTTGTCTTCAAATGCTCTATCCCATCCGGATTTCGGGTACAAACTATGATACTGGGTGAAATCATACTATGGCATGTGGGGATCATTGTGATCCAGGCAGAATTTTCGCCGGAATCTCCTAAGTCATTTTATAGCGCCCGAAAGTTACGAAATTACAACTCTTTTGTCTTCAAATGCTCTATCTCATCCAGATTCAGGGTACAGACGATGATACCGGGTGGAATCATACTCTGACATGTGGGGATCATTGTGATCCAGGCAGAATTTTTGCCGGAATCTCCTAAGTCATTTTATAGCACCCGAAAGTTACGAAATTACAATTCTTTTGTCTTCAAATGCTCTATCCCATCCGGATTTAGGGTACAAACGATGATACTGGGTGGAATCATACTCTGGCATGTGGGGATCATTGTGATCCAGGCAGAATTTTTGCCGGAATCTCCTAAGTGATTTTATAGCACCCGAAAGTTGAAAAATTACAGGATTAGGAGTTTCAAAATGCTTTATCCCATCCGGATTTAGGGTACAAACGATGATACTCGGTGGAATCATACTCTTGCATGTGGGGACCATTGTGATCAGAGCAGAATTTTCGCCGGAAGCTCCTAAGTCATCTTATAGCACCCGAAAGTTCCGAAATTACAACTCTTTTGTCTTTAAATGCTCTATCCCATCCGGATTTGGGGTACCAACGATGAGACTGGGTGAAATTATACTCTGGCATGTGGAGATCATTGGGATCCAGGCAGAATTTTTACCGGAATCTCCTAAGTCATTTTATAGCGCCCGAGAGTTACGAAATTACAACTGTTTTGTCTTCAAATGCTCTATCTCATCCGGATTTAGGGTACAAACGATGATACTGGGTGGAATGATACTCTGGCATTTGGGCATCATTGTGATCCATCAGGATTTTTGCCGGAATCTCCTAAGTCATTTTATAGCTCCCGAAAGTTGAAAAATTACAGGATTAGGAGTTTCAAAATGCTCTATCTCAACCGGATTTAGGGTACGAACGATGATACTGGGTGCAATCATACTCTGGCATGAGGGGATCATTGTGATCCAGGCAGAATTTCTGCCGGAATCTCCTGAGTCATTTTATAGCCCCCGAAAGTTGGAAAATTACAGGATTAGGAGTTTCAAAATGCTCTATCTCATCCGGATTGAGGGTACAAACGATGATACCTGGTGAAATCATACTCTGGCATGTGAGGTTCATTGTGATCCAGGCAGAATTTTTGCCGGAATCTCCTAAGTCATTTTATAGCACCCGAAAGTTGAAAAATTACAGGATTAGGAGTTTCAAAATGCTCTATCTCATCCAGATGCAGGGTACAAACGATGAGACTGGGTGGAATCATACTCTGGCATGTGGGGATCATTGTGATCCAGGCAGACTTTTACGGAATCTCCTAAGTCATTTTATAGCGCCCGAGAGTTACGAAATTACAACTGTTTTGTCTTCAAATGCTCTATTTCATCCGGATTTAGGGTACAAACGATGATACTGGGTGGAATCATACTCTGGCATGTGGGGATCATTGTGATCCAGGCAGGATTTTTGCCGGAATCTCCTAAGTCATTTTATAGCTCCCTAAAGTTGAAAACCTACAGGATTAGGAGTTTCAAAATGCTCTATCTCATCCGGATATCAGGTACGAACAATGATACTGGGTGCAATCATACTCTGGCATGTGGGGATCATTGTGATCCAGGCAGACTTTTTACGGGAATCTCCTAAGTCATTTTATAGCGCCCGAGAGTTACGAAATTACAACTGTTTTGTCTTCAAATGCTCTATTTCATCCGGATTCAGGGTACAAACGATGATACTGGGTGGAATCATACTCTGGCATGTGGGGACCATTGTGATCCGAGCAGAATTTTTGCCGGAAGCTCCTAAGTCATCTTATAGCACCCGAAAGTTCCGAAATTACAACTCTTTTGTCTTTAAATGCTCTATCCCATCCGGATTTGGGGTACAAACTATGATACTGGGTGGAATCATACTCTGGCATGTGGGGATCATTGTGATCCAGGCAGAATTTTCGCCGGAATCTCCTCAGTCATTTTATAGCGCCCGAAAGTTACGAAATTACAACTCTTTTGTCTTCAAATGCTCTATCTCATCCGGATTCAGGGTACAGACGATGATACCGGGTGGAATCATACTCTGACATGTGGGGATCATTGTGATCCAGGCACAATTTTTGCCGGAATCTCCTAAGTCATTTTATAGCACCCGAAAGTTACGAAATTACAATTCTTTTGTCTTCAAATGCTCTATCCCATCCGGATTTAGGGTACAAACGATGATACTGGGTGGAATCATACTCTGGCATGTGGGGATCATTGTGATCCAGGCAGGATTTTTGCCGGAATCTCCTAAGTCATTTTGAAGCACCCGGAAGTTACGAAATTACAACTCTTTTGTCTTCAAATGCTCTATCTAATCCGCATTCGGGGTACAAACGATGATACTTGGTGAAATCATACTCTGGCATGTGGGGATCATTGTGATCCAGGCAGTATTCATGCCGGAATCTCCTAAGTCATTTTATAGCACCCGAAAGTTGAAAAATTACAGGATTAGGAGTTTCAAAATGCTCTATCTCATCCGGATTCGGGGTACAAATGATGATACTGGGTGAAATCATACTCTGGCATGTAGGGATCATTGTGATCCAGGCAGGATTTTTGCCGGAATCTCCTAAGTCATTTTGAAGCACCCGGAAGTTACGAAATTACAACTCTTTTGTCTTCAAATGCTCTATCTAATCCGCATTCGGGGTACAAACGATGATACTTGGTGAAATCATACTCTGGCATGTGGGGATCATTGTGATCCAGGCAGTATTCATGCCGGAATCTCCCAAGTCATTTTATAGCACCCGAAAGTTGAAGAACTACAGGATTAGGAGTTTCAAAATGCTTTATCCCATCCGGATCTAGGGTACAAACGATGATACTCGGTGGAATCATACTCTGGCATGTGGGGACCATTGTGATCCGAGCAGAATTTTTGCCGGAAGCTCCTAAGTCATTTTATAGCGCCCGAAAGTTACGAAATTACAACTCTTTTGTCTTCAAATGCTCTATCTCATCCGAATTCAGGGTACAAACGATGATACTGGGTGGAATCATACTCTGTCATGTGGGGATCATTGTGATCCAGGCAGGATTTTCACCGGAATCTCCTAAGTCATTTTGTAGCTCTTGAAAGTTACGAAATTACAACTCTTTTGTCTTCAAATGCTCTATCTCATCCGGATTTAGAGTACAAACGATGATACTGGGTGGGATGATACTCTGGCATGTGGGCATCATTGTCATCCATCAGGATTTCTGCCGGAATCTCCTAAGTCATTTTATAGCTCCTGAAAGTTGAAAAATTACAGGATTAGGAGTTTCAAAATGCTCTATCTCAATCGGATTTAGGGTACGAACAATGATACTGGGTGCAATCATACTCTGGCATGTGGGGATCATTGTGATCCAGGCAGAATTTTTGCCGGAATCTCCTAAGTCATTTTATAGCGCCAGAAAGTTGCGAAATTACGACTCTTTTGACTTCAAATGCTCTATCTCATCTGGATTAAGGGTACAAACGATGATACTGAGTGTCATCATACTCTGACATGTGGGGATCATTGTGATCCAGGCAGGATTTTTGCCGGAATCTCCTAAGTCATTTTTTAGCTCCCGAAAGTTGAAAAATTACAGGATTAGGAGTTTCAAAATGCTCTATCTCATCCAGATTTAGGGTACAAATGATGATACTGGGTGGAATCATACCCTGGCATGTGGGGATCATTGTGATCCAGGCAGGATTTTTGCCGGAATCTCCTAAGCCATTTTATAGCACCCGAAAGTTACGAAATTACAACTTTTTTGTCTTCAAATGCTCTATCCCATCCGGATTTTGGGTACAAACTATGATACTGGGTGAAATCATACTATGGCATGTGGGGATCATTGTGATCCAGGCAGAATTTTCGCCGGAATCTCCTAAGTCATTTTATAGCGCCCGAAAGTTACGAAATTACAACTCTTTTGTCTTCAAATGCTCTATCTCATCCGGATTCAGGGTACAGACGATGATACCGGGTGGAATCATACTCTGACATGTGGGGATCATTGTGATCCAGGCAGAATTTTCGCCGGAATCTCCTAAGTCATTTTATAGCACCCGAAAGTTACGAAATTACAATTCTTTTGTCTTCAAATGCTCTATCCCATCCGGATTTAGGGTACAAACGATGATACTGGGTGGAATCATACTCTGGCATGTGGGGATCATTGTGATCCAGGCAGAATTTTTGCCGGAATCTCCTCAGTGATTTTATAGCACCCGAAAGTTGAAAAATTACAGGATTAGGAGTTTCAAAATGCTTTATCCCATCCGGATTTAGGGTACAAACGATGATACTCGGTGGAATCATACTCTGGCATGTGGGGACCATTGTGATCCGAGCAGAATTTTTGCCGGAAGCTCCTAAGTCATCTTATAGCACCCGAAAGTTCCGAAATTACAACTCTTTTGTCTTTAAATGCTCTATCCCATCCGGATTTGGGGTACCAACGATGAGACTGGGTGAAATCATACTCTGGCATGTGGAGATCATTGGGATCCAGGCAGAATTTTTACCGGAATCTCCTAAGTCATTTTATAGCGCCCGAGAGTTACGACATTACAACTGTTTTGTCTTCAAATGCTCTATCTCATCCGGATTTAGGGTACAAACGATGATACTGGGTGGAATGATACTCTGGCATTTGAGCATCATTGTGATCCATCAGGATTTTTGCCGGAATCTCCTAAGTCATTTTATAGCTCCCGAAAGTTGAAAAATTACAGGATTAGGAGTTTCAAAATGCTCTATCTCAACCGGATTTAGGGTACGAACGATGATACTGGGTGCAATCATACTCTGGCATGAGGGGATCATTGTGATCCAGGCAGAATTTCTGCCGGAATCTCCTGAGTCATTTTATAGCCCCCGAAAGTTGGAAAATTACAGGATTAGGAGTTTCAAAATGCTCTATCTCATCCGGATTGAGGGTACAAACGATGATACCTGGTGAAATCATACTCTGGCATGTGAGGTTCATTGTGATCCAGGCAGAATTTTTGCCGGAATCTCCTAAGTCATTTTATAGCACCCGAAAGTTGAAAAATTACAGGATTAGGAGTTTCAAAATGCTCTATCTCATCCAGATGCAGGGTACAAACGATGAGACTGGGTGGAATCATACTCTGGCATGTGGGGATCATTGTGATCCAGGCAGACTTTTACGGAATCTCCTAAGTCATTTTATAGCGCCTGAGAGTTACGAAATTACAACTGTTTTGTCTTCAAATGCTCTATTTCATCCGGATTTAGGGTACAAACGATGATACTGGGTGGAATCATACTCTGGCATGTGGGGATCATTGTGATCCAGGCAGGATTTTTGCCGGAATCTCCTAAGTCATATTATAGCTCACTATAGTTGAAAACATACAGGATTAGTAGTTTCAAAATGCTCTATCTCATCCGGATATCAGGTACGAACAATGATACTGGGTGCAATCATACTCTGGCATGGGGGGATCATTGTGATCCAGGCAGACTTTTACCGGGCATCTCCTAAGTCATTTTATAGCGCCCGAGAGTTACGAAATTACAACTGTTTTGTCTTCAAATGCTCTATTTCATCCGGATTTAGGGTACAAACGATGATACTGGGTGGAATCATACTCTGGCATGTGGGGACCATTGTGATCCGAGCAGAATTTTTGCCGGAAGCTCCTAAGTCATCTTATAGCACCCGAAAGTTCCGAAATTACAACTCTTTTGTCTTTAAATGCTCTATCCCATCCGGATTTGGGGTACAAACTATGATACTGGGTGGAATCATACTCTGGCATGTGGGGATCATTGTGATCCAGGAGAATTTTCGCCGGAATCTCCTAAGTCATTTTATAGCGCCCGAAAGTTACGAAATTACAACTTTTTTGTCTTCAAATGCTCTATCCCATCCGGATTTTGGGTACAAACTATGATACTGGGTGAAATCATACTATGGCATGTGGGGATCATTGTGATCCAGGCAGAATTTTCGCCGGAATCTCCTCAGTCATTTTATAGCGCCCGAAAGTTACGAAATTACAACTCTTTTGTCTTCAAATGCTCTATCTCATCCGGATTCAGGGTACAGACGATGATACCGAGTGGAATCATACTCTGACATGTGGGGATCATTGTGATCCAGGCAGAATTTTTGCCGGAATCTCCTAAGTCATTTTATAGCACCCGAAAGTTACGAAATTACAATTCTTTTGTCTTCAAATGCTCTATCCCATCCGGATTTAGGGTACAAACGATGATACTGAGTGTAATCATACTCTGACATGTGGGGATCATTATGATCCATCAGGATTTCTCCCGGAATCTCCTAAGTCATTTTATAGCTCCCGAAAGTTGAAAAATTAGAGGATTAGGAGTTTCAAAATGCTCTATCTCATCCGGATTCGGGGTACAAATGATGATACTGGGTGAAATCATACTCTGGCATGTAGGGATCATTGTGATCCAGGCAGGATTTTTGCCGGAATCTCCTAAGTCATTTTGAAGCACCCGGAAGTTACGAAATTACAACTCTTTTGTCTTCAAATGCTCTATCTAATCCGCATTCGGGGTACAAACGATGATACTTGGTGAAATCATACTCTGGCATGTGGGGATCATTGTGATCCAGGCAGAATTCTTGCCGGAATCTCCTAAGTCATTTTATAGCACCCGAAAGTTGAAAAATTACAGGATTAGGAGTTTCAAAATGCTCTATCTCATCCGGATTTAGGGTAAAAACGATGAAAATTGGTGAAATCATACTCTGACATGTGGGGATCATCGTGATCCATGCAGAATTTTCGCCGGAATCTCCTAAGTCATTTTATAGCGCCCGAAAGTTACGAAATTACAACTCTCTTGTCTTCAAATGCTCTATCTCATCCGGATTCAGGGTACAAACGATGATACTGGGTGGAATCATACTCTGTCATGTGGGGATCATTGTGATCCAGGCAGGATTTTCACCGGAATCTCCTAAGTCATTTTGTAGCTCCCGAAAGTTACGAAATTACAACTCTTTTGTCTTCAAATGCTCTATCTCATCCGGATTTAGAGTACAAACGATGATACTGGGTGGAATGATACTCTGGCATGTGGGCATCATTGTCATCCATCAGGATTTTTTCCGGAATCTCCTAAGTCATCTTATAGCTCCTGAAAGTTGAAAAATTACAGGATTAGGAGTTTCAAAATGCTCTATCTCATCCGCATTCAGGGTACGAACGATGATACTGGGTAGAATCATACCCCGGCATGTGGGGATCATTGTGATCCAGGCAGAATTTCTGCCGGAATCTCCTAAGTCATTTTATAGCGCCCGAAAGTTACGAAATTACAACTCTTGTGTCTTCAAATGCTCTATCTCATCCGGACTGAGGGTACAAACGATGATACTAGGTGGAATGATACTCTGGCATGTGGGCATCATTGTGATCCATCAGGATTTCTGCCGGAATCTCCTAAGTCATTTTATAGGTCCTGAAAGTTGAAAAATTACAGGATTAGGAGTTTCAAAATGCTCTATCTCAATCGGATTTAGGGTACGAACGATGATACTGGGTGCAATCATACTCTGGCATGTGGGGATCATTGTGATCCAGGCGGAATTCTTGCCTGAATCTCCTAAGTCATTTTATAGCTCCCGAAAGTTGAAAAATTACAGGATTAGGAGTTTCAAAATGCTCTATCTCATCCAGATTTAGGGTACAAATGATGATACTGGGTGGAATCATACTCTGGCATGTGGGGATCATTGTGATCCAGGCAGGATTTTTGCCGGAATCACCTAAGCCATTTTATAGCACCCGAAAGTTACGAAATTACAACTTTTTTGTCTTCAAATGCTCTATCCCATCCGGATTTTGGGTACAAACTATGATACTGGGTGAAATCATACTATGGCATGTGGGGATCATTGTGATCCAGGCAGAATTTTCGCCGGAATCTCCTAAGTCATTTTATAGCACCCGAAAGTTGAAAAATTACAGGATTAGGAGTTTCAAAATGCTTTATCCCATCCGGATTTAGGGTACAAACGATGATACTTGGTGGAATCATACTCTGGCATGTGGGGACCATTGTGATCCGAGCAGAATTTTTGCCGGAAGCTCCTAAGTCATCTTATAGCACCCGAAAGTTGCGAAATTACAACTCTTTTGTCTTTAAATGCTCTATCCCATCCGGATTTGGGGTACAAACTATGATACTGGGTGAAATCATACTCTGGCATGTGGGGATCATTGTGATCCAGGCAGAATTTTCGCCGGAATCTCCTAAGTCATTTTATACCGCCCGAAAGTTACGAAATTACAACTCTTTTGTCTTCAAATGCTCTATCTCATCCGCATTTAGGGTACAAACGATGATACTGGGTGGAATCATACTCTGACATGTGAGGATCATTGTGATCCAGGCAGAATTTTCGCCGGAATCTCCTAAGTCATTTTATAGCGCCCGAAAGTTACGAAATTACAACTCTTTTGTCTTCAAATGCTCTATCTCATCCGGATTCAGGGTACAAACGATGATACTTGGTGGAATCATATTCTGTCATGTGGGGATCATTGTGATCCAGGCAGGATTTTCGCCGGAATCTCCTAAGTCATTTTGTAGCTCCCGAAAGTTACGAAATTACAATTTTTTTGTCTTCAAATGCTCTATCTCATCCGGATTTAGGGTACAAACGATGATACTGGATGGAATCATACTCTGGCATGTGGGGATCATTGTGATCCAGGCAGAATTTTTGCCGGAATCTCCTAAGTCATTTTATAGCGCCTGAAAGTTACGAAATTACAACTCTTTTGGCTTCAAATGCTCTATCTCATCCGGATTTAGAGTACAAACGATGATACTGGGTAGAATCATACCCCGGCATGTGGGGATCATTGTGATCCAGGCAGAATTTTTTGCCGGAATCTCCTAAGTCATTTTATAGCGCCCGAAAGTTACGAAATTACAACTCTTATGTCTTCAAATGCTCTATCTCATCCGGATTGAGGGTACAAACGATGATACTGGGTGGAATGATACTCTGGCATGTGGGCATCATTGTGATCCATCAGGATTTCTGCCGGAATCTCCTAAGTCATTTTATAGCTCCTGAAAGTTGGAAAATTACAGGATTAGGAGTTTCAAAATGCTCTATCTCAACCGGATTTAGGGTACGAACAATGATGCTGGGTGCAATCATACTCTGGCATGTGGGGATCATTGTGATCCAGGCAGAATTTTTGCCGGAATCTCCTCAGTCATTTTATAGCGCCAGAAAGTTACGAAATTACAACTCTTTTGTCTTCAAATGCTCTATCTCATCTGGATTTAGGGTACAAACGATGATACTGAGTGTAATCATACTCTGACATGTGGGGATCATTTTGATCCAGGCAGGATTTTTGCCGGAATCTCCTAAGTCATTTTATAGCTCCCGGAAGTTGAAAACCTACAGGATTAGGAGTTTCAAAATGCTCTATCTCATCCGGATTCAGGGTGCAAACGATGATACTGAGTGGAATCATACTCTGGCATGTGGGCATCATTGTCATCCATCAGGATTTCTGCCGGAATCTCCTAAGTCATTTTATAGCTCCTGAAAGTTGGAAAATTACAGGATTAGGAGTTTCAAAATGCTCTATCTCATCCGGATTCAGGGTACAAACGATGATACTGGGTAGAATCATACCCCGGCATGTGGGGATCATTGTGATCCAGGCAGAATTTTTTGCCGGAATCTCCTAAGTCATTTTATAGCGCCCAAAAGTTACGAAATTACAACTCTTATGTCTTCAAATGCTCTATCTCATCCGGATTTAGGGTACAAACGATGATACTGGGTGGAATGATACTCTGGCATGTGGGCATCATTGTGATCCATCAGGATTTCTGCCGGAATCTCCTAAGTCATTTTATAGCTCCTGAAAGTTGGAAAATTACAGGATTAGGAGTTTCAAAATGCTCTATCTCAACCGGATTTAGGGTACGAACAATGATACTGGGTGCAATCATACTCTGGCATGTGGGGATCATTGTGATCCAGGCAGAATTTTTGCCGGAATCTCCTCAGTCATTTTATAGCGCCAGAAAGTTACGAAATTACAACTCTTTTGTCTTCAAATGCTCTATCTCATCTGGATTCAGGGTACAAACGATGATACTGAGTGTAATCATACTCTGACGTGTGGGGATCATTTTGATCCAGGCAGGATTTTTGCCGGAATCTCCTAAGTCATTTTATAGCTCCCGGAAGTTGAAAACCTACAGGATTAGGAGTTTCAAAATGCTCTATCTCATCCGGATTCAGGGTACAAACGATGATACTGAGTGGAATCATACTCTGGCATGTGGGGGTCATTGTGATCCAGGCGGAATTCTTGCCGGAATCTCCTAAGTCATTTTATAGCTCCCGAAAGTTGAAAAATTACAGGATTAGGAGTTTCAAAATGCTCTATCTCATCCAGATTTAGGGTACAAATGATGATACTGGGTGGAATCATACTCTGGCATGTGGGGATCATTGTGATGGAGGCAGGATTTTTGCCGGAATCTCCTAAGCCATTTTATAGCACCCGAAAGTTACGAAATTACAACTTTTTTGTCTTCAAATGCTCTATCCCATCCGGATTTAGGGTGCAAACTATGATACTGGGTGAAATCATACTATGGCATGTGGGGATCATTGTGATCCAGGCAGAATTTTTGCCGGAATCTCCTAAGTGATTTTATAGCACCCGAAAGTTGAAAAATTACAGGATTAGGAGTTTCAAAATGCTTTATCCCATCCGGATTAAGGGGACAAACGATGATACTTGGTGGAATCATACTCTGGCATGTGGGGACCATTGTGATCCGAGCAGAATTTTTGCCGGAAGCTCCTAAGTCATCTTATAGCACCCGAAAGTTGCGAAATTACAACTTTTTTGTCTTCAAATGCTCTATCCCATCCGGATTTAGGGTGCAAACTATGATACTGGGTGAAATCATACTATGGCATGTGGGGATCATTGTGATCCAGGCAGAATTTTTGCCGGAATCTCCTAAGTGATTTTATAGCACCCGAAAGTTGAAAAATTACAGGATTAGGAGTTTCAAAATGCTTTATCCCATCCGGATTAAGGGGACAAACGATGATACTTGGTGGAATCATACTCTGGCATGTGGGGACCATTGTGATCCGAGCAGAATTTTTGCCGGAAGCTCCTAAGTCATCTTATAGCACCCGAAAGTTGCGAAATTACAACTCTTTTGTCTTTAAATGCTCTATCCCATCCGGATTTGGGGTACAAACTATGATACTGGGTGAAATCATACTCTGGCATGTGGGGATCATTGTGATCCAGGCAGAATTTTCGCCGGAATCTCCTAAGTCATTTTATACCGCCCGAAAGTTACGAAATTACAACTCTTTTGTCTTCAAATGCTCTATCTCATCCGCATTTAGGGTACAAACGATGATACTGGGTGTAATCATACTCTGACATGTGAGGATCATTGTGATCCAGGCAGGATTTTTGCCGGAATCTCCTAAGTCATTTCGTAGCTGCCGAAAGTTACGAAATTACAATTTTTTTTGTCTTCAAATGCTCTATCCCATCCGGATTTAGGGTACAAACGATAATACTGAGTGGAATCATACTCTGGCATGTGGGGATCATTGTGATCCAGGCAGAATTTTTGCCGGAATCTCCTAAGTCATTTTATAGCGCCCGAAAGTTACGAAATTACAACTCTTTTGTCTTCAAATGCTCTATCTCATCCGGATTCAGGGTACAAACGATGATACTGGGTAGAATCATACCCCGGCATGTGGGGATCATTGTGATCCAGGCAGAATTTTTGCCGGAATCTCCTAAGTCATTTTATAGCGCCCGAAAGTTACGAAATTACAACTCTTATGTCTTCAAATGCTCTATCTCATCCGGATTTAGGGTACAAACGATGATACTGGGTGGAATGATACTCTGGCATGTGGGCATCATTGTGATCCATCAGGATTTCTGCCGGAATCTCCTAAGTCATTTTATAGCTCCTGAAAGTTGGAAAATTACAGGATTAGGAGTTTCAAAATGCTCTATCTCAACCGGATTTGGGGTACGAACAATGATACTGGGTGCAATTATACTCTGGCATGTGGGGATCATTGTGATCCAGGCAGAATTTTTGCCGGAATCTCCTCAGTCATTTTATAGCGCCAGAAAGTTACGAAATTACAACTCTTTTGTCTTCAAATGCTCTATCTCATCTGGATTCAGGGTACAAACGATGATACTGAGTGTAATCATACTCTGACGTGTGGGGATCATTTTGATCCAGGCAGGATTTTTGCCGGAATCTCCTAAGTCATTTTATAGCTCCCGGAAGTTGAAAACCTACAGGATTAGGAGTTTCAAAATGCTCTATCTCATCCGGATTCAGGGTACAAACGATGATACTGAGTGGAATCATACTCTGGCATGTGGGGGTCATTGTGATCCAGGCGGAATTCTTGCCGGAATCTCCTAAGTCATTTTATAGCTCCCGAAAGTTGAAAAATTACAGGATTAGGAGTTTCAAAATGCTCTATCTCATCCAGATTTAGGGTACAAATGATGATACTGGGTGGAATCATACTCTGGCATGTGGGGATCATTGTGATGGAGGCAGGATTTTTGCCGGAATCTCCTAAGCCATTTTATAGCACCCGAAAGTTACGAAATTACAACTTTTTTGTCTTCAAATGCTCTATCCCATCCGGATTTAGGGTGCAAACTATGATACTGGGTGAAATCATACTATGGCATGTGGGGATCATTGTGATCCAGGCAGAATTTTTGCCGGAATCTCCTAAGTGATTTTATAGCACCCGAAAGTTGAAAAATTACAGGATTAGGAGTTTCAAAATGCTTTATCCCATCCGGATTTAGGGTACAAACGATGATACTCGGTGGAATCATACTCTGGCATGTGGGGACCATTGTGATCCGAGCAGAATTTTTGCCGGAAGCTCCTAAGTCATCTTATAGCACCCGAAAGTTCCGAAATTACAACTCTTTTGTCTTTAAATGCTCTATCCCATCCGGATTTGGGGTACCAACGATGAGACTGGGTGAAATTATACTCTGGCATGTGGAGATCATTGGGATCCAGGCAGAATTTTTACCGGAATCTCCTAAGTCATTTTATAGCGCCCGAGAGTTACGAAATTACAACTGTTTTGTCTTCAAATGCTCTATCTCATCCGGATTTAGGGTACAAACGATGATACTGGGTGGAATGATACTCTGGCATTTGGGCATCATTGTGATCCATCAGGATTTTTGCCGGAATCTCCTAAGTCATTTTATAGCTCCCGAAAGTTGAAAAATTACAGGATTAGGAGTTTCAAAATGCTCTATCTCAACCGGATTTAGGGTACGAACGATGATACTGGGTGCAATCATACTCTGGCATGAGGGGATCATTGTGATCCAGGCAGAATTTCTGCCGGAATCTCCTGAGTCATTTTATAGCCCCGAAAGTTGGAAAATTACAGGATTAGGAGTTTCAAAATGCTCTATCTCATCCGGATTGAGGGTACAAACGATGATACCTGGTGAAATCATACTCTGGCATGTGAGGTTCATTGTGATCCAGGCAGAATTTTTGCCGGAATCTCCTAAGTCATTTTATAGCACCCGAAAGTTGAAAAATTACAGGATTAGGAGTTTCAAAATGCTCTATCTCATCCAGATGCAGGGTACAAACGATGAGACTGGGTGGAATCATACTCTGGCATGTGGGGATCATTGTGATCCAGGCAGACTTTTTACGGGAATCTCCTAAGTCATTTTATAGCGCCCGAGAGTTACGAAATTACAACTGTTTTGTTTTCAAATGCTCTATTTCATCCGGATTTAGGGTACAAACGATGATACTGGGTGGAATCATACTCTGGCATGTGGGGATCATTGTGATCCAGGCAGGATTTTTGCCGGAATCTCCTAAGTCATTTTATAGCTCCCTAAAGTTGAAAACCTACAGGATTAGGAGTTTCAAAATGCTCTATCTCATCCGGATATCAGGTACGAACAATGATACTGGGTGCAATCATACTCTGGCATGTGGGGATCATTGTGATCCAGGCAGACTTTTTACGGGAATCTCCTAAGTCATTTTATAGCGCCCGAGAGTTACGAAATTACAACTGTTTTGTCTTCAAATGCTCTATTTCATCCGGATTCAGGATACAAACGATGATACTGGGTGGAATCATACTCTGGCATGTGAGGACCATTGTGATCCGAGCAGAATTTTTGCCGGAAGCTCCTAAGTCATCTTATAGCACCCGAAAGTTCCGAAATTACAACTCTTTTGTCTTTAAATGCTCTATCCCATCCGGATTTGGGGTACAAACTATGATACTGGGTGGAATCATACTCTGGCATGTGGGGATCATTGTGATCCAGGCAGAATTTTCGCCGGAATCTCCTAAGTCATTTTATAGCGCCCGAAAGTTACGAAATTACAACTTTTTTGTCTTCAAATGCTCTATCCCATCCGGATTTTGGGTACAAACTATGATACTGGGTGAAATCATACTATGGCATGTGGGGATCATTGTGATCCAGGCAGAATTTTCGCCGGAATCTCCTCAGTCATTTTATAGCGCCCGAAAGTTACGAAATTACAACTCTTTTGTCTTCAAATGCTCTATCTCATCCGGATTCAGGGTACAGACGATGATACCGGGTGGAATCATACTCTGACATGTGGGGATCATTGTGATCCAGGGAGAATTTTTGCCGGAATCTCCTAAGTCATTTTATAGCACCCGAAAGTTACGAAATTACAATTCTTTTGTCTTCAAATGCTCTATCCCATCCGGATTTAGGGTACAAACGATGATACTGGGTGGAATCATACTCTGGCATGTGGGGATCATTGTGATCCAGGCAGGATTTTTGCCGGAATCTCCTAAGTCATTTTGAAGCACCCGGAAGTTACGAAATTACAACTCTTTTGTCTTCAAATGCTCTATCTAATCCGCATTCGGGGTACAAACGATGATACTTGGTGAAATCATACTCTGGCATGTGGGGATCATTGTGATCCAGGCAGTATTCATGCCGGAATCTCCTAAGTCATTTTATAGCACCCGAAAGTTGAAAAATTACAGGATTAGGAGTTTCAAAATGCTCTATCTCATCCGGATTCGGGGTACAAATGATGATACTGGGTGAAATCATACTCTGGCATGTAGGGATCATTGTGATCCAGGCAGGATTTTTGCCGGAATCTCCTAAGTCATTTTGAAGCACCCGGAAGTTACGAAATTACAACTCTTTTGTCTTCAAATGCTCTATCTAATCCGCATTCGGGGTACAAACGATGATACTTGGTGAAATCATACTCTGGCATGTGGGGATCATTGTGATCCAGGCAGTATTCATGCCGGAATCTCCTAAGTCATTTTATAGCACCCGAAAGTTGAAGAACTACAGGATTAGGAGTTTCAAAATGCTTTATCCCATCCGGATCTAGGGTACAAACGATGATACTTGGTGGAATCATACTCTGGCATGTGGGGACCATTGTGATCCGAGCAGAATTTTTGCCGGAAGCTCCTAAGTCATTTTATAGCGCCCGAAAGTTACGAAATTACAACTCTTTTGTCTTCAAATGCTCTATCTCATCCGAATTCAGGGTACAAACGATGATACTGGGTGGAATCATACTCTGTCATGTGGGGATCATTGTGATCCAGGCAGGATTTTCACCGGAATCTCCTAAGTCATTTTGTAGCTCCCGAAAGTTACGAAATTACAACTCTTTTGTCTTCAAATGCTCTATCTCATCCGGATTTAGAGTACAAACGATGATACTGGGTGGGATGATACTCTGGCATGTGGGCATCATTGTCATCCATCAGGATTTCTGCCGGAATCTCCTAAGTCATTTTATAGCTCCTGAAAGTTGAAAAATTACAGGATTAGGAGTTTCAAAATGCTCTATCTCAATCGGATTTAGGGTACGAACAATGATACTGGGTGCAATCATACTCTGGCATGTGGGGATCATTGTGATCCAGGCAGAATTTTTGCCGGAATCTCCTAAGTCATTTTATAGCGCCAGAAAGTTACGAAATTACGACTCTTTTGACTTCAAATGCTCTATCTCATCTGGATTCAGGGTACAAACGATGATACTGAGTGTCATCATACTCTGACATGTGGGGATCATTGTGATCCAGGCAGGATTTTTGCCGGAATCTCCTAAGTCATTTTTTAGCTCCCGAAAGTTGAAAAATTACAGGATTAGGAGTTTCAAAATGCTCTATCTCATCCAGATTTAGGGTACAAATGATGATACTGGGTGGAATCATACCCTGGCATGTGGGGATCATTGTGATCCAGGCAGGATTTTTGCCGGAATCTCCTAAGCCATTTTATAGCACCCGAAAGTTACGAAATTACAACTTTTTTGTCTTCAAATGCTCTATCCCATCCGGATTTTGGGTACAAACTATAATACTGGGTGAAATCATACTATGGCATGTGGGGATCATTGTGATCCAGGCAGAATTTTCGCCGGAATCTCCTAAGTCATTTTATAGCGCCCGAAAGTTACGAAATTACAACTCTTTTGTCTTCAAATGCTCTATCTCATCCGGATTCAGGGTACAGACGATGATACCGGGTGGAATCATACTCTGACATGTGGGGATCATTGTGATCCAGGCAGAATTTTTGCCGGAATCTCCTAAGTCATTTTATAGCACCCGAAAGTTACGAAATTACAATTCTTTTGTCTTCAAATGCTCTATCCCATCCGGATTTAGGGTACAAACGATGATACTGGGTGGAATCATACTCTGGCATGTGGGGATCATTGTGATCCAGGCAGAATTTTTGCCGGAATCTCCTCAGTGATTTTATAGCACCCGAAAGTTGAAAAATTACAGGATTAGGAGTTTCAAAATGCTTTATCCCATCCGGATTTAGGGTACAAACGATGATACTCGGTGGAATCATACTCTGGCATGTGGGGACCATTGTGATCCGAGCAGAATTTTTGCCGGAAGCTCCTAAGTCATCTTATAGCACCCGAAAGTTCCGAAATTACAACTCTTTTGTCTTTAAATGCTCTATCCCATCCGGATTTGGGGTACCAACGATGAGACTGGGTGAAATCATACTCTGGCATGTGGAGATCATTGGGATCCAGGCAGAATTTTTACCGGAATCTCCTAAGTCATTTTATAGCGCCCGAGAGTTACGAAATTACAACTGTTTTGTCTTCAAATGCTCTATCTCATCCGGATTTAGGGTACAAACGATGATACTGGGTGGAATGATACTCTGGCATTTGAGCATCATTGTGATCCATCAGGATTTTTGCCGGAATCTCCTAAGTCATTTTATAGCTCCCGAAAGTTGAAAAATTACAGGATTAGGAGTTTCAAAATGCTCTATCTCAACCGGATTTAGGGTACGAACGATGATACTGGGTGCAATCATACTCTGGCATGAGGGGATCATTGTGATCCAGGCAGAATTTCTGCCGGAATCTCCTGAGTCATTTTATAGCCCCCGAAAGTTGGAAAATTACAGGATTAGGAGTTTCAAAATGCTCTATCTCATCCGGATTGAGGGTACAAACGATGATACCTGGTGAAATCATACTCTGGCATGTGAGGTTCATTGTGATCCAGGCAGAATTTTTGCCGGAATCTCCTAAGTCATTTTATAGCACCCGAAAGTTGAAAAATTACAGGATTAGGAGTTTCAAAATGCTCTATCTCATCCAGATGCAGGGTACAAACGATGAGACTGGGTGGAATCATACTCTGGCATGTGGGGATCATTGTGATCCAGGCAGACTTTTACGGAATCTCCTAAGTCATTTTATAGCGCCCGAGAGTTACGAAATTACAACTGTTTTGTCTTCAAATGCTCTATTTCATCCGGATTTAGGGTACAAACGATGATACTGGGTGGAATCATACTCTGGCATGTGGGGATCATTGTGATCCAGGCAGGATTTTTGCCGGAATCTCCTAAGTCATTTTATAGCTCCCTAAAGTTGAAAACCTACAGGATTAGGAGTTTCAAAATGCTCTATCTCATCCGGATATCAGGTACGAACAATGATACTGGGTGCAATCATACTCTGGCATGTGGGGATCATTGTGATCCAGGCAGACTTTTTACGGGAATCTCCTAAGTCATTTTATAGCGCCCGAGAGTTACGAAATTACAACTGTTTTGTCTTCAAATGCTCTATTTCATCCGGATTTAGGGTACAAACGATGATACTGGGTGGAATCATACTCTGGCATGTGGGGACCATTGTGATCCGAGCAGAATTTTTGCCGGAAGCTCCTAAGTCATCTTATAGCACCCGAAAGTTCCGAAATTACAACTCTTTTGTCTTTAAATGCTCTATCCCATCCGGATTTGGGGTACAAACTATGATACTGGGTGGAATCATACTCTGGCATGTGGGGATCATTGTGATCCAGGCAGAATTTTCGCCGGAATCTCCTAAGTCATTTTATAGCGCCCGAAAGTTACGAAATTACAACTTTTTTGTCTTCAAATGCTCTATCCCATCCGGATTTTGGGTACAAACTATGATACTGGGTGAAATCATACTATGGCATGTGGGGATCATTGTGATCCAGGCAGAATTTTCGCCGGAATCTCCTCAGTCATTTTATAGCGCCCGAAAGTTACGAAATTACAACTCTTTTGTCTTCAAATGCTCTATCTCATCCGGATTCAGGGTACAGACGATGATACCGAGTGGAATCATACTCTGACATGTGGGGATCATTGTGATCCAGGCAGAATTTTTGCCGGAATCTCCTAAGTCATTTTATAGCACCCGAAAGTTACGAAATTACAATTCTTTTGTCTTCAAATGCTCTATCCCATCCGGATTTGGGGTACAAACGATGATACTGGGTGGAATCATACTCTGGCATGTGGGGATCATTGTGATCCAGGCAGGATTTTTGCCGGAATCTCCTAAGTCATTTTGAAGCACCCGGAAGTTACGAAATTACAACTCTTTTGTCTTCAAATGCTCTATCTAATCCGCATTCGGGGTACAAACGATGATACTTGGTGAAATCATACTCTGGCATGTGGGGATCATTGTGATCCAGGCAGTATTCATGCCGGAATCTCCTAAGTCATTTTATAGCACCCGAAAGTTGAAAAATTACAGGATTAGGAGTTTCAAAATGCTCTATCTCATCCGGATTCGGGGTACAAATGATGATACTGGGTGAAATCATACTCTGGCATGTAGGGATCATTGTGATCCAGGCAGGATTTTTGCCGGAAGCTCCTAAGTCATTTTATAGCGCCCGAAAGTTACGAAATTACAACTCTTTTGTCTTCAAATGCTCTATCTAATCCGCATTCGGGGTAAAAACGATGAAAATTGGTGAAATCATACTCTGACATGTGGGGATCATCGTGATCCATGCAGAATTTTCACCGGAATCTCCTAAGTCATTTTGTAGCTCCCGAAAGTTACGAAATTACAACTCTTTTGTCTTCAAATGCTCTATCTCTTCCGGATTTAGAGTACAAACGATGATACTGGGTGGGATGATACTCTGGCATGTGGGCATCATTGTGATCCAGGCAGTATTCATGCCGGAATCTCCTAAGTCATTTTATAGCACCCGAAAGTTGAAAAATTACAGGATTAGGAGTTTCAAAATGCTCTATCTCATCCGGATTCGGGGTACAAATGATGATACTGGGTGAAATCATACTCTGGCATGTAGGGATCATTGTGATCCAGGCAGGATTTTTGCCGGAATCTCCTAAGTCATTTTGAAGCACCCGGAAGTTACGAAATTACAACTCTTTTGTCTTCAAATGCTCTATCTAATCCGCATTCGGGGTACAAACGATGATACTTGGTGAAATCATACTCTGGCATGTGGGGATCATTGTGATCCAGGCAGTATTCATGCCGGAATCTCCTAAGTCATTTTATAGCACCCGAAAGTTGAAGAACTACAGGATTAGGAGTTTCAAAATGCTTTATCCCATCCGGATCTAGGGTACAAACGATGATACTTGGTGGAATCATACTCTGGCATGTGGGGACCATTGTGATCCGAGCAGAATTTTGCCGGAAGCTCCTAAGTCATTTTATAGCGCCCGAAAGTTACGAAATTACAACTCTTTTGTCTTCAAATGCTCTATCTCATCCGAATTCAGGGTACAAACGATGATACTGGGTGGAATCATACTCTGTCATGTGGGGATCATTGTGATCCAGGCAGGATTTTCACCGGAATCTCCTAAGTCATTTTGTAGCTCTTGAAAGTTACGAAATTACAACTCTTTTGTCTTCAAATGCTCTATCTCATCCGGATTTAGAGTACAAACGATGATACTGGGTGGGATGATACTCTGGCATGTGGGCATCATTGTCATCCATCAGGATTTCTGCCGGAATCTCCTAAGTCATTTTATAGCTCCTGAAAGTTGAAAAATTACAGGATTAGGAGTTTCAAAATGCTCTATCTCAATCGGATTTAGGGTACGAACAATGATACTGGGTGCAATCATACTCTGGCATGTGGGGATCATTGTGATCCAGGCAGAATTTTTGCCGGAATCTCCTAAGTCATTTTATAGCGCCAGAAAGTTACGAAATTACGACTCTTTTGACTTCAAATGCTCTATCTCATCTGGATTCAGGGTACAAACGATGATACTGAGTGTCATCATACTCTGACATGTGGGGATCATTGTGATCCAGGCAGGATTTTTGCCGGAATCTCCTAAGTCATTTTTTAGCTCCCGAAAGTTGAAAAATTACAGGATTAGGAGTTTCAAAATGCTCTATCTCATCCAGATTTAGGGTACAAATGATGATACTGGGTGGAATCATACCCTGGCATGTGGGGATCATTGTGATCCAGGCAGGATTTTTGCCGGAATCTCCTAAGCCATTTTATAGCACCCGAAAGTTACGAAATTACAACTTTTTTGTCTTCAAATGCTCTATCCCATCCGGATTTTGGGTACAAACTATAATACTGGGTGAAATCATACTATGGCATGTGGGGATCATTGTGATCCAGGCAGAATTTTCGCCGGAATCTCCTAAGTCATTTTATAGCGCCCGAAAGTTACGAAATTACAACTCTTTTGTCTTCAAATGCTCTATCTCATCCGGATTCAGGGTACAGACGATGATACCGGGTGGAATCATACTCTGACATGTGGGGATCATTGTGATCCAGGCACAATTTTTGCCGGAATCTCCTAAGTCATTTTATAGCACCCGAAAGTTACGAAATTACAATTCTTTTGTCTTCAAATGCTCTATCCCATCCGGATTTAGGGTACAAACGATGATACTGGGTGGAATCATACTCTGGCATGTGGGGATCATTGTGATCCAGGCAGAATTTTTGCCGGAATCTCCTCAGTGATTTTATAGCACCCGAAAGTTGAAAAATTACAGGATTAGGAGTTTCAAAATGCTTTATCCCATCCGGATTTAGGGTACAAACGATGATACTCGGTGGAATCATACTCTGGCATGTGGGGACCATTGTGATCCGAGCAGAATTTTTGCCGGAAGCTCCTAAGTCATCTTATAGCACCCGAAAGTTCCGAAATTACAACTCTTTTGTCTTTAAATGCTCTATCCCATCCGGATTTGGGGTACCAACGATGAGACTGGGTGAAATCATACTCTGGCATGTGGAGATCATTGGGATCCAGGCAGAATTTTTACCGGAATCTCCTAAGTCATTTTATAGCGCCCGAGAGTTACGAAATTACAACTGTTTTGTCTTCAAATGCTCTATCTCATCCGGATTTAGGGTACAAACGATGATACTGGGTGGAATGATACTCTGGCATTTGAGCATCATTGTGATCCATCAGGATTTTTGCCGGAATCTCCTAAGTCATTTTATAGCTCCCGAAAGTTGAAAAATTACAGGATTAGGAGTTTCAAAATGCTCTATCTCAATCGGATTTAGGGTACGAACAATGATACTGGGTGCAATCATACTCTGGCATGAGGGGATCATTGTGATCCAGGCAGAATTTCTGCCGGAATCTCCTGAGTCATTTTATAGCCCCCGAAAGTTGGAAAATTACAGGATTAGGAGTTTCAAAATGCTCTATCTCATCCGGATTGAGGGTACAAACGATGATACCTGGTGAAATCATACTCTGGCATGTGAGGTTCATTGTGATCCAGGCAGAATTTTTGCCGGAATCTCCTAAGTCATTTTATAGCACCCGAAAGTTGAAAAATTACAGGATTAGGAGTTTCAAAATGCTCTATCTCATCCAGATGCAGGGTACAAACGATGAGACTGGGTGGAATCATACTCTGGCATGTGGGGATCATTGTGATCCAGGCAGACTTTTTACGGGAATCTCCTAAGTCATTTTATAGCGCCCGAGAGTTACGAAATTACAACTGTTTTGTCTTCAAATGCTCTATTTCATCCGGATTTAGGGTACAAACGATGATACTGGGTGGAATCATACTCTGGCATGTGGGGATCATTGTGATCCAGGCAGGATTTTTGCCGGAATCTCCTAAGTCATTTTATAGCTCCCTAAAGTTGAAAACCTACAGGATTAGGAGTTTCAAAATGCTCTATCTCATCCGGATATCAGGTACGAACAATGATACTGGGTGCAATCATACTCTGGCATGTGGGGATCATTGTGATCCAGGCAGACTTTTTACGGGAATCTCCTAAGTCATTTTATAGCGCCAGAGAGTTACGAAATTACAACTGTTTTGTCTTCAAATGCTCTATTTCATCCGGATTTAGGGTACAAACGATGATACTGGGTGGAATCATACTCTGGCATGTGGGGACCATTGTGATCCGAGCAGAATTTTTGCCGGAAGCTCCTAAGTCATCTTATAGCACCCGAAAGTTCCGAAATTACAACTCTTTTGTCTTTAAATGCTCTATCCCATCCGGATTTGGGGTACAAACTATGATACTGGGTGGAATCATACTCTGGCATGTGGGGATCATTGTGATCCAGGCAGAATTTTCGCCGGAATCTCCTAAGTCATTTTATAGCGCCCGAAAGTTACGAAATTACAACTTTTTTGTCTTCAAATGCTCTATCCCATCCGGATTTTGGGTACAAACTATGATACTGGGTGAAATCATACTATGGCATGTGGGGATCATTGTGATCCAGGCAGAATTTTCGCCGGAATCTCCTCAGTCATTTTATAGCGCCCGAAAGTTACGAAATTACAACTCTTTTGTCTTCAAATGCTCTATCTCATCCGGATTCAGGGTACAGACGATGATACTGGGTGGAATCATACTCTGACATGTGGGGATCATTGTGATCCAGGCAGAATTTTTGCCGGAATCTCCTAAGTCATTTTATAGCACCCGAAAGTTACGAAATTACAATTCTTTTGTCTTCAAATGCTCTATCCCATCCGGATTTGGGGTACAAACGATGATACTGGGTGGAATCATACTCTGGCATGTGGGGATCATTGTGATCCAGGCAGGATTTTTGCCGGAATCTCCTAAGTCATTTTGAAGCACCCGGAAGTTACGAAATTACAACTCTTTTGTCTTCAAATGCTCTATCTAATCCGCATTCGGGGTACAAACGATGATACTTGGTGAAATCATACTCTGGCATGTGGGGATCATTGTGATCCAGGCAGTATTCATGCCGGAATCTCCTAAGTCATTTTATAGCACCCGAAAGTTGAAAAATTACAGGATTAGGAGTTTCAAAATGCTCTATCTCATCCGGATTCGGGGTACAAATGATGATACTGGGTGAAATCATACTCTGGCATGTAGGGATCATTGTGATCCAGGCAGGATTTTTGCCGGAAGCTCCTAAGTCATTTTATAGCGCCCGAAAGTTACGAAATTACAACTCTTTTGTCTTCAAATGCTCTATCTAATCCGCATTCGGGGTAAAAACGATGAAAATTGGTGAAATCATACTCTGACATGTGGGGATCATCGTGATCCATGCAGAATTTTCACCGGAATCTCCTAAGTCATTTTGTAGCTCCCGAAAGTTACGAAATTACAACTCTTTTGTCTTCAAATGCTCTATCTCTTCCGGATTTAGAGTACAAACGATGATACTGGGTGGGATGATACTCTGGCATGTGGGCATCATTGTCATCCATCAGGATTTCTGCCGGAATCTCCTAAGTCATTTTATAGCTCCTGAAAGTTGAAAAATTACAGGATTAGGAGTTTCAAAATGCTCTATCTCAATCGGATTTAGGGTACGAACAATGATACTGGGTGCAATCATACTCTGGCATGTGGGGATCATTGTGATCCAGGCAGAATTTTTGCCGGAATCTCCTAAGTCATTTTATAGCGCCAGAAAGTTACGAAATTACAACTCTTTTGACTTCAAATGCTCTATCTCATCTGGATTCAGGGTACAGACGATGATACTGAGTGTCATCATACTCTGACATGTGGGGATCATTGTGATCCAGGCAGGATTTTTGCCGGAATCTCCTAAGTCATTTTTTAGCTCCCGAAAGTTGAAAAATTACAGGATTAGGAGTTTCAAAATGCTCTATCTCATCCAGATTTAGGGTACAAATGATGATACTGGGTGGAATCATACTCTGGCATGTGGGGATCATTGTGATCCAGGCAGGATTTTTGCCGGAATCTCCTAAGCCATTTTATAGCACCCGAAAGTTACGAAATTACAACTTTTTTGTCTCCAAATGCTCTATCCCATCCGGATTTTGGGTACAAACCATGATACTGGGTGAAATCATACTATGGCATGTGGGGATCATTGTGATACAGGCAGAATTTTCGCCGGAATCTCCTAAGTCATTTTATAGCGCCCGAAAGTTACGAAATTACAACTCTTTTGTCTTCAAATGCTCTATCTCATCCGGATTCAGGGTACAGACGATGATACCGGGTGGAATCATACTCTGACATGTGGGGATCATTGTGATCCAGGCAGAATTTTTGCCGGAATCTCCTAAGTCATTTTATAGCACCCGAAAGTTACGAAATTACAATTCTTTTGTCTTCAAATGCTCTATCCCATCCGGATTTAGGGTACAAACGATGATACTGGGTGGAATCATACTCTGGCATGTGGGGATCATTGTGATCCAGGCAGAATTTTTGCCGGAATCTCCTAAGTGATTTTATAGCACCCGAAAGTTGAAAAATTACAGGATTAGGAGGTTCAAAATGCTTTATCCCATCCGGATTTAGGGTACAAACGATGATACTCGGTGGAATCATACTCTGGCATGTGGGGACCATTGTGATCCGAGCAGAATTTTTGCCGGAAGCTCCTAAGTCATCTTATAGCACCCGAAAGTTCCGAAATTACAACTCTTTTGTCTTTAAATGCTCTATCCCATCCGGATTTGGGGTACAAACTATGATACTGGGTGGAATCATACTCTGGCATGTGGGGATCATTGTGATCCAGGCAGAATTTTCGCCGGAATCTCCTAAGTCATTTTATAGCGCCCGAAAGTTACGAAATTACAACTTTTTTGTCTTCAAATGCTCTATCCCATCCGGATTTTGGGTACAAACTATGATACTGGGTGAAATCATACTATGGCATGTGGGGATCATTGTGATCCAGGCAGAATTTTCGCCGGAATCTCCTCAGTCATTTTATAGCGCCCGAAAGTTACGAAATTACAACTCTTTTGTCTTCAAATGCTCTATCTCATCCGGATTCAGGGTACAGACGATGATACCGGGTGGAATCATACTCTGACATGTGGGGATCATTGTGATCCAGGCAGAATTTTTGCCGGAATCTCCTAAGTCATTTTATAGCACCCGAAAGTTACGAAATTACAATTCTTTTGTCTTCAAATGCTCTATCCCATCCGGATTTAGGGTACAAACGATGATACTGGGTGGAATCATACTCTGGCATGTGGGGATCATTGTGATCCAGGCAGGATTTTTGCCGGAATCTCCTAAGTCATTTTGAAGCACCCGGAAGTTACGAAATTACAACTCTTTTGTCTTCAAATGCTCTATCTAATCCGCATTCGGGGTACAAACGATGATACTTGGTGAAATCATACTCTGGCATGTGGGGATCATTGTGATCCAGGCAGTATTCATGCCGGAATCTCCTAAGTCATTTTATAGCACCCGAAAGTTGAAAAATTACAGGATTAGGAGTTTCAAAATGCTCTATCTCATCCGGATTCAGGGTACAAACGATGATACTGGGTGGAATCATACTCTGGCATGTGGATATCATTGTGATCCAGGCAGGATTTTCGCCGGAATCTCCTGAGTCATTTTATAGCTCCCGAAAGTTGAAGAACTACAGGATTAGGAGTTTCAAAATGCTTTATCCCATCCGGATCTAGGGTACAAACGATGATACTTGGTGGAATCATACTCTGGCATGTGGGGACCATTGTGATCCGAGCAGAATTTTTGCCGGAAGCTCCTAAGTCATCTTATAGCACCCGAAAGTTCCGAAATTACAACTCTTTTGTCTTTAAATGCTCTATCCCATCCGGATTTGGGGTACAAACTATGATACTGGGTGGAATCATACTCTGGCATGTGGGGATCATTGTGATCCAGGCAGACTTTTTACGGGAATCTCCTAAGTCATTTTATAGCGCCCGAGAGTTACGAAATTACAACTGTTTTGTCTTCAAATGCTCTATTTCATCCGGATTTAGGGTACAAACGATGATACTGGGTGGAATCATACTCTGGCATGTGGGGACCATTGTGATCCGAGCAGAATTTTTGCCGGAAGCTCCTAAGTCATCTTATAGCACCCGAAAGTTCCGAAATTACAACTTTTTTGTCTTCAAATGCTCTATCCCATCCGGATTTTGGGTACAAACTATGATACTGGGTGAAATCATACTATGGCATGTGGGGATCATTGTGATCCAGGCAGAATTTTCGCCGGAATCTCCTCAGTCATTTTATAGCGCCCGAAAGTTACGAAATTACAACTCTTTTGTCTTCAAATGCTCTATCTCATCCGGATTCAGGGTACAGACGATGATACCGGGTGGAATCATACTCTGACATGTGGGGATCATTGTGATCCAGGCAGAATTTTTGCCGGAATCTCCTAAGTCATTTTATAGCACCCGAAAGTTACGAAATTACAATTCTTTTGTCTTCAAATGCTCTATCCCATCCGGATTTAGGGTACAAACGATGATACTGGGTGGAATCATACTCTGGCATGTGGGGATCATTGTGATCCAGGCAGGATTTTTGCCGGAATCTCCTAAGTCATTTTGAAGCACCCGGAAGTTACGAAATTACAACTCTTTTGTCTTCAAATGCTCTATCTAATCCGCATTCGGGGTACAAATGATGATACTTGGTGAAATCATACTCTGGCATGTGGGGATCATTGTGATCCAGGCAGTATTCATGCCGGAATCTCCTAAGTCATTTTATAGCACCCGAAAAGTGAAAAATTACAGGATTAGGAGTTTCAAAATGCTCTATCTCATCCGGATTCGGGGTACAAATGATGATACTGGGTGAAATCATACTCTGGCATGTAGGGATCATTGTGATCCAGGCAGGATTTTTGCCGGAATCTCCTAAGTCGTTTTGAAGCACCCGGAAGTTACGAAATTACAACTCTTTTGTCTTCAAATGCTCTATCTAATCCGCATTCGGGGTAAACGATGAAAATTGGTGAAATCATACTCTGACATGTGGGGATCATCGTGATCCATGCAGAATTTTTGCCGGAATCTCCTAAGTCATTTTATAGCGCCCGAAAGTTACGAAATTACAACTCTTTTGTCTTCAAATGCTCTATCTCATCCGAATTCAGGGTACAAACGATGATACTGGGTGGAATCATACTCTGTCATGTGGGGATCATTGTGATCCAGGCAGGATTTTCACCGGAATCTCCTAAGTCATTTTGTAGCTCCCGAAAGTTACGAAATTACAACTCTTTTGTCTTCAAATGCTCTATCTCATCCGGATTTAGAGTACAAACGATGATACTGGGTGGAATGATACTCTGGCATGTGGGCATCATTGTCATCCATCAGGATTTCTGCCGGAATCTCCTAAGTCATTTTATAGCTCCTGAAAGTTGAAAATTACAGGATTAGGAGTTTCAAAATGCTCTATCTCAATCGGATTTAGGGTACGAACAATGATACTGGGTGCAATCATACTCTGGCATGTGGGGATCATTGTGATCCAGGCAGAATTTTTGCCGGAATCTCCTAAGTCATTTTATAGCGCCAGAAAGTTACGAAATTACAATTAGGAGTTTCAAAATGCTCTATCTCATCCGGATTGAGGGTACAAACGATGATACCTGGTGCAATCATACTCTGGCATGTGGGGATCATTGTGATCCAGGCAGAATTTTTGCCGGAATCTCCTAAGTCATTTTATAGCACCCGAAAGTTGAAAAATTACAGGATTAGGAGTTTCAAAATGCTCTATCTCATCCAGATGCAGGGTACAAATGATGATACTGGGTGGAATCATACTCTGGCATGTGGGATCATTGTGATCCAGGCAGACTTTTGCCGGAATCTCCTAAGTCATTTGAAATTACAACTCTTTTGTCTTCAAATGCTCTATCTAATCCGCATTCGGGGTACAAACGATGATACTTGGTGAAATCATACTCTGGCATGTGGGGATCATTGTGATCCAGGCAGTATTCATGCCGGAATCTCCTAAGTCATTTTATAGCACCCGAAAGTTGAAAAATTACAGGATTAGGAGTTTCAAAATGCTCTATCTCATCCGGATTCAGGGTACAAACGATGATACTGGGTGGAATCATACTCTGACATGTGGATATCATTGTGATCCAGGCAGGATTTCCGCCGGAATCTCCTGAGTCATTTTATAGCTCCCGAAAGTTGAAGAACTACAGGATTAGGAGTTTCAAAATGCTTTATCCCATCCGGATCTAGGGTACAAACGATGATACTTGGTGGAATCATACTCTGGCATGTGGGGACCATTGTGATCCGAGCAGAATTTTTGCCGGAAGCTCCTAAGTCATCTTATAGCACCCGAAAGTTCCGAAATTACAACTCTTTTGTCTTTAAATGCTCTATCCCATCCGGATTTGGGGTACAAACTATGATACTGGGTGGAATCATACTCTGGCATGTGGGGATCATTGTGATCCAGGCAGAATTTTCGCCGGAATCTCCTAAGTCATTTTATAGCGCCCGAAAGTTGAAAACCTACAGGATTAGGAGTTTCAAAATGCTCTATCTCATCCGGATATCAGGTACGAACAATGATACTGGGTGCAATCATACTCTGGCATGTGGGGATCATTGTGATCCAGGCAGACTTTTTACGGGAATCTCCTAAGTCATTTTATAGCGCCCGAGAGTTACGAAATTACAACTGTTTTGTCTTCAAATGCTCTATTTCATCCGGATTTAGGGTACAAACGATGATACTGGGTGGAATCATACTCTGGCATGTGGGGACCATTGTGATCCGAGCAGAATTTTTGCCGGAAGCTCCTAAGTCATCTTATAGCACCCGAAAGTTCCGAAATTACAACTTTTTTGTCTTCAAATGCTCTATCCCATCCGGATTTTGGGTACAAACTATGATACTGGGTGAAATCATACTATGGCATGTGGGGATCATTGTGATCCAGGCAGAATTTTCGCCGGAATCTCCTCAGTCATTTTATAGCGCCCGAAAGTTACGAAATTACAACTCTTTTGTCTTCAAATGCTCTATCTCATCCGGATTCAGGGTACAGACGATGATACCGGGTGGAATCATACTCTGACATGTGGGGATCATTGTGATCCAGGCAGAATTTTTGCCGGAATCTCCTAAGTCATTTTATAGCACCCGAAAGTTACGAAATTACAATTCTTTTGTCTTCAAATGCTCTATCCCATCCGGATTTAGGGTACAAACGATGATACTGGGTGGAATCATACTCTGGCATGTGGGGATCATTGTGATCCAGGCAGGATTTTTGCCGGAATCTCCTAAGTCATTTTGAAGCACCCGGAAGTTACGAAATTACAACTCTTTTGTCTTCAAATGCTCTATCTAATCCGCATTCGGGGTACAAATGATGATACTTGGTGAAATCATACTCTGGCATGTGGGGATCATTGTGATCCAGGCAGTATTCATGCCGGAATCTCCTAAGTCATTTTATAGCACCCGAAAGTTGAAAAATTACAGGATTAGGAGTTTCAAAATGCTCTATCTCATCCGGATTCGGGGTACAAATGATGATACTGGGTGAAATCATACTCTGGCATGTAGGGATCATTGTGATCCAGGCAGGATTTTTGCCGGAATCTCCTAAGTCATTTTGAAGCACCCGGAAGTTACGAAATTACAACTCTTTTGTCTTCAAATGCTCTATCTAATCCGCATTCGGGGTAAAAACGATGAAAATTGGTGAAATCATACTCTGACATGTGGGGATCATCGTGATCCATGCAGAATTTTTGCCGGAATCTCCTAAGTCATTTTATAGCGCCCGAAAGTTACGAAATTACAACTCTTTTGTCTTCAAATGCTCTATCTCATCCGAATTCAGGGTACAAACGATGATACTGGGTGGAATCATACTCTGTCATGTGGGGATCATTGTGATCCAGGCAGGATTTTCACCGGAATCTCCTAAGTCATTTTGTAGCTCCCGAAAGTTACGAAATTACAACTCTTTTGTCTTCAAATGCTCTATCTCATCCGGATTTAGAGTACAAACGATGATACTGGGTGGGATGATACTCTGGCATGTGGGCATCATTGTCATCCATCAGGATTTCTGCCGGAATCTCCTAAGTCATTTTATAGCTCCTGAAAGTTGAAAAATTACAGGATTAGGAGTTTCAAAATGCTCTATCTCAATCGGATTTAGGGTACGAACAATGATACTGGGTGCAATCATACTCTGGCATGTGGGGATCATTGTGATCCAGGCAGAATTTTTGCCGGAATCTCCTAAGTCATTTTATAGCGCCAGAAAGTTACGAAATTACAACTCTCTTGACTTCAAATGCTCTATCTCATCTGGATTCAGGGTACAAACGATGATACTGGGTGGAATGATACTCTGGCATGTGGGCATCATTGTGATCCATCAGGATTTCTGCCGGAATCTCCTAAGTCATTTTATAGCTCCTGAAAGTTGAAAAATTACAGGATTAGGAGTTTCAAAATGCTCTATCTCATCCAGATTTAGGGTACAAATGATGATACTGGGTGGAATCATACCCTGGCATGTGGGGATCATTGTGATCCAGGCAGGATTTTTGCCGGAATCTCCTAAGTCATTTTATAGCGCCCGAAAGTTACGAAATCACAACTCTTTTGTCTTCAAATGCTCTATCTCATCCGGATTTAGGGTAGAAACGATGAGACTGGGTGGAATGATACTCTGGCATGTGGGCATCATTGTGATCCATCAGGATTTCTGCCGGAATCTCCTAAGTCATTTTATAGCTCCTGAAAGTTGAAAAATTACAGGATTAGGAGTTTCAAAATGCTATATCTCAACCGGATTTAGGGTAAGAACGATGATACTTGGTGAAATCATACTCTGGCATGTGGGGATCATTGTGATCCAGGCAGAATTTTTGCCGGAATCTCCTAAGTCATTTTATAGGGCCCGAAAGTTACGAAATTACAACTCTTCTGTCTTCAAATGCTCTATCTCATCCGGATTCAGGGTACAAACGATGATACTGGGTGGAATCATACTCTGACATGTGGGGATCATTGTGATCCAGGCAGGATTTTCGCCGGAATCTCCTGAGTCATTTTATAGCTCCCGAAAGTTGAAGAACTACAGGATTAGGAGTTTCAAAATGCTTTATCCCATCCGGATCTAGGGTACAAACGATGATACTTGGTGGAATCATACTCTGGCATGTGGGGACCATTGTGATCCGAGCAGAATTTTTGCCGGAAGCTCCTAAGTCATCTTATAGCACCCGAAAGTTCCGAAATTACAACTCTTTTGTCTTTAAATGCTCTATCCCATCCGGATTTGGGGTACAAACTATGATACTGGGTGGAATCATACTCTGGCATGTGGGGATCATTGTGATCCAGGCAGAATTTTCGCCGGAATCTCCTAAGTCATTTTAAAGCGCCCGAAAGTTACGAAATTACAACTGTTTTGTCTTCAAATGCTCTATCTCATCCGGATTTAGGGTACAAACGATGATACTGGGTGGAATGATACTCTGGCATTTGGGCATCATTGTGATCCATCAGGATTTTTGCCGGAATCTCCTAAGTCATTTTATAGCTCCCGAAAGTTGAAAAATTACAGGATTAGGAGTTTCAAAATGCTCTATCTCAACCGGATTTAGGGTACGAACGATGATACTGGGTGCAATCATACTCTGGCATGAGGGGATCATTGTGATCCAGGCAGAATTTCTGCCGGAATCTCCTGAGTCATTTTATAGCCCCCGAAAGTTGGAAAATTACAGGATTAGGAGTTTCAAAATGCTCTATCTCATCCGGATTGAGGGTACAAACGATGATACCTGGTGAAATCATACTCTGGCATGTGAGGTTCATTGTGATCCAGGCAGAATTTTTGCCGGAATCTCCTAAGTCATTTTATAGCACCCGAAAGTTGAAAAATTACAGGATTAGGAGTTTCAAAATGCTCTATCTCATCCAGATGCAGGGTACAAACGATGAGACTGGGTGGAATCATACTCTGGCATGTGGGGATCATTGTGATCCAGGCAGACTTTTTACGGGAATCTCCTAAGTCATTTTATAGCGCCCGAGAGTTACGAAATTACAACTGTTTTGTCTTCAAATGCTCTATTTCATCCGGATTTAGGGTACAAACGATGATACTGGGTGGAATCATACTCTGGCATGTGGGGATCATTGTGATCCAGGCAGGATTTTTGCCGGAATCTCCTAAGTCATTTTATAGCTCCCTAAAGTTGAAAACCTACAGGATTAGGAGTTTCAAAATGCTCTATCTCATCCGGATATCAGGTACGAACAATGATACTGGGTGCAATCATACTCTGGCATGTGGGGATCATTGTGATCCAGGCAGACTTTTTACGGGAATCTCCTCAGTCATTTTATAGCGCCCGAGAGTTACGAAATTACAACTGTTTTGTCTTCAAATGCTCTATTTCATCCGGATTTAGGGTACAAACGATGATACTGGGTGGAATCATACTCTGGCATGTGGGGATCATTGTGATCCAGGCAGGATTTTTGCCGGAATCTCCTAAGTCATTTTATAGCTCCCTAAAGTTGAAAACCTACAGGATTAGGAGTTTCAAAATGCTCTATCTCATCCGAATATCAGGTACAAACGATGATACTGGGTGAAATCATACTCTGGCATGTGGGGGTCATTGTGATCCAGGCAGAATTCTTGCCGGAATCTCCTAAGTCATTTTATAGCTCCCGAAAGTTGAAAAATTACAGGATTAGGAGTTTCAAATGCTCAATCTCATCCAGATTTAGGGTACAAATGATGATACTGGGCGGAATCATACTCCGGCATGTGGGGATCATTGTGATCCAGGCAGAATTTTTGCCGGAATCTCCTAAGTCATTTTATAGCGCCCGAAAGTTACGAAATCACAACTCTTTTGTCTTCAAATGCTCTATCTCATCCGGATTTAGGGTACAAACGATGATACTGGGTGGAATGATACTCTGGCATGTGGGCATCATTGTGATCCATCAGGATTTCTGCCGGAATCTCCTCAGTCATTTTATAGCTCCTGAAAGTTGAAAAATTACAGGATTAGGAGTTTCAAAATGCTATATCTCAACCGGATTTGGGGTAAGAACGATGATACTTGGTGAAATCATACTCTGGCATGTGGGGATCATTGTGATCCAGGCAGAATTTTTGCCGGAATCTCCTAAGTCATTTTATAGGGCCCGAAAGTTACGAAATTACAACTCTTCTGTCTTCAAATGCTCTATCTCATCCGGATTCAGGGTACAAACGATGATACTGGGTGGAATCATACTCTGACATGTGGGGATCATTGTGATCCAGGCAGGATTTTCGCCGGAATCTCCTGAGTCATTTTATAGCTCCCGAAAGTTGAAGAACTACAGGATTAGGAGTTTCAAAATGCTTTATCCCATCCGGATCTAGGGTACAAACGATGATACTTGGTGGAATCATACTCTGGCATGTGGGGACCATTGTGATCCGAGCAGAATTTTTGCCGGAAGCTCCTAAGTCATCTTATAGCACCCGAAAGTTCCGAAATTACAACTCTTTTGTCTTTAAATGCTCTATCCCATCCGGATTAGGGGTACAAACTATGATACTGGGTGGAATCATACTCTGGCATGTGGGGATCATTGTGATCCAGGCAGAATTTCCGCCGGAATCTCCTAAGTCATTTTATAGCGCCCGAAAGTTACGAAATTACAACTTTTTTGTCTTCAAATGCTCTATCCCATCCGGATTTTGGGTACAAACTATGATACTGGGTGAAATCATACTATGGCATGTGGGGATCATTGTGATCCAGGCAGAATTTTCGCCGGAATCTCCTCAGTCATTTTATAGCGCCCGAAAGTTACGAAATTACAACTCTTTTGTCTTCAAATGCTCTATCTCATCCGGATTCAGGGTACAGACGATGATACCGGGTGGAATCATACTCTGACATGTTGGGATCATCGTGATCCAGGCAGAATTTTTGCCGGAATCTCCTAAGTGATTTTATAGCACCCGAAAGTTACGAAATTACAATTCTTTTGTCTTCAAATGCTCTATCCCATCCGGATTTAGGGTACAAACGATGATACTGGGTGGAATCATACTCTGGCATGTGGGGATCATTGTGATCCAGGCAGGATTTTTGCCGGAATCTCCTAAGTCATTTTGAAGCACCCGGAAGTTACGAAATTACAACTCTTTTGTCTTCAAATGCTCTATCTAATCCGCATTCGGGGTACAAACGATGAGACTTGGTGAAATCATACTCTGGCATGTGGGGATCATTGTGATCCAGGCAGAATTCTTGCCGGAATCTCCTAAGTCATTTTATAGCACCCGAAAGTTGAAAAATTACAGGATTAGGAGTTTCAAAATGCTCTATCTCATCCGGATCCGGGGTACAAATGATGATACTGGGTGAAATCATACTCTGGCATGTAGGGATCATTGTGATCCAGGCAGGATTTTTGCCGGAATCTCCTAAGTCATTTTGAAGCACCCGGAAGTTACGAAATTACAACTCTTTTGTCTTCAAATGCTCTATCTAATCCGCATTCGGGGTAAAAACGATGAAAATCGGTGAAATCATACTCTGACATGTGGGGATCATTGTGATCCAGGCAGGATTTTTGCCGGAATCTCCTAAGTCATTTTATAGCGCCCGAAAGTTACGAAATCACAACTCTTTTGTCTTCAAATGCTCTATCTCATCCGGATTTAGGGTAGAAACGATGATACTGGGTGGAATGATACTCTGGCATGTGGGCATCATTGTGATCCATCAGGATTTCTGCCGGAATCTCCTAAGTCATTTTATAGCTCCTGAAAGTTGAAAAATTACAGGATTAGGAGTTTCAAAATGCTATATCTCAACCGGATTTAGGGTAAGAACGATGATACTTGGTGAAATCATACTCTGGCATGTGGGGATCATTGTGATCCAGGCAGAATTTTTGCCGGAATCTCCTAAGTCATTTTATAGGGCCCGAAAGTTACGAAATTACAACTCTTCTGTCTTCAAATGCTCTATCTCATCCGGATTCAGGGTACAAACGATGATACTGGGTGGAATCATACTCTGACATGTGGGGATCATTGTGATCCAGGCAGGATTTTCGCCGGAATCTCCTGAGTCATTTTATAGCTCCCGAAAGTTGAAGAACTACAGGATTAGGAGTTTCAAAATGCTTTATCCCATCCGGATCTAGGGTACAAACGATGATACTTGGTGGAATCATACTCTGGCATGTGGGGACCATTGTGATCCGAGCAGAATTTTTGCCGGAAGCTCCTAAGTCATCTTATAGCACCCGAAAGTTCCGAAATTACAACTCTTTTGTCTTTAAATGCTCTATCCCATCCGGATTTGGGGTACAAACTATGATACTGGGTGGAATCATACTCTGGCATGTGGGGATCATTGTGATCCAGGCAGAATTCTTGCCGGAATCTCCTAAGTCATTTTATAGCACCCGAAAGTTGAAAAATTACAGGATTAGGAGTTTCAAAATGCTCTATCTCATCCGGATCCGGGGTACAAATGATGATACTGGGTGAAATCATACTCTGGCATGTAGGGATCATTGTGATCCAGGCAGGATTTTTGCCGGAATCTCCTAAGTCATTTTGAAGCACCCGGAAGTTACGAAATTACAACTCTTCTGTCTTCAAATGCTCTATCTAATCCGCATTCGGGGTAAAAACGATGAAAATTGGTGAAATCATACTCTGACATGTGGGGATCATTGTGATCCAGGCAGGATTTTTGCCGGAATCTCCTAAGTCATTTTATAGCGCCCGAAAGTTACGAAATCACAACTCTTTTGTCTTCAAATGCTCTATCTCATCCGGATTTAGGGTAGAAACGATGATACTGGGTGGAATGATACTCTGGCATGTGGGCATCATTGTGATCCATCAGGATTTCTGCCGGAATCTCCTAAGTCATTTTATAGCTCCTGAAAGTTGAAAAATTACAGGATTAGGAGTTTCAAAATGCTATATCTCAACCGGATTTAGGGTAAGAACGATGATACTTGGTGAAATCATACTCTGGCATGTGGGGATCATTGTGATCCAGGCAGAATTTTTGCCGGAATCTCCTAAGTCATTTTATAGGGCCCGAAAGTTACGAAATTACAACTCTTCTGTCTTCAAATGCTCTATCTCATCCGGATTCAGGGTACAAACGATGATACTGGGTGGAATCATACTCTGACATGTGGGGATCATTGTGATCCAGGCAGGATTTTCGCCGGAATCTCCTGAGTCATTTTATAGCTCCCGAAAGTTGAAGAACTACAGGATTAGGAGTTTCAAAATGCTTTATCCCATCCGGATCTAGGGTACAAACGATGATACTTGGTGGAATCATACTCTGGCATGTGGGGACCATTGTGATCCGAGCAGAATTTTTGCCGGAAGCTCCTAAGTCATCTTATAGCACCCGAAAGTTCCGAAATTACAACTCTTTTGTCTTTAAATGCTCTATCCCATCCGGATTTGGGGTACAAACTATGATACTGGGTGGAATCATACTCTGGCATGTGGGGATCATTGTGATCCAGGCAGAATTTTCGCCGGAATCTCCTAAGTCATTTTATAGCGCCCGAAAGTTACGAAATTACAACTGTTTTGTCTTCAAATGCTCTATCTCATCCGGATTTAGGGTACAAACGATGATACTGGGTGGAATGATACTCTGGCATTTGGGCATCATTGTGATCCATCAGGATTTTGCCGGAATCTCCTAAGTCATTTTATAGCTCCCGAAAGTTGAAAAATTACAGGATTAGGAGTTTCAAAATGCTCTATCTCAACCGGATTTAGGGTACGAACGATGATACTGGGTGCAATCATACTCTGGCATGAGGGGATCATTGTGATCCAGGCAGAATTTCTGCCGGAATCTCCTGAGTCATTTTATAGCCCCCGAAAGTTGGAAAATTACAGGATTAGGAGTTTCAAAATGCTCTATCTCATCCGGATTGAGGGTACAAACGATGATACCTGGTGAAATCATACTCTGGCATGTGAGGTTCATTGTGATCCAGGCAGAATTTTTGCCGGAATCTCCTAAGTCATTTTATAGCACCCGAAAGTTGAAAAATTACAGGATTAGGAGTTTCAAAATGCTCTATCTCATCCAGATGCAGGGTACAAACGATGAGACTGGGTGGAATCATACTCTGGCATGTGGGGATCATTGTGATCCAGGCAGACTTTTTACGGGAATCTCCTAAGTCATTTTATAGCGCCCGAGAGTTACGAAATTACAACTGTTTTGTCTTCAAATGCTCTATTTCATCCGGATTTAGGGTACAAACGATGATACTGGGTGGAATCATACTCTGGCATGTGGGGATCATTGTGATCCAGGCAGGATTCTTGCCGGAATCTCCTAAGTCATTTTATAGCTCCCTAAAGTTGAAAACCTACAGGATTAGGAGTTTCAAAATGCTCTATCTCATCCGGATATCAGGTACGAACAATGATACTGGGTGCAATCATACTCTGGCATGTGAGGATCATTGTGATCCAGGCAGACTTTTTACGGGAATCTCCTCAGTCGTTTTATAGCGCCCGAGAGTTACGAAATTACAACTGTTTTGTCTTCAAATGCTCTATTTCATCCGGATTTAGGGTACAAACGATGATACTGGGTGGAATCATACTCTGGCATGTGGGGATCATTGTGATCCAGGCAGGATTTTTGCCGGAATCTCCTAAGTCATTTTATAGCTCCCTAAAGTTGAAAACCTACAGGATTAGGAGTTTCAAAATGCTCTATCTCATCCGAATATCAGGTACAAACGATGATACTGGGTGAAATCATACTCTGGCATGTGGGGGTCATTGTGATCCAGGCAGAATTCTTGCCGGAATCTCCTAAGTCATTTTATAGCTCCCGAAAGTTGAAAAATTACAGGATTAGGAGTTTCAAATGCTCAATCTCATCCAGATTTAGGGTACAAATGATGATACTGGGCGGAATCATACTCCGGCATGTGGGGATCATTGTGATCCAGGCAGAATTTTTGCCGGAATCTCCTAAGTCATTTTATAGCGCCCGAAAGTTACGAAATCACAACTCTTTTGTCTTCAAATGCTCTATCTCATCCGGATTTAGGGTACAAACGATGATACTGGGTGGAATGATACTCTGGCATGTGAGCATCATTGTGATCCATCAGGATTTCTGCCGGAATCTCCTAAGTCATTTTATAGCTCCTGAAAGTTGAAAAATTACAGGATTAGGAGTTTCAAAATGCTATATCTCAACCGGATTTAGGGTAAGAACGATGATACTTGGTGAAATCATACTCTGGCATGTGGGGATCATTGTGATCCAGGCAGAATTTTTGCCGGAATCTCCTAAGTCATTTTATAGGGCCCGAAAGTTACGAAATTACAACTCTTCTGTCTTCAAATGCTCTATCTCATCCGGATTCAGGGTACAAACGATGATACTGGGTGGAATCATACTCTGGCATGTGGGGATCATTGTGATCCAGGCAGAATTTTTGCCGGAATCTCCTAAGTCATTTTATAGCGCCAGAAAGTTACGAAATTACAACTCTCTTGACTTCAAATGCTCTATCTCATCTGGATTCAGGGTACAAACGATGATACTGAGTGTCATCATACTCTGACATGTGGGGATCATTGTGATCCAGGCAGGATTTTTGCCGGAATCTCCTAAGTCATTTTATAGCGCCCGAAAGTTACGAAATCACAACTCTTTTGTCTTCAAATGCTCTATCTCATCCGGATTTAGGGTAGAAACGATGATACTGGGTGGAATGATACTCTGGCATGTGGGCATCATTGTGATCCATCAGGATTTCTGCCGGAATCTCCTAAGTCATTTTATAGCTCCTGAAAGTTGAAAAATTACAGGATTAGGAGTTTCAAAATGCTATATCTCAACCGGATTTAGGGTAAGAACGATGATACTTGGTGAAATCATACTCTGGCATGTGGGGATCATTGTGATCCAGGCAGAATTTTTGCCGGAATCTCCTAAGTCATTTTATAGGGCCCGAAAGTTACGAAATTACAACTCTTCTGTCTTCAAATGCTCTATCTCATCCGGATTCAGGGTACAAACGATGATACTGGGTGGAATCATACTCTGACATGTGGGGATCATTGTGATCCAGGCAGGATTTTCGCCGGAATCTCCTGAGTCATTTTATAGCTCCCGAAAGTTGAAGAACTACAGGATTAGGAGTTTCAAAATGCTTTATCCCATCCGGATCTAGGGTACAAACGATGATACTTGGTGGAATCATACTCTGGCATGTGGGGACCATTGTGATCCGAGCAGAATTTTTGCCGGAAGCTCCTAAGTCATCTTATAGCACCCGAAAGTTCCGAAATTACAACTCTTTTGTCTTTAAATGCTCTATCCCATCCGGATTTGGGGTACAAACTATGATACTGGGTGGAATCATACTCTGGCATGTGGGGATCATTGTGATCCAGGCAGAATTTTCGCCGGAATCTCCTAAGTCATTTTATAGCGCCCGAAAGTTACGAAATTACAACTGTTTTGTCTTCAAATGCTCTATCTCATCCGGATTTAGGGTACAAACGATGATACTGGGTGGAATGATACTCTGGCATTTGGGCATCATTGTGATCCATCAGGATTTTTGCCGGAATCTCCTAAGTCATTTTATAGCTCCCGAAAGTTGAAAAATTACAGGATTAGGAGTTTCAAAATGCTCTATCTCAACCGGATTTAGGGTACGAACGATGATACTGGGTGCAATCATACTCTGGCATGAGGGGATCATTGTGATCCAGGCAGAATTTCTGCCGGAATCTCCTGAGTCATTTTATAGCCCCCGAAAGTTGGAAAGTTACAGGATTAGGAGTTTCAAAATGCTCTATCTCATCCGGATTGAGGGTACAAACGATGATACCTGGTGAAATCATACTCTGGCATGTGAGGTTCATTGTGATCCAGGCAGAATTTTTGCCGGAATCTCCTAAGTCATTTTATAGCACCCGAAAGTTGAAAAATTACAGGATTAGGAGTTTCAAAATGCTCTATCTCATCCAGATGCAGGGTACAAACGATGAGACTGGGTGGAATCATACTCTGGCATGTGGGGATCATTGTGATCCAGGCAGACTTTTTACGGGAATCTCCTAAGTCATTTTATAGCGCCCGAGAGTTACGAAATTACAACTGTTTTGTCTTCAAATGCTCTATTTCATCCGGATTTAGGGTACAAACGATGATACTGGGTGGAATCATACTCTGGCATGTGGGGATCATTGTGATCCAGGCAGGATTTTTGCCGGAATCTCCTAAGTCATTTTATAGCTCCCTAAAGTTGAAAACCTACAGGATTAGGAGTTTCAAAATGCTCTATCTCATCCGGATATCAGGTACGAACAATGATACTGGGTGCAATCATACTCTGGCATTTGGGCATCATTGTGATCCATCAGGATTTTTGCCGGAATCTCCTAAGTCATTTTATAGCTCCCGAAAGTTGAAAAATTACAGGATTAGGAGTTTCAAAATGCTCTATCTCAACCGGATTTAGGGTACGAACGATGATACTGGGTGGAATCATACTCTGGCATGTGGGGATCATTGTGATCCAGGCAGGATTTTCGCCGGAATCTCCTAAGTCATTTTATAGCTCCCTAAAGTTGAAAACCTACAGGATTAGGAGTTTCAAAATGCTCTATCTCATCCGAATATCAGGTACAAACGATGATACTGGGTGAAATCATACTCTGGCATGTGGGGGTCATTGTGATCCAGGCAGAATTCTTGCCGGAATCTCCTAAGTCATTTTATAGCTCCCGAAAGTTGAAAAATTACAGGATTAGGAGTTTCAAATGCTCAATCTCATCCAGATTTAGGGTACAAATGATGATACTGGGCGGAATCATACTCCGGCATGTGGGGATCATTGTGATCCAGGCAGAATTTTTGCCGGAATCTCCTAAGTCATTTTATAGCGCCCGAAAGTTACGAAATCACAACTCTTTTGTCTTCAAATGCTCTATCTCATCCGGATTTAGGGTACAAACGATGATACTGGGTGGAATGATACTCTGGCATGTGAGCATCATTGTGATCCATCAGGATTTCTGCCGGAATCTCCTAAGTCATTTTATAGCTCCTGAAAGTTGAAAAATTACAGGATTAGGAGTTTCAAAATGCTCTATCTCATCCGGATTGAGGGTACAAACGATGATACCTGGTGAAATCATACTCTGGCATGTGAGGTTCATTGTGATCCAGGCAGAATTTTTGCCGGAATCTCCTAAGTCATTTTATAGCACCCGAAAGTTGAAAAATTACAGGATTAGGAGTTTCAAAATGCTCTATCTCATCCAGATGCAGGGTACAAACGATGAGACTGGGTGGAATCATACTCTGGCATGTGGGGATCATTGTGATCCAGGCAGACTTTATACGGGAATCTCCTAAGTCATTTTATAGCGCCCGAGAGTTACGAAATTACAACTGTTTTGTCTTCAAATGCTCTATTTCATCCGGATTTAGGGTACAAACGATGATACTGGGTGGAATCATACTCTGGCATGTGGGGATCATTGTGATCCAGGCAGGATTTTTGCCGGAATCTCCTAAGTCATTTTATAGCTCCCTAAAGTTGAAAACCTACAGGATTAGGAGTTTCAAAATGCTCTATCTCATCCGGATATCAGGTACGAACAATGATACTGGGTGCAATCATACTCTGGCATGTGAGGATCATTGTGATCCAGGCAGACTTTTTACGGGAATCTCCTCAGTCGTTTTATAGCGCCCGAGAGTTACGAAATTACAACTGTTTTGTCTTCAAATGCTCTATTTCATCCGGATTTAGGGTACAAACGATGATACTGGGTGGAATCATACTCTGGCATGTGGGGATCATTGTGATCCAGGCAGGATTTTTGCCGGAATCTCCTAAGTCATTTTATAGCTCCCTAAAGTTGAAAACCTACAGGATTAGGAGTTTCAAAATGCTCTATCTCATCCGAATATCAGGTACAAACGATGATACTGGGTGAAATCATACTCTGGCATGTGGGGGTCATTGTGATCCAGGCAGAATTCTTGCCGGAATCTCCTAAGTCATTTTATAGCTCCCGAAAGTTGAAAAATTACAGGATTAGGAGTTTCAAATGCTCAATCTCATCCAGATTTAGGGTACAAATGATGATACTGGGCGGAATCATACTCCGGCATGTGGGGATCATTGTGATCCAGGCAGAATTTTTGCCGGAATCTCCCAAGTCATTTTATAGCGCCCGAAAGTTACGAAATCACAACTCTTTTGTCTTCAAATGCTCTATCTCATCCGGATTTAGGGTACAAACGATGATACTGGGTGGAATGATACTCTGGCATGTGAGCATCATTGTGATCCATCAGGATTTCTGCCGGAATCTCCTAAGTCATTTTATAGCTCCTGAAAGTTGAAAAATTACAGGATTAGGAGTTTCAAAATGCTATATCTCAACCGGATTTAGGGTAAGAACGATGATACTTGGTGAAATCATACTCTGGCATGTGGGGATCATTGTGATCCAGGCAGAATTTTTGCCGGAATCTCCTAAGTCATTTTATAGGGCCCGAAAGTTACGAAATTACAACTCTTCTGTCTTCAAATGCTCTATCTCATCCGGATTCAGGGTACAAACGATGATACTGGGTGGAATCATACTCTGGCATGTGGGGATCATTGTGATCCAGGCAGAATTTTTGCCGGAATCTCCTAAGTCATTTTATAGCGCCAGAAAGTTACGAAATTACAACTCTCTTGACTTCAAATGCTCTATCTCATCTGGATTCAGGGTACAAACGATGATACTGAGTGTCATCATACTCTGACATGTGGGGATCATTGTGATCCAGGCAGGATTTTTGCCGGAATCTCCTAAGTCATTTTATAGCGCCCGAAAGTTACGAAATCACAACTCTTTTGTCTTCAAATGCTCTATCTCATCCGGATTTAGGGTAGAAACGATGATACTGGGTGGAATGATACTCTGGCATGTGGGCATCATTGTGATCCATCAGGATTTCTGCCGGAATCTCCTAAGTCATTTTATAGCTCCTGAAAGTTGAAAAATTACAGGATTAGGAGTTTCAAAATGCTATATCTCAACCGGATTTAGGGTAAGAACGATGATACTTGGTGAAATCATACTCTGGCATGTGGGGATCATTGTGATCCAGGCAGAATTTTTGCCGGAATCTCCTAAGTCATTTTATAGGGCCCGAAAGTTACGAAATTACAACTCTTCTGTCTTCAAATGCTCTATCTCATCCGGATTCAGGGTACAAACGATGATACTGGGTGGAATCATACTCTGACATGTGGGGATCATTGTGATCCAGGCAGGATTTTCGCCGGAATCTCCTGAGTCATTTTATAGCTCCCGAAAGTTGAAGAACTACAGGATTAGGAGTTTCAAAATGCTTTATCCCATCCGGATCTAGGGTACAAACGATGATACTTGGTGGAATCATACTCTGGCATGTGGGGACCATTGTGATCCGAGCAGAATTTTTGCCGGAAGCTCCTAAGTCATCTTATAGCACCCGAAAGTTCCGAAATTACAACTCTTTTGTCTTTAAATGCTCTATCCCATCCGGATTTGGGGTACAAACTATGATACTGGGTGGAATCATACTCTGGCATGTGGGGATCATTGTGATCCAGGCAGAATTTTCGCCGGAATCTCCTAAGTCATTTTATAGCGCCCGAAAGTTACGAAATTACAACTGTTTTGTCTTCAAATGCTCTATCTCATCCGGATTTAGGGTACAAACGATGATACTGGGTGGAATGATACTCTGGCATTTGGGCATCATTGTGATCCATCAGGATTTTTGCCGGAATCTCCTAAGTCATTTTATAGCTCCCGAAAGTTGAAAAATTACAGGATTAGGAGTTTCAAAATGCTCTATCTCAACCGGATTTAGGGTACGAACGATGATACTGGGTGCAATCATACTCTGGCATGAGGGGATCATTGTGATCCAGGCAGAATTTCTGCCGGAATCTCCTGAGTCATTTTATAGCCCCCGAAAGTTGGAAAGTTACAGGATTAGGAGTTTCAAAATGCTCTATCTCATCCGGATTGGGGGTACAAACGATGATACCTGGTGAAATCATACTCTGGCATGTGAGGTTCATTGTGATCCAGGCAGAATTTTTGCCGGAATCTCCTAAGTCATTTTATAGCACCCGAAAGTTGAAAAATTACAGGATTAGGAGTTTCAAAATGCTCTATCTCATCCAGATGCAGGGTACAAACGATGAGACTGGGTGGAATCATACTCTGGCATGTGGGGATCATTGTGATCCAGGCAGACTTTTTACGGGAATCTCCTAAGTCATTTTATAGCGCCCGAGAGTTACGAAATTACAACTGTTTTGTCTTCAAATGCTCTATTTCATCCGGATTTAGGGTACAAACGATGATACTGGGTGGAATCATACTCTGGCATGTGGGGATCATTGTGATCCAGGCAGGATTTTTGCCGGAATCTCCTAAGTCATTTTATAGCTCCCTAAAGTTGAAAACCTACAGGATTAGGAGTTTCAAAATGCTCTATCTCATCCGGATATCAGGTACGAACAATGATACTGGGTGCAATCATACTCTGGCATTTGGGCATCATTGTGATCCATCAGGATTTTTGCCGGAATCTCCTAAGTCATTTTATAGCTCCCGAAAGTTGAAAAATTACAGGATTAGGAGTTTCAAAATGCTCTATCTCAACCGGATTTAGGGTACGAACGATGATACTGGGTGGAATCATACTCTGGCATGTGGGGATCATTGTGATCCAGGCAGGATTTTCGCCGGAATCTCCTAAGTCATTTTATAGCTCCCTAAAGTTGAAAACCTACAGGATTAGGAGTTTCAAAATGCTCTATCTCATCCGAATATCAGGTACAAACGATGATACTGGGTGAAATCATACTCTGGCATGTGGGGGTCATTGTGATCCAGGCAGAATTCTTGCCGGAATCTCCTAAGTCATTTTATAGCTCCCGAAAGTTGAAAAATTACAGGATTAGGAGTTTCAAATGCTCAATCTCATCCAGATTTAGGGTACAAATGATGATACTGGGCGGAATCATACTCCGGCATGTGGGGATCATTGTGATCCAGGCAGAATTTTTGCCGGAATCTCCTAAGTCATTTTATAGCGCCCGAAAGTTACGAAATCACAACTCTTTTGTCTTCAAATGCTCTATCTCATCCGGATTTAGGGTACAAACGATGATACTGGGTGGAATGATACTCTGGCATGTGAGCATCATTGTGATCCATCAGGATTTCTGCCGGAATCTCCTAAGTCATTTTATAGCTCCTGAAAGTTGAAAAATTACAGGATTAGGAGTTTCAAAATGCTATATCTCAACCGGATTTAGGGTAAGAACGATGATACTTGGTGAAATCATACTCTGGCATGTGGGGATCATTGTGATCCAGGCAGAATTTTTGCCGGAATCTCCTAAGTCATTTTATAGGGCCCGAAAGTTACGAAATTACAACTCTTCTGTCTTCAAATGCTCTATCTCATCCGGATTCAGGGTACAAACGATGATACTGGGTGGAATCATACTCTGACATGTGGGGATCATTGTGATCCAGGCAGGATTTTCGCCGGAATCTCCTGAGTCATTTTATAGCTCCCGAAAGTTGAAGAACTACAGGATTAGGAGTTTCAAAATGCTTTATCCCATCCGGATCTAGGGTACAAACGATGATACTTGGTGGAATCATACTCTGGCATGTGGGGACCATTGTGATCCGAGCAGAATTTTTGCCGGAAGCTCCTAAGTCATCTTATAGCACCCGAAAGTTCCGAAATTACAACTCTTTTGTCTTTAAATGCTCTATCCCATCCGGATTAGGGGTACAAACTATGATACTGGGTGGAATCATACTCTGGCATGTGGGGATCATTGTGATCCAGGCAGAATTTTCGCCGGAATCTCCTAAGTCATTTTATAGCGCCCGAAAGTTACGAAATTACAACTTTTTTGTCTTCAAATGCTCTATCCCATCCGGATTGTGGGTACAAACTATGATACTGGGTGAAATCATACTATGGCATGTGGGGATCATTGTGATCCAGGCAGAATTTTCGCCGGAATCTCCTCAGTCATTTTATAGCGCCCGAAAGTTACGAAATTACAACTCTTTTGTCTTCAAATGCTCTATCTCATCCGGATTCAGGGTACAGACGATGATACCGGGTGGAATCATACTCTGACATGTGGGGATCATTGTGATCCAGGCAGAATTTTTGCCGGAATCTCCTAAGTGATTTTATAGCACCCGAAAGTTACGAAATTACAATTCTTTTGTCTTCAAATGCTCTATCCCATCCGGATTTAGGGTACAAACGATGATACCGGGTGGAATCATACTCTGGCATGTGGGGATCATTGTGATCCAGGCAGGATTTTTGCCGGAATCTCCTAAGTCATTTTGAAGCACCCGGAAGTTACGAAATTACAACTCTTTTGTCTTCAAATGCTCTATCTAATCCGCATTCGGGGTACAAACGATGAGACTTGGTGAAATCATACTCTGGCATGTGGGGATCATTGTGATCCAGGCAGAATTTTTGCCGGAATCTCCTAAGTCATTTTATAGCGCCAGAAAGTTACGAAATTACAACTCTTTTGACTTCAAATGCTCTATCTCATCTGGATTCAGGGTACAGACGATGATACTGAGTGTCATCATACTCTGACATGTGGGGATCATTGTGATCCAGGCAGGATTTTTGCCGGAATCTCCTAAGTCATTTTTTAGCTCCCGAAAGTTGAAAAATTACAGGATTAGGAGTTTCAAAATGCTCTATCTCATCCAGATTTAGGGTACAAATGATGATACTGGGTGGAATCATACCCTGGCATGTGGGGATCATTGTGATCCAGGCAGGATTTTTGCCGGAATCTCCTAAGCCATTTTATAGCACCCGAAAGTTACGAAATTACAACTTTTTTGTCTTCAAATGCTCTATCCCATCCGGATTTTGGGTACAAACCATGATACTGGGTGAAATCATACTATGGCATGTGGGGATCATTGTGATACAGGCAGAATTTCCGCCGGAATCTCCTAAGTCATTTTATAGCGCCCGAAAGTTACGAAATTACAACTCTTTTGTCTTCAAATGCTCTATCTCATCCGGATTCAGGGTACAGACGATGATACCGGGTGGAATCATACTCTGACATGTGGGGATCATTGTGATCCAGGCAGAATTTTTGCCGGAATCTCCTAAGTCATTTTATAGCACCCGAAAGTTACGAAATTACAATTCTTTTGTCTTCAAATGCTCTATCCCATCCGGATTTAGGGTACAAACGATGATACTGGGTGGAATCATACTCTGGCATGTGGGGATCATTGTGATCCAGGCAGAATTTTTGCCGGAATCTCCTAAGTGATTTTATACCACCCGAAAGTTGAAAAATTACAGGATTAGGAGGTTCAAAATGCTTTATCCCATCCGGATTTAGGGTACAAACGATGATACTCGGTGGAATCATACTCTGGCATGTGGAGACCATTGTGATCCGAGCAGAATTTTTGCCGGAAGCTCCTAAGTCATCTTATAGCACCCGAAAGTTCCGAAATTACAACTCTTTTGTCTTTAAATGCTCTATCCCATCCAGATTTAGGGTACAAATGATGATACTGGGCGGAATCATACTCCGGCATGTGGGGATCATTGTGATCCAGGCAGAATTTTTGCCGGAATCTCCTAAGTCATTTTATAGCGCCCGAAAGTTACGAAATCACAACTCTTTTGTCTTCAAATGCTCTATCTCATCCGGATTCAGGGTACAAACGATGATACTGGGTGGAATCATACTCTGACATGTGGGGATCATTGTGATCCAGGCAGGATTTTCGCCGGAATCTCCTGAGTCATTTTATAGCTCCCGAAAGTTGAAGAACTACAGGATTAGGAGTTTCAAAATGCTTTATCCCATCCGGATCTAGGGTACAAACGATGATACTTGGTGGAATCATACTCTGGCATGTGGGGACCATTGTGATCCGAGCAGAATTTTTGCCGGAAGCTCCTAAGTCATCTTATAGCACCCGAAAGTTCCGAAATTACAACTCTTTTGTCTTTAAATGCTCTATCCCATCCGGATTTGGGGTACAAACTATGATACTGGGTGGAATCATACTCTGGCATGTGGGGATCATTGTGATCCAGGCAGAATTTTCGCCGGAATCTCCTAAGTCATTTTATAGCGCCCGAAAGTTACGAAATTACAACTGTTTTGTCTTCAAATGCTCTATCTCATCCGGATTTAGGGTACAAACGATGATACTGGGTGGAATGATACTCTGGCATTTGGGCATCATTGTGATCCATCAGGATTTTTGCCGGAATCTCCTAAGTCATTTTATAGCTCCCGAAAGTTGAAAAATTACAGGATTAGGAGTTTCAAAATGCTCTATCTCAACCGGATTTAGGGTACGAACGATGATACTGGGTGCAATCATACTCTGGCATGAGGGGATCATTGTGATCCAGGCAGAATTTCTGCCGGAATCTCCTGAGTCATTTTATAGCCACCGAAAGTTGGAAAGTTACAGGATTAGGAGTTTCAAAATGCTCTATCTCATCCGGATTGGGGTACAAACGATGATACCTGGTGAAATCATACTCTGGCATGTGAGGTTCATTGTGATCCAGGCAGAATTTTTGCCGGAATCTCCTAAGTCATTTTATAGCACCCGAAAGTTGAAAAATTACAGGATTAGGAGTTTCAAAATGCTCTATCTCATCCAGATGCAGGGTACAAACGATGAGACTGGGTGGAATCATACTCTGGCATGTGGGGATCATTGTGATCCAGGCAGACTTTTTACGGGAATCTCCTAAGTCATTTTATAGCGCCCGAGAGTTACGAAATTACAACTGTTTTGTCTTCAAATGCTCTATTTCATCCGGATTTAGGGTACAAACGATGATACTGGGTGGAATCATACTCTGGCATGTGGGGATCATTGTGATCCAGGCAGGATTTTTGCCGGAATCTCCTAAGTCATTTTATAGCTCCCTAAAGTTGAAAACCTACAGGATTAGGAGTTTCAAAATGCTCTATCTCATCCGGATATCAGGTACGAACAATGATACTGGGTGCAATCATACTCTGGCATTTGGGCATCATTGTGATCCATCAGGATTTTTGCCGGAATCTCCTAAGTCATTTTATAGCTCCCGAAAGTTGAAAAATTACAGGATTAGGAGTTTCAAAATGCTCTATCTCAACCGGATTTAGGGTACGAACGATGATACTGGGTGGAATCATACTCTGGCATGTGGGGATCATTGTGATCCAGGCAGGATTTTCGCCGGAATCTCCTAAGTCATTTTATAGCTCCCTAAAGTTGAAAACCTACAGGATTAGGAGTTTCAAAATGCTCTATCTCATCCGAATATCAGGTACAAACGATGATCCTGGGTGAAATCATACTCTGGCATGGTGGGGTCATTGTGATCCAGGCAGAATTCTTGCCGGAATCTCCTAAGTCATTTTATAGCTCCCGAAAGTTGAAAAATTACAGGATTAGGAGTTTCAAATGCTCAATCTCATCCAGATTTAGGGTACAAATGATGATACTGGGCGGAATCATACTCCGGCATGTGGGGATCATTGTGATCCAGGCAGAATTTTTGCCGGAATCTCCTAAGTCATTTTATAGCGCCCGAAAGTTACGAAATCACAACTCTTTTGTCTTCAAATGCTCTATCTCATCCGGATTTAGGGTACAAACGATGATACTGGGTGGAATGATACTCTGGCATGTGAGCATCATTGTGATCCATCAGGATTTCTGCCGGAATCTCCTAAGTCATTTTATAGCTCCTGAAAGTTGAAAAATTACAGGATTAGGAGTTTCAAAATGCTATATCTCAACCGGATTTAGGGTAAGAACGATGATACTTGGTGAAATCATACTCTGGCATGTGGGGATCATTGTGATCCAGGCAGAATTTTGCCGGAATCTCCTAAGTCATTTTATAGGGCCCGAAAGTTACGAAATTACAACTCTTCTGTCTTCAAATGCTCTATCTCATCCGGATTCAGGGTACAAACGATGATACTGGGTGGAATCATACTCTGACATGTGGGGATCATTGTGATCCAGGCAGGATTTTCGCCGGAATCTCCTGAGTCATTTTATAGCTCCCGAAAGTTGAAGAACTACAGGATTAGGAGTTTCAAAATGCTTTATCCCATCCGGATCTAGGGTACAAACGATGATACTTGGTGGAATCATACTCTGGCATGTGGGGACCATTGTGATCCGAGCAGAATTTTTGCCGGAAGCTCCTAAGTCATCTTATAGCACCCGAAAGTTCCGAAATTACAACTCTTTTGTCTTTAAATGCTCTATCCCATCCGGATTAGGGGTACAAACTATGATACTGGGTGGAATCATACTCTGGCATGTGGGGATCATTGTGATCCAGGCAGAATTTTCGCCGGAATCTCCTAAGTCATTTTATAGCGCCCGAAAGTTACGAAATTACAACTTTTTTGTCTTCAAATGCTCTATCCCATCCGGATTGTGGGTACAAACTATGATACTGGGTGAAATCATACTATGGCATGTGGGGATCATTGTGATCCAGGCAGAATTTTCGCCGGAATCTCCTCAGTCATTTTATAGCGCCCGAAAGTTACGAAATTACAACTCTTTTGTCTTCAAATGCTCTATCTCATCCGGATTCAGGGTACAGACGATGATACCGGGTGGAATCATACTCTGACATGTGGGGATCATTGTGATCCAGGCAGAATTTTTGCCGGAATCTCCTAAGTGATTTTATAGCACCCGAAAGTTACGAAATTACAATTCTTTTGTCTTCAAATGCTCTATCCCATCCGGATTTAGGGTACAAACGATGATACCGGGTGGAATCATACTCTGGCATGTGGGGATCATTGTGATCCAGGCAGGATTTTTGCCGGAATCTCCTAAGTCATTTTGAAGCACCCGGAAGTTACGAAATTACAACTCTTTTGTCTTCAAATGCTCTATCTAATCCGCATTCGGGGTACAAACGATGAGACTTGGTGAAATCATACTCTGGCATGTGGGGATCATTGTGATCCAGGCAGAATTTTTGCCGGAATCTCCTAAGTCATTTTATAGCGCCAGAAAGTTACGAAATTACAACTCTTTTGACTTCAAATGCTCTATCTCATCTGGATTCAGGGTACAGACGATGATACTGAGTGTCATCATACTCTGACATGTGGGGATCATTGTGATCCAGGCAGGATTTTTGCCGGAATCTCCTAAGTCATTTTTTAGCTCCCGAAAGTTGAAAAATTACAGGATTAGGAGTTTCAAAATGCTCTATCTCATCCAGATTTAGGGTACAAATGATGATACTGGGTGGAATCATACCTGGCATGTGGGGATCATTGTGATCCAGGCAGGATTTTTGCCGGAATCTCCTAAGCCATTTTATAGCACCCGAAAGTTACGAAATTACAACTTTTTTGTCTTCAAATGCTCTATCCCATCCGGATTTTGGGTACAAACCATGATACTGGGTGAAATCATACTATGGCATGTGGGGATCATTGTGATACAGGCAGAATTTCCGCCGGAATCTCCTAAGTCATTTTATAGCGCCCGAAAGTTACGAAATTACAACTCTTTTGTCTTCAAATGCTCTATCTCATCCGGATTCAGGGTACAGACGATGATACCGGGTGGAATCATACTCTGACATGTGGGGATCATTGTGATCCAGGCAGAATTTTTGCCGGAATCTCCTAAGTCATTTTATAGCACCCGAAAGTTACGAAATTACAATTCTTTTGTCTTCAAATGCTCTATCCCATCCGGATTTAGGGTACAAACGATGATACTGGGTGGAATCATACTCTGGCATGTGGGGATCATTGTGATCCAGGCAGAATTTTTGCCGGAATCTCCTAAGTGATTTTATACCACCCGAAAGTTGAAAAATTACAGGATTAGGAGGTTCAAAATGCTTTATCCCATCCGGATTTAGGGTACAAACGATGATACTCGGTGGAATCATACTCTGGCATGTGGAGACCATTGTGATCCGAGCAGAATTTTTGCCGGAAGCTCCTAAGTCATCTTATAGCACCCGAAAGTTCCGAAATTACAACTCTTTTGTCTTTAAATGCTCTATCCCATCCAGATTTAGGGTACAAATGATGATACTGGGCGGAATCATACTCCGGCATGTGGGGATCATTGTGATCCAGGCAGAATTTTTGCCGGAATCTCCTAAGTCATTTTATAGCGCCCGAAAGTTACGAAATCACAACTCTTTTGTCTTCAAATGCTCTATCTCATCCGGATTTAGGGTACAAACGATGATACTGGGTGGAATGATACTCTGGCATGTGGGCATCATTGTGATCCATCAGGATTTCTGCCGGAATCTCCTAAGTCATTTTATAGCTCCTGAAAGTTGAAAAATTACAGGATTAGGAGTTTCAAAATGCTCTATCTCATCCGGATTGAGGGTACAAACGATGATACCTGGTGAAATCATACTCTGGCATGTGAGGTTCATTGTGATCCAGGCAGAATTTTTGCCGGAATCTCCTAAGTCATTTTATAGCACCCGAAAGTTGAAAAATTACAGGATTAGGAGTTTCAAAATGCTCTATCTCATCCAGATGCAGGGTACAAACGATGAGACTGGGTGGAATCATACTCTGGCATGTGGGGATCATTGTGATCCAGGCAGACTTTCTACGGGAATCTCCTAAGTCATTTTATAGCGCCCGAGAGTTACGAAATTACAACTGTTTTGTCTTCAAATGCTCTATTTCATCCGGATTTAGGGTACAAACGATGATACTGGGTGGAATCATACTCTGGCATGTGGGGATCATTGTGATCCAGGCAGGATTTTTGCCGGAATCTCCTAAGTCATTTTATAGCTCCCTAAAGTTGAAAACCTACAGGATTAGGAGTTTCAAAATGCTCTATCTCATCCGGATATCAGGTACGAACAATGATACTGGGTGCAATCATACTCTGGCATGTTGGGATCATTGTGATCCAGGCAGACTTTTTACGGGAATCTCCTAAGTCATTTTATAGCGCCCGAGAGTTACGAAATTACAACTGTTTTGTCTTCAAATGCTCTATTTCATCCAGATTTAGGGTACAAACGATGATACTGGGTGGAATCATACTCTGGCATGTGGGGATCATTGTGATCCAGGCAGTATTCATGCCGGAATCTCCTAAGTCATTTTATAGCACCCGAAAGTTGAAAAATTACAGGATTAGGAGTTTCAAAATGCTCTATCTCATCCGGATTCGGGGTACAAATGATGATACTGGGTGAAATCATACTCTGGCATGTAGGGATCATTGTGATCCAGGCAGGATTTTTGCCGGAATCTCCTAAGTCATTTTGAAGCACCCGGAAGTTACGAAATTACAACTCTTTTGTCTTCAAATGCTCTATCTAATCCGCATTCGGGGTACAAACGATGATACTTGGTGAAATCATACTCTGGCATGTGGGGATCATTGTGATCCAGGCAGTATTCATGCCGGAATCTCCCAAGTCATTTTATAGCACCCGAAAGTTGAAGAACTACAGGATTAGGAGTTTCAAAATGCTTTATCCCATCCGGATCTAGGGTACAAACGATGATACTTGGTGGAATCATACTCTGGCATGTGGGGACCATTGTGATCCGAGCAGAATTTTTGCCGGAAGCTCCTAAGTCATTTTATAGCGCCCGAAAGTTACGAAATTACAACTCTTTTGTCTTCAAATGCTCTATCTCATCCGAATTCAGGGTACAAACGATGATACTGGGTGGAATCATACTCTGTCATGTGGGGATCATTGTGATCCAGGCAGGATTTTCACCGGAATCTCCTAAGTCATTTTGTAGCTCTTGAAAGTTACGAAATTACAACTCTTTTGTCTTCAAATGCTCTATCTCATCCGGATTTAGAGTACAAACGATGATACTGGGTGGGATGATACTCTGGCATGTGGGCATCATTGTCATCCATCAGGATTTCTGCCGGAATCTCCTAAGTCATTTTATAGCTCCTGAAAGTTGAAAAATTACAGGATTAGGAGTTTCAAAATGCTCTATCTCAATCGGATTTAGGGTACGAACAATGATACTGGGTGCAATCATACTCTGGCATGTGGGGATCATTGTGATCCAGGCAGAATTTTGCCGGAATCTCCTAAGTCATTTTATAGCGCCAGAAAGTTACGAAATTACGACTCTTTTGACTTCAAATGCTCTATCTCATCTGGATTCAGGGTACAAACGATGATACTGAGTGTCATCATACTCTGACATGTGGGGATCATTGTGATCCAGGCAGGATTTTTGCCGGAATCTCCTAAGTCATTTTTTAGCTCCCGAAAGTTGAAAAATTACAGGATTAGGAGTTTCAAAATGCTCTATCTCATCCAGATTTAGGGTACAAATGATGATACTGGGTGGAATCATACTATGGCATGTGGGGATCATTGTGATCCAGGCAGGATTTTTGCCGGAATCTCCTAAGCCATTTTATAGCACCCGAAAGTTACGAAATTACAACTTTTTTGTCTTCAAATGCTCTATCCCATCCGGATTTTGGGTACAAACCATGATACTGGGTGAAATCATACTATGGCATGTGGGGATCATTGTGATACAGGCAGAATTTTCGCCGGAATCTCCTAAGTCATTTTATAGCGCCCGAAAGTTACGAAATTACAACTCTTTTGTCTTCAAATGCTCTATCTCATCCGGATTCAGGGTACAGACGATGATACCGGGTGGAATCATACTCTGACATGTGGGGATCATTGTGATCCAGGCAGAATTTTTGCCGGAATCTCCTAAGTCATTTTATAGCACCCGAAAGTTACGAAATTACAATTCTTTTGTCTTCAAATGCTCTATCCCATCCGGATTTAGGGTACAAACGATGATACTGGGTGGAATCATACTCTGGCATGTGGGGATCATTGTGATCCAGGCAGAATTTTTGCCGGAATCTCCTAAGTGATTTTATAGCACCCGAAAGTTGAAAAATTACAGGATTAGGAGGTTCAAAATGCTTTATCCCATCCGGATTTAGGGTACAAACGATGATACTCGGTGGAATCATACTCTGGCATGTGGGGACCATTGTGATCCGAGCAGAATTTTTGCCGGAAGCTCCTAAGTCATCTTATAGCACCCGAAAGTTCCGAAATTACAACTCTTTTGTCTTTAAATGCTCTATCCCATCCAGATTTAGGGTACAAATGATGATACTGGGCGGAATCATACTCCGGCATGTGGGGATCATTGTGATCCAGGCAGAATTTTTGCCGGAATCTCCTAAGTCATTTTATAGCGCCCGAAAGTTACGAAATCACAACTCTTTTGTCTTCAAATGCTCTATCTCATCCGGATTTAGGGTACAAACGATGATACTGGGTGGAATGATACTCTGGCATGTGGGCATCATTGTGATCCATCAGGATTTCTGCCGGAATCTCCTAAGTCATTTTATAGCTCCTGAAAGTTGAAAAATTACAGGATTAGGAGTTTCAAAATGCTCTATCTCATCCGGATTGAGGGTACAAACGATGATACCTGGTGAAATCATACTCTGGCATGTGAGGTTCATTGTGATCCAGGCAGAATTTTTGCCGGAATCTCCTAAGTCATTTTATAGCACCCGAAAGTTGAAAAATTACAGGATTAGGAGTTTCAAAATGCTCTATCTCATCCAGATGCAGGGTACAAACGATGAGACTGGGTGGAATCATACTCTGGCATGTGGGGATCATTGTGATCCAGGCAGACTTTTTACGGGAATCTCCTAAGTCATTTTATAGCGCCCGAGAGTTACGAAATTACAACTGTTTTGTCTTCAAATGCTCTATTTCATCCGGATTTAGGGTACAAACGATGATACTGGGTGGAATCATACTCTGGCATGTGGGGATCATTGTGATCCAGGCAGGATTTTGCCGGAATCTCCTAAGTCATTTTATAGCTCCCTAAAGTTGAAAACCTACAGGATTAGGAGTTTCAAAATGCTCTATCTCATCCGGATATCAGGTACGAACAATGATACTGGGTGCAATCATACTCTGGCATGTGGGGATCATTGTGATCCAGGCAGACTTTTTACGGGAATCTCCTAAGTCATTTTATAGCGCCCGAGAGTTACGAAATTACAACTGTTTTGTCTTCAAATGCTCTATTTCATCCGGATTTAGGGTACAAACGATGATACTGGGTGGAATCATACTCTGGCATGTGGGGACCATTGTGATCCGAGCAGAATTTTTGCCGGAAGCTCCTAAGTCATCTTATAGCACCCGAAAGTTCCGAAATTACAACTCTTTTGTCTTTAAATGCTCTATCCCATCCGGATTCGGGGTACAAACTATGATACTGGGTGGAATCATACTATGGCATGTGGGGATCATTGTGATCCAGGCAGAATTTTCGCCGGAATCTCCTCAGTCATTTTATAGCGCCCGAAAGTTACGAAATTACAACTTTTTTGTCTTCAAATGCTCTATCCCATCCGGATTTTGGGTACAAACTATGATACTGGGTGAAATCATACTATGGCATGTGGGGATCATTGTGATCCAGGCAGAATTTTCGCCGGAATCTCCTCAGTCATTTTATAGCGCCCGAAAGTTACGAAATTACAACTCTTTTGTCTTCAAATGCTCTATCTCATCCGGATTCAGGGTACAGACGATGATACCGGGTGGAATCATACTCTGACATGTGGGGATCATTGTGATCCAGGCAGAATTTTTGCCGGAATCTCCTAAGTCATTTTATAGCACCCGAAAGTTACGAAATTACAATTCTTTTGTCTTCAAATGCTCTATCCCATCCGGATTTAGGGGACAAACGATGATACTGGGTGGAATCATACTCTGGCATGTGGGGATCATTGTGATCCAGGCAGGATTTTTGCCGGAATCTCCTAAGTCATTTTGAAGCACCCGGAAGTTACGAAATTACAACTCTTTTGTCTTCAAATGCTCTATCTAATCCGCATTCGGGGTACAAACGATGATACTTGGTGAAATCATACTCTGGCATGTGGGGATCATTGTGATCCAGGCAGTATTCATGCCGGAATCTCCTAAGTCATTTTATAGCACCCGAAAGTTGAAAAATTACAGGATTAGGAGTTTCAAAATGCTCTATCTCATCCGGATTCAGGGTACAAACGATGATACTGGGTGGAATCATACTCTGACATGTGGATATCATTGTGATCCAGGCAGGATTTTCGCCGGAATCTCCTGAGTCATTTTATAGCTCCCGAAAGTTGAAGAACTACAGGATTAGGAGTTTCAAAATGCTTTATCCCATCCGGATCTAGGGTACAAACGATGATACTTGGTGGAATCATACTCTGGCATGTGGGGACCATTGTGATCCGAGCAGAATTTTTGCCGGAAGCTCCTAAGTCATCTTATAGCACCCGAAAGTTCCGAAATTACAACTCTTTTGTCTTTAAATGCTCTATCCCATCCGGATTTGGGGTACAAACTATGATACTGGGTGGAATCATACTCTGGCATGTGGGGATCATTGTGATCCAGGCAGACTTTTTACGGGAATCTCCTAAGTCATTTTATAGCGCCCGAGAGTTACGAAATTACAACTGTTTTGTCTTCAAATGCTCTATTTCATCCGGATTTAGGGTACAAACGATGATACTGGGTGGAATCATACTCTGGCATGTGGGGACCATTGTGATCCGAGCAGAATTTTTGCCGGAAGCTCCTAAGTCATCTTATAGCACCCGAAAGTTCCGAAATTACAACTTTTTTGTCTTCAAATGCTCTATCCCATCCGGATTTTGGGTACAAACTATGATACTGGGTGAAATCATACTATGGCATGTGGGGATCATTGTGATCCAGGCAGAATTTTCGCCGGAATCTCCTCAGTCATTTTATAGCGCCCGAAAGTTACGAAATTACAACTCTTTTGTCTTCAAATGCTCTATCTCATCCGGATTCAGGGTACAGACGATGATACCGGGTGGAATCATACTCTGACATGTGGGGATCATTGTGATCCAGGCAGAATTTTGCCGGAATCTCCTAAGTCATTTTATAGCACCCGAAAGTTACGAAATTACAATTCTTTTGTCTTCAAATGCTCTATCCCATCCGGATTTAGGGTACAAACGATGATACTGGGTGGAATCATACTCTGGCATGTGGGGATCATTGTGATCCAGGCAGGATTTTTGCCGGAATCTCCTAAGTCATTTTGAAGCACCCGGAAGTTACGAAATTACAACTCTTTTGTCTTCAAATGCTCTATCTAATCCGCATTCGGGGTACAAATGATGATACTTGGTGAAATCATACTCTGGCATGTGGGGATCATTGTGATCCAGGCAGTATTCATGCCGGAATCTCCTAAGTCATTTTATAGCACCCGAAAAGTGAAAAATTACAGGATTAGGAGTTTCAAAATGCTCTATCTCATCCGGATTCGGGGTACAAATGATGATACTGGGTGAAATCATACTCTGGCATGTAGGGATCATTGTGATCCAGGCAGGATTTTTGCCGGAATCTCCTAAGTCGTTTTGAAGCACCCGGAAGTTACGAAATTACAACTCTTTTGTCTTCAAATGCTCTATCTAATCCGCATTCGGGGTAAAAACGATGAAAATTGGTGAAATCATACTCTGACATGTGGGGATCATCGTGATCCATGCAGAATTTTTGCCGGAATCTCCTAAGTCATTTTATAGCGCCCGAAAGTTACGAAATTACAACTCTTTTGTCTTCAAATGCTCTATCTCATCCGAATTCAGGGTACAAACGATGATACTGGGTGGAATCATACTCTGTCATGTGGGGATCATTGTGATCCAGGCAGGATTTTCACCGGAATCTCCTAAGTCATTTTGTAGCTCCCGAAAGTTACGAAATTACAACTCTTTTGTCTTCAAATGCTCTATCTCATCCGGATTTAGAGTACAAACGATGATACTGGGTGGGATGATACTCTGGCATGTGGGCATCATTGTCATCCATCAGGATTTCTGCCGGAATCTCCTAAGTCATTTTATAGCTCCTGAAAGTTGAAAAATTACAGGATTAGGAGTTTCAAAATGCTCTATCTCAATCGGATTTAGGGTACGAACAATGATACTGGGTGCAATCATACTCTGGCATGTGGGGATCATTGTGATCCAGGCAGAATTTTTGCCGGAATCTCCTAAGTCATTTTATAGCGCCAGAAAGTTACGAAATTACAGGATTAGGAGTTTCAAAATGCTCTATCTCATCCGGATTGAGGGTACAAACGATGATACCTGGTGAAATCATACTCTGGCATGTGAGGTTCATTGTGATCCAGGCAGAATTTTTGCCGGAATCTCCTAAGTCATTTTATAGCACCCGAAAGTTGAAAAATTACAGGATTAGGAGTTTCAAAATGCTCTATCTCATCCAGATGCAGGGTACAAACGATGAGACTGGGTGGAATCATACTCTGGCATGTGGGGATCATTGTGATCCAGGCAGACTTTTTACGGGAATCTCCTAAGTCATTTTATAGCGCCCGAAAGTTGGAAAATTACAGGATTAGGAGTTTCAAAATGCTCTATCTCATCCGGATTGAGGGTACAAACGATGATACCTGGTGCAATCATACTCTGGCATGTGGGGATCATTGTGATCCAGGCAGACTTTTTACGGGAATCTCCTAAGTCATTTTATAGCGCCCGAGAGTTACGAAATTACAACTGTTTTGTCTTCAAATGCTCTATTTCATCCGGATTTAGGGTACAAACGATGATACTGGGTGGAATCATACTCTGGCATGTGGGGACCATTGTGATCCGAGCAGAATTTTTGCCGGAAGCTCCTAAGTCATCTTATAGCACCCGAAAGTTCCGAAATTACAACTCTTTTGTCTTCAAATGCTCTATCCCATCCGGATTTAGGGTACAAACGATGATACTGGGTGGAATCATACTCTGGCATGTGGGGATCATTGTGATCCAGGCAGGATTTTTGCCGGAATCTCCTAAGTCATTTTGAAGCACCCGGAAGTTACGAAATTACAACTCTTTTGTCTTCAAATGCTCTATCTAATCCGCATTCGGGGTACAGACGATGATACTTGGTGAAATCATACTCTGGCATGTGGGGATCATTGTGATCCAGGCAGTATTCATGCCGGAATCTCCTAAGTCATTTTATAGCACCCGAAAGTTGAAAAATTACAGGATTAGGAGTTTCAAAATGCTCTATCTCATCCGGATTCGGGGTACAAATGATGATACTGGGTGAAATCATACTCTGGCATGTAGGGATCATTGTGATCCAGGCAGGATTTTTGCCGGAATCTCCTAAGTCATTTTGAAGCACCCGGAAGTTACGAAATTACAACTCTTTTGTCTTCAAATGCTCTATCTAATCCGCATTCGGGGTACAAACGATGATACTTGGTGAAATCATACTCTGGCATGTGGGGATCATTGTGATCCAGGCAGTATTCATGCCGGAATCTCCTAAGTCATTTTATAGCACCCGAAAGTTGAAAAATTACAGGATTAGGAGTTTCAAAATGCTCTATCTCATCCGGATTCAGGGTACAAACGATGATACTGGGTGGAATCATACTCTGACATGTGGATATCATTGTGATCCAGGCAGGATTTTCGCCGGAATCTCCTGAGTCATTTTATAGCTCCCGAAAGTTGAAGAACTACAGGATTAGGAGTTTCGAAATGCTTTATCCCATCCAGATCTAGGGTACAAACGATGATACTTGGTGGAATCATACTCTGGCATGTGGGGACCATTGTGATCCGAGCAGAATTTTTGCCGGAAGCTCCTAAGTCATCTTATAGCACCCGAAAGTTCCGAAATTACAACTCTTTTGTCTTTAAATGCTCTATCCCATCCGGATTTGGGGTACAAACTATGATACTGGGTGGAATCATACTCTGGCATGTGGGGATCATTGTGATCCAGGCAGAATTTTCGCCGGAATCTCCTAAGTCATTTTATAGAGCCCGAAAGTTGAAAACCTACAGGATTAGGAGTTTCAAAATGCTCTATCTCATCCGGATATCAGGTACGAACAATGATACTGGGTGCAATCATACTCTGGCATGTGGGGATCATTGTGATCCGAGCAGAATTTTTGCCGGAAGCTCCTAAGTCATCTTATAGCACCCGGAAGTTACGAAATTACAACTCTTTTGTCTTCAAATGCTCTATCTAATCCGCATTCGGGGTAAAAACGATGAAAATTGGTGAAATCATACTCTGACATGTGGGGATCATCGTGATCCATGCAGAATTTTTGCCGGAATCTCCTAAGTCATTTTATAGCGCCCGAAAGTTACGAAATTACAACTCTTTTGTCTTCAAATGCTCTATCTCATCCGAATTCAGGGTACAAACGATGATACTGGGTGGAATCATACTCTGTCATGTGGGGATCATTGTGATCCAGGCAGGATTTTCACCGGAATCTCCTAAGTCATTTTGTAGCTCCCGAAAGTTACGAAATTACAACTCTTTTGTCTTCAAATGCTCTATCTCATCCGGATTTAGAGTACAAACGATGATACCTGGTGAAATCATACTCTGGCATGTGAGGTTCATTGTGATCCAGGCAGAATTTTTGCCGGAATCTCCTAAGTCATTTTATAGCACCCGAAAGTTGAAAAATTACAGGATTAGGAGTTTCAAAATGCTCTATCTCATCCAGATGCAGGGTACAAACGATGAGACTGGGTGGAATCATACTCTGGCATGTGGGGATCATTGTGATCCAGGCAGGATTTTTGCCGGAATCTCCTAAGTCATTTTATAGCGCCCGAAAATTGGAAAATTACAGGATTAGGAGTTTCACAATGCTCTATCTCATCCGGATTGAGGGTACAAACGATGATACCTGGTGCAATCATACTCTGGCATGTGGGGATCATTGTGATCCAGGCAGAATTTATGCCGGAATCTCCTCAGTCATTTTATAGCAGCCGAGAGTTACGAAATTACAACTGTTTTGTCTTAAAATGCTCTATTTCATCCGGATTTAGGGTACAAACGATGATACTGGGTGGAATCATACTCTGGCATGAATCATACTCTGGCATGTGGGGACCATTGTGATCCAGGCAGAATTTTTGCCGGAATCTCCTAAGTCATCTTATAGCACCCGAAAGTTCCGAAATTACAACTCTTTTGTCTTCAAATGCTCTATCCCATCCGGATTTAGGGTACAAACGATGATACTGGGTGGAATCATACTCTGGCATGTGGGGATCATTGTGATCCAGGCAGGATTTTTGCCGGAATCTCCTAAGTCATTTTGAAGCACCCGGAAGTTAAGAAATTACAACTCTTAGGAGTCTTCAAATGCTCTATCCCATCCGGATCTAGGGTACAAACGATGATACTTGGTGAAATCATACTCTGGCATGTGGGGATCATTGTGATCCAGGCAGTATTCATGCCGGAATCTCCTAAGTCATTTTATAGCACCCGAAAGTTGAAAAATTACAGGATTAGGAGTTTCAAAATGCTCTATCTCATCCGGATTCGGGGTACAAATGATGATACTGGGTGAAATCATACTCTGGCATGTAGGGATCATTGTGATCCAGGCAGGATTTTTGCCGGAATCTCCTAAGTCATTTTGAAGCACCCGGAAGTTACGAAATTACAACTCTTTTGTCTTCAAATGCTCTATCTAATCCGCATTCGGGGTACAAACGATGATACTTGGTGAAATCATACTCTGGCATGTGGGGATCATTGTGATCCAGGCAGTATTCATGCCGGAATCTCCTAAGTCATTTTATAGCACCCGAAAGTTGAAAAATTACAGGATTAGGAGTTTCAAAATGCTCTATCTCATCCGGATTCAGGGTACAAACGATGATACTGGGTGGAATCATACTCTGACATGTGGATATCATTGTGATCCAGGCAGGATTTTCGCCGGAATCTCCTGAGTCATTTTATAGCTCCCGAAAGTTGAAGAACTACAGGATTAGGAGTTTCGAAATGCTTTATCCCATCCAGATCTAGGGTACAAACGATGATACTTGGTGGAATCATACTCTGGCATGTGGGGACCATTGTGATCCGAGCAGAATTTTTGCCGGAAGCTCCTAAGTCATCTTATAGCACCCGAAAGTTCCGAAATTACAACTCTTTTGTCTTTAAATGCTCTATCCCATCCGGATTTGGGGTACAAACTATGATACTGGGTGGAATCATACTCTGGCATGTGGGGATCATTGTGATCCAGGCAGAATTTTCGCCGGAATCTCCTAAGTCATTTTATAGAGCCCGAAAGTTGAAAACCTACAGGATTAGGAGTTTCAAAATGCTCTATCTCATCCGGATATCAGGTACGAACAATGATACTGGGTGCAATCATACTCTGGCATGTGGGGATCATTGTGATCCGAGCAGAATTTTTGCCGGAAGCTCCTAAGTCATCTTATAGCACCCGGAAGTTACGAAATTACAACTCTTTTGTCTTCAAATGCTCTATCTAATCCGCATTCGGGGTAAAAACGATGAAAATTGGTGAAATCATACTCTGACATGTGGGGATCATCGTGATCCATGCAGAATTTTTGCCGGAATCTCCTAAGTCATTTTATAGCGCCCGAAAGTTACGAAATTACAACTCTTTTGTCTTCAAATGCTCTATCTCATCCGAATTCAGGGTACAAACGATGATACTGGGTGGAATCATACTCTGTCATGTGGGGATCATTGTGATCCAGGCAGGATTTTCACCGGAATCTCCTAAGTCATTTTGTAGCTCCCGAAAGTTACGAAATTACAACTCTTTTGTCTTCAAATGCTCTATCTCATCCGGATTTAGAGTACAAACGATGATACTGGGTGGGATGATACTCTGGCATGTGGGCATCATTGTCATCCATCAGGATTTCTGCCGGAATCTCCTAAGTCATTTTATAGCTCCTGAAAGTTGAAAAATTACAGGATTAGGAGTTTCAAAATGCTCTATCTCAATCGGATTTAGGGTACGAACAATGATACTGGGTGCAATCATACTCTGGCATGTGGGGATCATTGTGATCCAGGCAGAATTTTTGCCGGAATCTCCTAAGTCATTTTATAGCGCCAGAAAGTTACGAAATTACAACTCTTTTGACTTCAAATGCTCTATCTCATCTGGATTCAGGGTACAAACGATGATACTGAGTGTCATCATACTCTGACATGTGGGGATCATTGTGATCCAGGCAGGATTTTTGCCGGAATTTCCTAAGTCATTTTTTAGCTCCCGAAAGTTGAAAAATTACAGGATTAGGAGTTTCAAAATGCTCTATCTCATCCAGATTTAGGGTACAAATGATGATACTGGGTGGAATCATACCCTGGCATGTGGGGATCATTGTGATCCAGGCAGGATTTTTGCCGGAATCTCCTAAGTCATTTTATAGCGCCCGAAAGTTACGAAATCACAACTCTTTTGTCTTCAAATGCTCTATCTCATCCGGATTTAGGGTAGAAACGATGATACTGGGTGGAATGATACTCTGGCATGTGGGCATCATTGTGATCCATCAGGATTTCTGCCGGAATCTCCTAAGTCATTTTATAGCTCCTGAAAGTTGAAAAATTACAGGATTAGGAGTTTCAAAATCCTATATCTCAACCGGATTTAGGGTAAGAACGATGATACTTGGTGAAATCATACTCTGGCATGTGGGGATCATTGTGATCCAGGCAGAATTTTTGCCGGAATCTCCTAAGTCATTTTATAGGGCCCGAAAGTTACGAAATTACAACTCTTCTGTCTTCAAATGCTCTATCTCATCCGGATTCAGGGTACAAACGATGATACTGGGTGGAATCATACTCTGACATGTGGGGATCATTGTGATCCAGGCAGGATTTTCGCCGGAATCTCCTGAGTCATTTTATAGCTCCCGAAAGTTGAAGAACTACAGGATTAGGAGTTTCAAAATGCTTTATCCCATCCGGATCTAGGGTACAAACGATGATACTTGGTGAAATCATACTCTGGCATGTGGGGATCATTGTGATCCAGGCAGTATTCATGCCGGAATCTCCTAAGTCATTTTATAGCACCCGAAAGTTGAAAAATTACAGGATTAGGAGTTTCAAAATGCTCTATCTCATCCGGATTCGGGGTACAAATGATGATACTGGGTGAAATCATACTCTGGCATGTAGGGATCATTGTGATCCAGGCAGGATTTTTGCCGGAATCTCCTAAGTCATTTTGAAGCACCCGGAAGTTACGAAATTACAACTCTTTTGTCTTCAAATGCTCTATCTAATCCGCATTCGGGGTACAAACGATGATACTTGGTGAAATCATACTCTGGCATGTGGGGATCATTGTGATCCAGGCAGTATTCATGCCGGAATCTCCTAAGTCATTTTATAGCACCCGAAAGTTGAAAAATTACAGGATTAGGAGTTTCAAAATGCTCTATCTCATCCGGATTCAGGGTACAAACGATGATACTGGGTGGAATCATACTCTGACATGTGGATATCATTGTGATCCAGGCAGGATTTTCGCCGGAATCTCCTGAGTCATTTTATAGCTCCCGAAAGTTGAAGAACTACAGGATTAGGAGTTTCGAAATGCTTTATCCCATCCGGATCTAGGGTACAAACGATGATACTTGGTGGAATCATACTCTGGCATGTGGGGACCATTGTGATCCGAGCAGAATTTTTGCCGGAAGCTCCTAAGTCATCTTATAGCACCCGAAAGTTCCGAAATTACAACTCTTTTGTCTTTAAATGCTCTATCCCATCCGGATTTGGGGTACAAACTATGATACTGGGTGGAATCATACTCTGGCATGTGGGGATCATTGTGATCCAGGCAGAATTTTCGCCGGAATCTCCTAAGTCATTTTATAGAGCCCGAAAGTTGAAAACCTACAGGATTAGGAGTTTCAAAATGCTCTATCTCATCCGGATATCAGGTACGAACAATGATACTGGGTGCAATCATACTCTGGCATGTGGGGATCATTGTGATCCAGGCAGACTTTTTACGGGAATCTCCTAAGTCATTTTATAGCGCCCGAGAGTTACGAAATTACAACTGTTTTGTCTTCAAATGCTCTATTTCATCCGGATTTAGGGTACAAACGATGATACTGGGTGGAATCATACTCTGGCATGTGGGGACCATTGTGATCCGAGCAGAATTTTTGCCGGAAGCTCCTAAGTCATCTTATAGCACCCGAAAGTTCCGAAATTACAACTTTTTTGTCTTCAAATGCTCTATCTCATCCAGATTTAGGGTACAAATGATGATACTGGGTGGAATCATACCCTGGCATGTGGGGATCATTGTGATCCAGGCAGGATTTTTGCCGGAATCTCCTAAGCCATTTTATAGCACCCGAAAGTTACGAAATTACAACTTTTTTGTCTTCAAATGCTCTATCCCATCCGGATTTTGGGTACAAACCATGGTACTGGGTGAAATCATACTATGGCATGTGGGGATCATTGTGATACAGGCAGAATTTTCGCCGGAATCTCCTAAGTCATTTTATAGCGCCCGAAAGTTACGAAATTACAATTAGGAGTCTTCAAATGCTCTATGTCATCCGGATTTTGGGTACAAACCATGGTACTGGGTGAAATCATACTATGGCATGTGGGGATCATTGTGATACAGGCAGAATTTTCGCCGGAATCTCCTAAGTCATTTTATAGCGCCCGAAAGTTACGAAATTACAACTCCTTTGTCTTCAAATGCTCTATCTCATCCGGATTCAGGGTACAGACGATGATACCGGGTGGAATCATACTCTGGCATGTGGGGATCATTGTGATCCAGGCAGGATTTTTGCCGGAATCTCCTAAGTCATTTTATAGCACCCGAAAGTTGAAAAATTACAGGATTAGGAGTTTCAAAATGCTCTATCTCATCCGGATTCGGGGTACAAATGATGATACTGGGTGAAATCATACTCTGGCATGTAGGGATCATTGTGATCCAGGCAGGATTTTTGCCGGAATCTCCTAAGTCATTTTATAGCGCCCGAAAGTTACGAAATTACAACTCTTTTGTCTTCAAATGCTCTATCTCATCCGGATTCGGGGTAAAAACGATGAAACTGGGTGAAATCATACTCTGGCATGTGGGGATCATTGTGATCCATGCAGAATTTTGCCGGAATCTCCTAAGTCATTTTATAGCGCCCGAAAGTTACGAAATTACAACTCTTTTGTCTTCAAATGCTCTATCTCATCCGAATTCAGGGTACGAACGATGATACTGGGTGGAATCATACTCTGTCATGTGGGGATCATTGTGATCCAGGCAGGATTTTGCCGGAATCTCCTAAGTCATTTTATAGCTCCCGAAAGTTACGAAATTACAACTCTTTTGTCTTCAAATGCTCTATCTCATCCGGATTTAGAGTACAAACGATGATACTGGGTGGAATGATACTCTGGCATGTGGGCATCATTGTCATCCATCAGGATTTCTGCCGGAATCTCCTAAGTCATTTTATAGCTCCTGAAAGTTGAAGAATTACAGGATTAGGAGTTTCAAAATGCTCTATCACAATCGGATTTAGGGTCAGAACAATGATACTGGGTGCAATCATACTCTGGCATGTGGGGATCATTGTGATCCAGGCAGAATTCATGCCGGAATCTCCTAAGTCATTTTATAGCGCCCGAAAGTTGAAAAATTACAGGATTAGGAGTCTTCAAATGCTCTATCTCATCCGGATTTAGGGTAGAAATGATGATACTGGGTGAAATGATACTCTGGCATGTGGGGATCATTGTGATCCATCAGGATTTCTGCCGGAATCTCCTAAGTCATTTTATAGCTCCTGAAAGTTACGAAATTACAACTCTTTTGAGTCTTCAAAATGCTATATCTCATCCGGATTTAGGGTACAAACGATGATACTTGGTGAAATCATACTCTGGCATGTGGGGATCATTGTGATCCAGGCAGAATTTTTGCCGGAATCTCCTAAGTCATTTTATAGGGCCCGAAAGTTACGAAATTACAACTCTTCTGTCTTCAAATGCTCTATCCCATCCGGATTTGGGGTACAAACTATGATACTGGGTGGAATCATACTCTGGCATGTGGGGATCATTGTGATCCAGGCAGAATTTTCGCCGGAATCTCCTAAGTCATTTTATAGCGCCCGAAAGTTGAAGAACTACAGGATTAGGAGTTTCGAAATGCTTTATCCCATCCGGATCTAGGGTACAAACGATGATACTTGGTGGAATCATACTCTGGCATGTGGGGACCATTGTGATCCGAGCAGAATTTTTGCCGGAAGCTCCTAAGTCATCTTATAGCACCCGAAAGTTCCGAAATTACAACTCTTTTGTCTTTAAATGCTCTATCCCATCCGGATTTGGGGTACAAACTATGATACTGGGTGGAATCATACTCTGGCATGTGGGGATCATTGTGATCCAGGCAGAATTTTCGCCGGAATCTCCTAAGTCATTTTATAGAGCCCGAAAGTTGAAAACCTACAGGATTAGGAGTTTCAAAATGCTCTATCTCATCCGGATATCAGGTACGAACAATGATACTGGGTGCAATCATACTCTGGCATGTGGGGATCATTGTGATCCAGGCAGACTTTTTACGGGAATCTCCTAAGTCATTTTATAGCGCCCGAGAGTTACGAAATTACAACTGTTTTGTCTTCAAATGCTCTATTTCATCCGGATTTAGGGTACAAACGATGATACTGGGTGGAATCATACTCTGGCATGTGGGGACCATTGTGATCCGAGCAGAATTTTTGCCGGAAGCTCCTAAGTCATCTTATAGCACCCGAAAGTTCCGAAATTACAACTTTTTTGTCTTCAAATGCTCTATCCCATCCGGATTTTGGGTACAAACTATGATACTGGGTGAAATCATACTATGGCATGTGGGGATCATTGTGATCCAGGCAGAATTTTCGCCGGAATCTCCTCAGTCATTTTATAGCGCCCGAAAGTTACGAAATTACAACTCCTTTGTCTTCAAATGCTCTATCTCATCCGGATTCAGGGTACAGACGATGATACCGGGTGGAATCATACTCTGACATGTGGGGATCATTGTGATCCAGGCAGAATTTTTGCCGGAATCTCCTAAGTCATTTTATAGCACCCGAAAGTTACGAAATTACAATTCTTTTGTCTTCAAATGCTCTATCCCATCCGGATTTAGGGTACAAACGATGATACTGGGTGGAATCATACTCTGGCATGTGGGGATCATTGTGATCCAGGCAGGATTTTTGCCGGAATCTCCTAAGTCATTTTGAAGCACCCGGAAGTTACGAAATTACAACTCTTTTGTCTTCAAATGCTCTATCTAATCCGCATTCGGGGTACAAATGATGATACTTGGTGAAATCATATTCTGGCATGTGGGGATCATTGTGATCCAGGCAGTATTCATGCCGGAATCTCCTAAGTCATTTTATAGCACACGAAAGTTGAAAAATTACAGGATTAGGAGTTTCAAAATGCTCTATCTCATCCGGATTCGGGGTACAAATGATGATACTGGGTGAAATCATACTCTGGCATGTAGGGATCATTGTGATCCAGGCAGGATTTTTGCCGGAATCTCCTAAGTCATTTTGAAGCACCCGGAAGTTACGAAATTACAACTCTTTTGTCTTCAAATGCTCTATCTAATCCGCATTCGGGGTAAAAACGATGAAAATTGGTGAAATCATACTCTGACATGTGGGGATCATCGTGATCCATGCAGAATTTTTGCCGGAATCTCCTAAGTCATTTTATAGCGCCCGAAAGTTACGAAATTACAACTCTTTTGTCTTCAAATGCTCTATCTCATCCGAATTCAGGGTACAAACGATGATACTGGGTGGAATCATACTCTGTCATGTGGGGATCATTGTGATCCAGGCAGGATTTTCACCGGAATCTCCTAAGTCATTTTGTAGCTCCCGAAAGTTACGAAATTACAACTCTTTTGTCTTCAAATGCTCTATCTCATCCGGATTTAGAGTACAAACGATGATACTGGGTGGGATGATACTCTGGCATGTGGGCATCATTGTCATCCATCAGGATTTCTGCCGGAATCTCCTAAGTCATTTTATAGCTCCTGAAAGTTGAAAAATTACAGGATTAGGAGTTTCAAAATGCTCTATCTCAATCGGATTTAGGGTACGAACAATGATACTGGGTGCAATCATACTCTGGCATGTGGGGATCATTGTGATCCAGGCAGAATTTTTGCCGGAATCTCCTAAGTCATTTTATAGCGCCAGAAAGTTACGAAATTACAACTCTCTTGACTTCAAATGCTCTATCTCATCTGGATTCAGGGTACAAACGATGATACTGAGTGTCATCATACTCTGACATGTGGGGATCATTGTGATCCAGGCAGGATTTTTGCCGGAATCTCCTAAGTCATTTTATAGCGCCCGAAAGTTACGAAATCACAACTCTTTTGTCTTCAAATGCTCTATCTCATCCGGATTCAGGGTACAAACGATGATACTGGGTGGAATCATACTCTGACATGTGGGGATCATTGTGATCCAGGCAGGATTTTCGCCGGAATCTCCTGAGTCATTTTATAGCTCCCGAAAGTTGAAGAACTACAGGATTAGGAGTTTCAAAATGCTTTATCCCATCCGGATCTAGGGTACAAACGATGATACTTGGTGGAATCATACTCTGGCATGTGGGGACCATTGTGATCCGAGCAGAATTTTTGCCGGAAGCTCCTAAGTCATCTTATAGCACCCGAAAGTTCCGAAATTACAACTCTTTTGTCTTTAAATGCTCTATCCCATCCGGATTTGGGGTACAAACTATGATACTGGGTGGAATCATACTCTGGCATGTGGGGATCATTGTGATCCAGGCAGAATTTTCGCCGGAATCTCCTAAGTCATTTTATAGCGCCCGAAAGTTACGAAATTACAACTCTTTTGTCTTCAAATGCTCTATCCCATCCGGATTTAGGGTACAAACGATGATACTGGGTGGAATCATACTCTGGCATGTGGGGATCATTGTGATCCAGGCAGGATTTTTGCCGGAATCTCCTAAGTCATTTTATAGCTCCCTAAAGTTGAAAACCTACAGGATTAGGAGTTTCAAAATGCTCTATCCCATCCGGATTTAGGGTACCAACGATGATACTGGGTGGAATCATACTCTGGCATGTGGGGATCATTGTGATCCAGGCAGAATTTCTGCCGGAATCTCCTGAGTCATTTTATAGCCCCCGAAAGTTGGAAAATTACAGGATTAGGAGTTTCAAAATGCTCTATCTCATCCGGATTGAGGGTACAAACGATGATACCTGGTGAAATCATACTCTGGCATGTGGGGATCATTGTGATCCAGGCAGAATTTTCGCCGGAATCTCCTAAGTCATTTTATAGCGCCCGAAAGTTACGAAATTACAACTGTTTTGTCTTCAAATGCTCTATCTCATCCAGATGCAGGGTACAAACGATGAGACTGGGTGGAATCATACTCTGGCATGTGGGGATCATTGTGATCCAGGCAGACTTTCTACGGGAATCTCCTAAGTCATTTTATAGCGCCCGAGAGTTACGAAATTACAACTGTTTTGTCTTCAAATGCTCTATTTCATCCGGATTTAGGGTACAAACGATGATACTGGGTGGAATCATACTCTGGCATGTGGGGATCATTGTGATCCAGGCAGGATTTTTGCCGGAATCTCCTAAGTCATTTTATAGCTCCCTAAAGTTGAAAACCTACAGGATTAGGAGTTTCAAAATGCTCTATCTCATCCGGATATCAGGTACGAACAATGATACTGGGTGCAATCATACTCTGGCATGTGGGGATCATTGTGATCCAGGCAGACTTTTACGGAATCTCCTAAGTCATTTTATAGCGCCCGAGAGTTACGAAATTACAACTGTTTTGTCTTCAAATGCTCTATTTCATCCGGATTTAGGGTACAAACGATGATACTGGGTGGAATCATACTCTGGCATGTGGGGATCATTGTGATCCAGGCAGAATTTTTGCCGGAATCTCCTAAGTCATTTTATAGCACCCCAAAGTTGAAATTACAGGATTAGGAGTTTCAAAATGCTCTATCTCATCCAGATGCAGGTACAAACGATGATACTGGGTGGAATCATACTCTGGCATGTGGGGATCATTGTGATCCAGGCAGAATTTTTGCCGGAATCTCCTAAGTCATTTTATAGCCCCCGAAAGTTGAAAAATTACAGGATTAGGAGTTTCAAATGCTCTATCTCATCCAGATTTAGGGTACAAACGATGATACTGGGTGGAATCATACTCTGGCATGTGGGGATCATTGTGATCCAGGCAGAATTTTTGCCGGAATCTCCTAAGTCATTTTATAGCGCCCGAAAGTTACGAAATTACAACTTTTTTGTCTTCAAATGCTCTATCCCATCCGGATTTAGGGTACAAACGATGATACTGGGTGGAATCATACTCTGGCATGTGGGGATCATTGTGATCCAGGCAGAATTTTTGCCGGAATCTCCTAAGTCATTTTATAGCACCCGAAAGTTGAAAAATTACAGGACTCTTTTGTCTTTCAAAATGCTCTATCTCATCCGGATTTAGGGTACAAACGATGATACTGGGTGGAATCATACTCTGGCATGTGGGGATCATTGTGATCCAGGCAGAATTTTCGCCGGAATCTCCTAAGTCATTTTATAGCGCCCGAAAGTTACGAAATTACAACTCTTTTGTCTTCAAATGCTCTATCTCATCCGGATTCAGGGTACAAACGATGATACTGAGTGGAATCATACTCTGACATGTGGGGATCATTGTGATCCAGGCAGAATTTTTGCCGGAATCTCCTAAGTCATTTTATAGCACCCGAAAGTTACGAAATTACAATTCTTTTGTCTTCAAATGCTCTATCCCATCCGGATTTAGGGTACAAACGATGATACTGGGTGGAATCATACTCTGGCATGTGGGGATCATTGTGATCCAGGCAGGATTTTTGCCGGAATCTCCTAAGTCATTTTATAGCACCCGTAAGTTACGAAATTACAACTCTTTTGTCTTCAAATGCTCTATCCCATCCGGATTCCGGGTACAAACGATGATACTTGGTGTAATCATACTCTGGCATGTGGGGATCATTGTGATCCAGGCAGTATTCATGCCGGAATCTCCTAAGTCATTTTATAGCACCCGAAAGTTGAAGAACTACAGGATTAGGAGTTTCAAAATGCTCTATCTCATCCGGATTCGGGGTACAAATGATGATACTGGGTGAAATCATACTCTGGCATGTGGGGATCATTGTGATCCAGGCAGGATTTTTGCCGGAATCTCCTAAGTCATTTTATAGCACCCGAAAGTTACGAAATTACAACTCTTTTGTCTTCAAATGCTCTATCTCATCCGGATTCAGGGTACAAACGATGATACTGGGTGGAATCATACTCTGACATGTGGGGATCATTGTGATCCAGGCAGGATTTTCGCCGGAATCTCCTGAGTCATTTTATAGCTCCCGAAAGTTGAAGAACTACAGGATTAGGAGTTTCAAAATGCTTTATCCCATCCGGATCTAGGGTACAAACGATGATACTTGGTGGAATCATACTCTGGCATGTGGGGACCATTGTGATCCGAGCAGAATTTTTGCCGGAAGCTCCTAAGTCATCTTATAGCACCCGAAAGTTCCGAAATTACAACTCTTTTGTCTTTAAATGCTCTATCCCATCCGGATTTGGGGTACAAACTATGATACTGGGTGGAATCATACTCTGGCATGTGGGGATCATTGTGATCCAGGCAGAATTTTCGCCGGAATCTCCTAAGTCATTTTATAGCGCCCGAAAGTTACGAAATTACAACTGTTTTGTCTTCAAATGCTCTATCTCATCCGGATTTAGGGTACAAACGATGATACTGGGTGGAATGATACTCTGGCATTTGGGCATCATTGTGATCCATCAGGATTTTTGCCGGAATCTCCTAAGTCATTTTATAGCTCCCGAAAGTTGAAAAATTACAGGATTAGGAGTTTCAAAATGCTCTATCTCAACCGGATTTAGGGTACGAACGATGATACTGGGTGCAATCATACTCTGGCATGAGGGGATCATTGTGATCCAGGCAGAATTTCTGCCGGAATCTCCTGAGTCATTTTATAGCCCCCGAAAGTTGGAAAATTACAGGATTAGGAGTTTCAAAATGCTCTATCTCATCCGGATTGAGGGTACAAACGATGATACCTGGTGAAATCATACTCTGGCATGTGAGGTTCATTGTGATCCAGGCAGAATTTTTGCCGGAATCTCCTAAGTCATTTTATAGCACCCGAAAGTTGAAAAATTACAGGATTAGGAGTTTCAAAATGCTCTATCTCATCCAGATGCAGGGTACAAACGATGAGACTGGGTGGAATCATACTCTGGCATGTGGGGATCATTGTGATCCAGGCAGACTTTTTACGGGAATCTCCTAAGTCATTTTATAGCGCCCGAGAGTTACGAAATTACAACTGTTTTGTCTTCAAATGCTCTATTTCATCCGGATTTAGGGTACAAACGATGATACTGGGTGGAATCATACTCTGGCATGTGGGGGTCATTGTGATCCAGGCAGAATTCTTGCCGGAATCTCCTAAGTCATTTTATAGCTCCCGAAAGTTGAAAAATTACAGGATTAGGAGTTTCAAATGCTCAATCTCATCCAGATTTAGGGTACAAATGATGATACTGGGCGGAATCATACTCCGGCATGTGGGGATCATTGTGATCCAGGCAGAATTTTTGCCGGAATCTCCTAAGTCATTTTATAGCGCCCGAAACTTACGAAATCAGAACTCTTTTGTCTTCAAATGCTCTATCTCATCCGGATTTAGGGTACAAACGATGATACTGGGTGGAATGATACTCTGGCATGTGGGCATCATTGTGATCCATCAGGATTTCTGCCGGAATCTCCTAAGTCATTTTATAGCTCCTGAAAGTTGAAAAATTACAGGATTAGGAGTTTCAAAATGCTATATCTCAACCGGATTTAGGGTAAGAACGATGATACTTGGTGAAATCATACTCTGGCATGTGGGGATCATTGTGATCCAGGCAGAATTTTTGCCGGAATCTCCTAAGTCATTTTGAAGCACCCGGAAGTTACGAAATTACAACTCTTTTGTCTTCAAATGCTCTATCTAATCCGCATTCGGGGTACAAACGATGAGACTTGGTGAAATCATACTCTGGCATGTGGGGATCATTGTGATCCAGGCAGAATTCTTGCCGGAATCTCCTAAGTCATTTTATAGCACCCGAAAGTTGAAAAATTACAGGATTAGGAGTTTCAAAATGCTCTATCTCATCCGGATCCGGGGTACAAATGATGATACTGGGTGAAATCATACTCTGGCATGTAGGGATCATTGTGATCCAGGCAGGATTTTTGCCGGAATCTCCTAAGTCATTTTGAAGCACCCGGAAGTTACGAAATTACAACTCTTTTGTCTTCAAATGCTCTATCTAATCCGCATTCGGGGTAAAAACGATGAAAATTGGTGAAATCATACTCTGACATGTGGGGATCATCGTGATCCATGCAGAATTTTCACCGGAATCTCCTAAGTCATTTTGTAGCTCCCGAAAGTTACGAAATTACAACTCTTTTGTCTTCAAATGCTCTATCTCATCCGGATTTAGAGTACAAACGATGATACTGGGTGGGATGATACTCTGGCATGTGGGCATCATTGTCATCCATCAGGATTTCTGCCGGAATCTCCTAAGTCATTTTATAGCTCCTGAAAGTTGAAATTACAGGATTAGGTTTCAAATGCTCTATCTCATCCGGATTTGGGGTACGAACAATGATACTGGGTGCAATCATACTCTGGCATGTGGGGATCATTGTGATCCAGGCAGAATTTTTGCCGGAATCTCCTAAGTCATTTTATAGCGCCAGAAAGTTACGAAATTACAACTCTTTTGACTTCAAATGCTCTATCTCATCTGGATTCAGGGTACAGACGATGATACTGAGTGTCATCATACTCTGACATGTGGGGATCATTGTGATCCAGGCAGGATTTTTGCCGGAATCTCCTAAGTCATTTTATAGCTCCCGAAAGTTGAAAAATTACAGGATTAGGAGTGTCAAAATGCTCTATCTCATCCAGATTTAGGGTACAAATGATGATACTGGGTGGAATCATACCCTGGCATGTGGGGATCATTGTGATCCAGGCAGGATTTTGCCGGAATCTCCTAAGCCATTTTATAGCACCCGAAAGTTACGAAATTACAACTTTTTTGTCTTCAAATGCTCTATCCCATCCGGATTTTGGGTACAAACCATGATACTGGGTGAAATCATACTATGGCATGTGGGGATCATTGTGATACAGGCAGAATTTTCGCCGGAATCTCCTAAGTCATTTTATAGCGCCCGAAAGTTACGAAATTACAACTCTTTTGTCTTCAAATGCTCTATCTCATCCGGATTCAGGGTACAGACGATGATACCGGGTGGAATCATACTCTGACATGTGGGGATCATTGTGATCCAGGCAGAATTTTTGCCGGAATCTCCTAAGTCATTTTATAGCACCCGAAAGTTACGAAATTACAATTCTTTTGTCTTCAAATGCTCTATCCCATCCGGATTTAGGGTACAAACGATGATACTGGGTGGAATCATACTCTGGCATGTGAGGATCATTGTGATCCAGGCAGAATTTTTGCCGGAATCTCCTAAGTGATTTTATAGCACCCGAAAGTTGAAAAATTACAGGATTAGGAGGTTCAAAATGCTTTATCCCATCCGGATTTAGGGTACAAACGATGATACTCGGTGGAATCATACTCTGGCATGTGGGGACCATTGTGATCCGAGCAGAATTTTTGCCGGAAGCTCCTAAGTCATCTTATAGCACCCGAAAGTTCCGAAATTACAACTCTTTTGTCTTTAAATGCTCTATCCCATCCAGATTTAGGGTACAAATGATGATACTGGGCGGAATCATACTCCGGCATGTGGGGATCATTGTGATCCAGGCAGAATTTTGCCGGAATCTCCTAAGTCATTTTATAGCGCCCGAAGTTACGAAATCACAACTCTTTTGTCTTCAAATGCTCTATCTCATCCGGATTTAGGGTACAAACGATGATACTGGGTGGAATGATACTCTGGCATGTGGGCATCATTGTGATCCATCAGGATTTCTGCCGGAATCTCCTAAGTCATTTTATAGCTCCTGAAAGTTGAAAAATTACAGGATTAGGAGTTTCAAAACTATCTCATCCGGATTGAGGGTACAAACGATGATACCTGGTGAAATCATACTCTGGCATGTGAGGTTCATTGTGATCCAGGCAGATTTCTGCCGGAATCTCCTAAGTCATTTTATAGCTCCTGAAAGTTGAAAAATTACAGGATTAGGAGTTTCAAAATGCTCTATCTCATCCAGATGCAGGGTACAAACGATGAGACTGGGTGGAATCATACTCTGGCATGTGGGGATCATTGTGATCCAGGCAGACTTTCTACGGGAATCTCCTAAGTCATTTTATAGCGCCCGAGAGTTACGAAATTACAACTGTTTTGTCTTCAAATGCTCTATTTCATCCGGACTTAGGGTACAAACGATGATACTGGGTGGAATCATACTCTGGCATGTGGGGATCATTGTGATCCAGGCAGGATTTTTGCCGGAATCTCCTAAGTCATTTTATAGCTCCCTAAAGTTGAAAACCTACAGGATTAGGAGTTTCAAAATGCTCTATCTCATCCGGATATCAGGTACGAACAATGATACTGGGTGCAATCATACTCTGGCATGTGGGGATCATTGTGATCCAGGCAGACTTTTTACGGGAATCTCCTAAGTCATTTTATAGCGCCCGAGAGTTACGAAATTACAACTGTTTTGTCTTCAAATGCTCTATTTCATCCGGATTTAGGGTACAAACGATGATACTGGGTGGAATCATACTCTGGCATGTGGGGACCATTGTGATCCGAGCAGAATTTTTGCCGGAAGCTCCTAAGTCATCTTATAGCACCCGAAAGTTCCGAAATTACAACTCTTTTGTCTTTAAATGCTCTATCCCATCCGGATTTGGGGTACAAACTATGATACTGGGTGGAATCATACTCTGGCATGTGGGGATCATTGTGATCCAGGCAGAATTTTCGCCGGAATCTCCTAAGTCATTTTATAGCGCCCGAAAGTTACGAAATTACAACTTTTTTGTCTTCAAATGCTCTATCCCATCCGGATTTTGGGTACAAACTATGATACTGGGTGAAATCATACTATGGCATGTGGGGATCATTGTGATCCAGGCAGAATTTTCGCCGGAATCTCCTCAGTCATTTTATAGCGCCCGAAAGTTACGAAATTACAACTCTTTTGTCTTCAAATGCTCTATCTCATCCGGATTCAGGGTACAGACGATGATACTGGGTGGAATCATACTCTGACATGTGGGGATCATTGTGATCCAGGCAGGATTTTTGCCGGAATCTCCTAAGTCATTTTGAAGCACCCGGAAGTTACGAAATTACAACTCTTTTGTCTTCAAATGCTCTATCTAATCCGGATTTTGGGTACAAACGATGATACTTGGTGAAATCATACTCTGGCATGTGGGGATCATTGTGATCCAGGCAGTATTCATGCCGGAATCTCCTAAGTCATTTTATAGCACCCGAAAGTTGAAAAATTACAGGATTAGGAGTTTCAAAATGCTCTATCTCATCCGGATTCGGGGTACAAATGATGATACTGGGTGAAATCATACTCTGGCATGTAGGGATCATTGTGATCCAGGCAGGATTTTTGCCGGAATCTCCTAAGTCATTTTGAAGCACCCGGAAGTTACGAAATTACAACTCTTTTGTCTTCAAATGCTCTATCTAATCCGGATTCGGGGTACAAATGATGATACTGGGTGAAATCATACTCTGGCATGTAGGGATCATTGTGATCCAGGCAGGATTTTTGCCGGAATCTCCTAAGTCATTTTATAGCACCCGAAAGTTGAAAAATTACAGGATTAGGAGTTTCAAAATGCTCTATCTCATCCGGATTCAGGGTACAAACGATGATACTGGGTGGAATCATACTCTGACATGTGGATATCATTGTGATCCAGGCAGGATTTTCGCCGGAATCTCCTGAGTCATTTTATAGCTCCCGAAAGTTGAAGAACTACAGGATTAGGAGTTTCAAAATGCTTTATCCCATCCGGATCTAGGGTACAAACGATGATACTTGGTGGAATCATACTCTGGCATGTGGGGATCATTGTGATCCAGGCAGACTTTTTACGGGAATCTCCTAAGTCATTTTATAGCGCCCGAGAGTTACGAAATTACAGGACTCTTAGGAGTTTCAAATGCTCTATTTCATCCGGATTTAGGGTACAAACGATGATACTGGGTGGAATCATACTCTGGCATGTGGGGATCATTGTGATCCAGGCAGAATTTTCGCCGGAATCTCCTAAGTCATTTTATAGCGCCCGAAAGTTGAAAACCTACAGGATTAGGAGTTTCAAAATGCTCTATCTCATCCGGATATCAGGTACGAACAATGATACTGGGTGCAATCATACTCTGGCATGTGGGGATCATTGTGATCCAGGCAGACTTTTGCCGGAATCTCCTAAGTCATTTTATAGCGCCCGAGAGTTACGAAATTACAACTGTTTAGGAGTCTTCAAATGCTCTATTTCATCCGGATTTCGGGTACTAATCATGATACTGGGTGGAATCATACTCTGGCATGTGGGGATCATTGTGATGGCTGCAGTATTTTTGCCGGAATCTCCTAAGTCATCTTATAGCACCCGAAAGTTCCGAAATTACAACTCTTTTGTCTTTAAATGCTCTATCCCATCCGGATTTGGGGTACAAACTATGATACTGGGTGGAATCATACTCTGGCATGTGGGGATCATTGTGATCCAGGCAGAATTTTTGCCGGAATCTCCTAAGTCATTTTATAGCGCCCGAAAGTTACGAAATTACAACTTTTTTGTCTTCAAATGCTCTATCCCATCCGGATTTTGGGTACAAACTATGATACTGGGTGAAATCATACTATGGCATGTGGGGATCATTGTGATCCAGGCAGAATTTTCGCCGGAATCTCCTCAGTCATTTTATAGCGCCCGAAAGTTACGAAATTACAACTCTTTTGTCTTCAAATGCTCTATCTCATCCAGATTCAGGGTACAGACGATGATACCGGGTGGAATCATACTCTGACATGTGGGGATCATTGTGATCCAGGCAGAATTTTTGCCGGAATCTCCTAAGTCATTTTATAGCACCCGAAAGTTACGAAATTACAATTCTTTTGTCTTCAAATGCTCTATCCCATCCGGATTTAGGGTACAAACGATGATACTGGGTGGAATCATACTCTGGCATGTGGGGATCATTGTGATCCAGGCAGGATTTTTGCCGGAATCTCCTAAGTCATTTTGAAGCACCCGGAAGTTACGAAATTACAACTCTTTTGTCTTCAAATGCTCTATCTAATCCGCATTCGGGGTACAAACGATGATACTTGGTGAAATCATACTCTGGCATGTGGGGATCATTGTGATCCAGGCAGTATTCATGCCGGAATCTCCTAAGTCATTTTATAGCACCCGAAAGTTGAAAAATTACAGGATTAGGAGTTTCAAAATGCTCTATCTCATCCGGATTCGGGGTACAAATGATGATACTGGGTGGAATCATACTCTGGCATGTGGATATCATTGTGATCCAGGCAGGATTTTCGCCGGAATCTCCTGAGTCATTTTATAGCTCCCGAAAGTTGAAGAACTACAGGATTAGGAGTTTCAAAATGCTTTATCCCATCCGGATCTAGGGTACAAACGATGATACTTGGTGGAATCATACTCTGGCATGTGGGGACCATTGTGATCCGAGCAGAATTTTTGCCGGAAGCTCCTAAGTCATCTTATAGCACCCGAAAGTTCCGAAATTACAACTCTTTTGTCTTTAAATGCTCTATCCCATCCGGATTTGGGGTACAAACTATGATACTGGGTGGAATCATACTCTGGCATGTGGGGATCATTGTGATCCAGGCAGAATTTTCGCCGGAATCTCCTAAGTCATTTTATAGCGCCCGAAAGTTGAAAACCTACAGGATTAGGAGTTTCAAAATGCTCTATCTCATCCGGATATCAGGTACGAACAATGATACTGGGTGCAATCATACTCTGGCATGTGGGGATCATTGTGATCCAGGCAGACTTTTTACGGGAATCTCCTAAGTCATTTTATAGCGCCCGAGAGTTACGAAATTACAACTGTTTTGTCTTCAAATGCTCTATTTCATCCGGATTTAGGGTACAAACGATGATACTGGGTGGAATCATACTCTGGCATGTGGGGACCATTGTGATCCGAGCAGAATTTTTGCCGGAAGCTCCTAAGTCATCTTATAGCACCCGAAAGTTCCGAAATTACAACTCTTTTGTCTTTAAATGCTCTATCCCATCCGGATTTGGGGTACAAACTATGATACTGGGTGGAATCATACTCTGGCATGTGGGGATCATTGTGATCCAGGCAGAATTTTCGCCGGAATCTCCTAAGTCATTTTATAGCGCCCGAAAGTTACGAAATTACAACTTTTTTGTCTTCAAATGCTCTATCCCATCCGGATTTTGGGTACAAACTATGATACTGGGTGAAATCATACTATGGCATGTGGGGATCATTGTGATCCAGGCAGAATTTTTGCCGGAATCTCCTAAGTCATTTTATAGCACCCGAAAGTTCCGAAATTACAACTCTTTTGTCTTTAAATGCTCTATCCCATCCGGATTTGGGGTACAAACTATGATACTGGGTGGAATCATACTCTGGCATGTGGGGATCATTGTGATCCAGGCAGAATTTTCGCCGGAATCTCCTAAGTCATTTTATAGCGCCCGAAAGTTACGAAATTACAACTTTTTTGTCTTCAAATGCTCTATCCCATCCGGATTTTGGGTACAAACTATGATACTGGGTGAAATCATACTATGGCATGTGGGGATCATTGTGATCCAGGCAGAATTTTTGCCGGAATCTCCTAAGTCATTTTATAGCACCCGAAAGTTACGAAATTACAATTCTTTTGTCTTCAAATGCTCTATCCCATCCGGATTTAGGGTACAAACGATGATACTGGGTGGAATCATACTCTGGCATGTGGGGACCATTGTGATCCGAGCAGAATTTTTGCCGGAAGCTCCTAAGTCATCTTATAGCACCCGAAAGTTCCGAAATTACAACTCTTTTGTCTTTAAATGCTCTATCCCATCCGGATTTGGGTACAAACATCCGGATTTGGGGTACAAACTATGATTCTGGGTGGAATCATACTCTGGCATGTGGGGATCATTGTGATCCAGGCAGAATTTTCGCCGGAATCTCCTAAGTCATTTTATAGCGCCCGAAAGTTGAAAACCTACAGGATTAGGAGTTTCAAAATGCTCTATCTCATCCGGATATCAGGTACGAACAATGATACTGGGTGCAATCATACTCTGGCATGTGGGGATCATTGTGATCCAGGCAGACTTTTTACGGGAATCTCCTAAGTCATTTTATAGCGCCCGAGAGTTACGAAATTACAACTGTTTTGTCTTCAAATGCTCTATTTCATCCGGATTTAGGGTACAAACGATGATACTGGGTGGAATCATACTCTGGCATGTGGGGACCATTGTGATCCGAGCAGAATTTTTGCCGGAAGCTCCTAAGTCATCTTATAGCACCCGAAAGTTCCGAAATTACAACTCTTTTGTCTTTAAATGCTCTATCCCATCCGGATTTGGGGTACAAACTATGATACTGGGTGGAATCATACTCTGGCATGTGGGGATCATTGTGATCCAGGCAGAATTTTCGCCGGAATCTCCTAAGTCATTTTATAGCGCCCGAAAGTTACGAAATTACAACTTTTTTGTCTTCAAATGCTCTATCCCATCCGGATTTTGGGTACAAACTATGATACTGGGTGAAATCATACTTGGCATGTGGGGATCATTGTGATCCAGGCAGAATTTTCGCCGGAATCTCCTCAGTCATTTTATAGCGCCCGAAAGTTACGAAATTACAACTCTTTTGTCTTCAAATGCTCTATCTCATCCAGATTCAGGGTACAGACGATGATACCGGGTGGAATCATACTCTGACATGTGGGGATCATTGTGATCCAGGCAGAATTTTTGCCGGAATCTCCTAAGTCATTTTATAGCACCCGAAAGTTACGAAATTACAATTCTTTTGTCTTCAAATGCTCTATCCCATCCGGATTTAGGGTACAAACGATGATACTGGGTGGAATCATACTCTGGCATGTGGGGATCATTGTGATCCAGGCAGGATTTTTGCCGGAATCTCCTAAGTCATTTTGAAGCACCCGGAAGTTACGAAATTACAACTCTTTTGTCTTCAAATGCTCTATCTAATCCGCATTCGGGGTACAAACGATGATACTTGGTGAAATCATACTCTGGCATGTGGGGATCATTGTGATCCAGGCAGTATTCATGCCGGAATCTCCTAAGTCATTTTATAGCACCCGAAAGTTGAAAAATTACAGGATTAGGAGTTTCAAAATGCTCTATCTCATCCGGATTCGGGGTACAAATGATGATACTGGGTGGAATCATACTCTGGCATGTGGATATCATTGTGATCCAGGCAGGATTTTCGCCGGAATCTCCTGAGTCATTTTATAGCTCCCGAAAGTTGAAGAACTACAGGATTAGGAGTTTCAAAATGCTTTATCCCATCCGGATCTAGGGTACAAACGATGATACTTGGTGGAATCATACTCTGGCATGTGGGGACCATTGTGATCCGAGCAGAATTTTTGCCGGAAGCTCCTAAGTCATCTTATAGCACCCGAAAGTTCCGAAATTACAACTCTTTTGTCTTTAAATGCTCTATCCCATCCGGATTTGGGGTACAAACTATGATACTGGGTGGAATCATACTCTGGCATGTGGGGATCATTGTGATCCAGGCAGAATTTTCGCCGGAATCTCCTAAGTCATTTTATAGCGCCCGAAAGTTGAAAACCTACAGGATTAGGAGTTTCAAAATGCTCTATCTCATCCGGATATCAGGTACGAACAATGATACTGGGTGCAATCATACTCTGGCATGTGGGGATCATTGTGATCCAGGCAGACTTTTTACGGGAATCTCCTAAGTCATTTTATAGCGCCCGAGAGTTACGAAATTACAACTGGTTTGTCTTCAAATGCTCTATTTCATCCGGATTTAGGGTACAAACGATGATACTGGGTGGAATCATACTCTGGCATGTGGGGACCATTGTGATCCGAGCAGAATTTTTGCCGGAAGCTCCTAAGTCATCTTATAGCACCCGAAAGTTCCGAAATTACAACTTTTTGTCTTCAAATGCTCTATCCCATCCGGATTTTGGGTACAAACTATGATACTGGGTGAAATCATACTATGGCATGTGGGGATCATTGTGATCCAGGCAGAATTTTCGCCGGAATCTCCTCAGTCATTTTATAGCGCCCGAAAGTTACGAAATTACAACTCTTTTGTCTTCAAATGCTCTATCTCATCCGGATTCAGGGTACAGACGATGATACCAGGTGGAATCATACTCTGACATGTGGGGATCATTGTGATCCAGGCAGAATTTTTGCCGGAATCTCCTAAGTCATTTTATAGCACCCGAAAGTTACGAAATTACAATTCTTTTGTCTTCAAATGCTCTATCCCATCCGGATTTAGGGTACAAACGATGATACTGGGTGGAATCATACTCTGGCATGTGGGGATCATTGTGATCCAGGCAGGATTTTTGCCGGAATCTCCTAAGTCATTTTGAAGCACCCGGAAGTTACGAAATTACAACTCTTTTGTCTTCAAATGCTCTATCTAATCCGCATTCGGGGTACAAATGATGATACTTGGTGAAATCATACTCTGGCATGTGGGGATCATTGTGATCCAGGCAGTATTCATGCCGGAATCTCCTAAGTCATTTTATAGCACCCGAAAGTTGAAAAATTACAGGATTAGGAGTTTCAAAATGCTCTATCTCATCCGGATTCGGGGTACAAATGATGATACTGGGTGAAATCATACTCTGGCATGTAGGGATCATTGTGATCCAGGCAGGATTTTCACCGGAATCTCCTAAGTCATTTTGAAGCACCCGGAAGTTACGAAATTACAACTCTTTTGTCTTCAAATGCTCTATCTAATCCGCATTCGGGGTAAAAACGATGAAAATTGGTGAAATCATACTCTGACATGTGGGGATCATCGTGATCCATGCAGAATTTTTGCCGGAATCTCCTAAGTCATTTTATAGCGCCCGAAAGTTACGAAATTACAACTCTTTTGTCTTCAAATGCTCTATCTCATCCGAATTCAGGGTACAAACGATGATACTGGGTGGAATCATACTCTGTCATGTGGGGATCATTGTGATCCAGGCAGGATTTTCACCGGAATCTCCTAAGTCATTTTGTAGCTCCCGAAAGTTACGAAATTACAACTCTTTTGTCTTCAAATGCTCTATCTCATCCGGATTTAGAGTACAAACGATGATACTTGGTGAAATCATACTCTGGCATGTGGGGATCATTGTGATCCAGGCAGTATTCATGCCGGAATCTCCTAAGTCATTTTATAGCGCCCGAAAGTTGAAAAATTACAGGATTAGGAGTTTCAAAATGCTCTATCTCAATCGGATTTAGGGTACGAACGATGATACTTGGTGAAATCATACTCTGACATGTGGGGATCATCGTGATCCATGCAGAATTTTTGCCGGAATCTCCTAAGTCATTTTATAGCGCCCGAAAGTTACGAAATTACAACTCTTTTGTCTTCAAATGCTCTATCTCATCCGAATTCAGGGTACAAACGATGATACTGGGTGGAATCATACTCTGTCATGTGGGGATCATTGTGATCCAGGCAGGATTTTTGCCGGAATCTCCTAAGTCATTTTGAAGCACCCGGAAGTTACGAAATTACAACCCTTTTGTCTTCAAATGCTCTATCTAATCCGCATTCGGGGTACAAACGATGATACTCGGTGAAATCATACTCTGGCATGTGGGGATCATTGTGATCCAGGCAGTATTCATGTCGGAATCTCCTAAGTCATTTTATAGCACCCGAAAGTTGAAAAATTACAGGATTAGGAGTTTCAAAATGCTCTATCTCATCCGGATTCAGGGTACAAACGATGATACTGGGTGGAATCATACTCTGACATGTGGATATCATTGTGATCCAGGCAGGATTTTCGCCGGAATCTCCTGAGTCATTTTATAGCTCCCGAAAGTTGAAGAACTACAGGATTAGGAGTTTCAAAATGCTTTATCCCATCCGGATCTAGGGTACAAACGATGATACTTGGTGGAATCATACTCTGGCATGTGGGGACCATTGTGATCCGAGCAGAATTTTTGCCGGAAGCTCCTAAGTCATCTTAAAGCACCCGAAAGTTCCGAAATTACAACTCTTTTGTCTTTAAATGCTCTATCCCATCCGGATTTGGGGTACAAACTATGATACTGGGTGGAATCATACTCTGGCATGTGGGGATCATTGTGATCCAGGCAGAATTTTCGCCGGAATCTCCTAAGTCATTTTATAGCGCCCGAAAGTTGAAAACCTACAGGAGTAGGAGTTTCAAAATGCTCTATCTCATCCGGATATCAGGTACGAACAATGATACTGGGTGCAATCATACTCTGGCATGTGGGGATCATTGTGATCCAGGCGGACTTTTTACGGGAATCTCCTAAGTCATTTTATAGCGCCCGAGAGTTACGAAATTACAACTGTTTTGTCTTCAAATGCTCTATTTCATCCGGATTTAGGGTACAAACGATGATACTGGGTGGAATCATACTCTGGCATGTGGGGACCATTGTGATCCGAGCAGAATTTTTGCCGGAAGCTCCTAAGTCATCTTATAGCACCCGAAAGTTCCGAAATTACAACTTTTTTGTCTTCAAATGCTCTATCCCATCCGGATTTTGGGTACAAACTATGATACTGGGTGAAATCATACTATGGCATGTGGGGATCATTGTGATCCAGGCAGAATTTTCGCCGGAATCTCCTCAGTCATTTTATAGCGCCCGAAAGTTACGAAATTACAACTCTTTTGTCTTCAAATGCTCTATCTCATCCGGATTCAGGGTACAGACGATGATACCGGGTGAAATCATACTCTGACATGTGGGGATCATTGTGATCCAGGCAGAGTTTTTGCCGGAATCTCCTAAGTCATTTTATAGCACCCGAAAGTTACGAAATTACAATTCTTTTGTCTTCAAATGCTCTATCCCATCCGGATTTAGGGTACAAACGATGATACTGGGTGGAATCATACTCTGGCATGTGGGGATCATTGTGATCCAGGCAGGATTTTTGCCGGAATCTCCTAAGTCATTTTGAAGCACCCGGAAGTTACGAAATTACAACTCTTTTGTCTTCAAATGCTCTATCTAATCCGCATTCGGGGTACAAATGATGATACTTGGTGAAATCATACTCTGGCATGTGGGGATCATTGTGATCCAGGCAGTATTCATGCCGGAATCTCCTAAGTCATTTTATAGCACCCGGAAGTTGAAAAATTACAGGATTAGGAGTTTCAAAATGCTCTATCTCATCCGGATTCGGGGTACAAATGATGATACTGGGTGAAATCATACTCTGGCATGTAGGGATCATTGTGATCCAGGCAGGATTTTTGCCGGAATCTCCTAAGTCATTTTGAAGCAACCGGAAGTTACGAAATTACAACTCTTTTGTCTTCAAATGCTCTATCTAATCCGCATTCGGGGTAAAAACGATGAAAATTGGTGAAATCATACTCTGACATGTGGGGATCATCGTGATCCATGCAGAATTTTTGCCGGAATCTCCTAAGTCATCTTATAGCGCCCGAAAGTTACGAAATTACAACTCTTTTGTCTTCAAATGCTCTATCTCATCCGAATTCAGGGTACAAACGATGATACTGGGTGGAATCATACTCTGTCATGTGGGGATCATTGTGATCCAGGCAGGATTTTCACCGGAATCTCCTAAGTCATTTTGTAGCTCCCGAAAGTTACGAAATTACAACTCTTTTGTCTTCAAATGCTCTATCTCATCCGGATTTAGAGTACAAACGATGATACTGGGTGGGATGATACTCTGGCATGTGGGCATCATTGTCATCCATCAGGATTTCTGCCGGAATCTCCTAAGTCATTTTATAGCTCCTGAAAGTTGAAAAATTACAGGATTAGGAGTTTCAAAATCCTATATCTCAACCGGATTTAGGGTAAGAACGATGATACTTGGTGAAATCATACTCTGGCATGTGGGGATCATTGTGATCCAGGCAGAATTTTTGCCGGAATCTCCTAAGTCATTTTATAGGGCCCGAAAGTTACGAAATTACAACTCTTCTGTCTTCAAATGCTCTATCTCATCCGGATTCAGGGTACAAACGATGATACTGGGTGGAATCATACTCTGACATGTGGGGATCATTGTGATCCAGGCAGGATTTTCGCCGGAATCTCCTGAGTCATTTTATAGCTCCCGAAAGTTGAAGAACTACAGGATTAGGAGTTTCAAAATGCTTTATCCCATCCGGATCTAGGGTACAAACGATGATACTTGGTGGAATCATACTCTGGCATGTGGGGACCATTGTGATCCGAGCAGAATTTTTGCCGGAAGCTCCTAAGTCATCTTATAGCACCCGAAAGTTCCGAAATTACAACTCTTTTGTCTTTAAATGCTCTATCCCATCCGGATTTGGGGTACAAACTATGATACTGGGTGGAATCATACTCTGGCATGTGGGGATCATTGTGATCCAGGCAGAATTTTCGCCGGAATCTCCTAAGTCATTTCATAGCGCCCGAAAGTTACGAAATTACAACTGTTTTGTCTTCAAATGCTCTATCTCATCCGGATTTAGGGTACAAACGATGATACTGGGTGGAATGATACTCTGGCATTTGGGCATCATTGTGATCCATCAGGATTTTTGCCGGAATCTCCTAAGTCATTTTATAGCTCCCGAAAGTTGAAAAATTACAGGATTAGGAGTTTCAAAATGCTCTATCTCAACCGGATTTAGGGTACGAACGATGATACTGGGTGCAATCATACTCTGGCATGAGGTGATCATTGTGATCCAGGCAGAATTTCTGCCGGAATCTCCTGAGTCATTTTATAGCCCCCGAAAGTTGGAAAATTACAGGATTAGGAGTTTCAAAATGCTCTATCTCATCCGGATTGAGGGTACAAACGATGATACCTGGTGAAATCATACTCTGGCATGTGAGGTTCATTGTGATCCAGGCAGAATTTGTGCCGGAATCTCCTAAGTCATTTTATAGCACCCGAAAGTTGAAAAATTACAGGATTAGGAGTTTCAAAATGCTCTATCTCATCCAGATGCAGGGTACAAACGATGAGACTGGGTGGAATCATACTCTGGCATGTGGGGATCATTGTGATCCAGGCAGACTTTTTACGGGAATCTCCTAAGTCATTTTATAGCGCCCGAAAGTTGGAAAATTACAGGATTAGGAGTTTCAAAATGCTCTATCTCATCCGGATTGAGGGTACAAACGATGATACCTGGTGCAATCATACTCTGGCATGTGGGGATCATTGTGATCCAGGCAGACTTTTTACGGGAATCTCCTAAGTCATTTTATAGCGCCCGAGAGTTACGAAATTACAACTGTTTTGTCTTCAAATGCTCTATTTCATCCGGATTTAGGGTACAAACGATGATACTGGGTGGAATCATACTCTGGCATGTGGGGACCATTGTGATCCGAGCAGAATTTTTGCCGGAAGCTCCTAAGTCATCTTATAGCACCCGAAAGTTGAAAAATTACAGGATTAGGAGTTTCAAAATGCTCTATCTCATCCAGATGCAGGGTACAAACGATGAGACTGGGTGGAATCATACTCTGGCATGTGGGGATCATTGTGATCCAGGCAGACTTTTTACGGGAATCTCCTAAGTCATTTTATAGCGCCCGAGAGTTACGAAATTACAACTGTTTTGTCTTCAAATGCTCTATTTCATCCGGATTTAGGGTACAAACGATGATACTGGGTGGAATCATACTCTGGCATGTGGGGATCATTGTGATCCAGGCAGAATTTTCGCCGGAATCTCCTAAGTCATTTTATAGCTCCCTGAAGTTGAAAACCTACAGGATTAGGAGTTTCAAAATGCTCTATCTCATCCGGATATCAGGTACGAACAATGATACTGGGTGCAATCATACTCTGGCATGTGGGGATCATTGTGATCCAGGCAGACTTATTACCGGAATCTCCTCAGTCATTTTATAGCTCCCGAGAGTTACGAAATTACAACTGTTTTGTCTTCAAATGCTCTATTTCATCCGGATTTAGGGTACAAACGATGATACTGGGTGGAATCATACTCTGGCATGTGGGGATCATTGTGATCCAGGCAGGATTTTTGCCGGAATCTCCTAAGTCATTTTATAGCTCCCTAAAGTTGAAAACCTACAGGATTAGGAGTTTCAAAATGCTTTATCTCATCCGAATATCAGGTACAAACGATGATACTGGGTGAAATCATACTCTGGCATGTGGGGGTCATTGTGATCCAGGCAGAATTCTTGCCGGAATCTCCTAAGTCATTTTATAGCTCCCGAAAGTTGAAAAATTACAGGATTAGGAGTTTCAAATGCTCAATCTCATCCAGATTTAGGGTACAAATGATGATACTGGGCGGAATCATACTCCGGCATGTGGGGATCATTGTGATCCAGGCAGAATTTTTGCCGGAATCTCCTAAGTCATTTTATAGCGCCCGAAAGTTACGAAATCAGAACTCTTTTGTCTTCAAATGCTCTATCTCATCCGGATTTAGGGGACAAACGATGATACTGGGTGGAATGATACTCTGGCATGTGGGCATCATTGTGATCCATCAGGATTTCTGCCGGAATCTCCTAAGTCATTTTATAGCTCCTGAAAGTTGAAAAATTACAGGATTAGGAGTTTCAAAATGCTATATCTCATCCTGATTTAGGGTAAGAACGATGATACTTGGTGAAATCATACTCTGGCATGTGGGGATCATTGTGATCCAGGCAGAATTTTTGCCGGAATCTCCTAAGTCATTTTATAGGGCCCGAAAGTTACGAAATTACAACTCTTCTGTCTTCAAATGCTCTATCTCATCCGGATTCAGGGTACAAACGATGATACTGGGTGGAATCATACTCTGACATGTGGGGATCATTGTGATCCAGGCAGGATTTTCGCCGGAATCTCCTGAGTCATTTTATAGCTCCCGAAAGTTGAAGAACTACAGGATTAGGAGTTTCAAAATGCTTTATCCCATCCGGATCTAGGGTACAAACGGTGATACTTGGTGGAATCATACTCTGGCATGTGGGGACCATTGTGATCCGAGCAGAATTTTTGCCGGAAGCTCCTAAGTCATCTTATAGCACCCGAAAGTTCCGAAATTACAACTCTTTTGTCTTTAAATGCTCTATCCCATCCGGATTAGGGGTACAAACTATGATACTGGGTGGAATCATACTCTGGCATGTGGGGATCATTGTGATCCAGGCAGAATTTTCGCCGGAATCTCCTAAGTCATTTTATAGCGCCCGAAAGTTACGAAATTACAACTTTTTTGTCTTCAAATGCTCTATCCCATCCGGATTTTGGGTACAAACTATGATACTGGGTGGAATGATACTCTGGCATGTGGGCATCATTGTGATCCATCAGGATTTCTGCCGGAATCTCCTAAGTCATTTTATAGCTCCTGAAAGTTGAAAAATTACAGGATTAGGAGTTTCAAAATGCTCTATCTCATCCGGATTGAGGGTACAAACGATGATACCTGGTGAAATCATACTCTGGCATGTGAGGTTCATTGTGATCCAGGCAGAATTTTTGCCGGAATCTCCTAAGTCATTTTATAGCACCCGAAAGTTGAAAAATTACAGGATTAGGAGTTTCAAAATGCTCTATCTCATCCAGATGCAGGGTACAAACGATGAGACTGGGTGAAATCATACTCTGGCATGTGGGGATCATTGTGATCCAGGCAGACTTTCTACGGGAATCTCCTAAGTCATTTTATAGCGCCCGAGAGTTACGAAATTACAACTGTTTTGTCTTCAAATGCTCTATTTCATCCGGACTTAGGGTACAAACGATGATACTGGGTGGAATCATACTCTGGCATGTGGGGATCATTGTGATCCAGGCAGGATTTTTGCCGGAATCTCCTAAGTCATATTATAGCTCCTAAAGTTGAAAACCTACAGGATTAGGAGTTTCAAAATGCTCTATCTCATCCGGATATCAGGTACGAACAATGATACTGGGTGCAATCATACTCTGGCATGTGGGGATCATTGTGATCCAGGCAGAATTTTATCCGGAATCTCCTAAGTCATTTTATAGCGCCCGAGAGTTACGAAATTACAACTGTTTTGTCTTCAAATGCTCTATTTCATCCGGATTTAGGGTACAAACGATGATACTGGGTGGAATCATACTCTGGCATGTGGGGACCATTGTGATCCGAGCAGAATTTTTGCCGGAAGCTCCTAAGTCATCTTATAGCACCCGAAAGTTTCGAAATTACAACTCTTTTGTCTTTAAATGCTCTATCCCATCCGGATTTGGGGTACAAACTATGATACTGGGTGGAATCATACTCTGGCATGTGGGGATCATTGTGATCCAGGCAGAATTTTCGCCGGAATCTCCTAAGTCATTTTATAGCGCCCGAAAGTTACGAAATTACAACTTTTTTGTCTTCAAATGCTCTATCCCATCCGGATTTTGGGTACAAACTATGATACTGGGTGAAATCATACTATGGCATGTGGGGATCATTGTGATCCAGGCAGAATTTTCGCCGGAATCTCCTCAGTCATTTTATAGCGCCCGAAAGTTACGAAATTACAACTCTTTTGTCTTCAAATGCTCTATCTCATCCGGATTCAGGGTACAGACGATGATACTGGGTGGAATCATACTCTGACATGTGGGGATCATTGTGATCCAGGCAGGATTTTTGCCGGAATCTCCTAAGTCATTTTGAAGCACCCGGAAGTTGAAAAATTACAGGACTCTTAGGAGTCTTCAAATGCTCTATCTCATCCGGATTTAGGGTACAAATGATGATACTGGGTGAAATCATACTCTGGCATGTGGGGATCATTGTGATCCAGGCAGGATTTTTGCCGGAATCTCCTAAGTCATTTTGAAGCACCCGGAAGTTACGAAATTACAACTCTTTTGTCTTCAAATGCTCTATCTAATCCGCATTCGGGGTACAAACGATGATACTTGGTGAAATCATACTCTGGCATGTGGGGATCATTGTGATCCAGGCAGGATTCATGCCGGAATCTCCTAAGTCATTTTATAGGACCCGAAAGTTGAAAAATTACAGGATTAGGAGTTTCAAAATGCTCTATCTCATCCGGATTCAGGGTACAAACGATGATACTGGGTGAAATCATACTCTGGCATGTGGGGATCATTGTGATCCAGGCAGAATTTTTGCCGGAATCTCCTAAGTCATTTTATAGCACCCGAAAGTTACGAAATTACAATTCTTTTGTCTTCAAATGCTCTATCCCATCCGGATTTAGGGTACAAACGATGATACTGGGTGGAATCATACTCTGGCATGTGGGGATCATTGTGATCCAGGCAGTATTCATGCCGGAATCTCCTAAGTCATTTTATAGCGCCCGAAAGTTGAAAACCTACAGGATTAGGAGTTTCAAAATGCTCTATCTCATCCGGATATCAGGTACGAACAATGATACTGGGTGCAATCATACTCTGGCATGTGGGGATCATTGTGATCCAGGCAGGATTTTTGCCGGAATCTCCTAAGTCATTTTGAAGCACCCGGAAGTTACGAAATTACAACTCTTTTGTCTTCAAATGCTCTATTTCATCCGGATTTAGGGTACAAACGATGATACTGGGTGGAATCATACTCTGGCATGTGGGGACCATTGTGATCCGAGCAGAATTTTTGCCGGAAGCTCCTAAGTCATCTTATAGCACCCGAAAGTTCCGAAATTACAACTCTTTTGTCTTTAAATGCTCTATCCCATCCGGATTTGGGGTACAAACTATGATACTGGGTGGAATCATACTCTGGCATGTGGGGATCATTGTGATCCAGGCAGAATTTTCGCCGGAATCTCCTAAGTCATTTTATAGCGCCCGAAAGTTACGAAATTACAACTCTTTTGTCTTCAAATGCTCTATCTCATCCGGATTCAGGGTACAAACGATGATACTGGGTGGAATCATACTCTGACATGTGGGGATCATTGTGATCCAGGCAGAATTTTCGCCGGAATCTCCTAAGTCATTTTATAGCGCCCGAAAGTTACGAAATTACAACTCTTTTGTCTTCAAATGCTCTATCTCATCCGGATTTAGGGTACAAACGATGATACTGGGTGGAATCATACTCTGGCATGTGGGGATCATTGTGATCCAGGCAGAATTTTTGCCGGAATCTCCTAAGTCATTTTATAGCACCCGAAAGTTACGAAATTACAATTTTGTCTTCAAATGCTCTATCCCATCCGGATTTAGGGTACAAACGATGATACTGGGTGGAATCATACTCTGGCATGTGGGGATCATTGTGATCCAGGCAGAATTTTTGCCGGAATCTCCTAAGTCATTTTATAGCACCCGAAAGTTACGAAATTACAACTCTTTTGTCTTCAAATGCTCTATCTCATCCGGATTTAGGGTACAAACGATGATACTGGGTGGAATCATACTCTGGCATGTGGGGATCATTGTGATCCAGGCAGAATTTTTGCCGGAATCTCCTAAGTCATTTTATAGCACCCGAAAGTTCAGAAATTACAGGACTCTTTTGTCTTCAAAATGCTCTATCTCATCCGGATTTAGGGTACAAACGATGATACTGGGTGGAATCATACTCTGGCATGTGGGGATCATTGTGATCCAGGCAGGATTTTTGCCGGAATCTCCTAAGTCATTTTATAGCGCCCGAAAGTTACGAAATTACAACTCTTTTGTCTTCAAATGCTCTATCTCATCCGGATTTAGGGTACAAACGATGATACTGGGTGGAATCATACTCTGGCATGTGGGGATCATTGTGATCCAGGCAGAATTTCCGCCGGAATCTCCAAAGTCATTTTATAGCGCCCGAAAGTTGAAAATTACAGGATTAGGAGTTTCAAAATGCTCTATCTCATCCGGATATCAGGTACAAACGATGATACTGGGTGAATCATACTCTGGCATGTGGGGATCATTGTGATCCAGGCAGAATTTTCGCCGGAATCTCCTAAGTCATTTTATAGCGCCCGAAAGTTACGAAATTACAACTCTTTTGTCTTCAAATGCTCTATCTCATCCGGATTTAGGGTACAAACGATGATACTGGGTGGAATCATACTCTGGCATGTGGGGATCATTGTGATCCAGGCAGAATTTTTGCCGGAATCTCCTAAGTCATTTTATAGCACCCGAAAGTTACGAAATTACAATTTTGTCTTCAAATGCTCTATCCCATCCGGATTTAGGGTACAAACGATGATACTAGGTGGAATCATACTCTGGCATGTGGGGATCATTGTGATCCAGGCAGAATTTTCGCCGGAATCTCATAAGTCATTTTATAGCGCCCGAAAGTTGAAAAATTACAACTTTTTGTTTCAAATGCTCTATCTCATCCGGATATCAGGTACAAACAATGATACTGGGTGCAATCATACTCTGGCATGTCGAGATCATTGTGATCAAGTCAGAATGTATGCAGTAATCTCCTAAGTCATTTTATAGCGCCCGAGAGTTACGAAATTACAACTGTTTTGTCTTCAAATGCTCTATTTCATCCGGATTTAGGGTACAAACGATGATACTGGGTGGAATCATACTCTGGCATGTGGGGACCATTGTGATCCAGGCAGAATTTTTGCCGGAAGCTCCTAAGTCATCTTATAGCACCCGAAAGTTCCGAAATTACAACTTTTTTGTCTTCAAATGCTCTATCCCATCCGGATTTTGGGTACAAACTATGATACTGGGTGAAATCATACTATGGCATGTGGGGATCATTGTGATCCAGGCAGAATTTTCGCCGGAATCTCCTCAGTCATTTTATAGCGCCCGAAAGTTACGAAATTACAACTCTTTTGTCTTCAAATGCTCTATCTCATCCGGATTCAGGGTACAGACGATGATACCGGGTGGAATCATACTCTGACATGTGGGGATCATTGTGATCCAGGCAGAATTTTTGCCGGAATCTCCTAAGTCATTTTATAGCACCCGAAAGTTACGAAATTACAATTCTTTTGTCTTCAAATGCTCTATCCCATCCGGATTTAGGGTACAAACGATGATACTGGGTGGAATCATACTCTGGCATGTGGGGATCATTGTGATCCAGGCAGAATTTTTGCCGGAATCTCCTAAGTCATTTTATAGCACCCGAAAGTTGAAAAATTACAGGATTAGGAGTTTCAAAATGCTCTATCTCATCCGGATTTAGGGTACAAACGATGATACTGGGTGAAATCATACTCTGGCATGTGGGGATCATTGTGATCCAGGCAGAATTTTTGCCGGAATCTCCTAAGTCATTTTATAGCACCCGAAAGTTACGAAATTACAACTCTTGTGTCTTCAAATGCTCTATCTCATCCGGATTTAGGGTACAAACGATGATACTGGGTGGAATCATACTCTGGCATGTGGGGATCATTGTGATCCAGGCAGGATTTTAGCCGGAATCTCCTAAGTCATTTTATAGCACCCGAAAGTTGAAAATTACAGGATTAGGAGTTTCAAATGCTCTATCTCATCCGGATTGAGGGTACAAACGATGATACTGGGTGGAATCATACTCTGGCATGTGGGGATCATTGTGATCCAGGCAGACTTTCTACGGGAATCTCCTAAGTCATTTTATAGCGCCCGAGAGTTTCCAAATTACAGGATTTGGATCTTCAAATGCTCAATATCATCCGGATTTAGGGTACAAACGATGATACTGGGTGGAATCATACTCTGGCATGTGGGGATCATTGTGATCCAGGCAGAATTTTTACCGGAATCTCCTAAGTCATTTTATAGCTCCCGAAAGTTGGAAACCTACAGGATTAGGAGTTTCAAATGCTCTATCTCATCCAGATGCAGGGTACAAACGATGATACTGGGTGCAATCATACTCTGGCATGTGGGGATCATTGTGATCCAGGCAGACTTTTGCAGGAATCTCCTAAGTCATTTTATAGCGCCGAGAGTTACGAAATTACAACTGTTTTGTCTTCAAATGCTCTATTTCATCCGGATTTAGGGTACAAACGATGATACTGGGTGGAATCATACTCTGGCATGTGGGGATCATTGTGATCCAGGCAGAATTTTTGCCGGAATCTCCTAAGTCATTTTATAGCACCCGAAAGTTGAAAATTACAGGACTCTTAGGAGTTTCAAATGCTCTATCTCATCCGGATATCAGGTACTAACAATGATACTGGGTGCAATCATACTCTGGCATGTGGGGATCATTGTGATCCAGGCAGAATTTTGCCGGAATCTCCTAAGTCATTTTATAGCGCCCGAAAGTTACGAAATTACAACTGTTTTGTCTTCAAATGCTCTATTTCATCCGGATTTAGGGTACAAACGATGATACTGGGTGGAATCATACTCTGGCATGTGGGGATCATTGTGATCCAGGCAGAATTTTTGCCGGAATCTCCTAAGTCATTTTATAGCTCCCGAAAGTTACGAAATTACAACTTTTTTGTCTTCAAATGCTCTACCTCATCCGGATTTAGGGTACAAACGACGATACTGGCTGAAATCATACTCTGGCATGTGGGGATCATTGTCATCCAGGCGGAATCCTTGCCGGAATCTCCTAAGTCATTTTATAGCTCCCGAAAGTTACGAAATCACAACTTTTTTGTCTTCAAATGCTCTATCCCATCCGGATTTAGGGTACAAACGATGATACTGGGTGAAATCATACTCTGGCATGTGGGGATCATTTTCATCCAGGCAGAATTTTTGCCGGAATCTCCTCAGTCATTTTATCGCTCCCGAAAGTTACGAAATTACAACTCTTTTGTCTTCAAATGCTCTATCTCATCCGGATTCAGGGTACAAACGATGATACTAGGTGGAATCATACTCTGGCATGTGGGATCATTGTGATCCAGGCAGAATTTTGCCGGAATCTCCTAAGTCATTTTATAGCACCCGAAAGTTACGAAATTACAACTCTTTTGTCTTCAAATGCTCTATTTCATCCGGATTTAGGGTACAAACGATGATACTGGGTGGAATCATACTCTGGCATGTGGGGAACATTGTGATCCAGGCAGAATTTTTGCCGGAATCTCCTAAGTCATCTTATAGCTCCCGAAAGTTTAAATTACAACTCTTAGGAGTCTTCAAATGCTCTATCTCATCCGGATTTAGGGTACAAACGATGATACTGGGTGGAATCATACTCTGGCATGTGGGGATCATTGTGATCCAGGCAGAATTTTCGCCGGAATCTCCCAACTCATTTTTTAGCGCCCGCACCTTGAACAACTTCAGGCTTAGGAGTTTCAAAATGCTCTATCTCATCCAGATTTAGGGTACAAACGATGATACTGGGTGGAATCATACTCTGGCATGTGGGGACCATTGTGATCCGAGCAGAATTTTTGCCGGAAGCTCCTAAGTCATCTTATAGCACCCGAAAGTTCCGAAATTACAACTCTTTTGTCTTTAAATGCTCTATCCCATCCGGATTTGGGGTACAAACTATGATACTGGGTGGAATCATACTCTGGCATGTGGGGATCATTGTGATCCAGGCAGAATTTTCGCCGGAATCTCCTGAGTCATTTTATAGCTCCTGAAAGTTGAAAAATTACAGGATTAGGAGTTTCAAAATGCTATATCTCAACCGGATTTAGGGTAAGAACGATGATACTTGGTGAAATCATACTCTGGCATGTGGGGATCATTGTGATCCAGGCAGAATTCTTGCCGGAATCTCCTAAGTCATTTTATAGCACCCGAAAGTTACGAAATTACAACTTTTTTGTCTTCAAATGCTCTATCCCATCCGGATTTAGGGTACAAACGATGATACTGGGTGGAATCATACTCTGGCATGTGGGGATCATTGTGATCCAGGCAGAATTTTTGCCGGAATCTCCTAAGTCATTTTATAGCGCCCGAAAGTTACGAAATCACAACTCTTTTGTCTTCAAATGCTCTATCTCATCCGGATTTAGGGTACAAACGATGATACTGGGTGGAATGATACTCTGGCATGTGGGCATCATTGTGATCCATCAGGATTTCTGCCGGAATCTCCTAAGTCATTTTATAGCTCCTGAAAGTTGAAAAATTACAGGATTAGGAGTTTCAAAATGCTCTATCTCATCCGGATTGAGGGTACAAACGATGATACCTGGTGAAATCATACTCTGGCATGTGAGGTTCATTGTGATCCAGGCAGAATTTTTGCCGGAATCTCCTAAGTCATTTTATAGCACCCGAAAGTTGAAAAATTACAGGATTAGGAGTTTCAAAATGCTCTATCTCATCCAGATGCAGGGTACAAACGATGAGACTGGGTGGAATCATACTCTGGCATGTGGGGATCATTGTGATCCAGGCAGACTTTCTACGGGAATCTCCTAAGTCATTTTATAGCGCCCGAGAGTTACGAAATTACAACTGTTTTGTCTTCAAATGCTCTATTCCATCCGGATTTAGGGTACAAACGATGATACTGGGTGGAATCATACTCTGGCATGTGGGGATCATTGTGATCCAGGCAGGATTTTTGCCGGAATCTCCTAAGTCATTTTATAGCTCCCTAAAGTTGAAAACCTACAGGATTAGGAGTTTCAAAATGCTCTATCTCATCCGGATATCAGGTACGAACAATGATACTGGGTGCAATCATACTCTGGCATGTGGGATCATTGTGATCCAGGCAGACTTTTACGGGAATCTCCTAAGTCATTTTATAGCGCCCGAGTTACGAAATTACAACTGTTTTGTCTTCAAATGCTCTATTTCATCCGGATTTAGGGTACAAACGATGATACTGGGTGGAATCATACTCTGGCATGTGGGGACCATTGTGATCCGAGCAGAATTTTTGCCGGAAGCTCCTAAGTCATCTTATAGCACCCGAAAGTTCCGAAATTACAACTCTTTTGTCTTTAAATGCTCTATCCCATCCGGATTTGGGGTACAAACTATGATACTGGGTGGAATCATACTCTGGCATGTGGGGATCATTGTGATCCAGGCAGAATTTTCGCCGGAATCTCCTAAGTCATTTTATAGCGCCCGAAAGTTACGAAATTACAACTTTTTTGTCTTCAAATGCTCTATCCCATCCGGATTTTGGGTACAAACTATGATACTGGGTGGAATCATACTATGGCATGTGGGGATCATTGTGATCCAGGCAGAATTTTCGCCGGAATCTCCTCAGTCATTTTATAGCGCCCGAAAGTTACGAAATTACAACTCTTTTGTCTTCAAATGCTCTATCTCATCCGGATTCAAGGTACAGACGATGATACCGGGTGGAATCATACTCTGACATGTGGGGATCATTGTGATCCAGGCAGAATTTTTGCCGGAATCTCCTAAGTCATTTTATAGCACCCGAAAGTTACGAAATTACAATTCTTTTGTCTTCAAATGCTCTATCCCATCCGGATTTAGGGGACAAACGATGATACTGGGTGGAATCATACTCAGGCATGTGGGGATCATTGTGATCCAGGCAGAATTTTCGCCGGAATCTCCTAAGTCATTTTATAGCGCCCGAAAGTTGAAAACCTACAGGCTTAGGAGTTTCAAAATGCTCTATCTCATCCGGATATCAGGTACGAACAATGATACTGGGTGCAATCATACTCTGGCATGTGGGGATCATTGTGATCCAGGCAGACTTTTTACGGGAATCTCCTAAGTCATTTTATAGCGCCCGAGAGTTACGAAATTACAACTGTTTTTTCTTCAAATGCTCTATTTCATCCGGATTTAGGGTACAAACGATGATACTGGGTGGAATCATACTCTGGCATGTGGGGACCATTGTGATCCGAGCAGAATTTTTGCCGGAAGCTCCTAAGTCATCTTATAGCACCCGAAAGTTCCGAAATTACAACTTTTTTGTCTTCAAATGCTCTATCCCATCCGGATTTTGGGTACAAACTATGATACTGGGTGAAATCATACTATGGCATGTGGGGATCATTGTGATCCAGGCAGAATTTTCGCCGGAATCTCCTCAGTCATTTTATAGCGCCCGAAAGTTACGAAATTACAACTCTTTTGTCTTCAAATGCTCTATCTCATCCGGATTCAGGGTACAGACGATGATACCGGGTGGAATCATACTCTGACATGTGGGGATCATTGTGATCCAGGCAGAATTTTTGCCGGAATCTCCTAAGTCATTTTATAGCACCCGAAAGTTACGAAATTACAATTCTTTTGTCTTCAAATGCTCTATCCCATCCGGATTTAGGGTACAAACGATGATACTGGGTGGAATCATACTCTGGCATGTGAGGATCATTGTGATCCAGGCAGAATTTTTGCCGGAATCTCCTCAGTGATTTTATAGCACCCGAAAGTTGAAAAATTACAGGATTAGGAGGTTCAAAATGCTTTATCCCATCCGGATTTAGGGTACAAACGATGATACTCGGTGGAATCATACTCTGGCATGTGGGGATCATTGTGATCCAGGCAGGATTTTTGCCGGAATCTCCTAAGTCATTTTATAGCTCCCTAAAGTTGAAAACCTACAGGATTAGGAGTTTCAAAATGCTCTATCTCATCCGGATATCAGGTACGAACAATGATACTGGGTGCAATCATACTCTGGCATGTGAGGTTCATTGTGATCCAGGCAGAATTTTTGCCGGAATCTCCTAAGTCATTTTATAGCACCCGAAAGTTGAAAAATTACAGGATTAGGAGTTTCAAAATGCTCTATCTCATCCAGATGCAGGGTACAAACGATGAGACTGGGTGGAATCATACTCTGGCATGTGAGGATCATTGTGATCCAGGCAGACTTTCTACGGGAATCTCCTAAGTCATTTTATAGCGCCCGAGAGTTACGAAATTACAACTCTTTTGTCTTCAAATGCTCTATCTCATCCGGATTCAGGGTACAGACGATGATACCGGGTGGAATCATACTCTGACATGTGGGGATCATTGTGATCCAGGCAGAATTTTTGCCGGAATCTCCTAAGTCATTTTATAGCACCCGAAAGTTACGAAATTACAATTCTTTTGCCTTCAAATGCTCTATCCCATCCGGATTTAGGGTACAAACGATGATACTGGGTGGAATCATACTCTGGCATGTGAGGATCATTGTGATCCAGGCAGAATTTTTGCCGGAATCTCCTAAGTGATTTTATAGCACCCGAAAGTTGAAAAATTACAGGATTAGGAGGTTCAAAATGCTTTATCCCATCCGGATTTAGGGTACAAACGATGATACTCGGTGGAATCATACTCTGGCATGTGGGGACCATTGTGATCCAGGCAGAATTTTTGCCGGAATCTCCTAAGTCATTTTATAGCACCCGAAAGTTCCGAAATTACAACTCTTTTGTCTTTAAATGCTCTGTCCCATCCAGATTTAGGGTACAAATGATGATACTGGGCGGAATCATACTCCGGCATGTGGGGATCATTGTGATCCAGGCAGAATTTTTGCCGGAATCTCCTAAGTCATTTTATAGCGCCCGAAAGTTACGAAATCACAACTCTTTTGTCTTCAAATGCTCTATCTCATCCGGATTTAGGGTACAAACGATGATACTGGGTGGAATGATACTCTGGCATGTGGGCATCATTGTGATCCATCAGGATTTCTGCCGGAATCTCCTAAGTCATTTTATAGCTCCTGAAAGTTGAAAAATTACAGGATTAGGAGTTTCAAAATGCTCTATCTCATCCGGATTGAGGGTACAAACGATGATACCTGGTGAAATCATACTCTGGCATGTGAGGTTCATTGTGATCCAGGCAGCAATTTTGCCGGAATCTCCTAAGTCATTTTATAGCACCCGAAAGTTGAAAAATTACAGGATTAGGAGTTTCAAAATGCTCTATCTCATCCAGATGCAGGGTACAAACGATGAGACTGGGTGGAATCATACTCTGGCATGTGGGGATCATTGTGATCCAGGCAGACTTTCTACGGGAATCTCCTAAGTCATTTTATAGCGCCCGAGAGTTACGAAATTACAACTGTTTTGTCTTCAAATGCTCTATTCCATCCGGATTTAGGGTACAAACGATGATACTGGGTGGAATCATACTCTGGCATGTGGGGATCATTGTGATCCAGGCAGGATTTTTGCCGGAATCTCCTAAGTCATTTTATAGCTCCCTAAAGTTGAAAACCTACAGGATTAGGAGTTTCAAAATGCTCTATCTCATCCGGATATCAGGTACGAACAATGATACTGGGTGCAATCATACTCTGGCATGTGGGGATCATTGTGATCCAGGCAGACTTTTTACGGGAATCTCCTAAGTCATTTTATAGCGCCCGAGAGTTACGAAATTACAACTGTTTTGTCTTCAAATGCTCTATTTCATCCGGATTTAGGGTACAAACGATGATACTGGGTGGAATCATACTCTGGCATGTGGGGACCATTGTGATCCGAGCAGAATTTTTGCCGGAAGCTCCTAAGTCATCTTATAGCACCCGAAAGTTCCGAAATTACAACTCTTTTGTCTTTAAATGCTCTATCCCATCCGGATTTGGGGTACAAACTATGATACTGGGTGGAATCATACTCTGGCATGTGGGGATCATTGTGATCCAGGCAGAATTTTCGCCGGAATCTCCTAAGTCATTTTATAGCGCCCGAAAGTTACGAAATTACAACTTTTTTGTCTTCAAATGCTCTATCCCATCCGGATTTTGGGTACAAACTATGATACTGGGTGAAATCATACTATGGCATGTGGGGATCATTGTGATCCAGGCAGAATTTTCGCCGGAATCTCCTCAGTCATTTTATAGCGCCCGAAAGTTACGAAATTACAACTCTTTTGTCTTCAAATGCTCTATCTCATCCGGATTCAAGGTACAGACGATGATACCGGGTGGAATCATACTCTGACATGTGGGGATCATTGTGATCCAGGCAGAATTTTTGCCGGAATCTCCTAAGTCATTTTATAGCACCCGAAAGTTACGAAATTACAATTCTTTTGTCTTCAAATGCTCTATCCCATCCGGATTTAGGGGACAAACGATGATACTGGGTGGAATCATACTCTGGCATGTGGGGATCATTGTGATCCAGGCAGAATTTTCGCCGGAATCTCCTAAGTCATTTTATAGCGCCCGAAAGTTGAAAACCTACAGGCTTAGGAGTTTCAAAATGCTCTATCTCATCCGGATATCAGGTACGAACAATGATACTGGGTGCAATCATACTCTGGCATGTGGGGATCATTGTGATCCAGGCAGACTTTTTACGGGAATCTCCTAAGTCATTTTATAGCGCCCGAGAGTTACGAAATTACAACTGTTTTTTCTTCAAATGCTCTATTTCATCCGGATTTAGGGTACAAACGATGATACTGGGTGGAATCATACTCTGGCATGTGGGGACCATTGTGATCCGAGCAGAATTTTTGCCGGAAGCTCCTAAGTCATCTTATAGCACCCGAAAGTTCCGAAATTACAACTTTTTTGTCTTCAAATGCTCTATCCCATCCGGATTTTGGGTACAAACTATGATACTGGGTGAAATCATACTATGGCATGTGGGGATCATTGTGATCCAGGCAGAATTTTCGCCGGAATCTCCTCAGTCATTCTATAGCTCCCGAAAGTTACAAAACTACAACTTTTTCGTCTTCAAATGCTCTATCTCATGCGGATTCAGGGTACAATCGATGATACTGGATGAAATCATACTCTGGCATGTGGGGATCATTTTCATCCACGCAGAATCTTTGCCGAAATCTCCTAAGTCATTCTATAGCTCCCGAAAGTTACAAAATTACAACTTTTTTTCCTACAAATGCTCTATCTCATCCGGATTTGGGGTACAAGCGATGATACTGGGTGGAATCATACTTTGGCATGCGGGGATCATTGCCATCCAGGCAGAATTTTTGCCGGAATCTCCTAAGTCATTTTATAGCTCCCGAAAGTTACGAAATTACAACTTTTTTGTCTTCAAATGCTCCATCCCATCCGGATTTAGGGTACAAACGATGATACTGGGTGGAATCATACTCTGGCATGTGGGGATCATTGTGATCCAGGCAGAATTTTGCCGGAATCTCCTAAGTCATTTTATAGCACCCGAAAGTTGAAAAATTACAGGATTAGGTCTTCAAATGCTCTATCCCATCCGGATTTAGGGTACAAACGATGATACTGGGTGGAATCATACTCTGACATGTGGGGATCATTGTGATCCAGGCAGAATTTTTGCCGGAATCTCCTAAGTCATCTTATAGCACCCGAAAGTTCCGAAATTACAACTCTTTTGTCTTTAAATGCTCTATCCCATCCAGATTTAGGGTACAAATGATGATACTGGGCGGAATCATACTCCGGCATGTGGGGATCATTGTGATCCAGGCAGAATTTTGCCGGAATCTCCTAAGTCATTTTATAGCGCCCGAAAGTTACGAAATCACAACTCTTTTGTCTTCAAATGCTCTATCTCATCCGGATTTAGGGTACAAACGATGATACTGGGTGGAATGATACTCTGGCATGTGGGCATCATTGTGATCCATCAGGATTTCTGCCGGAATCTCCTAAGTCATTTTATAGCTCCTGAAAGTTGAAAAATTACAGGATTAGGAGTTTCAAAATGCTCTATCTCATCCGGATTGAGGGTACAAACGATGATACCTGGTGAAATCATACTCTGGCATGTGAGGTTCATTGTGATCCAGGCAGAATTTTGCCGGAATCTCCTAAGTCATTTTATAGCACCCGAAAGTTGAAAAATTACAGGATTAGGAGTTTCAAAATGCTCTATCTCATCCAGATGCAGGGTACAAACGATGAGACTGGGTGGAATCATACTCTGGCATGTGGGGATCATTGTGATCCAGGCAGACTTTCTACGGAATCTCCTAAGTCATTTTATAGCGCCCGAGAGTTACGAAATTACAACTGTTTTGTCTTCAAATGCTCTATTCCATCCGGATTTAGGGTACAAACGATGATACTGGGTGGAATCATACTCTGGCATGTGGGGATCATTGTGATCCAGGCAGGATTTTTGCCGGAATCTCCTAAGTCATTTTATAGCTCCTAAAGTTGAAAACCTACAGGATTAGGAGTTTCAAAATGCTCTATCTCATCCGGATATCAGGTACGAACAATGATACTGGGTGCAATCATACTCTGGCATGTGGGGATCATTGTGATCCAGGCAGACTTTTAGCGGGAATCTCCTAAGTCATTTTATAGCGCCCGAGAGTTACGAAATTACAACTGTTTTGTCTTCAAATGCTCTATTTCATCCGGATTTAGGGTACAAACGATGATACTGGGTGGAATCATACTCTGGCATGGGGACCATTGTGATCCGAGCAGAATTTTTGCCGGAAGCTCCTAAGTCATCTTATAGCACCCGAAAGTTCCGAAATTACAACTCTTTTGTCTTTAAATGCTCTATCCCATCCGGATTTGGGGTACAAACTATGATACTGGGTGGAATCATACTCTGGCATGTGGGGATCATTGTGATCCAGGCAGAATTTTCGCCGGAATCTCCTAAGTCATTTTATAGCGCCCGAAAGTTACGAAATTACAACTTTTTTGTCTTCAAATGCTCTATCCCATCCGGATTTTGGGTACAAACTATGATACTGGGTGAAATCATACTATGGCATGTGGGGATCATTGTGATCCAGGCAGAATTTTCGCCGGAATCTCCTCAGTCATTTTATAGCGCCCGAAAGTTACGAAATTACAACTCTTTTGTCTTCAAATGCTCTATCTCATCCGGATTCAAGGTACAGACGATGATACCGGGTGGAATCATACTCTGACATGTTAGGATCATTGTGATCCAGGCAGAATTTTTGCCGGAATCTCCTAAGTCATTTTATAGCACCCGAAAGTTACGAAATTACAACTCTTTTGTCTTCAAATGCTCTATCTAATCCGCATTCGGGGTACAAACGATGATACTTGGTGAAATCATACTCTGGCATGTGGGGATCATTGTGATCCAGGCAGAATTTTTGCCGGAATCTCCTAAGTGATTTTATAGCACCCGAAAGTTGAAAAATTACAGGATTAGGAGGTTCAAAATGCTTTATCCCATCCGGATTTAGGGTACAAACGATGATACTCGGTGGAATCATACTCTGGCATGTGGGGACCATTGTGATCCGAGCAGAATTTTTGCCGGAAGCTCCTAAGTCATCTTATAGCACCCGAAAGTTCCGAAATTACAACTCTTTTGTCTTTAAATGCTCTATCCCATCCAGATTTAGGGTACAAATGATGATACTGGGCGGAATCATACTCCGGCATGTGGGGATCATTGTGATCCAGGCAGAATTTTTGCCGGAATCTCCTAAGTCATTTTATAGCGCCCGAAATTTACGAAATCACAACTCTTTTGTCTTCAAATGCTCTATCTCATCCGGATTTAGGGTACAAACGATGATACTGGGTGGAATGATACTCTGGCATGTGGGCATCATTGTGATCCATCAGGATTTCTGCCGGAATCTCCTAAGTCATTTTATAGCTCCTGAAAGTTGAAAAATTACAGGATTAGGAGTTTCAAAATGCTCTATCTCATCCAGATGCAGGGTACAAACGATGAGACTGGGTGGAATCATACTCTGGCATGTGGGGATCATTGTGATCCAGGCAGACTTTCTACGGGAATCTCCTAACTCATTTTATAGCTCCCGAGATTTACGAAATTACAACTGTTTTGTCTTCAAATGCTCTATTTCATCCGGATTTAGGGTACAAACGATGATACTGGGTGGAATCATACTCTGGCATGTGGGGATCATTGTGATCCAGGCAGGATTTTTGCCGGAATCTCCTAAGTCATTTTATAGCTCCCTAAAGTTGAAAACCTACAGGATTAGGAGTTTCAAAATGCTCTATCTCATCCGGATATCAGGTACGACATGATACTGGTGTGCAAATCATACTCTGGTGGGGGGGATCATTGTGATCCAGGCAGACTTTTTGGAAAATCTAAAGTCATTTTTATAGCGCTGAGAGTTACGAAATTACAACTGTTTTGTCTTCAAATGCTCTATTTCATCCGGATTTAGGGTACAAACGATGATACTGGGTGGAATCATACTCTGGCATGTGGGGACCATTGTGATCCGAGCAGAATTTTTGCCGGAAGCTCCTAAGTCATCTTATAGCACCCGAAAGTTCCGAAATTACAACTCTTTTGTCTTTAAATGCTCTATCCCATCCGGATTTGGGGTACAAACTATGATACTGGGTGGAATCATACTCTGGCATGTGGGGATCATTGTGATCCAGGCAGAATTTTCGCCGGAATCTCCTAAGTCATTTTATAGCGCCCGAAAGTTACGAAATTACAACTTTTTTGTCTTCAAATGCTCTATCCCATCCGGATTTTGGGTACAAACTATGATACTGGGTGAAATCATACTATGGCATGTGGGGATCATTGTGATCCAGGCAGAATTTTCGCCGGAATCTCCTCAGTCATTTTATAGCGCCCGAAAGTTACGAAATTACAACTCTTTTGTCTTCAAATGCTCTATCTCATCCGGATTCAGGGTACAGACGATGATACCGGGTGGAATCATACTCTGACATGTGGGGATCATTGTGATCCAGGCAGAATTTTTGCCGGAATCTCCTAAGTCATTTTATAGCACCCGAAAGTTACGAAATTACAATTCTTTTGTCTTCAAATGCTCTATCCCATCCGGATTTAGGGGACAAACGATGATACTGGGTGGAATCATACTCTGGCATGTGGGGATCATTGTGATCCAGGCAGGATTTTTGCCGGAATCTCCTAAGTCATTTTGAAGCACCCGGAAGTTACGAAATTACAACTCTTTTGTCTTCAAATGCTCTATCTAATCCGCATTCGGGGTACAAACGATGATACTTGGTGAAATCATACTCTGGCATGTGGGGATCATTGTGATCCAGGCAGTATTCATGCCGGAATCTCCTAAGTCATTTTATAGCACCCGAAAGTTGAAAAATCACAGGATTAGGAGTTTCAAAATGCTCTATCTCATCCGGATTCGGGGTACAAATGATGATACTGGGTGAAATCATACTCTGGCATGTAGGGATCATTGTGATCCAGGCAGGATTTTTGCCGGAATCTCCTAAGTCATTTTGAAGCACCCGGAAGTTACGAAATTACAACTCTTTTGTCTTCAAATGCTCTATCTAATCCGCATTCGGGGTACAAACGATGATACTTGGTGAAATCATACTCTGGCATGTGGGGATCATTGTGATCCAGGCAGTATTCATGCCGGAATCTCCTAAGTCATTTTATAGCACCCGAAAGTTGAAAAATTACAGGATTAGGAGTTTCAAAATGCTCTATCTCATCCGGATTCAGGGTACAAACGATGATACTGGGTGGAATCATACTCTGACATGTGGATATCATTGTGATTCAGGCAGGATTTTCGCCGGAATCTCCTGAGTCATTTTATAGCTACCGAAAGTTGAAGAACTACAGGATTAGGAGTTTCAAAATGCTTTATCCCATCCGGATCTAGGGTACAAACGATGATACTTGGTGGAATCATACTCTGGCATGTGGGGACCATTGTGATCCGAGCAGAATTTTTGCCGGAAGCTCCTAAGTCATCTTATAGCACCCGAAAGTTCCGAAATTACAACTCTTTTGTCTTTAAATGCTCTATCCCATCCGGATTTGGGGTACAAACTATGATACTGGGTGGAATCATACTCTGGCATGTGGGGATCATTGTGATCCAGGCAGAATTTTCGCCGGAATCTCCTAAGTCATTTTATAGCGCCCGAAAGTTGAAAACCTACAGGATTAGGAGTTTCAAAATGCTCTATCTCATCCGGATATCAGGTACGAACAATGATACTGGGTGCAATCATACTCTGGCATGTGGGGATCATTGTGATCCAGGCAGACTTTTTACGGGAATCTCCTAAGTCATTTTATAGCGCCCGAGAGTTACGAAATTACAACTGTTTTGTCTTCAAATGCTCTATTTCATCCGGATTTAGGGTACAAACGATGATACTGGGTGGAATCATACTCTGGCATGTGGGGACCATTGTGATCCGAGCAGAATTTTTGCCGGAAGCTCCTAAGTCATCTTATAGCACCCGAAAGTTCCGAAATTACAACTTTTTTGTCTTCAAATGCTCTATCCCATCCGGATTTTGGGTACAAACTATGATACTGGGTGAAATCATACTATGGCATGTGGGGATCATTGTGATCCAGGCAGAATTTTCGCCGGAATCTCCTCAGTCATTTTATAGCGCCCGAAAGTTACGAAATTACAACTCTTTTGTCTTCAAATGCTCTATCTCATCCGGATTCAGGGTACAGACGATGATACCGGGTGGAATCATACTCTGACATGTGGGGATCATTGTGATCCAGGCAGAATTTTGCCGGAATCTCCTAAGTCATTTTATAGCACCCGAAAGTTACGAAATTACAATTCTTTTGTCTTCAAATGCTCTATCCCATCCGGATTTAGGGACAAACGATGATACTGGGTGGAATCATACTCTGGCATGTGGGGATCATTGTGATCCAGGCAGGATTTTGCCGGAATCTCCTAAGTCATTTTGAAGCACCCGGAAGTTACGAAATTACAACTCTTTTGTCTTCAAATGCTCTATCTAATCCGCATTCGGGGTACAAACGATGATACTTGGTGAAATCATACTCTGGCATGTGGGGATCATTGTGATCCAGGCAGTATTCATGCCGGAATCTCCTAAGTCATTTTATAGCACCCGAAAGTTGAAAAATCACAGGATTAGGAGTTTCAAAATGCTCTATCTCATCCGGATTCGGGGTACAAATGATGATACTGGGTGAAATCATACTCTGGCATGTAGGGATCATTGTGATCCAGGCAGGATTTTTGCCGGAATCTCCTAAGTCATTTTGAAGCACCCGGAAGTTACGAAATTACAACTCTTTTGTCTTCAAATGCTCTATCTAATCCGCATTCGGGGTACAAACGATGATACTTGGTGAAATCATACTCTGGCATGTGGGGATCATTGTGATCCAGGCAGTATTCATGCCGGAATCTCCTAAGTCATTTTATAGCACCCGAAAGTTGAAAAATTACAGGATTAGGAGTTTCAAAATGCTCTATCTCATCCGGATTCAGGGTACAAACGATGATACTGGGTGGAATCATACTCTGACATGTGGATATCATTGTGATCCAGGCAGGATTTTCGCCGGAATCTCCTAAGTCATCTTATAGCACCCGAAAGTTCCGAAATTACAACTCTTTTGTCTTTAAATGCTCTATCCCATCCGGATTTGGGGTACAAACTATGATACTGGGTGGAATCATACTCTGGCATGTGGGGATCATTGTGATCCAGGCAGAATTTTCGCCGGAATCTCCTAAGTCATTTTATAGCGCCCGAAAGTTGAAAACCTACAGGATTAGGAGTTTCAAAATGCTCTATCTCATCCGGATATCAGGTACGAACAATGATACTGGGTGCAATCATACTCTGGCATGTGGGGATCATTGTGATCCAGGCAGACTTTTACGGGAATCTCCTAAGTCATTTTATAGCGCCCGAGAGTTACGAAATTACAACTGTTTTGTCTTCAAATGCTCTATTTCATCCGGATTTAGGGTACAAACGATGATACTGGGTGGAATCATACTCTGGCATGTGGGGACCATTGTGATCCGAGCAGAATTTTTGCCGGAAGCTCCTAAGTCATCTTATAGCACCCGAAAGTTCCGAAATTACAACTTTTTTGTCTTCAAATGCTCTATCCCATCCGGATTTTGGGTACAAACTATGATACTGGGTGAAATCATACTATGGCATGTGGGGATCATTGTGATCCAGGCAGAATTTTCGCCGGAATCTCCTCAGTCATTTTATAGCGCCCGAAAGTTACGAAATTACAACTCTTTTGTCTTCAAATGCTCTATCTCATCCGGATTCAGGGTACAGACGATGATACCGGGTGGAATCATACTCTGACATGTGGGGATCATTGTGATCCAGGCAGAATTTTTGCCGGAATCTCCTAAGTCATTTTATAGCACCCGAAAGTTACGAAATTACAATTCTTTTGTCTTCAAATGCTCTATCCCATCCGGATTTAGGGTACAAACGATGATACTGGGTGGAATCATACTCTGGCATGTGGGGATCATTGTGATCCAGGCAGGATTTTTGCCGGAATCTCCTAAGTCATTTTGAAGCACCCGGAAGTTACGAAATTACAACTCTTTTGTCTTCAAATGCTCTATCTAATCCGCATTCGGGGTACAAATGATGATACTTGGTGAAATCAGACTCTGGCATGTGGGGATCATTGTGATCCAGGCAGTATTCATGCCGGAATCTCCTAAGTCATTTTATAGCACCCGAAAGTTGAAAAATTACAGGATTAGGAGTTTCAAAATGCTCTATCTCATCCGGATTCGGGGTACAAATGATGATACTGGGTGAAATCATACTCTGGCATGTAGGGATCATTGTGATCCAGGCAGGATTTTTGCCGGAATCTCCTAAGTCATTTTGAAGCACCCGGAAGTTACGAAATTACAACTCTTTTGTCTTCGAATGCTCTATCTAATCCGCATTCAAGGTAAAAGCGATGAAAATTGGTGAAATCATACTCTGACATGTGGGGATCATCGTGATCCATGCAGAATTTTTGCCGGAATCTCCTAAGTCATTTTATAGCGCCCGAAAGTTACGAAATTACAACTCTTTTGTCTTCAAATGCTCTATCTCATCCGAATTCAGGGTACAAACGATGATACTGGGTGGAATCATACTCTGGCATGTGAGGATCATTGTGATCCAGGCAGAATTTTTGCCGGAATCTCCTAAGTGATTTTATAGCACCCGAAAGTTGAAAAATTACAGGATTAGGAGGTTCAAAATGCTTTATCCCATCCGGATTTAGGGTACAAACGATGATACTCGGTGGAATCATACTCTGGCATGTGGGGACCATTGTGATCCGAGCAGAATTTTTGCCGGAAGCTCCTAAGTCATCTTATAGCACCCGAAAGTTCCGAAATTACAACTCTTTTGTCTTTAAATGCTCTATCCCATCCAGATTTAGGGTACAAATGATGATACTGGGCGGAATCATACTCCGGCATGTGGGGATCATTGTGATCCAGGCAGAATTTTTGCCGGAATCTCCTAAGTCATTTTATAGCGCCCGAAAGTTACGAAATCACAACTCTTTTGTCTTCAAATGCTCTATCTCATCCGGATTTAGGGTACAAACGATGATACTGGGTGGAATGATACTCTGGCATGTGGGCATCATTGTGATCCATCAGGATTTCTGCCGGAATCTCCTAAGTCATTTTATAGCTCCTGAAAGTTGAAAAATTACAGGATTAGGAGTTTCAAAATGCTCTATCTCATCCGGATTGAGGGTACAAACGATGATACCTGGTGAAATCATACTCTGGCATGTGAGGTTCATTGTGATCCAGGCAGAATTTTTGCCGGAATCTCCTAAGTCATTTTATAGCACCCGAAAGTTGAAAAATTACAGGATTAGGAGTTTCAAAATGCTCTATCTCATCCAGATGCAGGGTACAAACGATGAGACTGGGTGGAATCATACTCTGGCATGTGGGGATCATTGTGATCCAGGCAGACTTTCTACGGGAATCTCCTAAGTCATTTTATAGCGCCCGAGAGTTACGAAATTACAACTGTTTTGTCTTCAAATGCTCTATTTCATCCGGACTTAGGGTACAAACGATGATACTGGGTGGAATCATACTCTGGCATGTGGGGATCATTGTGATCCAGGCAGGATTTTTGCCGGAATCTCCTAAGTCATTTTATAGCTCCCTAAAGTTGAAAACCTACAGGATTAGGAGTTTCAAAATGCTCTATCTCATCCGGATATCAGGTACGAACAATGATACTGGGTGCAATCATACTCTGGCATGTGGGGATCATTGTGATCCAGGCAGAATTTTCGCCGGAATCTCCTAAGTCATTTTATAGCGCCCGAAAGTTACGAAATTACAACTCCTTTGTCTTCAAATGCTCTATCTCATCCGGATTCAGGGTACAGACGATGATACCGGGTGGAATCATACTCTGGCATGTGGGGATCATTGTGATCCAGGCAGGATTTTTGCCGGAATCTCCTAAGTCATTTTGAAGCACCCGGAAGTTACGAAATTACAACTCTTTTGTCTTCAAATGCTCTATCTAATCCGCATTCGGGGTACAAACGATGATACTTGGTGAAATCATACTCTGGCATGTGGGGATCATTGTGATCCAGGCAGTATTCATGCCGGAATCTCCTAAGTCATTTTATAGCACCCGAAAGTTGAAAAATTACAGGATTAGGAGTTTCAAAATGCTCTATCTCATCCGGATTCAGGGTACAAACGATGATACTGGGTGGAATCATACTCTGACATGTGGATATCATTGTGATCCAGGCAGGATTTTCGCCGGAATCTCCTGAGTCATTTTATAGCTCCCGAAAGTTGAAGAACTACAGGATTAGGAGTTTCAAAATGCTTTATCCCATCCGGATCTAGGGTACAAACGATGATACTTGGTGGAATCATACTCTGGCATGTGGGGACCATTGTGATCCGAGCAGAATTTTTGCCGGAAGCTCCTAAGTCATCTTATAGCACCCGAAAGTTCCGAAATTACAACTCTTTTGTCTTTAAATGCTCTATCCCATCCGGATTTGGGGTACAAACTATGATACTGGGTGGAATCATACTCTGGCATGTGGGGATCATTGTGATCCAGGCAGAATTTTCGCCGGAATCTCCTAAGTCATTTTATAGCGCCCGAAAGTTGAAAACCTACAGGATTGGAGTTTCAAAATGCTCTATCTCATCCGGATATCAGGTACGAACAATGATACTGGGTGCAATCATACTCTGGCATGTGGGGATCATTGTGATCCAGGCAGAATGTTAGCCGGAATCTCCTAAGTCATTTTATAGCGCCCGAGAGTTACGAAATTACAACTGTTTTGTCTTCAAATGCTCTATTTCATCCGGATTTAGGGTACAAACGATGATACTGGGTGGAATCATACTCTGGCATGTGGGGACCATTGTGATCCGAGCAGAATTTTTGCCGGAAGCTCCTAAGTCATCTTATAGCACCCGAAAGTTCCGAAATTACAACTTTTTTGTCTTCAAATGCTCTATCCCATCTGGATTTTGGGTACAAACTATGATACTGGGTGAAATCATACTATGGCATGTGGGGATCATTGTGATCCAGGCAGAATTTTCGCCGGAATCTCCTCAGTCATTTTATAGCGCCCGAAAGTTACGAAATTACAACTCTTTTGTCTTCAAATGCTCTATCTCATCCGGATTCAGGGTACAGACGATGATACCGGGTGGAATCATACTCTGACATGTGGGGATCATTGTGATCCAGGCAGAATTTTCGCCGGAATCTCCTAAGTCATTTTATAGCACCCGAAAGTTACGAAATTACAATTCTTTTGTCTTCAAATGCTCTATCCCATCCGGATTTAGGGTACAAACGATGATACTGGGTGGAATCATACTCTGGCATGTGGGGATCATTGTGATCCAGGCAGGATTTTTGCCGGAATCTCCTAAGTCATTTTGAAGCACCCGGAAGTTACGAAATTACAACTCTTTTGTCTTCAAATGCTCTATCTAATCCGCATTCGGGGTACAAATGATGATACTTGGTGAAATCATCCTCTGGCATGTGGGGATCATTGTGATCCAGGCAGTATTCATGCCGGAATCTCCTAAGTCATTTTATAGCACCCGAAAGTTGAAAAATTACAGGATTAGGAGTTTCAAAATGCTCTATCTCATCCGGATTCGGGGTACAAATGATGATACTGGGTGAAATCATACTCTGGCATGTAGGGATCATTGTGATCCAGGCAGGATTTTTGCCGGAATCTCCTATGTCATTTTGAAGCACCCGGAAGTTACGAAATTACAACTCTTTTGTCTTCAAATGCTCTATCTAATCCGCATTCGGGGTAAAAACGATGAAAATTGGTGAAATCATACTCTGACATGTGGGGATCATCGTGATCCATGCAGAATTTTTGCCGGAATCTCCTAAGTCATTTTATAGCGCCCGAAAGTTACGAAATTACAACTCTTTTGTCTTCAAATGCTCTATCTCATCCGAATTCAGGGTTAAAACGATGATACTGGGTGGAATCATACTCTGTCATGTGGGGATCATTGTGATCCAGGCAGGATTTTCACCGGAATCTCCTAAGTCATTTTGTAGCTCCCGAAAGTTACGAAATTACAACTCTTTTGTCTTCAAATGCTCTATCTCATCCGGATTTAGAGTACAAACGATGATACTGGGTGGGATGATACTCTGGCATGTGGGCATCATTGTCATCCATCAGGATTTCTGCCGGAATCTCCTAAGTCATTTTATAGCTCCTGAAAGTTGAAAAATTACAGGATTAGGAGTTTCAAAATGCTCTATCTCAATCGGATTTAGGGTACGAACAATGATACTGGGTGCAATCATACTCTGGCATGTGGGGATCATTGTGATCCAGGCAGAATTTTTGCCGGAATCTCCTAAGTCATTTTATAGCGCCAGAAAGTTACGAAATTACAACTCTTTTGACTTCAAATGCTCTATCTCATCTGGATTCAGGGTACAGACGATGATACTGAGTGTCATCATACTCTGACATGTGGGGATCATTGTGATCCAGGCAGGATTTTTGCCGGAATCTCCTAAGTCATTTTTTAGCTCCCGAAAGTTGAAAAATTACAGGATTAGGAGTTTCAAAATGCTCTATCTCATCCAGATTTAGGGTACAAATGATGATACTGGGTGGAATCATACCCTGGCATGTGGGGATCATTGTGATCCAGGCAGGATTTTTGCCGGAATCTCCTAAGCCATTTTATAGCACCCGAAAGTTACGAAATTACAACTTTTTTGTCTTCAAATGCTCTATCCCATCCGGATTTTGGGTACAAACCATGATACTGGGTGAAATCATACTATGGCATGTGGAGATCATTGTGATACAGGCAGAATTTTCGCCGGAATCTCCTAAGTCATTTTATAGCGCCCGAAAGTTACGAAATTACAACTCTTTTGTCTTCAAATGCTCTATCTCATCCGGATTCAGGGTACAGACGATGATACCGGGTGGAATCATACTCTGACATGTGGGGATCATTGTGATCCAGGCAGAATTTTTGCCGGAATCTCCTAAGTCATTTTATAGCACCCGAAAGTTACGAAATTACAATTCTTTTGTCTTCAAATGCTCTATCCCATCCGGATTTAGGGTACAAACGATGATACTGGGTGGAATCATACTCTGGCATGTGAGGATCATTGTGATCCAGGCAGAATTTTTGCCGGAATCTCCTAAGTGATTTTATAGCACCCGAAAGTTGAAAAATTACAGGATTAGGAGGTTCAAAATGCTTTATCCCATCCGGATTTAGGGTACAAACGATGATACTCGGTGGAATCATACTCTGGCATGTGGGGACCATTGTGATCCGAGCAGAATTTCTGCCGGAAGCTCCTAAGTCATCTTATAGCACCCGAAAGTTCCGAAATTACAACTCTTTTGTCTTTAAATGCTCTATCCCATCCAGATTTAGGGTACAAATGATGATACTGGGCGGAATCATACTCCGGCATGTGGGGATCATTGTGATCCAGGCAGAATTTTTGCCGGAATCTCCTAAGTCATTTTATAGCGCCCGAAAGTTACGAAATCACAACTCTTTTGTCTTCAAATGCTCTATCTCATCCGGATTTAGGGTACAAACGATGATACTGGGTGGAATGATACTCTGGCATGTGGGCATCATTGTGATCCATCAGGATTTCTGCCGGAATCTCCTAAGTCATTTTATAGCTCCTGAAAGTTGAAAAATTACAGGATTAGGAGTTTCAAAATGCTCTATCTCATCCGGATTGAGGGTACAAACGATGATACCTGGTGAAATCATACTCTGGCATGTGAGGTTCATTGTGATCCAGGCAGAATTTTTGCCGGAATCTCCTAAGTCATTTTATAGCACCCGAAAGTTGAAAAATTACAGGATTAGGAGTTTCAAAATGCTCTATCTCATCCAGATGCAGGGTACAAACGATGAGACTGGGTGGAATCATACTCTGGCATGTGGGGATCATTGTGATCCAGGCAGACTTTCTACGGGAATCTCCTAAGTCATTTTATAGCGCCCGAGAGTTACGAAATTACAACTGTTTTGTCTTCAAATGCTCTATTTCATCCGGATTTAGGGTACAAACGATGATACTGGGTGGAATCATACTCTGGCATGTGGGGATCATTGTGATCCAGGCAGAATTTTCGCCGGAATCTCCTAAGTCATTTTATAGCGCCCGAAAGTTACGAAATTACAACTTTTTTGTCTTCAAATGCTCTATCCCATCCGGATTTTGGGTACAAACTATGATACTGGGTGAAATCATACTATGTCATGTGGGGATCATTGTGATCCAGGCAGAATTTTCGCCGGAATCTCCTCAGTCATTTTATAGCGCCCGAAAGTTACGAAATTACAACTCTTTTGTCTTCAAATGCTCTATCTCATCCGGATTCAGGGTACAGACGATGATACCGGGTGGAATCATACTCTGACATGTGGGGATCATTGTGATCCAGGCAGAATTTTTGCCGGAATCTCCTAAGTCATTTTATAGCACCCGAAAGTTACGAAATTACAATTCTTTTGTCTTCAAATGCTCTATCCCATCCGGATTTAGGGGACAAACGATGATACTGGGTGGAATCATACTCTGGCATGTGGGGATCATTGTGATCCAGGCAGGATTTTTGCCGGAATCTCCTAAGTCATTTTGAAGCACCCGGAAGTTACGAAATTACAACTCTTTTGTCTTCAAATGCTCTATCTAATCCGCATTCGGGGTACAAACGATGATACTTGGTGAAATCATACTCTGGCATGTGGGGATCATTGTGATCCAGGCAGTATTCATGCCGGAATCTCCTAAGTCATTTTATAGCACCCGAAAGTTGAAAAATTACAGGATTAGGAGTTTCAAAATGCTCTATCTCATCCGGATTCAGGGTACAAACGATGATACTGGGTGGAATCATACTCTGACATGTGGATATCATTGTGATTCAGGCAGGATTTTCGCCGGAATCTCCTGAGTCATTCTATAGCTCCCGAAAGTTGAAGAACTACAGGATTAGGAGTTTCAAAATGCTTTATCCCATCCGGATCTAGGGTACAAACGATGATACTTGGTGGAATCATACTCTGGCATGTGGGGACCATTGTGATCCGAGCAGAATTTTTGCCGGAAGCTCCTAAGTCATCTTATAGCACCCGAAAGTTCCGAAATTACAACTCTTTTGTCTTTAAATGCTCTATCCCATCCGGATTTGGGGTACAAACTATGATACTGGGTGGAATCATACTCTGGCATGTGGGGATCATTGTGATCCAGGCAGAATTTTCGCCGGAATCTCCTAAGTCATTTTATAGCGCCCGAAAGTTGAAAACCTACAGGATTAGGAGTTTCAAAATGCTCTATCTCATCCGGATATCAGGTACGAACAATGATACTGGGTGCAATCATACTCTGGCATGTGGGGATCATTGTGATCCAGGCAGACTTTTTACGGGAATCTCCTAAGTCATTTTATAGCGCCCGAGAGTTACGAAATTACAACTGTTTTGTCTTCAAATGCTCTATTTCATCCGGATTTAGGGTACAAACGATGATACTGGGTGGAATCATACTCTGGCATGTGGGGACCATTGTGATCCGAGCAGAATTTTTGCCGGAAGCTCCTAAGTCATCTTATAGCACCCGAAAGTTCCGAAATTACAACTTTTTTGTCTTCAAATGCTCTATCCCATCCGGATTTTGGGTACAAACTATGATACTGGGTGAAATCATACTATGGCATGTGGGGATCATTGTGATCCAGGCAGAATTTTCGCCGGAATCTCCTCAGTCATTTTATAGCGCCCGAAAGTTACGAAATTACAACTCTTTTGTCTTCAAATGCTCTATCTCATCCGGATTCAGGGTACAGACGATGATACCGGGTGGAATCATACTCTGACATGTGGGGATCATTGTGATCCAGGCAGAATTTTGCCGGAATCTCCTAAGTCATTTTATAGCACCCGAAAGTTACGAAATTACAATTCTTTTGTCTTCAAATGCTCTATCCCATCCGGATTTAGGGTACAAACGATGATACTGGGTGGAATCATACTCTGGCATGTGGGGATCATTGTGATCCAGGCAGGATTTTTGCCGGAATCTCCTAAGTCATTTTGAAGCACCCGGAAGTTACGAAATTACAACTCTTTTGTCTTCAAATGCTCTATCTAATCCGCATTCGGGGTACAAATGATGATACTTGGTGAAATCAGACTCTGGCATGTGGGGATCATTGTGATCCAGGCAGTATTCATGCCGGAATCTCCTAAGTCATTTTATAGCACCCGAAAGTTGAAAAATTACAGGATTAGGAGTTTCAAAATGCTCTATCTCATCCGGATTCGGGGTACAAATGATGATACTGGGTGAAATCATACTCTGGCATGTAGGGATCATTGTGATCCAGGCAGGATTGTTGCCGGAATCTCCTAAGTCATTTTGAAGCACCCGGAAGTTACGAAATTACAACTCTTTTGTCTTCAAATGCTCTATCTAATCCGCATTCGGGGTAAAAACGATGAAAATTGGTGAAATCATACTCTGACATGTGGGGATCATCGTGATCCATGCAGAATTATTGCCGGAATCTCCTAAGTCATTTTATAGCGCCCGAAAGTTACGAAATTACAACTCTTTTGTCTTCAAATGCTCTATCTCATCCGAATTCAGGGTACAAACGATGATACTGGGTGGAATCATACTCTGTCATGTGGGGATCATTGTGATCCAGGCAGGATTTTCACCGGAATCTCCTAAGTCATTTTGTAGCTCCCGAAAGTTACGAAATTACAACTCTTTTGTCTTCAAATGCTCTATCTCATCCGGATTTAGAGTACAAACGATGATACTGGGTGAGATGATACTCTGGCATGTGGGCATCATTGTCATCCATCAGGATTTCTGCCGGAATCTCCTAAGTCATTTTATAGCTCCTGAAAGTTGAAAAATTACAGGATTAGGAGTTTCAAAATGCTCTATCTCAATCGGATTTAGGGTACGACCAATGATACTGGGTGCAATCATACTCTGGCATGTGGGGATCATTGTGATCCATCAGGATTTTTGCCGGAATCTCCTAAGTCATTTTATAGCTCCCGAAAGTTGAAAAATTACAGGATTAGGAGTTTCAAAATGCTCTATTTCAACCGGATTTAGGGTACGAACGATGATACTGGGTGCAATCATACTCTGGCATGAGGGGATCATTGTGATCCAGGCAGAATTTCTGCCGGAATCTCCTGAGTCATTTTATAGCCCCCGAAAGTTGGAAAATTACAGGATTAGGAGTTTCAAAATGCTCTATCTCATCCGGATTGAGGGTACAAACGATGATACCTGGTGAAATCATACTCTGGCCTGTGAGGTTCATTGGGATCCAGGCAGAATTTTTGCCGGAATCTCCTAAGTCATTTTATAGCACCCGAAAGTTGAAAAATTACAGGATTAGGAGTTTCAAAATGCTCTATCTCATCCAGATGCAGGGTACAAACGATGAGACTGGGTGGAATCATACTCTGGCATGTGGGGATCATTGTGATCCAGGCAGACTTTTTACGGGAATCTCCTAAGTCATTTTATAGCGCCCGAAAGTTGGAAAATTACAGGATTAGGAGTTTCAAAATGCTCTATCTCATCCGGATTGAGGGTACAAACGATGATACCTGGTGAAATCATACTCTGGTATGTGGGGATCATTGTGATCCAGGCAGGATTTTTGCCGGAATCTCCTAAGTCATTTTATAGCTCCCTAAAGTTGAAAACCTACAGGATTAGGAGTTTCAAAATGCTCTATCTCATCCGGATATCAGGTACGAACAATGATACTGGGTGCAATCATACTCTGGCATGTGGGGATCATTGCGATCCAGGCAGACTTTTTACGGGAATCTCCTAAGTCATTTTATAGCGCCCGAGAGTTACGAAATTACAACTGTTTTGTCTTCAAATGCTCTATTTCATCCGGATTTAGGGTACAAACGATGATACTGGGTGGAATCATACTCTGGCATGTGGGGATCATTGTGATCCAGGCAGGATTTTTGCCGGAATCTCCTAAGTCATTTTATAGCTCCCTAAAGTTGAAAACCTACAGGATTAGGAGTTTCAAAATGCTCTATCTCATCCGAATATCAGGTACAAACGATGATACTGGGTGAAATCATACTCTGGCATGTGGGGGTCATTGTGATCCAGGCAGAATTCTTGCCGGAATCTCCTAAGTCATTTTATAGCTCCCGAAAGTTGAAAAATTACAGGATTAGGAGTTTCAAATGCTCAATCTCATCCAGATTTAGGGTACAAATGATGATACTGGGCGGAATCATACTCCGGCATGTGGGGATCATTGTGATCCAGGCAGAATTTTTGCCGGAATCTCCTAAGTCATTTTATAGCGCCCGAAAGTTACGAAATCACAACTCTTTTGTCTTCAAATGCTCTATCTCATCCGGATTTAGGGTACAAACGATGATACTGGGTGGAATGATACTCTGGCATGTGGGCATCATTGTGATCCATCAGGATTTCTGCCGGAATCTCCTAAGTCATTTTATAGCTCCTGAAAGTTGAAAAATTACAGGATTAGGAGTTTCAAAATGCTATATCTCAACCGGATTTAGGGTAAGAACGATGATACTTGGTGAAATCATACTCTGGCATGTGGGGATCATTGTGATCCAGGCAGAATTTTTGCCGGAATCTCCTAAGTCATTTTATAGGGCCCGAAAGTTACGAAATTACAACTCTTCTGTCTTCAAATGCTCTATCTCATCCGGATTCAGGGTACAAACGATGATACTGGGTGGAATCATACTCTGACATGTGGGGATCATTGTGATCCAGGCAGGATTTTCGCCGGAATCTCCTGAGTCATTTTATAGCTCCCGAAAGTTGAAGAACTACAGGATTAGGAGTTTCAAAATGCTTTATCCCATCCGGATCTAGGGTACGAACGATGATACTTGGTGGAATCATACTCTGGCATGTGGGGACCATTGTGATCCGAGCAGAATTTTTGCCGGAAGCTCCTAAGTCATCTTATAGCACCCGAAAGTTCCGAAATTACAACTCTTTTGTCTTTAAATGCTCTATCCCATCCGGATTAGGGGTACAAACTATGATACTGGGTGGAATCATACTCTGGCATGTGGGGATCATTGTGATCCAGGCAGAATTTTCGCCGGAATCTCCTAAGTCATTTTATAGCGCCCGAAAGTTACGAAATTACAACTTTTTTGTCTTCAAATGCTCTATCCCATCCGGATTTTGGGTACAAACTATGATACTGGGTGAAATCATACTATGGCATGTGGGGATCATTGTGATCCAGGCAGAATTTTCGCCGGAATCTCCTCAGTCATTTTATAGCGCCCGAAAGTTACGAAATTACAACTCTTTTGTCTTCAAATGCTCTATCTCATCCGGATTCAGGGCACAGACGATGATACCGGGTGGAATCATACTCTGACATGTGGGGATCATTGTGATCCAGGCAGAATTTTTGCCGGAATCTCCTAAGTGATTTTATAGCACCCGAAAGTTACGAAATTACAATTCTTTTGTCTTCAAATGCTCTATCTCATCCGGATTCAGGGCACAGACGATGATACCGGGTGGAATCATACTCTGACATGTGGGGATCATTGTGATCCAGGCAGAATTTTTGCCGGAATCTCCTAAGTGATTTTATAGCACCCGAAAGTTACGAAATTACAACTTTTTTGTCTTCAAATGCTCTATCCCATCCGGATTTTGGGTACAAACCATGATACTGGGTGAAATCATACTATGGCATGTGGGGATCATTGTGATACAGGCAGAATTTTCGCCGGAATCTCCTAAGTCATTTTATAGCGCCCGAAAGTTACGAAATTACAACTCTTTTGTCTTCAAATGCTCTATCTCATCCGGATTCAGGGTACAGACGATGATACCGGGTGGAATCATACTCTGACATGTGGGGATCATTGTGATCCAGGCAGAATTTTTGCCGGAATCTCCTAAGTCATTTTATAGCACCCGAAAGTTGAAAAATTACAGGATTAGGAGGTTCAAAATGCTTTATCCCATCCGGATTTAGGGTACAAACGATGATACTCGGTGGAATCATACTCTGGCATGTGGGGACCATTGTGATCCGAGCAGAATTTTTGCCGGAAGCTCCTAAGTCATCTTATAGCACCCGAAAGTTCCGAAATTACAACTCTTTTGTCTTTAAATGCTCTATCCCATCCAGATTTAGGGTACAAATGATGATACTGGGCGGAATCATACTCCGGCATGTGGGGATCATTGTGATCCAGGCAGAATTTTTGCCGGAATCTCCTAAGTCATTTTATAGCGCCCGAAAGTTACGAAATCACAACTCTTTTGTCTTCAAATGCTCTATCTCATCCGGATTTAGGGTACAAACGATGATACTGGGTGGAATGATACTCTGGCATGTGGGCATCATTGTGATCCATCAGGATTTCTGCCGGAATCTCCTAAGTCATTTTATAGCTCCTGAAAGTTGAAAAATTACAGGATTAGGAGTTTCAAAATGCTATATCTCAACCGGATTTAGGGTAAGAACGATGATACTTGGTGAAATCATACTCTGGCATGTGGGGATCATTGTGATCCAGGCAGAATTTTTGCCGGAATCTCCTAAGTCATTTTATAGGGCCCGAAAGTTACGAAATTACAACTCTTCTGTCTTCAAATGCTCTATCTCATCCGGATTCAGGGTACAAACGATGATACTGGGTGGAATCATACTCTGACATGTGGGGATCATTGTGATCCAGGCAGGATTTTCGCCGGAATCTCCTGAGTCATTTTATAGCTCCCGAAAGTTGAAGAACTACAGGATTAGGAGTTTCAAAATGCTTTATCCCATCCGGATCTAGGGTACAAACGATGATACTTGGTGGAATCATACTCTGGCATGTGGGGACCATTGTGATCCGAGCAGAATTTTTGCCGGAAGCTCCTAAGTCATCTTATAGCACCCGAAAGTTCCGAAATTACAACTCTTTTGTCTTTAAATGCTCTATCCCATCCGGATTTGGGGTACAAACTATGATACTGGGTGGAATCATACTCTGGCATGTGGGGATCATTGTGATCCAGGCAGAATTTTCGCCGGAATCTCCTAAGTCATTTTATAGCGCCCGAAAGTTACGAAATTACAACTTTTTTGTCTTCAAATGCTCTGCCCCATCCGGATTTTGGGTACAAACTATGATACTGGGTGAAATCATACTATGGCATGTGGGGATCATTGTGATCCAGGCAGAATTTTCGCCGGAATCTCCTCAGTCATTTTATAGCGCCCGAAAGTTACGAAATTACAACTCTTTTGTCTTCAAATGCCCTATCTCATCCGGATTCAGGGTACAGACGATGATACCGGGTGGAATCATACTCTGACATGTGGGGATCATTGTGATCCAGGCAGAATTTTTGCCGGAATCTCCTAAGTGATTTTATAGCACCCGAAAGTTACGAAATTACAATTCTTTTGTCTTCAAATGCTCTATCCCATCCGGATTTAGGGTACAAACGATGATACTGGGTGGAATCATACTCTGGCATGTGGGGATCATTGTGATCCAGGCAGGATTTTTGCCGGAATCTCCTAAGTCATTTTGAAGCACCCGGAAGTTACAAAATTACAACTCTTTTGTCTTCAAATGCTCTATCTAATCCGCATTCGGGGTACAAACGATGAGACTTGGTGGAATCATACTCTGGCATGTGGGGATCATTGTGATCCAGGCAGAATTCTTGCCGGAATCTCCTAAGTCATTTTATAGCACCCGAAAGTTGAAAAATTACAGGATTAGGAGTTTCAAAATGCTCTATCTCATCCGGATCCGGGGTACAAATGATGATACTGGGTGAAATCATACTCTGGGATGTAGGGATCATTGTGATCCAGGCAGGATTTTTGCCGGAATCTCCTAAGTCATTTTGAAGCACCCGGAAGTTACGAAATTACAACTCTTTTGTCTTCAAATGCTCTATCTAATCCGCATTCGGGGTAAAAACGATGAAAATTGGTGAAATCATACTCTGACATGTGGGGATCATCGTGATCCATGCAGAATTTTTGCCGGAATCTCCTAAGTCATTTTATAGCGCCCGAAAGTTACGAAATTACAACTCTTTTGTCTTCAAATGCTCTATCTCATCCGAATTCAGGGTACAAACGATGATACTGGTTGGAATCATACTCTGTCATGTGGGGATCATTGTGATCCAGGCAGGATTTTCACCGGAATCTCCTAAGTCATTTTGTAGCTCCCGAAAGTTACGAAATTACAACTTTTTTGTCTTCAAATGCTCTATCTCATCCGGATTTAGAGTACAAACGATGATACTGGGTGGGATGATACTCTGGCATGTGGGCATCATTGTCATCCATCAGGATTTCTGCCGGAATCTCCTAAGTCATTTTATAGCTCCTGAAAGTTGAAAAATTACAGGATTAGGAGTTTCAAAATGCTCTATCTCAATCGGATTCAGGGTACGAACAATGATACTGGGTGCAATCATACTCTGGCATGTGGGGATCATTGTGATCCAGGCAGAATTTTTGCCGGAATCTCCTAAGTCATTTTATAGCGCCAGAAAGTTACGAAATTACAACTCTTTTGACTTCAAATGCTCTATCTCATCTGGATTCAGGGTACAAACGATGATACTGAGTGTCATCATACTCTGACATGTGGGGATCATTGTGATCCAGGCAGGATTTTTGCCGGAATCTCCTAAGTCATTTTTTAGCTCCCGAAAGTTGAAAAATTACAGGATTAGGAGTTTCAAAATGCTCTATCTCATCCAGATTCAGGGTACAAATGATGATACTGGGTGGAATCATACCCTGGCATGTGGGGATCATTGTGATCCAGGCAGGATTTTTGCCGGAATCTCCTAAGCCATTTTATAGCACCCGAAAGTTACGAAATTACAACTTTTTTGTCTTCAAATGCTCTATCCCATCCGGATTTTGGGTACAAACCATGGTACTGGGTGAAATCATACTATGGCATGTGGGGATCATTGTGATACAGGCAGAATTTTCGCCGGAATCTCCTAAGTCATTTTATAGCGCCCGAAAGTTACGAAATTACAACTCCTTTGTCTTCAAATGCTCTATCTCATCCGGATTCAGGGTACAGACGATGATACCGGGTGGAATCATACTCTGGCATGTGGGGATCATTGTGATCCAGGCAGGATTTTTGCCGGAATCTCCTAAGTCATTTTATAGCACCCGAGAGTTACGAAATTACAACTGTTTTGTCTTCAAATGCTCTATCTCATCCGGATTTAGGGTACAAACGATGATACTGGGTGGAATCATACTCTGGCATGTGGGGATCATTGTGATCCAGGCAGGATTTTTGCCGGAATCTCCTAAGTCATTTTATAGCTCCCTAAAGTTGAAAACCTACAGGATTAGGAGTTTCAAATTGCTCTATCTCATCCGGATATCAGGTACGAACAATGATACTGGGTGCAATCATACTCTGGCATGTGGGGATCATTGTGATCCGAGCAGAATTTTTGCCGGAAGCTCCTAAGTCATCTTATAGCACCCGAAAGTTCCGAAATTACAACTCTTTTGTCTTTAAATGCTCTATCCCATCCGGATTTGGGGTACCAACGATGAGACTGGGTGAAATCATACTCTGACATGTGGAGATCATTGTGATCCAGGCAGAATTTTTACCGGAATCTCCTAAGTCATTTTATAGCGCCCGAGAGTTACGAAATTACAACTGTTTTGTCTTCAAATGCTCTATCTCATCCGGATTTAGGGTACAAACGATGATACTGGGTGGAATCATACTCTGGCATGTGGGGATCATTGTGATCCAGGCAGGATTTTTGCCGGAATCTCCTAAGTCATTTTATAGCTCCCTAAAGTTGAAAACCTACAGGATTAGGAGTTTCAAAATGCTCTATCTCATCCGGATATCAGGTACGAACGATGATACTGGGTGCAATCATACTCTGGCATGTGGGGATCATTGTGATCCAGGCAGAATTTTTGCCGGAATCTCCTAAGTCATTTCATAGCGCCAGAAAGTTACGAAATTACAACTCTTTTGTCTTCAAATGCTCTATCTCATCTGGATTCAGGGTACAAACGATGATACTGAGTGTAATCATACTCTGACATGTGGGGATCATTGTGATCCAGGCAGGATTTTTGCCGGAATCTCCTAAGTCATTTTTTAGCTCCCGAAAGTTGAAAACCTACAGGATTAGGAGTTTCAAAATGCTCTATCTCATCCGGATTCAGGGTACGAACGATGATACTGAGTGAAATCATACTCTGGCATGTGGGGGTCATTGTGATCCAGGCGGAATTCTTGCCGGAATCTCCTAAAACATTTTATAGCTCCCGAAAGTTGAAAAATTACAGGATTAGGAGTTTCAAAATGCTCTATCTCATCCAGATTTAGGGTACAAATGATGATACTGGGTGGAATCATACTCTGGCATGTGGGGATCATTGTGATCCAGGCAGGATTTTTGCCGGAATCTCCTAAGCCATTTTATAGCACCCGAAAGTTACGAAATCACAACTTTTTTGTCTTCAAATGCTCTATCCCATCCGGATTTTGGGTACTAACAATGATACCAGGTGGAATCATACTCTGGCATGTGGGGATCATTGTGATCCAGGCAGAATTCTTGCCGGAATCTCCTAAGTCATTTTACAGCCCCCGGAAGTTGAAAAATCACAGGATTAGGAGTTTCAAAATGCTCTATCTCATCCGGATTTAGGGTACAAACGATGAAACATGGTGGAATGATACTCTGGCATGTGGGCATCATTGTGATCCATCAGGATTTCTGCCGGAATCTCCTAAGTCATTTTATAGCTCCTGAAAGTTGAAAAATTACAGGATGAGGAGTTTCAAAATGCTATATCTCAACCGGATTTAGGGTAAGAACGATGATACTTGGTGAAATCATACTCTGGCATGTGGGGATCTTTGTGATCCAGGCAGAATTTTTGCCGGAATCTCCTAAGTCATTTTATAGCGCCCGAAAGTTACGAAATTACAACTCTTTTGTCTTCAAATGCTCTATCTCATCCGCATTTGGGGTACAAACGATGATACTGGGTGGAATCATACTCTGACATGTGAGGATCATTGTGATCCAGGCAGGATTTTCGCCGGAATCTCCTAAGTCATTTTATAGCACCCGAAAGTTACGGAATTACAACTTTTTTGTCTTCAAATGCTCTATCCCATCCGGATTCAGGGTACAAACTATAATACTGGGTGGGATCATACTCTGGCATGTGGGAATCGATGTGATCCAGGCAGGATTTTTACCGGAATCTCCTAAGTCATTTTATAGCTCCCGAAAGTTGAAAAATTACAGGATTAGGAGTTTCAAAATGCTCTATCTCAACCGGATTCAGGGTACAAACGATAATACTGGGTGAAATCATATTCTGGCATGTGGGGATCATTGTGATCCAGGCAGAATTTTTGCCGGAATCTCCTGAGTCATTTTATAGCTCCCGAAAGTTGAAGAACTACAGGATTAGGAGTTTCAAAATGCTCTATCTCATCCGGATTCAGGGTACAAACGATGATACTGGGTAGAATCATACCCCGGCATGTGGGGATCATTGTGATTCAGGCAGAATTTTTGCCGGAATCTCCTAAGTCATTTTATAGCGCCCGAAAGTTACGAAATTACAACTCTTTTGTCTTCAAATGCTCTATCTCATCCGGATTTAGGGTACAAACGATGATACTGGGTGGAATGATACTCTGGCATGTGGGCATCATTGTGATCCATCAGGATTTCTGCCGGAATCTCCTAAGTCATTTTATAGCTCCTGAAAGTTGAAAAATTACAGGATTAGGAGTTTCAAAATGCTCTATCTCAACCGGATTTAGAGTAAGAACGATGATACTTGGCGAAATCATACTCTGGCATGTGGGGATCATTGTGATCCAGGCAGAATTTTTGCCGGAATCTCCTAAGTCATTTTATAGCACCCGAAAGTTACGGAATTACAATTTTTTTGTCTTCAAATGCTCTATCCCGTCCGGATTTAGGGTACAAACGATGATACTAGGTGGAATCATACTCTGGCATGTGGGGATCATTGTGATCCAGGCAGAATTTTTGCTGGAATCTCCTAAGTCATTTTATAGCACCCGAAAGTTGAAAAATTACAGGATTAGGAGTTTCAAAATGCTTTATCCCATCCGGATTTAGGGTACAAACGATGATACTTGGTGGAATCATACTCTGGCATGTGAGGACCATTGTGATCCGAGCAGAATTTTTGCCGGAAGCTCCTAAGTCATCTTATAGCACCCGAAAGTTCCGAAATTACAACTCTTTCGTCTTCAAATGCTCTATCCCATCCGGATTTGGGGTACAAACTATGATACTGGGTGAAATCATACTCTGGCATGTGGGGATCATTGTGATCCAGGCAGAATTTTCGCCGGAATCTCCTAAGTCATTTTATAGCGCCCGAAAGTTACGAAATTACAACTCTTTTGTCTTCAAATGCTCTATCTCATCCGCATTTAGGGTACAAACGATGATACTGGATGGAATCATACTCTGACATGTGAGGATCATTGTGATCCAGGCAGGATTTTCGCCGGAATCTCCTAAGTCATTTTATAGCACCCGAAAGTTACGGAATTACAACTTTTTTGTCTTCAAATGCTCTATCCCATCCGGATTTAGGGTACAAACGATGATACCAGGTGGAATCATACTCTGGCATGTGGGGATCATTGTGATCCAGGCAGAATTTTTGCCGGAATCTCCTAAGTGATCTTATAGCACCCGAAAGTTGAAAAATTACAGGATTAGGAGTTTCAAAATGCTTTATCCCATCCGGATTTAGGGTACAAACGATGATACTTGGTGGAATCATACTCTGGCATGTGGGGACCATTGTGATCCGAGCAGAATTTTTGCCGGAAGCTCCTAAGTCATCTCATAGCACCCGAAAGTTCCGAAATTACAACTCTTTTGTCTTTAAATGCTCTATGCCATCCGGATTTGGGGTACAAACTATGATACTGGGTGAAATCATACTCTGGCATGTGGGGATCTTTGTGATCCAGGCAGAATTTTCGCCGGAATCTCATAAGTCATTTTATAGCGCCCGAAAGTTACGAAATTACAACTCTTTTGTCTTCAAATGCTCTATCTCATCCGCATTTGGGGTACAAACGATGATACTGGATGGAATCATACTCTGACATGTGGGGATCATTGTGATCCAGGCAGGATTTTGCCGGAATCTCCTGAGTCATTTTGTAGCCCCCGAAAGTTGAAAAATTACAGGATTAGGAGTTCCAAAATGCTCTATCTCATCCGGATTGAGGGTACGAACGATCATACTGGGTGCAATCATACTCTGGCATGTGAGGATCATTGTGATCCAGGCAGAATTTTTGCCGGAATCTCCTTAGTGATTTTATAGCACCCGAAAGTTGAAAAATTACAGGATTAGGAGTTTCAAAATGCTCCATCTCATCCAGATTCAGGGTACAAACGATGATACTTGGTGAAATCATACTCTGACATGTGAGGATCATTGTGATCCAGGCAGAATTTTTGCCGGAATCTCCTAAGTCATTTTATAGCGCCCGAAAGTTACGAAATTACAACTCTTTTGTCTTCAAATGCTCTATCTCATCCGGATTCAGGGTACAAACGATGATACTGGGTGGAATCATACTCTGACATGTGGGGATCATTGTGATCCAGGCAGGATTTTCGCCGGAATCTCCTAAGTCATTTTATAGCACCCGAAAGTTACGGAATTACAACTTTTTTGTCTTCAAATGCTCTATCCCATCCGGATTTAGGGTACAAACTATAATAGTGGGTGAAATCATACTCTGGCATGTGGGAATCATTGTGATCCAGGCAGGATTTTTGCCGGAATCTCCTAAGTCATTTTATAGCTCCCGAAAGTTGAAAAATTACAGGATTAATGTTTCAAAATGCTCTATCTCAACCGGATTCAGGGTACAAACGATAATACTGGGTAAAATCATATTCTGGCATGTGGGGATCATTGTGATCCAGGCAGAATTTTTGCCGGAATCTCCTAAGTCATTTTATAGCGCCCGAAAGTTACGAAATTACAACTCTTTTGTCTTCAAATGCTCTATCTCATCCGCATTCAGGGTACAAACGATGATACTGGGTGGAATCATACTCTGACATGTGAGGATCATTGTGATCCAGGCAGGATTTTCGCCGGAATCTCCTAAGTCATTTTATAGCACCCGAAAGTTACGGAATTACAACCTTTTTGTCTTCAAATGCTCTATCCCATCCGGATTTAGGGTACAAACGATGATACTTGGTGGAATCATACTCCGGCATGTGGGGATCATTGTGATCCAGGCAGAATTTTTGCCGGAATCTCCTAAGTCATTTTATAGCGCCCGAAAGTTACGAAATTACAACTCTTTTGTCTTCAAATGCTCTATCTCATCCGTATTCAGGGTACAAACGATGATACTGGGTGAAATCATATTCTGGCATGTGGGGATCATTGTGATCCAGGCAGAATTTTTGCCGGAATCTCCTGAGTCATTTTATAGCTCCTGAAAGTTGAAAAATTACAGGATTAGGAGTTTCAAAATGCTCTATCTCAATCGGATTTAGGGTACGAACAATGATACTGGGTGCAATCATACTCTGGCATGTGGGGATCATTGTGATCCAGGCAGAATTTTTGCCGGAATCTCCTAAGTCATTTTATAGCGCCAGAAAGTTACGAAATTAAGACTCTTTTGACTTCAAATGCTCTATCTCATCTGGATTCAGGGTACAAACGATGATACTGAGTGTCATCATACTCTGACATGTGGGGATCATTGTGATCCAGGCAGGATTTTTGCCGGAATCTCCTAAGTCATTTTTTAGCTCCCGAAAGTTGAAAACCTACAGGATTAGGAGTTTCAAAATGCTCTATCTCATCCGGATTCAGGGTACGAACGATGATACTGAGTGAAATCATACTCTGGCATGTGGGGGTCATTGTGATCCAGGCGGAATTCTTGCCGGAATCTCCTAAGTCATTTTATAGCTCCCGAAAGTTGAAAAATTACAGGATTAGGAGTTTCAAAATGCTCTATCTCATCCAGATTTAGGGTGCAAATGATGAAACTGGGTGGAATCATACCCTGGCATGTGGGGATCATTGTGATCCAGGCAGGATTTTTGCCGTAATCTCCTAAGCCATTTTATAGCACCCGAAAGTTACGAAATTACAACTTTTTTGTCTTCAAATGCTCTATCCCATCCGGATTTCGGGTACAAACTATGATACTGGGTGAAATCATACTATGGCATGTGGGGATCATTGTGATCCAGGCAGAATTTTCGCCGGAATCTCCTAAGTCATTTTATAGCGCCCGAAAGTTACGAAATTACAACTCTTTTGTCTTCAAATGCTCCATCTCATCCGGATTCAGGGTACAGACGATGATACCGGGTGGAATCATACTCTGACATGTGGGAATCATTGTGATCCAGGCAGAATTTTTGCCGGAATCTCCTAAGTCATTTTATAGCACCCGAAAGTTACGAAATTACAATTCTTTTGTCTTCAAATGCTCTATCTCATCCGGATTTAGGGTACAAACGATGATACTGGGTGGAATGATACTCTGGCATTTGGGCATCATTGTGATCCATCAGGATTTTTGCCGGAATCTCCTAAGTCATTTTATAGCTCCCGAAAGTTGAAAAATTACAGGATTAGGAGTTTCAAAATGCTCTATCTCAACCGGATTTAGGGTACGAACGATGATACTGGGTGCAATCATACTCTGGCATGAGGGGATCATTGTGATCCAGGCAGAATTTCTGCCGGGATCTCCTGAGTCATTTTATAGCCCCCGAAATTTGGAAAATTACAGGATTAGGAGTTTCAAAATGCTCTATCTCATCCGGATTGAGGGTACAAACGATGATACCTGGTGAAATCATACTCTGGCATGTGAGGTTCATTGTGATCCAGGCAGAATTTTTGCCGGAATCTCCTAAGTCATTTTATAGCACCCGAAAGTTGAAAAATTACAGGATTAGGAGTTTCAAAATGCTCTATCTCATCCAGATGCAGGGTACAAACGATGAGACTGGGTGGAATCATACTCTGGCATGTGGGGATCATTGTGATCCAGGCAGAATTTCTGCCGGGATCTCCTGAGTCATTTTATAGCCCCCGAAATTTGGAAAATTACAGGATTAGGAGTTTCAAAATGCTCTATCTCATCCGGATTGAGGGTACAAACGATGATACCTGGTGAAATCATACTCTGGCATGTGAGGTTCATTGTGATCCAGGCAGAATTTTTGCCGGAATCTCCTGAGTCATTTTATAGCTCCCGAAAGTTGAAGAATTACAGGATTAGGAGTTTCAAAATGCTCTATCTCATCCGGATTCAGGGTACGAACGATGATACTGGGTGGAATCATACTCTGACATGTGGGGATCATTGTGATCCAGGCAGGATTTTCGCCGGAATCTCCTAAGTCATTTTATAGCACCCGAAAGTTACGGAATTACAACTTTTTTGTCTTCAAATGCTCTATCCCATCCGGATTTAGGGTACAAACTATAATACTGGGTGAAATCATACTCTGGCATGTGGGAATCATTGTGATCCAGGCAGGATTTTTGCCGGAATCTCCTAAGTCATCTTATAGCTCCCGAAAGTTGAAAAATCACAGGATTAGGTGTTTCAAAATGCTCTATCTCAACCGGATTCAGGGTACAAACGATAATACTGGGTGAAATCATATTCTGGCATGTGGGGATCATTGTGATCCAGGCAGAATTTTTGCCGGAATCTCCTGAGTCATTTTATAGCTCCCGAAAGTTACGGAATTACAATTTTTTTGTCTTCAAATGCTCTATCTCATCCGGATTTAGGGTACAAACGATGATACTAGGTGGAATCATACTCTGGCATGTGGGGATCATTGTGATTCAGGCAGAATTTTTGCCGGAATCTCCTAAGTGATTTTATAGCACCCGAAATTTGAAAAATTACAGGATTAGGAGTTTCAAAATGCTTTATCCCATCCGGATTTAGGGTACAAACGATGATACTTGGTGGAATCATACTCTGGCATGTGGGGATCATTGTGATCCAGGCAGAATTTTTGCCGGAATCTCCTAAGTGATTTTATAGCACCCGAAAGTTGAAAAATTACAGGATTAGGAGTTTCAAAATGCTTTATCCCATCCGGATTCAGGGTACAAACGATGATACTGGGTGGAATCATACTCTGACATGTGGGGATCATTGTGATCCAGGCAGGATTTTCGCCGGAATCTCCTAAGTCATTTTATAGCACCCGAAAGTTACGGAATTACAACTTTTTTGTCTTCAAATGCTCTATCCCATCCGGATTTAGGGAACAAACTATAATAGTGGGTGAAATCATACTCTGGCATGTGGGAATCATTGTGATCCAGGCAGGATTTTTGCCGGAATCTCCTAAGTCATTTTATAGCTCCCGAAAGTTGAAAAATTACAGGATTAGGAGTTTCAAAATGCTCTATCTCAACCGGATTCAGGGTACAAACGATAATACTGGGTAAAATCATATTCTGGCATGTGGGGATCATTGTGATCCAGGCAGAATTTTTGCCGGAATCTCCTAAGTCATTTTATAGCGCCCAAAAGTTACGAAATTACAACTCTTTTGTCTTCAAATGCACTATCTCATCCGGATTCAGGGTACAAACGACGATACTGAGTGGAATCATACTCTGACATGTGGGGATCATTGTGATCCAGGCAGGATTTTTGCCGGAATCTTTTTAAGTCATTTTATAGCTCCCGAAAGTTGAAAACCTACAGGATTAGGAGTTTCAAAATGCTCTATCTCATCCGGATTCAGGGTACAAACGATGATACTGGGTGAAATCATACTCTGGCATGTGGGGGTCATTGTGATCCAGGCAGAATTCTTGCCGGAATCTCCTAAGTCATTTTATAGCCCCCGGAAGTTGAAAAATTACAGGATTAGGAGTTTCAAAATGCTCTATCTCATCCGGATTCAGGGTACAAACGATGATACTTGGTGGAATCATACTCCGGCATGTGGGGATCATTGTGATCCAGGCAGAATTTTTGCCGGAATCTCCTAAGTCATTTTATAGCGCCCGAAAGTTACGAAATTACAACTCTTTTGTCTTCAAATGCTCTATCTCATCCATATTCAGGGTACAAACGATGATACTGGGTGAAATCATATTCTGGCATGTGGGGATCATTGTGATCCAGGCAGAATTTTTGCCGGAATCTCCTGAGTCATTTTATAGCTCCCGAAAGTTGAAGAATTACAGGATTAGGAGTTTCAAAATGCTCTATCTCATCCGGATTCAGGGTACAAACGATGATACTGGGTGGAATCATACCCCGGCATGTGGGGATCATTGTGATCCAGGCAGAATTTTTTTGAATCTCCTAAGTCATTTTTTATAGCGCGAAAGAAAGTTAAAATTACAACTTTTTTTCTTTTTGCTGCTCTATCTCATCGGATTTAGGGTGCAAACGATGATACTGGGTGGAATGATACTCTGGCATGTGGGCATCATTGTGATCCATCAGGATTTTTGCCGGAATCTCCTAAGTCATTTTATAGCGCCCGAAAGTTACGAAATTACAACTCTTTTGTCTTCAAATGCACTATCTCATCCGGATTCAGGGTACAAACGACGATACTGAGTGGAATCATACTCTGACATGTGGGGATCATTGTGATCCAGGCAGGATTTTTGCCGGAATCTTTTTAAGTCATTTTATAGCTCCCGAAAGTTGAAAACCTACAGGATTAGGAGTTTCAAAATGCTCTATCTCATCCGGATTCAGGGTACAAACGATGATACTGGGTGAAATCATACTCTGGCATGTGGGGGTCATTGTGATCCAGGCAGAATTCTTGCCGGAATCTCCTAAGTCATTTTATAGCCCCCGGAAGTTGAAAAATTACAGGATTAGGAGTTTCAAAATGCTCTATCTCATCCGGATTCAGGGTACAAACGATGATACTTGGTGGAATCATACTCCGGCATGTGGGGATCATTGTGATCCAGGCAGAATTTTTGCCGGAATCTCCTAAGTCATTTTATAGCGCCCGAAAGTTACGAAATTACAACTCTTTTGTCTTCAAATGCTCTATCTCATCCATATTCAGGGTACAAACGATGATACTGGGTGAAATCATATTCTGGCATGTGGGGATCATTGTGATCCAGGCAGAATTTTTGCCGGAATCTCCTGAGTCATTTTATAGCTCCCGAAAGTTGAAGAATTACAGGATTAGGAGTTTCAAAATGCTCTATCTCATCCGGATTCAGGGTACAAACGATGATACTGGGTGGAATCATACCCCGGCATGTGGGGATCATTGTGATCCAGGCAGAATTTTTGCCGGAATCTCCTAAGTCATTTTATAGCGCCCGAAAGTTACGAAATTACAACTCTTTTGTCTTCAAATGCTCTATCTCATCCGGATTTAGGGTGCAAACGATGATACTGGGTGGAATGATACTCTGGCATGTGGGCATCATTGTGATCCATCAGGATTTTTGCCGGAATCTCCTAAGTCATTTTATAGCGCCCGAAAGTTACGAAATTACAACTCTTTTGTCTTCAAATGCTCTATCCCATCCGGATTGAGGGTACAAACTATAATACTGGGTGAAATCATACTCTGGCATGTGGGAATCATTGTGATCCAGGCAGGATTCTTGCCGGAATCTCCTAAGTCATCTTATAGCTCCCGAAAGTTGAAAAATTACAGGATTAGGTGTTTCAAAATGCTCTATCTCAACCGGATTCAGGGTACAAACGATAATACTGGGTGAAATCATATTCTGGCATGTGGGGATCATTGTGATCCAGGCAGAATTTTTGCCGGAATCTCCTGAGTCATTTTATAGCTCCCGAAAGTTGAAGAACTACAGGATTAGGAGTTTCAAAATGCTTTATCCCATCCGGATCTAGGGTACAAACGATGATACTCGGTGGAATCATACTCTGGCATGTGGGGACCATTGTGATCCGAGCAGAATTTTTGCCGGAAGCTCCTAAGTCATCTTATAGCGACCGAAAGTTCCGAAATTACAACTCTTTTGTCTTTAAATGCTCTCTCCCATCCGGATTTGGGGTACAAACTATGATACTGGGTGAAATCATACTCTGGCATGTGGGGATCATTGTGATCCAGGCAGAATTTTCGCCGGAATCTCCTAAGTCATTTTATAGCGCCCGAAAGTTACGAAATTACAACTCTTTTCTCTTCAAATGCTCTATCTCATCCGCATTTAGGGTACAAACGATGATACTGGGTGGAATCATACTCTGACATGTGAGGATCATTGTGATCCAGGCAGGATTTTCGCCGGAATCTCCTAAGTCATTTTATAGCACCCGAAAGTTACGGAATTACAACTTTTTTGTCTTCAAATGCTCTATCCCATCCGGATTTAGGGTACAAACTATAATACTGGGTGGAATCATACTCTGGCATGTGGGAATCATTGTGATCCAGGCAGGATTTTTACCGGAATCTCCTAAGTCATTTTATAGCTCCCGAAAGTTGAAGAACTACAGGATTAGGAGTTTCAAAATGCTCTATCTCATCCGGATTCAGGGTACAAACGATGATACTGGGTAGAATCATACCCCGGCATGTGGGGATCATTGTGATCCAGGCAGAATTTTTGCCGGAATCTCCTAAGTCATTTTATAGCGCCCGAAAGTTACGAAATTACAACTCTTTTGTCTTCAAATGCTCTATCTCATCCGGATTTAGGGTACAAACGATGATACTGGGTGGAATGATACTCTGGCATGTGGGCATCATTGTGATCCATCAGGATTTCTGCCGGAATCTCCTAAGTCATTTTATAGCTCCTGAAAGTTGAAAAATTACAGGATTAGGAGTTTCAAAATGCTCTATCTCAACCGGATTTAGGGTAAGAACGATGATACTTGGCGAAATCATACTCTGGCATGTGGGGATCATTGTGATCCAGGCAGAATTTTGCCGTAATCTCCTAATTTATTTTATAGCACCCTAAATTTACTCAATTACATATTATTTGTCTTAAAATGCTCTATCTCATCCGGATTTAGGGTACAAACGATGATACTAGGTGGAATCATACTCTGGCATGTGGGGATCATTGTGATCCAGGCAGAATTTTTGCCGGAATCTCCTAAGTGATTTTATAGCACCCGAAAGTTGAAAAATTACAGGATTAGGAGTTTCAAAATGCTTTATCCCATCCGGATTTAGGGTACAAACGATGATACTTGGTGGAATCATACTCTGGCATGTGAGGACCATTGTGATCCGAGCAGAATTTTTGCCGGAAGCTCCTCAGTCATCTTATAGCACCCGAAAGTTCCGAAATTACAACTCTTTTGTCTTTAAATGCTCTATCCCATCCGGATTTGGGGTACAAACTATGATACTGGGTGAAATCATACTCTGGCATGTGGGGACCATTGTGATCCAGGCAGAATTCTTGCCGGAATCTCCTAAGTCATTTTATAGCCCCCGGAAGTTGAAAAATTACAGGATTAGGAGTTTCAAAATGCTCTATCTCATCCGGATTCAGGGTACAAACGATGATACTTGGTGGAATCATACTCCGGCATGTGGGGATCATTGTGATCCAGGCAGAATTTTTGCCGGAATCTCCTAAGTCATTTTATAGCGCCCGAAAGTTACGAAATTACAACTCTTTTGTCTTCAAATGCTCTATCTCATCCATATTCAGGGTACAAACGATGATACTGGGTGAAATCATATTCTGGCATGTGGGGATCATTGTGATCCAGGCAGAATTTTTGCCGGAATCTCCTGAGTCATTTTATAGCTCCCGAAAGTTGAAGAATTACAGGATTAGGAGTTTCAAAATGCTCTATCTCATCCGGATTCAGGGTACAAACGATGATACTGGGTGGAATCATACCACGGCATGTGGGGATCATTGTGATCCAGGCAGAATTTTTGCCGGAATCTCCTAAGTCATTTTATAGCGCCCGAAAGTTACGAAATTACAACTCTTTTGTCTTCAAATGCTCTATCTCATCCGGATTTAGGGTGCAAACGATGATACTGGGTGGAATGATACTCTGGCATGTGGGCATCATTGTGATCCATCAGGATTTTTGCCGGAATCTCCTAAGTCATTTTATAGCGCCCGAAAGTTACGAAATTACAACTCTTTTGTCTTCAAATGCACTATCTCATCCGGATTCAGGGTACAAACGACGATACTGAGTGGAATCATACTCTGACATGTGGGGATCATTGTGATCCAGGCAGGATTTTTGCCGGAATCTTTTTAAGTCATTTTATAGCTCCCGAAAGTTGAAAACCTACAGGATTAGGAGTTTCAAAATGCTCTATCTCATCCGGATTCAGGGTACAAACGATGATACTGGGTGAAATCATACTCTGGCATGTGGGGGTCATTGTGATCCAGGCAGAATTCTTGCCGGAATCTCCTAAGTCATTTTATAGCCCCCGGAAGTTGAAAAATTACAGGATTAGGAGTTTCAAAATGCTCTATCTCATCCGGATTCAGGGTACAAACGATGATACTTGGTGGAATCATACTCCGGCATGTGGGGATCATTGTGATCCAGGCAGAATTTTTGCCGGAATCTCCTAAGTCATTTTATAGCGCCCGAAAGTTACGAAATTACAACTCTTTTGTCTTCAAATGCTCTATCTCATCCATATTCAGGGACAAACGATGATACTGGGTGAAATCATATTCTGGCATGTGGGGATCATTGTGATCCAGGGAGAATTTTTGCCGGAATCTCCTGAGTCATTTTATAGCTCCCGAAAGTTGAAGAATTACAGGATTAGGAGTTTCAAAATGCTCTATCTCATCCGGATTCAGGGTACAAACGATGATACTGGGTGGAATCATACCCCGGCATGTGGGGATCATTGTGATCCAGGCAGAATTTTTGCCGGAATCTCCTAAGTCATTTTATAGCGCCCGAAAGTTACGAAATTACAACTCTTTTGTCTTCAAATGCTCTATCTCATCCGGATTTAGGGTGCAAACGATGATACTGGGTGGAATGATACTCTGGCATGTGGGCATCATTGTGATCCATCAGGATTTTTGCCGGAATCTCCTAAGTCATTTTATAGCGCCCGAAAGTTACGAAATTACAACTCTTTTGTCTTCAAATGCTCTATCCCATCCGGATTGAGGGTACAAACTATAATACTGTGTGAAATCATACTCTGGCATGTGGGAATCATTGTGATCCAGGCAGGATTCTTGCCGGAATCTCCTAAGTCATCTTATAGCTCCCGAAAGTTGAAAAATTACAGGATTAGGTGTTTCAAAATGCTCTATCTCAACCGGATTCAGGGTACAAACGATAATACTGGGTGAAATCATATTCTGGCATGTGGGGATCATTGTGATCCAGGCAGAATTTTTGCCGGAATCTCCTGAGTCATTTTATAGCTCCCGAAAGTTGAAGAACTACAGGATTAGGAGTTTCAAAATGCTTTATCCCATCCGGATCTAGGGTACAAACGATGATACTTGGTGGAATCATACTCTGGCATGTGGGGACCATTGTGATCCGAGCAGAATATTTGCCGGAAGCTCCTAAGTCATCTTATAGCGACCGAAAGTTCCGAAATTACAACTCTTTTGTCTTTAAATGCTCTATCCCATCCGGATTTGGGGTACAAACTATGATACTGGGTGAAATCATACTCTGGCATGTGGGGATCATTGTGATCCAGGCAGAATTTTCGCCGGAATCTCCTAAGTCATTTTATAGCGCCCGAAAGTTACGAAATTACAACTCTTTTGTCTTCAAATGCTCTATCTCATCCGCATTTAGGGTACAAACGATGATACTGGGTGGAATCATACTCTGACATGTGAGGATCATTGTGATCCAGGCAGGATTTTCGCCGGAATCTCCTAAGTCATTTTATAGCGCCCGAAAGTTACGAAATTACAACTCTTTTGTCTTCAAATGCTCTATCTCATCCGGATTTAGGGTACAAACGATGATACTGGGTGGAATGATACTCTGGCATGTGGGCATCATTGTGATCCATCAGGATTTCTGCCGGAATCTCCTAAGTCATTTTATAGCTCCTGAAAGTTGAAAAATTACAGGATTAGGAGTTTCAAAATGCTCTATCTCAACCGGATTTAGGGTAAGAACGATGATACTTGGCGAAATCATACTCTGGCATGTGGGGATCATTGTGATCCAGGCAGAATTTTAGCCGGAATCTCCAAAGTCATTTTATAGCGCCCGAAAGTTACGGAATTACAATTTTTTGTCTTCAAATGCTCTATCTCATCCGGATTTAGGGTACAAACGATGATACTAGGTGGAATCATACTCTGGCATGTGGGGATCATTGTGATCCAGGCAGAATTTTTGCCGGAATCTCCTAAGTGATTTTATAGCACCCGAAAGTTGAAAAATTACAGGATTAGGAGTTTCAAAATGCTTTATCCCATCCGGATTTAGGGTACAAACGATGATACTTGGTGGAATCATACTCTGGCATGTGAGGACCATTGTGATCCGAGCAGAATTTTTGCCGGAAGCTCCTAAGTCATCTTATAGCACCCGAAAGTTCCGAAATTACAACTCTTTTGTCTTTAAATGCTCTATCCCATCCGGATTTGGGGTACAAACTATGATACTGGGTGAAATCATACTCTGGCATGTGGGGGTCATTGTGATCCAGGCAGAATTCTTGCCGGAATCTCCTAAGTCATTTTATAGCCCCCGGAAGTTGAAAAATTACAGGATTAGGAGTTTCAAAATGCTCTATCTCATCCGGATTCAGGGTACAAACGATGATACTTGGTGGAATCATACTCCGGCATGTGGGGATCATTGTGATCCAGGCAGAATTTTTGCCGGAATCTCCTAAGTCATTTTATAGCGCCCGAAAGTTACGAAATTACAACTCTTTTGTCTTCAAATGCTCTATCTCATCCATATTCAGGGTACAAACGATGATACTGGGTGAAATCATATTCTGGCATGTGGGGATCATTGTGATCCAGGCAGAATTTTTGCCGGAATCTCCTGAGTCATTTTATAGCTCCCGAAAGTTGAAGAATTACAGGATTAGGAGTTTCAAAATGCTCTATCTCATCCGGATTCAGGGTACAAACGATGATACTGGGTGGAATCATACCCCGGCATGTGGGGATCATTGTGATCCAGGCAGAATTTTTGCCGGAATCTCCTAAGTCATTTTATAGCGCCCGAAAGTTACGAAATTACAACTCTTTTGTCTTCAAATGCTCTATCTCATCCGGATTTAGGGTGCAAACGATGATACTGGGTGGAATGATACTCTGGCATGTGGGCATCATTGTGATCCATCAGGATTTTTGCCGGAATCTCCTAAGTCATTTTATAGCGCCCGAAAGTTACGAAATTACAACTCTTCTGTCTTCAAATGCTCTATCCCATCCGGATTGAGGGTACAAACTATAATACTGGGTGAAATCATACTCTGGCATGTGGGAATCATTGTGATCCAGGCAGGATTCTTGCCGGAATCTCCTAAGTCATCTTATAGCTCCCGAAAGTTGAAAAATTACAGGATTAGGTGTTTCAAAATGCTCTATCTCAACCGGATTCAGGGTACAAACGATAATACTGGGTGAAATCATATTCTGGCATGTGGGGATCATTGTGATCCAGGCAGAATTTTTGCCGGAATCTCCTGAGTCATTTTATAGCTCCCGAAAGTTGAAGAACTACAGGATTAGGAGTTTCAAAATGCTTTATCCCATCCGGATCTAGGGTACACACGATGATACTTGGTGGAATCATACTCTGGCATGTGGGGACCATTGTGATCCGAGCAGAATTTTTGCCGGAAGCTCCTAAGTCATCTTATAGCGACCGAAAGTTCCGAAATTACAACTCTTTTGTCTTTAAATGCTCTATCCCATCCGGATTTGGGGTACAAACTATGATACTGGGTGAAATCATACTCTGGCATGTGGGGATCATTGTGATCCAGGCAGAATTTTCGCCGGAATCTCCTAAGTCATTTTATAGCGCCCGAAAGTTACGAAATTACAACTCTTTTGTCTTCAAATGCTCTATCTCAACCGGATTTAGGGTAAGAACGATGATACTTGGCGAAATCATACTCTGGCATGTGGGGATCATTGTGATCCAGGCAGAATTTTTGCCGGAATCTCCTAAGTCATTTTATAGCACCCGAAAGTTACGGAATTACAATTTTTTTGTCTTCAAATCCTCTATCTCATCCGGATTTAGGGTACAAACGATGATACTAGGTGGAATCATACTCTGGCATGTGGGGATCATTGTGATCCAGGCAGAATTTTTGCCGGAATCTCCTAAGTGATTTTATAGCACCCGAAAGTTGAAAAATTACAGGATTAGGAGTTTCAAAATGCTTTATCCCATCCGGATTTAGGGTACAAACGATGATACTTGGTGGAATCATACTCTGGCATGTGGGGACCATTGTGATCCGAGCAGAATTTTTGCCGGAAGCTCCTAAGTCATCTTATAGCACCCGAAAGTTCCGAAATTACAACTCTTTTGTCTTTAAATGCTCTATCCCATCAGGATTTGGGGTACAAACTATGATACTGGGTGGAATCATACTCTGGCATGTGGGGATCTTTGTGATCCAGGCAGAATTTTCGCCGGAATCTCCAAAGTCATTTTATAGCGCCCGAAAGTTACGAAATTACAACTCTTTTGTCTTCAAATGCTCTATCTCATCCGCATTCGGGGTACAAACGATGATACTGGGTGGAATCATACTCTGACATGTGGGGATCATTGTGATCCAGGCAGAATTTTTGCCGGAATCTCCTAAGTGATTTTATAGCACCCGAAAGTTGAGAAATTACAGGATTAGGAGTTTCAAAATGCTTTATCCCATCCGGATTTAGGGTACAAACGATGATACTTGGTGGAATCATACTCTGGCATGTGAGGACCATTGTGATCCGAGCAGAATTTTTGCCGGAAGCTCCTCAGTCATCTTATAGCACCCGAAAGTTCCGAAATTACAACTCTTTTGTCCTTAAATGCTCTATCCCATCCGGATTTGGGGTACAAACTATGATACTGGGTGAAATCATACTCTGGCATGTGGGGACCATTGTGATCCAGGCAGAATTCTTGCCGGAATCTCCTAAGTCATTTTATAGCCCCCGGAAGTTGAAAAATTACAGGATTAGGAGTTTCAAAATGCTCTATCTCATCCGGATTCAGGGTACAAACGATGATACTTGGTGGAATCATACTCCGGCATGTGGGGATCATTGTGATCCAGGCAGAATTTTTGCCGGAATCTCCTAAGTCATTTTATAGCGCCCGAAAGTTACGAAATTACAACTCTTTTGTCTTCAAATGCTCTATCTCATCCATATTCAGGGTACAAACGATGATACTGGGTGAAATCATATTCTGGCATGTGGGGATCATTGTGATCCAGGCAGAATTTTTGCCGGAATCTCCTGAGTCATTTTATAGCTCCCGAAAGTTGAAGAATTACAGGATTAGGAGTTTCAAAATGCTCTATCTCATCCGGATTCAGGGTACAAACGATGATACTGGGTGGAATCATACCCCGGCATGTGGGGATCATTGTGATCCAGGCAGAATTCTTGCCGGAATCTCCTAAGTCATTTTATAGCCCCCGGAAGTTGAAAAATTACAGGATTAGGAGTTTCAAAATGCTCTATCTCATCCGGATTCAGGGTACAAACGATGATACTTGGTGGAATCATACTCCGGCATGTGGGGATCATTGTGATCCAGGCAGAATTTTTGCCGGAATCTCCTAAGTCATTTTATAGCGCCCGAAAGTTACGAAATTACAACTCTTTTGTCTTCAAATGCTCTATCTCATCCATATTCAGGGGACAAACGATGATACTGGGTGAAATCATATTCTGGCATGTGGGGATCATTGTGATCCAGGCAGAATTTTTGCCGGAATCTCCTGAGTCATTTTATAGCTCCCGAAAGTTGAAGAATTACAGGATTAGGAGTTTCAAAATGCTCTATCTCATCCGGATTCAGGGTACAAACGATGATACTGGGTGGAATCATACCCCGGCATGTGGGGATCATTGTGATCCAGGCAGAATTTTTGCCGGAATCTCCTAAGTCATTTTATAGCGCCCGAAAGTTACGAAATTACAACTCTTTTGTCTTCAAATGCTCTATCTCATCCGGATTTAGGGTGCAAACGATGATACTGGGTGGAATGATACTCTGGCATGTGGGCATCATTGTGATCCATCAGGATTTTTGCCGGAATCTCCTAAGTCATTTTATAGCGCCCGAAAGTTACGAAATTACAACTCTTTTGTCTTCAAATGCTCTATCCCATCCGGATTGAGGGTACAAACTATAATACTGGGTGAAATCATACTCTGGCATGTGGGAATCATTGTGATCCAGGCAGGATTCTTGCCGGAATCTCCTAAGTCATCTTATAGCTCCCGAAAGTTGAAAAATTACAGGATTAGGTGTTTCAAAATGCTCTATCTCAACCGGATTCAGGGTACAAACGATAATACTGGGTGAAATCATATTCTGGCATGTGGGGATCATTGTGATCCAGGCAGAATTTTTGCCGGAATCTCCTGAGTCATTTTATAGCTCCCGAAAGTTGAAGAACTACAGGATTAGGAGTTTCAAAATGCTTTATCCCATCCGGATCTAGGGTACACACGATGATACTTGGTGGAATCATACTCTGGCATGTGGGGACCATTGTGATCCGAGCAGAATTTTTGCCGGAAGCTCCTAAGTCATCTTATAGCGACCGAAAGTTCCGAAATTACAACTCTTTTGTCTTTAAATGCTCTATCCCATCCGGATTTGGGGTACAAACTATGATACTGGGTGAAATCATACTCTGGCATGTGGGGATCATTGTGATCCAGGCAGAATTTTCGCCGGAATCTCCTAAGTCATTTTATAGCGCCCGAAAGTTACGAAATTACAACTCTTTTGTCTTCAAATGCTCTATCTCATCCGCATTTAGGGTACAAACGATGATACTGGGTGGAATCATACTCTGACATGTGAGGATCATTGTGATCCAGGCAGGATTTTCGCCGGAATCTCCTAAGTCATTTTATAGCGCCCGAAAGTTACGAAATTACAACTCTTTTGTCTTCAAATGCTCTATCTCATCCGGATTTAGGGTACAAACGATGATACTGGGTGGAATGATACTCTGGCATGTGGGCATCATTGTGATCCATCAGGATTTCTGCCGGAATCTCCTAAGTCATTTTATAGCTCCTGAAAGTTGAAAAATTACAGGATTAGGAGTTTCAAAATGCTCTATCTCAACCGGATTTAGGGTAAGAACGATGATACTTGGCGAAATCATACTCTGGCATGTGGGGATCATTGTGATCCAGGCAGAATTTTTGCCGGAATCTCCTAAGTCATTTTATAGCACCCGAAAGTTACGGAATTACAATTTTTTTGTCTTCAAATGCTCTATCTCATCCGGATTTAGGGTACAAACGATGATACTAGGTGGAATCATACTCTGGCATGTGGGGATCATTGTGATCCAGGCAGAATTTTTGCCGGAATCTCCTAAGTGATTTTATAGCACCCGAAAGTTGAAAAATTACAGGATTAGGAGTTTCAAAATGCTTCATCCCATCCGGATTTAGGGTACAAACGATGATACTTGGTGGAATCATACTCTGGCATGTGGGGACCATTGTGATCCAAGCAGAATTTTTGCCGGAAGCTCCTAAGTCATCTTATAGCACCCGAAAGTTCCGAAATTACAACTCTTTTGTCTTTAAATGCTCTATCCCATCAGGATTTGGGGTACAAACTATGATACTGGGTGGAATCATACTCTGGCATGTGGGGATCTTTGTGATCCAGGCAGAATTTTCGCCGGAATCTCCAAAGTCATTTTATAGCGCCCGAAAGTTACGAAATTACAACTCTTTTGTCTTCAAATGCTCTATCTCATCCGCATTCGGGGTACAAACGATGATACTGGGTGGAATCATACTCTGACATGTGGGGATCATTGTGATCCAGGCAGAATTTTTGCCGGAATCTCCTAAGTGATTTTATAGCACCCGAAAGTTGAAAAATTACAGGATTAGGAGTTTCAAAATGCTTTATCCCATCCGGATTTAGGGTACAAACGATGATACTTGGTGGAATCATACTCTGGCATGTGAGGACCATTGTGATCCGAGCAGAATTTTTGCCGGAAGCTCCTCAGTCATCTTATAGCACCCGAAAGTTCCGAAATTACAACTCTTTTGTCTTTAAATGCTCTATCCCATCCGGATTTGGGGTACAAACTATGATACTGGGTGAAATCATACTCTGGCATGTGGGGACCATTGTGATCCAGGCAGAATTCTTGCCGGAATCTCCTAAGTCATTTTATAGCCCCCGGAAGTTGAAAAATTACAGGATTAGGAGTTTCAAAATGCTCTATCTCATCCGGATTCAGGGTACGAACGATGATACTTGGTGGAATCATACTCCGGCATGTGGGGATCATTGTGATCCAGGCAGAATTTTTGCCGGAATCTCCTAAGTCATTTTATAGCGCCCGAAAGTTACGAAATTACAACTCTTTTGTCTTCAAATGCTCTATCTCATCCATATTCAGGGTACAAACGATGATACTGGGTGAAATCATATTCTGGCATGTGGGGATCATTGTGATCCAGGCAGAATTTTTGCCGGAATCTCCTGAGTCATTTTATAGCTCCCGAAAGTTGAAGAATTACAGGATTAGGAGTTTCAAAATGCTCTATCTCATCCGGATTCAGGGTACAAACGATGATTCTGGGTGGAATCATACCCCGGCATGTGGGGATCATTGTGATCCAGGCAGAATTTTTGCCGGAATCTCCTAAGTCATTTTATAGCGCCCGAAAGTTACGAAATTACAACTCTTTTGTCTTCAAATGCTCTATCTCATCCGGATTTAGGGTGCAAACGATGATACTGGGTGGAATGATACTCTGGCATGTGGGCATCATTGTGATCCATCAGGATTTTTGCCGGAATCTCCTAAGTCATTTTATAGCGCCCGAAAGTTACGAAATTACAACTCTTTTGTCTTCAAATGCACTATCTCATCCGGATTCAGGGTACAAACGACGATACTGAGTGGAATCATACTCTGACATGTGGGGATCATTGTGATCCAGGCAGGATTTTTGCCGGAATCTTATTAGGTCATTTAATAGCTCCGAAAGTTGAAAACCTACAGGATTAGGAGTTTCAAAATGCTCTATCTCATCCGGATTCAGGGTACGAACGATGATACTGGGTGAAATCATACTCTGGCATGTGGGGGTCATTGTGATCCAGGGAGAATTCTTGCCGGAATCTCCTAAGTCATTTTATAGCCCCCGGAAGTTGAAAAATTACAGGATTAGGAGTTTCAAAATGCTCTATCTCATCCGGATTCAGGGTACAAACGATGATACTTGGTGGAATCATACTCCGGCATGTGGGGATCATTGTGATCCAGGCAGAATTTTTGCCGGAATCTCCTAAGTCATTTTATAGCGCCCGAAAGTTACGAAATTACAACTCTTTTGTCTTCAAATGCTCTATCTCATCCAGATTCAGGGTCCAAACGATGATACTGGGTGGAATCATAGTCTGGCATGTGGGGATCATTGTGATCCAGGCAGAATTTTTGCCGGAATCTCCTGAGTCATTTTATAGCTCCCGAAAGTTGAAGAACTACAGGATTAGGAGTTTCAAAATGCTCTATCTCATCCGGATTCAGGGTACAAACGATGATACTGGGTGGAATCATACCTGGCATGTGGGTATCATTGTGATCCAGGCAGAATTTTTGCCGGAATCTCCTAAGTCATTTTATAGCGCCCGAAAGTTACGAAATTACAACTCTTTTGTCTTCAAATGCTCTATCTCATCCGGATTTAGGGTGCAAACGATGATACTGGGTGGAATGATACTCTGGCATGTGGGCATCATTGTGATCCATCAGGATTTTTGCCGGAATCTCCTAAGTCATCTTATAGCGACCGAAAGTTCCGAAATTACAACTCTTTTGTCTTTAAATGCTCTATCCCATCCGGATTTGGGGTACAAACTATGATACTGGGTGAAATCATACTCTGGCATGTGGGGATCATTGTGATCCAGGCAGGATTTTTGCCGGAATCTCCTGAGTCATTTTGTAGCCCCCGAAAGTTGAAAAATTACAGGATTAGGAGTTCCAAAATGCTCTATCCCATCCGGATTTTGGGTACAAACTATGATACTGGGTGGAATCATACTATGGCATGTGGGGATCATTGTGATCCAGGCAGAATTTTCGCCGGAATCTCCTCAGTCATTTTATAGCGCCCGAAAGTTACGAAATTACAACTCTTTTGTCTTCAAATGCTCTATCTCATCCGGATTCAGGGTACAGACGATGATACCGGGTGGAATCATACTCTGACATGTGGGGATCATTGTGATCCAGGCAGAATTTTTGCCGGAATCTCCTAAGTGATTTTATAGCACCCGAAAGTTACGAAATTACAATTCTTTTGTCTTCAAATGCTCTATCCCATCCGGATTTAGGGTACAAACGATGATACTGGGTGGAATCATACTCTGGCATGTGGGGATCATTGTGATCCAGGCAGGATTTTTGCCGGAATCTCCTAAGTGATTTTATAGCACCCGAAAGTTGAAAAATTACAGGATTAGGAGTTTCAAAATGCTTTATCCCATCCGGATTTAGGGTACAAACGATGATACTTGGTGGAATCATACTCTGGCATGTGGGGATCATTGTGATCCAGGCAGAATTTTTGCCGGAATCTCCTAAGTGATTTTATAGCACCCGAAAGTTGAAAAATTACAGGATTAGGAGTTTCAAAATGCTTTATCCCATCCGGATTTAGGGTACAAACGATGATACTTGGTGGAATCATACTCTGGCATGTGGGGACCATTGTGATCCGAGCAGAATTTTTGCCGGAATCTCCTAAGTCATTTTATAGCACCCGAAAGTTGAAAAATTACAGGATTAGGAGTTTCAAAATGCTCTATCTCATCCGGATTCAGGGTACAAACGATGATACTTGGTGGAATCATACTCCGGCATGTGGGGATCATTGTGATCCAGGCAGAATTTTTGCCGGAATCTCCTAAGTCATTTTATAGCGCCCGAAAGTTACGAAATTACAACTCTTTTGTCTTCAAATGCTCTATCTCATCCATATTCAGGGTACAAACGATGATACTGGGTGAAATCATATTCTGGCATGTGGGGATCATTGTGATCCAGGCAGAATTTTTGCCGGAATCTCCTGAGTCATTTTATAGCTCCCGAAAGTTGAAGAATTACAGGATTAGGAGTTTCAAAATGCTCTATCTCATCCGGATTCAGGGTACAAACGATGATACTGGGTGGAATCATACCCCGGCATGTGGGGATCATTGTGATCCAGGCAGAATTTTTGCCGGAATCTCCTAAGTCATTTTATAGCGCCCGAAAGTTACGAAATTACAACTCTTTTGTCTTCAAATGCTCTATCTCATCCGGATTTAGGGTGCAAACGATGATACTGGGTGGAATGATACTCTGGCATGTGGGCATCATTGTGATCCATCAGGATTTTTGCCGGAATCTCCTAAGTCATTTTATAGCGCCCGAAAGTTACGAAATTACAACTCTTTTGTCTTCAAATGCACTATCTCATCCGGATTCAGGGTACAAACGACGATACTGAGTGGAATCATACTCTGACATGTGGGGATCATTGTGATCCAGGCAGGATTTTTGCCGGAATCTTTTTAAGTCATTTTATAGCTCCCGAAAGTTGAAAACCTACAGGATTAGGAGTTTCAAAATGCTCTATCTCATCCGGATTCAGGGTACAAACGATGATACTGGGTGAAATCATACTCTGGCATGTGGGGGTCATTGTGATCCAGGCAGAATTCTTGCCGGAATCTCCTAAGTCATTTTATAGCCCCCGGAAGTTGAAAAATTACAGGATTAGGAGTTTCAAAATGCTCTATCTCATCCGGATTCAGGGTACAAACGATGATACTTGGTGGAATCATACTCCGGCATGTGGGGATCATTGTGATCCAGGCAGAATTTTTGCCGGAATCTCCTAAGTCATTTTATAGCGCCCGAAAGTTACGAAATTACAACTCTTTTGTCTTCAAATGCTCTATCTCATCCATATTCAGGGGACAAACGATGATACTGGGTGAAATCATATTCTGGCATGTGGGGATCATTGTGATCCAGGCAGAATTTTTGCCGGAATCTCCTGAGTCATTTTATAGCTCCCGAAAGTTGAAGAATTACAGGATTAGGAGTTTCAAAATGCTCTATCTCATCCGGATTCAGGGTACAAACGATGATACTGGGTGGAATCATACCCCGGCATGTGGGGATCATTGTGATCCAGGCAGAATTTTTGCCGGAATCTCCTAAGTCATTTTATAGCGCCCGAAAGTTACGAAATTACAACTCTTTTGTCTTCAAATGCTCTATCTCATCCGGATTTAGGGTGCAAACGATGATACTGGGTGGAATGATACTCTGGCATGTGGGCATCATTGTGATCCATCAGGATTTTTGCCGGAATCTCCTAAGTCATTTTATAGCGCCCGAAAGTTACGAAATTACAACTCTTTTGTCTTCAAATGCTCTATCCCATCCGGATTGAGGGTACAAACTATAATACTGGGTGAAATCATACTCTGGCATGTGGGAATCATTGTGATCCAGGCAGGATTCTTGCCGGAATCTCCTAAGTCATCTTATAGCTCCCGAAAGTTGAAAAATTACAGGATTAGGTGTTTCAAAATGCTCTATCTCAACCGGATTCAGGGTACAAACGATAATACTGGGTGAAATCATATCCTGGCATGTGGGGATCATTGTGATCCAGGCAGAATTTTTGCCGGAATCTCCTGAGTCATTTTATAGCTCCCGAAAGTTGAAGAACTACAGGATTAGGAGTTTCAAAATGCTTTATCCCATCCGGATCTAGGGTACACACGATGATACTTGGTGGAATCATACTCTGGCATGTGGGGACCATTGTGATCCGAGCAGAATTTTTGCCGGAAGCTCCTAAGTCATCTTATAGCGACCGAAAGTTCCGAAATTACAACTCTTTTGTCTTTAAATGCTCTATCCCATCCGGATTTGGGGTACAAACTATGATACTGGGTGAAATCATACTCTGGCATGTGGGGATCATTGTGATCCAGGCAGAATTTTCGCCGGAATCTCCTAAGTCATTTTATAGCGCCCGAAAGTTACGAAATTACAACTCTTTTGTCTTCAAATGCTCTATCTCATCCGCATTTAGGGTACAAACGATGATACTGGGTGGAATCATACTCTGACATGTGAGGATCATTGTGATCCAGGCAGGATTTTCGCCGGAATCTCCTAAGTCATTTTATAGCGCCCGAAAGTTACGAAATTACAACTCTTTTGTCTTCAAATGCTCTAACTCATCCGGATTTAGGGTACAAACGATGATACTGGGTGGAATGATACTCTGGCATGTGGGCATCATTGTGATCCATCAGGATTTCTGCCGGAATCTCCTAAGTCATTTTATAGCTCCTGAAAGTTGAAAAATTACAGGATTAGGAGTTTCAAAATGCTCTATCTCAACCGGATTTAGGGTTAGAACGATGATACTTGGCGAAATCATACTCTGGCATGTGGGGATCATTGTGATCCAGGCAGAATTTTTGCCGGAATCTCCTAAGTCATTTTATAGCACCCGAAAGTTACGGAATTACAATTTTTTTGTCTTCAAATGCTCTATCTCATCCGGATTTAGGGTACAAACGATGATACTAGGTGGAATCATACTCTGGCATGTGGGGATCATTGTGATCCAGGCAGAATTTTTGCCGGAATCTCCTAAGTGATTTTATAGCACCCGAAAGTTGAAAAATTACAGGATTAGGAGTTTCAAAATGCTTCATCCCATCCGGATTTAGGGTACAAACGATGATACTTGGTGGAATCATACTCTGGCATGTGGGGACCATTGTGATCCGAGCAGAATTTTTGCCGGAAGCTCCTAAGTCATCTTATAGCACCCGAAAGTTCCGAAATTACAACTCTTTTGTCTTTAAATGCTCTATCCCATCAGGATTTGGGGTACAAACTATGATACTGGGTGGAATCATACTCTGGCATGTGGGGATCTTTGTGATCCAGGCAGAATTTTCGCCGGAATCTCCAAAGTCATTTTATAGCGCCCGAAAGTTACGAAATTACAACTCTTTTGTCTTCAAATGCTCTATCTCATCCGCATTCGGGGTACAAACGATGATACTGGGTGGAATCATACTCTGACATGTGGGGATCATTGTGATCCAGGCAGAATTTTTGCCGGAATCTCCTAAGTGATTTTATAGCACCCGAAAGTTGAAAAATTACAGGATTAGGAGTTTCAAAATGCTTTATCCCATCCGGATTTAGGGTACAAACGATGATACTTGGTGGAATCATACTCTGGCATGTGAGGACCATTGTGATCCGAGCAGAATTTTTGCCGGAAGCTCCTCAGTCATCTTATAGCACCCGAAAGTTCCGAAATTACAACTCTTTTGTCTTTAAATGCTCTATCCCATCCGGATTTGGGGTACAAACTATGATACTGGGTGAAATCATACTCTGGCATGTGGGGACCATTGTGATCCAGGCAGAATTCTTGCCGGAATCTCCTAAGTCATTTTATAGCCCCCGGAAGTTGAAAAATTACAGGATTAGGAGTTTCAAAATGCTCTATCTCATCCGGATTCAGGGTACAAACGATGATACTTGGTGGAATCATACTCCGGCATGTGGGGATCATTGTGATCCAGGCAGAATTTTTGCCGGAATCTCCTAAGTCATTTTATAGCGCCCGAAAGTTACGAAATTACAACTCTTTTGTCTTCAAATGCTCTATCTCATCCATATTCAGGGTACAAACGATGATACTGGGTGAAATCATATTCTGGCATGTGGGGATCATTGTGATCCAGGCAGAATTTTTGCCGGAATCTCCTGAGTCATTTTATAGCTCCCGAAAGTTGAAGAATTACAGGATTAGGAGTTTCAAAATGCTCTATCTCATCCGGATTCAGGGTACAAACGATGATTCTGGGTGGAATCATACCCCGGCATGTGGGGATCATTGTGATCCAGGCAGAATTTTTGCCGGAATCTCCTAAGTCATTTTATAGCGCCCGAAAGTTACGAAATTACAACTCTTTTGTCTTCAAATGCTCTATCTCATCCGGATTTAGGGTGCAAACGATGATACTGGGTGGAATGATACTCTGGCATGTGGGCATCATTGTGATCCATCAGGATTTTTGCCGGAATCTCCTAAGTCATTTTATAGCGCCCGAAAGTTACGAAATTACAACTCTTTTGTCTTCAAATGCACTATCTCATCCGGATTCAGGGTACAAACGACGATACTGAGTGGAATCATACTCTGACATGTGGGGATCATTGTGATCCAGGCAGGATTTTTGCCGGAATCTTTTTAAGTCATTTTATAGCTCCCGAAAGTTGAAAACCTACAGGATTAGGAGTTTCAAAATGCTCTATCTCATCCGGATTCAGGGTACAAACGATGATACTGGGTGAAATCATACTCTGGCATGTGGGGGTCATTGTGATCCAGGCAGAATTCTTGCCGGAATCTCCTAAGTCATTTTATAGCCCCCGGAAGTTGAAAAATTACAGGATTAGGAGTTTCAAAATGCTCTATCTCATCCGGATTCAGGGTACAAACGATGATACTTGGTGGAATCATACTCCGGCATGTGGGGATCATTGTGATCCAGGCAGAATTTTTGCCGGAATCTCCTAAGTCATTTTATAGCGCCCGAAAGTTACGAAATTACAACTCTTTTGTCTTCAAATGCTCTATCTCATCCATATTCAGGGGACAAACGATGATACTGGGTGGAATCATATTCTGGCATGTGGGGATCATTGTGATCCAGGCAGAATTTTTGCCGGAATCTCCTGAGTCATTTTATAGCTCCCGAAAGTTGAAGAATTACAGGATTAGGAGTTTCAAAATGCTCTATCTCATCCGGATTCAGGGTACAAACGATGATACTGGGTGGAATCATACCCCGGCATGTGGGGATCATTGTGATCCAGGCAGAATTTTTGCCGGAATCTCCTAAGTCATTTTATAGCGCCCGAAAGTTACGAAATTACAACTCTTTTGTCTTCAAATGCTCTATCTCATCCGGATTTAGGGTGCAAACGATGATACTGGGTGGAATGATACTCTGGCATGTGGGCATCATTGTGATCCATCAGGATTTTTGCCGGAATCTCCTAAGTCATTTTATAGCGCCCGAAAGTTACGAAATTACAACTCTTTTGTCTTCAAATGCTCTATCCCATCCGGATTGAGGGTACAAACTATAATACTGGGTGAAATCATACTCTGGCATGTGGGAATCATTGTGATCCAGGCAGGATTCTTGCCGGAATCTCCTAAGTCATCTTATAGCTCCCGAAAGTTGAAAAATTACAGGATTAGGTGTTTCAAAATGCTCTATCTCAACCGGATTCAGGGTACAAACGATAATACTGGGTGAAATCATATTCTGGCATGTGGGGATCATTGTGATCCAGGCAGAATTTTTGCCGGAATCTCCTGAGTCATTTTATAGCTCCCGAAAGTTGAAGAACTACAGGATTAGGAGTTTCAAAATGCTTTATCCCATCCGGATCTAGGGGTACACACGATGATACTTGGTGGAATCATACTCTGGCATGTGGGGACCATTGTGATCCGAGCAGAATTTTTGCCGGAAGCTCCTAAGTCATCTTATAGCGACCGAAAGTTCCGAAATTACAACTCTTTTGTCTTTAAATGCTCTATCCCATCCGGATTTGGGGTACAAACTATGATACTGGGTGAAATCATACTCTGGCATGTGGGGATCATTGTGATCCAGGCAGAATTTTCGCCGGAATCTCCTAAGTCATTTTATAGCGCCCGAAAGTTACGAAATTACAACTCTTTTGTCTTCAAATGCTCTATCTCATCCGCATTTAGGGTACAAACGATGATACTGGGTGGAATCATACTCTGACATGTGAGGATCATTGTGATCCAGGCAGGATTTTCGCCGGAATCTCCTAAGTCATTTTATAGCGCCCGAAAGTTACGAAATTACAACTCTTTTGTCTTCAAATGCTCTATCTCATCCGGATTTAGGGTACAAACGATGATACTGGGTGGAATGATACTCTGGCATGTGGGCATCATTGTGATCCATCAGGATTTCTGCCGGAATCTCCTAAGTCATTTTATAGCTCCTGAAAGTTGAAAAATTACAGGATTAGGAGTTTCAAAATGCTCTATCTCAACCGGATTTAGGGTAAGAACGATGATACTTGGCGAAATCATACTCTGGCATGTGGGGATCATTGTGATCCAGGCGGAATTTTTGCCGGAATCTCCTAAGTCATTTTATAGCACCCGAAAGTTACGGAATTACAATTTTTTTGTCTTCAAATGCTCTATCTCATCCGGATTTAGGGTACAAACGATGATACTAGGTGGAATCATACTCTGGCATGTGGGGATCATTGTGATCCAGGCAGAATTTTTGCCGGAATCTCCTAAGTGATTTTATAGCACCCGAAAGTTGAAAAATTACAGGATTAGGAGTTTCAAAATGCTTTATCTCATCCGGATTTAGGGTACAAACGATGATACTTGGTGGAATCATACTCTGGCATGTGGGGACCATTGTGATCCGAGCAGAATTTTTGCCGGAAGCTCCTAAGTCATCTTATAGCACCCGAAAGTTCCGAAATTACAACTCTTTTGTCTTTAAATGCTCTATCCCATCCGGATTTGGGGTACAAACTATGATACTGGGTGGAATCATACTCTGGCATGTGGGGATCTTTGTGATCCAGGCAGAATTTTCGCCGGAATCTCCAAAGTCATTTTATAGCGCCCGAAAGTTACGAAATTACAACTCTTTTGTCTTCAAATGCTCTATCTCATCCGCATTTGGGGTACAAACGATGATACTGGGTGGAATCATACTCTGACATGTGGGGATCATTGTGATCCAGGCAGAATTTTTGCCGGAATCTCCTAAGTGATTTTATAGCACCCGAAAGTTGAAAAATTACAGGATTAGGAGTTTCAAAATGCTTTATCCCATCCGGATTTAGGGTACAAACGATGATACTTGGTGGAATCATACTCTGGCATGTGAGGACCATTGTGATCCGAGCAGAATTTTTGCCGGAAGCTCCTAAGTCATCTTATAGCACCCGAAAGTTCCGAAATTACAACTCTTTTGTCTTTAAATGCTCTATCCCATCCGGATTTGGGGTACAAACTATGATACTGGGTGAAATCATACTCTGGCATGTGGGGATCATTGTGATCCAGGCAGAATTTTCGCCGGAATCTCCTAAGTCATTTTATAGCGCCCGAAAGTTACGAAATTACAACTCTTTTGTCTTCAAATGCTCTATCTCATCCGCATTTAGGGTACAAACGATGATACTGGATGGAATCATACTCTGACATGTGAGGATCATTGTGATCCAGGCAGGATTTTCGCCGGAATCTCCTAAGTCATTTTATAGCACCCGAAAGTTACGGAATTACAACTTTTTTGTTTTCAAATGCTCTATCCCATCCGGATTTAGGGTACAAACGATGATACTAGGTGGAATCATACTCTGGCATGTGGGGATCATTGTGATCCAGGCAGAATTTTGCCGGAATCTCCTAAGTGATTTTATAGCACCCGAAAGTTGAAAAATTACAGGATTAGGAGTTTCAAAATGCTTTATCCCATCCGGATTTAGGGTACAAACGATGATACTTGGTGGAATCATACTCTGGCATGTGGGGACCATTGTGATCCGAGCAGAATTTTTGCCGGAAGCTCCTAAGTCATCTCATAGCACCCGAAAGTTCCGAAATTACAACTCTTTTGTCTTTAAATGCTCTATGCCATCCGGATTTGGGGTACAAACTATGATACTGGGTGAAATCATACTCTGGCATGTGGGGATCTTCGTGATCCAGGCAGAATTTTCGCCGGAATCTCCTAAGTCATTTTATAGCGCCCGAAAGTTACGAAATTACAACTCTTTTGTCTTCAAATGCTCTATCTCATCCGCATTTGGGGTACAAACGATGATACTGGGTGGAATCATACTCTGACATGTGGGGATCATTGTGATCCAGGCAGGATTTTTGCCGGAATCTCCTGAGTCATTTTGTAGCCCCCGAAAGTTGAAAAATTACAGGATTAGGAGTTCCAAAATGCTCTATCCCATCCGGATTTTGGGTACAAACTATGATACTGGGTGGAATCATACTATGGCATGTGGGGATCATTGTGATCCAGGCAGAATTTTCGCCGGAATCTCCTCAGTCATTTTATAGCGCCCGAAAGTTACGAAATTACAACTCTTTTGTCTTCAAATGCTCTATCTCATCCGGATTCAGGGTACAGACGATGATACCGGGTGGAATCATACTCTGACATGTGGGGATCATTGTGATCCAGGCAGAATTTTTGCCGGAATCTCCTAAGTGATTTTATAGCACCCGAAAGTTACGAAATTACAATTCTTTTGTCTTCAAATGCTCTATCCCATCCGGATTTAGGGTACAAACGATGATACTGGGTGGAATCATACTCTGGCATGTGGGGATCATTGTGATCCAGGCAGGATTTTCGCCGGAATCTCCTAAGTCATTTTATAGCACCCGAAAGTTACGGAATTACAACTTTTTTGTCTTCAAATGCTCTATCCCATCCGGATTTAGGGTACAAACGATGATACTAGGTGGAATCATACTCTGGCATGTGGGGATCATTGTGATCCAGGCAGAATTTTTGCCGGAATCTCCTAAGTGATTTTATAGCACCCGAAAGTTGAAAAATTACAGGATTAGGAGTTTCAAAATGCTTTATCCCATCCGGATTTAGGGTACAAACGATGATACTTGGTGGAATCATACTCTGGCATGTGGGGACCATTGTGATCCGAGCAGAATTTTTGCCGGAAGCTCCTAAGTCATCTCATAGCACCCGAAAGTTCCGAAATTACAACTCTTTTGTCTTTAAATGCTCTATGCCATCCGGATTTGGGGTACAAACTATGATACTGGGTGAAATCATACTCTGGCATGTGGGGATCTTCGTGATCCAGGCAGAATTTTCGCCGGAATCTCCTAAGTCATTTTATAGCGCCCGAAAGTTACGAAATTACAACTCTTTTGTCTTCAAATGCTCTATCTCATCCGCATTTGGGGTACAAACGATGATACTGGGTGGAATCATACTCTGACATGTGGGGATCATTGTGATCCAGGCAGGATTTTTACCGGAATCTCCTGAGTCATTTTGTAGCCCCCGAAAGTTGAAAAATTACAGGATTAGGAGTTCCAAAATGCTCTATCCCATCCGGATTCTGGGTACAAACTATGATACTGGGTGAAATCATACTATGGCATGTGGGGATCATTGTGATCCAGGCAGAATTTTCGCCGGAATCTCCTCAGTCATTTTATAGCGCCCGAAAGTTACGAAATTACAACTCTTTTGTCTTCAAATGCTCTATCTCATCCGGATTCAGGGTACAGACGATGATACCGGGTGGAATCATACTCTGACATGTGGGGATCATTGTGATCCAGGCAGAATTTTTGCCGGAATCTCCTAAGTGATTTTATAGCACCCGAAAGTTACGAAATTACAATTCTTTTGTCTTCAAATGCTCTATCCCATCCGGATTTAGGGTACAAACGATGATACTGGGTGGAATCATACTCTGGCATGTGGGGATCATTGTGATCCAGGCAGGATTTTTGCCGGAATCTCCTAAGTCATTTTGAAGCACCCGGAAGTTACGAAATTACAACTCTTTTGTCTTCAAATGCTCTATCTAATCCGCATTCGGGGTACAAACGATGAGACTTGGTGAAATCATACTCTGGCATGTGGGGATCATTGTGATCCAGGCAGAATTCTTGCCGGAATCTCCTAAGTCATTTTATAGCACCCGAAAGTTGAAAAATTACAGGATTAGGAGTTTCAAAATGCTCTATCTCATCCGGATCCGGGGTACAAATGATGATACTGGGTGAAATCATACTCTGGGATGTAGGGATCATTGTGATCCAGGCAGGATTTTTGCCGGAATCTCCTAAGTCATTTTGAAGCACCCGGAAGTTACGAAATTACAACTCTTTTGTCTTCAAATGCTCTATCTAATCCGCATTCGGGGTAAAAACGATGAAAATTGGTGAAATCATACTCTGACATGTGGGGATCATCGTGATCCATGCAGAATTTTTGCCGGAATCTCCTAAGTCATTTTATAGCGCCCGAAAGTTACGAAATTACAACTCTTTTGTCTTCAAATGCTCTATCTCATCCGAATTCAGGGTACAAACGATGATACTGGTTGGAATCATACTCTGTCATGTGGGGATCATTGTGATCCAGGCAGGATTTTCACCGGAATCTCCTAAGTCATTTTGTAGCTCCCGAAAGTTACGAAATTACAACTCTTTTGTCTTAAAATGCTCTATCTCATCCGGATTTGGAGTACAAACGATGATACTGGGTGGGATGATACTCTGGCATGTGGGCATCATTGTCATCCATCAGGATTTCTGCCGGAATCTCCTAAGTCATTTTATAGCTCCTGAAAGTTGAAAAATTACAGGATTAGGAGTTTCAAAATGCTCTATCTCAATCGGATTTAGGGTACGAACAATGATACTGGGTGCAATCATACTCTGGCATGTGGGGATCATTGTGATCCAGGCAGAATTTTTGCCGGAATCTCCTAAGTCATTTTATAGCGCCAGAAAGTTACGAAATTACAACTCTTTTGACTTCAAATGCTCTATCTCATCTGGATTCAGGGTACAAACGATGATACTGAGTGTCATCATACTCTGACATGTGGGGATCATTGTGATCCAGGCAGGATTTTTGCCGGAATCTCCTAAGTCATTTTTTAGCTCCCGAAAGTTGAAAAATTACAGGATTAGGAGTTTCAAAATGCTCTATCTCATCCAGATTTAGGGTACAAATGATGATACTGGGTGGAATCATACCCTGGCATGTGGGGATCATTGTGATCCAGGCAGGATTTTTGCCGGAATCTCCTAAGCCATTTTATAGCACCCGAAAGTTACGAAATTACAACTTTTTTGTCTTCAAATGCTCTATCCCATCCGGATTTTGGGTACAAACCATGATACTGGGTGAAATCATACTATGGCATGTGGGGATCATTGTGATACAGGCAGAATTTTCGCCGGAATCTCCTAAGTCATTTTATAGCGCCCGAAAGTTACGAAATTACAACTCTTTTGTCTTCAAATGGTCTATCTCATCCGGATTCAGGGTACAGACGATGATACCGGGTGGAATCATACTCTGACATGTGGGGATCATTGTGATCCAGGCAGGATTTTCACCGGAATCTCCTAAGTCATTTTGTAGCACCCGAAAGTTACGAAATTACAATTCTTTTGTCTTCAAATGCTCTATCCCATCCGGATTTAGAGTACAAACGATGATACTGGGTGGGATGATACTCTGGCATGTGGGCATCATTGTCATCCATCAGGATTTCTGCCGGAATCTCCTAAGTCATTTTATATCTCCTGAAAGTTGAAAAATTACAGGATTAGGAGTTTCAAAATGCTCTATCTCAATCGGATTTAGGGTACGAACAATGATACTGGGTGCAATCATACTCTGACATGTGGGGATCATTGTGATCCAGGCAGGATTTTTGCCGGAATCTCCTAAGTCATTTTTTAGCTCCCGAAAGTTGAAAAATTACAGGATTAGGAGTTTCAAAATGCTCTATCTCATCCAGATTTAGGGTACAAATGATGATACTGGGTGGAATCATACCCTGGCATGTGGGGATCATTGTGATCCAGGCAGGATTTTTGCCGGAATCTCCTAAGCCATTTTATAGCACCCGAAAGTTACGAAATTACAACTTTTTTGTCTTCAAATGCTCTATCCCATCCGGATTTTGGGTACAAACCATGATACTGGGTGAAATCATACTATGGCATGTGGGGATCATTGTGATACAGGCAGAATTTTCGCCGGAATCTCCTAAGTCATTTTATAGCGCCCGAAAGTTACGAAATTACAACTCTTTTGTCTTCAAATGCTCTATCTCATCCGGATTCAGGGTACAGACGATGATACCGGGTGGAATCATACTCTGACATGTGGGGATCATTGTGATCCAGGCAGAATTTTTGCCGGAATCTCCTAAGTCATTTTATAGCACCCGAAAGTTACGAAATTACAATTCTTTTGTCTTCAAATGCTCTATCCCATCCGGATTTAGGGTACAAACGATGATACTGGGTGGAATCATACTTTGGCATGTGGGGATCATTGTGATCCAGGCAGAATTTTTGCCGGAATCTCCTAAGTGATTTTATAGCACCCGAAAGTTGAAAAATTACAGGATTAGGAGGTTCAAAATGCTTTATCCCATCCGGATTTAGGGTACAAACGATGATACTCGGTGGAATCATACTCTGGCATGTGGGGACCATTGTGATCCGAGCAGAATTTTTGCCGGAAGCTCCTAAGTCATCTTATAGCACCCGAAAGTTCCGAAATTACAACTCTTTTGTCTTTAAATGCTCTATCCCATCCAGATTTAGGGTACAAATGATGATACTGGGCGGAATCATACTCCGGCATGTGGGGATCATTGTGATCCAGGCAGAATTTTTGCCGGAATCTCCTAAGTCATTTTATAGCGCCCGAAAGTTACGAAATCACAACTCTTTTGTCTTCAAATGCTCTATCTCATCCGGATTCAGGGTACAAACGATGATACTGGGTGGAATGATACTCTGGCATGTGGGCATCATTGTGATCCATCAGGATTTCTGCCGGAATCTCCTAAGTCATTTTATAGCTCCTGAAAGTTGAAAAATTACAGGATTAGGAGTTTCAAAATGCTATATCTCAACCGGATTTAGGGTAAGAACGATGATACTTGGTGAAATCATACTCTGGCATGTGGGGATCATTGTGATCCAGGCAGAATTTTTGCCGGAATCTCCTAAGTCATTTTATAGGGCCCGAAAGTTACGAAATGACAACTCTTCTGTCTTCAAATGCTCTATCTCATCCGGATTCAGGGTACAAACGATGATACTGGGTGGAATCATACTCTGACATGTGGGGATCATTGTGATCCAGGCAGGATTTTCGCCGGAATCTCCTGAGTCATTTTATAGCTCCCGAAAGTTGAAGAACTACAGGATTAGGAGTTTCAAAATGCTTTATCCCATCCGGATCTAGGGTACAAACGATGATACTTGGTGGAATCATACTCTGGCATGTGGGGACCATTGTGATCCGAGCAGAATTTTTGCCGGAAGCTCCTAAGTCATCTTATAGCACCCGAAAGTTCCGAAATTACAACTCTTTTGTCTTTAAATGCTCTATCCCATCCGGATTTGAGGTACAAACTATGATACTGGGTGGAATCATACTCTGGCATGTGGGGATCATTGTGATCCAGGCAGAATTTTCGCCGGAATCTCCTAAGTCATTTTATAGCGCCCGAAAGTTACGAAATTACAACTTTTTTGTCTTCAAATGCTCTATCCCATCCGGATTTTGGGTACAAACTATCATACTGGGTGGAATCATACTCTGGCATGTGGGGATCATTGTGATCCAGGCAGAATTTTCGCCGGAATCTCCTCAGTCATTTTATAGCGCCCGAAAGTTACGAAATTACAACTCTTTTGTCTTCAAATGCTCTATCTCATCCGGATTCAGGGTACAGACGATGATACCGGGTGGAATCATACTCTGACATGTGGGGATCATTGTGATCCAGGCAGAATTTTTGCCGGAATCTCCTAAGTGATTTTATAGCACCCGAAAGTTACGAAATTACAATTCTTTTGTCTTCAAATGCTCTATCCCATCCGGATTTAGGGTACAAACGATGATACTGGGTGGAATCATACTCTGGCATGTGGGGATCATTGTGATCCAGGCAGGATTTTTGCCGGAATCTCCTAAGTCATTTTGAAGCACCCGGAAGTTACAAAATTACAACTCTTTTGTCTTCAAATGCTCTATCTAATCCGCATTCGGGGTACAAACGATGAGACTTGGTGAAATCATACTCTGGCATGTGGGGATCATTGTGATCCAGGCAGAATTCTTGCCGGAATCTCCTAAGTCATTTTATAGCACCCGAAAGTTGAAAAATTACAGGATTAGGAGTTTCAAAATGCTCTATCTCATCCGGATCCGGGGTACAAATGATGATACTGGGTGAAATCATACTCTGGGATGTAGGGATCATTGTGATCCAGGCAGGATTTTTGCCGGAATCTCCTAAGTCATTTTGAAGCACCCGGAAGTTACGAAATTACAACTCTTTTGTCTTCAAATGCTCTATCTAATCCGCATTCGGGGTAAAAACGATGAAAATTGGTGAAATCATACTCTGACATGTGGGGATCATCGTGATCCATGCAGAATTTTTGCCGGAATCTCCTAAGTCATTTTATAGCGCCCGAAAGTTACGAAATTACAACTCTTTTGTCTTCAAATGCTCTATCTCATCCGAATTCAGGGTACAAACGATGATACTGGTTGGAATCATACTCTGTCATGTGGGGATCATTGTGATCCAGGCAGGATTTTCACCGGAATCTCCTAAGTCATTTTGTAGCTCCCGAAAGTTACGAAATTACAACTCTTTTGTCTTCAAATGCTCTATCTCATCCGGATTTGGAGTACAAACGATGATACTGGGTGGGATGATACTCTGGCATGTGGGCATCATTGTCATCCATCAGGATTTCTGCCGGAATCTCCTAAGTCATTTTATAGCTCCTGAAAGTTGAAAAATTACAGGATTAGGAGTTTCAAAATGCTCTATCTCAATCGGATTTAGGGTACGAACAATGATACTGGGTGCAATCATACTCTGGCATGTGGGGATCATTGTGATCCAGGCAGAATTTTTGCCGGAATCTCCTAAGTCATTTTATAGCGCCAGAAAGTTACGAAATTACAACTCTTTTGACTTCAAATGCTCTATCTCATCTGGATTCAGGGTACAAACGATGATACTGAGTGTCATCATACTCTGACATGTGGGGATCATTGTGATCCAGGCAGGATTTTTGCCGGAATCTCCTAAGTCATTTTTTAGCTCCCGAAAGTTGAAAAATTACAGGATTAGGAGTTTCAAAATGCTCTATCTCATCCAGATTTAGGGTACAAATGATGATACTGGGTGGAATCATACCCTGGCATGTGGGGATCATTGTGATCCAGGCAGGATTTTTGCCGGAATCTCCTAAGCCATTTTATAGCACCCGAAAGTTACGAAATTACAACTTTTTTGTCTTCAAATGCTCTATCCCATCCGGATTTTGGGTACAAACCATGATACTGGGTGAAATCATACTATGGCATGTGGGGATCATTGTGATACAGGCAGAATTTTCGCCGGAATCTCCTAAGTCATTTTATAGCGCCCGAAAGTTACGAAATTACAACTCTTTTGTCTTCAAATGCTCTATCTCATCCGGATTCAGGGTACAGACGATGATACCGGGTGGAATCATACTCTGACATGTGGGGATCATTGTGATCCAGGCAGAATTTTTGCCGGAATCTCCTAAGTCATTTTATAGCACCCGAAAGTTACGAAATTACAATTCTTTTGTCTTCAAATGCTCTATCCCATCCGGATTTAGGGTACAAACGATGATACTGGGTGGAATCATACTCTGGCATGTGGGGATCATTGTGATCCAGGCAGAATTTTTGCCGGAATCTCCTAAGTGATTTTATAGCACCCGAAAGTTGAAAAATTACAGGATTAGGAGGTTCAAAATGCTTTATCCCATCCGGATTTAGGGTACAAACGATGATACTCGGTGAAATCATACTCTGGCATGTGGGGACCATTGTGATCCGAGCAGAATTTTTGCCGGAAGCTCCTAAGTCATCTTATAGCACCCGAAATTTCCGAAATTACAACTCTTTTGTCTTTAAATGCTCTATCCCATCCGGATTTGGGGTACCAACGATGAGACTGGGTGAAATCATACTCTGGCATGTGGAGATCATTGTGATCCAGGCAGAATTTTTACCGGAATCTCCTAAGTCATTTTATAGCGCCCGAGAGTTACGAAATTACAACTGTTTTGTCTTCAAATGCTCTATCTCATCCGGATTTAGGGTACAAACGATGATACTGGGTGGAATCATACTCTGGCATGTGGGGATCATTGTGATCCAGGCAGGATTTTTGCCGGAATCTCCTAAGTCATTTTATAGCTCCCTAAAGTTGAAAACCTACAGGATTAGGAGTTTCAAATTGCTCTATCTCATCCGGATATCAGGTACGAACAATGATACTGGGTGCAATCATACTCTGGCATGTGGGGATCATTGTGATCCGAGCAGAATTTTTGCCGGAAGCTCCTAAGTCATCTTATAGCACCCGAAAGTTCCGAAATTACAACTCTTTTGTCTTTAAATGCTCTATCCCATCCGGATTTGGGGTACCAACGATGAGACTGGGTGAAATCATACTCTGACATGTGGAGATCATTGTGATCCAGGCAGAATTTTTACCGGAATCTCCTAAGTCATTTTATAGCGCCCGAGAGTTACGAAATTACAACTGTTTTGTCTTCAAATGCTCTATCTCATCCGGATTTAGGGTACAAACGATGATACTGGGTGGAATCATACTCTGGCATGTGGGGATCATTGTGATCCAGGCAGGATTTTTGCCGGAATCTCCTAAGTCATTTTATAGCTCCCTAAAGTTGAAAACCTACAGGATTAGGAGTTTCAAAATGCTCTATCTCATCCGGATATCAGGTACGAACGATGATACTGGGTGCAATCATACTCTGGCATGTGGGGATCATTGTGATCCAGGCAGAATTTTTGCCGGAATCTCCTAAGTCATTTTATAGCGCCAGAAAGTTACGAAATTACAACTCTTTTGTCTTCAAATGCTCTATCTCATCTGGATTCAGGGTACAAACGATGATACTGAGTGTAATCATACTCTGACATGTGGGGATCATTGTGATCCAGGCAGGATTTTTGCCGGAATCTCCTAAGTCATTTTTTAGCTCCCGAAAGTTGAAAACCTACAGGATTAGGAGTTTCAAAATGCTCTATCTCATCCGGATTCAGGGTACGAACGATGATACTGAGTGAAATCATACTCTGGCATGTGGGGGTCATTGTGATCCAGGCGGAATTCTTGCCGGAATCTCCTAAAACATTTTATAGCTCCCGAAAGTTGAAAAATTACAGGATTAGGAGTTTCAAAATGCTCTATCTCATCCAGATTTAGGGTACAAATGATGATACTGGGTGGAATCATACTCTGGCATGTGGGGATCATTGTGATCAAGGCAGGATTTTTGCCGGAATCTCCTAAGCCATTTTATAGCACCCGAAAGTTACGAAATCACAACTTTTTTGTCTTCAAATGCTCTATCCCATCCGGATTTTGGGTACTAACAATGATACCAGGTGGAATCATACTCTGGCATGTGGGGGTCATTGTGATCCAGGCGGAATTCTTGCCGGAATCTCCTAAAACATTTTATAGCTCCCGAAAGTTGAAAAATTACAGGATTAGGAGTTTCAAAATGCTCTATCTCATCCAGATTTAGGGTACAAATGATGATACTGGGTGAAATCATACTCTGGCATGTGGGAATCATTGTGATCCAGGCAGGATTTTTGCCGGAATCTCCTAAGTCATCTTATAGCTCCCGAAAGTTGAAAAATTACAGGATTAGGTGTTTCAAAATGCTCTATCTCAACCGGATTCAGGGTACAAACGATAATACTGGGTGAAATCATATTCTGGCATGTGGGGATCATTTTGATCCAGGCAGAATTTTTGCCAGAATCTCCTGAGTCATTTTATAGCTCCCGAAAGTTGAAGAACTACAGGATTAGGAGTTTCAAAATGCTTTATCCCATCCGGATCTAGGGTACAAACGATGATACTTGGTGGAATCATACTCTGGCATGTGGGGACCATTGTGATCCGAGCAGAATTTTTGCCGGAAGCTCCTAAGTCATCTTATAGCACCCGAAAGTTCCGAAATTACAACTCTTTTGTCTTCAAATGCTCTATCCCATCCGGATTTGGGGTACAAACTATGATACTGGGTGAAATCATACTCTGGCATGTGGGGATCATTGTGATCCAGGCAGAATTTTCGCCGGAATCTCCTAAGTCATTTTATAGCGCCCGAAAGTTACGAAATTACAACTCTTTTGTCTTCAAATGCTCTATCTCATCCGCATTTAGGGTACAAACGATGATACTGGATGGAATCATACTCTGACATGTGAGGATCATTGTGATCCAGGCAGGATTTTCGCCGGAATCTCCTAAGTCATTTTATAGCACCCGAAAGTTACGGAATTACAACTTTTTTGTCTTCAAATGCTCTATCCCATCCGGATTTAGGGTACAAACGATGATACTAGGTGGAATCATACTCTGGCATGTGGGGATCATTGTGATCCAGGCAGAATTTTTGCCGGAATCTCCTAAGTGATCTTATAGCACCCGAAAGTTGAAAAATTACAGGATTAGGAGTTTCAAAATGCTTTATCCCATCCGGAATTAGGGTACAAACGATGATACTTGGTGGAATCATACTCTGGCATGTGGGGACCATTGTGATCCGAGCAGAATTTTTGCCGGAAGCTCCTAAGTCATCTCATAGCACCCGAAAGTTCCGAAATTACAACTCTTTTGTCTTTAAATGCTCTATGCCATCCGGATTTGGGGTACAAACTATGATACTGGGTGAAATCATACTCTGGCATGTGGGGATCTTTGTGATCCAGGCAGAATTTTCGCCGGAATCTCATAAGTCATTTTATAGCGCCCGAAAGTTACGAAATTACAACTCTTTTGTCTTCAAATGCTCTATCTCATCCGCATTTGGGGTACAAACGATGATACTGGATGGAATCATACTCTGACATGTGGGGATCATTGTGATCCAGGCAGGATTTTTGCCGGAATCTCCTGAGTCATTTTGTAGCCCCCGAAAGTTGAAAAATTACAGGATTAGGAGTTCCAAAATGCTCTATCTCATCCGGATTGAGGGTACGAACGATCATACTGGGTGCAATCATACTCTGGCATGTGAGGATCATTGTGATCCAGGCAGAATTTTTGCCGGAATCTCCTTAGTGATTTTATAGCACCCGAAAGTTGAAAAATTACAGGATTAGGAGTTTCAAAATGCTCCATCTCATCCAGATTCAGGGTACAAACGATGATACTTGGTGAAATCATACTCTGACATGTGAGGATCATTGTGATCCAGGCAGAATTTTTGCCGGAATCTCCTAAGTCATTTTATAGCGCCCGAAAGTTACGAAATTACAACTCTTTTGTCTTCAAATGCTCTATCTCATCCGGATTCAGGGTACAAACGATGATACTGGGTGGAATCATACTCTGACATGTGGGGATCATTGTGATCCAGGCAGGATTTTCGCCGGAATCTCCTAAGTCATTTTATAGCACCCGAAAGTTACGGAATTACAACCTTTTTGTCTTCAAATGCTCTATCCCATCCGGATTTAGGGTACAAACGATGATACTAGGTGGAATCATATTCTGGCATGTGGGGATCATTGTGATCCAGGCAGAATTTTTGCCGGAATCTCCTAAGTCATTTTATAGCGCCCGAAAGTTACGAAATTACAACTTTTTTGTCTTCAAATGCTCTATCCCATCCGGATTTAGGGTACAAACTATAATAGTGGGTGAAATCATACTCTGGCATGTGGGAATCATTGTGATCCAGGCAGGATTTTTGCCGGAATCTCCTAAGTCATTTTATAGCTCCCGAAAGTTGAAAAATTACAGGATTAGGAGTTTCAAAATGCTCTATCTCAACCGGATTCAGGGTACAAACGATAATACTGGGTAAAATCATATTCTGGCATGTGGGGATCATTGTGATCCAGGCAGAATTTTTGCCGGAATCTCCTAAGTCATTTTATAGCGCCCGAAAGTTACGAAATCACAACTCTTTTGTCTTCAAATGCTCTATCTCATCCGCATTCAGGGTACAAACGATGATACTGGGTGGAATCATACTCTGACATGTGAGGATCATTGTGATCCAGGCAGGATTTTCGCCGGAATCTCCTAAGTCATTTTATAGCACCCGAAAGTTACGGAATTACAACCTTTTTGTCTTCAAATGCTCTATCCCATCCGGATTTAGGGTACAAACGATGATACTAGGTGGAATCATATTCTGGCATGTGGGGATCATTGTGATCCAGGCAGAATTTTTGCCGGAATCTCCTAAGTCATTTTATAGCGCCCGAAAGTTACGAAATTACAACTCTTTTGTCTTCAAATGCACTATCTCATCCGGATTCAGGGTACAAACGACGATACTGAGTGGAATCATACTCTGACATGTGGGGATCATTGTGATCCAGGCAGGATTTTTGCCGGAATCTTTTTAAGTCATTTTATAGCTCCCGAAAGTTGAAAACCTACAGGATTAGGAGTTTCAAAATGCTCTATCTCATCCGGATTCAGGGTACAAACGATGATACTGGGTGAAATCATACTCTGGCATGTGGGGGTCATTGTGATCCAGGCAGAATTCTTGCCGGAATCTCCTAAGTCATTTTATAGCCCCCGGAAGTTGAAAAATTACAGGATTAGGAGTTTCAAAATGCTCTATCTCATCCGGATTCAGGGTACAAACGATGATACTTGGTGGAATCATACTCCGGCATGTGGGGATCATTGTGATCCAGGCAGAATTTTTGCCGGAATCTCCTAAGTCATTTTATAGCGCCCGAAAGTTACGAAATTACAACTCTTTTGTCTTCAAATGCTCTATCTCATCCGTATTCAGGGTACAAACGATGATACTGGGTGAAATCATATTCTGGCATGTGGGGATCATTGTGATCCAGGCAGAATTTTTGCCGGAATCTCCTGAGTCATTTTATAGCTCCTGAAAGTTGAAAAATTACAGGATTAGGAGTTTCAAAATGCTCTATCTCAATCGGATTTAGGGTACGAACAATGATACTGGGTGCAATCATACTCTGGCATGTGGGGATCATTGTGATCCAGGCAGAATTTTTGCCGGAATCTCCTAAGTCATTTTATAGCGCCAGAAAGTTACGAAATTACAACTCTTTTGACTTCAAATGCTCTATCTCATCTGGATTCAGGGTACAAACGATGATACTGAGTGTCATCATACTCTGACATGTGGGGATCATTGTGATCCAGGCAGGATTTTTGCCGGAATCTCCTAAGTCATTTTTTAGCTCCCGAAAGTTGAAAACCTACAGGATTAGGAGTTTCAAAATGCTCTATCTCATCCGGATTCAGGGTACGAACGATGATACTGAGTGAAATCATACTCTGGCATGTGGAGGTCATTGTGATCCAGGCGGAATTCTTGCCGGAATCTCCTAAGTCATTTTATAGCTCCCGAAAGTTGAAAAATTACAGGATTAGGAGTTTCAAAATGCTCTATCTCATCCAGATTCAGGGTACAAATGATGATACTGGGTGGAATCATACCCTGGCATGTGGGGATCATTGTGATCCAGGCAGGATTTTTGCCGTAATCTCCTAAGCCATTTTATAGCACCCGAAAGTTACGAAATTACAACTTTTTCGACTTCAAATGCTCTATCCCATCCGGATTTCGGGTACTAACTATGATACTGGGTGAAATCATACTATGGCATGTGGGGATCATTGTGATCCAGGCAGAATTTTCGCCGGAATCTCCTAAGTCATTTTATAGCGCCCGAAAGTTACGAAATTATAACTCTTTTGTCTTCAAATGCTCTATCTCATCCGGATTCAGGGTACAGACGATGATACCGGGTGGAATCATACTCTGACATGTGGGAATCATTGTGATCCAGGCAGAATTTTTGCCGGAATCTCCTAAGTCATTTTATAGCACCCGAAAGTTACGAAATTACAATTCTTTTGTCTTCAAATGCTCTATCTCATCCGGATTTAGGGTACAAACGATGATACTGGGTGGAATGATACTCTGGCATTTGGGCATCATTGTGATCCATCAGGATTTTTGCCGGAATCTCCTAAGTCATTTTATAGCTCCCGAAAGTTGAAAAATTACAGGATTAGGAGTTTCAAAATGCTCTATCTCAACCGGATTTAGGGTACGAACGATGATACTGGGTGCAATCATACTCTGGCATGGGGGGATCATTGTGATCCAGGCAGAATTTCTGCCGGAATCTCCTGAGTCATTTTATAGCCCCCGAAATTTGGAAAATTACAGGATTAGGAGTTTCAAAATGCTCTATCTCATCCGGATTGAGGGTACAAACGATGATACCTGGTGAAATCATACTCTGGCATGTGAGGTTCATTGTGATCCAGGCAGAATTTTTGCCGGAATCTCCTAAGTCATTTTATAGCACCCGAAAGTTGAAAAATTACAGGATTAGGAGTTTCAAAATGCTCTATCTCATCCAGATGCAGGGTACAAACGATGAGACTGGGTGAAATCATACTCTGGCATGTGGGGATCATTGTGATCCAGGCAGACTTTTTACGGGAATCTCCTAAGTCATTTTATAGCGCCCGAGAGTTACGAAATTACAACTGTTTTGTCTTCAAATGCTCTATTTCATCCGGATTTAGGGTACAAACGATGATACTGGGTGGAATCATACTCTGGCATGTGGGGATCATTGTGATCCAGGCAGGATTTTTGCCGGAATCTCCTAAGTCATTTTATAGCTCCCTAAAGTTGAAAACCTACAGGATTAGGAGTTTCAAAATGCTCTATCTCATCCGAATATCAGGTACAAACGATGATACTGGGTGAAATCATACTCTGGCATGTGGGGGTCATTGTGATCCAGGCAGAATTCTTGCCGGAATCTCCTAAGTCATTTTATAGCTCCCGAAAGTTGAAAAATTACAGGATTAGGAGTTTCAAATGCTCAATCTCATCCAGATTTAGGGTAAAAATGATGATACTGGGCGGAATCATACTCTGGCATCTGGGGATCATTGTGATCCAGGCAGGATTTTTGCCGGAATCTCCTAAGTCATTTTATAGCACCCGAAAGTTACGAAATTACAACTTTTTTGTCTTCAAATGCTCTATCCCATCCGGATTTAGGGTACAAACTATGATACTGAGTGAAATCATACTCTGGCATGTGGGGATCATTGTGATCCAGGCAGAATTTTTGCCGGAATCTCCTAAGTCATTTTATAGCGCCCGAAAGTTACGAAATTACCAGCCTTTTGTCTTCAAATGCTCTATCTCATCCGTATTCAGGGTACAGACGATGATACTTGGTGGAATCATACTCTGTCATGTGGGGATCATTGTGATCCAGGCAGAATTTTTGCCGGAATCTCCTAAGTCATTTTATAGCAGCCGAAAGTTACGAAATTACAACTTTTTTGTCTTCAAATGCTCTATCCCATCCGGATTCAGGGTACTAACAATGATACCAGGTGGAATCATACTCTGGCATGTGGGGATCATTGTGATCCAGGCAGAATTCTTGCCGGAATCTCCTAAGTCATTTTACAGCCCCCGGAAGTTGAAAAATCACAGGATTAGGAGTTTCAAAATGCTCTATCTCATCCGGATTTAGGGTACAAACGATGAAACATGGTGGAATCATACTCTGACATGTGGGGATCATCGTGATCCATGCAGAATTTTTGCCGGAATCTCCTGAGTCATTTTATAGCTCCCGAAAGTTGAAGAACTACAGGATTAGGAGTTTCAAAATGCTCTATCTCATCCGGATTCAGGGTACAAACGATGATACTGGGTAGAATCATACTCCGGCATGTGGGGATCATTGTGATCCAGGCAGAATTTTTGCCGGAATCTCCTAAGTCAGTTTATAGCGCCCGAAAGTTACGAAATTACAACTCTTTTGTCTTCAAATGCTCTATCTCGTCCGGATTTAGGGTACAAACGATGATACTGGGTGGAATGATACTCTGGCATGTGGGCATCATTGTGATCCATCAGGATTCCTGCCGGAATCTCCTAAGTCATTTTATAGCTCCTGAAAGTTGAAAAATTACAGGATTAGGAGTTTCAAAATGCTATATCTCAACCGGATTTAGGGTAAGAACGATGATACTTGGTGAAATCATACTCTGGCATGTGGGGATCTTTGTGATCCAGGCAGAATTTTTGCCGGAATCTCCTAAGTCATTTTATAGCGCCCGAAAGTTACGAAATTACAACTCTTCTGTCTTCAAATGCTCTATCTCATCCGGATTCAGGGTTCAAACGATGATACTGGGTGGAATCATACTCTGACATGTGGGGATCATGGTGATCCAGGCAGGATTTTCGCCGGAATCTCCTGAGTCATTTTATAGCACCCGAAAGTTACGGAATTACAACTTTTTTGTCTTCAAATGCTCTATCCCATCCGGATTTAGGGTACAAACTATAATACTGGGTGAAATCATACTCTGGCATGTGGGAATCATTGTGATCCAGGCAGGATTTTTGCCGGAATCTCCTAAGTCATCTTATAGCTCCCGAAAGTTGAAAAATTACAGGATTAGGTGTTTCAAAATGCTCTATCTCAACCGGATTCAGGGTACAAACGATAATACTGGGTGAAATCATATTCTGGCATGTGGGGATCATTTTGATCCAGGCAGAATTTTTGCCGGAATCTCCTGAGTCATTTTATAGCTCCCGAAAGTTGAAGAACTACAGGATTAGGAGTTTCAAAATGCTTTATCCCATCCGGATCTAGGGTACAAACGATGATACTTGGTGGAATCATACTCTGGCATGTGGGGACCATTGTGATCCGAGCAGAATTTTTGCCGGAAGCTCCTAAGTCATCTTATAGCACCCGAAAGTTCCGAAATTACAACTCTTTTGTCTTTAAATGCTCTATCCCATCCGGATTTGGGGTACAAACTATGATACTGGGTGGAATCATACTCTGGCATGTGGGGATCATTGTGATCCAGGCAGAATTTTCGCCGGAATCTCCTAAGTCATTTTATAGCTCCCGAAAGTTACGAAATTACAACTCTTTTGTCTTCAAATGCTCTATCTCATCCGCATTTGAGGTACAAACGATGATACTGGGTGGAATCATACTCTGACATGTGAGGATCATTGTGATCCAGGCAGGATTTTCGCCGGAATCTCCTAAGTCATTTTATAGCACCCGAAAGTTACGGAATTACAACTTTTTTGTCTTCAAATGCTCTATCCCATCCGGATTCAGGGTACAAACTATAATACTGGGTGGGATCATACTCTGGCATGTGGGAATCGATGTGATCCAGGCAGGATTTTCACCGGAATCTCCTAAGTCATTTTATAGCTCCCGAAAGTTGAAAAATTACAGGATTAGGAGTTTCAAAATGCTCTATCTCAACCGGATTCAGGGTACAAACGATAATACTGGGTGAAATCATATTCTGGCATGTGGGGATCATTGTGATCCAGGCAGAATTTTTGCCGGAATCTCCTGAGTCATTTTATAGCTCCCGAAAGTTGAAGAACTACAGGATTAGGAGTTTCAAAATGCTCTATCTCATCCGGATTCAGGGTACAAACGATGATACTGGGTAGAATCATACCCCGGCATGTGGGGATCATTGTGATTCAGGCAGAATTTTTGCCGGAATCTCCTAAGTCATTTTATAGCGCCCGAAAGTTACGAAATTACAACTCTTTTGTCTTCAAATGCTCTATCTCATCCGGATTCAGGGTACAAACGATGATACTGGGTGGAATGATACTCTGGCATGTGGGCATCATTGTGATCCATCAGGATTTCTGCCGGAATCTCCTAAGTCATTTTATAGCTCCTGAAAGTTGAAAAATTACAGGATTAGGAGTTTCAAAATGCTCTATCTCAACCGGATTTAGGGTAAGAACGATGATACTTGGCGAAATCATACTCTGGCATGTGGGAATCATTGTGATCCAGGCAGAATTTTTGCCGGAATCTCCTAAGTCATTTTATAGCACCCGAAAGTTACGGAATTACAATTTTTTTGTCTTCAAATGCTCTATCCCATCCGGATTTAGGGTACAAACGATGATACTAGGTGGAATCATACTCTGGCATGTGGGGATCATTGTGATCCAGGCAGAATTTTTGCTGGAATCTCCTAAGTCATTTTATAGCACCCGAAAGTTGAAAAATTACAGGATTAGGAGTTTCAAAATGCTTTATCCCATCCGGATTTAGGGTACAAACGATGATACTTGGTGGAATCATACTCTGGCATGTGGGGACCATTGTGATCCGAGCAGAATTTTTGCCGGAAGTTCCTAAGTCATCTTATAGCACCCGAAAGTTCCGAAATTACAACTCTTTTGTCTTTCAATGCTCTATCCCATCCGGATTTGGGGTACAAACTATGATACTGGGTGGAATCATACTCTGGCATGTGGGGATCATTGTGATCCAGGCAGAATTTTCGCCGGAATCTCCTAAGTCATTTTATAGCGCCCGAAAGTTACGAAATTACAACTCTTTTGTCTTCAAATGCTCTATCTCATCCGCATTTAGGGTACAAACGATGATACTGGATGGAATCATACTCTGACATGTGAGGATCATTGTGATCCAGGCAGGATTTTCGCCGGAATCTCCTAAGTCATTTTATAGCACCCGAAAGTTACGGAATTACAACTTTTTTGTCTTCAAATGCTCTATCCCATCCGGATTTAGGGTACAAACGATGATACTGGGTGGAATCATACTCTGGCATGTGGGGATCATTGTGATCCAGGCAGAATTTTTGCCGGAATCTCCTAAGTGATTTTATAGCACCCGAAAGTTGAAAAATTACAGGATTAGGAGTTTCAAAATGCTTCATCCCATCCGGATTTAGGGTACAAACGATGATACTTGGTGGAATCATACTCTGGCATGTGGGGACCATTGTGATCCGAGCAGAATTTTTGCCGGAAGCTCCTAAGTCATCTCATAGCACCCGAAAGTTCCGAAATTACAACTCTTTTGTCTTTAAATGCTCTATGCCATCCGGATTTGGGGTACAAACTATGATACTGGGTGAAATCATACTCTGGCATGTGGGGATCTTTGTGATCCAGGCAGAATTTTCGCCGGAATCTCCTAAGTCATTTTATAGCGCCCGAAAGTTACGAAATTACAACTCTTTTGTCTTCAAATGCTCTATCTCATCCGCATTTGGGGTACAAACGATGATACTGGATGGAATCATACTCTGACATGTGGGGATCATTGTGATCCAGGCAGGATTTTTGCCGGAATCTCCTGAGTCATTTTGTAGCCCCCGAAAGTTGAAAAATTACAGGATTAGGAGTTTCAAAATGCTCCATCTCATCCAGATTCAGGGTACAAACGATGATACTTGGTGAAATCATACTCTGACATGTGAGGATCATTGTGATCCAGGCAGAATTTTTGCCGGAATCTCCTAAGTCATTTTATAGCGCCCGAAAGTTACGAAATTACAACTCTTTTGTCTTCAAATGCTCTATCTCATCCGGATTCAGGGTACAAACGATGATACTGGGTGGAATCATACTCTGACATGTGGGGATCATTGTGATCCAGGCAGGATTTTCGCCGGAATCTCCTAAGTCATTTTATAGCACCCGAAAGTTGAAAAATTACAGGATTAGGAGTTTCAAAATGCTCTATCTCATCCAGATGCAGGGTACAAACGATGAGACTGGGTGAAATCATACTCTGGCATGTGGGGATCATTGTGATCCAGGCAGACTTTTTACGGGAATCTCCTAAGTCATTTTATAGCGCCCGAGAGTTACGAAATTACAACTGTTTTGTCTTCAAATGCTCTATTTCATCCGGATTTAGGGTACAAACGATGATACTGGGTGGAATCATACTCTGGCATGTGGGGATCATTGTGATCCAGGCAGGATTTTTGCCGGAATCTCCTAAGTCATTTTATAGCTCCCTAAAGTTGAAAACCTACAGGATTAGGAGTTTCAAAATGCTCTATCTCATCCGAATATCAGGTACAAACGATGATACTGGGTGAAATCATACTCTGGCATGTGGGGGTCATTGTGATCCAGGCAGAATTCTTGCCGGAATCTCCTAAGTCATTTTATAGCTCCCGAAAGTTGAAAAATTACAGGATTAGGAGTTTCAAATGCTCAATCTCATCCAGATTTAGGGTAAAAATGATGATACTGGGCGGAATCATACTCTGGCATCTGGGGATCATTGTGATCCAGGCAGGATTTTTGCCGGAATCTCCTAAGTCATTTTATAGCACCCGAAAGTTACGAAATTACAACTTTTTTGTCTTCAAATGCTCTATCCCATCCGGATTTGGGGTACAAACTATGATACTGAGTGAAATCATACTCTGGCATGTGGGGATCATTGTGATCCAGGCAGAATTTTTGCCGGAATCTCCTAAGTCATTTTATAGCGCCCGAAAGTTACGAAATTACCAGCCTTTTGTCTTCAAATGCTCTATCTCATCCGTATTCAGGGTACAAACGATGATACTTGGTGGAATCATACTCTGTCATGTGGGGATCATTGTGATCCAGGCAGAATTTTTGCCGGAATCTCCTAAGTCATTTTATAGCAGCCGAAAGTTACGAAATTACAACTTTTTTGTCTTCAAATGCTCTATCCCATCCGGATTCAGGGTACTAACAATGATACCAGGTGGAATCATACTCTGGCATGTGGGGATCATTGTGATCCAGGCAGAATTCTTGCCGGAATCTCCTAAGTCATTTTACAGCCCCCGGAAGTTGAAAAATCACAGGATTAGGAGTTTCAAAATGCTCTATCTCATCCGGATTTAGGGTACAAACGATGAAACATGGTGGAATCATACTCTGACATGTGGGGATCATCGTGATCCATGCAGAATTTTTGCCGGAATCTCCTAAGTCATTTTACAGCCCCCGGAAGTTGAAAAATTACAGGATTAGGAGTTTCAAAATGCTCTATCTCAACCGGATTCAGGGTACAAACGATAATACTGGGTGAAATCATATTCTGGCATGTGGGGATCATTGTGATCCAGGCAGAATTTTTGCCGGAATCTCCTGAGTCATTTTATAGCTCCCGAAAGTTGAAGAACTACAGGATTAGGAGTTTCAAAATGCTCTATCTCATCCGGATTCAGGGTACAAACGATGATACTGGGTAGAATCATACTCCGGCATGTGGGGATCATTGTGATCCAGGCAGAATTTTTGCCGGAATCTCCTAAGTCATTTTATAGCGCCCGAAAGTTACGAAATTACAACTCTTTTGTCTTCAAATGCTCTATCTCGTCCGGATTTAGGGTACAAACGATGATACTGGGTGGAATGATACTCTGGCATGTGGGCATCATTGTGATCCGTCAGGATTTCTGCCGGAATCTCCTAAGTCATTTTATAGCTCCTGAAAGTTGAAAAATTACAGGATTAGGAGTTTCAAAATGCTATATCTCAACCGGATTTAGGGTAAGAACGATGATACTTGGTAAAATCATACTCTGGCATGTGGGGATCTTTGTGATCCAGGCAGAATTTTTGCCGGAATCTCCTAAGTCATTTTATAGCGCCCGAAAGTTACGAAATTACAACTCTTCTGTCTTCAAATGCTCTATCTCATCCGGATTCAGGGTTCAAACGATGATACTGGATGGAATCATACTCTGACATGTGGGGATCATTGTGATCCAGGCAGGATTTTCGCCGGAATCTCCTAAGTCATTTTACAGCCCCCGGAAGTTGAAAAATTACAGGATTAGGAGTTTCAAAATGCTCTATCTCAACCGGATTCAGGGTACAAACGATAATACTGGGTGAAATCATATTCTGGCATGTGGGGATCATTGTGATCCAGGCAGAATTTTTGCCGGAATCTCCTGAGTCATTTTATAGCTCCCGAAAGTTGAAGAACTACAGGATTAGGAGTTTCAAAATGCTCTATCTCATCCGGATTCAGGGTACAAACGATGATACTGGGTAGAATCATACTCCGGCATGTGGGGATCATTGTGATCCAGGCAGAATTTTTGCCGGAATCTCCTAAGTCATTTTATAGCGCCCGAAAGTTACGAAATTACAACTCTTTTGTCTTCAAATGCTCTATCTCGTCCGGATTTAGGGTACAAACGATGATACTGGGTGGAATGATACTCTGGCATGTGGGCATCATTGTGATCCGTCAGGATTTCTGCCGGAATCTCCTAAGTCATTTTATAGCTCCTGAAAGTTGAAAAATTACAGGATTAGGAGTTTCAAAATGCTATATCTCAACCGGATTTAGGGTAAGAACGATGATACTTGGTAAAATCATACTCTGGCATGTGGGGATCTTTGTGATCCAGGCAGAATTTTTGCCGGAATCTCCTAAGTCATTTTATAGCGCCCGAAAGTTACGAAATTACAACTCTTCTGTCTTCAAATGCTCTATCTCATCCGGATTCAGGGTTCAAACGATGATACTGGGTGGAATCATACTCTGACATGTGGGGATCATTGTGATCCAGGCAGGATTTTCGCCGGAATCTCCTAAGTCATTTTATAGCACCCGAAAGTTACGGAATTACAACTTTTTTGTCTTCAAATGCTCTATCCCATCCGGATTTAGGGTACAAACTATAATACTGGGTGAAATCATACTCTGGCATGTGGGAATCATTGTGATCCAGGCAGGATTTTTGCCGGAATCTCCTAAGTCATCTTATAGCTCCCGAAAGTTGAAAAATTACAGGATTAGGTGTTTCAAAATGCTTTATCCCATCCGGATTTAGGGTACAAACGATGATACTTGGTGGAATCATACTCTGGCATGTGAGGACCATTGTGATCCGAGCAGAATTTTTGCCGGAAGCTCCTAAGTCATCTTATAGCACCCGAAAGTTCCGAAATTACAACTCTTTTGTCTTCAAATGCTCTATCTCATCCGCATTTGGGGTACAAACGATGATACTGGGTGGAATCATACTCTGACATGTGGGGATCATTGTGATCCAGGCAGAATTTTTGCCGGAATCTCCTAAGTGATTTTATAGCACCCGAAAGTTGAAAAATTACAGGATTAGGAGTTTCAAAATGCTTTATCCCATCCGGATTTAGGGTACAAACGATGATACTTGGTGGAATCATACTCTGGCATGTGAGGACCATTGTGATCCGAGCAGAATTTTTGCCGGAAGCTCCTAAGTCATCTTATAGCACCCGAAAGTTCCGAAATTACAACTCTTTTGTCTTCAAATGCTCTATCCCATCCGGATTCGGGGTACAAACTATGATACTGGGTGAAATCATACTCTGGCATGTGGGGATCATTGTGATCCAGGCAGAATTTTCGCCGGAATCTCCTAAGTCATTTTATAGCGCCCGAAAGTTACGAAATTACAACTCTTTTGTCTTCAAATGCTCTATCTCATCCGCATTTAGGGTACAAACGATGATACTGGATGGAATCATACTCTGACATGTGAGGATCATTGTGATCCAGGCAGGATTTTCGCCGGAATCTCCTAAGTCATCTTATAGCACCCGAAAGTTACGGAATTACAACTTTTTTGTCTTCAAATGCTCTATCCCATCCGGATTTAGGGTACAAACGATGATACTAGGTGGAATCATACTCTGGCATGTGGGGATCATTGTGATCCAGGCAGAATTTTTGCCGGAATCTCCTAAGTGATTTTATAGCACCCGAAAGTTGAAAAATTACAGGATTAGGAGTTTCAAAATGCTTTATCCCATCCGGATTTAGGGTACAAACGATGATACTTGGTGGAATCATACTCTGGCATGTGGGGACCATTGTGATCCGAGCAGAATTTTTGCCGGAAGCTCCTAAGTCATCTCATAGCACCCGAAAGTTCCGAAATTACAACTCTTTTGTCTTTAAATGCTCTATGCCATCCGGATTTGGGGTACAAACTATGATACTGGGTGAAATCATACTCTGGCATGTGGGGATCTTTGTGATCCAGGCAGAATTTTCGCCGGAATCTCCTAAGTCATTTTATAGCGCCCGAAAGTTACGAAATTACAACTCTTTTGTCTTCAAATGCTCTATCTCATCCGCATTTGGGGTACAAACGATGATACTGGATGGAATCATACTCTGACATGTGGGGATCATTGTGATCCAGGCAGGATTTTTGCCGGAATCTCCTGAGTCATTTTGTAGCCCCCGAAAGTTGAAAAATTACAGGATTAGGAGTTCCAAAATGCTCTATCTCATCCGGATTGAGGGTACGAACGATCATACTGGGTGCAATCATACTCTGGCATGTGAGGATCATTGTGATCCAGGCAGAATTTTTGCCGGAATCTCCTTAGTGATTTTATAGCACCCGAAAGTTGAAAAATTACAGGATTAGGAGTTTCAAAATGCTCCATCTCATCCAGATTCAGGGTACAAACGATGATACTTGGTGAAATCATACTCTGACATGTGAGGATCATTGTGATCCAGGCAGAATTTTTGCCGGAATCTCCTAAGTCATTTTATAGCGCCCGAAAGTTACGAAATTACAACTCTTTTGTCTTCAAATGCTCTATCTCATCCGGATTCAGGGTACAAACGATGATACTGGGTGGAATCATACTCTGACATGTGGGGATCATTGTGATCCAGGCAGGATTTTCGCCGGAATCTCCTAAGTCATTTTATAGCACCCGAAAGTTACGGAATTACAACTTTTTTGTCTTCAAATGCTCTATCCCATCCGGATTTAGGGTACAAACTATAATAGTGGGTGAAATCATACTCTGGCATGTGGGAATCATTGTGATCCAGGCAGGATTTTTGCCGGAATCTCCTAAGTCATTTTATAGCTCCCGAAAGTTGAAAAATTACAGGATTAGGAGTTTCAAAATGCTCTATCTCAACCGGATTCAGGGTACAAACGACAATACTGGGTAAAATCATATTCTGGCATGTGGGGATCATTGTGATCCAGGCTGGATTTTCGCCGGAATCTCCTAAGTCATTTTATAGCACCCGAAAGTTACGGAATTACAACTTTTTTGTCTTCAAATGCTCTATCCCATCCGGATTTAGGGTACAAACTATAATAGTGGGTGAAATCATACTCTGGCATGTGGGAATCATTGTGATCCAGGCAGGATTTTTGCCGGAATCTCCTAAGTCATTTTATAGCTCCCGAAAGTTGAAAAATTACAGGATTAGGAGTTTCAAAATGCTCTATCTCAACCGGATTCAGGGTACAAACGATAATACTGGGTAAAATCATATTCTGGCATGTGGGGATCATTGTGATCCAGGCAGAATTTTTGCCGGAATCTCCTAAGTCATTTTATAGCGCCCGAAAGTTACGAAATTACAACTCTTTTGTCTTCAAATGCTCTATCTCATCCGCATTTAGGGTACAAACGATGATACTGGGTGGAATCATACTCTGACATGTGAGGATCATTGTGATCCAGGCAGGATTTTCGCCGGAATCTCCTAAGTCATTTTATAGCACCCGAAAGTTACGGAATTACAACCTTTTTGTCTTCAAATGCTCTATCCCACTCGGATTTAGGGTACAAACGATGATACTAGGTGGAATCATATTCTGGCATGTGGGGATCATTGTGATCCAGGCAGAATTTTTGCCGGAATCTCCTAAGTCATTTTATAGCGCCCGAAAGTTACGAAATTACAACTCTTTTGTCTTCAAATGCACTATCTCATCCGGATTCAGGGTACAAACGACGATACTGAGTGGAATCATACTCTGACATGTGGGGATCATTGTGATCCAGGCAGGATTTTTGCCGGAATCTTTTTAAGTCATTTTATAGCTCCCGAAAGTTGAAAACCTACAGGATTAGGAGTTTCAAAATGCTCTATCTCATCCGGATTCAGGGTACAAACGATGATACTGGGTGAAATCATACTCTGGCATGTGGGGGTCATTGTGATCCAGGCAGAATTCTTGCCGGAATCTCCTAAGTCATTTTATAGCCCCCGGAAGTTGAAAAATTACAGGATTAGGAGTTTCAAAATGCTCTATCTCATCCGGATTCAGGGTACAAACGATGATACTTGGTGGAATCATACTCCGGCATGTGGGGATCATTGTGATCCAGGCAGAATTTTTGCCGGAATCTCCTAAGTCATTTTATAGCGCCCGAAAGTTACGAAATTACAACTCTTTTGTCTTCAAATGCTCTATCTCATCCGTATTCAGGGTACAAACGATGATACTGGGTGAAATCATATTCTGGCATGTGGGGATCATTGTGATCCAGGCAGAATTTTTGCCGGAATCTCCTGAGTCATTTTATAGCTCCCGAAAGTTGAAGAATTACAGGATTAGGAGTTTCAAAATGCTCTATCTCATCCGGATTCAGGGTACAAACGATGATACTGGGTGGAATCATACTCCGGCATGTGGGGATCATTGTGATCCAGGCAGAATTTTTGCCGGAATCTCCTAAGTCATTTTATAGCGCCCGAAAGTTACGAAATTACAACTCTTTTGTCTTCAAATGCTCTATCTCATCCGGATTTAGGGTGCAAACGATGATACTGGATGGAATGATACTCTGGCATGTGGGCATCATTGTGATCCATCAGGATTTTTGCCGGAATCTCCTAAGTCATTTTATAGCGCCCGAAAGTTACGAAATTACAACTCTTTTGTCTTCAAATGCTCTATCTCATCCGTATTCAGGGTACAAACGATGATACTGGGTAAAATCATATTCTGGCATGTGGGGATCATTGTGATCCAGGCAGAATTTTTGCCGGAATCTCCTGAGTCATTTTATAGCTCCCGAAAGTTGAAGAATTACAGGATTAGGAGTTTCAAAATGCTCTATCTCATCCGGATTCAGGGTACGAACGATGATACTGGGTGGAATCATACTCTGACATGTGGGGATCATTGTGATCCAGGCAGGATTTTCGCCGGAATCTCCTAAGTCATTTTATAGCACCCGAAAGTTACGGAATTACAACTTTTTTGTCTTCAAATGCTCTATCCCATCCGGATTTAGGGTACAAACTATAATACTGGGTGAAATCATACTCTGGCATGTGGGAATCATTGTGATCCAGGCAGGATTTTTGCCGGAATCTCCTAAGTCATCTTATAGCTCCCGAAAGTTGAAAAATTACAGGATTAGGTGTTTCAAAATGCTCTATCTCAACCGGATTCAGGGTACAAACGATAATACTGGGTGAAATCATATTCTGGCATGTGGGGATCATTGTGATCCAGGCAGAATTTTTGCCGGAATCTCCTGAGTCATTTTATAGCTCCCGAAAGTTACGGAATTACAATTTTTTTGTCTTCAAATGCTCTATCTCATCCGGATTTAGGGTACAAACGATGATACTAGGTGGAATCATACTCTGGCATGTGGGGATCATTGTGATTCAGGCAGAATTTTTGCCGGAATCTCCTAAGTGATTTTATAGCACCCGAAAGTTGAAAAATTACAGGATTAGGAGTTTCAAAATGCTTTATCCCATCCGGATTTAGGGTACAAACGATGATACTTGGTGGAATCATGCTCTGGCATGTGGGGACCATTGTGATCCGAGCAGAATTTTTGCCGGAAGCTCCTAAGTCATCTTATAGCACCCGAAAGTTCCGAAATTACAACTCTTTTGTCTTTAAATGCTCTATCCCATCCGGATTTGGGGTACAAACTATGATACTGGGTGAAATCATACTCTGGCATGTGGGGATCATTGTGATCCAGGCAGAATTTTCGCCGGAATCTCCTAAGTCATTTTATAGCGCCCGAAAGTTACGAAATTACAACTCTTTTGTCTTCAAATGCTCTATCTCATCCGCATTTAGGGTACAAACGATGATACTGGATGGAATCATACCCTGACATGTGAGGATCATTGTGATCCAGGCAGGATTTTCGCCGGAATCTCCTAAGTCATTTTATAGCACCCGAAAGTTACGGAATTACAACTTTCTTGTCTTCAAATGCTCTATCCCATCCGGATTTAGGGTACAAACGATGATACTGGGTGGAATCATACTCTGACATGTGAGGATCATTGTGATCCAGGCAGGATTTTCGCCGGAATCTCCTAAGTCATTTTATAGCACCCGAAAGTTACGGAATTACAACTTTTTTGTCTTCAAATGCTCTATCCCATCCGGATTTAGGGTACAAACTATAATACTGGGTGAAATCATACTCTGGCATGTGGGAATCATTGTGATCCAGGCAGGATTTTTACCGGAATCTCCTAAGTCATTTTATAGCTCCCGAAAGTTGAAGAACTACAGGATTAGGAGTTTCAAAATGCTCTATCTCATCCGGATTCAGGGTACAAACGATGATACTGGGTAGAATCATACCCCGGCATGTGGGGATCATTGTGATCCAGGCAGAATTTTTGCCGGAATCTCCTAAGTGATTTTATAGCACCCGAAAGTTGAAAAATTACAGGATCAGGAGTTTCAAAATGCTTTATCCCATCCGGATTTAGGGTACAAACGATGATACTTAGTGGAATCATACTCTGGCATGTGAGGACCATTGTGATCCGAGCAGAATTTTTGCCGGAAGCTCCTAAGTCATCTTATAGCACCCGAAAGTTCCGAAATTACAACTCTTTTGTCTTTAAATGCTCTATCCCATCCGGATTTGGGGTACAAACTATGATACTGGGTGAAATCATACTCTGGCATGTGGGGATCATTGTGATCCAGGCAGGATTTTCGCCGGAATCTCCTAAGTCATTTTATAGCGCCCGAAAGTTACGAAATTACAACTCTTTTGTCTTCAAATGCTCTATCTCATCCGCATTTGGGGTACAAACGATGATACTGGATGGAATCATACTCTGACATGTGAGGATCATTGTGATCCAGGCAGGATTTTCGCCGGAATCTCCTAAGTCATTTTATAGCACCCGAAAGTTACGGAATTACAACTTTTTTGTCTTCAAATGCTCTATCCCATCCGGATTTAGGGTACAAACGATGATACTAGGTGGAATCATACTCTGGCATGTGGGGATCATTGTGATCCAGGCAGAATTTTTGCCGGAATCTCCTAAGTGATTTTATAGCACCCGAAAGTTGAAAAATTACAGGATTAGGAGTTTCAAAATGCTTTATCCCATCCGGATTCAGGGTACAAACGATGATACTGGGTGGAATCATACTCTGACATGTGGGGATCATTGTGATCCAGGCAGGATTTTCGCCGGAATCTCCTAAGTCATTTTATAGCACCCGAAAGTTACGGAATTACAACTTTTTTGTCTTCAAATGCTCTATCCCATCCGGATTTAGGGTACAAACTATAATAGTGGGTGAAATCATACTCTGGCATGTGGGAATCATTGTGATCCAGGCAGGATTTTTGCCGGAATCTCCTAAGTCATTTTATAGCTCCCGAAAGTTGAAAAATTACAGGATTAGGAGTTTCAAAATGCTCTATCTCAACCGGATTCAGGGTACAAACGATAATACTGGGTAAAATCATATTCTGGCATGTGGGGATCATTGTGATCTAGGCAGAATTTTTGCCGGAATCTCCTAAGTCATTTTATAGCGCCCAAAAGTTACGAAATTACAACTCTTTTGTCTTCAAATGCACTATCTCATCCGGATTCAGGGTACAAACGACGATACTGAGTGGAATCATACTCTGACATGTGGGGATCATTGTGATCCAGGCAGGATTTTTGCCGGAATCTTTTTAAGTCATTTTATAGCTCCCGAAAGTTGAAAACCTACAGGATTAGGAGTTTCAAAATGCTCTATCTCATCCGGATTCAGGGTACAAACGATGATACTGGGTGAAATCATACTCTGGCATGTGGGGGTCATTGTGATCCAGGCAGAATTCTTGCCGGAATCTCCTAAGTCATTTTATAGCCCCCGGAAGTTGAAAAATTACAGGATTAGGAGTTTCAAAATGCTCTATCTCATCCGGATTCAGGGTACAAACGATGATACTTGGTGGAATCATACTCCGGCATGTGGGGATCATTGTGATCCAGGCAGAATTTTTGCCGGAATCTCCTAAGTCATTTTATAGCGCCCGAAAGTTACGAAATTACAACTCTTTTGTCTTCAAATGCTCTATCTCATCCATATTCAGGGTACAAACGATGATACTGGGTGAAATCATATTCTGGCATGTGGGGATCATTGTGATCCAGGCAGAATTTTTGCCGGAATCTCCTGAGTCATTTTATAGCTCCCGAAAGTTGAAGAATTACAGGATTAGGAGTTTCAAAATGCTCTATCTCATCCGGATTCAGGGTACAAACGATGATACCGGGTGGAATCATACCCCGGCATGTGGGGATCATTGTGATCCAGGCAGAATTTTTGCCGTAATCTCCTAAGTCATTTTACAGCGCCCAAAAGTTACGAAATTACAACTCTTTTGTCTTCAAATGCTCTATCTCATCCGGATTTAGGGTGCAAACGATGATACTGGGTGGAATGATACTCTGGCATGTGGGCATCATTGTGATCCATCAGGATTTTTGCCGGAATCTCCTAAGTCATTTTATAGCGCCCGAAAGTTACGAAATTACAACTCTTTTGTCTTCAAATGCTCTATCTCATCCATATTCAGGGTACAAACGATGATACTGGGTGAAATCATATTCTGGCATGTGGGGATCATTGTGATCCAGGCAGAATTTTTGCCGGAATCTCCTGAGTCATTTTATAGCTCCCGAAAGTTGAAGAATTACAGGATTAGGAGTTTCAAAATGCTCTATCTCATCCGGATTCAGGGTACAAACGATGATACTGGGTGGAATCATACCCCGGCATGTGGGTATCATTGTGATCCAGGCAGGATTTTCGCCGGAATCTCCTAAGTCATTTTATAGCGCCCGAAAGTTACGAAATTACAACTCTTTTGTCTTCAAATGCTCTATCTCATCCGCATTTAGGGTACAAACGATGATACTGGATGGAATCATACCCTGACATGTGAGGATCATTGTGATCCAGGCAGGATTTTCGCCGGAATCTCCTAAGTCATTTTATAGCACCCGAAAGTTACGGAATTACAACTTTTTTGTCTTCAAATGCTCTATCCCATCCGGATTTAGGGTACAAACGATGATACTGGGTGGAATCATACTCTGACATGTGAGGATCATTGTGATCCAGGCAGGATTTTCGCCGGAATCTCCTAAGTCATTTTATAGCACCCGAAAGTTACGGAATTACAACTTTTTTGTCTTCAAATGCTCTATCCCATCCGGATTTAGGGTACAAACTATAATACTGGGTGAAATCATACCCTGACATGTGAGGATCATTGTGATCCAGGCAGGATTTTCGCCGGAATCTCCTAAGTCATTTTATAGCACCCGAAAGTTACGGAATTACAACTTTTTTGTCTTCAAATGCTCTATCCCATCCGGATTTAGGGTACAAACTATAATACTGGGTGAAATCATACTCTGGCATGTGGGAATCATTGTGATCCAGGCAGGATTTTTGCCGGAATCTCCTAAGTCATCTTATAGCTCCCGAAAGTTGAAAAATTACAGGATTAGGTGTTTCAAAATGCTCTATCTCAACCGGATTCAGGGTACAAACGATAATACTGGGTGAAATCATATTCTGGCATGTGGGGATCATTGTGATCCAGGCAGAATTTTTGCCGGAATCTCCTGAGTCATTTTATAGCTCCCGAAAGTTACGGAATTACAATTTTTTTGTCTTCAAATGCTCTATCTCATCCGGATTTAGGGTACAAACGATGATACTAGGTGGAATCATACTCTGGCATGTGGGGATCATTGTGATTCAGGCAGAATTTTTGCCGGAATCTCCTAAGTGATTTTATAGCACCCGAAAGTTGAAAAATTACAGGATTAGGAGTTTCAAAATGCTTTATCCCATCCGGATTTAGGGTACAAACGATGATACTTGGTGGAATCATGCTCTGGCATGTGGGGACCATTGTGATCCGAGCAGAATTTTTGCCGGAAGCTCCTAAGTCATCTTATAGCACCCGAAAGTTCCGAAATTACAACTCTTTTGTCTTTAAATGCTCTATCCCATCCGGATTTGGGGTACAAACTATGATACTGGGTGGAATCATACTCTGGCATGTGGGGATCTTTGTGATCCAGGCAGAATTTTCGCCGGAATCTCCAAAGTCATTTTATAGCGCCCGAAAGTTACGAAATTACAACTCTTTTGTCTTCAAATGCTCTATCTCATCCGCATTTGGGGTACAAACTATGATACTGGGTGAAATCATACTCTGGCATGTGGGGATCATTGTGATCCAGGCAGAATTTTCGCCGGAATCTCCTAAGTCATTTTATAGCGCCCGAAAGTTACGAAATTACAACTCTTTTGTCTTCAAATGCTCTATCTCATCCGCATTTGGGGTACAAACGATGATACTGGATGGAATCATACTCTGACATGTGAGGATCATTGTGATCCAGGCAGGATTTTCGCCGGAATCTCCTAAGTCATTTTATAGCACCGGAAAGTTACGGAATTACAACTTTTTTGTCTTCAAATGCTCTATCCCATCCGGATTTAGGGTACAAACGATGATACTAGGTGGAATCATACTCTGGCATGTGGGGATCATTGTGATCCAGGCAGAATTTTTGCCGGAATCTCCTAAGTGATTTTATAGCACCCGAAAGTTGAAAAATTACAGGATTAGGAGTTTCAAAATGCTTTATCCCATCCGGATTCAGGGTACAAACGATGATACTGGGTGGAATCATACTCTGACATGTGGGGATCATTGTGATCCAGGCAGGATTTTCGCCGGAATCTCCTAAGTCATTTTATAGCACCCGAAAGTTACGGAATTACAACTTTTTTGTCTTCAAATGCTCTATCCCATCCGGATTTAGGGTACAAACTATAATAGTGGGTGAAATCATACTCTGGCATGTGGGAATCATTGTGATCCAGGCAGGATTTTTGCCGGAATCTCCTAAGTCATTTTATAGCTCCCGAAAGTTGAAAAATTACAGGATTAGGAGTTTCAAAATGCTCTATCTCAACCGGATTCAGGGTACAAACGATAATACTGGGTAAAATCATATTCTGGCATGTGGGGATCATTGTGATCCAGGCAGAATTTTTGCCGGAATCTCCTAAGTCATTTTATAGCGCCCAAAAGTTACGAAATTACAACTCTTTTGTCTTCAAATGCACTATCTCATCCGGATTCAGGGTACAAACGACGATACTGAGTGGAATCATACTCTGACATGTGGGGATCATTGTGATCCAGGCAGGATTTTTGCCGGAATCTTTTTAAGTCATTTTATAGCTCCCGAAAGTTGAAAACCTACAGGATTAGGAGTTTCAAAATGCTCTATCTCATCCAGATTCGGGGTACAAACGATGATACTGGGTGAAATCATACTCTGGCATGTGGGGGTCATTGTGATCCAGGCAGAATTCTTGCCGGAATCTCCTAAGTCATTTTATAGCCCCCGGAAGTTGAAAAATTACAGGATTAGGAGTTTCAAAATGCTCTATCTCATCCGGATTCAGGGTACAAACGATGATACTTGGTGGAATCATACTCCGGCATGTGGGGATCATTGTGATCCAGGCAGAATTTTTGCCGGAATCTCCTAAGTCATTCTATAGCGCCCGAAAGTTACGAAATTACAACTCTTTTGTCTCCAAATGCTCTATCTCATCCATATTCAGGGTACAAACGATGATACTGGGTGAAATCATATTCTGGCATGTGGGGATCATTGTGATCCAGGCAGAATTTTTGCCGGAATCTCCTGAGTCATTTTATAGCTCCCGAAAGTTGAAGAATTACAGGATTAGGAGTTTCAAAATGCTCTATCTCATCCGGATTCAGGGTACAAACGATGATACTGGGTGGAATCATACCCCGGCATGTGGGGATCATTGTGATCCAGGCAGAATTTTTGCCGGAATCTCCTAAGTCATTTTATAGCGCCCGAAAGTTACGAAATTACAACTCTTTTGTCTTCAAATGCTCTATCTCATCCGGATTTAGGGTCCAAACGATGATACTGGGTGGAATGATACTCTGGCATGTGGGCATCATTGTGATCCATCAGGATTTTTGCCGGAATCTCCTAAGTCATTTTATAGCGCCCGAAAGTTACGAAATTACAACTCTTTTGTCTTCAAATGCACTATCTCATCCGGATTCAGGGTACAAACGACGATACTGAGTGGAATCATACTCTGGCATGTGGGGGTCATTGTGATCCAGGCAGAATTCTTGCCGGAATCTCCTAAGTCATTTTATAGCCCCCGGAAGTTGAAAAATTACAGGATTAGGAGTTTCAAAATGCTCTATCTCATCCGGATTCAGGGTACAAACGATGATACTTGGTGGAATCATACTCCGGCATGTGGGGATCATTGTGATCCAGGCAGAATTTTTGCCGGAATCTCCTAAGTCATTTTATAGCGCCCGAAAGTTACGAAATTACAACTCTTTTGTCTTCAAATGCTCTATCTCATCCATATTCAGGGTACAAACGATGATACTGGGTGAAATCATATTCTGGCATGTGGGGATCATTGTGATCCAGGCAGAATTTTTGCCGGAATCTCCTGAGTCATTTTATAGCTCCCGAAAGTTGAAGAATTACAGGATTAGGAGTTTCAAAATGCTCTATCTCATCCGGATTCAGGGTACAAACGATGATACTGGGTGGAATCATACCCCGGCATGTGGGTATCATTGTGATCCAGGCAGGATTTTCGCCGGAATCTCCTAAGTCATTTACAGCCCCGGAAGTTGAAAAATTACAGGATTGGGGATTTCAAAACCCCTTTTCCCCGGGATTCATAAAAACTTTGGGGTAATCTACCCCGGATTGGGGTCAGTGATCCGGGAAAATTTTTTCCGGAATTTAATCATTTTATCCCCAAAATTCGAAATTCAATCTTTTTTAAAGCCATTACCGGATTTAAAAACTTTGGGGTAATGTACCTGGATTGGGAATTTATCCTGGATTTTTCCGGAATTTAATCATTTTATGGGCCCCCAAAATTCGAAATTCAATCTTTTGTTTTCAAAGTTAATCCGGATTGGGGGTCCAAATTTTAAAATCAACCGGATTGGAACAGTATCCGGGGATTCTTCCGGAATTTAATCATTTTGCCCCCGGGGAAAAATTCGGATTTGTTTAAAAATTTACTCCCGGGATTGGGGGACAAAGATAAAGGGTAAATCTTTTCGGGGGGGATCTTGGTCCACAGTTTTTTGGGAATCTCCTGGCTTTTTTGCCCCAAATTGGGAAAAACACGGGATTGGTTTTTAAAAAATTTTATCCCACCGGGATTAGGGAAAACATTTTGGGTAATCTACTCTGGATTGGGGCCCAGTGATCCGGGGAAAATTTTTTCCGGAAGTTAATCATTTTATCACCCAAAATTGGGAAATTTCTTTTTTTTTAAATGTTTTTCCACCGGGTTTTTGGGGAAAACAGATTAGGGGTCAATCTCTTGGGGATTTGGTCCACAAAATTTTTGGGAATCTCCTAAGTGAATGACCCAAAAGGAAAAAATTCGGAAAGGGGTTTAAAAAATCTTTATCCCACCGGGATTTATAAAAACTGTCTTTAATCTACCTGGATTGGGGCCCATTTGATCCGGGAATTTTTGCCGGGCCCCTGTATCAAGCAAAAATTCCGAAATTCAATCTTTTTTTTAAAGCCAATTGGGTTTTTTAAAAACTTGTCTTAATCTACTCTGGCATTGGGGACGTGATCCGGGAATTTTCCCGGAATTAAATCATTTTATCCCCCCAAAATTCGAAATTCAATTTTTTCCAAAGTTATTACCGTTTTGGGGTCAAAATGCTTAATCAATCGAATTGGGGACAGTGACCCGGGAATTTTCCGGAATTTAAGGATTTTTGACCCAAAAGGAAAAAATTCGGAAAGGGGTTTAAAAAATCTTTATCCCACCGGGATTTATAAAAACTGTCTTTAATCTACCTGGATTGGGCCCATTTGATCCGGGAATTTTTCCGGAAGTTAATCATTTATCACCCAAAATTCCGAAATTCAATCTTTTTTTTAAAGCCAATTGGGTTTTTTAAAAACTTGTCTTAAATCTACTCTGGCATTGGGGACAGTGATCCGGGAATTTTCCCGGAATTTAAGTCATTTTATCCCCCCAAAAATTCGAAATTCAATCTTTTTCCAAAGTCATTACCCTTTGGGGTAAAAAATGTCTTTTCATCCAAATTAGGTCAGTGATCCAGGGGATTTTCCCGGAATTTAATCATTTTATCACCCAAAATTCGGAATTCAATTTTTTCCAAATGATCCCAGGTTTTAGGGTCAAAATGCTTAATCAATCGGATTGGGGACAGTGACCCGGGAATTTTCCGGAATTTGGATTTTTGACCCAAAAGGAAAAAATTCGGAAAGGGGTTTAAAAAATCTTTATCCCACCGGATTTATAAAAACTGTCTTTAATCATCTCGGATTGGGGCCCATTTGATCCGGGAATTTTTCCGGAAGTTAATCTCTATCACCCGGAATTCCGAAAAAATTTTTTTTGTCTTTAAAGCCAGACCGGTTTTTTAAAAACTTGTCTTAAATCTACTCTGGCATTGGGGACCGTGATCCGGGAATTTTCCCGGAAATTAAAGTCATTTTATCCCCCCAAAAATTCGAAATTCAATCTTTTTCCAAAGTCATTACCCTTTGGGGTAAAAAATGTTTTAATCAATCGAATTAGGTCATTTATCCGGGGATTTTCCCGGAATTTAATCATTTTATAGCAAAAATTACGGAATTCAACTTTTTGTCCAAAGTTACCCACCGGTTTTAGGGTCCAAATTTTAAAATCATCCGGATTGGGAACAGTGATCCGGGGGTTTTTTCCGGAATTTAATCTTTTTTAACCCCCAAAGGAAGAATGGGGATTTCAAAATTTTTTCCCCGGGATTCATAAAAACTTTGGGGTAAATCTACCCCGGATTGGGGACAGTGATCCGGGAAAATTTTTTCCGGAATTTAATCATTTTATCCCCAAAAATTCGAAATTCAATCTTTTTTTTCAAAGTTATTACCGGTTTTAGGGTCAAAATGTCTTTAACCGGATTGGGAAGTGATCCTGGATTTCTCCGGAATTTAATCTTTTTTAATCCGGGGAAAAATTCGGATTAATTTTAAAAATTTTTTAAACCGGGATTTAGGGAAAACATTTTGGGCAAATCTACTCTGGATTGGGGACAGTGATCCAGGGAATTTTCCGGAATTTAATCATTTTATCACCCAAAATTCGGAATTCAATTTTTTGCCAAAGTTATTACCGGATTAGGGTCAAATGCTTAATCAATCGGATTGGGGACAGTGACCCGGGAAAATTTTTTCCGGAATTTGGATTTTTGACCCAAAAGGAAAAAATTCGGAAAGGGGTTTAAAAAATCTTTATCCCACCGGGATTTATAAAAACTGTCTTTAATCTACCTGGATTGGGGCCCATTTGATCCGGGAATTTTTGCCGGGCCCCTGTATCAAGCAAAAATTCCGAAATTCAATCTTTTTCAAATCCATCCCACCTTTGGGGGTCAAATTGTTTTGGGGGGTCATCCGGCATTGGGGACGTGATCCGGGAATTTTCCCGGAATTAAATCATTTTATCCCCCCAAAATTCGAAATTCAATTTTTTCCAAAGTTATTACCGTTTTGGGGTCAAAATGCTTAATCAATCGAATTGGGGACAGTGACCCGGGAATTTTCCGGAATTTAAGGATTTTTGACCCAAAAGGAAAAAATTCGGAAAGGGGTTTAAAAAATCTTTATCCCACCGGGATTTATAAAAACTGTCTTTAATCTACCTGGATTGGGCCCATTTGATCCGGGAATTTTTCCGGAAGTTAATCATTTATCACCCAAAATTCCGAAATTCAATCTTTTTTTTAAAGCCAATTGGGTTTTTTAAAAACTTGTCTTAAATCTACTCTGGCATTGGGGACAGTGATCCGGGAATTTTCCCGGAATTTAAGTCATTTTATCCCCCCAAAAATTCGAAATTCAATCTTTTTCCAAATCCATTACCCTTTGGGGTAAAAAATGTCTTTTCATCCAAATTAGGTCAGTGATCCAGGGGATTTTCCCGGAATTTAATCATTTTATCACCCAAAATTCGGAATTCAATTTTTTCCAAATGATCCCAGGTTTTAGGGTCAAAATGCTTAATCAATCGGATTGGGGACAGTGACCCGGGAATTTTCCGGAATTTGGATTTTTGACCCAAAAGGAAAAAATTCGGAAAGGGGTTTAAAAAATCTTTATCCCACCGGGATTTATAAAAACTGTCTTTAATCATCTCGGATTGGGGCCCATTTGATCCGGGAATTTTTCCGGAAGTTAATCTCTATCACCCAAAATTCCGAAATTCAATCTTTTTTTTAAAGCCAGACCGGTTTTTTAAAAACTTGTCTTAAATCTACTCTGGCATTGGGGACCGTGATCCGGGAATTTTCCCGGAATTTAAGTCATTTTATCCCCCCAAAAATTCGAAATTCAATCTTTTTCCAAATCCATTACCCTTTGGGGTAAAAAATGTCTTTTCATCCAAATTAGGTCATTTATCCGGGGATTTTCCCGGAATTTAATCATTTTATAGCAAAAATTCGGAATTCAATTTTTGTCCAAATGATCCCAGGTTTTAGGGTCCAAATTTTAAAATCAACCGGATTGGGAACAGTATCCGGGGATTTTTCCGGAATTTAATCATTTTGCCCCCGGGGAAAAATTCGGATTTGTTTAAAAATTTACTCCCGGGATTAGGGAAAACATTTGGGGTAAATCTATTCTGGATTGGGGACAGTGATCCAGGGAATTTTCCGGAATTTGATCATTTTATAGCCCAAAATTCGGAATTCAATTTTTTGCCAAAGTTATTACCGGTTTTAGGGTCAAAATGCTTAATCAATCGGATTGGGGACAGTGTTTCGGGAAAATTTTTTGCCGGAATTTGGATTTTTGACCCAAAAGGAAAAAATTCGGAAAGGGGTTTAAAAAATCTTTATCCCACCGGGATTTATAAAAACTGTCTTTAATCATCTCGGATTGGGGCCCATTTGATCCGGGAATTTTTCCGGAAGTTAATCATTTATCACCCAAAATTCCGAAATTCAATCTTTTTTTTAAAGCCAATTGGGTTTTTTAAAAACTTGTCTTAAATCTACTCTGGCATTGGGGACAGTGATCCGGGAATTTTCCCGGAATTTAAGTCATTTTATCCCCCCAAAAATTCGAAATTCAATCTTTTTCCAAATCCATTACCCTTTGGGGTCAAATGTCTTTTCACCCCAAATTAGGTCAGTGATCCGGGGATTTTCCCGGAATTTAAGTCATTTTATCAAAAAATTCGGAATTCAATTTTTGCCAAATCCATCCCACCTTTGGGGTAAAAAATGTTTTAATCAATCGAATTAGGTCATTTATCCGGGGATTTTCCCGGAATTTAATCATTTTATAGCAAAAATTACGGAATTCAACTTTTTGTCCAAAGTTACCCACCGGTTTTAGGGTCCAAATTTTAAAATCATCCGGATTGGGAACAGTGATCCGGGGGTTTTTTCCGGAATTTAATCATTTTATCCCCCCAAAATTGGAACTCAGGATTAAGCAAAAGTTATTACCGGTTTCAGGGTCAAAATGTTTTAAAACACCCCCGGATTGGGGACAGTGATCCGGGAAAATTTTTTCCGGAATTTAAGGATTTTTGACCCAAAAGGAAAAAATTGGCGGGTTTTTAAAAAATCTTTATCCCACCGGGAAGGGGTACAAAAATTTGTAATCTACTCTGGCATTGGGCCCAGTGACCCAAAGGAATTTTTGGGGAAAGCCCCTGTATCAAGCAAAAATTCGAAATTCAATCTTTTTCCAAATCCATTACCCTTGGGGGGTAAAAAATGTCTTTTCATCCAAATTAGGTCAGTGATCCAGGGGATTTTCCCGGAATTTAATCATTTTATCACCCAAAATTCGGAATTCAATTTTTTCCAAATGATCCCAGGTTTTAGGGTCAAAATGCTTAATCAATCGGATTGGGGACAGTGACCCGGGAATTTTCCGGAATTTGGATTTTTGACCCAAAAGGAAAAAATTCGGAAAGGGGTTTAAAATTTTTATCCCACCGGATTTATAAAAACTGTCTTTAATCATCTCGGATTGGGGCCCATTTGATCCGGGAATTTTTCCGGAAGTTAATCTCTATCACCCGGAATTCCGAAAAAATTTTTTTTGTCTTTAAAGCCAGACCGGTTTTTTAAAAACTTGTCTTAAATCTACTCTGGCATTGGGACCGTGATCCGGGAATTTTCCCGGAAATTAAAGTCATTTTATCCCCCCAAAAATTCGAAATTCAATCTTTTTCCAAATCCATTACCCTTTGGGGTAAAAAATGTTTTAATCAATCGAATTAGGTCATTTATCCGGGGATTTTCCCGGAATTTAATCATTTTATAGCAAAAATTACGGAATTCAACTTTTTGTCCAAAGTTACCCACCGGTTTTAGGGTCCAAATTTTAAAATCATCCGGATTGGGAACAGTGATCCGGGGGTTTTTTCCGGAATTTAATCATTTTATCCCCCCAAAATTGGAACTCAGGATTAAGCAAAAGTCATTCACCTTGGGTAAAAAATGTCTTTCACCCCCGGATTGGGGAATTGTGATCCGGGAAAATTTTTTCCGGAATTTAATCATTTTATCCCCAAAAATTCGAAATTCAATCTTTTTTTTCAAAGTTATTACCGGATTAGGGTCAAAATGTCTTTAACCGGATTGGGAAGTGATCCTGGATTTCTCCGGAATTTAATCTTTTTTAATCCGGGGAAAAATTCGGATTAAGTTTAAAAGCCATTAACCGGATTTATGCTAATTGGCAAATCTATCGGATTGGGGACAGTGATCCGGGGAAAATTTTTTCCGGAATTTAATCATTTTATCACCCAAAATTCGGAATTCAATTTTTTCCAAAGTTATTACCGGATTAGGGTCAAATGCTTAATCAATCGGATTGGGGACAGTGACCCGGGAAAATTTTTTCCGGAATTTAAATTTTATCCCCCCAAAATTGAAAAATTCAGGATTAAGCAAAATCATCCCACCTTTGGGGTAAAAAATGTCTTTTCATCCGGATTGGGGCCAGTGATCCGGGAAAATTTTTTCCGGAATTTAATCATTTTATCCCCAAAATTCGAAATTCAATCTTTTTCCAAAGTCATTCACCTTTATGCAAACATGATCGGGTAAGAATCGGGAGGGGGATCATTTGACCATGGATTTTTGGGAATCCCAAGATTTTTGGCCCCAAAATTAAAATTAAAATTTTTGTCCAAATGAACTACCGGATTAGGGTCAAAAGTCTATTCATCCAAATTGGGGGACAGTGATCCGGGGATTTTTCCGGTTTTTTGTCATTTTATCCCCCCAAAATTGAAAACCTCAGGATTAAGCAAAAGTTATTACCGGATTAGGGTCAAAATGTCTTTCATCCGGATTGGGGGTCAGTGACCCGGGAATTTTTCCGGAATTTAATCATTTTATCCCCGGGGGAAAAATTCGGATTAGGATTTAAAAGCCATTACCGGAATAAAAACTGTTTTTGGGGTCATCTCCCATTGGGGACAGTGATCCGGGAATTTTTCCGGAATTTAATCATTTTATCCCCCCAAAATTCGAAATTCAATCTTTTTTTTCAAAGTTAATCCAATTAGGGTCAAAATGTTTTAAATCTTTTCGGATTGGGACAGTGATCCGGGAAAATTTTTTCCGGAATTTGATCATTTTATCCCCCCAAAATTGGAATTCAGGATTAAGCAAAATCCCATTCACCTTGGGTAAAAAATGTCTTTCACCCCCGGATTGGGGTCAGTGATCCGGGAAAATTTTTTCCGGAATTTAATCATTTTATCCCCAAAATTCGAAATTCAATCTTTTTCCAAAGTCATTCACCTTTGGGGTAAAAATGTTTTAATTAATCGGTGGGGAATTTATCCTGGATTTTTGGGAATTTAAAGCATTTTATACCCCCCCAAAAATTCGAAATTCAATCTTTTGTCCAAATGATCCCAGGATTAGGGTCAAAATTCTTAAACAATCGGCAGGGGAATATTGTGTACAATTTTTCCCAATTTAATCATTTTGCCCCCGAAATTGAAAAATTCGGATTTTTTTTCAAAAGTTACCCCCGGATTAGGGTCCAAATCTTTAAAATCTTTTCGGATTGGGGACAGTGACCCGGGAAAATTTTTTCCGGAATTTGACTTTTTTAACCCCCAAAAGGAAAAATCGGAAAGGGGTTTCAAAATTTTATCCCACCGGGATTGGGGTAAAAAATGTTTTTAATCTACTCTGGATTGGGGCCCAGTGATCCGGGGAAAATTTTTTCCGGAAGTTAATCATTTTATCACCCAAAATTCGGAATTCAATTTTTTCCAAAGTTATTACCGGTTTTAGGGTCAAAATGCTTAATCAATCGGATTGGGGACAGTGACCCGGGAATTTTCCGGAATTTGGATTTTTGACCCAAAAGGAAAAAATTCGGAAAGGGGTTTAAAAAATCTTTATCCCACCGGGATTTATAAAAACTGTCTTTAATCTACCTGGATTGGGGCCCATTTGATCCGGGAATTTTTGCCGGGCCCCTGTATCAAGCAAAAATTCCGAAATTCAATCTTTTTCAAATCCATCCCACCTTTGGGGGTCAAATTGTCTTTCATCCGGCATTGGGGACGTGATCCGGGAATTTTCCCGGAATTAAATCATTTTATCCCCCCAAAATTCGAAATTCAATTTTTTCCAAAGTTATTACCGTTTTGGGGTCAAAATGCTTAATCAATCGAATTGGGGACAGTGACCCGGGAATTTTCCGGAATTTAAGGATTTTTGACCCAAAAGGAAAAAATTCGGAAAGGGGTTTAAAAAATCTTTATCCCACCGGGATTTATAAAAACTTTCTTTAATCTACCTGGATTGGGCCCATTTGATCCGGGAATTTTTCCGGAAGTTAATCATTTATCACCCAAAATTCCGAAATTCAATCTTTTTTTTAAAGCCAATTGGGTTTTTTAAAAACTTGTCTTAAATCTACTCTGGCATTGGGGACAGTGATCCGGGAATTTTCCCGGAATTTAAGTCATTTTATCCCCCCAAAAATTCGAAATTCAATCTTTTTCCAAATCCATTACCCTTTGGGGTAAAAAATGTCTTTTCATCCAAATTAGGTCAGTGATCCAGGGGATTTTCCCGGAATTTAATCATTTTATCACCCAAAATTCGGAATTCAATTTTTTCCAAATGATCCCAGGTTTTAGGGTCAAAATGCTTAATCAATCGGATTGGGACAGTGACCCGGGAATTTTCCGGAATTTGGATTTTTGACCCAAAAGGAAAAAATTCGGAAAGGGGTTTAAAAAATCTTTATCCCACCGGATTTATAAAAACTGTCTTTAATCATCTCGGATTGGGGCCCATTTGATCCGGGAATTTTTCCGGAAGTTAATCTCTATCACCCGGAATTCCGAAAAAATTTTTTTTGTCTTTAAAGCCAGACCGGTTTTTTAAAAACTTTTGGGGTAAATCTACTCTGGCATTGGGGACCGTGATCCGGGAATTTTCCCGGAAATTAAAGTCATTTTATCCCCCCAAAAATTCGAAATTCAATCTTTTTCCAAATCCATTACCCTTTGGGGTAAAAAATGTTTTAATCAATCGAATTAGGTCATTTATCCGGGGATTTTCCCGGAATTTAATCATTTTATAGCAAAAATTACGGAATTCAACTTTTTGTCCAAAGTTACCCACCGGTTTTAGGGTCCAAATTTTAAAATCATCCGGTTTGGGGGAACAGTGATCCGGGGGTTTTTTCCGGAATTTAATCATTTTATCCCCCCAAAATTGGAACTCAGGATTAAGCAAAAGTCATTCACCTTGGGTAAAAAATGTCTTTCACCCCCGGATTGGGGACAGTGATCCGGGAATTTTCCGGAATTTAATCATTTTATCCCCAAAAATTCGAAATTCAATCTTTTTTTTCAAAGTTATTACCGGTTTTAGGGTCAAAATGTCTTTAACCGGATTGGGAAGTGATCCTGGATTTCTCCGGAATTTAATCTTTTTTAATCCGGGGAAAAATTCGGATTAATTTTAAAAATTTTTTAAACCGGGATTTAGGGAAAACATTTTGGGCAAATCTACTCTGGATTGGGGACAGTGATCCGGGAATTTTCCGGAATTTAATCATTTTATCACCCAAAATTCGGAATTCAATTTTTTCCAAAGTTATTACCGGATTAGGGTCAAATGCTTAATCAATCGGATTGGGGACAGTGACCCGGGAATTTTCCGGAATTTGGATTTTTGACCCAAAAGGAAAAAATTCGGAAAGGGGTTTAAAAAATCTTTATCCCACCGGGATTTATAAAAACTGTCTTTAATCTACCTGGTTTGGGGGGCCCATTTGATCCGGGAATTTTTGCCGGGCCCCTGTATCAAGCAAAAATTCCGAAATTCAATCTTTTTCAAATCCATCCCACCTTTGGGGGTCAAATTGTTTTGGGGGGTCATCCGGCATTGGGGACGTGATCCGGGAATTTTCCCGGAATTAAATCATTTTATCCCCCCAAAATTCGAAATTCAATTTTTTCCAAAGTTATTACCGTTTTGGGGTCAAAGTATCGGGGTGGAAAAACCCTTGTTTGGGGATCTTTTACCCGGCATTTTTGCCAATTTTCCAAGGATTTTTGCCCCAAAAGTTAAAAATTTAAAGGGAAGGATTTTCAAAATTTTCCCCACCCTTTGGGGTAAAAATGTTTTTAATCAATCGGATTGGGCCCATTTGATCCGGGAATTTTTCCGGAAGTTAATCATTTATCACCCAAAATTCCGAAATTCAATCTTTTTTTTAAAGCCAATTGGGTTTTTTAAAAACTTGTCTTAAATCTACTCTGGCATTGGGGACAGTGATCCGGGAATTTTCCCGGAATTTAAGTCATTTTATCCCCCCAAAAATTCGAAATTCAATCTTTTTCCAAATCCATTACCCTTTGGGGTAAAAAATGTCTTTTCATCCAAATTAGGTCAGTGATCCAGGGGATTTTCCCGGAATTTAATCATTTTATCACCCAAAATTCGGAATTCAATTTTTTCCAAATGATCCCAGGTTTTAGGGTCAAAATGCTTAATCAATCGGATTGGGGACAGTGACCCGGGAATTTTCCGGAATTTGGATTTTTGACCCAAAAGGAAAAAATTCGGATTAAGTTTAAAAAGCACCCACCCGGGTTTTTAAACAACTTCTTTAATCATCTCGGATTGGGGCCCATTTGATCCGGGAATTTTTCCGGAAGTTAATCTCTATCACCCAAAATTCCGAAATTCAATCTTTTTTTTAAAGCCAGACCGGTTTTTTAAAAACTTGTCTTAAATCTACTCTGGCATTGGGGACCGTGATCCGGGAATTTTCCCGGAATTTAAGTCATTTTATCCCCCCAAAAATTCGAAATTCAATCTTTTTCCAAATCCATTACCCTTTGGGGTAAAAAATGTCTTTTCATCCAAATTAGGTCATTTATCCGGGGATTTTCCCGGAATTTAATCATTTTATCAAAAAATTCGGAATTCAACTTTTTGCCAAAGTTAATCCATTTGGGTCCAAATTTTAAAATCAATCGGATTGGGAAATTTATCCGGGGATTTTCCCGGAATTTAATCATTTTATCAAAAAATTCGGAATTCAACTTTTTGCCAAAGTTAATCCATTTGGGTCCAAATTTTAAAATCAATCGGATTGGGAAATTTATCCGGGGATTTTCCCGGAATTTAATCATTTTATCACCCAAAATTCGGAATTCAACTTTTTGTCCAAAGTTAATCCATTTGGGTCCAAATTTTAAAATCATCCGGATTGGGGACAGTGATCCAGGGAATTTTCCGGAATTTGATCATTTTATAGCCCAAAATTCGGAATTCAATTTTTTGCCAAAGTTATTACCGGTTTTAGGGTCAAAATGCTTAATCAATCGGATTGGGGACAGTGTTTCGGGAATTTTGCCGGAATTTGGATTTTTGACCCAAAAGGAAAAAATTCGGATTAAGTTTCAAAAGCACCCACCCGGGATTTAAAAAACTGTCTTTAATCATCTCGGATTGGGGCCCATTTGATCCGGGAATTTTTCCGGAAGTTAATCATTTATCACCCAAAATTCCGAAATTCAATCTTTTTCAAATCCATCCCACCTTTGGGGGTCAAATTGTCTTTCATCCGGCATTGGGGACAGTGATCCGGGAATTTTCCCGGAATTTAAGTCATTTTATCCCCCCAAAAATTCGAAATTCAATCTTTTTCCAAATCCATTACCCTTTGGGGTCAAATGTCTTTTCATCCAAATTAGGTCAGTGATCCGGGGATTTTCCCGGAATTTAAGTCATTTTATCAAAAAATTCGGAATTCAATTTTTGCCAAATCCATCCCACCTTGGGTAAAAAATGTTTTAATCAATCGAATTAGGTCATTTATCCGGGGATTTTCCGGAATTTAATCATTTTATAGCAAAAATTACGGAATTCAACTTTTTGTCCAAAGTTACCCACCGGTTTTAGGGTCCAAATTTTAAAATCATCCGGATTGGGAACAGTGATCCGGGGGTTTTTTCCGGAATTTAATCATTTTATCCCCCCAAAATTGGAACTAAGGATTAAGCAAAAGTTATTACCGGTTTCAGGGTCAAAGTATCGGGGTAGTAAACCCCCGGCTGGGGGGATCATTTGCCAGGAGAATTTTGGGAATTCCCAAGGGATTTTTCACCCAAAGAAAAATTAAAGGGACGGATTTTCAAAATTTTCCCCACCCTTTGGGGTAAAAATGTTTTATTCATCCGGATTGGGCCCATTTGATCCGGGAATTTTTCCGGAAGTTAATCATTTATCACCCAAAATTCCGAAATTCAATCTTTTTCAAATCCATCCCACCTTTGGGGGTCAAATTGTCTTTCATCCGGCATTGGGGACAGTGATCCGGGAATTTTCCCGGAATTTAAGTCATTTTATCCCCCCAAAAATTCGAAATTCAATCTTTTTCCAAATCCATTACCCTTTGGGGTAAAAAATGTCTTTTCATCCAAATTGGGACAGTGATCCAGGGGATTTTCCCGGAATTTAATCATTTTATCACCCAAAATTCGGAATTCAATTTTTTCCAAATGATCCCAGGTTTTAGGGTCAAAATGCTTAATCAATCGGATTGGGACAGTGACCCGGGAATTTTCCCGGAAATTTCCCCAAGGGATTTTTGCCCCAAAAGTTAAAAATTTAAAGGGAAGGATTTTCAAAATTTTACCCTGGTTTAGGGAAAAAAACATGAATTGGGGAACAATTTGGGTTTGGGGGGAATTTACCCGGAAAATTTTTGGGAAACTCCGTACCCAAAGCAGGAATTCCGAAATTCAATCTTTTTCAAATCCATCCACCTTTGGGGGTCAAACTATATCTGGGTAAACATATCTGGGGGGGGATCTTCTGACCAGGAGAATTTTGGAAAATCCAAGCATTTTTCCCCCAAAATTCAAATTAAAATTTTTGCCAAATCCATTACCCTTGGGTCAAAGTATCGGGGTGGAACAACTTAATGGGGATCTTTTACCCGGCATTTTTGGGAACCCCTTGTTTTTTAAGCAAAAATTACGGAATTCAACTTTTTGTCCAAAGTTACCCACCGGTTTTAGGGTCAAATTTAAAATACGGGAAAATAAACCCGGGATGGGGAATCTTTTACCGGCAGGTTTTAGGAAATCCCAAGTTTTTTTGTCCCAAATTAAGCAAGGGTTAGGATTTAAAACTCTTTCCCCATTCATAAAAACGATTAGGGTAAATACCCCCCCGGGTGGGGATCTTGGATGGAAAATTTTGGGGAATCCCTAAGATTTTTGGCCCCAAAATTCAAATTAAAATTTTTGTCTTAAAGTTATTACCGGTTTTAGGGTCAAATGTATACGGGTGGAAAAACCCGGGATTGGGATCATTTGCCATGGATTTTGCCGGAATTTGATTTTAAGCCCCTAAATTGAAAAAAAGGGTTAGGATTTAAAAATTTTCTCAAGGTTTAAAAAAACGGATCGGCGAAATATATTTGGGGGGGGGATCATTTGCCGGGGAAAATTTTTGGGAATTCCCAAGCATTTTTGCCCCAAAATTCAATTAAATTTTTGCCAAAGTTATTACCGGATTAGGGTCAAGTATCAGGTGGAAAAACCCGGGATTGGGGATCATTTGATGGAAATTTTTCCGGGAACCCAATTTTTTGACCCAAATTAAAAAACAATTAGGATTTAAAAATCTTTTCCCCCCATTTATAAAAACGATTAGGGGGAACATATCTGGGTGGGGACCTTGGATGGCAAATTTTTCCGGGAAATTCCAATCTTTTAACCCCCAAAGCGAAATTACAATTTTTTTTCTGTTTTCCCATCCTTTTTATAAAACGGATCGGGTAAGAATCGGGAGGGGGATCATTGTGATCCATCAGGATTTTGCCGGAATCTCCTAAGTCATTTTATAGCGCCCGAAAGTTACGAAATTACAACTCTTTTGTCTTCCAATGCTCTATCTCATCCGGATTCAGGGTACAAACGATGAGACTGGGTGGAATCATACTCTGACATGTGGGGATCATTGTGATCCAGGCAGGATTTTGCCGGAATCTTTTTAAGTCATTTTATAGCTCCCGAAAGTTGAAAACCTACAGGATTAGGAGTTTCAAAATGCTCTATCTCATCCGGATTCAGGGTACAAACGATGATACTGGGTGAAATCATACTCTGGCATGTGGGGGTCATTGTGATCCAGGCAGAATTCTTGCCGGAATCTCCTAAGTCATTTTATAGCCCCCGGAAGTTGAAAAATTACAGGATTAGGAGTTTCAAAATGCTCTATCTCATCCGGATTCAGGGTACAAACGATGATACTTGGTGGAATCATACTCCGGCATGTGGGGATCATTGTGATCCAGGCAGAATTTTTGCCGGAATCTCCTAAGTCATTTTATAGCGCCCGAAAGTTACGAAATTACAACTCTTTTGTCTTCAAATGCTCTATCTCATCCATATTCAGGGTACAAACGATGATACTGGGTGAAATCATATTCTGGCATGTGGGGATCATTGTGATCCAGGCAGAATTTTTGCCGGAATCTCCTGAGTCATTTTATAGCTCCCGAAAGTTGAAGAATTACAGGATTAGGAGTTTCAAAATGCCCTATCTCATCCGGATTCAGGGTACAAACGATGATACTGGGTGGAATCATACCCCGGCATGTGGGGATCATTGTGATCCAGGCAGAATTTTTGCCGGAATCTCCTAAGTCATTTTATAGCGCCCGAAAGTTACGAAATTACAACTCTTTTGTCTTCAAATGCTCTATCTCATCCGGATTTAGGGTGCAAACGATGATACTGGGTGGAATGATACTCTGGCATGTGGGCATCATTGTGATCCATCAGGATTTTTGCCGGAATCTCCTAAGTCATTTTATAGCGCCCGAAAGTTACGAAATTACAACTCTTTTGTCTTCAAATGCTCTATCCCATCCGGATTGAGGGTACAAACTATAATACTGGGTGAAATCATACTCTGGCATGTGGGAATCATTGTGATCCAGGCAGGATTCTTGCCGGAATCTCCTAAGTCATCTTATAGCTCCCGAAAGTTGAAAAATTACAGGATTAGGTGTTTCAAAATGCTCTATCTCAACCGGATTCAGGGTACAAACGATAATACTGTGTGAAATCATATTCTGGCATGTGGGGATCATTGTGATCCAGGCAGAATTTTTGCCGGAATCTCCTGAGTCATTTTATAGCTCCCGAAAGTTGAAGAACTACAGGATTAGGAGTTTCAAAATGCTTTATCCCATCCGGATCTAGGGTACAAACGATGATACTTGGTGGAATCATACTCTGGCATGTGGGGACCATTGTGATCCGAGCAGAATTTTTGCCGGAAGCTCCTAAGTCATTTTATAGCACCCGAAAGTTACGGAATTACAATTTTTTTGTCTTCAAATGCTCTATCTCATCCGGATTTAGGGTACAAACGATGATACTAGGTGGAATCATACTCTGGCATGTGGGGATCATTGTGATCCAGGCAGAATTTTTGCCGGAATCTCCTAAGTGATTTTATAGCACCCGAAAGTTGAAAAATTACAGGATTAGGAGTTTCAAAATGCTTTATCCCATCCGGATTTAGGGTACAAACGATGATACTTGGTGGAATCATACTCTGGCATGTGGGGACCATTGTGATCCGAGCAGAATTTTTGCCGGAAGCTCCTAAGTCATCTTATAGCACCCGAAAGTTCCGAAATTACAACTCTTTTGTCTTTAAATGCTCTATCCCATCCGGATTTGGGGTACAAACTATGATACTGGGTGGAATCATACTCTGGCATGTGGGGATCTTTGTGATCCAGGCAGAATTTTCGCCGGAATCTCCAAAGTCATTTTATAGCGCCCGAAAGTTACGAAATTACAACTCTTTTGTCTTCAAATGCTCTATCTCATCCGCATTTGGGGTACAAACGATGATACTGGGTGGAATCATACTCTGACATGTGGGGATCATTGTGATCCAGGCAGAATTTTTGCCGGAATCTCCTAAGTGATTTTATAGCACCCGAAAGTTGAAAAATTACAGGATTAGGAGTTTCAAAATGCTTTATCCCATCCGGATTTAGGGTACAAACGATGATACTTGGTGGAATCATACTCTGGCATGTGAGGACCATTGTGATCCGAGCAGAATTTTTGCCGGAAGCTCCTAAGTCATCTTATAGCACCCGAAAGTTCCGAAATTACAACTCTTTTGTCTTTAAATGCTCTATCCCATCCGGATTTGGGGTACAAACTATGATACTGGGTGAAATCATACTCTGGCATGTGGGGATCATTGTGATCCAGGCAGAATTTTCGCCGGAATCTCCTAAGTCATTTTATAGCGCCCGAAAGTTACGAAATTACAACTCTTTTGTCTTCAAATGCTCTATCTCATCCGCATTTAGGGTACAAACGATGATACTGGATGGAATCATACTCTGACATGTGAGGATCATTGTGATCCAGGCAGGATTTTCGCCGGAATCTCCTAAGTCATTTTATAGCACCCGAAAGTTACGGAATTACAACTTTTTTGTCTTCAAATGCTCTATCCCATCCGGATTTAGGGTACAAACGATGATACTAGGTGGAATCATACTCTGGCATGTGGGGATCATTGTGATCCAGGCAGAATTTTTGCCGGAATCTCCTAAGTGATTTTATAGCACCCGAAAGTTGAAAAATTACAGGATTAGGAGTTTCAAAATGCTTTATCCCATCCGGATTTAGGGTACAAACGATGATACTTGGTGGAATCATACTCTGGCATGTGGGGACCATTGTGATCCGAGCAGAATTTTTGCCGGAAGCTCCTAAGTCATCTCATAGCACCCGGAAGTTCCGAAATTACAACTCTTTTGTCTTTAAATGCTCTATGCCATCCGGATTTGGGGTACAAACTATGATACTGGGTGAAATCATACTCTGGCATGTGGGGATCTTCGTGATCCAGGCAGAATTTTCGCCGGAAACTCCTAAGTCATTTTATAGCGCCCGAAAGTTACGAAATTACAACTCTTTTGTCTTCAAATGCTCTATCTCATCCGCATTTAGGGTACAAACGATGATACTGGGTGGAATCATACTCTGACATGTGAGGATCATTGTGATCCAGGCAGGATTTTCGCCGGAATCTCCTAAGTCATTTTATAGCACCCGAAAGTTACGGAATTACAACTTTTTTGTCTTCAAATGCTCTATCCCATCCGGATTTAGGGTACAAACTATAATACTGGGTGAAATCATACTCTGGCATGTGGGAATCATTGTGATCCAGGCAGGATTTTTACCGGAATCTCCTAAGTCATTTTATAGCTCCCGAAAGTTGAAGAACTACAGGATTAGGAGTTTCAAAATGCTCTATCTCATCCGGATTCAGGGTACAAACGATGATACTGGGTAGAATCATACCCCGGCATGTGGGGATCATTGTGATCCAGGCAGAATTTTTGCCGGAATCTCCTAAGTCATTTTATAGCGCCCGAAAGTTACGAAATTACAACTCTTTTGTCTTCAAATGCTCTATCTCATCCGGATTTAGGGTACAAACGATGATACTGGGTGGAATGATACTCTGGCATGTGGGCATCATTGTGATCCATCAGGATTTCTGCCGGAATCTCCTAAGTCATTTTATAGCTCCTGAAAGTTGAAAAATTACAGGATTAGGAGTTTCAAAATGCTCTATCTCAACCGGATTTAGGGTAAGAACGATGATACTTGGCGAAATCATACTCTGGCATGTGGGGATCATTGTGATCCAGGCAGAATTTTTGCCGGAATCTCCTAAGTCATTTTATAGCACCCGAAAGTTACGGAATTACAATTTTTTTGTCTTCAAATGCTCTATCTCATCCGGATTCAGGGTACGAACGATGATACTAGGTGGAATCATACTCTGGCATGTGGGGATCATTGTGATCCAGGCAGAATTTTTGCCGGAATCTCCTAAGTGATTTTATAGCACCCGAAAGTTGAAAAATTACAGGATTAGGAGTTTCAAAATGCTTTATCCCATCCGGATTTAGGGTACAAACGATGATACTTGGTGGAATCATACTCTGGCATGTGGGGACCATTGTGATCCGAGCAGAATTTTTGCCGGAAGCTCCTAAGTCATCTTATAGCACCCGAAAGTTCCGAAATTACAACTCTTTTGTCTTTAAATGCTCTATCCCATCCGGATTTGGGGTACAAACTATGATACTGGGTGGAATCATACTCTGGCATGTGGGGATCTTTGTGATCCAGGCAGAATTTTCGCCGGAATCTCCAAAGTCATTTTATAGCGCCCGAAAGTTACGAAATTACAACTCTTTTGTCTTCAAATGCTCTATGTCATCCGCATTTGGGGTACAAACGATGATACTGGGTGGAATCATACTCTGACATGTGGGGATCATTGTGATCCAGGCAGAATTTTTGCCGGAATCTCCTAAGTGATTTTATAGCACCCGAAAGTTGAAAAATTACAGGATTAGGAGTTTCAAAATGCTTTATCCCATCCGGATTTAGGGTACAAACGATGATACTTGGTGGAATCATACTCTGGCATGTGAGGACCATTGTGATCCGAGCAGAATTTTTGCCGGAAGCTCCTAAGTCATCTTATAGCACCCGAAAGTTCCGAAATTACAACTCTTTTGTCTTTAAATGCTCTATCCCATCCGGATTTGGGGTACAAACTATGATACTGGGTGAAATCATACTCTGGCATGTGGGGATCATTGTGATCCAGGCAGAATTTTCGCCGGAATCTCCTAAGTCATTTTATAGCGCCCGAAAGTTACGAAATTACAACTCTTTTGTCTTCAAATGCTCTATCTCATCCGCATTTAGGGTACAAACGATGATACTGGATGGAATCATACTCTGACATGTGAGGATCATTGTGATCCAGGCAGGATTTTCGCCGGAATCTCCTAAGTCATTTTATAGCACCCGAAAGTTACGGAATTACAACTTTTTTGTCTTCAAATGCTCTATCCCATCCGGATTTAGGGTACAAACGATGATACTAGGTGGAATCATACTCTGGCATGTGGGGATCATTGTGATCCAGGCAGTATTTTGCCGGAATCTCCTAAGTGATTTTATAGCACCCGAAAGTTGAAAAATTACAGGATTAGGAGTTTCAAAATGCTTTATCCCATCCGGATTTAGGGTACAAACGATGATACTTGGTGGAATCATACTCTGGCATGTGGGGACCATTGTGATCCGAGCAGAATTTTTGCCGGAAGCTCCTAAGTCATCTCATAGCACCCGAAAGTTCCGAAATTACAACTCTTTTGTCTTTAAATGCTCTATGCCATCCGGATTTGGGGTACAAACTATGATACTGGGTGAAATCATACTCTGGCATGTGGGGATCTTCGTGATCCAGGCAGAATTTTCGCCGGAATCTCCTAAGTCATTTTATAGCGCCCGAAAGTTACGAAATTACAACTCTTTTGTCTTCAAATGCTCTATCTCATCCGCATTTAGGGTACAAACGATGATACTGGATGGAATCATACTCTGACATGTGAGGATCATTGTGATCCAGGCAGGATTTTCGCCGGAATCTCCTAAGTCATTTTATAGCACCCGAAAGTTACGGAATTACAACTTTTTTGTCTTCAAATGCTCTATCCCATCCGGATTTAGGGTACAAACTATAATACTGGGTGAAATCATACTCTGGCATGTGGGAATCATTGTGATCCAGGCAGGATTTTTGCCGGAATCTCCTAAGTCATCTTATAGCTCCCGAAAGTTGAAAAATTACAGGATTAGGTGTTTCAAAATGCTCTATCTCAACCGGATTCAGGGTACAAACGATAATACTGGGTGAAATCATATTCTGGCATGTGGGGATCATTGTGATCCAGGCAGAATTTTTGCCGGAATCTCCTGAGTCATTTTATAGCTCCCGAAAGTTACGGAATTACAATTTTTTTGTCTTCAAATGCTCTATCTCATCCGGATTTAGGGTACAAACGATGATACTAGGTGGAATCATACTCTGGCATGTGGGGATCATTGTGATTCAGGCAGAATTTTTGCCGGAATCTCCTAAGTGATTTTATAGCACCCGAAAGTTGAAAAATTACAGGATTAGGAGTTTCAAAATGCTTTATCCCATCCGGATTTAGGGTACAAACGATGATACTTGGTGGAATCATGCTCTGGCATGTGGGGACCATTGTGATCCGAGCAGAATTTTTGCCGGAAGCTCCTAAGTCATCTTATAGCACCCGAAAGTTCCGAAATTACAACTCTTTTGTCTTTAAATGCTCTATCCCATCCGGATTTGGGGTACAAACTATGATACTGGGTGAAATCATACTCTGGCATGTGGGGATCATTGTGATCCAGGCAGAATTTTCGCCGGAATCTCCTAAGTCATTTTATAGCGCCCGAAAGTTACGAAATTACAACTCTTTTGTCTTCAAATGCTCTATCTCATCCGCATTTAGGGTACGAACGATGATACTGGATGGAATCATACCCTGACATGTGAGGATCATTGTGATCCAGGCAGGATTTTCGCCGGAATCTCCTAAGTCATTTTATAGCACCCGAAAGTTACGGAATTACAACTTTCTTGTCTTCAAATGCTCTATCCCATCCGGATTTAGGGTACAAACGATGATACTGGGTGGAATCATACTCTGACATGTGAGGATCATTGTGATCCAGGCAGGATTTTCGCCGGAATCTCCTAAGTCATTTTATAGCACCCGAAAGTTACGGAATTACAACTTTTTTGTCTTCAAATGCTCTATCCCATCCGGATTTAGGGTACAAACTATAATACTGGGTGAAATCATACTCTGGCATGTGGGAATCATTGTGATCCAGGCAGGATTTTTACCGGAATCTCCTAAGTCATTTTATAGCTCGAAAGTTGAAGAACTACAGGATTAGGAGTTTCAAAATGCTCTATCTCATCCGGATTCAGGGTACAAACGATGATACTGGGTAGAATCATACCCCGGCATGTGGGGATCATTGTGATCCAGGCAGAATTTTTGCCGGAATCTCCTAAGTGATTTTATAGCACCCGAAAGTTGAAAAATTACAGGATCAGGAGTTTCAAAATGCTTTATCCCATCCGGATTTAGGGTACAAACGATGATACTTAGTGGAATCATACTCTGGCATGTGAGGACCATTGTGATCCGAGCAGAATTTTTGCCGGAAGCTCCTAAGTCATCTTATAGCACCCGAAAGTTCCGAAATTACAACTCTTTTGTCTTTAAATGCTCTATCCCATCCGGATTTGGGGTACAAACTATGATACTGGGTGAAATCATACTCTGGCATGTGGGGATCATTGTGATCCAGGCAGAATTTTCGCCGGAATCTCCTAAGTCATTTTATAGCGCCCGAAAGTTACGAAATTACAACTCTTTTGTCTTCAAATGCTCTATCTCATCCGCATTTGGGGTACAAACGATGATACTGGATGGAATCATACTCTGACATGTGAGGATCATTGTGATCCAGGCAGGATTTTCGCCGGAATCTCCTAAGTCATTTTATAGCACCCGAAAGTTACGGAATTACAACTTTTTTGTCTTCAAATGCTCTATCCCATCCGGATTTAGGGTACAAACGATGATACTAGGTGGAATCATACTCTGGCATGTGGGGATCATTGTGATCCAGGCAGAATTTTTGCCGGAATCTCAAAGTGATTTTATAGCACCCGAAAGTTGAAAAATTACAGGATTAGGAGTTTCAAAATGCTTTATCCCATCCGGATTCAGGGTACAAACGATGATACTGGGTGGAATCATACTCTGACATGTGGGGATCATTGTGATCCAGGCAGGATTTTCGCCGGAATCTCCTAAGTCATTTTATAGCACCCGAAAGTTACGGAATTACAACTTTTTTGTCTTCAAATGCTCTATCCCATCCGGATTTAGGGTACAAACTATAATAGTGGGTGAAATCATACTCTGGCATGTGGGAATCATTGTGATCCAGGCAGGATTTTTGCCGGAATCTCCTAAGTCATTTTATAGCTCCCGAAAGTTGAAAAATTACAGGATTAGGAGTTTCAAAATGCTCTATCTCAACCGGATTCAGGGTACAAACGATAATACTGGGTAAAATCATATTCTGGCATGTGGGGATCATTGTGATCCAGGCAGAATTTTTGCCGGAATCTCCTAAGTCATTTTATAGCGCCCAAAAGTTACGAAATTACAACTCTTTTGTCTTCAAATGCACTATCTCATCCGGATTCAGGGTACAAACGACGATACTGAGTGGAATCATACTCTGACATGTGGGGATCATTGTGATCCAGGCAGGATTTTTGCCGGAATCTCCTAAGTCATTTTATAGCTCCCGAAAGTTAAAAACCTACAGGATTAGGAGTTTCAAAATGCTCTATCTCATCCGGATTCAGGGTACAAACGATGATACTGGGTGAAATCATACTCTGGCATGTGGGGGTCATTGTGATCCAGGCAGAATTCTTGCCGGAATCTCCTAAGTCATTTTATAGCCCCCGGAAGTTGAAAAATTACAGGATTAGGAGTTTCAAAATGCTCTATCTCATCCGGATTCAGGGTACAAACGATGATACTTGGTGGAATCATACTCCGGCATGTGGGGATCATTGTGATCCAGGCAGAATTTTTGCCGGAATCTCCTAAGTCATTTTATAGCGCCCGAAAGTTACGAAATTACAACTCTTTTGTCTTCAAATGCTCTATCTCATCCATATTCAGGGTACAAACGATGATACTGGGTGAAATCATATTCTGGCATGTGGGGATCATTGTGATCCAGGCAGAATTTTTGCCGGAATCTCCTGAGTCATTTTATAGCTCCCGAAAGTTGAAGAATTACAGGATTAGGAGTTTCAAAATGCTCTATCTCAACCGGATTCAGGGTACAAACGATGATACTGGGTGGAATCATACCCCGGCATGTGGGGATCATTGTGATCCAGGCAGAATTTTTGCCGGAATCTCCTAAGTCATTTTATAGCGCCCGAAAGTTACGAAATTACAACTCTTTTGTCTTCAAATGCTCTATCTCATCCGGATTTAGGGTGCAAACGATGATACTGGGTGGAATGATACTCTGGCATGTGGGCATCATTGTGATCCATCAGGATTTTTGCCGGAATCTCCTAAGTCATTTTATAGCGCCCGAAAGTTACGAAATTACAACTCTTTTGTCTTCAAATGCTCTATCTCATCCATATTCAGGGTACAAACGATGATACTGGGTGAAATCATATTCTGGCATGTGGGGATCATTGTGATCGAGGCAGAATTTTTGCCGGAATCTCCTGAGTCATTTTATAGCTCCCGAAAGTTGAAGAATTACAGGATTAGGAGTTTCAAAATGCTCTATCTCATCCGGATTCAGGGTACAAACGATGATACTGGGTGGAATCATACCCCGGCATGTGGGTATCATTGTGATCCAGGCAGGATTTTCGCCGGAATCTCCTAAGTCATTTTATAGCGCCCGAAAGTTACGAAATTACAACTCTTTTGTCTTCAAATGCTCTATCTCATCCGCATTTAGGGTACAAACGATGATACTGGATGGAATCATACCCTGACATGTGAGGATCATTGTGATCCAGGCAGGATTTTCGCCGGAATCTCCTAAGTCATTTTATAGCACCCGAAAGTTACGGAATTACAACTTTTTTGTCTTCAAATGCTCTATCCCATCCGGATTTAGGGTACAAACGATGATACTGGGTGGAATCATACTCTGACATGTGAGGATCATTGTGATCCAGGCAGGATTTTCGCCGGAATCTCCTAAGTCATTTTATAGCACCCGAAAGTTACGGAATTACAACTTTTTTGTCTTCAAATGCTCTATCCCATCCGGATTTAGGGTACAAACTATAATACTGGGTGAAATCATACCCTGACATGTGAGGATCATTGTGATCCAGGCAGGATTTTCGCCGGAATCTCCTAAGTCATTTTATAGCACCCGAAAGTTACGGAATTACAACTTTTTTGTCTTCAAATGCTCTATCCCATCCGGATTTAGGGTACAAACTATAATACTGGGTGAAATCATACTCTGGCATGTGGGAATCATTGTGATCCAGGCAGGATTTTTGCCGGAATCTCCTAAGTCATCTTAAAGCTCCCGAAAGTTGAAAAATTACAGGATTAGGTGTTTCAAAATGCTCTATCTCAACCGGATTCAGGGTACAAACGATAATACTGGGTGAAATCATATTCTGGCATGTGGGGATCATTGTGATCCAGGCAGAATTTTTGCCGGAATCTCCTGAGTCATTTTATAGCTCCCGAAAGTTACGGAATTACAATTTTTTTGTCTTCAAATGCTCTATCTCATCCGGATTTAGGGTACAAACGATGATACTAGGTGGAATCATACTCTGGCATGTGGGGATCATTGTGATTCAGGCAGAATTTTTGCCGGAATCTCCTAAGTGATTTTATAGCACCCGAAAGTTGAAAAATTACAGGATTAGGAGTTTCAAAATGCTTTATCCCATCCGGATTTAGGGTACAAACGATGATACTTGGTGGAATCATGCTCTGGCATGTGGGGACCATTGTGATCCGAGCAGAATTTTCGCCGGAAGCTCCTAAGTCATCTTATAGCACCCGAAAGTTCCGAAATTACAACTCTTTTGTCTTTAAATGCTCTATCCCATCCGGATTTGGGGTACAAACTATGATACTGGGTGGAATCATACTCTGGCATGTGGGGATCTTTGTGATCCAGGCAGAATTTTCGCCGGAATCTTTTTAAGTCATTTTATAGCTCCCGAAAGTTGAAAACCTACAGGATTAGGAGTTTCAAAATGCTCTATCTCATCCGGATTCAGGGTACAAACGATGATACTGGGTGAAATCATACTCTGGCATGTGGGGGTCATTGTGATCCAGGCAGAATTCTTGCCGGAATCTCCTAAGTCATTTTATAGCCCCCGGAAGTTGAAAAATTACAGGATTAGGAGTTTCAAAATGCTCTATCTCATCCGGATTCAGGGTACAAACGATGATACTTGGTGGAATCATACTCCGGCATGTGGGGATCATTGTGATCCAGGCAGAATTTTTGCCGGAATCTCCTTAGTCATTCTATAGCGCCCGAAAGTTACGAAATTACAACTCTTTTGTCTCCAAATGCTCTATCTCATCCATATTCAGGGTACAAACGATGATACTGGGTGAAATCATATTCTGGCATGTGGGGATCATTGTGATCCAGGCAGAATTTTTGCCGGAATCTCCTGAGTCATTTTATAGCTCCCGAAAGTTGAAGAATTACAGGATTAGGAGTTTCAAAATGCTCTATCTCATCCGGATTCAGGGTACAAACGATGATACTGGGTGGAATCATACTCTGGCATGTGGGGATCATTGTGATCCAGGCAGAATTTTTGCCGGAATCTCCTAAGTCATTTTATAGCGCCCGAAAGTTACGAAATTACAACTCTTTTGTCTTCAAATGCTCTATCTCATCCATATTCAGGGTACAAACGATGATACTGGGTGAAATCATATTCTGGCATGTGGGGATCATTGTGATCCAGGCAGAATTTTTGCCGGAATCTCCTGAGTCATTTTATAGCTCCCGAAAGTTGAAGAATTACAGGATTAGGAGTTTCAAAATGCTCTATCTCATCCGGATTCAGGGTACAAACGATGATACTGGGTGGAATCATACCCCGGCATGTGGGTATCATTGTGATCCAGGCAGGATTTTCGCCGGAATCTCCTAAGTCATTTTATAGCGCCCGAAAGTTACGAAATTACAACTCTTTTGTCTTCAAATGCTCTATCTCATCCGCATTTAGGGTACAAACGATGATACTGGATGGAATCATACCCTGACATGTGAGGATCATTGTGATCCAGGCAGGATTTTCGCCGGAATCTCCTAAGTCATTTTATAGCACCCGAAAGTTACGGAATTACAACTTTTTTGTCTTCAAATGCTCTATCCCATCCGGATTTAGGGTACAAACGATGATACTGGGTGGAATCATACTCTGGCATGTGAGGATCATTGTGATCCAGGCAGAATTTTTGCCGGAATCTCCTAAGTCATCTTATAGCACCCGAAAGTTCCGAAATTACAACTCTTTTGTCTTCAAATGCTCTATCCCATCCGGATTTGGGGTACAAACTATGATACTGGGTGAAATCATACTCTGGCATGTGGGGATCATTGTGATCCAGGCAGAATTTTCGCCGGAATCTCCTAAGTCATTTTATAGCGCCCGAAAGTTACGAAATTACAACTCTTTTGTCTTCAAATGCTCTATCTCATCCGCATTTAGGGTACAAACGATGATACTGGATGGAATCATACTCTGACATGCGAGGATCATTGTGATCCAGGCAGGATTTTCGCCGGAATCTCCTAAGTCATTTTATAGCACCCGAAAGTTACGGAATTACAACTTTTTTGTCTTCAAATGCTCTATCCCATCCGGATTTAGGGTACAAACGATGATACTAGGTGGAATCATACTCTGGCATGTGGGGATCATTGTGATCCAGGCAGAATTTTTGCCGGAATCTCCTAAGTGATTTTATAGCACCCGAAAGTTGAAAAATTACAGGATTAGGAGTTTCAAAATGCTTTATCCCATCCGGATTCAGGGTACAAACGATGATACTGGAATGAATCATACTCTGACATGTGGGGATCATTGTGATCCAGGCAGGATTTTCGCCGGAATCTCCTAAGTCATTTTATAGCACCCGAAAGTTACGGAATTACAACTTTTTTGTCTTCAAATGCTCTATCCCATCCGGATTTAGGGTACAAACTATGATAGTAGGTGAAATCATACTCTGGCATGTGGGAATCATTGTGATCCAGGCAGGATTTTTGCCGGAATCTCCTAAGTCATTTTATAGCTCCCGAAAGTTGAAAAATTACAGGATTAGGAGTTTCAAAATGCTCTATCTCAACCGGATTCAGGGTACAAACGATAATACTGGGTAAAATCATATTCTGGCATGTGGGGATCATTGTGATCCAGGCAGAATTTTTGCCGGAATCTCCTAAGTCATTTTATAGCGCCCAAAAGTTACGAAATTACAACTCTTTTGTCTTCAAATGCACTATCTCATCCGGATTCAGGGTACAAACGACGATACTGAGTGGAATCATACTCTGACATGTGGGGATCATTGTGATCCAGGCAGGATTTTTGCCGGAATCTTTTTAAGTCATTTTATAGCTCCCGAAAGTTGAAAACCTACAGGATTAGGAGTTTCAAAATGCTCTATCTCATCCGGATTCAGGGTACAAACGATGATACTGGGTGAAATCATACTCTGGCATGTGGGGGTCATTGTGATCCAGGCAGAATTCTTGCCGGAATCTCCTAAGTCATTTTATAGCCCCCGGAAGTTGAAAAATTACAGGATTAGGAGTTTCAAAATGCTCTATCTCATCCGGATTCAGGGTACAAACGATGATACTTGGTGGAATCATACTCCGGCATGTGGGGATCATTGTGATTCAGGCAGAATTTTTGCCGGAATCTCCTAAGTCATTTTATAGCGCCCGAAAGTTACGAAATTACAACTCTTTTGTCTTCAAATGCTCTATCTCATCCATATTCAGGGTACAAACGATGATACTGGGTGAAATCATATTCTGGCATGTGGGGATCATTGTGATCCAGGCAGAATTTTTGCCGGAATCTCCTGAGTCATTTTATAGCTCCCGAAAGTTGAAGAATTACAGGATTAGGAGTTTCAAAATGCTCTATCTCATCCGGATTCAGGGTACAAACGATGATACTGGGTGGAATCATACCCCGGCATGTGGGGATCATTGTGATCCAGGCAGAATTTTTGCCGGAATCTCCTAAGTCATTTTATAGCGCCCGAAAGTTACGAAATTACAACTCTTTTGTCTTCAAATGCTCTATCTCATCCGGATTTAGGGTGCAAACGATGATACTGGGTGGAATGATACTCTGGCATGTGGGCATCATTGTGATCCATCAGGATTTTTGCCGGAATCTCCTAAGTCATTTTATAGCGCCCGAAAGTTACGAAATTACAACTCTTTTGTCTTCAAATGCACTATCTCATCCGGATTCAGGGTACAAACGATGATACTGGGTGGAATCATACTCTGACATGTGGGGATCATTGTGATCCAGGCAGGATTTTTGCCGGAATCTTTTTAAGTCATTTTATAGCTCCCGAAAGTTGAAAACCTACAGGATTAGGAGTTTCAAAATGCTCTATCTCATCCGGATTCAGGGTACAAACGATGATACTGAGTGGAATCATACTCTGGCATGTGGGGGTCATTGTGATCCAGGCAGAATTTTTGCCGGAATCTCCTAAGTGATTTTATAGCACCCGAAAGTTGAAAAATTACAGGATTAGGAGTTTCAAAATGCTTTATCCCATCCGGATTTAGGGTACAAACGATGATACTTGGTGGAATCATACTCTGGCATGTGAGGACCATTGTGATCCGAGCAGAATTTTTGCCGGAAGCTCCTAAGTCATCTTATAGCACCCGAAAGTTCCGAAATTACAACTCTTTTGTCTTTAAATGCTCTATCCCATCCGGATTCGGGGTACAAACTATGATACTGGGTGAAATCATACTCTGGCATGTGGGGATCATTGTGATCCAGGCAGAATTTTCGCCGGAATCTCCTAAGTCATTTTATAGCGCCCGAAAGTTACGAAATTACAACTCTTTTGTCTTCAAATGCTCTATCTCATCCGCATTTAGGGTACAAACGATGATACTGGATGGAATCATACTCTGACATGTGAGGATCATTGTGATCCAGGCAGGATTTTCGCCGGAATCTCCTAAGTCATTTTATAGTACCCGAAAGTTACGGAATTACAACTTTTTTGTCTTCAAATGCTCTATCCCATCCGGATTTAGGGTACAAACGATGATACTAGGTGGAATCATACTCTGGCATGTGGGGATCATTGTGATCCAGGCAGAATTTTTGCCGGAATCTCCTAAGTGATTTTATAGCACCCGAAAGTTGAAAAATTACAGGATTAGGAGTTTCAAAATGCTTTATCCCATCCGGATTTAGGGTACAAACGATGATACTTGGTGGAATCATACTCTGGCATGTGGGGACCATTGTGATCCGAGCAGAATTTTTGCCGGAAGCTCCTAAGTCATCTCATAGCACCCGAAAGTTCCGAAATTACAACTCTTTTGTCTTTAAATGCTCTATGCCATCCGGATTTGGGGTACAAACTATGATACTGGGTGAAATCATACTCTGGCATGTGGGGATCTTCGTGATCCAGGCAGAATTTTCGCCGGAATCTCCTAAGTCATTTTATAGCGCCCGAAAGTTACGAAATTACAACTCTTTTGTCTTCAAATGCTCTATCTCATCCGCATTTGGGGTACAAACGATGATACTGGGTGGAATCATACTCTGACATGTGGGGATCATTGTGATCCAGGCAGGATTTTTGCCGGAATCTCCTGAGTCATTTTGTAGCCCCCGAAAGTTGAAAAATTACAGGATTAGGAGTTCCAAAATGCTCTATCTCATCCGGATTGAGGGTACGAACGATCATACTGGGTGCAATCATACTCTGGCATGTGAGGATCATTGTGATCCAGGCAGAATTTTTGCCGGAATCTCCTTAGTGATTTTATAGCACCCGAAAGTTGAAAAATTACAGGATTAGGAGTTTCAAAATGCTCCATCTCATCCGGATTCAGGGTACAAACGATGATACTTGGTGAAATCATACTCTGACATGTGAGGATCATTGTGATCCAGGCAGAATTTTTGCCGGAATCTCCTAAGTCATTTTATAGCGCCCGAAAGTTACGAAATTACAACTCTTTTGTCTCCAAATGCTCTATCTCATCCGGATTCAGGGTACAAACGATGATACTGGGTGGAATCATACTCTGACATGTGGGGATCATTGTGATCCAGGCAGGATTTTCGCCGGAATCTCCTAAGTCATTTTATAGCACCCGAAAGTTACGGAATTACAACTTTTTTGTCTTCAAATGCTCTATCCCATCCGCATTGAGGGTACAAACGATGATACTGGATGGAATCATACTCTGACATGTGAGGATCATTGTGATCCAGGCAGGATTTTCGCCGGAATCTCCTAAGTCATTTTATAGCCCCCGAAAGTTGAAAAATTACAGGATTAGGAGTTCCAAAATGCTCTATCTCATCCGGATTGAGGGTACGAACGATCATACTGGGTGCAATCATACTCTGGCATGTGAGGATCATTGTGATCCAGGCAGAATTTTTGCCGGAATCTCCTTAGTGATTTTATAGCACCCGAAAGTTGAAAAATTACAGGATTAGGAGTTTCAAAATGCTCCATCTCATCCGGATTCAGGGTACAAACGATGATACTTGGTGAAATCATACTCTGACATGTGAGGATCATTGTGATCCAGGCAGAATTTTTGCCGGAATCTCCTAAGTCATTTTATAGCGCCCGAAAGTTACGAAATTACAACTCTTTTGTCTCCAAATGCTCTATCTCATCCGGATTCAGGGTACAAACGATGATACTGGGTGGAATCATACTCTGACATGTGGGGATCATTGTGATCCAGGCAGGATTTTCGCCGGAATCTCCTAAGTCATTTTATAGCACCCGAAAGTTACGGAATTACAACTTTTTTGTCTTCAAATGCTCTATCCCATCCGGATTTAGGGTACAAACTATAATACTGGGTGAAATCATACTCTGGCATGTGGGAATCATTGTGATCCAGGCAGGATTTTTGCCGGAATCTCCTAAGTCATTTTATAGCTCCCGAAAGTTGAAAAATTACAGGATTAGGAGTTTCAAAATGCTCTATCTCAACCGGATTCAGGGTACAAACGATAATACTGGGTAAAATCATATTCTGGCATGTGGGGATCATTGTGATCCAGGCAGAATTTTTGCCGGAATCTCCTGAGTCATTTTATAGCTCCCGAAAGTTGAAGAACTACGGGATTAGGAGTTTCAAAATGCTTTATCCCATCCGGATCTAGGGTACAAACGATGATACTTGGTGGAATCATACTCTGGCATGTGGGGACCATTGTGATCCGAGCAGAATTTTTGCCGGAAGCTCCTAAGTCATCTTATAGCGACCGAAAGTTCCGAAATTACAACTCTTTTGTCTTTAAATGCTCTATCCCATCCGGATTTGGGGTACAAACTATGATACTGGGTGAAATCATACTCTGGCATGTGGGGATCATTGTGATCCAGGCAGAATTTTCGCCGGAATCTCCTAAGTCATTTTATAGCGCCCGAAAGTTACGAAATTACAACTCTTTTGTCTTCAAATGCTCTATCTCATCCGCATTTAGGGTACAAACGATGATACTGGGTGGAATCATACTCTGACATGTGAGGATCATTGTGATCCAGGCAGGATTTTCGCCGGAATCTCCTAAGTCATTTTATAGCACCCGAAAGTTACGGAATTACAACTTTTTTGTCTTCAAATGCTCTATCCCATCCGGATTTAGGGTACAAACTATAATACTGGGTGAAATCATACTCTGGCATGTGGGAATCATTGTGATCCAGGCAGGATTTTTACCGGAATCTCCTAAGTCATTTTATAGCTCCCGAAAGTTGAAGAACTACAGGATTAGGAGTTTCAAAATGCTCTATCTCATCCGGATTCAGGGTACAAACGATGATACTGGGTGGAATCATACTCTGACATGTGAGGATCATTGTGATCCAGGCAGGATTTTCGCCGGAATCTCCTAAGTCATTTTATAGCACCCGAAAGTTACGGAATTACAACTTTTTTGTCTTCAAATGCTCTATCCCATCCGGATTTAGGGTACAAACTATAATACTGGGTGAAATCATACTCTGGCATGTGGGAATCATTGTGATCCAGGCAGGATTTTTACCGGAATCTCCTAAGTCATTTTATAGCTCCCGAAAGTTGAAGAACTACAGGATTAGGAGTTTCAAAATGCTCTATCTCATCCGGATTCAGGGTACAAACGATGATACTGGGTAGAATCATACCCCGGCATGTGGGGATCATTGTGATCCAGGCAGAATTTTTGCCGGAATCTCCTAAGTCATTTTATAGCGCCCGAAAGTTACGAAATTACAACTCTTTTGTCTTCAAATGCTCTATCTCATCCGGATTTAGGGTACAAACGATGATACTGGGTGGAATGATACTCTGGCATGTGGGCATCATTGTGATCCATCAGGATTTCTGCCGGAATCTGCTAAGTCATTTTATAGCTCCTGAAAGTTGAAAAATTACAGGATTAGGAGTTTCAAAATGCTCTATCTCAACCGGATTTAGGGTAAGAACGATGATACTTGGCGAAATCATACTCTGGCATGTGGGGATCATTGTGATCCAGGCAGAATTTTTGCCGGAATCTCCTAAGTCATTTTATAGCACCCGAAAGTTACGGAATTACAATTTTTTTGTCTTCAAATGCTCTATCTCATCCGGATTTAGGGTACAAACGATGATACTAGGTGGAATCATACTCTGGCATGTGGGGATCATTGTGATCCAGGCAGAATTTTTGCCGGAATCTCCTAAGTGATTTTATAGCACCCGAAAGTTGAAAAATTACAGGATTAGGAGTTTCAAAATGCTTTATCCCATCCGGATTTAGGGTACGAACGATGATACTCGGTGGAATCATACTCTGGCATGTGGGGACCATTGTGATCCGAGCAGAATTTTTGCCGGAAGCTCCTAAGTCATCTTATAGCACCCGAAAGTTCCGAAATTACAACTCTTTTGTCTTTAAATGCTCTATCCCATCCGGATTTGGGGTACAAACTATGATACTGGGTGAAATCATACTCTGGCATGTGGGGATCATTGTGATCCAGGCAGAATTTTCGCCGGAATCTCCTAAGTCATTTTATAGCGCCCGAAAGTTACGAAATTACAACTCTTTTGTCTTCAAATGCTCTATCTCATTCGCATTCAGGGTACAAACGATGATACTGGATGGAATCATACTCTGACATGTGAGGATCATTGTGATCCAGGCAGGATTTTCGCCGGAATCTCCTAAGTCATTTTATAGCACCCGAAAGTTACGGAATTACAACTTTTTTGTCTTCAAATGCTCTATCCCATCCGGATTTAGGGTACAAACGATGATACTAGGTGGAATCATACTCTGGCATGTGGGGATCATTGTGATCCAGGCAGAATTTTTGCCGGAATCTCCTAAGTGATTTTATAGCACCCGAAAGTTGAAAAATTACAGGATTAGGAGTTTCAAAATGCTTTATCCCATCCGGATTTAGGGTACAAACGATGATACTTGGTGGAATCATACTCTGGCATGTGGGGACCATTGTGATCCGAGCAGAATTTTTGCCGGAAGCTCCTAAGTCATCTCATAGCACCCGAAAGTTCCGAAATTACAACTCTTTTGTCTTTAAATGCTCTATGCCATCCGGATTTGGGGTACAAACTATGATACTGGGTGAAATCATACTCTGGCATGTGGGGATCTTCGTGATCCAGGCAGAATTTTCGCCGGAATCTCCTAAGTCATTTTATAGCGCCCGAAAGTTACGAAATTACAACTCTTTTGTCTTCAAATGCTCTATCTCATCCGCATTTGGGGTACAAACGATGATACTGGGTGGAATCATACTCTGACATGTGGGGATCATTGTGATCCAGGCAGGATTTTTGCCGGAATCTCCTGAGTCATTTTGTAGCCCCCGAAAGTTGAAAAATTACAGGATTAGGAGTTCCAAAATGCTCTATGTCATCCGGATTAAGGGTACGAACGATCATACTGGGTGCAATCATACTCTGGCATGTGAGGATCATTGTGATCCAAGCAGAATTTTTGCCGGAATCTCCTTAGTGATTTTATCGCACCCGAAAGTTGAAGAATTACAGGATTAGGAGTTTCAAAATGCTCTATCTCATCCGGATTCAGGGTACAAACGATGATACTGGGTGGAATCATACCCCGGCATGTGTGATCATTGTGATCCAGGCAGAATTTTTGCCGGAATCTCCTAAGTCATTTTATAGCGCCCGAAAGTTACGAAATTACAACTCTTTTGTCTTCAAATGCTCTATCTCATCCGGATTTAGGGTGCGAACGATGATACTGGGTGGAATGATACTCTGGCATGTGGGCATCATTGTGATCCATCAGGATTTTTGCCGGAATCTCCTAAGTCATTTTATAGCTCCCGAAAGTTGAAAAATTACAGGATTAGGAGTTTCAAAATGCTCTATCTCAACCGGATTTAGGGTACGAACGATGATACTGGGTGCAATCATACTCTGGCATGTGGGGATCATTGTGATCCAGGCAGAATTTTTGCCGGAATCTCCTAAGTCATTTTATAGCACCCGAAAGTTACGAAATTACAACTTTTTTGTCTTCAAATGCTCTATCTCATCCGTATTCAGGATACAAACGATGATACTTGGTGAAATCATACTCTGGCATGTGGGGATCATTGTGATCCAGGCAGAATTTTCGCCGGAATCTCCTAAGTCATTTTATAGCACCCGAAAGTTACGAAATTACAACTTTTTTCTCTTCAAATGCTCTATCTCATCCGTATTCAGGGTACAAACGATGATACTAGGTGGAATCATACTCTGGCATGTGGGGATCATTGTGATCCAGGCAGAATTCTTGCCGGAATCTCCTAAGTCATTTTACAGCCCCCGGAAGTTGAAAAATTACAGGATTGGGAGTTTCAAAATGCTCCATCTCATCCGGATTCAGGGGACAAACGATGATACTTGGTGAAATCATACTCTGACATGTGGGGATCATTGTGATCCAGGCAGGATTTTCGCCGGAATCTCCTAAGTCATTTTATAGCGCCCGAAAGTTACGAAATTACAACTCTTTTGTCTTCAAATGCTCTATCTCATCCGGATTCAGGGTACAAACGATGATACTGGGTGGAATCATACTCTGACATGTGGGGATCATTGTGATCCAGGCAGGATTTTCGCCGGAATCTCCTAAGTCATTTTATAGCACCCGAAAGTTACGGAATTACAACTTTTTTGTCTTCAAATGCTCTATCCCATCCGGATTTAGGGTATAAACTATAATACTGGGTGAAATCATACTCTGGCATGTGGGAATCATTGTGATCCAGGCAGGATTTTTGCCGGAATCTCCTAAGTCATTTTATAGCTCCCGAAAGTTGAAAAATTACAGGATTAGGAGTTTCAAAATGCTCTATCTCAACCGGATTCAGGGTACAAACGATAATACTGGGTAAAATCATATTCTGGCATGTGGGGATCATTGTGATCCAGGCAGAATTTTTGCCGGAATCTCCTAAGTCATTTTATAGCGCCCGAAAGTTACGAAATTACAACTCTTTTGTCTTCAAATGCTCTATCTCATCCGGATTTAGGGTGCAAACGATGATACTGGGTGGAATGATACTCTGGCATGTGGGCATCATTGTGATCCATCAGGATTTTTGCCGGAATCTCCTAAGTCATTTTATAGCGCCCGAAAGTTACGAAATTACAACTCTTTTGTCTTCAAATGCTCTATCTCAACCGGATTCAGGGTACAAACGATGATACTGGGTGGAATCATACTCTGACATGTGGGGATCATTGTGATCCAGGCAGGATTTTCGCCGGAATCTCCTAAGTCATTTTATAGCGCCCGAAAGTTACGAAATTACAACTCTTTTGTCTTCAAATGCTCTATCTCATCCGGATTTAGGGTACAAACGATGATACTGGGTGGAATGATACTCTGGCATGTGGGCATCATTGTGATCCATCAGGATTTCTGCCGGAATCTCCTAAGTCATTTTATAGCTCCTGAAAGTTGAAAAATTACAGGATTAGGAGTTTCAAAATGCTCTATCTCAACCGGATTTAGGGTAAGAACGATGATACTCGGCGAAATCATACTCTGGCATGTGGGGATCATTGTGATCCAGGCAGAATTTTTGCCGGAATCTCCTAAGTCATTTTATAGCACCCGAAAGTTACGGAATTACAATTTTTTTGTCTTCAAATGCTCTATCTCATCCGGATTTAGGGTACAAACGATGATACTAGGTGGAATCATACTCTGGCATGTGGGGATCATTGTGATCCAGGCAGAATTTTTGCCGGAATCTCCTAAGTGATTTTATAGCACCCGAAAGTTGAAAAATTACAGGATTAGGAGTTTCAAAATGCTTTATCCCATCCGGATTTAGGGTACAAACGATGATACTTGGTGGAATCATACTCTGGCATGTGAGGACCATTGTGATCCGAGCAGAATTTTTGCCGGAAGCTCCTAAGTCATCTTATAGCACCCGAAAGTTCCGAAATTACAACTCTTTTGTCTTTAAATGCTCTATCCCATCCGGATTTGGGGTACAAACTATGATACTGGGTGAAATCATACTCTGGCATGTGGGGATCATTGTGATCCAGGCAGAATTTTCGCCGGAATCTCACAAGTCATTTTATAGCGCCCGAAAGTTACGAAATTACAACTCTTTTGTCTTCAAATGCTCTATCTCATCCGCATTTAGGGTACAAACGATGATACTGGATGGAATCATACTCTGACATGTGAGGATCATTGTGATCCAGGCAGGATTTTCGCCGGAATCTCCTAAGTCATTTTATAGCACCCGAAAGTTACGGAATTACAACTTTTTTGTCTTCAAATGCTCTATCCCATCCGGATTTAGGGTACAAACGATGATACTAGGTGGAATCATACTCTGGCATGTGGGGATCATTGTGATCCAGGCAGAATTTTTGCCGGAATCTCCTAAGTGATTTTATAGCACCCGAAAGTTGAAAAATTACAGGATTAGGAGTTTCAAAATGCTTTATCCCATCCGGATTTAGGGTACAAACGATGATACTTGGTGGAATCATACTCTGGCATGTGGGGACCATTGTGATCCGAGCAGAATTTTTGCCGGAAGCTCCTAAGTCATCTCATAGCACCCGAAAGTTCCGAAATTACAACTCTTTTGTCTTTAAATGCTCTATGCCATCCGGATTTGGGGTACAAACTATGATACTGGGTGAAATCATACTCTGGCATGTGGGGATCTTCGTGATCCAGGCAGAATTTTCGCCGGAATCTCCTAAGTCATTTTATAGCGCCCGAAAGTTACGAAATTACAACTCTTTTGTCTTCAAATGCTCTATCTCATCCGCATTTGGGGTACAAACGATGATACTGGGTGGAATCATACTCTGACATGTGGGGATCATTGTGATCCAGGCAGGATTTTTGCCGGAATCTCCTGAGTCATTTTGTAGCCCCCGAAAGTTGAAAAATTACAGGATTAGGAGTTCCAAAATGCTCTATCTCATCCGGATTGAGGGTACGAACGATCATACTGGGTGCAATCATACTCTGGCATGTGAGCATCATTGTGATCCAGGCAGAATTTTTGCCGGAATCTCCTTAGTGATTTTATAGCACCCGAAAGTTGAAAAATTACAGGATTAGGAGTTTCAAAATGCTCTATCTCAACCGGATTCAGGGTACAAACGATAATACTGGGTAAAATCATATTCTGGCATGTGGGGATCATTGTGATCCAGGCAGAATTTTTGCCGGAATCTCCTGAGTCATTTTATAGCTCCCGAAAGTTGAAGAACTACAGGATTAGGAGTTTCAAAATGCTTTATCCCATCCGGATCTAGGGTACAAACGATGATACTTGGTGGAATCATACTCTGGCATGTGGGGACCATTGTGATCCGAGCAGAATTTTTGCCGGAAGCTCCTAAGTCATCTTATAGCGACCGAAAGTTCCGAAATTACAACTCTTTTGTCTTTAAATGCTCTATCCCATCCGGATTTGGGGTACAAACTATGATACTGGGTGAAATCATACTCTGGCATGTGGGGATCATTGTGATCCAGGCAGAATTTTCGCCGGAATCTCCTAAGTCATTTTATAGCGCCCGAAAGTTACGAAATTACAACTCTTTTGTCTTCAAAATGCTCTATCTCATCCGGATTCAGGGTACAAACGATGATACTGGGTAGAATCATACCCCGGCATGTGGGGATCATTGTGATCCAGGCAGAATTTTTGCCGGAATCTCCTAAGTCATTTTATAGCGCCCGAAAGTTACGAAATTACAACTCTTTTGTCTTCAAATGCTCTATCTCATCCGGATTTAGGGTACAAACGATGATACTGGGTGAAATGATACTCTGGCATGTGGGCATCATTGTGATCCATCAGGATTTCTGCCGGAATCTCCTAAGTCATTTTATAGCTCCTGAAAGTTGAAAAATTACAGGATTAGGAGTTTCAAAATGCTCTATCTCAACCGGATTTAGGGTAAGAACGATGATACTTGGCGAAATCATACTCTGGCATGTGGGGATCATTGTGATCCAGGCAGAATTTTTGCCGGAATCTCCTAAGTCATTTTATAGCACCCGAAAGTTACGGAATTACAATTTTTTTGTCTTCAAATGCTCTATCTCATCCGGATTTAGGGTACAAACGATGATACTAGGTGGAATCATACTCTGGCATGTGGGGATCATTGTGATGCAGGCAGAATTTTTGCCGGAATCTCCTAAGTGATTTTATAGCACCCGAAAGTTGAAAAATTACAGGATTAGGAGTTTCAAAATGCTTTATCCCATCCGGATTTAGGGTACAAACGATGATACTTGGTGGAATCATACTCTGGCATGTGGGGACCATTGTGATCCGAGCAGAATTTTTGCCGGAAGCTCCTAAGTCATCTTATAGCACCCGAAAGTTCCGAAATTACAACTCTTTTGTCTTTAAATGCTCTATCCTATCCGGATTTGGGGTACAAACTATGATACTGGGTGGAATCATACTCTGGCATGTGGGGATCTTTGTGATCCAGGCAGAATTTTCGCCGGAATCTCCAAAGTCATTTTATAGCGCCCGAAAGTTACGAAATTACAACTCTTTTGTCTTCAAATGCTCTATCTCATCCGCATTTGGGGTACAAACGATGATACTGGGTGGAATCATACTCTGACATGTGGGGATCATTGTGATCCAGGCAGAATTTTTGCCGGAATCTCCTAAGTGATTTTATAGCACCCGAAAGTTGAAAAATTACAGGATTAGGAGTTTCAAAATGCTTTATCCCATCCGGATTTAGGGTACAAACGATGATACTTGGTGGAATCATACTCTGGCATGTGAGGACCATTGTGATCCGAGCAGAATTTTTGCCGGAAGCTCCTAAGTCATCTTATAGCACCCGAAAGTTCCGAAATTACAACTCTTTTGTCTTTAAATGCTCTATCCCATCCGGATTTGGGGTACAAACTATGATACTGGGTGAAATCATACTCTGGCATGTGGGGATCATTGTGATCCAGGCAGAATTTTCGCCGGAATCTCCTAAGTCATTTTATAGCGCCCGAAAGTTACGAAATTACAACTCTTTTGTCTTCAAATGCTCTATCTCATCCGCATTTAGGGTACAAACGATGATACTGGGTGGAATCATACTCTGACATGTGAGGATCATTGTGATCCAGGCAGGATTTTCGCCGGAATCTCCTAAGTCATTTTATAGCACCCGAAAGTTACGGAATTACAACTTTTTTGTCTTCAAATGCTCTATCCCATCCGGATTTAGGGTACAAACTATAATACTGGGTGAAATCATACTCTGGCATGTGGGAATCATTGTGATCCAGGCAGGATTTTTACCGGAATCTCCTAAGTCATTTTATAGCTCCCGAAAGTTGAAGAACTACAGGATTAGGAGTTTCAAAATGCTCTATCTCATCCGGATTCAGGGTACAAACGATGATACTGGGTAGAATCATACCCCGGCATGTGGGGATCATTGTGATCCAGGCAGAATTTTTGCCGGAATCTCCTAAGTCATTTTATAGCGCCCGAAAGTTACGAAATTACAACTCTTTTGTCTTCAAATGCTCTATCTCATCCGGATTTAGGGTACAAACGATGATACTGGGTGGAATGATACTCTGGCATGTGGGCATCATTGTGATCCATCAGGATTTCTGCCGGAATCTCCTAAGTCATTTTATAGCTCCTGAAAGTTGAAAAATTACAGGATTAGGAGTTTCAAAATGCTCTATCTCAACCGGATTTAGGGTAAGAACGATGATACTTGGCGAAATCATACTCTGGCATGTGGGGATCATTGTGATCCAGGCAGAATTTTTGCCGGAATCTCCTAAGTCATTTTATAGCACCCGAAAGTTACGGAATTACAATTTTTTTGTCTTCAAATGCTCTATCTCATCCGGATTTAGGGTACAAACGATGATACTAGGTGGAATCATACTCTGGCATGTGGGGATCATTGTGATCCAGGCAGAATTTAAGCAGGAATCTCCTAAGTGATTTTATAGCACCCGAAAGTTGAAAAATTACAGGATTAGGAGTTTCAAAATGCTTTATCCCATCCGGATTTAGGGTACAAACGATGATACTTGGTGGAATCATACTCTGGCATGTGGGGACCATTGTGATCCGAGCAGAATTTTTGCCGGAAGCTCCTAAGTCATCTTATAGCACCCGAAAGTTCCGAAATTACAACTCTTTTGTCTTTAAATGCTCTATCCCATCCGGATTTGGGGTACAAACTATGATACTGGGTGGAATCATACTCTGGCATGTGGGGATCTTTGTGATCCAGGCAGAATTTTCGCCGGAATCTCCAAAGTCATTTTATAGCGCCCGAAAGTTACGAAATTACAACTCTTTTGTCTTCAAATGCTCTATGTCATCCGCATTTGGGGTACAAACGATGATACTGGGTGAAATCATACTCTGGCATGTGGGGATCTTCGTGATCCAGGCAGAATTTTCGCCGGAATCTCCTAAGTCATTTTATAGCGCCCGAAAGTTACGAAATTACAACTCTTTTGTCTTCAAATGCTCTATCTCATCCGCATTTGGGGTACAAACGATGATACTGGGTGGAATCATACTCTGACATGTGGGGATCATTGTGATCCAGGCAGGATTTTTGCCGGAATCTCCTGAGTCATTTTGTAGCCCCCGAAAGTTGAAAAATTACAGGATTAGGAGTTCCAAAATGCTCTATGTCATCCGGATTGAGGGTACGAACGATCATACTGGGTGCAATCATACTCTGGCATGTGAGGATCATTGTGATCCAAGCAGAATTTTTGCCGGAATCTCCTTAGTGATTTTATAGCACCCGAAAGTTGAAGAATTACAGGATTAGGAGTTTCAAAATGCTCTATCTCATCCGGATTCAGGGTACAAACGATGATACTGGGTGGAATCATACCCCGGCATGTGTGATCATTGTGATCCAGGCAGAATTTTTGCCGGAATCTCCTAAGTCATTTTATAGCGCCCGAAAGTTACGAAATTACAACTCTTTTGTCTTCAAATGCTCTATCTCATACGGATTTAGGGTGCGAACGATGATACTGGGTGGAATGATACTCTGGCATGTGGGCATCATTGTGATCCATCAGGATTTTTGCCGGAATCTCCTAAGTCATTTTATAGCTCCCGAAAGTTGAAAAATTACAGGATTAGGAGTTTCAAAATGCTCTATCTCAACCGGATTTAGGGTACGAACGATGATACTGGGTGCAATCATACTCTGGCATGTGGGGATCATTGTGATCCAGGCAGAATTTTTGCCGGAATCTCCTGAGTCATTTTATAGCCCCCGAAAGTTGAAAAATTACAGGATTAGGAGTTTCAAAATGCTCCATCTCATCCGGATTGAGGGTACAAACGATAATACCTGGTGAAATCATACTCTGGCATGTGGAGTTCATTGTGTCCCAGGCAAAATTTTTGCCGGAATCTCCTAAGTCATTTTATAGCACCCGAAATTTGAAAAATTACAGGATTAGGAGTTTCAAAATGCTCTATCTCATCCAGATTCAGGGTACAAACGATGAGACTGGGTGAAATCATACTCTGGCATGTGGGGACCATTGTGATCCAGGCAGAATTTTTACCGGAATCTCCTAAGTCATTTTATAGCGCCCGAAAGTTACGAAATTACAACTCTTTTGTCTTCAAATGCTCTATCTCATCCGGATTCAGGGTACAAACGGGGATACTGAGTGGAATCATACTCTGACATGTGGGGATCATTGTGATCCAGGCAGGATTTTTGCCGGAATCTTTTTAAGTCATTTTATAGCCCCCGAAAGTTGAAAAATTACAGGATTAGGAGTTTCAAAATGCTCTATCTCATCCAGATTCAGGGTACAAACGATGATACTTGGTGAAATCATACTCTGACATGTGGGGATCATTGTGATCCAGGCAGAATTTTTGCCGGAATGTCCTAAGTCATTTTATAGCGCCCGAAAGTTACGAAATTACAACTCTTTTGTCTTCAAATGCTCTATCTCATCCGTATTCAGGGTACAAACGATGATACTTGGTGAAATCATACTCTGGCATGTGGGGATCATTGTGATCCAGGCAGAATTTTTGCCGGAATCTCCTAAGTCATTTTATAGCACCCGAAAGTTACGAAATTACAACTTTTTTGTCTTCAAATGCTCTATCTCATCCGTATTCAGGGTACAAACGATGAAACTCGGTGAAATCATACTCTGGCATGTGGAGATCATTGTGATCCAGGCAGAATTTTTGCCGGAATCTCCTAAGTCATTCTATAGCATCCGAAAGTTACGAAATTACAACTTTTTTGTCTTCAAATGCTCTATCCCATCCGGATTCAGGGTACAAACGATGATACTAGGTGGAATCATACTCTGGCATGTGGGGATCATTGGGATCCAGGCAGAATTCTTGCCGGAATCTCCTAAGTCATTTTACAGCCCCCGGAAGTTGAAAAATTACAGGATTAGGACCTTCAAAATGCTCTATCTCATCCGGATTCAGGGTACAAACGATGATACTTGGTGAAATCATACTCTGACATGTGGGGATCATTGTGATCCAGGCAGAATTTTCGCCGGAATCTCCTAAGTCATTTTATAGCGCCCGAAATTTACGAAATTACAACTCTTCTGTCTTCAAATGCTCTATCTCATCCGTATTCAGGGTACAAACGATGATACTTGGTGAAATCATACTCTGGCATGTGGGGATCTTCGTGATCCAGGCAGAATTTTCGCCGGAATCTCCTAAGTCATTTTATAGCGCCCGAAAGTTACGAAATTACAACTCTTTTGTCTTCAAATGCTCTATCTCATCCGCATTTGGGGTACAAACGATGATACTGGGTGGAATCATACTCTGACATGTGGGGATCATTGTGATCCAGGCAGGATTTTTGCCGGAATCTCCTGAGTCATTTTGTAGCCCCCGAAAGTTGAAAAATTACAGGATTAGGAGTTCCAAAATGCTCTATGTCATCCGGATTGAGGGTACGAACGATCATACTGGGTGCAATCATACTCTGGCATGTGAGGATCATTGGGATCCAAGCAGAATTTTTGCCGGAATCTCCTTAGTGATTTTATAGCACCCGAAAGTTGAAGAATTACAGGATTAGGAGTTTCAAAATGCTCTATCTCATCCGGATTCAGGGTACAAACGATGATACTGGGTGGAATCATACCCCGGCATGTGTGATCATTGTGATCCAGGCAGAATTTTTGCCGGAATCTCCTAAGTCATTTTATAGCGCCCGAAAGTTACGAAATTACAACTCTTTTGTCTTCAAATGCTCTATCTCATCCGGATTTAGGGTGCGAACGATGATACTGGGTGGAATGATACTCTGGCATGTGGGCATCATTGTGATCCATCAGGATTTTTGCCGGAATCTCCTAAGTCATTTTATAGCTCCCGAAAGTTGAAAAATTACAGGATTAGGAGTTTCAAAATGCTCTATCTCATCCGGATTCAGGGTACAAACGATGATACTGAGTGGAATCATACTCTGACATGTGGGGATCATTGTGATCCAGGCAGGATTTTTGCCGGAATCTTTTTAAGTCATTTTATAGCCCCCGAAAGTTGAAAAATTACAGGATTAGGAGTTTCAAAATGCTCTATCTCATCCAGATTCAGGGTACAAACGATGAGACTGGGTGAAATCATACTCTGGCATGTGGGGATCATTGTGATCCAGGCAGAATTTTTACCGGAATCTCCTAAGTCATTTTATAGCGCCCGAAAGTTACGAAATTACAACTCTTTTGTCTTCAAATGCTCTATCTCATCCGGATTCAGGGTACAAACGATGATACTGAGTGGAATCATACTCTGACATGTGGGGATCATTGTGATCCAGGCAGGATTTTTGCCGGAATCTTTTTAAGTCATTTTATAGCCCCCGAAAGTTGAAAAATTACAGGATTAGGAGTTTCAAAATGCTCTATCTCATCCGGATTCAGGGTACAAACGATGATACTTGGTGGAATCATACTCCGGCATGTGGGGATCATTGTGATCCAGGCAGAATTTTTGCCGGAATCTCCTAAGTCATTTTATAGCGCCCGAAAGTTACGAAATTACAACTTTTTTGTCTTCAAATGCTCTATCTCATCCGTATTCAGGGTACAAACGATGAAACTCGGTGAAATCATACTCTGGCATATGGAGATCATTGTGATCCAGGCAGAATTTTTGCCGGAATCTCCTAAGTCATTCTATAGCATCCGAAAGTTACGAAATTACAACTTTTTTGTCTTCAAATGCTCTATCCCATCCGGATTCAGGGTACAAACGATGATACTAGGTGGAATCATACTCTGGCATGTGGGGATCATTGGGATCCAGGCAGAATTCTTGCCGGAATCTCCTAAGTCATTTTACAGCCCCCGGAAGTTGAAAAATTACAGGATTGGGAGTTTCAAAATGCTCCATCTCATCCGGATTCAGGGGACAAACGATGATACTTGGTGAAATCATACTCTGACATGTGGGGATCATTGTGATCCAGGCAGAATTTTTGCCGGAATGTCCTAAGTCATTTTATAGCGCCCGAAAGTTACGAAATTACAACTCTTTTGTCTTCAAATGCTCTATCTCATCCGGATTCAGGGTACAAACGATGATACTGGGTGGAATCATACTCTGACATGTGGGGATCATTGTGATCCAGGCAGGATTTTCGCCGGAATCTCCTAAGTCATTTTATAGCACCCGAAAGTTACGGAATTACAACTTTTTTGTCTTCAAATGCTCTATCTCATCCGTATTCAGGGTACAAACGATGATACTTGGTGAAATCATACTCTGGCATGTGGGGATCATTGTGATCCAGGCAGAATTTTTGCCGGAATCTCCTAAGTCATTTTATAGCACCCGAAAGTTACGAAATTACAACTTTTTTGTCTTCAAATGCTCTATCTCATCCGTATTCAGGGTACAAACGATGAAACTCGGTGAAATCATACTCTGGCATGTGGAGATCATTGTGATCCAGGCAGAATTTTTGCCGGAATCTCCTAAGTCATTCTATAGCATCCGAAAGTTACGAAATTACAACTTTTTTGTCTTCAAATGCTCTATCCCATCCGGATTCAGGGTACAAACGATGATACTAGGTGGAATCATACTCTGGCATGTGGGGATCATTGGGATCCAGGCAGAATTCTTGCCGGAATCTCCTAAGTCATTTTACAGCCCCCGGAAGTTGAAAAATTACAGGATTAGGACCTTCAAAATGCTCTATCTCATCCGGATTCAGGGTACAAACGATGATACTTGGTGAAATCATACTCTGACATGTGGGGATCATTGTGATCCAGGCAGAATTTTCGCCGGAATCTCCTAAGTCATTTTATAGCGCCCGAAATTTACGAAATTACAACTCTTCTGTCTTCAAATGCTCTATCTCATCCGTATTCAGGGTACAAACGATGATACTTGGTGAAATCATACTCTGGCATGTGGGGATCTTCGTGATCCAGGCAGAATTTTCGCCGGAATCTCCTAAGTCATTTTATAGCGCCCGAAAGTTACGAAATTACAACTCTTTTGTCTTCAAATGCTCTATCTCATCCGCATTTGGGGTACAAACGATGATACTGGGTGGAATCATACTCTGACATGTGGGGATCATTGTGATCCAGGCAGGATTTTTGCCGGAATCTCCTGAGTCATTTTGTAGCCCCCGAAAGTTGAAAAATTACAGGATTAGGAGTTCCAAAATGCTCTATGTCATCCGGATTGAGGGTACGAACGATGATACTGGGTGGAATCATACCCCGGCATGTGTGATCATTGTGATCCAGGCAGAATTTTTGCCGGAATCTCCTAAGTCATTTTATAGCGCCCGAAAGTTACGAAATTACAACTCTTTTGTCTTCAAATGCTCTATCTCATCCGGATTTAGGGTGCGAACGATGATACTGGGTGGAATGATACTCTGGCATGTGGGCATCATTGTGATCCATCAGGATTTTTGCCGGAATCTCCTAAGTCATTTTATAGCTCCCGAAAGTTGAAAAATTACAGGATGAGGAGTTTCAAAATGCTCTATCTCAACCGGATTTAGGGTACGAACGATGATACTGGGTGCAATCATACTCTGGCATGTGGGGATCATTGTGATCCAGGCAGGATTTTTGCCGGAATCTTTTTAAGTCATTTTATAGCCCCCGAAAGTTGAAAAATTACAGGATTAGGAGTTTCAAAATGCTCTATCTCATCCAGATTCAGGGTACAAACGATGAGACTGGGTGAAATCATACTCTGGCATGTGGGGATCATTGTGATCCAGGCAGAATTTTTACCGGAATCTCCTAAGTCATTTTATAGCGCCCGAAAGTTACGAAATTACAACACTTTTGTCTTCAAATGCTCTATCTCATCCGGATTCAGGGTACAAACGATGATACTGAGTGGAATCATACTCTGACATGTGGGGATCATTGTGATCCAGGCAGGATTTTTGCCGGAATCTTTTTAAGTCATTTTATAGCCCCCGAAAGTTGAAAAATTACAGGATTAGGAGTTTCAAAATGCTCTATCTCATCCGGATTCAGGGTACAAACGATGATACTTGGTGGAATCATACTCCGGCATGTGGGGATCATTGTGATCCAGGCAGAATTTTTGCCGGAATCTCCTAAGTCATTTTATAGCGCCCGAAAGTTACGAAATTACAACTCTTTTGTCTTCAAATGCTCTATCTCATCCGTATTCAGGGTACAAACGATGATACTTGGTGAAATCATACTCTGGCATGTGGGGATCATTGTGATCCAGGCAGAATTTTTGCCGGAATCTCCTAAGTCATTTTATAGCACCCGAAAGTTACGAAATTACAACTTTTTTGTCTTCAAATGCTCTATCTCATCCGTATTCAGGGTACAAACGATGAAACTCGGTGAAATCATACTCTGGCATGTGGAGATCATTGTGATCCAGGCAGAATTTTTGCCGGAATCTCCTAAGTCATTCTATAGCATCCGAAAGTTACGAAATTACAACTTTTTTGTCTTCAAATGCTCTATCCCATCCGGATTCAGGGTACAAACGATGATACTAGGTGGAATCATACTCTGGCATGTGGGGATCATTGGGATCCAGGCAGAATTCTTGCCGGAATCTCCTAAGTCATTTTACAGCCCCCGGAAGTTGAAAAATTACAGGATTGGGAGTTTCAAAATGCTCCATCTCATCCGGATTCAGGGGACAAACGATGATACTTGGTGAAATCATACTCTGACATGTGGGGATCATTGTGATCCAGGCAGAATTTTTGCCGGAATGTCCTAAGTCATTTTATAGCGCCCGAAAGTTACGAAATTACAACTCTTTTGTCTTCAAATGCTCTATCTCATCCGGATTCAGGGTACAAACGATGATACTGGGTGGAATCATACTCTGACATGTGGGGATCATTGTGATCCAGGCAGGATTTTCGCCGGAATCTCCTAAGTCATTTTATAGCACCCGAAAGTTACGGAATTACAACTTTTTTGTCTTCAAATGCTCTATCCCATCCGGATTTAGGGTACAAACTATAATACTGGGTGAAATCATACTCTGGCATGTGGGAATCATTGTGATCCAGGCAGAATTTTCGCCGGAATCTCCTAAGTCATTTTATAGCACCCGAAAGTTACGAAATTACAACTTTTTTCTCTTCAAATGCTCTATCTCATCCGTATTCAGGGTACAAACGATGATACTAGGTGGAATCATACTTTGGCATGTGGGGATCATTGTGATCCAGGCAGAATTCTTGCCGGAATCTCCTATGTCATTTTACAGCCCCCGGAAGTTGAAAAATTACAGGATTGGGAGTTTCAAAATGCTCCATCTCATCCAGATTCAGGGGACAAACGATGATACTTGGTGAAATCATACTCTGACATGTGGGGATCATTGTGATCCAGGCAGAATTTTTGCCGGAATGTCCTAAGTCATTTTATAGCGCCCGAAAGTTACGAAATTACAACTCTTTTGTCTTCAAATGCTCTATCTCATCCGTATTCAGGGTACAAACGATGATACTTGGTGAAATCATACTCTGGCATGTGGGGATCATTGTGATCCAGGCAGAATTTTTGCCGGAATCTCCTAAGTCATTTTATAGCACCCGAAAGTTACGAAATTACAACTTTTTTGTCTTCAAATGCTCTATCTCATCCGTATTCAGGGTACAAACGATGAAACTCGGTGAAATCATACTCTGGCATGTGGAGATCATTGTGATCCAGGCAGAATTTTTGCCGGAATCTCCTAAGTCATTCTATAGCATCCGAAAGTTACGAAATTACAACTTTTTTGTCTTCAAATGCTCTATCCCATCCGGATTCAGGGTACAAACGATGATACTAGGTGGAATCATACTCTGGCATGTGGGGATCATTGGGATCCAGGCAGAATTCTTGCCGGAATCTCCTAAGTCATTTTACAGCCCCCGGAAGTTGAAAAATTACAGGATTAGAACCTTCAAAATGCTCTATCTCATCCGGATTCAGGGTACAAACGATGATACTTGGTGAAATCATACTCTGACATGTGGGGATCATTGTGATCCAGGCAGAATTTTCGCCGGAATCTCCTAAGTCATTTTATAGCGCCCGAAATTTACGAAATTACAACTCTTCTGTCTTCAAATGCTCTATCTCATCCGTATTCAGGGTACAAACGATGATACTTGGTGAAATCATACTCTGGCATGTGGGGATCTTCGTGATCCAGGCAGAATTTTCGCCGGAATCTCCTAAGTCATTTTATAGCGCCCGAAAGTTACGAAATTACAACTCTTTTGTCTTCAAATGCTCTATCTCATCCGCATTTGGGGTACAAACGATGATACTGGGTGGAATCATACTCTGACATGTGGGGATCATTGTGATCCAGGCAGGATTTTTGCCGGAATCTCCTGAGTCATTTTGTAGCCCCCGAAAGTTGAAAAATTACAGGATTAGGAGTTCCAAAATGCTCTATGTCATCCGGATTGAGGGTACGAACGATCATACTGGGTGCAATCATACTCTGGCATGTGAGGATCATTGGGATCCAAACAGAATTTTTGCCGGAATCTCCTTAGTGATTTTATAGCACCCGAAAGTTGAAGAATTACAGGATTAGGAGTTTCAAAATGCTCTATCTCATCCGGATTCAGGGTACAAACGATGATACTGGGTGGAATCATACCCCGGCATGTGTGATCATTGTGATCCAGGCAGAATTTTTGCCGGAATCTCCTAAGTCATTTTATAGCGCCCGAAAGTTACGAAATTACAACTCTTTTGTCTTCAAATGCTCTATCTCATCCGGATTTAGGGTACGAACGATGATACTGGGTGCAATCATACTCTGGCATGTGGGGATCATTGTGATCCAGGCAGGATGTTTGCCGGAATCTTTTTAAGTCATTTTATAGCCCCCGAAAGTTGAAAAATTACAGGATTAGGAGTTTCAAAATGCTCTATCTCATCCAGATTCAGGGTACAAACGATGAGACTGGGTGAAATCATACTCTGGCATGTGGGGATCATTGTGATCCAGGCAGAATTTTTACCGGAATCTCCTAAGTCATTTTATAGCGCCCGAAAGTTACGAAATTACAACTCTTTTGTCTTCAAATGCTCTATCTCATCCGGATTCAGGGTACAAACGATGATACTGAGTGGAATCATACTCTGACATGTGGGGATCATTGTGATCCAGGCAGGATTTTTGCCGGAATCTTTTTAAGTCATTTTATAGCCCCCGAAAGTTGAAAAATTACAGGATTAGGAGTTTCAAAATGCTCTATCTCATCCGGATTCAGGGTACAAACGATGATACTTGGTGGAATCATACTCCGGCATGTGGGGATCATTGTGATCCAGGCAGAATTTTTGCCGGAATCTCCTAAGTCATTTTATAGCGCCCGAAAGTTACGAAATTACAACTCTTTTGTCTTCAAATGCTCTATCTCATCCGTATTCAGGGTACAAACGATGATACTTGGTGAAATCATACTCTGGCATGTGGGGATCATTGTGATCCAGGCAGAATTTTTGCCGGAATCTCCTAAGTCATTTTATAGCACCCGAAAGTTACGAAATTACAACTTTTTTGTCTTCAAATGCTCTATCTCATCCGTATTCAGGGTACAAACGATGAAACTCGGTGAAATCATACTCTGGCATGTGGAGATCATTGTGATCCAGGCAGAATTTTTGCCGGAATCTCCTAAGTCATTCTATAGCATCCGAAAGTTACGAAATTACAACTTTTTTGTCTTCAAATGCTCTATCCCATCCGGATTCAGGGTACAAACGATGATACTAGGTGGAATCATACTCTGGCATGTGGGGATCATTGTGATCCAGGCAGAATTCTTGCCGGAATCTCCTAAGTCATTTTACAGCCCCCGGAAGTTGAAAAATTACAGGATTAGGACCTTCAAAATGCTCCATCTCATCCGGATTCAGGGGACAAACGATGATACTTGGTGAAATCATACTCTGACATGTGGGGATCATTGTGATCCAGGCAGAATTTTCGCCGGAATCTCCTAAGTCATTTTATAGCGCCCGAAATTTACGAAATTACAACTCTTCTGTCTTCAAATGCTCTATCTCATCCGTATTCAGGGTACAAACGATGATACTTGGTGAAATCATACTCTGGCATGTGGGGATCATTGTGATCCAGGCAGAATTTTTGCCGGAATCTCCTAAGTCATTTTATAGCACCCGAAAGTTACGAAATTACAACTTTTTTGTCTTCAAATGCTCTATCTCATCCGTATTCAGGGTACAAACGATGAAATTCGGTGAAATCATACTCTGGCATGTGGAGATCATTGTGATCCAGGCAGAATTTTTGCCGGAATCTCCTAAGTCATTCTATAGCATCCGAAAGTTACGAAATTACAACTTTTTTGTCTTCAAATGCTCTATCCCATCCGGATTCAGGGTACAAACGATGATACTAGGTGGAATCATACTCTGGCATGTGGGGATCATTGGGATCCAGGCAGAATTCTTGCCGGAATCTCCTAAGTCATTTTACAGCCCCCGGAAGTTGAAAAATTACAGGATTAGGACCTTCAAAATGCTCTATCTCATCCGGATTCAGGGTACAAACGATGATACTTGGTGAAATCATACTCTGACATGTGGGGATCATTGTGATCCAGGCAGAATTTTCGCCGGAATCTCCTAAGTCATTTTATAGCGCCCGAAATCTACGAAATTACAACTCTTCTGTCTTCAAATGCTCTATCTCATCCGTATTCAGGGTACAAACGATGATACTTGGTGAAATCATACTCTGGCATGTGGGGATCTTCGTGATCCAGGCAGAATTTTCGCCGGAATCTCCTAAGTCATTTTATAGCGCCCGAAAGTTACGAAATTACAACTCTTTTGTCTTCAAATGCTCTATCTCATCCGCATTTGGGGTACAAACGATGATACTGGGTGGAATCATACTCTGACATGTGGGGATCATTGTGATCCAGGCAGGATTTTGCCGGAATCTCCTGAGTCATTTTGTAGCCCCCGAAAGTTGAAAAATTACAGGATTAGGAGTTCCAAAATGCTCTATGTCATCCGGATTGAGGGTACGAACGATCATACTGGGTGCAATCATACTCTGGCATGTGAGGATCATTGGGATCCAAGCAGAATTTTTGCCGGAATCTCCTTAGTGATTTTATAGCACCCGAAAGTTGAAGAATTACAGGATTAGGAGTTTCAAAATGCTCTATCTCATCCGGATTCAGGGTACAAACGATGATACTGGGTGGAATCATACCCCGGCATGTGTGATCATTGTGATCCAGGCAGAATTTTTGCCGGAATCTCCTAAGTCATTTTATAGCGCCCGAAAGTTACGAAATTACAACTCTTTTGTCTTCAAATGCTCTATCTCATCCGGATTTAGGGTGCGAACGATGATACTGGGTGGAATGATACTCTGGCATGTGGGCATCATTGTGATCCATCAGGATTTTTGCCGGAATCTCCTAAGTCATTTTATAGCTCCCGAAAGTTGAAAAATTACAGGATTAGGAGTTTCAAAATGCTCTATCTCAACCGGATTTAGGGTACGAACGATGATACTGGGTGCAATCATACTCTGGCATGTGGGGATCATTGTGATCCAGGCAGAATTTTTGCCGGAATCTCCTGAGTCATTTTATAGCCCCCGAAAGTTGAAAAATTACAGGATTAGGAGTTTCAAAATGCTCCATCTCATCCGGATTGAGGGTACAAACGATAATAACTGGTGAAATCATACTCTGGCATGTGGAGTTCATTGTGTCCCAGGCAAAATTTTTGCCGGAATCTCCTAAGTCATTTTATAGCACCCGAAATTTGAAAAATTACAGGATTAGGAGTTTCAAAATGCTCTATCTCATCCAGATTCAGGGTACAAACGATGAGACTGGGTGAAATCATACTCTGGCATGTGGGGATCATTGTGATCCAGGCAGAATTTTTACCGGAATCTCCTAAGTCATTTTATAGCGCCCGAAAGTTACGAAATTACAACTCTTTTGTCTTCAAATGCTCTATCTCATCCGGATTCAGGGTACAAACGATGATACTGAGTGGAATCATACTCTGACATGTGGGGATCATTGTGATCCAGGCAGGATTTTTGCCGGAATCTTTTTAAGTCATTTTATAGCCCCCGAAAGTTGAAAAATTACAGGATTAGGAGTTTCAAAATGCTATATCTCATCCAGATTCAGGGTACAAACGATGAGACTGGGTGAAATCATACTCTGGCATGTGGGGATCATTGTGATCCAGGCAGAATTTTTACCGGAATCTCCTAAGTCATTTTATAGCGCCCGAAAGTTACGAAATTACAACTCTTTTGTCTTCAAATGCTCTATCTCATCCGGATTCAGGGTACAAACGATGATACTGAGTGGAATCATACTCTGACATGTGGGGATCATTGTGATCCAGGCAGGATTTTTGCCGGAATCTTTTTAAGTCATTTTATAGCCCCCGAAAGTTGAAAAATTACAGGATTAGGAGTTTCAAAATGCTCTATCTCATCCGGATTCAGGGTACAAACGATGATACTTGGTGGAATCATACTCCGGCATGTGGGGATCATTGTGATCCAGGCAGAATTTTTGCCGGAATCTCCTAAGTCATTTTATAGCGCCCGAAAGTTACGAAATTACAACTCTTTTGTCTTCAAATGCTCTATCTCATCCGTATTCAGGGTACAAACGATGATACTTGGTGAAATCATACTCTGGCATGTGGGGATCATTGTGATCCAGGCAGAATTTTTGCCGGAATCTCCTAAGTCATTTTATAGCACCCGAAAGTTACGAAATTACAACTTTTTTGTCTTCAAATGCTCTATCTCATCCGTATTCAGGGTACAAACGATGAAACTCGGTGAAATCATACTCTGGCATGTGGAGATCATTGTGATCCAGGCAGAATTCTTGCCGGAATCTCCTAAGTCATTTTACAGCCCCCGGAAGTTGAAAAATTACAGGATTAGGACCTTCAAAATGCTCTATCTCATCCGGATTCAGGGTACAAACGATGATACTTGGTGAAATCATACTCTGACATGTGGGGATCATTGTGATCCAGGCAGAATTTTCGCCGGAATCTCCTAAGTCATTTTATAGCGCCCGAAATTTACGAAATTACAACTCTTCTGTCTTCAAATGCTCTATCTCATCCGTATTCAGGGTACAAACGATGATACTTGGTGAAATCATACTCTGGCATGTGGGGATCATTGTGATCCAGGCAGAATTTTCGCCGGAATCTCCTAAGTCATTTTATAGCACCCGAAAGTTACGAAATTACAACTTTTTTGTCTTCAAATGCTCTATCTCATCCGTATTCAGGGTACAAACGATGAAACTCGGTGAAATCATACTCTGGCATGTGGAGATCATTGTGATCCAGGCAGAATTTTTGCCAGAATCTCCTAAGTCATTCTATAGCATCCGAAAGTTACGAAATTACAACTTTTTTGTCTTCAAATGCTCTATCCCATCCGGATTCAGGGTACAAACGATGATACTAGGTGGAATCATACTCTGGCATGTGGGGATCATTGGGATCCAGGCAGAATTCTTGCCGGAATCTCCTAAGTCATTTTACAGCCCCCGGAAGTTGAAAAATTACAGGATTAGGACCTTCAAAATGCTCTATCTCATCCGGATTCAGGGTACAAACGATGATACTTGGTGAAATCATACTCTGACATGTGGGGATCATTGTGATCCAGGCAGAATTTTCGCCGGAATCTCCTAAGTCATTTTATAGCGCCCGAAATTTACGAAATTACAACTCTTCTGTCTTCAAATGCTCTATCTCATCCGTATTCAGGGTACAAACGATGATACTTGGTGAAATCATACTCTGGCATGTGAGGATCATTGTGATCCAGGCAGAATTTTCGCCGGAATCTCCTAAGTCATTTTATAGCACCCGAAAGTTACGAAATTACAACTTTTTTCTCTTCAAATGCTCTATCTCATCCGTATTCAGGGTACAAACGATGATACTAGGTGGAATCATACTCTGGCATGTGGGGATCATTGTGATCCAGGCAGAATTCTTGCCGGAATCTCCTAAGTCATTTTACAGCCCCCGGAAGTTGAAAAATTACAGGATTGGGAGTTTCAAAATGCTCCATCTCATCCGGATTCAGGGGACAAACGATGATACTTGGTGAAATCATACTCTGACATGTGGGGATCATTGTGATCCAGGCAGAATTTTTGCCGGAATGTCCTAAGTCATTTTATAGCGCCCGAAAGTTACGAAATTACAACTCTTTTGTCTTCAAATGCTCTATCTCATCCGGATTCAGGGTACAAACGATGATACTGGGTGGAATCATACTCTGACATGTGGGGATCATTGTGATCCAGGCAGGATTTTCGCCGGAATCTCCTAAGTCATTTTATAGCACCCGAAAGTTACGGAATTACAACTTTTTTGTCTTCAAATGCTCTATCCCATCCGGATTTAGGGTACAAACTATAATACTGGGTGAAATCATACTCTGGCATGTGGGAATCATTGTGATCCAGGCAGAATTTTCGCCGGAATCTCCTAAGTCATTTTATAGCACCCGAAAGTTACGAAATTACAACTTTTTTCTCTTCAAATGCTCTATCTCATCCGTATTCAGGGTACAAACGATGATACTAGGTGGAATCATACTCTGGCATGTGGGGATCATTGTGATCCAGGCAGAATTCTTGCCGGAATCTCCTAAGTCATTTTACAGCCCCCGGAAGTTGAAAAATTACAGGATTGGGAGTTTCAAAATGCTCCATCTCATCCGGATTCAGGGGACAAACGATGATACTTGGTGAAATCATACTCTGACATGTGGGGATCATTGTGATCCAGGCAGAATTTTTGCCGGAATGTCCTAAGTCATTTTATAGCGCCCGAAAGTTACGAAATTACAACTCTTTTGTCTTCAAATGCTCTATCTCATCCGTATTCAGGGTACAAACGATGATACTTGGTGAAATCATACTCTGGCATGTGAGGATCATTGTGATCCAGGCAGAATTTTTGCCGGAATCTCCTAAGTCATTTTATAGCACCCGAAAGTTACGAAATTACAACTTTTTTGTCTTCAAATGCTCTATCCCATCCGGATTCAGGGTACAAACGATGATACTAGGTGGAATCATACTCTGGCATGTGGGGATCATTGGGATCCAGGCAGAATTCTTGCCGGAATCTCCTAAGTCATTTTACAGCCCCCGGAAGTTGAAAAATTACAGGATTAGGACCTTCAAAATGCTCTATCTCATCCGGATTCAGGGTACAAACGATGATACTTGGTGAAATCATACTCTGACATGTGGGGATCATTGTGATCCAGGCAGAATTTTCGCCGGAATCTCCTAAGTCATTTTATAGCGCCCGAAATTTACGAAATGACAACTCTTCTGTCTTCAAATGCTCTATCTCATCCGTATTCAGGGTACAAACGATGATACTTGGTGAAATCATACTCTGGCATGTGGGGATCATTGTGATCCAGGCAGAATTTTCGCCGGAATCTCCTAAGTCATTTTATAGCACCCGAAAGTTACGAAATTACAACTTTTTTCTCTTCAAATGCTCTATCTCATCCGTATTCAGGGTACAAACGATGATACTAGGTGGAATCATACTCTGGCATGTGGGGATCATTGTGATCCAGGCAGAATTCTTGCCGGAATCTCCTAAGTCATTTTACAGCCCCCGGAAGTTGAAAAATTACAGGATTGGGAGTTTCAAAATGCTCCATCTCATCCGGATTCAGGGGACAAACGATGATACTTGGTGAAATCATACTCTGACATGTGGGGATCATTGTGATCCAGGCAGAATTTTTGCCGGAATGTCCTAAGTCATTTTATAGCGCCCGAAAGTTACGAAATTACAACTCTTTTGTCTTCAAATGCTCTATCTCATCCGGATTCAGGGTACAAACGATGATACTGGGTGGAATCATACTCTGACATGTGGGGATTATTGTGATCCAGGCAGGATTTTCGCCGGAATCTCCTAAGTCATTTTATAGCACCCGAAAGTTACGGAATTACAACTTTTTTGTCTTCAAATGCTCTATCCCATCCGGATTTAGGGTACAAACTATAATACTGGGTGAAATCATACTCTGGCATGTGGGAATCATTGTGATCCAGGCAGGATTTTTGCCGGAATCTCCTAAGTCATTTTATAGCTCCCGAAAGTTGAAAAATTACAGGATTAGGAGTTTCAAAATGCTCTATCTCAACCGGATTCAGGGTACAAACGATAATACTGGGTAAAATCATATTCTGGCATGTGGGGATCATTGTGATCCAGGCAGAATTTTTGCCGGAATCTCCTAAGTCATTTTATAGCGCCCGAAAGTTACGAAATTACAACTCTTTTGTCTTCAAATGCTCTATCTCATCCGGATTTAGGGTGCAAACGATGATACTGGGTGGAATGATACTCTGGCATGTGGGCATCATTGTGATCCATCAGGATTTTTGCCGGAATCTCCTAAGTCATTTTATAGCGCCCGAAAGTTACGAAATTACAACTCTTTTGTCTTCAAATGCTCTATCTCATCCGTATTCAGGGTACAAACGATGATACTGGGTGAAATCATATTCTGGCATGTGGGGATCATTGTGATCCAGGCAGAATTTTTGCCGGAATCTCCTGAGTCATTTTATAGCTCCCGAAAGTTGAAGAATTACAGGATTAGGAGTTTCAAAATGCTCTATCTCATCCGGATTCAGGGTACAAACGATGATACTGGGTGGAATCATACCCCGGCATGTGGGGATCATTGTGATCCAGGCAGAATTTTTGCCGGAATCTCCTAAGTCATTTTATAGCGCCCGAAAGTTACGAAATTACAACTCTTTTGTCTTCAAATGCTCTATCTCATCCGGATTTAGGGTGCAAACGATGATACTGGGTGGAATGATACTCTGGCATGTGGGCATCATTGTGATCCATCAGGATTTTTGCCGGAATCTCCTAAGTCATTTTATAGCTCCCGAAAGTTGAAAAATTACAGGATTAGGAGTTTCAAAATGCTCTATCTCAACCGGATTTAGGGTACGAACGATGATACTGGGTGCAATCATACTCTGGCATGTGGGGATCATTGTGATCCAGGCAGAATTTTTGCCGGAATCTCCTGAGTCATTTTATAGCCCCCGAAAGTTGAAAAATTACAGGATTAGGAGTTTCAAAATGCTCTATCTCATCCGGATTGAGGGTACAAACGATAATACCTGGTGAAATAATACTCTGGCATGTGGAGTTCATTGTGTCCCAGGCAAAATTTTTGCCGGAATCTCCTAAGTCATTTTATAGCACCCGAAATTTGAAAAATTACAGGATTAGGAGTTTCAAAATGCTCTATCTCATCCAGATTCAGGGTACAAACGATGAGACTGGGTGAAATTATACTCTGGCATGTGGGGATCATTGTGATCCAGGCAGAATTTTTACCGGAATCTCCTAAGTCATTTTATAGCGCCCGAAAGTTACGAAATTACAACTCTTTTGTCTTCAAATGCTCTATCTCATCCGGATTCAGGGTACAAACGATGATACTGAGTGGAATCATACTCTGACATGTGGGGATCATTGTGATCCAGGCAGGATTTTTGCCGGAATCTTTTTAAGTCATTTTATAGCTCCCGAAAGTTGCGAAATTACAACTTTTTTGTCTTCAAATGCTCTATCCTATCCGGATTCAGGGTACAAACGATGATACTAGGTGGAATCATACTCTGGCATGTGGGGATCATTGGGATCCAGGCAGAATTCTTGCCGGAATCTCCTAAGTCATTTTACAGCCCCCGGAAGTTGAAAAATTACAGGATTAGGAGTTTCAAAATGCTCTATCTCATCCGGATTTAGGGTACAAACGATGATACTTGGTGAAATCATACTCTGACATGTGGGGATCATTGTGATCCAGGCAGAATTTTCGCCGGAATCTCCTAAGTCATTTTATAGCGCCCGAAATTTACGAAATTACAACTCTTCTGTCTTCAAATGCTCTATCTCATCCGTATTCAGGGTACAAACGATGATACTTGGTGAAATCATACTCTGGCATGTGGGGATCATTGTGATCCAGGCAGAATTTTCGCCGGAATCTCCTAAGTCATTTTATAGCACCCGAAAGTTACGAAATTACAACTGTTTTCTCTTCAAATGCTCTATCTCATCCGTATTCAGGGGACAAACGATGATACTAGGTGGAATCATACTCTGGCATGTGGGGATCATTGTGATCCAGGCAGAATTTTTGCCGGAATCTCCTAAGTCATTCTATAGCATCCGAAAGTTACGAAATTACAACTTTTTTGTCTTCAAATGCTCTATCCCATCCGGATTCAGGGTACAAACGATAATACTGGGTAAAATCATATTCTGGCATGTGGGGATCATTGTGATCCAGGCAGAATTTTTGCCGGAATCTCCTGAGTCATTTTATAGCTCCCGAAAGTTGAAGAATTACAGGATTAGGAGTTTCAAAATGCTCTATCTCATCCGGATTCAGGGTACAAACGATGATACTGGGTGGAATCATACCCCGGCATGTGGGGATCATTGTGATCCAGGCAGAATTTTTGCCAGAATCTCCTAAGTCATTTTATAGCGCCCGAAAGTTACGAAATTACAACTCTTTTGTCTTCAAATGCTCTATCTCATCCGGATTCAGGGTACAAACGATGATACTGAGTGGAATCATACTCTGACATGTGGGGATCATTGTGATCCAGGCAGGATTTTTGCCGGAATCTCCTGAGTCATTTTATAGCTCCCGAAAGTTGAAAACCTACAGGATTAGGAGTTTCAAAATGCTCTATCTCATCCGGATTTAGGGTACAAACGATGATACTGGGTGAAACAATACTCTGGCATGTGGGGATCATTGTGATCCAGGCAGAATTCTTGCCGGAATCTCCTAAGTCATTTTATAGCCCCCGAAAGTTGAAAAATTACAGGATTAGGAGTTTCAAAATGCTCTATCTCATCCGGATTCAGGGTACAAACGATGATACTGGGTCGAATCATACTCTGACATGTGGGGATCATTGTGATCCAGGCAGGATTTTTGCCGGAATCTCCTGAGTCATTTTATAGCCCCCGAAAGTTGAAAAATTACAACTTTTTTGTCTTCAAATGCTCTATCTCATCCGTATTCAGGGTACAAACGATGATACTAGGTGGAATCATACTCTGGCATGTGGGGATCATTGTGATCCAGGCAGAATTCTTGCCGGAATCTCCTAAGTCATTTTATAGCACCCGAAAGTTACGAAATTACAACTTTTTTGTCTTCAAATGCTCTATCTCATCCGTATTCAGGGTACAAACGATGATACTAGGTGGAATCATACTCTGGCATGTGGGGATCATTGTGATCCAGGCAGAATTCTTGCCGGAATCTCCTAAGTCATTTTACAGCCCCCGGAAGTTGAAAAATTACAGGATTAGGAGTTTCAAAATGCTCTATTTCATCCGGATTTAGGGTTCAAATGATGATACTTGGTGAAATCATACTCTGACACGTGGGGATCATTGTGATCCAGGCAGAATTATTGCCGGAATCTCCCAAGTCATTTTATAGCGCCCGAAAGTTACGAAATTACAACTTTTTTGTCTTCAAATGCTCTATCTCATCCGTATTCAGGGTACAAACGATGATACTTGGTGAAATCATACTCTGGCATGTGGAGATCATTGTGATCCAGGCAGGATTTTTGCCGGAATCTCCTAAGTCATTTTATAGCGCCCGAAAGTTACGAAATTACAACTTTTTTGTCTTCAAATGTTCTATCCCATCCGGATTCAGGGTACAAACCATAATACTGGGTGAAATCATACTCTGGCATGTGGGAATCATTGTGATCCAGGCAGGATTTTTGCCGGAATCTCCTAAGTCATTTTATAGCTCCCGAAAGTTGAAAAATTACAGGATTAGGAGTTTCAAAATGCTGTATCTCAACCGGATTCAGGGTACAAACGATAATACGTGGTAAAATCATATTCTGGCATGTGGGGATCATTGTGATCCAGGCAGAATTTTTGCCGGAATCTCCTGAGTCATTTTATAGCTCCCGAAAGTTGAAGAATTACAGGATTAGGAGTTTCAAAATGCTCTATCTCATCCGGATTCAGGGTACAAACGATGATACTAGGTGGAATCATACTCTGGCATGTGGGGATCATTGTGATCCAGGCAGAATTCTTGCCGGAATCTCCTAAGTCATTTTACAGCCCCCGGAAGTTGAAAAATTACAGGATTAGGAGTCTCAAAATGCTCTATTTCATCCGGATTTAGGGTACAAATGATGATACTTGGTGAAATCATACTCTGACACGTGGGGATCATTGTGATCCAGGCAGAATTATTGCCGGAATCTCCTAAGTCATTTTATAGCGCCCGAAAGTTACGAAATTACAACTTTTTTGTCTTCAAATGCTCTATCTCATCCGTATTCAGGGTACAAACGATGATACTGGGTGAAATTATACTCTGACATGTGGGGATCATTGTGATCCAGGCAGAATTTTTGCCGGAATCTCCTAAGTCATTTTATAGCGCCCGAAAGTTCCGAAATTACAACTCTTTTGTCTTCAAATGCTCTATCTCATCCGGATTTAGGGTACAAACGATGATACTGGGTGGAATCATACTCTGGCATGTGGGGATCATTGTGATCCATCAGGATTTTTGCCGGAATCTCCCAAGTCATTTTATAGCTCCCGAAAGTTGAAAACCTACAGGATTAGGAGTTTCAAAATGCTCTATCTCATCCGGATTTAGGGTACAAACGATGATACTGGGTGAAATCATACTCTGGCATTTGGGGATCATTGTGATCCAGGCAGAATTTTTGCCGGAATCTCCTAAGTCATTTTATAGCTCCCGATACTTCTGGAACTAGAAGTTTCCCAGTTCAAAAATTCCACAGCTCTCCCGGATTTAGGGTTCAGACGACATCACTCAGCAAAATCATCCCGTGGCATGTAGGGAACATAACGATCCATGTGAAATTCCTTGCTGAATCTCGCACATCTACAGCAATCACACTTTCTTTCGGCATTCGCGTTCGAGACAGTGTTAGCAAAACTTTGTCCATCAATATTCCAGCATTCCGTTATTCTCCTCATACATCACCCCTTATTCCCGGAGATATGTTCATTCACCCTATCGAACCGACTGCGTTGGAATCGAAAAGTCTTATGTGATTCGAATGATGACCTCTCCGTAATCAGTTCCCGTAGTTGGAATACTCCTATCGCATTCCCAATCGAAGCGATCCCCTCTCTCTTCAAACTGAAAACTGTTCGTAAGACAATCTCCCACTTCTCCATTCCCATCCTCCGTGATGCACTGGCCACATCACCCGTAATCGTCGTATGGCGCTCTCCTTGAAATCAGGTTTTGCGTAAGGGTACTCCCGTCAAGCTTCGGAACAAATCACCCCCCCCCCTCCCCACCCAATTCCCCTCCTCGTTGATGAAACGTGGGTACATGAATTGTGATTGTTGAATGGCGCCTCCTCCGAAGTCAGATTGCGCTCTCGGGATGCCTTTGTTATGCTTTGAAATCAAGTTACCCCCCCTCATTCTCTCCCTTCGTGATAAAATGGGCATATGACCAATGATTCTTGAATGGCGCCCACCCCGGAAACGGATTCCGCAGTCAAAATTATTACATCTCTCTTTAAAACGGAAATATCGCCCCTAACTTTTTTCCCTGGGGGTAAAATCAAAAATCCTTATCGGTACAAACATCTACGCGTCATCCTCTGTCCAATGAGCCCAAGATCATTAAAATCGGGAAAAGTCGCCGGCAAACTTTTCTTTTAACCCCCTATAACTTATTTTCCTTTAGGGTACAAACAAAAATCGTTACGGTACATTGGGGTACAAACGATGGACTACATTTTGGCATGGAAAAAAAAATTTTTCCTCAAAGTCGCCGGCTAAGTTCACAGGGGTCCTCCCGAAGTTTTACCTTAAAAATTTCTACACATTCATTCAATTTTTACCTGCATTGTGTCGCTTCTGTGACAGTATTCATTTCCGGTTCTGCATCATCTGAGAGTGCACTCGTGTCAGTTCCATCAGAAGTAATAATAATACTTGCGGAAGAATTGTCAGCCGAATTAGGATATTCATGAACAATTTCGGAATTCTGATTTCCTACATTATCACATTCAAAAGATTTATTCTGATCTGGACTGTTGTTCGCGGACATTCTTTCATCACCACACTCTCCTGAATTGTTTTCATATTCACTCATTTGTTCTTCTTCTTTATCTTCTTCATTTTCGTATTCCGATTATGATAGGCACATTCATTCGGAATCCGTAGAATGTTGAATCAATCGCCGTTGATGCCTTCGAGTACACGCTGTGACTTTTTTTCTATACATTCGAAAAAGCAGCACACGGCTAACTAACGAATCTCATTCCAAGTATAGTGATGACTTGCGTAGAAGTGACTGTTATGAAGTGCATGTGACGCTGTGAATTTACAACATAATATAATATTGATGGCGCTGATGGTCAGGAATGACCAAAAACATCGTTTCAAGGTTTCTGTAATCTTGCGAATTTATCTTACTTCCACGTAGTTTCTGAGGCATCCCACACAGCACCCAATGTCTCAGTAATATCTCTAGAATATTACAATGTCTCGCTCAAAATATTCTGTATGAAATGTTTATACAAGATTCTGTAGATATTGCAGATACAATATTTTGTTAAAAATGTTCTGAGAATCTTCCAATTGGAACATAGCACATATAATGATCTGTAATGTTCTGGAAATCTACGATGGAGAATATGCTAAATTTGCCGCGAATGAAATATTCCAAGAATATGACAGTAGCAATATTTTATGAAACAAACTGATACAACATACACCTGATCCAGGAATGGGAAAATTTACAATTCAAGATCGAAAGAATCGCCTCTCCTACGACCTATTCACTTTTCATTTCAAAAGATTCTGAATCGATCAGTCTACATCCCACGGCAACGAATTTTCGAAGTCTTTCCATCTATCTTACTCAGCACTTTATAAAATTCCAAAGTCGAGGTCGAAAAAAACCTCTCTCCCACGACCCACTCATTTTTTGTGTCAGAAGATTCTAAATCGATTGGTCTATATGTCACCGAACCGAATTCTTCAAACTCCCATCACGATGATTACAATGAACGGCACTTTGAGAGTGGTGTCGTCATTTCAGAGATTCGCTGATGTGATATAAGCCTTGACTTTCATTCGCAGAACCAGGGTTCAATCCCCACTGGCGGAACTTTCAAATAATAATTGACTTCGAAGCAGTTTTTCTCACACGTAAAGTGATTCCGACCAAGCTCATTCGACATTTGTAGAAGTAAACTCTGAAGAAATTTTTTTTCAACCCAAAGTAACATTTTGTGAGCTTTTCAATATATGTGATTGTTACATTTTTTCCGTACGGAATATCGCTGAAATGATCACAGCAATATTTCAGAATATTTCCAGAATGTTACCTCAATGATCTCAGCAATGTTTCAGAATATCTCCAGAACGTTACAAATAAAGATGGTGACATGAGACATCCTGCAAATATTCTGACAATCTTCTTGAGATGTTTTCAAGAATATTACACATTCCAAATGTAATATTCTGACAATATTGATGGGACATCCGGTGCTGTGTGGGATTGCAGAGACGATAAACTGAGATCAATACAGAGAGTCTCAGAAAGTATATTTCTGGAATATTACTGATGAGATGTTATGAAAATGCAATTGGTTTTTGTCGTTACGAAAGAAAATAACAATAGCATCGGGTTGCTTCACAAAACCTGTCGAAGGAAACAAGCAACCAGCGAAGAACCGTATAATAATAAACCTATCTACGGTTAATTTGAACTCCAATGTATCCTTCCGTATAAGTCGATGAAAGGAAATTTCGTTCTTGAATACACATATTTCCACAAAGTATTTACTTACAAATTTATGATGAAATATAATTCTGTACAATCATTTTTTCAAGACGAAATTACATTGATACTAGTATTTATCCAAGGCATCCATACACCTTGGAAGTTTTCTGGAAAAGCAGCTGGATCGACATCGGTATCCGTTTGATTCACCAAAACTTTGGTATAATTTTGAATAAAACTCTCCAATCTTTGAAGGATCTGTGAATACAACATATGAATTTCAATATATTTCACAATATTCAACGACAATTGGGAAATCATGTCAATAAAAAATTGATAAAATAGTTTTGTATAATATATCAGTGTGATTATTTGAGAAATTTTCACTTCATTGATCAATACTCACTTCTGGGTGATGATGTGATATATCTGTAGTTTCGCAAGGATCTTCTATTGTATCAAATAAACATGAATTTATGGCACAGTTTGGGTAGTTCGTTGTATTACGAAGTATACATTGTATCGTACTTTGTTCTCGGAGTTGCAATACTTTCTGTTTTGTTAATGAAGTATGTTTTCGCATACTGTTGATGGAAAGTGCCACAGTTGATGTTAAGACACTTATCACGTTGTAACTTGGGTATGTTGAGTTTAGGTATACATCACCGTAATATCCATCTAAATCGTCAACATTTCCTATAAATTGTGAAAAAGAATGAACGAAAATTTTAGACAAAATGTATCCCACCCAACACAGTTCGTCACCGCATCATAATTATAATACAACTTGAAAATTACATGCAATGTAACCTGCTCGTTACATGCAATAGATTGGCAACGTATAATTTCACACTCACGGAAAGTAATCGCAACGCCACTATAACATAACATTCTTTGTGTTGGTTACATGGTTGTTACATGCGATTGTTATAATCTTTTTATTTAGGAAAATATGTATTATAGACCTTTTTTGACCTTAGATTCGAGGTTACGAGCATGTATATTTGTATCCCAGACACCATTGAGAGTTCTAAAAGAATCCGCAAAGAATTCTCGGATGTTCGAAATAATTCTTCAGGAGCACCAAAAGTAATCGGAAGAATTCTGGTACAATATATTCAGAACTTTGAAATGTCTAACCAATAGAGCATTCTTGGTGTTCTTTTTCCATCACATTAGAATTAATTATGAACTCACTAGAGAATTCTTTGAGAACATTGAAAGTATAAATAAAGGGCAAAGACTTTTCAAGAAACTCGTTTCTTCAATGAGAGGAGTTATTTTGAATTTCAAATGTATCTGTTAATTGGAGAGTTTCATAAATTGGATAATATAAAATTAGTTCACATTGGGTACATTGAAATCAATAAACAACTTTATCCAAGTATTTAAATGATTTTTTATTCGTTTGTTATTAAATATTTTTTCCTGCCTACACATAAGAAGAATTTATATTTGACATTGGAATTTGGGAGAATTCAACGTACATTCTGATGTATAAGAGTTCAGTTTTGAATTTTGACAAATTTTTGTTTCAAAATTATTCTTCAAAGAAGTGTAATTGCAATCCCTATGAAACTATCGTCAATTTTAGATGTCAGTTATTTTTGAAATATTAATATTTTGAATAACACAAATCTCTATACCCGAAGAGAACATGAAGCTTCAGCGAACTTTCAGATTAGATCTATATAGATCGGATCGAAGGTTCATGAAAGCTAACTTTCAGATTCACGAATGCTTGTCAAAGGTACTACGAACGTTGAAATGTCCGCCTCAAAATACTTTCAGGAAACATACACAGAGAAAAAAAATTCATTAAAACAAAGAATATTTCTTTGATTCTAAGAAATACTTTCATTCAATGGTATCTATAAAATTATTTCATTAAATCATCAAAATAAATCATTTACAAGCATGTCGTGAAACTTGGGTCAGAAAAATTGGATTCTTTGTGTTAATGTCATGAGCATTGGTAATGGAATTATATTATTTTGGATTGAAAAAATATTTCATTCACGGAATGAACATTTCATTTAAAACAATAAGAGATTACTTTGAGTCAAATGAATATTTTTTCCATTCAAAGAAATGGATTCATTCAACAGTGACAATCAAGTAATGTATTCAAATCCGCAATTCTTGAGATTTGTTTTATAAAAAAAATTGTATTATTTGTCAATATTTCATAGTCCATTTTAGTGCTTCTGAACTTTTTAATAAACGGAAATTCTGCGCACTTTGAATCATCTTGGACTTGAATGAATGGTTGAGGAGTCATGCCATCTTGCCGGTTGAACAATGTTGTCACTTCGGGTAAGGGTATTTGTAATTCACCGTCATAATCTGAAAGAACTATTTATTTGGATCAAGTATTACTTCCTGGGAGGACAGCAACATTAATTCTCTATTTACAAATCGGACAATCAGGCCAGAGCTTGTGAGAAAGTGGCGACACCTTGCGAAAACTAATCACAGTTTGTGAAAGTGAATAAAATTTTGAATGATTCCAAAAATCGATTTCTTCATTTCAATGAATTATGCAGTTCAATCAATCCATGGGTTGTATTGATTCAGTTCAACATTTGTTTTTGAAAAGACATTGTGTTGAGAAAATATTCCTTCGATTTGATGAAATGAAATTTTCCATTCAACGACGTAATCCATTATTCCTATCAAATGATCATCTTTGAATGAACATTGTATATTCGTTCAATAAAAGTTGAACCTGGAAAGATTTAGTTCTTTGATGCAATGACTATTTTTCTCAGTATATTGATTCCCATATCTTCCTGTGGATGATGAAAACTCTTTGGATACATATATCATTTTCCTTAATCCGAAGAAATCATTAGTTTTCATTGGTGAAGAAACATTTGTTTCCTTTCAAGAAGTAAAATATCATAGCAAAGATTATATGATACAAAATTTTTGAATAATTAAGATGATAATCTTATACTCATATCTAAAAAGCTAAGTAATAGAAATAAAAGAATCATTCATAAATCAAGAATTGACGTGTTAATGAAATTGGAAATTTCATTCTCAATGAATGGAATGATTGAAACAAGGTCTTGGATATCCCTTCAAAGGAATATTTCTTTGGTTTGAAGAAAAAGACTCTAATGAAATCGTTTATTAAATTCTATGATATAACTCATAGAAAAGATAAATTCATCATTGCCATGAATATCAGTTATTCAACTCGAAGAATTTTTTTGAAAAATGGTTTTAGAAAAAGTAGGGGAACGCAAGAAGCAATTTTAGCACTTAGGGCAGTAATAGAGAAAAGGATAGCGCTGAAGAAATCTGTGTACATAGGTTTTGTAGATATACAAAAGGCTTTGGATAATGTGGACTGGGAGAAGATGTTTGCGATCCTGAAGAAGGTGGGAATAAATTATAAAGATAGAAGAATAATATACGAATTATATAAGAATCAAAGTGCAATAATGGACATAGAGGGTCAGAAAGGGGAAGCACAAATAAGAAGAGGGGTGAGACAAGGATGCTCATTATCGCCACTGATTTTCAATTTATATATAGAAGAAGCAATGAACGAAGTGAAGGAGGAAATTCAATCGAAATTACAGATTCAGCGAGAAAATATAAGTATGTTGAGATTCGCGGATGACATAGCTATACTTGCCACGAGTAGTACTGAGTTAGAAAATATTCTCAACACTATGAGAACAATATTATTGGGAAACTATTGTATGAATATAAATAAAGACAAAACAAAATTCATGATGTGTACGGCAGCGAAAACAACTAGAAGAACGAAAATCAAAATAGATACCGAGACAATTGAACAGGTGAAAGAATTCAAATATCTAGGAAGCATAATTACAGAAAACCGCAAAAGCGAAAGAGATATAAGAGCAAGAATAGCACAAGGGAAACAGGCTTTTTACCAAAAGAAACAGTTATTATGCTCAAAAAATATAAGCTTAGAAGTAAGGAAGAAATTCTTGGAAAGTTATGTTTAGAGCACAGCATTATATGGTTGCGAAACTTGGACAATGGGGAAAACTGATCAACGAAGACTTGAAGCTTTTGAAATGTGGTGTTATAGGAGGATGCTCAGAATACAATGGATAGACAAAGTAAAAAATGAAGAAGTACTCGAGCAGATAAATGAAGAAAGAAATCTTTTGAAACATATCGTGAAAAGGAGAAGCAATCTTATAGGACACACATTACGGCATGAGAGTTTATTGAAAACAATATTGGAAGGGAAAATGAATGGTAAAACTGGTAAAGGTAGACCTAGAGCAAGTTATATGAAGCAAATCGTACAAGACAAGGGATGTAGTAGATATGTAGAAATTGAACGTTTGGCGGATAATAGACAGGGGTGGAGGGTTTCATCAAACCAGTCGTAAGACGGATTACTTCATGATGGACTCAAACAACTCAAAATCCGAAGAAGTGTATTTCTTTGGGCTAATGAAATTTTTCTCTCAGTGTAGATGCAACGTTCATTGAAGGTTCATCGAAGGTTTGAGAAAGCTTCACAAAAATATCTATACTTAGATTAATTTATAAGGGAGTGTACGGTAGTGTGGGACGGCTTTTGGTTTTGCCCTATAATTTTTGATCAAGTCCATTTTATAGAGACTTATGTAGATCATTGGAAAACTAGAAGGCCCAGCTTACTTTTTGCTGAAGTAACTACATTGATTACGTTGAGTAGAAAAATTTTATAGCCATTTTTGTGGAACATCGATTTTTGCACAGAAGAAAATTTGTACGGTAGTGTGGGACACTTTAAAAAATCCACCAAAATTAGCAAAATATGAAGTAAAAACACCAGAAATGTAAAGAAAATCAAATTGCATTCATTTAAAGAACCTCAATGGCAAAAACAACAACAAAAAATGGCATTTGAACCATCTTATTCGTCGTCTTCTTCATCACTGTCAGAAGCGCAATGTTTACATGTAATGTAGCTGGTAGTCATGGCAGCGCACTTTGAATGTACTTGATTTATATACTTACTTCTTTTGGAGCGTAATTTACTGAGGGAGGCAATTAACGAAACGGATAATTCACTTTTAAACCACTTCTATTGAATAAAACACAATCGATTAATATTACAATGTTGTCCCACACTACCGTACAAACGGTGTCCCGCACTAGGGAATGACAGACATTTTTATCATTACAGAAAAGAAATTGAAGTGTGCATATTCTGGCTTGAATTAATATTTCATCATAAAATATAATGAAAACACTTCCCATACATGCATTACATTTACCTTTTTCACTAGATTTCATTAAAATTATAGCACTCACAAGAACTTGGAAACAAACTTTTTTTCTAATTTTCACACACGATGTTTGGGCGCAATAAAATTAATGCGACTATTCGCTCCAATGTCAGCTCAAAAACTAGCTCATGTCATAAGAGCAGTTTGACAGTAGTCGGGGTCGCCATATTTGCACTCTGTCAAAAAAAAACGGGTGTCCCGCACTACCGTACGTCCCACACTACCGTGCACTCCCTTAATGTTTATTAATTAATTCATTTTTCATATAAATTGGTCTAAATTAATATAAGTATAGATATTTTGGTGAAGCTTCGTCAAACCTTCGATGAACCTTCAGCGAACGTTTCATCTATGTTTCCTGAACGTACTTCGAGGCGGACATTTCAACGTCCGTAGAACCTTTGTCAAACGTTTGTGAATCTCAAAGTTAGCTCTAATGAACCTTTGGTCCGATCTATACACATCTGATCTGAACGTTCGCTGAAGCTTCATGTTCTCTCCGGGATCTTATGAGCGCCATCTACATTTTCAACGAATCCACAAATAATTCTTTCAGATTGAATAGAGAACACCGCACGAGTCAATATCATTGGACATTTGAGAGTTCTCAAATCGCATTTTAACAGTTGTTTCGAACATTTTACAAACTCCCTAAATCATTCAGGAGGATTCTCTGAAAACCCCATACGTTCTAAATGAATTCTTAAAGAATTCAATGCTGAGAGTTCTTGAGAAGTTCATGTTAAGAACTCATATGGCATTCTTTCGAACCTGTCTTGCTGTCTGGGCATATATGTGTGTGCCGAACCTGAAAATTGGATTAAGAAATTTTATCGAGTTTAATTATGTAACTAACAACAGATGGATGAAAGCACCATGTTGTTGAAATGAAATATGCTGTATTGTGATTAGATTGTAGCAACTTTTGATGAGTGTGAAAGTACACGTTACCAATCCATTGCATGCCCTGGCGAAAAAATTTCTCATAATTTCTCATAGTTTTTCATCACTTTTTCATAATTTTCTCATAAAATCTCATAATTTCTTAATGATTTGGAACATCATTATGAGATATAATGTTCTCATAATTTTCCATAATTTTCTCATAAATCTCCCATATTCTTTCATAATTTTTGCATAGAATTCCATAATTTCTGAAGGAGTTCGAACACTCTTATGAAAAATGCTTTTCGCATAATTTTTCATAGTTTTTCATAATCCTTATACTATTTGATAATTTCTCATAATTTTTCATAAATTCTCATAAATTTTGAATAAAATCCCACCATTTTTCAAAAAACGAGTTGCCGTTATAAAAAAAAAAATTCCCTTCTAAAATTTCCACATTTTTCATCATCTCCCGAAGAGAACATGAAGCTTCAGCGAACGTTCAGATTAGATCTGTATAGATCGGATCGAAGGTTCATGAAAGCTAACTTTTAGATTCACAAACGTTTGTCAAAGGTACTACGGACGTTGAAATGTCCGCCTCAAAATACTTTCAGAAAACATAGATGCAACGTTCATTGAAGGTTCATCGAAGGTTTGAGGAAGCTTTACAAAAATATCTATACTTAGATTAATTTATAATAATTTATGTGTATTAATTAATTCATTTTTCATATAAATTGGTCTAAATTAATACGAGTATAGATATTTTTGGGAAGCTTCGTCAAACCTTCGATGAACCTTCAGCGAACGTTCCATCTATGTTTACTGAACGTATTTCGAGGCGGACATTTCAACGTCCGTAGAACCTTTGTCAAACGTTTGTGAATCTAAAAGTTGGGTCTAATAAACCTTCGGCCCGATCTATACACATCTGATCTGAACATTCGCTGAAGCTTCATGTTCTCTTCGGGCTCTCCAAAACATATGTTCATTGATTTTTGATAATTCACAAAAAAAACAATGAACCTAGAAATTAGATAGACCCTGAGAGTGTATAATTCTGTTCAGAGTATACTATATGAACAATTATATGCTCTCCATTTTTCTTCTCGTCTTTACGGATTCGAGAAGGAACTGTATGAAATTTTTAAGAAATTAAGACATATACAGGGTGGCGCAAAAGTCTGGAAACACCCCCATAACTTTTGAACGGGTCATGATAATTGCATCAAATTTTTTTTTAATCAGAGGTTTTCTTATCCTAATCTTCGCATTACCCAGAATCAACGGCGTGGACGTGGCAGGAACCTGATTCCTTGTGTGTGTGTGTGTGTGAGGAGGTTAGTGTGGGTGTAGGTGGCTATCGGTGTGTGTGGTTGCGTGTGGGATTGTGTGTGTGTGAGTGTGGGTGGGTGGTTCGGTCGTATGGGCCTTTGCGACCCACACACAACCACCCATACCCACACACACCGACGCCCACACACAACCACACACATGCACGCACACACACACACAAACACAATCACACACAACCACCCACACACACCTACTTACACAACCACACACTCACTACACACACAAGGAATCAGATTCTCGACACGTCCACGCCATTGATTCTGGGTAATGCCAAGATTGGGATAGAAATAACCTCCGATTCGAAAAAAATTTGATCCAATAATCATGCCCCGTTTAAAAGTTATGGGGGTGTTTCCAGACTTTGCCACATCAGAGTATTAAAATTACGATAACTCAGCGAAAAATGATCCGATTTCAAAAAACAAAAAACCGCTGGATTTGGATTGAAAAACCCTATCGAATGACGTATCACAAGCTCTCCCGTCTCATTTGAGATTTTGGCCCCCTTTCCCCTCTCATCGTCCCCTACAGGGCTGGGGAACTCAAAGTCCCCCGTTGAGATAGCCCTTGACCCCTCTTTCAATTCAAAAGAAATTTGATCCGATTATCATGCCTCGTTCAAAAGTTATGGAGGTGTTTCCAGACTTTTGCGCCACCGTGTATGCAATGTTTTTGAGAAATTAGAAAATCATATGATGATATACTTTTATTCATGAATAATTGTAACTTTTTTGGTCAGAAATTATGAGTTTTTATGAAAAATTATGACTTTTTATGAAAAACGATATCTCATAGTCATTATTATATTTATGAGAAATTTAATGTAATTTTATGAGAAATTATGAAAATGTATGAAATAATATGATTTCATTCATGAGAAATTATGACTTATTATGAGACAACATTTCTCATACTAAATGTTCCAATTCCTTGAGAAATTATGAAAATTTATGACATTTATGAAAATTTATGAGAAATTATAAGAAATATGATAAAATACTGGAACATATGAGAAATTATGTGAAACTTTTTCATCAGGGTGTAACAAACAGATGATATTGCGTGTGATCTTGAGTTACATTGTAGAAAAGAATTTTACAATTTGTTCAAACAATAATTGTTTAAACAATTGGTAAAATTTTTTTTTCTCCGTGTATGTTCATCCTCCACCCAGATATCCTATTCCCAATAGTCACTTTTCCCGTAGGCCCAGCAGTTTCACCGTGGGCACCAACGGGTATAGAGTATTCGAAATTGTTCTTAATTGTTATTTACAAACCAAAGCGGTGGTTGAAAACTTTCCAAACCACTTATTCTTATATGAAATTTTCCGTAGAACATGATCCCGGGGTTTTCATCCACTTGAATTGATATTTTCAACAATAATTGTTTAAACAATTGGTAAAATTTTTTTTTCTCCGTGTATGTTCATCCTCCACCCAGATATCCTATTCCCAATAGTCACTTTTCCCGTAGGCCCAGCAGTTTCACCGTGGGCACCAACGGGTATGGAGTATTCGAAATTGTTCTTAATTGTTATTTACAAACCAAAGCGGTGGTTGAAAACTTTCCAAACCACTTATTCTTATATGAAATTTTCCGTAGAACATGATCCCGGGGTTTTCATCCACTTGAATTGATATTTTCAACAATAATTGTTTAAACAAATTGTAGACATTTTTTTCCTCCGTGGATGTTCATCCTCCACCCACATATCCTATTTCCAATAGTTACTTTTCCCGTAGGCCCAGCAGTTTTACCGTGGGCACCAACGGGTATGGAGTATTCGAAATTGTTTTTAATTGTTATTTACAAACCAAAGCGGTGGTTGAAAACTTTCCAAACCACTTATTCTCATATGAAATTTTCCGTAGAACACGATCCCGGGGTTTTCATCCACTTCAATTGATATTTTCAACGAATTGTTTAAACAATAATTGTTTAAACAAATTGTAAAAATTTTTTTTCTCCGTGGATGTTCATCCTCGACCCAGATATCTTATGTCCAATAGTTGCTTTTCCCGTAGGCCTAGCAGTTCCGCCATGGGCATTAATGGGTCAATACCAAATTTTATATATAAATTTCTTCATTGAATATAATTTTTCCATAATCACACGCAAGTTTACAGTAAAATATAGCATTCAGATTAGATTTACATCACAAAAATTTATGTACCTTTCAATAATTTGTAATTGCCTATTACGGCACTGGATCTATTCAATCTTTCGTCGATATTCACCAAAAAGGAATCTCTAGGAACGTTTTCATTAGAATTTACAATCACTGGCCATTGATTCACTCCATCGATATTCCCCAAGTCTTCGATTTTCCCTCCAGCCAGAGTATAAAATGTTGGTAGCCAATCTACCAAATGGATCATTTGATTAGACACTCGCGAAGAGTGCTCGATTAGGGGAGAATACATGTATGCGACGTTTCGGATACCTCCCTCGTACATAGTAAATTTTACCTAGAATTTTGAGAAATCAACAACTCATTCTCCAAGTCCACCTGTACAACTGACCGAACTATAATCATTCACTCTTCCCTGCGTCAGGGACCGATTAATGTAGTAACTTCATTTTATGGATTGACATTAAAATCTATCATGTATTTAGATACATGGAGTGCACACTGTAAAGACTGGGGGAGTTTTTCTCCACGCTGTTGGTGGATTTCGTCCCCTCATCATTGTTTTTCTATCAGAAATGACATATATTTTCCACCATTTTAAGGAATTATTTCGTTTTTTGGGTATTGTATTATCCAAAAATGAAGGCAAAGTCCGCCAAATTATGATGAAAAATTCCCCATCTAGGGAGGAACTTTGCTGCCATCATTTTTTTGGGGAAAAATTCCACAATTATTTCTCACAGTGCATGCATCCTTTTGATGTTGAAATTTTAGTCGTTCATTGAATCGAGTTTGTGATCGAATACGAAAACATCCATTGAAGTGCGAATTCACTTTTCCAAATGTAAAGGCCAATTGTTTTGTTTCTTTCAAGAAAAATGATTCGGAAATACTCACGTTAAATTGGAATCAGATTTTTTCGTATGTAATTTTGAATTCTTTCCAGCAAACGGCTCAAACTTCAGCAACATTAATTTTACGGAAATCATGGATTGAGATAAGGATAGGCGATATTTTCATAGTATCGATTAGGGATGCACCGGGTATCCGAACGGATCAGAACCGAATATGCGTCCGATCCTGTATCAGGTGATTCGACTGGATCGGACTAATCATTCTGAATAGGTCGATCGGGCCGGATCAGATCCGGTGATCCGGCCGGATACTCAGCTGGATCGACCTGTCCAGAATGATTTGTCAGATCCGGGCGGATCATCTGATATCGGATCGGACGCATATCCGGTATTCAGCCGCCGGATCAGAACCGGATATCTGGTGTATCCCTAGTATCAATAATTTCATACAATTTGTATAAAATTTCGATGTGTATTTTATGAAATTCAATACAAACTCAGGAAATTTTCGATAAAAATATCGCTTATCCCTAAATTGAGAGATAAGAAAATTATTTTAAGGGGATACAAGCGGTCCAATTCTTTCGAGACAAAGTACGTGAAAATGCGTGCATCGATTAAAAATATCTCTCTGTACAGCATTTCTTTAGCATCTCAAGAAATGCTGTACAGAGAGATATTTCGAATCAATGCACGCATTTTCACGTACTTTGTCTCGAAAAAATTCAGAAAAGCCCAGCCGCTCGTACCCCCTTAAGATGGTTACAAATGAAAATTCATTGATACTAAGTGAGGTTTTATGTGAAAGTGAAAATTTGCGTGGGTTAGGGGTGGCACTGAGAAAACTGTTTAGTTGTGTGACTAAAAATTGAGTAAAATACGACATCGGATGAAAAATTCAGTTGTTGTAACAAAATATTGGTTTCTTCAATTGAAAATTTTTGTTGAAACGAACAATATTTCAATGGGTAGAGTAGGAATCCAAATTTGACTCAAACAGTTGAATATTTGGGCGATGTTGGAAGGGCCGGATGCTCAAACTCGCTGAGCGCTTATACACGCTTTGAATCTGATCCAGAAGCCTAATAGAGCGAGGAAAGAAAATTCGTCAAAATCAAAAATAAAGGATATAACCTGATAGAACTCATCAAAATACACATTTCTCTTACTAGAAATTTTTCCCTATCATCAATAGTTTGTGAGATAAAAATTAAAAAGTGGAAATTTTTATTTCTTCGAAATCAATGGAATTCAAATATATTTTGCGATCACTCAGCGAGAATTGATTGGAAAGACTTGAAATTCGGTATACAGCTTCATCAATGACCTTCGATAACAACTAGTGAGGTAAATTCGTCAAAATATCTCATCGTACAATGAATATTTAATAATAAACAATTTAGGTCTCCCGGGCTCAGACCTGGGTCAGTGTTATGATCCCTACTTGAAAATTGGCCCCAACTTGGAATGTTACGCTTTTCGATCTAGGCCCCGTAATTGTATCAAATATCCAGGCAAAACAATGGTAGCCAACTCGGGGCCTATATGGGCTGTGGGTGGGCAAACCTGGATTAAAATATTCCGGGAATATACTGGTAACCCCAACTCGGGCCCACATGGGCCGTGGGTAGGCAACCTCGTATTGAATGCCTAAGATATACCCCTACGGGGCCAGGTCCTACCTTAGGATGCCCAGGATTGATTTCCACACAGGTTTGAGGAAATGAAAATTTTCACTTTTTAATTTTTATCTCACAAACTGTCGAAGATGGGGAAAAATTTATCATCAGAAAAATGTGTATTTTGATGAATTCTAACAGATTATATTCTTCATTCCGACGCATTTTTTTCTTCTCGTTCTTTTGGGCTCTTCGATGAGATTCAGAACGTGTTCGAACGCTCAGCGAGTTTTAGCATCCAGGTCTTCATTCATTCACCTTTAGTCGATCGACGTTTCGGATCCATGCACGGAGAAAATATATTGACGAAAGATTATTCAAAGTTGAGTGAAACGGGGACATAGTGGCATTCCCGCGAAGTTGAAAATCCGGTTGACTTAATTTTACTCGACTACAGATGGAAATCAATTCAGATGTTTTTCAACTGTATTCAACTTGTTGAAATAATGAAAACATTCGAATTTATTTTCATCTGTAGTCGAGTAAAATGAACTCTACCGGATTTTAAACTTTGCGGGAATGCCACTATGTCCTCGTTTTACTCAACTTTGGGGAATCTTTCATCAAATCATTTTCTCCGTGTACGATCCGCTATCAAGTTATAAAAAATCGTTGTTGAGAAAATCATTCGGACCCATCTAAATAAGAATTGTGATTCAAAATAAGTTTTATTTTCAAAATCCGAAATCCATTTATGGCTCTGTAACGTCATAAATGTCGTACTAAAAATTATTTTGTCAAAATTCATATACAGTCTTTCTAAAAATCATATATGAGACATATATCAACATATAAAATCCATATACTATTATTCAATCTATGTAAGTATCAAAGATAATTCATATCCAGGATACCCAGGCAGCACAATGATCAATTTAAATTTATAAAGCCTTCCCAAAGACTTCTTGAATAGATCCTGTTATGCGACCAATAACGATTTCAATGAATTCAAAATCAAAACGTAGTGAATGCCTTCATCATGAAATCTCGATATGAGTTCTGTCTGAACATTTCCGAACCGTACTTCAGATATGCAGAATACGCTGTGGAAAATATGTGCCCACATAGCACAGAATGTCTCAATGACATTGCCAGAATATTACATTTGAAATATGCAATATTCTAGCAAACATCTCCAGAATATTGTCAGAATGTCTCCAGAATGTCTTATGTCACTGTTATATAACGGGGTTTTTGATAGGGAAGAGAAAGGAGGAAAAACCTCGTTATATACGTAAAAAAAATTGTAACCTTCCCAACCGGAGTGGCTCGATTGGAAAAGTAAGTGGGTACCCGCTCTTGGTTTTAAGCTTTTGATAAGAGATTGACTCTCTTATCTTGCACCCTCAGCGTGGTGGTTAAGGAATAGCATGAAAGAAATGAAAATATGGAGGAGTTCGTTTTACAAAAATTTCTTTCTTTCAAAAGAAACTATAAAAAGGCATAAAACAGATATAATTTTTTTTGTTTACAAATCTTTCTATAGGAATTTATGAAAAGTTGATTCACGATGATTTACCAAAAGTTGAAGAACCGAAATCCCTTGTATCGCGTGTACAGTGTGAAGGAAGGAGGAGGAAGAAAGAACTAATATTTTGTTTCTTTTAAACTCTTGACTCACCGTGGTGGAAAAGAAGAGTGCACGTTAGGTACTTCTTTTCGAACACGGAAAAAAATGAACTGGTCATTTCACCAGAATTCCGGTTACTATATGGACAGCAAGGAATATCTGTGACTTTTACTGGAATTCTTGTTAAATTTACCGGAGCCCTTGTCAAATTTGCCGGAGACTTGATTCATTTAACTAGAATTCCGGTTAAAATAGCAGTAATTCTTGCTGTCCATATATTAACCGGAGTATTTTTTTCAGTGAACAAAAGCGAGGTGATGGTTGCCTCTGGTGCTCCTCCTCTCTCTCTCTCTCTCTCTCTCTCTCTCTAGATGAAGGTGGAAGCCCATGCAGAAAATGCCGACTTCCAACCAACCATAACAATCGAAACAGTACTGGTATAACGCTGATTACCAGGGTTGGTTGCCAACGTTGTAACGTGGTTGAAGTAACAACCAGTACAATGTTGTTGTAACGCCGATAGTCAATGCTGATTTGCCAACGTTGATTTAAAACTCGTTCAACGTCGTTCATTATGTGTGGTTTAATACGGCAAAATTTTGAAGAAATTATTATTCATGTTCTCGAATTGACTTCTTCACATGTTTTCGGATTATTCATTCGTTTCAAGAAACGATTCAAACTCCAGCAACATACGAACAGATGTGTTATATTTTTTACTAAACTTAAAAAAATGACTTATAAATTCACAATATTCGTATAAAAGTCATTGTAAACATGAGAAAATTTCAAATTGAAGAGTATTCTTGTAGTTGAAATTTTCAAATTTGAGAAAAAAGCCTTATGTTCTGAGTTGAATTTGTTGTTAGGGTGAAGGACTTGTAGGAAGAGTTTGAAAGTTAGGTGGAATCTATATTGATCAGGAAAGTCCAAATCGGGTGGCAAAAGTTAGAAAATCTGTCAACTCAGCTCACGGCACATGGGTATTCTATCAGCTTTTCTTCACTAAACGAAATCTAGGCAGGAGAAATGTATCAAAATTTAGTAAAATCAAGTTGGTACAGAGTAAGAGAGGACAGATATATTCATTGAATTTTATTGGTTATTATCAAAATGTTGATAAATAAGGAAAGGCTATAGAAGATCCAATGTGTCGTCTTCTAATATTTTTGTTCCAACAATGTTGTATCATGTTCCTACAAATGAATGTTATTATATTCATGAAACAGGTTCAATACACATGTTTCCTCAACCTACTAGTGAAAAGATTCAAAAATGCACACAATACAAAATCATTGACCAAAAATATTGAGAGACGATAAATTGAGTCATACATAGCCTTTACGTATTTATCAACATTTTGATAATAACCAATAAAATTCAATGAATATATCCGTCCTCCCTTACTCTGTACCAACTTGATTTTACTAAATTTTGATACATTTCTCCTGCCTAGATTTCGTTTAGTAAAGAAAAGCTGATAGGATACTCATGTGCCGTAAGCTAAGTTGACAGATTTTCTAACTCTTGCCACACGATTTGGACTTTCTTGATCAATATAGATTCCACCTAACTTTCAAACTCGTCTCATAAGTTTATCATCACCCTAACAACGAATTCAACTCAGAAAATAAGGCTTTTTCCTCAAATTTGAAAATTTCAACATGAAGAGTACTCATCGATTTGAAAAGTAAACCATCCGTCGAGCTGCAAGTGAATAATCCAAGTTTTTTGCAATTAATTTTGAACATTTTTTTGACGTATTTTTGATCAAATGAGTTCTTCATGACTCATATTTATTACAAAATTAATATGTTCTCTGAGTTTTTGCCTAGAAGTACTGATGTAAGTATTTGAAGAAAATTCATTTTCACTGCATCAACAAATTACGATTTTTTGACATGTTACAACAGCTATGACTGATTTACTAATTCATTTTGCACTCACTAACAGATTTTTTGATACACATTATTCAAGAAATAACCACCACACATTTCACAAAAATAATTCATCCATTTTTTGATCACATAAATTTACCCTCACATCTGTCAACCGAACTGCAATTTTCACACAGGTTCATAGATTATCATATTCAACCAACGGATGATTGAACCGGATAAACACGTCACTTTAATTGATCTTTTCTAATGCATCGCGTAGGTACCGGTTTGACGGTACAGAAAAATTATTACTGATACTGAATTTGAATAATTTGCAAGTCTAGTCTAGTCGGTGTAAGAACTCCGGTAACAGTTTCAACGAAAATATCTTTATATAATATGTTATTGCTGTTATTTGAAAATTTGTAACTCATCAGAATGATAAGAGAAACATTCTTAATAGTATACAGTCAGAGAAGAATATTTAAAATTCATCAATAACAACGTGTTCAAAAATATTCCCGTTAGATCTGTTACTAGACTCCTCACACCGACTATACAATATTACTTTAATTTATGATGTCAGAATTCATAACTGGCGTACAGCTGTACTGGTCAAAGCGTCATTCTCTCATTAGGGTTAGGATTTTATGTTAGGTTCGAATCCGCGTGTAGGGCTATGAGATTTTCGCTATTGACCCCCACAGTTTGAACGCTTGTTATCATTGAATATCTTCATCAAGATAATTTCCACCAGGGAGTTCGATTGCTGTAGAACGCGGTTCTAGCAACTGACATTGGAACATGTTTCCATACATCTATTACACATACAGTATAAGATCGACAAGGATTCCAATAATTTTTTTGTGAATTATTGGAAATATATTCTTGGCGCTTATTTTAGATGCCAATGTTCTTCAAGTTAGATGCGCCCTCTCAATCTTAGAATATGGTTTTTTCGGTGTGGACATTAGCTGAAAATATGAAATTATTTTCATTAGCTACGTACAAAGGCTTAAATGGATTACCATCACCGGTTGAAAATCAATTGTCAATGTTGGTATCCAATGAAAAACCAGTACTGATTCAGGGTTGATGTTCACGTTGACCCAGTATTGGTGAACAACCCCGTACCAGCGTTGATCAGCGTTATCATTCCGGGTTTATTCCAACGTTGTTTGCTAACAGTTGGCAGTTGGCAAATAACGTTATTCCAGTACTGGGTCGTTCGTCAATTTCTGCATGGGAGATGATCACGGAGATAGTTATCACACGCGATGTGCCGGTCCCTGGTTAATTTAGCGCGATTTGTGCCGAAAATACGTTTCTAAATTACGTTAAATTTTCACCGATTTTTACAACGAAAGTGATTCTATTCGCGAAATTTGGCTGTTGGCTTATTCTACAAAGTCACGTTTCACTAACTTTACAACGTAACTAAGGCAGAAGAAATACTTTGAGAAACGCTTCGTTGAATGAGATGTTGAACGTCAAATTCTTACAAAAGACGCCGTGGAACCTTCCAGGGGACACACTTCTACGATTTATTGCGAGACTTGAAAAATTAATAATCAAACTTGGTTTCAATCGTATCTTCGTTTCTACCCGCTTGCGGAAAAGAATGGACTTGTCTTCGCGTATTGAAATTTGGTGTTCAACAATTTACTTCCACGTAACGAATCTCCCTATTTTCCATGGTCCGTCCTATTTACGTGTTTTCCACCTGGGTGATGGAACACGCCATATCCTGGCAAGAGGGGTTTTTTGCCGACTTGACTCCCTGATCAGCAGTCATTAGTCGATTTGGTCTTAGGAAGAGAGAAAGAGACACAGGCACTTGAGTAATGTGAACAAAGACAGCGAATCCACTGTTGGACTTTGGTTCCGCGTTGGTATGTTCCCATCACGGTGCATCGATGTGGACATCGATGCGAGCTCTGTCCTTGAATTCTTTCTTCCTACCCAGCGTTTTGCTTTAGCGACTTCCCGTGCGTCGATTGATTTTTCTTGCATATGATGGGTTCCAATATATATACATATGTTCTAAATAATATTCGGAAAATGACTTTTTAGAAATATTTAACATATTGTAATACATTTGCCTAACATGTGGGAATAGGAATTATATTATTCAATACATTGGGAGTGAAACTCATCGTCACGTAACATCACCATCTCTGTGACGGTCTGGAGACATTCTGCAATATCATTGGGATGATTGTCGTAATATTCTGGAGACATTCTGAAATATTACTGGGATCATGTTAGGGATATTTCATACGGGAAAACATCCCATAATTACGTGTATTAGCAATGGTACACAGACTGCGTTTGGTAAAAAAAAATTTTCTTCAGAGTGAATTCCTCTCCAAATGTTGTATAGAATGTGAATTGAATGGCTTTGTGAGAGGAGTACACATTGAAAGTCGATTATTAGGAAAGCTCCCTCAGTGAGGACCGAACCCCAGTTCTCCGAGTCATAGACAAAGCCTTTATCACCTCAGCTAATCACTGAGATGACTTCAATGCCCTCAAAGTCCAACTCTTCGTCATCATAATGATGTGTTTCTCATACATTCGTTTCCGTGGGATCCCACATGGCACAAAATATTCTAGCAATATCTCCAGAATATTACATTTGGAATTTGCAATATTTTGGAGATCATCTCAGAGATATTGTCAGAATATCTCCACAATGTCTCATATCACCTGCTTTGCAATATTCTGGAGATATTCTGAAATATTGCTGAGATCATTGTGGTAACATTCTGGAGACATTCTGAAACATTGCTGAGATCATTTCAGCGATGTTCTGTACCGAAGAAATTGAAAAATTATGTATATTAACAAATTCACAAAATAATACTTTTAGTCGGAAAAAACTTCTTCAGAGTTGACCTCTACAAATGTTGAGTGAGCTTGACCAGGACGACTTTTTGTAGAAGAAAACCTACATTGACAGTCGATGATGAGAAAGTCCCCCTAGTGGGAATTGAATCCGGGTCCTGCGAGTGAGAGTCAAAGCGTCTATCAAATCAGCAAATCTCCGAGATGACGACAATCCAACCTCTCAAAGTGCCATTCATTGTAATCATCGTGATGAGAGTTTGGAAAATTCGTTTCTGTGAGATATAGACCAATCGGTTTAGAATCTTCTGAAATGAAGAATGAATAAGGCGTGAAGAAAGGTTTTTTTTCGACCTTCACTTGTAAATTTTACGAAGTTTGGGTCAGATCGATGAAAATTTTTGAAACTTTCACTTCCGTAAGATATAGACCAATCAGTTCAGAACCTTTTGAAACGAAGAATGAATAGGTCGTGAGAGAGAGTGTGATAAATAATTGATCGCAAGCAATGTCCATACATTTCCAATAATATTCTGGATTAAAACCGTGAGTTCCTTCAAATCATTGTAAACTAAATGGCTAAGAATTTTCTGAGATGAAAAAAATGGGTCGTTAAAGTAACGTTTTTTTCGTAGTCAACTTATGAATTCCATCGAATACTGGTGCGGATTACTGAACAATTTTTGGAACATCCGTTTCTGTGCAACATAAACTAATAGATCCAGAATCTTTTGAATCACATTTTTAGAATCACGTTTTTTCTTGACTCTTATGTTTCTTAACTCAATAATGCCCATAGCGAAACTGCTTGGCCTGCGGAAATGTGACTATTGGAAAAATGATATCTAGTTGGAGGATAAACATCCACAGGAAAAAAAATTTGCACAATTTGCTTAAACAATTATTGTTCAAACAATTTGTTGGAAATACCATGTTTCAGTCATTCTAATGAAATTGAATGAACCGATTATATGGATCGCTCCATGCGTAAGCGCGTCTGATATTGTACCCATGCCACTAAGGTAATGAATTGTCGTGTATCTTCCCTATCCATCCCTCCCAATCTGCTCTGGATCATTGGATCACTCATGGTGATGACTCTGAAGGATCGACAATCTATACGTGTCGATGACTCGGTCATTCTGCCCTTAGTCCGCGAATCAGTCGGTCGAGGGTCTATATCCTTATCTTCACATAGTGGTGAGAAGCTGCACCTGGTACCATGTGGTGAGTGAAGACGACGTTGAAGATGACGAGATCTTAACCCGGAATGGACCTCATCTTCTCCAATTGAAAACCCGAGACTGCAAGGATTTTCGACTCAACGACGTATGGCCATTCCTTTTTGCTCCTTCCCTGCATCAATGCAAATCCTGATACGCTCGATAAGTTAACATTTCATATATATAATGTTTTCTTGACTATCCAAATCCATGGATTTTCTAATGGGATTATATACCCCCCCCCCTTTTCTGTACCAGTATTATGATTATGTTATGGTGAGAATGGCGAGAGTGTGGTGAGCTCACATTTCTTTTCTATACTTTTTGTAGCCGCCTTTTTGGGAATTTTAGAGTATGTAAATCTTGTTCTTTGTTCTGAATTATATGATTCGTACATTCAAACTCAAGTCTTGTCTCGAAAGCATTCTCGATTCCCCTTCATTGCTCTTTCGTTTTATTTTCCCCTGATGTTGATTGTTGAATTCGAGTTACTTGTTTTTCGACACCACACAGACGAGCATCTGGCGTATGTGTGTTGATTTTAGTTCAGATTGAAACAACCAATTCAACCCCGAAACCGTATTCTACCGAAAATTTCATGCAAAAATCGGGAGTCCAGAAAATTTTTAGCCATCGCAATTGTTATACATAACAAATTATATTGAGCCCTTTTCTCAGTAAAAATCATTCTCAACACAACCATTCATATTTTGATCTTCTCATATAATATGATATTTCCTCGTTCAATCAATTCCACCATCCAGTGAGGATTTTAAATTGTTTATACTTCTCATTCACAACAATTGCGATGGCCAAAAATCTTCTGAACCACCGATTCTTACATTAAATTTTTCGTAGAATATGATTCCGGGATTTTCATCAATATGAATTGATATTTTCCACAAATTGTTCAAAAAATAATTGTTGAAACAAATTGTAGGAAAAATTTTCCCCGCGGATGTTAATCTTCCAACTAGATATCCTATTTCTAATGATTATTTCTTCCGTGAGCCGCGCAGTTTTGCCGTGGGCACCAACGTGTATGAAGCATTCAAAATTGTTTATAATTTTTATTTACAACAATTGCGATGGTTAAAAATTTTCCGAACCATCGTTTCTTGCATGAAAGTTTCTGTAGAATACGATTCCGGGGGTTTCGTTCACGTAAATTGATATCCCCAACAAATTGTTTAAGCAATGATTGTGAACAATTTTTTTTATGCGGATGTTCATCCTCCAACTAGATATCCTATTTCCAATAGTTACTTTTCCCGTAGGCCAAGCAGTTTCGCAATGGGCATTGATGGGTTAAATGAAGAATATTACTATTAGAATATTCTCACAATATTTCATTCCCGACGAAGTTTACACATTCCTCATCGTAAATTCTGAGAACATTGCAAAATATCAAATATACAATGTTTCAATTGCACTGTAAAAAATTTTGGTGGTAATATTACCAAATGTCAATGGCAACAGGATTCACCTATACAGTATTGGTAAAATTACATGATATATGTTAATGTGAAAATTACTAACTACACACACCAGTGAATTCACACATCCACCTAAGGTAAATTTACACATACATGTTAACTGTAATTTCACCAGAATGCAAGTAATTTTACATTCGATTTTACCAGTCCTAAGTATTTGTAAAATTACCAATGAAGTAGATAATTTTACATTGACATGTGGATATAATTTCATTTTACCAGTACTCAGTACTTGTAAAATTACCGCCATAGTGTTCATGTTAATTTACAGGTGACATGCTGAGTAAAAAGACTGCCGAATGTTTATGGAGAATGCATTTCACAGGAACAGTCTCAGTAAACTTGTTGCATGTAATTTTACATCTATTTCTCACAGTGTGGAAGATTGTCAGAATATGTTATACGAAATATTGCACACACAATATTCATATAATATTGTAGAGATATTTCAAACAGAATATTTCAAATGAGACATACAACTACAAAGGTGGATGTGAATCGTCTATCTATTCCCGCAGACATCACAATGGCCGATCCGCTGTTTCACACTCTTGCTGGAATTGACATTCTATTAGGTGCTCCCGTTTTCTGGGATTTGTTTTGCCCTGATCGAATTCAAACTTCTAAAAATCAACCTGTCCTGCAAAAAACCCAGGTAGTTTGGATAGTTTCTGGCCCAGTGAATTATTGTTATGCATCTTCTGTTCCTCAACATCTTCAGTTCTGTTTTACGTCAAATATGAAATTGAATCAACAACTAGAACGGTTTTGGCAAGTAGAGGAAATTTCCAACGATATTCATCAGTCTTCAGAGCAACAGGAATGCGTGTAACATTTTGCTGATACACATACCCGTACAACAGATGGTCGCTTTGTGGTATTAGGTGTACAAATAAGTTTCCGCGGTTTGTCAAAAGATGGCCCCACCAGAAGGTTATGGAGAAATTGTCAGATGTAAAACGTAATATCCCAAGTTTAGTCATCTGGCAACACCATAACCTTAAAGTACTAGTGATTCCGTATCAGCATCACGTAATTTTTTTCGTGCAAAAATGTCAAGTTTTATTCCGAATAAGCATCATTTGCGGGAACTTTTGATTTACTTCTTTAATGTGAAAAAATCTGCAGCTGAGGCGCATCGATTGCTTCTAGAAGCATATGGTGAAGCTGCTTTAAGTGAGAGAAGTTGTCAGGAATGGTTTCAAAAGTTTAAGAACGGTGAGTTTGACGTTAAAGACAAAGAACGCAGTGGAAGGCCGAAAGTGTACGAAGACATGGAATTAGAAGTACTATTGGAGGAAGATTCGTCCCAAACGCAAAAAGAACTTGCATTTACTCTACAAGTGACTCAACAAGCAATTTCACATCGTTTAAAATCGTTAGGAATGATTCAAAAACAAGGAAATTGGGTTCCATATGAACTAAAGCCGAGAGACGTTGAACGCCGATTATGCATGAGTGAAATGCTGCTTGCCAGGAATAAAAAAAAGAGTTTTTTGCATCGTATAGTCACTGGTGACGAAAAATGGATTCACTACGATAATCCAAAGAAGAGAAAATCATGGGTTAAGCCCGGCGAACCATCAACATCGACAGCTAAGCCGAATATTCATGGAAAAAAACTCATGCTGTGTATTTGGTGGGATCAGCTTGGTGTCGTGTATTATGAATTGCTGAAACCAAGCGAAACCATTACTGGAGCTCTCTACCGAACACAATTGATGAGATTGAGTCGGGCACTTAAGGAAAAACGCGCCCATTACTACTCCAGACACGACAAAATTATTCTTTTACACGATAATGCTCGTCCACATGTTGCGGCGCCGGTAAAAACATACTTGGAAACACTCAACTGGGAAGTTTTACCCCACCCGCCGTATTCACCAGACTTAGCCCCTTCTGATTATCAATCACCTGTTCCGGTCGATGGCACATGGTCTGTCTGAGCAGCGCTTCACATCATATGAAGACACCAAAAATTGGGTAGATTTGTGGATAGCGTCAAAAGATGAAGAGTTTTTTCGACGGGGTATCCGAATGTTGCCAGAAAGATGGGGAAAAGTAGTGGCAAATGATGGAAAATACTTTGAATAAAACGTAATGTACTTTTCCTTTACAATAAATTCCTAATTTTTTATAAAAAACCGCGGAATTACCATTCAAATCGTCTCTTCATCAGTTAGGCGATTCAAAGGCCAGCGCGTTAAAGGGACTTCTGATGTTGGAAAAGCGACTCGAGAAACATGCTGTTCTGAGGGCTAGGTATTGTGAATTCATGCGCGACTTAGGGAATATGGCAGAGTTACCACCATCTGATACTGAGGTGGGACCTTACTATTACATACCACATCATCCTGTTATCAAGACTGAAGCCTCTACTATGAAAAAAAGGGTCGTATTTGATGGTTCGGCAAGGACGACACCCGGAAAATCCTTGAACGACTTATTATCAGTGGGTCCAACCATTCAATAGGACTTGTTGTCAATTTTGCTGAGGTTTCGGCAAAATCCATACGCGATGACTGCTGACGTGGCTGGAATATACCGTCAGGTCATGGTGCATCCCAAACACACAAGGTTTCAACGCATACTATGGCGATGGAATCCCAATGAACCCATAAAACCATTCGAATTGATTACCGTCACTTATGGACTTGCTAGCTCTTCCTATCTTGCAATAGAGTATCTTCAACACTCTGCAAAAACTCAGATCAACGAATATCCGGTAGCATCTCAGACTATCTTCACAGACTTCTACGTCGACGATTTACTCACTCGCAGCAGTGAGCTCTCCAAACTTTCCCAGCTGAAAGGAGACATCGTGAAAGTATTATCCACAGCTCGGTTTGGGCTCAGCAAATGGAAAACCAACTGGCCCAAACTTATTCAAGACGAGAGTGATTGTTCTGCTATCAAACTAGGAGAAGAAACGTAGATTCTCGGATTGTTCTGAGACATCCAGCAGGATGCTGTTTACGATCGAGTGAACATTGCGCATATAAGCCCAAGGGTGACTAAACGATCTATTTGGTCCACTGTCGCACAGATATTTGATCCGTTAGGCCTAATAAGTCCTATCAACATTGTTATCAAAATTATTCTACCAGGATTATGGAAATTGAAAACCGACTGGGATGAACCTATCGCTTCACAACTTGAGAACCACTGGAAGCGGTGGCTTGATGGAATAAGCATGCTCAACAATGTTACCATTCCTCGATACATTCTTTGGGGTAAACCTGCTAGGACGGAAATACACGGCTTTGCAAACGCTTGTGGAAGCGCGTATGGAGCCTGCCTCTACATCAGGACCTCATCTCAATCCGGTACTTACACTGTTCGACTACATTGCGCCAAATCAAAGGTGGCGGCAATCAAAAATCAAACATTACCTAGGCTCGAATTATGTGCTGCTGCACTATTGGCTTCTTCGTGTCATAAGGTACGTCTGTCCATCTTCATTCCAATTGACGGAGTGCATTATTGGAGTGATTCCTCGGTTACGCTGTGTTGGATAGCTGCGGAACCTCATCAATGGCCCACATTTGTGGCCAACCACGTCGCAGAGATCCACAGGCTGACTGATTTTTCTCATTGGCATCACGTGGCCTCAGAGGACAATCCGGCTGACATCATCTCCAGAGGAACCAGCCCCAAACAACTCAAGGGATGTGCTTTGTGGTGGGAGGGTCCAGCCTTCTTGAGAGGGGAAATTCATTACCATTCTCAATTCAACTCAGAAGAAATTGAAGGTGATAAGAAAGGAGAAATGCCGGAGTTATCCCACGATGATCTTCAATCTTTTGCGGCAACTTCCAGTGATAACCAGGATCAACGACTGGATCTTCAAATTTGTAACAAATTCCTCTCTTTCAGAAAAATGAGGCGTGTAATTGCTTACTGTCAACGATTTAAGACTAACACCAAAAATAAAAAAAATTCAGAGAACCAGATTTTTGGTCCCTTATTGACGGAAGAACTTGAAAGGGCCGAGATGTGCCTAATAAAGCTGGTACAAGCAGCTGAATTCACAATGGAACTGCGAGCTCTTCGTGAAAATAAAGCTCGTGCTCAAGGCAAAACTCATCTTCAGAGTGGAGTTCGTCCTCGAATTAGGATTCGTCCGCGAAATAAGATCGCATCATTATTTCCCATTTTTCATGAGAATGGAATTATGAGGGTAGGAGGTAGAATAGCTAACGCACCATTGGAATATGATGCGAAACATCCTCTTTTGCTCCCTAAAACTCAAAACTTCTTTGATAACAGCTGAACATTATATCGTAATCTCCACGCTGGCAGCCAGGCGCTGCGGGCCTCTCTCACAAGAAGATACTGGATTTTGTCCGGGAGAACTGCTGTTCGCAAGGTCCTCAGAAAACGTATATTGCGCTTTCGAGCTCGTCCCACTGAGGTCGAGCAACTCATAGGGAACTTACCAACATCGCGGCTACAACCTACCAGACCCTCCCTGACTGTTGAAGTGGATTACGGAGGGCCCTTCAACATCAAAATATCGAGAAATATCACAGGCAAGGCATGTTTGTGCCTCTTCATATGCTTTAGCACTCGAGCTGTTCATCTCGAGGAGGCTCCAAGTTTAAGCACAGATGCATTCCTCAACTGCATGGAGCGATTCATAGCGCGCCGAGGTCTGTGCAAGGTGATCTACTCAACGGCAGCAATTTCGTTGGCGCCCGCAACGAGTTAGAAAGATTGACTGGAAGCATAGCAAATGACTCTAACGTCCATGATTTCATGTCTGATCAAGGCATAAAATGGCAATTCATCTCGCCATACTCTCCGCATATGGGTGGATTGTGGGGAGCCGCGATCAAGTCCGCGAAGCTTGTGACGTGTCTATCCTGACCCATGCACAAAGGCGCAGAAGGTATTGAGCGCCTCCACGACCCCCGTCGTGGATATTTAGAAGGAGTGGCGGCACCTGAAATATATTGATAACGAACAAGTCATACGTCTACGATAATTTGGAAGGGGGCAGGGGATAAGGAAAGCTCAGGGAGAGGGGGTGGGTTGATTTGAATCCACTGGAATAACCAATCTCGAAATGGGGTTAACCACGTGTCAGAGCACGTATATATATTTCAAACTCAAGAGTTTTATGTTACACACGCAACTTTGTCGCGACAAGAAAAACATGAACAATTCATTAAAGTTTATCCATTTGACTTCGAGAACACAGGGAATTCGAAGAAGCATGGAGGGCATGACCACGAGGGGATACTCTATACGGACCATGCTGTTTACATTCACCAAAGAAGGGGAGGACTCAGGGAACCGCGACCATAAAATCGTATACGAGGGAGGGCTAAATCGGACGAAGGGGGTGATTCGGGGGTGCAAACACAAAGGGGGAAGGGAAATTCGAGAGAGGGAGCACGTGGAGGATTCCTCCACGAGAAGGAAATTTCCTCACTATGATTAACACCAAAATCCACCACACTGGCACTCTCACTCCGAAGAAACAACTTGGCAGATGCACAGGCCAATGTTTCATTCCAAATTCGAGCCCCGATGGCACCGTACATTCACCGTTTTCCAATTTTCTCGAAAAAGTCTTTCTTTAGAAACGTCGCCGTGGCTCGGTTACATAAGAAGTGAAAACCAAGATGGCCTTTCCATCCTCTTCACTGACGGGTAAGTTCGCAAAGTAACACACGGAACCCCGTCAGTGACTTTCCGTTGGAGCTCACCTCTTGAGCTTGTTCAATTGGTTTTGGCGGTGGTGGTCTCCGATTAGTCGTTACGTGAGTGTGAGTATATGTGGGGCGGGGGTTCTCCGGGGTAAGGGGTTCTGTCCTTCCCCAATTATTTGATTTCTCCCGTGTAAAAGTGACGGGAAGTGTCGGGGTTCGTGTTGTGTCTCTCGTCCCTTTCTTCTTCTCTCCTAAAGGGCTCGTTAAACGGCGCATGCGGCTTGCTTCTTTCCTCCAGGTCGGCGGCATTGGCGGGAGGGCGATAGAGGGCGTTCCTTTCTCCTCTGTTGATCGGCCTGGGGTGAGAGAAGGTGGACTTCTGTGATTGGTGGATCGTTCTTCGATGGTAAGGGACCGCCGTGTCACCTTGTGACAGATGGCGCTGCCTCCTCGAGGCGGGAAACCCCGACAAATCATAGGACAGGAGTTAGAGGAGGTCAGGATTGGTTGAGGAGGGGAAATGTGTTCCCGATCCTCATGTTAGCGAGCGACAGCTGTGTTCTCTTGAGCAAACTAAAGTGTTTGCAAATGACACGACTAACTCTAACAAGGGTGATGCGTGGTGCCACCTCGCGATTCTCTTTGTGACGATATATCACGTCACAAGCTGCACTTGAAAAAGATTGTCGGGGATACAAAATTGACTTTTGAAGAGCTATACACGACGTTCACTCCAATCGAATCTTGGACTGATTACTCAACTACGGCCCGCTGGTTCCGGGAATATGTCAGTCTTTTGCAGCATCGAAACAAGTGGAAAGAGGTTTCTCCCAACTTGCTGCCTGGGATGATGGTCTTGTTGAAGGAGGATCATACACCGCCCATGCACTGGCTTTTAGGGCGTATAATCAGTGTGCATCCTGTTGGTGATGGCCTAGTGCGTGTCGCTACGGTACGAACTTCAACCGGAGTTTGCCAATGTCCTTCAGCCAAGCTGTGCCTACTTCCCATCGAAGATAATGAAGCATTATTAAAATCTAAATCATAATTGCTGTGATTCAAACAATTACCTTCCTATTACTTTTTGTTGAATATCCATGTATTCAATTTTGGTAAAAAATTCAATAATTCTAATTTTCATGTATATTTACCATAATTTTTCATGTAAATTATCGTAAGGCTGAGCCTTTCAAGGCCGGCGGTATGTGCAATACATGCACGCTCAGTTTTGAGTTTCATAACTTCGTTCTCGACCGTCTTCGGAACTTTTCGTCACGCATGCTTATCCGGTCGAACGCGGATGAGAGATATACTACAGGAATCAATATTAATCCATATTAAAACCATCTCAACAGTATTATCTTGTAATTCGTACAGTTTCTTTTTCAAGATACAGATTTTGAGCTCGCGGAGTGGAGCCGCGTCTGGAATCGGTTTGTTGCCGACGTTTCGCCATCATTGCAGCTGGCTTCTTCAGGGCGGTATGAGCCTACGTTCCCTTCCGGAGACTCTTATATAGGAAGGATGGGTAGTCATGCGTGACCGACTTTTCACTGTGTGCAGTCACCCGTGACTTCCGTGGGAGGAGCGAAGGATGGAGAGTAGGATGGGTGTTTTTTTGTTTCTCACATTTCTCTGTTTTTACATTTTAATTGTTCTCAACTATTGCCTACTATTTCTATTGGTTATTTCTATTGACTATTCCTATTGCCTACGGACTACGTGATCGCGAGGGTGTCGTTTCAGGACTGTGGTCCACAGAGGATTTATGTATACTCCACCGTCGCGGTTGATGTTGTTGGGAAATTTTCTTATTTCTAAGGCTTCTCTTATTCTTCTTTGGTCCTGGTATTTTTCTCGTACTAAGGTCCTGGTTTGGTCCATTTGTATGGTGTGTCCGGTTTCCATCACGTGTTCGGCTACGGCAGATTTTGAGTTTCTGAACCTGATGCATCTGCTGTGTTCGTTCAGCCTAGTGCTGATTTTTCTGCCAGATTCCCCTATGTAGACTTCACCGCAGGAGCAAGGGATCTCGTAGACTCCTGGAGTGCTAAACGGTTGTGGTTTGTCTTTCGGGATCGGAAGGACGTTGCGGATTTTGTTTGAGGGTTTGAATGTGGTTCGGATTTGGTGTTTTCTGAGGATGCGTGCGATTTCATCGGTTGTGCCTTAGATGTAGGGGAGGTAGACGGTGAGTTTGTTCTGTGTTTCTTCTGTTGGGTCAGGGGTACGGGTGGGATTACGGCTTGTGGCTCGGTTCATGGTTTTTTTGAATGGTTTTCCGTGGATAATTGTTGTTTGACAGGGTGCGTGTGATGTGGTTCAGTTCTTCGTCCAGGTGTTGTCGCTCGGATATAGCTATCGCTCTGTTCACGAAGGAGCTAATGACTGATTGTTTTTGTGAGGGATGGTGATGCGAGAGTCCGTTTAGGTAGCGGTCAGTATGGGTGGGTTTGCGATAAACTCTGTGTCCCAGAGTTCCGTTGTCTTTTCGTTCTATCAGAATGTCCAGGAAAGAGAGAGTTCGGTTCGTTTCGATTTCCATGGTGAATTGGATTGTTGGGTGTAAAGAGTTAATGTAATTCAGGAAAGTTGGCAGAGTATCAGCACCGTGGGGCCAGATGACGAAGGTGTCATCCACGTATCGCCACCAATGTTTCGGTTTCAGGGGGGCTTCTCGGAGGATTTTGGCTTCAAAGTGTTCCATGAAGATGTTAGCCATTGCTAGGGAGAGAGGTGAGCCCATAGCTGCGCCGGTGGTTTGCTGGTAAAACTTACTATTGAAAAGGAAATATGTGGATGTGAGGCAATGTTCTATTAAAGGGATTAGGTTTTCTGGGAGGTTGATTTCTTTGAGGATATCGAGGGTTTCTTGGATCGGGACATTGGTGAAGAGTGAGGTGAAGTCGAAACTCACCAAAAAGTCTTGGTTTCCAGTCGACTTATTTTTTGGACAAAATCAGAGGAGTTTTTAACTGTCGGGGGTCCTGGGCTTATCCGGGAGTTCAGTCGTTTCGTCAAGTATCGGGCCAGTGCTCGTGTCGGGGATTTGATAGCGCTCACTATGGGTCGGAGTGGCGTGCCTGTCTTGTGAATTTTCGGCAGTCCGTAGAATCTTGGTGGGAGGCTTTCTTTCAGTAGGATCAGTTTCTGAGCTGTCAGGGGTAGGTTACTAGATTTGATGAGTTGAGTCGTTTTTCTTTCGTATCGGGTGGTTGGATTTTTTTCAGTGGTTTGTATGTGTCATCGTCTAGGAGGGTTTGGATTTTTTGAAAGTAGTCCGTCTTATCCATTACTACTGTCGCGTTACCTTTGTCTGCTGGGAAGACTACCAGATCTTCGTTCCTGCGGAGTGCGATCAGTGCTTTTTGTTCTGTCTTGGTCATGTTTGGTGTTGGAGGTTTGGAAGTGCTTAGGATCTGAGTGGTGAGGACTTGGATTGTGTCGGCTTGCGGTTGTGGGAGGTTCTGGAGCGTTGGTTCAATCTGGGCAATGATTTCCTCTTTTGGAATTGTTCTTGGGGTTATTGCGTAGTTTTGTCCTTTGGATAATGCTTTGATTGTTTGGTCTGTCAAGGGAACTGAAGAGAGGTTTTTGACTGTGTGGGCGAGGGTATGGGAGTTGTCGGATTTGGTCGGTCTTCGTAATGTATTGAACTTTCTGATGTGTGTCTGGGTACAAAGGTCGATCGTTCGTTCTTTCTGTTTGTATGTCACTCTGTCAATTTTGTCCCAGAGGTCCGTGTGTATTTCGGTCGATAATGTAAGATGTTGTTTCAGGAGATCGTCGGAAGCAAGTTAAAGGTCTTTCCGGGGTGTTTGTATCCGTTCTCTCAGTAGGGCTTGGCTAGTGCGTTTGAGGATATTTCGGGATTTGGATGTTTTGAGGATGAGGAAATTTGGGATCAATCCTTCATCCCGGCATCTTTTCAAGTATGTCAAAGTGCTCAGCAATTTGGCAATCTTGTTGCGAAGGTGAGAGAAAGAATTGACCCTCTTTATCATGTCCTCTCCGTGGAGGTTCATGATCAATTGTTTCAGCGATGATTCGCTGGATGTTTTTTCGCGACTTCCAAGAAGATACAGATTTTGAGCTCCCGGAGTGGAGCCCCGTCTGGAATCGGTTTGTTGCCGACGTAAGAAGAATAAGAGAAGCCTTAGAAATAAGAAAATTTCCCAACAACATCAACCGCGACGGTGGAGTATACATAAATCCTCCGTGGACCACAGTCCTGAAACGACAACTTCGCGATCACGTAGTCCGTAGGCAATAGGAATAGTCAATAGGAATAACCAATAGAAATAGTAGGCAATAGTTGAGAACAATAAAAATGTAAGGAACAATAAAACACCCATCCTACTCTCCATCCTTCGCCCCTCCCACGGAAGTCACGGGTGACTGCACACAGTGAAAAGTCGGTCACGCATGACTACCCATCCTTCCTATATAAGAGCCTCCGGAAAGGAACGTAGGGTCATACTACCATGAAGAAGCCAGCTGCAATGATGGCGAAACGTCGGCAACAAACCGATTCCAGACGCGGCTCCACTCCGCAAGCTCAAAATCTGTATCTTCTTAAAAGTCGCGAAAAAACATCCAGCGAACCATCGCTGAACCAATTGTTTCTTTTTCAAGTTTGATAAACGTAAAGTTGTATTTGTATATTGGACTCGATTTGTTATTGCTTGATAACAATATGACCGAATCGAATCCTTCATTGATCGGTGCTCTTCCAGTCCTTTCGATGAAACCAACCGAAATTTGACAACATAAATTCGCGGGTCACTTTAGATAATTCTAGTTTGAAAAATCACCAAAATTTGACCAGGACCAGCACTTTGTATGCAATGGTTCATTCACGGTAGGTTTGGTGAGGATGACTGGAATATGACCCAACATAATTCTCCATCCGATGGTGCGTTTCCAGTCATTTCGATGAAACGAACCGAAATTCGACCACAATAATTCACGGGTCATTTTGGCCACGTTTAGTCTGAAAAGTCACCGCAATATGACCAGTAACAGCGTTCCCTGTGCGATGATCTCTTTCTGGTTGATTCGTGGAAAATGATCAAAATATGACCTAATGAAATCCATACTCATATTCCGCAATTCAAAAGAAAATGGGTCATTCTTTGTCCGGTTTTCAGTCGAAAAAATTCACAAACTGACGTCATTTTTCGGTCTACTTGTGTCCGCTAGGGGTGCTTGATAACGTAAACATCGACCTGGCTTTTTTTACATTATATCAAGCATCAATAGTGAATTTATACATGCGTCAAGTGGATATCTTGAAAATTCATCTTTCGGTATTACAGGCTTTGAAATTTTTTCAAAACTTCCCATTAAAATTTCTCGGAATTATTGTCTGGATGAACTTTTGTGCCAGAATGAATGGCATAGGTGTATGGCACCGGTCGTCATCGTATGTACTACTGTTTTGTGAGATTATGCACTTTGAGGTCAACTCTTCAAGACCGCAAAGAGGAGCCTGAATATTTAAATTTCAAATAGAACCTTCTACACTATGAAAAAAATGAAATATCAAGTTCTGTACTCAATATTTAGGTTTCTTGAAATATTTGAACCATCCAGCCAAAAATGAAAATTTTTCGATATCAATTGGATATCAAAATGATATGTAGTAATATTGATATGATATTATATTGGCTTTCTGGCTGGACGAAGTTAACCATCCTCTTTTTTCACTTTGAATCACTCAAGGAAAATGAACGTAATAAATTTATACAAAATTTTTACACCATGAAAAATTTATCTGTAAATTCACAACCCGTACAGCAGAGGGGGAAAAGATGGCGATAGCAGAGTGACACGGTTTTCGATCAGTGCAGGGAAAGCAGAGGAAGGAAGAGTAAAATATAGTCAGGGAGAAAAGCGAAGAAGTGAAGGAACAAAGGAAGTGCCAAGGATGGAAGGTGAAAAAGGAAGAAGTTTCAGAAGGAATGGACTGTGCGTTTTTACCAAGAAGGAGCTAGAGTGGTAAAGTGGATAAAAACACGTGGTGGACCATAGATCAGAAGGAAATGATCAGAGGTATGGTGGAGAAAGAGGTCGAGCGGAAGTGGAAAGAGGTTGAGAAAGAATGGAAAAGAAAAATGGAGGAAAAAGTACGAGCAGGAGAAGTGAAGGAGAGATTATGGAGCTTGAAAAAAATATCGGAATTCTTAAAGGAAGGTGCATGGGATAGAGAGAGGGGGGGGGAATGGAAGGAATACAGCTGCTGCCATCAGCCGGGGAGAAAGCTAAGGAAGGAGAAGAAGTGGGAGACATGCCGGTAAGGAAGGGAAGGAGGTGAGTAGGAGGGAGAGCGCCAGACGGGAGACAAGACGGTAGGGGGTCTTTTTGCCGAAAACGTTTTTCGTCGAAGACACTGTGATTTCACAATCGATGGTCACCTCTAGAAATCACTAGATTTCGTAGTGATCTCTAGAAATGACTAGCGATTGTCGAATTAAGTTTATTCGGCGAAGAACTTTTTCGGCAAAAAGACCCCCTACCGAAAAGACGTTGAGGACGAAGAGGGGAACAGAGAGGAGGCAGAGGGGAGAAAGGAAAACAAAGAGGAGGAAAAAGAAGAGGAGAAAAGCATGAAGGAACTCAAGGACAGAAAAGAGAGGATAAGGTCGGAAGAAGAATGGAAGGAGAGAGGTAGGAAATGGAGAAAGAAAAATATAATAGTGAGAAGATGGGGGGCAAGAGAGTTCAAGACTTAGAGCATATACTACTGGAGCGAGCAAAGGCTACAGAGAAGTTTGGTTAGTTTGTATTGAAGATAGAATGAGAGTTTCGACTTTTAGGCAGTGCTATCTATGTTTAAATCTCATTGGATGAAAAGAGAGACAACACTTCAAATGCCTTTGTTCACAATCAAATTGCAAAGAAGGGGAATTCGTTCATAAATCAGAAGCTTGAATAATTCATGTAAATACTAACAAATTCTGTGAAAAGTACGATTTTGTAACCTTGTAGTTGAAGAATTTATGACTGAATCAACGAATTTTTAATTGAAATGACTTGGAAATTGTAGACTCAACTACGCCACCTTCCATTGTCCCAAACATATCGCTTGATTTTATGAACCAATGCGTGTCAACGCCAACAAATCACAGGAGAAGTTTCATTCAAAATCTCACGTAGTTGAGTCAACCTCGCAGGCAATCAATGCTTCGTTATTTTGTGTCAAATGTATATGGATAATTGACGGCAACTATTTTCCATTGTCCCAATCATTCACGTAGTTGACTCAACAGAGTCGGCCAACTTGGGGAATGATCCAATGCAACCTCCAGAGTTGGTTGAACGTATTTAACCTCCTGGGGTAGTTGAGTCAACTACGTTTTCGTTCAGTTCACTAATCCTTTCTCTCAGTGTAGCACTAAAAGTAACGAATCTCCAAGTCACAATATTTTGCGGATTATCGAACTCCTTACGCTGAATTTTATGTACGGCCTTCGTGTACGGTGATTTCATCAAATTCTCATTCACATTTACTAATAAGTTGTTTTTCAATAACAGTGAGAGAAAAATAATTTGAAGGTATCTATATATGATATTCATCAGACACTAACGATCACTGGATCATGTACTCCAATATATTTCACCAAATTCGTTAAACTGTTCAAGTTTTAAGCACAATCAACTTATCTCATATTTGTATATGTGATAAACACCTTATTCAAAAGATCACTTTTACTCAACTCACTTTTCACTTTTTTAAAATATACACCGCTGACATTATATTAGGTTGGTAAGAAAGTCTTGTGACACACAAAAAAAGTAAAAAAAAGTTTTCATTATTTTCATAATATAATATTATTAAGTGATGTACGCTCTCTCTGCACCCAAAAAATCATATTCTGAAAATTAGAATCTACTCTATAATATGAGCCTAGTACATCTTCCTCTCAATATCAGTGGTATTTCTTCTAACGTTCAGAAGAACTCCCACATTGATCCTCTCAAACTCAGAGGAATATGTACTAGCCTGATATTTTAGAGGAATATTCTTAATTCTAGTATACGATTCTTTCAGTGTGCATCTACAACTCGTGCCCAACGCTCTGGTAAACTTTGCACGCCCTCCGTCCAAAATTGTTTTGGTCGTGAGTTAAAAAAGTCGTTCAGCGGATTTTCGAGATCGGCGAGATCATCAAATTCCTCATCCTGTAAATAATTTTTCAATGACCGGAGAAGATGGTGGTCGGTAGGAGCCAAGTCTGGTAAATACGGTGGATGTGGTAAAACTTCCCAACCCAGCTGCGAAATACAGTCTTGTGTCATCTTAGCTACGTGGGGTCGAGGTTATTAGAAGTCGAACTTGGACACGTCTACGCCTTTTTAGTTTGATAATTTCAGCCAGTTCTTGCAGTTGTCTAGGGTAAGTCTCTGCTGATATCCTGGTTTTAGCTGGTAGCAATTCAGGGGCTGTTTAGGGGTTGGCTCTGGTTTTTCTCCCTTCGGTAGCCACTGTCGCTTGCGTGTGTGATTAACATAGAGCACCCAACTTTCATCTCCAGTGACGATTTCTCGAAGAAAATCCTTTCTGTTCGGACGATGCAGGGGTGAAAGACATATATACACCCGTGACGCTTTGTTTGATTGGCTGAGATTGTGTGGTATCCAAGACGACACAACTTTTCTATATTCCATCTCTTGTAAATGTTGGAGAATCATGGGGTGGCTACAACTGAGTTTGTTGGCTAATTCTCCTGACGACGTGTTGGGCTTTGCCTTTATAAGTGCACGCAGTTTTTCATCTTCCACAGCTGATTTCCTGCTGGACCTGGGTTTGTCTTCAAAAGATGTATCGCCTGAACAGAAACGTTGATACCAACGAGATACAGTTGAATGATGAACAACGTCTGACTTGAACGCGCTGCAAATACTAGCGGCTGCAGCTCTTATAGAATGCGCTTGTAAAAATTCGTGATGAGCGATTGCTCGAAGTCCACTTTGCTCCATTTTTGCTCGTACTGACTGCGCGGAACAACTGACTGGTTTATAAACACTGCGGTACGGAAGGTTCTAGACTAAGCTCGCATAGACGACTCTCGAATGTTCTCGAACTTTGTTATTAGAAAAAAAAGATTAATTGAAAAAAAAAAGTGTCGCAAGATTTTCTTACCAACCTAATATCTCACTATGTCATCAAATTCCGTCATCCAAGCACCGTCATCAAATTGTCCGTATGGCCCAGGTCACTGAAGCATAGGTACGTCGTGAAATGTCCGGGTTCGAATCTCGCAACCCCAAGAATCCAAAACAAAGTGAAATTTGTAGGACTGAGAGGGAGATCAAAAGAAAAGGAGGGGAGAATTTTTTTGACATATGATTCAAAGCTTCTCCAAGATATTTTTATGAGTTCTTCAAGACATTTTTAAGACTTGATCGAATACGTCTAAAACATATCTTGCGCAAGACCTTTTTGAGATATCTTAAACTTGTCGAAATCAGTCGCGTAAGACATCTTTTAGATTTCTAAAAGACATCTCGAGACCTTTTTGCAAGACATCTTCCAAAATTGCGAGATATCTTTTAGATATCTAAAAGATGTCTTTTTGTTTGATTGGGCACATTTAGGGAAAATAGATGAGGCATATACGATTGTTAAGAGGTTTTTGGACAAATGAAATCTAGAAGCAGTAGGATTATAAATTCTCTAGGGAGGCAATTGATAAGAACGGAGGGAAAAGTAGAAAAATGGATTAATTATTTAGAAGATCCGTATGGAGGAAGTGATAATATACGATTTTTAGAGAGGGAAGAAGATGTCAATGAAGAAGAATTAGGAGATTCAGTTTTGAGATCAGAATTCGACAGGGCTTTAGAAGAATTGAAAAATAATAAAGCGCCAGGAATAGATGGCATAAGTGCGGACCTTATCAAAGCCTCCAGTCAAAGAACTCGTGACGCACTGTTTGAATTGGTCAGAGATATGTACGAAAGAGGGAAAATACCGAAAGAGTTCCAGAAGAATAAAATTGTCGCCATTCCGAAAAAACAAGGAGCAGACAAATGAGAGAACTACAGAACGATTGATTTAACTTCACATGCCTCGAAAATACTGACAAAAATTATATACAGGAGAATAGAGAATAAAATAGAGAGTAGATTAGCAGAAGATCAGTTCGGTTTTAGGAAAAATAGGGGAACGCGAGAAGAAAGTCGAGCACTCAGGGCAGTAGTAGAGAAGAAACTAGAGTTGAAAAAGTCTGTGTATACAGGTTTTGTAGATATACAAAAAGCATTCGATAATGTTGATTGAGAGAAAATGTTCCCGATTGTGAAAAAGGTAGGAATTAATTTCGAGGATACACGGAGAAAAATTGTCTATTATAAATTACTAGACTCGCTAGTATATTGCGGATATACTTGCATTCTGCAGCTATATACCAAACATTCTCTTCAAAAGTACCAGACTTTCTGGGAGTTAATCGTAGGATCGTGACATTTTATAATAGAAAGTCTCATGCTTTTGATGAGAATGTTTGGTATATAACCTTAAAATGCAAGTATATCCTCAATATACTAGCGAGTCTAGTAATTTATAGTAGATAATTTTTCTCAGTGTAGGAGAATAAAATATTAATTATATAAAAATCAAACCACAATGATAGAAATAGAAAGTCAAAAAGGAGAAGCACAAATTAAAAGAGGGGTGAGACAAGGATGCTCACTATCACCATTGATTTTCAATTTATATATAGAAGAAGCGATGAACGAAGTGAAGGAGCAAGTGCAATTGAAATTACAAATTCAAGGAGGAAATGTAAGCATGTTGAGATTTGCGGATGACATAGCCGTACTAGCTACGAGTGGTGCTGAGTTAGAAAATATTCTCAACACTATGAAAACAATATTACTAGGAAACTATTGCATGAATATAAATAAGGACGAAACAAAATTCATGATTTGTGCAACAGCAAAAACATCAAGAAGAACGAAAATCAAAATAGATGCAGAGACAATTCAGCAAGTGAAAGAATTTAAATATCTAGGAAGCATAATTACAGAAAATGGTGAAAACGAAAGAGATATAAGAGCAAGAATAGCACAAGGAAAACAGACTTTCCACCAAAAGAAACAGTTACTATGTTCGAAGAATATTAGCTTAGCAGTAAGGTAGAAATTCTTGCAGAGTTACGTTTGGAGCACAGCATTATATGGTTGCGAAACTTGGACAATTGGAAAAACAGACCAACGAAGACTTGAAGCTTTTGAAATGTGGTGTTATAGAAGGATGCTTAGAGTAAAGTGGATAGAGACAGTAAAAAATGAAGAAGTACTTGAGAAGGTAAATGAAGAAAGAAGTATTTTGAGAAATGTCGTGGAAAGAAGAAGTAATCTGATAGGACACACATTAAGGCATGATAGCTCATTGAGAACAATATTGGAAGGAAAAAGGAATGGTAAACCTCGGAAAGGTAGACCTAGATTGAGTTATATGCACTGAGAAAACATTTGTTTCGGCGGAACAAAATTTTGGTTGAAATGAACGCAAAGAAACTTCTTAATTGGCTTGAATAAAATTTATTTAGGATAAACAAAATTTATTTGTCTGTATGAAAGCCTTAATTATTGTGAACCAAATTTTGTTCACCCCAAATAAATTTCATTTCAGCCAACCAGAAAGTTTCTTTGCGTTCATTTCCACCAAAATTTTGTTTGGCTGGAACAAAGTATGTTTTCAGTGTGAAGCAAATTATACAAGATAAGGGTTGTCGCAGATACGTAGAAATTAAGCGTCTAGCGGATAATAGACAGGGTTGGAGGATTCCATCAAACCACCCTGCTTAAAGTGTCATATAGAATCGTATAGAATATCATAGATTATGATTCAAAAACATGATAAGATTCACAGTTTCTATCATGTTTTTGAATCATATTTTATGATATTCTATACGATTCTATATGACACTTTAAGCAGGACAGTGATAGGATTGATTACTTCATGATGATGATGGGCACATAATAGGTCGGAAGTAGTCGTACATTGGAAAAGAAAATTTCTTCCAACCAAATCCATAACTTATTTGTCCTCTCTCCATAAAATATTCCTTAGGATTATTGAAATATTTAATCGAATCAAATAATGGAATGCTTCCCCCAAATAAATTGGTCTTCTGGATAAATAATTTATTCGCCACAAGTAATCAGTTTTTGCATCTAATTGAATATTTAATTTCTATAAATAAATATTTTATGGAGAGAGGACAAATAAGTATTTTTTCCAGTGTAATTAGAATTTTTTGTTCAGGTTCCCCTGATAACGAAATCCGGAAGGAAACTATAGGAAACGATTGATTTTGCAAAATATTGTATCGTTTTTTATCATGCCTATCGTAGTTGATTTTGGGACCGATAGGAATGCTATCGTTTTTAATGCGAATCTATCATACTTGGGTTAAATCGTTAGAAAACGATACGAAGTTTTTCGTTTCATACACGGAGAAAAAAAATAATTCTCCCAACTAATAATTAGCTGTTCCAACTACTTTACGTAGACGATTTTCGACTAACTACGAAAGTAGCTGTGGCAGGTACTTTTGTTAGATATACCCCAGATTGTCGGAATATCAATTAGAGTAGTTGTTACAACTACTTTTCTAAGATGCAGGATCTACATAAAATATCAAATATGACGATATATGTAGGCCGATGAACTATTTTATTAATTGAGAAGAGCAATTTTCAGTGCCGGTTTTGATGTTTAAGGTTAGGATCTTCTATTATTTCTGCCCGTGCTCGTCGACCCTTTGCAACATTTAATTGTAAATTTCGGAAAAAAAATTTATTTTCGATTGTGATATTTGTTCAATGCATATAGATTTGGGAGGAGGTGGTTGAAACACATTCAAGTTCAAATGTTAACTTACCTCGGGTTTTGAACCCCTGTCATAACCTACCTATACGCTATACCTAAATCTACCTAACCTATGCCTTAATGATCGCAGCTAAACCGACAACGCTGAGAATATCGTAAAAAAAGCCTTGGATATGTTTTTGTTCGTTTTGATTGTGTATTTTCATATACTCAGAGTATACATAAAAAGGATTTATCATTCTACAAATGATCAGTCATTTAATTCCGAAAATAAAATTGGTCATACGAGATTTTTGAAAATGAGTAATTTGACACGAATATGTATTGAAAATATTATAAAATGAAATATATACACGGTAACCACGACAGGTAACCTCAATGAATAACGCGAGAGTTCACCGCGTTTCGATTGTTTTCAACAAAATTCACATTGCTGCAGGAACTACGTGCGTAACGATGGGAGCAATGAGGAGTAGCTCCACGAACTATCTCAAAGTAAGGTAGATCGGGTAGCTATTTCTCTTATTCGATCAGATAATTTTTCACAACTATATAATTCACTTGTGACAAATATTAGAAATAGTTGTGAGAACTCACGAACTATTTCAGACAGATATTTGATTTATTATCACAACTATCTCTTATACAACTACGCGAAAATAGCTCATATGCCTAAGTCCTTTTTTTCCGTGTATCGTATTTTATGATCATACCCGTTACTCATATGACATTAACGATATGAAATTTATAGTATCTTATGTGATGTTTACAGAGCCGTTTTCTATGGCATGTAATGTAAAATTTACGATAGACATTCAATCGTTGTCGATCACAAACTTAAGCAATCGTGTTGGAGGTGGAATGAACGATGGGAAGTCTATGGTAGTTTATGTGATTTTTCACATACCTATTTTCTATCACAAGTAATGTGAAGCTTACGATGGACGTTTAATCGTTGTCAATCACAAATTTATGCAATCGTGATGCATGTGGAATGAACGATAGACAGTCTATCGTAGTTCATGTGATATTTCACATATCTGTTTGCTATCACAAGTAATGTGAAACTTACGATAGGCATTCAATCGTTGTCAATCACAAACTTGAGCAGTCGTGGTGCATGTGGAATGAGGGATAGATAGTCTATCGTAGTTTATGTGATATTTCACATACCTGTTTTCTATCACAAGTAATGTGAAACTTATGATGGACGTTTAATCATTGCCAATCACAAATTTATGCAATCGTGATGCATGTGGAATGAACGATAGACAGTTCAACTTAGTTTATGTGATATTTCACATACCTGTTTTCTATCACAAATCATGTGAATTACTATGAACTATTGGCACGATAAAAACTTATAAGGGACAGATCGTCAAAAATTGTTCAGAAATAACTCCATTGAACTATGCATGTAGTTATAAATAATTATATATGAACAAATTATTAGGTCCATTTGCAAGAATCAGAATCAATTAAATATTTATATTGTTGCATGTGAGGTATGGTAGTGAACGAAACTCCCTATGCTTGTAATTTGAGAGATGATCTTTCTAACGGCAAGAATCTTAAACTTCATTTATAACTACATGTATCATTCAATGAAGTTATGTACAAATATTTTTTGGAATCAAACCACAGTCAAGTATCCATCATACCAATTGTCAGAAAGAATGTACTATCACTACCACTTTTGTAAACCTCTGATGATTTTTCAGGTGATCAAGTGGAATGAAGTGATGTCATTCTTTCGATCCACAATCTGTATGAAGTGAAATGACCAGCCACTTGGTGCACGTAAATTCTTTGCGAATAAGAAGTAGGTATCCACAACACTTGAGTCGATAAAAAAATTGACTTACATATTGGGAGCGCAGTGAGTTTTCTTTACTCTGACTACCATGAACCATTGGCATGATAGATACTTATAAGAGATATTGATTGTCAAAAATTACTTGAAAATAACTTAATAATTGAACTATACATGTATTTCTAAATAATTACATATGAACAAATTATTCAGTCAATTTGTAAGAATGAAAATCAATTGAATATTTTTCATGTCGCATGTAATTTATGGTAATGAAGGGAATTCCCTGTGCTTGTAATTTGATAGATGATTTTTTATTGCTAAAACCCTTAGGCTCCATTTATAACCACATATATGTATTGTTCAATAAAGTGATGTAGAAATACTCTTTAGAAGCAAATTACAGTTAAGTATCCATCATGCTAGTAGTTCATTCTGATCAGAGTAAGAAAACTCACTGCGCTTCCGAAATATGTGTAAGACAATATCTTTAACGATTCAAGTCATACTTATCCGTAGACAATTCATTCCAACAAACTTACAGTTTATTTTATATTATGCACATTGTTTGAGTGAGGAAGTCATTTCACGTCACTTATCAAAAAACCCTCCACTTCACTGTAAGTGATTGGGGTAACTTAATCAGAAGCTCACATATATAAATGAGCAAAATGATAATGAATGCCAATGATACACGAATTTCACTTTGAAGCATTACAAAAAACCGCGTTTGCTCTTTTCTTTGATCAATCTAAATGGAATAGATCTATGTGACTCTTACACACCATAAACATGATTTCACAAAAGGCTCCTTCAGGATTTGATTTTGATGAAAAACAGGGACACTTGAAGAATCATGATACATTCATAACTTGTAATATTTCCAGTTCACTTCTTACAACCGCCAGGGGACTGGTGGAACTGTTTACTAGCAAATGTTCTCATCAAATAAGCTCCAAATTTTGAAGTGCGGAATAGCTACGTTGGCAAGGTGGTAGGTTTCGATAGGTCAGGTAGGTAGGTGAAGCAGGTTCGGTTCCCCGTTAGGTTAAAAACTTTTCACCATCGCCAACAAAGTTATTCCAGACAATAATGATTAATGTGTGTCACATTGCCTTTCTACCTACACATAGTGAAGTGAAGTTTGGTGTTATTTTTTTTTTATCATCTTTGAATAAATCAATAAAAGTAAATTTAGTGAAATTCCACGAAAAGATATGACAAGAATTTCATCCGAAATTTTACATAGGAAACGATAGCGATACATCAGGAAATTCTACGAAAAAATACGACCGAAAATTTATCCAAAATCTTCCATACGAAATCACGATGAAAACCACGAAAAGATATGATTGAAATGGTATCCGAAATATTACATAAGAAACGATAGCCATACATCTCGGAGATGAAGAAAGAAATTGATAGAGTCCGTATATGGAATTGAAGATAAAAAACGATAGTAGCGGAACTCGGGGCAGAACGGGAAATCACACTTTCTGCCACTGAAGAGTGTTGCAACCTAGCCGACCGACGTTGAACTATGCTTACAGATGATAGAACCAACGCGGCCGCCATTTTGCTCAATTTGGACCAGGTCTTGGAAGTGAATTGTTCGTTTCGTGATTTCTGACGCGGTTTTTTTAACTGTTCGTGAATTTCATCGCAAGGTAAGTTTGTAACCGTTGATGCAATGCTTTTGTGTTTCACCTATCGTTATAGTGCGTGTAATTAGCTATAAAATACGCGTGTAGTATGTATAAATACGTTAGGTTTTCAATCAGATGAACACTCATAACCTAAAACATGCTCTCGGGGCAGAACGGGATACCCCGTCCTCCCCCGACATATTTTGATCGAAAAGGTTTTTACGCAATTTTTGTGATTCCAGATGGTCCGTACGTACAAAAGAAAGACAGACAGGCAAAAATGGAACGTCCATGCTATGGAATCAGCAGTGAATGTCGTATTTTCCGGTGAAATGGGGTTTTTAAAGGCGTCCAAGCAATTTGAAGTACCAAAGAGTACTCTTGAAAGATATGTAAACAAAGCTAGGGACAATCCTGACTATAAAATTGACAAATCAGATGGAAAATATAAAAATGTGTTCACACCAGAACAAGAAAAAGAAGAACTGGTATCATATCTGAAAACAATGGAAAGTCGGTTATTCGGTCTAACTATGAAAGATCTCCGATCATTAGCATATGATTTGGCAGAAAGAAATGGATTAGCGCAAAGATTCAACAAAGAAACGGGTCAAGCTGGGCAGGATTGGATTGAAGGTTTTCTTAGTAGGCACCCAACCTTGACTATTCGTACTCCAGAAAATACAAGTGGCGCCCGAGCAATGGGATTCAATAAGATCGCAGTTTCGAAGTTTAATTCTCTTCTTAACGAAGTTATTGACAGACACAAGCTGACTGCTGACAAAATTTTCAACTGCGATAAAACAGGCGTGTCGGTTAATCCAAAAAGTCAGTCTAAAATAATAGCTCTTAAGGGGAAAAGGCAGGTAGGTGCTGTAACATCTGCTGAACGCGGAGAAACAGTAACAGCGGAGGTTTGCATGTCGCCATCTGGATCATAAATGCCACCAATGCTTATTTTTCCGAGAGTGAAGAAAAGGCAAGAGTTTGAACTTGGTTTACCCCCAGGAGCCTGGTGTGAAGTTCACCCTTCAGGTTGGATGACTACTGAATTATTTGAAGTCTGGTTTAAAGAGTTTATAAAGTTTTCAAAAGCCACAAAAGACTCGCCTGTTCTTCTTATTGTGGATGGGCATTCGACTCATACCCAAAATCTGAAACTGCTTGATATAGCAAGAGATAATTGTGTGGTTATGCTTTGTTTACCGCCTCACTGTTCTTATAGGTTGCAACCATTAGATGTAACGTTTTTCAAGCCCCTGAGTCTTTACTACGGTGAAGAAATCAGAAAATGGCTTAGAAGCCATCCAGGCAAAGTTCTTACACTCTTCCAAATCTCAACAATCTTTGGTGCAGCATTTTTACATGCTGCTACAATGTAAACTGCTATGAACGGCTTTAGGGAAACAGGGATATGGCCACCGGATCTCAACGTTTTTTCAGACGCAGACTTCCTGCCTTCTGCTACAACTGACATTCAGTTGGTGAACAATGAATGTTCCGCTGAACAGCTTATTGATTATCACGATCTCGGTGTGACAGCGGCTCTTCATTGGGCACTGAGCCACCGAACAAGAAAACAAAACACCAGGGAAACTCCAGTAATGAACCACAACCTGGATGTTCATGGGAACAAGATTCTCCGAGAGCTTGTGTGAATTCTCATAAAAAGTCAGCTTTCCAGACGCCACCTGAAGCTTTGATACTGATTCCATTAATCCAGCAGAATATAAAGAGGACTTCAAGAAAAAAAGGAAAAACAGTCATATTAACAGACTCTCCTTATAAAAATGAGTTGCAGGATACTATCGCAAAAAAAAAGAAAAAGAAGGAATAAAAGAGCGCAAAAAGAGAGAAAAGGAATCAAAAACTGTCCCTGAAAAGAAGTTAGTTAAAAAATCAAAGAAGATGAAGGTAAAGGGTAGTGAATCTGGTGTAGACGATGAAGAGTGTCTTTACTGCGGTGAATGTTACTCTGTTTCTAATGAAGGATGGATTGCCTGTCAGAAATGTTGCAAGTGGGCTCACAATTCATGTGCAGGCATCGACAACGATGACGATGAAGTAATTTTAATTTGTGAACATTGCAAGGAGGCCAAGTAGGCGAAGTCTAGTTACTTGATAAAAAAAAAATAAAAGCGGCAAATTGTTGCGTCACAAAAAATCATTCATCTTCATTTGCGATCACTTTTTCATTGAATTTTATACTTTTAGTATCAGATGTAGACTAATAAATGTCTGTTTATAAGTTTCTGTCAATAAATCTTACAGTTTCTCAACTATTTAGTGGTAGGTATTGATAAGAAGGACCCTATCAAGTTCTGCCCCGGGTATGGGGCAGAACGGGAAATTCGCAACTTTTTTTAAAAGCATCCAAGAAACACGGAAGACGGTCAATTACAAGTGCTAATGCCACTAAATATGTTTGGTAGTGATATAAAGTCATGTTTTATGCTTCACTCTGATGTGAATTTTAATTCCTCAATTTTTAAACCATGGTCAAACCTTAAGTATCCCGTTCCGCCCCGAGTTCCCCTACTGAGACGAAAAAATCACGAAAGGATGACATAGAATCTCTATCGGGAATACAGGATAAAATCTCATACAACTACGATTTAGAGTCCATATTCAAAACGATAGAAAACTTTTCCATCGTTTTCTATCGGGTTGTGTCATCAGGGTCATTTGATTTTTTTTACCAGAATGACGAATGAAAACACAAGTTGTCCATATACCGACAAACGATGAGAAGTAAATTGAGTATTATCTAACATTATGTTTGAAAGTTCATTCAGATATTCCATTCTTCACTTCCATACAAGTAACGTTCCATACATGTAAGGAAACGGAAGTATTGTGATACCCAATAAACACACACACGTTATTTCAACGTTGAAAGAATGTCAGACTGTCGAAAGGACGTTAGTCGTTGATTTCATCACGTTGATCTTTAGTCAGAATTTGATAGGGAAATCGACGACCAGAAATTACGTTTTGATAACGTCTAATTTCAACTAATATTCAAATATAAGCATCAAAACGTGTTTTGAACGGGTTCGAATGCCGCGTTTAAAATGTGTTTATAACACCTTGTTAGGGCTGTGCGGTTAATCGATTAATTGTCAAACACGATTAATTGATGAGCAATTAATTGGTTAACCGACGCCTTTCGATTAATTGATTTTTCGATTAACCAAATAATCGATTAATTGATTGATTTCAATTAATTGATTTCTCAATCAAACAAATAATCGATTAATTGCTCGATCTCAATTAATTGATTTTTCAATTAATCGATTAGTCAATTAATTACTTGATTTGAATTAATTGAAATTTCGATTAATCAACCGATCAATTAATTGGTTTTTCGGTTGATTAATTGACAGATTACTCGTCGACGAATTTCAGTTGATTAATCGAACAAATCTTCATTTGATCAATCGACATAAAATTGTGAATAGTTGGTTTGCCTGATTCACTTACCGTACAACAGGGTGAATACACGGAGAGAAATTTGTAGTTAAATTCACTATATGATTATTGTTTCCGAGGAACAGACTGACTTTCCAATGGAATTTATTGTAAAACATTGTGAATTTGATCATTCTTCAATTGTCTCGTCATAGTAAATTTCATCCCAAGTTCAGTTTGTTCCTCGGTTACAAAGTCCCATAGTAAATTTAACTCTAAATTTCTCTCCGTGTACAATCACTCAAAAAAAAAAAAAGATGAATGAAGTCATAACTCATTATGTGATCAATAGGAATGGTAAGTTGCTCAATATTCGCCACTTCGATAATTCGAACCATTAATTACGAATTTATTTAGCATCTTCTTCGTTCGTGATCTCATTCATCCCGTTTTACGGTACTTCAAGAGAATTCCATTCCAGTGATCCCAGAATGCGGGAGCTGGCGACCTCCACCATTTACCTTTTAGAGACTACTATAGTGCTATCGCACATTAATGTGCAAGAAGGAGAAGTACATTGTGGTACAGTGACTATAGTGAAGTACAGTGTAATTAGTTCCATTAGTTCACTTTGACGTGCAGTGAGCTAGGGATAGTCACAAAGGGTGGTATGATGGGGGCTGACAGCTCCCGCATTCTGAGATCATTGTTCCATTCTTCATTTTATATATGAAGAAGTGGGCTTGAAATTTCTCGTAATAAAAATCTCATTTGGACGCAACACTGTAGTGAAAACTAGATGAAACCAGTATGGAGAAGACGCGTCGGAGGGATTATAAAATGCAGCACAAATACAGGTAGGTAAATAGAAATATGGGCATAGAGGTTTTCTAACGTCTGTTAGAGAAGAACAGTTGGACGTGAAGGGGATACTAGCCATTGTGTATTGGCCAGTTGATTTGAAAAACATTGAATCAATTTGTACAAAACAAGCGTCCAAAGATTGTTGCCTGTGAAGTTATTGACTTGAAAACTAAAAACTTTGAAATTCTTCAAATTTCACTAAGTTTTCAGGAAATCTACTGATACCCCAGACAGGACAATGGTCCCTGATGTATTCATGGGGAACTCCTTATGAATTCTCATCATTCCAAAAGTTTTTTCGATGCCGTTTTACACGCGTAATAGTAAGTTACATCGAACATATGCGAATCATACCTATTCTGACTTCAAATAATATTTTTAAGCGGGCAATATCAAAGATGATCCATAGCTCAATGGATAAGATCCTCACCTGCCATGGTGACAGTCACTGGATCGATTCCCACAAAGAAGTTCAATTTTCATTATTATTTGTTTTTTATTGTATACGTTTTCTTTGTTTCAGTTCCCGCTTCGCTCGTCCTTTGTATTCCTTTCATTCAAGCTCCGTATACTTTTCATTAACGTTTGTGTTACGTTCCAGCATACGTTCCGGTTACTGTTCCTTTCCGCATCCATGTTCACCAGGGATACTTGATATCAAATTTGAAAAATGAAAATAATAAATTATTGGTGATATATACCGTCAACTTGAGTAACTCTATAAAAATTGCGGGAAATTGAAAATCATCCATGGGAACGAAGGAAATAAATAAAACATGCATGTCCTAGCGTTACTCCGAGCGTCCTACAGTTACCCCAGTTGACGGTATCGTGATGAATATTACCATGAATTTATTGTGTAAATTTTCCAAATCCAATAGAATGACCATAAATTATAATGAAAATATACATGAAACTGTAAAATTTTCATGACTTATAAACAAATATTTTTATGATTTATTGTGTAATTATACATTCTAAAGAATACAAATTCGGTTAATTTGCCATATATTTTTTACAGTGTGGAGGTACAGCCCAGTGAAAATTTAACGTGAAATTACATCATTTATAAACAAACTTTTCCAAGAAATTGAATTGAAACAATACCCGGTTGACAATTCCCGGATGGACGAAATCGCGGAATTCCCACGCAGACTCGGATTCCCACCCGAGACCTGGGGAATCGGACTTCTCCCCAGGACCTGTGAGGGTGACGCAGATCCTGGGGATTTTGAATTTTCAACTCCCAAAACATAGACTGATACAGAGCTGCCCTACAAGATGGAATTCCACGTTTCACATGATGAGCAGGTTCTCTGAACAAAAAAGAGCTATTTCAGCTACACTGTAAAAAATATTCTGAAATTTCCGATATCAGATGTATATGAAAATTCTGAACCTTGTAATTGGAATCAAGTTCAATCATGAATTCATGAAATTCAATGCAAAATGTGTGAAAATTCATATAAAAATGCATGAAAAATCATAATTCAGTATGAGATATCATGAAATTTCATATGAAAAGTCAAAGGAGTTTTGGGAATTCAATACAAAATGTATATGTTACTTGCTTCACATACATTTCTATGAAATTCAGGGAGCAATATTTTACAGTGTACGATCCAGGACGAAGCGGTATGCACTAGGAATTGAGCAGTCCTAGAGCAAACATTAGCATCGATTAGCTGGGTCAACGTGGATGAATTGAACGCACTTCTTAAACTATTCGATTGTGCTACGAGAGTGATGTCCGCAGAAAATGGAGTTACGATATCTCTTGTTCGCCCTTTGATTCATCAAATGTTGTCAAGATTCGTCAAGGCAGAAGATAACGATAGTGAGTTTACAAAAAAATTCAAGGCTATCGTTACCACAGAATTACAAGAACGGTTTCTGAACATAAGCTGAGAGGAAAATGAAGTTAGCGTAATTCAACTGGCCACGGTTTTAGGTGAATTGAAATGGATATGATTCCACAAAACATATCAATACTTTAATCAAACATCTGCTTTTTATTCCTCATATGAAATATTCATTATTCCAACCCTTTCAATTCCTTCATAGATCCTAGATACAGAAATTTACCCGGAGAAGAGTGTGACGTGAAATTGTTGGTCGAAGAAAAATTATCAACATTGGTAGAGGGAATAAGAACAGAGACTGACGAGTCGCAACCGAAGCAGAGCGATTGGGATTACTTATTCAACGATCGAGATTCCAACATCGAGGATATGCGGTCAACGGAAGTTGATCGATACTTGTCCACACTGTAAAAAATATATGGCAAATTAACCGAATTTGTATTCTTTAGAATGTATAATTACACAATAAATCATAAAAATATTTGTTTATAAGTCATGAAAATTTTACAGTTTCATGTATATTTTCATTATAATTTATGGTCATTCTATTGGATTTGGAAAATTTACACAATAAATTCATGGTAATATTCATCACGATACCGTCAACTGGGGTAACTGTAGGACGCTCGGAGTAACGCTAGGACATGCATGTTTTATTTATTTCCTTCGTTCCCATGGATGATTTTCAATTTCCCGCAATTTTTATAGAGTTACTCAAGTTGACGGTATATATCACCAATAATTTATTATTTTCATTTTTCAAATTTGATATCAAGTATCCCTGGTGAACATGGATGCGGAAAGGAACAGTAACCGGAACGTATGCTGGAACGTAACACAAACGTTAATGAAAAGTATACGGAGCTTGAATGAAAGGAATACAAAGGACGAGCGAAGCGGGAACTGAAACAAAGAAAACGTATACAATAAAAAACAAATAATAATGAAAATTGAACTTCTTTGTGGGAATCGATCCAGTGACTGTCACCATGGCAGGTGAGGATCTTATCCATTGAGCTATGGATCATCTTTGATATTGCCCGCTTAAAAATATTATTTGAAGTCAGAATAGGTATGATTCGCATATGTTCGATGTAACTTACTATTACGCGTGTAAAACGGCATCGAAAAAACTTTTGGAATGATGAGAATTCATAAGGAGTTCCCCATGAATACATCAGGGACCATTGTCCTGTCTGGGGTATCAGTAGATTTCCTGAAAACTTAGTGAAATTTGAAGAATTTCAAAGTTTTTAGTTTTCAAGTCAATAACTTCACAGGCAACAATCTTTGGACGCTTGTTTTGTACAAATTGATTCAATGTTTTTCAAATCAACTGGCCAATACACAATGGCTAGTATCCCCTTCACGTCCAACTGTTCTTCTCTAACAGACGTTAGAAAACCTCTATGCCCATATTTCTATTTACCTACCTGTATTTGTGCTGCATTTTATAATCCCTCCGACGCGTCTTCTCCATACTGGTTTCATCTAGTTTTCACTACAGTGTTGCGTCCAAATGAGATTTTTATTACGAGAAATTTCAAGCCCACTTCTTCATATATAAAATGAAGAATGGAACAATGATCTCAGAATGCGGAGCTGTCAGCCCCCATCATACCACCCTTTGTGACTATCCCTAGCTCACTGCACGTCAAAGTGAACTAATGGAACTAATTACACTGTACTTCACTATAGTCACTGTACCACAATGTACTTCTCCTTCTTGCACATTAATGTGCGATAGCACTATAGTAGTCTCTAAAAGGTAAATGGTGGAGGTCGCCAGCTCCCGCATTCTGGGATCACTGGAATGGAATTCTCTTGAAGTACCGTAAAACGGGATGAATGAGATCACGAACGAAGAAGATGCTAAATAAATTCGTAATTAATGGTTCGAATTATCGAAGTGGCGAATATTGAGCAACTTACCATTCCTATTGATCACATAATGAGTTATGACTTCATTCATCTTTTTTTTTGAGTGATTGTACACGGAGAGAAATTTAGAGTTAAATTTACTATGGGACTTTGTAACCGAGGAACAAACTGAACTTGGGATGAAATTTACTATGACGAGACAATTGAAGAATGATCAAATTCACAATGTTTTACAATAAATTCCATTGGAAAGTCAGTCTGTTCCTCGGAAACAATAATCATATAGTGAATTTAACTACAAATTTCTCTCCGTGTATTCACCCTGTTGTACGGTAAGTGAATCAGGCAAACCAACTATTCACAATTTTATGTCGATTGATCAAATGAAGATTTGTTCGATTAATCAACTGAAATTCGTCGACGAGTAATCTGTCAATTAATCAACCGAAAAACCAATTAATTGATCGGTTGATTAATCGAAATTTCAATTAATTCAAATCAAGTAATTAATTGACTAATCGATTAATTGAAAAATCAATTAATTGAGATCGAGCAATTAATCGATTATTTGTTTGATTGAGAAATCAATTAATTGAAATCAATCAATTAATCGATTATTTGGTTAATCGAAAAATCAATTAATCGAAAGGCGTCGGTTAACCAATTAATTGCTCATCAATTAATCGTGTTTGACAATTAATCGATTAACCGCACAGCCCTAACAAGGTGTTATAAACACATTTTAAACGCGGCATTCGAACCCGTTCAAAACACGTTTTGATGCTTATATTTGAATATTAGTTGAAATTAGACGTTATCAAAACGTAATTTCTGGTCGTCGATTTCCCTATCAAATTCTGACTAAAGATCAACGTGATGAAATCAACGACTAACGTCCTTTCGACAGTCTAACATTCTTTCAACGTTGAAATAACGTGTGTGTGTTTATTGGGTATCACAATACTTCCGTTTCCTTACATGTATGGAACGTTACTTGTATGGAAGTGAAGAATGGTATATCTGAATGAACTTTCAAACATAATGTTAGATAATACTCAATTCACTTCTCAACGTTTGTCGGTATATGGACAACTTGTGTTTTCATTCGTCATTCTGGTCAAAAAAATCAAATGACCCTGATGACAAAACCCGATAGAAAACGATGGAAAAGTTTTCTATCGTTTTGAATATGGACTCTAAATCGTAGTTGTATGAGGTTTTATCCTGTATTCCCTATAGAGATTCTATGTCATCCTTTCGTGATTTTTTCGTCTCAGTATCACAATACTTCCATTTCCTTAAATATAAGAAACATGGAATTATAATGAAGATCGCAATACAAAGAATTTCACAGTTTTCAACCAAACGGGATGAAACTTATATGGAACCACTATTGAATCATAACAAAAAAATGGTATGAACTTCATGGCAATCAAGTGACAGGAAGTGAAAACATGCACGGAAAGACCGTGTCTATTAATATTTAGAAAGAATTCATCAACGTTTAGAAAAATGACTGTCAATTTAGGGAAAAAGAGGATCGCTGAAAAATATTCGTAGTGAGTCTACTAAAAATTCTTAGTCAAAATATTACAAGTTGATAGTTTCATTGGTATTTTTCATAGTGAAACTATCAATTGTTGATACATTGACTACGAATTTTTAGTAGACTCACTACGAATATTTTTCAGCGATCCTCTTTTTCCCTAAATTGACAGTCATTTTCCTAAATAATAATAGACCCGGTCTTTCCGTGTGCCTGGTCGCAAAATCACAATTTTCGATATCGTGTGTCCTCTTTCTCCCCCCTTTTTCCTGTAAAGATCGGGTTGACACTTATATCGTAGCACTATCGACAACTCATAAACCTGCGGTGAAAATTCCGTAAAGATCGGATAATAAGAACCGAAGATATCCGTATAATAGCGGCTTCTACGACATTATCAACTTTTATTTCGAAGCTTAGTGCTTACCATTTTCTTCCCTCACTTCTGATTTGCTTGAAATTTGGGCGGTACAACTAACACCTCGTCAAATGAAGATGGTCCAAGTTTCGTGGTATTCGGATGATACAAACATAGGAAAGGCATGCTTTTGAAATATTGCCAAAAAATGTGGATCGTAAAAAAAATTTTTTCCTAACAGCGTGTGCAAAATTCGGTTTTCCAAGCCTGTGTTGCGTGCGTAAAGTGAGTGATTCCCGCACTGGTCTGACTGCCGTGTAGGAATCACTCACTTTACGCACGCAACACAGACTTGGAAAACCGAAGTTCGCGCACCCCGTCAGGAAAAATAGTATACGATACTCGTGCACACGTAGGTCATCCCGCACTCGCTTCGCTCGTGCGGAAACGACCTACTTTGCGCACTCGTATCGTAATGTACTGTTTCTACATTTTTGAACCAGTTGAGATGAAACTTACATGGAACCACTACGTGACCATAACGCATAGTATTAATTTCATAGCAATTGGATGATAGGGAACGGAGATATGCGCGGACGCGAAATCACGATCTTTCCAACGATATTCCGCAATATTTCCGAAACGCGTTATTTGATCCGTCTGAAAATTAATAGGCGTCGAGTCCTCAATGAGACGAACAAATTGCAAAAACATTCGTTCGAATCGGTGCATTCTGTGAAGAGTTACCGTTAACCATAGAAAAGGACACAGACACATACACGCGCACACACACACACGCGCGCGCGCGCGCACACACACACACACACATTTTTGGGAAACGCGTTTTTTCGATGTTCTCAAGCGTTTGGCAAAGGCGGAATACCCCCTTCTGCATGATCGATTTTTCACCCTATCACAATACTTCCATTTCCTTATATATAAGGAAAAAAATTAGGGGTGTGCGGGTACCCGAATCATCGGGTTTTTATCGGGTCGGGTTTTTCAATTACCCGAGTTTTTCGGGTACCCGATTACATCCGGGTAATTCAAATATAGCAAACGTTTTCCTCAGCAGGAAATATTGTGACAGCAACTCGATCAAGATTGTTGACAAAACATGTGGAAGAGTTGTGCTTCCTCCATTCAAATTCAAAAATATGAAAAAAGAATGATATTTATGAGAAGAATATTTATTTTCATTGATGTTCAAGATTCTATATTGTGGTTACTGAATACGAAAATAGATAATATATTATTTATGAGATATAAATGTGATTATATTTTTTAATTGAATTAAAAAATAAATATACACATTCCATGAAGCAATTTGGAGATTCCTTAATGCGCTGCATAATCAATTACATGGAGTAACAACCCTAATAGACTTGTAGTGAATATGGCATTCTTCATATTAGAATTGAATTCATATGAAATCCCTTTATTCCTACAATCGCTCAAGACAATTTGTCCTCAAAATATCAACGGCAATGGCAACTTCGAATAGAAGTTGAAAATATTAAATTCAAGCGATTTTATTATATTCGGGTACCTGACTTGGGAAACCCGATTTGATCGGGTACCCGACCCGCCCCGACCCGAAAAGAAATACAAATACCCGACCCGACCCGATAAAAAGTGCTACCCGCACACCCCTAAAAAAAATGAATATGTTTCAATAGAATCTAAAGGTATTCAATCAGAAAGTCCACCATTCGTAATGGGATTCAATAGAATATTTCCACCTACGTATAAAAAAAACAGTTCTTCACAGGATCCACATTCTGGTAAGAGTTTTGGAAGTAATCTCATGTTACGGATGTTGCTAAAGTTTGAATCGTTTATCGAAACGAAATAGTAATCAAATAACTCAATACGTAACTATTAGAAATTAAAAATCTTCTGGTAGATGCTTCAAACGATGTTTCCGATTCCACAGAGTGTTGATTCGAGCAGATAAATAACGATGATTTATTGGATTCTGTGAGTTCGTATCTTCGTTTCGTTTCTATAAACGATTCAAACTTCCACAACATATGTTACGGAGCTTCCCTTCTATTGTGACATTCAAGTGTATTGAATATCACATTATTGTATTGTATTGAACATTGAGCTCTTTTGGAATATTTATTGACGTTCTATATCAATAATGTGTAGCAATGTCCCACGTGTAAAAAGAATATTTCTTTGAGAGAATTTCAGTTATCTTGATAAATGGTATTCACATTCAAATAACCGTCAATTATATTCAATTTTGATTGATTATATTCATATTTGTTTGATCCTCTAAAATTAGTTCTATGACTTTATTATCTTATTTGAGCAACTGACTTTCCCAAACTTCTTTGCAATAATTGCGCGTACGAAATACACTCAAAAAAAAGATACTGAAGTCAGGTCCGTAAGGTTTTGGATACGGTGAATTTTGCCGCACACTTGGGTCAACTGAATATCGATTGAAGTCAATCCCCGGTCAATCATTTCGACTAACATTCAGTTGCCTCAAGCGGGCGGCAAAATTCACTGTAATCAAACCCTTACGGACTTGAGCCAAATCTGGTGTTGTCTCAGTATACGGCTATTGCAAAATACATTTTTAATGATTGGATTTATATTTCACATGAATTGGTTGGTTGTTGAAGCTATGTATCAAGGATATGATAGTGAGTAATATTGATGCCATGAGTACTCCAAGAAAACAAGAGCCGAATAGATGAATTTTAGGTTGATTTTAGACCAATTTACATCCAACGAACGATCAATAAACGTTCAAATTGTCCATTTCTTTATTTTCCCTGGTGAAGAAAAGTTTCTTCGAAAATCTCCGAAAATTTCCCTGAATTTCACTGCAAAACTCTGAGTCGCACTGAATAACTCTGGAAAACACTGAGAAACCTTGAAGAATCTGGAAAATTCTGAGAACCTATGAAAATTTGTTCAAACTATGAAAAATTTTGAAAAACTCTGTAAATTTCTGAAGAACTCTCATCTATCGGGTACGTTTTTTGCTGAAATTTTTTCTGAATATTTATGAATATCCCTGAAAATCACTGAGACTCTCTGAGAAACCATGAACACCTCTGAAATCCTCTGAAAAACTCTTCACTGAAAATCTGTGAAAACTTCAGTGATTTTCAGCGAAATTTCTCCACCAGAGTTAGGTTTAAGGGTACTCAAGCATCAAAAGAAGCGAGTCAAATTTTGCGGCAACTTTTTTCATAAATCATGCGTTCAATGGAAATTTTTGGTGAATAATGATAAAATCCCCAACTAGGATTAGACTCTGAATGTGGATTTCAGTATTTTACTGATGTTCGAGTATAAGAAGGTTGTAGAAGTGATAACCTCCAACTATCAACAATTTTTGTAATTGCATTTTCCAATATTTGCAAACCATACACAGTTGAAACAAATTCGTCAAATATAACATATTTGTCATGTCCAAAACGGTCCACATTGAAAAAAAATGTTAAATTGACTCATCTCATATCAATAACTGTCTTAACACACTTTAAACGTCTCCTGCACTGAGAAAACGGATATCCTGAAAATTACCATAATTTATTGATTTTCAGCGCTGGTCTGACCCGAGTCGGAATATTTACTTGCACGAATATCTAAAAGTACCATAATTTCTTGGACTTTTCAGAATAAGTATGGTACCTTCCTTATAAAAGTCCCAGCCATTATGGTACTTTTAGAGGTTTGTTCAGGTAAATATTGAGACTCGGGTCAGACCAGCGCTAAAAATCCATAAATTATGGTACTTTTTAAGATACCTTTTTCTCCGTGTGTAAACACAAACTAGTGACTCTTATTGTATGTCATATACTACACAATTCTAGATGTCAATTCCACATAAATTAGAAATCCATTTGACGTTGGTGAGTTGGTAAACGAGTGTTGAATTGACAGATTTTTTGTGTAATGTACAAGTAGCACATAAAGTGTGTTCGATATGAGAATTATTTCGAATTGACACTTTTTCTCTGAATTACATGAATTTGAGAGGTTAGAACTAACCAAATAGCAATTTAACCTTGCTGCAATGTTGTCAGGCAAGCTTGTGACAAGGTACAAACTTACAAAACCCTTGCAGCAGAGCTGTAGCAACCTTACACTGACAAGGTTGTCAATAACAAGCCCAAAACAATCGAATAACAAGTGTGACAGGGTTATGACAAGCCTACCCAGATAGCAATTTAGCCTTGCTGCAACGTTGTCAGGCAAGCTTGTGACAAGGTTGTCATAAGCCTCCTAGTTGACACACGACAAGGGTACAAGCTTACAAAACCCTTGCAGCAGTATTGCAGCAACCTTAAACTGACAGGGTTGTCAATAACAAGTCAAAAACAATCGAATGACAAGTCTGACAGGCTTATGACAAGCTTACATGTTATCTGGGTACATACTCGAATGTGTTATTTTCAACACAAATCCGTTTACACATATATTTTTTCACACTTACGCAAATTATTTCCAACTGTGTAAAGAAACCCAAATTCATGTAGAGTCCAAATTTAGGTATGTAATCAATTATTACTGGTTTTAAATTAAAATTCATCAGGTAATCTATCAAAAGAGTTATCGCAAAATTTTACCCGCTTCTCCCGATGCTTGAGAGGATACCAGAGTTACCATCACAGCAAGTTTCTCTGCAACAAAATACTCGAAACTGAACTCACGAAAGAATCTCAAATTTTCATAAATGATTTTTTGAGCCTTTATCTACGTTTGTATAGAGCCCGAATTTTAGATTTCGAAAGAACAAATTTTTCTCAAAATTTTTTCGCGAAATTTAACATTCCGGTTCTATACAGACGTAGATGAAGGCTCAAAGAATCGTTCATGGAAGTTTGAGATTCTCTCGTGAATTCAGTTACGAGTATTTTGTTGCAGAAAAAACTTGTTCCGACGGTAACTCTGGTATTTTCTTAAGTGTCCTTGGTAAACTTTTTTTTTTAACATTTATGTTCTTTTGGAGTAAGTTGAACAACCTGAAAAATCAATGTTGAAGCTTCAAGCACAAATGGCCCAAATGGCAACCACAGTTGGATAAATTGGGACAATACTGCCTACATTCAGAAGAAAAATACTGAAGCCAAGCCCGTAAGGCTTTGGATACGGCGAATTTGCCGCGCACTTGAGTCAACTGAACAGTGTTCCGATATTCTTCAAGCTGGGAAATCGCAGCTTGGTCACGTGACTGCATTTCGCACTGACACATGTGCGCACTCTTATCGGTGAACCGCTCACCGACAAGAGCGCTCACATGTGTCAGTGCGAAATGTAGTCACGTGACCAAGCTGCGATTTCCCAGCTCGACAAATATCGGAACACTGCAACTGAATATCGATTAAAGTGAATCCCCGGTCAATCATTTCGACCAACATTCAGTTGACTCAAGCGCGCGGCGAAATTCGCCGTAACCAAACCCTTACGGACTTGAGCCAAATCTGGTCTTTTTTCAGTGTATTGTTATCAACCTTTGAATTTTTAGATTCAATTTTCAGATTTTTAAATATCGCTCAACTAATCAACTGCTTGGGTATAATTTGGATTTTCACTCTACCCATAATAATACGACTCCTGCATCAAGCCCATTTCCAACCTGTAATAAAAAGTACCCACATCCGATCAGATGAATTCGGAGGATTTTTTCAACAACGATTTTTCAACTCTACGAATTTTTATATCTTGATAACGGATTGTATCGATCCGAAACCCTCGATCGACTAGAAGGTGAATAAACATCGCTGGTCTAATCAACTGCTCAAATCAAATTTGGATTCTTACTCTACCCATAGTGATACGGTTCTTGCACCAAACGCATTCCCAACCCCACCCTGTAATAAACAATATTTCAGTTCAGGCAACTTAAATTTATCATTTGATGTCTTTTTTAGTTTCTGCTACTAAACAGTTTTCTCAGTGTGAACCAAGAAGGTAATTTAACCAATTAAACAATTTGATCCGAAGTTTCAGTCAAAATCTTGCCACGCTTTCACTCATTTCTTAAGCAGTTCTTACAGCCTTCTGGATTCGTTTGGGATTTTCTAAATATATTTGATTTCTAAAGCTTATTTGATCCCACCCTTCAGGCAGAACCTTGCAGCTCTTGTACTTATTTTTCAAGCACTCCTAACAGTCTTCTTGGTCGTTTGGGATCTTTTCAAAAATTTGTAACAGTGTCTGACTAGATTTTCCAAATTGGAAATCCGAAACGAGAGCGAAAACAACGTTAACCCTATATGAATTCTTATTTTAAAAATTCACTCACCCCACGAAGTGGGTAATTCGATGCATAATTCGGCAAGAGCGTTCCAACTGTTTGGCCTCCATTATCTGAGAAAAATAGTATCACTGAATTATCCAGCATATCCGACTGTTTTAAAGCGCGAATCACTTGGCCCACTGATTCATCCATTGCACTCATAACACCTAGAAAAATAAATTTATGTTCAATATGAGCTGGATATTGATATGACATGCTATTACAATCTCCCGAGTAAACATTTATCCTTACTCTAATCCAGGGCTTCCACATTGACTATTTCTTTTTCTCCTGATTCTGACAACAAGATTAGAGATTGTATGATCCCGTTGGTGGAAGTAAATGAGTGGAAGCCCTGCCAACTTCATACAAGACAGGTACGTCGCCTCTCCGTGGAGATGAAGGAAGAAAGAAGGGATCGGTGGAACAGCGTGGTACAGCGGGGGAGCAACCCAGACAGCAAAATGCTATGGAATGTACAACAACTTCCCAATAACACGAAGCAACTGTCATTGGGAAGTTGCTGGGGGAGTGCATCGCCAAATACGTAACAATATGCATAAATCTTAAAACCCAATGCACACGAATGTCTCCAAGATACATTCAAGATTTTTCCACAAACATATCCCCAAGATTTGTCATATAGTTATCATAAAGATAACTTGAAGAATCCAGATTCTTCAGAATCAGAATCTTCTGAATTCAGATTTGACATCCTAATTTCATTTCGTAACTGAAATTTCATTCAGATGTAATGTTCCAGTTACATTTCTACATGTAATTGAAAATTGACGTGATTCTCAAAAAGGTGTCCAAACATTAGCTGAATGATGATTGAATGTGTCCCTCCCATTTAAATATTCTTCCGTAATCTATTCCAACATATTCCTGCGAAATAGTTGGAAGAAAAATTATTTTTTCCAAATCTCACTTCTGCATGTTTATGCCACACGTTTCATCTTAATTTCGATGAAGTATGTTGAGCCGGGAATCACTTCTAAGGTTTAATACTGAAATTCTAACAATTTTGTTGCCGGGCGTTGGAATTTCCTCAATCGTGTTCAACAGAGATTTCAACGGGATTCAACAAAATGCACTTTGCCATAAGATTTGGTATCCCTGGTGGAAGAACACAGAGAAAAGTTCATATACAAGATTATTAGACACAATATCGTACCCGTGGAATACTTATACCCGATTATGACGATAGAAACTATAACTCTGTATTTCCTTATTACTCCACATATTGACTTCAAGAAGAGTTGTAAACTGAGAAAAGTGAACTGTAACTATTACCATGCGAAAATGCCCAAGCAGCAACGGAAGTTCAAAGTATATACGAAATAGAAACGTTCGTAGAATGTACGAATGAGATACGAAGAACATATAATGAACGTTCATGGAATTTTCGAATGAGACTGTTTTAAATATACTTAGAACGTACATAGTACATCCGAAATGTACGATATTCATTCAATCGACGTTCAATTGACGTCCCGTCGTATATTCGATTACATACGTTCGATGAACATGCGTAGCACCTATCCCAAGCAGCAACAGAAGTTCAAAGTATATACGAAATAAAAACGTTCGTAGAATGTACGAATGAGATACGAAGAACATATAATGAACGTTCATAGAATATTCGAATGAGACTGTTTTAAATACACTGAGAAAAAAAAAGAGAGGAATTCATATGAAAGTGCACAAGTTTTACATTTTCTAAGGGAATTTTCGGCGCGGTGCGAAAAAAATTGTAAATTTTATATTCCGAAGAAAATTCAAAGACCACACCGTAAACATTACTTATCTTCGAGAGACAACGCAGGAAATTGAATGCAGCCACAATAAATATTACATTCTCAGTATGCAACATAGAAAATTCAACGTAGATCCAAGAAAGTTTACATTTTTCGCAGACATTACTTTGTTCAATGCGAGTAGCAGGGAAAATGTACTCTTTGCTTCGTCAGAATGTAAACTTTACATTTTTCTGTAAGGGACAATGCATCGAGAATTTGGCAATCAATGCTTCGATGAATGATATAAATTAAACCTATTTTCTGAATACATTCTGCTCAAAATTCCCAATACAGAAAGAATCAAAACGATAAACTTTCTCTATAGTTTTCAAGTAGGTTTTTGAATACGGAATTTACAATTTTTCATCGTTCTTGAAGGATAGAACTCTATCTTTCCTCATCGTATTCTATAGAATTGATCATAAAACGTAAGTGGTGTTATCGTAAAATTTTTACAGAAAAAGTACTACTTATTTCAGAATAAATGAGTATTATTTTTCAAATAAGTGGTACTTTTTTTATACGTATTTGCTGATAAAACCACATACATCCTGTTAAATTTTATACGACACGATAAGGAACGATTAAAGTTCTATCGTTTAAGAAGATTACAACATAGTAAATTCCGTATTCAAAAACCTTATTGAAAACTATAGAGAAAATTGATCGTTTTGAATGGTTCTTTATTGGGAATTTTTAGCAGGTTAGGGTGATTGAAAATCCGCGAAAGGTACTGCACGGGTATATACTGAAGAAAATGAAAAGCTTCTCCCTTTGATTATCTTGTGAAATGCTTAATTTGGTGTTGACTTCAGTTACCCTTACAGCAAAAATTCTGCTTTGTCTAAAAGATTCGTACTGCAATATACAATATATTATGCAGCAGTTTTGGCTGTCTTCAATAAGATGTCTCAATTTCAAAAGTCTGAAAGCTGTCTTCAGATTTCTTTTAGATCTCTCCTCCAGATTCCTGAAACGAAGACGTATGCAGTGAAGACTGTCGCATAAGACATTTTCTACACATTCGGTAGAAATCTTTCAGACGAAGCAAAATTTTTGCTGCATGGGTAGTGACAACTACATACGTATACTATTTGATCTTCAGAGAAGCTACTCGTCTCTCAATTAAATGACTAACTCATTTCACTGATAACTTAAGAATTCAGCTCATCACAACATTATGTGAAAAGATAAATCTTGTTACTTTCTTCCTGAAAAGTTTACCCGTGGAATACAACCCAAAAGTTTCCATCACCCTGTATAATAGTGCCCAGTGAACATTTTTCCTCCAACATTTGAAACATTCATTATGTTTTCCAAAGATGGGAAAATTCTCTCATTAGTAATCTAAGTAAATTATTTTCATTGTGAATTTCAATGATTATCAATTAGTGAATTAATAATCAGATAACACCTTGAAAGCACTTGCGATTCAATTTTCGTGTGTTGTCATATACCCGTTCGTTGTTTACTGGTCACTCTATTCTATGTGTAAGCGTTTATATTTTCAAACAGCCATTAACGACCAGAAAATGTAATTTTGACAATGAATCGGTCGGTGACAACCAAACACCGTAAGATTTACCCACAAAGCTGAATACATTACAAAAGAAAAATGTAATGTTTAAAGAGTCTTTAGCATCGACAGAAAAGATGTAAACTTTACAGTAAGAACATACGCTATTCATATTATCGTGTTCATAATGCAATATTTACATTTTTTTTATTGCTATTATTATCGTGGTAACTCTGAATCTTCCAATATGAAACTGACTATTGGAAGTAGAGAATTTGTTCGGTGACATTTCCTGAAAGAAAATGTAATTTTTCAAAATAAATACTTTACTTCTATTATTACATCTCATGATATAAAACATTACAGATTTCCCTGCTGTATTTGCAAGAAATTTGGTATAGAGCCAAAAATTACAGAAAAAACTGTAATTTCTCTCTTTTTTTTTTCTCAGTTTATACTTGGAATGTACATAGTACATTCGAAATGTACGATATTCATTCAATCAACGTTCGATTGACGTCCCGGCGTATATTCGATTACATACGTTCGATGAAAATGTATAGCACCTATGAAACGGTCTCATTGGAATATGCATAGGACATATTTCAAATATTCGAAGAACGTTCATAGTATATTATGGTGCTACTTGGGTGGTAGTTGAATGACAGAATTTCTGAGTTGATGATGGCGCATACGTTATTTCGTATCCATCTTCATGTACATGGTAACCATTCCCATGTGCATGAACATTGCTACGATTGTCCATAGTATCCGAAACCAAAATCGCGAAGCTGTCCTCTAATTACTATTTGTACATGGTAATCATTGCATTCCATTTCTCTCAGTGTAGTAATCTGTCGCATACTCATGGTTCTTTCTGCCACAATAAAGTGTATCCCACGGCTACGATATTTTCTCTCAAAATTTTCTCCGTGAACCGAATGGGGAACCGGATAAAATCTGAGTGATCAGTTGGATGGAAAAAAGGATGATAATTCGAATTAAACCCGGATGAAATTTTACCCGGACCCTATCCGACTTTTGGAACTGGATATTGTTTGGAATTTCAAGTGAAACCCGAGCAAAAACCAAATTCAGTTCTATCTGAATTCCATGCGAGATCTCGGAAAATATCCAATATTGAAATCCGGATAAGATCCGAATAGGATACGAATGGAAGCAGATGAAGAATCACCGCAAAACCCATATCTGTGCTCGGATGCATTCGGATTAAACCCCGGAAAGTTTAATTCGGATTCCCATCCGATTGTTTTTTTACTAAGGATAGGAATTACACGAATTATTACCTATTGTAAATTTGGTGAGTACTAACTTATTGAAAATTCTTGTTTTATTAATCAACCTGAGCCAAATTTTTTCTGACAAATCATTTGATCTGTAGAGATCATCTTTATTGGTTGACAAAGGTCTGTATAAGGCGATATTTTGATTTCATTGCTTCATTTTCGAATAATTTATCATAATAGTTTTGGTCTTGTCTTTTTCTAACCACTCCCCGGTGAAAATGGAAGCGGGAAAGAAGAGCAAACGAAGCCTATGCTGGAGGGTAACAAAAACGTTAATGAGAAGTATGCAGAGCTTGAATGGGAAGGATGCAAAGAGTATGCGAAGCGGGAGTTGAAACAAAAGAAGCGTATAAAATTTGAGGAATGTAATTTAAAAAATTGAACCCCATAGCGAGGATCGAACCGGGGACTTCTACAATGGTAGCCGAGGGTCTTATCCACTTAGCCATTGATCGTCGTTGGAATCGTTTGCATAAAGATATTATTTGAAATCAGACCAGGTATGATTCGCGAACGTTTAATATAACTCACTATTACTTCACATAAAGAGTGTATGAAACGGGATCGAAAGCTTATGAAGCGTATATGGAACGCATGATTTCATTACTTCACAGTAAGGGGGCATTACAGGTTCATGAAGAGGGAATTAAAACATTTTTCGCTTCGTATACGCTTCCTCCGCGCTTTGTGTATACGCTTCATTTTCACTAGGGCTGCCCATGTGGAAATACCCAGAGCTGACAAATGGCGTGGTACTGGCAAAGTTGTATTTGCCAAACTTCGGCAGCAACAACTGTGCCCATTCAGAATCATTACCAGTTTTCCAACTAGCGTCAAATGTTCACCGGATTTCAGACGGTAATGGCTTACGTGGTCAGACGGTCTTGAGCCACACGGAAAAAAATCCCATGTAAATTCTACATTGGTTGTTGTTAATTTAACATAACTGCTCACATAAATGCAATTGGAGTGAAATTTACATTGGAACCAATGTTATATTTCCACTGTTATCGAAGTGAATGGGAGTTGTGTTGCTGTGAACTAACTATGATAGCAATGTAAATCCAACAGGACTGTGCAGTAAATTTTACATGAGATCCACACTGTAATCGATACCTCACTTTTTATGTAATTTTCACATGGGTATTTTTTTCTGTGCAGTATCGAATTAATACGGTTCGAAGAATACCCAGACCGTACAGAAACGGAACCGCGTCAGTACCGAATCAGAGTTGGTTCGATGTTGAAATGCAAAAAAAAGACGATACGACACACGGAAAAAAATAATCTGCCCATTCAACCACAATAGTAATTATTTTTACCACAAATTGGACTAAAATTTGGGACAGGTACAAAGCTCAGTAACGTATAATACAAGCTTCACATATAATATAAAGCGAAACGATATATTTGTAACCAGATCACCAGTAACACTTGAAACATATTGTGGTAAAGTATACCACAAAAATTGAGTTGAATGTATCCAGATATTCTCACAGTGTTTAGTACACATTTGGAGTAGAAATTACCACAAATTTTTGATGAACATGAAAAAAATTTTTTCCTAACTTCTTACCGTACTCACTGTCGGTAAGTATTTAGGATAACATAGGTTAGGATTTAGGATGTTATGCTTTTCTCTATTCGAGAAATTTTCATTCCTTGGAGAGATTCGAAACCAGCCTACCTAACCTACCACCTACCTAAAGAACCGATCCTGACAGTTTGAGCTAACACGCGATACGATTATATAGTAGATAACTGTCACTTATGGTCATAATGTTACAACGTCTGATATATTATAAAAACATTTAATGTATTATAACTGAGGATGGTACATGTATCAACGTTTTCAGCATATATTTATTCGTTTTATTGATTGATGTGAGCATTTTGCAGGAGTTCATTGTTCACTCGAGCGAAATTATTAATATATTTATAAATGTTTTCTTTTTATCATATAACTTTATAAAAGCTGATTTATAATTTAGTTCATGGACTGAAGTTGAATGGAATCAAATAAATTTCTTAGTTGATAAATGTCTATTAGATTCGATATCAAATACAATATTTATTCCCATAAATTGAGGAATGTTTTGAAACATCTCACATTAATACTTCGCGTTACTGAACTCATTTCACTGCACGAATTTACTTTAATCACTTCATTTCACTTCAACTCACTTAATTCGATGTTTCTTCTTCGCATTCAATTTGTATATTAATTGAAAGCACTGCAATTACTTCGATACGAGGAATCGTTGTATACAGACCCATCTGTAACCTAACCTCCCACAAGACTGTCAGCGGAAGACATTTCAACTCAAATTTTGTGGTAAAAACAACAGCAGTCAATAGTGGGGTCAATGAAATGATGGGATACCTATAACTATCTTTTGGGTAGTGATTGCAACTTTTCAATTGAATAGCATTTAATACTGAAAATGTAACATTTATTGGAAGTGTATTACTGCAATATATAAAAAGCACTTATCTTCCTTCAGGTAAATAATACTCCAAATCCATGTAGAAATAAGGATTATTGGAATACATTCAACCATAATCAATTCACCACAAACTTATTGTCACAGAAATTTGGCAATTTTTTTCCGTGCACCAACCCGTACAGCACGCGGACATTTCTCCGTCGCCTCCACGTCACTTCTCCGTTCTTTCCACCTTGTATCCACGTCTCCCTTTCTTCCACCTCGCCTCCACGGAGATGCGACGTGGACATCGGTGGATGTGCTGTGTGGGAATATCGATGCAACGTTGTTCTAATACGGAATAGATAGTGGATAGGGATTCCACTGATTTTTCCAGTAACACGGTTACTTTGATGAGACAATACTGCGCCAGTATTGAGCCAGAGTTAGTATTAGCATTCAATATGTTCGATAGATGACAATGTGCCAGTATTGATAGGACTCTGGCTGACTATGGAATCGGTAGCTACCGACTATAGTCAACTGGAGTTGGAATCACTGGAGTGGCAATTCAGCTGTTGTAGTGAGCCAAAGTCTTGCCAACATTACACCAGAGTTGGTATGATCATCCAATATGTTTGAAAGATAGCAATGTGTCAGTTTTGATAAGACTCTGACTGATTACGAAATTGATAGTCGACTGACGTTAAAATCACGACCTTGGCAATTTGGCTCCCAAGTAGAAATGCTCTAGTTATTGATGAGTTTTGTAACGCTTAACTAGCCAGATACTAGACGCTTGCAAGTACCTCACCAGAACCCTACGAGGCCGTTGCAAGCGTCTAGTTTTTTGCTAGTTAAACGTTACAAAACTGATCAATGACTAGAGTATTTCTACTAGGGCTTTTGTAGTGAGCCGAAATCGCGCTAGCATTGAGCCAGAGTTGGTATCATCATTCAATATGTTCGAGAGACAAAAATGTGCCAGCATTGGTAAGACTTCCACTACAGAACCCATGGTGAATTGTATGACTTCAACGGTCCCATTACAATAAATGGCAGTTTGAGTGATTCGTCGTCAACTTGGAGATCGGCTGATGTAATAGAGACTCAGTTTCTCACTCGCAGGACCCTCGTCTAATCCTCACTTAGTGAACTTTCAAGAAATCACTTCCAGAGTGCCTTCCTTCGATGACGATAATGAGAACAATGAATCATTCAGATTTTCAAAGTTCGAATTTAATGTGTTGTTTTTTCACTTGAAATATGATCACTCCTGGTAGCTCCGGTTACCGGTACTGTGCCAGTACTGGGTCAGGTTTGAATTTTTACATAGGATGTCATCATTTCGACTCCTTGTCATTTCTCATCCAGCTCTGGCAAAACAACTGATCCCATTGGAATGCCGGAGTTTCACCATAGCAGGGTCACTTCAAATATCGCTACCGCCGTGGTGGTAAATGTTATACTGGCCCTTTTGTGAGATGGTGTTATCATTTCAACTCCTTTGCCAGTACTGGCACTTCCGGCAACAGTAGCGAGCCAGCAGCGGCCCATGTTTCCATTTCCACATAGGTGATCGCCTTACGGGGATGGCTCATGACGATGCAACCCGATCAAAATCTTTTCTGACAAATTATACGAGAATAGAGCAACGAAAGAAAAATATCGCGCTGTAAAGATCATCTTTATTGATTGAAAAACGTCTTCATAGCCCACTGTTAGAAAAATCTGCCTGCAACTTCATAAGAATATCATGAAGTTTTTTACAACAGTTTTTTACAGTTTGTTTTTCAAACAATTCATTCAATTTCATAATAAAATATTTAATTCAATAATATAATTCCTAATGTTGAGAATTTTAATGTTGAGAAAGTGTCCAAAAACAATCAAATACGAAAACAAGCTTGATTGTATCAACTATAATTTCTTGGTTGAATCGATCAAATTTTCAGTAGCTGTCATTAAGAATATTTCGTTGAGACCTTCAAGTTACAGTTACTTTAAGAATTTCTCTGAGCGTATGTCTCCAGAAATAACCTATGTCACATAGGTGACCTATATAGAATTATAAATTAATTACATACCATTTTGAAAATTTTTCCACTCGAGATGTAGTAGAATTTTTTTCACATATATTAAAAAACTCTGCTAATTGGCACATGGCTTCCTCGTTTGTGTTGAAAAAAATATATGTTTCCTTTCTCTCCCCCGTTTTTCTTAGAGAATCAGGTTGAAATTTATATAGGACTGCGATCAACACTGCATAAAGCTGTGGTGGAAATTTCATGACAATTGGATAATAGAAACGGAAGTTCTCCGCATGTTAACGATGTTTACGAAATTTCCAAATTTTGTTTCGAAGCTCAGTGCTTACCACTTTCTTCCTTCAATTCCGATTTGTTTGAAATTCACACCATACAACTAACCCCCCGTGAACTGATTATACTACAAGTTTCATGGCATTTGGATGATACCGACATGGGGAATGCATGCTTTCAAAATATTGTCAAATAATGTGAATCGCGAAACAAAAACACTATAGGATCATCACCAGAACGTGGTGTAAGTTTGATTGCAATTGGATAATAGGAAGCAGAGAAACGGGCGTTCGCAAAATCACGATTTTTCGAAAAATTTCTCCTCACCCCTCCCGTTCTTCTGTAACGATGAGGTTGAAACTTACTTCCTCAACAGCGTTGTTGGACCATTAGCGGCCCATTGAAATACCAGTAATCATTGTTTGTAGGGTATATGGAACCACTATCAACACTGGACATGACTCTGGTGAAAATTTCATCACGATCGGATAATACAAACAAAAGATATACACGTTCGCAAATTTGTTACATACACACAGACAAATAGACAGACAAAAAGGAACCTGATTCCCTCTTTTTCTACTCCTCCCAATTCCAATGTGGCTGAAAATTATATCATACAACTAAAATCTCGTAAATCGAATATACTCAGAGTTCCAAGACATTCGGATAATATGGACATGGGGAAGGCATGCTTAAAAAAAAATACAGATTCCAAAGAAAAATGTTCCACAGTTCTCAACCGATTTTGATAAAACTTATATGGGACCATTATCGGGTCATGACTAAAACGTGGTTAAAGTTTGATCGGATTCGGATAATAAGAAGCAAAGACACACGCGTACGCAAAATGTTCATTTTTTGTCAGAGTTCTTCTCATCCACCCAATTCTTCTGAATGAACCCATACAGGGTTCATCAATTGGCCCAATAATGGTACGTTACTGGACCACAAACGGCGTTCTTCGCCCGTTGATGGCGCCCATCGACGGCTCATCAATGGTTAATTGTTGGATGATAACGTGGGTCCAGTAATGGCAATAAATAATGGGCCATGTATAAAATTATTGATTGACCCAGTAATGGGGCTAAATGATCCCGATTTATGGCCAGAAATTTCGGGATAATGTTCGAATGTCAGCCATCAATGGCAGATTACTGGGGCATGATAATAATGATATCCAATGGTGATATGACTGCGTTCCAGAATAATAGGTTCAGTATTAGTTCAAATGAGTGGTTAAGTGTGACCCAAAACACTTTTTTGTTTTTGTTTTAGGGAAGTTTGTCATTCCAGTTTTCACAAGATCAGAAATGGGTGGTTTTTTTCTAAATAGATTTGCATGCCCGATATTTCAACAATCTCAAATGTAAAATTATACGAGTCAAAAGCACTCTCGATCAGTTGAATTCAGTTGCTTATTCCTTCAAATTTTTTGTTATTTACATGAGAAAATTGATTATCTATATAAATAAGAATTCATTTGAATCATGTAAAACGTATTTGATGGATGTGAATTATTCATTGAGCGCAATAGAAATAAGGCGAAAACAAACTTTTTTCACCGGTGTTTACGAATACGGTACATTCAACTTTGAAATCCATTTCACTTAGTAATAGACCATATTTCAGCCAGTAACGGAGAATCAATTGTTGGCCGTTTATCATAGCCGTACATCGGCTGATTATCGGCTGTTTCCATTACTCACCTTTCTTATCAGCCAGTGGTGGGCCACACTTGTGCCAATGATGTGAATCCATTGTTGGCCATTCAATGGTAGCCATACATGGGCCGATTATTGGCTGTGTTCACATTATCGGGGTTTCCTGTATGGGAATCAGGTTGAAACTTATATGGGAACACTATCACCCTAGTCCACAACTGTGATAAAAATTTTGAAACGATCGGATAAGCAGAACGGAAGATATGCGCGTACGAAACTTAGGGGGGCTACAGCCAAACAGACAGACAGACAGACAGACACGGTAACAAAATTGTTCCCCGAATTCTGAGGAACATTTTGGTCTAGGAGATTTTTAATTTCGAGACAAAAAAATTTTCGGCTCCTCGAAACGATCACAAACCTTCTCTCTGAACGAGGAAGCAAAATCTTGCATTTGTGGGTGATATGTGGATTATGCATCAGTTATATATGATTTATATAGGGTTTTGCTGGAGATAAATGTTGAAATTTGTCAAAATTAATATATCAGCCCATACAGCACACCAGGTCAGGAAGAATTCATGATGAATTCATTTAGAATTATGAGAATTCAAAATGAATGTATCAAGAACTCTCTTTGAACTGCCGTGCTGTGTGGGATAGAATATGACAAAATCTAATACGAAACTGAAAACAATGCTTGAGATTAAATTCTGTTCGATAAAAAATTCGGTTAAATATTACGTAAGTGAAGGCATGTATGTTCCAGTGTTTTAATATTCAAGTACAAATTGCTTTCGATAAGCAACGCAAACTTCAAAAAAATGTTGAAGAATGTATTTTCAAGGTGAGTGGAATGGTTGCTTCTCCGCATCATAAATTTCATATTTCCTATGCTTTGCCAATATTCTCAAAAGTTGGCGGGTGTTTAATACATGCAAATAAAATTAATCATGAATGCGCGTCAACATTTGAATTTTCATTGAAGAAATCAAAGATGCTAAAGATGTTACACGGAGAAAAAGGTATCTTAAAAAGTACCATAATTTATGGATTTTCTACGCTGGTCTGACCGAGTCTAAATATTTACCTGAAAAAACCTCTAAAAGTACCATAATGTCTTGGACTTTTATACGGAGGGTACCATACTTATTTCAAAAAGTCCAAGAAATTATGGTATTTTTAGAGATTCATGCAAGTGAATATTCCGACTCGGGTCAGACCAGCGCTGAAAATCCATAAATTATGGTATTTTTCAAGATATCTGTTTTCTCAGTGTAAGAACATATTTAGAAAATCTTACGAATATGCGTAGAACCTCCAAATAAGACTGTTTTTCATCATTATGTGCTATGCACCTCCATATAGAATATCTAAACGAAATTATCCAAAATAGTCTTATTTGCATATTTCTCCCACATTCACAGAATAATCACAGCATATTTGAGAAGTTCTTGTATTACTCGGGCGGATACACTCGACGTTAAAGCGTTCATCGCACACAATTGGATATATAACATATGGACTGAAAAGTCTCGGGCCTAACAAAGGAAACATGGTTTTTTTGTTCGAAATTAGCTTTATTCATCAACGTAATCTCCATCAAGAACAACGCAATCATTGCAGCGCCGCTCTAACATTCCAATACCACTTTTGTAGAACGATTTATCTTTTGCCTCAAAATAGGTCTCAGTTTCAGCGATAACCTCTTCATTCGAGCGAAATTTCTTACCGGCGAGCATTTTTTTAGGTTTGCGAACAGCTAGTAGTCGCTGGGAGCCAAATCTGGCGAATACGGTGGATGTAGAAGCAATTCGAAGTTCAATTCATGGAGTTTTGCCATTATTTGGATTGACTTGTGACATGGTGCGTTGTCTTGAAGAAATAAAATTTTTTTCTTTGCCATATGCGGTCGTTTCTTTGCAATTTCGGCCTTCAAACGCTACAATAATGCGATATAATATTCACTGTTGATGAGGGTGGTTCTTATTTTATATATAAATAGTGTTTTTGGATTTTTTTTTTTGTCAACAAACAAGTTTTCTGTACGGCCCACCCTATAATTTTGTTCTACATCATGAAGGAGTGCTACAATATTTTTTACATAATTATCAAAAAAGATTTGGGGGGCCCTCAGGGCGTTTCAAACAGGCGTTTCAAAACGGCGTGAGGGCCCCCCAAATCTCTTTTGAAAATTATGTAAAAAATATTGTAGCACTCCTTCATGATGTAGAACAAAATTATAGGGTGGGCCGTACAGAAAACTTGTTTGTTGACAACAAAAAAATCAAAAAACACCATTTATATATAAAATAAGAACCACCCCACTGTTGATGGTATTTCCCTTCTCAAGATAGTCGATGAATATTACATCACGCACATCCCAAAATAGTTCATAACGAGGCCATAACCTTTCCAGCCGATTGTTGTGCTTTCGGGTGCTTTAGACGAGGTTCACTAGTGGCTGTCCACTCAGGTGACGATCGTTTTGATTCCGGAGTGAAGTGATGGATCCATGTTCCATCCATTGTAACATATCGATGCAAAAATTCCAGCTTGTTACGTTTAAACATGGCCAAACACTGCTCAGAAGCATCAACGCGTTCTAGAACGAACTTGTTTTTGGTCAACAGTGAGCAAACGCGGCACGCACTTTGAACAGAGCTTTCTCATAGTTAAATGCTCATGCAATATAAAGCCAACACGTTCTTTTGATATTTTTACGATGTCAGCTAACTCACGCAACTTCACTTTGCGATCGTTCAAAACGATTTTGTGGATTTTTTGGATGTTTTTTGGTGTTACCACCTCATTTGGACGTCCACTGCATCCCAGATAACATCAGAAGTCTTCTGAACGTTTTAGCAACATAACCTAAGTTCTGCTCGGCTTGATGTCCGGGGAGTAGGTTTTGATATGTTCAGAGAACCTCCATTTTTAGTGCACCCGAATACGCTCCCGGTACGTTCTTTTCCTCTCACACGGAACGTCCTTAGTATGTTTTCCAAACGTACTTTCATGGAAACTAACCTTCACAAACATATGTGTAATATCGCAGAACGTCATTGACACCTTTATCGAACACATCCCCAAAACGTCGCTTGGTGAAGATAAATAGAACATTACGGAACATTTGTATATCCCTGTGACGTACATGCGACGGTCTTAGAACGTCCTGGGATCTCATTTGAACGTTCTCTGTGTGAGCAAGTACGTTTTGTGAATGTTTAGAAAACCTCCCGATGCTATCCGGGATTCTGCATCATCGGTGTCTCTACGACCACGTTTGGAGTCAGCAAACCAACGTTTTATCGTGGTTTCTGATGAAGCGGAGTCCCCATAACACTTTTCAAGCCATTGCTTCGCTTGAACGGTATTTTTTCCCATCAAGAAGCAGTGTAAAATCAAAACACGAAATTGTTTTTGATCCATTGTTTTGAAAATAACAAAAGTAGCGTCACTCTTAGTACAATAAATCCCAAACTAATAAATAGAATATCATGAAATTTTGACAGCTGTCTTTTGAAGGTGAGGACTAACTGAAGAACAGGTGAATGCAGTAAAATTCGCGCCATCTATCTGTTAGGCCCGGGACTTTTCAGCCCAAGTGTCATAACTGCTTCAATAACCACCCTAAAATGGAGTAGGGATTTCTCATTAAATGCAAATGAAACGAGCATCATTTAAAACATTATAGATCCCTAGCGAAGCGAGTAGTTAGGAAATTTCAGTTCAATTTCACGATTCATTCCAATCGGCCCGTAGAATATAAAAGAAATAATGTTCTTGAAGTTTGAATCGTTTCCCTGGTGAAAGAAACCGGATAAGAAACCGGATGAAACCCGGATGATAATCCTGATGCTGATCCGGATGATGATCCGACTCAAACCCGGATGAAATTTCCGGGATTCCATCCAGGTGTATCCGGTCGCGTAGACGGCGTTTGCGGTGATTCTTTATCCGGTTCCATCCGGATCCTATCCGGGTTTTGGGAAATGATATGTTTTGGAGTCCCAAATAAAACCCGAACGAGGAGACAAATGAATTCTGTCCAAATTTTGTGTGGTATTTCGAAAAATATTCACTATTAACATCCGGATAGGTTCCGGACGGAATCGGATAAAGAATCACCGCAAAAATCGTACAAGCGCCCGGATACACCCGAATCGGATCCCGGAGATTTCATCTGGGTTTGAGTCGGGTTCCCATCCGGGTTTGAACCGGGTTCCCATCTGGCTTTTTTCCCAAGCTTATAGAACCGAAACGAAACGAAAATTCAAACTCATAAATTCTGATGGATCATCGTTATTTATATTCTCGAATGAATTCTTTGTAACTTTTTGCAACTGAAAACATCGATTAAAGAATGCACTACAAGGTTTTTTTCGATCTGTAACAGCTGAGTGTTTCGTTTTCTGATCAGTAATTCGTTCCAATAAACGATTCGAACTTCAGGAACATGAAGAAATAATGATTCAAGCAGTACAGATAACTAAAAGAAAACCGTCATCTTGAAGTCATCAAAAAAGGGTCCAAAAATTATATAACTGCAAGCACCTAAGTGTGTTGTCATCATTTCATGTGAATTCATTTGGAATTTATTTTCCTCCTTAAATATAATAATCATGACATTGAAGATGTAAAAATATGAAAATAATGTGAAAAATTCATAATCCCGATGAACATTAACGGGCGAGTACGAATGTGGAATGAAACCAAAGGAGAATTCACGCCAAAAGAGCAAAAAAAGACCCAACAAAAGACGGGAATTCACCCAACCCACTCATTAGCTACTGGGAACGGCCAAAGGTTCAAATTATTCACTCCAAAAAACGAGATAGGACGGAACAACGTACACGGGATACCAGGAATATACCCACCGATGAACCATTAAAATTACCTGAACAAGAAAAGCGGTTTTCTACTATTAAATTCACAACTTGAAACTGCGGAGGGCTGAAGTCAATCGGAATTGCACCTGAAGTTTTTGGAACCGAAATTGTTGGACTTTTGGAAACATGGCAGACAACCCCATCTCGTATACATAACAATATTTCATCTGAGTATCACTGTATCTGGGCCGATGCAGTGAAAGAAAAAAATCTGGGAAGACCTAGTGGGGGTTTATTGCTCTTCGTTTCAAAAATATTCAGGGAGCTGACCGTGCTGGACAAGAGCTGCTGGTGGATGTCTGCTAGGGTCGAGATAAGAGGAACGCATGTTATTATTGGCTTAATTTATTTTAAAACCTCTCTCGATCTTGATGCAGCTCTTGAACTATTGCAGTCGGTCTTGCTGGAACTATCGAAGAGTTACAGTAACGATATTTTGATACTGAGCGATTACTCTAATGCAAGAATTGCCAAAGCAAACACGGAGAAAAAGGAATTCGCTGTGGCAGCGAAATCTACTTTTGCTGGGTTCCTTTTGCCAGAGCAGCAAATTTTTTGCTGTGACAGTAAACTATTTGCTGTTCCAGCAATCTTGTTAGCTGCGACAGCGAATTTTTAGCTGTGACAGCAAAAAATGTTTGCTATTCCAGCAAAATTTGTTTGCTATTCTATATATAATACTGAAAATTTGCTGGCGGAGCAAACATTTTTTGCTGCCACAGCTAAAAAATTGCTGTCGTAGCCAACACGATTGCTGTTATAGCAAATTTTTAGCTAGGCCAACAAAAAAATTTTCTATTCTATATTTAATACCTCGATTTGCTGCGTCAGCAAATTTTTTCTCTCCGTGAATGTTATCCCTGAAGAGTTAAGCACTAATACCCCTTTGTGTAATGTCCGTCGCTCCCTTGATACCATCTGCAACATTAAAGGTAAAGTTCTTCTACAGTTCATGGGAGATAATGGCTATGTAGTGCTCAATAGTAGATCCCCGAGTGATAATCCAGCCAAATTCACTTATCACAGCATGCTGGGTGGCAGCGTAATTGATTTAATGTGGATCGGACTCGCACAGATGAATTGTATTGTAGAATTTGAAGTACAGCACCCGCCTACCCTGTCTGACCACTTGCCGATCTCAGTGAAACTGAACATAGCCCAAGCAGCAAGAGAAGTTCAAAGGATATACGAAATAGAAACGTTCGTAGAATGTACGAATGAGATACGAAGAACATATGATGAAAGTTCAAGGAATATTCGAATGAGACTGTTTTGAATATACTTAGAACGTACATAGTAAATTCGAAATGCACGACATTCATTCAATCGACGTCCGATTTACGTACCGTCGTATATTCGATTACATACACTGTTAAAAATGTTTTGAAATTTCATAACTTTTCCAATTACATCCGTAACTGAAATTTCCAATTCTTGGTATTTGAATTGAGAATTCATTTACACGTGATTGAATTCTCAAATTTTCACTACATTTTATTACGGATTTATGTATATTTTCGTAACTGAAATTTCATACAGATGTAACTTAATTTTTCAGTTACGTGATTGGAAATTGCTTCCGTTACGTGTATTTGAAGTTTTGTCCAGAAATTTTTAACAGTGTACTTTCGATGAATGTGCATAGCACCTATGAGACGGTCTCTTGGAATGTACATAGAACCTATTTCGAATATTCTAAGAAAGTTCATAGTATATTCTGGTGCTACTTGGGAGAAGGTTCAGACGAGTTTACTGAAAGTGGCATTAAAGATGAACCTGTACCAAGGATTAAATGAAGAGTACACTGTTATAAATTTCTGATTGAATTTTCAATCACATGTAATGGAAGCAATTTCCACTCACGTAAATGAAAAATCATGTACAGTAGTATTGAAAATCCAATAACCAGTTCTTCAAATTTCATGCACATGTTCTTGATTGTTAAGAGGAATCATGTTTGAAAATTCAATAACAAGTTCTTTAAATTCCATGCACATGTTCATGATTGTTGAAAAAAAAATCACTCTCACAAGATGCGAACGCGGGACGTCGAAACCGGACGCCAAAGCTCTATCACTCAAGCCATTGCCACTTAAGTGGAAGGGAGCATTTTTCTGCGTATATGACCTTGCGTTCATTCTTCAAACTTGTGAATCAAGATGTACTTGTAATGTAGAAACACTGAACAAATCGTGTGATCTAACTGGTACATAGTTCAAGTGGATACGTGGATGACTTCGTCAAAGCGTTAATATACAGGGTGACCCAAGTGAGAAAAATTGTATCTTAAGGGCGTATTCTGCAGCCATAATGGAAAAATTTCCCGTTTTTTGAAGATCAGTTTTTGAGATATGAGCATTTTTAGATTTTTTTTTCAAATCCAAACCAGCTTGGATCACTTTTGTTATTTTCAGTTGGATGCCATTAGAGCCATGATTTGATTATAATTATGATGATATTATGTTATTATAATGGATTAAATTTTTCTAAGTTTTTTCAATCACCTGTACATTAATTTCAATTTTCATGCACAATAACTTGAAAATTCAATAACATGTATTTGGATTCCTATTTCAGTTCACAAAAATTGAATTTTCATTCACATATGTACATGAAAAGTACATGAAATTTCAAGAAATTTTTAACAGTGTATGCTTTAGCTTATCAACCCAAGCAACAACAGAATTTCAAAGTATATACGAAATAGGAACGTTCGTAGAATGTACGAATGAGATACGAAGAGCATATAACGAACGTTCATAGAATGTTCGAATGAGACTGTTTCAAATATACTTAGAACGTACATAGTACGTTCGAAATGTAAGATATTCATTCAATCGACGTTCAATTAACGTATCGTCGTATATTCGATTACATACGTTCGATGAATATGCATAGTACCTATGAAACGGTCTCATTCAAATGTGCATAGAATCTATTTCTAATATTCGAAGAACGTTCATAGTATATTCTGGTGCTGCTTGGGAAGCGTCCTCAACCTATTCTGATAAAATTCAAATTGATTCCCAGGCATCTAACATAGATTTAATCTCTGATAATTTCACTAATGCCGTTTTTGAAACTCGCGTTGCTACCAGTATCATGAGGAGCGACCAACGTAAAGATAAACCTCGTAAATGTGCACCGTGGTTCGACGTCGAGTGTCATGAGGCAAAACTAACTCTACAAATTGCCCTGTGACGACATCGTAATAAAACAATCCCTTGTAATAGATCTGAAAATGTTGACCTTTATATAGCTAAGAGAGAATATAGAAAAATACTTGAGGAGAAAATTTCAATATCACACTGCTCAAAAATTGTCTAGCCAACGTTGAGAACGCGAATGAGTTCTGGCAGGCAATCAGGTCTTTCACACCGAGAAAAGGCAGACAGTGCTGCATTCCAGCAAATGAATGGAGTGCTTTTTTTGCAGCCATTCATCCCGGTAGGGACCTTCTAGATACCAATTTCGATGAACTGTTCATTTATTTCTAAATATGCAATGGTATCCAATGAAGAAGTATCTGGATGATTCTTCGCAAAAGGTACAATTCAATGTCGCCGAAGTTTTCCACAGAAAAGGTTCCACTTCTGGATATTAATTTCATCCAAAAGAGTAATTCTTATGCCTACAAACAACAGTCACTACTTCAACCAGTTCAAATAGACAAATCGTCATCGACTGGCATGTCCCCGGTATAGCTTACAGGGTTCCCACGCGTCCTTGAATTCCAACGGAATTAACCAATAAGAGATAACTGTCCAGGAGTATGGCCAATTGAAGAAAAAGAAATCCCAGGACGTGGAAACCCTGGCTTATCAAACAAAAGTTTGTGTTTTTTCTGCAAAATCGAATGGATAATATAATCAGGCCTCATGTATTATCACTGTCTAATTTGTGATCTTCAACAAAATCTAAAATTCAATCGTGAAAAAATATTTGAACCATTTTTTTCTCATTCTTCAATGTTGTCCCCAGATTTTTGCGTCATCGACTGGCATATCTACACTGAGAGAAATCGCATAGTTGCATGTGCGAAAATCCTGTAGTTGATAATCTTTTACTTCGTTTGAATAAATCTTTATTTGATACAAATGCAAACCATTTTTCAGAATCTCTCTTGACTGAAATATCCTCAGCAGAAATCACTCTAGTTATTTTCTAGGCCTTGCAATACCTTACGATGCCCTTGAGAAGGACTTTCAAGGACTAGCAAGCGGAGGCGGATTAGCCCGTAGGCCAACCGGGCCATGGCCCGGGGCCCCGCCTTTTAGGGGGCTACCTCTTTGTGATTGAATAAAAAATAAGTTCAATCAATTTTTAAAACAAGAATTCTCATTCAAAATATTCTCAGGTTTTGTACTTGCTTTTTTTTCAGAATTTTAAGTGAATAAAATTTCATAACAGATTCAAATTTTCGTTTGTGAATTGTTCTTATCCAGACAGCACACAAGGATCCCAAATGGGTATTGAAAATGCCTAATATACTTTTTTGAATTCATGTCACCTATTTTTCATTGTGATTTGTAAAATTGATAAATTCAATTAAGATTTTGTGCTGAGGGTCTTATCTTATCTAAATGTTATATTATTGAATTTGAATATCTTGAATTTGTTTATCTATTTGACTCATTTAGAAAATACATTTCAGATGTATTGAAAGTGTAATTGGACATATGCATATATATCAAATAGAATTCAGAATGAAAATTTGTACACCAGACACATATTTTTCGTTTGAATTATCTAATCGTTATGGAATTTTCACCACAATTGTATAGGAAAGATAAATGATAGTCCAATATCAATTTTAAGCTAATTCATCCAGAGCAACTGAATAGGCAATCATCCGATTACAATGAAACTCATATCTAAATAGCACACAGTAGATGTAAAAGTCAATGATTTACATCATGTAGATTTAAAATAGAAATGGAGCAAAAAGAAGGTAAAAACTGAGCTTTGAAAGGAAATTTTGGGATTCTTGTATTGCCGCTATTGCGTACCCAAGTAGCACCAGAATATACTATGAACATTCTTCGAATATTCGAAATATGTTCTATGCATATTCCAATGAGACCGTTTCATAGGTGCTATGCATATTCATTGAACGTATGTAATCGAATATACGACGGTACGTCAATCGGACGTCGATCGAATGAATATCGTACATTTCGAATGTACTATGTACGTTCTCAGTATATTCAAAACAGTCTCATTCGAATATTCTATGAACGTTCATTATATATTCTTCGTATCTCATTCGTACATTCTACAAACGTTTCTATTTCGTATATACTTTGAACTTCTGTTGCTGCTTGGGTAGGTATATTTCACTTAAATTATCTGATTGAGGTAGAATTTTGGTCACATTATGGACCAAAGTGATAGTGATTCCATATCAATCTGATTCATTTATAGGAATTGAGTGAGGGTGGGAGAGGATGTAACCAAAAACTGTGATTTTTTGCAAACGTGTATATTTCCTGTTTTAATCATCGATCACAATTAAATGTATACCCTGCTTCTGTAACGATTCCATCATGATATCTTTGTATGATTTCCATTCAAATCGGCGAAGAGATTAGGCTTGAATGATTACATTTCATTTGCAATTTGCATCATTTATTATAAAATAATAAATATAATATGTAATACTTGAAATTAAGAACTGGATTAGAAATACGAAAGCCTTTTGTGTGTCTATCAGCAAAATATTTTCAACTGTTTGCTTTTGAACAGTGCGTAAATGATAATTATAATGACCATTGGGTTCAATTTTTTTGTTAATGACAAAAGGGGCCCCACCTATTGGTCGCCCCAGGGCCCCCAGCAAGCTTAATCCACGCCTGTTAGCAAGGCTTTGTAATAACCCAGGAAATTACTGGAGTCTTTTCTAGTGAAGTTGTTTGGAGATTCCTAGTAGATATTCGATTTCCAATAACTAAAAATATTTCAGTACAATTATATTTTATCAACTAGATAATTTAGTTGAAATAACATTTTGATTCAATTGGAATATTTGGTTGTCACAATGTCAAAATACTTATTTGTGAGAAGTGAAAGTTTTACTCACCCTGCTAAATTTTCCCAATAGAGAACGATACATTTTTTCTACAGTGCTCAATGAGGTTTCTGAATACGGAATTCACAATGTTATGTCGTTATTCAACGATAGAATCTTATCGTTTCTTATCGTATTCTATAAAATTCATCATAAAATGTATGTGATGTGATCGTTAAATTCCCATAGAAAAAGTACTACTTATTCTGGAACACATGACTATTTTTTTTCAAATAACTGGTACTTTTTCTGTACGAATTCCACGATAAAACCCCATATATCCTGTTTAATTTCATAGAATACGATGAAGAACGATAGAGTTCTATCTGTTAATAACGATATAATATTGTAAATTCCGTATTCAGAAACCTCATTGAAAACTATAGAAAAAGCGTATCGTTCTGTATCGTTCTTCATTGGGAAAATTTAGCAGGGCATTCCAACTCAATCCAATCAACCAAACAAAACGCATTGATTTGAATAAAAATCTAGCTGAATAAATTATAAATATATGAAGATAATAATATAAATAATAATATGAACATATGAATAAATCATTTTGCTGTTGTGGCTAACATTTAGTTACAGCAACTATGTTATTTTTCTCAGTGTGGAAACAGTGGTTATTTTCTAAATTTGATGGTTGGTCATCCAACAGGATTCAATACATTGAATTGTAAGAGGTACCACAAATTCAACACAATTGATCTCATTGTACAACTTCGCGTTGATTACACATGTAAAATTGTGAATTTGAGAAGGGCATCAAATAATCGACATCAACTGGTAGGTAATATTTAGATTTAATTCATGGATAACTGAACTTGGAATATTGAATAATGTGTGATTGTGTTCATCCGGTGGATATCGAGGTACAAAAATTTAATGATGGAAGAAAACACCTTCCCTTTTCTTATAAAATTGATATTCTTTCTGCGTCGTCGACTCCTTGCATACACCGCAAAAAGTCAAAATTGCCAACACGATTTCAGTAAATTTGCTTTTCAAAGTAGGTTTATATTCACAAAAGGTATTAATATATGGGCAAGGCCCTATGCAGGCTGTAGTTGGATGTATTCAGATTTTCAAAACGGGGAAAACGTTGGAAATACAGCTTGGCCCTACATGGGTTGTATATAGGTATACTTAAATCAAGATCTTCGGGAGAATACGGGAAGCCTTGCAAGGCCCTATTAAGGCTGTAGTTGGTGTGCCTAAATTGTTAAAACCGGGGAAGAAATTGTTAATGCAGCGTGGCCCCATATGGGCTTCATATGGGTGTCCCTGACTTAGAGAAATCGGCTGAATATTATCAATCTGACTAGTCCCCTTAGTGGCTAAGGTTAGGACATCCTAAGTTTGGATACCCAATATAAGCCCATACGGAGCCTATATTCAATACAGGACCCCCCGAAAAATTTCCACACGGCGCGTACCAATGACATAACGAGGGCATCCACATGTTCGCTTCAAACACGTACCAGTTACATCATGCAGCTTTATATATAATTTCTATATCATAGATATATCAAAAGTCATGTGATGTAACTGCTCCCTATTTGAAGCGGACATTTAGATGCTTCTGTTATATCATTGGTATATAAAAGGCTCTGTTATATCATTGGTATATAAAAGGCTCTGTTACATCATTGTTATGTTCGCTTCGATAGGGCTAACATGTTTCTTGGCTCTTGGTTGTTATGCACTTTTTATAATGATGGCTTGGGACTCCCCTCTGAGAGATTCTGGGGTCGCGGATTAAAAACCCGGAATCGCAAATAAAAAATTCAAAATGGCCGACCGAAAATTGTTTAAAAAAACACAAAAAATGTTGACATTTCTTCTGACCCGTTACGGATATTAAATTTCTGGCCCATCAACGTAATAATTATACACCATTTGTTTTTATAATGCACAAAGAAAGTTTGAGAAATTTCGATATCCAAATTGTACGTTTTGCGGAGAATTACCCATCTGTCGTGGGAATAGATGCATATTCTGAACCAAAAGAATCTTACATTAGAATTTAGTTATTTTTAATGAAAATTTTGACGGTAACTGATATGTGATGAATTTTTAACAGAATGCCATAAAAATGACGTGTTTCTGATTAATGTGTTCTACTTGAGAAATTTTGAATCATAAAATTTTTGGAATTTACTTGCAAAACGCCTTCTTTGTGTATCCTGGATGTAGCCAAACGTTTCATTCAGTTTATTCTCATCACGAACTTCCAATGGTTTTTCATCATCGCCACTGTGATGAACCGCGAGATGAGCGATTTGCAGATAAAATGGATTGGATGTATCATGTTTAGAGATGATTTTTGTAGCTTGTTTGGTTATCAAATCTGTCAAATATTCGGAACTGTATTCAACTTTCAAACAATTTTTTTCGTCACGATGAAAATCATATCCCGTGTGGTTCTAGAGTGACAAGAAATAATGCGATGTTATCATATTGGATATTAATTACTGTCTTAAGTGAAAGTTAATTTTTATGAATTAATCTGATTTCCACATTTTAACACATGTTATAGTTCTATTCAATTCAGCAAAAAGCTTGATACTTACATCAACGGTGATAGTGTGATTAAAATACTGGATATACCCATTGTAGTATCCGTAAAAAGTATCAAATCCACGACTGGTGGGGAGGTGATTCTTCGTGTGGTATCCAACATGCCATTTACCGACTAAATGAGTTTTGTAGCCTAAATTTTTCAAATGTGCTGGTAGAAGAACATTATCCAGCGGTATACCACGTGGTTCTCCAGCAGTTAGAGGTGCTCCTTGCAATCCTATTTTTATAAAACCAGGAGATCACTATGTTTTCAGGTCAACGTTTGAGGCTTATACCTACCCGTGTGGAAAACAATCCTGGGCATCCTAAGGTAGGCCCTGGCCCCGTAGGGGTATACCTTAGGCATTCAATAAAAGGTTCCCTACCCACGGCCCATGTGGGCCCCAATTGGGCTTGCCAGTATATTCCTGGAATAATTCAATCCAGGTATGCCCACCCACAGCCCATGTAGACCCCGAGTTGGCTACCATTGTTTCGCCTGGATATTTGATACCTTTACGGGGCCTAGATTGAAAAGCATGACATTTCAAGTTGGGGTCACTTTTCAAATGGGGATTATAAACCTGGCCTAGATCTGAGCCCGGGAAAAATTTCCACACGGGTAGCTACTCAGATAATTTGAAGGAAGAAGAATCAGGGGATAGAAGCTCAGCGAGGTATGAAGAATTCAGGGAGACAAAGAATTTGCTGATGCAGCAAATCAAGGTATTATATACAGGATAGCGAATCTTTTGGCTCACTTAGCTGAAAACCCGCTGCCACAGCCTAATTGGATTGCTGAGAGAGCAACTTGATCAACTAAAGTAGCAAATGTTTCGCTGAACTACACAGAGAAAAATTTATAGTTAAATTCACTATGGGACTTTGTAACCGAGGAACAGACTGAACTTACGATGAAATTTATTATGACGTGACAATAGGAACATGATAAAATTCACTATGTTTTACAGTAAATGCCATTGGAAAGTCAATCTGTTCCTCGGGCACAATAATCACATAGTAAATTGAACTACAAATTTCTCTCCGTGTACCCACTTAATCCGAACCAGTGAAAAACCCACTGTTAGAACCAGTGACTTCTCTAATCATTGGAGATTGAGCGGATTTCAATGATTTGATAGTGAGAAGTACTGAGAATCAGTACCCAGATAGACAATTTGCCTCACGTTGTGAGCGCAAGCCAACAGGCATATGTGCGTGCATTTGTGGATCATTTGTACCACAGATTATGAAAAATCAGATGCTGGATTGCATATGTACGACATAAGCATGTCTTCAGCTGACATACGCATGCGCATAACCCACCTCAGAATCTGTGGCTTTTTTGTACTTTATACTGTACCACAAATCAGCAACAGATTCTGAGGTGGGTTATGCGCATGCGTATGTCAGCTGAAGACATGCTTATGTCGTACATATGCAACCAGCATCTGATTTTTCATAATCTGTGGTACAAATGATCCACAAATGAACGCACATATGCCTGTTGGCTTGCGTTCACAACGTGAGGCGAATTGTCTATCTGGGTAGGATAAGTCCTAACATGATTAATTAGTAAACAGATGAATGGAATTGGCTGGAACCCAAAAAATTCCAAATCGCTATAACTTGGAATTGAAAAATGACAGGGTAGTTCAATTTTCTTTCCAGAGTCCGCCGTGTCTCAACTTCACGAATGGTTTCAAGTTCAAGTATGGAGCATACAACGCTTTTGAGCGATTTGGATTTGAAAAAAATCTAAAAATGCTCATATCTGAAGAACAAAGCCAGAAAAAAATTTTTTTCATACGGGAAATTGTTTCATTCTGGCTGCAGAATATGCCCTTAAAATATGATCCACCCGACTTGGATGGAAAGGAAATACCTCCCTCCCTTCACCAGCGTACTTCTACGAGAAAACTGAACAATTTTTCTATTTACCATTTATTGATCCGGAGCTCAGTTCCAAAGCTGATTTTAACCAATCAAGTGGATGATACATGAGTACACTCTTCAATCATTGAAGTATCCGATGTACTCGCGCTCTGAATGGTCAAATTATTTTGTTTATAACTCGAAAACTAAGCTTCGGATCGGAAAATGGTAAATGGAAAAATTGTTCAGTTTTCTCGTAAGAATACGCTGGTGAAAGGAGGGAGGTGGTTTCTGGGACACCCTGTATACATAAATAAAAAAACCAACGCAAATATCATCTGCTTTTAGGTTTATCCTCCAATGAATTTGATAAAACAAAAAAGAAAGCGATTTACCCAGTGATTTTTGAGATATCGTGCAAAAAATCTTGAAACCTATGGTTTTGGAAAAAACGCCTTGAAAGTTTCGGTATGCGAATGTCTTGGTTGAAAAAAATTTCCTCATGTACCTTGAGACTCATTTGATAAGCTCGTTTTTTATAATTTTTTATATGTAAAATCCATCAATTATATAGATTATATATGAAAATTGTCTATAAAAGATAATGGAAAGTGAGCTGATCCAAGACATCTGATATTCGTTTCACATTCAACGCACCAAAAGCACTCCAAATCAGTTACTAAATCTCAGGCACCGGAGACAAAATTGTTTGTTGTTGACTTGTTTTATTGTCAATAGAATAAATTTAATGGTTCTCGGAAACAACCAGGATACTCCAAATAGAAATCGGGACGTTCCCTAATATTGTCAAATACCGGGACATCTGGTCACTCTAAGAGATTATGCCGAAGGAATAGTTCCGCTACCGCAGACTTGATTTTCTCAGAACAAATTGGGAATTGGTCCCGAGGAAAAAAAAAAGATATAATCAGATCTAATTCAAATGAAATTAGATGTATGTCAGATAAAAGTTGATCTGATCAGATATGATGAAGATCTAGTCATATCTACTGAAAATAAATGAATCCTGATAATATTTTCAGCTCATCCCTTTGAAAAATGTCTGACAAAACTGAACAACATCCTAAAATGGAAGTGATGGTTGCATTTCTCCACATTTCTCTGAAATTTGACAGAAACCTCTTCGTTCCTCATAATTTCTGTCAGATTACTGACCGTTAGAAAAATGCCGAGAAATGCAGATTCATTCTTATTAGGGCATTTTGAGACAGATCTGTTAGGTTCTGTCTGACATTGCTTGGTTTATACATCAGTTCAGAAAATCATGGACTGACAAAGCCAAACAGAACATGTCAGATTTGAGTCAAAATCCTGTCTGGTCTTGTCAGCAATCGCCAAGCTGAAGACAAAACCAACCAAGTCCTTATAGAAAATTATCTATCCGTTTTTGTAAGACATTTGGAATAGGGATGTCTAGTCCAATCTGATTAGATCCAACACCAGATATAATTGTATCCAGTCAGATCAAACTAGATCTCATTAGATCAGAATCGATCTGGTTATGAATTATTCATATATAATCAAATGTCTTCAGATCAACCGTCAGATCAGGTGAACTTCCCAGATCAAAGATTGGTTTTTCAACAACAACAACAGAAACAATTTCCTGTTCTTTCTCATCGGAATTGGAAAATTATTATGAGTTCTTGTTGTAAAAATTAATTTCAGACGCTCTCATACGTTCTTGTCGTATTTACCTCACCTAATAAACATGAATGTCTCAAAGAACCATTGATGATGTCTTTACAAAGATATCTTCAAGATGTATCATAAAGGTATCTTAAAGACAACTTTAAGAAATGAAATGAACATGTCGAATCGGAGATGGATACAAACTGTCTTGAGAACATTCTGAATGACATATCTTCGGTATACATCTCAAAGATCTTTTTTAGATATCTTAAAGTGATAAAATGAAGGTATGTTGCGCAAGATACGTCGACACGTCACCAGGGAGATGACAAAAAAAATGAAATGTCTCCACACAGAATCGAACCCGACCGTTCTTCCGCAAGAACTATGTCTTTTGCCGCTAGGCTATGGGGTCTTGTAATATTTCGAACCACATATTACATCTATGAAGTAATGCAGCGAAGGAAAGAGACTGATAGTGCGTGGAATGATGAAATATCAATTTGAATGCTCAAATCTAATTATTCAGTCCATTGAAAATAATTTGCACTCAATCAATTGAATATTCAGTCTTATTATTTTGATGTTGATCAACATCTGATAATCGATGTTGATTTGATTATCCTCATTGGAATATCATAGTGATCTCTGAAAATTGATTTATCAGGGAAAATTATGGAATTCACCGCAGGACATTTATCATAGATCCCCAAATTATCTTAGAATTTTTCAACCATCGATTGATTGACAATTCTGATGAAATTCATTGAAAAATCATCAAGATTTAAAATAATGATTAGAAATGCGTGACTATTAGGAAATTTTTATACAATACATATAGGAGTTCTTGAAAGCTTCATAATCAGTCATAAGAATAACCAATAATCTTATAAAATTTATGAAAAATAAATAATAATTGAAAAATTATTTACTTATATTCGATTTTAATTCAATTAAATGATGCTATGCATCAAATCTATATTTCATCGTGATAATTTAATAATCAGTATTGAACTGGCTCTTTAATTGAAAAAAAAAACGAAAAAATATCGAAGGGCCCCGGCCGAGAATTGCCCGGGGTGCCGGGTAAGTCAGTTCGATACTGATTACAATAAAATTGTCGCTTGGAAAAGAAAAAGCGGTGAAACTTTCCAGTAAGTCGACCGCATGGGCTTTAAACTTTTTCCGATCTTGCACGGAGGGAGCCGATCGTAAAACATATTGAGAAGACAAAGACCGACGGATAGTTGGTTCTCTCTCGATTGTCCGAGCTGACTCGAAGTGAACCGACCGGTTCCGAATCACATGAATACGGGTTTCAATGTGTGCGTACACCCGGCTGGAATGGTGGCGACGAGAAATGGTCAGATGGAGAGGGTAAATCGACTCGGTCGACCAAATGCTGGCATCACTGTCTTGAATATGTCACATAACCAAATATGATAATGACAACACTAACACTCGTATCACGTACGTAGTGTACAAAAAAACATCACGTGATTTTGACTTAGCTACAGACAGCGCCGTTCACGGACTTCAAGTGAAGTTTACTGTGGTGACAAAACGTTTCGCGAAACATTTGAAGGTGATTAGGTGAGTTGCACCCCCCCTGGATATTTTCAAGTTATGGAGTCAAGATATTTTCTACGAAAATTTTGGAGAAAATTCTTCTCTGAGATTCAGGTTTTGTACGTCATTGGATGAAGTATTGCATTCATTCCTCCAACATTCCAGACCTTTTCATGAAAGACGGTTCAGGGAGTTTTACGCAAATGAAAATTTCATCAGTCTTATAACGTTATGAGCATATGTGATAATAATCCACTACAGAACCATATGGCACGTCAGCTCAAGCTCTTAAGACCGGGGTCTTTAGGTAGGTGATAGGTGAGGTATGCAGGTTCGAATCGTTTCCAAGGAATGAAGATTTCTCAGACAGGAAAAGCACACCTCAAATACCGACCGACAGGAAATACAGTAAAACTCTAAGAAGAATCTTTTTTTCATGTTGAATAAAAATTATTATTTTTGCATTATTATCGTTTACAGTATCTTGAATATATCGTGAGGGCATATTAAACGTATCTTTGAAAAATGTTAGAAATAACTTTCAAATATCTTGAAGATATCTTGGAGATAATTTCGAGATATCATGGAGATAACTTTAAGATATCTTGAAGATATCTTGAAGATGTTTAGAATGAGAGTCTTTCCGATGATCTTGATTCCATCTTACAGAAGATTCTCCAAAGATATCTCAAAAGACATTTTCAAGTTATCCGCTTATGTTCTCACTGAGCATTTCCGTTAGAACCTTGCATTAACATTGCATCGATGTTGATACGATCTCGAAAGTACCTGTTATGAGAATGACAACATCCAATTACAAGTACATTGCAGCAATGTTACGTTGTCGAGTATATTTCAACGATATTCTTGCGAGTTACTTGTGTAATATTGCATTTGTAAGTCGAAGACAAGTACTTTCAAGATCGCATTAATATCGCTGCAATGTTAATGCAAGGTTCTAACGGAAATGCTCAGTGGGTTGCATAATACATCTTTTATGTATCTTGAAGATGATTTCACGAAAAAATCTCAAGATATTTCAAGATCCATTCAGATATATTAAAGATATCTTTGAGAAATCTGTTTCCTTCTTGAACAAGAGAACATGAATGGACACTTGAAGGTCCATTGGACATTCCGTGGACATGGATTCACGTGTACTGGACGTACACTTGCCCTCAAAGGGATTGTGAACTTTTGGGGTAATAATATTTATAACAAGCATGCGCTGTGAAACTAGGTGAATAGATCATAAGGTGTTTTCAATTGTCTGAGGACCCTGACCAGGATCAACTTTTCAAACAAAGTTTGCCCGGGTCGTGATCCCAAGACGACCAGGAGCACGAATTGTGGTGAATGGGATCACGCAACGGAAAAGATGTTGAATGAATTCGTAATTAATTGTTCGAATGATAAAGAATGTGAATAGGAACCATCCATCATTCCTATTAATCACATAATCATTTATTAGTTCATATAACATCTTTGTTGGGTGATCCCGTTCATTCGAAAATGATCTTATTCCCCGCGTTTTGCAGTATTTTTTCCAATAAAATGAAAATATTGCTGCTTGTGAACGAACACATTTTTGAATATAAATAATTACATTACAACTGTAATAATTATCAATCAATTAATTGGGAATAAATTTTTCACAATGACTCCCAGATAATGCGTCATATGAAAAACTCGGAACGCCAAACATAAAGGCTCTGTAAAAAAAATATACCAAAACTTCCAGTACCTTACTGGAAGCGTTTAACCTGTACATTTTTCCTAGAAAATCAAATTTAGATCATGGAAATTCCAGTGCATAAATCAGAAAATCCTTATATTTGTACTGGCAAATTGGAGTGAAGAACATCAAATTTCATCAGGGCCGGCTCGTCCATATAGGCAGTATAGGCGGCCGCCTGGGGCGGCAAGATTCAGGGGGCGGCAAAATTTGGAAAAACAACAAAATCCTAGAAATCATGAGTAAGAACCATACTGAACATACACATACACATGACACACAAAATACTTATTAGAAACATTCTCTGTCTTCCTAAGAATTCATGGTGGTTCAATTACTGAATAAGAATTACAATTTTCCTCTAAAAAAAGAGATTTTCCTCTAAAAAGAGTGTTTTGCAAAAGTCTTTATGCGTAAATTTCAGTACACATCTTACAAGAAATGAGTTATTTTTTAATTCAGTTTCAGAATGACATCAGAAAGATGACCTGGTGAATAATGATAATTAGGTGATGTATGCAAGACATCAAATGTCGATTGAGTGAGAACCTAGTTATCATCCGACAATAGTATTCAACATTGTCTCGCAGCAGTATTGGAAGCAGTATCCTAAACAGCACCGAAAACCAACGTATCAATGGTTTCACAGATTTTCGTTTTCAAAAGTCCGTTTTCCAAACGTTCCGAGAACATTGGTTTATCATGTTGGAATACACGTTTCGATGACGTTTTCTTACGTATGCTATGGTACGTTCTCAGAATGTTGTCGAAACATCATATGAAAACCAAGTATTCCATTCTCAACCTGCACAAATGTGTATTCATGTAGGTATTTATGGTGAATCGTAAGCAGAAATTCATACCCTGCAAAAAATTTCCCGTAGAAAACGATAAAATTTTGCCTATGGGTTTCAATGCGGTTCCTGAAACTGGAATTCCGATGCTGTATCGTGAATTATTTACGATAGAATTCTGTTGATTCTTATCGTATTCTATAGGATTTAAGAAAAATTTACGTGGTTCTAAAATGAACTTCCCATAGACAAAGTATTAATTATTTGGAGAATTATAACCTTTTTTTTGCGAATAAGTGATTTTTCTACTATAGGAATTTTACGATAGAACCAGGTACATTTCTCAAATCCTGTAGGATGCGATGAGAATCAATAGAATTCTATCGTAAATGCACGATACAGCATGGGGATTCCAATTTTAGAAACCGTATTGAAACTCGTAAGAAAAATTTTATCGTCTTCTGTGGGACATTTTTAGCAGAGTAGGACTTCGTGTTTTACTTATGAATATCCTGTTGAAAAATCCATGAAGTTGCATAATAAGAACATTTTTTTATGAACTGCAATAAGATACCATTCAATTTTAAATCGCTTCATTGGAAATTTGTAATATGTGTTTCGTTTTTCCTCCATGCAAGATTCATAGGTTAACAAAAGACTGTCGTATTATCGGTGCATTCATCTTTTGTTTTATTGTGTGTCGAAGTAATATTGTATGGAGAACCGACGTCTACTCAGGGTTGATCAGCAACTTCTCATCTGAACGAGTTTTCAAGTAAGGCAAGTTTTGATTATAATGAATTTTGAAGTATTTTATGTGCGTGAGAATTAGAATATAATGAAGCGTACCACCAAAAAAAGTCGAAAGTCTTCAAAACGTGTCAGTGGTGTGGATTTAAGTTTCAAAGAGTACGTGTTTTAAAATTTGTGGTAACCTGCATTTTTTATGTTACGTAAGACGTTCGACAAATATCATTTGTGTGTGCTGAGATATTTCTTCAGAATGTTTCTGAAACATTCCATCAAAATATAGTACCTTATTCCTAATCTATACAAAATTTAATTCTCCTATTGTTCTATAGTTAACCAAATATCCTAATCTTCATGTTCAATTGCGAATTTACGATGCGAATATACCATTCACTGTAATCGACAGGTTTTTTCACAGGGTAGTGGGCGGCGTCTTGGGATTTCGCCTAGGGCGGCAAAATACCTAGGGCCGGCCCTGAATTTCATGTACTGTAAAAACGGCTAACATGTATGGAAACATATAAACCACGGGTGGTAACATGTATCAAATATATTCCTTGCCAGCACAAATAATCAATTTGAATTTATGAGACTTCCTAAAGACCTCTTGAATAGTTCACGTTATGTGAATCAATATGTATTCATTATGAATATTTCAAATTCAAAATGAAAATTTTCTTGTGCGTAAACTGAAAAATTCATCATAAACAGAAATTTGCCAGTTCCTCGGTACCGGAAAATTCCAGTTTTTTCAACAGTGAATCCCCATACAGCACATATTACAGTAAGCGTTCTCAATGCATTCTTTTTATGGTCCTTATGGTTCCGAATGCATTCATTATGAACTCTTTCTGTGCTGTGGTGCTGTGTGGGTCTGTACTTACCAAATCGAATTTAATGGGAAACACGTTTCCATACAAACGAAATACAACGAAATTATTCTATAAATGATCAATATCGAATGATTCAAGTTCTATTACGAATATGAAAATCATTCACTTATCCAAGGGCAGCGAAAGGCGCTACAGCCTTCTCTCTCAAAATGAATATATATATATATATATATATGGGGCATTCTTTGTGAAATCGGCCACCCCCCCCTGCACATCTCAATTTTGAAGATAGAGATCTCGGAGACCAATCAAAATTTTCGTTGAAGTGTCTACTTTTCATTGCCGTATGGTGTTTTTTGAACATGGCGGCTATTTCGCCAATATGGCGGCTGAAACGAAGGGGAAACGTGTTGAGAATAATCAAAACCAGTCCCAGAAATATGATACGTGGGTGTTGGATAGTTCTGTGGACTGGAGCATGTAATTCGAGCCTTCCGGATTAATTGCATGCGGTTGGAATACTGAAATTGCAAATGGCGGATCCAATATGGCGGCCGGAAATTCAAAATCCCTTCGAATTTTTTGAAACATGGGGAAAGGGGGTTTTTCGGGTCGCTGATGACGGATGCGAACTCAGATTTCCGGAATTACAAATGGCGGATTCAATATAGCGGTCGGAAAAATTATAAATCCCTTGGATTTGTGCAAACATTGTCATACTGGGGTGTTTGGGGTCGCGGAACATGAATCCAAACCCAGATTTCCGGAATTGCAAATGGCTGATCCAATATGGCGGTCGGAAGAATTATAAATCGCTCGAATCCGTGGAAACATTGTCATACTGAGGTTTTTGGGGTCGTTGATCAAGAATCCGGACTTGGAATTCTGAAATAGCGAATGGGTAATCCAATATGGCGGTTGGAAGAATTATCAATCTCTTGAATTTGTGGAAACAATGTCATATTGGGATTTTTGGGGTCGCTGATAGACATTCGAATCCGGATTCTCGGAATTATGAATGGAAAATTCGATATGACGGTCTGGATATGAAGAATCATCCGTCCTCTGACGTAAATCTTTGTTCCGAGAAAGTTTTGGTCGTTCATCATGAACTTGAGGTCAGATTCCGGAAACCAGAACGAACGCACCGCGTTCAATGATCCGCAATCACATTTGATATGATGGAAACGAATATTATATTAATTTCAGGAATTATTTGGGGTCTGGTCACACAAATTCACAAACTTTCAATAGACTCCCTCCCAATGAAACTCCTTGCAAATCTTCCTCGAACCAAACCATGAATACTGCTGGTTTTTGACTTGTGAATATGTGTATTCAGGCTCCAAGCTATCGGCATTAGCATAACCCAATGTGCACCATGAGGAGGTTGCGCGATCAGACTTTGCACATCGAGTGGCCCTGAAGAGGGCCGTTGATTGTCACATGTCTCTCAATCAACAAGTTTGCAACTACGCGTACATTACCTCATGGTTGTCCATTTGGCCACCATACTCTGTTTTGTTCATCGTTAGAGTACCTTTTGATGAGCACTTCATTATCGGATCCTATCAAAAACCCATGGTTTTTCAGAATCTCAGATACAGGTTGGGCATTCTCGAATCGTTTGTTGAGTTTCCGTCTCATCTTTTCGTGAAATACTGCATCATAGTATATGATGCTTATGGTTTCAAAATGACTCTTTGCTCAGCTGTAGAGTTTTTGAGGCGTTAATATAGCATTTTGAGGTTTGGCAGTCAGACTCGCTATTCATGTCACTCGTATAAAATCCATGTACTTTTTCTAAAGTTGTTTGAGAGAGTTTTCTCCCCTCCCTTGCAATACTATCGGGTAAAATGCCAGCTTTCATCTTCAATTCCTTTGATTTGTTGGCCAAATATCGCGTTGTAACAAATTCTTGGGCGATTTTCCTTGCACTCCAAGATGATGGGGCGATAGTTGAAATTTGTGATTTCAATGGATTGTTGGGTTCCAAGGTTGAAAATTTCTCCTTGAGCTCATCCAGCATTCCTTCCAGTTCAATTTCTCTGTTCGTGCGTGTATCATTGAGACCTTCGTGTGTCTCATTCTCCAATTGAACATTCATTCTCATAGGACTCTCAATACTACAAATATTCTCACCGCTATCATTTGATTCATGAACCACATCGTCATTTTGTAATTTGTCCGATGAACCCTTTTTTATACATGCAGCACACATCCTTGAATTCGCGCATGAGTCAGGAAATTGCTGTAACATAACCTCCGATATCTTTCGTAAATTTCTACCAACGTGCCCGGCAGTTTTGAACGGATTTGCACATCGGTCAGTTCGAAGAAGTCGCTGCATCGTGTATTAGATGATCAGATAAATCAGATGAAAATATGCGAACTAGTATGATTTTATAAGTTAAAACACAAAAACTTCGAGGTTTAAACGTCGCGAACATTCATAAAGTAACAATGTAAAACGATAAATAACAGGAGACGAGAGAAACAATTGACGTTACAATGAAACCACATGAAATTAGGTGCAGACATTACTGAACAATACACTGTCAGTTGAGAAGATCCGATTTCACGCATTTATTCGTTTATTCTCAGCTGATTTATTCGACATCCTAATATACGAAGCCGCGAATTCTTCGAAAAAGCCAATGATTTATTCACTTAAAACAGCCGCACACAATGGTAGAAATTCGTGAAAGATATCGGAGGTTAGGTTACAGGAATTTCCTGACTTATACGCGAATTCCAGAATTCAAGCTGCATGTATGGAAGAAGGTTCATCGTACAAATTACGAGATGACAAGGTGGTTGATGAATTGAATGATAGAGGTGGAAATATTGAAAATATTGAGAGTTCGATTGTCCAGGAGTTTCGCAATTCTCGGAGAAATTACATGATCTACTGGAGAATTCATTGATCACAGGTATTCAATATTCAGTTTGGACGGCAACGGATCGTTCAACTCTACAAACAGTAATGATGAAAATTGATAATTTTATACAACAATTGTGCAATAGACTGACATTACTCAAACCTCATTCATTTATGTCTGAGCGACAGAATCTTTTTATCCAGGAACGGAAACACAATCTTCGCGATGGCGAAGCACCGATTACGTTTGATTTTTTGAGAACTAAGTATATGTTAGCCAGGATGCCTCAAAAGCATTTGAATTTCGATACCGAACGATGCACCGTGTACCTTGCTATTTATTATCACAAGGACGCGATGTTGAGCACAAGAGTTACGTATTCTGATCAGAAAGTCTAAAACACAACATCTTTGCTGTTTATGCTATTCAGACTTTGTTAATTTCTCAAATTCAACGGAATATGAGAAGAATTAATGGGATTATCCGTACCAGAGACGGAGCGAAGCAGGATTCCAAAAATAAATTCCAGGATGAGTATGATCAGGCCCCGAATAATTTTTGAAATCAATATAATATTTGATCCCATCATATTAAATGTGCTTGCGGATCATTGGACGTGGTGCGTTCGTTTTGGTTTCCGGAATCTGACCTCAGGTTCATAATGAACGACCAGAACTTCCTCGGAACAAAGATTTACGTCAGAGGACGGATGATTCCTCATATCCAGACCGTCATATCGAATCTCCCATTCATAATTCCGAGAATCCGGATTCGGATGTCTATCAGCGACCCCAAAAATCTCAGTATGACATTGTTCCCACAACTTCAAGAGATTGATAATTCTTCTGACAGCCATATTGGATTACCCATTCGCTATTCCGGAAATTCGAGTCCGGATTCTTGATCAGCGACCCCAAAAACTTCAGTATGCCAATGTTTTCGCAAATTTAAGCGATATATAATTCTTCCGAACGCCATATTGGATCCGCTATTTGTAATTACGGGAATCTGAGTTTGGATCCGTCATCAGCGACCCAAAAAAAAAGCCTCCCCCAATGTTTCAGAAAATTGGAAGCAATATTTTAATTTCCGGGCGCCATATTGGATTCGCCATTTGCAATTCCGGAAATCTGGGTTTGAATTCTTGTTCCGCGACCCCAAAAACCTCAGTATGACAATGTTTGCACAAATCCAAGAGATTTATAATTTTTCCGACCGCCATATTGGATCAGCCATCTGTAATTCCGGAAATCTGAGTTCGGATTCGTCATCAGCGACCTGAAGAATCTCCTTTCCCCATGTTTCAAAAAATTCGGAGCAATTTTGAATTTCCGGCCGCCATATTGGATCCGCCATTTGTAATTTCAGTATTCCAACCGCATGCAATTAATCCGGAAGGCTCGAATTACATGCCCCAGTCCACAGAACCATCCAACACCCACGTATCATATTTCTAGGACTGGTTTTGATTATTCCTAACACGTTTCCCCTTCGTTTCAGCCGCCATACTGGCGAAATGGCCGCCATGTCCAAGAAACACCATACGGCACTGAAAAGTAGGCACTTCAACGAAAATTTTGATTAGTCTCCAAGATCTTTATCTTCAAAATTGAGATGTGCGGGGGGGGGGGGTGGCCGATTTCACAAAGAATGCCCTATATATATATATATTCACAATATGCTGAGCTCTACTCAAAACAGAATTCTGGGCATTTGCCTGATGGAAATTTGATAATTTTCCCGGAGATTTGACAATTCTTCAACGCAGGAAATTTCCAAAAACTGTCACAATATTTTTGCTTGAATGAATTGAAAAAATATTTTGGATATGAGTATATTCGAGATAGATATAAATTCGATCTGATCCAATCTCAACTTGACGCAGATAAAAATAGATATACAGGGTGTCGCAAAAGTCTGGAAACATCTCCATGACTTTTGAACGGGGCATGATAATTGGATCAAATTTTTTTTTAATTGAAGGAGGGATCAAGGGCTATGGTAACGGGGGACTTTGAGTTCCCCAGCCCTGTGGGGGGCGCTGGGGGGACCAACATTTATGATGAGACGGGGGCTTGTGATACGTCATTCGACAGTGTGTTCCAACCCGATCCCAGCGCTTTTTTGTTTTTGGAAATCGGACCATTTTTCGCTGAGTTATCGTAATTCTAATACTCTGATGTGACAGAGTCTGCAAACACCTCCATAACTTTCGAACGGGGCATGATAATTGGATCAAATTTTTTTTGAATCGGAGGTTTTGTTCATCCCAATCTTGGCATTACCCAGAATCAACGGCGTGGGCGTGTCGGGAACCTGATTCCTTGTGTATGTGTGTGTCGGTGTGGATGTGCGTGCACGCGCGTGTGTGTGTGTGTGTATATGTGTGCGCGCGCGCGGTTTTTTTTGTCGGTTCGAACAATCATCATCAACGATCATGCGCTCGGCACACTATCGGAATTGTTCAAACTGGTGTCCTCCAACTTCCTGACAGCTCGCTAATCGCTTATAAAAACTCCGTTCGACTTCTCCCAACATTTGTGGAGTGATCGACCCTGTTTTGTCGATGATCTTCTGCCGCAACTCGTCGAAAATTGCAGGTTCTGTGCAGTACACACACAGTTGTGCTTAACTTTTCCCCTCCGCCCAATCCATCGGTTTGGAAATGTCTCATCGAGGAAATGCCTCACCTGAATGCCAAAATGAGCTGGTGCCCCATCTTGCTGGAACCACACCGTATCGAAATTATCACCAGCAATATTCAAAATCGAAGGGTTCGGGTTGGAACACACTATCGAATGATGTATCACAGCCCCCCATCTCATTCAAAATTTTGGCCCCCTTTCTCCCCCCAGCGCTCCCTACAGGGCTTGGGAAGTCCCCCGTTACCATAGCCCTTGATCCCTCTAATAATCAAAAGAAAATTTGATCCAATTATCATGCCCCGTTCAAAAGTTATGGAAGTGTTTCCAGACTTTTGCACCACCCTGTATAGAGATATCGCATTACATCTAATTCATATCTGATCCAGATATGGATTTATATATGGGTTATATCTAATTTTTTGTCCCGAGACATGTTATAAATTAGCGAAAAATTAACGGAGAATTCCTATATAGGTCATTTTCAATTGTGTTCATTTGGTTTTTCCAACGAAACCAATGTCACAGAATCAATATACCCAGATTCTCGTTGAAATCTGAAGGGATTATACAAATTGTCTCGTATCATCCCAGACAGCACACAAGTTTCTTTCGAGTTCGCAGAGAATTCAGAATGAAGAATACCTACGGAATTAATTCCCATTGATTCATGGAGTATCTCAAATGAACACATAGGGTATCAAAAGAATTCTTCAAGAGTTCTTGATGAATACATATGGGAGTTCTTGATGAATACATATGGGAGTTCTTGAAATACACATAGGAAATGAATGAAGTATTCGTAAAGACTACCCGTTATGACAGTGAATATGAATCTTTTTAGAAGTTCAAAATGTAGCCTTATTTTGCCCGAAAGAATTCATAACGAATACCATGAGCTTCGATCAACAAGGATCCAATCAGAGTCTTCCTGAATTTGTAAACGTGTTCGAATAAAAGTAATGTCCAAGATACAATCACTAGTATATTTTCTCTCATAAATTGATTGAATAGGTGCGTCTATATACGAGATTTTGAGAGTGCTTGAGGGGAGGGTAAGGGTTTCAGCGTAAAAAAAAAACACTTCTTTGGGATTGTTCATCTCAAATATCGATTGAGCAATTTTATTCAAACCTCCTATACATTATCGAGCATAGTTTTGACTATGTTCTGTGAATTTTTCAAGCGAAAATATTAAACCATTAGCCCGTGACAGAGCTTCCTCCAGGACGTCTTGAAAAAAAAACAATTTCCGGTGTTCACTGTAACTCGGCCGGAAATTATCTGAGAATAAAAAACCATAAAAATTCAGTAAGAATATAATCAAATCTTCCCCCCAACGTTCTCTGATTATTTTTTTTTCAATTTACAAACTTTTGGCGGCCATCTAAAGTGTGAACCGTTATTTTCGACTGAAATTTCCGCCATTTTGTGAGTGGGAAATACCCTTAATGTGAAAAAAAAAATTTTTACCAAACGTAGGGGGGGAGATATTTTATATGAAGAAAATGTGTACAAAGTTTGAAATGAATCGGTCGAGTAGTTTTCAAATGGCAGTGAACACGGACTTCGAGAAAGTAGTTTCGAGAAAAACGCGTTTGAAGGTAATGAAGCAAAAGAGTGGAGAAAAATTTTTTTTTTCAAACTTACATAGAATCATCAATTCCACCTCCATACAGCACACATTCTTCAGCATTGTCGATGTCTTCAGTCTGTTTTTCCTCAAGTCTTCGTTTTATTCTGGCTTCTTTGCTCTGCTGCATAGCTTGGAACTCGGCCCTATCAATGCGATTGCTGTCCGTAGATGATGCATACTCGTGAGCGCTTGGGCCGACACTGACGTCCATGTCAGACAGAAAAGTTAGAAGAGCACAAGCATCTTCATTGAATGTGCATGCAGCTACATAAGATGCAAATTCAACAATTTGTCTGCTGCCAGATAATTTTTTCGGTGCGATTCTCCAAATCAGCTGGTTCAAACTTTCGTTGGCATTTTGAGTAAAATTTCCAAGACACCTTTCTAGAAGTTCGTCTTTACTCAAATTTTCATACTTCGGTTTGATCGCTTCTATGACATCTTGTGGAAGTGGAGTGTAGTCATGATTGAAATTTTCCATTCCTTTTGTGGCTAAAGCTTTTTGATATGAACACCACGAGTTCTCACCGCTGATGCACTTATGGTGTTGGGGGTTATCGTCTGTTGACTGCTGGTGGTGGAACGTTGCCCAGATTGCATTTTTCATTCCTTCTAACGAATCACAATTATGTCTGATTGCTGCTCCGTAGTATCGACTCAAATTATCAATGACTTTTCCAGTGAGCTTTTCTTTGCCACCGAGTAATTTACTTTGCCTTGTTTTACCAGCATTTTTTCCGGTTTTTACAACTTTATTTTCTACAGTTTTATTTACTAGATCACGTGGACGTTTACCCATTCTTTTTTGCGCGTGACCTACACATTCTTCTTCATTTATAATAAAATTTTCACCATAAGGTTTAGCTTTTACTAAATTGCGGTAAGTTTCACTGTCTCCGTCTCCAATATAGTTGCTGATTTTCGCTCCGTATTTTTCTTCTGATCGGCGAAACAGTTCGATAACAGCATTGACTTCCATGTTACCTGAACGTCCACTGTGATTGGCTTGGCATTCATCTTTTTCAACATGTTCTTCGTACCAATCTTTAAATTCATCAGTATTTAATTGATTTCTCCATAATTTGCAAGCCTGACAGTGCGAACTACTTACGAAAATATCGATAACTTTTCCAGACCAATATCCAATCAAGGAAGTGACGCCAAAGGAAGAGTTGAAGCCTTGCTTCTGCCACGTGCCGTCACCAGAAACGGTCAAAGTGTCTGACTCCGAATTTGCACGTGTTAGCTGTTTTTCTTCGTCTGCAGCGGAGACAAGAAATTTCTCAGCAGTCTTTTGATGCTGCAGCGAATAGATTTCATGAGATCCAAATAAGGTGGTTTTGATAGAAAACTACTTGCTATGTCCATGAGCCCGCAAAATTTATTGCAGCCTGCGAAACCCAAACCTAATGTACGCATTACAAAGGCAAAACGAGCGTTGATTTCATAGCGATGACCAGTTTTCTCACTCGACGGTATAAAGTGTGGATCACAATTTGTACATTTGACTTGGATTTGGAAGCCAAGTCCTTCTTTTTTACAGCTCTTGAACTCAATTGAACCATCGCACTGAGCATATTTTACTAAATTTGCGATGGTTGAGAACACAAGCAAAAAATCGAGGATTCTTAAATGTTTTCCAACATCTTCCGGTACACTAGCACTCGTATTTTTATTTTCTTCGACGGAGCACTTTTTGTGGTAGCCTCATATTTTATTTTTTTATTCGGGTTTGATTTTTTTTTGATCGACACAAATAGGTCCTTCCACTTTGACGGTCTTCTCGCGAAATTTTACTCACTCTCGGCATTTTTGCACAGGAAATGTTCGAAAGAATAAAATTACAAGCGCACGGTGGAACGTCTAACCACAAACTGAAGCTCGTTTTTTTTTTTTCAATAATGTAGTGTATAGTATACATACAAATATTGAATATATCTACATGGGTTTAGTTACCTGCCTTTACTAAACGAAACATTTCTAGAACTGGATATGAGTTCGGGACAATAGCAATGAATGACCTGTATACCTGCTCGACAGCTGCACTCCCAACCCCCCGTAGCAGTTAGAGTTAGAGCGTTGAAGGCCCCGAGACTAATTGAACTATAACTTCAAGAATATTGCTTAGATCGGATTAAAATTTTGAGGACATATTCTTGAAATGTTGAACAATAAGATAAAACAAAAATAAAAAATCGATTTTTCGAAAGTGAAAACCCTTACCCCGCCCTTAATGGAGTGAAGTGAATTATGCAATGTAATGATTAGTGATTGATTGATTTCGGTGCAAGGAATATATAATATATGAGATTAAAGGACATATCATGTAATTTTAAGGTCAAAGTTTCGTATACAACAAAGTGATGTAACTCTAAAGAAGAGAAGGGTGTGAAAATTCATTAATTGTTCGTGGATAATGGAGTAAATTATTCATCAACTCAAAATATGTGAATATTGACTTGAAAATGTATTCATACAAACGATCTTTCGTGTATGGAAAAAATCAATCGATTGTATCGAGTGTGGAAAATTATATATATTATAGAGAGCCACGGAAAAACACTTTGATTTCTATCTTTTTCGATAGAAAATTTGTAAAAGACTCGATATTCAATTACAAAGGTTTATTGAATTATGGGAAAGTTCAGAACGCTTGTTTTGTGGTGTGATTTATTTATACTTAATGAATTCAGATGTAAGTGCCCATGCGGGAATGTACACACGAGCCGCTACTGGCGCGGTACTGTTGCCAGAGTAGCCAGTACTGGCAAATCCAACCTTGCCCTTATGGGGCCAGTGGTTTGGACGGTACTGGCAAGGAGTCGGAATGATAACATCATTTTACATAAGGGCCAGTAAAACATTTACCACCACGTCGGTAGCGATATTTGGTGTGTGCCTACTATGGTGGAACTCCGGCATTGCAACAGAATCAGTTGTTCGGACAGTACTGGGCACGGAATGATTCCCGCACTGGCATAGCTTTGTGCTATGTGGATAGACAGATGTGTTTCTGCACTGGCTGAGCACTGTTGCCAGAGTTGCCAGTATTGTCAAATCTAACCCTACCATTATGGGGCCAGTGGTTTGGACGGTACTGGCAAGGAGTCGGAATGATAACATCATTTTACATAAGGGCCAGTAAAACATTTAGTACCACGTCGGTAGCGATATTTGGTGTGTGCCTATTATGGTGGAACTATGGCATGGCAACAGAACCAATTGTTCTACCACACCTGGATGAGAAGTGGTAGAGGGTCAAAATACTACATCCTATGTAGGAATTCAGACCCGACCCAGTACTGGCGCGGTACCGTTTCTCGAAATCCTGGGTATTTCCAGACAGTATTCATTCGATACTGACCCTATACTGTCTGTCCACGCGAGCCAATACCAGCTGAAATTTTGTGAATGTTCGGCGACAGTTGAAAAACGGTAATGATTCTGAACAGGCACAGTTGTTTTTGCCGAACTTTGGCAGATACAACCTCACCAGTACCACGCCATTTGTCATAATGAATTGACATGATCGGGAGTGATTTTGGAACATTGTTTACCGTGTGGATTATCCGCACATTCTATGCGTGATCACATGCTTAGATTGCTTGAAACAAGCTTGCACAAGCTTGGAATGTTTGAAAAGTGCTTGTGCTATTTGAGTACAATCGGTATCGGTATTGGTTCAATAGTGAATTACTGATTGAAAACACTTACTGACAATCATTCCTTTTCAAAATAGTTTCCCAAATAGCATAAGAATTCTAAAAGAGTTCTTCATAAATATATTGTATTCATTATGAGCTCCTTGAAAACTCCTGTACTTTTTGAGTTTTTATTGAAAATTTCACGCAGAAGACTATTGGGGATCTGTTAGGGTTGTAAGTAGTTGGAATGGTGTAAAAATGCCATGAATGCTGATTATATCATATACTAACCTTGGTTACTTTCTTCATTGTCAGAATCTGTATCATCGACTGAAACTTTTCGGAGTTCACGATATTTTTTCACTCTATTATAAGACATATTTGGGAATTCGAATCGACGATTTTACGTGGAACTACACTCTAAGAACACCCAAACCTCTGTGTGTGTCTGATAAATGTACGAGGGAATTTGAATACGTCTAACGAGCGTGCATGGAGATTGCTGGCTCTTAGAATATATACATATATACAAACAACCAGACATTGGTTCACATGACTCGCGTGAAATCCGTTCATTATAATAATATTATTGGCAGAATATTGAAATAGCGGAGATTGGGTGTTGTAGTGAGCCAATGCTACGCCAAAACAGAGCCAGAGTTGGAGGGAGTACGATATGTTAGGTCGAAAACAATGTGCCTGAACTAATGGGGGACTGACTGGCTTTGGAATCGATTATCAACTTTCGGCGAAAGAAATCCCCGAATAAACATGCATCTGGTGGTTCACCAAAGCTGCGCCATTAGGTAGCAAAAAAGACCTGATTCATTTACCATATTAGGTGGGCGAAGAAGTGGCTATACTGATGCAGTTGATTGCAAATTTCGTAGCCAATCAGTACCATACCAATACTGACATTTAGTCGGCTATCAAATATATGAAATGGTAATCCCAACTCTGGTTCAGTACTGGCGCCGCTTTGGTTTACCATAACAGCCGGATTTCCATGGACATAATTTTAACGTAGTTCGACTACCGATTTTGGAGTTAGCCATTGCCCTACCGATCCCGACACTCGATCGCCTATTGGATATATTGAATGGTCATCCCAACTCTGGTTCAGTACTGGTGAAGCTTCGGCTCACTCTAATAGCCTGATTCCCATCGCTACGATTTTAACGACAATACAACATCGATTTCGTAGTCAGCCAGTGCCATATTGATACTGGTATATAGTTGGCTATCAAATCTATGAAATGGTAATCCCAACTCTGGCTCAGTACTGGCGCCGCTTTGGTTTACCATAACAGCCGGATTTCCATGGACATAATTTTAACGTAGTTCGACTACCGATTTTGTAGTTAGCCATTGCCCTACCGATCCTGGCCCTTTATTGTCGATTGGATATATTGAATGATCATCCCAACTCTGGCACAGTACTGGCGCGGCTCCGTTACACTACGATCCGTGTCTTTTCCGGCCAGTATTGATTCATTACTGGCCCAACACTGTCTGTCTCCGCCAACCAATACCGTCTCAACTCCGTCGAACATGTACAGCCAGTTGAGAAACAGTAATTGTCCTGAACAGGAACAGTTGTTTTTGCCGAAGTCTGGCAAATACAACCTTTCCAGTACTGGGCGATTTGTCAACTCCGGCAATTTCCACATGGGTGCATTGTGAATTCTTTTGGGCAGATTACGTGTTCTTTCTGAACTTCTATATGTTTTCATTTCTACTGACATAACGGGCATACTTTTGGAATTATTTTTGGATTCGAATGAATAATTGTGCGTATTCTCAAAGAATTCTCTCAAAGAACGTGGGGTTCAAATGGTATTCTCTAAGAATTGTTTGAGAACTAGTTGTGCTGTCCGGGATGTTAATCGAATTGGTGATTCTGAATTTTTAGATTTTGACGACAAGTAGAACCAACGATTCTGAGATGTATTGTTCCCAGGAATTGACAAAATTTCAGCGAAACTTTGAAGTTTAATATAGAATCGAGATCGAGAACCGCAGTATAGTTGTGACAACGTGAAATGTTTCGTTCTCTACAAAATTTCGTATTTTAATGATTTATCGTGCATACTTAATTCCCCAAGCAGCAACAGAATTTCAAAGTATATACGAAGTAGAAACGTTCGTAGAATGTACGGATGAGATACGAAGAACACATAATGAATGTTCATAGAATGTTCGAATGAGACTGTCTTGAATATACTTAGAACGTACGCAGTACATTCGAATTCCACGATATACATTCAATCGACGTTCAATCAACGTGCTGTCGTATATCCGGTTACATACGTTCGATAAATATGCATAGCACCTATAGAACGGTCTCATTCGAATGTGCATAGAACATATTTCGAATATTCGAAGAACGTTCATAGTATATTCTGGTGCTGCTTGGGTCTTATTCTTTGTTATATTGTTGCTTGTTCCATTAGTAGGCTTATTGTGTAAATTTCTCCGAACGACTGGGTTTTTGCACGCTATTTTTAGTGAATTTATTCCTGATACATTGGTTTATTCACTCGTCGTTACATATTGTTTCCACGAGGTCTATCCTATTTGTTGATACTTATACACATCTCGTGTACTCACGTATGATAAGACACTCTTCGTGTGCGTGTGTGTGTTGACCTCGGTACAGTGGATCTCATACTTGCCGTTTATTGGAATTCAAAAATTTTTGTATCATCATATAAACTTAAAAATGCTTAAAAAAGTGTGTAAAGGATGTTCCAGAGTTGTGGATAAACCGGTATCTTGTGCTGCATGCAGTGTTATATCTCATCCTGGTTCGTCGTGTTCAGCGAGAAGTTACCATCCATGGCATAATGGAGTACTGATTGACTGCAAGGAGCCTCTTCCGTCTTCTGATACATCTGTTGATCTTGCGGAAAAATTTGTTGGCGTGTTGGATCAGTCAGGTTTTTCATGGAAATTCAGAGCATCGTTGATTCTGCTTGTTTGAAACTCAGCAACCAGCTCACCGCGTTTGGGATCAATTTAAATTCTTTATCCAACACTGTGGCGGAATTATCCACGAGATTATCCACCTTGGAATCGTCTACCCCTTCTTCTTCACAAGGTTTCAACAATGAGGAAGATTTGATAGATGAGCTGAATGAACGACATCGAAGAGCATGTAACATTCTACTCTTCAACGTTGAAGAATCTTCGAGGGATGGGTCTCCCGATCATGTTATAGTTACTGATCTTCTTCAAAAAATCAGACCTGATACTTACGACAATGTGCAGATTCGTCGTATCGGTAAAAAGAAGGATGCTTCTGAAACTCGTCCGATCTGTGTCACATTTGCATCACGGAACATACCCATTGAGATTCTTCGTAACAAATCGTTTTACAATGGTTCAATTAGAATATCGCAAGATCGTACCTTGAAGCAACGGAATCATCTGTCGAACTTACGTGAAGAGTTGAAGAATCTGAATGACCCTTCAAGGACTATTCGCTATTTCAATGGGATACCTAAGATAGTTCCTGCTCACCAAAGAAATACGCTCAATCGACCCTTTGGTGTATTATCAGAATGTTCGTGGCTTGAGAACTAAACTTGATCAACTTCATTGCTCTGTTGCTATATCAGATCCATGTTATGATATTATTATCTCATCTGAAACCTGGCTGCGCGAGGATATTCAATCTTCTGAAATTGGTTGACATGGCTATGCAGTTTATCGTATGGATAGGAACAGACTCACCAGTCAATTTTCGCAGGGAGGTGGTGTCTCAATCGCCGTTAATCGCCGTTCTGATCTCAAAATTGAATCTCTCAATTCTTCTTCATCTACATCTTCCTCCCTCTCTGAGAATCCCATATTATCGCCTCCTTTATACAGATCTTCTGAATGATTACTCCATTGTTCTATTTTTTCCTCCGTTTTTATCAATTGTCTTCCTAGAGAATTTTCAATCTTACTGCTTCTAGATTTCATTTGTCCAAAAAATCCCTCAACAATCCTATATGCCTCATTAATTTTTCCTAAATGTAATCTCACTTCTATATCTTGACATTTCCCCTCCAACCATTGTTCTTTTGCTTTCCTTAATTCTGTGATTATTTTATCCCTCAGTGCCTTGTATGTCTGCTGATCTTGTTCACTATTCTTATTCTTGTATTTCCTCCTTTCATCAATTAAATCGAGAATTTCTTCTGTTATCCATGGTTTCTTAGGCTCTATCCCATCGTTCTTCAAAATTTCATCTACACATTGCTCTATGTTCCTCTTCATATTTGTCCATCTACTCTATTTCCAAGTCTTACTCTTGTCGATCCTCCAATTTTTCGTCCAACATCGCTTTGAATGCGTCCTGTGCTTTTCCTTGTTTGAGATTCTTCAAATTCCATCTTTTTCGCATCTTCCTTCTCTTTTTCAGAGCTTGGAATTTCAGAGAATATTTCATCAGCAACATATTGTGATCACTATCTATATCCGCACCTGGATAAGTTTTACAGCTTTTCACTTGGTTTCTGAATCTTTGTTTTACTAATATGTAATCAATTTGATATCTTGCTGTATCTCCTGGCATTTTCCAAGTATAGATTCTTCTTGGATGATTTTTGAATAATGTGTTGGTAATAACCATTTTATGACTCTCACAGAATTCGATTAAACGTTGTCCTCTTTCATTTCTTTTTCCTAACGCAAAATCTCCTATTATGTTGGCCTCTTCTCCTTGCCCTACTACCGCATTCCAGTCGCCTATGATCATTAAATTTTCTTCTCCCTTCACATATTCTATCACTTCTTCTATTTCATCGTACGTTTTTTCGATATCCTCCTCTGAGTATGCAGATGTGGGCATGTATACTTGGACTATACCAGTGTCTACCGGTTTTGTTCTAACTCTGACCATCATTACGCGTTCGCTATGTTGCAAATAATTTTCTATCCTATTCCCTACCCTCTTATGCATTGTAATTCCCACACCTGCTTGACCATTCTTTGATCCTGTGTGAATGATTCTATAATCCCCACTCCAGAAATCCCCTTCTTGCGGCCATCTCATTTCACTAATTCCCATTACATCGATACCCAACCTCTTCATTTCCAGTTTCAAATTTTCTAATTTTCCTGTTTGTCTCAGTGATCTAACATTCCACGCTCTGACTCGAAGAATGTTCTCTTTCTTCCCTATCTTCTTTGGGTTTCTATCTTGTTTGATGAGGTTCTCTCGAGCACACTGTAAAAAATAATCGGAAATTTCCCATATCAAAACATGAGAAAATTCCGAACTTTATGTAGGGAATCAATATTCCCATACTTGAGTAGGAATTTTCCTGTCTTTCATTTAAATCACCAACGAATTGGCATGTTTACGAACATTTATGCGGAACTTTCCTGACCTATCGTGGTGCACTATGGAGGGGGTGCAGTGAGTTTGCGCAACGCACGTTAACGCACGCTCGACTTGTATCGATTCTGATCGACACCGGTATCATGGCAGATGCAACTGGATGCAACGACGCGTGATCCATCCATGATGTCTTGATAAATGTTGAATTTACAACGCTTTGACGGGAGATTCGTTGTCCATCTGGTAAGTACATATAATGTCATAATAAATTATTTATAAAAGTAGTTCATCACGTGAGACAATGGATTTTGATGTTTTGTTTTGATTTCTTAACCTAAAATCTATACCGGCAAATCGGAGAGAAATCAGTAGTTGACAAATTCCTTAAAAAGTCTTATATAGTTTTTTCATAATGTACTGATAAAGATTTTATTTGCAGGTTACACTTTCATTGGAGAAAACCATTGATTTATATAGTTATATCTATTGATCAAATTTTTCACAGAAAAAGGCGGAAATCATATTCAGTGAGTACATTGATTTTATGTTCATCATTGTTATCATCCTCAATTATTGAGAATCAATATACTATTGATTGTATTGTTCTACCCAATTTGAATTTTATAATCAATCATTTCAGATTTTAGATGATATTCTCAATAAATTGGGTACCGATGTTCACAAAGAGTGATAACCCTACACTGTGGCAAATGTTTGTAAATTTGTTATATCTGGTTTGGGAAATCACAGTTCCTTTTGTTGAAATTTCATGTTCAGTGTGGAAGAAATGATATTTTACCATGAAAGTCCACGCTTAATGGAAAAGAAATAAAGTTTCCTTGTGAAAAAGTCTTACGCTCAACGTAGACGAGATAAATTTTTTTGGGGAAAGTCCTATATTCAGCGTAGTACTATTGTACAAGTTTATAAATTGTTTGCTTAGTGTAGGTAATACAGGTCCTTACACTGAGCATAGACAAGTTGTGAACTTTTGTCAAATATTACTACGCTGAGTGTAGGACTTTCAGAACAAAAATTTATTTCTTGTAAGTTAGGCGTACGACTTTCAATGAGAATTTATTCCTTCTGCCTTGAATAGTAGTACTTTAACAAACAATTTGAATTTTCAAATCAGATCTGAGAAATTTACAAAAAACGATTTGAAACTTTTTAGCTTTCAGCCAATCAGAATTCAGCAACTTTGAATCGCGATAGCTCCGGAACTATCGATGATAAAATACTTTGATTTTCGTTCACAGATCCGCCGTTCTCCAACTTAGCGGATGGTGATCCAAGTATGTACCACACAGTGCCTTTGAATGATTTGGATTTAAAAAAATCTAAAAATGCTTATATCCCCCAAACAAAGCGTCGAAAAAATTGTTTTCAAACGGGAAACTATTGCATTTTGGCTGCAGAAGATACCTGTGAAATCCGATCCGCGAATTCCCAAAAATATTGGGATCATTCATGATATAAGTTAGTATTTTTACCATGACAATATGTAGGAATATTCCTAAAAATATTGAGAGTATTAATGAAGAATGGTAGGATTTTTCCCATCACATTATATGAGAAATTTGCTGAAAAATTGGGAATATTGATGTTTCCTGGTTGGAATTTTCCCTATCAGGACCTATGGGAATTCTCATAACACCTGTATGTGTTAATTACTTCACATCTTTTTATGGGAAATTTCCCATAAAATTTTTTACAGTGCAGCCCCCACCAGGAGATCCGAACGGGAGGCTATTTTACCTCCGGAATGTTTCACCCGAGAGGACGCCATCATGTTGTTGTTGTTGCTTTTTTTTTCAATAAATCAAAATTCAAAATTCCAGGTTTGGAGAAAAGATTTCATTTCCTCGGGAATATTGAAAGATGTCAAGGAAGGTAGTTTCCCCTTGCTTTCCCTCCGTTTCTGCCGATGTTCCTGGCGTTGGGATGATTTAGTTTCTCTCAGTTTGTATTCTCCCTCTCGAGTAGTTTATTCCACCCGAAAAAGAGACCGAAATCTGAGATACTTATCCTCCCCACCACGTAAAGGAAGCAGATACTACCAAGGATGGATAAAAAGGATATCAAGGACAGGTATCAAGAATATCCTCCTGGAAGACTCGCAATCATCCCACAGGGAGGTTATTTCAAATCAGTTTATCAAAATTATCCCGTTGTTCCTTGTAATTTACCAGAATCTACTCTCAATGTCAATCTTTCCGATTTATCCATCAATATCGGTGAAGTGTTCAATAAAATCTCATCCTTGAAAACTTCTTCCGGTCCTGGTGATGATGGTATTCCTCCGAATTTTCTATAATCTTGCAAGTTCGTCATTTCTCGGCCTTTGTGGTTGATCTTCAACAGCTCTTTATCCTCTGGAATATTTCCTTCTCAATGGGAATCCAGCTTAATTACTCCTATCTTCAAATCCGGGGACCGTTCTGACGTGAGAAACTATAGACCAATTAGTATCATGAATGTTATGCCGAAAATTTTTGAAGATATAGGGTAAGGCGGGGTAATATGCCATTATGGGTAAAATGCCACTTGCGTGATATTTTCCAAAATTACCGCAGATAGCAGTCATAGCTTAGTCATATGTTCTTCGGAATCAGTTAGTCTACTGATTCAGAAGAACATATGATTGCCATCTGCGGTAATTTTGGAAAATATCACCCACACTGGCATATTACCCCGCCTTACCCTAGTGACTGATAAAATAACACCACTGTTTTCTGATATAATTTCTGATTTCCAGCATGGATTCACTTCTGGAAAATCTACCGTAACTAACTTGTCTATTTTTTCTCATGTCGTGTCCTCTGCGCTTGATCAAAATGCCCAGGTGGATACTATATATACAGACTTCTCAAAGGCTTTTGACAGAGTTGATCATAATATATTGTTAAATAAATTAAGTAATTTAGGTATTCGCAGCAATTTTTTGTCGTGGTTACAGAGTTATATTCTGAATCGTACGCAATCAGTTCGTGTCCCTCAATATTTTTCTGATTCATTTTTTGTATCCTCAGGTGTACCGCAAGGCTCACATTTAGGTCCTGTATTATTTATTATTCTCATTAATGATATCTCTATGATTTTCAAGTACTGCACACATCTTCTTTCTGCCGATGACCTGAAACTGTTGATGATTATAAGAACTTACAGGGATGCTCAAAATCTGCAATCTGATTTGGATCGGTTACAATCTTGGTGTGTGCTATCTAATATGTCATTAAATCTCACTAAATGCCATGTGATGAGATTTTATAGAGGTAAAAATGCTATTCATTTTCCTTATAACTTGTCTCATTCTTTGTCATCACCTATAAATACTGTTCGTGATCTTGGAGTTTCATTTGACTCTCGTTTCAACTTCTCTGATCATTACAATTACATAGTTGTTACTTCCATGAAATCTCTCGGATTTATCAAGCGCGTTTGTAAAGATTTTCGTGATCCTGTTGCACTTCGAACACTGTATTGTACTTTAGTTAGACCTCATCTTCAGTATGCGTCTCAAATTTGGAGTCCTCATTTATTTCGGGATTGTACAGACTTGGAAAGAGTTCAGCATAAGTTTCTGCGTTTTGCTGCCTATCAGATAGGCCGTCCGTTGAGCGTCACTTGTCATGATTACTCATTGATTATGTCTCTACTTAACTTGCCTTCCGTGGAATCACATCGTTTGTTCAATGATTTTTCATTTTTGTATAGAATTGTTAATGGGAAAATTCGCTGCCCTCAACTGCTTGGACTTGTACGTTTTAATGTCCTTTCTCGTTTATTAAGACGCCCTAAATTGTTCAATCCAATTTCTTATAAATCGAGATACGGTTATTCTGATCCGGTAAATCGGATATCTATCCTAGCTAATTCTTACAGTGATGTGCTTGAATTATTTTCATCCTATTCTGATCTTAGAAATTCTCTCCCTCTTATTTGTCAAGTTTAATATCTAATTGTCCATTTCATCTATAATTATACACGTTAACTGTTGTTGTAATATAAGATGCATGTAGTTGAGCTTAACATGATACCTAATGCTTTGATGCATGATATATATTATGTGGTTCAAATAATCTATATTCTATGTACCAAAGGGTCTTTTATACCCATATAAACAAAATAAATGAATAAATGAATAATTTTTTGCATATTCACTCAGCACATTATTGTTGAATTATTGCGAAAATCGCACAGGAACTTGGAATACATTCTCCTAGATGTTTCTCCTGTAGGATCAATTAGCGCCCTCCATTTTTCAAACAAAAACAAATTATTGCTATGTTGAAATCCGGAAGCCTTAACCAATTTGTTTAAACAATTTCAACAATAAACAATCGAATCGACAAACAAAAAAACACGTATGACTTATTTTCCGCCAATGCAGTCAATGCCGTTGACAGTTTGGACCCGTCAGCAATAGTGGGTCTGCGGGACTAAACGGTATTTCTCCTAGTATAATTGTTGATAGTAATTTTATTGCAAAACAAAGTTTTTTTAAAAGAAGTTCATATGTTTCTTTTTATGATTTTTTCCCGTAGAATCGATTGGCACTATCCGTTTTTTGAAATTCGGAAGTTTTAGCTAATTTGTTTGAACAATTTTTGCGATAAACAATCGAATCGACAAACAAAAAAACACGTATATCTTATTTTTCGCCAGTGCAATCAATGCTGTTGACAGTCTGGAACTATCAGCAATAGCGGGTCCGTGGGACCAAACGGTATTGTTCCTATTATAATTGTTTATAATTATTTTACTGCAGAACAAAATTTTTTTCAAATCAAGTTGATATGTTCCTTTTAATGATTTTTTCCCGTAAAATCGATTGGCACTATCATTCGTTTTGTGAAATTCGGAAGTTTTAGCTAATTTTTTTGAACAATTTTTGCAATAAACAATCGAATCGACAAACAAAAAAACACGTATATCTTATTTTTCGCCAATGCAATCAATGACGTTGATAGTTTGGACCTATCTGTGCTGTACGAGCCATAAGACTTAATGGGTTAACCAAGTTAAACCATTAGAAATATTGAAGAAGTAGTCAACAAATATGACACAATTAGTTAAAAATCTCAAAGCATCTACACATCTCGTCCGACCGGGTTTTTCAGCGTGGGGTAATGAGTTACCCCATGTGGCCGTTAAGGCTTAATTCAATCTGTAACTGAACTGAAGTTACCGAACGCGATTAATCGAAAAATGTAATAATGATTAACCGGTTCCAGCTAAAAAAATATGTCTCTTTGTATGTATCCATTTACATAAAATCACATAATTACCCATTCTGATAGGATAACGTCCTGTCAAGAAAGCTGTTCTCGATGGCGTGCATGTTTGTAAAGTGTAATGTCGTTGAAATATTACACCATTGTACGCAAGAGCATCGATATTTGGGGTGAGAACGTCATTCGCTCCTTGATAACCAACATCCCTTGATCCCTTGATAACAAAGATGATCTTCCATAAGGTATTTTCTTATAAAATTTCATTATTATGATTAATTCCCACTATTTCCAAGTGAAAATCAATGTTCTTAAAAATATCTCTAATCGCCGCATAATAATGAACTTGCACGTATCCTCCTTCAAACCAATGTCACTTTTTCTCAAGAATTGATTCTAGCTCATGGTTGATCGCGGGTTAAAAATACGCGATTAGCAATCTGAATCCTCGATAGAATCAATCTTCTTTCATACAGATTATATTCAATCTTTATCAACATTTCATCTAAATCTATAAAAACTAGACACTTTTTCTATAAAAAAGAATCGATCCAATTCGAAGATCGACGTCACTGTACACGATGCAAATTATGCACTTTCACAAAACTCTTCCTATAAGATTATTCAACATATACTGAACATTTCAAATACTTTACCAAATCATCAGCAATAATAACGATGATGTTAGGCGGACGTTGTTTTTCCACATTATTCTTTTCCCTCAGCAGAACATAAATGCAAAAGCACGTGACGAACAATGTAAAAATCATCAGCGCTATATATTTCATTCGTACAGTCATCGTACCGGATACCAAATTATCACACACAAATCTTTCTTTCCAACTTTCAACAAATGAAAACCGCTTTCAACGCCATCCACGCCAATGACAATAATTGAACAATGAATTTCCCAAGTGCAATTGAATTGAATGCCGAGTGAAAGGAAAATTGATATTTAGAGGGGTATCATAAAATCGTGATGAAACTCAATGTTGAATATCTTTCGTAATTACGAATAGATTTGCACATGATTGTTATTCACAACGTATCAATACAACAATCCGTGAGATTTTCTTAGGCGACATTTGAATCAACGTTCAACAAAATACGTGCGCATGAGAATTCACCGTTGACTTCACAATGTTAACGAGTCACCTTTCTGATATCTGATGAGGTACGAAGCGCGTCTTTTTCTTAAATGCCTACTATTCGCACTGGTTCAAGTTTACTTTTGAACGAGCGACTCATTATAATCTCATACCTGCAACAAATCATATAAGTTCGTGATGATTTATGTAACCGTCGAAAGTTATCAGTTGTCTCTCAGCGCATTCAACTTCGAACGTCTTCGACATATATTGTTAACAAGCACACCAATTGGAAAGGATTCTATGGCAAAGGAAGTGAAACCTATCCGACTTGTATAATCTTTATTGAAAACTGGTATTGTCCTAGAAATTTTTTTCCGTATGGTCAGAAATTCAATTCATAACATTTGCCATCGGAATGTCTTCATACTCTCTGAATTTCTTGGAGGGAAAAATCCACTCTCATAGGGTAAGAATACTACAACTCTGACAAAAATAAGAATTCCACTTCATACGAGTAAATTTTCACTCTTTGAGAGTGACTTTGCATTCTATGGGAGTGGAAGTTTGACTCGCTTTAAAGGGTGAGATTCCATCCTTTCACAATAGTGAAATTTTCACTCCAATAGAGTGAATATGCATTCTTATAGAGTGGAATTGTCAATTTTATCGGAGTTGCAGTATCCTCACACTCGCAGAAATGTTTTCTTACTGTCACAAAAATTTCATTATTAGGAGAAAATTTGTTTTCTCAACATAAAGACAGTCCTAATTTTTCTTCTGGTCAGAAAAGAATTCTCTCGTCTCAAGTGAATAATCTTCGCGCTAGAATATTGAATCTTAAATCGAGAAAGATAATTTCGAGATTACCATTAACAATTTCCACATAAGACTTGGAGATTTTCTTGATGCAATGAAGTGTTTATTAAAAAATCTGGTCACACAAGCAAAAGAAGTCACTCCTTTGTATCTTCTGTGTATTCTCTCTGTCTCTCGCATTTTCCTTATCCCTGATGAGAAAGACCCCTTAAATCCTATTAGAAAAAAATTACGTAATAGAAAATGAGGTGTGCTTTTGTGAATTACCCTATTATTTTCTGTTACCTTTATGAAAATGAAAAAGTTGGAATTTGATAGGAACATATGTGAAAGCTCATTGAATCCCTTTAGTTATTCCATTACTTGAATGAATGAGAATAATCCAGTCTGAACTGATTGAACATTTCCACTCATTCTCATTCGAAAAAATCCAATGGGAATGGATTGGGGTTTTCCCAAGGGTTGCAATTCAGAGAAATCTGATTGAGACTCATTTCAAGCATCAATCGGAATTAATGGAAAAACCGATGAAAAAAGACAGAGATATGTTGACAAAAATTTGCAACCAACGTAAGGTTTATAACACAATATATATGCGATCTATATCAATTAAACAAACCACCCAAGCAGCATCAGAATATACTATGAACGTTCTTCGAATATTCGAAATATGTTCTATGCACATTCGAATGAGACCGTTTCATAGGTGCTATGCATATTCATCGAACGTATGTAATCGAATATACGACGATACGTTAATTGAACGTCGTTTGAATGAATGTCCCTAGTAAAAAACGAACATATATGACCCATACATAATTCATACATAATACATATAAAATTCATATATGATTCATATATGAAAATGCATAGAATCATATACAATCCATATTGAATGCATATGTGATCCATATATGATCATATATGACTCATATATAATCCATATAAAATCCATATACGAAAAATATTCCATATGTCACAGAATTTTTTCACATGTATGGGAAAGTCTTGCATCGAAAGGTCATATATGGATTCTATATGGGCTATATATGATCATATACGGATTCAATATGGATTGCGTATGAATTATATATGGTCATATATGACCATGTATGGTTTCTATATGCTTTATGTATGTTCTTACATGATTCATTTTTACTAGGGGTATTATGTATTTCGAATGTATTATGTACGTTCTAAGTATATTTGAAACAGTCCCGTTCGAACATTCTATGAACATTCATTATATGTTCTTCGTATCTCATTCGTACATTCTACGAACGTTTCTATTTCGTATATACTTTAAAATTCTGTTGCTTCTTGGGCATACATCATTGATTCAATGACGAGTCATTGCTGAAAGGAATCCTAACGATACATTATGTATTATTAGCGTGGTGGTCACCCATCTAACGTTGTACCGCAGTCGTTGTTGCTTAACCTAGAAGATCAATCTGGAACTCCGTCTTGCTCGATACCGCCCAAGTAGCACCAGAATATACTCTGAACGTTCTTAGAATATTCGAAATATGTTCCATGTACATTCCAAAAGACCGTTTCATAGGTGCTATGCATATTCATCGAACGTCCCGAAGAGAACATGAAGCTTCAGCGAACGTTCAGATTAGATCTGTATAGATCGGGTCGAAGGTTCATGAAAGCTAACTTTTAGATTCACAAACGTTTGTCAAGGGTACTACGAACGTTGAAATTTCCGCCTCAAAATACTTTCAGGAAACATAGATGGAACGTTCATTGAAGGTTCATCGAAGGTTTGAGGAAGCTTCACAAAAATATCTATACTTGGATTAATTTATAATCATTTATGTTTATTAATTAATTTATTTTCCACATGAATTGATCGAAATTAATATAAGTAGGGTAGACCGAGGCGAACCGGATCATTTCGTCTTCAATGAATCAAAATGACCAAAAGGAAGATTTTTCCAATAAGTACCTTCATAAATTCTCATTCTATACATCTTTGGCTTGAAATCTATACAAACAAAAAACATTCAAATGAACACGTCTTTATTTTACAATCAAATACACAAAAAATGAGAAATATCCGATTCGCCCCCAATTTTAGGGTGAATCGGATCATAGACAAACATCATATATCCACTGATGAAAAACGTATTAATGCTTATAAACGAACTGTAAATACATAAAATGAATGAAAAAACTTCATTCCATAAATGTGGCAAGCAAATGGACCCGTGTGACTCTTTTTGCCAGCACACTTTTTGTGAGACCATTCTTCGCATCCACTACATTGAATCCAGTCCTCTTTAGGTGGATGTATGAATTTTTCGCACGGAGAGAAAAAATTTGCTGACGCAGCAAATCGAGGTATTATATATAGAATAGCAAATTTTTTTGCTGACCTAGCCAAAAATTTGCTATAACAGCAATCGTGTTAGCTACGACAGCAATTTTTTAGCTGTGGCAGCAAAAAATGTTTGCTCCGCCAGCAAATTTTCAGTATTATATACAGAATAGCAAACAAATTTTGCTGGGATAGCAAACATTTTTTGCTGCCACAGCTAAAAATTCGCTGTTGCAGCCAACAAGATTGCTGGAACAGCAAATAGTTTGCTGTCACAGCAAAAAATTTGCTGCTCTGGCAAAAGGAACCCAGCAAAAGTAGATTTCGCTGCCACAGCGAATCCCTTTTTCTCCGTGCGGAGCTATAAATACAGTACCAATCCGTGGATGTGCTACTTTTGCTTTTTATTTTTATGCCTGGCGTTGCTTTCCCTTTTTTAGTTGACTTTATAGGAGTATCTTTACGCCTTTTGTTACTAATTTTGTTCTCCTTTTCTTGTTTCTTCTGCAATTTTTCTGCGACATACGATCTGTTCTCAAGGGATGTCAAATGTAGAAACGGTTGCCTTGGCACTCAAGCCTTGCTCACAGATGTTTGTTTCTTAGGTGATGGTATGATATCCCTCATATTCTCACTGCTTTCATCATGTGTTGTTGCAGGAAGTGTGGCAACAATAGTCGAAAGTTGTAGATCAATACTAACATTTGGTTGATTTTCATCACTGGAAGGTCTTTCCGGTGGAAAGTTATTCGATGTAAGGCTTGACACGAACTTATGACGTGGAATAGTATGAACATTGAGAGGATATATCCCAGTTTTCTCAAATCCTTTAGTGGCATTTCCAACAGAAGCAGATAAATTCCAAGCCTATTTGAACAACCCTCCGAAAACGACTTTTGTTATCCCTTTACCTGTGTTACTGTGTTGCCATGAAGTTGCTTGTTGATGATAATAACTTTTCAATGGTTTGAAAAAAGAGACATCCAGTGGTTGCAGAGCATGCAATGTGTGTGGTGGAAGGAGCACAAGTCCAATGTCGGAAGCTTCGCAGATATCTATAACTTCCAAGTTAGTGTGGGATAAGTGGCCATCTAAGATTAGAATTACTTTGCCTTTTGTTCAGTATCGATTGAAATGGACCAACCACATCTTGAAGGCTTCCTCATTCACCCATTCACTTTCTGTCATGAAAATATCTGTTCCAGAGGGCATACCTACCATAAAATCATCTCCTTTGTGAACTCCTTTGAATAGAACGAAAGGAGGTATGAAATGACCGGCAGCGTTCATACATGTTAAAACTGTAACGTTTTCACCACGTTCAACGCTAGTCATGCTAACGACATCCTTATTTCCTTTTTGTGTAACAAGGTTGGGAGGACGGTTATTCAATGGTAAGCCTGTTTCGTCTTGGTTATATATACATTCTGGCCTACCTCGTAAGTTGTTGTTATCAATAACTTTCTCTAACACTTTGTAAAATTCTTCAACCTTCTCTTCCTGCATGCCATTGATTCTTGCTCTCGATAAACCTTCTGGTTTTCTGATGGAAATATTCTTATTTCGGAGCATAAATCTATGAAACCAGTCCTCACCAGCCAGTTTTGTTTCTAAATTGAAGTTATGTTTCAAATTATGACGAACAGCATAATCAAAAGCATACTTTCGAACATTTTTTGGCGTGATACCAATATAATTAATATAAGTATAAGGGACTTCATAAGGATCAACAGCTTGACGCAGAGTCATTTCACCGGACGTAACCTTTCGTATGGCCTCATTCATTCTGTCCTGAGACTATGAATTATTCATGGATTTACGGATGTGAGTACGAACCATCTAGAAAATTGGAAAGACCGAACAAATGTAGCCCTTAAATAGCTCAAATTGTAACAATTATCCCAGCTAGAAATCCAATGTCGATTCCATATCATTTCGATATCAATCTGTTGAATTTTGAGACGATTTCGAGATGGATGATATCAATTCGATATCAATTTGATATCGAAAAATTTTCATTTCTGGCTGGGATGGAAAAGGGAGAATTTTCCTTCATTTTCAAAATTATTTTTGTAAGTGCTGTCTGTTTTTAAATGAACTCGGTGAGCTTGAAATCAATTGCCTAACATCATCAATTTCAGATTTAAAATCATTCACCTATACTATAAGAAGAAAGGCTCAATTTAATTCTCAACATCGACAAAATTCAAGACGCAACCAAAACAACCAATTTTCAGTCGAAAATCAGCATGATCGAAGACTTTTTCATCAACAATCAAATCATACATGATGACCGAATGAGAATTTTTAGGTTACTTGTAATGAAAATTTTCATTATTGACAATTGAGAGGTTAAGGAATCTTAAAAATCAAGACACAGTCGAGTTAGAAATTCAATTTTACAATGTATGACTCGAAATACCCATGATCCTATTCACCCCAGGAAACGTGATCCGAATCGCCCCGTATACTATGTGCAAAAAAATATTCATTTGTTCATGAAGGGCCTGATATTATTGTCTGAACAATGTTCTAATCTCATTCTGTACTTCACGAACTATATATATCAATCAAAATCGCATGATTTTTAACATACCTTATCATTAAAAATTTAGAGAATTACAATGGTTGTTTTACATCAGGGACAAATTTCTCTCACGTGCACACGACGTACAGACTTCTGTAATTACCCAGGACCAAACGATGCGCGATATGGTCATGCTATCTTTTGTTTCCGATAGGTAATGAGTGTATGTGAATAACTGATGCACATTGAGAGTGAAATTGAGAATAGAAATAATCCAAAACAGCCGAAGAGCTTAGTTTGATCCAGACCCCTCCGACTTGAGCTTCCGCGTGTTCACATGATGATCAAAAAGTTTTAGAGGGCTCTACGTGCAAGTGGTCCGGTGTCATGACGGTAAATTCAAATCTTCAAATGATCAGTGCCAGGTTATGTATGCCAGAATGAGAGGAATCAAGTGATTACATTGTGAATTCCAATAAAGGTCAACTCCAAAATGCGCGTTTAAAAAATGCTGAATAATCACTGAAAAGAGCATTAAATGTGATTGAAAACAATCTGGTTTTTGAGAAAATATACTTTATTAAATATAATTCATAAAATTTTTGTTCATGTAACACAATATTTTGCAACCTTTTTCTTGGATTGGTTCTCTTTTTTCAAATCATTTATATAATGGCATCGATCCGACATTCTAACGTGTAAATAATAATACACAATATATGATAGCACTTCTTCTTTATGTGAATTACGTGGAAATATAAATAAATTCGTTTCAACTGCACGAGAAATAACTTTTTCAGTTACATCCAAGTCTTTATGATGCGATTGATAAATATGATAAATATCTTCCAAATTTCTAATCAATTCAAACAATCCAGCATTTGGATATAAAAACTGTGTTTTATCTTTGTCGTCTATTGTTGAATTGAATATTTCTTTTGTACTAGTAAGAGAGGTTTTACATGTTTCACATCCCATAAACTGTTTCAATTGCTTGCACACACGATCCGTTACATAGTAAAGCACATAATCAAGTACCCCAGGTAAAACGTCATTCTGCTCTAACTGAAACATCTCATATACATCCCAATCATCGTTTTTTATAACACTGTGGATTCGGGATTTTATGGAATCAACTATGTGAGGAGTTTGTGTGGATTTGGGATCCTGGTAAATAGATTTCAGTTTAGCAAGTGTGATAATAGGTATCTTGGAATTCCAATCATTTGAGACAGAACAGTTTCCATACTTAGGAGGTGCCAAAATCGAAAATGTGGAGAGGATTTTGAAAATTTGGAGGAAGGTGGGAGACGCAGGATGATCATTCGCAACTGATGCTTGACGCACACAACCGAAAAACCTCTGTGGAAAATCAAACAAACATTCACACAAATTCATTCATTCACATAGCTGCTATATCTAGATCCTTCCGATTTCGAAAGCCCTGAACCCAGGAGGCAAGAATCAGCCAATGAATTCATTTTCTAGACCCCAAGGATTATGAATGTGTAATCTCTAAATATAGAAGAGTGAGAATTTCACTCAAATGGAAAAATAGGTTCTCTACTGGCTGCCTATGAAGTGAAATTCCCCTATTCTGAAGGAAGCATTCACTCTTTATGCAGCCAAAAGGAAACTTATTCTCTTATTCGAGTGGAACTCTTATTTCACACAACATATTTTCAAGATTAATGTCTCTCATTGTTCTCATTTATGGCATGTCTCTGATCATCAATGAGATCTGTGAAAGACATCTCTAAAAAAGGTCTATATCAGGAACATGAGATCATGAAGTTGTATCATTGACATTAAATTTTGGTTTCTCAAATACATCAAAACTTGATCCTTATGAGTTCCGTATGAGCTCAGTCAGAGATCTTTTCTGATATCAGGATCAAAACAATGTCCTCTTTATGAAATCTTGTGAAGTTCTCAGATTTATAAAACAATATCGGAAGCATCACACCAACAGCCAACCACTGAAATACTCTTATTAGGTTATGTAATCTTTTATCTAATATATGACAACATTGATTTTAGGACAAACCTCTAGGGCATCTTGTGTTATATTCCCAGACAGTACGCAAGAAAACTTGAAATTATTTGTCAAGTAATCAGTGATGTCTATCATTGACCTCAAAGTGACAGCTAGCCCTTCTGCAGTTTGTCTGGTGAGAAACATTTTTTCGCTGATGAGCTTTTGCTCTACAAGTACTTCCCATTTATGTAATTTTTCCAGTGATTCCTTCAGTATCTGTCAGAATAATGAATAATTCGAAATGAGTATTTCTTACAATTTCTATCAAATGATGATGAAATATATAATATTGAAATGTATAAAAACTGTTGAGTTTGATACATTCCCAGTAAACACACGCACGTTTTAAAAACGTCAAAAACAGTCAATAACCACACGTTGTGATTCAGTAATATTCTTGCGTTGATTCAACGTAAAAATGTCGCGGCAGATCACGTGTTTTTCAACCATAAAATAACGTCATATCAACGGTTTGAACATCGTTTAAAAGACGTCAAATATTGACGTGTCCTAATGATGGTTATACACCCAGAGAAATTTATATTTGGATTTATTTAAATTGATTAAACTTTGTTTGAATCAATTAAATTTCTACTTAAATATGGACCTACTAGAGTTTAAGTTGAATCAAATAAAAAATGTATTCCATTCAAATAAACTTTTATTAATTTCAAATAAAATTTACTTGAATCGAGTAAAATTTCATTGAATGCATTGAAATGTGTAGTAGGTTTATATTCAAGGAAACTATTTTTCTATGTAAACACAAGGTGTTATGAACACATTTTGAACGCGTGATTCAAACCCGTTCAAAACACGTGTTTTGAGGACGTCGTTTGATGGTTATTTTTGAATATTAGTTTGAATTACACGTCATCAAAACGTAATTCCAGGTCGTCTATTTCCCTATCAAATTTCAACTCCAAATCAACGTTATGAAATCAAAGACTGCGTCCATTTGACAGTCTAACGTTTTTTCAACGTTGAAATAACGTGTGTGTGTTTATTGGGTTATTACTTTGAATAATTCTTCCAACGTTCTGAAAATTTCTGAGGGCTGTTTCAAATTTTGATTGTACCAAAAAATTAGAATTCCCGGTTTTCGATCCAAGATCATGGTGTCTCCGATTCAACGCATCAAACATGGAATCAACCCATTCGCAGAAACTAGCCGTGGATTCACATCCCTTCAATTGACTAAAGTGTAAGCTATAAAACCGTAGTCCTCTGACAACTGACTTACTGAAGATCTGTGAAATGATTGGTACGAGCTTATTATTAGTTACTTCCTATTTTATACCCAATTGAAAATTCCCCGATGAACGGGATCGCGAAATTTGCATGCGGACTCGGGTTCCCACCCAGGACCTGCCGGGTTCTCATCCACGACCCGCGTTGTCCTTCCAGGTCCTGCATGAGACCCATCAGAGTCTCGTTCGGGATCCTTTAGGGTCTTTTTCAGGAGCTCTGAGGGTCATGTCACGCAGGGACCCGAGTGGTCCTGGGCGGTACGTGAGAAACCGCGAACGAGACCCCGATGGGTCCTAAGCAGGACCTGGAAGGACAATGGGGGTCCTGGGTGGGAACCGGGCAGGTCCCGGTTGAGAAACCGAATCCACATGGGAATTTCGTGATCCTATCCATCCGAGAATTTTCAACAGGGTGCAAATTAAAATCTGAACTGTAATTTTGAAGATTATCACAACATTTAACTCACCTGTGCAGCCAAACGAACTCGCATTTTTGCACAATTTGTCAAATTCAGATGATGGGCGGTTAATTTAGGGCATAAAGGAACCTGCATCGAGTGATCAATGTCGTATGAAGTATTAAAATGCTTCCAGCTAATAGAAGGTCCTTCTGCTTCTGTCTGTAAAATCAAACAAGTATTCTCAAAACAAATTCAATTTTATACTTCATTGAAACTATGTGAATTTCAATGAGATGACACAGAAATAATGTACACTCCTGCTCTGTGAGAAATCAAATTTTGCATACCTGTAAATCCTGTTGGTATACACGATTTCTCATAGTTTTAATCAAATGTGGGGTATCTGAGGAGACGAAAATTTTTCTTGAATTATCTATTGGATGCTCAAAATAACTTTTTAGCTCGTTTCTCTTCCCATTGATCCCCATTTCTGACCAAAATTTCCGATTTGGAGCAGCTCCATCACTGACAACTCCATGAATCAGTGCACCACAGTTTTCGAGCAAGATAATTGCTTTAACAATGAGCTGTGCTAACACTGTTCCTGTAACAGGTCTTTTTGACGCAAATACACTGATTGGTTGAGCAGCTTGCATGTCATCCAAGGATTGGAACATTAGAACAAGCCCATGATCTGCTTTTTGGTTTAAATTTCCAGCGACCGCACCATCGATCGGAACCAAAATCAAGTAACCCTCTATATGCCAGTGTTCGAGAGTTGACATTTATGCTTTCTCGAGTAGCCATTTCGTCCACAAGTAAGACGGCATGTTTTTGGTTATCACTCTTCTTATCAAAACTTAGTTTCAACAATTCGAAAAATTTTGGATCAAATCCGCAAGTTGTGTCCACCATTGATAGGTATCTACAAAAAGTTAAGTTTTCAACAATGGCAGGTAACTGAAATTACTTTTTCAAAATCTGTATTTATTAAAATCTGGTTTAATAGACATTTAACCACGCTTTCTCTATATTACCTGCGAATCGTACTGACACAAGGAAGAGGCAGTATCGCATTGCTTCGTACAAAATCATATGCTGTTTGAGAGGTATTTTTTGGTCAGATATTGTTTTTTCGAACGTATCGTATGAGATAGTATCCAATTTATCTTGAAGATCCTGTACTTCATTTTTCAATTTTTGGATTAAAGTTTTATGCCGTTTCCTGGATCTACTAACATCATTTTTCTGCTTCCGGATGTTATCAATTACTTTCTTCGTTCTTGGAGACAGATTATCGAGACGGATTCTTTTCACTTTATTGTCTCTATCATGTAGTCCTTTTCATTTTCTATCAAGTGTAGCATACAAACTTTCACAAAACCGACACTGAACAGAATCTATAAGTAGGGGACATTTATTGTGTCTCAAAATATCACTACTCTCTCTGTACGCAACACTAGTGGATACACTTGAGCTTTCCACTGTGGCCCCACAACAAATTTGGAGATTATGGACCTGCTTTATAAAATCTCCAAGTTCATCCAATGTTTGCAGAGGGGTATCCTTTAAACCAAAAGAACTTACATCAATGTTTCGACCCCTAACCCAAGCAGCACCAGAATATACTATGAACGTTCTTCGAATATTCGAAATATGGTCTATGCACATTCGAATGAGACCGTTCTATAGGTGCTATGCATATTTATCGAACGTATTTAACCGAATATACAACAGCACGTTGATTGAACGTCGATTGAATGTATATCGTAGATTTCGAATGTACTATGTACGTTCTAAGTACATTTAAAACAGTCTCAATCGAACATTCTATGAACATTCATTATATGTCCTTCGTATCTCATCCGTACATTCTACGAACGTTTCTACTTCGTATATACTTTGAAATTCTGTTGCTGCTTGGGAACATTCAATTGGACTTTCCTCTCTGTAGCGACAATAACTTCTTTCGTAGACACTGACTTGATCTGCCCTTCTTCTAATCGACGAATCATTGTATTAAAAAAAATTAATGATGTGTCTCCACAAGGCACTTCCCTTCTGACCCAAGCCGTAGGAATATATAATTTATCACTGGACTTGATGTCTTCAAATGTCACGGACGATAACTGGACATTATCACAAATATCATTTCGATACGTATCCTTTTGATTCGTTTCTTCTACTACTTCCATGATTTCTCCAAGAGGAGTTTCAAATCGGTGCGCTTCGATGCTATTTGCCATTCTTTAGCTCGTGCGAAATCTTTTGGTACTCGAAAAAAATGTACCTTTTTTGGGTTGCTGGCATACCCAGAAGTACAGCCAAGTGCAACACATTTCATTTCCTAAATTATATGATAATCATTAAATTTGAATTATTGGAATTGTCAGATACCGTGGAAAAAATGTGTATGAAACGCGATGTTGAATACAATATCGCACTCAAATAACCTTGATAAATAATAAATAATCATTCATTCAGTGGGGAGGGATATTACAATCGAACTCGAATAAATGTAACAACCTTTATTCAATGGTTGAAGGTTTGTTGCCAAATTGAATCGGACTACTCGATCATATTGCCATCTACATTTTTTCTGTCATTATGTGAACCAAATTTCTAGGGAAAAATACACGAGTCGGAGAGGTCTGGTTTGATCCGGTTCACCTCGGTCTACCCTATAGATATTTTTGTGAAGCTTCGTCAAACCTTCGATGAACCTTCAGCGAACGTTCCGTCTATGTTTCCTGAACGTATTCCGAGGCGGACATTTCAACGTCCGTAGAACCTTTATCAAACGTTTGTGAATCTAAAAGTTAGCTCCAATGAACCTCCGGCCCGATCTGTACACATCTGATCTGAACGTTTGCTGAAGCTTCATGTTCTCTTCGGGGTATGTAATCGAATATACGACGGTATGTCAATCGAACGTCGATTGAATGAATATCGTACATTTCGAATGTACTGTGTACGTTCTAAGTATATTTAAAACAGTCTCATTCGAATATTCCATGAACTTTCATCATATGTTCTTCGTATCTCATTCGTAAATTCTACGAACGTTTCTATTTCGTATATACTTTGAACTTCTGTTGCCGCTTGGGCGTGGTTCGCTTCCTACCAATTGAGTTCAAATGACTTTCTTATGGAAAGGGCTATAGTAATATGATTCGATTTGTTATAGCCCATTGGACATGTGTAAGGTTTCATCAGTATTGATGAGAACATGGTAGAGAATGATTGTCAACAGAAAGTTTCTCATATGACCTCTCATAAGAATACTAAGTAAGTGGGGAAATTCTAGAAGACGCATGTTGAATGGGTTTGTATGAGAAATTTCCATTTCAATCCATCGCAGCCCTCCACATTGATTCCAGAATGGGTTTCAATGGGAAATTTCTGAAACCGAATCATATGAGCAGGAATAGGTTGTCTGTGGAGTATAGGAAATGAATACGTCCTTCTGGGAAGTAACCAATTTTAATTACTAGAGATGGGACTGTGATAGCGATCACTGCTATCAATCACCCTGTTCTTTGTACTGAGCAGGAACACTTGCGATTGTTCTTCCATATGACTGCTCAATAAGAACCGCTTTGAGGTCTGTGTGCAGAATGCAGGGTTGTCAACAAAATTATCGTACACGACATTGATTGGCCAATTGAGCACCCGGATCGAAAAACTCACCTAACGCTCGAACACCTAGAAAAGTATTGTCCGAACCGTGACGTCACACACCGAAATTAAGGGTGTCCCCTAGTCGATTTTTTCACTAAAGAACTACTAGATCGTTTCAACCATTTTACGTCATTAATATTCAATTAATTACATCGACCTTGACATCAAAAAATCTAGAATAAATCAGAGATGCCGGCTCTGGTCTCAAAATAATTTACATGGATTATATTTGTTATAATATAAAAAAAACTGAATAGAGGTTTATTATTGGCTGATAACGAAATTTCGTTCTAATCATTTATGACGAGTTAGTTGAACGACAAACAGACCAGCCCCGGATTGTTTGATTGATTCTGAATCATTTGATCCAAAGTTTAATGCAATTGATTGAATATTTTTGACGTAGAATGGTTGAAACGATCTAGTAGTTTTTTGGTGAAAAAATCGACCAGAGCACTCCCTTAAAAGTTGGAATTTCGAAGATTGAAAAATACTGGGTGATAGGTCTTGAAAAATCAATGCAAGTAAAATCAATCAGAACCGCAGTATAGTTGTGACGACGTGAAATGTTTCGCTCTCTACAAAATTTCGTAATTTAATGATTTATCGTGCACACTTAATTCTTATTCTTCGTTATATTGTTGATTTTTCCATTAGTAGGCATATTGTGTAAATTTCTCCGAACAACTGGGTTTTTGCACGCGGTTTTTAGTGAATCTATTCCTAATACATTGGTTTATTCACTCGTCGTTTCATATTGTTTCCACAAGGTCTATCCTATTTGTTGATACTTATACACATCTCGTGTACTCACGTATGATAAGACACTCTTCGTGTGTGCGTGTGTGTTTACCTCGGTACAGTGGATCTCATACTTGCCGTTTATTGGAATTCAAAAATTTTTGTATTATCATATAAATCATATAAACTTCAAAATGCCAAAAAAAGTGTGTAAAGGATGTTCCAGAGTTGTGGATAAACCGGTATCTTGTGCTTCATGCAGTGTTATATCACATCCTGGTTCGTCGTGTTTAGCGAGAAGTCACCATCCATGGCATAATGGAGTACTGATTGACTGCAAGGGGCCCTCTTCCATCTTCTGATACTTCTGTTGATCTTGCGGAAAAATTTGATGGCGTCTTGGATCAGTCAGGTTTTTTTATCGGAAATTCAGAGCATCGTTGATTCTGCTTGTTCGAAACTCAGCAACCAGCTCAACGCGTTTGGGATCAAATTAAATTCTTTATCCAACACTGTGGCGGAATTATCCACGAGATTATCCACCTTGGAATCGTCTGCCCCTTCTTCTTCACAAGGTTTCTACAATGAGGAAGATTTGATAGATGAGCTGAATGAACGACATCGAAGAGCATGTAACATTCTACTCTTCAACGTTGAAGAATCTTCGAGGGATGGGTCTCCTGATCATGTTATAGTTACTGATCTTCAAAAAATCAGACCTGATACTTACGACAATGTGCAGATTCGTCGTATCGGTAAAAAGAAGGATGCTTCTAAAACTCGTCCGATCTGTGTCACATTTGCATCACGGAACATACCCATTGAGATCCTTCGTAACAAATCGTTGTACAATGGTTCAATTAGAATATCTCAAGATCGTACCTTGAAGCGACGAAATCATCTGTCGAACTTACGTGAAGAGTTGAAAAATCTAAATGACCCTTCGAGGACTATTCGCTATTTCAATGGGATACCTAGGATAGTTCCTGCTCACCAAAGAAAAAACGCTTAATCGACCCTTTGGTGTATTATCAGAATGTTCGTGGCTTGAGAACTAAACTTGATCAACTTCATTGCTCTGTTGCTATATCAGATCCATGTTATGATATTATTCTCTTATCTGAAACCTGGCTGCGCGAGGATATTCTATCTTCTGAAATTGGTTTACATGGCTATGCAGTTTATCGTATGGATAGAAACGGACTCACCAGTCAATTTTCACGGGGAGGTGGTGTCTTAATCGCCGTTAAGGATACCCATCGGAGCTGTGTCGTCTCATCTTCTTATTCCAAAGTTGAACATCTTTACGTCAAAGTTTATTTTGGTTCTTTGTCGTTGTTGTTTGGGGCTGTCTACATTCCACCTTCTTCGGATTCTTCAATATACTTGGACCATTGTAAAAGCGTTGGCGAAATCCTTCTCAAGGAGAACTTTAACTCCTTATACTTATACGGGGATTACAATTTACCTCATATTTCCTGGAGCAATATTGATTCCAAATTATCTTTCTCAGTGTTACCTGGTTCGAATCTCAATGAAATGACTTCTGCGCAATATGTTCTCGAATATTTCAATGAATTGAATTTGTTTCAACTTAATACTTTCAGAAATTCTCATGGTAACATACTTGATCTTATTTTTTCTGATAACGATCGTATTGATGTCAATATTGCTCTGGATCCTTTTCTCGCGTGTGACAACTTTCATCCTTCTCTTGTATCTAAGCTCAACCTACGTGATAGTGTTTTACTGGTCCCCAATGAAATCATCAAATATAATTTTAATAAGGCGAATTACAGTGCAATTTGTGAATATTTAGGTTCTATCAACTGGGACGATGAATTGCGTAATCTTAATGTTATTGAAGCTGTTGATTTTTTGTATCTTCATTTATATAATGCAGTTGATTCATTCGTACCCAAGTATGTATCAAGGAATAGTTCTTATCCAAAATGGTTTTCTTCGGAATTAATTAAACTTATTCGTCAAAAGAAAATTGCTCACAATAGGTACAAAGAGTCAAATTGCTTTGAAGATTACCTAATCTTCAGTCACTTACGAGCTCAATGTAAAGTTTTGACTCGCCAATGTTACTTGTCTCATCTTCATCACGTTCAAGGGTCCATTCCTACAAATGTCAAAAGCTTTTGGAACTTTGTTAATAGTAAGCGGAATCAGAACGGTATACCCCTGGTGATGCATTTAGACGGTACTATTGGCAATACTGGTATTGCTATTTCGAACTTATTTGCATCTTATTTCAGATCAGTCTATCAAAATTATCCCGTTGTTCCTTGTAATTTACCAGAATCTACTTTCAATGTCAATCTTTCCGATTTATCCATCAATATCAGTGAAGTGTTCAATAAAATCTCATCCTTGAAAACTTCTTCCGGTCCTGGTGACGATGGTATTCCTCCTAATTTTCTAAAATCTTGCAAGTTCGTCATTTCTCGGCCTTTGTGGTTGATCTTCAACAGCTCTTTATCCTCTGGAATATTTCCTTCTCAATGGAAATCCAGCTTAATTACTCCTATCTTCAAATCTGGGGACCGTTCTGACGTGAGAAACTATAGACCGATTAGTATCATGAATGTTATGCCGAAAATTTTTGAAGATATAGTTACTGATAAAATAACACCACTGTTTTCTGATATTATTTCTGATTTCCAGCATGGCTTCACTTCTGGCAAATCTACCGTAACTAACTTGTCTATTTTTTCTCATGTTGTGTCCTCTGCGCTTGATCAAAATGCCCAAGTGGATACTATATATACAGACTTCTCAAAGGCTTTTGACAGAGTTGATCATAATATATTGTTAAATAAATTAAGTAATCTAGGTATTCGAAGCAATTTCTTGTCGTGGTTACAGAGTTATATTCTGAATCGTACGCAATCAGTTCGTGTCTCTCAATATTTCTCTGATTCATTTTTTGTATCCTCAGGTGTACCGCAAGGCTCACATCTAGGTCCTTTATTATTTATTATTCTCATTAATAATATCTCTACGATTTTCAAGTACTGCACACATCTTCTTTTTGCTGATGACCTGAAACTGTTTATGATTATAAGAACTTACAGAGATGCTAAAAATCTGCAATCTGATTTGGATCGGTTACAATCTTGGTGTGTGCTATCTAATATGTCATTAAATCTCACTAAATGCCATGTGATGAGATTTCATAGAGGTAAAAATGCTATTTATTTTCCTTATAACTTGTCTCATTCTCTGTTATCACCTATAAATACTGTTCGTGATCTTGGAGTTTCATTTGACTCTCGTTTTAACTTCTCAGATCATTACAATCACATAGTTGGTACTTCCATGAAATCTCTCGGATTCATCAAGCGCGTTTGTAAAGATTTTCGTGATCCTGTTGCACTTCGAACACTGTATTGTACTTTAGTTAGACCTCATCTTGAGTATGCGTCTCAAATTTGGAGTCCTCATTTAATTCGGGATTGTACAGACTTGGAAAGAGTTCAGCATAAGTTTCTGCGTTTTGCTGCCTATCAGATAGGCCGTCCGTTGAGCGTCACTTGTCATGATTACTCATTGATTATGGCTCTACTTAACTTGCCTCCCTTGGAATCACGTCGTTTGTTCAATGATTTTTCATTTTTGTATAAAATTGTTAATGGGAAAATTCGCTGCCCTCAACTGCTTGGACTTGTACGTTTTAATGTCCCTTCTCGTTTATTGAGGCGCCCTAAATTGTTCAATCCAATTTCTTATAAATCGAGACACGGTTATTCTGATCCGGTAAATCGGATATCTATCCTAGCAAATTCTTACAGTGATGTGCTTGAATTATTTTCATCTCATTCTGATCTTAGGAATTCTCTTTCTCTTATTTGTCAAATTTAATATCTAATTGTCCTTTTCACCTATAATTTATACACGTTAACTGTTGTTGTAATATAAGATGCATGTAGTCGAGCTTAACATGATGCTTAATGCTTTGATGTATGATATATATAATGTGGTTCAAATAATGTATATTCTATGTACCAAAGGGTCTTTTATACCCGTATAAACAAAATAAATAAATAAATAAATAAATAAATAAAGTATCCGTTTACGATTGATTTTGGTTTCGCAGAAATAAGTAGTTTTCATTCTTTATCTCGAAAACTATCAATCATTGAGAAAAATCGTAAACGGATACTTGCATTGATTTTTCAAGACCTATCACCCAGTATTTTTCAATTTTCGAAATTCCAACTTTTAATTCAGGTGTGTGACGTCACGGCTTGGACAATACTTTTCTAGCCCACATAGCAACGGAGGTTATGTCGTTCCAAAAATATTCTAAAAGATATCTTTAAGATGTCTTATGCAACATGAAAAGAACGATTTAAGAAAGATCCTTTCTCAAGAACAAATCTTATCAAAGGATCTTTCTTAAATCGTTCTTTTCATGTTGCATAAGACATCTTATAGATATCTTTTAGAATACTTTTGGAATGACATAACCTCTGTTGCTATGTGGGAGGTGTTCGGGAATTCCTAATGCTTATTCCTGGCGGAAATATTTCTCTGAGAATTTGCGAGAATCTTTGAAAAAATTTTAAAATTCTAACATTCTCTGTAAATCTCTGTGAAGTTCCAGAGTGATGCTGAAAATCTGTGAAAATTTTCTGAATTTTTCTGAGAAACTTTCAAAATTGGAGTTTTTACCAGGGTATAGTATCGGAAATATACGTATGTGACAAAATATGTGTATGCGATGATATATATTTTATTTTATGTTAATTTCAATTCAAATTTGATTATTTAAAGATGTTATTCTAATCATAATTTTTCATGTTGATTTTAAGAAAAAAAGGTGCATATATTTATATACGAGAAAACTGATTGATTTCAACCTTAAAAGTGATTGAATCACTGCTAAATAAGTTGCTCTTTTTTCCGACTGTTCTTTGCTATCACTGTGATTTGAAAATCACCCTCAAGCCCATCCCTATTAATTACTGTTTGTTTCCAGCGAATAGTTCATAGGTAGCATTAGGAAATTTTCCATTTCGTCTGACAAGGATGAATAGAAAAATTCCACGAGATCAGTGTTGAATGAGTTTGTATAGAGAATTTCCATTCTAATCTGTCTCATCCTTCCATATTGATTCTGAATTAGTGATGTTCAACTTTCTCAAAAATCGTATCGATGCAAATCGGATCGATTTTATTTCAAAAATACACTATAGTATCGATACTGCCTTAGAAAAGAATCGATATCAATGGATCGATACAGATCATGTGTATCATTGAATGAATTGATAGGGAAAATAAATTAATAAATCAACTATTTCATTTGTCATAAATTCAGGCTACATTTTTCATACAATTGTAACGGTGTAAATCGATCAACGAGTCACCTGTCTTTACCGACGGCCGCACTGAGTGCTTGCCCGGGTAACGGGTACTTTCTCATTACCTTGGGTACACCAGCGTGGTTATCGGTCGGTGGTATGGCCTATCGTAAAAGTAACGAACGTGTGGCTTCTCGAATTAACGCTAGGAATGTTTTCTTTTTCAATCTCTCCTATATTCATAATTAAGGTACTGATAGTATAATTGAGGTAATTTCACCTCATATCTTGGAGTTGTTCTTATCGAATAAAGTTAGTGCACTTTCATTCGAACTTCGAGTAAATCGAAGTACTGATACGCATATACCACAGGTATATGCGAAATTAGAATTTTTCTTTCTTACAGCCTCCGAGGAGTTTCTCAGCCTCGGCTCACACCGAACCCCGCTACCATAGCGGTACCTTAAGTGTGGTCGGGACAGATTAACTCCTGGAGAATACCTATTCCTGTATGCATCGTGAACCCCGACAAGGGACTTAGCGGCATTCAGGAGTAGATATTAAATAAAAAAATCCGTATTACCGAAGAAACGGTTTAGAAACGCGTTGATTCGTGGTCTTGCATCGTGAACCCCTAATCAAAAAGGGACTTAGCGGCGATCACCAATCAACGACTAAATTCATTAATTCCTTCGTGGTTTATCCTTAGCTGAACCCCCTAACCCGGGACTTAGGCGGGATAAATGCATGAAATAAGATAAGGACAGCTCCATTAGATAAGAATAGTTAAGAAATATGTAACATTGAAAATTGGATATAAAAATTTCTCGACACGATTAAGAGCGATGATGATAAATTGGAATCGAATCACTTTGCGATTCGGATAACCAAAACCTGAGCTCCACCATTAGATAAATTTAATCGACGATCGAATGATATTAAAGGATTAAATAAACATTATAGGAGGGCGGTACATCGTCTGTTTCAGAGGCCTTCGTACACTTCTCCAAGCAGTTGAAACTGGGATGAAATAATATTAACGCTAATCTTCTTTATATATGTAAACATTAAAATAAATTTATAGTTCGAATAGAGAATAGATTTTAATTTGGACAATTAACCCATCCAAGCTATCCTGAGGGTCCAGCGGTACGAATCCGTTGGAAATTGAAATAAAATTCTTTAAGCTCATTCATTTGTAACATTACACAATCCCGTACAGTTATTTGAATTGTATTTTTCACAGAATAAAATAAAATAACATTCTTCCCTGCGATAAAGAATACTGAATCATATTCTATGCGATATGAAAAGAAATCACATTTTCTTCCTTATAAAAAATAAAATCACATTTTCTTGGTAATGGAAAAATGAATCTCATCTTCTTGGTCATTATATACTAAATCGTTGAATATTAAATCACATCAACACATGTTTTCTTATCACCTTTTTTCACGCAAAAATAACATTATTTCTGCTTTTAAAAAATTGCATCATATTTTATCGGATATGAAAAAAAATAAATCACATTTTCATTCTTATGAGAAATCAAATCATATTTTCTTGGTGATACAAAAATAAATCTCCACTTCTTGGTCATTTAATACTGAATCATAAAATATCAAATCACATGAACAAACGTGCTTTGATGCAGAACACGATGTTTAATGGATAACGTTTTTCACTGGGAGAGAACATAAAAGTGAATTAATAGTAATATGGAGCTGAAATTGGCAGCCGCAAAGCTAGCAGTCGTTTGTTATAACATTTCACATACAACTTTTATTCATGATTCAGGCTTCTGAAACGTTTATTTAAATGCCAGGTAATCGATTTCCGGCGTAAACCAAACTTCAATAACGTTTAATCAGAAGTTACAACAACTAGCTGCTAGCTTTACGGCTGCTAGTTTCAGCTTCATAATAGTAATAGTTAGGAAAGGACTCAAATATGAATAGTTGAGTTATCAATGTTTACATCAACTAATTCATTATAAATGTAATTAACCCAAATGATAATTTCCTTAATCAATATTGTTATTTGGACTATGAAGTAGTGAAACTTGTTATCAGTTATTGTTGAGTCCTTTTCCAACTATTCCAATAGTAATTCCGACTATTCTTCTCTCCGAGTGTTATATTTGGAATATATGAAATGTATATTTTTAACAAAAAATATCGTTCTTGTTCTTCTGATTTTTTTATTCAACGCAGAATCAAACTCAAAACTCCCAATATTTTCGTTCTAAAGCACTTAAAAATATGAGTTCTGATAATCTGTCTTTATCAAGGCGAGCTCGTTTTTTCGTCATAATATTGCCAGCTCTGCTGAATAATCGCTCTGCAGGTACTGAAGATCGCTAAAAATTGCTTTGCGATCTTAGCAAGCCTTGGGCAATTTTTTCCATTAATTTTCCAATATCTCAAAGGGTCCATGTCTCTGGCTATAACTTTTTCATTCAAATAATATTTCAACTTTTGAGGTAGCCCTCCCGTTCCGTCGCACTCAAAAGAATTGTTGTTTTCGGCAACTAATTGGTCATGTGTTGACCATAAATTATGGAGTACTTGGTTTTTATTTGATTCACTCAGGAGATCCGTTTGGTTTTCTTCACATACCATCTGCAATTGTATATGAATCATAGCATCTGCGACAGCTGAGACGTTATTAAAATGAATTTTTTTAAATCGTGGATCCAGAATCCCTAGTGGGAATGAATCATATATGGCCCGTATATGCCCCATATATGTGGCCAAAGCTTAATCAGTGATACATATAAAGCATATATGGTACCGCGCGTAACATATATGTTTGCAGGAAACGGTCGAAAACATATATGATTCATATTTGGTATAATTATTTGCTATGTATGGATCATTTCATATCGGATTTTCCAAGAGTTCATGAAGATTTTCGAAATGGTTATCCCGAATTCTCTGTTGAAAAATGTGAGATACGTATCATTTGTTTCTTCTTCCCTTATTCTATTATGATTTCAGGCTTACAACATATGTCGAAGTTCTTGGTCTCTGAAACCCACTTTTTCTCAAATGCCTGTATCTTGGAAAGCTTTCAATACAAAAAATTATCACCAAGGCATGGAACTTAGGATTTTGCCTCAACTTTTCACAAAGTCAAGGGAAAATTTCTTTCCAAGGACGTTTTTTGCCGTAATTCGACGATGGAAGTGAAAAGAGTATTTCATTGAAATTCGAATACGTTTGATTTTCAAATTCGACAAGCAAAATAATTTCTGGAACATAACGATAATTTTCGTTTCGTTTTCGAAAATGGTACTCCACGGCATTCGAGAGATCTAGACAAAACAAGGGCGGCCTGGGAACTCCGCGTGCTCGATTATTCAAGATTTGTAATGCAGCATAGATACGAGACGGTTCATGGACGGATTGATGTGTAATTTCAAGTTATTGAGTTATCTTTTTTGTCTTGTTTTATTTATATTTCTTAAATGTCGTAGAAAATTACCATTTTCAAAACTGAACCAAAAGTATTGCTATGCACCATAGATCGATCGTGTTTGTTGAATGAAAAAAAAATTAACCCTTTGAGATCGCACTTCAAAGTATTTACGTAAAGGTTACACAGGGTCTTCCGGATCCCAAACCAAAGCAACAGATGTCACTCACGCAGTCTTCCAAATATTGTTGCAGATTTCCCGGTAAAATTCACATCTCGGTGTCTTTGACAATAACAAAAGGCAGCACAAATTAAAATTCACGACAAGCACTGTAAGCTACCCTGACGAGAATTTTTGTCATAATTTCTCACTGTCCCAATTCATGGAGGAAATATGAGAAAGAACAATAGAATTCCTCATATTTTCTCCATGAATTGGGACAATGCGAAATTATGGGAAATGATGACAAAAATTTTCGCCAGGGTACGGAATCACAGACTCCCCCTAGAGCCTTTTGGACTCCTGGTGATCTCAAAGGGCTGAAAAGGTCCGAATCCGAATAAACTACCATTTTTACTTCCACCGTAAGAATCCCACTAGACACAAATTGGAGAAAAAAATTCAGAGAAAATCCCAACTTTTATGCCTTATTAGTAATTCTGTGTGTTGAGACGTTTTCGAGATACACGCATTTAAAAAGAACTGGATTTGTCGAAACTGAAAGCTCTGACACATTGTCAACCGGTGAACACAATAAAATAAAAAAGAGCAAACAAACAAATTTGACAAGTATCCCATATTTTTCAACGAAGAATTCAAAAATAATTATTCTAAAAATATTGAGGGACTCATTGTGAATCTGACCTGCAATAACTCATATATGTTTCATATGTGTTCCACAATTGTTGATCTACCAATTCGGAGTTCATATATGAGCCATATATGGTTTTCAAGAATAAGCAGGAGTTCATATACGTGGAAGAAGTCGCTTCTTCCAAGCGACCGGCGGTGGCTCCAGTGAAAGGGGGATGGAGTCCGGTCCCAACGAACCACGTTTAATTCTCGTAGGAGAGACTTTTTTTATACCCCTCAATGAATGGAAATAAATCATATATGGGTCATATATGGATCATATATGGTTCATATGTGGTTCATATATGGATCATATATGGTTCATATATGGTTCATATATGTTTGGATTACTCATAACATATACAGGGTGGCGCAAAAGTCTGGAAACACCTCCATAACTTTTGAACGGGGGATGATAATTGGATCAAATTTTTTTTTAATCAAAGGAGGGATCAAGGGCTGTGGTAACGGGGGTCTTTGAGTTCCCAAGCCCTGTACGGGGCGCTGGGGGGGGGAAAGGGGGCCAAAATTTTGGATGAGATGAGGGGGCTTGTGATACATCATTCGATAGTGTGTTCCAACCCGAACCCTTTGATTTTGAATATTGCTGGTGATAATTTCGATACGGTGTGGTTCCAGCAAGATGGGGCACCAGCTCATTTTGGCATTCAGGTGAGGCATCTCCTCGATGAGACATTTCCAAACCGATGAATTGGGCGGAGGGGATTTTTTGTGGGGATTCGTGAAAGATCGAGTGTACTGCACAAAACCTGCGAATTTGGATGAGTTGTGGCAGAATATCATCGACGAAACAGGGTTGATCACTCCACAAATGTTGAGAGAAGTCAAACGGAGTTTTTATGAGCGATTAGCGAGCTGTCAGGAAGTTGGAGGACACCAGTTTGAACAATTGCGATAGTGTGCCGAGCGCATGATCGTTGATGATGATTGTTCGAACCAACAAAAAAACCGCGCGCGCACGCACGCACGCACACACACACACACACACACACACACACACCTCCTCACAACCACACCCACACCCACCGACACCCACACACAACCACTCACCCACCCATACCCACACGCACTCACACAAACCTACTCACACACACACAAGGAATCAGGTTCCCGACACGTCCACGCCGTTGATTCTGGGTAAGGCCAAGATTGGGGTGGAAAAAACCTCTGATTCAAAGAGAATTTGATCCAATTATCATGCCCCGTTCAAGAGTTATGGAGATGTTTCCAGACTCTTGCGCCACCCTGTATGATCCATAATTGGTTCATATATGGGTCATATATGGGTCATATATGGTGCATTTCCACTAGGGATTGTAGAAACGGCAAAAGAATGACATTTTTGATACTGGATTCCGGAGATCTAAATCGTTTATCCAATTCCGTTAGTATATTGTGTCTGAGTTCGTGCCTATTTTTGTTTTTGGCACAATTTCATTATATTTTTCGAAAACAATATTCGTCAAGGGTATTGTTATACGGAAACTTTCCAAGACGAAGACTTTCCGTTAGTTTGAATTTTATGATTTACAGTTAGTCTAATTCAGAAAGGATGAAAAAGAATCTACACTATTTTTGGTCACATAATATCTGAATGTTTATTGGACCTCGGGAGAAAAGCCTTTCGGCATAAAAACTCCCCAAAAAAATATACATCATAGGTAAATTACTACAAAAGTTGTATCAGAATAAATGATTACAGAAATCCGTTAAGGTAAATTATTACGGAGATATATCAAATTAAATCATTACAGAAATACATATACCATTGAGGTGTGGATCTATGTTTCTGTGTGTGTGTGTGTTTTTGAATATGGGAGACGTCTCTCCTTCGGTCCGCTGGTTGGACTGCGTTTCCCAATCGACTTGAGCAGTGATATATCACAAAAGAAACGATTTCACGGCTCTTTAGACCACGTGACGTGGTGGCCATATGGACGGATAACTTAACTGTTCCTTAACTTGGCCTTTGAGACTATTTGCAGTGGTTGCCATTTTGACTATTGGGACCATGCGTTATGGTTGCCATTTTGGCTGTAGGGACCACGCTCTGTGATTGCCATTGGAACAGATAAGTCGACCGTCGCACTATATCATTTTCATGGCTCTTTGGACCACGTGAAGTGGTGGCCATACAGACAGATAACTTAACTGTCGCGATACACGTTATGGGTCCTTCTTCCACGCGGTCAAAAGAAGATCTGTGTACTCCGCCCACATCTAAAGCGAATTCGTAGTGATAAGAAGAACCCCCACTCCCAGCGCGTCCCTTTATCGCGAAGACGTGAAAGTATGAAAAAAAAAATTTTTGAAGGACTGACCAGGTAATAAATCATATACATATTCCCGCATTGTTCTCTATTTCGAATGCCCCGTAAATGATGGGCAATAAAGGGAAGAAAAATACAATGAACAATTGTCAAAAATAAACATAATAAACAGGCGGTTTAACAGGTATTACGCGACCTCCAGTAACATATTTTTCACCTGATTTGTCACATGTTGCAAGTTGTAATGGCTCGAGAACAGAAATAATGTCTCCGACATTATGTAATTCATCTGAAGAAAGCATTTCAATATGATCATTTGAATAGATAATCCCGGCTACATATTTGGACAAATCTTCGAATCTGCGTAACATAGCGTAAAAAGAATTCCAACGTGTTATACAGCTTCGTATAAGAACTAGTGTTTTATTTGTTTCCTTGGAAGTCCTGAAACCTCGGTTAGTATTTTTGTTTGCATTAGAGTGTTCATCTCCGCTGAATTCTTCAAATTCTTGATTCGGCTTCGATCCCTCCGACTGCGCTCTTCTCAATTCGTCAGCAGCTGCAGTGCTGTGATGGACGTGCGCAACAATTTTTTTCACGGAATCAATTAAATCATTTAATCCAGTTGTTATTTTAATCGCACTTTGAGCTACGAGATTTAGAGTATGGGCGTAGCATGAGAAGTGTTTTTTTGAAAATGTCAACTCGACAGCTTTTTTGATATTTGCTGCGTTGTCAGTGATTACAGCATGCATTTCCTCTGTTTCTATCCCCCATTAATGACATATTTTTTCCAAACAACTAGCCAAGTATTCTGCCGTGTGACGTTCTGAGAGGGGAGTGGTTCCAATAACAAATGATTCAAGTTCAAAATTGTCGTTAATAAAATGAGCAATTGAGCCTAAATAGCTCCTACTATTCATGGTGTCCGTCCAAGCATCGGTTGTAAGGACAAATGATTCTTGTTTTGTAAACAGAGAAACGATACGTCTTTTGATAATATCATATTTGTCGTCGATTCGCCTAGTTAATGTTGTCCTGGATGGTGACGTATATAAAGGAACAGTGGTTTTCAAGAATCTCTTGAAACCTTCTCTTTCTGTGAACGATAATGGTAATCCATCATGAGCTATGAGGTATAATATTGCATCAGTTACTTCTTGGTATTTTGCTCCATTTTCTGAAAAAAGTAAATAAATATTTTATCTGCTGTGTAATTACAATGCTTCAATTGGAATTGATATATAGAAATATACCTGAGAATGAATGAACTCTTTCAAATGCTTGTTGAATTGTACTTGTTTTATTTTTGTTTACCGTATTGGATGGAAAATTTGAATTTTAGGGAGCATTTTGATCCGTAGTTGATCCAATAACAAATTCGTCATCGGTATTGGCGAATAAGTTGATTTTCTTGTTATTTGACCTGTTGTATCCATGATGATGTCTCTTGAAATGCTCATTGTAGTTGGTCGTATTTCCAGAACCTTTTACTACATCGCCACAGATTTTACAATATTTAGAATTTGGATCAGAATGATGTGGTGAGAAAAACTTTCTACTAATCGTACTTTTGTCCTGTTGCTCCGTCATTTTTTTCCAAAACCTAACCTCAAAGTTGGAACACATCTTCGTAAACACATTTTCATCCCAAGTAGCATCGGAATATACTATGAATGTTCTGTGAATATTCGAAGTATATTCTATGCACATTCCAATGAGATCGTTTTATAGATACTATGCACATTCATCGAACGTATGTAATCGAATATACGATGGTACGTGAATCGAACGTCGATTGAATGAATATCGTACATTCCGAATGTACTATGTACGTACTAAGTATATTTAAAACAGTCTCATTCGAATATTCTATGAACGTTCACTATATGTTCTTCGTATCTCATTCGTACATTCTACGAACGTTTCTATTTCGTATATACTTTGAAATTATATTAATTTCAACAATTCAATAAACTAACGTTTTGGGCATGAGACGTGTGTTAGCGAAGTTTGTTCCGAAATCGCTAAATTTTGACCAAAAGAACCATCGCATGAGCATCGCTCAAGAACTGTTGAATGACGTCAACGACGACCCAGATTTACTCAAAAGGGTCATAACTGGTGACGAATCATGGGTATATGGTTATGATGTCGAAACCAAAGTCCAATCGTCCCAATGGAAGACCCCAGATGAGCCAAGACCGAAAAAAGCACGTCAAGTTCGATCAAATGTCAAAGTTTTGCTCACTGTTTTCTTCGATTACCATGGCGTGGTGCATCAGGAGTTCTTACCATATGGTCGTACGGTCAATAAACAGTATTATCTTGAAGTTATGCGCCGTTTGCGAGAAGCAATACGAAGAAAACGTCAAAAATTGTGGAAAAATAATTCATGGCTTTTGCATCACGATAATGCCCCTGCTCACTCATCATTGCTTGTGAGAGATTTTTTGGCCAAAAACAACACCACAATCATGCCTCAGCCACCATATTCACCGGATTTGGCCCCATGTGACTTTTTCTTGTTCCCAAAACTAAAGAGACCTATGAAGGGACGAAGATTTGCAACGATTGAAGAGATAAAGACTGCATCGCTGGAAGAGCTCAAGGCTATACCGAAAAGTGCTTATGAGAAGTGCTTTGAGGATTGGAAAAACCGTTGGCATAAGTGTATTGTATCTGAGGGGGATTACTTTGAAGGGGACAACATAAATATTGATGAATAAACAAACATTTTTTCTTAAAAATACAAAGTCACCTCACTTTTTGAACACACCTCGTACATCTGTATGTTACTTACCACCACGCTCAATATCATCAGGTAGCGTAGAAGGAAAATGAAGAAAAGGCAGGAGTGCAGTGGATATACCACAGGTCCTTGCGTTAGGTACACTATTATCAGATTCTTCCAATAGAATCACAGGTAGATGAAGAAAGAGCAAGAAGGATGCATGTCACCATACATCTTTATGTTACGTACCACAATGATCAATGTCATTAGGCAGCGTCATAGGAAAATGAAGGAAAGGCAGAAGTGCAGTGGATATACAAGTCCTTGCATTGAATAATACCACTATCAGATTCTTCCAACAGAATCATAGGTGGATGAAGAAAAAGCAAAAAGGATGTAGATGCACCATACATCTGTACGTTGAATCCTACCATGATCATTAGGTAGCGTTGGAGGAAAATGCAGAAAAGATGGGAGCGCAGTGGATACATCATACATCTGTGCATCGGGTACATTCCACTGACCCATTGACGGATGATTAGAGAGACTGTTTAGGATCAACTCAACGAAAATTGAGCAGATACAACATTCTAATTATAGAAATTGTTGCAGAACAACTACAGGTCAACTTGACTGATGTGACTGGATGTGACAATTCATTCTGAATGTTTTCTTCCAAAGTTCCATCTTTTCAGTTATTCCATTCAAGCTGGATTATATTTGTGTTCTTACAAACCTTCATTTTTATCTTTACTTATCTTGGTTTTGGAATGATTCAATTCTCAAATATCATGAATATTAACGGGATACTAGCGATGGTACCAAACCTCTCTTCCTAACGTATAGGCGTGTCCTTTTCTATCCAACGTGCTCTGTTGGTAAGCGCTAGTGACCCCTTAAATGGTTTGGATATTTGATACAATATTGCTTTTTAATGATCATGAATCACTTTGAATACATTTTGGACATTTCATAGATCCTAGAGTTACTAAATCTCTCAACCCAAAATACTCTATGACAATTTAATAAAATTCATGATATTTGAGAATTGAATCATGCCAAAACCAAGATAAGTAAAGATAAAAATGGAGGTTTGTAAGAATACAAATATAATCCAGCTTGAATGGAACAACTGAAAAGATGGAACTTTGGAAGAAAACATTCAGAATGAATTGTCACATCCAGTCACATCAGTCGAGTTGACCTGTAGTTGTTTTGCAACAAATTCTATAATTAGAATATTGTATCTGCTCAATTTTCGTTGAGTTGATCTTAAACAGTCTCTCTAATCATTCGTCAATTGGTCAGTGGAATGTACCCGATGCAAAGATTTGTGATGTATGCACTGCGCTCCTATCTTTTCTGCATTTTCCTTCAACGCTACCTAATGATCATGGTAGGATTTAACGTACAGGTGTATGGTACATCTACATCCTTTTTGCTTTTTCTTCATCCACCTATGATTCTGTTGGAAGAATCTGATAGTGGTATTATTCAATGCAAGGACTTGTATATCCACTGCACTTCTGCCTTTTCTTCATTTTCCTATGATGCTGCCTAATGACATTGATCATTGTGGTACGTAACATAAAGATGTATGGTGACATGCATCCTTCTTGCTCTTTCTTCATCTACCTGTGATTCTGTTGGAAGAATCTGTTGATAGTGTACCTAACGCAAGGACCTGTGGTATATCCACTGCACTCCTGCCTTCTCTCCATTTTCCTTCTACGCTACCTGATGATATTGATCGTGGTGGTAAGTAACATACAGATGTATAGTATACCTGCATCCTTCCCACTTTTTCTTGATCCACCTGTAATTTTACTCAAAGAATCTAGGGAAACCATTTTGTACATAGTTCATAATTTTGATTCAGGATGTCATATTTTAGTATACCTGAAGTGCTCGGTGACTAACTTTATTTTTGAATGTTCTTCAAACTTGCTATAATTGAATTTACATTCATTATCTATTCACTATCCTGTTTCATTATTTGTTCACGATTTTGATTGCAGAATAGTGCATTCCATTAGAGATTATGGTATATCCATTACACTTTCGCCTGTAAAAAAATAGCAAATAAACTTCAATGATCACACTCGAGCAGGCTCGGTATGATCTTTTTCATCGATTGCCCATGATCCTAATTAGAGAAATCGACAGTGGAGCCTTCCGAAGTAGCTGGTCATCTGGTTTTGATCAGCTACTTCGGAAGGTTCCAGTAGTTGACTGTCCGTCAGAACTTATGATATATCTCTGACTTTCTGGTATGTGGAGGAATTGCAAATAAACTTGAATCTTGTCCCTTGAGCATGCTCGATACGATCCATTTGATCATTTTCCAACGACTCTAGCAGGAGAACCTGATAGTAGATTGTTTGTAAGGGGGTTATGGTATATCCGGTAAGATTTCACCAGAGATGAGTGGAGAGATTGCTAACGTAATACTGAAATCGTGGTATGGTTTTTGGACTAGCGACATCGATGATACCAACTAAAAAATGGAACCACACTGATTGGTTAATTCTATTGGATTTCAGAAATTCCGTTCGATCTGAGCAATCATCAAATATTTATTCGTTAGTTGGTATCATTGCCGCGTGATGTCGCTAGTCCAAAAACCATACCACGATTTCAGTATTACGTTAGCAATCTCTCCACTCATCTCTGATTTCACCTAAAAAGTAATGCATAAATTTGAACCATTATTTTTCACTAGACCTTGTATGATTTATTTGATCATCAGCCTGTGGTTTTGGTGGTAAGAACCAACAGTAGCAGACCGTTCATAAGAGATTACGGTATATCTGCTGAGCTGTTGTCTGTCAAGGAATATTGTATTTTATGAATAATACATCATACAAAGCTTACCTGTGTATATACCAATCCTCTGAATGTAGCAAATAGATTTATTTATACCTTTCTCAAACTTTTTCTGTTTTTTTTTACAAATAACCTCTTCGTCATTTATTCATTCATAATTCATGAATTTTTTGAAGTAATATATAAGAGTATATGTAATTCCAGGTTATTTGTGTGCGTTTGATTGTTGTCATAACGACATGTAATACCTGTAATGCAGTATAACCTGCAATTCATCCATTTTTCAATTATTCTTCTAATATTATAATAACCTATCAACACATCGCCTCATTGACAGGTTATTTGTTTATGTTTTGACAATTTATAGACCACACTACACTGAAATCAACGCTATTGGATGTTCGAATTATAATATATACTGAAATGAACAATGAACGCTTTCGGCTGTTAGGAAAAAGAAAGAGAGAGAGTGACATGGGTATCATTGGAAACCTAACTAAAAGGTAGCGAAAATTGCAAACCGGCCTGAATTGGTTCTAGCGAAGATCTGAGGTGTTTAGAAGAAAGATGACGATGATGGATCAAAATCGTAATATTTTGATCGCATGAAATTTGAAACTTTTGTATCCCGGGATCGCGTGAACGGATCAACTTCGTAGTTTGCTTAATCGAAAGTGTGTATTCGAATTATATAATAGAAGTGTAATTATTTTTTCGTGGAATTCAATGTTTAATGAGTTATTGTGGGTTAAAGATTTTTTGACTATAGAAAATCTTGGTTTCCGTGTAAAGATACACGGTAGCGCACGACTTATGCTTTTTCATTTTTTTTTTCTTTCAGGGTTTCCATGTACTTGGCGTCGAGACGCTACCGCGTCTCTAATTGATACACCAAAATATCGATTTTCAGAAAATCGTCCAAAATATCGATTTTCCAAGATGAAAATAATCGATACTTGAGGTTTCGTATCGATTTTGAACATCACTATTCTGAATAAGTTTGAATGAAAAATTTTTTACGCCGAATCATATGAGCAGGAATCGGTTGTTCCTAGAATGTAGGCGATGAATAATTTCCTCTCAAGAATATCCAATTGGGATTATTGTTGGTTTCCAACAAATCTGTAGTGGGAGGCAATGGAGTGTTTTTCATATCCCTGGTCAAAAGAATGCATTTATTCTATTCAAATCTCACTAAATCACATTTAATCTTCAACAATGTTCTGACCGAATCTAATACGACGATTCCTCAATGAGATTTGGTCAGAAAAATGAGATCTTTGAATTTGAATCTGGATAAATCTCGCCAAATCTAATCGAATCTCGGACGATGTTCTGGATAAATTTCATGAAATTTCATTTGTCAGATTCAATGGATTCTTTTAACCAGGGATTGGCTGCTATCAGAATGAATGAAAAAATTCTACAAGATTCACGTTGAATGGGTTCGTATTGGGAATTTCCATTCGAATCAACCGCCGCAGCCTTCCATATGGATTCTGAATAGGTTCCAATGGGAAATTCCTGAAATCCTTTGTTCCTAGAATATAAGTAATGAACAAGTTTCTGTCGAGAACAATCCATTGGGTTTTCTGTTCATTCTGAATGGATGTTCAATCAGTACCAATTAGAAGTTGCCCATCTCTGTTCCTCACGGAAAAGATCCCATTCAAACCTATTCAATTCATCAATTGGATCCAATCAGATTTTTTTCCTGGAAATTTCCAATATGATCTTATTCGATGTTCGTCTGCTAAAATTTTCTCACTTCGTCTCATAGGAATAGATGTGGGAAACTTCCTCAAGCAACACATATTCATCATTTTGAGGTCAAAATGACATCACATTGACTGCAAATTAGTCATTACGTAAGATGACTTGAATTTGACCTAACGTTTTATTCATTTATTCGCATTGAATAATGTCACATATGTGTGTAATCACATATGTAATCCACGTATTCATCACCAGCAAGATTTGATACAAAAAAAGTCACATTTCCAAAAAACACTTGATTTTGTGAATTTGACATCAAATTGACATCATTTTGAGTTGATCTGATTTCAGTGGTATAATATCGATTTCCACTAATTAATTCCTTTAGAAAGTTTAATGACAATCCATGAAAGGATAGTTCAATCGAGGAAGGTTATAAATTTCACAAGATATTCTTAAGTGAGCTAGGAAATTTTATGAAATTGTGCTATATATGATTCGCTATGTATGAATCTAAATATGAACTATTTGTAGTCAGACATATCAATAATCATAAAAAGTCGATGATGATTTGATGTATGATTCAACATTGAAAACAAAAATTCATAACTAATTTTCATAGGTAGAAAAAAAATGTGTCCGCGTCCGGAATTGAACTTGAGTCCTTTGAAGTACTGATCTAACGACTTAGCATAGAGCCATTGACCGAATTGTTCATAACAAATGGGAAAGGAGTATTCCTATGGGCTGCGTGAATCATCCTTGTTATATCACTATAACGAATGAATTCCAAAAGTAAATATTATTAGAAAAATAAATATTATTATTATTATGGTCATGTAGGAGGATTTGAGAGTTGCAAACAACTTGACGCACATCACCAAAACTGCGCTTGTTTGAACACTTCCAAATTTGAGAATAATTCTCATTAAAAAATCAAGCGACTTTTAAGATACGGGAAAAATTTTTTGCATTTCTCAAATTCTTGTGTAAGATTTTTTCTATAATCTTCTTTTTTTGAATCCATTATATCCCTTTTTTCAAGAGGAAAACAGGTGTTGAAGGAAATTATGTGGTACCCCATAATGCACCTCTCCTGATTTTGGTGTGTACGACAGTACGACAGTAGCGCTTGCAGCGCCATTGCCAACGCAATGTATAACGCCGTTTCGTATAGTCTACAGTCTTCTATCAGTGCAGTACCCAAGTAGAACACATTAGTCAAAAAAACGTCATTTTCATGTCATTGTGACAAAAATCCGTCACAAATCAGTCACCGTCAAAATTCTCAGCGAAAATGACTAAATTTTGACCTCAAATTTTGTGGTACAGAAAATGCGTTAATTTCAACGAAGAATAACATTGCATACAAACATGAGAAGGGAATGTTAAATTTCATTGCATATTTGGACATAAATGAACAATCCATCAAAATGATGTCAAAATGACATCATTTTGATGGAATTCTCCTGCGTTAATTTTTGAATAATCTAAGTATAATATCAAAATGGTATAATTTATCAGGAATGATTGTAGAGAAGTTCGATGTTAGACGCGCAATAATCTACATATACATATACCTACATCAGTGGAAGTTCTCTCATTCAGATTTGGCAAAATTGAAAAATGAAAAAAAGAAACATACTTTGAATCGTAAGTTTTATTCGATTCAGATTTTGAATTGATGAGTCCTTATGACAAATGTATAATCGTCTTTTGTTCTCCTTTCACGCCGAATCAGAACTTGAGAAAAACATGTTGAGAAACGAACATATGCATAGACGGAAGCCAAACTATAACGCTTGTAACTTCGTTTTCAGTCGACGGTGGCGCTGATGGATTTCCGATTGCATGGGAACTCTCATCAGTGCTGCCAGAAATGAAGGAGCTCCAGCGTTTTACCCTCTCCATATACCATTGCAAAGCACGCACGCTATAACTATAGATGTCATATATATAGTTATAGCGTGCGTGCTCTGCGATGGTACATGGAGGGGGTAAAACGCTGGAGCTCCTTCATTTCTGGCAGCACTGACTCTCATCTCTCATCAGCTCTCATTTATGCCTGCACCGTGACAGCGTACAGTACTCATCGATTCCGTAGTGGATATTTTATAGATATGGATCGGCCAGTAAGTGAAAACATGAATATTTTAGTGAAAATAATTTATATTCTATTCTTATCTCACGTATTCGGAATACGGTATTTAAAAAAAAAACAAGTCGCAACTCTTTATTGATTGAATTCAGTAGAAAAGCTAACCTATTGATTGTTTCACGTTTCTTACAAACTTATACGACAGAATGTGCATGATAGTTTGGTGATGTAGGAACATAATTAAACTTTTTTATTAGTACATTTAACGGAAATCAGTATATACGTAAGTGGCAATGGAGAATAATAATGCATAAAATGTAGTGAATAAATTTGGTACCTGACAATGAATACCATCTTCCTGATTCAGTGAGAGTGTATTGAAATAAAACATCTTGGATAAATTGATGAATGCATCAATGATTGAATGATATTAAAATACTCTTCTACTTTTTCGATGAGTGGTGAACATACGTATTCATACCTATTCTTAAAGGATTGTCAAGAAATGCAGATTTTTCTTTCTGTTATAGGAATGCAAACATAAGGCTTGAGCGTAGTAAATGTTTTCTGTAGAATTGAATTATTACCAGTCTAACTCCAATATCTTTGGAATCAAATGAAATCATAATTCTTTTTATGAAATATTATCTGTCTGCTCAATTTAATGACAATGCCTTTCCTTCAAGGGAAAAGTTACAAAACGTGACATACTATTCATGAGCAAAAGTGGACACTGAACAAATATTTTTATTGAATAGAAGTATTTGAAACCATTTTGATATATGAATAATGTCATAATACGTGATGTGCCTTACTGTTTTGGATATTTATCCCATTAAAATAACAATCATATTGAACATGTTCGATTTCTAACCTCGAAATGGTATCAATGTTATTGAAACAAAAAGTGTTCAAAACTTCTCCGGAATTCAATCAAGGAAAGCTGAACGATTAGAAGGCAAGGGTTATACAATTAATTTCACATAATTTTCTCATATTTTCTTCATATCCATAAAACAAATTCTTCTCAACGTTCCTGTAAAAATCTTCAAAAAAATTTTGAAATTCAAACGATTTTCAACAAAATAATATTTCAAGCTCCTAAAAACGCAAAGTATCGTCCATTTTACGCTGGATGAATGGTGCCTGGGTGTATATTTCTTATTGAAGTAATGTAGTTTGTAATTATTCGAAAATCTTTCTTCTGAATTCTTTGAGATCTGTTTGAGTAGAAGAGGAATTCAATTTGTATTCATGTCTAATTTTTCAATAAAATTTTATCAGAAATTGATAATAGCGTGATATAATCTCTATGACTTTGTATAAAATTTTATTGATGGGATTCTGTTTCAATCGATTGAAGATTATTGAGAATGAATTGAAAAGCTGTATGTAATTTGTGAAGATCTCAACTTTATGCAATTGGGAATTTTTTGATTTTGGGAAATTATTGCAAATAAAATATTTCAAAATATAAGATGAATAGGGTCGGAAAATGTAATAAAAATAGTTCTGGATATCACAATACGCTCATATTTCAATTAATGAAGTAATTATGAAATTATGAAATTCCGCAATTGCATCCTTATGAATTGATTATTCGAGTCCTTTCCTATTATCGAATTATATGAATCCAAGATAGAAATGTGATCATTGAGTGATTCATATTTCATTTTTATTCTGATCATTCCATTCATTTCATTGCTCATGTTTAGATTTTCATTAAGATTTCATAAGTGCCTTGAATAGTCATTCCATACATCCATCACAAACATGCGCGCTTGCTCATCAAATGTATTCTATCGATCAAAGCCTATTCAATTATTCAATTATTATCAATATCTAGTTAGAGTTTGACATTAAAATTTGTGCATTTGATTCTGTAGACTCGCAAGCGGCGTGCCAGGCGTGCTTGAATAGAGATAAATAAGAAATTATATTTACATGATCTCCAAAATCGAATTAAGCTAGCCAATGATGTCATGTCCGCCGATTCAGAGGGTCCTAACAGTCCTTCAATTATATCTGACAATGAAGAATTCCCTAACATGAATAATGATATTGCAGTGTTTCATGATAAAACAGATCATACAGAATACATTACAACATTCAATGCTGATGATGAGGAAGTCCCAATGAATACCAGTGGAAACAATTAAGAAGCATACTTTGAAGCAATTGAAATCAATATTGAAAACTTGAATAAAGAACAGCGAGATTCATACTTATTGAAATCTTTGAAAGAATGGGCTTTAAGAGGTGTGAGTTTTACAAAAATTAATGATTTGCTCAGGAGATTGAAGATTTTGCATCCTAACCTTCCAAGCAGTTATAAAACATTGCTAAATACTCCTCGTAAGGCAATGATTACTAATTTGACAAATGGAAAATTTTGGTATAAAGGAATCACTGCAAACATCCATGAGAGATTAACGAAAAATCTTTCAGTAGAAAACGGTGAGATTTTAATCGATGTTAATATCGATGGGTTGGATCCGTTCAAAAGCAGTGATGATTGTATTTGGCCTATTCTTGGATCGTTTAAAAATGATGATGAACCACTCATTATTGCTATTCATGTGGGACAGATAAAAAACCAGATGATTTGGCAACTTTCTTAAATGAATATGTAGATGAAGTTATAGACCTGGAGACCCATGGTATTAAAATGTGTGACGATATTTATCCGGTGAGAATTGATAATCATGTACTAGATGCGCCAGCTAGAGCTTTCATTAGAAATATTATCGGTCATGGGGGTCGATTCGCCTGTGAAAAATGTGAAGTCGAAGGCATTCGCTATTTGGGGAGAGAAATTTTTCTGCGTTCGGATGCACCTTTGAGGACAGATGAATCTTTCAAAAACCGAACTAATCCATTGCATCATCATGGCGACTCGCCGTTGGAAAGAATTCCAACAGGAATGATCTCACAAATGAGATTGGATGGAATGCATTTGATCTATGAAGGTGTCTTCAAAAGGTGGTTACATTTTGTGTTCGGCAAACAACAAAAGAGAGGAATTTTAACACAAGCTGAAGTCAATGAAATTTGTACGAATATTACAGCATTGAGATCACACGTTTGTACAGATTTTAGTCGCAGACCTCGATCCTTCAAATTATTAGCCAAATTCAAAGCAACAGAATTACGACGGATTCTGCTGTATGATGGTTTGGTATTATTTAAGAATATGGAGCCAAAATTATGGAAGAATTATCTGATCCTACAAAGTTCTATTTACATATGTTCAAGTCCTGTTTTTGTGGAAACTATGATAGATGTTGCTGATTTACTAATTCGTCGATTTATTGAACATAGTGAAAAAATTTTTGGTAAACATTTCATCGTTTAGAATGTGCACAGCCTCTTGCACATGCCTCAAGAATGCAAATCACACGGCACCATTGATTCGTTCAGTGCATTTAAATATGAAAATTATCTTGGCGTTATCAAAAGAGCATTGAGGTCAACATACAAACCATTAGATCAATTGGCTAATCGAGATTTTGAAAGAAGTGGTCGTCACTTGAATCCTCCTGTTCAACTGGATCCACAAAATATAAAACTGTCGGGAAAATTGAAAACAAATCAGAAAAATATACACAGTGATGAATATTCTAAGATTAGCATTGGTGATATCTTTCTCAGTATTTCTAATTCGGATCGCTGTTTTGAAACGAAAAATGGAGATTTAGCTGTGCTAGTGAATATCCTTCATACAAAAAAAGGTGGAGTGAGATTGATTGGCCACAAGTTCACCGAAAAATCAGATTATCACACTTATCCACTAAATTCATCAGTGCTGGGAATATACAAAGTCGGTTCTTTGGAAGATCAGAAATGTCTTTGGGATACATCCGAATTATCAAGGAAATGCATGCTCCTGCCCTGTTCAGAAGGAAAGGAAGAATACGTTCCGATCCCTATCCTACACAACAAAAATATGAATTGAGTGATGTTGAGAGAAATTATCAGTCATTTACATATAGAGTAATATGGAGTGTTTATGTGATTGATATTTGTTTCCTCCTTATTGACTGGATATCTTTTTATTTTACAGTACTGCGTGGTGACTTTTTTATCAAGTAATGAGAGTGATGTGATTCCCACAAGTTGGTTACTTTGCAAAAATACGAAAGCATATTGGCCCAATCCATCTAAAAAAGGGAAATCCGACCAAAGAACGAAACTAATAATGAGTTTTTCGTAACCTGATGGAGAATGACCAATATATGATATCAAATTCCGCCATAGTTATTGTAAGAAATTTTCACATCAGTATCATACCGTTTATTTTCCATTTATATATTTGAAAGAAGTATTTTCTCTCAAGTAGAACTTTTAAACATTTCTCTCATGACCACTTTCAACATATTTCAGTAAAATATAACCAAGCTCGAGCTGCTGCAACAACGCAAAATAATCAAGAAGAAACAGTGAATACTGAATTAAGTGGAATAGAAGGTTCTAGACGAAAATCACGTGTGAAACGATTGATTTCTGAAAGTGATTCTGATGAAGAGAACCAAGACTCTATTAAGCCACGAAAGCAATCACATTCCAGAAAGACTGTAGACGTCAGCAGCAGTGATGAAGATATTCGTCTAGATGAAGACTTACGAATGAAAGTGCAAACACTACTGAAGAATAACCCCCGTGACCCTATATCTCCGCAAGAAAATGAAAACAAAAAACTGAAATCATCCCATACATCAATAGCTGCAGAAAAGAAAACTGCACTAGTGAAAAACTCAGCGCAAAAAATACTCTCAGAAAAGATGGATACAAGTACGATGTTAAAAGCGGTTCCATCTAAGACTCCATCATCGATGCGTTCTTCTTCACAAGTTTCTTCTTCTCAAACAGTAGCGTATCACAATGATAATCACAATGCAGATATCACAGGTGAATTCAATAGGACTATTATTTTTCAATTCATATTCAATGAATACGCTCTCAATTTATTTGTACCCGTGGCTTCCGATAGACCGGATTCTCTTCGCACCGAATGCTTATTGTACCGGATATTAATTTAATGTACTCAACTTTGAAGAACCGAAGGATGATTATGCCGAGAGCAATCAGATCCCTCATTCTTGTAGAACTTACAACAAATGGCAGTTTTCATCCAATTAAATAAATACGGCATATGATCATTCGGTCTGTCAAACGTTCGGATAATGAACTTTGGATACAAGGAGCATTCGGTAGAAAGACGATTCGGTGTATTAGGGGCCAACCACCGTCTGTATTTGAAATGGTAATACCCATTAACTTCACCATACGATTCAGTTTGAAAATTGTGCTTTTACACTATCTCAAACTTTTGTCATTTGAGTACCAACCTATCATGGTTTATCAAATTCTCGTTTCTAGGAAACATTTCGAAATGCTGGAAACGTCAGTATTCTTGTGGAGAATCTACTAATGAAGGTGAGCACTTTATATACAGGGTGGGGCATTTAAAGTGTCGCGGGCGTTTTTTCCAAAAATAAAATGAGATACGAGAAAATTTTTCGGACAAAAATCGTAGGGTATCGAGGGGAACATCCGATGGTGGCCTTGGCTTTGACCTCAAATCTCATCTTCAAGGGCATTCTGAGGTTAACTCTTGTTTTTTGAATAGCATCTCATATTTTTTACTGCAGATTTGGATTCTAGGTCAAAAACCAAGAAACTTTTGTCTGAACCATTTTCCTGAAATCCGCAAAGATGGCGCACTAATCGATATTGTTCCATACTGAATCTGACATGAGAATAACTCGAAAACGAAGGGTCTTGGAGGAGAATGTTTTGGACAAAAGTTGTCTGATTCCAAGGGGGACCCCTTGAACTGAAACGGAGGTGATGGGGTATAACAGACAAAACACAACACATTTCAATCGTCTACATCACTTGGATAATTTTAATGCAGTAGATGCTCAAAATGATGGCCTTCGACTTCAATACACATTTCAAAACGTTTTACAAAAAATTGCTGAACTCGTGCTAAAATATATTCATTGATGCTCGCGCATGCATTGATGATTCGTTGACGCATATTCTCAGGTGTAGTCGGTGCTTGTTGATAAACTGTATCTTTTATGTATCCCCATAAAAGAAATCTGGAGAAGTAAGATCCGGAGAACGGGCAGGCCAATGAACTGGTCCACGACGTCCTATCCATCGTCCAGGATAATCTCTGTCCAATATTTCTCGAGCTGTGACTGCATAATGGGATGGACAACCATCGTGTTGATACCACATATTCAATCGTTCCTGAATAGGTATGTCTTCAAGTAATGTTGGAAATACTTGATCTAAGAAATGTCTGTACTTCTCTCCATTTAGCGTATCTGCAATGAAGTACGGTCCAATTACTCGAGATCGAAAAATACCACACCAAACATTCACAGCCCATTGTCTTTGATGCTCTACTTGACGTAACCATCTTGGATTTTCTGTCGCCCAGTAATGCATATTATGTCGATTTACTTGACCATGATTGGTGAACGTCGACTCATCAGAAAATAATATGTTGATGAAGTTGTTATTGTGCATTTGCGCTAGACCCCATCGACAAAACTGTACACGATTTTCGAAATCATCACCGTGAAGGTCTTGATGCAAACAAATGTGATACGGATGGAATTTGTGACGTTTCAGTATTCGAAGAACACTTCTTCGAGAAATTCCCGAATGGAGTTCAATTTCACGAGAGCTCACGTGTGGATTATTGGCTACTGCAGCTAGTACATTAACTTCCGCATTTTCTCCGCTAACAGTTCTCATTCGATGTCGTTTTTCCCTTGTAACACTTCCCGTTTCTGAGAATAATTTTGTAATGCGTTGAGAATACCTAATGGATGGCGTTGTTCTTTCAGGAAATCGTTCTGCATACAAGTCATATGCTTGTCTGGGGTTCTTATGCACTTCACTAGGGGTGTGCGGGTAGCACTTTTCATCGGGTCGGGTTCGGGTATTTGTATTTCTTTTCGGGTCGGGTCGGGTCGGGTACCCGATTAAATCGGGTTTTCCAAGTCGGGTACCCGAATATAATAAAATCGCTTGAATTCAATATTTTCAACTTCTATTCGAAGTTGCCATTGCCGTTGATATTTGAAGGACAAATTGTCTTGAGCGATTGTAGGAATAAGGGGATTTCATGTGAATTCAATTCTAATATGAAGAATGCCATATTCACTACAAGTCTATTAGGGTTGTTACTCCATGTAATTGATTATGCAGCGCATTAAGAAATCTCCAAATTGCTTCATGGAATGTTTGTATTTACTTTTTAATTCAATTAAAAAATATAATCACATTTATATCTCATAAATAATATATTATCTATTTTCGTATTTAGTAACCACAATATAGAATCTTGAACATCAATGAAAATAAATATTCTTCTTATAAATATCTTTCTTTTTTCATATTTTCAAATTTGAATGGAGGAAGCACAACTCTTCCACATGTTTTGTCAGCAATCTTGATCGAGTTGTTGTCACAATATTTCCTGCTGAGGAAAACGTTTGCTATATTTGAATTACCCGAATGTAATCGGGTACCCGTCAAACTCGGGTAATTGAAAAACCCGACCCGACCCGACCCGATAAAAACCCGATGACTCGGGTACCCGCACACCCCTACACTTCACTGTAAATGTAGATCATATCGATCTTTTCAGAAACCGTGTATCGGATATCCATGATTTTCAATTTGTCATAAACCAAGTAATAATCAAATGTAACTGACAAACTGCCTTCCAAAATCGTGAATTTTCACTGAACCCCGTCGTTTGTTTACATCGCGTGAGCTCTGAATGGTGGTGATGTAGACGATTGAAATGTGTTGTGTATTGACAACTTTTGTCCGAAACATTCTTTTGCAAGACCCTTCGTTTTCGAGTTATTCGAATGTCAGATTCAAAATGGAACAATATCGATTAGAGCGCCATTTTTGCGGATTTCAGGAAAATGGTTCAGACAAAAGTTTCTTGGTTTTTGACCTAGAATCCAAATCTGCAGTAAAAAATATGAGATGCTATTTAAAAAACAAGAGTTGATCTCAGAATGCCCTTGAAGATGAGATTTGAGGTCAAAGCCAAGGCCACCATCGGATGTCCCCCTCGGTACCCTACAACTTTTGTCCGAAAAATTTTCTCGTATCTCACTTTATTTTTGGAAAAAACGCCCGCGACACTTTAAATGCCCCACCCTGTATATATTCAAAAGAGACGTTCAATCACTCAATAATTTAATTCGCACAAATTTCTATCATTCCGCTTTTGAATTGTTATTTGGAGATAGTAAGAGCAAGTTCACTGTAATATCCTCATTGTATTGACCCTAAACTACATCTCTCATTCCATTACTCTAATTTACATTCAAGAGTTCATGTCACATGAATCGGAATTTATTGTTTGAGAATTCCAAAAATTCAGACTGTTTGAAATTGCACCTCATCCTGAATACATTGCAGATGAATTTGAGTATTCGGATACAAATCGTTAATGACATAATTAGTCGCTGACTTAATTTTTCATTCGGGCGCACTGGACTCATAAACCTAATCTTTTATAAATCGATGTAACATTACTGTTACTTCATAGCGGAAGATAATAATAATTTTGAAATGTTTGTTCATTTTAGAGGCTGAAAATTCGTCACACGAAGAACCTGCTCCCGAAATCGTTCGGAAAGGTGATAAGGAAATACAATGGAAATTATTCGCTGATGTGGAATAATAACAGCGCATACTGTATATTTGTATGCTTGTTAATTGTCACCAGCAAAGATTTATTTGTGAATCCAATTGACAAATATTTTAATCCTTTCAGATACACGTATTATTCAATCGATTCCTAAGGCATCTAGTTCACATTTGGAAGACAGGAATATCGCTCATAACTCCAACGCCAATCAACATTCTAATGATAAATCCAGGAGTCTACCTCAAATAAAAAAGATCACCAGTTAGTTTTATTAACGTTATGAATTGTTTTTTCAAAGTTGATTCATGCCTTTACTTCTCTTTCTATTATCAGATTTATCCACGATCAACAGTATTAACGCAGAGACTCTTCAAGTGATGAATGGTAAACTTGATGTTATTATTATGAACCAAGCCAAAACCTTATCGTATTTAGCTCCTGAAGAGAATATTATTATGATGCCATCGAATATGCCAAGTTTACCTTTAAATACTGTCGGAGATTTTGAGAATTTTGAAGAGTTTTTGAAGGATACAAATAATTTCTCTTCTACTGTGAGTTTCATGTTTGTTTACTGATATGGAGGCTAATTCTAAAATGACAACGCGTACTTAATTTCACATCTTCTTTCAGATCCTCTATTTAGCGAGTCGTTCGAAAGCTTGTGAAACTGATGCAAAAGCCAGCATTTGGATAATGTCGAAAATCTTAATCACAAATAACTTGGCTCGGGCAATCAGTTGGGATGGAACATCAGGGAAAAAAATTAGCTCCAATGGTTCACAGATACTGGAGTGTGTTTCCTGTGAGTATTACAACACCGTACAATTATTATTTTTCCATTGGTGTACCAGATATTTTCTTGAAAGCTTTCTCTTTTCAGGCGCCGTCTTGAAAAATTTCCCTTCCAGTACACTCATTACTGTTAAACTGAAAATCCAAAGATGGTTATTCACCAGCAATCAGAGGAAACAAAACAAAACGACTGTTCAGGACAAAAGCGATGATGAGTGTTGATCCAATTGAAAACGCTGATAACTTCATTTTTATTTTCAAATCCACTTGAATTAGATGAATCCTAAGTATCAATTCTAAGATGACGGAATTTCGTTTGTTTTTCTTCTTTTTTTCAAGTTCAAACTGATTTGTATTGATCTTCGCTACAAATTTTATTTTAAAAATAACAATTCTTGTATGGATCTTCACTAATTATTAATCCAATCCCAACTAGAATTCACGTCAATTATATAGCAATAACGAGAGCACTTGAATGTCCATTTGACAGAGGTACCAGTTACATCCCACAACTTGGAATATAACCTCTACATCACAGATACCATCAAAAGTCCTATGATGTAATTGCTTTTTGTTTGGAATGGACATTTCGGTAAATTTATTATATATCATCAGTATATGCATTTTTTTCTTAGATCATTAGTATTTAATTGTTCGACTTCGAAATGTACGAGTGATATGTGTAATTTTTGTTCCTGTTTTTTTTCAACCTTACTCATCCAATTCAGGTCTTTGTTTTATTTCGTTACTAATTACAACTGTGAAAGTGAATTTTTATTTCTGTTTAATCAATTTTATGTTGACTGAAATTTTAATCTTGTTTCATAATTCATTCAATCATGATCACAACCCCTTAGAATCAAAAAATATTAGAGTAGTACGGAGTAATGTATTGAAAATTACTGAAATAAATCTTTCAAAATTTATTGAGTTTCAAAACGCATTTTGAAATTCAATTTTTTTGGCATTTGATGAAGAATCTATTTGCCTCCGCTGGGAAATCTCGCATAACAAGGAATTTGAAATTCTACAAGGATGTCTGTATGCAATAAAGAGGACGAATCATCAGAACCGAGGTAAAAAAAATTTTAAAAACGAGATCAGTTGATTAACAGTCCGTTTTCGTGTATAAGTTGAGATTTTTTTGTACTCCTCCAAAATCCAGTACATTTTGATATAACATTTGTTTTGTTCATAGTGTTCAGTGATTCCAAAACGGTGTTTTTCTTTCTCCTCAATTTTTCAGAATTGAGTGGTTCTCCATTGATTTGAAATGCTGTTCAGAAATATTGAAAATTCTATCAATAAATTTCTGTGCGAATTTCTGTATATTTTTTTATTAAATCTGACTTAGTGCTTGAAGCACCGAGCACCAGCATCGAGAATGACAAATGCTTTAATCATCAATTTTCAACATTTCTTATTCTTTTCATAATATTCATGAGGATGGCATTTGCCTGTTTTCACTTGATGAGAAAATTAGGTTCGATTTTTGTTTCTCCGAAGCTGTTCAACGCTTGAAAATTTTCCTCTGCGAGGAATACAGTGAACACTGCTTTGAATGAAATAATCAATATAGAATTCGTCTTTGTAACAATTATTGTTATTTTAGGGTGAAAATAAGGTTCAAATGAATTGAGTCATTATGAGGTCAAAATGATGTCAAAATGACGTCACAATTAGGTGCTCTTAGGTGTACCGTTTTGACGTCATTTTGACTTTTTATTGATGACTTCGAAATGACGTCAAAATGACGTTTTTTGACTTATCTGTTCTACTTGGGTATACAGACGCTATCCTTGTGTATGAGAAAAATTTGAATTGAAAATATTAATATTTCCAACATATGGGAGATAGACCACAAGACAGACCGGTAAGTATTTTAAAATCGTATTTATCCTCATCTTTTCCATTTTTCATAAATATTCTTACTTGCCTCATAAGAAATTAAATACGATTAAAGAATCAACAATCCTTCCGAGTGCAGGTTAGGTTTAATGTGCAGGTTATGTATTGAGACAAAGGTTCTGATTGTTATCAAATATTTCTTTCCTTGTGACTTCCTTTTTATGTCTCATTTATTTCACACACCCTGTCAATTATTGACAAACATTTCTATTCATGTCTTTCCACAATACTACTTTACTGAGGATAATTTTTTAATACGTTTGGATTTTAGAAAAGGCTTTTTCTACAGACACGCACGCTAATCTATCCCTAACTTTCAAATCTGAGACACGTGAAATTTTCAAATTCTCGTAGATACATTGAATCTCTGAGGGATTATTCACTCATAGGCGAAATTTCTCATGTATTAATCCAAAAATTCGAGCCAGGTGAAAATTGTCGTGTGTCTCGGTCTTGAAAAACTCGAGACAAGGGAAATTTCGCCTGTTTGTAGATAACCCCTCAAGAATTCACTGTATCCACGAGGATTTGAGAATTTCACGTCTCTCGAATTTGGAAGTTGAAGACAGGTTAGCGTGACTTTAGAAAGACAGAATTCTATGAACATAACCTATTGTCGTTTTTTAACAACAACAAGATCTGATCCTTGATGTATAATTTATCCAATTCAAAACTGAAATATTGATTCGACATTTATGTTACCTCTATTTTTCTTTTAATTCAGTGTAAAGATGTTCGCTTTGTGATGTGTTTGTTTCAGATGTGAATGAAGCAATGGATTCATTTCATTCAAATAGTTTATCTTGAACTTGATATTTAATTAGAATAAACATTACAACTACATTAGTAAGTAGTCAACAAAGTTTGTTTTCAGCATGAGTTATGATGTTTTTCATATTTTCTCGCAGTTCAATTTTTTCTCATAACGGACAACTTTTTTAGAAAATTGAACAACATACATTGAGCGCCATTAAGTACTGGATTGAGCATTGACTGCAGTCAATTCATGAATTTCTTATGAGGCAGAAAACGAGATCTTTCGTCAATGTGAGATGAATGATGGGATGCTGCTGTTTCTTTTCAATACATGCATTTTAAAAAGAGACGATGAGACTAATCTATGACTACTTATTTTTCTCGCTCAATGTAATCGAGTATCTCTCACTGATGACAAATTTTTGGATGGTGCTCACTCCAGTATATTATGGAGCTCAATGAGAAAATGAGGTATACAAATATATGAAAAATAGTTGAATTGAAACATCGTTCAAACTTCATCATTCGAATTGTTGCTCAAAATGAACATTTGGTTCAAAATCTTTTCAATGCTCCCACAGAAATATGAACATTATCAAGCTATAGAAAAATTAGCATTCAACTAACATTTCAATACATTTTCATTCACAACCAAAGTGGTGTAAAATTATTCATATGAATGAACAAAACCAATAGTTCATGAATGATTGCATTGTCTATAGAATAAAAATTAAGAACATTTTTAAAATCACAATACTTCTGATCATACATCTGTAGTTTTCATATAGCAGCTACAGCAATTATCCAATCCAATTTCTTTTTTTCGGAAGTATTATTTGAGGTTTTATATTTTTCATTAGCAACGCAAACGTATTTGGCGTCATGCTGCTCATATTGAAACTCTCAGGAAGTTAGAGCTTGAACGTATCAGAGAAGAGGCTGCACGAGTAGAAACTGTTAACCATGAAATGCTTTCAGAAGTTGAACCTCAATATTCTAACAATAATTCAACTGATGTCAATTTGAGTAACGATGTTGATCATGAAGATTTCAAAGTACATGATGTAGAAAATTCGGATCAGTATGAATCTGACACTGACTATGAGTCTAGTGATTGTGAGGATGAAAGCGATGGAAATGAAAACCTTACACTAGAAGATAACGAAGATATCTACATTGAACAAATCGAAATCAACAATAATTTGGTCATTGATGATGCAGAAATTAACTATTAAATTAAGAACAGTAAGTGTATATACGTAATTTCTGCACTGAATCGAAAATGTAATTAATTGTGGCTCTATATTCTGATTTATTTAGCAGATAGTAGCGCCAGTGATGGAGAACAGCTTAATTTGTTGAATTGTCAAGTGAAATGTGAGTTATTTATATGAACTTTTGTCGATGTCTACATTATGAATCTTGATTTCCAATTGATTCAAATCTTTTTTGTTCAGCTACCAAAAACAGCTCTTGTGAACAAGAAAATAATAGTACTTCTCAACAAGGTGGGTATGACGATAAATGCAATGTGGGTAATTCAATTGATAGCAATTAATTATTTTGACGAATTATTGAATATTGTACCCCAAGAGAGCACAAAGCTTCAAAGAACATTCTAAGAACGTAGATTAGAAGTGCGGGCATTCGAACGTTCGATGAACCTTCATTGAGCGTATCTTGAAATTAATCTAAAATTGACTTCTGAAATTGGCTTGCATTCAGTTGGGGTATTGATTGACAAATCATTGACCAAAAGTTCATTTCAATTACCTAAATAAAGACATAACCATCTAGAAACAATGAACGCTGAGTTTTTCAAATTTTGATAACTCTCAAATTTCAATTGTGATGTAAAATTTGAAATTCATTTTTATGTATTTTGATATGTGTTAGAATCAATCAATGGTATACAATTATGTCCTGATCAGTGATGCAAAACCGGAATCGTAAAATTCGGGAGATATGGTAGCGAAAAATCGGGAGAGGGCGTAAAAATTCGGTAGCATCATTTCCAAAAAAAAAACAAAAGCGGCAGAATAATTGATCTTTGAACAATAACTTCTAAGAACTCTTTCAGAATACACTGAGTTCTCAAAGAGTCTCAAAACGAATCTGATTCAGCAGGCATTTGCGGGTTCCGTTAAAATTCTTAAAGAAGTCTCATAGAATTTAAAGAGAACTCCTAAATGTCCGACGAATCGGATTCTTTTTGAGACTCTTTGGGAACTCTTTGAATTCTAAAAAAGTTCTTAAAGAGTTCTTTCTTCAGAATTCATTTGGGATTCTTGTGTGCTATCTTGGTAGGAGGGTGGTTTTGAATTGACAATAACAGTTCGGGATATATACAATTTACTGATCAGTAGTAGAACCTCGGTATCTCCACTCAACCATTTCGCGAAATCACTTATTCTCATTCAATATATCCGGAAAATTCAATTTCTCGAAAACTGCTCATTGGCTTCTCTTCAAGTATCTAGAAGGGATTAGTGAAATAACACAGTGAACCGTTTTCGGGAAATTGAACTATACACTGAGAGAAAAAATTTAATTGAATAGTCGCCATAAAATAATAAATTGATTTGAATAAATTTCCATTGACTCGATTAAATATTCATTCAATCAAACAAATATTTGATATGCTATTAAATATTTCATCAATGGGAACAGTTATTTAATTGAGTTAATGAAAGTTTATTCAAATCAATTGAGTATTTTATGGCGACTATTCAACTAAATATTTTATTGTTCCCGGAAATTTTCTCTCTCAGTGTAGAGATATTATACTAGAGGGAACGAGTCAATGAAATGACCGTCAAACGAATAAAAAGCGATAGCTCGAAACAATAAAAACTGAGGAGGTGAATGTCTTTGTCTTTCCGGAATCTTCGGATTCCTTTTCGTTCCCTAGAAATTGCGGTCCATGGAAGGCCAGCCTATAGGTACCATTTCATGGGAGCTTCTGCATCAAGCGTCAACATTGGAAGAAACGAGTGGTCCAACAGGTTCTCTCTGTTCTTCCAATGTTGACGCTTGATGCTGAAGCTGCCATGAAAAAGGCCCTTTATTGTTCTTTCTGTTCGCACAGACGAGACCGTCTTTCAACACTATTTTGATATGGAATGCTTGCTCCACTAATATATGCTCTAAGATTCCCACTCACAATATACGTATTCAATGCTAATTTTGCCCTAAATTGAAAACTGTCTCTGCAATATGGATAAATTCAGTCTTTCTATGGAATTTTTTGAAATTAAGATTTTAATATAACTAGCCTTTGATGAAAACAGGCTGAAAACTGATATTCCTACTGGGAAAAACGAAAAATTCTTGAATGAGCCAGAAAAGCGGTAGATTTTGTTGAATTGATCAGAAAATCGTTAAAATGCAGCCGGAAATCGGTATTTCGGGAAACAAGGACAGAAATCGGGAGATCTTCCGATAAATCGGGAGGTTTTGCAACCCTGGTCCTGATGATCCTGGTGTGTTGAAGGTGAAAAATAGAAAGAAATTTATGGATGTGAACTTTAGTGACAATAGTACACAGAAAAACAAAGAAGTTGGCTAGTATAGTCAATAACAAATTATGCAATGTAAATCTATGCGTGACTTCGGTTCTAATATCATATATGAAATTCTGTTGTAGCCTCTTCATCTCATGCAGTGTACTCAGCATCAAGTGTGGAAGTCGTCAAGTCAGAGGTACTTCATGAACTAAATAGTAAATTGGATTTCATCATGATTCAGAATCAGCGAATCATGAAAAAACTGTACCCAGAAGAAGCTGTTCTTAAGAGACCAAAGAACTTCCCATCTCTGCCACTTCAATCAGAGGGTGATTTCTATAACTTCGAAAAATTCTTGCAAACTGAAATCAACTCCGCTAGCACAGTAATTATTTCAATTGTGTTATTTATTAACATTGCAATCATAATGCAACTATTAAATTCCAATTTCTCTCCTCCTAGGTAGATTTTTTCCATGCGCTTGCTTCAAGCTATGAATCAGAAGGTGAAGCAGCAGGATTACGTATGCGGAAATGTATATCCAATGGTCTTTCAAGAACAATGAGTTGGGATGGAACTAAAAACACAAAACTCAATTTCAATAAAACAAAATTGAAAGAAGTAATGTTTTGTAAGTATTACGAGGACTTGTACCTCAAAATTGATTTGTTTGGAATGGCTGAGATCAATTATGCAATAGAAGTTATTTTCTTGTCAGTCCTTCTGATGTTGAGAAGTAGTAAAGTGATTATGATTATGTTTCTCTTACCCACAAGTCGACAAAAACGCGGATGGGGGCCAAATCAACGAAAAACCAAATCAACGAAACCATTGGTTCAGAAGGGAGAGTATGACGTGTTATTCTTTCCAATTAACGGTTTCGTTGATTTGGCCAGCATCCAAAAACGCTCCTACATTTCATTGAGAAATTTAAGGGAGAGGCTCATATAAACGACCTGCTTCTCAATTATTTGTTCCAAAAAACTGAGAACGATTATTGGATTGGTCCAAAGCTGATTATTTCAAGTCTGGAGGTATAAAAAAATTATATAACAATAAGAAAAAAGACAGTGCTACAACAGGTCGAAGTGGGGTTTTTGATCGTGCGCCGCGGATCGCCCAAGTCCTTGTATAATCAACGAAACGAAATTTTTTTCTTGGAATAAAGTACTCCGCTTCGAACAAACCTAAATTTAGCAAAAAGCAGAAACAGTTGAAAATTTGAGGACATTTTGAAGATAAAATGACTTGTTTTTGTTATAAACAAAGTGTTAGACTCAGTATTCAAAATAACAAAATTTTCACTTCATCCAGGCTTATGCGATGGTCAGTGAGTTGAAGAATATCTGGTGAAATTTTCAAGTAGATCAGTTTATTAGTTTTTCAGCTACAGCTCCCGGCACGGAAAAAAACACATTCAGGGAAAAAAGTACGTCCCAAGTTTTTAGTATTGAAATTAGAGTTTAGAGTGATTTATAATTGTTCGAGCTTAGTCTACAATCCCGGAATCACAGAGTAAGCTTTTTTCTTCAGAAAAGCATCTCGCTGTGTTGTTCTTCCCTCTTTTACAGCAGTTTTGGCCTCTTTCGCCGGAATTAATGATTTTGCTTCGATCTCGTTCACCTGCTCTCGGTACCTTTTGAGTGCATCAATTTAGTAACTTCCTAGGACTTTCGTTCGGGCTTCAGACTTTGAGAATACCTTCTTCCAATACTAAATGAATTTTCAAGGGAGTAAAAGAAGGATTCAAGAAAATTTGATTTTACATGAGGCTCCCCCCTTAATATTACATTACGTGAAACTCACTTTGATGCACTCCCTAGTAGCATCAGGATGTTGTATACATACTATGCATGTTCATAGTATATTTAGATATACTATTAACGTTCATAGTACATATACAACGTTCGGTTGCTACTTGGGCTATCTTATTTCATATGTGAAATTTTGCATTAATAATCTTGCACTGGAATTTTTAATTGATATAATTCACATTGTTTCAGGTTCATTAGTCAAATTGTACCCTGGGAGTAAGCTTGCAGAAGCTGAAAATGCAATCAAGAGGTGGTTGAACACAAGCGCACAGCGACTGGTATAGGAGCTTAATAGTACTTTGAACTTGAACTTGGAGTTCTCTGATATCTGCATATGAAATACATCTGAGAACGAAAACTTCTGTTCCAGTTTTTTCATATTCATATATTCTCTCGTATTTTCTAAAACTGAATTCATGTTCAATATTCTTTTTTTTACAGTTTGTATTATATACAATATTCAGTAGTATCTAAGCTCTAAAATAGTAAGTGTGATGTTTCAGATTATAAAATTCGTACTTTTGTCTTCAGTTTAGACATTTTTTGTTGTGTTATAAGTTTCGTTTTATTTCAATCGATTTCTAAGATTGTTGAACTGAGATATTTTATTTTTTTTATTAGAAGATTTGAAATACTCATAAAAAATACTAAGAAAATACGACATATTATACTAATAATATTTTTATCCTAAAAATTGAGTGTGAGACGGAGTCATAAGTGATAAATTATATCTATTCTCAGTGCTTTGTGAAAGTGAAAGACGGACAAGTGCAAATATAAGGTGCTAATCTGTAGTTATTTTGTGAATTATAAAATGGATACGTAAAACTGATTTTATGAAAAAATTTGAGGTATATTCTGTAATAATACGCATAATAATGATATCCTGTCCCATATCTTGTTAAGTATATACCAATAATACATTCTATAATAATAATACGTTTGTATGGAACCTGTTGATGATTTCAAATTTAGAACTTCCAAGTGTAAATTTTCAAAATGTTTGATCTATTTGTTCTTCGTGGGCTACTTGCGTGAATGAGAGAAGACGGATCGTGAAAATACCGAACTCTAGACTGGGGAGAAACAATTATAATCATTGAATAGATCAATCAAAACTATTTCATTTTCCCTGATCTCATCTCATCCCCGAATAGAACATATTGAAATTTAAAGCTTAATTGATTTGATATCAAATTGATCAAGCTGAAAATTTCAATAAGTATTTGATTCCAATGTTTGTTCAACATCAACATCCAATGAAGTTGTTCTTTTCGATATCATTATTGATGATTATAATATCAAAAACCTGCTCTGCTTTAGATAAGAAGAATTTCCTCCTGGTGAAATTTCCCATAGAAAACGATACGATTTTGCTTATCGGTTTCAATGTGGTCTCTGGAATTGGAATTCCCGGAAAGTCATCTCGAATCCACGATAGAATTCTATCGGTTTTTATCGTTTTCTATAGGATTTGAGAGAAATGTATCTGATTTTATCGTAAAATTCCTATAGAAGAAATACTAGTTATTCAAAAAAGTGCGATTATATTTTTCCAAATAAATAATATTTCCTGTATAGGATTTTCACAATAAAACCAAATACATTTCTCTCAAATCCTATTGAAAACCATGAGAATCGATATAGAATTCTATCGTGAGTTCACGATATGACTTCCCGGGAATTCCAGTTTCATCAACCACATTGAAACCGATAGGAAAAATCTTACCGTTTTCTATGGGAAATTTTTAGCACGGTCGTGCATCCTAAACTTATGGGGAGAGTCAAAATGCCGTCATTTTGATGTCCAAATGACGTCAAGAATTAGTCAATATGAAGATACGGATTGACGTCAAAATGACCTTTTCTCACTTGACGTCACGGTGACATCATTTTGACCTCATTTTGATCAATTTGTGTTGCTTGGGTTCCCATTGACATCCGATCAAACATTCATTCAGGATGAGTAAGCAACTTAATTGATTATTCCCTGAAGGAACTCGTTCATTACTTACATTCCAGGAACAACCTATTCCTGCTCGTGAAATTTAATCTTAGAAATTTCCTATTGAAACCTATTCAAAACTGGTGTGGGAGAATACGTGAGATTCAAATCGAAATTTCGTATATAAACACTCATCATTCAATACTCATCTTGTGGAATTTTCCTATTTATTCTTACAAAAATTGATATGGGTAACTTCCCATGGCCAATCATTGCACATTCTCCGAAAACGAGCGGTAATTCGAGTTGGGCATTTCCCAAAGGAATTCCTCATTCAATCCCATTTAGCGTTCATCTCGTGGAGATCTCCCATTCATTCTTATAGGACCCATATGTGAAAGTTCCAATTGCTGTTTATTCCGTACCGTGCTTTCATGAAAACCGATAAAACCCCTCACATTTCCAATGGGCTATTACCAATTGGATCCTATTACTACAATATTTGCCATTCAGTCTTATTCATTTTTAATGGGCACCGGTGTAGTCTCATTCAAACCCATTCAGTTTGAATCGGTTTCTATCGGTTGCTATAGGATCTTATAAGCAGCAAGCGCATCTCAAATCATCGTGAACGATCGAAATCCTAAATCCAGAGGCCAGCCGTCCCTCATGAATTGATGAGTAGTATCAAGAATCAGAATTTTCAACGGAAACTAAAGAATAAGAGATCCCAACATTCCAATAAATAAGAAGATATCTCCAAGATGTCTTTAAGATATCTGAATGGATCTTGAAATATCTCAAGATTTTTTCGTGAAGTTATCTTTAAGATACATAAAAGATGTCTTATGCAACACAATCAGATGACTTGAAGATGTCTTTTGAGATATCTTTTAAGAATCTTTTGCAAGATGGAATTAAGATCATCCTACAGGCTCTCATTTTTGACATCTTCGGGATATCTCAGAGTTATCTCCAAGATGTCTCCAAGACATCTCAAAGTTAACTCCAAGATACGTTCAAGATACCTTCACGACATATTCAAGATGCTCTAAACAATAAGAATGCAAAAATAATCATTTTCAATTCCCATTAAAAAAGATTCTTCCCGGAATTCTCCTGTACTTCCTATCAGTTGGTATTCGAGGTGTGCTTTTCCTGTCTGAGAAATTTTCATTCCTTGAAAGGGATTCGAACTTACTTACATGACCTATCACCTACCTAAAGAACCGGTCCTCACAGCTTGAGCTGACGCACCGTATGATTATATAGTAGAGGTGTGCGAATCGTGTTTTTTAACCATCGAATCGAATCGAATTCCTCGTCATTATCTCGAATCCGAATCGAATCGAATTCCAGCGCCAAAAATGTTCAGGAGGCATTTTCTGAATGTAATTGGCATATTTTGAGAAGATGCTTCTAGATAATTGATTCTCATGAATGTGCATGAAATATTTTAAAATATCCAGTTTCAGTAATCTAAGGTATTTTATGAATTATCGCACTCAAATGAAAATCATTCTTCGATTATCAATAACTGCTCCCATATCTTCACACTGTGGAAAAGTTAATAAGCTGCGGTAATTACCATATAGTTGTCTTGGTTCTAGCTGAATTTTAGCTAGCATGAATAAAAAATCTAGTCGTCTGAAGCATGAATGTAACAATTTATCCAAGGGTAACAAAAAAGTTAGCGGTGACAAAGAAAATTGATTCAGTTCAACTTAATTTTTATGCACAGTAACTGAATTCCCTAGCTATCAAATATTCAAATGAATCCTTTGTCTTAAGTACAGTTGACCTAAGCCAAAGAACATCTGATCAAATTTCTACTAGAGAAGATTAAATTTTGAAGATGATTTAATATATGTGCATAGTATCAAGAATTGTAGAAACCACTATTCATCTGATTCTCAATGGCTGTGATACATGAAAGAAATTTCACTGTATATGATGGAATGTTACTGAATTCAAATTTTGTTTTGATATATTTAATTATTTCGGATAGAAAACATTTTTGGATTAACATTCAACATTTTTAATGGCTAATATCTGATATATCGATTAATAATATAAAAAATCACTGTTCTGAAAATGATTCTAAATAATCAATAACTGACATATATGTGTAAGAACCTTCCAATCATTACTTATTTTGAATGTTTGATGAGACATTTGTCGGGATTTTAAGATTGTCGTGACAAAAAATCATTTCCCTCACGTGTTCGGGAAGAAGCCTTGTTCTTTTATCCTTGACTATGTTTCCTTATATATTATATACATTATATATATTTTCGTAGGGTTACTGGGAACAACAGCGCCACGAGTGACGAGATTTGACTTGCAATACTTCCCAAAAAAATCGCCGCTTCAGTTTTACGGAGATGAGTCTCCTTTTCTTACTTCGTGGTCGGAAGCAATCAGATTCCTCATTCTTATATAATCCACAATAAATTGCAGTCTCCATCCATCAGATACATCAGATACATTCGGCATAATAAATAATTCTTCGGTCTATCAGCGTTTGGAATCTGAATTTTCGGTATAATGAGCATTCGGTACAAAAACGATTCGGTGTATTGAAGGCCCAACATTTAGTGGAATTGAATAAAGTTATATACACACTGAGAAAAATGGTTAGTTAAAAATTTAGTTAAATATGACCTCAAATAAAAAATTGTACACTGTAAAAAAACTGGAAATTTACTGCGCCTTGGTACTGGAAAGTTCCAGTAAACTCTTTTTCCAGTACATTCACTGCAATTTTATGGACTTTGCGCTGTAAAATTCCATTGTTTGCAGTAAAATTTTAATAAATGTGTGGAAATATTCCAGCAAATGTACGGAAATTTTCAGTCCAATGTACTGGTTAATAAACTTTCCAGTGAAATACTGGAAGTTTCCAGTGGAAATTTTTTAGAGTGTAGTTTTCTCAACAAAATATTAATTTCTATAACTGGGAGTGTTTGTTATAGTACACAATATTTCAGTTCAAGCAACTCAAGTTTTTTATTCCATGTGGGTTTTAGTTGCTGCAACCAAAGAGTTTTTTTCAGTGCAATGTGCAATCCAGCGAATTTCAATGAGAGTTAACGATTTCACAGAAATGTATTTAGCCTCATGGATATAGCAGAACTGCCAGATGGGCACTGTCGTTGAGGGGAAAAATCTCCAAGTTCTTGGTTCATTGGGCATTTCCTTCGGAATTGGGAATATGATAGGCTGGTTGTACAAGAAATGACCAATCATTCGAGTCCGAAGATTTTGCCTGGTAACTCTGCTCCATAGAGATATAAGACTAGAGGAGGCAAGTATGGAGATTTCACATAAGTGGAAACGTTATTGAAATAAACAGAGAGAAGAGATGAAAGGTGCAAGCGTGTGACTCTCTTTCATTCGATACGTAATGAATGAAAGACAGTGACACTATGGCACCCTCATATCTCTTCTCTCTGTTTATTGCGATAACGCGATCAGCCCCAGCATGCCTCCTCTAGTCTTATATCTCAATGCTCTGCTCTCGGACTATCACTGAATTCCACCGAAATTTTGCTGCATTCCGTTGAATTTTGTTGATCTCTAATGGAAAAACCCCAAATGAGTGGGAATTGAATGAGCTCCTACAAAATTTTTAACCCAGATTTTCTACCTTCGACAATTCGAAATCGAATTTTTGTGGTTCGGAATTTTCGAATAATTCGTATACGAATTCCTAATGTTCGTTAACGAATCTACCACGATTCGATTCGATTCAATTTTGGACGATTCGCACACCTCTATTATACACTGGCTTATTATCACTCCAGGTCATAACGTTACACAACTGGTCAAATTTTCGTTTGTGTGCAACCCCTCAAAATGTGTGCCATGAAAAAGTCTGAAATTTTCGAGGAATGGATTCAATATTCCATCTAATGTCGCACAGAATCCGAATTTCAGAAAAAAATTTTCTCCGAAATTTTCTTATAGAAAATATCTCGATTTCACAATGTTAAGATATCTGAAAGAGAACTTTGAGATATATCCCAAAGATATCTCAAATCAGATGTTGTGAAGACAACTCGTATTCATCTCCAATTCAGAATCCTAATTTCCGTTCTTGGAGTTGTTGTAAAGATATCTTCACGATACATCTTGAAGATATCTTCATGAAGATCTGGAACCTCTTTCTAAATTCCTTGGAGTAGAAATCCACTCCCATAGAGTGAAAATACTGCAAGTCAAGGAACAGTGAGATTCCACTCCTAAAGAGTGACTTTTCACTCCATAAGGGTGAATTCTCACTCCAACAGAGTGGAAGTTCCACTCGGTTTAAAGAGTGAAATTTCACCTTTTCATAAGAGTGAAATCCTCACTCCAAGAGAATGAAAATCCACTCTTATAGAGTGAAAACTCACTCTATAGGAGTGGAATCTCACTCATATTGGACTTGCAGTGATTTCACTCTTTGGATTTGGATTTTCATTCTGAAAAATTTAGAGAGCGCTGCATCTTCCAAGTATCTTCCGGAAGATATCTTCGTTTCATAGCTTGAAGATTTCTAAAAGAGGTCTTCGAGATTTATCCCGAAGAGAAGTTCCCATAGGACATAATCACATCCTGCATCCGCATGCTGCATTCCATCTCTTCATTGAGAACACAATTTCTTAGACTTGAAAATTTCTCTGCCCTCATTCTGATATATCTTTCTTCCAATGGAAAAAATAATTCATTTCAATGGAAAAACTTTTCATTGAATTGAAATCACATTCTTCGAATCCAAAAAGGAGTATATTTCTGTTTTCATTTGAGAACTTTTCGCTTCAATCCGATGAAAGCTTTTTCCATTCAACTGAATTTTTTTCTATTGGAAAAAAGATTTATTAGAATGAGGGAGAAAAAAGTTTTCTCCCAGTTTTAGAAATTGGGTTCTCAGTGTAATAGCAGGATATTATGCAGCTATGAAATAACAGGGAAAGGGTTCCAAATGTAATAAAATAGCGATATATCCTTCTTTTTACTACTTTTAAAAAATTATGTGATTATGCGATTGCTTCGCCTAATTTTTGAGATATGGGAACTGATTCGGAATGGTTTTTTGATGTGCTGAATACTTTCTTGGGACGACTCAATTTTCATTATTTTTTATAGGTAATTTTTATATATAATGTACATAATTGATAAGTTTTATATACAAAAAACCACAAAAATATAATATGATGCTGATTTCAACCAAATCGTCGATTACAACTCTTGAAAAAATGATTCACTCAAACTACTCAGCAAACACGTCTGCAGGTGTTTCAAAGGACAAATAACGACTCTTCACCTGTATTGTAAAGCCATTAACCGCTAGTTAAGAAAATTAAATACGATTCATTAATAATATTATTGATATATATTATTTTTATATAATGCTATATAAATAATATACAGTTTTGACAATTTTACGGTGAGTGCGGATCAGGGTATAAATTTTCTGCAAACCTGTGAGAAACTTTGAAACCCCCTCTGCTCATTGGATAAATTCCCAATCTTCTCTCTGGAAAATGTTCAACGGGTTTGAAGGTTTCAAAGAAAACAATTTGAAAAATCACATCAATGTGGTAAGGAGATGAATCAACAGAATATTTATAGTTCCCATTAACATATAAATACCAATAAAGGGTTAATACCAACTTAACTGCTGTGAGCATCGTTTTCAATAATACTCATTTCCATTATCTAAATATCATTTTGCAGTTATCCCATCAAATAACAATTAATTAGAAATAATAAAATATTATTGAATATGCATTGTACATAAATAAGGTGCATTACAATGGGTTTACAACTTCTTTGCATACATGGACTACTTGACCTCAAAACGAAGTGCGTAATTATCATATCAATTATCACATAGGTGGATTCAGGAATGAACTTTAGAAACAGGGCCGCCGAAAGATCAATTTCGCCGAATTCGACATACCAAAGTTCTATCACGTACAGTGCCTTGTGACGATTTTTTTATGATTAGCTCCGTTTTTTTTACACTTCCTTGACTTACCCCCTATCTTCCTCCCCGACACCCATCCTCTATTCGAGTCATTACTAAGAACCGTTCCGTCAGCCGTGTTTCTAGGGGGTTGATAGGGAAGTTTTTACGATCTAATGACCTTTTTCTTAGAATCTGATTCAGTTTTCCTAAAAGTTTCAGTTGGGGGGGGGAGGGTGTGAACCCCGTGATATCTGCATAAAACATCATATTCAAAACACAAATCATACGTTCAATATATCAATGATGTGCAATACTACCCCTGATGACAATCCAAAAGTGACGAAGCGGGTACTGAAACAAATGAAGCGTGAAAATGTTCAAATTTCATCCTAAATCACGTCTGGATATACTCTTTATGACGCTTAGATGACTCTCAGCTTACGCTTTCGTCGCGCTTCAACGCTTCATTGTCACCAGGGACATTTCACGATTCGCATCCACAAGCTTAGAACAGTAAACTAATTTGATTGCATGGTACTATGGTAAATTTCTGGATACGCAATACAAAATTAGAAATCACACACTTACATATTCTTTCATTTTTCACTTCAAAAACCATTTCAGAAGTCGTTTTCATACTACCGCTAGATATACGATCGAATAATAATCATTCTCACATTGAATCAATCCACAAAAAAATAAACAGTGTTAGCTAAACTCGCACGCAGCGGCGGACTGAGAACCTCTTCGCCTTCCTCCAACTCACGCGAAACCAAGGAGGAAAAGTGGGAAATCTTCCGCTTTATTTTATCTTGTCCTTATTGCCGCAGTCCGCTCCTGCTCATGTATAATTTGTTTTCTTTTGAATCAGCACCGCACGAGTCCATTTCGTTATCGAAGTACTGGATTTGCACTCTCCATGCATAATTAAAAACAATGTCCATACCGAAAAAAAATTAATCTGGAGATGAGAGAGAAAATTCCTTTCAATCAGAAAAGATATTTCACGTTTGTTTTCTTCTTCAATTGAGAATATACCTCAACGATTAAGCGTATTTTGAACAAATGTGAATTCTTTCACCACAAAGATTAATCCTCTTAAATGGAGAGGAATACTTTCCATACCATAATGAGAGGGATACTCTTATTTTGAGATTCATTCTTTTTGGTGAATTCATTCAAGGTTATGATGCCAAGTTTTTGTTATCAATTTCAAATTTCAAAAGATACGCATTGCTCATTATTTCACCTGGTGGATTTAACATGTTGATTATACAGATTTGTCGTTTTCTAAGGAGTTCGAAGAGTCCATGTATACACATAGTCGAAGGTTTATAAGAAAAAAAATTCATGTTTAGAAGTACTCTAATATCAGACAGTATACCAGGCACTTCATTTAGACCTGTCTGAATTTATTCTATATTTTTAACAGGGTGATCCCAAATTAGGGTATAATGATATAAATAGATTCGAATGAAACTAAATTGAAGTTCTTTAGGAATGAACAAACGCGACACAATGATTCTCACCAATCAAACAAGAAAGCTTAACGTGATTGTTTGTAGAAAAAACCCAACGTAAAAATATGTGCTTAAAATTCCTAAAGCCATGGCAGAATTATCGTATCCGTATAACATTGTACCAGCGTTTAACCAGGGCTCCCATGTGTTATTTTTTCTTCTTGGATCGGCCAACCAGTCGACAGGTACTTTGATTTGTCTCGTTAAAACGCGTCCATATTTTTCCAAATACACGTCCAGGTCTCTGGCAATCTGCAAAATCAAATTATGTACTTTATTTGATAAGAATTCTCAACGAAGATACAAGCGGTATGACGTGAGTCAAATAAGTAGCATAACAGAGAATCTGGGGGCCATCCCGCAAGTGCCAGGGACGGGATCCTTGTGAACCATAAAAGCCAAAGCAAAAAAAGTTATCGTTTCATAAAATAATAATACTGATTACACTTTTTTGAAGGTTGAGTTTTTCTTTGATTACTTTAAGACATAAAATTAATTCATTTGTAGTATAATAAATGTCAATATAAATAAATCTTATTATTCCACGTACATTAGGGTGGTTCTTATTTTATATATAAATAGTGTTTTTTGATTCTTTTTGTTGTCAACAAACAAGTTTTCTGTACGGCCCACCCTCTAATTTAGTTCTACATCATGGAGGAGTGCTACAATATTTTTTACATAATTTTCAAAAGAGATTTGTGGGGCCCTCACGGTGTTTTAAACAGGCGTTTCAAAACGCCGTGAGGGCCCCACAAATCTCTTTTGAAAATTATGTAAAAAATATTGTAGCACTCCTCCATGATGTCGAACTAAATTAGAGGGTGGGCCGTACAGAAAACTTGTTTGTTGACAACAAAAAAATCAAAAAACACTATCTATATATAAAATAAGAACCACCCTAATATAAGTTCACTGATTCAAAACTGAGCAAGTTTATAAAATTTTTGAAAATCGTTCAACGTACATCACCAACTGTGAAACATGAATGTACAATTGCATGTTATGGAAAATGAGAACATAACTTCCAATTGAATACTTTGGTAAAATTCCACCAATAATTACAAGGAAATCACAGCCAATGTAAAATTTCGTTTTCAAATACAGAAAAATTATAGAAAATTGTGAAATTCTATGAAAATTCAATGGACCCATTCAATTCCTATAATTTTTATATGTTTCAAGATGGAGTTTTATATTGTCTATTATGTTCTTATAATTATTAGTAAAATTTTACCAAAATATTCAATTGAAAATTATGTTTTCATATTTGCATAGCGTGTAATTTCACACTCATTTTTGGAATAAGTTGTACCAACTAAATGTACCAATTTTACTTCTGGCTTACGTAAAATCATACATGTTTTTGATAGAATTAATTCGCTGTCCAAGGTTTCTTTTATATATTACGTATGATAAATCTATTCGACTTAAATATTACTTGTACATGCGGGAAGTATTCAATGGACCTCGCACTGACAAGTAAACCTACCGAACTGTCACCCACCGATTTTAATGAAACTTGGCAAATTTGTAGAACTATGAAAAATAATCGACACGTATTTTTTTATATCGGCAATGGTGCAGGTCTAAGGGCAGAAACTACCCCTCGTACCTGAGGGGTGGTTTTCGCGTGACGAACGCAATGAGGCGAATTATTCAAGAGGTGAAGTGCTTATGGGAGGTTTTCGATGTTGCTGAATCCAAATCTGAGGTCGAAATGATGAAATTCATAATGGCGAAACCAATATGGCGTCTATTTTTTTTAGACATGAGAGATTGTGTCGCTGTTTGCACTAGAATATATCTCTGGATATCGCGATAGGCCTTCAAGGAGATGCCAACGTTAATATCGGAGCACGTTGGGTAGAAAAGAACACGCCTATACGATAGAAAGAGAGGTCTGAACAATCGCTGGTGTCCCCTTAAATGCCATAAATATAACAGTAGAAGTCCACAGTAAAAAAAAATCTGATCTCAACTTCCAAATAATATTATGCAGTTTTTTACATAAACAATTTATTAAATTTCATGATAAAATATTAAATTCAATAATATAATTCATAAGATTAAGTATTTTCTTCTCAATGATAAATTCGCTTCCATTATTCGCAGTAACGATTGCAGATGTGGTAATCGTTGAAGAATTGTTCCATGGATATGGATTTTGTACACCATGCACACCTTATCACAGCAGCTGCGTCGCACAAGTCACATATTGGAGCAGAATTTGTGAAGCAGTAATCGACGAGATTTGCAAATTCGGATGGTCTTTCTCGTGTATAGCTACTTTCGAACCATGTGTATTTGCGTTCCCGGCCAAATTTCCGAATCCATTTTTCCTAAACTAGATTTGCGAACGGAAATTTTTCCAAATGAATATGTTTCTTAAAACGTTTTTCCTAATCCATTTTCCCTAATCTATATTTCCTAATAGAATTTTTCCTAATATGTTTTTCCTAAATGATTTTCCCTAATCAACATTTCCTAATACAATTTTCCTAAAACGTTCGTTCAATTCACATTTTTTCTTAACGTACTCCTTCAAATCTGTTCTCAATTCATGTACTATGTTTTTCTTGCATCTATGTTCAAACACTCGAAGGTTTTGGAACCATGTGTGTCATTTATAATTGGGTTAACTAACAACAAAATTTTTTGTGAAAATATACCATGGATAATCCCAAAATTATTGGCAAAAAATTGATCTTGGGTGGTTATATTTACTACAGAAAAGGATCCATTGGAACAAAAACTTATTGGGAATGTTCAAGAGTAAAGCGAGAAGAATGTAAGGGGCGATTAATCACGATACAGGTTGGTGATGATATGAAAGTGTAACAAATCAGAACATGCTCACCCACCAAATCGATTAATCACAAAAATTGATTTAGGAAAATGGACTAAACAATGATTTTGAAAGAATAGGAAGATTAGGAATTTTTATTATCGGGAAAAAGGTATTTGGAAGAATAAACTTTAGGAAAACCGGATTAGGAAAAATGTACGGGAATCGCGTATTTGATCAGACTCGTGAAGAACTGGTTATGAATCAATGATTGGAGCTTGATGATGTTATTGCGATGGTGTGAATTTATGTCATGGTCATAAAGAACAACGATGTCAGAGAAGTTCCTAATAAAATTTTTCCGAGGCCTGAAGAAGAAGACATCAAGGGGTTGAATAATTCCTGTCGTTCCTGCAGGAATGGTTTGAATTTTCACATATTCTCTGGATTCCACTATTGGTTTGAATGTTTTTTCGTTCTGACCACTCCACGAATCCAACAAAAGGACGCTCCTTTCGCTGGATGGTGGCAGAAATACTTTTTCAAACCATCTTTTAACAAGGTTAGATGTTAGCTTACCCGATTTTGATGCTAAAACAAAGACATTGTCCGATTTAAACAAATTTTGTTGCACTCGAGGTCCGAATTTTCCATCTTTTTCTTATAAAACGATCAACAAAGGTGATAGCAAAACACCACTTGCGGAAATCAGCGGTTGTATGGTGTAGCTATGGGTCATCGAATTTATTGACTGTGCCGAAGCTCTTTCTTGTCCTTTTAACGCCAAAGTACGCCCTATGTGCATCTCAAGATTGAAACCTGATTGATCAGAGTTGAAAACATTTTCTTCCCCAACTAACGAAATATCATGTCGCACTTTTTCTACAAATTCATTGGCATCTCTTTGCAGTTTTTGTTTGTCGATAATTGACTTTTATGTCACGAACTTGTTAATTTTTCTAGAAACTGTTCTATGTCTGCGTTTGAACTGGTGAAGCCATTTTTCAGGAGCTTTAAATAAGTTTGGCGCCAACGAAACTTCATCCCGAGCTCTTATAGCCCATCTGCGAATGTCAAGATCATGGACAGTCATTGATTTTTGTACGGCTTCTTGGAACTCATTCAATGTTAGTTCAGATATTTTCTGCAATTTTCCAGATCGAGATCCATCATTTGCGATTTGTTGTTCCCAACGATATAATTGTGGTTTTGAATCCAATCGCTTGAATCTCGCTTTAACTGTTTCGAATTTCAATTTGTGTTTTTTTCCTGACTTCCAAAACTGGACCGCTGTCTTCTTATATTCAATATCGATTCCGCACGGAGAAAAAGGAATTCGCTGTGGCAGCGAAATCTACTTTTGCTGGGTTCCTTTTGCCATAGCAGCAAATTTTTTGCTGTGACAGCAAACTATTTGCTGTTCCAGCAATCTTGTTAGCTGCGACAGCGAATTTTTAGATGTGGCAGTAAAAAATGTTTGCTATCCCAGCAAAATTTGTTCGCTATTCTGTATATAATACTGAAAATTTGCTGGCGGAGCAAACATTTTTTGCTGCCACAGCTAAAAAATTGCTCTCGTAGCTAACACGATGGCTGTTATAGCAAATTTTTAGCTAGGTCAGCAAAAAATTTCGCTATTCTATATATAATACCTCGATTTGCTGCGTCAGCAAATTTTCTCTCCGTGCGGCATCTTCCGATGAGTGCAAATCTCAGTTCGTCTCGATCTTGAACGAATCATCATTCAAATCATCTTGAATTGAAACTGGATCTGGGATCACATTGTCATTTTCAAAATGCAGAGTGTTATAAGTTTCAACAAACAATGAATCATCAATAGAATCTTTTATCAGCACTTCTAGTTGTAAAGGAAAAGCTTCTTCATTACTATTTATGAATTATTCAAAATCGTATTGAGGCTGATCGAAAGCCTTCGTTAAAAGCTTCGAAATATTTTTAGGATTTATAATCATAGTCAATAAGGTTATGAACTGATGAAGAAAACATACGGGAAATTAGTTGAAAAACAATGGAGTAAATGTAAGGGAACAAATGCCTACCGATACCGCGACTTATAAAGTGATAAATCATGAATGATTCAAGAAATTGAATTCGAAACGACAATTATATCGTTGGGAACAACAAATTGCAAATGATGGATCTCGACCTGAAAAATTGCAGAAAATATCTGAATCAACATTGAACAAGTTCCAAGAAGCCGTACAAAAATCAATGACTATCTATGATCTTGACATTCGCAGTTGGGCTATAAAAGCTCGGGATGAAGTTCCGTTGCCATCAAACTTATTTGAAGCTTCTATAAAATAGGGTTACGAGTTTGAACGAAGACGTAGAATTGATTCCATAATAATTAACAAGTTCATGACACAAAAGTCAATTGTCGATAGACAAAACTGGAAAGAGATACCGATGAATTTGTACAAAAAAAGTAACATGATATTTCGTTGGTTTGGGAGGAGAATGTTTTCAACTCTGATGATTCAGGTTTCAATCTTGAAATGCACATAGGGCGTACTTTGGCATTAAGTGGATATGAGCGCATAGGTGGCGCATACACGGAAAAAAAATTACTGTTGATGCAACAGGAGGCAGTCATGTTGCAGCAACAGGAAAAAATCCCGTTGCAGCAACAGGATTTTCCTGCAGCTGCAACAGGATTACTACTGTTGTTGCGACTTAATAGTAAATTTAACCTTCAAATGGCCACTTATGACTCATTACGACGAACTTATGCTTCACAATGGGCCTTTAGTTCACTTTTGGTGCATGAGATGTGAGTTAAAAAATAAAGATATAAGAATGCCTGCAGTGACGACATCTTCTACTAAAAATTTATCAGTCACTATAGCTATTCGAGACCAATTGAAAATAATTGATGTATCGTTTTCCAAAAACTTCGAAAATAATATTATCAAAGAAAAATGCGAGGAATGTGACGAAGACAAAATGGAACACTTCCCTAATACTAAAATATCCGCTGTCCGAGCTTTGAAATACATCGACTATGATAGATATAGATATTTTTGATGTTCGAGACTTTGGGAAAGAGTAACTATACACGTGAACTTCTTTTTACATAAGGTATTCATGTAGATACCAAAACTCGTACAATTTGAGAATGAGAAAATAATGTGGAAAGTCCAACAACGGTTTCGTGTCGATACGCGCGCGCTGAAGCTTCACGAATGGCGGTGTGTTCGCTGACCAACTTGTCGTTACGAAAAAATATAGAGAGACAGCGGCCATGATTGCGCGTAGTACAATGCGCAGTCGCGCGGTGTTTCAACATAATATACAGGAAAGATACGAATAATAGTAATAATATATATAGCGATACACAAAATCATAAGTACGCCAATCGAATAAATTCAATACTCCCCCTGTTTCAGTACTTATGATACCTTAGAACTGGTAATTCCAAGTTTTTTTCGCGAATACTGAAATTTTTCTTTAGGCAGAGCCTTGGTCAGGATATCAGCCAACTGTTCTTCGGACCGTACGTATTAAACCTGAATTTTCTTATTTATTACCTTCTCTCTTAAGAAGTGGTATCGCACATCTATATGTTTTGAACGTTTATGGTATTCAGGATTCTTTGCTAACTGAATACTACTTTGATTGTCCATGTTCAAAACAGTGGGCTGATCATTCTGTTATCCCAGATCTAATAATAGTTTACGAAGCCAAATTGCTTCTTTTGAGGCTGTTGCCGCTGCTATGTACTCCGATTCCGTTGTGCTTAAGGGGATACCAGCGATCCCCGCGGATGCAACCCGCCATACAATTTCGCATTTTCACAGAATCACAATCAATTTTCATTATTATTCTTATGCAAATTGATTAAAATCATAAATCATGACGCATTTCGATATTTTATTCCATAATCTTATCATTTTCTCAGAAAAACATGTCTAAAACAAGTAAATTATCGAAAAATTGTATTTAGAACACATCCATGCGAAACATAGCGAGCACAAGTCGTACAGAATTAGAGATGTTTTCAAAGTTTTGGGTCAAAAAATCAAAAAAAGGCCGATGTGCCGCGATTTTTTAGTTTATAAAGTACCTATTTCACGCGAAACAATGTTTCAAATCTATCAAATAAAAGCAAATTCTTGCCGAAAAAACTCTTTCACAGATCACGATCAACAGAAGCCTACGACAATTTCGCTTTGAATCAAGATTTCGAGGAGAATATCACAAAAAAGGCCGATGTACCGCGATTCTTTAGTTCATAAACTAACTATCTCACTCAGAAAAATCCTTCAAATCCTTCAAATGAACGCAAATTCTGGCTGAAAAGTTTATGAGAAGCACGTTTCCTTTTTTGTATGACATTTCACCATTACCACCTGATAGCTCGATCGGTAACGACATTATTTATTTATTGACAAAACATGTTATTTCTCACCTAATTCCAATACAAAATTGATAAATAACAACAAAGAAACAATGCAACTAAGATGAAATATTGTCTACAATTGAATACTACTTTGAAAAGCAATAATAAATAAAAACTATTATAACACGCACTGTTCATCATTTAGAACACATAGACGGCAGTGTGAGATTATTCCCACCCATTTTTCAGAAATTCAATTTTTATGAAAAACACAGAATGACCCACTACAGTTTTCCAATTAAAACTAATTTATGGAATGGAAACTGCAAAAAAGGCCGATGTACCGCGATTCTTTAGTGTATAAACTAACAATTACACTTCAAATAGTTGATCAAACTTATGAAATGAATGTAAATTGTTGCCGAAAAAATTCTCTTACAGAATACGATCAACACGAACTCAAAACAATTATGCTTTGAAACAAGTTTTCGAGGCAAAATATCGGGAAAAAGCCGATGTGCCGCGATTCTTCAGTTCATAAACTAACTATTCCACTGGAAACAATTTTTTTAATCTATCAAATTAACGCAAATTTTTACCGAAAAATTAATCGAAAGCACGTTTTCATTTTGTATGATATTTTATCGTTATCAACAAACAGATCGGTCGGTAAATGCACTGTTTTCTGTTGATGAAAACAGTAATATTTTTGTTTTTGGTTTTTATATCCGAATCATTAATCTATTATGTCCAAGTATACATTCTTACAGAACAGTTACATCCGCCAAATCATGAGTTTTTTCTCATCAATTATTCAATAATTTGCAGAATTGATCAATTTGTCGATAAATCTTGTTCGTGATTTATAGTACAGGTAGCGTTTTGCATACTGATTAGCAGCAGCACCTATGTTTGTTTACCACAGTTTCAAATAATGTGTTGAAATGAATGAGTTACCGCGGAATATCAGTGAGCGAAATATACTCGTGATAAATTTTAAAAAGTTATTTATTGTGTGTGGGTTTCCAGTTATATGTTCATTCCAGCGATGTTGAAGAATGGGAATTATATCACCTCCCTATGCAGGTAATATTCTGAATTTAATTTTTCTAACCTCCCTACTGGTATCTCAGTCATTATTAATAATTAACACATATAATCATGATTTGGTTTAAACAATCATGTTTCTACATTTAAATACTTTTACTTCATATAAATCATATAAATCATATCATATTCATTTTATCATATAAATACAGTTATTTTACATTTGCTATAAAGTTGAGGTTATATATCCTGCCATCCACTTTATGATTTTATTGAATATAAGTAATATGAATAATTAAACATTTATGATAGATAACTAAATGTGAATTACAAGTTTGATGAATTATTCCATCGGTATTGCTTGTTAAAGCAAAATCAAGTCAGATATAATCAGGTTGAAAATAATCAGATTGATTACAAACATAACTGATTGAATATGGAAATGCAATTTGAACAGATGATTTTTATGCATGATCATTGAAATAAGTCAAATACGTCCTCGACACTTATACTTCAAAATATTCCACAGTTCCATTCTGCGGAGGATGTCTAAAATGGTGAATCTAGCTATACGGAGAGGACACGTATGGTCCAAATTATCTATTACCCAACTGGATCTTGATTGGACATGAAATAGGGAATTCCAAGGGTATCGTAGAAAGTATCTCCTTGTAAAATAAACGTATTCCATTTATTCAGTTCAACTTGTTACGAGTTCCATCAGGTATGTGTGTATTTTTATTCTAATTATGTCCATGTCATTAATCAGTGGGCACCACATCTGTTCAATTTCAATGGAGTGAGTTTATTTTTATTGTTGCAAGGACATTATACACAAAAATTAGGAAATATATGTGGAAACTAATGTTTATTAAAACGATTGCCATAGATATATGAATGTTTTTCAACTTCTATCGCAAAACCCCAAAGTGATCTTCTTTTCAATATTACATCCCAATATTAACATTGCACCAATATTTCAATTCAGTCCTTCAATGTAAAGTGCGCTGATTGTTCATACATGTGTAGTATACCATAGTTCCTTTAGGTGATGCACTGACAAAATTGTTTATGCAAATACATGTGATTTGTTGGAAAATTCAAGTTCGTCAGCACAAGAAGAACTCATTTTTGCAATTTATACATCAACAAGCGCTTGGTATTTGGACAATATTATTCGGGCGAAAGAAGTATCTCGTTCCTTACGGAATTACACACAGAAAACTTTATATTGCAGATTATTAGACAAAGTATCGTACCCGTGAAATGAACCTGATTATCACGATAGAAACTATTACTTTTTATTTTCCCACTGCTCCGCATATTGAATTAAAGAAGAGTTGTGGTAATCCGTCGCATACTCATAGTTTGTTCCGCTACAATAAAGTATATCTCACGGCTGCAATATAAATCTATTAATTTTTCAACTACAAAATTTTATCCGTGCACTGTTGCCAGATGTTTATGCGAACATTATAAATCTGATATGATTTCTCCCTATATTTAAAATGAAACTCTGAAATATTTTGGGTCTGAACAATTTCTAAAACACAACGTCATCATACACCGGTGTGAGAACTCCATCACATTACAAATTACAATTTCAACAACCACAAATGAGATACAAACAATCCTCAAGATCCTTCAAACTTCTAATCCTCCTAAATTTCCTTTCACAATTTTCCACCGTTCTCCATTGAACTGTATACATACTGGGATGAATATTTCCTACATATTGTCCACTTCAGTTTCGTCAGCTCCATTCTATTCCCGATAACACACAAGGACCAGTAATGAATCCTGAAAATAGAACTTTTCCTCAACTCTTTCGAAATTCAAAAAATTCTTCACGAGTTCTAAAAAGAATTCATAATCCTGAATATCAAACTTTTAATTTTCATATAATGAGTAAAGTTATTGACTGCTTCCATCATAACCTTGGTGAACAATATACTATTTATTATGTAAAGAGTGTTATTATCTTCGCTCCCTGTTATCTGATTGCAATCAAATTTATACCACGTTCCAGTTATGATCCACTGTGGTCCCGTATGAGTTTTATCTCAAGCCGTTGAGAAATGTGGAAAAACCGTCTTTCGCATTTTGCATTATTTGACGATATTTTCACAGCATGCCTTTCCTGCAGGGTTGGTATCTGAGGGTCCAACCCAATTGGACCCAGTGGGTTTTTTCGGGTGGGTACGGATTGAAAAATCCCTCAAAAACCCACATGGTGCTCAATTGGATGGTTATTTTATACAATGTATTTTTCCATGTTGTTCTTCTTTCTAAATTTGAATCAGTAGAATTCCATTGATTCTACAGTTATAAGTATCCCACTGGATTGAATTGGATGAATTTTTCTACGTTATCAATTAATACTCACTATTTAGTGAGTGAAAGCTTACCAAAAGCTCGAAATGATGATTGATCGAAATGAGTCATATTTCACTGAGAAACTCAACACCGAAAAAAATAATTTATTTGATCGAATGAACTGAAGTTAGTTGTGAAAATGAGTTCCGAATAATAAAAGAATAGAAGCCGGTAATAAAAACTGTAGTAAAGGCAACTTTAAATTAGTAACAGCAACTAAAGTCAGAGAAATTGAATTTGAATTTAGTTGAGCCAACGCCCGTTTTAGTTATCCAAATATCAACAACTGTATCTAGTTGCTGGAACTAATTTGGAGTAAGGGTAATTGATTATTTTTTTCGGTGAATGGATATTCACTATTGCAGTGCATTGGAGTGAAACACTAATAATCGCGATCTAGTGGAATTCCACTGACCTACATACAGGAAGTTATTTAATTGAGATTTGTTCAAATGTTGCTTGAATACCGTTGAAAGATTTATTCTTTAAAGTGTAATTTTTTTAAGAAAATGAATCCGTAAAAATTGCCCCGAACTTTCCATGGGTATGTGGTACGACTAGCCATTGTTTGTACACAATTTGTACAATGTAGATTTTAATTATGACGAGACAGCATTTAATATGATTCAATAAAATAGCATGAAATTATAATTTGAATATAAATGTTCATATTTCGGTACAAATACAACGGTACATATTCATTCTTAATTTCTATATAATAAACGAGTTTGATAACTCTATTTGTTTATTTTTTATATACTGAGGGAAAAAATTCATTGGGACAAAAAAATATTACATCCAATGGTATCTATAAAATATTTCTTGAGATCAATGAAATTTTACTCCAATGGATGAAATGGTTTTTCAGTTGATGAAATACTTCATGCGGTCAAAAACCATTTCATTCATTTGAATAATATTCAGTTGGTTCAAAGAAATATTTTATAGATACCATTGGATTAAATATTTTCTTGCCTCAATGACTTTTTTCCCTCAGTGTACTGATATGGGGTTTTTGTATTTGTTTTCATTCAAAAAAAATATCACGATTAAAATTAGGGTGAAGTACCTAGTAAATGAACGATGGCCTAATGGAACAAAGATTCATAAAAGAAGTAGTTATTAGGAGTTTCTGTTACGTTAAAATAATTCGGTTGTTTTAAATAGTAACAACTTCTTATGGAAACAATCAAATTACTTTAATGTAGCAGAAATCTTTAATAGTTTCTTCATTTATAAATCGTTCATCTACTGGGTAGTTCACCCTATTTTAGAAAGTCTTAGTTGTAGTTAATCACCGTGTCGTTCATTTTGATAAAATTCATATAGTTCAAGTAATTCAGTGGCCCTTTCTGGATCTAGTCTATTCCTCAGACTGTGACGTTTCGTTAACTGTTATGCGTCGGTATATGAAGATACCACCTATTAAAAGCCCCCTATGATGCCTTCAGCTCGTCGGATTTCCAAAGTTCTTTAATAATAAGAGGGGAACGCGGGTCACGGATTAATAAATTAAGATTTCAGTTAAACAAAGTTAAATAATATATTTATTAAATAGATTGAGTCAAGAAACTGGTTATAAAAAGTCAGTTTTAATGGTACATAAAATGATGCAATTTTACAAATAGAAGTTAAAATGAAAACTAATATTACATAGAATTATTGTTTAAAATGATCCTAATAGTCCGGACTTTGTCTATTTGATCTAATACGTGTGCACACTGAATTCGTCAAGTATAATATGTGGGTGTACCTTTAGATCAACCGGGATCTAAGGGAAAACAATCGTGGTTAGGTCTATCAAGGATTTCTCTAATATGAAATACGCTACGAGGATCTATCGGAATTGTTGATGTGAATGGCTCAGATGGAGCCTTCAGATTATCCGTGATACTTGTGCAGTGTTCAAAATACGATTATTTAGATAAATTATATTTAACGGTAAATTCTAACTTGATTTTGGCCTTATGCACGTGGCTTCTAACAAAATGTCGGTGATTGGCCGTTTGAGTGTGGCCTTAACGGAAAATAGCCGTAAGAGTGTGGCTTTAATACCCCATAGCCGTGAGAGGTTGGCTCTAACAGAAGTTACACTATGAAAATGGTGATACCAAATTCCCCCACCATTCCTAACCAAAAACTAGGACTTCGTAGGGATACACACGAAGTCTGACAATCTCGACTTCTGTAATTAAAAAGTTGCTTACCAGGAGGTGAAACCGGCCTGATCGTTCCAAGCAGTCGAAGTCGAGAAGTGATTTTATGCACCTCTGCTACCTATATTATTACCTGCTAGGCTTAATTCCCGCCGTGGGAAACACTAGCGATTGTAGCGGTTCATGGAGTTTGTCACAATCGTATAGGTGTGTCTCTTTTTAATATATACTTCTCCCGTGTTATTCGCGCGCTTGCGCGATGCGTTCGGGAATTCAACATGGTTGCCCATGTTTGTTTACCATCTGTCACCTCGTGGTGCAGATAACCGCGTGTGCATTTTGTTAATGCACAATTGTTTTTATAATCTTATCCTCGTTTTAATCATTAGTTTTTCGTTCGCGAGTGAAGTGCCTACTCTGATGTCCTGCATGTTCTAAAATGGTAAGTTCTATATTTTCTTTAATATTTTCTCCTTGAATTATTCATACTTACTAATTATAATGTTTATTTTATTATTTTTCAGGTAAATCTACAACGGTGAGCCTGTGTTTCTGCTGTGGGTAAGATTGTATTGTTCCTATTTCCATAATATTTATCATGTAATATTTATTAGTCATGTTTTCAGGTACGTCGACTGGTATGATGGGGGACGAGTAACCATGATAGGCTCTCAAGTGTCTATTTTCAGATAGCGTTGCTTTAGGCAACGCAATCAAGGTAAGGAATATCGTTCCTATTAATCCTCATTTTACAAATATTAATTGTTTTTATATTTTACAGGTTGGAATTTAGACGAGGATCGTCACAAGACTATTCCAAATATGCCCGAATGAAGAAAAAATTTTTTCAATCCCAGCACTGCTAGGTGGACACCTTAACAATTTGGCAAAAAACATGCAAAACCACTTGGTAGATTGTTTTGATGTGCAGTGTGGTCTTGCATCAAAATTAGAATGGACACAAAATATAAGGAATTGTAACGTCCAATTTGAATTGTGGCGATGCTGATCGAATTGCAGTAAAGTGCGTTAACGGTTGGAGTAAATTGCACTTGGAAATTTCACTAGTTTCAAACTTGATTTCAGTTCATGTAAACACAAATCTTGATCCAACTTCGATCTGATCGAGGCCCAACCTTGAAAGCTTAGGCCAAAGTCGAACAAAAATTGATCCCAGATTGGTGCTCACATGAGAGATTATATGAAAAGTAACTTCTTAGTTTATTCGGTATTTCTTGATGACAATCTAAAGTAATATGGTAGGGGGTCTTTTGACCGAATCGATATGATTTGACAATCACTAGTCGCTTTCAGAGAACACTAGGGAATGACTAGCGATTGTCAAATCATGTTCATTCGGCCAAAAGACCCCTCACCATGGAATATACATATATAAATATATTATTCTATATCATCATATACGAAAAATGATAACGTAGTACGATAAAAATGAAGATTAGTATGTCATACTAAGAATTATCAGAGAAAACCAATGCCAATCAGCGTTGCCAGTATTCCCTAGAAAAATCTTCAGCATCTGATAATTGTTCATTTCTTGTACAACCGACCAATCATATTTTCAATTTGGAAAGAAATGACCAAGGACAAAAAATCTGAAGATTTTGCTAGGGAATACTGGCATCACTGATGCCAATTTGATAAAACCCGAAAAAACCCGAAAAAACCAGATTCTCCCCAGTGGGGCGGGTTTTAAAGAAAAAACCCGGGTTTTTTCCAACCCTGATGGTACGACAATCGAACGTCGATTGAAAGAATATCGTACATTTCGAATGTACTGTGTACGTACTAAGTATATTTGAAACAGTCTCATTCGAATATTCTATGAACGTTCACTGTATGTTCTTCTTATCTCATTCGTACATTCTACGAACGTTTCTATTCCGTATATACGTGGAACTTCTGTTGCTGCGTGGGTTACCTCACGCAACATGATCCACAAACACTGCTCAAAATTATTTGTCAAAGAATTATTGACAAAAGCAATAGGTCCTACTCAATCAGAAAATTGGCCTTCTTGGGAGATAGGTGCAATTTTGAATTTGAGTATTCCTGAAAATAATGAAAATAAAAGGAAATCCAGATATACATGTCCCCTTATTTGAGGTAAAGAACCCATTTTCTAAACAAATCCAAGGGTGGTCGTCTGAAAAGTATTCGGTTTGTAAAAGAATGTCCCATAATATGAAATAAATAACATAGCAATTTTTTCGGTTATAAACTAGTTTTCTATGTAGAGCATCCACACTGAGAAAATTGGTACAGTGAAGTGTGGACGGACCAAGCGTATGGTCACTACAATCAATTGCGTCGTTATTTCAGTGAATAGATCGTTAGTTCAACTCAGCGTATCATAATTCCGATAGATTCGTTCAGTTGTTATGATTGTACAGTTTGGTTGTTCCATATTCCACTATTCACTTAGTGATTATCACTACTCCCTTGTCTTCGTGCAAGCTTGTGATAGTGAATTGAATTATGTTCAAGGAACACGTTCATCTTAATTGGAGTGTACTTCTTACAAAATTCCAGGTCTTCCCCTCACTTTCCCTGACTTTTCCCGGTTTTCCATACCTGTGGCAACCATGATGAAATTACAGTGATTTGAAATTTCTCAATTTTCAAACTTCTTCAATCTCAAATACTTCAATCTTTTATTATCTCTGATTCGGAGTATATCTATGGTTCAATATTTCTCTTTCAAGGTATGTTGCAGAAGTATCGCTGTTTGAAACTATCCCTCTTGTAAAATATGTATATTTCAAAACATGTGTGTTTATGAATATGTCTATACGGAAATAAGAGGACAGAAGAGAGACTCTAATTTGCATTCCTCTATTTCCAAACACCTCCGCTGCTGAATAATTCTATTTCAAAGTAAGTCCATTGTGATTCATCTCTATCGGAATGTTCGTTAGTGACAATCGCGATTGAAAGAAATTCATAGTGTATTGTATCTACATGAAGATGATAATAATTACAAAAGAAGAAAACCTCTAAATAAGTATCCAGTTTTTGTAACTTTGTTGAATAACACTCACATTGTTTGACCGGCGATTTTTGGTATTTCGAATACCTTTTTCCAATAGAATTCCATACGTCGCGCACTCGCATTAATTGAATTATCACTTTCTTTTGATCGCGATTGCCATTTGTGATGACTGAATAAATATTGTTCCATGCATGCATGTTTTCCTGTTTCAGTTGAACCAATTCAGTTTTATTTTACAACTGTAGACCAGATTAGCTACATGAGAATAAGTAAGCACATTTCATTTGAACTGAATCGGTTTAGCAGGCATGAAACAAAAATACATATGGAAACATTGCTTTTGCGTATAATCCTACCCAATCATTGTACATTAATGAAAAACGTATTGATCACGATGTAAAGTGTCAACTTTTGGATGTGTTATGAAATTTTCCTGAGATAGTTTTTCATTCCGCCACTGCGAAATTCAAGTAGTCTGGGGCAAAAGAAGTCGTGAATTCAAATCAGATGTTGGAAATACTAGTCTACAGTGCCGAAGAACAAAATTACAACCGTATTATAAAACATAATATGATTAGAGAGAAGTTATTTTTCATTGAAACTTTATTTGAATAGAAAAATTGGAAATTTAACTGACCTAAACGTTATTTTCGCCAACTGGTGGCAAAAATTCAAAGTATCTCTGAGTTTAAATCGAAAATTCTCCACACAGGAAAGATAATCTACCTATTCTTCTTACATCGTGGTATGGGCCCATTAACGGCGGCGGGATGCGATTTTTACATCTTGTGGGACACGATCTGAATAAGTTTTAGACATATAAAAATATGTGACCGGCACGAAAAATTTTCAAATGAATTGAAGTTTAATCGGAAAATTCAGACTTTTTCTTCATTTCTGATTAAGTCATGGTTACACTTGTTGGGGGGGGGGGGGGTTTCCAACGAGTAACGTTAGGAAGAGCCCCCTTAGAAACTCGAGAAGTTTTGAGTCGAATGGTCGAAAAATTTCACTAAAAATCATTTCAGTTTTCAGCAATTTTCAGTGAAGAATTCTTCAGAAGTGTTCACAGCGTTTCAGAAAAATCCAGAGTTTTTGAGAGATGTTGATGAATATGTAGGAAAATTTCCGGTGGTAAAACGTGCCCGATTAGTGCCAGTTTTGAGGAATTTTTTAAGATTTAAAAAAATTTTCATAGGTTTTCAGAATTTTGCAGTGAAATTCAGGGAAATTTCCTGTGATTTTCACACAGAACAAGAATTACTTGGATTAATTATTCAATTTGTGAGCGTATACAGGGTGGGGCATTCAAAGTGTCGCGGGCGTTTTTTCCAAAAATAAAGTGACATACGAGAAAATTTTTCGGACAAAAGTTGTAGGGTACCGAGGGGGACATCCGATGGTGGCCTTGGCTTTGACCTCAAATCTCATCTTCAAGGGCATTCTGAGATCAACTCTTGTTTTTTAAATAGCATCTCATATTTTTTACTGCAGATTTGGATTCTAGGTCAAAAACCAAGAAACTTTTGTCTGAACCATTTTCCTGAAATCCGCAAAAATGGCGCTCTAATCGATATTGTTCCATTTTGAATCTGACATTCGAATAACTCGAAAACGAAGGGTCTTGCAAAAGAATGTTTCGTACAAAAGTTGTCAATACACAACACATTTCAATCGTCTACATTACCACCATTCAGAGCTCACGCGATGTCAACAAACGACGGGGTTCAATGAAAATTCACGATTTTGAAAGTCAGTTTGTCAGTTACATTTGATTATTACTTGGTTTATGACAAATTGAAAATCATGGATATCCGATACACGGTTTCTGAAAAGATCGATATGATCTACATTTACGGTGAAGTGCATAAGAACCCCAGACAAGCATATGACTTGTATGCAGAACGATTTCCTGAAAGAACAACGCCATCCATTAGGTATTTTCAACGCATTACAAAATTATTCTCAGAAACGGGAAGTGTTACAAGGGAAAAACGACATCGAATGAGAACTGTTAGCGGAGAAAATGCGGAAGTTAATGTACTAGCTGCAGTAGCCAATAATCCACACGTGAGCTCTCGTGAAATTGAACTCCATTCGGGAATTTCTCGAAGAAGTGTTCTTCGAATACTGAAACGTCACAAATTCCATCCGTATCACATTTGTTTGCATCAAGACCTTCACGGTGATGATTTCGAAAATCGTGTACAGTTTTGTCGATGGGGTCTAGCGCAAATGCACAATAACAACTTCATCAACATATTATTTTCTGATGAGTCGACGTTCACCAATCATGGTCAAGTAAATCGACATAATATGCATTACTGGGCGACAGAAAATCCAAGATGGTGACGTCAAGTAGAGCATCAAAGACAATGGGCTGTGAATGTTTGGTGTGGTATTTTTCGATCTCGAGTAATTGGACCGTACTTCATTACAGATACGCTAAATGGAGAGAAGTACAGACATTTCTTAGATCAAGTACTTCCAACATTACTTGAAGACATACCTATTCAGGAACGATTGAATATGTGGTATCAACACGATGGTTGTCCATCCCATTATGCAGTCACAGCTCGAGAAATATTGGACAGAGATTATCCTGGACGATGGATAGGACGTTGTGGACCAGTTCATTGGCCTGCCCGTTCTCCGGATCTTACTTCTCCAGATTTTTTTTTATGTGGATACATAAAAGATACAGTTTATCAACAAGCACCGACTACACCTGAGAATATGCGTCAACGAATCATCAATGCATGCGCGAGCATCAATGAAGATATTTGAGCACGAGTTCAGCAATCTCTTGTAAAACGTTTTGAAATGTGTATTGAAGTCGAAGGCCATCATTTTGAGCATCTACTGCATTAAAATTATCCAAGTGATGTAGACGATTGAAATGTGTTGTGTTTTGTCTGTTATACCCCATCACCTCCGTTTCAGTTCAAGGGGTCCCCCTTGGATTCAGACAACTTTTGTCCGAAACATTCTCCTCCAAGACCCTTCGTTTTCGAGTTATTCTAATGTCAGATTCAGTATGGAACAATATCGATTAGAGCGCCATCTTTGCGGATTTCAGGAAAATGGTTCAGACAAAAGTTTCTTGGTTTTTGACCTAGAATCCAAATCTGCAGTAAAAAATATGAGATGCTATTCAAAAAACAAGAGTTGACCTCAGAATGCCCTTGAAGATGAGATTTGAGGTCAAAGCCAAGGCCACCATCGGATGTCCCCTTCGATACCCTACAATTTTTGTCCGAAAAATTTCCTCGTATCTCATTTTATTTTTGGAAAAAACGCCCGCGACACTTTAAATGCCCCACCCTGTATGTACTCTTTTTTTTTCGTTAGAATGACAACTTAATCCATTGATTCGAACAATTAAAAATAATGTACTAAAAAAATTAGTTCAATCAACGGAAGAAAATGTTATCGTTACGAAAAAAATGGGTTTATATGCGCTTGCAAGTTGAATAGTTATTTCAACGATTTTTTTTTCCGTGCAGAGAAACTTTTTCCACCAGGGAACACGAGGAGCAGTGATTTTTCATGCAAAAATGTTGTCTTGTGGACGTTGATGGGTTAAATGAGTACATAATATTACGTTATATATACTTTGAAAACATGAATTCGAAAGAATAGATTGTACAGTGAGTGCCAAGGCATATGTGGGGAATAATTCAAGCTGTCGCTTGTATGACGATATTGGGAATAATCATAAAAAATAGGAGATTTGCATGGTTATAACAAGGGGAGGTCGCGAGAATTAGTTTTCAATGAAAAGTACATGTACCCTTAGGGACCCTTGAGAAAAAACACTTCGGCTTTTATTTCAACGCATCTTAGTTTTCGAGATAATATCCAACGTTGAAAAATGAATGCACATTGATATTTGTAAAGAAAGTGCTTCCATCCAAGCAACCGACGGTGCACGGAGAGAAAAGTTATATTATAAATTACTTATTTGCTAGCATGTACGGGACAGACATGCCCATATGATATCATTCAGTCTGACACTTTCAAAAAATTACTATATTTGATAGTACAATATGGGAGAATTCTCCCATCAGGTACTATCAAATATAGTAATGTTTAGAAAGTGCCAGACTAAATGATATCATATGGACAAGTCTGTCCCGTACATGCTAGCAAAATAGTAATTTATAATGTAACTTTCCTCTCCGTGTGGGTTGAATGATAGGCTCCGACGTCTGGTTCCGACGACCCACGTCTAATGCACGTAGAAGTGATTTTTTTTCACTTCATTCCAAAGCATTCTTCACCTCTGATTGAATCATTAAACATCACTGAATGATCAAGTCACTCCGGTTTCACTGATTGATGTACTTCGCACTGATCGAAACAGTGGTTTTCCACTGGTTCTCAACTTTAAAAATGATGGAATTTGTAAAATGTAACAGTGAATCAGTGGTTTTTTACTGGTTCAGGTTTATAGAGCATTTCTCGGTGCAACAATCTGCGTTAATGAATCATAATAAATGATCATCGAATTTTCGGAAAAAATGTTCATTGGAATGCTCGAATGAATGTTCATTGGGATTCGAACAATCAAACGAAGAAAGTGTTTCTTTCACACTATTCAGAGAATTGGTTTCTTTGTCTGGACTATTTTTTTCTCTACTATACAGGTCGCCCTGCCCTCTGAGGTATTCCTGAATCCATCATGAAAAGCGATCCAAAAGCCTCGGTTAATTGATATAAATATTTTTCATTCCGATTCATCGATACACGATTAATCGTTGATTAATTATCGGTCAATTCAGATGATGGTTGTTTTCTGAATCGATGTCTCTTTCTCTCATCCCGAACATCCCTACAGCTGTGGTAGATTTCGGCTTATCGTGGAAAAAGTACATTTCAAATAATTTGAAAATTTCTGTGATGTATAGCCTCACAAAAAAGGTGAGGTTGCCAAATTCTCAACTCTCAAGAATTGCCCTCCCTCGACTTTCATTTTAAGCATTTCTCTTTCCAAAAATGTATAAGCCGAAAAAATCTGTCAATCTTTTTCTTCATCCCCACATCTCATATTTTTTTTGTTCATACACATGAGTAGTATACCTGTATGTAAAATTTTTCTGCCTATCCGCTTGTATGAAGACGGACCAATAGCACCCCATGAATTTTTTTGTCAAGCTGTGTTCAATTCATTTTAGGAATTTATGTATCAATTGAAATAGTAATAGTTCAGCATGTACAGACTAAAGATACAGAAACAAAATTAGATGACATAGAATTTCGTATTTTTCACAATTCAATAATATTTTAGATGATAGTGCTGTTATCAAAGTCAATGGGAAGTATTTTCCGTTCGTTTTTACATTAGTTTTATCCAAAATATTTCATCAAAGATTCGTTTTGTAACTCACTATATTCCTATTCTCTCTGTTTGATGTATCCGTTTATTATGGATGATTCTTTCAGGAAGGCCAAAACCCCTTCACAGTTAGATAGCTTCAAGATTTCTCTTCATGCCGATACGAACAAAGAGAAATCTATATCAATGATGAAGAAGACTGAGTCTAATTTCAAAAAATGCAAAGGAGTTGCTCAGGATCAGAATAGCCTCAATATTAATGTAGATTTAAACGTGAGTTCCGAACATTCAAGTTTTCAGAATGAATGCAGTCCATCTCTTACTTGTGTGGAATATTGTGATGAGTTGATGAGTGAAAGCATCATAGATAATGATATCACTGACAATATTGTTGAGGATGTGTTCTTAGATGGAAAAAATACCATTGAATTAGAACCTTTGAATTGTTCAAACGTGCATCCGGCTGAAAATAAAATCAATGAAGGAATGGTTGAAAGATTGCATGCAGAATGTAGTACATTACAACCATCCACTAATGTAAATGAAAAACAGTTTTCCGGATTGCATATTACAGATATTAACGAGGCAGTTTTAATGAAAACACCCATTGACAACATGACATTAGGAAGTCAGAATCAATCAGATGACATTTCTTGTAAATTAAAAACCATAAACAGTTGTGCATTACTTGATAATGTAAGTATCGAAGCAATACCCAAAAATGTGAAAACCTCGTTGTCTTGTACAACCTTGGATAGAAAGATGCTGAACAACACTTCTAGCCGCAGTGTGATTCCTAATCCTGATAATTATGCACCTGATTCAAGCGACATAGATAATTTCTCAAGTACCAACGAAAGTGATCGTGTTCATTCTTTGTTGGCAAACCAAATTGACGGTCACTTTATTGTTTACGTGGGGTATATGTTGGATGAAATATTCCACGCATGTGCAAACGACCGTACTCACAAGGAGTGTGATAATAGAAATTTAGTGTGCACTCGAACTTATCGAAGTGGGTTGAGAGTGCAATTTTCATTCATGTGTAAACAATGTAATTATACATTTGACATTTGGACGGAACCGTCGAAAGGAAAAAACATGAACATCAACGAAAGTGCTGTGGTAGGTTCATTGATAACAGGCATAGGATATCGCCAGATGGAAGAAGTGTTGGCTTCAATGGATGTTCCTTTTATGGCAGAGACCACATACATGGGACAGAAGTTATGTTTATATAAAGATGTAGAGCAAACTTTATGAACTCCATTAAAGTTGGCCGGTGAAGAAGAGAAACAAATAGCCACTCAGAAAGGAAATGTGATACATTATAATGGTGGATCTTTACCATTCATCACCGTCGTTGTCGACGGTAGTTGGATGAAAAGATCATACCCAGGTGGAAAATTTGATTCTTCATCAGGAGTGGGCGTAATTATAGGCCACGAAACTAGAAAAGTGCTTTCTATCAATGTGCGTAATAAACAATGCACGGTGTGCGATGCAGCTGCATGTAATGAAGTAGAGTCCAGGCCACATGAATGTTTCAAAAATTATGGTTATAATCAAAGTTCGTGTGGAATGGAAAGTGACGCTATAGTTGAAGGTTTTCAGAATAGTGTTTCTCAACATGGATTAATATATAGTGGTAATTGAAGACGGAGATAGTAACGTTTACCAAGCCATTTTAAATGCTAATCCTTATGGTGATGTCGGTGTCACAGTTGAGAAAATTGAATGTACGAATCATCTGTTGAGGAACTTCAGTAGAAAAATGAAAGGAGCATCGAAAGAAAAAGCTCGACGGGCTGTGATCGGGAAATTGATAAAGCTGCGTAACGTCGTGACACGAAATATTCAGAAAGCCAGGAATTTAGTAAAAAGTGCAGTCAAAAGATGGAATAATGAAAACATAGAAACGCCTGAGAAGATGGAAGGATTAAAAAAAGAGCTAGAAAATTTACCAAATCATTTATTTGGAAATCATACAGCCTGCAAAGAGCTTGGCGTACATTGTACAGAAGAGATTGACAATGAAGAAAATTTCGTCTCAGATTTAAAAAAATGGGGAGCGTATGAAAATATAGAAAACGCCTTCAACTATTTGGCTGGACATTCGAGAAGTTTGCTATTTGCAGTGACAAATAATAAATCCGAAAGCTTCGATGATATGGTTGCGAAATACATTGGGGCGAAGCGCATCAATTTTGGCGCAAGGGATTCTTACGAAAATAGATGTTATGCAGCGGCAGTGCAGTGGAACTCTCGTCACGTTATTACTGATCTGCATCAAAATGCTGAGAAAGATGTGAATCAAGTAGTAAAGGAATTCGAATTACGAAGAGAAAAGAAATTGAATCAGGTCAAAGAATGGTGAAGGAAAAATGGTCGAAAGAAAAAACAACGGACTGTTGCGAATGATAAATTTTATGGCCCAAATGCACAGAAACCAGATTTTTCGGAAACAGAATTTGAGAATGGTAAAGATAAAATCCTTGGACAATTGGCAAGTAATCAAGAAAATCGTGAGGAATTGGAAAAACAAACTAGACAGGAATCAGGGATATCAATTCAACTCAAAAAAGTCCACTTAATATCACAGTATTTTGGAGCGGTATGCCGAAAACGAGAAAGCACATCTTGTACGAGTATTATTCGAAATATTTTATATCCCAAAGCAGTAGAAGCATCCATTAAAAGTCAGAATCATGCAAATAAAAATCGAGCAATAAAACAGATTGAAGTCGAAAGTAAGGTACAAATTGAAGCATGTGGAATTTTTATTGATGAAGAAAACCCCTGTTTAGCTGCGTGCCCTGATGGGTTGATTGGCGATGATGGTGTATTGATTATTGATTTACTCAATGCACCTGAAGATTTTTCAGCGAATGATGTAATCAAAAAGTTGAAAACTTACAAAACAATATTTGAAAAATCGAATCCCAGAAGGATGAACCAAAACAATCAAAATTATTATCAGATTCAAGGTGATTTACACATTACCAAACGGGATTATTGTATTTTTGCAGTGTGGACGAACAAAGGGTCGATAACTGTAAATGTGAACAGGGATAATTTGTTTTGGAAAAAAATGCAACCGCAATTGATACGATTTTATCACGAATGTTTACTTCCGGAAATAGTGGATCCACGATACACAAGGAACATGCAGATTAGGAACCCGAAATCTGTAATGGATGCGCAAATGAGGATACAACGGAAAAGAAAATCAAACGATCAGGAGGCAAGTATGCAAAATGGAGTAGTGAAATGTACTCTTGATGAAGAGGATAGTGCAGAATGCACCCCACCAAAATGTAAGAAATCAATAGAAAACATCGACAACAGTGCATCACCAAAGAACCTTGAAAAAGTGAAAACAGAAGATGTCATTGTGATACTTGATGATGAAAATTTGAACGAAAGTGATCTGGAAATGCAAAGACCTCCAACGCAAGTAGTAAAATTCGCCGTTTTAAAAGAAAATGTATTGAATGTAAAATGGGCTTTAACTGATGGAGCAATCGATAATTTCATGGCAATTATCGGAGAATGCGAAGCATTTGAAGTTGTAAGTTGCTTACTAATGCAAAATTCACAGCGGTTAGTGTGGCCGGCTACACAAAAAGACGTGCAAATATTAGGTGGAAATAGGATATTTCACTGGCATTGCATATATTACGATGAGAAGTTTTTGTATATTCACGATAGTTTGTTCTTTAACAGACATGCTTATAATGATCCATGCCATGATGAAAAATCTTTTATTGCAGTACGTTACCCACAATTGGTCACGGGAAATGTTATATTTAAAAAAGTTACGCGTCAACCAGATAACATTTCATGTGGAATTTATGCATGCGCTTTCGCGACGACAGCAACAGTAGCCTTAGGAGGCGATCCATCGAAAAAAGAATATGATGGAGATGCTAAAATCATGCGAGAACATTTTATGGACATTCTTGAAAGTAAGAACCTATCTGAATTCCCCACCAAATGATTTAATTGGCCCATTACAATAAGCAAAACATTCTCGACAATATGTTAGTGATGCAATTATGAAGTTAGTATTGGTCTATGCATGAACACAAGGGATATTGAAAGAAATCGTTTTATTCTGACTTAATATAGATAAAACGTTAATGCAGCATCAAGTTGTTTCATATTCCTGTATGAAGTTCATCTTCTCTGAAAAAAATACAGAAACATTGAAAATGTTGTTGAAGCAGAATATTACAAGGTTTTATCACATCAATGCAAATGTGAATGTGACATTGATTCGAACAATTATGTAAGCATGCTATAATTACATAACGAATCAAGCTTTCATTTTAAATTCACTTATCATGTGGATCTGGTAGCATTACATACAACTGTATGGCAATGGTAATATACGAGTCAATGGATTTGTATTGCACAAATCAGTTTACACAGCAAAATGCTGAAGAATTCCATAGTGAATTCTGTAGTTTAGTTGGATATATATGCATGCTGTACTTGGGGTGTACATGACAACGAGCTGATCAGAATACAGTTATGTGGATAATATGTTAAACGACTTTGAATTGATGATTTTTTTCATCTAATTCTATCATACAACTGAGCAGAAAATAAATAACGAATGGTTACACTATGTGGACAGTTTGCATGACAAAGCTAAGAGAATATCATAAAAATTAACATAATTCTGCCTCATTGTATTCGATCAGCTAATAAATTGGATGAAACGATATGTACTCCATTGAACATTATCAACGTTGGACATTTGCAGGTATTCATATATATATATGTATATATATATATATATATATATATACACACATACGTACATAATCGTCACGATTAAAGTACTTTCGAACTGACATATACATAGTTGTGATGTATGTCGAATACCTCTTCTGGGTACATACGCAGAGATATTCACGTACATACGTGAATGAATGGAAAGGTCTCCATTAAAATTAATCTCAAAAACTTCGAAAATCTGGCAGTGATTTTTAAGGGATTCCACGAATTCCCCAACAGCATGCTGGAATCACCGTCATGTTCCTGGAATATGATTCAAAGAGATGTTGAAGAACAGTGGGTGGGTGTGGGTGGTCGTTCATGTTGAAGTTTTTGATACTGTGTATGGGTCTTATAATAGGCTTATGAGAATACATAGGATGATGAACCTTACTATTGGTAGTACAATTTTCCAAGTGAAATTGATCAAATGGAATTCAACAGATGTAAACAAATCATCAAGATACACCCAAGGAGAACCGGCGAAATTTTGACCTTGACCGAGTCGGTCAAGTTCAAAATTTCGATGAGTTTTCGATGTGGACATCGATTCGACGTCGTAGTCATGTCGAATCCGAATCGATCTTGAAAACCCGTTGTACTTGGGACAAGACTGGGCCGAGCACCATTTTCGTCTCTCTCTCTCCGTCATGCAGCAATGCACCTTTCGATTCTTTACAAACCCGCACGTTTGGGTGAACGGAGAGAGAGACAGACAAGGTGCTCGCCACAGACGTGTCAAGATATGTCCACTGCATTTGGAAGTGATAATTCCAAATATACAAACTTGCCTTACAATTGAACATCGGTCAAGAATAATTGGGAGTTATAAAATCCCATGCATTACAGTTCATTAAAGTTTCGTAGCAAAACATAAGCTTATTCATTGCATGATCAAATGATGATGACTGCATGCATAATGATCGAAAGATCAAAATTTTTGTTTGAAAGGAAAAAGAAATGAACAATGAATGAAAAGAGTAATTAGGGGGTGGATGTGGGTGGCCATTGAAAGCCAAAATCGGTTCTATTCATTAATGTGCGATGTTTTGGTGGGGCGAATATGAATTTTGTAAACGTAAACGTATATATGACCTATATTTCAAAGTTTTACAATGATTATGAAAACAGAATAAACCATCAACCGTCAAATATAAGTGATTAGCCGAGTGTGATGGAAACACATCAAATTCGCGTGGTGATTACATCAATGGAATCATATTAGCCTCCATTAAAAAGCTTCGCACAGATAAAATTAAAATTGAATGACGTCAGCATGTTGTAATCGTTAAAATATAAAAATTAATTGTGTTTTTATGGACCCATGGTATACTGAGAGAAATATTCTCTCCTGAGAAAATATAAATTTTTGCTGAAGAAATTTATCATTTGATATATCCAAAAACATCTCTTCTAGATCCAAGAAAACGTTTTCTTGATATGAATGAAATTATCTTCATTCAAGTCATTATTTCTCGAACAGAAATAATACTCAATAGTATCAGCAAGGTTTTTGAAAATGTTCGAAAATGCATTCAATTGGCAAGAAAACATTCTTTTCTTGGTGTACTTGTAATACTTGTGATGGATATTAAACGATAGCAACAAAAGTTGTGATTACAAAATGTGAATCCTCATAAGATTTTCAATACAAGTATAGTGGAAAGTGTTTCATGGAATGGTATTTTCCAGAGTAGATAGTAAAAATTTGGTCATCAGATTTTATTGGGATTGATTTTTTAATTCAACAGGTCTGCTGGTCGCAAAACAACAGGAGTTTCAGGTGAGTATTACTTGTGATAAAATGTGTACATCTTTAACATCAAAAGTTTATAAAATATATTTTTTCCGTAAAACTATAGGTTGAAGGACAAAACTTTCATAAGGATTGCAAGTTGATCCTCGTTATGATTGAACAGGATTGGTTGTGAGGCGAGTGAGAAGAAGGGTCATGACTGAATTTAAAATTCGTCCCTCAATGTCTATTTTCAGGTAAGCGTAAATCTGTCTGATAAAAATGTGTGGAATTTATTATATTAGGTCTCTTTTTGAATTCCGAGCCCTACTTTTGTACCCATATGTACAGGATGAGAGACTTTACAAACTGTTTGTTTCTTCTACACTCCTCATTGAACCGTGTACATACTGGAATAAGCACTCCCTAGTAAGGTGCGCGAGTATCAGTTTTTGTCGGGTCGGGTCGGGTCTGGTTTATTGATGTGGGTATCGGGTCGAGTGTTCGAGATTTTCGAGTACACGAAAATGGTTGGGTTACCGGAAATTTTCGAGTACCCGAAAATAGCTGGATCACCCGAAAGTTTCGAGTACTCGAAAATTGTCGAGTTGCTCGAAGTTTTCGAGTAATCGAAAATGATCGAGCTACCGGATAAATGTTCGAGTAGTAGGAGATTATCGGATTGTTAAAAACTTTTCTGAGTACTTGCGAATAACCGAGTCAATTTTCGCTTTTGAGTGCTTAAAATTCATCACGTTTCCCAATAATTGTGAGAATTTGATATGTATTAGATCATGGGAAATATAATTTTTTTCACAATTCACAATAAACTGTATTAATTTCACTGGCAATTTTTCTCTGCGTTTACTCTCTCTTGGATTTGCCAAAGTTTTCAAAGAAGACCAAAGAGGAATTTTCGGATTCATGGTCATTCGATGCATTCCCGGATAACATAACAGTTCTAAAAGTGTTTCGTATGAATATATTGTATTGTAAAATCAAAATGAATTGAGAACTTTCCAAGTTCAAATATTTCTAACTTCAAAAAAATCGAGTAACCCAAATAAGGTCGCGTAATTCGATTCCATCGAGTAGTTCGGTTAAATCGAGTAACCCGAAAAAGTCGGGTAGTTATGAAAGGTCGGCAGACACTAATCCGACACTCGGGTCGAGTCGGGTACTCGATTCTTTCGAGGAATCGCGTACCCTCACTTCCTAGATATTGTATAGTTTAATCCCGTCAGCCACATATTATTGTATTGGGGTGTTCTCTTCTCTTTCGCACATACACATTATTTTTTTTCAACGCATGAGTAGACTGCGGAATTTTTTTTTTTTTATTGCAATACACGGGTTAGCACCCTTTGATATAAAAAGTAAATACAGAGTCAATACAAGACAGCGTCCACAGACGCATCAAATACAATTACAATATAGTCATGCATTAACCGACAGTTTAAACCGCTTCAAGGAAACACCAAACAATTCCATCGACCGATCGAAATTATTTGCTAATTCACAAATGCGAGAAATCGGATCATAATTTCCAAATCTTGATTTAAATTGTACAGGTCTGAATAAAAGCGCTCTCCTAACTGGTCTACCGGGGATGTTAAAATTAACTTTACTCAGCAATGACTCGCAATCAAGAAAACCATTAATCAATTTGAAAAGAAATAGGAGATCATTCATTTGTCTCCGCTCTTCGAGGGTAGTTAAATTCATTCTGTGAAGAATTCTGGAGTAATCATGGTCAGAATATCTCATATGGCAGCCTATTGTAAAAGCAGCAAAGCGTAAAAACTTGTGTTGCACACTCTCAATCATTCTAATATCCTTCTTCAAGTACGGAGACCAGATAGGGGACGCATATTCAAGATGGGGTCTAATTAAAGAGGAATATAGTACTTTTAATGACCCAACATCTTTGAAATCACTGGAAAATCTTTTGACGAAGCCGAGATTTCTCATCGCAGTACCACAAGCTTTCACAGAATGCTCAGAAAAATCCAATTCATCATTTATAGTTACACCAAGATCAACATAAGATTTAACAGTATTCAATGTAATATTCGCAATCTTGTAGGAGAATATGAGAGGATTCCTTGACCGCGAGATTCTCATTACACAGCATTTTTCTAAGTTCAGATGCAGAGAATTACGGGTGCACCAAGAATCTAATCTCGATAATACTGACTGTAAGTGATGAACATCCGCAAGACATTTTATGTTCTTGAAGATTTTTAGATCATCAGCAAATAACAGGAAATCACAATCATTGAGAACCTGCCCAATGTCATTTATGAATAGCAAAAATGAAAGTGGACCAAGGTGAGATCCCTGGGGCACTCCCGAAGAAGGTATAATCGGTTCAGAAAAACAGTTCCGAACTTTTACCATCTGCACCCGATCAGTTAAGTAACTCTGGAACCAAAGTTTCAGATTACCAGATATTCCAAAGCTACTCAACTTAGATAGAAGAACGCTGTGAGATACAGTATCAAACGCTTTACTGAAATCAGTGTAAATAACATCAACTTGTGAGTTATTCTCCAGCTCAATGGCGGTGTAATTACAGAAAGCAGCCAAATTCGTAGTAGTAGACCTCATTGACATGAAACCATGTTGTTCCGGGATGATAAGAGGAGACAACAAAGGAGTAATCTTGTCAACAACCACGCGCTCAAAAATCTTAGACATAACATTTAAAATACTTATAGGTCTATAATTCTTAGCATCCAGTTCATTACCATGCTTGAAAATAGGAGAGATCAGGCTCGTTTTCAATTCAGCAGGGAAACATCCGGAAGAAAGAGATTTATTAAAGATAAGCCAAAGCGGTCGAGAAAGAATAAATTTGCAAGACTTGAACAGCAACGGCGGAAGGCCATCAAATCCTGGGCCCTTGCTCGTATCTAACGAATCAAGAACAGAGTAGATCTCTCCTATGGTAATATCCAAATCAGAAAGCATGTTGAATGACATATCATGTCTAGAATGGTTAACATTGACCGAGTTATGTGAAGCAAAAACCGATGAAAAGTGATCAGCAAAAAGGTTAGCCATTCCAGCTGCAGAGTCAGCAACTACATTATTTAACATGATAGTACTAGGTGAGTCATTAAATGAACGCTTACTGTTAACAAAATTCCAAAAAGATTTAACATCCTTTTGAATATTAGTCTCAACTTGGCGAATGTAATTCGAATAACAAGCCCGAGCTCGTGATTTACATTGAGCACGCAAAAAAGAGAACGCTAAATAATCGCCGCGACTATAAGACGATTTGTAAATCATATGGGCAACTTTCTTTCTTCTAATTAATTTTTTGAGCTCAGGAGTAAACCAAAGAGGATAAATAGATCTTTTGATCAATGTTTTCGGAACGTACAACTCAATAGCCATAGAAAGTTGATCATACAAAAAACTAATAGCAGTATTTACATCCATGCATTTTAACTCCAAATCCCAATCAATTTGATTCAAATGCTGCCGAATAGAAAAAAAATCAGCCAATTTATAATTGTACCGGTACGTGTCGGTACAAGACAAAGATCTCAATGAAAGAGAATACAATCTAATTTCGATAGGGGGATGATAAGCATCACAATGTAGGAGGTAATCAACCGGACCAATAGTTTCAACATACTCATCGGTGGTAAAAATCAAGTCCAGCATACCATTGAAATCATTGTAAATATTGTTTTTTTGATATAAACCAAAATAGTTGAAATATTGAGTCAAAATCTCCACCGCAGACCTTTCATTCAGTGTCACACCAGGACGAAACGATGCCGTTAGAGAAGAGTCGTCATTGCGCCAAACCACATGCGGAAGATTGTAGTCACCGAAGAGGAAAATTGAAGAATCATAATCCTGACACAGTACCTCGGCCAGAGAAACACAATGTTCAAGGTAAAGAGATGATGATGAGGCAGGGGGGAAGTAACTTGCTCCAATAAAAACAGACTTCGAATTAAACTGCAACTTGACAAGAATATGTTCCACGCTAGTAGGCGGCAAATCAACCAATGCACTATTCAAATACTTTTTGACCGCAATCAGCACACCACCTCCTCGAGAAAAAACACTGGTGCGCCTGCTCCTGTCCAACCGATACAAGACATAATCATTAAAGGACAATTCTTCATCAGATATGTTATCCGTTAACTAGGTTTCAGAGAAGATAATGACATCATACGTAGAAGTAAGAGATGAAAGTGAAATTTGCAAATCTTGAAGTTTAGTACGAAGACCACGAACATTCTGATAGTATATCAAAGGGTGAGTTATAGGTTTTTTTTCTGGGGCACAGTACGCGTGTCAACAATCGTTGGCAATCCATTTATATACTTGATTGTTTTGTTGGTATCACCACCATCGATCAGGTTCTTCAATTCCGCACGTAACGTGGTTAAATAATTTCTCTCTTGAACAGTTCGATCTTGATAAATTTTAAACGGTCCATTGTGATTAGATTTACGTTTCAAGATATTGATAACATCCTGAGATGATGGAAAAGAAACACAAATAGGTCTGTGTTTGTTCGCAACCTTTTTACCGATTCTATGCAACCTAATATCATCATGAACGGAAGGATTAATATTTCGGAGTAGTGTTTTCACCTTCGCTGCATCATTTTGTTGTTGATTGTCCGGCGTCTCATCAATACCAACAATAATAATATTGCGAGATCGCTTCTGTCGCTCGTTGACTTCATGAATAATCGTTTCAAGATCACGAGAATCATGGTCTTGTTTTGAGACGTCGAGTTTGTTCTCAACTTCAGTCAATCTCGCAGTGAGGGAAAGAATAGTTTGACTAAGAGAAACTATTTTGTCCTCGTAAACCCGAGCCATTTCATCACGAAATTTCGAGAATGCTTCATGGATGAGCTCCTTTATATTGACCAGTAGAGACAAGTCTTCTGGCAAAGATGAATCAATTTGATGTGAAGAAGCATCTGAACAATCGATGAGTTTGTTCACACTCCACGGATGATTACATCTGTGCACACATCCTGGATGCGGATGAATATTACACGTATGACAGCTCACAGGATGAGAGACAGGTTTAGTACAACCTTTACAGATTTTCTTATCATGTTGTGACATTTTAAATATATGAAAAGATCAAAACGTAGAGCAGATGATAATCACTGGTATTAGTAACACACAACACACACACGCGAGTAACGGTCTGTTTACTGTTTTCGTATCACACAACGAAGCGGCAATGTAAGTGACAGTATGTATGTTAGGCTACTGTATCCGTGAGACGAAACTTTTCGACAAATGATTTCAAATCAGTAAAAACGTGGTAGATAAGGCACAAACCGGAAAGTGAAATACTACACGAGATGCACAGTAAAAAACACTATACCGAGCGAACTGAATAGCACACACCAAGCCGCTGAAGTATATAGGTCTTCCTAAGATGAATGGAAAAACGGGATGCGGGGTTCAAATCGTGTTCATTCACTCTTTCAAAATCCGTTTCAAACGAAATCGTAGCTGATCTTTTTCGTGAGAAACGCGAAATTTTGTTGATTTGTTTTTTTTTGTCCGGTTTTCCCTCTAGAATCATTCAAACTTCCTTTGTTGAATGTTGCGTTAGGCGTGACTTCTTTTGACGCTAAAGTAACTTTAATCTTTGAACCATTAGTACTTAACAATAGTTCAGATGCTTCACTATTTTGTTCACTACGTTTTCGTTTCAACATACTACTGTCAATTTGTTGCTGTTATTTTTCCGGTAACTTCTCAATAATGTTCATGGCATTGTCACGAGTCGTCAACTTATTACAAGAATGTCTTTTTCCTTTACCGATTTCAACGAAACAGTCCTTACACATTGTAACCGATTTTGATTCTTTATCAGAAATCTTTTTTTCGACAGGAACTTTTTCGTAGTGAATACTGCCCAATAGACCGTTGGTTTCATTCATTTTATTTGATAAATTTCGTTTATGACCAGCACCCTTGTCAATTTTTTCATGACCTTCATGTCTTGCTTTCAAACAAGCTATTTCATAGGACTTGTCCACCTAGCATTGATGTGCATTTGTACATCGATACAAACGCAATCAACATTCATCGACATTCAGATGTTTAGATATGGAGGTGATAATATGATGATATATACACCCACATTATTATATGTTAAAGTTATTCTGTGATTGTGATATTCAAATGTGAATCGTGTCGTGGTTTTGGATTCATCAACAAACTAAGTGGACAATTCCTATGAAATATGGCTTGCGCCCACAATGAGAATAGAGTGAAAGTATGTGCACCTTGCGGCAAAAAAATTGTTTTCGGGAAAAAAACACCAAAGGATTTTGCCATCACGGAACGTTACGAAGAGCTTATTAAAAAATTTCTGAACGTTGGATTTGACATAAAGGATTCTCATTTCCCAGTAAGCATTTGTTTTACATGTAAATTATCACTTAATGAGCATGCAAACAAGGAGTTTGAACGGCCTTTACAAGACATGCCGAATTACAAAGATATGGTCCTTCCTAAAAGCACTCGAACTATCGGAGATTCGTGTGAATGTTATATATGTTTGAAAGCAAGACATAAAGGTCATGAAAAAATTGAGAAGGGTGCTGGTCATAACCGACATTTATCAAATAAAATAGATGAAACCAACGGTCTATTTGGCAGTATTCACTACGAAAAAGTTCCTGTCGAAAAAAAGATTTCTGATAAAGAATCAAAATCGGTTACAATGTGTAAGGACTGTTTTGTTGAAATCGGTAAAGGAAAAAGACATTCTTGTAATAAGTTGACGACTCGTGACAATGCCATGAACATTATTGAGAAGTTACCGGAAAAACAACAGCAACAAATTGTCAGTAGTATGTTGAAACGAAAACGTAGTGAACAAAGTAGTGAAGCATCTGAAGTATTGTTAAGTACTAATGGTTCAAAGATTGAAGTTACTTTAGCGTCAAAAGAAGTCACGCCTAACGCAACATTCACTAAAGGAAGTTTGAATGATTTTAGAGTGAAAACCGGACAATCCCTGAATTTCATGAAGAACATGACAACCTTTATAAGATCCAATATTGGAAAAAAATCGGTGCCTGCCAATACTATGCAATATTTATCTGAAAAGTCTAAGACATTGGATACTTCTTATAACGAAGGTATATTTGCTTTCGATACCGATAAGTCTCTGGAAAAACAAAAAAGACCAGTTGTATGGGCAGATGCTGAAAATTTAGTAGATAGTGTGATAGAGCATCGTAATATTGTTGGAAATATTATGATAAAAGTTATGGCTGACGGAGGGCAAGGATTCTTCAAGCTTAGTATGACAATACTTCCTGAGAATTATTCGATCGAAAATGAACCTATAGACGCTGGTGTAAATAATAATTCAAGTTTACCTGAGGATCATCAGAATACAACACAGAAAAGGAAGCTGACTAGCGTTCACAGATTGATTATATTATGCGTGGTTCCAGATATAAAAGAAACCTATGACAATGTTAAACTTCTATTTGATTTAACTAAGTTAAATAACATACCGTTCAAGTTTGTTTCTGATTTCAAATTATTATTAATTGTTAACGGACAACAAACCGCGACAGCCGCATTTCCTTGTCCGTATTGTTTTCTGTCTTTGAAGGATTTAAGAAACAGCAGGGGAGAGGATAAATTATCAGATATTCCGATGCCCGATTCTGAACAGATGGAAAACAATCATGATTGTGAGGAGTTGAAAACTTATGGAGAACTGCGAAATGACTATAATAAATTCATTCCTCTGGGAAAGAATAAAAATCTTGTCAAAGAATGTCATAGTACGATCAACTCACCACTTTTCGACGAAGCGGACGACATCTGTGTACTACAAAAATGTGTAATTCCAGAATTGCATATTTTGCAAGGTTTCGTGAACCATTGTTTCTGGAAAGGGTTAGTACCACTTGTCGGTAAGGAAAGAGCGCTGATTTGGCCCAAGAAGTTATGCATCATTTCAAAAAATTACCATGGGGAAATATTCGAAGGAAACGCCTGTAGGAAACTTTTGCAACAAGCGGATAAGCTTCTTGATCCCGAAATTTATAAGGATGTTGGGCCCCTGGCATTAGTGCCATTGATTTCTTCTTTCAAGGCCATGGATAAACTCGTTCACGCCTGTTTCACTAGTCGAAAAATTGATTCTGAAGTCGAGAAAATTGTCAAAGAATTGTACCAGGCATTCAGAAGCACAAAAGTTAGTGAGACATTGAATATTCATGTGGTATTGAAACATTTAACCCAGTGTATCCATTATTTAGACAACGATGGTCTCGGTTTATGGTCTGAACAAGCTGGGGAATCAATCCATTCCATATTCTTGAAGAACTATTGGAATCGGTACAAAATCAATTCGATAGATGATGATAGATATGCATCAAGATTGAAGAAAGCAGTTGTTGAATTCTCTTCGCAACATCTTTGAATTGATACTTCCATTCTTGTATATTAATCATTTATGTTTGTGTAAATTATATAATCACAATTGGAATCGTCATATATTTTATCAACCACATTTTCAAAATATTGATACTTGATAATAAATTCATAAATTTTACACTTAATTCCGACTTACCGTATTTTTTTATGTATTTCAAGAAAAACAAATTAACAAAATTTCGCGTTTCTCACGAAAAAGATCAGCTAGGATTTCGTTTGAAACGGATTTTGAAAGAGTGAATGAACACGATTTGAACCCCGCATCCCGTTTTTCCATTCATTTTAGGAAGACCTATATACTTCAGCGGCTTGGTGTGAGCAGTTAAATAGACACTATTAAAAGCAACGGATGAGAAAATTATCGGAGCAGCAAATGCACGTCAAACTCGCATGGCGTCTTGTTTATTTCTGATCATGCAAATATCGATTTTTCATGGTACATATTTTCTGTAAATTCTAGATCAATGATATGAAACAACATCCAGTATCTTTTCTTTTGATAAGCAAGTACATAACACACTAGTGCATGTCATCAATGTGAAATATACCAGAGAAATGTAACATGCACAATCTATATTTGCATAAATTTCCGCAGTCTACAGATGACTCTGAACTGTCTTCCTCTGACCGTGAGGATTCTAAGGAGTGCTCATTCCAGTATAATATACAGTTCAATAGTACCTTCTTGGGATAAGGGAGGGGTAATCATCGTACATGATGTACTTATAAGATTGTTTGAAGAGATGATTTTATGTTCCAATTGGCGGAATTTAAATCATAGCACAAGACCATACTAGTAACATGAAGTCCATATAAGCAACTAAAAGGTAGCGACTCATGATTGACGGTTTTGCAGTTTGATTGAAATACTTTGACAACATGAAGCTAGCAGTCGCGTGGTAAGCTTATATAGCAGCCAATACAGTCATTCCTTGTGGTTTGTGCTAGTTTTGGAAATTATCACCCTTCAAATTGTCCCATACCATTCGCGTGGAAAAATCCAATCGCTATCACATGTTTTATTGATTTATATCTTTCGAATAATATGTGTAAGGACTGGACGGTAGTGTCATTTTGTTGTAACAAACAAAACACTGTGATCATGGTACTGGTTCAGTTTCATTCTCACAAGTATCATATTCTGCTAAGATTCTCACATAGTAATTCATACGGAGGAAAAGAAGTAGTTGTAACAAGTACTTACGTAGTCAATTTTTGACCATGTACGACCACGTAGTTATATCAACTGTGTACACAGTTGCTTCATCTAACACAGTGGCTGGAGTAACTAACTTGAATAACTCGTAAATAACGAAGTGTTTACGTTAATCAGTCCAACTAATACGTTAGTTGAGTCAACCAACGTGGTATTTGTCTTGAATACTGATTATGTACTTCCTATAATCACTTCGTAGAATGTGGAAAATCGATTACGTGAGTACTTGATTCTTTTTTTACGTGTATGATATAATGTAATATAATATAATATAATGAAAAATTCACGAAAAACCGATGTACAGCGATTGTTGATGTATCAAGCATGTAATTCCAATATAGTTAACTAACATGAATGTTGAATCATTTCCATTAGTCATATTCAATAATATATTTCTGCAAAATTTATATTTTCAGCATTTCTAGAGTTCCATTTTACAGGGGATAATCTTCATTGTTGAAATGAGCTATATGCATAGGAACCATACAGTCGACACTATATATTACTCATCTGGATCTTGGGTGGAAGTGAAACAGTGAATTTCACGGGTATTTCAAAAAGCATCTTCCCAAAGAGTGAGTATATTACATTAATCCGGTTTGAACTGTCCAATCATGTAGACAGGATGTTTCAGAATTCATCATTCGCATTTCTGTGGCATATTCTGCAGCCAAAGTGCAATAATTTCCTGTATGAAAAAGTTCTTTTGAGGCTCAGTTTCTGAAATATGGGCATTTAAAATTTTTTTGTCAAATTCAAATTACTAAAAAGCATTATATGCTACATACTTGAACTTGATCCCAAACGCTGAGTTGGAAAACGGCGGATTTCTGCAAAAAAATTGGACTATCCTATCATTGTTTGTTTCGGAGGTATAATAATTCGGAGATATTGAATGCTAATTGGCTAGGAGCTGGAAAAGTTTCAAATTGCTATAACTTGGAATTGGATAATGTTGGGATATTTCAATTTTTTCCCAGAAGTCCGCCGTTTTGCAACGTAGTGAATGGCGGCGAGCTGAAGTATGCAGCACACAATGGTTTTGAGTGATTTGGATTTGAAAAAAAATTTCAAATGTTCATATTTCAAAAAGTACGCCTGGAAAAATATTTTTCCACACAGGAAATCATTAATCATTTAATGATTTTTGCTCTAGCATATCCCACAGAAATGCGAATGATGAATTCTGAAACACCCGGTATAGTTCAACTCGATAACCAGTTGTATCATGTATTTATCCATTTTTTCCACTCGTATTCACTTCATTATTGAGCAACGACCTGATTTGCTGGATTTTATTGAACTTCTTTTTTTCTTTATTCCAAAGCACCAAAGTGATTATTCTTATCACCATTTCATCCTAATATCAACACCCCAACAATATTTCCATTCAATTCTTTATTCCAAAGTGCACTAACTAACCCCGCATCCCGTTTTTCCATTCATTTTAGGAAGACCTATATACTTCAGCGGCTTGGTGTGTCCAAAATATTGGTTTTATGGAAGAGTTATTTGAACAAAACCTTTCTTATTCTGTAAAAAATAATCTGCACAAAGTTATTTGTTTCATAGAATAAAGGACCCTCTCTTTTTCGAAGGACAATTTTTCTTCAAAGTGAATGGTTTATCCATAAAGACATTATAAACAATGAATTTATTTGTAAAGAAAACAAATAACGAATCTTGCCAAAATAGTTCAATATTTGGATTCCCTAACTCAAAAAACATAAACACGCATTGAAGAATCAAATGAATACGATCTTTCCTATGGACTCAATACTCAGCTGTTAACACGATGCGGAATGATGAAAAATTCTCGTTGCGCGTTCATATTAAAATCGCTGTATTTTCAAAACTAATAGTTCAATCGATCTAAAAATTTCCACGAAGTTCCTCCATACAATAACAAACAACTTTGTCGTTGGAAGTTTTTCGTAGCTCATACTTCCCCCGACACTTTTTCAACGCAAAGCATGAAAAACATGATTTTCACTTCGGATTAAAAAATTTATAATTGTTTATTCACTTTCACGAATTTTCCCAACATGTACGTCATCGGGGAAGTCTTACGAATCGGATTACGCAAGATTTATTACGATACATGAAAAAATGGCCGAGTTACGACGAGTTTAATGTTGAAAAACATTGATTTTCGATTTAAAAAAATAGGTGCTTTTTTTTTTCTTGAAAACTATCGACCATAGAAAAAAATTGTAAACGGAGACTCAGATGGATTTTTCAAGTCCTATCACCCAGTATTTTTGGATTTTCAAAATTCAGATTTTTTTTCGAACCTTCACGTGGCAGCTTGGACAATACTTTCACCGCTTTTCGAACGCATCGTCGGTTATGCTTTCCACGGGCTCAATTGACACCATTTTGAGGATTGTTGTGGAGTTGATTGAATTTTTCAATCCATGTCTTAAATTTGTCACTTTATTATCGCTATTGGAATACTAGTCGCGACAATAAATTATTTGAGCACACCCCTGATCAAAATGGCCGTTAGAAACGGACAGACCGTTTGACCGAATCTAACGGGATTGATATGTGTTTTTCAAAAACACATATTGACTCCGTTGGATTCGGATACAGGTTCTGTCCGGCTCTAACGGCCATTTTCATTAGGAAGGGACAAATTTATCTAAATTTTAAAATAACCCATAAAAAGAAACGAAAAAAAAATATCCAAATGGTAAATGCCATTTCAGAAAATTTTTGTTAATACTGCTTGAGGGGCCCTCTAGTGACCTGAGACACCGCCGCATTGTAGGGGCTGCAGCGGCTCTCCCTACGCTATTGAGCCGAATCTTTGCTCACAAATTATTCGAAATTGTAGAAATGTAATCAAAATATCGCTGTGTACAAACAATTAGGATTGACCGAAGAAAGGTTGAAGAACAACCCTAACAGCAAAGCGCTGAGCAAATATGCAGCAAATTGTTGAAAACGTACAAAAACAGTTTGAAGCAATTTGCAGGGACGGTGCGTCGCCAAATGCGCAACAATCTGCTGTAAATCTAGGATTTTAGCTTGAGTTATCCTGTCGCTAGGAAGTTGCTCGGTTTCATGAAACTCTCAATCACATGCGTGGTAAATTCCCCAACAACTTTACGTAAACTTGATAAACAACGTAAGCGTAACGATTGCACAGCAACTTTTGTTGTATGGAAACTCTTCAGATTGTGTTAAACCCCATACAATAATCCAGTTCAGAAAGAATTGATAAAGAGTTCAACTGAGTGCTGAATAATTCATTATGAATTCTCAAGAATTCTCTCTCAAGTTCTCTTGAACTTTGAGCGATCCCAGACAGGACAAAATGCCACTGAGACGTGTATGGAATGTTAGAAAAACGTGGAGGTTTTACTATGAGCGTTCTGAAAACACAATTTCAAACAACGGCATTGCCGGATAGTTCAAATAGTGAACGATTTGAGCCATCCCATGGTGCTAGTATCCCCTTAAGGGGGTACTAGCGAAACCCGCTGATGCAACCCACCATACAAGCGTACCGACTGAGTGAACATTTTTTCGGTAAGAATACTCTGAACTGAATTCATGAAGAAGTGTGAATTTTTCAAGAATCTTTAATCCTTCATCTATCGCGGTATATTGCCAGAATTCTGAATTTCGAATAAAAAGTTTGTGTTACCGACTGAAAAAAAAATTTTCTCCGAAATTTGAGCAATGTACCACGATAGATAAAAGATTAAAGATTGATTCCTGAAAATTTCACCCTCCTTTATGAATTCAGTTCAGAGTGTTCTTGCCGAGAAAATGTTTACTGAGTCGGTACGCTTGTATGGTGAGTTGCATCATCGGGGATCGCTGGTATCTCCTTAACGGGACACTAGCGTCGGTAACGGACCTCTCTTTCTATCATATGATTCTGTCCCTTTCTAACCAATGACGTGAGTTACCGACGCTAGTAGCCCGTTAAGAGGATACCAGAGTCACCATCAGAGCACGGTTGTTCTTGGCCAAATTACTCGAAACTGAAGTCATAAGAACATCTGAGATTTTCAGAGATGATTCTTTGAAATAATATTTTTCCAAATTCAAAATTCGAGCTCTTCAGCGACCAAGATGAAGTTTCAAAGAATCATTCCTGAGAATTTCAGATTATTTCGTTTCATTTATAAATTCAGTTTCGATTAATTTCGGTGTCCCGACAATTGATTCTGGTCAATTGATCCCGGACAAAATATCCCACACAAAAATATCTCCGCTGACTTTCATCCCGCAACAATAATCACCTAGAAACAATATCCCGCGACCATAATCACCCACCACCAGGGGGCATAATTTCGAATAGAAAATTTTCAAACGGATTTCAGCACTGCCATACGGTAGTACAGTGAACTATTTTACATGTATACACTAACACTAATTCGAAAATCGGTGTGATTTGTTCATTGTTTGTGTTAGTTGTATCTATGGCGAATAATTCACTGTACTACCGTGAGGCAGCGCTGAAATCCGTTTGAGAATGTTGCATTTGAGATTATGCTCCCTGCCCGCCACTGAGAAAAAAACCGGCAATAATATTGCTGAATTGACAATGTGAATTGTTATATATCAATCCACAATCATCATGGTAAAAATATGACTATCGACATTGCTGAATTGAATATTCATTGTTAACAAGACAACTTTGTATTGCCATGAAAACGAGGATTATTGCGTATTCAACAATAAAATTTCAATAATTCTTTCATTGCCAGTTCTACGAAACGCATTTTTCTCCGTTTAATAAAATATCCCGGTGAATTGATTGCAGAAAAATATGTCAACTCACTATGGGTGTGATGACTAAGAAGGCGGCTATTCGTCAGCCGAGGGGGGTCGGGAGGGGCTGGAGCCCCCCCCCCCCCCGATAATAGAAATATAAATACCAAAGTTTTAATCACATCTGAAAATTAAATTCTTCTTCACACTGAGAAGGTTTAGTTGTAGTTAAGAAACGTATATTTGCTTGTGACAAAATAAATATGTATTTGAATGGAATGTATTCTGTAATAAACGTTTCTCAACGGTCATTGAATCATTTTCGTGAGAACCGTGATAGATTTGCATGATACAAATATTTATCTCGCCATAACCGTATATACATTTGTTAACTATAATTTCTCATTGAATTAGTCAAGTATCGTTATTGTGTGATTGATTCCATTTTGAAATGATACATAACTCAGTGAATGCCTGTGCATGGTGAATGTGGTACGCATTTGAATGCCTGAGGTTGTCATTTCAAAAAGATCACTTGTATAGACTATAAACATTATGAGAATCTACATGCTTTCTGAAATTGTTTTAATATGAATTGGGGATGTTGTTTTTTGGGATCAATTCACCAGGATATTTTATCTGGGTGATTATTGTTGCGGGATGAAAATCAGCGGGGATATTTTTGTGTGGGATATTTTGTCCGGGATCAATTGTCAGTGAGCCGTAATTTCGCTGAGAAAAATCTTGCTCGGTCGGTAAGTATCCTCTTAATAGCATGTATTTTGGGAAATTTATCATTCTTCCAGGCAGTGAGCCTAGAATGCGGGAGCTAGCGGCCCCCACCATGCGGCCGGTGGGACACCAACACTGTCTCACCGCTCGTCCGTGTGGAGAGAGAAAGACTTCAATGGAATGTAGCTCTCTCACTCGACGCGTCATCACGCATACCAAGTGGAGTAGCACGTGCGTGAGTGGTCGGGAACGCTCGGGTATGTTCGAGGCAAGTTCGGCGGACCGAGAAAGAGAAGATCATCTTTCCTTCTTGTCGCTCAATTCTCCTTTCTAAATTTGATTCTAATTTCACTATCGCGCTATGTTTTACGCGTAACCTAGCAACGTAGATTCATCCATTGAAATTTGAGCGCGGAATATGACTGAGATACTCAACTAAGGTGCCGATGGGAACAAATAAAAGTACAATTTATATACTATTACTCATTATGAATGTTTAATAAAGAATCATACGAAGACTATTCCAATGCCAATGACATTTACCTGAAACAAGTTGTTGGTTAAATCAATATAAAAGTGAAATATTCAACATTTGTTTACCTAAACTCAAATGATTCCATCGTTTATGTAAACAAATATCGAATATTTCACTTTTATATTGATTTAACCAACAACTTGTTTCAGGTAAATGTCATTGGCATTGGAATAGTCTTCGTATGATTCTTTATTAAGCATTTATAATGAGTAATAGTATATAAATTGTACTTTTATTTATTCCCATCGGCACCTTAGTTGAGTATCTCAGTCATATTCCGCGCTCAAATTTCAATGGATGAATCTACGTTGCTAGGTTACGCGTAAAACATAGCGCGATAGTGAAATTAGAATCAAATTTAGAAAGGAGAATTGAGCGACAAGAAGGGAAGATGATCTTCTCTTTCTCGGTCCGCCGAACTTGCCTCGAACGTACCCGAGCGTTCCCGACCACTCACGCACGTGCTACTCCACTTTGTATGCGTGATGACGCGTTGAGTGAGAGAGCTACATTCCATTGAAGTCTTTCTCTCTCCACACGGACGAGCGGTGAGACAGTGTTGGTGTCCCACTGGCCGCATGGTGGGGGCCGCTAGCTCCCGCATTCTGGGCTCACTGCTTCTAGGCGCTCCTTCGACATCCTAACGGAAATAAAATGTTTAAATATTGTAATTTTGCTAGGGGACAAAAGTGAACAATGGAACTGCTAAAAATGTAAGGACAAAGTACTTACTCTTGGGTATTGCTCAGCAATATTCTTGGTTTCACATGGATCGTTAACGATATCGAAGAGGCACTCCGTTACATTGCACGTGGTGAAACTATTTCGGATGTAATAAGTTGAATTCGGTCGGCATTGCACCGTAGCTTCGTGTCGTAATTGTACCATCGTACTGGGTTGCGTAACTGGGCCACCGAGATGATAGGTGATACTTTGAGACACCGAGCTTTTCAATACCGTTTCGATATAAGGCGGAAGTTCTGGTGTCCTTCCGGAATCTCCGTAATACCCATCGTAATGACCATGATCTACAGACCCTACAATGGAATATTATGAGTATTATCATTTTAATGCAAATGCAATTTTCTTCACCCCATAAGAACAACCCAGTCCAAATGCCGTCAAAGTGACGTGGCTTTGACTAATTTTTAATCAAAGTCATGTCTGGATAACATCATTTTGATCAGTGTGGATATTTCTTGGATTTCTTTTTTTCTTTATTGATTATTCCATTCGACAGGGATGTGTGATCGCTCAATTATGGTAGAAGTCAATGACTGCTACCCAAGCAGCACACGGAAAAGTCAGTACATAGATGTTCCATTCAGAGTCCATTTACATCAAAATGTCCGCAACAAGAACCTCACAAAGTCTACATGATGATTTGATGTAACAATGATGTACCGACGACGTAATTTCATTATATTGACATCATTGTTATTTTAAATCACCCCATGTTGACTTTATGAGATCCTCGTTGTGGATATTTTAATGTAAATGGACTCTGGCTGGAACATCTATGATACTTACTTTTACGTGTGCTGCTTGGGTATCAACTCTGTTGATGTCAATGCCATATCGTTTTGACAAATTCATCGGGCGTTTTGGTAGGGGGTCTTTTGGCCGAATCGAGATGATTTGACAATCGCTAGTCATTCTCTAGTGTTCTCTGAAAGCGACTAGCGATTGTCAAATCATCTCGATTCGGTCAAAAACTTTTTCGGCCAAAAGACCCCCTACCGGGCGTTTTACCAAATTTTTTACTATATATTTATCTTTTTCTGAAATTACTTTATCAATTGGCACAAGAGTATGGAAACAGAAAATTTTCCACAGAGAAGAAAGAAATTCGTGAAACCTTATTTTGCAGGGTGTGTTTTGCTGGAGCAGTAGATTTTTCGCTGTGACATCAGACTATTTGCTGATACGGTAATCTTGTTAGATACGACGGCGGTTTTTCGTTGTGGCAAGAAAAAATGTCTGCTCCTTCAGCAAAATTTGTGTGCTATCCTGAATATAATGCTGGAAATTTGACAAATCCAGCAAAGAATTTGCTACTTCAGTTAATCATGATGCTCTCTCAGCAATATAGTTAGCTATGGCAGCGAATTTTCAGCTAGGTTGAACAAAGGTAATGAGGGTTATGAATTTTTGAAAAAAAACACAGGTCTAACAAGTGCTCGGAATTTTGAACCCTGTAACACGAAAACCCGACTTGCACGTGTTGTTAGCAGAATTTGAAGACCCAGACAGAAGACTCAATATCCAATTGATATCTAGCTGATCAAGATGACATCAACACAATTTGGTTGGCTATTTCAAGATGACACTCTTCATTTTTCAATATCTTTTTAAAGCACACTATATACGACAGAAACTCCTTCATGAACACAGTTTGAAAATATTTTTATCGAAAAAAAATTTCAAAAGTAAATATGCAGTATCAAAATGATATCGAATTGACATCCAGTCGAGATAATTTGTTATTTTTCCTTGCAACATGTAAACCAGAGGGCTCCGCCCCCTGACTGCTCCGCTTCGCTCAGCAGTCCGATCCCCTTCAGAATTCGCTTCGCTCATTTTGAATGGATCGTAGCCCACATATGCTCGCTTCGCTCACATTTTGAACAATTCAGATATCCGGGGATATATGTGAAGGCACTCATTGGTTTTTCACTCAATTGAGAAACTTTGTAAATGTACACTGTTAGAAAAATCTGTCTTAAATTTAATAATAATTATTATGAAGTTTTTTACATAATATTATTATTAAATTAATTACTGTATTGTATATTAAAAACTGAGTATTAAATTTAATAACAATTATTATGAATTTATATACATGGAATTTCTACGAAATCCAATAATGTATTACATATTAAAATTTATAATTCTGAATTATGAATTAACAGAAAAAAATCTTGAAGTTCTCAACAGAAATCATTGGGAATTTCCTTCATATTTTGGAATCCTCGAAACTCTTCCGAAGTGAGTACGTAATCGTAAATATAGTCAAAGTCAATTGGAGCGCAAAGTTTTGGGGGCCTAACGGGGGATCGAACCTGCTTTCCTACCAAACCTAACCTACGACCTCACGCCTCAACCAGCTTGACTACATCACGATTGAAGAAATCGACTGTAAAATACGATGTAGTTTTAGATATCACATATGCTCTGTACACAGACACATATATACATACATTCATAAAAGTATTCAATTTTGATTCCGTAAATAGAGTTGCATTGATAAAAATAGGAAAGAGAAAAGAACAAGACTTACCCATATTTCAAAGTTATCTTGTTATCAACTATGAACTTATGTGTATGAAAACTTCGGGAATTTGTTCACATGTAACTAAAGCTAATTGAATTAGGACATATAATCATGGTATACATACCCATGAGTTATTGACCATTAGTGATAATTCAGAGGTTATGGATTCTATCACATGTATACACGTATATACTATTATATGCTCCCAAAAACAAAGTGCGCAGTGAATTATGCGCATAAAAGCCATCTTTAACATTTTAACATGTATTATTGTTATTTTTCATTATAGATTATTAGAATTAGGAAGTTTGCATGGAATTTAATAATATATTTTGAATTTTCATAACCGGTTATTAATTTTCATGCATTTAATGTGAAAATTCATAAACATGTTGTGAATCACAGAATATTATTAATTTTAGGATGTACTTATAGAATTTCATAAGAATTTTCATATCAAATTTAAGAACTTTTCTAACAGTGTAATGTTCAGAAAGCCTGAAACTTATTGCCTATCATCCCTTATATCATCTCCAAATGATTCAGAAACATGTACCTGGAGAACTGCAGAATTTCAACTGTCCTGGTGAAAATAAAGCCTGGAAGCGCGACGAAAGCGTAAGCTAAAAGTCATTTAAGCGTATTAAGCGTAACAAAGAGTTATTTAGGCATAATTTGAGGATGAATCGGAATATTTTCAGGCTTGATTTGTTTCAATAACTATTTCCTTAACTTTTTGATTCTCACTAGTGCGCAGTTGTCATAACGTCAACCAGCTCTTGAAGAGTCTTCGGATGTAGTAAAGCTTACACGGGAAGATCGAAATTATTATTTTCCTTCAACATTGGGCCTGAGATTTCGATTCAGCACCTTTGGATACTCCTAGAACCCGTGTTACATATGACAATATAATTTTGTCCAGCAGAGCTAAAATGACTGTATTCATGTGTGCCATATTGGATTCGCCATCTTGAATTCGTTTTTTGACGCCGAGTTTGGATTTCTCACCCTCAAAAACCCCTAGGACCCATGTTTCATATAAATCTGTCCACACATGCGAAGTTGACTGAATTCACGTCCGCCATATTAGATCCGCCATCTTAAATTCGTTTTTCGACGTCAAATGCGAATCCCTCACCCTCTAAAACCCCTAGGGCCCATGTTTCATAATAATTCACCGATTCAAGCCAAGATAACGAATACTCGGAGACTGCGGAGAAAATGACATATACAGGGTGGCTCATTTGAAGTGATATAGTCAAATATCTCGGAAACTAGTGGAGATGGAAAAAAATGTTCCGGGTAAAAAGTTTAGAGTTCCAAGGGGGAAGTATGATGCTGACCTTGAAAAATCCCTCAGAGGTCATTTTGAAAGTCATTTAGGGGTCAAGATGATTTTTTGGAATGGGACCCCCATTTTTTATCATGGCATAGGAATGCTGGTTTCAAACCCTTTACACTGAAGAAAAAATTTATTCCAGTCAAATAAATATTTATTTGTCCTGTACCAAGAAATATTTATTAGAATTAACAAAATATTCTTTGGGACCAAAATAATTTATTTGAATTAAATAGATGGTTTCAATCGTTTATTTGATTCCAATAAATTATTTTGGTTGCGAAGAATATTTTGTTAATTCTAATAAATATTTCTTTGGTACAGGACAAATAAATATTTATTTGACTGGAATAAATTTTTTTTTCAGTGTACGAAACACTGATCATGGAACCCTTTCCGCCCATTGGGGTGCAGGGTATGGACCGTCGAAGTTATCGATGAACTACTCTTAGCGCTAGCCAGGAACAACGACGTGGACGTGGTAGTTCTCTGTTCCCTCCGGAGTGCTTGATTATCGTGAGTCCCCTTGCCTCTCACCTGAGGGGTGCTTGATGCTGTTACAATAATTGCTCGAAGTTACCCCCCCCCCCCTGCCTGGATACATAATCCTAGTATGTTGGCACAAACAGCGCGGATGCGATCGATCATGTCCTCCCTCATTTACAAAAAAACTTCCAAATTTTTTTGGTAAATCTATAAAGAAATTTTTTACAGTGTAACTCTCTTCGGTGAATTCTCTGGAAGCTCGAAGGATTTTTGTATCCGTTCGAATGTGCATCCTAATCGACGTTATGTGGTATGGTCAATACTTCCAATGTTTCCAGCAACCTTTCAACAATTTTTGAAAGCCGATACTCATTTATAACCCTCATTGAATCAAATGGAATAATTTATTCGATTTGAAACGCAATGATCGTAATAAATCGTACACATTACTGTCAACCATAAAAAGCAGAGACTCGGTGTTCCCATTTGTTTATGTTCACGTTTTTTTTTTTCCAATGAAATTAACTCTAATCTGCATTGAAATCAGTCCCGATCTTCGGAGAAAAGCGATGAACAAGAATACATAAACAAACAGAAACATCGAATTTCTGGTTATTATGGTTGGTTATGTGGATGATTACGAAAATACGTGATCATTCAAACACTGGTTCTAAACTAAGACCATTACAATCGTTCTTCTCCTTTGCATATTCAATCATCTACATTTATCAATTTATTCCATTCGATTCAATCGAAGAAACGAATCACTATCCACCCTCTGAAATTATTGATATGATGCTTGTGCTTGGCTCATGTCACAATAATTATAACGAAGCCGCAAGAGTTTACCGGGATCGGTATCCCGATCGCCGCATCGCACACCCCACGATCATCCGTCGACTTGAATTGAGGGCTCGACGAGGAGTATTGCAGCGAGATCTAAGACATCACCGGTACGATGAGAATGATATCCGTGTACTCGCCATATTGGGACTTATCCACTTGGATCCTCATGTTAGTAGCAGATCGTTGGCACGAATAACTGGTATACCCCGGACTACTGTTTTGAGAATCTTGAAGCATGTCAAATATCGACCATACCACATTACGTTAACTCAAGCTCTCACTCCAAACGACATGAGACTTCGAATTAGATTCTGCAACTGGGCACGAGCAAGGCTGGTTGACGATCCTCAATTCTTCGGCTATGTAATGTTCTCCGACGAAACATCTTTTCAGAGCATTGGGCATTTGAATAGACACAACTCTCATTACAGGTGGGATGCTAATCCGCATTGGTATCGAGCAATCGACAACCAACACCGTTGGAGCGTAAATGTGTGGTGCGGGATCGTCAATGGCTATTTAGTCGGTCCACATTTTTTCAACAGCACTTTGAACGGTCCCATGTTTCTGGAATTTCTGGCGGATCATATACCAGGCTTGCTTGAGGATCTAGATTTACAAACAAGGCAGAGGATTGTGGGTCCAACTAGATGGAGCACCACCCCATTACGCATTGATCGTGAGAGAACACCTTGATCATCATTTCCCAGGAAGGTGGATTGGACGAGGTGGGCCAGTTACGTGGCCTCCACGCTCACCCGACTTTCTCTTGTGGGCATTTCTGAAAGACGAAGTATTCAAGGCCCAACCAACAACGAGGGAGGACATGATCGATCGCATCCGCACTGTTTGTGCCAACATACCGCGATCAGTGTTTCTGGAGACGGTTACAAATTTTCGGCGGAGACTGGGATTATGTATGCAGGCAGAGGGGGGTAACTTCGAGCAATTATTGTAACAGCATCAAGCCCCCCCCCCCCCATATGAGAGGCAAGGGGACTCACAATAATCAAGCACCCCACATGTGAGAGGCAAGGGGACTCACAATAATCAAGCACTCCGGAGGGAACAGAGAACTACCACGTCCACGTCGTTGTTCCTGGATAGCGCTAAGAGTAGTTCATCAATAACTTCGACGGTCCATACCTTGCACCCCAATGGGTGGAAAGGGGTACATGAGCAGTGTTTCGTAAAGGGTGTGAAACCAGCTTTCCCATGCCATGATGAAAAAATGGGAGTCTCATTTAAAAAAACCATCTTGACCCCTAAATGACCTTCAAAATGACCTCTGAGGGATTTTTCAAGCTCAGCATCATACTTCCCTCTTGGAACCCTAAACTTTTTATTTGAAACATTTCTTTCCATCTCCACTAGTTTCCGAGATATTTGACTATATCACTCCAAATGGACCACCCTGTATACAGGGTGGGCCATGCTAAATGATAAACTCAGATGTCTTGGAAACTAGTGGAGATGGAAAAAAATGTTCCAGATCAAAAGTTTAGGGTTCCAAGAGGGAAGTATGAAGCTGAGCTTGAAAAATCCCTCAGAGGTCATTTTGAAAGTCATTTAGGGGTCAAGATGGTTTTTTTGAATCGGACCCCCATTTTTTCAACACGGCATGTGGAAGCTGGTTTCAAACCCTTTACGAAACACTGGTCATGGACCCCCTTCCGCCTGTTTGGGCGCGCGTTATGAACCATCGAATTTATTGATGAATACTCTCAGCGCTACCCAGGAACAACGACGTGAACGTGGGAGTTCTCTGTTCCCTCCGGGATGCTTGATTATTGTGAGTCCCCTCGCTTCTGACATGTCGGGTGCTTGATTATTGTGAGTCCCCTTGCCTCTCACGTGTGGGGTGCTTGATGGTGTTACAATAATTGTTCGAAATTATTTCCCTCTACTTGGATACACAATCCCAGTCTCTGCCGAAAATTTGCAACAGTTTTGAATAACACTGATCGGGGTATGTTCACACAAACATTGCGGATACGATCTATCACATGTTCCCTCGTTGTTGGATGAACGTGGAGGCCACGCAACTGGCCCACCTCGTCCGATCCAACTGTCCGGGAAATGGTGATCAAAGTATTCTCTTACAATCAATGCGTAGTGGGGTGGTGCTCCATCCAGTTGGATCCACATCCTCTGCCTTGTTTGTAGATCCACATCTTCAAGCAAGCCTGGTAAATGAATCCGTCAGAAATTCTAGAAACATGGGACCGTTCGAAGTGCCGTTGAAAAAATGATTATCGTGCTCTTATCGTTTCTTTCAGTAGATTTATATCTTTAATCGCTAGAGAAGTGCATTGTGCTAACATTATTTTTTGATTCAACGTGCTTGTTGTGCTTTTGGCGGTGCTGTTGCTAGTTTGAAGCTGCTTCGTGAGTGCGAACGTGAAGTAACGTCTCTTCGCTTGCTAAGCTTGTAAATTCACTCTATTTTTGTCTTGAGTGATGATTCACTTATACCTATTGCTTTCAATCCTAAGTTTGTATGATCATTCTTTGAAGTGCTGGTAAAGGATACGAGCCGGAAGCTGGCATATTTGTTGATTATAAGGGGAAATTTTATATTCCTTTTTGAATCTGATTAAATATTCAGATTTTCAAAGTTATTATTGACTCTTACTCGTTATTTGATTCCCACCAATCCAATTCCCTTTCATGTCCGGTCCTTCCAGCCGGATTTGAACTAGCGACCTATGCGTACCAATGTGGATTAACATCGGACCAGTAATGAAAATTGTGTCTATTTAAATGCCCAGTGCTCTGAGAACACGCTTCATCAGAGAACATTACATAGTCAAAGAACTGAGGATCGTGAATTAGCCTTGCCTGTACCCATTCGCAAAATCTAATCCGAAGTCCCATGTCGTTTAAGGTAAGAGCTTGGTCTAACCCAATGTAGTATGGTGGATACTTGACATGCTTCAGGATTCTCAAAATAGTTGTCCGGGGTATAGTCACTCGTGCCAATGATCTGCTGCTAATATGAAGGTCCAAGTGAATTGATCCCAATATGGTAAGTGCACGGATATCATTCTCATCATGCTGCTGATGTCTTCTATTGCGCATCAATACTCCTCGTCGAGCCCTCAATTCGAGTCGACGGATAGTCGTGGGATTCATGATGCGGCGGTCAGGATACCGATCCCGGTAAACTCTTGCGGCTTCGTTGTAATTAGTCTGACATCCGCCCAGCACAAGCAACATATCAACTATTTCAGAGGGTTCATAGTCCATTTCTTCGATTGAATGATGGAATAAATCAACGAATTTAGGTGATTGAATACACAAGGGAGAATAACGATTGTGATGGCCTGAGTTCAGAACCAGTGTTTGAATGATCATGTATTTTCGTAGACATCCACATAATAACGACCCATAATAAATCAAGATTCGATGTTTCTGTTTGTTTATGAATTCTTCTTCGAAGATTTGAACTGATTCCAATAGAGATTAGAGTTGATTTCATTGGAGAAAAAAACGTAAACATGAACAAACGGGAATACCGAGTCTCAGATTATTATGGAAGGCAGTTATGTGTTCGATTTATCACGATTCGCTATTGCATCTGAAATCCATTGAAGTATTCCCTCCAATTCAATCAGGGTTATGAATGAATATCGACTCTCAAAAATTGCTGAAGGGTTGCTCGAAACATTGAAAGTATTTACCATACCGTATAACGTTGATTGAGATGCGCATTCGAACAGACACAAACATCCTTCCAATTTTCAGATAATTCACTGAAAGATTAGGGTCATCAGTAACCTTTGTCTCTCTATCAATCATCACGCCTATCCACGCACTTAAATTCTCGGTAGCCCCAGTGCGCGCGCGGTCATCAATGACTTCGACGGTCCATAACTTGCACCCCGATGAGTGGGAGGGTGTCCATGACCAGTGTTTCGTGCAGGGTTCGAAACCAGCTTTCACATGCCATGGTAAAAAAATGGGGGGCCAATTCAAATAAACCATCTTGACCCCTATATGACCTCCAAAATGACGTGTGAGGGATTTTTCATGGTCAGCATCATACTTCCCCCTCGGGAGTATACAGGATATACAGGGTGTACGATTTTAAATGATATAGTCAAATATCTTGGAAACTAGTGGAGATGGGAGGAATGTTTCAGATAGAAGGTTTAGGGTTCCAGGGAGGAAGTATGGTGCTGACCTTGAAAAATTCCTCAGAGGTCATGTTGAAGGTCATTTAGAGGTCAAGATGGTTATCTGACCCGGACCCCCATGTTTTCACCATGGCATTTGAAAGCTGGTTTCAAACCCATCACGAAACACTGGTCATGGACACCCTCCCACCCATCGGGGTGCAAGTTATGGACCGTCGAAGTCATTGATGACCGCGCGCGCACTGGGGCTACCGAGAATTTAAGTGCGTGGATAGGCGTGATGATTGATAGAGAGACAAAGGTTACTGATGACCCTAATCTTTCAGTGAATTATCTGAAAATTGGAAGGATGTTTGTGTCTGTTCGAATGCGCATCTCAATCAACGTTATACGGTATGGTAAATACTTTCAATGTTTCGAGCAACCCTTCAGCAATTTTTGAGAGTCGATATTCATTCATAACCCTGATTGAATTGGAGGGAATACTTCAATGGATTTCAAATGCAATAGTGAATCGGGATAAACCGAACATATAACTGCCACTGATGATAAGCAGAGACTCGGTGTTCCCGTTTGTTTATGTTGAAGGTTTTCTTCACAATGGAATCAACTCTAATCTCCGTTGGAATCAGTCACAATCTTTGGAGGAGAGCGAAGAAGAAGAATCCATAAATGAATAGAAACATCTAATCTCTGCTTATCATGAGTGGTACCCAAGCAGCAACAGAATTTCAAAGTATACGGAACAGAAACGTTCATAGAATGTACGAATGAGATACGAAGAACATATAATGAACGTTCATAGAATGTTCGAATGAGACTGTTTTAAATATACTTAGAACGTACATAGTACATTCGAAATGTACGATATTCAGTCAATCGACGTTCGATTGACGTACCATCGTATATTCGATTACATACATTCGATGAATATGCATCGCACCTATGAAACGGTCTCATTGGAATGTGCATAGAACATATTTCGAATATTCGAAGAACGTTCATAGTATATTCTGGTGCTGCTTGGGCAGTTATGCCCAAGCAGCAACAGAAGTTCAAAGTATATACGAAATAGAAACGTTCGTAGAATGTACGAATAAGATACGAAGAATATATAATGAACGTTCATAGAATATTCGAAGGAGACTTTTTTAAATATACTTAGAACGTACATAGTACATTCGAAATGTACGATATTCATTCAATCGACGTTCGATTGACGTCCCGTCGTATATTCGATTACATACGTTCGATGAATATGCATAGCACCTATGAAACGGTCTCATTGGAACGTGCATAAAACATATTTCGAATATTCGAAGAACGTTCATAGTATATTCTGGTGCTACTTGGGTGTATTCGGTTTATTACGATTCACTATTGCATTTGAAATCCTTTGAATCATTCCATTTGATTCAATCAGGGTTACGAATGAGTATCGACTCTCAAAAATTGTTGAACGGTTGCTTGAAGCATTGGAAGTATTCACTATACCACATAACGTTGATGGAGATGCGCATTCAAACAGACACAAAAATCCTTTGGGCTTCCAGATAATCCACCAAAGGATTAGGATAATCACTAATTTTTGTCTCTCTACTGGAATCATCACGCACTCACGCTCTCGGTAGCCCTAGTGACTTTCTAGCTTTCAAATGCCATAGTAAAAAAATGGGGGTCCGGTTTAAAAAAACCACCTTGACCTCCAAATGACTTTCAAAATGACCTCTGAAGAATTTTCCAAGGTCAGCACCATACTTTCCCCCTGAAACCCTAAACTTTTCATCGGTAACATTTTTTTCCATCTCTACTGGTTTCGGAGATATTTGACTATATCACTTAAAATGGTCCACTCTGTATATATGTATATAGCGGAGAAAATTTTCTCCGAGATCACCTATTTTTTCAGAAAAAAATTTTAAAAAAAAACAGGACTCGTCCGATTTCAATAAAACAAAAATAGTCCTTGGGGAAGGGTTTGAAGAAGGTTCTGTATAAATTTCATCCAATTTGGTCCACTCGGTCCAGATTTATCCCAAATACAGACAGACATACAGACAACCCCACGGATTATCAATCAGTATTGCATGAAATGAAAAACTATCCAACTTCCAATTGGATTACTCAAATATTTTAGAAGATACGGCAGAGCGTACGATAGTGGGTGCAAAAGGCACTTCGTGCTGGTATAATACGTATACCGATGAGTGCCTAAAAACCATACACTGTAGTTACCCATGTGGAAATGTACACACGGGCCGCTACTGGCGCGGTACTGTTGCCAGAGTTGCCAGTACTGGCAAATCCAACCTTGCCCTTATGGGGCCAGTGATTTGGACGGTACTGGCAAGGAGTCGGAATGATAACATCATTTTACATAAGGGCCAGTAAAACATTTACCACCACGTCGGTAGCGATATTTGGTGTGTGCCTACTATGGTGGAACTCTGGCATTGCAACAGAATCAGTTGTTCGGCCAGTACTGGATGAGAAGTGGTAGAGGGTCAAAATAATACATCCTACGTAGGAATTCAAACCCGACCCAGTACTGGCACAGTGCTGGTAATTAGAGATCCCCGGAGTTATATTTCAAGTAAAAAAAAAAAATACATTGAATTTGAACTTTCAAAACTTTGTGAATCTATTTTTCTCATCACCGTTATCTGAGAAAGACGCTTTGGAAGTGGTTTCATGAAAGTTCACTGGGCAAGGATTGAACCCGGGACCTGCGAGTGAGAAACAGAGTTACATCTTCACATCAGCTAATCTCGAGTTGACAACGGACCTCTTAAATTCCCATTTATTGCACCAATTCCCTTGAAGTCACGCAATTTACCATAGACTCCGTAGTGGAACAAGATTCTACCAATACTGGTTCATTGTTCTCTATCGAACGTATTGAATGATCATATCAACTCTGTCTTAATACTGGCGCGACTCCGGCTCACTACAAAAATCAAGTTGCCAAGATCGTGATTTTAATGTCAATCGACTACCGATTCCGTAGTCAACCAGAGTCCCACCAATACTGGTACCATGTCGTCTATCGAACATATTGAATCATAATACCAACTCTGGCTCAATACTGGCGCGACTCCGGCTGACCACAACAGCCGAGTTGCCCAGATCATAATTGCAACATCAATCGACTATCGATTTTGTAGTCAGCCAGAGTCATATCATTACTGGCATATTGCCGTCTGTTGTACATATGGAATGATAATACCGACTCTGGCTGAATACTGGCGCGGTACCGTTTCTCGAAATCCTAGGTATTGTCCAGACAGTATTCATTCGATACTGACCCTATACTGTCTGTCCACGCGAGCCAATACCGGCTGAAATTTTGTGAATGTTCGGCGACAGTTGAAAAACGGTAATGATTCTGAACAGGCACAGTTTTTTTTGCCGAACTTTGGCAAATACAACCTCGCCAGTACCACGCCATTTGTCATAATGAATTGATTTTAACGACAATACAACATCGATTTCGTAGTCAGCCAGTGCCATATTGATACTGGCATATAGTCGGCTATCAAATCTATGAAATAGTAATCCGCACTCTGGCTCAGTACTGGCGCCGCTTCGGTCTACCATAACAGCCGGATTTCCATGGACATAATTTTAACGTAGTTCGACTACCGATTTTATAGTTAGCCATTGCCCTACCGATCCTGACACTCGATCGCCTATTGGATATATTGAATGGTCATCCCAACTCTGGTTCAGTACTGGTGAAGCTTCGGCTCACCCTAATAGCCTGATCCCCATCGCTACGATTTTAACGACAATACAACATCGATTTCGTAGTCAGCCAGTGCCATATTGATACTGGTATATAGTTGGCTATCAAATCTATGAAATGGTAATCCCAACTCTGGCTCAGTACTGGCGCCGCTTTGGTTTACCATAACAGCCGGATTTCCATGGACATAATTTTAACGTAGTTCGACTACCGATTTTGTAGTTAGCCATTGCCCTACCGATCCTGGCACTCGATCGCCTATTGGATATATTGAATGGTTATCCCAACTCTGGCACAGTACTGGCGCGGCTCCGTTACACTACGATCCGTGTATTTTCCGGCCAGTATTGATACATTACTGGCCCAACACTGTCTGTCCACGCCAACCAATACCGTCTCAACTCCGTCGAACATGTACAGCCAATTGAAAAACAGTAATGGGCCTGAAGAGGAACCGTTGTTTTTGCCGAAGTCTGGCAAATACAACCTTTCCAGTACTGGGCGATTTGTTAACTGAGTGAGATTTACTATAGAATTGTAGGAATGGGGGAACACACTGACTTCTAATGAAATTTAATGTGAAACATTGTAAATTTGATCAGGTTTCTATTGTTATAAAGTCCATTTAAAGTCCATTATATTATAGTAAATTTAATTGGAGAGTTCCTCCATTCCTATGGTTTCATAGTGAATTTGACTGTAAATTTCTCTCGCTGTGGTTTCCTGTTGTGTACACTGTTAGAAAAATTCTTAAATTTAATACAAAATTCTTTATGAAATATTATATTTTTATTATCAAATTCAATAATAGTTCTCAAATTTTATATTGATGGTGAAATTTCAAAATTTCTATCTGAAATGTACATGGAGAGGAAAGTTACATTATAAATTATTATTTTGCTAGCACATACGGGACAGACTTGCCTATATGATATCATTTAGTCAGACACTCTCTAAAAATGACTATATTCGATAGTACCTTATAGAAGAATTCTTCCATATTATACTATCAAATATAGTAATTTTTAGAAAGTCTCTGACTCCGTGAAGTGATATTATATACGCAAGTCTGTCTCGTACGTGCTGGCAAAAAAGTGATTTATAATGTAACTTTTCTCTCCGTTTAACAATTGTTCATTAAATTTCACAAAGGTGTTATTCAAGTTGAGAAGAAAATTTTCAACATTAGGAATTATATTATTGAATTAAATATTTTATTATGAAATTGATTAACCCTTTGCGGCATGGTGGCTATTATAATAGCCACCTCAATGTGTTTTAAGTTTACAGTTAACCAGAGACAATATAACGCTTTTTCCCCCAGTTTTTTTCCAATTTGATTTAAATAAGAACTTAGGAAGTATTCGGCATCACGTATCCATTGTCAATCGTTTTACAAATTGTGATTTAAATGAATAAACAATGAAAAAAAGCCGTATTCATTGAATAACACAGGCACACACAAAAATTTGTCATGAACCAGAGGGTAGACCCCACTATCCCTACGTTTTTGAGGTCGCTGAAACCGAATATGACCATGAAAAATTTTTTCAATCGCCCGTTTGCCTTCACCAACCCCCTGATGGGGGTTGAATTTGAAAAATTCGGAAAAATTCAAATGTACGTGTATTTCTATGTTCTTTGGGACGCTGAACCCAAAAATGATGAGGAAAAAGAATTCCAACCCCTCTCTTATCCGCTAGCACCCTCCTACCACCCCCTGATGGGGGTTGAAGTTTAAACTTTCGTAAAAAATTCAAATGTATGTGGATTTCTATGTTTTTTAGGATGCTCAAACCGAAAATGATAACAAATAAGAAATTCCACCCCTCTCTTGCCCGCTAGCACCCTGCCACCACCCCCTGATGGGGGTTGAATTTTAAACTTTCGTAAGAAATTCAAATCCATGTAGATTTTCATGTTTTTTGGGATGCTGAAACCAAAAATGATAAGAAAAAATGAATTCCATCCTCTCTCACCAGCTAGCACCCTCCTACCGCCTCCTGATGGGGGTTGAATTTTAAATTTTCATAAAAAATGCGAATGTATGTGGATTTCTATGTTTTTTGGGATGCTGAAACCAAAAATGATGAGGACAAAGAATTCCAACCTCTCTCTCACCCGCTAGCACCCTCCTACCACCCCCTGATGAGGGCTGAGTTTGAAACTCACGTAAAAAAATTTGAATGCATATGTATTTCCATGTTTTCTAGGATGTTTGAATAAGGAATGATAACAAATAACAAATTCAACCCCTCTTTCACCCGCTAGCACCCTCTTACCACCCCCGGACGAGAGTTGAATTTGAAACTCACGTGAAAAATTCAAATCTATGTGTATTTCCATGTTTTTTGGGACGCTCAAATAAAAAATGATAACAAATAACAAATTAAACTCCTCTTGAAACCGCCATCTTGAATTTTGCAAATCTGCGTTCAGATTCGTAATCAGCAACCCGAAAAATCCCTGACACGTGAGTTTCAGCAAAATTCCGCAATTTTTAGAATTTTCCACCGCCATATTGAATCCGCCATTTTGAATTTCGGAAATCCGAGTCCAGATTCGTAATCAGCGACCCGAAAAATCCCCGACACGTGAGTTTCAGCGAAATCCCCCATATTTTAAAATTTTTTGCCGCCATCTTGAATCCGACATCTTGATTTTGCAAATCTGAGTCCAGATTCGTAATCAGCGACCTCAAAAACCCATATATACCAAGTTTCATGAAAAACCGTTCATCTGAAAAACGTATGCCGCAAAGGGTTAAACTGTTTATGTAAAAAAACTTCATAATATTCTTATGAAGTTTCAGGCAGATTTTTCTAACAGTGTAGTGCTTTTGGCGTCCTTTGAGTTTTGTATCTCACAATGATCTTCGATACAATATTCATGACGTTCATGAAGAACATTTGCAAAAAATAAATACTCAGAAACGACCCACACTGGACCAGCGCCGGATTTTGAAATCTTGCTTCCCTCTTCAACCAACATGTAAGCAAATATAAACACTAGGCTGCCACCTATCACTTATCCTTTGTTATACGTGCGTTGGAAAGGGAAACAGAATTTCTAAATTCAGCTTTGCACTGGACTCAACGTTTCAGTAATATTTCTAGAATATTACAATCAGAACATTCTGTATGAAATATTTATACAACATTCTATGGATATTGAAGATACAATATTTCGTTAAATATATTCTGAGAATCTTCCACTTGAAACATTGCACATAAATCTACGATGGGAATATGCCGAATTTGTCACAAATGGAATATTCTGAGAAAATGACAGTAGCAATATCTTGCATAGCAAGATGAAGTTTTATACACCTGGCCTAGAATTTAGTGAAATTTAACGGAGACAAGGGCTTATTGTAACAGGAGGGAGTTTGTGACACGGTCTATTACTATAGTATCTCTTATCAGATTATGTGTGGGCTTTATAAAATACTTTTTCAGGGACTTGATAATTATTTCACGAAGCTCATTCGATGGAAAATCTGCCAGTTTTTGACTAGGTATCCTTATCGAAAATGTCGGAAAGTTTTCGAAAGAAATCGGAAAAATAGTCATTTCTTCCCGCGTTTGGCGGTTTTTGTTCCACTTTTTTTCAAAGCTTCCACGGAGAAAAAAAACTCGCTGTGACAGCGAAATCTGATCTTGCTGGAGCAGCAAATTTTTCGCTGTGACAGCAATCTATTTGCTATCATAAGAAATATTTTATACATCTTGTTAGCTATGACATCGACTTTTTAGCTGTGGCAGCAAAAGATTTGAACTTCTCCAGCGAAATTTGTTTGCTGTTCTATATAATACGGCAATTTGCTGTGGGAGCGAACATTTTTTGCTACCACAGCTCAAAAATCACTGTCATAGCCAACGAGATTGCTCTAATAGCAAATAGTTTGCTGTCACAGCAAAAAAATTGCCTGCTCCAGCAAAAAGGACCCAGCAAAATTAGATTTTGCTGTCACAGAGAATTTCTTCTTTCTCCATGTTCAAATAACTTTGTATTTGAAATAAAACGATGTCAAAAAATTGCTGGGTGATCCAATTTGGTGATTCCGGACATAACAGCGTAAAAAAACTCGTCAGTTTCCGAATAAATTTCATTGGGCAAAAACCGTTCAGAACCTGATAATAATTTTTTACCCGGTTTTGCCTGACATTTTTAGAAGGATGCAGTTTAGGCGCAAAGTGAGTCGCATCGTGAACGCACGTTATGTGTATAGATAGTCGCATGATACGTCCGTGTTTCCATCACCCTTTGCGATCCCAACAAACCGAGCACGTCACATCATGAAAATTGAGAATGCCATTTTCTATATGGGATAAATGAAACGTTACATTTTGTAAAATGTGTTTAAGTCTATCAAATGCTTGCAAATCGTGTGTCAATCAATACCTCGAATCAATTTGAATCGGCTGTATATTGCTCCTTCGGTTTTTTGAACTTCATCAATATTTAGCAGCAGTTTCTCTCTGACTCGACCATGGCCCTCGCTGAGTACTTTCCACTGATCTATTCCGTCGATGTTACCCAAATCTCTTAAATCTCCTCCCGCCGCGGAATATAAAGTTGGTAACCAATCAGTCATGTGTATCAATTGATTGGACACTCTAGCGGCTTTTTGTAATCTAGGAGACCATAGAGCAGCTATTCCTCGAACGCCTCCTTCGTACAGAGTATATTTGGTCTGGAATACAAATGCGTTTTTCGCAAATCAATCTTCACTCTTCTTTCTTGTTCCTTCTAAGAAGTTTTGCAAAAGTTTTAAGCATCCCACACAGTACCGAAGTTCAAAAAGAATTCTTGAGAATTCATATTGAATCCTTTCTGATCTGTTGTGCTGTATGGAATAACCCTGGACGATAAATAGAGAGTATGTCCAATTTCAATGAAATCTCATCAGATAACATATAACATATACTCTCAGATAACATATAAGGGTTCCATAAGTTCGTCATTCGATTGCTTTTGGCAGTTAAAGATTACTGTAACTCTGTTGCAAGAATTTTGTACACTGAGAACCCAATTTTTTAGATTGAAAGAAAATTTTCTTTGCCCTCATTCTGATAAATATTTTTTTCAATGGAAAAATTCTTCATTAGATTGAAACAAAAAATTTTCAAATTGAGACAGAAATATATTCGTTCTTGAATTCGAAGAATATAATTTCAATTCAATGAAAAATTCTCTCATTGGAATGAACTATCTTTTGCATTGAAAACAAGATTTAGCAAATGAGAGCAAAGAAATTTTCTTTAAATCTAAGAAATCGGGTTTTCAGTGTATTGAGGATGGGCGGTTAAAGACAATTTCGATATCTTTTATAGAAATTTTGCCAAATTGGTATCGAATTTTACAAAATATCCTTCTACACTGAGAGAAATAATTACTCATACCGAGAAAACATATTCTTGAATATTTTTAAGAATACATATTCTTGATTACAGCTGATATGTTGCAAGCTTAAGTGGAATTCCCTTGGATCAAAAAGAATATTTTTTCAATTCAAGAAATACATCCTTAGTTCTAAGAAAATTTTCTTGTATCAAGAGTACAGATTTTTTAAGAAATGGATTTCTTGAAACATCACGATATATTATTGGTGATAGTAATTATTTCTCTCAGTGTATAGAAAATTTATCAAGGGTTTATTTATTTTTATATAATTTTCATCAAAATTCTATGAAAAAAGAATCGACAGGGATGGCTACGTTACTCCTTACCATTATTCATTATATATAAAATGTATATGATAAATATATATATATTATCGCATAAATTTCATGTACAATGACCCGACTAGAAATTTACCCCATGGACCAGATCAGGTAAACCTTGATCCAGATCAGGTCCTGATAAGGCAACCTCATCAGGACCTAACAAGTCATGTCACGCTGCACTATTATGAGGACACCATCAGGAAAGACTAATTAGGATTTTGTGAGGAATTCCTTACTAAAACCTCGAAAATAAATCAAAACTAATCTATGAGCCTGTGTGAAAATTGCAGTTCGGTTGACAGATGTGAGGTTAAATTTATGTGATCAACAAATGGATAAATTATTTTTGTGAAATGTGTGGTGGTTATTTCTTGAATAATGTGTATCAAAAAGTCTGTTAGTAAGTGCAAAATGATTAAGTAAATCAGTCATAGCTGTTGTAACGTGTCAAAAAATCGTAATTTGTTGATGCAGTGAAAATGAATTTTCTTCAAATACTTACATCAGCACTTCTAGGCAAAAACTCAGATATCATATTGATTTTGTAAGAAATATGAGTCATGGAGAACTCATTTGATCAAAAATATGTCAAAAGAATGTTCAAAATGAATAACAAAAAACTTGAATTATTCACTTGCAGCTCGTCGGATGGTTTTATTTTTCAAATTACAGAGCACTCTTGGAGTTGAAATTTTCAAATTTGAGAAAAAAGCCTTATCTTCTGAGTTGAATTTGTTGCTAGGGTGATAATGAACTTGTAGGAAGAGTTTGAAAGTTGAATGGAATCTATATTGATCAGGAAAGTCCAAATCTTGTGGCAAAAGTTAGAAAATCTGTCAACTTAGCTGACAGCGCATGGGTATTCTATCAGCTTTTCTTTACTAGACCAAATGCTGGCAGGAGAAATTCATCAAAATATAGTGAATTCAAAGTGATGTGAAGTAAGAGAGGACAGATACATGCATTGAATTTTATTAGTTATTATAAAAATGTTGATAAATATGGTAAGGCTACCCTGGTTAAACAATCCGATTGAATCCGATAAAAAAAAATTTTATCGGAATGAATTGAGTTTCTGCATCGGAAATTTCCTATTGATATCAATAAGATAATTTTTAATTGGATTTAATCGGTCTTTCCCCTGGTTAAAAAATCCGATTGAATCCGATGAGAAAACATTTCATCGGAATGGATTGAGTTTCTGCATCAGAAATTTCCCATTGATACCAATAAAATAATTTTTAACTGGATTTAATCGGCATTTTCCCTGGTGAAAAAATCCGATTAAATCCGATAAAAAAAACTTATCGGAATGAATTGATTCCTGCATCGCGATTTTCTTATTGAATTTTATTGGTTGTTAACCCAACCAACGAACGGTTTATATACATTATATACGCGCATTTTACATCAATTAAACAAACACATATATCATTTATTCAATCATTACGTATGACAAATTATTGCTGAAATAAATTCAAACGATCATTTATGTGTTATTAACATGGTGATCACCCATCCACCTTGTACCGCAGTTGTCGTTGCTTAACCTAGAAGATCGATCTGGAACACCCGCTCGCTCGATGCCGTGGTTCGCTTCCTATCAATGTGAACTAAATGACTGTCTTATGTCAGGGATGGGTGTCCTATAGTAATAAGATTCAATTGGTAATAGTCCATTGGACATATGAGGGATTGTATCGGTCTTAATGAGAGCATGGGAGTTCATTAATAATAAAAATCCCAATGAAGACCGAGAGAATATTTTCCAATTGGATTCAATCGGTATTTTATCAATTATGAAAATTCTAATTGATACGAGTCAAATATTTTCCGATGGGATCCAATAGGTATTTTATCAATAATAAGAATTCCGATTGATATCAATGAAATATTGTGTAATTGGATTCACTTGGTATTTTATGATCAATGAAAATTCCGATTGACGCCAATACAATATTTTTCAATTGGATTGAATCGGTATGTTATTAATTATGAAGATTCTAATTGATACCAGTCAAATATTTTTCAATGGCATCCAATAGGTATTTTATCAATAATAAAAATTCCAATTCGTGCGAACACAATATTCTTTAATTTGATTTAATCGGCATTTTATTAATCATTACAATTATAATTGGTAACAGTAACATATTTTTCAGTGGGATCCAATGGATATTCCATCACTGATAAAAATTCCGATTGATACCAATGAAATATTTTCTAATTGGATTCTCTTGGTATTCTATGATTATAGTTCCCCATTCCAGCAACTTTCCCATTAGTTCCAATACATCGAGGTCACCAGGGATTCTGATAAAAACCAATGATTTGATGCAATGAAAGAAATTTCAGAACTGAATCGGTTATTGCCGGTACATACCTATAGGACTTTAGAATCTGTAAACTTGCCTATTATTTTCAATAAAGTTGAATGTTGGAATAATCCAATTAAAACCCATTGATCAATGAAATCGATACATCCTTAAATGCAGTCAGAAATCTCCCATAAGAAACCCATTCATCATTCAATTTCACAAATTTTCCCATTAGTTCCAATAGATTGAAATTGTGGAAACTTCCGATAAAAACCGTTTGCCTGATGGAATGGAGAAAATTTCAATCATCCAATCAGATATCTCTTATACAGACCAATAGATTATGTGAAAATTGATTAATTCCCATAAAATGCAGATTTTTTAATTGGTGAATCCCCGATTGAAACCTATAGAAAAGAGATTCCGATAAACTCTTATTGATTTTGAATCGGGGATTGAACTGTTCCGATTGATCCTATGCAGTCCGATTAATTCTGAATCGGTTTCTATCGGATCTTATCGGATTTTTTAACCAGGGCTAATGCGGTGGAATAAAGTCTAAAATTGAATTGGACATTTCTCATTCAATGCTTTTGATTATTCAATCCCGTAAATATTCCTTTTATTTCCCATAAATTGCACTGAAAAAAAAATTTCATCGAAAATCAATTATATTTTGTTGTTAGGGTAACTGAATATCATAGTCAAGTCAACGAATATATGATCAGATTGACAGTATAATCGTTGACTTGACACCATGATGGGTGATTCAACTGCATGTAGTGAAGTCAACAGTGTATGTAGTTGAGGCAACAGTCAGATTCGGTTGGATATATCCAATCGTATTCTACTGTTGAATCAACTATATCACCGTTGTCTGTACCCACCTTTCTTTCAGTGTGGGATGATCGAATAATCCAATTGAAACCTATTGACCAATGAAATAAACGAACTCAAATCGAATTGGATATTCTGGATAGAAACCTAGTAAGTCTTGAATTTTGTACAATTTTCCCATTGGTTCCGATAGACCGAAATCACCGAAAATTCTGATAAAAACCGATAATTTAATCCGCTGAAAGGAATTCTGAATTCGAATTGGATATTTCTCATTCAATCCTATTCAATTTTCAGATCCGTAAATGGTCCTATTATTCCCCATGAATTCGGATAGTGGAATAATCCGATTGAAACCTACAGACCGATCAAATCTGTACGAACTATAATTGAATTGGACATTCTTCATAAAAACCGATTAAATTTCCCATTACGTAACATTTACGATCGATCCCAATAGCTTTAGGTCATGGAAATTTCCGATAAAAACCATTTGCCTCATGAAATGGAGAAATTTTCATACTCTCAATCAGATATCTCTCATACAAACCGATTGATCACTGAAAGTCAAATTAATTCCAATAAAACAAATATTTTTCTATCGGTAAATCCTCGATTCAATCCTATATATACCACGTTCCAATTAATTCCTATTCATCTTGAATCGGTAGTTGAGCCTCTCCGATTGACCCTATTCATTCCGATTAATTTCGAATCGGTTTTTATCGGTTTCTATTGGACCTTTTAACCAGGGTATGTATGACTCAATGTATCGTCTCTCAATATTTTTTGTTTCAATGATTTGCATTTTTGAGTGTGCATTTTCGTATCTTTTCACCAGTAACTAGTGTTAGGTTGAGAAAACATGTGTATTGAACCTGTTTCATAAATATAATAACATTTATTTGTAGGAACATGACACAACATTATTGGAACAAAAATATGGGAAGACGACACTTTGGATCTTCTATAGTCTTTTCTTATTTTTTAGAACGTTTATAAGAACGAAAAAATCTAATGAATATTTCGGTCCTCTCTTACTTCACATCACTTTGAATCCACTATATTTTGATGAATTTCTCCTGCCAGCATTTGGTTTAGTGAAGAAAAGCCCATGCGCCGTGAGCTAAGTCGACAGATTTTCTAACTTTTGCCACACGATTTGGACTTTCCTGATCAATATAGATTCCACTGAACTTTCAAACTCTTCTTACAAGTTTATCATCACCCTAACAACAAATTCAACTCAGAAAATGAGGCTTTTTTCTGAAATTAACAAATTTCAACTTCAAGAGTACTCTTTAATTTGAAAAGTAAAACCATCCGTCGAGCTGAAAGTGAATAATTCAAGTTTTCTGCATTTCATTTTGAACATTCGCTTGAAATATTTTTGATCGAATGAGTTCTTCATGACCTTTATTATTACAAAATGATTGGGATTTCTGAGTTTTTTCCGAGAAATACTGATGTAAATTAATATTGATATAGATATTGTCGTTGTTGATATTATCGTATATTTGAATAGAATTAATTGTCACCACATCAGCAACTTATGATTTTTTACATATTACAGCAGTGATAACTGATCCAATAATTCATTTTGCACTCAATAACAGATTTTTTTATGCGTATTAATCAAGAAATAACGAAAGAAGAGTACTTGTTCGAAACTTATATTTGATTATGACGAAACACATATTCATTCAGTTCATATATACTCTGTGAATAATACTCAGATGATGTGATGTGTAGGAAAGAAAAATGATGCTGAATAGTCAATAAATCAACCTTATGAGAATTGTGATAAGTTTAATGGAATACTTATTTCGCTGGTGATGGTTGAACGTTTGCTAAGTTTTTTTCGCTGTATGCATAACGTGGAAAATCTTGTGAAATTTTCATAAGTTCCGCCTAATTAAAACCCAAATAGTTAGTTTTCAATTCACATTGAGAATAGATTGAACAAATTGTTCAACAGTTTTCAGAAGTAGGTAATGTGTTCGGAATGAAGGGATTGAATTCAAAAACAGGCACAGTTGAAAATCGTTCAAACATGTTCTTCTTATTAAAGGAAAATTTGTTTAATCAAAGAGTGTACAATCTGAAATCAAGTCTGTACATTCTTGTATTCAGTTTATCAAACTATGTCCATGATCTTAGGATGACCGAACGAGGTCCTGATGCGGATACAGCGAGGAAAACCTACTTCGACCTTTTCAGGATAATTTGAGGAAATCCTGACTAGGACCAAATGAGGTCATCCATACGTGAGTCATCCACACCTAATCCTGATCAGGACCGTAACGGGTATTCCGTATTTCGGATGACCTTGTCAGGTCCTCATCATATGTTGGGTTAACCTGATGACAATTTCCAGTCGGGGAGTAACGAGTAACAAGTAACGTATTCATCACTGAGAATCGATTTTTCTAAAATCAGCCAACACTACTTGCCGTGTATCAACTAGAAACCTTCCGGCAACCTTCACTGTAAGAAGAAAGTCTTAAATCCAGATCACGTCACGCCTCAACTCCAGACAGCCAAAAATAGTTTATTTTTAATGTAAAGTAAGCACACAAAACAATTGCCGACATACTGGAAAAAGGTGAATTCCACTCTCTAAATTTGAAACAGTGAAATCTCACTGATTGCAGTGAAAAGTCGACCACTGTGATCCAGTGCATATACAATGCACAATCAGTGAATATTGACTGATCTTTGCAGTGAAACTTCACTGATTCAATTAGTCAGAAACAGTTCCAAATGCATAATCAGTGACTATTCACTGATATCTCACTGATTCCATGCATTGGTCGACTTTTATCTCCAGAAATAGTGAAATTTCACTGATTTGAATTTGGAGAACAGCTATAGTTTTCAAATCAAGACGTAGCCAATTTGAGCCAAACTTTTTACAATATTGCCAAAAGCTCGTCTGAAAATCTTACAGTCCCTGGTGAAAATCGACGTTCGGACGAAGCGAGTATTACAACAAATGAAGCGTAAAAACACTCTAATCTCCGCTTTTCTGGCGCCCGGTTCCTGTTCTGGTTACGCCTCCATGTCGCTCCATACCTTTCATTCTTACCAGGGGCAAGGTAAAATTGCTATCTGGGCTTGAATTTTCTGTCATAATGACGGGATTTTTGAGATAATTGCATGTACTCACCCCTCGCAAAGGATAATTAGATCCCCAATTCCGATATCTGCCGATTGGCGCAGCACCGTTATCAGTTAAGAACAAAATCAAAGAATCCTTCAGCATGCCCTTTTCTCCAAGAGTATGAACTACACGACCAATGGATTCGTCTAATCTGGACACCATTCCTGTTACCAACAAAACCAAAAGACATACTTTTCAATTCTGTTTTTGAATTTTAAATAGTTAAGTTTTTTACAAATCGCCAATATTCAATTACTTTCCAAACATTTATACGTACTATGTTGTTGAAATTCTTGAGAATAGGTTTTGGCTCTTGAAATTTTCATGCAATCTATAATGAAATGGAACGACCATCGATGGTCTCGCAAAATTGTTATTCGGGTGATAATTATTTTCCCCTTACTGGCATATTTACGACGATTCGGTTCCCGTATATAGTCGAATCCCTTGTCATCGTAAACATCTTGCGGACTTTCCAACGGGGCGTGGACGGCAAGATGTGATATTTGTAGATAAAGGGGTCGCGGCAATTCGTGATGTTCAAGTATTCTAACTGCTTCATCGGTGAAAAGATCGGTAGCGTATTCGTCGGTCAAACCATAAGCTGGATTGTCCCCCCGATGCATGTCGTATCCACTCATATTCTAATGATTTCGAATACAAAAATAAAATGACGACCAAATTGAATTCAAGTAGCACACATCGAAAGAACAACTTCTCCTCACCTGATACGAATATTTGAAGTCATAATAGGTGACGTGGCTATTGTAGAATCCGAGAAAAGAATCAAAACCACGATGAAGGGGCGTGTGTTGTTGCGTATGATATCCCAAATGCCATTTACCGATGAGTTTTGTAGTATATCCCAACCCGCGTAGATATTCGGGTAGAATTCTTACGTTTAATGGAAGACCTCTTGGCTCTCCTCCTCGAAGACCTTCACCCTGCATTCCTGTACCAAGCGAAAAACTTCATGATAAGAATCGTCTAATGACACTTATCTCGCTGCGGACAGCTCTTAGAATTTCAACCTCGAATTGAGGGGTCCTTTTTTTATGACGATGAAAGGGAAGTACCAATTAGAGGATAATTACACCGAAAACAAACATTCTTACTAAACGAAATCATTCTTATTTCTCATCATTCAAATAATATAAGATCCTCGAGGATTATAGATTTCATTTGAATATTCACGGGTATCTTTCCTGGTGAAGAAATAACATTCATCAAGCATGAGAAAAATGAAAATGCAATAAACGTTCGTAAAAACTCCAAGCACGCTTTAATTCTTGCATTTTGTTAAGATTCTGGAAGTTTATTGGAATTAAATTTTTGTGAAAACATTAAAATGTTTTTTTTGCAACCAATTGGTGCGCGCTTTCTTACCCTCTCTGAAGGAGAAGTTCTCATCTAGTGCCCCAAAATAAGGTGATTTTCTCGAATTTTTTTTCATGGAAGGAAGTGAATAAAGAACTGGGGGGTTTTCACACGTGTTAATTGGGTCTTTAAGTACATAAAAAACTTTTTTTCAGTAAAAAATAATGCCATGGGAATTGTTGATACGTGTTGAAACATAACCACCTAAAAAAACAGTCATCAATCGGGCGCCATTATAGGACTTACAAAAATGATCAGAAATCAAAAATCCAAAAATCTTGATGAAATATATTATATTTGTTGGAGGTTGTACCAATAAAACCAATGAAAAGTCCAAAATTAAAAAAATTACAGACATGCAGACAAATATCATCTCCATTCAGGTTCATCCTCCAATAAATTCAATCAGCTTCAAAATAAAAAAAAAGAGCGATCCGTTCAGTAGTTTTTAAAATATCGTGGAGCCAAACTTGAAAAACATGGTTTCGAGAAAAACGCCTTAAAAGTTTCGGGATACGAATCCTTACGAAACCTGAGAACATTTTTTTGATGTACTTTAAAACCCATTCAATGATTTTCAAATAACTCGAGTTCTTAATTTACTTCCTTCTTAAGAAAAAAAATTCGAGAAAATCACCTTATTTCGGAATTTGCTTGATGAGAACCTCCCCTTAATTGACTTTGCAAGGACTTTTCCCGCCCTCTCAGTTGCACGCTTCATTCTCACCAGGTTTTAATTGATCGATGGTTAAGAATTGTTTTTACATTTTCGATAAAACTAAACAGAGAAGATTGATTTGTAATCGAACACGTACCTAAACGAATAGGATACTGTCCAGTGAAGAAAGCTGTTCTCGAAGGTGTACTAGATGAAAGTACATAGTGCTTGTTCAAAATAATGCCATTGTATCCGAGAGCATCTATATTTGGCGTTGGTATTTGATTGGATCCATGAAAACCAACATCGTTCCAGCCCTTTGCGATAAACAAACAATTGTACAAACGTGTTAACGGATATCGTGGGAATTTCTTGTTTTTTTCTTACACAATTAACCCTGCAATACGTTATTACGATAATAATCATTTCATTATGCAGATCGAGTTATGTAATAATTCGATATGATACTCCCTTTGGAAATTTGAATTTATTCGGTACATACGTAAAGTGTACTAGTGAGTCATCAAGATAAGCTGACAGCATCTTTGTTAAACGCGTGGGCTTAGACAATACACGAGGCCATGGTATAATTGTCTTAACTAAAGGACACAACTTTAATTCAAGAAACTTTCGTACTGCAGAGCAATCATATCGAATTGAGTAAGAGGAGATGTAGGCACAAACAACTAACCCGCTACTCTTTACATAATCATTAGTATGTACTTATGTAATATAGGATTAATATATTTGTCATTCTTAATCCAAGTTCATGGCAATAAATTAATTGTAATGACTTTTCATAGTTTGCAAATCTCAGACACCTCTCAGACGCTCGTTCTTGCGAGATGGATTGTTCCAGGAATTCCTTCTGTACCGATTTTTTCGTGTTTTGAAACATCTAAACTGATGGAAACGTTATTTTTCGTTTCCCAAGGCGACATTGTTACGAAACTGAATCTAAGGGTGAAAAATACTGACAATTTTCATTAAATTTTCAGCAATTTTCATATCAAAAATCGATAAAGTAGCTCCTAACTGTATGTTTTACCCAGCTGTGAATTCCCGGATGGATGGGATTTCCAAACTCGCATGCAGACTCTGATTTGCGGTTGTGACCAGCCAGGCGGGAACCCGAGTGGTCCCGGACAAGAACCTGAAGAGTCATGCAGGTCCCGAGGGCAGTGATGAGCACGTTATTCATTATATATATTTTATGTATAATACACGGAAAAAAAAGTAGTTGTCCCAACTAATAAGTAGTTGTGGGAACTACTTTACGTAGACGCTTTTGAACCACCTACGAAACTAGCCGTCACAACTACTTTTCGTGGATGGCAGCGGAGTTGCAGCATCAACGATCGAAGTAGTTCCTATATCGACTTTATATTCCTCTGGAGATCTACTGAAATCGCATCATCCCTGATTGAAGTAGTCCTCACAACAACTTTACTCTAGTAGAAATTCTCGCTAGTAAACCATGAGGCACTTATCAGTTCATCCTTTTTACTGGTGAGGCACTAATCGGGAAAACTTATGAGTAACTGGTAAGAATGTAACGCTCTCACCAACGAGGGACTAATCAGGTAAACTAAGCAGACACTAGCAAGTAACTGATGAGGCACTTGCCAGTAACTGACGAGGAATTTTTTGGAAGAAATATGACTCTCTAAATTTCTTGGAGTGGAATAGCACTCTTGAAAAATGTGTATTTCAGGAGGAAGAAAATCTGTCACAGATTTTAGTTATTTTTTGTAAAAGAAAATAAAAATAATTCATTTTTATCTTTTCACCAACCTCCCCAAACTCCGCAACATTCTGTAATTGCTCGTTGTACTGATGGGAATTTATTATGCACCTTCGAGAATTCGGACCGCTGTAATCAACCTACCTGAACGTGAACCTACATAACGTATGCCTAAACGACCTGAGCTACCCTAGTAAAAATGATTCTTATATGCTCCATACAGTGTCGGACTGGCTCATTCCAGGACCCCCGGCGGACGACCGTGCCGGGGCCCCTATAAAGGGGATGAAATAAGAATAATTGTTGACTTTAAAAAAACAAAAAGGAGAGAATCATACTGATGAACATACAAATCCCTGTGATTCATTTTAATTTCAATGATTCATTTCATTGGATTCGAATTCAAGGAAGAATATATTTGTTATAATTTTTTCCATTGAAAAAACGATTTATTACAATGAAGGCAAAGAAAATTTTCTGTCAGTCTAAGAAATTGGGTCCTCAGTATATGAGGTGAATTATTATTCCAACTAACTGGATAGTTGTTTTGACTCATAAGTGGGTCAGAAAAACAACATGCACAGTTGAAACAACTAACCAGTTGGTTGAAATGATAATTATTTTTGACAAGCGCATATGTACCTGTTTGTTCACTTGTTCCAACCAATTACTCATTTTTTTGTATAAGATTGTGCTCTAAACATCAATGTGGGGTACCTCATGGTTTTTAGATGTTGAGGAACGAAATTGTAAAGAATTTTCGTCAGTTAGAGGTTATTACTTTTCACATCTTCTGATACCCACCAGGAAATCAATAAACGACTGAAACTCCCAGATAGCACACGAAGAATTCTTTTTCAAGAACAGAAATAGAATTTTTCAAGAACTCTTTTCGAACTAATGAATTCCTATGGAGTTCTAAAAGAGTTCAATGTTTAGGACATTAATGAGTTCTTTGAGAATACCGAAAGTATTATTCCAGTACTCTCAAAGAACTCTTTAATGTCCAAAACATTGAATTCTTGCTGAACCTTATATGAATTCATTAGCTCGAAAAGAATTTTTGAAGAATTCTATTCCTGTCAAATATTCAACAATTCCAATCTGATTAGTTTATATCTAACCTCTATTCAACAACTTAAACCAGTTGACGGATCACTAGATAGGCTTTTGTTTTTACTCAGTGCTGTATTAAAATAATCATAAGCCAGGTAGCACATGCATGAAAGAAGGAGTTGGTATCAAATCGTGAATCCACTACGTGGATGGAGAAGAATCATAATATATAAGGGAGAAACATAATTCTCTTTTTGTGTAAATGACATGACATTTATTGGAAAAAATTCCAATCCAAACACCTGAAGCAATGTGTTTTTGCGGTATTTTTTGAACTTATGCAATTTGTTTCTTCCATGTGACAAATTGAGGATTAAGGAAGTTCTAAATCCGTTCATTTGAACTGTTAGAAAATCCATTGAAAATGTCTTTTTTCCACCGTGCGACTTGAGAATGATGCCAGAAACGCGGAAACCCTACACGGAAAGAACTCTGATGCTACCGTAGTATGTGAGCCCGTCGCACTATAGTAGCTTGGCTGCCCACATACGAGCGTAGTGCCGCTGTGTACCAAAGTTGATTCGACAGTCAGCTAACGTGGTATGACGAAGCGTCGAACTGAATTTGCTCCCGTGTAATACCACGATGGTATGGCTCAGGAGCAAATTCAGTTCGGCGCTTCGTCATACCACATTAGCTGACTGTCGAATCAACTTTGGTACACAGCGGCACTACGCTCGTATGTGGGCAGCCAAGCTACTATAGTGCGACGGGCTCACATACTACGGTAGCTTCAGAGTTCTTTCCGTGTAGTAGAAATCACTCTAGTCGTTCTCTAGTCATTCTCTAAGCCTCACCAGGCGCTTCCAAGTAACTTTGCAGTTACCAAAATTTCGATTTTTTTTGCGCATGTTGGAACAAATGAGGCATTAAAACGTTTCAATTACCGCTGTTTTCACACTTGAACACTGTTTTGGTCAGAACACCCTTTCGTGTCGTTCTAAACACACCATTTTCACCCGGGTATCTTGCAAGTAAGACTTTTTCAAAAATACCTGATATATTTCTGAAACATGTCTTATGTAACGCAATCAGCACACTTAAGGAACACCAATTGATGGGAAATCCCAGCAATTTTTCATTATGTTATTTTAATCCCAAAAAATGTTATTCTATCTGAAATTTTAATTCTATTGGAAACTTTTGAATGCAAAGTCACTTATGGGAATGTATTCGCAAAAACGAACGCAAAGAAATTAAATGGCTGTGGCAGCTACTCACTTTTTCAGCTCTCCTGTTTTCATTGCTATAGATAAAATAATTACACCTGCAGCTATTTCTTAGTTACTACAGTAAAAAATCGTAGCTGTGACTGCATAGGTTTTCTGATAGATATGAAATTTTTGCTGTGGAAGCTACATTTCTTGCTTTTAACGCTAAGTGAGTAGCTGTGACAGCTGAAAAGTAGCCCAGATTGCTAATTGTTAGTTAACCAAATAATAATAATAATAATAATGACTAATTATTTTCTTTTTGTGCGATGCAACAAAACATTCAGTATCTTTCTAACTACACGGAAAAAAATTCTGGGACAGGGACAAAATTGTGTTATCTTTTAGAACAAATTGTGGTAATTCCAACTAAATTGGAGTAGATTTGATGGCAATTGCAGTAAAGTATACTCCAAAATTGTCCCAATCCCAAATTTCATTGCAAATTGTGGTAAATATGACAAGTAATTTTTTTGCCTGTATGAAATTTAGTGGTACTGTTTGTTACAAAATTCAATACCGATTTTTGTATAAATTTTCGTAATATCCCTACGATTGTAATGATCCACAGGAACTATTTCCTTGGCTTCAAATCATTCATCATGTATAATTGTTGAATAAGACACAAAAACCTTTCAAATCTTGGCGCCTGAGTGGTTCAGTATTGACGCATGCGCTGTGCATGTTGTCTCATAGTACGCATAGATGAGTAGTAGTCAAAGACGTATCTCTGTATCGTGAAGTAGTGAAGAACGCCTAGCGTGACGCGAAGACATGAAACGCGTCTGTTCTTATTAAGTTTTTTTCCTGTTTGTATCCGACGTATGATTGTCTCCATTTTATGATAATAAATATCATTGACTTATTTCATACATCAGTGTATTGCGTTTCTAATATATCCATAACAAGAGGTTATGGGCCCAGTCGATTCACGTGTCGCGGTGTGAAAAAAAAGAAAAAAGTGTTTTTTTTTTGCCAAAGTGCAAGAGACAGTGTAACTGTTTAAAAGAAAAAAAAAAAAGAAAATGGATTTACCATTGAAGAAGAGTTTGTTCATTGAACCATTGGATGGATCAAATTACTATAACTGGAAATTTAGAATGAGAATGATCCTGGAAGAACACAACGTCTACGATGTCGTAAAAGAAGAAATAAATATAGAAGCTTTGGAAGATGAAGAAAGAAAGGAGGAAATGAAGAAAAATGATCGTAAGGCAAAATCGATAATAGTGCAGTGCGTTGATGATTCACAGTTAGAGTGTCTGAGAGATAAAGAAACCGCGTACGCCATGTGGAAGATTCTGGAAGATTCGTTCGAAAAAAAAGGTATACCCGGACAACTGCATCTAAGAAAAAAATTATTGTCTATGAAATTGAAGGAAGATGAATCCTTTGAAAAATACATATTGCGTTTCGAAGAAGTTGTACGACAACTGAAATCAACGGGTGCTGATATAAGCGATGATGATATCGTGTGTAATTTGCTGTTGTCTTTACCGAAATCTTTTGAAACGGTTGTGACGGTGATTGAAAATATGCCGAAAGAAGAGATAACATACGATTTAGTCAAGAAAAAACTCCGAGCTGATGCGGAAAAAAGACGATCAATGGTTCATACGAGAGGGGAATCAAGTGACGCAGCGAAATTTCAAACGGCATTCATGGTGAATAAATCAGTCACATGTTACAAGTGTGGTGAAGTCGGCCATATTAAAAGATATTGTCAAAAATCCGAGAACAAGAAGAAATACAACAACGCCCCCTCTACGGATGGATTTCAACATCAAGGTTGGAGTGGACGCCAACGTTTCGAGGTACAACGCCCTCCAGTCAGAAACGATGGAAACAGGAATACTGGATACAGTTATCAACAGCGACGACATCAATCGCAAAAGGAATATAATAATAGTAATAATAATAATTTCGTAAGAAATAGGTATGCACAAAATGTTCATTTGGTTGATTCGGATGAAAGTAAAAAGGATTCCGATAAACAGGTATGTTTTTTAACTAATATGAATATCGACAATGATTATAATGAACAGCATCATAACATGATGACTTTCTACATAGATTCAGGGTGTACCGATCATATGATAAACAACAAAGATGTTTTTTCAAATTTATTGATATTGAATGAACCAATAAAGATTGCAGTAGCGAAAAATGGAAATTATATGGAAGCGATAGGAGTAGGGAATATTCATGTGATAAGTAAAGTCAACAACAAAGAGACCAAATGTATGATTAAAAATGTATTTTTTGTTCCAAACCTTAGAAAAAATTTACTTTCTGTCAAGAGGTTAGAATCGTCAAATATTAAGGTAGTTTTTCAAAACGGCCAAGTTGAGCTTCATGATAATGTTGAAGGAATAATAGGTATTGGCAAAAGGAATAATTTGTATGAAATAAATTTTGAAATTTTGAAAAATATGGAATGTCATGAAATAGAAAAAGAAGTTGATGAGTTGAAATTATGGCATAAAAGATTTGGTCATATTAGTTACAATGGACTAGAAAAAATAGTTAGACATTCTATGGTGGAAGGAATTACCGACAATATAAAAATAAACAAAGTTGAATTTTGTGAACCTTGCGTAAATGGAAAAATGTCAAGGTTACCTTTTGGAAGAAGAGACAGAAGTAAAAGATTATTAGAGATTATACATTCTGATGTATGCGGACCTATTACACCAGAAGCTCAGGATGGTAGTAAATATTTTGTTACATTTATTGATGGGTATTCAAACTTCACCATAGTATATCTAATCAAAAGTAAAAGCGAAGTATATACATGTTTCCGTGATTACATAGAAATGGTTGAATCTAGTTTTAGAAATAAAGTATCAAAATTGAGATGTGATAATGGAGGGGAATATGTGTCAAATGAATTGATAAATTATTGTAAACAAAAGGGGATAGTTATAGATTATACAGTACCATACACGCCACAATTGAACGGAAAGGCGGAAAGGATGAATCGCAGTTTAGTTGAAAGAGGCAGAGCAATGTTGAATGATGCAAATATGCCAAAAAAATTTTGGGGAGAAGCGATTAGAACAGCAGCATATTTGATAAATAGAAGTCCCACTGAAGTTTTGAATGATATGACCCCGGCTGAAATATGGTTAAATAAAAAACCCAATGTGAACAATTTAAGGGTATTTGGTTGTATGGCATATAGCTTCATTCCATCTCAATTTCGAAACAAATTTGATAATAAGACTGATGCATGTATTATGTTAGGATACGCTCCGACAGGATATCGACTCTGGAATATTGAAAAAGAAAAGGTTATTATTTCGAGAGATGTAAAATTCGATGAAAATAATTGTTACTATAAGTATCATTTGGTTCAAATTAATGTTCCTCAATTAGTTGATATCAATAAAAATGCAAATAAGAAAAAAGGGAATGACGAAGGGGTAGGAGAAAATATAATGAATGACACAAAAGAAGAAGATCCGTTAGATGAAGAAAATATCTATGAAGGTAATGAGTTTGTGTTACATAATAGGAATAGTAAAGAACAGGACAGAAAAAAATCAACGCGAACAAGTAAACTCCCATCGAGGTATGATGAATACGAAATGTATATGGCTTTTGATGCAATGAGTTATGTAGATGATGTACCGAATAATTTCAAAGATGTAAGACACAGAAGTGATAAAAAAAAATGGGAATATGCCATGGAAAAAGAAATGGAATCGATAAATAAAAATAATACGTGGGAAGTCATTGACAAACCCAGAAATACAACAATTCTAGATACAAGATGGGTGTATACTTACAAGCCTTTTGAAGAGGATGAGAAAGAAAAATATAAAGCCAGATTAGTGGTCAGAGGTTTTATACAAGAAAATAATTATGAAGAAAATTACTCGCCGGTAGCAAAGATGATAACGATTAGAACATTACTATCCATAGGCAATCAGTTTTCATTTCATTTCCAACAGTTGGATGTTAAAACCGCTTTTTTGAATGGCGACTTGAAAGAAGATGTTTATATTTTTTTCCCTGAAAACATGCAGGCGAGTTGTGACAAAGTACTAAAATTAAAAAAATCTCTTTATGGACTGAAGCAGGCATCCAGGTGTTGGAATGAGAAAATTGACAATTTCCTAAAAAATTTGGGTTTCAAGAGATCTGAAAACGATTACTGTCTTTATATGAAAAATTCTGACATTGAAAACATGGTGGTTTTGATTATTTACGTGGATGATATAATTATTGGAAGCAAAAATCTGAATTCAATAAATGTTTTAAAAGAAAAGTTGATGACAAAATTCGAAATAAAAGATACAGGTATTCTAAAGTATTTTCTTGGATTAGAAGTGATGTATGATAGAGAAAAAGGTATATTGCAATTACAACAAACTAGGTACATTGATGGAATTTTGAAACGATTTGGACATGAAAATTGTAAAACGTCAACTATACCAATGGATCCGAAACTGAATTTAGAGATGTTCAAAGATGAAAGTAAAAAAACCAAAAAACCATTTCGAGAACTAGTTGGTTGTTTAATGTACCTAATGCTAGGAACGAGACCAGATATTTGTTTTGCGCTAAATTTTTTCAGTAGATTTCAGGATAAAGCAAATGATAATGCTTGGAATCACTTGACGAGAATTTTGAAATATTTGAAAGGTTCCTGTCATGTAGGGTTAGAATTTAAAAGAAATAAAAATGTTGATTTAATTAGTTTCGTAGACGCCGATTGGGGTGGTGATCAAAATGATAGGAAATCTGTATCAGGTTTTTTGTCAAAAGTATGCGGTAACACCATTTCCTGGACAACGAAAAAACAGAATTGTGTAGCCTTATCCACAACGGAGGCAGAACTTGTGGCGTTGACTACATGTGTTTGTGAATCAATATGGTTGAAGAAAATTATTCTTGATTTTGGGATTCATGTAAAGTCTATTCATATTTACGAAGACAATCAAGGTTGCATAGCGTTATTGAAAAATCCTGCAAATAATCGAAAAGTCAAACATATTGATCTAAAGTTTAATTTTGTATGTGAAAAATTACAAAGCGGAGAAATAGTTATAGAATATGTAGACAGTAAGAATCAAGAGGCTGACATACTAACGAAAGGTTTGCCATTCACTTCCTACAATAACTGTAAATTGAAATTGGGCTTGAAAGATTTTTGCGAGGAGGGGTGTTGAATAAGACACAAAAACCTTTCAAATCTTGGCGCCTGAGTGGTTCAGTATTGACGCATGCGCTGTGCATGTTGTCTCATAGTACGCATAGATGAGTAGTAGTCAAAGACGTATCTCTGTATCGTGAAGTAGTGAAGAACGCCTAGCGTGACGCGAAGACATGAAACGCGTCTGTTCTTATTAAGTTTTTTTCCTGTTTGTATCCGACGTATGATTGTCTCCATTTTATGATAATAAATATCATTGACTTATTTCATACATCAGTGTATTGCGTTTCTAATATATCCATAACAAGAATAATCACATGAATACATTCCATAGTGAAGTGTGAAATTGTAAGGAACTTCCCCAATAAAAATATTTCTCTTCAAAACTTCAACAATTTCTCTGCAGAACTTCATTATCGCAATTCTCAGAGAAAGAAAGGATTTTTTAAACAGATTCATCTTCCAAAACTCTGTGAAATTCTGCATATTTCTGAAAATTTCTATTGCCAGTAAAGGTTTCTCTGTACATTTCCAACTTATTGGTCAAAGTTTTTTTGTTGAGGAATGTGGAATTTTCTCAACATTTTTCTACTTGATAAGTGGTGGAAACATTTGATGAGGAAAGGAATTTTCTCCACGAATTCATACATTCCTCTGCAAACTACATTTGCAGAAAAAAATTTGAATTTTCTCTTTATTTGTCTATTCAAAGAATATTACGGCTTGTGGCGGAGAGTTGAGTTTTCTATACAAATTCATACATTTTTCTCAAATCGCATTTGCCGAGATAAAGTGAATATTTTCAAATTTTTCAATCGACTCAAAACAACTTAAGTAAAATTCACTAGTAGGCCTCAAAAAAACCTCTCTCCCACGACCCACTCATTTTTCCTTCCGAAGGATTCTGAATCGATTAGTCTATATCTGACGGGAACGAAGTTTTCAAAATTTTCTATCGATTTGACCCAGCACTTGGAAAAGTTTACAAGTTAAGGTCGAAAAAAACCTTTCTCCCACGATCTACTCATTTTTCGTTTCATAAGATTCTGAATCGATTGGTCTATATCTTACAGGGACGAACTTTCAAAATTTTCTATCGATTTGACTCAACACTTGGAAAAATTTACAAGTTGAGGTCAAAAAAATCCCCTCTCCCACGACCTATTCATTTTTCGTTTCAGAAGATTCTGAATTGATTGGTCTATACCTCACGAAAACGAATTTTTCAAAATTTTCCATTGCGATGATTCCCATAAGTGGTACTTTAAGATTACTGTAGTCTTCTCGGAGATCCGCTGATGTGATAGAGGCTTTGCTTCTCACTCGCAGGACCCGAGTTCAATCCTCACTGAGGAAAGTTCCTAAAAATGGACTTTCAATGTGGTGTCTCTTCGGTAATGTCATTCAAGTCGAACTGGAAGGAGATTTGTAGAGATAAACTCTGAACAAAAATTTTTTTCCTCAAGCAAAAGTGAATAGCTAAAACAGAGATTTGTAGAGTAATGCAGAAATATGCAGAGAAGTATTTAATGTAATATGGAGATTTGGCGAGTTTTGTACGAATTTTGTGGAGAAATTCATAAAATATTACGAAGATTGGGAGAATCATGTACAATTTTGCAGAGTAATGCAGAAATTTGTAGAGTAATATTTATGGTTAAAAATTCTGCAAATTTCTCAAAGCGTCCGAAATCTGACAGTTATGTAAACAAATCTGAAGAGTTTTGAAGAATTTTGAAGAGAAATATTTTTATTGGGGTTATAGAAGATATTATTGAATTGTGGTCGCTACCGAGATTGATGCAGATTTTGCAAACTCAATAAAAAGCTAAAGGACATCATACTATCATAGTATTAAAGTTTGCACAATTTGTGATTATTGAAAATCTATGATTATTGAAAATTCATCCCTTTCTCTGTAAAATATTTTCTGAAATTCATCATTTTGCCACGGGCCCCCAAGAGCAAAGGGCCCCCGGCGATCGCCGGGTAGCCGGGTGGGCCAGTCCGACACTGGGAGGCTCCATATATAAACCGTATTTGATTCATATATGGACTTTGTAGAAATCATATATGATAACATATAAATCATATATTACCCCTACATAATTCATATATGGGCCATATATGACCTTATAAAACTCATATATCACCATATAAAATTCATGCAGGACCGTTCGATTCATATAAGGACCGAAAATGATCCATATATAGGCTAAACAATGCCAAATATGGGATGTATATGACCATATATGGCCCATATATGGATTTTATATGGGTCATATATGAATCTGTGAAATCATATATGTGGCGTGTTTGGTCATACATGCCGCATATATGATTCATTTTTACTAGGGTAAACCGACACTTGCGTCTGTGGTAGAAAAAGTTGTAACAAGTGTTCCTGGAGTACCTCGGTTGATTTCCTATAGAACGATGTGTTACAATAATAATCCAATCAGACTCAATAAATTTTTGGATCATTATAATATTAGGGATAAATATAGCGAAGTAATGAAAATTCTGTAATGATGTGCCAGTGGATAGAATTTGATTCCGACGTTGAAAAATTTCCAATCCATGTAATTTTATCCAACACAGCACATCCACCGATGTCCACGTCACATCTCCGTGGAGGCGAGGTAGAAGAAAGGGAGACGTGGATACAAGGTGGAAAGAACGGAGAAGCGACGTGGAGGCGACGGAGAAATGTCCGCGTGCTGTACGGGTATCACCTCAAAATTTTTGAATCACATGTACTTATATGATATATGTACTGTGAGAGGTTATATAATTCCCTCAATAAAATGAATTGAACTTACAATTATTGATGTACAATCTCATATGAAGTGAATTGTGAATTTGGAAGTGGATTTAATTCAATGTATATTAAATCGACGCTCAAAGTTTCTATTTTTTGCAATGCTTTGGTTTGAGTCTGTATCCAAATTTTTGTTTACTTCCAAGATCATTATTTCATTCTCTTGGAGACTTACAGAATTTCCTTGTTGAAAGTGATTGTGCTGATCTGGAATACCTTTCCCATGTAACACAGAATATTCGGAGAATATTCTCACAACATCCGTAAAACGTACTGTATCGAATATTCTTACAAAGAGCGTAGAAGCTTCGTAAATCCTCATCGAAGATTCTTAGAACATTTGAATGGGACTGTTTCGGATATTCTAGGAACGTTCGTACAATATGCGTACAAACTTTGTAGGTAGATTGATGAGCAGCGCATGCGCAAGCATCTTAATGACATGAATTCAGTAATGGCGGATAATGTTGTTGACAGGCGACAGACCCTTGGATAATATATTATTTCAATTTGTATTTGGGGAATGAGAGATTTATAAATGTGCATCTCAATATCCCGAATGTTTTGAGAGCGTCATGCGTGAAAAATAATCATCCAAAACGTAATGAAATATTAAGAAATATCGTATATATTATGATTGCTTGTTGCGATCATAAGTATCTCACCCATCCATGTGAATCCATAATATTGCTAAGAATCCATGATTACAGATGTTTAATGAGTGAAAAAATTGATTGTGGATTAGTTTTCGGTTATATACAGAAGTTATATTGGCAGGAATTTCTATTTTGACAGCATTTTCTTATAATATTCCCAATATATTCGTGGTATAATATTCTGAGAATATTTGAACAGTCTCATTCAAACACCGTTTATTGTGAAACATTCATTATATTTCGAACATTTATCACAATTAATGAAATTATTATACATAATTCAACCTAACATAAACAAGATATACTGAATGTTTCATAATGAAGGCCACAGGCCCCAGATATATGAGATGAATACATGAAAAGGTATTACATTTTACAATAAAATTGGATAGTTGTATATTAGTGTTATACGATTGATAAACATATACATAAGCCATTAAAAAAGCCCATTAAAAGAGAATAAGTCAAAGAATAATTCAGATTTTCAATGTATTTCAGTAAGAGTATATGAATCTGAAAGGAACTCTTACAATACAAGAAGACTGTGATGAAAATATTCCATTGAATGACATATGTTTTCAATGAAACCTAGATACTTAGAATAAAATGTTTTGTTTGAAACGTTCTTGGGTATCAGAAAAGACAAAAAACTTCCAAACTATGTATCAGCATGAATGTTTCATGATTCAAAAGTGTAAAATTACTGGAGTTTTGTAAAAATTGTTTGTATAACTTAATTAATTACAGAAAACAAACTCTTTCATAAAAAATCAACCCAACCCTGGTGAAAGGGAAGCGTTTAATAGAAAGTGTCAGGAACGTAGTTGGAAAGTATTTGGAACGTGGATTTAAGCGTATACCGAGCGTCAAGTGGAACATTAAGAGTGGTTCGAACGTATATTTGAAGTGTGTGGAGCGTATCCGAAGAAACCCCAATTTCATAGAAACTGGGCTTCACGCACGGAAGCGTAATCCAAGAGTGGATAGGAAGCACATGAGAAGTATTAGGAAAGTGATCTGAAACGTGCTTACGCTTCCGTTACTCTTTATGACACGCTTCCCTTTCACCAGGGAAAGAACTGAAATGATTTTCAGTACATCCAGTACTGAAATATCAATTTGAAAAGCTTTCGTAAGATTTAATTAAAAATAGTTTTATGAAATTGAAAGAGATCTACAATTGCAATTTCCATAAATACAATCAACATTAAGGTTCATATATACAGTTCAAACAACCGAAATATGATCTTCTACAAGGATATGTAGTATCGATCAATTATATCTAATTTTGTTCATCGATCCATGGCATCGATCAACTGTATCCAATATTGTTCATGAATACATGGTATCGATCAACTACATCCAATATTGTTCATCGATACATGGTATTTATCAACTATATCCAGTATTGTTTATTGTTACAGGGTATACTCACTATTGTTCATAATACATGGTATCACACACAATGACTAATGAGGTATGAGTCATGAGGTATTGGCTAATGACACCTAGGATTATCAATTATTGGTATCATATAGGACTGAAGGTATTCCAGATCAGTACCATCACTTTCAATAAGAAAATTCCATAAGTTCCCAAGAGAATGAAATAATTATCCTGAAAGTTGTGATTTAATGAATTATCATAAAAAGAGTCGCGAGGTGGCACCGCGCACGATCCCTATCGATCGTAATCGGAAACTTTCAGAACTAGTTAGTTCACCCGAAAGAACATAGCTGACGCTCGCTTATACGAGAATCGGGAACACATCTCCTCTCCCGGGGTCGGTGCCGAATCAACGAGAAACCAAATCAACGAAAAAAAATTTACTAGCAGTATGAAGTTGTCATTTTGTTGCAGTATGAAATGAAATTAGTCATAGATCATTGAATCAATTAAACGAAAAGTAAAAAACATTGATTTGCTAACACGACCCCACGGTAAACTTAATTTCCCTTTGTTATGTTTATGATTATGGTATGGTTATGTTTATGATAACAACAAACCGATTTTCGTTCTCTACAGACGTTTGAAACAGTTTGATTGTACCGATCGATTAGGAAGATCATTAATAATTTTATTAGAATGATGAATTACGTGTCTACTGTAATAAACGGGTGCAGTGAATAGGTTAACATAAAGAATTTTCGTTTAATTTAATCAATGATCTATGACTAATTTCATTTCATACTGCAACAAAATGACAACTTCATACTGCTAGTAAATTTTTTTTCGTTGATTTGGTTTTTCGTTGATTCGGCACCGACGCCTCTCCCGTGCCATTCCTGTCCTCCTCTAATCCCTGCCCTTCTTCTATTTGTTGAGGTTCCCGTCCTCAAGGAGGCAGCGCCACCTATACCACGGATGCCTGGAAGGATTGGTTCAACGCCAGGAGGCGATACCAACGCTACCTCGGCCGTTCCTAGATCGACAACCCCCAGGAGGCTGGAAACCACTCGTGGGTAACACCATCTCTCTCCAACCTTGGACCACAGAGTAAGAGAGAGAGAGAGCTAAGATGAGTCGCCTCCGAGGATGCCACCCCGTCCCTGGACCGGCGGAACAACGGCAGAGACCAACCCGACCACACGCTACCCCTTCTTCCGACCCATCAAGGAATATAAAAGGACATAAACACCTGCACCCAGAAAACCTCCACAACGCGCATGCGCACACTCACTCAACGAGTAGCTAGAGGCCACCACCGCCCGAATCCGTAAAACGAGCTCCAGGAGTAAGCTCCAACGGAAAGTCACCGACGGGGTCTGTATTTTGCGAACTCACCCGTCGGGCAAGAAGGAAGTGGCCATCTTACATGTCACTTCTTGTATAACTGAGCGATCGGCGAGTTCGACTGAAGTGTTGATCGAAAGAAAAAGAGAATTTACGAGACGGTGAGTGCCCGATGCCATCGAAGTTCGTGACATAGTTGAGGATTAATCAAGCCTCAAGGATTTTGACGATGTGGAGTGCCAGTGCGGTGTTCTTGTGGAACGTAAAAGTGGTAAAACAGTGTCGCTCACGTGGCCTCCTCCACGTGCCCTTTCCTTTGATTTTCTCTTTTCCATCCTTGGTCTCATATAGAGTCACCCCCTTCGCTCGTGTTTGTCCTCCCCCGGTTAAATTGTATGGTCGCGGTTTCCCTATATTCCCCTTTTTCTTGACTTATGTAAACGGTAAAGTCCATAAATACACGTTCCCTCGTGGTCGCGCCCTCCGTATTCTTTTCTTAATTCCTGTGTTCCCCCGAAATCAAACTATTAAACGAACGAGTTGTTTGTATTTTCTTTCCTTCGCGCGACGAAGTCGCTTACCTTGTATGAAATAGAGGAATGATAAAAAGATATACGTGCTCTGGCACATAGTTAACCATATGTAGAGTTTGTTTACTCAGTGAATTAAAATCAACCCACCCCCTCACCCTGAGCTTTTCCTTTTCCTTTGACCCCTCAAAATTGTCATGAACAAGTTACTTGTTTTCTTTCGATATATTGCAGGTCCCGCTGTGGTGAATAAATATCCACGACAGGAGTCGTGGAGGCGCTCAACAACTCATGCGCCTTTGTGCATGGGTTTTGAAGATACCCATCACAAAGTAAACAAAAGTTCAGATGAATATTCAAAACCAAGCATTGCAAGACATAGGAAATCTGAACATCGATTTAATATGAATAAGCTGGGATATTTTACTCTAAGACAGGTGATATTCTAATTCACAAATAGGTGAAGTATAATTCACTCTCTACTTACGAGTGATACTTTTCATTCTAGTTTGAAAAGTGGAGAGATTCACTTTACTAAAGTGATCTTGTCACTCTTGGAGAGTGGAAGTGCTAATGCATTTTACATTGAGAGTGGGAATTTCACCCTCAGAAATTTAGCGGGTATACTGTAGTAATAACTACAACTCTTCACTTAGAATATAGATGCAATTAAGAGAAATTACCTCTCGTGTCTTGAAATGAATAAAAAGTTATTTGCACTTATGAATCATGCCAATATTGTTGCTCAATCCCTACTCATTTTTGAAGTTAATCCATCAAAAATGTCGTCTTTTCTGATAAAAAGTGCAAGGAACATTTTATTCAATCCAAAATTGAAAAGCTCATGTCTCTTCATTCAATTTATACCTGGAGTGAATACTTGTAATTATCAGTAGAGAAGATTTTACTCTATTATTATTAATTAGTTCAGATTATGAAATACTGATGAGTAACTCATTAGTTTGTCCCAATCAATGCTAGTTGGATCCAACTTAGCAGTTATTGACTAGCCCCTTGCTAGTTTTTCCTAATTAGTTCTTCCTTCTTAATGCCTCATCGGTCATAGGGAAGAACTTGTAACATTTCTACCAGGGATTAAGATTATGGCTCCTACTATACATGTAGTTACCACAAAGACTTCATATACATCTAGGATCCATGATGATCGTGACATTAGCGATCGAAGTAGTTACCATAACTAAAATTTAGAAGTTTATGCAAATATAAATTTTTCATCTCCAAGAGAACCAAAAACGTGCGTACGTCCAGGGGACGTCTACATACGTCTCTCAAACGTCCTTTGGAAGTTCAAATGTCCGCCGGACATATTTCCGACGAGATCCAGAATTCTGAGATCTTTGACTTCGGCTTGTTTCGGCTTGCGTCGGGTCTGATAGACTCGATGACGCGGGCGAATCGACTGGATTCGAGTGAGGGGCATTTCAGATATTCCGAGCAGCGTTCAACTTAGCTGTTGCAACGTGGCGTGCGTAGCTGTACCATCTACTTCAGCACAAAGTAACCTCAGAGCTTTCTCACAATTTTGTGGGAACTACTTTGATCTCAGAGAGGTGAAGTAGTTGTACCAGCTAACAAAATTCGTCGTGCTCAATAAATGATGAGTCAAGACAACTTTGTGGTTATTTCCTACAACTACCCACGTCACAACTACGGAAAAGTTGTTGTAGCAACTATTCCTTTTTTTTCCGTGTAAGTAACGGTAACGAGTAACGTACCCATCACTGCCTGAGGGGGAATCTGAGTGCGCATGTGAATTTGGGAATTTTCAGCTGAGTACCCAGACAGCACAAATGATAATTTTGAATTCATATAAACTTCTCAAAGAATTCTTGAACAGTTCCCGTGATTTCAGTGAACATTAATTCAATATGAATTCGATTAACTCAAAATGAATACGTATTGGGTGCCTGAATAGTTCTTGATAAATTCACGAGATGGACTCTTGATGAACAACTGAGTTGCTCATCAAGAATTCAAATTGAACTCAAAGTATTCATAAAACTATACACTGAGGGAAAGTATCAATTGCCATTATCTAAGAAAATTAGTGAAATAACGTCTCAACTATTTCTTTTTAGTATCGCTTACTAATTTGTATTGTACCATGTCAACAAAGATTAGGATCGAAATTACTTGATTTTTAGTAGACACAACTATTTTTCACAACTACTTCTCAATAGTAAGCTACACTATAATATACCAGGGTGTCTACTGATGCTGGAAATACTGGAGATACTGGAATTATACTTGAATTTTTTATCACATTCTGGAAAAATTTCAAAAAACCCACTGCGCATTTCCGTTAAAACCTTGCATTAACATTGCATCGATGTTGATGCGATCTTGAAAGTACCTGTTATGAGAATTACAACAGTAATACTACAACATCCAATTACTAGTAAATTGCAGCAATGTTACGATGTCAGGTGATATTTCAACGATATTTTTGCAAGTTACTTTTGTAATATTGCATTTGTAAATTGAAAGACAAGTACTTTCAAGATCGCATCAATATCGCTGCAATGTTAATGCAAGGTTCTAACGGGAATGCTCAGTGGGAATATTTCTAAAAACTGTTTTTATTTTTGGTAGGTATTTCAATGTTACGAAAGGTTTGTTTGCCGGAAAATTTACTGATTGAAAGGGCGTCTTATCCATTGGTAGATTCTTATAAAGGCACAAATGTGAATAGTTGATAAAAAAAGTTTTGTGCAAGATTCATTTCCTATACATGAACTCCGTTCGTGTAAAGGGATTTCAAGTTGCTCCAACTTGCTCCGGATATTTTTGATTGGCTCTTTTAGTTATGAAATGAATTGATTGGTTTGGTGCAGGCTGGGACAACTTAGAACACCTGAGATCGAACGAAGCAGATTGATTATCAAACAAAAATCTTCAAGACGCTCAGTCATGGATTTATCAACTACTTTTTTCATCATCAATCGATATATTCGAGGTATTAATAATGATTACAAGTTTTTCATATGATCATCAATCCATGTATTTGAGGTATTCATAATGATTATAAGTTTTCCATATGATACACTGAGATGCGATTGTCATAACATGTGTTTCTCATAGATGATTTCGATAACCTGAGGTTTTTGAGAAACTCAAAGAGTTTCTATCCTTTATTATGATTACGGGTCAAAAAGACATAACAATAGGGCAGTTCGCACTGAGTGCAATCAGTGGAAATCGCTATGAGAATTCCAACAGAACTCGCAAATGTCTGACGAAAGGGATTCTTTTCGAAACTCTTCAAAAACTTGTTGTATTCTAAGAGGGTTCTTGAAGAGTTAATATTCCACAATTCATTTGAGATGTTTGTGTCGGTAGACCCTCACAGTCCCGAAAGTTCATTTACCCGAAGGTGCAAAATATCGAATTTCAGATGCCCGAAAGTGCGGTAATCCAAAGGTTTGTTGTTCAGAGAGTGCATTATTCCAAATTATAAATCACAGAAAATGATGTGGTTTATCGTTCAGGCAACAAACCTTAAGATTAATGCACTTTCGGGCATATGAATTTCGAGACTTTGCAACTTCGGGCAAATTAACTTTCGGGACTATGAGGGTCTACCGTTTGTGTCTTCTCTGCGTGCACATTTTTGAACTAACGCCACACGTATTCATCAACCAAGTGAAAGACCAATCAGAAAACCCAGAAAACTTGGAGAGTTTGTGCCAGTACATACGTGAGAAAAAGTTTGTGACTAGAGTACGTATAATAAGAGTAGCGCCAACAGGCGCCGTATTGGGATATGCGATTGTGTGACTACTATCGGTGTATCGTAGTGTGTTACTGTCTGCGTGACTCACCCACACCAATCACGGACATACACAAATCACACATGGTACACAATCATATCCCCCAACATGGCGGTAGTCGGTAGCGGCATTTCTCTCACCACTCTCGAGTCTATTGGCGCTACTCTTATTATAGGTACTCTATGTGTGACCGCATGGCAGCGCCATCAGTGGAGTGCAACTTGATACAAAATGCACGTAACGATTCTTCACCGCTCGTTATTTCCCAATCTGCCCGCAAGGGACGCTGCTTGTACTATCAGAAGGTCACTGGGTACGAAATATACGAAACCAAACATCACGTGATATGTGATGCACTTCAGCTATAGACAGCATCCTTCACGCATTTCAGAAGAAGTATACTGTGGTAACAAACCGTTTCGCGAAAAATTCGAATTTACTCAGGTAAGTTGCACCCTTCTGCCATAAATAATTTCCAAAACTCCATATTTGAATTGATGTTGATAATTGATGATAGATTCAAACACTATCAGCGTGACTCACAAGATCGCTCACCTCTTGTTCACTTGTATATCTTGTTCATGAAAATTCATCAATCGACCGAAAAAACGATTAACGTAATCTACCAATAAAAAAAAACAAATCAAACTGGAATTCACCGATTAGTTGATGAATTAATTACCAGACAACAATTCATCGTTTCAGCTTATTATCAAACAGCTATTATTATTATTGCTTATTCAGCTTATTATTATTATTGCTCAGTTTATTATCAAACATCTATGATGACCTTTGTATACCTACAATCGTTTTACAACTGGTTTCATCTCTTTAGATTCAAGTGTTTTAAGAGTTGAAATATGCAGTTTTAAAGCGCCATAAGAATACTATTGTGGGTTCCAGGCCTAACGGATATTTATTAGAAAAAAAAAACAACTTTTCTAAACTTTTGAGCTATTTTGATCAAGGTTTCATATGAAATATAACCTCTTAATTGTATGTTACATACATTGAATTCATTCCATGTTATAAATGGTTTTCGATCAAAATTATTTGGGTTCAAAATATCGATTCGAGTCCTCTCATTAAATAACACGGTTCTCTTGCTATGAAAGATTGAAGTAGCATGTGACTGGAGTCCGAATTGTTTATCGAAACGAATTAGCGCGACTTATTGATCGATTGACAGAATACTTAGCTGTTAGGGATCTGAAATCTTGCACTACATTCTTCAAATGATGTTCCCAGTTCCAGGGAGCCAATTCGAAGAACTGAATAATAATAATAATAATTCGTCAGGTTTTGTAAGTTTTGATTTTCATTTCGGTCCAATGAACGATTCAAACTTCAATCGGCTGAAGTAGCTCAAGAATAATTCAGACGTGATATGGATATTATCCCTAGAACCCTCAAATGAAACTATTGAATAACGATCTTCTGAACATTTCATAGGATAATATCATAGTCATCATGATTTCTCCTTATGCTGATTAAAAAATATGCTTATGAACCCATTAATGCGTGATGTCTCTGTTGGTGCTTACTAAATTATCTATAAAATAACACTTCTATTAGAATAGTCATCACTACAAAACAGAATCAAATATTGATAACACTAAAGATGAATACCATTCTTGAACTACGTAGTTCATAATAATATTCTTATAAATTTTACTTTAGTTAAATTCCACGTAACAAAACATGTAACAATCAGAAAGATTTTCAAGCATTATTGATATGGGAATTGAAAACATCTCGGAAAACATAAGTATGCATAACTACATGGATCCATGATTATAAATAAAATTGAATCATTTGCACGAAATGATGTTATATCATACATACATGAAAAATAGTACATAAATTGTAAGGGTAGATTTGTTTTATCTAAGACTTACTCGTTTTTCTTATTCGGTAATTTGGATGAATTTACAAAATGAAATTCGAGTCAATTTTCAAATCCAATATGGATGGCGTTATTTCGCTGATAAGTATAACCAAAATACAAGAAAAATATGATTCCATTGACAGTTAAAATAAATCGAAAAAATCTTCAAGTTAAGCAAACTATGAAGACAAAAATTTTTCAGTCTTGAAATAAAAATGCATTCATTGCTTTGCATTTCAATGCATTCGATTTCACTGGTCGGCAACGAAATCCTCCTTTAAATCACTGTTGAAAATTTCTTTAAATTTCATGCATTTTTCAAGTACATTTGTGAATGAAATTCCCAATTCCGGGTGATTGAATTGAGAATTCAATCACATGGGATTGCATTTTCAATTTTTGCTATAATATATCACCCACGATAGTATAGTTTGGTGATTGAATTTTCATTCATATGTAATTGAAATTTCAAGAACTTTTTCAATCACGTGAGTGGAAATTGCTCCCATCACATCCCTAACAGGACACTCCGTTGCATCCCCGTAGTCTCCACGTAGATACGATCTATCTCCGTGGAGACCACGGAGATGTGACGGAGTGTCCTGTTGGGGATGTGATTGCAGCTTCATGCAGAAATTTCTAACAGTGTGAAATCGCCATTTTATGAAGTAATTCGCATCGTAGAACTCGAATTTAAAGTCAGAATTGGGCCATCACGTCAGAATTTTGAGATATTTGAGGCCGAGTCTTCGAAAAATGGGGTTTTTGGCCACTTTTGAATTTATGTACTGAGTGCACAACATTTTTTTGGTCTTTCCTTGTAATTGTCTCATCTAGTACTACTTTTACTCTTCAAAATGAGCTATTGATAGGTCATCTACAATTTCTTCTTGTAGAGTTAAGACTATTCGAATTTGTGAAATATATCCTCAAGATTGTAATATTTCCAAGATTTCCTGAGGTTGCTGCCAGGATGAATGGGAATGAAAATTCCAATTTCCTAATATGATATTCTTACTCAGCGACCCCAAAAACTCCCAAGTACACATGTTCAAGGCAACTTTTCCACCAAAAAAAAACGCTGCCCAGCTGGCACATGGCTTCTTCGTTTGTATTGGAAAACAGTGTGGATTCCTAAAGATTCTTCTCCTAAATTTTCCAACCCACTGGGATGAAACTTATATGGGACCACTATCACCTCGGTTAGGGTGGCCCTTATTTTATATATAAAAAGTGTGTTTTCATTTTTTTCGTAGACAAAAAAGTTTTCTGTATGTCCCATCCTTTCATTTTGTGCTACATCATGAGGGAGTGCTACGCTATTTTTTACATAATTTTCTGAAGAGATTAAGACGGCTCTCACGGGGCTTCAAGTTTAAACTTGAAACGCCGCGAGGGCCGTCTTAATCTCTCTAAAAAATTCTTTAAAAAATACTAAAATGTAGCACTCCCTCATAATGTACAACACAACGAAAGAGTGGGAGATACAGAAAACTTTCCTTGTCGACAAAGAAAAATGAAAATAAATTTTTCATATATAAAATAAGGGCCACCCTGACCTCGGTCCACAACTGTGATAAAAATATGACGAGTTTCGAGGAACATTCTGGTCTAAGAGATTCTGAGTTTGGAGACAAAAAAATTTTCGGTCCTCGGAAACGATCACAAAGCTTCACTCTACGAGGAAGCAATATATTCCTCAAAGGGGTGATAATGTGAATGCTCAATCTGTTGGGACAGATTTCATAACTTACCAGAACATATATGAAATATTATATAACGTATATGAAAATTTCACAAGATCTAGATGTGATAACAAAAAACTGACAACGCATTTAGAGAACGACTTGGTTGACACCACAAAATCCTTTTGATGAATACGAGCTGACTCAATACTTTTTCAACATATCAGAATAATATGAATAAAACAAGCAAAACAAATTCATCAAAATAATTTCTTCCTTCCAGCAAAATAATAATGGTTGTCGCAGTAAAATAATTTTGTCGTCAGGGCAAAATTATATGAATGAATTCTCCCGAGCTGTTGTATTGATATTATTCTCATGTGCGCGGAAAAAATGATGTGGTTGATATTTTGATAGCTAAAAATTAGCACCCATAGCGAAAAATATCAAATACACGAAACACCACACCTAATACCACAGCTAATTTTTAGCTACCACAGTGAATTATTTTTTTCCGTGTGCCAACAATATATTTAGCCGGCTTGTATTTATTAATAGATTTTGTTGTATTATCAAAATACTTCTCTGGGTCCAAGAGGAGATTCGAGGCGTTGAAATCTTCATACTTATGATAATTTTGTTTGAGGGAAGGTTTGCTTGCCAACCAGTGTAACCGTTTGATAGCTCATTCTAAAGGGGAAAAGTGGTATAAAATGATGTAGTTGGAGAGAAAGATCAAGGAAATTTTGTGCATCCTGTACATATGACCTTAAAAGTAGCAAAAAATGCATTTTTCGAGTAAATGTCCTTAAATATCTCAAAATCCTAACCTAATGGCCCAATTTTGAAGATATTATCACGACTTTTATACACTCGGAGAAATCACATAGTTGAATATTAGACAGCTAGGAAATATAGTACCCCTAAATAAAGAATTCAGTTGCGGTGAATAAATCTTATTTGTCACAGCTAAATATTTCATTTCCATTGAATAAACTTTTTTATTTGTTACGAATTCAAAAATTTAGTCGCGGTCAATAAAATATTTAGCTGTGACAAAAGAAATTTATTTACCGCAACTGACTTTTTTATTTAGGGTGACTATATTTCCTAGCTATCTAATATTCAACTATGCGATTTCTCTCAGTGTACGTGGAAATCATGATTCTTGTTATTGCTTTTATAAATATGCAGCAATTACTACTAAATATCCACTAGAAGTGTCCAAGACCCTTGAAGAAATGAAAATGATTGAATTAACAATGATTTATATTTTGATACTGGAATTTTGCCAGAATTTATACTGGAAATACTGGAAATATACTGGAATTTTGAACTGTAAAGTCAGTAGACACCCTGTATACGGAAAAAATTGGTGATCCAAATTTTCGTTGACTAGTATGTCACTTTCAGATGGAGCACAAATTCGAGAAGAATTTATACACTGAATTTTAATGATTCATTGACTTTGTCTATGGTTTCAACAACGGAATTCACTTTTCATTCGATCGTCAAAATAATGGGAGGAGTCAACGAAATATTAAAATTCAGTGTACGAATTCTTCTTGAATTTGTGCTCCGTCCTAATGTGATATACTGGTCAATGGAAATTTGGATCACTAATTTTTTCCATGTAGGATAATTTATAAAGCCTTGTTAAAATGACTTGTAAATTCGTACAAAATAATAACCTAGGTGAAAATCTACAAAAATCATATGGAAAAGGTTGAAAAAATGACAACTGGTATCCATTTCTGTCTTATTTTTGAATAGTTTACCCATTTTTATCGTAATTTCGACCAGGGAAACTATATAGTTTGATTCTAATTCATAACCAATACAATACTTGTTACCATGTTTCTGCGTATAAGAGTAAATGTCTTGTGAAGGTAGTACTGCCATTGTAGAAAAAAATGCGCGTTCAAAATCAATTTAGCCTTTAGAGCTCCGACGATCTAAATTGCATAATTTAAAGCGGCAATTCTTACAACTTTGACTCACGCGTCCTATACGTGTGAGAGAAAGAAAAGTGTCCAAAAACAATCGAATACGAAAACAAGCTTGATTATGTGAACTATAATTTCTTGGTTGAATCAATCACATTTTTAGTAACTGTCATTAAGAATATTCAGTTGACAGGTTTTAGTTACAGTCACTATGAGAATTTCTCTCAGTGTGGACAATTATTGAGTTTCACCGGAATTTTGTTGAATTGAGTTGGATTTTGCTAACTTTCAATGAAAATCGAATGTGCTGAAAGTGAACGAAATTCCATAGAATTTAATGAAATGTTTCCACCAGGGATAGTCACTCTAGGGACTACACCCAGACAGCAAAGTGCTAGAAAAATTCGCAACTTCCCAACAACACGGAGCAACTGCTGTTGGGAAGTTGCGTCGCCAAATGCGCAGCAACATGCAGCAAACTTGAAAGTTGTTGTCATGATGCTACAAAGATCTTTGGATACGTGGAGCTATGACACGTGAGATCAAGCAATGCCTTAACAACAAAACACAAACTGGTGCACCAGCACTGAAGCAACAGTTGCACTACAACTTTTGCTGTCAGGGCAGGATAATGATATATTCATTCATTTCAATGATGGAATGCCTGCCCATATATAGATTGGTCTTCTAAATAATAATTCATTTGCCACAAGTAGGGTAAACCGAGGTGAATCGGATCGAAAAAGCATATCGGCTGTTTTCGATTATTTTTATTGTTAATTATTTTGTTTCAATGTGTTAGGTTTTCACATAATCTCACCACCTACCAGAAAAGAAAGATAACACGACCATTACGCACATCAGTTAGTCCTGGGCAATGATACAAGCCCACACAGCACCACAGTCCCAAAAGAATTCTCAAAGAACTCCTTTCACGGTGAGAAGAAAAACTTAATTCCATTTAGAATGTGAGCTGAGTTTAAAATGCAATCAAAAGAAGACTGTAGACTTAAAGTCAGCCACTGGAGAACCTTCTCGAATTCAAATAAGAATACAGCTTCCATTAATCCCTATTGGACTGAAATTAATGGCGAATTCGACTGACTGCACTGGGGTGAATTCGCTATGAAATTGATTCTGAACTGAAATTCAAAGCAAATTGTTTCTGATGAACCATTGTTTTTTGTTTTGCTCTGCTCAACATGGCGTTACCTATCGACGATGAGAAATATGTTTATGTTTATTCGAAGTATACAAAACAAGTTTCCTGCTTCGTGAATTTATTCACTTCGCTTATTGACTGGTTCTCGTTCAATTATATCGTCATGGTAGTCGTTGAATACTGCAAATCTCTTAACCTTAATCGGGAGATTCGAACCCACGTCATTGCTGGAATAACCTGTCCTAGTCTTTTGTGTTTAACCACTTTGCCATAGTACGGTTACGATTGACTGATGCGATAAATCACTTTATATTAGTATGATTTTATAGCCTGTTTAGTGTAAAGTCAAAGGTAAACTTTGAAAACATTTTACGGAAATTGAGAATTAGTACAAATGTGGATACTCCCGACAGTTTGAATGATTTCCAATTTAAGTTGTCATGTTCAAATGAAAGTGTGGAAATGAAAAATCCATTAACAATGCGGAAAATATACCCAAGCAGCAACAGAAGTTCAAGATATATACGAAATGGGGACGTTCGGAGAATGTACGAATGGGATACGAAGAATATGTGATGAACGTTCATAGAATATTCGAATGAGACTGTTTTAAATATACTTAGAACGTACATAGTACATCCAAAATGTACGATATTCATTCAATCGACGTTCGATTGACGTCCCATCGTATATTCGATTACATACGTTCGATGAATATGCATAGCACCTATGAAACGGTCTTATTCGAATGTGCATAGAACATACTTCAAATATTCGAAGAACATTCATAGTATATTCTAGTGCTACTTGGGTAGCAAGAAGCTTCTACGAAGTTGATATTGAGGATTGTTACCGAATTTGTCAGGCACCCTGAACAATAAATAAAAAACCTGAAATAATTTCACTGAATTGAACCTGTGATTAATTATGTGCACATACCCAAGCAGCAACAGAATTTCAAAGTATATACGAAATAGAAACATTCGCAGAATGTACGGATGAGATACGAAGAACATATAATGGACGTTCATAGAATGTTCGAATGAGACTGTTTCAAATATAAATACTTAAAACGCACATAGTACATTCGAAATGTGCGATATTCATTCAATCGACGTTCAATTAACGCATCGTCGTATATTCGATTACATCCCAAGCAGCATCAGAATATACTATGAACGTTCTTCGAATATTCGGAATATGTTCTATGCACGTTCGAATGAGACCGTTCTATAGGTGCTATGCATATTTATCGAACGTATGTAACCGAATATACGACAGCACGTTGATTGAACGTGGATTGAATGTATATCGTAGATTTCTAATGTACTGCGTACGTTCTAAGTATATTTAAAACAGTCTCATTCGAACATTCTATGAACATTCATTATATGTTCTTCGTATCTCATCCGTACATTCTACGAACGTTTCTACTTCGTATATACTTTGAAATTCTGTTGCTGCTTGGGATACGTTCGATGAATATGCATAGCATCTATGAAACGGTCTCATCCCTACTCCAAATGTCCGACAGTTCCAGACAAAAAATTTTTTGTCAGGTTCCCAGTCGGTTTTTGTCCCGTACAATTTCAAACGATACTGACAAAATATATTTCAGCCGCCTCTGACGGGCCCGGCACTTGCTTGATATGTCCGACAAATCCAGATAAAAAAATTTTTCATCAGGTTTTGTCAGGTTCTTAGTCGGTTTTTGTCCCGTACAATTCCAGACGATACTGACAAAATATTTGGTGATAGTTTTTCTCCGGTTTGACATGCTGTGTGAATCAAATAGAAACTGCATGAAATACCCGATGATTTTTTCGGGTGGATAGTGACTGGTTTTTCGGCCTGTGAAATCCGAGTGAGATCAATCAAAAAATATTTTGTCCGGTTTTTACCGGTTTTCCATATTGTAAAATACCGCTTGGATGAAATATTCAAGGGTACTTTCCGTCGGATTGTGACTGGTTTTTCGGCTTGTGAAATCCGGATGAGATCCATCGAAAAATATTTTGTCCGAAATCGACCGGTTGTTCATACTGCAAGATACAGCTTGGATAAGATATTCGAGGATATTTTCCGTCGGAATGTGACTGGGTTTTCGGCCCGTGAAGTCCGAGTGAGATCAAACAAAAAATATTATCAAAAATATTTTGTCCGGAAGTGACCGGTTTTCTATACTGCGATATACAGTTTGGATAAGATATTTGAGGATGTTTTTTGTCGAAATTCGATTGATTATTCATGCTATGAAATCTGAATAGTATTGAACAAAAAACTTCTGACCATATAGTATTTTCTTTGGAATATATCGCCCTTGAGGAAATTCACTTCATTCTGACCAAAACGTGTTATTTTTTCTACAATTTTTTGGCACGTAAAAAACCTGGCAATCCTCATTAGATCTGCACATTTTCAGGAATATGTGAATCACGGTGTTTTCCAGTCAGCTTTCCCCGCAGGCGCGCCTTACAAAATCTACTAGGAGCCGGCACACCGGCTACCCGGTAAAAACCATCTCTTTTTCTTGTGAGGAATTGTCAGCAAATTTGACGCACAACCGAGAAGGTTTTTGTGTCGGCGGGCCGGATATTTCCGAGCACTTCAAAAACCTGGCAATCCTCATGAGATCTGCACATTTTCAGGAATATGTGAATCACGCTGTTTTCCAGTCAGCTTTCCACGCAGGTGAACCTCACAAAACCTACTGGGAGCTGGTACACCGGCTACCCGGTCAAAACCATCTCTTTTTTTCTGTCAGGCATTGTCCGCAAATTTGACGCACAACCGAGGTGTTTTTTGTGTTGGCGGGCCGGATATTTCCGAACACTTCAAAAACCTGGCAATCCTCATGAGATCTGCATATTTTAGGAATTTGTGGATCACAGTGTATTCCAGTCAGCTTTCCGCGCAGGCGAACCTCACAAAACCTACTGGGAGCTGGTACACCGGCTACCCGGTCAAAACCATCTCTTTTTTTCTGTCAGGCATTGTTCGCAAATTTGACGCACAACCGAGGTGTTTTTTGTGTTGGTGGGCCGGATATTTCCGAGCACTCCAAAAACCTGGCAATCCTCATGAGATCTACATATTTTAGGAATATGTGAATCACGGTGTTTTCCAGTCAGCTTTCCACGCAGGCGCGCCTTACTAAACCGCCTATGTGCCGGTCAACCGGCGAACCGGTTGAAACCATCCTCGTTTCTGGTCAGTCATTATCAGCAAATATGATGGTCAACTGAGGAGTTTTTTGGTGTTGGTACTCCAGAGAGTTTCAAGCACTCTAGCAACCCGCCGATACCATCCAGATCGGCACATTCAAGGAATGCGTGATTGACTGAGTAGATCTGACGAAGTTCTTAATCGGCGAGTCCTATAAAATCTGGCACAATTTCTTTTACTGGCAAACCGGTATCACCCTGCCACTATTTCTTCATGCCAGTCCCAGCCAATTACAGCAACTTCTTCCGATTATGTTCTTTACATACAAAAACTGACATAATTTTCACCCGACAATCCGGATTGTACCAGACATTTTGGCAAGCCGTATCAATCCTGACTCATTTTAAACTTGGCACAAATCTTGTATTTGGCAAACCAGACAAGACCATACAAAACCAGACAGATCCAGCTAAAAAAGTTGTCCGGATTTGTCTGGCATTTGGAGTAGGGATTGGAATATGCATAGAACATATTTTGAATATTCAAAGAACGTTCATAATATATTCTGGTGCTACTTGGGTAAGTAAATAAAATCCTGAATAATTCAAAGAAATTTAGAAAAATTCCGTAAAATTCCTAAATCTCATTAAAAAAATTCAGGGAGATTCAAAGAAAGTTGAAGAGATTTAGGATGCATCAATATCTAACAACCTAGCCAGCACAAATGATCAATTAGAGTTTATAAATACTTCATAAAGACCTCTTGAATAGTCCCCGTTATGCTACCCTTGTAAAAATGATTCATATATGGCCCATATATAAACTGTATTTGATTCATATATGGATTCGGTACGAATCATATATGGTCATATATAAATCATATGTAATTCATATATGTGGCATATATAACCATATAAAATTCATATACGGACCATATAAGGACCAAACATGACCCATATATAGGGAACATAACGCCATATATGAAATGTATATGGCCCATATACCCAGACAGCACCGAAAGTTCTCGGGACGTTTTAGAAACGTGTCCATAGTTTTCGAGATTTGATTCTGAAAACATCATGTTCTAGATGTTTTGAAAACGTTTTTTTTTCATGCATTCCGCAAGATTTTGAAAATGTTATTCTCATGTTCTTAGGTCATTTTTGAAACGTTTCTGAAATATTAAACCAAATGGGTATTCGTAATATGTTTGCATAATACTATGAAATGAGACTGGAAACATCAACTTCAATATAATTTATGCACAATTATATTTAATCAAATCATCATAGAGAATTGAAGGATTGTTTTGAAAATTTTATAATTTCCTCTATTTCTTTAACATGTATAAATAATGAATCTTTCAAAAATAATAAAAATCATGGATTTGAGCATTTTGATGTGTTAGTGCGTCACCTTTTCATCCACTAAAAAAAGGAAAACCTGCAATAGAATTTTGAAAGTAATCATTCAACATATCCTAACCTAAATTTGAAAATTCACATAACTCGCTTGGTTATCAACTGATGTAAAATTCATTTTTATTACATAGAAAATATAAAATCCATGCAATTCCTTCCCTGGTCAAAAAAACTAAACAAACCTAAACAAAAAATTTTTTTTATGACTACTTCCGACGTACTAGGTGTTTTTGTCTCGGAAATTTCATAACTACAACTAAACCTTTGATTTAGGAGTTACTTCCGGATAAAGGCAATCAACGGCTTTCCGATTGTTTCAGTACTTCCTTGATCAATTCACTTAGGTGCATTTCAAGTTTTGATGAAACAAATTTTTCCCGCTCACTTCCGCAATTGAGGAACTAACTTTTTTAGGTTTCGTTCCGCATTTGGAAAAATAATTTATTTGAAATTCAACATCGGATTTACCAATAACTGGAGCGAAAAAAAATGAAAATTAACTCAAACACTCGATACATTCTGTGAATTTGTGGACACCCAAATTGTTGCATTCCACTTGGAAATGAGGATAAATTCATTCCTACCTAAAGGGGATTTGAACTCTTACCGAACCTATGTACCTATAAGACCTACCTACTTAACCTCTAAGCTATCCTAACACGCTGCTCCAAGGGCAAATATTGTCTCAGATATTGTACAGCTGATCGGAAGTTTGATCACGCATGTGTCATTCTGTTTCGGTTCATTTCCGTGTAGATGCAAGAAAACTGTTTCCATGCATTTCCGATTTATTTCCGCACGAATATACTCGGGAGTAGTTACGTTTATTGACCGCTTAAATGACCTCCAATTACTTAGGTACATCTTAGGTACCAATTTGTTTAGGTTTACCTATGAAAAATCGGAAATGGAATTTTGAGAAATGTTTATGGTGTCATATGACCTGATCAACTTCCGCGGATTTCCGTTCAGACCTAAAAACACAGTTTCCATGTATTTCCGATCTATTTCCGCACAAATATACTTGGAGGTACTTACGTTTACTGACTGCGTGGATGATTTCTTATTACTTAAATACATCTTAGGTTCCAATCTGTTTAGGTGTACTTATGAAAACTCGGAAATGAAATTTTGAAAAGTGTTTACGCATACTGTGAATTAATTCACTTCCGCGACTTTACGCTGAGACCTAAAGAGAATACTTCAGTTTACTGATGCTTTGTTTCCGGCTCGATGAACTTGAAAGAAGTTATGAATAATATGCACATACTGTTTTTCTATTACCTGGGAGTATTTGAGGTTCTCATCTACTTCCGTTCACTTATGAAAAATCAGAAATGAAATTTTGAAAAGTGTTTACGTATACTGTGAGTGAATTCACTTCCGCGACTTTACGCTGAGACCTAAAGAGGATACTTCGGTTTATTTATGCTTTGTTTCCGCACCGATGAACTTGGGAGGAGTTATGAATAATATGCATATAATGTCTTCCTATTACTTGGCAACATTTTAGGTTCCCATCTGCTTCCGTTCACTTGTGAAAAATCGGAAATGGAATTTTGAATAGTGTTTACGCGGTGTTTTGAATAGTGTTTAGCGAGCGGGAGAAATTTGTTTCATCAAAACTTGAAATGCACCTAAGTGAATTGATCAATGAAATACTGAAACAATCGGAAAACCGTTGATTGCCTTCATCCGGAAGTAACTCCTAAATCAAATGTTTAGTTTTAGTTATGTACTTTCCGAGATAAAAACACCTAGTAAGTCGGAAGTAGCCGTAAAAAAATTTTTTTGTTTAGGTTTGTTTAGTCTTTTTGACCAGGGATCAGGTCACATGACACCGTCAACATTTGTCAAAATTTTCTTTCCGATTTTTCATAAGTACACCTGAACAGATTGGAACCTAAGATACAACTAAGTAATTAGAAGCCATCTACGCGGTCAGTAAACTTAACTACGCCCAAATATATCCGTGCGCAAATAAATCGGAAATGCATGGAAACAGTTTTCTTGCACCTACGCGGAAATGAACGGAACCATAGTTTAGTGCAAGTCATACGTAAGTAAACCTAAACTCTCTACGTGTGGATTGCGGAAATCGGCGGAATGAATTATCATGTGGAAGAAAATCCCAAGTAGAAACTCCTTACATGTGTAAAATCTTCGTTCGGAAGTACTCGGAAGAGATCCTAAGTGATTTGAAAACATCTACTTCAAAAATATTTAGCCCTGGTCAAAAAAACTAAACAAAAAATTCTTTACGACTACTTCCGACTTACTAGGTGTTTTTATCTCGGAAAGTACATAACTAAAACTAAACATTTGATTTAGGAGTTACTTCCGGATGAAGGCAATCAACGGTTTTCCGATTGTTTCAGTGTTTCATTGATCAATTCACTTGGGTGCATTTCAAGTTTTGATGAAACAAATTTCTCCCGCTCGCTAAACACTATTCAAAACACCGCGTAAACACTATTCAAAATTCCATTTCCGATTTTTCACAAGTGAACGGAAGCAGATGGGAACCTAAAATGTTCCCAAGTGATAGGAAGACATTATATGCATTTTATTCATAACTCCTCCCAAGTTCATCAGTGCGGAAACAAAGCATAAATAAACCAAAGTATCCTCTTTAGGTCTCAGCGTAAAGTCGCGGAAGTGAATTAATTTACAGTATACGTAAACACTTCTCAAAATTTCATTTCCGATTTTTCATAAGTGAACGGAAGCAGATTGGAACCTAAAATGTTCCCAAGTGATAGGAAGACATTATGTGCACAGCATTCATAACCGTTCCTAAACTTTTGGTTCGCAAATAGAGTGGAAGTGTACGGAAACAGTTTTTTTCACTTCCACACGGAAATAAGCGGAATCACAGTATAGTCCAAATAATACCTAAGTAAACCTAAACTGCCTCCGTGTGTAGTGCGGAAGTCGGCGGAATCAACTGTGAGTCGGAAAAGAATCCTAAGTGATTGGAAACTCTCTACTTGTGTCAAATCTCGGTTCCTAAGTAGTCTAAACAGATCCTAAATAATTTGAAAACATTTACTTCAAAAATACTTAGGTTTCTTTAGATTTTTCAACCAGGGTTTCATTTGAAAGATTTAATTACACATATTTACATAACATGAAATTTTTATATCCAAATTGACAAATCGAATGCCATAACCAAGAATTTGATTTGATCAAAACTGCACTTTATTCAATAAAAAATCAGCTCACTTTCACTTAAACACGCTCAACATTCAAATATTTCACGTAAATAGTTCAATATCATTAAATTCTCACGTTCCGAATGATATCATTGCAGGACTTTTTTGTGGACATCTGTGTGACACATTGCTATGTTTTGAAAATGTGTTTGGAATATTCCAATTCTCCAAGGAATAATATGAATTTTAGTGACTGAAAAAGACGAGGAAATCATTCATGCGACGTTCTCAAAAGATTCACAATAAAATGTTTCCATCACCTCCCACGAAAACGAAAATAAAACGTTCTAGGACATTTTCACGTTTTCAAAACATACATGTGACGTTTTGAAAACATCCTGGGACGTTTTTGGCATGTTTTCTATGTTACCAACCACGTTTTGAGAATGTTTTCAAAACGTCCCAATGCTGTCTGGGTATGAATGTCTGAAATCATATATGGCCCATACATGAATTATATAGGGGTCATATATGAATGTGTGAAATCATATATGTACCATGTGTGGTCATATATGCCGCATGTATGATTCATTTTTACAAGGGTAATCAATATACATTCATTATGGATATTTTGAATTCAAAATGAAAACAGCACAATTCATTATGAAATCCCGATATAAATTCTTTCTGAACATTAAGTTGTTCATCAAGAGTTCATTTTGAATTCAAAATATTCATAATGAATATTTTATGAGCATAACGGGAACTGTTTGCGGGAACTCTTGAGCTGTATGGGAAGTCCTCAACTCCATCTGAATTACTCTGAAATTACTCTGAATCTCTCAGAAAAATATCAGAAAACATGGAGAGATTCGGAGAGATTTCAGAGAAATTTTTTTACCAGAGGAGGTTGCTCGCTCCCTGATGATACAATCTCTTCCTTATTAATTACAATCATTTGATCAAACAACAAACAGACCAGAACCGAACTGTTTGGTTGATTTTGGATCTTTCACCTCCTCGTGGGATGATTGCGGGTCTTCCAGGGGGATATTCTTGATACCTGTCCTTGATATCCTTTTTATCCATCCTTGGTAGTATCTGCTTCCTTTACGTGGCGGGGAGGATAAGTATCTCAGATTTGGGGCTCTTTTTCGGGTGAAATAAACTACTCGAGGTGGAGAATACAAACTGAGAGCAACTGAATCATCCCAACGCCAGGAACATCGGCAGAAACGGAGGGAAAGCAAGGGGAAACTACCTTCCTTGACATCTTTCAATATTCCCGAGGAAACGAAATCTTTTCTCCAAACCTGGAATTTTGAATTTTGATTTATCGAAAAAAAATAAAAAGCAACATCAACAACATGATGTCGTCCTCTCGGGTAAAATATTCCGGAGGTAAAATAGCCTTCCGTTCGGATCTCCGGGTGTAGGCTGCTCGAGAGAGCCTCATCAAACAAGATAGAAAACCAAAGAACATAGGGAAGAAAGAGAACATTCTTCGAGTCGGAGCGTGGAATGTTAGATCACTGAGACAAACAGGAAAATTAGAAAATTTGAAACTGGGAATGAAGAGGTTGGGTATCGATGTAATGGGAATTAGTGAAATGAGATGGCCGCAAGAAGGGGATTTCTGGAGTGGGGATTATAGAATCATTCACACAGGATCAAAGAATGGTCAAGGAGGTGTGGGAATCATAATGCATAAGAGGGTGGGGAATAGGATAGAAAATTATTTGCAACATAGCGAACGCGTAATGATGGTCAGAGTTAGAACAAAACCGGTAGACACTGTTATAGTCCAAGTATACATGCCCACATCTGCATACTCAGAGGAGGATATCGAAAAAACTTACGATGAAATAGGAGAAGTGATAGAATATGTGAAGGGAGAAGAAAATTTGATGATCATAGGCGACTGGAATGCGGTAGTAGGGCAAGGAGAAGAGGCCAACATAATAGGAGATTTCGCGTTAGGAAAAAGAAATGAAAGAGGACAACGTTGAATCGAATTCTGTAAGAGTCATAAAATGGTTATTACTAACACATTATTCAAAAATCATCCAAGAAGGATCTATACTTGGAAAATGCCAGGAGATACAGCAAGATATCAAATTGATTACATATTAGTAAAACAAAGATTGAGAAACCAAGTGAAAAGCTGTAAAACTTATCCAGGCGCGGATATAGATAGTGATCACAATATGTTGCTGATGAAATGTTCTCTGAAATTCAAAGCTCTGAAGAAGAAAAGGAAAATGCAAAAAAGATGGAATTTGAAGAATCTCAAACAAGGAAAAACACAGGAGGCATTCAAAGTGATGTTGGACGAAAAATTGAAGGATCGACAAGAGAAAGACTTGGAAATAGAGAGTAGATGGACAAATATGAAGGGGAACATAGAGCAATGTGCAGATGAAATTTTGAAGAACGATGGGATAGAGCCTAAGAAACCATGGATAACAGAAGAAATTCTCGATTTAATTAATGAAAGGAGGAAATACAAGAATAAGAATAGTGAACAAGATCAGCAGACATACAAGACACTGAGGAATAAAATAATCAGAGAATCAAGGAAAGCAAAAGAACAATGGTTGGAGGGGAAATGTCAAGATATAGAAGTAAGATTACATTTAGAAAAAATTGATGAGGCATATAGGATTGTTAAGAGATTTTTTGGACAAATGAAATCTAGAAGCAGTAAGATTAAAAATTCTCTAGGAAGACAATTGATAAGGACGGAGGAAAAAATAGAACAATGGATTAATCATTTAGAAGATCTGTATAAAGGAAGCGATAATATAGGATTCTTAGAGAGGGAGAAAGATGTCGATGAAGAAGAATTGGGAGATTCAATTTTGAGATCAGAAATCGACAGGGCTTTGAAAGAATTGAAAAATAATGAAGCGCCAGGAATAGATGGCATAAGTGCGGACCTTATCAAAGCCTCCAGTCAGAGAACTCGTGACGCACTGTTTGAATTGGTCAGAGATATGTACGAAATAGGCGAAGTACCGAAAGATTTCCAGAAGAATAAAATCGTCGCCATTCCAAAAAAACAAGGAGCAGACAAATGCGAGAACTACAGAACGATTAGTTTAACTTCACATGCCTCGAAAATACTGACAAAAATCATATACAGGAGAATAGAGAATAAAATAGAGAGTAGATTAGCAGAAGATCAGTTCGGTTTTAGGAGAAATAGGGGAACGCGAGAAGCAATATTAGCACTGAGAACAGTAGTAGAGAAAGGTCTAGAGTTAAAAAAGTCTGTGTATATAGGTTTTGTAGATATACAAAAAGCATTCGATAATGTTGATTGGGAGAAGATGTTTACGATTTTGAAAAAGGTAGGAATTAATTTCAGGGATAGGAGAATAATATATGAATTATATAAGAATCAAACCGCAATAATAGAAATAGAGGGTCAAAAAGGAGAAGCACAAATTAGAAGAGGGGTGAGACAAGGATGCTCACTATCGCCATTGATTTTCAATTTGTATATAGAAGAAGCGATGAACGAAGTAAAGGAACAAGTGCAATTGAAATGACAGATTCAAGGTGAAAATGTAAGCATGTTGAGATTTGCGGATGACATAGCTATATTAGCTACGAGTGGTGCTAAGTTAGAAAATACTCTCAACACTATGAAAAAAATATTACTAGACAAATATTGTATGAATATAAATAAGGATGAAACAAAATTCATGATTTGTACAACAGCGAACACATCAAGAAGAACGAAAATCAAAATAGATGCAGAGACAATTCAGCAAGTCAAAGAGTTTAAATATCTAGGGAGCATAATTACAGAAAACGGTAAAAGCGGAAGAGATATAAGAGCAAGAATAGCACAAGGGAAACAGGCTTTCCACCAAAAGAAACAGTTACTATGTTCGAAGAATATTAGCTTAGCAGTGAGGAAGAAATTCTTGAAGAGTTACGTTTGGAGCACAGCATTATATGGTTGCGAAACTTGGACAATTGGAAAAACGGACCAACGAAGACTTGACGCTTTTGAAATGTGGTGTTATAGAAAGATGCTTAGAATAAAGTGGATAGAGAAAGTAAGAAATGAAGAAGTACTTGAGAAGGTCAATGAAAAAAGAAGTTTCTTGAAACAGGTCGTGAAAAGAAGAAGTAATCTGATAGGACACACATTGAGGCATGATAGCTTATTGAAAACAATATTGGAAGGAAAAATGAATGGTAAAACTCGAAGAGGTAGACCTAGATTGAGTTATATGAAGCAAATTATACAAGATAAGGGTTGCCGTAGATATGCAGAAATTAAGCGGTTAGCGGATAATAAACAGGGTTGGAGGATTTCATCAAACCAGTCATAAGACTGATTACTTCATGATGATGATGGATCTTTCAATTCAAAGTTTTATGTAATTGATCAAATATTATTGTCTATATAGCAGTGTAGGTTATGCAGTTCTCAAAGCACTCTAAAAATATCTCCAATGTGGCTTATGCAACATGAAGAAAACGATTCAAGAATGATTCGTTCTCGAGAGCTCTTTCTTGAATCGCTGCGTAGGAATCGATGGTAGAAGTTTTTAGCCTTCATTATATACAAATGAATTTCTATAGAACATTAAACAAGAAATTTAAATGATGTAATTTCATAAAATCTTCTTCGGCCACGACAAGTGGTACTGGTTGATGCGAATTCCGAAACAGGGTTGCTTTCCACATCTTTTTTTTTAATGGTATATTTGTTATATCAAGTAATCTTCCGGAAAGAGTGAAGTATTTTTTTCAAGGATTTTTTTTCAAGTGTTATTGTAGAACGTTTGTATGGTTTTTGGGATTTGACGTTATTTTTTACTGTGTTGGAGTTTTTAGGGGTTTTTGTGAGACATTTGTATGTTTTGTGGAATTCTACTTTTTTTTCACTTTTTGGTATCTATATATACGGGCAGAACGATACGCTTGTTTTATTTATTTCTTTATACAATAATGCTTTTTTGGAAATCATAAATTACCTTCAATACAGTTTGAACAAACTGAAGTTACAATATACCAAAAATCTTCCACATATCCTTTGGATAACCAATGTACTTGGTCGCTCATATTGATTTCATATCTCTTTTTTCAAATGGAGCATATCCTTCTATATCCCCTCGAAATTCTGAATGCAGTGAAATTTTCTTTTAGAATGTGTTTTGAGATTTTTTTATTCTTTGTTTTTGGGGTTTTCATATACTTGGCGTTATTTTTTTACTTTTTTGGAGTTTTTTGGGGGGATTTCACTTCTTTTTCTGAATATGCTTCCAACTGAACCCAAATAAAAATGAAATACCCCTGTCGAGTTTATGGCAATCGCAGGAATGAAGGAAATGTGCTCAGATAACTCATGTGATATAAAAATCCACTTGGATTTCCATCAGTCATCTCATCATTGGACGGCAATAGATTATCGAAATAAAGAATGAAGAAAAGAAGGGAAGAAAAGCGAATTTCCATCAACAAATATACGTGTGAAGAATTCCGAAAACTAAATTTTCCTTGACTGATAAGTTGGCGCTCAAAGCGCTCAAAGCAACTCACAGCGCTCAAAGTAGCCCACGCCGCTCAAAACAGCCCACGATATTGTGCTGAACATGTCTTGTGCGGAAATTTCCAGTGTTTTCAAGAAATCATTGTAAGAAAATCGAAACAACATAGATCTTACAGACAGAGGAAACTTGCGTACAATATATTCAAGGTATCCAACAGAAATTTTTTTTGCAAGATAGAATTTGTACTGTTTAGCATGAAGCTAAAAATAGCTTTCCAGCAAAAATTTTTCGGTCACTCTTTTGAATCATTGTGAAAAGTAGCAGACAGCAAAAGTTCCAAAAATTAGATCTCATTGAATTCTTTCGTGACCGCAAAACGAACTACTGAAATGTCAGCAGAATAGAGTCCTTGGAGAATTCAAATCGCCTATTGTCATACTGTATATTGTACTGTATATAGTATGACAAAAGGCGATTTGAATTCTCCAAGAACTCCATCCTACTGACATTTCAGTGATTCATTTTGTGGTTCCAGAAGGATTCAATGGGATCTAGTTTTTGGAACTTTTGCTATCTGGGTGAAGAGATGTCAAATATTTATCATGCAACAAAAAGATATACCTTCAAGATATCAGATTGAAGACACTTTCTAGTACTGTACCAGACATTTTTCAGAATTTTGTGGAATATCCATCGAAATCATTCGAAAAAATTTTTCAAGGATATTTGGTTCGTTATGGTATTATAAAGGTATTTTATATTCTTCAAATCTGTACAATATCACGGTAATTGAATTCTAGTTTTATGATGAAGCGGAATTATTGCTTTTCAAACAAATATATATACGAGTCTTTAGCATTGCGTGGCCAATGTCGCTCTTCAACTTGCAGATCATGAATAAATATTCACTTTGTACCTTTACTTCGTAACATGCAAGTGAAATTATCTTCAGAAATATTTTTACCCTGATGAAAAACAACAGCTATAACTTTATAAAAGTGTTGTGCAATTATAATTTTTGAAGTTGGTACTGCTTTAATGTTTATATTTTCTACCTTTGTTGCTTCAACATTATTGTGATTAAACATCATCAATTGCACAATTACATATTGTTCTGACGCTGTTATAAATGATTCTTTAGTTTTATGCAAGTCATTACAATTGTCACCAGAATCTTCGAAAATTTTCTATGTTGGAAAATTCAACTTGAATATTTCTTGAAACTCAAATGATTTCTGTGAAATTTGAGGTAGCCCAAGACGTGTAACACAATTTGTACCAACAATATTTTCGGTATATTCACATTTCGTACATTCTGTTACGGTAGTTATTTGGTGCTTCACTAAATTTTTAATAGCCATTGAATTTTCGCAAATAGAAGCGATGAATTCTCCTGCATCTTGTGAGTGATTATGCAAGTATTGTGGACCTGCAAGCTGGTTTTGAGCTATGATATCAAGGTTTTTTTGCGAATTGTAGCTCTGAATTGAAATATTTATGATGTCATTGGGGTCAGATAAAAGTAATTGTTTTGCCTTAGAAGCACAGTACAATATACACTGCATTACTGCATTCAAATAAGAAGAAACACCGTCAACATTAGGAAGACCCATTACGTTTAACGCGTGAGTTTCTGTTGATTTTTCATCAATATTTTGGCCCCTGGATTATATATTATCCAATATCCTTATTCCTGAGTACCCAGGTGAAAAAGTTTTCTCAGTGAGTAAATTCTTTGAGTAAAATTACAGGTGGATCAAGAAAAAAGAGAAAGGACGCAGGTATACTATACATCTGTATGTTACTTACCACCACGTCAATATCATCAGGTAGCGTAGAAGGAAAATGAGGAAAAGGCAGGAGTGCAGTGAATACACCACAGGTCCTTGCGTTGGGTACACTATTATCAGATTCTTCCAATAGAATCACAGGTAGATGAAGAAGAAGCAAGAAGGATGCATGTCGCCATACATCTTTATCTTACGTACCACAATGATCAATGTCATTAGGCAGCGTCATAGGAAAACGAAGAAAAGGCAGAAGTGCAGTGGATATACAATTCCTTGCATTGAATAATACCACTATCAGATTCTTCCAACAGAATCATAGGTGGATGAAGAAAAAGCAAAAAGGATGCAGATGTACCATACATCTGTACGTTAAATCCTACCATGATCATTAGGTAGCGTTGAAGGAAAATGCAGAAAAGATAGGAGCGCAGTGGATATATCACAAATCTTTGCATCGGGTGCATTCCACTGACCAATTGACGAATGATTAGAGAGACTGTTTAGGATCAACTCAACGAAAATTGAGCAGATACAATATTCTGATTATAGAAATTGTTGCAGAACAACTACAGGTCAACTTGACTGATGTGACTGGATGTGACAATTCATTCTGAATGTTTTCTTCCCAAGTTCCATCTTTTCAGTTGTTCCATTCAAGCTGGATTATATTTGTGTTCTTACAAACCTTCATTTTTATCTTCACTTATCTTGGTTTTGGAATGATTCAATTCTCAAATATCATTGTTTTAGCCTGAGCTAAAATCAACATACATACACCGGATGCTCGTCCGTGTGGTATTGAAAATCAAGTAATTGGAGAAAAACCCTTACACATAACATGAGGGGTGTTTGGGATAAAATGATGAGATGGGTAACTCAACTTGGAGTTACACGTCACACTGTAAATTATGTATCAACGCATTCATATTCGGTATGAGAATCGCTGAGAAAGACGTTGATCGATATTCCTTGTACAAATTTATCTCCGGGTTCAACGTCCTCTCAGATCACCTGATCTCTACCGGTGAAAATCTGAGGTTTTTCGTGGCGTGCGTGATTTTGAATTTCAGTCGCAACTGATCGTTCGTCACAGTGCCAAGTGCTCGCGATTCATACGTTAAAGTTTCTTATAGTTTAATGGTAGATTAGTCCTACTGGCTAACCATAGTTTCCGTGCTTCCTTAATTCGCAATCTCACCTCTGTGAGTTATTGAAACCTTCGTGGTTCATATTTTTTATGTTATGTTCTAGTGTGAGAAGAATAGCAGTCGTTTGCTGTGACGAACGGCGGTTGTGCTGTACTCATGAGTACCTTGCTGTACGAGTGTGAAAGTGTGTGAAGTAATCAATCAATTGTTACTACCTTATTATTTACCGCTCGACGCACGGATTGTATATGTGCGTTCGAATTGAACTTTTCTTGTGTATTCACAAATCTTCTCTTTCTTTGTTAGGCGTCCGCCGTTCAGCCTGATTCGGAGTATATCTTGTTTTGTATCATTAAAGTTATTGTTACCGTTAAATCGACTTTTTCATTTCTACTCGCTACAGTCACTCATCTAATCTCTTCAATAACTCTTTTATAATTTCGAAAATTCAATTACGGCTTATCCGCGAGATTGTCTGGTCCTTCGAGCCGGATCAGGCTGAAACAAAGGAAAAGGGGTTTTCTTTCTAAGATTTCATCATTTATATTCTCAATTCTTTTCAATTTGAGTACCCTCTATCGTTGTTTTGCGTTTCATTTGTGAGTCATTTAGCGGGCATTTCACACAAGTTATTGTGCGTCAAAGTATATGACATCACATAGACACACGCATCGCTTGTGTGTGCGATCATTTTCCCGCCTAAAGCGCGTGACGTCATCGGCCATCGTCGTCTTCGTCCATATCTTCTTCTCAACCACAAAAGGGGAAAACTCACCTGTGTGGAGGTATTGGATGCGCCAAACGTTCGACGCGTACGGTTCACCGTGCTTCGACGTTGCATAACACTACGAAGAATAAAGATGAGTATATCTTCAAACACAGATTCTCGTTTGACAGCTTCGATAAAGTAAAATCAGCTGATATTCGATTTTGCTTTCTAATAAATTTGCTCAAAGATATATCTATTGAATCATATACGCGTATCTGTCATTTATTTATTAATTCAACATGGATATAGACGAAATGCTTGCCTCGTTTAATTTCACATTGGGTTTAATCGAACGCCATGTGAGTAATTTTAAGAAATCTGGTACAATAAATTTTACTGTACCGAATATCAACAAACGATTAGAGCTTGTCAAAAGCTACTGGGATGAATTGAGAACGCTTAATGTAAAACTCTCTCTCGCTGCAACAGAGGAGCAGAGGAAAGAGTTGCGTTATTTCAAAATTGATAATTTTTCAGACAGCTGAGAATGCGTACGAGAAGGCCGTGAGTGAATACATGCGATTGCTTTCTGAAAGTCATGGTCAGGATGCAGCGTTGCAGGCTTCCAATGCATCTTCACGTGATCATCATGTGTCTAGGCCTTTCAACTTACCTCGACTTGATTTGCCGAAGTTTACCGGTTCATATAAGAAATGGGAAGCATTCAAGGACCAATTCAACTCTGTATTCGCTTCGTTTCCGGACACATCTGCGGTTCAAAAGCTCCAATTTTTGAAATCGAGTTTATCTGGAGAAGCGCTGTCTCTTATAGAAAATCTACCAACGACAGACTCAAATTTCTCTGCTGCTTGGCAAGCGCTCGTGGACAGATACGAGAATCGAAGGCTTATCGTGGACGCACATTTGGACAGTTTCATTAGTTTGCCCACAGTTAGAACACGCTCTGCCAAGGAATTGCGTGTACTGCTCGACTCTACGAACAATGCGGTAATTGCTTTAACCAATTTAAAAATTTGTAACGATACTTGGGACTCAATTATTAATTTCATTGTTTTGAGCAAATTAGATTCGCAAACAAGAACGGAATGGGAGTTCGAACTCAAAGATTCAAGCGATGTTCCGAGTTTTGCAAGGCTCAAATCATTTCTCGCGGCTACTGTCCGAGCTCTTGAGTCATCTGGTGCTCAAAAATCTTTGAGCCAGTCGCACGCTTTCAAACAAAATAAATTCAGTTCGAAACCCATTCGTGTTCACCAAACTAACGTCTCGTCAGAGAGATGTATTCTTTGTCAAGGGAATCACAGGATTTACCAGTGTGCAAAGTTCAGAGACAATTCAGTTCAGTCTAGATACAACATAATTAAACAAAACAGATGTTGTTTTAATTGTTTAAGCGCTGGTCATACTATTCATAATTGTAATAGTTCTAATGTTTGTGCAACATGTAAACGCAAGCATCATTCGTTGTTGCATAGATCTTTTCAGATGGAAAACGTACAAGCTGCCTTAAATACACCGTTGGTTTCTAGTAGTCAGGCTGGGTTATCTCGGGATGCACCTACCGCCGACGTATCTTCTAGCAATTCTGCAATATGTTCCTCGCTTGCTGAATGTGATTCGCGAAATTCAGTTTTATTGCCGACCGCGATCGTTACCGTCAAGGCAGATAATGGTAGATGTTGTCGTGTTCGTGCTTTGCTAGACCAGGGGAGTCAAGCACCTTTTTTCTCTAGTCGCATCGCTGATGGTTTGCAATTGCCAAAAGTTAAGGTTGATGCCACCGTGAGCGTGATGGGAGGTGAACGCGTGAATAGAATCACATCCGCGGCATGCTTAACCGTTATGCCTGGGTCTGGGAGTGGCACTGAGATCAATCTCAGGGCGTATGTGCTTCCGAGACTCACATCTTATATTTCAGGGTTAAATGGTTGCAATATGTCATGGTCTCATTTGGGTCAACTGCACTTAGCGGATCCCGTACCACAAAAAAGTGATCCCATCGAATTGATCATTGGGTCCGATTGTCTGGGTCAAATCCTTCTGGGTGAATTGAGAAGTGGTCCACGGGGCACTCCTGTTGCTCAGAACACGATTTTTGGATGGGTTGTGTTTGGGAACTGCCCAACTTCTGCATGCAACCTTGCGTGCACACTTTCAGTCAATCAAACGTGCATTTGTAATGAGCTCTCGCAATCATTCACTAAGTTATGGGAGTTGGAGGATATTCCACAGTTTTCGCCTTGGTCAAAAGAGGAACTTCAGTGCGAAGAGCACTTCCTTCAAACACATCATCGGTTGGATTCAGGTAGATATGTAGTCAGGTTGCCTTTGAAATCCGAGGAGGCACCTGATTTACCCAATTCTAAAGGGTTAGCTATGAGTTTATTCCGCAATATGGAAGCTCGCGTGAAATCAAACGCTGCTCAGTATGATGAGTATAACGGGTTCATGCGAGGATATTTGGATCTGGGTCACATGCGACTCGCCCCGAACAATGCTATCACTGATCGCGCTGTATATTTTTCACATCATCCAGTCTGGAGGGATGTAGAGTCTACTTCAAAGATTAGGGTTGTTTTCAATGCCTCCATGAGGACGTCAAATGGCAGATCTCTGAACGATTTCCTGCTGGCCGGCCCGAAGCTGCAAGCAGATTTGCCTGCTTTGATTTGCCGGTGGCGTAGTCATCGTTTCGTGTATTGTACAGATATTGAAAAAATGTTTCGTCAGGTGTTAGTGGACGATCGTGATTTAGATTTGCAGAGGATTCTCTGGAGATCCGATACTGCATCCGCGATAGAATCTTATCAACTGCTGACAGTAACGTATGGGACTGCTAGTGCTCCGTTCTTAGCTAACCGGGTTATTCGTCAACTTGCTCTGGACGAATCAGAAACCTTTCCGCTAGCTTCTTCGATTTTGTTACGCGACATTTATGTTGACGACCTCATGTTTGGGGCAGATGATGTTGTAACTGCAAAGGAGCTGCGCCGTCAGCTGGTGGGTTTGCTCATGGCGGGCGGCTTTCAGCTCAAAAAATGGGTCTCGAATTCGCTTGAGTTACTGGATGACATCAATGATGCTGACTCCAGAATGAAAGGAGAAAAGTCACTTCAGGATGACGATTGCCTAAAGATTTTGGGAGTGGCATGGAGTCCGTTTTCCGATGCATTCCGCATACAAATATTGCTTCCAGAGATTAGTTCTTTCACGAAAAGATCCTTCCTGTCTTTCGTACTTCGAAACTTCGATCCGCTGGGTTGGGTTTCTCCAGTAACTGTGGTTGCGAAAATACTTTTGCAGGTATTTTGGTCCCAAAATGTAGGTTGGGATACGGCACTGCCAACTGATTTGGATGAACGATGTTTATCGTATTATAAGGACCTCTCTACGTTGTGCGATGTTTCAGTACCTCGTTGGACTGGTTTCACAAATTCTTCGCAAGGACTCTGCATTCATGGGTTCGCAGACGCTTCCAATGCCGCATATGCAGCAGTCGTGTATTTGGTTCTTGAGGACTCATGTCAAAATATTCGAGTTTCGCTGATTATTTCAAAGACGAGGGTAGCTCCCCTCAAGGTGATAAGCATACCTCGCTTAGAGTTGTGCGCAGCGCATTTGCTCGCCAAACTCATTCATTATGTAAAAACCGCGTATAATTACCAGGATGTGAATACATACTGTTGGTCTGATTCGAGTGTCACACTGGCATGGATCAGGCAACCTCCCGCAAAGTGGAAAGTTTTCGTCGCGAATCGGGTGTCGAAAATTCAATCACTGACCGATGTTTCTACTTGGAGACATGTCCCTGGTCTTAAGAACCCAGCCGATTTGGCCTCTCGCGGCGTAACAGCCAGTAGGCTGGTCAACGATTCTCTGTGGTGGCAGGGACCCGAATGGTTAAAGTTATCTTCTAGTTTGTGGCCTTCAGAACCTCTTCAAGTGGATCCTTGTGAGTCAGAAGAGCAAAGGACTCCTCAAGTTGCTTTAGTTGTAAATAGTGAGGATATTTGGTCTCCATTCCGTCCGGTATCTTTTTGGCGTAAGCTTTTACGCGTGTCTTGTTATTGTAAGAGATTTTCTGACAGTGCTCAGAAAAGAATTGTTGATTCTCATGATCTCACTGTCACAGTGGCTGAGCTTGCCGAAGCTGAGACTTGGTGGATCAAGCGGCTCCAAAGCATCTTTTTCGCGCAAGAGCTTAAAGCTCTGAGACAAGGTAGTTCGGTTGTTAGGAACAGTTGCTTGCTACGCCTGGATCCGTTCCTGAGTGAACAGGGGGTGTTGCAGGTCGGGGGTAGATTGAAATGGTCTGCGTTGTCTCACTCTGAAAAACATCCGATCTTACTCCCAAGATGTGAGATCACAGACCTCATAATTCATGATTTGCATCTGCGTACCCTGCATGGAGGAGTTCAACTAATGATGCAGGCTTTACGGCTCAAGTATTGGGTCATAGGAGTTAGGGTTTCAATAAAACGTTGCATTTTTAATTGCGTTAAATGCACTCGCATGCGAGCTACGGCTCCTACGCAGCTTATGGGCTCTCTACCAGCTTATAGGGTTAACTACTCGCGTCCCTTTTCACATACTGGGGTTGATTTCGCTGGGCCCTATCTCATTCGCCCTTGGAAGGGCAGAGGACATCAAACGTATAAGACCTATGTGTCACTCTTTGTGTGCTTGGTTACAAAAGCAGTGCACATAGAGTTGGTAGATGACTACTCAGCAGATGATTTTCTCGCTGCCTTCGATCGGTTTGTAGCGCGAAGGGGCCTCCCATCAGATATGTACTCGGACAACGGGACAAACTTCGTTGGTGCCGAGAAAGAACTTGTTCATGCGTTCAAATCAGTGATCCAGGACCCATTGATCAAAGATCACCTTGCTGATAACTCCGTACGTTGGCAGTTTATCCCACCGGGAGCTCCACATTTCGGAGGCCTATGGGAATCCGGGGTTAAAAGTGTAAAGTTTCATTTGCGACGGGTCATGGGGTCAATGTTTCCGACTAAAGAAGAATTTACGACTGTGCTTTGCAGGGTTGAAGCCTGTTTAAATAGTCGGCCCATAGGCCCATTACACGATGACATTGAGTCATTGGATGTTTTGACCCCAGGTCATTTCTTGATTGGGTCTGCTTTGATTTCGGTGCCTACTCCCTCTGTTTTGGATATAAGAGAAAATCGCCTCTCTCGCTGGCAGGCAGTGCAACGGATCGTTGAACATTTTTGGAAGCGTTGGTCCACTGACTATCTCCATTCCCTCCAGCAGCGTTCACGCTGGCATCTGAGACAGCACAATGTTACACAGGGAGATCTAGTACTCCTCAACAACCCGAATTTGCCGCCCTCTAAGTGGGAAATGGGTCGGGTTTTAGAATGTCATCCGGGCTCCGATGGTCTGGTTCGCGTGGTGACACTTAAAACGATTTCCGGGGTTTACAAAAGACCGATTTCGAAACTTTGCATATTGCCAACTCAGTTGCGCAATGAACTTGATGCTTGCGATTAAATGTTTAGTTTTAGTTTTAATTTAGTTATTAAGTATTTTGGCATCGTATGTCGTTCATCCAGCAGGAGGATTGAACGAGGCGGGCGGAATGTTTGGGATAAAATGATGAGATGGGTAACTCAACTTGGAGTTACACGTCACACTGTAAATTATGTATCAACGCATTCATATTCGGTATGAGAATCGCTGAGAAAGACGTTGATCGATATTCCTTGTACAAATTTATCTCCGGGTTCAACGTCCTCTCAGATCACCTGATCTCTACCGGTGAAAATCTGAGGTTTTTCGTGGCGTGCGTGATTTTGAATTTCAGTCGCAACTGATCGTTCGTCACAGTGCCAAGTGCTCGCGATTCATACGTTAAAGTTTCTTATAGTTTAATGGTAGATTAGTCCTACTGGCTAACCATAGTTTCCGTGCTTCCTTAATTCGCAATCTCACCTCTGTGAGTTATTGAAACCTTCGTGGTTCATATTTTTTATGTTATGTTCTAGTGTGAGAAGAATAGCAGTCGTTTGCTGTGACGAACGGCGGTTGTGCTGTACTCATGAGTACCTTGCTGTACGAGTGTGAAAGTGTGTGAAGTAATCAATCAATTGTTACTACCTTATTATTTACCGCTCGACGCACGGATTGTATATGTGCGTTCGAATTGAACTTTTCTTGTGTATTCACAAATCTTCTCTTTCTTTGTTAGGCGTCCGCCGTTCAGCCTGATTCGGAGTATATCTTGTTTTGTATCATTAAAGTTATTGTTACCGTTAAATCGACTTTTTCATTTCTACTCGCTACAGTCACTCATCTAATCTCTTCAATAACTCTTTTATAATTTCGAAAATTCAATTACGGCTTATCCGCGAGAAGGGGAAACAGCAAAATGAATTCAAAAACAAGAATTGAGTTTGGAATTCGAGAATATAATTCAAACCACGTAAGGAAATTTACACGGCTTGAGAAAAGTGCCAAAAGGGTTATACAAGAACAAGTTTAGAAAATAGTTGTGAGCTCACCACACATTCAACATTCTCACCAATACCACGCGGATAATCATTACACGATAGAACGTCGAATTAAATGAAAAAATCCATGGATTCAATTGAATCGACTAGAAGAGTCATAAACAATGAATATTAATATGAAAGTTTATTAATGACTTATCGGTTTGTCCCGTGTTTTGCATCGATGCAGGAAATAAAGGGAAAGGAATGGCCATAAGTCGTTGATTGGAACATCCTCGCAGGTCTCAAGGTCCCAGTTGCAGATGATGTCCAGTCCGGGTTACTCCTTCCAGACTTCTTTACATTAAATTCGTGTTAACCACCACGTGTTACTCGGTGCCGCTCATCACCACTGCGGAGACACAGATATAAATTCACACTCGACTGACTGACTAACTGACTAATGGCAGAGTGGCCGAGTCATCGACACGTATGGGTTGTCGATCCTTTGAAGTCATCGCCATGAGAGATCCAATGATCCAGAACAGAAGGGAAGGGATGGACGGGGAGGATACACGAGACACTTCATTACATTAGTTGCGTGTGTACAAAATTAGATTCGCGCACACGGCATGAGATTCATATGACCGGGCAATTCAATTTCTTTAGGATAGCCGCAAAAATCATGAATTTTATTAAATTGTCATAAGGATTTTTGGGTTGAGAGATTTAATAACTCTAGGATCCATGAAATGTTCAAAATGTATTCGAAGTGATTCATGATCATTAAAAACCAATATTGTATCAAATATCCAAACCATTTGATATTCATGATATTCGAGAATTGAATCATTCCAAAACCAAGATAAGTAAAGATAAAAATGATGGTTTGTAAGAACACAAATATAATCCAGCTTGAATGGAACAACTGAAAAGATGGAACTTTGGAAGAAAACATTCAGAATGAATTGTCACATCCAGTCACATCAGTCAAGTTGACCTGTAGTTGTTCTGCAACAATTTCTATAATCAGAATATTGTATCTGCTCAATTTTCGTTGAGTTGATCCTAAACAGTCTCTCTAATCATTCGTCAATTGGTCAGTGGAATGCACCCGATGCAAAGATTTGTGATATATCCACTGCGCTCCTATCTTTTCTGCATTTTCCTTCAACGCTACCTAATGATCATGGTAGGATTTAACGTACAGATGTATGGTACATCTACATCCTTTTTGCTTTTTCTTCATCCACCTATGATTCTGTTGGAAGAATCTGATAGTGGTATTATTCAATGCAAGGAATTGTATATCCACTGCACTTCTGCCTTTTCTTCATTTTCCTATGACGCTATCCGATGACATTGATTATTGTGGTACATAACATAAAGATGTATGATACATTTACATCCTTTTCGCTTTTTCTTCATCCACCTATGATTTTGTTGGAAGAATCTGATAGTGGTATTATTCAATGCAAGGACTTGTATATCCACTGCACTTCTGCCTTTTCTTCATTTTCCCTCTACACTACCTGATGATATTGATCGTGGTAGTAAGTAACATACAGATGTATAGTATACCTGCATCCTTTCTACTTTTTCTTGATCCACCTGTAATTTCACTCAAAGAATCTAGGGAAACCATTTTGTACATAGTTCATAATTTTGATTCAGGATGTCATATTTTAGTATTCCTGAAGTGCACGGTGACTAACCTTATTTTCGAATGTTTTTCAAACTTGCTATAATTGAATTTACATTCATTATCTATTCACTATTCTGTTTCATCATTTGTTCACGATTCTGATTGCAGAATAGTGAATTCCATTAGAGATTATGGTATATCCATCATACTTTTGCCTGTGAAAAGTAGCAAATAAACTTCAATAATCACCCTTGAGCAGGCTCGGTATGATCTTTTTCATCGATTGCCTATGATCCTAATTAGAGAAATCAACAGTGGAGCCTTCCGAAGTAGCTGGTCATCTGGTTTTGATCAGCTACTTCGGAAGGCTCCAGTAGTTGATTGTCCGTCAGAACTTATGATATATCTCTGACTTCCTGGTATGTGGAGGAATTGCAAATAAACTTGAATCTTTTCCCTTGAGCATGCTCGATATGATCCATTTAATCATTTTCCAACGACTCTAGCAGGAGAACCCGATAGCAGATTGTTTATGAGGGGGTTATGGTATATCCGATAAGATTTCACCTAAAAAGTAATGCATAAATTTCAATCATTATTTTCGACTAGACCTTGTATGATTTATTTGATCATCAGCCTGTGGTTCTGGTGGTAAGAACCAACAGTAGCAGACTGTTCATAAGGGATTACGGTATTTCTGCTGAGCTGTTGTCTGTAAAGGAATATTGTATTTTATGAATAATACATCATACAGAGCTTACCTGTGTATATTCCAATTTTCTGAATGTAGCAAATAGATTTATTTATACCTTTCTCAAACTTTTTCTGTTTTTTTTAAAAATAACCTCTTCGTCATTTATTCATTCATAATTCATGAATTTTTTGAAGTAATATATAAGAGTATATGTAATTCCAGGTTATTTGTGTGCGTTTGATTGTTGTTATAATGACCTGTAATACCTGTAATGTAGTAACCTGCAATTCATCCATTTTTCAATTATTCTTTTAATATTATAATGACCTATCAACACATCGCCTCATTGACAGGTTATTTGTTTATGTTTTGACAATGTATAGACCACACTACACTGAAATCAACGCTATTGGATGTTTGGATTATAATATACATTAACTGAAGTGAATGCTATTGGATATTGGAAGAAAGGAAAAAGGACAGGATATTGGATGTCCCAAGAAAGAAAGAGACAGAATATCTCTATGCCAATGGAAGAAACCCTCCCGAATTCCGATGACGAAGAACTATCGTCGCTATCGTGAATCAAATAAATCGAAAGTGGCGATGATGAAGAAAAATCCTGATGTTTTGATCGCATGAAAATTTGAAACGTTTGTATCTCGGGATCGCGTGAACGGATCAACTTCGTAGTGTGCTTAATCGAAAGTGTGTATTCGAATTATATAATAGAAGTGTAATTATTTTTTCGTGAAATTCAATGTGTGATGAGTTATTGTGGGTTAAAGATTTTTTGACTATAGAAAATCTTGGTGTTCGTGTAAAGATACACGGTAGCGCACGACTTATGCTTTTTCATTTTTTTTTTCTTTCAGGGTTTTCATGTACTTGGCGTCGAGACGCTACCGCGTCTCCTGATTCCAAACTATCATTTCATTGATACCCTTACCTACCCTGGTGGAGAAATTTCGGTGAATTTTATTGAGTTTCATTGATTTTATTGAATTTTATTCACATTTTGGACATTAGCTTTTCATTGAAAATTAACAAAATTCAACAAAAGTTCGGTAAAATTCAATAATCATCCACAAAATTCAATAACTTTTATTGAAATTCGTTGACGTTCATGGAAGTGTGTGGATTTTTGTTGAATTTTATTGAAACCGTGTCCAAAACGAGAATAAAATTCAACAAACATTTTTCCGCCAGGGTAGACAAACCCACATCACACTTATTGCAAGTTGTGTCTCGGGTGGCCTACGTGAGGTAAGAGATGTTTTTCACGTCCCTACTAGATGAAATTAAGAGTTAGAATAACTCGAAATATTGTCGCGTACACAAATGTAAACCTTTGATTGTAAAGAACCCACATAGCACAAATGTCTCAGTAATATCTCCAGAATATTCTGGAGACATTGTAACATTGTCAGAATTGTTATATACTGTTGTTACAGGCGATATTGAACCATTTACCGCCTCGTGAGGAGGAGGAATGATAAAAAGAAAAAATGTTTTCGTAGTTTTGAAAGTTGAATATATTTTTTCTCCTATTTCATAATCACAAGTGATCATTTCAATTTACCTTAAAAGGTTCCACTTCCCTCTCGATCACTAATTTTTAAGTCATTATGTGATCCATTCGGGGTGTGAGCTTCTCAAAAATTATCTGTTCCTTCAATGAGAGGGTAAATATTGAGATATTAGAGAAAGGAATCCCTTTGCTATACCGTATTATTTGAAATACGAATTCTTTTAAAATTCATTGGACTTTGAAGAAATAATAAAATCATAATTCCCATCAGGAATTATACCGAATCAAATTACACATTACAAATGAGTGCTACTTCATGCCACAAAAGTCCGGATCCCATTTTATTTTGAGCATACGATTGGTTTCAGAGGTACAGATGATTGGAATGAGATAAATAAATATATTTATTTATGAAATATATAAAATATATTTATATATTAATTATATATAATTTTGACATTTTTTTCCACTCTGGTCGTGTTTATTGATATTTTGTAAAATTCAGTATCAATTTAATAAAATTTTTATCAAAAATATCGATATCGACTTATATTGCTAATCACTAGTGGTCATAATTTTGTGCCGTAGATTTTTTTACTAGATAGTATTTTCCACATAAATTTGAAAATGCAAGATAGAAACGTTTGGAGACCTTGGACTCAAAAAAAGTCGGGAACCCTCTGGAAGGGTTCCATGTGAGGATAGGCGATGTTTTTATAAAGTACACTCACAGAAATGTTTTCTTACTGTAACAAAAATCTCATTATTATCAGAACATTTTTTTTCTCAACATAGGGACAATCCTAATCTTTCTTCAGGTGAGAAAGAAATTCATGAATATTGAATCTTAGATCAAGAAAAATAATCTCGAGATCACCATAAACAATTCTCAAATCAGACTTGGAGATTTTCTTGATGCAATGGAGTGTTTATTAACCCATTAGAACCCAAGCCAAATCATCGCTATATAACATCCAACTAACTATTGGATTTAGGGCATGGCGAGAAAAAAAAAACCCGTATTATATAAACAATTGCACAACCACGAAAAACCAGCTTTGCTGTGAAAATTTCCACCGTCAATTTTCGACCGATTTGGATCGATTTTTTCCTAACAGATTGAACTTTGAGTAGGGTTGACAGATAAAAACCAGGACAGTCGATGATTGAATAATTCTCATGTCCCACCCATTCATATCCCAGATTCTATAAGACGGAACCAATCACCAAACTGGTTTTTATCTGGCAACCCTAACTTTGACACAAAAGTGTCCCATAGGTTCCTTTCATGGTTTTTCCCGTAGAATCGATTGACCGCCTCCGTTTTTCGAAATTACATCATTTTCCAGCAATTCATTTAAACAATGGCAATTATCAGAAGAAAAAATACGGGTCTTTGTTTTCTCGCCATGCCCTAAATCCAATAGGTAGTTGGGTGGTATTTTGCCATGATTTGGCTTGGGTTCTAATGGGTTAAGGGTAATGAAATCTTTCTTGTTACTCAGTAAACATTTTGTATCTTGCGAGATCTTTTGGATAGGTTTTGGATGTCCTAGGTAACACATTTGGATAGATTTTAGACCAATTCTTGCTTCAAACTCGTCTGAAAGACATCTAAAAGTGTTGTACAAGACATCTAAAACCAAGATATCGCAAAACACAAAATGTTTACTGTGTACAATAATTGATTTTTTCCAAATAAAATGAGAGAATGCTTAAACTATTGTTTGAGTACTCTCAAAGAACTCGTTAGCGTCCCAGACATTGAACTCCTCCAGAGTTCTTTATGAATTCATTAGTTCAAAAAGAGTTCTTGAAGAATTCTATGCTTGTTTTTGAAAAAGAATTCTTTGTGTGTTATCAGGGCTTTTACTTCTTTCCAAAATATTCAAGACCTGGCATTTCTATAATTTTTAATAAAAAAAACCCAACGGTACATTGCTTTATTTGATCATCGCTGTTTTAAAGTTTATAATCACTATTCTATTTTACAACACGATACATTGTAATTCATCTTGAAAACTTTATTACTGACCAAGGGCGTATCCAGGGGGGTGTCCAGGGGGTCCGGACCCCCCCCCCCCAATTTATATTTCATATATATATCAACTACCGGTCAAAAAACCAAATCCACTCCTTTAAAGAGAAAGAGCCTTAAAAATTTTCACACTTCAACCAAGAATCATCAACATGAATCGTCCGAAATAATACAACCAAGCATTTGGAAAGATATTCTTTCCGCAAGAAAGTGCTGTACTGAATATCTTCACAAAAACCGAAACCCTGGCGAAAAAGTTTTACATAATTTCTCATATGTTTCAGTATTTTTTCATATTTCTTATAATTTCTCATATATTTTCATAAATGTAATAAATTTTCATAATTTCTCAAGGAATTGGAACATTTAGTATGAGAAATGTTCCCTCATAATAAGTGATAATTTCTCATACATGAAATCATATTATTTCATATATTTTCATAATTTCTCATAAAATTACATAAAATTTTTCATGAATATAATGAGGACTATGAGATATGGTTTTTCATAAAAACTCATCATTTCTGACCAAAAAAGTTACAATTATTCATAAATAAAAGTGTATCATCACATGATTTCCTAATTTATCAAAAAAATTGCATATATGTCTTAATTTCTTAAAAATTTCATACAGTTTCTTCATGCATCCGTAAAGATGAGAAAGATAATATGAAATATCAACTCATATGACATATCAACTCAAATATAAATAAATGATAAATCTTATGTGACTTTATGAACATACACTGAGAAAACAGATATCCTGAAAATTACCATAATTTATGGATTTTCAGCGCTGGTCTGACCTGAGTCGGAATATTTACTTGCACGAATATCTAAAAGTACCATAATTTCTTGGACTTTTCAGAATAAGTATGGTACCTTCCTTATAAAAGTCCCAGCCATTATGGTACTTTTAGAGGTTTGTTCAGGTAAATATTGAGACTCGGGTCAGACCAGCGCTAAAAATCCATAAATTATGGTACTTTTTAAGATACCTTTTTCTCCGTGTATGTTTTGGAGGGATTATAAAAAATTTGGAAATTTTAGAAGGGAATTGTTTTTTTTTAAAACAGCACCACTTTTTTTGAAAAATGGTGGGATTTTATTCAAAATTTATTAGAATTCATGAAAAATTTGAGAAATTATCAAATATTATGAGGATTATGACAAAGTATGAAAAATTATGAGAAAAGCATTTCTCATAAGAGTGTTCAAACTCCTCCAGAAATTATGGAATTTTATGCAAAAATGATGGAAAAATATGAAAATTTTATGAGAAAATTATGGAAACATCATATCTCATAATGATGTTCCAAATCCTTGAGAAATTATGAGATTTTATGGGGAAATTATGAAAAAAAATGATGGAAAAATATGAGAAATTATGAGAAATTCCTTCGCCAGGGAATCAGAAATTGGTAACATATTGTAGAAGTCTATGAAATTTTCAGAGTGAGATTGCACTCTTTAGCCAGCCAAAAGTGTGCTTGTCAAATTCCAGGTGGAATGTTCACTCTGTCAGAGTGGTAGTCCAAAGTTTTAGGTTCAAAGCTCTCAACCATTTCAATTGTAAAATGAATTTTCTACTTCAAAAGAATAAGTTCACTCGAAACGAGTGAAAATCCCATTCAAGTCGGACAAACTCACTTCTGAAATTTAGTGGAGTGAAACGTGTGGTTTTTCAGTCTTCCAGATTTAGAGAGTAGATAAGAGATTTGAATGTAATTCAAAAATTCATATTTTGTTTTTCGAATTGGTTTTTGGATTTTTCTTACCATAGTTTTTCACTGAACTATGCAACTTTGTGAAATTCTTTCCCTTTTAATAAATAAATCAAAATATTTGACCAGCAATGAATACCCAGATATCCTAGTAACACAGGATTCGTACAGCATACTTAGAATGTTCATAACACATGAACAGGACGTTTAATGTGCTAAGAGGGTTCGCAAAACATGCTACGGATATTTGTGTGTTACTTAGCAGTTGAGAAGGTCTCATAAATTCGAATGGATTCTACCCTATGAGAACAACTCAGTCAAAATGCCGTCAAATTGATGTCACTTTGACAAGCTGTTCTCATTGGGTAGTTATTTCTAGGACAGAAACCAGATGAAATCTAGTATATAAACTTGATTCCATATGGTTTTATGAGATTTTGCCATTTGACTGATCGAATCTCTTGAAATTCTTATACAGTCTTTGCATTTTTATATGAACAGGTGCTTGATGAAATGGCGCGAAAATCGCGGAGATTATCGCTTTTGTAACACTTAAAATTCTTCACACAAATCGTATCCTATAAATAAGATGTCCATTCTTTAAAATTGATTTATGAGATGTTTTGGATTTCAAATATTTAAACTCTTCGGCATATTCAAGTAATGCAATAATATAGCTTTTAATTAACTTTTGTGCTACCTTCCCAAATAGACAATCCGATTTCTATTAGATTTCTGAAAGATGTCTGAAAATTTTGTAAGATATCTTAAAATTTCTCCCGAAAGAGATCTTTGAGATATCATAAAGATATCGGACGCAACACTATTATATATCTTTAAGATATCTGAAAAGAGATCTTTCAGGAGCTTCTTTAAGATATCTTAATGAGGTCTTATGGGAGAGCAAAATTAGAAATCCGAAAAATGATATATTTCAGAAGTCATACAAAAACCCTGGTGGTAATGTTTATCATAATTTTCCATAATTCTCATGAAAGTCATGAATCTTTATATTTCCTCATTTGGTACAAGTTCAAGGAGAAAATATTAGATCTTTCTTACCGAATTTGTAATTTATGAGGAAATATGAAAAATTGTCACTTTTATGAGAAATTATGAAAAATTATGAGATCTACCTTCGCCAAGGAATCGATACATGAATTCGATGAAGATGTTTCGAGAAGAAGACAGCCCGCTGCAAATTCATACATTCAGGTTCATAAATTCATTATTGTAATAGTTCAAGATATTCAAGAAGTGCAATTGCGCCTATAAATAGGATAAGATGTCATCAAGTAAGTGCATGATATTTTTTTTGCATAATATATATATATGTAAACGACGGTAAAGAGCAAGGTTAGGAATGCCGGTAATGTTTACTAATGCTGATTTTGAAAAAGTATACAATGACATCCAACGAATATACGAATAAAATATCATACACTTACTTGGTGAGTTTTTATCCCATGAACAGGTCAATTGCACCTTTGAATCCCTTGAATTCTAATATATAACATTTTTATATATAAGATTCAACATTTGACACGTACTGCACGCGAGAGAATGAGGCAGAAAAGTGATGCAAAAGGCAAAGTCGGTAGACCCCATACAGGAAACCCCGATAATGTAAACACAGCCAATAATCGGCCCATGTATGGCTACCATTGAATGGCCAACAATGAATTCACATCATTGGCACAAGTGTGGCCCACCACTGGCTGATAAGAAAGGCCAGCAATGAAAACAGCCGATAATCAGCCGATGTACGGCTATGGTCAACGGCCAACAATTGATTCCCCGTTACTGGCTGAAATATGGTCTATTACTCAGTGAAATGGATTTCAAAGTTGAATGTATTGTATTTGTAATCACCCGTGAAAAAAGTTTGTTTCGGCCTTATTTCTATGACGCTGAATAAATAATTCACATCCATCAAATACGTTTTACATGATTCAAATGATCTCTGATTTATATAGATAATCAATTACTTTCTCATGTAAATAACAAAAAATTTGAAGGAATAAGCAACTGAATTCAACTGATTTATCGAGAGTGCTTTTGACTCGTGTAATTTTACATTTGAGATTGTGGAAGTATCGGGCATGCAAAACTATTTAGAAAAAAAAAATATCCATTCCTGACCTTGTGAAAACTGGAATGAGAAATTTCCCTAAAAAAAGAACAAAAAAGTGTTTTGGGTCACACTTAACTGCTCATTCAAACTAATACTGAACCGATTATTCTGGAACGCAATCATATCACCATTGGATATCATTATTATCATGCCCCAGTTATCTGCCATTGATGGCTGACATTCGAACATTATCCCGAAATTTCTGGCCATAAATCGGGATCATTTAGCCCCATTACTGGGCCAATCAATAATTTTATATATGGCCCATTATTTATTGCCATTACTGGACCCACGTTATCATCCAGAAATGAACCATTGATGAGCCATGCATGGGCGCCATTAACGGGCGAAGAACGCCGTCTGTGGTCCAGTAACGTGCCATTATTGGGCCAATTGATGAACCCTGTATGGGACGCCATCTTTTCAGAAATGAAGTTCTGAAAGATGTCTTATAGATGATATTTTAAGAACTCTGATGCAATCGATTTTTCAGATATATTTCAGATATCTTATACAGGCATCTGTAAGATATCTTTTTGAAGATTTCTGATATACATCTATAAGACATCTTTTAGACACATCTTAAAGGTTTCTGTCATCGGATATCTTATATTCATCTTTAAGAACTCAGGGTTTACTGGGTTATTTGATGTATATTTTTCAGACACTGTTGAAGATTCATCAATGCTTGATATAATGACCCAAAAATATTAATGATTGTATCAATTGAATATTTATAAGAACTAAAAGTATCGATACAAATTGTATCTCAAATAAGAGATATTGATTTTCGTACTCATGTATGAAATATTTTAACACTATGGAATCTTCTAAAAATGTAATACTATTGGTTTTAAACCAACTGTTTTCTATCTTCATCACAAACCTGTTCCTTGTTATGCTTTTGTAAATTTGTTAAAATATGAGACATTTTAATGAGTTAATGAATGTATCAAAGTATTTATAAACAGATCTTCTGTATTCTTTGTTTCGTTACTCTCCTAATCGTGATAACAATATGAATTAATGATTCATGAAACGCTCTCTCTTTCTTCCTATATATATATATATACACACACACACACACACATATATATATATATATGTATATATCAAACGTGGACCCCCCCCCAAAAAAAAATCCTGGATACGTCCTTGTTACTGACCGATCTGCTGCCAATCAAGAGGAGGAAAGCGTATCGTTAAGCGTCGCCTCTAAGAATATTCATGTAGTTTCAGCGGAAGAAAATTTTTCTCACCACAAGGAGCAATAGTTCTTACAAGAAATGAAGATTCTTACGTTAAATAAAAGTCATGAATCATATGTTTGTTCACTGACAATCCGTGATATAATTCCTTTTAAGGAAAACTGCTTTTTGATCGAACACCCCCACACAGCAACACAGTTCCAGAAGAAATTTCTGAAAGAATTCATAAAGAACACAATCAATTCAATAAGAATTCCTTAGTCATTCTTCTGGGACTGTGGTGCTGTGTGGGTTATTTGTTCCCGGAGAAGAAAATCGATATCAAGAATAAAATAATGGTGATAACAAGAAATCATTTCTTTGAGTGTATAGATCGAAATTTTATGCAAATTGTATAGGAATATCGTCTATCTCTTGTTCGATGGCAAAGGCTGATCCTTCTTCATATTGAATATATCAAGTTTTTATAGATTTTGATAAAATATTGATAAAAATTCTGTTCAGGATTGAAATCCCCACTCTCCGGATGAGAATCCGGATAAAGCTCGAACAGATAGTATGCAAATATATCTGGATATCTGCGGAGATGGATTTTACGGAGGTTCTTTATCCGTTTCTATTTGGATTCTATCTGGATTTTGAAACTGGATACCCAGTGAACACTTATGAGAGGAAGAGCCCTTCAAGAGGTCTTTTGGAAGAGCTCTGTCAATGTTATCATATTGATATCCGAATGGTATCATTTTTCTGAGATCTCAGAAAAAATCCTCTTAAAGAGTTCGTTTGGATAATATTCTGGCAATCTCTTATTTTTCTCAGAAATTGACGCATCTGATAACATTCTGATATCTTTATGTTAACCTTCTGAAAGGTCTATCTGACCTCTTACACATATTTGGGAGATCTTTAAGAGCTCCAGATGATAACATATTGTTCACTGGGTACTGTTTACAATTCGGAATGAAATTCGCATAAAATTCATTCAAATCACCAGGGTTATATTGTTGATTCGCTTTTTTCCGATATGAAGCCAATTTGTCGTAAATAAAATATCGGACAAAGCAGAGTGGATCAGAAAAAGTCCGGGGTAAAAGCTACACAAAACTTTACAAAAATCAATTTTGCCTAAATTTGTTTCCCTCTTTTGAGTAAAAATAACGAATTCCTGAATTTGTGAGATACAAATTTCTTTCAAAAGCCAACAAATAGCTGTTAGATATTTGCCAAATTGTTCCCTATAGGAAACCCCCTACTAAAAATAGCTATCATAACCGGTCAAAAAATTGCTGTCAAGTTTTGAGCAGTTTTTGTCCCTGGAAATTCGTTTAAAAACTCACAAAATTTCCACCCGGTTTTATTCGGAATTACCAAATTGGAACACCCTGTCAAGAACTGATAGCAAATTTTGGGAAGATTTTGGTTGGCATTCACAACTGTGATATCCCTGTTAACACGCGAAGAATTCTTTTTCAAAAACAAGAATAGAATTCTTTAAGAACTCTTTTCGAACTAATGAATTCATAAAGAATTCTGGGGAAGTTCAATGTGTGGGACATTAACGAGTTCTTTGAGAATGCTTAAACTAGTATTTTAATACTTTTAAAAAACTTGTCGATGTCCCAAATATTGAACTCCTCCAGAGCTCTTTATGAATTGATGAGGTCGAAAAAAGTTCGTGAAGAATTCTATTCTTGTTTTTGAAAAAGAATTCTTCGTATGTTATCTGGGTAGGATTTAAGGGTTTCTACGCCAGGACTGCCTGGCACTCCAAATTTGAAAGATCTCATTAGCAATTAATAAAAATTTCATAAATGACCCTGCTTGATATTTGTGGTATGGACCTTACCTTTTAATTAATTACCTTTTAATCCAACAAAACTTACAATCTTCAATCTACAATAAGGTGGTTCTTATTTTATATATAAAAAGTGTTTTCTGATTTTGTTGTTGTCAACAAACAAGTTTTCTGTACGGCTGACCCTCTAATTTTGTTCTACATCATGAAGGAGTACTACAATATTTTTTACATAATTTTCAAAAAAGATTTAGGGGTCGCTCACGGCGTTTTAAACAGGCGTTTCAAAATATTCCATTGAAAACCTTACCAAATCATCGGCCATAAAAATAATGATATGAAGCGGAGCGGTTTCGTAAAGTCCATTGGTGATCCTCATGCATATCAGCGAAAATACTAAGATAATTATATCTGTCCTAAATCGCAATCTGAACATTTTACACAACTTTTGTTATTCTAAATTCATCAAATCATTAGCAACATACGTAGAAACACTATTTTCACTAATTTATCTCTATATCTATTTTGTTTTAGATCACTTTTCTTGTGCGATCAGCGCATAATGGGCAGATGTTTACCGAAGAACCTCTACGGAATAACAGAAGGATAATGAACAGGGATAAATACATTTATATAGTCCACCCACGAAAGATAAGCCGCGTCATGAATGGAATCATACAAAGAGGAAGGGAAAAATATATACTAATGAGTAGTGCAATGAAGAAACTAATGTAGTACGTGTACTTTTAACTTTTCAACAGGCTGCTACACTCTTCATCTTACGCGAAAGGTCTTCTCTTCTACATGTTTAATCTTGTCCAATGAAACGAGGGGCGGTTGGAATTAATTTGTTATTTTACTTTAAGAGAAATGTTTCCAAGTGTTTTTGCCAGATCTTTAGATTAATAAATTAGAATTCTTGTTTCTTTTCATGAGTACGAGTAAAATTATTTAAAATAAAATGAATTGATTAAAATTTAAAAATCCTCAATATTCGCGAATCTATTTTGTAATACAAACTTCACACTATATAGATCCGTTTTGTAGATCTTTTTATCGATAAGGCATAAAAATTATCGAAGGATTGTGGCGACGACGTTATCCAATTTTAACTATACTTGACGAGATTCGATATATCCCAAGCAGCACCAGAATATACTATAAACGTTCTTCGAATATTCGAAATATGTTCTATGCACATTCGAATGAGACCGTTTCATAGGTGCTATGCATATTCATCGAACGTATGTAATCGAATATACGATGGGACGTTAATCGAACGTCGATTGAATGAATATTGTACATTTTGGATGTACTATGTACGTTTTAAATATATTTAAAACAGTCTCATTCGAACATTCTATGAACGTTCATTATATGTTCTTCGTATCTCATTTGTACGCCCAGGCAGCAAAAATAACCCGTTTGAATTCTTGAAGACTCCTTGCACCCGAAGGGAACATGAAGCTCCGACAAATGCTCAGAATAGATCATGATAGATCAGACTGAAGCTCCGTTGGAGCTCAAGTTTAGATTCGTAAACGTTCGACGAAGGTCCGATGAACGTTGAAATGTCCACTTGAAAATAGTTTGAATGAACGTTCATAAAACGTTCATCGAACGTTTGCTAAAGGTTCGTTCGAGTTGCAATTTTTCGATCAAAGTTTTTTTCAAAGTATATTTTTCCACGAAAAAATGGAAGATTGAGGCATTTCTAACTATAATTGTAATTCCGTCTGAAACATAAAAAACTGAAGGTTGAATGAATCTTCGTAGAATCTTTAATAAACGTTCTATGAACCTTCATTTAAGCTATTTTCAAGCGGACATTTCAACGTTCATCGGACCTTCGTCGAACGTTTCCGAATCTAAACTTGAGCTCCAACGGAGCTTCAGTCTGATCTATCATGATCTATTCTGAACGTTCGTCGGAGCTTCATGTTCCCTTCGGGTGGTGAGTTCTTGGAACAGTCCCCGTTATGTCAGTGAAAATGAATTCAATATGAATTCAATGGATTCAAAACGAATACATGTTGAATGCCTGGAGAGTTCTTCATGAACTCACAACATGAATTCTTTCTGAACAATAAGTTGTTCATCGAGAATTCAATTTGAATTCAAAGTATTCATAATGAACTCATGTTTACTGTCATAACGGGAGCTCTTCGTGGGGACTCTTTCGCTGTATGGGTACATTCTACGAACGTTTTTATTTCGTATATACTTTGAAATTCTGTTGCTGCTTGGGATGTTTTCAACATCTCATACAGTAAACATGAATTCATTATGAATACTTTGAATTCAATTTGAATTCTTGATGAACAATTCAGTTGTTCAGAAAGAGTTCATCTCGTGAATTTCATCAAGAACTATTCAGGCATCCAATATGTATTCATTTTGAGTTAATTGAATTCATATTGAATTCATGTTTACTGACATGACGGGAACTGTTCAAGAATTCTTTGAGAAGTTTATATGAATTCAAAATGATCATTTGTGCTGTCTGGGATTTCTTCAACGTTTCTCTGACGAGGTATTTTCCATTTGAGACTTCCAAAGAAAAGTTGAGAAATTGAACGCTTGACAAGTTGACGTGACTCTTTTTGTTCAGGTATCCATGGATGGCCAGGGTATCCGCTTCTATGTTTTTCATTTGTTAAGCAGGTATCAGATTCCCTCGTTGAATCACTATTGTTCTTCTGGCTTGTACTTGAAGACACGATATTATTTAGTATGACCTCATTAACTCGTAATTAGGTCTTATGAATTTGATAGATGTACGTAATACGAACATAGTAAGAATTAAAATAACAGCAATTTCAGTTTCAATTGATAGAATTACTCTATCAAATTTGAAAATTAAAATATTTTGAATAATTCGTTGTTAAAGATTCTGACTTCAAAGAAATTGAGAATTTGATTTCCTTGAATCCAACGATTAATTCAATTACTTTTTATGATAATGCGTGAACGGAGTGAAATTAATCTGGTTGAAGTTTGAATCGTTTATAGAAACGAAACGGAAATTCAAATCCACAAAATCTGATGAATTATCGGTGTTTATCTTCTTGCATAAACCCCTTGGAACTGGAAGTATTGTTTGAAAGATGTGCTACAAGATTTTGGGTCTCCAACACCTGAGTATTATGTTATTCGATTACTAATTCGTTTCGATAAACAATTCAAACTCCAGCAACATTGAACTTATTTCAATTGAAATGTAAATTATCAGTTGCTTTCAATTGTTTCAAACAATATTTTTGGAAAGTAAGAAAAATTATCAATTCAAACTTAATTATTAATTTTTCAATGTTAATATAAATTATCTTAATCAATTTATCAATGTTAATATGTTATCTTCTATGTTTAATAATGTATGTCCAGAGATAACTGCTTAACCGTATGATATAGCTGAAGATATGACATTCTTCGTTCCCATAAAATCACAATTGATTTACATTTTACTTGATAATGCACTTATAAAAATTCTTCATTCACGAGTTCATGTAGTTTGATTATCAATAAAAATTCCACGAACTCATTATGTGCAAACTAATATCATAAAGGAAAGCAATAATGAGACAGTAGGAGAAATAATTTAATTTTATACGATAAAGTATCATAAACTGTGCAAACTTTTATTAATATTCATAACACAAAAATATTTCAGATCAGTAGAATGTAAGAAATTGCACAATTAAAAAAGGCAGAAACAAGAAAGGAAAACCTTGTTTTTTAAAAACAAATGTCATAAAGATCATGAAAATGATATTTGTGAACAATTATCATTTTCATGATCTTTGCCCTATAAATTTTGGTTATAAAATTCGAACAGTTTTTAGCATTATGCAACTGTATGAAAAATATTTTTCAATGCATCACATTCTAAAATTGAATACTTCAATATATGTGTAAACTTTGGTAAAAAATTGATGAACCCAACGAAAAAGGGTATTTATATTTTCCATTATTACTGGCTTTTTTATTTCATTGACTACACCATTTATAAATATTTTGGAATGCAAAAATAAAATACTTTGTAATAATTTTGAAAACATTCAGCAAAATGGAAATTCAATTTCCTAGTATTTATCGTCCATATTTACATGTCTGGATATATATTCAAGAAAATCGTTGAATATTTTCATGATCTTTGACTTGGTTTAAAGATTTCAAATTTTCCCACCAAAATGTCAACTTGTGCTTTAGAATAAGATCAAACCAAGGAGTCAAGGGTGTATCAATACTGTTCACAAATTTATTAATTTGAGATTGTGAAACCCATCGAATCTCGCTCACCTCGTCGGGATTGGGATCTAACGTTAGATCATTTTTCTGAACAAATAGAACATAATCTATCTCGTGTTCTCCCCAATAACCATCTCCTGCCGTATGATAATGAATCCTAGTTAAATAAAACATATCTCCAAGTGAGATTTGCACTAGAGGAATTCCCAATTCATAATTGAGTCTCCTTTGCGCTGCTTTTCGAATACCTATAGCTCCTTTTTCCACAGTTTCTCCAGGAATTTCTGCTAAAGGATGACTGCAACACGTGTTAGTATAATGATTGGGAAACGTTATCTGTGAAATATAAATAAAAAGCACAGATTTTAAATAGCTGACGATGCGTATATGGGTCAGTACATACCTTATTGGCAGATCTTTTTTGAAGAAGTAAATCTCCTTGATCATTGAAAAGAAATACGCTAAATGCTCTGTGTAAAGGAACAGTGCCGTCTTTGCTAACTCTATGACACTGTCCTTTGGGAGCTTCGCCAATAGGTTTATCAAATTCATCTACTAAAATACATCGCTCGTCTAGAGCAGCCTTTTGCAGAGGAGCAATTTTCAAATTGCTGTGAGTGTTTTTCCAGAAATGAGTAAACTGCTGTAAGGTGTTGCACAAACTTTTACCACTTTTGCCAAACATCATTGAATTCTCAATGATCCGTATTTCTGGATGTGTATTATTCAAATATCCCTCCAATAGCAGACAACCAACACTAAACAAAAATAAACCGGGTTACACGTTTATATATTCTTCTTGTTATCATATTATCTCAATCTTATCAGCGACAGAGAATATTAACATGACAAAAGTGTATTGCTTACTCAAATAACGTAGACCCATGTACATTATGCGAAGAACCTCGAAAACTTTCTAAAGAATGCAACTACGACCTTGAAAACTGTACCACCATAGGTTGAAGAGAAAATAGATATGTATTTTTTTTCTCAAATTGGATCATCGTTTTGTTTTGTTTTGAAAGCTGATTTAAAATTAAAGATGTAATTTCATGGGGCGTCGAGCATCAAGCACAAGCGTCAACATTAGAAGGAAAGAGAATGAAGATGTAATTTCATGGGGCGTCGAGCATCAAGCGTCAACATTAGAAAGAAAGAGAGGTCACACAGTTCTTCTCTTTCCTTCTAATGTTGACGCTTGATGCTCGACGCCCCATGAAATTACATCTTTAAAGCTGACATTTCATGGGGCGTCGAGCGGCAGCGTCAACATTGGAAGAAAAGGGAGGTCCGATCGGTTCTCTTTTTTCGCTTAATATTGACGCTTGATGCTCGACGCTCCATGAAATTACAGCTTAAAGATGTAATTTCATGGGGCGTCGAGCATCAAGCGTCAACATTAGAAAGAAAGAGAGGTCACACAGTTCTTCTCTTTCCGTCTATTGTTGACGCTTGATGCTCGACGCCCCATGAAATTACAGCTTAATACTGCTAAGTTTGATTAGATCCAATCGAAATAACGAATACATACGTTCTCGGTAGACCTCCAATAGCCCGACCGCTCGTTGGTCCGAAGTGGTCCGAAGTGCTGTTGTCCCGACTTTTGATATCCCGACCGAAGAAAACTCCGACCATTGAACCTTATATCATACTGGAAAGCGCACTTCTCAAAAATGGCCGGTGGGCTTAGTGCAAGAGAGAAGGTTGCTCTGAGTGGGAAGCTTTCTCTTTTGTTTATATTAATGAACTATAGTCGCATCTATTCTTGAAGAGAGATAGCATCCCACTCGAAATTCAAAATCTCACCGGACTATACTATAGAAAACATGAGAAGTGCGCCTTCCAGTATGATATAGAGTTCAATGACTTCGACTCATGGAGCATTCTCAAATCTCATTTATCTCTGCCTCTTTCTCAATCTTATAGCAATGATAACTTGAAGATGCATCATAAGTCAGGGTTCTCTTCAGTCGGGATATTAGAAGTCGGGACAACAGCACTTCGGACCATTGAACTCTATACATACTGGAATGAGCACTCCCTGGATTAGCGCCGTCAGAGAAAGAAGTCATATACGCAGTAAATGTACGACAGTCATCGCCTTACCCTGACACTTACTACCTTAGCTAAAAACATGGATGATTTCCACAATTTTTGTAGCAAAGGTAGTAAGTGGCAGGGTCAGGCGCACGGTGACCAATTCTCAAATTTCTCAACTTTTCTCATTGGTTATTCTTGTTAATAAAACACTGTGATCGGTTGATCTACCGGAAAAAGTGCATAAATTATGCATAGTTGGTCACTCTGGTCAGGCGATGTCTCTTGTACATTCACTGCTTTTTCTCTCTCTGAGGCTGGCCTCCCATGGACCGGAATTCGTTCTGGCGGAATGAAAATTGAACCAATGCACAATTTTTTATAGATTTCTGATAGAACGCTCTAAAAGAAATTGTGAAAGCGATTGGTTCAAAGTCATTCCGCCGGAACGAATTCCGGTCCATGGGAGGCCAGCCTGACGGTAGAGTATCACAGTACCGAATGCGCATAATACCGAATGGTCATAGTACCGAATTTCATATTCCCGAATGTTCATAGTACCGAATGCTCATAAGATCGAATGTGCATAGTCCCGAATCACAAAATATGTAGTATGGAGTGAACCAAGGTTACTCTCATTTTGTGAGTATAATCGTATTGATAGCGCTGTAAGCAATTTCTTGAATTCTATCCCCTTCCAACGGTTTTTTTCAAATTCGTATTAATTATTCTTGACGATTGTTGAACACGTTGAGTTGTCGAATTCTTCGATAAGTGATGAAAAACTTGGCGTGTTTCATGGATTTTGTTCCTGATTCATCTCTTCTACTGTGATTTGATGATAATTGAATTGGTGAGTATAATTCTCTTCTTCGATTGACAAGAAATTTCAAATATTCAAGCACTATTGATTATGTTGGGAATTGGAGGTTAAAATGCTGCAGTTTTAATCTTTTAAAATTGATAGAAAATCAAATCTCAGAAAATTCGAAATGCAATAATTTGATTATAATTTGAGTTTGAATAATTTGTGCGAAAAAGATTTGATTAGTTTCACACCACTAGTATTCTTTTCAACCCGAGCCAACAATACTAGAGAAGCGCTCCTAGAAGCGAGCGGTAGTAGTGCTTCCTGATGAAAATTTTTCCCGAATGGTAGCGAAATTCCAACAGTGCTATTAGAAGCGAGTGGTAGTACTGCTTTCCCACTTAAATTGGTATCTTTTGGTAGCAAGACTGTGGGAATACTCCTAGAAGTGAGCGGCAGCAACGCTCCCGTATGAAAATGTCTTTTTTATGGAAGCGAGATTGCAGAAGCGCTTCTTGGAGCAAGTGGTAGTAATGCTTTCTGATGAAAGTTTCTTTTTAATAGTAGCAAAATCTTATTAGCGCTTCTATGAGCAAGCGGTAGCAGCGCTACTTTCAGAGAAGAGGATGCGCGAAACCCAGTTAAGTGTACTTCTATGAGACAGTTTTATATGCATTATTAGGCCTTTTCGTGCTACACAACTGGAGCGTGTTCTAAGTTGCTCCAAAGTCATTTGATTTGTCGATTTCAGAAAGTATATCGGAAATTGCCAATCAAATCACTTTGGTGTCGCTCGGAGCGGTTCAGAGCACGTAGAACGAACGAACCTATTGGTTACGCGTCAACACCAGTGATAACTTTCACGCAGTGTTCGTCGAAAAATAATAATACCAAAATAATGACCGAAAGTGATCTTTTCTTTGAAAAAAATATCGTATATTAAGGTACGTACTTATGATCATTTCAATTTATGCATGTAACATAAAATACCTTATTGCCGACCTCATCTTCTTAACCTAATTTTCCGACCGCTTCGCACTTTTTTGGATAAATATTTGTATATCCATGTAAATGAATTGAATTTAGTATAAATGTGCAGACAGATGATCATGTGCTTGCCCTTGTTCATGAAATACCAACGCTTATGATCATTTCTTTTTTTTTTCTAATGTAAATGATTATAGGATTTAGGAGAATTATCGCAAATATATAACTATACCTTATCATAACCTCATCCATACCTTATTATAAGATGAAAGGACATCGTTTTATTTATCGGAAGTGAGATTTTCTTTACAAAATATAGTGTAACCCTTCTGTCACCTACATGACACAACGCGAGTTAGTATTCCATTTACATGAAATTTCACATGATACATATCCATGATATGTATCACACATATCAATGAATTGAATTGATGAAGGATTGTGTTTGAACGTATCCAACTGTCTGGTGTAGTTAAACGTCTAAAATTGTCCAGATATAAATGATTTTTAAAAATTCTATAATATTACAACGTATCGAAAAAAATTTTTTTAAGCCATAAGAAGTATTTTTTTCAATACGTTGTAATATTATAGAATTTTTAAAAATCATTTATATCTGGACAATTTTAGACGTTTAACTACACCAGACAGTTGGATACGTTCAAACACAATCCTTCATCAATTCAATTTGGATACAAGACTCATTCGAATACACTGAGAACCCAGTGGAGCCTTCCGAAGTAGCTGATCTGACCATCTGGTCATGATCACCTTTGATTGGTTGAGAAAGTGATCTGGTCATGACCAGATGATCAGGCCAGCTACTTCGGAAGGCTCCACTTTCTTTGACTGGAAGAAAATTTTCTTTCCTCCCAATCTAATAAATCTTGCTTTCAATGAAAAAATTCAGGTCAATGGAAACATTTTACATTTAATTGAAACTATATTTTGCAAGTTTGCAAAGGAATATATTTTACGAATTTTTTTGTTTCAATTCAATGAAGAATGTTTTTATTGAACTGAATTTTTGTCTATCGAACTACATTTTTTTCATTGAAAACAAGATTTATTAGAATGGGGGCAAAGAAAATTTTCTTCCGGTCAAATAAATTCAGTTCTCAGTGTAAGCATAGTTGAGCTAATTACAAATCTCACTGAGTCAAGGCAGGTTTATATTTGAACGTTTAACTGTCGTGCATATATGCAACTATAGTTGGGTCCGCAATTCGCTTTCTCACTCAGTGTACACTGTAAAAAAAACTTCCAAAAAAGTGGAAAAATTTTTTGTAAAATCTCAAACAGTTTTCGTCAGTTGACAAACATTCTTTGGGAAGTCACGGAAATTATTTGAAAATTCACATGAAATTTTTTAATTTCCAAATAATCTGAAAATTTATAAATCTGTAAGTTTTTCACCATACTTTTTTCCTTGAAAATTTACAAATATTTTCAACAGTGTAAAACATTGATATCACATCTATTCAAATGTACTGAGCCCATTCAGAGGATATTCCAAATATTTAACGTTCATTCGAGCAACCTTCAATTGAAATTCCATCGACTATTCGATTACTTATGCTCTATGAATTCAGGTAGAACATATGAGGCAGTCTCAATTAGGGATCCTTTAATGAGGGATCGGACAATCAGTCGCCATTAGTGGGATACTTCCGGTTTTTTCTATAGTTTAGTTAAGCATGCATAGTGTATGTTATTTTATTAAAATCATTTTTCTCAAATGTATTTACATGCTTTGTTCGAAGAATGTTTCAGATTCACTTGATTGTAAGTATTATACATGAATAAGCTGACTTTAAATATGTATCTCGAATATTTTCATAAATATCAGTACCTATCCCACTAATGGCTGCCGACCAATCCGTAATCAGCAGTTGATTGTCCGATCCCTCATTAAAGGATCCCTAGTCTCAATCGTATACTCTAGTGAAAATGGGAACGTAAGAAGGGTATGAAGCGACGCGGGAGAATACATGTAACAGTATTTGAGCGCGAAATAAGCAAAAATTGAAACATTTCACGCTTCATTTGTTCCAATATTCGCTTCCGGAGCGTGGACATTTTCACCAGGGTATACATACATATGCAGCGTATGCTGTTGAAAAACACGAAATTTTTTGGTACCGTGAGTGATGTAAAACTTCTATTCATAATGCATTTCTACAGCACATCCTGGTTTCACTAGAATTTTTCATATTTGCGTCGAATTTTATGTATTTTATGTTTTAATTTCATGAATTTTTATAATTCTACAGTAATTTTTCTATACGTGGAGAAAAATAATGTAGTAAAGTAGTATTATTTTGTCAAATGTCGTCGCAATTGTCTGATGGTCTCAGAGGCTTTCTTACCGAATGTAGTAAAAATTATTACAGTTGTAATTTTTTATTCCACTTGTTGAGGAGTACTTCTCGAAAGATGAGATCTAACAGTATTAATTCACTACCCTGGCGGAAAAATTTGGTTGAATTTTGTTCACTGTTGGCACAGCACTATTTCAATAAAATTCAATGAAAATCCTCAAACTTCAACAAACTTCAATGGAAGTCAACCAATTTCACTGAAAATTACTTAATTTCATGGATAATTATTGAATTTCACCGGAATTGTGTTGAATTCAGTTGAATTTTGCTAATTTTCAATTAAAATCAATTGTGCCAAAAGTGAATGAAATTCAACAAAATTCAACGGAATTTTTCCACCAGGGTAGAAAATGTTGTAATTTTTATTGTATTATTTTTCTCCGTGTACATGTACAGATTAATAACTTCCAGTTTCATACTGGAAGTTTTCAGGAAATGTATTTTACATTGTGGAATGCATATCAAATATTTATAAAACATCAGTCATTTTCGAGAAGAGTGGGGAAGAGATTTGGGATTTTTTGGGATTCCGGAATGCTCAAGCGTATACCGAGCGTGAATTAAAACATGAAGAGTAGTCCAAACGTGTGTTTGAAGTACGTATAACCTATGGGGAAAAACACCAATGTCATAGGAATCGGGCTTTGAGCATGGAAGCTTGATTAGAGAGTGGATAGGAAGGATGTAAGATACAATAGTAAAGTCATCTGAAACACGTTCCCATTACATTTCATGACACGCTTCCCTTTTCTAGGAGTAGAATACACTGGAAACAGAAGCTTCAGCGATATCGATAATATCCCCTCAATAACCTGCTTCATTGAAAAATTTTATGCTGATGTACAGAAAAAAGTATTCCTTTGAATCTAAGAAATTTTTACTTGAATGGATCAAAATATTCCTTTCACAAAAATAAATATTTTGTGTATTTAAGAAAATTTATCATCCGCTCTTTGTTCTAAAGAATAAATTCGTTTATATCAAGACGATATTTATTCTTGTCGAAAAAATATTCATTTCGACCGGTTCAAATAGCAGTTCCCTAAATTTAAAGAAAAACTTCTTCCTGGGATATTACTCAAAGTAGCGCTCCCTAACAGCATTCCTGGTAATGCCACCTGGAAGCACTACTGGTAGTGCTACCCAGAAGCACTTCTAGTAGCACCCAGGCAGTATCAATCGCAGCGTGTGATAGTATTCTTAGTAGCGCTACTGCCAAGCATTTCTAGTACGCTACGCTCATGGTAGCACTTCTGGTAGTGCTGCTTGGTAGCAACCCGACAGTGCTTTGGAAGCGAAATATGGTAGCGTAGAGTCTCACGTCCAGCAAAATGCTATCTCACTCGCTTCTACTTGCTACCTGGTAGTATGAGTAGTAGCAAATTTTGAAAAGTGGAAGCGTTTTGCTAGCTGGGACATAACTTGTTATATTTGATGAATAAAAGAATGCATATTTATTTCAGTAAATTTCTCCAAAGAGAATCTTGGAAGAAGTAATGCAATACATCCCAACCATCAAATCGCTTCTGGATCTGTGCTTTTGTTATTATCAATGCTAGTGGTGACAACATAGGAGCTTTTATTGTATTGTAAGACTACGCTACGATAGCATGTGTACAATTCGATTTATTAATGTAGTATTGCTTCAATGCTCCCAGTTTTACCGAGGAGTCGCTACCAAGTAGTTCTCATAGAAAAATATTATCAAGTCGCTCCAATTTCCACACATAAATCAAGTTATTTAGGTTCAAAGAAGTTTGAAATGTACAAATGGATGGTAGCATAGCTGCTAGAAGCAGTATTCTGATTTTGTTGGCTGAGATGTGTGTATAAATGTATATAAATTATTGATGCCAATTATTTATCAACTTCAACACCTCCAATATTGAATTTCGTTCAATACACGATTCAGATTTCAACAGCATGTACAGTTCGTGTTTTCATAAGCGTTACTGTATTCTTCTCTATTTTTTGAGAATACAGATTTGAATGATGGTTTTCAATATTGATAATAATTAACTATGAATTGGATTAATAGGTGTGAAAAGGTATTTTCTATGGATGCCTATCGTGAACCACTTACTGAAATGCATAACCATAAAAGAAGCAGACGTGTTAGAACAGATTACGTCTACGGCAACTATGAATATGTAAAACATAAAACGGAAAAAGGCGTCACGTAAGTATCACTACGTTATTCCAAATGAATGATTGAATTATTATCTGGGATGAAAAGAAATTGTGCCGTATTCACTCGTACAGTGAATTAGAAAAAGTTTCGAGAAGATTCTTGATTATTTTATGGTTTATTATAGTCGATGATTTATTACACGTGGAATCAGAGTCACAATCTTATCCCCTCAATGTATGTCCTGGTGAAAATTTTCCTCTGAATATGCCTAAATTAATGTGAATATCACTCATTTCTTGTCAATTCCTTTTGCTTATTAGACATTTTTTGCTGCAGTTCTTCATATTTTCCATGATACTTAATGAATTCTATTGAAAAACTCTCAATTCCTGTGAATAACTTGGCACAAGTTTTGAATAATTGAAAATCTTTAAAAAATATAGAGAAAATCTCAAGTTACTCCGGAAAATTCAAAATATTTGAGAGATGTTTGTTAAATTTCAAAGACAATCTGGAGAGACATAGAAAAATTCAGCAAAAAACTGAGTCCAAGAAATAAGAGAAATTCATTCAGAGAAGTTATTTTCGCTAGGACATCGTAATGTAATGTTTCAATCTTGACTGGAAGAAGAAAAGAACTAGAGCAAATTGGAAGAACTTTGTTCGATGAAAAACAAGTAATTTCTGTTTTCAACCGATGTTGCATGTAATAGTCTCAATCTATAAAGACTGAATCATTGAAATGATTGGTTCTCATCAGGATAAATTCGTTTCTAAACAAACTTGATCCATTCTTACACATAGATTTACTTTATCGATCAATTTGAATGATTTCGTTCTCACAAAGAAGTGTAAATTGGTAACTGTGTGTATATCATTCAAATTGACATGCAGAAAGCTTTCAAGTGATTTCATATCTAATAAGTATAATTGTGATGTGAATGTTTCTGTATGAAGGTATTTGGAGTGCCTGGAACGTAGGAAAGGGTGCCATGCCAGAGGAAAATTGGAATCAAAACTGGGGGAGGATGCTTTCACACTAGCAAAACCTCACGTTCATGCAGCCAAAGAAACCGCCTTATCTTCCCGTCAATTCAGATCTTAACTGCAATCCCAGTCCAAATCTATCCTGACAACATCCAAAGAGAATTACGATTCTCTTCGACTCCTGTTCGTGACTATTTTCCCTTATTTTTAATTTTATTTCAACATAAATTCCAATCACTTCTATAATTTCTGTCATAAGCATGAGTCACTTCAATGTATTTCATCAGTTGTGACAACTTTTCGAAACATGAAAGAGTGGTCAGTTTCTCTGCTTAACATTGTTTACCGGAACGTATTGAAGAAATAAAAGGATCTCAATGAGCGTTTCGAATTGGTCATTCACTATGAAGCTATAGTTTTCAATCATATGTGTTGTTTTGAGTGGGGAAAAAATTGCATTATAATATTGATTTGCAATTGTGTGAAAATCCAGTATAGAAAACTATTGAACAAAATTGTATCAAAAACTATTAAGATCCGTTGTTACCGAAAGGTACACTTCTATTCACAAGCACACAAACTGTTGAGAAGTGTAAATCTACATTGAATTACCGACTGAAAACTGTAGGGCAATAGTGAATTACCGATTCAAACAGTTTATTACAAACTATTCATATTCTATAGTGAATCATAATTTTTGTGTGTAATAAACTATAGTTTCTCACTTTTAGACAATTTTAAGCAGGATTATGTAAATATAATTGAAGACCATCCATTTTTTTTTTTCATTATTATAGCTTCATGGAATTTTTAAGGTATGACCTATGTATAATAATAGTTCAAATGTCACAAATATTACACAAGAAGTAATAACTTTTTTCATTCATTCTGGACTTGAATAAACAAGCGGGTGAGAAGTACATTAAAGTAACTGTACATTTGATAGAATCCTGTCCTATTTGGTTTGATGGGGTCGAGAATTTTTTTTGGTTTTTTTTTTGTAAGGCTTTGATTACAAAAATCTATAAAATCCCACTAATGAATCAAAACGTTGAATCCAATTTAATGGGATTTCTGTTACATCCCACTCCATCCTTTTCATTGTTCTGGTTAATTGATGGAAGTTCATGGATTTCTCACATCAGAAAGGAAGAAGAGAGGTAGATCGCGCTTTTCGTTTTTTTTTTTTTTTCAATAAATTCTTACATACTCCTCAAAATGAAATCAAATTAGACAGAATTTTATCCATATACGTTTATCAAACACATGTTCCGCTCCACCCATTGAACTAAATGCATACCGAAATGCAGACTCCTTGAATATTATTTGGTCCGGTCTGATCAGCCGCGTACTGTAGAGGTAAGGATTTTCTTTTATAAATCATCTCGATAGGGATCACTCATTTTCTAAATCTATAACTGTCAGCGTATTTGAGTATAGTGGATTTCTCTCTGATCTCAGTTTTCTAGGAAGACTCATCATCATGAAGTAATCAGTCTTACGACTGGTTTGATGAAACCCTCCACCCCTGTCTATTATCCGCCAAACGTTTAATTTCTACATATCTACTACATCCCTTGTCTTGTACGATTTGCTTCATATAACTTGCTCTAGGTCTACCTTTACCAGTTTTACCATTGATTTTCCCTTCCAATATTGTTTTCAATAAACTCTCATGCCGTAATGTGTGTCCTATAAGATTGCTTCTTCTTTTCACGATGTGTTTCAAAAGATTTCTTTCTTCATTTATCTGCTCGATTACTTTTTCATTTTTGACTTTGTCTATCCATTTTATTCTGAGCATCCTCCTATAACACCACATTTCAAAAGCTTCAAGTCTTCGTTGATCAGTTTTCCCCATTGTCCAAGTTTCGCAACCATATAGTGCTGTGCTCCAAACGTAATTTTTCAAGAATTTCTTCCTTACTTCCAAGCTTATATTTTTTGAGCATAATAACTGTTTCTTTTGGTAAAAAGCCTGTTTCCCTTGTGCTATTCTTGCTCTTATATCTCTTTCGCTTTTGCCGTTTTCTGTAATTATGCTTCCTAGATATTTGAATTCTTTCACCTGTTCAATTGTCTCGGTATCTATTTTGATTTTCGTTCTTCTAGCTGTTTTCGCTGCTGTACACATCATGAATTTTGTTTTGTCTTTATTTATATTCATACAATAGTTCTCCAATAATATTGTTCTCATAGTGTTGAGAATATTTTCCAACTCAGTACTACTCGTGGCAAGTATAGCTATGTCATCCGCGAATCTCAACATACTTATATTTTCTCCCTGAATCTGTAATTTCGATTGAATTTCCTCCTTCACTTCGTTCATTGCTTCTTCTATATATAAATTGAAAATCAGTGGCGATAATGAGCATCCTTGTCTCACCCCTCTTCTTATTTGTGCTTCCCCTTCCTGACCCTCTATGTCTATTATTGCAGTTTGATTCTTATATAATTCGTATATTATTCTTCTATCTTTATAATTTATTCCCACCTTCTTCAGGATCGCAAACATCTTCTCTCAGTCCACATTATCGAAAGCCTTTTGTATATCTACAAAACCTATGTACACAGATTTCTTCAGCGCTATTCTTTTCTCTATCACTGCCCTAAGTGCTAAAATCGCTTCTCGCGTTCCCCTATTTTTTCTAAAACCAAACTGATCTTCTGCCAATCTACTCTCTATTTTATTTTCCATCCTCCTGTATATAATTTTGGTCAGTATCTTCGAAGCATGTGAAGTTAAACTGATCGTTCTGTAGTTCTCGCATTTGTCTGCCCCTTGTTTTTTCGGGATAGCGACAATTTTATTCTTTTGGAAATCTTCCGGTACTTCGCCTTTTTCGTACATATCTCTAATCAATTCAAACAGTGCGTCACGAGTTCCTTCACTGGAGGCTTTTATAAGGTCCGCACTTATGCCATCTATGCCTGGCGCTTTATTATTTTTCAATTCTTTCAAAGCCTTGTCGAATTCTGATCTCAATATCGAATCTCCCAATTCTTCCTTATCTACATCCTCCTCCTTTTCTAAAAGTGCTATATCATCTTTTCCTCTATACAAGTCTTCCAAATGATTGATCCACTGTTCTATTTTCTCTTCCGTTTTTATCAATTGTCGTCCTAGATAGTTTCTAATCTTATTGCTTCTAGATTTCATTTGTCCGAAAAATCTTTTAATAATCCTATATGCTTCATCTATTTTTCCTAAATGCAATCTTATTTCTATTTCCTGACATTTCTCTTCTAACCACTGTTCTTTTGCTTTCCTTGATTCTCTTATTATTTTATTTCTCAATGATTTGTATCGTTGCTGGCCTCCTTGGCTATCATTATTCTTGTATTTTCTTCTTTCATTTATCAATTCTAAAATTTCTCCCGTTATCCATGGGTTTTTAGGTTCTACTCCATTATTCTTCAAAGTCTTATCCGCACATTCTCTTATATTCCCCTTCATCTTTGTCCATCTCCTCTCTATTCCCAAGTCTTTCTCTTTTTGATCTCCCAATTTTTCATCCAACATTTTCTCGAATGCCTCATGTGTTTGTTTTTGCTTGAGGTTCTTCAAATTCCATCTTTTCTGCATTTTCCTTTTCTTCTTCAGGGATTTGAATTTCAGAGAACATTTCATCATCAACATATTATGATCACTATCTACATCTGCACTGGGATAAGTTTTACAGTTTTTCACTTGGTTTCTAAATCTTTGTTTCACTAATATGTAATCGATTTGGTATCTTGCTGTATCTCCTGGCATTTTCCAAGTGTAGATTCTTCTTGGATGATTTTCGAATAAAGTGTTTGTGATAACCATCTTATGATTTTCACAAAATTCTACTAAACGTTGTCCTCTATCGTTCCTCCTCCCTAACGCAAAATCTCCTATTATGTTGTCCTCTTTTCCTTGTCCTACTACCGCATTCCAATCCCCCATCACTATCAAATTCTCTTCTCCCTTCACATATTCTATCACTTCTTCTATTTCTTCGTACGTTTTTTCAATATCTTCCTCCGAATATGCAGATGTGGCATGTATACTTGGACTATGACTGTGTCTACCGGTTTTGTTCTGATTCTAACCATCATCACACGTTCATTATGTTGCAAATAATTTTCTATTCTACTTCCTACTCTTTTATGCATTACAATTCCTACACCTGCTTGACCTTTCTTTGATCCTGTATGAATTATTCTATAATCCCCACTCCAGAAATCGCCCTCTTGTGGCCATCTCATTTCGCTAATCCCCATTACGTCTATATTCAACCTATTCATTTCTAATTTCAAATTTTCTAATTTTCCCACTTGCCTCAGTGATCTAACATTCCACGCTCCGACTCGAAGAATGTTGTTTCTTTTCCCTATCCTATTCTTCGGTTTTCGTTCCTTGCTAATGAAGCTTCCTCGAGCAGCCTCCACCCGGAGATCCGAACGGGAGACTAGTTTACCTCCGGAATATTTTACCCGAGAGAGCGCCATCATGTATTTATTAATTTGTTCGTTTGTTTTTGTTACATAATATTCCAGGTTATGAAAAGGTTTCATTTCCTCGGGAAGTATTGAAACATGTCAAGGAAGGTAGTTTCCCCTTGCTTTCCTTCCGTTTTTGCCGATGTTTCTGGCATCAGGATGATTCCGTTTCTCTCAGTTTGTATTCTTTCTCTTGAGTAGTTCATTCCACTCAAAAAAAGATCCAACTCTGAGATACTTATCCTCCCCACCACGTAAAGGAAGCAGATACTACCAGGGATGGATAAAAAGGATATCAAGGACAGGTATCATGAATATCCCCCTGGAAGACCCGCAATCATCCACGGGGAGGCAAGGAAGACTACAATCCGATATGTATTGAGTTCAGCGAGTTTACCTAAACTACGATCCTAGCTACCTGGATGAACTATTTTTTATCATCTTCATTGTGAATTGTGCCATGAGACTTCGTGAGAAGCAGTAGACATTATATTCTTGATATTTTGACTTTAAATGAATAGCAGATTGCGGATTACCTATTGTTAATTTTTACAAAGTCAAGTCTGTCTCAGAGTGAATATTTTGATTTGAAAACGAAAAAATTTCATATCGCACTTGTGAATTTTCATTCAGTATTTACAATTAATCATTTTTGAATTATGTGAAAAAAATTTCCCATTGTGAAATATTAATTATGAAAGCGCAGTTTTTAAAAAGCATTATTTCAAGGCACTCCAGCATCAGAAGGGGCGGGTCAAATTTTGCACCAACGTTTTTCATAAATTACGTGATAAATTCAAGGGGAATCGAAAAAATTGTAAAATTTTAACCTGCAGACGTCAACAAATTTTACAATTTTATTTTTTAGCCTTCAGAAATCATTGAGACATTCAAAGTTCGCGGCAATGCGCAATCCCAGGTGTGCAATTCATCATTATTCACTCGGAACTTGTATTAATGACGTACTTTTTGGGAAAAGTTCGAAAAAAATTTCACTATTCCCCTCTCCCACTTCCTCTTGTTCGAGTCCCCTTAAACTTAAAATAGATGATGAGTAAGCGCATACCTAAGATTGGACTGTGAATATAAACTTGGGTTTATGTTTTCCATTGAACGCATAATATTATGTATAAGAAGAACGAACAAAATATGGCTCATTCTTCTACATCTCGATGCGAAAATCATTGTAAATGCCTATCTCTTTCAATTCATTAACACGATTGCCAGATAATACATGTCTGTTCCTTGTGATTAAATTCAGATGCGTACATTTCATTTTAAACACTTTATTCTCCTCTAGGTATCCTGATGCAGCAGAAGATACGACTTATCCTTCTCTTAGATCAAGTTTAGGAAGGTGGAAAACAGCAGGTTTCCCCTCTGTACCAAAAGATTTGGAAGAATTTGGATTACTTTTTGAACAAGAAGAACATCAGCATTTGCTAAATTATAATACGGGATCATTGAATGTAAAAGTCCTCCATGACAAAAATATGCAGACCAATGTTATTTTATGGGATCCAGAGTTTATTTTGAACCTTTCTGGAGTTGAAAATGAAAATTTGATGTTCATCGATGCTACCTACAAAATAGTTCCTAACTTGAAAGGAGCATACCAATTTCTTACATTCATGGTGAATAAATTTGATCATGTAAGTATTTCACTATATTCATATATATTTCAAATTCATCGAATGCATGAATTAACAAAATTATTCTCTATTTAGGCACTTCCATTTATATGGGTACTCATGAGTCGCAAAAATCAGGAATCATACCTCAACGTTTTTCATTTTATAAAGGAAAACATTGCACCTAACATGCCACCTTCTCATGTGATAAGCGATTATGAAGTAGCTTTAAAAAATAGCATCATGAAAATTTGGCCATTGGCAAAAGTACAAGGCTGTTTTTTCCATTATTGCCGAGTACGTGGTCGTTCCGAATGTTTTTTTTTTTTTATTTCAATCAATTGTGACAATAATTATCTACTGAAGTAAATTAAGCGAGTAAAAATCATTCTTCTGAATATATTTCTCACTCATTGGTCTGTTTTGCTATGAAAGTGATTCATAGTTATTTCTATTTGGAATGTTTTTTCTATATCGTTTTTGAAAACCAACAGATATCAGACTAAGTTTAGGGTTTTCTAAATAACTGTGTATATTTTTTCATACTTTTCAAAAACGTTTACAGTTTTTAGTGTTGTGTGGCACTTGATTGTGGAATCTCTCATGTTTCCTTTACAGAAATTTCATTTTTAAGAAATTTCAAAATAATAGATGTAATTCTTTTTTTTTCCAACAATTATTGTCACCGATTCATTGAAATACCAAGTGGAAAATGAATATCATGTGTTTTTCTAATCATGAATTATAAATTATTTCCTTAGGCCTTACGGAGACGTGCTCGTCAGTTGAGCCCCCGGATCGAAAAACTCGCTGAGCGCTCGAACCGCGTCACAAGTTTGATGCAAGAGGTCTAGTCGTAGGTCGAAAAAAAGTCGGAATTTTGGAAATGTAAAAATACTAAGTGGTAGAGCTTGAAAAATCAATCCGAGTTACTTCCTACGATTTTTTTCTATGATTGACGATTTTCGAGAAAACAATTACAAATCATCAATTTTTTCACACCAAAAATGATTATTTTTCAACATTCAACTCGCTCTAACTCGATCATTTTTCAATGAATCGAAATGAATCTTGCGAATTTCGATTCGCGAGACTTCCCCGAAGATGCCAATGTAGGTAAAGTTCGTGAAAATTAATAACAAATTAATAAATTCTCAATACGAAGTAAAAATCACGTTTTTCATGCTTTGTATCAAAAAAGTGGCGGGGGAAGTACGAAGTACAAAAAACTTCCAGCGAGAGAGTTGTTCGCTAGTGTTTGAACTAACTTTGTGGAAAATTTCAGATCGATTCGACTAATAGTTCGCAAAATACAGCCATTTATTCATCAGCGCGCAGCAAAATATTTCATAGTTTCGCGTCGTTTGTAGGATGAATATCCGCGTCCGCGGCAAACGTGGTATTGGCTCGATTTCTGAACGTAGGTTTGTTTTTTGGGTCGGAGCAAACGAATATTGGATTATTCCTGTGAATAAAATTCATGATCGATGCCTTATTACAAATAATTTTATTGTTCAAAAGGTCTTTACAAATCAACTATTGGTATGAAGGGAAAGCTGTTCGGAAGAAAAAAGTTTCTTGTCTTGCGAGGAATAAGTTTGGTGCAGAACATTTTTCATTCTTGTTTTTTATTCGAATATATTTATTCATTCACATAATCTATTTTCCACATGTACATTTGTTTATTTTTTTTCTTGTTTACTACTACGGATTTACACACTTTTTGCTTTTAGGTTTATCTGTAATTTGTTCTTCTTTTCATCTTTATTACAGCTCTTTCAAAAAAATCTTGATACATTGTTTTCTCTTCACTACTCAAATATTTCATCAACGATTTGACATCATTCATTTTTTCTTTGCTCAGTCCAGTTGCTCCTGCTCGTTCAGTTTGAAGTAAATCAGTTGATTTGTAAAGACCTTTTGAACAATTAAATTATTTGTAATAAGGCATCAATCATGAATTTTATTCACAGGAATAATCCAATATTCGTTTTCTCCGACCCAAAAAACAAACCTACGTTCAGAAATCGAGCGAATACCACGTTTGCCGCGGACGCGGATATTCATCCTATAAACGACGCGAAACTATGAAATATTTTGCTGCGCGCCAATGAATAAATGGCTGTATTTTGCGAACTATTAGTCGAATCGATCTGAAATTTTCCACAAAGTTAGTTCAAACACTAGCGAACAACTTTCTCGCTGGAAGTTTTTTGTACTTCGTACTTCCCCCACCACTTTTTTGATACAAAGCATGAAAAACGTGATTTTTACTTCGTATTGAAAATTTATTAACTTGTTATTAATTTTCACGAACTTTACCTACATTGGCATCTTCGGGGAAGTCTCGCGAATCGAAATTCGCAAGATTCATTTCGATTCATTGAAAAATGATCGAGTTAGAGCGAGTTGAATGTTGAAAAATAATCATTTTTGGTGTGAAAAAATTGATGATTTGTAATTGTTTTCTCGAAAATCGTCAATCATAGAAAAAAATCGTAGGAAGTAACTCGGATTGATTTTTCAAGCTCTACCACTTGGTATTTTTACATTTCCAAAATTCCGACTTTTTTTTTCGACCTACGACTAGACCTCTTGCATCAAACTTGTGACGCGGTTCGAGCGCTCAGCGAGTTTTTCGATCCGGGGGCTCAATTGATGACAATAAAATGTTTCTTATTTGATTAAATAGGTATTTTATTGATCATTAAAATTCTCATTGATATCAGTGAAATATTTTTCAATAGAATTCAATGGGTATTTCATTAATCATAAAAATTCCAATTGATACCAAGAAAATATTTTCTCATTAGATCCAATGGGTATTTTATGGTTGAGAAAAATTTCCGATGGATATCAATAAAATATTTTTTAATTGGATTGAATCGGTATTTCATTAATCATGAAAATTTTAATTGATACCAGTCAAATATTTTTCAATGGGACCCAATTGATATTTTATCAATAACAATTATTCCGATTGATACCAATGAAATATTGCGTAATTGCATTAACTTGGTATTTTATGACCAATGAAAATTCCGATTGATGCCAATACAATATTTTCCAATTGGATTCAATCGTTATGTTATTAATCATGAAGATTCTAATTGATCCCAGTCAAATATTTTTCAATGGCATCCAATAGGTATTTTATCAACAATAAAAATTCCAATTCGTACGGACACAATATTTTTTAATTTGATTTAATCGGCATTTTATTAATCATTACAATTATAATTGGTACCAGTAACATATTTTTCAATGGGATCCAATGGATATTCCATCACTGATAAAAATTCCGATTGATACCAATGAAATATTTTCTAATTGGATTCTCTTGGTATTCTATGATTACAGTTTCCTATTCCAGCAACTTTCCCATTAGTTTCAATACATCGAGGTCACCAGGAATTCCGATAAAAACCAATGATCTGATGCAACGAAAGAAATTTCAAAACTGAATCGGTTATTGCCGGTACATACCTATAGGACTTTAGAATCTGTAAACTTGCCTATTATTTCCAATAAATTTGAATGTTGGAATAATCCAATTAAAACCCATTGATCAATGAAATCGATACATCCTTAAATGCAGTCAGAAATCTCCCATAAGAAACCCATTCATCATTCAATTTCACAAATTTTCCCATTAGTTCCAATAGATTGAAATTGTGGAAACTTCCGATAAAACCGTTTGCCTGATGGAATGGAGAAAATTTCAATCATTCAATCAGATATCTCTTATACAGACCAACAGATTATGTGAAGTCTGATTAATTCCCATAAAATGCAGATTTTTTAATTGGTGAATCCCCGATTGAAACCTATAGAAAAGAGATTCCGATAAACTCTTATTGATTTTGAATCGGGGATTGAACTGTTCCGATTGATCCTATGCAGTCCGATTGATCCTATGCAGTCCGATTAATTCTGAATCGGTTTCTATCGGATCTTATCGGATTTTTTAACCAGGGTGACTAAATATCTAGAAGATATCTTTTAGACTTCTTCAAGACGAGTTTTAGATATAATGCAAATTTTTCTTAAGACCTCTTCCCTGATTGATGAAAGACCCATTCATTCCTATTAAACGTGCAGAATTCGAATTTCAATTTGAATTTATTACATTCAATAGGAATGAATAGGTTTTATTACCCACGGTTGAAGCACACTTCCAGATGATCTGAAAATGTCTTGCGAATTATATATTCCATCCCTGTAACTTCCCCAAGACACAGATCTTTTTGGTGGAATCCACGTTCATTATACGTACATTTATGTTCAAGGAATGTTCGGACCATCCAATGTCCGGACGTTCAATGCACCTCCAGTGAATATTCTTTGGACCTTCGTGTTTTTTTGGAATCACAGACTATGACCGTAGAGTTTTCTTGTACGCCTGTTCAAATTATCTCATTGAACCCACTGATTCTGATGCAGATTGTATTGGTTCAATAAAATTCTTTCAGCAGGAGTACTTGAACGAATTAAGTTTTCAATCCGTGCAACATCAATTGAGTACACCCATGCAAGAACCGGTTAGCCGCTCGGAAGCGTGGAGAAGGAATCTGAAAGTTGACTCAAGAGGGGTCGAAAAAAAAATCGGAATTTTGAAAATCTAAAAATACTGGGAGGTAGGACTTGAAAAATTAATACGAGTCTCCGTTCACAATTTTTTTTATAATCGATAGTTTCCGAGAAAAAAAATAAACACTACCTATTTTTTCGTACTAAAATTAATTGTTTTTCAATCTTAAACTCGCCGTAACTCGGGCAATTCTCAACGTATCGAGATAAATCTTGCAGATTCTGATTCGTGAGACTTCCCCGAAGACGAACGCGTTCGAAAAAATCGTAAAAGTTAATGACAATTAATTAATTTTTTAATCCAAAGTGAAAACTATGTTTTCCATGCTTCGCACGAAAGAAGTGTGTCACGAAATATGAGCTACACAAAACTTCCAGTGACAAAGTTAGTCGTTAGTGTGTGGGCAAACTTTTTGGAAAGTTTCAAATCGATTCGACTATTAGTTTTCAAAATACAGCGAGTTTTCTATGAGCGCGCATCGAAAATTGTTCATAATGTCACGTCGTCCACTGGGTGAATATCAACGTCCGTAAGAAAGATTGCATTCGTTCGATTTCTCAACGTAGGTTTATGTTTTTTGGGTCAAAGAATTCGAATATTGAATTATATTCGCAAGATTTTTTATTTATTCTTTTGTTATAAACAATTTCATGGTTTAGAACGTTTTTGTGCACTTTGAGAAAAATTGTCTTGAACAAAGTTCTTCCGCATTCAAGCAATTCTTTCGTACATGAAGTCCTTTCGTACATTCAAAACTAAAATGTGATACATAGTTCGTATCATTGCCGCAAGTGGCGCTAGTCAAAAAATGATACCGTATTCATACCATTAGGTTTGTTCGTTCTACGTGCTCTGAGTTACTCCAACTTGTACCAAACCAATCATTTCGTTTCTATAACTGGGAATAGCGAATCCCAAACACTTGGAGTGAGTGGGGTAACTTGGGATACCGGTAAACGAACTTAGCTATTGCGTTAGCAACAGTGTTGCCAGAACAGCAACACGATTGCTAGATTTAGCACTATGAGAACATTTCTAGCCCTGAATTTTTAAGAACAGCACTTAGCACTATGGATAGCACTTAGATTAAATATCTAGCACTATTTTTTCAAATGGAACATATATTTATAGGTCATTACTAATTGAAAATTTTAATTATCTAAGTTATTTGCATAATGGAAAGTTCTATAATTTATATGAAGAGTTTCCTATTATGCCAAAGGATTATTTAAATTGAAATTATTCGTTGGAATGAAAAGTATGTATTGTATCGTGATTGAGGATTATTATTGGAAATATGTTGATTATTGAATAAATGATTACCTGATGGCAAAATTTTCAAGGATTAGTTTGATTCACCCCAAGGGGATAGGTCTTCCAGCATATCTATTTTGAAAAAAATCATTATATATATATATATATTTGGTCAAATAAAAATATTGTTTTGTTAGAAAAAAGTCCAGTTTACAGCAGGGTTGGAAGTCACTCAATTAAAACTCATTTGAATTGACGTTCAATGAACAATAAAAATTTAATTTTCAATTGAAATTTTTCTCAATTAAAAATTAAATTAAATTCTTAATTGAAATTTTTTTGCAACAAACAATTAAATTAAATTCTCAATGGAGGTAATTTCCATTTGACAAATCAATTTAATTGATTCAAAATCAAGCAATGGTTGATCCATTTTTCTTATGTTTTCTTGTTCTTTCTTAATTAACAAATACAGAAAAAAAAGAGCGCATCAGGAAAATCAATCAATCATTGCTTGATTTTAAAGCAATTACATTTATTTGATAATTGTAAACGACTTCAATTAGGAATTGAGTTTAATTTTTAATTGAAGAAACTTTCAAATAAGAATTAAATTCTAATTGTTAATTGGGTGCTTCTTCAATTAACTAATTTACAACCCTGGTTTACAGTATATTGATACATGATTTTGGTCATTGAATATCGAATCAAATATCCCTGAACATCTATTTGGAGATGTAAAATGGAGAAATAAATATACAAGGTATCTCACTAAACACTCTGACCCTGCTGAATGTAAATTCCTGATATAACAAAATGTGCAAAATTCACAAATTCAAAATTCTCCATTTTCCCCGCGTTTTGTTTTTAGCACTAACATTTGGCAACATCGAAAAAAATGTAGCACTGTCACCAATTCTAATTTAGCTCTGAACAGCACCGACTGCTGCGTCATCTAGCTCTGCGAGTCTATAACCTTCTGGCAACACTGGTTAGCAATCTCTTCAACTCATCTCTGGTATTACGTTGGCAATCTCTCCACTCATCTCTGGCACCACGCATGCATTGTATTGCATTGCATTGCATTGTATATGTATAAATCATATACATCAATACGTCAAGTTTTGGGTTTGTTCCTTTTCTCTTCATGTAATGCCTTGTTTATATTACGCTGTTGTCTTTGCTAAGTTATAATTATCGTCACAATTTTAACTCAGCACAACCGTGGACATGAGATAAAATCAACAATAACTCAAATGGTTGAACATTCTGTACCATCGGACATTCTCGACGATCTCAGCAGGTTAGTTTTTGAAATTATTTGTGCTTGGGAATACATTGAGGGTTGCCAGAATGCCTTGTTCTATTGGAATATACGTATTACAGAAATCTAATTCTTTTGGTAATACCTTAAACGTATAAATTCACAGTATTACCCTCAAATGATTTTTATTCTATCAGGTGTATTGCGTCCTACAAACGACTTCTGCATTTTTTTCCCGAAAGCGTATAAAGTAAATCAACGTGGGTAAAAGCTTTCTTTTGTTTTACGTAATATATTATTTTACCGTGTATTCTAATGGATATCCACAAAACCTATCATCAAAAATTAAATTTAGGTTATAAATTACTAGCCTGAAACAGTTCAAACACATTATTTACAGTCTATTTTCCATCTTCATTAATGAAAGATTTTGTCTACAAAAATCGATTTGAAACTTTCAGCAGATTCGTAATTGAAATCCACGTGAAAAGCTTCTGGCGATCCTACTTTTATCAAGTATGAAAAGTATATAATCAAAATCTATAATTCTCTTCCAGTCGATTCATCATCAATGTACCTGAAGAGGAAAGAAAAGATCTGGTACGAATATGTTTTCAAATAGAATTAGCTCACTGGTTTTACTTAGATTTTTATTGTACGGAAGAAAATCCAAAATTAAAATCATGCACCATGAAAGAATTTGCCACACATATTTTTCAACATATACCATTCTTAAGGCAACACCTAACAAACATAGACTCTATCATCGAACAATGGCGAGAGTATAAACAAAACGTTCCAACGTTTGGAGCCATTGTATTGAATGAGGATTTGACTCAAGTGTTGTTGGTACAAAGTTATTGGGCAAAAAGTAGTTGGAGTTTTCCGAAGGGTAAAGTCAACGAAGACGAAGATCCCTCTCATTGTGCCGTTCGTGAGGTTTTAGAAGAGACTGGTTTTGACATTTCTGATTTGATAGACGAAAATCAATATTTCGAATCTCATATTAATGATCAATTAGTGAGATTATATATAATATGTGGAGTACAAAAGGACACCAAGTTTCAACCAAAAACTCGAAAAGAAATAAAAAACGTAGAATGGTTTGCGCTAGCAGATTTACCTAATAATAGAAAAGATATGACTCCAAAAGTTAAAATAGGTGTTGGGCCCAACTCATTTTTCATGGTCATTCCTTTTATAAAGTAAGGGAATATTTTCTGTTATTCCTCATTATTTATCATACGAATTATCAACAGAATTCATAACAAAACCAATACTCTGCCCTTTACTTTTTACAGAAGGACGAAACGTTGGATAGCGGAAAAACAACAGCGTGAAAAGCACTCTGTATCGATGCAAAGGAGATATCGACACAAATCTGTGGGAGATGTTGAATCAGGATCAAAAAGTAAACGACAACAACAATTTTCTCAATCGTTTCAGGTACTTGAATAAAAAAAACATATTTAACCAATTGTTTTAACATAATATTTTATAAATTATTTGTTCTCCCCGTATGTACATATATATAGAATGAAATAGCAGATTCCAAAAATTTACTTCAATCAAATACCTCACCTGCGAGAAGCCGACGAAGTATTTATGACAAGAATAATGTATCGAAAGGAGCATTCAAACGTAATTTATTTGGTGAATCGCACGAAGATCAAACATCTCCGGTACTCGCCAAACAATTAATTGATAGTCCTCAAGGAGCACAAGCGTGTTCATTCCTCATAGATCCTGCCATTCAATCTGTTAAATGTAATGAATTCAATTATCAAGTAGATAGTTCCGAAAATGAAACAAAAGGTATGTATTGTACATGTTTGTCTGAATTCAGGTCAAATATAAACCATAATTTTCAACTTTGTTGTTTTTTTTTCAGCAAATTTGATGATACAACATTCAAAATTTCCAGAAGGCAATATAAAAACTTTATTATTTGGCGAAATCTCTCATAAGTTACCAGAATCGCCGCTCAAACAACCATGTCATTTTGACAAACAGAATCATCCTATTGAATTAAGAAGTAAAATTTGGATGAATTTCAAATTTGACAAAAAAGCTATATTAAATTGTTTGTAAGATAGATTCAAAGACTTTTTCATCATTTCCGGAAGATTGTTCTTGTTAAATTTTTAATTACAATTTCTGTTATGTAAAACTACTTTTTCATCGACACTGCAAAATTCAATCTTTTATTTGTTAACTTTAATTTTATAATTCAAACATTTAGCAGTTTCATTAATCTATATAATTTGTATATTTGTCAGACCAAATCAAACGATTATTTTTTTTTTTTCAATCTCACAGAACAGACTTGGTTTAAGTATACATATATGTATATGTATATATATAAATATATACACAAAATTTTTTTTATAGAAACAATTTGTTAATAAATTCATTTATAAAAACAGAAAGTGGAATCTTTTCAATTCTATTAAATGAACAATGATATATGTTTGTTTATTAAAAATAGTGATAATTTATTTCTCAAGAAGCCAGTATTGAGGAGAGTTCATACAGTTTCTATATACACATTTAAAATATTAAATATTACTTTACTTCTATTTGAAAAAGACTAGAAAGATGAGAAGAATCGATATAAATATTACAGCAAAGTAAAAGGCTTTTTTTAAGATCACAGTTCCTGCGCCGCGCACGCTTCTGATAATTTCATTATTTAATGCAAAAACTGTCTTACTCTCTTCAATAATTTTGTTCTTTGTATCTTCATCCAGCGTGTCTGCAATCTTATTCATTGTATCGCGCAAATCGCGTTTCAATTCAAATATACTCTGGTTACCAAAATCCGTAATATTATGGCCTTCTATGATTTTTTCTCTGAAAGGTGACAGTTTTGCAAACAATTGTCTTTTTTTACGTAATATTATACCGCCGCTGAGTAATCCCATGTACAGATGATATATATATGCTAATAATAAAGTTGGATCCGTATCTTCTACCTCTCTTAAGCGCATTAGGTATTTGGTAACACTCTCTCTGATTTTGAAACAAAATTTTATGTTATAAAAAGATTCAATCAAATTGTTTGTCTTATGAGAGAAAGAATAACTCTTGTACCTGGGACTATAATTTTTGATCCATCCTTTTCCTAAATAATAGTCAAGATCCCGTTCAAAAGCCTCTGTTCTTTCAAGTTCTGTGAGTTTAAGTAATCCAATTTTGGTGTTTTTTAATCTTATCATAGCACCTTCTAAGTATCGGAAGATCTCATAGAAGACCATTAAACCATCCGCCCAGACAGAATCATCGAGGAATCCTGATCAATATCGTTGAACATTTATACATTATAAAATTAATCATAGTATAATAAAATATGATATGCTTCTTACCAAATGCCAGTTTAGCATTCACTAAAGCATCGCTAATAGCATGAATTTCTCTGGTGGCTTTTCTCATTTTTTTACAAAAGCTGTTATCCTCTTTGTTCAACATTTTGGATGGATTTTTTTATCACTTGACAAAAGAAACTGAGATTTTTGTTCTATGAAGACGTTTATGATTTTCACTGCGTCATTGTTCTCAAAAATCCTCGCTTATCTCTACATTGATTAAATTAATGTAAATATTTCATTCCAAAAATAATGTAACAATCATGTCTACGTTCTGTCGCTTTTAGAATTCAGTTGCAATAACCTGCGCAAGTGCGCGGTAATGCTGTCACGTGTGTGTACAATATCAAAATAAATGCAAAAATGTCAGATTTGAAATTCCTTTTTCTCTTGTACTCTACTTTATTCTTTCATTGTTTGTGATGTAGCGTAATTGTATGGAAATTCAAGCATTTGTTTTTAGTGAAGTTGTTTCTGAGAATATCTGGAAGAGGAAAATTTGTTTTGAAAATTAATCAAAAAAGTGTATGAAAAATAGATGAAGGAAAAGCTCGAGTAGTAGTAGTAGTAGTAGTAGTAGTATGATGCTTTTTTCTCTCTCTTACTACAGCGACGCATGTGCGTTGATGTCGGTCCATTGAATGAGAAGGGCTGTGCATTGTTGCCAGCTGTATCACTTCATTCTGTGGATAAAACAGACCATGGTGAATGGTGTTGTTCCGCATTTCGTCACTGTAGTACCTACGGACATAACCCAACTTAATTCCTTCTGTTTTGGGAATTTCCGTTTCCAGCCGTTGTTTTTCCGTAAGTTTACGAATTCTGATTTTTCACACTTATTATCCATTGAATTTATTGAAATCCTCACTCTTCGCGATGCAAAATTAATTGCATTATCCTCAAAATTGAATTTGGGAATTTTCTGTACCTTTATTTCAGTTTTTAATTCCAATTCCGATCTCAATGTACAATAGCTCACTTAACCTCTAATGGCTTATTTTGACTTAAATCATTTTATATATTTATCATTTATTTATTTTCAGAATACAACACATTAAATATGGCTAAATCGAAGAATCACACAAATCATAATCAAAGTAAGTATACAAACCAGTTTTTTTTTTATAACATTCGATGTTCAGACTCTTGATTAAATTTTGTAAAATTATTTGTTAGATCGCAAAGCTCATCGTAATGGAATTAAAAAACCCAAACGATACAGGCATGAATCCACGTTAGGGGTAAGTTGATTTCTCTTACATATTTTCAAAGTCCAATTGAAAATTTTAAACTGATAACGACAGTGGTGTTTAATCACATGATTTTATACATAAAACAAAATTCAGTTCATAAACTGGTAGTTTCAACAATAATCGCATGTTTCAGATGGATTTGAAATTCTTACGAAATCAACGATTTGCAAAAAAGCATAATCTCAAGCCAAAAGCACAGCTCAAAAAAGCTGCAGAGCGAAAAGCTGCACGTGAAGCTAAGAAATAGACTGTGTAATTTTGTTTTATTGAATAAAATATGAAAATCTAATTTAAAGCAATTGATTCAATCTTTATCTCATTCATATCACGAAAAATCAACATGAATCCTTGAAATTAAATCCCAAAGTATAAATATTTTAATGTTCACTTTCTATCATTCATAAATTTAAATGACTACAGCAGTAGTGGTTTCAATATGGCGACCGAGCAACAGGCAACTTCACGTGAAGTAGCGCAAAAACTTGAATTTACCGCATCTAAACCGAACAGAATTTTATTATTTAGCGGTAAACGAAAATCGGGAAAAGACTTTATCACAAATATTCTGCATGAAAGGTATTAAAATGACATTATCTTTTTGTATATAATAGATTTTCATGATTCTTAAGGGGATACTAGCGGCGTGGCAGCAGCCAGAATGTTTCTTTCGAATTATTTGAAAGTAGTGCAATAAAATCAACCAATTTCCATTTACGTACCTGGTATAAGTGTCAATATAGGTCTCTGAATGAAAATTATTAAATTTTATTGTGAAACTTTAAAATAATTTCGAAGAAACATTTTGGCTGCTGCCACGCCACTGGTATCCTCTTAAAAGAGAAAGTTTAAAGTGAAATTCCTTGTGTATTTTCAATACAAAGTATGAATTAGAAAATCATTCAAAGAAAGTATGTTCATCTTCATTCTTCATTCCGTACTTCAGAATTGGATCAGAGAGAAGTACGATGATAAAAATTTCTGGACCTATCAAAACACATTGGGCACAAACATTGGATCTTGATATTCAAAAATTATTAGGAGATGGAAAATATAAGGAAAAATATCGCCTTGAAATGGTCAAATGGAGTGAAGACATTAGAAAAAAAGATTATGGTTATTTTTGTCTTGCGGCTATTGATATGTACAATGGTATGAATACATGAATTGTAAATCAATACTGAACTCGAGAGGACAAATCAATATGATTCACTTATCTATTTCAAGAAAAATTATTCAAAAAGAATTCATTACAATTTCACATTTTAGAACAGTTTTGTGTGTGACTTCCACAAATTGTAATTGTTCATTTTTTATGTGATAAAATTAACGATACATTCAAAGCATACATATTTTTAGCATGGAATAAATCAATATGGATAGTAAGCGATATTAGAAGAAAAACAGATATCAAATGGTTTAAAGAAAATTTTCGTGATGCGTGTAGAACTATTCGTATAATTAGCAAGGAAGAAGTAAGACAAAAACGAGGATGGACTTTTACAGCAGGTAATTATTGTCACTTTGAGTAAAAATTCAATCAAAGAAATGTATCCCAATACTTTTCAACCTTGAATTCTTGGTTTTAGGTATCGATGATGCTGAAACTGAATGTGATTTGGATGACATGGATACATGGGACTTGCAGATTCAAAATAACAATGATAACATAGAAAGTTTTGTGGAAGATATAATGAAATTCATCATGTAGTAGACCTTACAATCAAGATGAATCTTGGATTTGTCAAATCTTGTTCGCGTACATTCCCTAGTAGCACCAAAATGTTGTACATTAGAATGCTACTTGGATTATTTTTTGAGCACACATTACCTAGGAAATTATATGTAAGCATCTAAGAATCGTTATTTTGAAATTCTGATTAAGAATTCAGTAATCGGGCACAGAAACTTGCTGAAAGATTCTAAAAACGTCTCATTGCTAAAATCTGTGAAGTTTTTTTGAAAAATGTATTGAACTTTGTATTGGACTAAGTATTTTTATAAATTGATTTGCGAAACTTAGAAAATCTCTAAGTATTTCTGAGAGTTTGAACTTCTATGAATAAAGGCTTTTTGGCATTAGAGATCCCTGGTAAAAAAACCGGATAGAGACCGGATAAAGACCGCCCAGACAGCACACAAGTCCCTTTTGAGTTCACAGAGAATTCAGACTAAAAAATACCTACGGGATTCATTTCCATGAATTCATGGAGTATTCTGAATGAACACATAGAGTATCAAAAGAATTCTTGATGAGTTCTTGATGAATACATGTGGGAGTTCTTGAAATACACATAGAAAATGCATGAAGTATTCGTAAAGACCACCCGTTATGACAGTCAATATGAATCTTTATGGAAGTTCAAAATGTAGTCCTGTTCTGCCCAAAAGAATCTATAACGAATACCATGAACTTCGATCATCAAGGATTCAATCAGAGCCTTCCTGAATTTGTAAACGCTTTTGAATGAAAATAATATCCAAGATACAATTAGTAGTATATTTTCTCTTATAAATTGATTGAATAGGTGCGTGTACGAGATTTTGAGAGTGATTAAGAAGTGAAGTGAATTATGCAATGTATTAATCAGTGCAACAAAAATATAATATGTGAGAATAAATGACATCCCACACAGCATAGAATATTGCAGTAATATCGCAGTAATATTATTTTGTGATATTGCGATATTGCAGGGAAATATTACTGCGATATTGCCGCAATATTTCATGTCCGCGCAGATTGATTGCAGTAATGTTGCAGTAATATCACAGCAATATTGAGATATTATGTCAATATTACAGCAATATTTCAGTGATGTCAGTAATATTTCACACCTGTCGATATTATATTTTTTAGTAATGTTGTGGCAATATTTCAAGGGGACACTAATTGTACGCAGTTGAAAATATAACAGTATATGGACTCAACAAACATTTCTTCGATAAGAATTATGTGAACTGAATTCATGAATGTATCAGAAGTTTTCAGGGAATAATCGTTAATACTTTATTTGCGATACAAAGCCCACATTTTCAAATTCCAAAATATTCTTTTCCAACATCTGTGAGAAAGTTTGAAATTAAAAATTTGGATTCTGCACTGCGATAAAGTCCTGAAGGTTATTTCTTGAAAATTTCATCTATATCTATGAATTTAGTTCAGAGAATTCTTACCAAGAGAATGTTTGCTCAGAGGGTACACTGTTATACCCTTACAGCATGTGATACTAATACCAGGACCTCAGACATTTTATTTACAACAAAATGGATAGAATCAATTCAATAGAATCAAAATATCTCTCCGTACACAGTAATTTTCAAAATGTATTGAAGAACCGCTGTACACAGCGTGATTTTGATTTTATTAAAAGATTTTTTGAATGTTATAAACAAAATAGCTAGCGTCTCGGCCCTAGCATCCCTCTAAGTGAATTGTTCATGTGAGGTTTCTAGAATATCCTTCACAAGTTTTAGAATACCGCTCTGTCAAGTATTTCTTTGCAGTCATATAAGTATTCAACAATTGAGGCATAGAACAATATTCTGAGAATGAATTGCAAGGTATTCGAAAAGTCTCGTATGAACAATTTGGTTAACATCAGGGTGCTATAGCACCCTCACTATAGTATGCTTTCCAAGAAATACGAGCGGCAGTGTTCCTAGACAAACGTAATTTGAAACTTGAAGAAAAACGAAACATTGTGATTATAAGCAGATACCAGTGCCATGAGAGCAGCTGATTACTTTTGGAGATTTCGCAAAGGGGGTGAACAGGGAAGTGCTTCAACTGGGAATTCTAACGAAATCGATCAATGATCCATTTCTTTTAAATAGAATAACCAATCGAAAAGAGAAAAATTCCTGGTTGTCACAAGCCTGGTGAAACATAATAGATATTTCGATGTAGCTTCGTTTGATTGGTAAAGAATAAAGGTACATCAAGATATTTCAATTGTATTTCACCCGTGTCAGAAAACCTTACAGACAAAATCAGCTGATCTCATGGCACTGGTATCGTCTCAAAGTCTTGTAATTCATATAACAACTGTAACTTTTGTGGGTTTCAAGGAATATGAAATCTTTTGGGTCATAAAAAAAATCTTAATTTTTTTTTCTTTATATTGCTCAGTGGTGAAATTGGAAAAATCCTGATTTTTGAAGACAAATGTGAGTTCAGGCATATTTTTTCTACTTTTCATGGCATTCAAAAGTCCTACAGAGGAGAAACCCACCAAACACAACTACAATGTAACTTAAGATCACACGCAATATCACCTGTTCGTTACATGCAATGGGCTGGTAACTTGTAATTTCACACTCATCAAAAGTTGCTACAATGTAACCACAACATGACATGTTTCATTTTAGCAACATCGTGGTTTCATCGATCTGTTATAAGTTATACTATTAAACATGATATATTTTTTTCACGGCAGTTTTGAGGTTGAACACACACATATATATATGCATATATATGCGGGTGACCTCGAATATAAGGTCAAAAAGTGTATACGATGCATATTTTCCAAAATAGAAAGGTCATCACAATTGCATGTAACCGCCATGTAACCAACACAAAAAATGTTATGTTATAGTGACGTAGCGGCTACTTTTCTTGAGTGTGAAATTACAAGTTACCTGTCCATTGCATGCAACGAGCAGGTTACATTGCATGTGATTTTGAAATTACATTACACCGATGATACGGTGACAAACTGTGTTTGGTGGGAAACTATTCTTCTATTTTTTTTATGTTTTAGGACCCGAATTAGGGATTGTATTATAATTTGAAATGATGTTTTTATAATATTTCACAAAATATCCCATCTTCGAAAAAAAATGAAACTGTGGGAGGGGTATATCGGTTTTACACTTCGAAGGATTTTGAAACGATTGCAATGAACCGGAATCAGAAGGAACCCGTTTTTTCCACTACTAAAGTTGACTACACAACACACATTTCAAAACAATACAAAAACAAAACAATATCAATTTTGGACTAATAATCACATGGAAATTGGCCAGGATTCAAGTTTAGGCATGTATTACAAATTCCTGTTTGCAAAATATTACCGCAATATTTCAATGTGATTCATGATATATTATCGACACTGTAATATTGCAGTGATATTACATTGCAATATACAATATTGAAATATTGCTGCAATATTACATGATGATTTGTAATATTACGTCAATATTGTAATATCGCTGCAATATTATGTGCTGTGTGGGATATCATATGATTTTAGGTTTAAAGTTTCGTATACAACAAAGTGATGTAACCCCACCTAACACATCACAGTCTTTGTAACAAGAACGTTGTTGCAACAAACTGGTTGCGAGTAATTTCACACTCAAGCATGTAACAGGTTACATTACGTCTTTTATATTGATATTCTGTGTTGACTATATCACCCATGTAGACGCAACGATATAATCACCCAGATAAAAAACCATGCCCTAAATATTTTGTAGCATAATGTGCCGTAAACATACGATCATAAACTTCGCTCAGCTTGCAATGATGTATAAAATGTAAACATTATGTCTTCATTATGGTACCATCACCTCGTTTTGCTACCAATAACAATGCCTTATGCGGAAACACCTTGGTACCATGATGCAAACATTTCTTGGCGTGCATGTCACCATTATGATGACATTATTGAGACATTTTTCTATCTGGGTTATAAAACAGATGTAATGTAACCTGTTACATGCTTTACTCAAGCGAGTGTGAAATTACTCGCAACCAACTTGTTGCAGCAATGTTCTCAATTTCAATCAGTTTATTTAAATTCATACAGAATTTAAATGGGCGTAAATGGCAACAAGACCACAACCCAGCAATGTTCTCGTTACAAAGACTGTGATGTGTTATGGTAGAGATGGGACTGTGATAGCGATCACTGCTACCAATCACCCTGTTCTTTGTACTGGGCAGGAACACTTGCGATTGTTCTTCCATATGACTGCTCAATAAGAACCGCTTTGAGGTCTGTGTGCAGAATGCAGGATTGTCAACAAAATTATCGTACACGGCATTGATTGGCCAATTGAGCACCCGGATCGAAAAACTCGCCTAAGGCTGGCCTCCCATGGACCGGAATTCGTTCCGGCGGAATGACTTTAAACCAATCGCTTTCACAATTTCTTTTAGAGCGTTCTATCAGAAATCTATAAAAAATTGTGCATTGGTTCAATTTTCATTCCGCCGGAACGAATTCCGGTCCATGGGAGGCCAGCCTAAGGCTACTCTCCCATGGACCGGGATTTTTGGGGGATTTGCAGGGAATTCTAGTAAGTTACTATCCATGAACCAATTGGGTCTGTGGATTCCGTTCCGTTCCCTAGAAATTCCGGTCCATGGGAGAGCAGCCTAACGCTCGAACACCAGTGTTTGCACAAAGGGATTTCTCTCTTCATTTGGGCTATCTAGTTAATGCAAGGTCGTGATTGGTCAATTCTCGTAGAAAGAGGGATCATGTGGAAACACTGTCGAACACCTAGAAAAGTATTGTCCGAACCGTGACGTCACACACCGAAATTAAGGCTGCTCTCCCATGGACCGGAATTTCTAGGGAACGGAACGGAATCCACAGACCCAATTGGTTCATGGATAGTAACTTACTAGAATTCCCTGCAAATCCCCCAAAAATTCCGGTCCATGGGAGAGTAGCCTAAGGGTGTCCCCTGGTCGATTTTTTCACTAGAAAACTACTACATCGTTTCAACCATTTTACGTCATCAATATTCAATTAATTACATCGACCTTGACATAAAAGAATCTAGAATAAATCAGAGATGCCGGCTCTGGTCTCAAAATAATTGTACATGGATTATATTTGTTATGATATAAAAAAAACTGAATAGAGGTTTCTTATTGGCTGATAACGAAATTTCGTTCTAATTATTTATGACGAGTTAGTTAAACGACAAACAGATCAGACCCGGATTGTTTGATTGATTCTGAATCATTTGATCAAAAGTTTAATGCAATCGATTGAATATTTTTGACGTAGAATGGTTGAAACAATCTACCCAACTAACATTTCAATTCTTGAAGATATCTAAAAGAATACTTAATTGAGAGATCTTTAAGAACTTTCTTAAAGAGTTCTTAAAGATATCTCTTAGAAGTGTTGGAAAGACATCTTGTAAAAGATTTCTAAAAGATGTCTTGATTCAGAGATCTTCAAGAACGTTATTGAAGAGTTCTTGAAGATATCTTTTAGAAGTCTTGAGGAGATTTCGGAAAGATGTCTTGATTAAGACACGTTTAAGAAGATAAATTTTTCAGCAGCTTTGAGGTTATATGAGCACATGATCATGAATAACACAGAATAAAACTTTGAATGTACCTGTTATTACAATCGTATTGCAAATGAGGTGATTCCATATCCATGAATTAAAAGCTTGAATCAATCATTGAGATATCAAGAAATTTGAAAGTTTGTAAAAAGTACGATTTTGTCGCCTTATGACGTGCACAATAAAATTACCGAATATCCACTTCACAACAATTCGTCAGAAATACTTTAGGAAGAATCTGCGGTATTCACGAAATATTAACGACCACTAGAACACAGAATTGATTTCTAAATATGTTTCACTAAATTTATTCATCTTTCCTATTTGTAATTACATTCAACTCTTTTGATATTTATTCATGTGATAACAGTTTGTTCAAAAGATCATTTTCACTTTGAAACTGGACACCGCTGACATATTTCATTATGTTATATTGACAATTATGGGCGTCTCTACCATGTTGTACGTATAGCTCAAGTGACTGAGGCGTAAATATATCGTCAAGTGAATGGGTTCGATTCCCGTAACAACAAGGGTCGAAATCAGGTAAACTTTATCGGAACGCGAGAGCAGTTGAAGAAACAGGAGGGAAAGGAAAAAGAAAAGGTTAAGAATTTTTTTTGTGAACAAATTCAAGAGTCTTCCAAGACGTTTTTATGAATTCTCCAAGACATCTTTAAGAACTCTTCAAGACATCTTTAAGAACTCTTCAAGACATCTTTAAGAACTCTTCAAGATATCTTTTCGAATTCTATACGTGTTTCATAAGACATCTTTTAGGATTCGTTTCGGTATCTTTTAGAACGTTTTTTAAGACTTCTTACAAACGCATTGAGACTTCTTAAAGATATCTTTAAGATGTCTGAATGTTAGTTGGGTAGTAGTTTTTTGGTGAAAAAATCGACCAGAGCACTCCCTTAAAAGTTGGAATTTCGAAGATTGAAAAATACTGGGTGATAGGTCTTGAAAAATCAATGCAAGTATCCGTTTACGATTGATTTTGGTTACGCAAAAATGAGTAGTTTTTATTCTTTATCTCGAAAACTATCAATCATAGAAAAAAATCGTAAACGGATACTTGCATTGATTTTTCAAGACCTATCACCCAGTATTTTTCAATTTTCGAAATTCCAACTTTTAATTTAGGTGTGTGACGTCACGGCTTAGACAATACTTTTCTAGGTGTTCGAGAATCCCTAATGCTTATTCCTGGCGGAAATATTTCTCTGGGAATTTGCGAGAATCTTTGAAAAAATTAAAAAATTCTAACATTCTCTGTAAATCTCTGTGACCTTCCAGAGTGATGCTGAAAATCTTTGAAAATTTTCTGAACCTTTCTGAGAAACTTTCAAAATTGGAGTTTTCACCAGGGTATAGTATCAGAAATATACGTATGTGACAAAATATGTGTATGCGATGATATATATTTTATTTTATGTTAATTTCAATTCAAATTTGATTATTTAAAAATATGTTATTCCAATCATAATTTTTCATGTTGATTTCAAGAAAAAAAGGTGCAAATATTTATATACGAGAAAACTGATTAATTTCAATCTTAAAAGTGATTGAATCACTGCTAAATAAGTTGCTCTTTTTTCTTACTGTTCTTTGCTATCACTGTGGTTTGAAAATCACCCTCAAGCCCATCCCTATGTTATGGTCTGTCTACATAGACAGAAAAAACGGAAAACGTAAACGTAAATGACTGCGCACAACTCATATACTGTTTCTGCGCATCCGTTCTTACGTTTACGTTGGTTATGTAGACAGACCATTAGGTGGGACTCTAAAGAAGTAAGTTATCTATTAACTCAAAACAGGTGAATATTGACTGTATAAATGCATTCATACAAATGATCTTTCATGTATGGAAGAATTAATCGATTGTATCGATTGTGGAAAATCCCTTATAAAAAACGATGAAAAAAACTCTGTGATCTCTATTTTTTTCGATAGGAAATTTGTAAAAGACTTGATATTTAATTACAAAGGTTTATTGAATTATGAGAAAGTTCAGAATGCCTGTTTTGTGTTGTGATTCATTTATACTCAATGAATGCAGACGTAAATGCATTATGAATTCTTTTGGGCGGATTACGTGTTCTTTCTGAACTTCTGTATGTTTTCATTTCTGCTACTTTTGGAATTTTGTCTGGATTCAAACGGATGATTGTGCGTTTTCTCAAAGAATTCTCTCAAAAAGCATGTCATTCAAATGGTATATACCATTCCAATGGTATATACCAAGAGAATATTCTCTAAGAACTGTTTGAGAACTAGTTGTGCTGTCTGGGCGGATCCCGAAGAGAACATAAAGCTCCAGCGAACGTTCAGATTAGATCTGTATAAATCGGATCGAAGGTTCATGAAAGCTAACTTTCAGATCCACAAATGTTTGTCAAAGGTACTACGAACGTTGAAATGTCCGCCTCAAAATACTTTCAGGAAACATAGATGGAACGTTCATTGAAGGTTCATCGAAGGTTTGTGGAACCTTCACAAAAATATCTATACTTAGATTAATTTGTAATAATTTATGTTTATTAATCAATTTAATTTTCATATAAATTGATCAAAATAATATAAGTATAGATATTTTTGTGAAGCTTCGTCAAACCTTCGATGAACCTTCAACCAACGTTCCATCTATGTTTCCTGAACGTATTTCGAGGCGGACATTTCAACGTCCGTAGAACTTTTGTCAAACGTTTGTGAATCTAACAGTTAGCTCTAATGAACCTTCGGCCCGATCTATACACATCTGATCTGAACGTTCGCTGAAGCTTCATGTTCTCTTCGGGATAAGACCCGGACTAGCCCCGGAACAGAATGGTATGCGGGTGCATACGGGTTTTACATGGGAAAGGTTTTCCGTTTCGGGTATATATACGGGTCTATATGGGTGCAGTACCAGGAATGCGAAGTGGGATTCAGACATGAATCCAGGTTCATTCGGGTCCTATTTGGGAAAATTTTCAGGAATAGGGTTTGTATACGGGTCTATTCGGGTAGTAGCCGGGAACTACTAACCTGAAAACGGATGTGTATCCGGGATCATCCGGGAGTAATACGGGAATTTGTCACCGGAATTAATTAATAAGTTTCAATCGGGATTCCTCGTAAAAAAACGGATAGAAACTGGATAAAGACCGGATAGCATCTGGACTGGGCCCGGAATGGAATGGTATCCGGGTGCATACGGGTTTTATACGGTTTTTTTTTCGTTTCGGATAGCCATATGGGTCTATACGGGTGCAGTACCGGGACTCTGGAGTGGGAATCGGACATGTGTCCGGGTTTGTTCGGGTCCCATCTGGAAAAATTTTCGGGAATAGGTTTTGTATACGGGTGTATGCGGGTGGTGACCGGGAACTTTTGAGGTTTAGACGGATACGTATCCGGGTTCATCCGGGAGTAGTACGGGAATGATTCACCGAAATTCATTTATAAGTCTCAATCGGGATCCGTTCCGGGTCTTCCCGCGTTCTATCTGGGGCAGTCTCAGACACATGGTTTTTATACAGGTCTATCCTGGCTGTGCCCGGGAACCTTGAAGCTCAAAACGAATACGTATCCACCCGGGAAAAAATGATCAGATCTGACCAGATCTAAATTTTGGTCAGATCTAAACAGATCTATTAAGATCTTAAAAACTGCGATTTTGGCTTGTGTTTGTCACAATATATGTGCAAAATCAAATTCATATACAGACAGATATCACAAAATTTCTGACAATTGAACCACCAATTGCTCATTAAGATTTAACCTAATATTCAATTCAGATCTAACGAGATCTACTCAGATCTAACCAGATGTGCCAAGATCTGATCAGATCTACTGAGATCTGAACAGATCTAATCTGATCTTTTGAACCAGATCTGACCAAAAATCAGATCTACTCAGATCTATTTAGATCTGAATAGATCTAATGATTTTTTCCTGGGCGGGTTTATCTGGGAATTGATAACCGAAATTGATTTATAAGTTTCAATCGGGTTTCGTTCCGGGTTACACGGGTTCTATCTGAAGCAGTTTCAGAAATATGGTTTTCTATACAGGTCTATCCTGGTTGTGCACGGGAACTTTGAAGCTCACAGTAGATACGTATCCGGGTTCGTCCGGGAGTGATACGAGAATACATCTTGACTTTTCCAGATGGAACCCGGATAAAGCCGAGCATATATTCGCTTTAAGAGGCGTAGTTAACGAGTAGCAACCCGGACAAATCTGTATATGAAACCATTCTTCGAAAACTTTTTCAGATCGCATCTAGATGAATCTGGAATGAATGCCGATTGAAACTTCTGAATAAATTTCGATGATGAATTTTTGTATTACTCCCGGATAAACCCGGATACGTATCCGTTTTGAGCTCCAAAGTTTTCGAGCCCAACCCGGATAGACCCTTATGTAAAACCACATTTCTAAAACTGTCCCAGATAGAAACGGATAGACCCGGAACGGATCCCGATTGAGATTTATAAATGAATTTCGGTGAATCATTCCCGTATCATTCCCGAATGAACCTGAATACGTATCCATCTTGAGCCTCAAAGTTCCCGGCCACTACCCGGATACACCCGTATCCAAAACCTATTCCCGAAAATTTTCCCAGATAGGACCCGAATGAACCCGGATACATGTCCGATTCTCATTTCGCAGTGCCGATACTGCACCCGTATAGACCCGAATATATACCCGAAACGACCAACCTTTCCCGTATAATACCCGTATGCACCGGGATACCACTCCGTTCGGGTCCCAGTCCGGGTCCTATCTGGTCTTTATTCGGTTTTTCTCACAAGGGTATAATAAAAGACTCTGTACCCTGGTAGAAATATCGTAAGTTTTTCCCCACAACTCGTGAGGCTACTTTCCCATGGACCGGAATTCGTTCCGGCGGAATGACTTTAAACCAATCGCTTTCACAATTTCTTTTAAAGCGTTCTATCAGAAATCTATAAAAAATTGTGCATTGGTTCAATTTTCATTCCGCCGGAACGAATTCCGGTCCATGGGAGGCCAGCCTGAGGCACTAGTGAGGGAGAACTAGTTAAGTAAAGCTCGTGAATTACTGGTCAGTAAGTGATAAGTTTAACTCAACTAACTATTTGGGTTATAATTAGGCGGAACTTATGAGAATTTCACAAGATTTTCCACGTTATGCATACAGAAAAACACTTCCCGAAGGGAACATGAAGCTCCGACAAATGTTCAGAATAGATCATGATAGATCAGACTGAAGCTCCGTTGGAGCTCAAGTTTAGATTCGTAAACGTTCGACGAAGGTCCGATGAACGTTGAAATGTCCACTTGAAAATAGTTTGAATGAACGTTCATAAAACGTTCATCGAACGTTTGCTAAAGGTTCGTTCGAGTTGCAATTTTTCGATCAAAGTTTTTTTCAAAGTATATTTTTCCACGAAAAAATGAAAGATTGAGGCATTTCTAACTATAATTGTAATTCCGTCTGAAACATAAAAAACCGAAGGTTGAATGAATCTTCGTAAAATCTTTAATAAACGTTCTATGAACCTTCATTTAAGCTATTTTCAAGCGGACATTTCAACGTTCATCGGACCTTCGTCGAACGTTTCCGAATCTAAACTTGAGCTCCAACGGAGCTTCAGTCTGATCTATCATGATCTATTCTGAACGTTCGTCGGAGCTTCATGTTCCCTTCGGGTTAACAAACGTTCAACCATCACCAGCGAAATAAGTATTTCATATAACTTATCACAATTCTCATAAGGTTGATTTATTAACTATTCAGCATCATTTTTCTTTTCTACACGACACATCATCATACACATCATTTGAGTATTATTCAAAGAGCATGAACTGAATGAATATGTGTCCCGTCATAATCAAATATAAGTTTCGACCGAGTACTCTTCTTTCGTCATTTCTTGATTAATATGCATAAAAAATCTGTTATTGAGTGCAAAATGAATTATTGAATGAGTCATCACTATTGTAATATGTGAAAAATCGTAATTTGCTGATGTGGTGAAAATGAATTCTATTCAAATACACGACATTATCAACAACATCATCATCATGAAGTAATCAGTCTTACGACTGGTTTGATGAAACCCTCCACCCCTGTCTATTATCCGCCAAACGTTTAATTTCCACATATCTACCACATCCCTTGTCTTGTACGATTTGCTTCATATAACTTGCTCTAGGTCTACCTTTACCAGTTTTACCATTCATTTTCCCTTCCAATATTGTTTTCAATAAACTCTCATGCCGTAATGTGTGTCCTATAAGATTGCTTCTCCTTTTCACGATGTGTTTCAAAAGATTTCTTTCTTCATTTATCTGCTCGAGTACTTCTTCATTTTTGACTTTGTCTATGCATTTTATTCTGAGCATCCCCCTATAACACCACATTTCAAAAGCTTCAAGTCTTCGTTGATCAATTTTCCCCATTGTCCAAGTTTCGCAACCATATAATGCTGTGCTCCAAACGTAACTTTTCAAGAATTTCTTCCTTACTTCCAAGCTTATATGTTTTGAGCATAATAAATGTCTCTTTTGGTAAAAAGCCTGTTTTCCTTGTGCCATTCTTGCTCTTATATGTCTTTCGCTTTTGCCGTTCTCTGTAATTATGCTTCCTAGATATTTGAATTCTTTCACCTGTTCAATTGTCTCGGTATCTATTTTGATTTTCGTTCTTCTAGCTGTTTTCGCTGCTGTACACATCATGAATTTTGTTTTGTCTTTATTTATATTCATACAATAGTTTTCCAATAATATTGCTCTCATAGTGTTGAGAATATTTTCTAACTCAGTACTACTCGTGGCCAATATAGCTATGTCATCCGCGAATCTCAACATACTTATATTTTCTCCCTGAATCTGTAATTTTGATTGAATTTCCTCCTTCACTTCGTTCATTGCTTCTTCTATATATAAATTGAAAATCAGTGGCGATAATGAGCATCCTTGTCTCACCCCTCTTCTTATTTGTGCTTCCCCTTCCTGACCCTCTATGTTTATTATTGCACTTTGATTCTTATATAATTCATATATTATTCTTCTATCTTTATAATTTATTCCCACCTTCTTCAGGATCGCAAACATGTTCTCCCAGTCCACATTATCGAAAGCCTTTTGTATATCTACAAAACCTATGTACACAGATTTCTTCACCGCTATCCTTTTCTCTATTACTGCCCTGAGTGCTAAGATTGCTTCTCGCGTTCCCCTATTTTTTCTAAAACCAAACTGATCTTCTGCCAATCTACTCTCTATTTTATTTTCCATCCTCCTGTATATAATTTTGGTCAGTATCTTCGAAGCATGTGAAGTTAAACTGATCGTTCTGTAGTTCTCGCATTTGTCTGCCCCTTGTTTTTTCGGGATAGCGAGAATTTTATTCTTTTGGAAATCTTCCGGTACTTCTCCTTTTTCGTACATATCTCTAATCAATTCAAACAGTGCGTCGCGAGTTCCTTCACTGGAGGCTTTTATAAGGTCCGCATTTATGCCATCTATGCCTGGCGCTTTATTATTCTTCAATTCTTTCAGAGCCTTGTCGAATTCTCATCTCAATATCGAATCTCCCAATTCTTCCTCATCTACATCCTCCTCCTTCTCTAAAAGTGCTATATAATCGTTTCCTCTATACAAGTCTTCCAAATGATTGATCCACTGTTCTATTTTCTCTTCCGTTTTTATCAATTGTCGTTCTAGAGAGTTTCTAATCTTATTGCTTCTAGATTTCATTTGTCCGAAAAATCTTCTAATAATCCTATATGTTTCATCTATTTTTCCTAAATGCAATCTTATTTCTATTTCCTGACATTTCTCTTCTAATCACTGTTCTTTTGCTTTCCTTGATTCTCTTATTATTTCATTCCTCAATGATTTGTATCGTTGCTGGCCTTCTTGGCTATCATTATTCTTGTATTTTCTTCTTTCATTTATCAATTCTAAAATTTCTCCCGTTATCCATGGGTTTTTAGGTTCTACTCCATCATTCTTCAAAATCTCATCCGCACATTCTCTTATATTCCCCTTCATCTTTGTCCATCTCCTCTCTATTCCCAAGTCTTTCTCTTTTTGATCTCCCAATTTTTCATCCAACATTTTCTCGAATGCCTCATGTGTTTGTTTTTGCTTGAGGTTCTTCAAATTCCATCTTTTCTGCATTTTCCTTTTCTTCTTCAGAGATTTGAATTTCAGAGAACATTTCATCATCAACATATTATGATCACTATCTATATCTGCACCGGGATAAGTTTTACAGTTTTTCACTTGGTTTCTAAATCTTTGTTTCACTAATATGTAACCAATTTGGTATCTTGCTGTATCTCCTGGCATTTTCCAAGTGTAGATTCTTCTTAGATGATTTTCGAATAAAGTGTTTGTGATAACCATCTTATGATTTTCACAAAATTCGACTAAACGTTGTCCTCTATCGTTCCTCCTCCCTAACGCGAAATCTCTCATAATGTTGTCCTCTTTTCCTTGTCCTACTACCGCATTCCAATCCCCCATCACTATCAAATTCTCTTCTCCCTTCACATATTCTATCACTTCTTCTATTTCTTCGTACGTTTTTTCAATATCTTCCTCCGAATATGCAGATGTGGGCGTGTATACTTGGACTATGACTGTGTCTACCGGTTTTGTTCTGATTCTAACCATCATCACACGTTCATTATGTTGCAAATAATTTTCTATTCTATTTCCTACTCTTTTATGCATTACAATTCCTACACCTGCTTGACCTTTCTTTGATCCTGTATGAATTATTCTATAATCCCCACTCCAGAAATCGCCCTCTTGTGGCCATCTCATTTCGCTAATCCCCATTACGTCTATATTCAACCTATTCATTTCTAATTTCAAATTTTCTAATTTTCCCGCTTGCCTCAGTGATCTAACATTCCACGCTCCGACTGGAAGAATGTTGTTTCTTTTCCCTATCCTATTCTTCGGTTTTCGTTCCTTGCTAATGAAGCTTCCTCGAGCAGCCTCCACCCGGAGATCCGAACGGGAGACTAGTTTACCTCCGGAATATTTTACCCGAGAGAGCGCCATCATGTATTTATTAATTTGTTTGTTTGTTTTTGTTACATAATATTCCAGGTTAGGAAAAGGTTTCATTTCCTCGGGAAGTATTGAAACATGTCAAGGAAGGTAGTTTCCCCTTGCTTTCCTTCCGTTTAATTTTGCCGATGTTTCTGGCATTAGGATGATTTCGTTTCTCTCAGTTTGTATTCTTTCTCTTGGGTAGTTTATTCCACTCAAAAAAGAGATCCAACTCTGAGATACTTATCCTCCCCACCACGTAAAGGAAGCAGATACTACCAGGGATGGATAAAAAGGATATCAAGGACAGGTATCATGAATATCCCCCTGGGAGACCCGCAATCATCCACGGGGAGGATTATCAACAACAACAATATCAATATCGATCAATATTTCTCGGAAAAAAAACTCACATTAGATTTCTCAAAACTCACATTTCTCAAAAAACTCACATTAATTTTGTAATAATATGAGTCACGAAGAACTCATTTGATCAAAAATATTTCAAGCGAATGTTTAAAATGAATTTCAAAAAGCTTGAATTATTTACTTGAAGCGCGTTGGATGATTTTACTCTTCAATTTAAAGAGTATTCTTGAAGTTGAAATTTTCAAATTTGAGAAAAAAGCCTTATGTTCTGAGTTGAATTTGTTGTTGGGGTGATGATAAACTTGTAGGAAGAGTTTGAAAGTTGGGTGGAATCTATATTGATCAGGAAAGTCCAAATCGTGAGGCAAAAGTTAGAAAATCTGTCAACTTAGCTCACGGCACATGGGTATTCTATCAGCTTTTCTTCACTAAACGAAATCTAGGCAGGAGAAATGTATCAAAATTTAGTGAAATCAAGTTGGTACAGAGTAAGAGAGGACAGATATATTCATTGAATTTATTTGGTTATTTTAAAAATGTTGATAAATAAGGAAAGGCTATAGAAGATCCAATGTGTCGTCTTTTAATATTTTTGTTCCAATAATGTTGTATCATGTTCCTACAAATAAATGTTATTATATTTATAAAACAGGTTCAATACACATGTTTCCTCGACCTACTAGTGAAAAGATACAAAAATGCACACAATATAAAATCATTGAAACAAAAATATTGAGAGACGATAAATTGAGTCATACATAGCCTTTACGTATTTATCAACATTTTTATGATAACCAATAAAATTCAATGAATATATCTGTCCTCTCTTACTCTGTACCAACTTGATTTTACTAAATTTTGATACATTCCTCCTGCCTAGATTTCGTTTAGTGAAGAAAAGCTGATAGAATACCCATGTGCCGTAAGCTAAATTGACAGATTTTCTAACTTTTGCCACACGATTTGGACTTTCCTGATCAATATAGATTCCACCCAACTTTCAAACTCTTCCTACAAGTTTGTCATCACCCTAACAACGAATTCCACTCAGAAAATAAGTCTTTTTCCTCAAATTTGAAAATTTCAACATGAAGAGTACTCTTCAATTTGAAAAGTAAAACCGTCCGTCGAGCCGCAAGTGAATAATCCAAGTTTTTTGCAATTCATTTTGACCATTCTTTTGACATATTTTTGATCAAATGAGTTCTTCATGACTCATATTTATTACAAAATTAATATGATCTCTGAGTTTTTGCCTAGAAGTATTGATGTAAGTATTTGAAGAAAATTCATTTTCACTGCATCAACAAATTACGATTTTTTGACATGTTACAACACTTATGACTGATTTACTAATTCATTTTGCACTTACTAACAGATTTTTTGATACACATTATTCAAGAAATAACCACCACACATTTCACAAAAATAATTCATCCATTTTTTGATCACATAAATTTAACCTCACATCTGTCAACCGAACTGCAATTTTCACACAGGCTCATAGATTATTATATTCAACCGACGGATGATTGAATCGGATAAACACGTTACTTTGATTGATCTTTTCTAATGCATCGCGTAAGGACCGGTTTAGCTTAGGTCGTTAGGGCGTTAGGATAGTAGATCGCGCAACATTAGGTAGGAATTGGTTTAGGTAAGTTCGATTCTCTCCGAGGTTTCCAATATTCTCTCCATCGCATTGAGCACAAAGTGAACGTTGGTGGTAATCTGCAAGTGTCCCCTCTGAAACATGATTTTTGCTCGAAAATCAATTTTTTATTTTCAAAAACATTTTGGGCCAAAGCATGCATATTTTACTGGATAATCATTGTTGATGTATTATAACTTCACAACTTTTTTGGCATATAATTGCTGTCATGAGTGTGGCGCTAGTTTCTTACAAGTTCCTGGTCAGTTATTACTGAGTGCCTCGCTAGTTTTGATGGCTAGAATTTAGTTAAGTGAAGTGTTACATTCTACTAAGTTACTCGTAAGTTTTCCTTATGAGTGACTCACAAGTAAGATAGGTAAACTTATGAGTAACTCTCGATGTACTAGAGAAAATTTCTACCAGGGTAAGTGTTTCGTCGTAATCTCGGAGATCCGCTGATGTGATATAGAGGCCTTGTCTCTCACTCGCAGGACTCGGGTTCAATCCTCGCTGAGCGAACTTCCAACAATTCAATTGTAAGTTGATTTTCATTGGTAATTAGAATAAGAAAAATCGTCTGCAATGCATATAAAATCGAATTATCACAAAAATTTTTTTTTCTGCACACTAATATAGACCGAAATTTTTTGAATGGATCCGAATAAGATCCGGATAGAACCCGATTAGGACCCGAATAGAAGAACACGATGGATCCCCGAATGAACCCGGATAAAGTTCCGACTGTTATTCGGGTCCTATCCGGGTCTCAACTGAAATTCGTGGGAAAAATCCCGAATGATTCCCAGATGGTCCCGGGTGAGACCAACACACAAAAACCGTATAAGTCACCATATAGACTCGGATAAAGTTCCGATGCTTATATGGGCCCTATCCGGGTTCCGAATGGAAACCTTGAAATGAATCCCTAGCCAGACCCGGAACGGACCTGATAAAAGAACCCGAACACGAAAACCCGATCATTTCCCGGATGAACCCGTATAAAGTTCCGACACCTATACGGGTCCTACACGGGTCTCAACTCTAATTCGTGGGAAAAATTCTCGACCAAATCCCGGATAGTCCCGGACGAGACCAGGACATAAAAACCGGATAGGTCGCCGTATAGACCCGGATAAAGTTCCGATGCGTATCCGGGTTCTATTCGGGTCCTATCCGGTTTTTTAAGCAGGGATATCTTTTGAGTTACTTTCAAAATGTTCACATAATGAATTCATACAGGAATACATGATAAATTCAGAATATATATTTATACAACATTTGAATGTAAAATACGGGTAATTTAATCATCAATGAGTACTTCATTTAATACCTTCATAGAAAAATTTCACTGAAAAAAAAATTTATTCCAGTCAAATAAATATTTATTTGTCCTGTACCAAAGAAATATTCATTAGAATCAACAAAATATTCTTTGGGACCAAAATAATTTATTTGAATTAAATAGATGGTTTTAATCGTTTATTTGATTCCAATAAATTATTTTGGTTCCAAAGAATATTTTGTTGATTCTAATGAATATTTCTTTGGTACAGGACAAATAAATATTTATTTGACTGGAATAAATTTTTTTTCAGTGTTGATATAACGTAACGTAATTTGTTTGATCATAGGAATTGAAAAATTGGATTTACAGATGATTAACTTAATGTTAATCACAACCCACATATCTTAAAAGTCCTTTCGATTATCAATATTTTCACATACCTCACATAATTACAATTTATATCAATAATGTGGGAAAGAAATTAAATATATATTTATATGTATTTACAAAGTCTTTCTTCATATTTTTCATTGAATCATCTTGCAAAAAAAATTCACTGTTATAATTTTCATAAAAAAACTAACGTTTATTATTTTGTAAAATCCTTGTTAAGTGTTAATCGTCAACAATTAATATATATATATATATATATATTAATACACTTAAATATAAAAAATATATATCTATGTTATTTTTCTTCAATCTTTGTCCAATAACGTTATATTTCAAAATACGTCCTTTCATTTAGAAAAGAATTTACATATATAAACAATATTGTAAAAGTATTTATGTAAAATTCTCGACTTACAGTCTTGAAAGTTCGAAAATCGATCATACGATAAATAATGTATTTTAACGTGACTAGTAAAAGAAGTTCATTTCGGGAATGATTTGTTATATCGAACGTGGCTACTTTTCTCATCTTAAGAGGATACTAGCGGCGTGGCAGCAGCCAAAATGTTTCTTCCAAATTATTTGAAAGTGGTGTGATAAAACCAACCAATTTTCATTTACGTACCTGGTATATTTGTCAATATAGGTCTCTAAATGAAAATTATTAAATTTTATTGGGAAACTTTCAAATAATTTGGAAGAAACATTTTGGCTACTGCCACGCCGCTAGTATCCTCTTAAGTACTAGAATACACGTGAAGTTGTCGATACAATAATTAATATTCTCCAGTCTATAAATGATATACACGGAAAAAAATGAACTGTTAATTTTACCAGAATTCCGGTTACTATATGGACAGCAAGGAATATCTGTGACTTTTACTGGAATTCTTGTTAAATTTACCGGAGCTCTTGTTAAATTTGCCGGAGACTTGATTCATTTAACTAGAATTCCGGTTAAAATAGCAGTAATTCTTGCTGTCCATATATTAACCGGAGTATTTTTTTCCGTGTAGAATCGCCGTCCTTAAACTTTAGTAGTGGCAAGCAATTTGATATAATGCGCTTTGTGAGTGATTTCAAACTCTTGAGCAGGAAGAAAACATTGAGCTGGAATTCTTGGATGACGTATTTTTTTCATGAGATTTCGTGCAACTAGGATAACGAAAATGGCAACCAATAAGATAAAGGACGCAGCGGCAACAGCTAACAAAACGATTTCATTGCTTTGTCGGAAACTTTGTACTTCGACGCACCGCGATCTATCGCGATCGCCCATCAATTCGGCATTGATTACATCTTCGATTTCGTCGAGACTGGCACAAACTTTGTAACGGCCAGGTAATAGCACCGAAAGTGTAGCAAAGGCTAAGGTACAATTCAATTTTTGTTTGTGCACTACGGTTTTGGGATCATAAACGACAACCGAGAGTCCACATTCGCTGGATTTTTCCGAAATGGAAAGACTTACGTCTACGTGTAAAAAACCTTCATCAGAAACATTCACGTGTACCCCTGTGATTCGAGTTTCCAAAGTCGAGGATGATGTTATTATAGTTTCTTCTTCAGAATCGTCATCGTCTCGTTGAATGTTTTCTTCCAACGTTATTACGTCGCTGCATCCCAATCCCAAGGATACATCGTCGTAACTGGTGGGGACTAAAAGTACGACGCAATAACGATACTTGTGACCCGCTTGCAAGTGTAAGGATGTTGGTATCGTGACGGGCAAAAAGCAAGGATCTCTCATGATCCTCGAATCACAATGGAGAGGACTTGATTCTACTTGAATTTCGCTATCCCCTACAGTTTCGTAAACTATCAAGTTATCGCAGGTGTAATGTTCGGCACATGGTTCGACATCCCAAAGGAGATTCACACCGCTCGAAGAGTCGTAACGAAATTCTTTGAGAGTGAGTTGAGCTCTTGCTAGAGGTACTTTAGTCATAATGGGAGGTGTAGGTTCCCCGCATAATAGACTACCCGGGGAAACTTGAGTTAAAATACCGTTCTCCAACGCCGGAGGAGTAGCACACACCGCTGATGATTTATCTTCCTCGTTTAAACTGGAATTACTCAACCAGTTGGCAAATTCCAACAGAGTACAATCACAATTCAAAGGGTTATCAGCTAAAGAAAGTCTTTTTAAACGTAGTTTCGATGTAGGCACGTCGCTGGCTACCATGGTGATATCGTTATCGTCTAATCTCAAGTCCTGTAAACTCTTCAAAGGAACAACTAAATCAGCTGTTAGAGAACGTAAAAAATTGTGCGTTAGATCCAGAGTTGTAAGTTTCTCCAAGTGTGCCAATGAAGCTGAAGATACTGCGACTATTCGGTTGTTCGCCAAATCCAATCGAGTCAAAGTGGATAGATATTTGAAAGAATGATCTTCTAGAACGTCGATCTAAAACAAAAAAAAAGCAACTCATTATTTGAGATTTAAATCGAATTATTACTCGTAGCTTACCTGATTGTGACTGAGACTCAAGTACGATAGATTCCTCAATCCTACGAGAGCTCCTTGTTTCACGTTAACCAGTTCGTTTTCCGATACTGTGAGATATCTTAAACGTGGCATGTGGGGTAACAAATTCGGTCCCATAGGGCCCAAAAGGAGATTACTCGACAAATCGAGTTCTTCCAATCTTTTCAGGCCTCTGAGTGCCGATAAAGCCGAAACGCTGAGCCGATTTCCTCGCATTCGAAGGGACCGTAACGATGGAAGGGCCGCGAAGGCTTGTGGAGACAATTGAGATAATAAATTATCGCACAAATCCAGGTACGTTAAATTCGATAGACCCTGAAATATCGTATTATGTTTGTTAATTTAAATTCCTGCGAATTTATCGACAAGCGATTTTTACCTTAAAAGAATCAGCTTCGAGAGTCTTCAATTTGTTATGCGACAGGTCTAATCTATCTAAACCAACGAGATGCGAAAGCGCAGCTGTGGGAACTGAATCTAAAAGATTATTTGGTAATCCCAGCGCTTGAAGTGGTCGAGCGAGAGCCATAAATGCATTCTCGTGAACTCGCCTTAGTTCTCCGGTTGAAACGACCAGACCGTGCAACGCCACATCTTCCAGAAATTTCGCAGGGAGCGCGGATATTCCGGTAACGGTGACATCCAACAGAGATATTGTTCCTGGACCACTGTGCCTCAGGTGTCGACTTATTGCCTACATATTTAATATAGAAAAAGGTGAAAGTTTTTCAAATTCAAAATTCTTCTTTGGAATATGATATCGATGATTTTATATGAAAAAGGAATTCGTTTTTATATTCTTGATGGATACTAAAATAATGGAATTGGTTGGTTTTCAGAAATTGTCAAAGATTTGAAGCAAACCAAAAAAAATGACAAGATAAGATTTTCCAGGAATTTAAAATCTATTATGAAAAGGACATCTTGAACACTTTAAAATTTATCATAACCACCTATGATGATGATTAGTTTTGCTTGAAATTGCTCTCTAATGCTCATTAAAATGGTTGAACGAAATATCAAAACATCAACGTATGGTTGAAGAATAAGGGGGAAAAGAATGCACGTGCCTTTGATAAGATGCATAGTAGAAGGTATAATGATATATTGTTGATAAAAACTCATTTAAAAAAATGAAATCAAAAGTATAGACACGCGACTCGAATGTTTATTAACGATCTTTGAATGTTAATGCTTTTGTATATCGAAGCTGATCAGATAATGATTAATTCGGAACAATGTCTTTGATCTAAAAACCTAAATGTCTTGAATAACACGATATTGTATTCTTTAAAAAATTGTACGATAATGATTTAGCTAGTTAATTATCACCTGTAAAGCTGTTCTATCGCCAGTACATCTGAGAGTATGAGGGAAGTCGCAGGAACACTCGACACCAGTTTGTCTAATGTCTGGACACTCCCAAATCGGGTTCGATGAAGACGTTGATTCGTACGGCGACTTCGTCGAGTTCTCACGGTCTGGAATCCTATAAACCTGCGAGGCAATCGAGGACGATTCTATTCTTTCATTCGTAGACGTGTTCGATGAAACTGTGCTGCTTGGAAATTTCTTAGTTGTTGAAGTTTTAAACGAACCGAAAGATGTTCTAGGAGTTTCAGAAGTTACATTTGAATCATTTTTGGATGGAACAAGAGAGGAGGTAATTTTGGATCCTGTGTATAATCTACTCAATATGGCACTTTCAGATATCGTCGTGGGGGTCACAGAAGGAACACTGCTAGACGTCGTTGAAACGGGGCTCGTCGTTGAAGTCTCAATAGAGTCATCCCTTCCAAGCTCATGGCACGATGTTGTCAACATCATTGCCAGAAGGAGCAGGTTTTGGAATGTTTTCGGCATCCTGGAATCATCATTAAAATGTCATAATAAAAAATTTTCTTTTTTTCCTCAGTGAGATTTTGAATAGAATTTGACGAGAAAATTCTATAGTTTTTTCAATAAAATTTAATTCTTTTCAAGTTCAGGTGAAGCTGATTGAATTTGTTTCCAACTTACGGCACAAATGATCGCGATTGCCATGAAATTATTAAAAACAAAGAGGAACAAAATTTTTTTATGTTAAATAACCTTGAATATTATGCAGTGAAAAGTATCAAATAAAAAATTCTTCTCATCTAAATTATGAAGTATTAATCATCTGAAATACAATATGCCGTTCGATTACAAGGAGATATGGCTGGCTTCCAGCAAAGATTTTAAAAGAATATTACAATTGGAAAATGAAGTAAGAGTAAAAGAACCTGTAAGAAGGAAAAAAGCGGCACTAGAGTTGGCATTATCTATGTATCTCAGGTACTGTTTTTCATGTTTACAAAATATGAATAATTTAATGTAATTATTTACGATTCACAGATATCGCAATATTCAACAAAAACTCGTCATATGTTATGATCAAATGCTGCAGACTCAAAAACGAGAGCTGGTTAAGAAAATGTTGGATTGCGTTATTGGCCGAATGTTGGAATACAAACGTGAAATTGTAAAGATGCAATGTGAAGATTATCAGTATGTGATTTATGCAACATGAACATTTGCAAATGATTAACGATATAATTATAAATCACATCACGTATGTGACAACGTAGATGGCCGGATGATTCGTTGAAAATAATGAAATTCACTCCAGATGATCTCGACTTGTTTGCCCCGGTTTCCCATAAAACGGAACGCAGAAGATACATTGATAAATTATTCGAAAATGCGGAAAAATGTTAGTAAAGTATATATCACGCACGAAACATTTTTTCCCCACGTTTTAATATATGTAATAACGGATTTAATTGATTGGACGTAAACGTGTCTAATGATTCACAATTGATGATCCAATACATCAGCGCAACTCGCTGAGAAGGAAAGCATCGAGAAACGGGAACCAGAAGAGAAAGAACAAAGCGAAGCCTCTGGGAGGTCACGACTCGGTCGGAGAAAACAAGCCAAAATTCAAGAAGAGGAAATAGACGAAGCAAAGATTAAGCTACAGCAAGAGTTAGCTGAACAAAAAGCGTCCGAAGAAACTCGTCTCGCTGCCGAGAAAGCTTTCGCTGATCAAATCACGTTGATTCAAAGTCACGAAAGAGCGAGAGTAGGTCGGGCGACGGGAATGGAAGGTGATTTAACAATTACTCTTAAAACGTGAGATTGTGCACGTTAAGAAACGAATTACGTCTAAGCACTATATCTCTTGGGTACCGGTTGTAAGATAATATATTCACGATTCTATAATTCGATAGATTAATTGAAATTGAATGTACGAAATGGTGATTATATTAAGAAAGGATTGGAGATTTTATTTCAGGTTTTTCTATTCGATAATCGTTTCAGTGGCACAAGATCGATGGTACAAACAAAACGTTCAATCTGGTTTTATAATCCCCAAAAAATTCACTAAACGTACATACGAAAAGAGCGCTATAACAATTCAAAGAGCTTGGAGAAGATTTTTGAACCGTAGAGCAGAGAAAAAGAAAATTGAAAATATGGACGAGATGTTAGGAATGCTCATTCCCAGACGGAAAAATGAACAAGAGATACACAAAGACGTGGAAAACGTCGAAACGAAGGTGGATTTGATGCCAATCTTCGCTGAACGTACTCAAAACACACGGGACCAAGAACGCGCGAGGGTACATTTTTCAGAATTCTCAACTTTTATGTATTCACTGGAAATTTTATTTTCCTCCAAAATTGTTTGTAGTTACTGAAAATCCGAGGGCCTGGATTGATCGAAGATATAACCGACGAAATTCGAGAATGGTTTATCGTATGGTATAACGAAGTAGGTTACTTCGATACTTTCCCAGCGGCGGAGCTAGGTGGAACCGTTTTGGTCATCACCGGACAGACTTTGACACCCGAAGAATACGTGATTAAGAAGCAAGAGGAAGCTGCCATGGAAAAGGAGATGAGAAGATCTGGGATACCACCGAGAAAAGTTGAGAAGAAAGAAAAGCAAAAACGTGGCTGGCGAATGCCAGAATCAAGCGCAACGTATGCGGGTTTAAAAGTAGCCGATGAAGATTTTGTTCGAGATTGGAATTGGCGAGATGAATCTAACGATTCGCAACATTTGGAATACCTTGACTTGATCACCAGTCAACTTTGTTACGAACTGCAATTGGAGATGAGAAAAATCGTTGATGAATTAATGAGATTAGAATTGGAAAGGTTAATTCAAGCTGTGGAAAAAGACGAAAAAAGGAATAAAAAAAAAGGTATATTTTAATTGAACACTCATAAAAATACGCTTGGTCTGGTTTCTTTTGAATAAACGAAACGGATGGATGAAGAAATTTGAATCGTAAATTTCATTTGTAAAATTCGCATCTGGAACGTGCACTAATAAAACGCTAATTGCTCGTCAACGGACAGGTTGGCATTATCATATACCGCGCGTCCCTTCCTTTTATGGCCATCTGGCAGTAGGCGAACGACCAACGTGTGCACGCGCGCATGCATGCTTCATATACGCGTGCAAGAACTTTCAACTGATACAATTTCAACAAATGCTCCTTTCATCTATTGAATGTAGCGTACAAAATGTGAAGAACATGAAAACATATCTTGACGTTATTTTAAATCTCGATTACAATACAATGGACCTTTTTTTGTTCAACAGAAAAGAAAAGAGGTAAAAAGAAAAATAAGAAAAAAGAAGAAAAGCCGAAAAGAGAGAGGAAGAAACCTGAGGGTAAAGCCAAGGAGTCGGATGAAGCGTCTCAAGATGAATTGTTCAAGGAACTAGTTAAGGAACAAATCATTAGAAGATATCCAATTACTTCGTTACGCGATTGGATGGGCGATTTATCTTATCAGAATTACGAAGCCAAGCAAGAATCTCGCGATTATCAGCATCGTTTGGGTGATATCAAGCAAGTGGTCATGGAATATTGCGTGCTGCCAATGATCTCCAAGGAAGTACACCGAGCTACGCCTTTGATAAAATCTGTTTCCATTTGTGGATTGCCTCGATCCGGGAAAAGTTTTCTCGTTAACGCGATTTGTTCGGAGGTTTGAATGATATTTATCTCTAATATTTCTCACATACAATCGATGTGATCGATGTTCAAATTCTTTGCAAGTGAGAACATTGTGTAGCAATTTTATAGAAAAGCGTTTCATATTTTTACAGATTGGAGCATTATTATTTGATATGACTCCTAGGGTACTGGCAGGTAAATTTAAAGGTAAGAAAAATCAACAGAGACTCGAAAAAGCGGTATCCACGTTATCCCGAGCGTATGCCCCGTCAATCGTTTACATTGACGGTGGTGAAAAACCTTGGTGGAAGAGGGTACCTCCTGAAGAAAGAGATACAACACCTAAACGTTTCGCTGGCTACTTTCAGAAATTTGTGAAAAGTATCAAAGCGGGTGATCAAGTAATCATCTATCGATATTTCGTTGCCTACTAAAAGGTCCTGTATAAATTACCCTGCACTGAAAAAAAAATTTCTTTCAACCAAATAAATAGTTTGTTTGTCCTCTCTCCATAAAATATTTCTTAGGATTAATGGAATATTTTACCGAATCAAATAATGGAATGATTGCCTCAAATAAATTGGTCTTCTAAATAAACAATTTATTCGCCACAAGTAATCAGTTTTTGCATCTAATTGAATATTTAATTTCTACAAATAAATATTTTATGGAGAGAGGACAAATAAATATTTTTTCCAGTGTGGTTAAAAGAATCCATTGAATCTGACAATAGGATTTCATGAGATTTGGTCAGAACATTGTCCAAGATTCAATGAAATAATAATTTAAAGTTGCTGAATTATGATTGGCTGGAAGCCAAAAAATTCGAAATTGCTATAACTTAGAATTGATAGGATACATAAATTTCTTTTTTTTTTTTCAAGAGATCCGCCGTTTTTAACTGAGCCAATGGTGTTAAGGGCTATGGGGCATTAGAAAACGAACAAAATTTTGCTACGTAGTTTTTAAATAACTAAGCAATGATTACAAATTTTAAATACATAGCAATCAAGTACACTGCTAGGATTTGGCTCTAAATATAAATCTAAAGCCCAAAACATATTCCTAAACATGAGAAAATGAGTTATAAAAATTATTGATATTTGCAGGTGATTATGCTTGTAATCGTTTGCATAATTCTTAGGGGTCATTTGCAGTTATAATTTCATATTCAAAACTCGATTTTAGCAATGTCACTGCGGATTTAGGATTTTTATTTATTACCTAGTTGATCAGAAAGTACGTAGCAAAATTTTGCCCATTCCTTGAAGGACTCCATGGTCCTTGAGCTAAAGTTCGTAGCACGCAATGCTATCGAGTTATTTGGATTTTTCAAAAAATCTAAAAATACTGATATCTCAAAAACTAAGCCTCGAAAAAATTTTTTCAATACGGGAAATCATTATATTTTGGCTGTGGAATACACCTGTAAAATTCGGTCCGTGAATTCTTGAGTTCAATTTCATTAATACTTTAAAAAACCTGTTGCATCTGGAACTTGGATCAAAATTGAAAATTGATTAATTTTCAACACATTTAATTGAATGAAGTTCTCCAGACCAATGGAATCTGATTAATTCAAATTTAGATAGTGAATATTTATCAATTCCTGACCGATACTCTTATCTTGAATACTTGAACCAAACGCGATTATAAAAGAGATAATTTTGAATATCTTTTTTTATTCTACATAAAAAACAAGGTAATTTGTATGTTAAAAATTTCGACGGTATAATAAAACCAATCCTTACTTGCATATTGATCCTCGATTTCGCTCTATCTATTCCCTCGACCGTGTAAGACACCTGCGATATTTTCTAATTCTTGATAAATCTTGCAGCATACCCATCCAAAAACTGGTAATAACTACTTCGACAATCAGTTTGAGTTCGACGGGGAGAGAAAAGAACAACCGGACGGGTACCGTCAATCCTGTTTCGATTCTCATACATTTCACGACATCATCGTCGTATCGTTGTATATGAAGGAAAGATCCAGTCGAGACACGGTCGAGAATCGTTTCCTTCTTTCAAGTTTTATTTTATTTTGATACTGCTACTTTTTCTCTTTCTTGATTTTTCGTGGGGCACGATCATTTCGAGGTTGGTCATCAATGAAACACCTACCTACCTACCTACTATTCCAACCTCTACAAAATACACTCCCTACCAGTTCACATTCATATGCTTTATACAGTCGTTCGGGAGACGTAGGTGGCATCGAACCGACGTGGGATTTAAGAGTGTCGGAGATTCTGAACAGATACTGTTAACCAATGGCGTAGAAAATAGCAAGAAAATATGGTTTTATGCTTTATCCTTATTTTCATTCTGAAAATATCTCCCTTGCAATTGTGTTCCATCATTTAATTTCAAAATGAAAAAACAGAGCATTGAAGATATATATATGATACTCTTGGAAACTTGTCAGACAGATTGGCATCTTGATCGTATCTCGATTTTATTTTCTGTCTATCACAATTAAAATCCCATGAACAGAGGAACTATTAAAAAGAATGTATGAAGCTAATTCGTGAAGTATTCGTCACGCTTTACGGAGAAAAATACGTTCTTTTGAAAGTGATCGAAAGAAAGCATGTCATATACTCCATTTTTATGAACAAATGAATTTTATTTGTAGGTTTTAAACTCTCAACTACTGGAAAAAAATTTGAATTTGCGTTACATTTGATTTTGACAAAAAGGACGAATAAGATACAGAGATGGGCGATCTGGAGAGAAACATCGATCTTTCCCATACAAGATTAAAGATGCACGATATTTCATGATATCGATATTTTGTAAAATCCAATATAAACTTAATAAAAATTGTACATAAAATATCGATATTATGAAATATCGTGTAAGTTCCGATCAACTGAATTTGTTCTTGGAATGAATGAATGAATGAAACAAAAAAACTACACTCATTTACGCCATAAAAACATGTATATATCATATTGGTACCAATTTGAATTTGATTCCAATTGCATTTATGTGAGTGAGGAGTCAACCCTGTGCGAAAAGACCAATAGAAACCGATAGGCCAAATCCTATTGGAATCCATGATTTCCTATCAGTGTCAATAGTGGCTAGTGTCACAGGACTTGAGGGTTTCTATAAGATTCTATGGGGAATCCGATGTTCTATGGGTTTCTATCGGTATGATCAGCAAAACCTGATAAATACTGATAGGAATAAAACATCCTATCAGTTTCAATAGTGGCTAGTGTGACAGCATTTATAGGAATTTATGGGAATCTATTGGACTTTTCAGACAGGGAAATTAACAACAACCAATCTAGAATTTAGATGGGATTTTTTTCCGTATTTCATTCATAATCTTTTCTAATTAGGAACAAATTATTATGCTACATTTGTACAGTAAATTCACTGCAGTTATTTAAATTTGAATTCAAGGAACAGAAAAGATTTTTTATTCAAACAAAGAAACATGTTTTTGATGAACAGATGGATAATGACAGTTTACCCAATTCATGAATTTTATTTTCTATGAAAAATTTATTTCCAGTAAACTTTGTTACTTATATTATCATTGTCCATTCATAATTTTCATTTACATTAACATTTGATTGGAAAAATGCGATTATTGAAGAATTTTCAGTAAACTTATTTGAGTTATTAAATGCTTTTCAAAAGAAATTAATTTTAATTCTATTCTAATTTATACTAATATTCAATTCATTCTCAAGATTATCCCTTGAACTATGAAAAATTAATATTACATTCAAATTGCAAACTTATGATTTTCCAAATTTCATGTATTTATTAAACAAACTGGATATCAAAAAATTTTATATACATTTCATTATATTAACCACTCATATTGAATGTTGAATCATTTTTCAACACTGATTAATACTTATGATTAACTCATTATATTTCGACAAATGAAATTGAATAATTTAATTTTTGATACAAAAGGTACATTGAATCAAAATCTCTGTTCGAAGTTTTATTATCATTCTCATACAATACGATGTTCAATTCTTCCTTACTTTTCACTCATTTTTTCTCATATCGTACCTCAAAATTGAAAATTAATGATTTTAATTATGAAAATTCAATTGCAATAGGCCCTTATCGTTTCACTCTGTACCCAATCTTATGTGAAAAAAAGATGCAGATAGTTTATAGCAATGCTTATAACGAGAGCCTTCTGCACAAAAAATTATTCATTCCATTTTGAATATAATTCTAAAAACACTTTTTAGGATTTGTAATTTGTTGTGACTGGATCCATCAAGTCCATGCCCAAGTAGCGCCAGAATATACTATGAACGTTCTTCGAATATTTGAAATATGTTCTATGCATATTCCAATGAGACCGTTTCATAGGTGTTATGCATATTCATCGAACGTATGTAATCGAATATACGACGAGACGTCAATTGAACGTCGATTGAATGAATATCGTACATTTCGAATGTACTATGTGCATTCTAAGTATATTTAAAACAGTCTCATTCAAATATTCTATGAACGTTCATTATATGTTCTTCGTATCTCATTCGTACATCCTACGAACGTTTCTATTTCGTATATACTTTGAACTTTCATTGCTGTTTGGGTGGAGTCCTTGAAGAAATGGGCAAAAGTTTGCTACGTACTTTCAGAGCACTTTAAGCAATAAATACAAATTTTGAATGTGCAGTGAAGAAGTAAATTGTTAAAATTGAGATTTGAAGATGAAATCGGAACTGCAAATGATTTTTCAAAATCATGAAAAATGCCAATAATTTTTATAACTTGTTTTCTCATGTGTAGAAATGTGTTTTGAGCTTTGAATTTATATTAGAAGCATAATCATAGCAGCGCTTCACTGTTGCATATTTGAAATTGTTGATGATTGCTTAGTTGTTTCCAAACTATGGGGGAAAATATTATCCGTTGACTAATACGCCCAGCCCCTTAGTGTCAGTGAATTGGCGGGCGACATATTTTGGATTATACATATTCAAATTGAACAATTCAATACTTTGACTTATAAATCAGCTTTCAAAAATATTGTTTTTATTTCTCATCCACAACTAAAATTTCATATAATTCAATCAAATCTCATTTATAATTTATATTTAGATTTGAATTCATTTCTAACAAAAATTCCTCAACAGTTTCTCAAAATTCATAATATAAACGATGAAACTTATAATTATGAAATAAGTTTAACCTATCGTGAATTATCAATTATTCATCAGAGTTCTCACATAAATTGAAATATCCCCAAAGTTTTTCATTGAAATAACATCCATATTTCAGAATCATTGAAGCCAAACGTGAGAAGTGGGACATCCACATTGTGAAAGGTTTCAATGTCAATCATAACTGGTTTTCATTTGTCTTGTTGATTGTCGAATAAAAATCATTGTATTGTAAGTCCTGTAGCCCCCACACCTCGGGCGGCCCCTGTATCACCAGGGTTCCCTAGACAGTTTTTGCTTGGATAATAAGGGATCCATCTCCAGCGCTTGCGGGAGGGCTCCCAGAATCTCTGTTACGCCACTGATTGAAAGTGACCTGAAGTGATTTAGTACTTATTTTACCGATTGTCAATCATAACGCACCGTAAAAAATCATCAAATACAAAACCTGTGGAAAAGTATTGAATTGCAACTCTAGGAGATCTTCTGAAAAGAGAAAAGCATTGTAGACCGAAGGATAATTTCGCAAACGTTTTGTTCTATTACGACAAATATTTTCTCTCTGTTAGAATATCCTATATAGTTATTTTGAATGAGGCTTTCCACGCCGAATCGGACGGTATTGAAAAATTTTTCTTTTCATTTCTTCAGTTTTGTGACATCATTTAGTACCTAACAAAAAACCCTTCCTGGCAAATTTTGAGATTTTTCTTCGATCATCCGTTAAAAAAATTTCGAATTCCCAAAAAAATCGCCTTTCTCTTGTTTTTTTACTCACGGCATCGTTAATAATGGTCAAAATCGGGAGATTTTTTTCAAAATCTTCTCTCCATGTACTTTTCAAAAATACAGAGAAATTATTCAAAGTGTTTTTCTGGTTGATTTTCAAGTTTCGAACTTTGAATCTTATTTTTAGAAGTGATTACATATGAGTGGTTTTTTTTGAAAATTGTCTGTTACCAAGTACTCTTCTTTCAACCATTTTTAAGAGAGAACGAGCGTTTGCCTCCAATCTCTCTTCCTATCGTATAGGTCAGTCTTTTTCTAACCAACATGCTCGGATGGTAAGTACGTATCTTGAGCTTGGTTTAAGAGGATACCAGCGTATGCTTCGGACCTTTCTTTCTATTGTATAGGTTCGTCTTTTCTTAACCAACGTGCTCTGACGGTAACGGTCGTATCCCCTTAAAGGAGATGCCAGCGTACCATCCGAGTAAACATTTTGTCTGCAAAATTTCTTCGAACTGAATCTATGAAACAGTCTGAAATTTTCAGGAAATAACTTTTGATACTTCATCAATTGCTGGACGGAGCCTAAATGTCAAATTTGAAAAAAACTCTCTCTTATCAACCGATGAACAAATTTTTTCCTCAAAATCAAAAATTCGAGCCCTGTATAGCAATTGAAGTATCAATGATCATTTCCTGAAAATTTTGGACTGTTCCATAGATTTAGTTCGGAGAAACCTTGCAGACAAAATGTTTACTCGGATGGTACGCTGGTATCTCCTTAACATCTTACAAATGGACTCAACAGTTGTTGAAAGAAGAGTGGTTTGTGATAGGAAATGTTTTAAAAGAAACGAAATATGTAATCATTTGTAAAAATAAGATTTAAAGTTCAAAACTTCAAAATCATCAAGAAGAACACTTTGAATAATTTTTCTGTATTTTTGAAAAGTACATGGAAAAAAGGAGATTTTGAACCAAAACTAGTGTTTTGTTCTCGTCTTGTCTCGTCGAGACTGATCGGGTCTCGATCTCGGTCTCGATTTGGCCTCGAAATTCATAGTCTTGCCTCAGTCTCGCTTTTGTCTCGACAAAATCAGTATCGTCTCGGTCTCGAGTCGAGATTCTCGCCATTCTCGGTTTCGACAACGCATTCTATACGTTTCGGTATCGTCGAGATTCTCGGCTTGGCAGGTATCGTCTCGATCTCAAAAAGTAATTGTCCGTCTCGTCTCGTATTGGGCTCGATGCGGGGTCGATGCCGAGATCGGTCTTGGTCTCATCCGAAACACTAACAAAACCTTCCGATTCGGACCATTATTAACAAAGTTATGAGCAAAAAAACAAAAGAGAGGCGATTTTTTTTGGTAATTCGAAATTTTTTGATCAGGCGATCAAAAAAATCTCAATCTTTACCAGGAAGGGTTTTTTGAAGAATACTAAATGATGTCAATGATTTTGGGTGGAACGCCCTAAATACTTATTTCGTTAGACTCACCTGGTCGCTTCTTGCGTATTTCTCACATGCTTTGGAAGTCTCATCTCTCACTCTGGAAATGCCTCGCGGCAGTTGACACACACTTCGTGAATATTTTGTAAAGATTGATTTGTACGCTTCATTTTTGTCCCGATTCGACCCACGATCATACACCCAATTCTAAAACAAATGACAATACTCTTCTCAGTTGATATATCTTCCAAGTATAATATCTCTTTTTCATTATTGATAATAAATGAGGAAAATTATAAGAATCCAGATTTATTGAACGTATGAAACAAATACTCAGAAAATTGTTCTCATTTTATCCACTGATGCCAATTTAGCGACTTTTTTTTATTTCTGATTGGTCATTCTTACTTACAAGGATACGTGATTGGAAAAGTCGCTAAATTGGTATCAGTACACGGAGAGAAAAGATTTGCTGACGCAGCAAATCGAGGTATTATATATAGAATAGCAAAATTTTTTGCTGACCTAGCTAAACCTTGCTATAACAGCAATCGTGTTAGCTACGACAGCAATTTTTTAGCTGTGGCAGCAAAAAATGTTTGCTCTGCAGCAAATTTTCAGTATTATATACAGAATAGCGAACAAATTTTGCTGGGATAGTGAACATTTTTTACTGCCACAGCTAAAAATTCGCTGTCGCAGCTAACAAGATTGCTGGAACAGCAAATAGTTTGCTGTTACAGCAAGAAATTTGTTGCTCTGGCAAAAGAAACCAAGCAAAAGTAGATTTCGCTGCCACAGCGAATTCCTTTTTCTCCGTGTAATTTTGTCCCTATTGAGCTTTATTTCAAATGATTTGTATTTTATTTGAATCTCTGACTTAATCTCGAATCTCTATAATTAGCCAAAAATGTGAATTAAAATTTATCATTCGCAGAGAGAGCGTAAATTTGTATAGACATGTACGTTCATATATGGGTATTTTATACGGAACTACCCCCCCCCCCTCCCGTATAATTGATTTTAATCCAATGATCGTTTTCCAGGTTCTCTTTTTGACAACAGCCACAGAGCCATACAACGCGAAGAAAAGGTTTCAAAAAATTCACAACAAATTCATAATAATTCCTATAACGGATTACAACACCCTGTACATGTATTACAAAGATCTATTACTGAAGTATAACGAAATCGATCGTGATTTCGACGTATCCACTCTAGCTAAATTTTCCGTGGGTGTTCCCTTGGAATATATACGTGAATCCGTTGAAAAAGTTCTTTCGTTGCGTCGAAGGATGAATTTGCATCATCAACCGCTCCAGCAGAAGGAGATATTCGAAGAGATACTAGCGTATCAAATTCCGATCAAAGCTATCAAAGAGTTCCAAAAGTTCCAAAATAGAACTCCGTTAGCCAGAAAGCGAGCTAAGATGTTAGCCGAGGAAGCGGACGCGGAAATACGAAGAGCCGCTGGACTTTGAAAACATACATCACACCATAATCATAATCCTCCAAATAGACGTGATGCCGCTCGTAACGTCATTTATCATTCAAAGATATTCATCGAATAGAGATATGATATTTCAGTTGTGCCTACGAATGAGAAACTAAACGATGATGATGATGATAAAAAGCCAATGTATTGCGAAAAGCAATGAATTATTCAGGCGAGAAAGAAAAATGATTTTGCGAAAAATTGTATTAAAATATGTTTGAAATTTAATCGAATTAACATAGTTAATGTCATCAACATAAGATAGATCTTCTGGAATCGTTAATAAATGTCTGAACGAAAGGCCCTTGACATTCGTATCGGGATTATCTTCTTAATAGAACGTTTAAGTGACAAGTATAATTGTTCGATACGGCAAAGAGACACTGCAGGCAACCAACCGTACCCCAACTCGGCGGTGCTCGCAGATAGAGCGATTCCTTCTCTTTCTTCCTATTCTCTTCCTTTCCCCTCGATTATACGTAAGGGTCGAAGAAGAACCTACAAGACCATAGCCGATGTCCACATTCGAACTGAGTATAGAGAACTGGTTTTCCGTCTTCGTATATAGAAGAAGATGCTCGTATGAGATCGATTCGTTTGTTGAAAAAAAACCTGGAGTAGAATGAAGAGCCGAACCTTCCTCTTTTTCTCTCCTTCTTCTCCTTCTTACTCGCAAAGAATTGCACGCAACGTGAAAAACACAATCCCCTTGGGAACTCATTTCATCCTGAGTCGTATATCAAATGAAAGAGTGTGGTGACCTTGCGACTGACCATACAACCATGGAACGAATCGCTCCAAAGAAAGTAATGTCACTCATCGATCAACGAAAGAATCTTTTCGGTTTTCTTTTATCAATTGTTAAGATACGTATGTCCGATTGCATGCTCAAAATCTTTTAATGCGTTCCAATCGAACGGGAGTCGATAAGATACACGATGGGAGGATACCGTGTATTTTTGTGCTGCGAAATTTTGTATCTGATGACTCTATTAGCTAAGAGATGAGATCTTTTGGATGGTACAGAAGGATAGGATTCAAGGATTGGTCGAGTGCTTTCGGAAAATGGTTTCTCAATTTAAAAAAGAACTTTGTTTCTGAGGAAGGTAAGGGTACGCTATAAAAAGAGTACCAGGGATATTCGAAACTGTTGGGTACCTTGATAGCATTTTGCACGCAAACGTAAGCGAACCACTGAAACGCTTATGACTTGTAGAGCTAGCGGTCGATTATGGTGCTTTTTGATTAAACTTTATCGAAGCCTTGTTCATACCAAAAATCCATCTCATACGTTTCAGATGCTTAAAAGTTATGACAATCAGCTGCCAGTTTCAACTCCATTCTACGTGCGTTGTTTTCTAATGGCAGAACAACAAGCCATATATAAGCTTCAAGCTCATTCATACGTGAGCGCTTGAAGACGCGGCATTCAACACTCAGAGAAAAAAAGTTGCTGAAACAGCAAACCTCGAAAATTTGCTTTGCTGATATGGCAAAACTTGTTGCTGAATTATCAAAAGATTGGCTGTCACAGCAGAAATTTTGCTCTTTTAAAAAGCATTGGTCATTCAGCAATCCGGAATTGTAAATATACAGACGCTTAGAAAATTTTGCTGACTTAGCAAATATCTTGCTAAAATAGCAATATTTTTGATGTAACAGCAACCATTTTGCTAATTTAGCAAAGCAGGTTTTTCGGAATCATTTTTCAGCAAGAATTTTTCTCTGTGTGAAGGCTCAAATTTTGCGCGTATAAAATGTTATCTGGGTAAATTCCCATCTTCCACTTTTAAACGTTCAAGGAATTTCCGAGATTTTTTTTATCAAGGACATCAAATTGATGCTCACAAAATTCAGAACTTGTTTTCCCAGAAAGTACTCAACCAATACTTGTATCCCATTTGTTCAGAATTGTCAGATTTCTGTTCTCCACACGGAGAAAAATAATATAGTAAAATAGTACTATTTTGTCAAATGTCTTCACAATTGCCTGACGGTCTCAGAGGCTTTCTTACCGAATGTAGTAAAAATTATTGCAGTTATAACATTTTATTCCATATTTGAGGAGTACTTCTTAAGATATGAGACATATAGTATTAATTCACTAGAAAATGTTGTAATTTTTATTGTATTATTTTTCTCCGTGCATTGGTTTGAAATTCACTCATTTACGTATATTGTCAAATCCATTCGAATTGTATGCAGAGATCAGATAAAATCCTATCCCATATACCACTCGAAGAATTCTTTTCCAAGAACAAGAATAGAATTCCTTAAGAACTCAATTCGAACTAGTTGATTCTTAAAGAACTCGTCATTGTCCTAAGAATTGAATTTTTTCAGAGCTTTTCAAGAATTAATCAGTTCGAAAAGAGTTCCTAAAGAATTCTTCGAGTGCTATATGAGATCCTTATTTGATAATTTGCGAATGAGATACATTCAAACAAAACCTTATTCACCTCCCAATTCAACAAGAGCATTGATTGTCAATTCCCAGCCAGCACCAAATGATCAATTTGAATTCATAAAAGATCATGAAGACTTTTTGAAGACTTCTCAAACAGTCCCCGTTATGCGACTAACAATGAGTTCAATATGAATCTATATGAGTTCAAATGAACTCTTAATGAACAACTTAATGATCAGAAAGAATTCATATCGGGACTACATAATGGATTCTTTCTGAACATTAAGCTCTTCATCAAGAGTTCATTTTGAATGCACTGTATTCATATTGAACTCATTGTTAGCCGCATAACGGGAGCGCTTTGCGGCAGCTTTGGTGCTGTCTGGGTTCGCTGAATGGCAATAACGATTTTGTCATTTCAAATGTTTCAATGAATAAATGCAATATAAGTTAAGCATAATAAGTACGAAGCGTGTACATGCAATATGAAAACCTCGTCGCTTTTAACCCCACGCATTTCTTGTACATATTCAATTGAACTGACAATAACATTCATGCTCATTCACGTGTGTGGACGCGCATACGTACCTACAGTGTGTACACCTCATTCGTTGCTGTTGCGGCTGTGGGGTCCTTTTGACGAGGGCAACACGTGCACGCACACGAACTCGAGTACATGCAATTCGATGTAAAATAGCAACTAAACGCACAAGCGCATGCGCCACTTATGACAACTCACGTTGCCCACACGTTGCCTTCACTCTTGTGGGAGATATTCGTTTTCTAATTCGAAGGAAGATGGAGATAATTACAAAAATAAGGAAGAAAAAGAAAGAAGGGGAGATACAAGTTGTCACTCTTTCTCTTAACGTGTGTACGTATAGTTATGCACACCTACACTTCCGCACCCAAAACACCCACGGGCGTAGAACATCACACGCGCACGCGTACTCGCACACCGCGAATTTCAGAACCAAGTTGGTGTAGGAAGAAAGCTACGACAGCGGTAATAACACCCACGCAAGGACCGCAATGACGATCGTGGTACCATCTCGATTTTTCGTTATCAAAAACCGAAAAAAATATAATCACTAATTAGCGTTTCACTAATTTACTTTTTTCGACGAACTTTAACAAGATACTCCCCGATGCCGCTTTTCTGTGTTTCCCTTCTGTCCGTGGATTCTTTGAATCCGATGACTTGAATTATTATCGCAACGATAATTGTGAAATGGTATCACAAAACGGAATGGGAATCTGAAGATTGAATGAAACTGTGGATTCCAAAGTTTCTAGGGATACTGGTGCGTATCTGTTTGCCTTTTGCGAGTAGTCTGAATGATCATAGCATGAGGATTCGTCCGTATTGCGCGCCTCCGCTTCACGTTCCCGGTGGGGATTTCTTTGTAAAGGTGCGAGAGCGTGTATGTACCGATACAACGTCGTAAGAAAGATAGAATGGGGACTGTGTGCGTACATGCGTGTGTGTCTCTTGATTTCCACATAACATAGCCATGTATGGAACACATGGGACGAGAGACTCGACGATGTTCTTTACTCTTTCTTTCTCCTATGGCTATGGCTGGCCCTTGACGCCCACTTACGGCCTGATCCGCGTCCGCCTCGCTATAACCGATCAGGCACACGCTCTTTTAGAAAAAAGAAGAGGGGGAGAGAGAAATCCTCTCCCGCTCTACGTTCTCCAAGAAGAAGGCAGCAGGTAGATGATCATCCTCAATGATTTTCATGCTTAACTGTTTCATTCAATGAACTTGATTACTTATTTCAAATCCACATCGTTCTCACGTATGAATGAGGATCCTGCGATTCGATCGCTCTCAACTATACGCGATCATCGCTGTCGTCACACAGGTTGTTGTTTTTTCTTTTCATTCGTCGTGAAACGGAATTGATGTTCAATTATGTTATATTATGAATTGGAGTGTGAGAGAAAACCCAATGGTTCGAGTAATCGAAGATACTTCAATAGCGTGATTACGGATGAACTTGAGGCTTAGGTTTCAGAACATCAATTCTCGAGTGTTATTTTCTGAATTCAATTACCTATTCTACCAGCTGCATCGTAACGTCGTTATTCGATAATGGAGATGTTTCAATTATATTTCACCGCGTCAATCAGAGATTTCACAAAAATCAGCTTAATATATTACTGTAGTACTCGTATTCGAGAATTGGGAAATTTTTTTTCTCACTGCAAGTCGTTGCTGGCATATGCATTTTTCCTTCTCATTATAACATTTTTTAAATTTGTATCTAAGATGATTGAAAAAATCAATTTAGTATGACATACTTTCATATTCATCAACTTCAAATTTCATCAAAACTTTCATAAGAAATTTCTAAATTGATTTGAAATTTGAAGAGAAATTGATCCTAGTGAAAAGGAAGTGTGTATTAGGAAGTGTCACGAACGTACTTATGAAGTATTTAGAACGTAAATTTAAGCGTATACCAAGCGTAAAGTGGACCATCAAGAGTATTCCGAACGTATATTTGGAATAGATAAAACGCATCGTAAGAAACACCAATTTCATAGAAACCGGAGTTTACGTATGGAGGCGTAATTGAAGAGTGGATAGGAAGGATGTGAGAAGTTGTAGAAAAGTCATTTGAAACATTCTTACACTTCCATTACTCTTTATGACACGTTTCTCTTTCGCCAAGAGAAACCTATGACATTTGAATTCATCCAAATACCGTGACAGGATGTCTACGAAACCTCCAAAACAGAATTCCCTGAGTTTTCCAGGTTGAATTTTGGAAAATTCCCGGTTAACAACATATCATTCAATTTGACATTATGAATAAAAATTTTATCTCCCATATTATATCAAACTTCTCCTTCTATTATGATATGTGACGTGATACACACATTTTCGCCCATGCAGCATAACAAAATTAATTAATTCACTAACACATATGAAAAATGTATACGGAATAAAATTCAAAATTAACAAAATTTTTTGCTTTCAAAGTATTGAACTTTGTCACATGGATTCCTCATGGAATGTGGAATGTACGTATTTTTCCTTCAACAAATTTTGAAATGTGAGCATCTTAAAATTTCTCGACAGAATCGAATATCTCGGCGATACTGTCCCAGCAAACACGAATGCAGGCCATTCAAAGGACCATTGACGGCCCTTCGCCGGTATCGCAGGACCATCAGCGGCCCATTGAAACGCCAGTAATCATTGTTTGTAGGGGTATCTTGAACGTTTACACCATTCGCTAGGTCAAATTAAGGCGTATCTCGGGGAAGCGACTAAACCAATCTACCGTTTTTTGTTGTGAAGTGATAGTGGTTTAAACTTGATGAATTTTGGTTGGCTAGAATACCCAAAATTTTGAAATGTCATATGGAAATGCTATATTGAAGTGATATGGAAGTTATTTATGCAACTTAGGAACAAAGAATGCTAGATTGGTTCCATTTTTCCCCCAAAAAAAGTAATATAATCTGACAACGAATAGTGTTGGATACGAATGCCTAAGATACAGTATCATCACGATATTCCCCAGATAGCAATTTAACCTTGCTGCAATGTTGTCAGGCAAGCTTGTGACAAGGTTGATATAAGCCTCCTAATTGACACACGACAAGGGTACAAGCTTACAAAACCCTTGCAGCAGGGCTGTAGCAACCTTACACTGACAAGGTTGTCAATAACAAGCCAAAAACAATCGAATGACAAGTGTGACAGGCTTATGACAAGCCTACATGTTATCTGAGATGACAAGATATCTTGAAGATCATTCCAAAAGATATCTTCAAGGTTTCTTTTAAATACTTCTAAATAATGTATTTTAAATGTCTTTAAGGAATGCCTCAAAGATCTCTTTCAAACATTTCTAAAAGATCTCTTTTCGACGTCTTAAAAATTATTCTAAAAGATATCTTGAGGGAGACATAAACTATCCGATACACCACATATCAGCTTTCCGCTTCATTTCATTAAACACAAATGAAAAAGCATTCAATCCGGAGGAAAAATTTTCATAGACTTTTTCCTAGACTTTTTCCTAGATAAAATCTATGAGCTTTTGCCAAGAACAAAAAATATATCAACACATATACAGTGTTTCCTGCCGCTCAAAAAATGTTGGAACGCATCTATTGCATATTTTATATACCATGAAATCCCGTAAAGTTCACGACGATTTTTACCGACTCTCATTGGATCCGCCTTTCTGAGGGTGCACCAATCAGCCATCATACCACGAGTTGGCTAGACTCTGCGCGACTCTTCCATGTGAACTCTAGCGTCTTCAAGTTCAACACGTGAATTCGCAATTTTTCAAGGGAATAAAACGCTGAAATTGATCATAGATTGTCATCGATTAAATCGTACAGGTAAGAACATTTCTCTAATTTTTCATCATACTTATTATGAGTTTATTGATTGATGTTGATTATTGTCAAAGTTTGATTATGATGAAATAACCTAACCTCAGTTTATTGCTAATCATATCGTGGAAATGTGAATTTTCACCGGTATAGAATATAAATTGTTAATAACATTTCGACATGTCGTCGATTGTAGTGTATCAATTTTCATCGTCAATTTCTCTTCGAAAATTGTACTGAGAAAACAGAACCAATTTCACTCGATCGAAGAATATAGTCGATTATAAAATATGCCTTTATTTTTTAGGACCATCCAACATATTTTTCATATTCGACGGAAGTGATTGTGTGCTCTATTTCGTAAACTGAAGGTACGTATTAGGTATTCACTTTAGGAATGCTTTGAAAAATCGTTAGAAATCGGGAGAGGTGATAGTCAAAATTTTTTAACGGCATCCTGTAGAAGCTGGATCTGTCGGTAACAACAACATTGCCCTATCACTTTTCAACCAAGGGGATTAGAAAAAGATGGACGTATACTGTTCTACCGACGGAATCAGTTCCCACGGAATACCCTTTTCCTGACTTACGAATAAAAATAGACCTTCATACAAAAAATGAAATTGCATGAAATTTCTCTGCTTTTAAATTTCTTCTACAGTTAATTATCTAATCAATAGTTACTGTTTTGGATCACTGATTCTACTCAATTCTTTCGAATATACTGCTGTTCAAGCTCAAGTGCTTGAAAGCTAATCAGCTTAATCTCTATCAGCTTTCCTAATCAAGTCGTTATTAATGTTTAATATGCTCTTGAATTTGCTAGAATGAAAGCCAAAAATGTGAAAAAACTTCTCCAAAACTTCCTCATGTTCTAAATGTTCAAGGAAATATATTCACTGAGATGACAATTGTGTTCGTCACAGTAATTTCTCACTTTTAATCATTGCGACACCGATATATTTAGTATATGTATATTCTATTCACAATTTCTAATAGTATTCAGTGAGGCAATTGATCAGTGAAATTGCAAACTCAAAAGAACAGATTTTTTTAGAATAGACACGTTGAGAAGAATGGAGGGATTAAAAATTTCTAACAAGGTGTGATGGAAAGGAAGAGAAAGATTAGGTTTACGATGTAACAAATAATTATAAGTATCATTTGGAATCCAAAGTTCATCATTAAGACTTCCCTTTAACATCAAAATGTGGTGTCATGTGGGGGAAGAGAGTGGTTGCACACATTGTGACGAAGTATGAAAATGAAAACGAAAACAGGGTCTGAAAATACCAACGTAACATACGTAGTGATCACGATGTGAGAAGAATAGGTGTGTTATCTTTTGTATGTGTTGTGAGATTTTTCTGTCCTAGTTCTTGATTTTGCCACTACGAAATTCGAGTAGCTAAGGCCAAAAAAAGCGGTCAATTCAAATTGGATGTTGGAAATACTAATCCAAATTGATAAAGAAAGAAATCAAAATCGTATTATAATACATAACATTTACAGAGGGAAGTTATTTTTCATTTAAACTTGATTTTATTTCAAAAAATCGAAATTCATCTGGCCTCCACGACACTTTCGCCAACTGGTGGCGAAATTGGAACTAGGACAAAGCCTGCATCAAAGGATGTTCACACCGACAGGGAAGATAACACACCTATTCTTCTTACATCGTGGTAGTGATGTAACGTAATATATGGAAAAAAAGAGATGAAGATATTGAGATATCGATATGGATCCTTATTGATAAGACTCCTCTCACTGAAATTTTGAAACCAAGAGTGTACGTTCTCACATTGGAGAAAATGATCTTCAATGGAAAAATTATAATTAGCATTGCGGGAAATGTACTTGGAACTTTTTTTTTAAAATCCAGTTTTTTATTTTATTTATTTTTTTTCTTCAATTACTTAGATCATTTTTCCAATCTCAACAATTATACGAATGGATATATATCATTAGACGTTTCTCTTACGTTCTTAATCAAATATCTTGTCAATTTTCTGTAAACAGTATCAAGATGCCAAAAAGAAAAAAGTTTTTGAATCTCTGTCGATCTCAACAATATCGTCGCCGAAAGAGATTGTACCCCGAAAGTGATGACGAACAAAGTACCATGGAAACAGATATTGAAGAAAACCTGACAGCAAATGAACAACTTCAAATGACGATCGATGACAATCAGATTTTGACAATGTGGAATCAATTCCTTCTCATTCATGAATGATATTTGCAAATATCGACAACCTGAACAATGATAAAATGATTCCTCATTCGGATACAGATTCAATTTCGGAATCAATTCCAAATGTATTAGAAAAATCTAATTCTGAAGAATCAGAAACGGATGTAGATGATGAAATAAACTATTTAGATTTTCGGTTATCATCTACACCAGAGGACTCGTTGAAGTCATTTCTCAGAACATAGATTGTTGACAACAATATTACTTACACTGCATCTGATCAATTTCTGAAAGGACTTCGCATCAGTGGACACGAAAATTTACCTACTGACGTTCGAACACTGTTGAAAACTCCAGTAGCCTCATTGACACGCGCGGTTAATTCTGGATCTTTATATTACTACGGCCTAGAGAAAGCTTTAGAAGATAACATAAAAGTATTACAAATTCCAAATGTATCCTTCAGAACCCAATTAAGATTAATCTCAATATTGACGGTTTACCAATAGCCAAAAGTCCCAAAAGCCAGTTATGGCCTGTACTACACGGAGAAAACAGAACGGAAAAAAAAATTATAAATTCGATGAGAAAGTACCATAATTTATGAATGATTGGAGCCAGTCCGTACCTATGTTAAAAATTGCCACAAATTATGGGAAAAGTGTCATATTGTAAAAAATAACAGTATTTACTTTCATTTTTCCAAGGCAGTATGGTACTTTCTCAGAGCAGTGAATCGGAATTTTTATTTATTGTACAATGAACATTTATCCATCAAGTATGGGACTTTTTTCAAGTATAAATTGGAAAAATTAAGTTCACCGGAAATTGAAAAATGTAAGAATTTTTTTTTCCATCTCATGTTTCATCACTCTACCCTCTCTTTTTTTCAAGACACTTAACAAACAACAGACCCCCACCCGGTCGCCATATTTGTTCCTGTGTGAATTAATTGAGATGGGCTGACAAATATGAAAGCCAGGTGTAGCCAGTGGTGCAACAGGTCGTACATACATGTCGTACAAGGACCATGAAATAGTCGTACACTATCGTATTCATGAGAAGAAATTACCGCACGCATGTCGTATGTTTTTAATAATGTGATTATATATCAATGAAGTTTGAATATTTGTGAGCGATTTTGAGGCTTAGGCTTCCTCCCTTCTCTGAGAAGTTTCAGGGAATTCTTGGAAGATTATGCAAGTTACTATCGATAAACCAATTGGGTATTCGGATTCAATCCCATCTCCTAGAAATCCCAGTCCATGAGTGGCTAGCCCAAGTTTGAGATTTAACCACGGGTTAAGTCTGTAATAACTCGCAAATGTCCAATGAATCAAATTTTCTCAGAAACTCTTCAATAACTCTGAAGTTCTAAAAGAGTTTAGGAAGAATTCATTTTTACAGAATACATAAGTAATTCTGATCTGTTATGAAAGAATTCATATTCCTTCATCTATTTGTCACAAACTGAATTCGCTAGAGTTATGGAGTATATGAATAAAAAACTTTTCAACTGTTTCGCTTTTCTGAAGAGTTATTAGGTCCGTCCGTTCCACGTGTCCTAAGTTGCTTCATTTTGTATCAAACTACTCAATCCGTTCTAATGACTGAGAATAGCGAATCCGAAACACTTGGAGAGAGTTAGGGTAACTTTGGCCCACATTCAACAAACTCAGCTATTGAATCTCTTATCATTCTAGAATCGGGAACTCATTGTAGTAGGGAAGAGTGGGGCCAAGTGAACCTCGAGGCCAAGTGAACCGAAGAGAAAATTTTTATGTTGGACTAAACATTCTTATGCCTCCTATTGAAATTGCGTAGCAATTGAATCTAACTTTACTTTACATCAGCTGCATAAGCCCTTATGGCCTTAGATGAAAAAAGAAGTCCTAGGGGAAAATATCTTATCTTTCCGTTCACCTAATGATGTTGCATGAAGTTCGGAAGAATGATTTGGGGAAAGGAAGGAGGAAAGAGATCGCTCAGTTAGCTTCATTGCGATCGAAAGGAATTGAGGAAAAGGTGTTGGAATTTCGTTTGAAGAAAGGAAAAGGAAGAAAAGGTACTTGTCAATTCAGAATCCTTGTATAATAAGCACGAATGCGACTAATTATGCAAGGCTTGGATTTTGGTTTAGAATTTTTTACAGGAATGACAAATATAGTTATTTGAATAGATGTGTTGACAGGGAGGGGTGGGTTGGTTATCCCCATCCTCCTCGACGGATAGATCACCACGAATCTCTAAAGATTCGCGCAGAATTTTCAAATTATTCAATTTTTTTGTATATTTGATGAGATTTTCATCATCTCTGACCGCATTTCTAAGGAAAACTCGGCGTTGAGGTCCGGTGGGTGGAATGTTATTCTTTTCTGCTTTACTGTCTCCTTCTTCTATACGGTTTTCAACTGCTTGTATTAGTCTCTGATAGTAAACTATCTTCTGGTCTCCCTGAGTTTCCACCAGAAAAACAAGAAAAAGCGAGAAGACTCAATTATCGGAACGAGAAAAAGCGGTTTTTGAGAAATTTTGTGACGGAAGGTCCTATTTTCAAATTTGAACTAAAGGAAAACAAATTCCACTACACTTGATTTTTAAACCTTGCAAACAAAAAAATGCACTCAATACACAGCACAAAGAAATATGGGAGATAAAACTCGTTGATTTCCCCCCCGAATCGTGGAAAATAAAATCCACTTACTATTCCCCCAGTTTCGAGAACCTCTCGAATGTAATGTGGTATTCGCAATACTGCGGGTGGTCTCGGTTCTCTCAACGCGAGATCGCAGTTTTAAAATCCTCCAAATCCAAAAAGAACGTTGAATGTTGGTTGTTTTACGTTGGAGCGTTAATCCTGAAAAGGACTGATCTAAGATATGTAGTTGCTGATGATTGTAGAAGATGTAGAGTCGGAGAACAAAGTGTGTAACGAAAGGAGAATGGTTAAAGAAGAGGAACGGTCAATGACGTGTGTCCACTGTAGCGTAAAAAAGAATTGTAATAATTTATGTAGAAAACTCGCGGTGTTTAAAGCCTTCGATTTCTTTTAAGGGTGATGATTGGTTAGAGGCTCCTTGGAAGGAAAAAATACGTCCTCGCACCAATCAGAGTTCAAAGTCTCTGCTCTTAGAGGTTGACGAGATGTCGAATCATGAACTTAATCATCTTCGAAATCATTTGATTTTTTTATCTTGCACCCAACTCTCGATGCCTGGCGTTGCTCTGCGTCGAGCGTTCGTGTACTTGTCTTATATACATTACTTGGAAATTTTTTGTCTTACAGGTATTTATGAGGAATAAACGAAGTTCACAAACAAAAATTTGATCGAAACGAGAATTTTGATTTCCATCAATACTTCGTTCATTCATTAATAAAGATGTTCCTTACAAACTACTTATCTATCTAGGGGAGGGAAATAGAATCATTTCATGATAATTTCATCCCTCACCGAAATCTTTCTATTTTATCTGGTGGTGTAGTTGTCATTTTACGTGCTCTGAATTTCGTAAATATCTGATCCATTATGTGCAGCAAGAATACACTTATACGAACGGTCTTCCATACATGGTAATTCCTATCGTTTTCCATGGGGAATTCGTAAAGGACAGGTTTTTATTCAGTATTTAGTTTTCGGAATTTTATGGCATGATCGGAGTTCTGTATGTCTATCTTATGGTATGATGTAAATACATTATGAATTCCTTTGGAATACTTTGGGAATTCAAATGAAAGATTCTGCGTAATCTAAAAGAACTCTCTCAAGAAAAAGACACGTGGTGTTCAAATTTCATTCTTTAGGAAGTATTTGAGAACTAGTTGCGCGGTATGAGAAGATAAAAGGGTTTTTCTCATACCCACACAGCACATCCACCGATGTCCACGTCGCATCTCCGTGGAGGCGAGGTGGAAGAAAGGGAGACGCGGATACAAGGTGGAAAGAACGGAGAAATGACGTGGAGGTGACGGAGGAATGTCCGCGTGCTGTACGGGTAATTACTATGATGTCCACCTGATAGTTGGAATAAATATAAAAGGAATCATTCATTTTATTCAGTTTTCGATGAAAACTGCTATTGAGGATTGTATTCGGAATATGAAAATAATTTGACTTGGCGACAGGAGTAGAGTTACTCGTCTACGGAATGCAGGGTTGTTTATGATTTGGCCACTGTTTATAATGATAACTGATTGAGTATTCGTATTATTGAATTTTTCTCACGAAGCAAACTCCTTCGTTTATTCTTGGTCTCGTTGAGAGTTTGGTAAGGCGGAGAACTATATTTCTTAACAGGTTTGGGTTGGAAGAAAAGAATACTATTGTATCGATATTGGGGGCGTCGAGAAGGTGAGGGTTACTCACAGGTTTCTCGCTCATTAGTCATGTGTGTACGGATCTCTGTAAGTAGTAGGTCCTGCCCAGTGATGCCAGGAAATACAGTGTGGACCGAAAAATCAGCCCCTCTACTGTTCACACAATAAAACTTTCGTGTACGTGTGACTCACACGCATACGAAGCTTTCAAAGTGTTTACAGTGGAAGGGCTGATTTTTCGGTCCGCACCGTATTTCCTGGCATCACTGGTCCTGCCTGACTATCTTATCGATTTCAAGGGAGTAATGGAGGAAAAATGTTTTTAGGGGCAAGAAATTGGAAAAATTTCAGTGCACGTTACAGTACGCATGTAATAGAGGTTTTATGTGGCGCCATAGAGACAAAATTCTTCTTCCTTCTTCAATCAACATGTAACAGAGGAAAAATAATTTGTCTCCACGGCGCTGGCTTTATGCATCATATGTACGCGTTTCTGTGCTTAGACCTCAACCCCTTAAGACCCAGTGTGACTTCAAAATCACATAACGTTTTCACGATTATTCCATTAGAATGAAAGATGTTGTGAATATATATGATTCTTTCAAATCATTAGGTAAATGCAACAACTTATCAATTTTCATATCTGAATATACCAACCAGCTTTAAGATCATTCATGGGGTCAAAATGATAAGAAAATGAGAGGAGCTGGTGTTACCACTTGAAACTCGAAGGATTAGGAGCATTCCGTACACCTCAGAGTTACTAGATCTCTCTCCCCAAAATACTCGGAGATAACCCAATAAACATACAAATCTTAAAGACATCTAAAAGATGTCTAAGAAAAGACATCTTTTCAACATTTCTAAAAGACAACTTATAGACTTCTTTTAGATGTCTCACTGAAGACATTTTTTAGAAGTCTCTTGAAGTTATCTCAAAGATGTCTAATAGATTTTATTTCAAAGACGTCTTTGAAAATTTAATAAAAGACATCTTTTCGATATCTTGAAAATCAAAATCACAATATTAATAATATAATAATATACCGATAATGATTATAGGCCTGAATTCAAAAAAATATCAATTTTGATATAGAATCAAATAATTGGCGACTTTCATTATGAAAATTTTTATAATCTCATAGTGTGCATTGTTTCTACTGACCAAATTGGATCACGTCGGACCACAATTGATGTTGCACGGATTGAAAACTTAGTTCGTTCAAGTACTCCTGCTTAAAGAATTTGATTGAACCAATAGAATTTGCATCGGAATCAGTGAGTTCAATGAGATATTTTGAACAGGCGTACAAGAAAATTCTACGGTCATAGTTTGTAATTCCAAAAAACCACGAAGGTCCAAAGAATATTCAGTGGAGGTGAATTGAACGTCCGGACATTAGATGGTCCGAACATTCCTTGAACATAAATGTACGTATAATGAACGTGAATTTCACCTAGAAGATCTGTGTCTTGGGGAAGTTACAGGGATGGGATATATAATTCGCAAGACATTTTCAGATCATCTGAAAGTGTGCTTCAACCGTGGTTAATAAAACCTATTCATTCCCATTGAATGTAATAAATTCACATTAAAATCCTAATTCTGCACGTTTAATAGGACCCTGGTAGAAATGTCACAAGTTCTTCCCTATGACCGATGAGGCACTGAGAAGGAAGAACTAATCAGGAAAAACTAGCAAGGGGCTAGTCAATAACTGATAAGTTGGATCCAACTAGCATTGATTGGGACAAACTAATGAGTTCCTCATTAGTATTTGATTATCTGAACTGATTAATAATAATAGAGTAAAATCTCCTCTACTGATAATTACAAGTATTCACTCCAGGTATAAATTGAATGAAGAGATATGAGCTTTTCGATCTTGAATTGAATAAAATGTTCCTTGCACTTTTTATTAGAAAATACGACATTTTTGATGGATTAACTTTAAAAATGAGTAGAAATTGAGCAACAATATTGGCATATTTCATAAGTGCAAATAACTTTTTATTCATTTCAAGACTCGAGAGGTAATTTCTTTTAATTGCATCTATATTCTAAGTGAAGAGTTGTAGTTCTTACTACAGTATACCCCCTTAATTTCTAAGAGTGAAATTTCCACTCTCAATGTAAAATGCATTAGCACACCACTCTCCAAGAGTGACGAAATCACTTTAGTCGAATGAATCTCTCCACTTTTCAAACTCGAGTGAAAAGTATCACTCGTAAGCAGAGAGTGAATTATACTTCACCTATTTGTGAATTAAAATATCAACTGTCTTAGAGTAAAATATCCCAGCTTATTCATATTAAATCGATGCTCAGATTTTCTATTTCTTGCAATGCTTGGTTTTGAATATCCATCTATACTTTTATTTACTTTCAGGATAATTATTTCATTCTCTTGGGAACTTATGGAATGTTCTTATTAGAAGTGATGGTACTGATCTGGAATACCTTTAGTTCTATATGATACCAATGATTGATAATCCTAGGTGTCATTAGCCAATACCTCATGTCTCATACCTCATCAGTCACTGTGTTTGATACCATGTATTGATAAACAATAGTGAGTATACCCTGTAACAATGAACAATACTGGATATAGTTGATCAATACCATGTATCCATGAACAATATTGGATGTAGTTGATTGATACCATGTATTCACGAACAATATTGGATACAGTTCATCGATGCCATGGATCGATGAACAAAATTGGATATAGTTGATCGATACTACATATCCTTGTAGAAGATCATATTCAGGTTGTTTGAAGTGTATATATGAACCCTCATGTTGATGTTATTTATGGAAGTTGCAATTGTAGATCTCTTTCAATTTCATAAAACTATTTTTAATTAAATCTTACGAAAGCTTTTCAAATTGATATTTCAGTACTGGATGTACTGAAAATCATTCCAGTACTTTGGTTTGATTTTTTATAAAAGAGTTTGTTTTTTGTGATTTATTAAGTTATACAAAAAATGTTTACAAAACCCCGGTAATTTCACACTTTTGAATCATGAAACATTTATTCTGATACATGGTTTAAAGTGTTTTGTCTTTTCAGATACCCAAGAACGTTTCAAACAAAACATTTTATTCTAAGTATCTAGATTTCATTGAAAACATATGCCATTCAATGGAATATTTTCATCAAAGTCCCCTTGTATTGTGAGAGTTCCCTTCAGATTCATATACTCTTACTAAAATACATTGAAAATCTGAATTATTCTTTCTATAATATAATATATAAATATAACACCTTTCCATGTACGAGGGTGGATTGATAAGTTTCCGGCCTGACCAAGAAAAACAACGTTTTTAAGAATTTTTTTTTTTTTATTTCTCAACATAATCTCCTCCAAGGCTGATACATTTCTCATAGCGGTGTTCTAGTCTAGTAATGCCATCTCTATAGACTGATTCGTCAAGCTCCTCAAAATACCCATTTACAGCTTCGATTACTTCTTCATTGTCCGCAAATCTCTTACCGCCAAGCCATTTTTTGAGGTTAGGAAACAGATAATAGTCACTCGGGGCTAGGTCTGGAGAGTAGGGAGGGTGCGGCATTAATTCAAACTTCAGATCGTTGATTTTAGCCATCGCAACGATTGACGTGTGCGCTGGTGCGTTATCGTGATGAAACAAGATTTTTTTCTTCGCCAGATGAGGTCGTTTAATTTTCACTTCGTGGCTCAAACGTTGCAATAAGTCTGCGTAGTATTGACCAGTGATAGTTTTACCCTTTTCAAGGTAATCAATGTATATAATACCTCTTGCATCCCAAAAAACAGTAGCCATAACCTTGTTCGCCGAAAAAATTGTTTTTGCCTTCTTTGGAGTTGGTTCCCCTGGTCCAATCCACTGTTTAGAGTGTTTTTTGGTTTCAGGAGTGTAGTGGTGGACCCAAGTTTCGTCAACGGTTACGAATCGACGCCAAAATTCGCTTGGATTACGCTTATACAACGCCAAATTGGCGGTAGAAATGTTCTTTCGAATCAATTTTTGGTCGACTGTTAGCAAACGCGGCACCCATCTTGCACAGAGCTTTTCCATATACAAATGTTGGTGCAAAATATTTTGTACACGTTCATATGACATCTTACAGGTCTCAGCTATCTCACGAACTTTTAATCTGCGATCTTTCAGCACTATTTGATGGATTTTTTCGATCATATCTGGAGTTGTGACCTCAATGGGGCGTCCTGAGCGAGGCTCATCAGAGGTGCTCACACGAACCTTTTTAAACTCGGAAACCCACTGCTTAACGGTTGAATATGATGGGGAGGATGTCCCCAGTGTTGAGTCCATCTCTTCTTTAATTTCCTTCGGCGTTAACCCCTTCAAATAAAAGTATTTGATGACAGCACGATTTTCCAGCTTTTCCATTTTTACGAAAAACACAGAGGCGTCTTGGTCAGCGTGCTCTCAAAACTAAACTAACATGGCGATCGGACTGAAACTATAGCTACAAGCTATCTAAGGATGGTACTATAGAACGCCACCTCAAGGTAGGCCTAGTGGCGCCATCTCTTGGTCAGGCCGGAAACTTATCAATCCACCCTCGTATACATCTCATACATCTGTACCGTTTACTGTGAAACATTAATTATGTTTCGAACGTTTATCACAATTAATGAAATTATTATGCATAATTCAATCTAACAAAAACAAGATGTACTGAATGTTTCATAATGAAGGCCACAGGCCACAGATATATGAGATGGATACATGACAAAGTTATCATTTCACAATCAAATTGGATAGTTGTATATTAGTGTTATACGATTGATAAATATATACATAAGCCATTAAAAATACCCATGAAAAATAAGCCGAAGAATCATTTAGATTTTCAATGTGTTTTAGTAAGAGTATATGAATCTGAAGGGAACTCTCACAATACAAGGATACTTTGATGAAAATATTCCATTGAATGACATATGTTTTCAATGGAATCCAGATACGTAGAATGAAATGTTTTGTTTGAAACGTTCTTGGGTATCTGAAAAGACAAAACACTTTAAACTATGTATCAGAATAAATGTTTCATGATACAAAAGTGTAAAATTACTGGGGTTTTTTGAACATTTTTTGTATAACTTAATCAATCACAAAAAACAAACTCTTTTATCAAAAATCAAACCAAAGTACTGAAATGATTTTCAGTACATCCAGTACTGAAATATCAAATTGAAAAGCTTTCGTAAGATTTAATTAAAAAGAGTTTTATGAAATTGAAAGAGATCTACAATTGCAATTTCCATAAATAACATCAACATTAAGGTTCATATATACACTTCAAACAACCTGAATATGATCTTCTACAAGGATATGTAGTATCGATCAACTATATCCAATTTTGTTCATCGATCAACTGTATCCAATAGTGTTCATGAATACATGGTATCAATCAACTTCATCCAATATTGTTCATCGATACATGGTATTGATCAACTATATCCAGTATTGTTTATTGTTACAGGGTATACTCACTATTGTTCATCAATACATGGTATCAAACACAGTGACTCAGATATGCGGTATCAACTAATGACACCTAGGATTATCAGTTATTAGTATCATACAGAACTTAGGGTATTCCAGATCAGCACAATCACTTTCAATAAGGAAATTCTGTAAGTTTCCAAGAAAATGAAATAATGATCTTGAAAGTAAACAAAAGTTTGGATACAGACTCAAACCAAAGCATTGCAAAAAATAGAAACTTTGAGCGTCGATTTAATTTACATTGAGTCAAATTCACTCCCAAATTAACAATTGACTTCATATGAAATTATACATCAATAATTGTAAATTCAATTCATTTTATTGAGAAAATTATATAACCTCTCACAGTACATATGTCATATAAGTATATGTGATTCAAAAATTTTGAGGTTAGAAAATCACATGGATTGAAAATTTGTCAACGTCGGAATCAAATTCTATTCACTGGCACATCATTACAGAATTTTCAATACTTCGCTATCCCTAATATTTCAAGGATTCAAAAATTCATCGAGTCTGATTGGATTATTATTGTAACACATGGTTCTATAGGAAATCAACCGAGGTACTCCAGAAACACTTGTTGCAACTTTTTCTGCCCCAGACACAAGTGTCGGTTTAGCTCAGGTCGATTAGGCATAGGTTATATAGGTTTACGTTCAGGTAGGTTGTGTACAGCGGTTCGATTCCTCGAAGGTGCATAATAATTCCTCATCAGTACAACGAGCAATTACAAAATGTTGCGGAGTTTGGGGATGTTGGTGAAAAGATAAAAATGAAATATTTTTTTTCATTTTCTCCCACAAAAATAACTAAAATCTGTGACAGATTTTTCCCCCCTGAAATACACATTTTTCAAGAGTGCTTTTCAAAATTTGCATCATATCTAAACCTCGTCTTGAAGAAGTCTGAAAGATATCTTCTAGATATCTAGTAAGAGTTCTAAAAGATGTCTTACTCAAGACATGTTTTGAATGTCCAAAACTGTCGCATAAGATATCTTTTAGACTTCTCTTAGATATCTTTTAGAACAGTTTGTAAGACATCTTGCGAAGTCGCAAGACATCTGTTGGATTTCGAAAAGATATCTTTTTGTCTATGTGAGAATTGAATGAAATGAGAAAATCAGCCAGCCAGACCTTGTTCTGCTTTAAAAGAAAGTCTGGCTGGTTGATTTTTCCCATTTTATTCAATTATCTTCGAGTTTTCTATTGATCCAGAAGGATGAAAAGTGTTATAGGAAATGGGTTAGCGTGCGAGTGAAAACGAATTTGAGTCTGAATTATAATATATTTATATCAGATGCAATTACAGAGCGCGACTTTCGACCGTTCAACATGACGCCAAGAACAACAGTGTCGAAGAATCGCGCGATGTGTTCACGAATGTTTTCGTCTTCAGACATCTTATGCAATGTTAGTTGCTTTGAGAGTGTCGCTTTTCCTGCAGGACCCGACGATTGATATATACTTTATAACTTCAACCATACATCACGAGACGTCACACAATTCTTGATTTGCTTCAATTCAGATGGTGCAATTACTAAGATGAGATCAGATTTTGCCTTTCGGTCGGCAATATCACATTCTTGTACTCGAGCGGCAGATGGCGCATTTCCTTCGACCAACTCTGAACGAGGCTTGTCGCCATTTACATATCCCCAAGCGCCGTTCTTGATTAAAAGAGCTTCGACCTGCAACTTCCATGTGTCGAAGTTGTCTTTTCTTAATACTTCGATTCTCGCTGCTCCAATCGAACACATTTTTGCGACACTATGCTTATCTTAATGTTGAGCACTTCCCGTGACACTTTTCCCAGTGTTATACGATTATCCGATACACGACACGATGCAGAATCGGAGATACTTTTTGACATGAACGGATTTTGTTTTTCAAACGTCAATCCTCTCCAATTCACGAGACTGGGCCCATAACCTGTTATAGGAAATGGGTCAGCGTGCGAGTAAAAACGAATTTAAGTCTGAATTATAATATATTTATATCAGATGCAATTACAGAGCGCGACTTCTGACCATTCAACGTGACGCCAAGAACAACAGTGTAACTGAGTGTAGCGTAAAATACAAGCCACTAGAGATGTGAAATTTTTACCAGAATTTTATGGTCATAATGAATATAAAGAATTTATTGAATTTGATGTGTTGAATGAATCAATAAATGATGGTATTGCGACACCCTATGAAAGCCAACAGAACACCGTAGAAGTCCTATTACCGCAGGTTGAACATCATGGAGAAAACCTGGATCATGTTGATGAACCACCTGAAGGGCTGGATGAAAATCAGATACAAAAAGACGGGGACTTTGAAGCATCCACTGAAGAACAAGCAGAACCTGAGATTTTACCACAAAGGAGGCCTGGTAGACCTCGAATTATCAGAACCAGCAACGTTGGTAGGCCGAGAAAGCAATATCATGCTGGGTCTGCAAATGAAGAAATAACCACGGAGATTGCTAATTTAGCCGAAATATCTCTCGAGCAAGCGCTATCCGGACCAGATGCAAATGATTGGGAAAAGGCGATTCAGGATGAGTTTCGATCACTCATCAGAAATCAAACTTAGATACTCGTGAAGGAATCCGAATCGCACAAACCAGTTGGATGCAGACTAGTATTACGATATAAATCCGATGGTTCTGCGGAAAGGGCGAAGGCTAGGCTGGTCGCCAAGGGATACGCTCAGCGTTATGGGATTGATTTTCAAGAGACTTTTGCACCTGTGGCTCGCCTGAGCTCAATTCGGACCATCATGGCTGTTGCAGCAGAAGAAGGATTAATTATTCATCAACTCGACGTAATAACCGCATTCTTGAATGGGCAAATCGATGAGCGACTTTATATGGAAATGCCTCCCTTATTGAAGGAAACATTGGAAAATTTGATAAAAATAGAGGAATCTCAGGGAACCACAAGAAATCAAGAGTTCTCCTCTAGCATTACCAAAATGACACAAGCAATAGAAAATGGACACAATATTTGTAAATTGCAAGAAGCATTATACGGGTTACGTCAAGCAGGAAGACAGTGGTGCAAAAAGCTTGACCACAAATTACAAGGATTGGGATTCAAATCATCAAAGTCCGATCCATGTATCTACTTTGACAGACGAGATGAAGAAATTACAATTCTCGCTATATACGTTGATGATATGCTTATTGCTTCTAATCATCTACGTCGTGTTGCTGAGATCAAAAAGAAATTGTTGCAAGAATTCCAAATGAGGGACTGAGGACAAATCAATTGCTGTCTGGGATTCGAATTTCCCCAGATCAATGATAGACGTGAGATAACCATGAGTCAAAGAGGTTACATAGAAGAGATCCTTACTCGATTTGGGATGGAAGATTCAAAACCTGTCAACTCCTATCGATATGAGTTCTAAGTTAAAGAAATCCGAAAAGCCATGCGAAGAAGAAATGGCGAAGTTTCCGTACCAACAACTGATCGGATCGCTCATGTATTTAGCCGTGGGGACTCGTCCTGACATAGCATACGCAACTGGTTTCCTCAGTCAATCCAACAACAACTACACCCAACAACATTGGACAGCTGCCAAAAGGGTATTGGGGTACTTGAAGGGAACAGCGAGCCTTGGATTAAACTTCATAAGAACCAAAGAAAACCTAATTGGATATGCAGATGCTGATTGGGGATCATGTGAAAGTGACCGAAGATCGTACACTGGATACTTTTTCAAGTTAGCAAATGCACCGATTAGTTGGGAGGCTAGGAAGCAACGAACGGTCGCTTTATCCAGCACCGAGGCTGAATATATGTCCTTAACCGAAGCTACGAAAACTGCGATTGATCTTCAGAGATTCCTGAATGAGATTGGATTGAGATCTCAGGAAATCGTTCCGATTTACAACGATAATCAGGGAGCCCATAAGCTGGCTCAAAACCCGGTTTTTCATGCGAGGACCGAACACTTCGACATCAAGCATCACTTCATCAGAGAAGCTGTTGATAACAATCAAGTGGAGATTCGGTATATGTCAACAGAGGAGATGCCGGCTGATGTGTTTACCAAAGGACTACCTGGACCCAAACATAAAAGATGTCTCAATGATCTTAACTTAGAGGAAATTCAAATCCATACTTTATAAACTGTTGGTTTGAGGGGAAGTGTTCAATCTGCATCTCATACAAACCAATAGTCTCGTCATCTATAACGCCATCTGTGTTTTAAAGCATATACTACGCTCTCGATCGTACGCTACACTCAGTTACAATGTTGTTCTTGGCGTCACGTTGAACGGTCGAAAGTCGCGCTCTGTAATTGCGTCTGATATAAATATATTATAATTCGAACTTAAATTCGTTTTTACTCGCACGCTAACCCATTTCCTATAACAAAAAGTCAACAAGTTTCCTCAATTTATATTTGACAGTTGAAATTTCATAGATTTACTGGGTGTCGTACGAATTATCATACAAACTAAGGAATTATCGTAAAATATCGTACTATCGTACAAAAAATTTTTCGGTCGTACAAGGGGTCAAAATTATCGTAAAATCCGACAATTACCGTACATCTGGCAGCACTGGGTGTAGCATCTAATATTGCAACATAGAAAATTTGGTATTACAGATAAGAATCCTAATGAAACATTATTTAATTCTATCATTAGCATCAGCATTTATAATAATCTTTGCAACAAGCACAATTCTCAGCCGCACAGCTCCTTGAGAGGTCCCCTCCTCCTCCGCCTGGTGATGATTGTTTCCTGTAAATATAAGTACACACATATGTCCATAAAACTTAGAGTGAAACAGAATTCTATCAGCAATCTGTCTTTCAATCCTTATATATCATGTGAAGTATTCAAACTGCTCTCGTGAGAATCGATCCGAATAACAAACGCCATATCGTGACACTTGATTGACACTAATTTGAACTAGAGGCAGGAAGAAGTATCTTCAATTGAACACATACGTGTTTGAAAATACTTTTGTACAATATATGATCCTATTCATTAGGCTATCAAGCTATTATGATTTTAATCATTTCGCATTACCAAAAGATATTGTGAGACCAAACTTTCGTTGTTCATATTTCTGAAATGAGTGACAATTTGACTTTGACAAATCATCAATTAATCAATTAATCAATCAATTCATCAATCAATTCTGCCAATTAACACGAATGGATAAATCCAACATTGCAATTTATTAAGAACAAAATAAATGATGAATAATTCAATATCAAAATTGGAAAAAAAATCCCGGTATTTTCATCCAATATTGTTTAGTCAAGATGTATTGTCAGGACATACACAAACATAACTGATAATGAAGTGATGAAACAAATTCTCAAGTCAAGACGAAAATATAAAATTTCAAATGAATACAATATGCAATCATAATCATGGGATGTAATATGCAGGGAAACTTGAACTCATTGGTATGGTATGCTGATCAGATGTCATTTTTATTCAACATGAATAAGACATGATATTTTGATACATTTTTTCTATCAGTGAATAAATAAAAATAATATAATTAAACCGCTCTCTCGAAAACGTCATGAATCATCATGGATATTCCACTACGATACATTCAAAGGAGAGGGTCTTACGCTGAAAAGATTTTACCTGAACCTCCTCCTTCAAATGCGCCATGAATCATAACAAAAATTATTTCAAGATTCTCAACGGATTCGAGGGAAAAGGTTAGATATAATTATACATATACTTGAATCATAACAGTAAAATATTACAGGAAGCCTGCAGTCTAATTAATAATATAATACGGGAAAATGAGAATAAAATCCAGATATCATTACAATTATGCCCAATGTTTTCGAACTGATTTGTTGGTTGAGAATTTGAAATTCAACATTTGTACGCGTCGTACGTGTTCACACGTTCGTATAAGTTCGTATACGTTCGGCAAACTACCGAACTGCTACGAACGGCTTTACAATTGATGTTTTGTGAGTGTTCCTTTACATATAGGTGAATCTGAGATTCAAATCGCTATTATTCTCCATAGTGTATGGTACTTTTATTGAGTTGAAGAAAAGTACTATGAAAATATTGCACTTGAGCCTCGAATGAAGAGTATATTAGTGAATTTTTCTTCTGACTATTTACCAACATAGGTTGAATAAAATCATAGTTTTAATTTGTACTACATGAAGTGCAAGTCTTTTCCTATCATTATGGTACTTTTTCTCATCGCTGTATACTTGAATTGAATATACAAATGATGAATCCTTGAATATATATGGAATATATGTGTATTAGAAAGACTATGGCGATGCATTGCTACACATTATGGTAGAATCTAATCGAAGTAATCGAAATATTTTCCGGATTGTTTTCTCCGTGTAGGGCAGATTGTTTGTGATAATCATAAACACAAACCTTTCCTGATTGCAGCGTATCACGGTTACAGTAAACCATCAACATCTGATGAAATTCTCTATGAATTCGTTGAAGAATATAATACACTGAAAATTGACAAATTTTCATTCATGGGGGAAAAATATGATATCGTTCTGAATGCAATAATTTGTGATGCTCCCGCAAAAGCGTTTGTTAAAGGGGTTACATAAATCACCATTTGAATACGCCGGGTTGAAAATGGTCACGCAATATCCCTTAGATTATATGCACTTGATTCGCATTGGCGTGACTAAAAAGTTGATCAAATTTTGGCTCAAAGGCCAGAAAAAAGTTAAATTCAGTAGCATTCAAATGAATCAATTGTCAATGGCATTGAGATCAATGAAATTATATATACCTACAGAATTCAACCGGAAACCTAGAAGAGTAGATGAACTTGACCGTTGGAAAGCAACTGAGTTAAGAACTCTCCTGTTATATACTGGTTTAGTCACTGTATCCCCATACCTACCTCCTATTTATTCGAAACATTATTATGTTCCACATTGCGCAGTATTCATTGATTGCCATCCTACTGATCGTGTTGAAAATGGTAGTTATGCGAATGAATTATTAGTGCATTTCGTAAGAACATTCAAAATACTATATGGAGAAGAGCACGTTACTTATAACGTACATAATCTGATTCATATATACGGAGATGTTCAACATTATGGATGTTTGGATCGTTTTAGTGCTTTTCCATTTGAAAATTTCTTACAAAGTCTGAAACGAATGCTCAGGGAAAATACCAAGCCATTAGAACAATTGCAGTAACGTACATTCGAACAAAGTCGATATTCCAAACCAGTTGAAACTGACTATAAGCAATACCCTTCACAAAATCAGTAATGAAAAATTATTATTTGGTTGCACAAACCCACACGAAGCGATACATTTTCAAAATTTCATACTCTCCAGTGAGAAAGAGTCTGATAGATATTGCTTTACAACTGATGATGATATTCTTTGCATTGAGAACATTGGTTGCAGGAATGGGGAAGCAGTTATCATTGGAAAAAAATTGATTAATTCTCCAAGTATTGGTTCTCACCTTGTTGATTCACGACAATTGGGAATCAACGTGGGAGATGAGGGGTCCAAACTAGAAATATTTCCAGCTAAACTTGTTTTTGCGGAAGCAGTACGACTTCCTTATAAAAACAACGATTATTGCATTATTCCTTCGTTACATACTCACAATTAAGGTGAGTATATTTCCAAATTATCTCAATTCCATCGCCAAAAGTTAGCAGTTACATCATGAACGAAAGTTAGTAGTGACATTATAAACAAAAGTTAGTGGTTGTATTATGAAAACATCTGCTCTTCTCAAAGAAAAAAATTTCACAGCAATAGAAGAAATTGTCCGATCCTAATGAAAATTTAACGGTCTCTCAGGAGGAGTTTGAAGAAGGCCCCCTATAAATTTCAATTAATTTGGCCCAAGCAGCACCAGAATATACTATGAACGTTCTTCGAATATTCGAAATATGTTCTGTGCACATTCCAATGAGACTGTTCTATAGGTGCTATGCATATTTATCGAACGTATGTAACCGAATATACGACAGCACGTTGATTGAACGTCGATTGAATGAATATCGTACATTTCGACTGTACTATGTGCATTCTAAGTATATTTAAAACAGTCTCATTCAAATATTCTATGAACGTTCATTATATTTTCTTCGTATCTCATCCGTACATTCTACGAACGTTCCTACTTTGTATATACTTTGAAATTCTGTTGCTGCTTGGGGGTTCATTCGATTCATAAATGCTCCAAACACAGACAGACAGACACACACACACAAATAACCTCACGGAATATTAATCGGTATCAAATGAAATGAAAATCTATCCAACTTGCAATTGGATTGCACAAATACTTCAGAAGAGACGATCAGTGGGTACGATAGCAGGTGCGATAGACAGTCCGAGCTGGGTAAACTACCCAACAAACAAAAAGATATCTATTAGTATCTAAAAGATGTCTTGAAATCATGGAAGATGTCTTTGGAGACTTTCGTAAAGATATCTTTTCGACATCTAAAAGATGTCTTATGCAACAAATTCCAACAAGTTTTAGATACCTCGAAAAGGTCTTGCGGAAGATATGTTTTAGACGTATTCGATCAAGTCTTAAAAATGTCTTGTAGATATCTTTCACACGTCTTTTAGATATTTTGAACATACCTCTGAGAATTCATAAAAATATCATAGGAAAATCTTGGATTCGTTCATAAAAAAAAATTCTCCCCTCTTTATATTCTCCTTCCTCCCCTCTTTCACTCCTATGTATTTTATTTGAGTTCGGGTTATTGAGGTTACGGGATTCGAACTCAGGCACTCCACGATGTACCTACGCTTCATTGACCTGAGCCATGCGGACAGTTGAATGCTAGTGCTCATAATTATCAATATGACATAGTGGAATATATCAGTAGTGTATATTTTCAGAGTAAAAGTGATCTTTTGAATAAAGTGTTATCACATATACAAATATCAGATAAGTTGACTGTGCTTGAGAATTGAAAAGTTTAATGAATCCGGTTGAATATATTGAAGAATGGATTTCATGATCTAGTGACCGTTAGTGTCTGATGAATATCATGAAATCCCAAAAACAAAGAATAAAAAATCTCAAAACACATTCTAAAGGAAAATTTCACTGGATTGAGAATTTCGAGGGGATATAAGAGAATATGCTCCATTTGAAGAAAAAAAGATATGGAATCAATATGAGCGACCAAGTACATTGGTTATCCAAAGGATATGTGAAAGATTTTTGGTATATTGTAACTTCAGTTTGTTTAAACTGTATTGAAGGTAATTTATGATTTTCAAAAAAGCATTATTGTATTAAAAAAATAAATAAAACAAGCGTATCGTTCTGCTCGTATATAAAGATACCAAAAAGTGAAAAAAAAAGTAGAATTCCACAAAACATAAAAATGTCTGACAAAAACCCCTGAAAACTCCAACAGAGTAAAAAATAACGTCAAACCCCAAAAGCATACAGACGTTTTACAATAACACTTGAAGAAAAATCCTTGGAAAAAATACTTCACTCTTCCCGGAAGATTACTTGATGTAACAAATATACCATTAAAAAAAAGATGTGAAAGGCAACCCTGTTTTGGAATTCGCATCAACCAGGAACACTTGGCGTGGCCGATGGTAGAAGTTTTTAGCCTTTATTATATACAAATGAATTTCTATAGAACATTAAACAAGAAATTTAAATGATATAATTTCATAAAATCTTCTTCGGCCAAGCCAAGTGTTACTGGTTGATGCGAATTCCGAAACAGGGTTGCCTTTCACATCTTTTCTTTTAATGGTATATTTGTTATATCAAATAATCTTCCGGAAAGAGTGGAGTATTTTTTTCAAGGATTTTTTTTCAAGCGTTATTGTAAAACGTTTGTATGGTTTTTGGGATTTGACGTTATTTTTTACTGTGTTGGAGTTTTTAGGGGTTTTTGTGAGACATTTGTATGTTTTGTGGAATTCTACTTTTTCTCACTTTTTGGTATCTATATATACGAGCAGAACGATACGCTTGTTCTATTTATTTTTTCAATACAATAATGCTTCTTCGAAAATCATAAATTACCTTCAATACAGTTTAAACAAACTGAAGTTACAATATACCAAAAATCTTCCACATATCCTTTGGATAACCAATGTACTTGGTCGCTCATATTGATATCATATCTTTTTTTTTCAAATGGAGCATATCTTTTTATATCCCCTCGAAATTCTGAATGCAGTAAAATTTTCCTTCAGAATGTGTTCTTAGATTGTTTCATTCTTCGTTTTCGGGATTTTCATGTACTTGGCGTTATTTTTTTACTTTTTTGGAGTTTTTTTGGGGGATTCCACTTCTTTTTCTGAATATGCTTCCAACTGAGCCCAAATGTAAATGAAATACCTCTGTCGAGTTCATGGCAATCGTAGGAATGAAGGAAATGTCCTCAGATAACTTATCCTTTTCTATAAAACTCATGTCACGGAAGTGCGAGATCGCTTTTCCGCGAATTTGATTGGTTGTTGGTCATTTCCCTTTTTCAAGCGCGCGGTAATTCGAACGCGTTGGTGCGCGGTGGAGAAAGGGAGTTGACTATCCCCCACCTTGAGTAGGAGATTAGAATTTTAGATTGTGGTACTATAGGGAGTCCCTCAGCAAGTTGGTTCATCATTCCGCGTATTGTGTGCCTTCGACGGTCAACTACTACTGATAACGTGTTATAGTGGTGTTGTGTCATTGTACATCATTGTATTGTGTGCGTCTGACGGGGAATGATCATATACGAGAAACATTTTGTACATGTAAGTGTTGAAGCTTTGTATAATATTACTTCATCAACTCAACCCTCAGTCGTTAAGCAGAGGTTGTTTTTGATCGACTAAAAACTAAGAATTTTGGGTTCAAGTCATTTTGGTTGAACGCAAAATTTTATTTCTATTTTTGAAAAAAGAAGGAAATAATGATGATGCATTGGAGAAGAATTTTCTGACTTGCGTCATGATTTTCTCCCGAATTTGCATATAGCTTTTTTTGTAGCTAAATAAGTGGAGACGAAAACGATCTATGTTTAAATAATTGGCATGCCAAAAACACTCCAGCTATTAGTTGAACAAAAACATTATTATTATAATATTTTTAATTCATTTGATTTTTTATTTTGTGTATGTATGCATTCATTTTTGTTGGTGGGTGAATTCGAGACATTTTCGAATATAATGTTTCTTCACTTCATTTGATTCTCTTGAATTATAAAATGGTATAAGAGAACAATTTCTCTGTGTTATAAATGTTATGACGTGGGATTGTTTCCTTCGGTGTTCCCAAATCTGCATATTTAGTGTTGATAAAATTCCCCGAAAAATTCCATAAGGAACAAACTGAGCCCTCATAAGTTATGAACGGATTGAAAATAGAGAATTTTCTAATGGGTCAACGGTGAAAAATTTCGTTTGGCTATTACACAGTTGTTTGTTTATGTTCCGAGTTTGTTATTTTTCCTCATGAATAAGAATTCAAGCCTCAATGAATATGATTATCAACTCCCTTGGACCTTTGGCCTCTGCTTGATGATGAGTGTTCTAAATTTGGGCCTGGGATTCGATCCAGGACTACCTCAACGCTGTAGAAACCAGCCTCGCATGATCTTTTCATAAATTCACTCCTTAAAAACTCATTTGAGGCTGAAGTTTAGCGTTTAATCAGATCTTATTTTTCAGTTCCAATAGAATTTTGAGACTTTCTATTATATCATGAAATTTTAGTTACAAAATGTTTGTATCTTGTATGTTGTATTATATAATACATATTGTACATTGCATGAAACAGTATCTTTATTTTTTTTGAAAACTATCAATTGCTTATTCTGATAATATATGTCGACACCAAAACAAGTTATAAAATTCTATTGAACTGTGAAAAAAAGTTCTTCTTGGGTTATTGAAATACCGATGAGATATACCTGTATATTAATATTGAGAATTTCAATTTTCTCAGGCATCTTTCTCTACTACTAACTAAGGAGATATATCGCTGCGGGTTTTGGGGAATGATATTATACCATTTTTTCCGAACCAGGCTAAGGTAGACGTACCAAAGCCTGAACCTGTTCCAGTAGCTGACCCTTTATGTATAATTGCAATTCAATCAGCCAATTATTAATATTTGTCAAAGTTCTGTGCGAAACTTGCGGAACGTTTGGGAAAGGGATCATCCATAAAATACGTTCGCTTTTCGTTGTTCATATCTTTGTCACATCAACGTGAAGTCAGTAAGGTCTGAGAAAGACAGACATATTGGAAAGCAAACGTATTCTATGGATGATCCCAAAATGGAATTTCAATAAATATTTGCAATGTGATGAATTTTTGATTCATTATTTTGAATTTATACACGAAGGGTCAGCTACTGGAACAGGATCAGGCTTTGATACGTCTTCCTCAATATAAATCTTATAATCAAAATAAAATATATACAATTTTGTGATTTATACTGATGCTTGAACACTCACATTATCGCATGTAATATTGATGAATTTTGAATAATGATAACTGGATGTTTGTATTATTATTAATTTTTATCACACACAAGGGACAATTAACCCATTAATGCCCATGGCGAAACTGCTGGGCCTACAGGGAGAGTAACTATTGGAAATGAGATATCTGGGCGAAGGATGAACATCCACGGAGAAAAAAAATTTTTACAATTTGCTTAAACAATTATTGTTCAAACGATTTGTTGAAAATATCAATTCAAGTGGATTGAAACCCCGGGATCGTGTTCTACGGAAAATTTCACATAAGAATAGGTGGTTCGGAAAGTTTCCAACCATCGCATTGGTCTGTAAATAACAATTATAAACAATTTCGAATACTCCATACCCGTTCGTGCCCACGGTGGAACTGCTGGGCTTACGGGAAAAGTAACTATTTGGAATAGGATATCTGGGTGGAGGATGAACATCTACGGAGAAAAAAAAATTTTACAATTTGTTTAAACAATTATTGTTTGAATAAATTGTGAAATTTTCTTTTCAGCGGATGTTCATCCTCCACCCAGATATCCTATTTACAATAGCTACTCTCCCCGTAGGCCCAGCAGTTTCACCGTGGGCCCCAACGGGTGTGGAGTATTCGAAATTGTTCATAATTTTTATTTACAAACAAATGCGATGGTTGAAAACTCTCCAAACCACCTATTCTTATATGAAATTCCCCGTAGAACACGATCCCGGGGTTTTCATCCACGTGAATTGATATTTTCAACAAATCGTTGAAACAATAATTGTTTAAACAAATTGTGAAGATTTTTTTTCTCCGTGGATGTTCATCCTCCACCCAGATATCCTATTTCCAATAGTTTCTTTCCCTGTAGGCCAAACAGTTTCGCCATGGGCATCAACGGGTTAAGGTGAAGGTCAACTTTCACTATAGATACACAGTGCGGAGTAGATCTTATAGGATTCCGTTTATTAACCCGTGGTCTCCACACCTCTATCCAGTACACTTGGACTCCAGACGGATGCAAATTGGGATTCTTGGTTTCTCACTGTCAATAGTTTCAAACATAATGATCCAACTTCGAGACATTCGAACAACGTAGAGAGGAGGCGTGACTACTGTTTGTGTGGGTTTTAATAATAATGACTCGTGATTAATATGCAACGTGTACAATTTATTTGTTCGTATTCAAACTATAATATATTTCTGTTTCCTTCACTTAGTTACAAGTGTTAGACATGACACCCCGACTCTATAATGCTACAGTGGTGCCAACTTAGGATCAAGGCGCATCCGCGAGCATGCACAGGCAAAGGCCGATATACAACAACTACAATGTGTTGTTAGGAAGAAATGAGGAATCCAATTTTTGCTGGTCTCAAATTGCACCCCTGTGGAGTCCACGGGTTAATTCTGTTTTTTATATAGAGAATGGAGAAAACTGTTATCTTTTGTTCATTTTCCGATCATCCTATCCCAAACAGGATAGCCCTGTTCTTTTGTGTGCTGTGAGGAGGGGGCCCTATTGTCAAGAATGTTGGAAAAATACTGATAAATGTCACAGTTGAGAATGGTGAGAAAAATCGGTATGAAGAAGTATAGGACCAACTTCCACCCATCCATGACATTCGAATGATACAGACAAAAAATAGCATGCTCTGAAAATATTCGCAAACAATACGGTTTGCGTAATAATTCCCTTTTGTCTTTATCAATTGGCATGTAACGCATAAGAGTTCGTCATGAGATAATAGCAAAAACGCGGTGGTAGTTTCATCGCATATGGATAATGAGGAACGGAGATTCGAGCGGTCGCAAAATCATAACTTCCGATAACGTTTTTCTTTTCCTCGCGTCTAGGACGGATGGAGGTGGGTAATCACCACTTAACGGGTCGGTGCCGAATCAACGAAAAACCAAATCAACGAAAAAAAATTTACTAGCAGTATGAAGTTGTCATTTTGTTGCAGTATGAAATGAAATTAGTCATAGATCATTGGTGCAATTGAACGAAAAGTAAAAAACATTGATTTGCTAACACAACCCCACGGTAAACTCAATTTCCCTTTGTTATGTTTATGATTATGGTATGGTTATGTTTATGATAACAACGAACCGATTTTCGTCCTCTACAGACGTTTGAAACAGTTCCGATCGATGAGGAAGATCATCAATAATTCTATTAGAATGATGAATTACGTGTCTACTGTAATGAACGGGTGCAGTGGATAGGTTAACATGAAGAATTTTCGTTTAATTTAATCAATGATCTATGACTAATTTCATTTCATACTGCAACAAAATGACAACTTCATACTGCTAGTAAATTTTTTTTCGTTGATTTGGTTTTTCGTCGATTCGGCACCGACCCCACTTAACGCGTTTTTGGAACTCAATATTGAAAAAAACAATGAGGAATTTGCGATACTAAAAAAATTTCCAGCGGGAAAGTTGTTGAAAATGTGTTCAAAAACACCATGATAAATTTTGGGGCAAAAAATCTCCTACTGTAGGTTAGAAATTATCGCAGGTTGAATAGACAAAACTCTATCAATGGAAAATATACATCTTCATCAATGGCATTTTTCCCATCTCACCTGTGATAATTCCTAAGCTCACAGTACGGAATTTTTTGTCTCAGAATTTAGAACAGTGTTGTTTGACACATTTGCAACCACTTTCCCGCTGAAAGCTTTTTAGTATCGCGAATTTTACATCGTTCCCTTGATATGAAAGTTCTAAAACGCGTTAAGTAATGGTTGCCTACCTCCATCCGTCCTAGACGAGAGGTCACGCGTACAACCGATTATTCGATCTGGCCATTCAATTGTTCATTCAGGTAGGATCTGTTTGATGTTGTGTTTTTTTTCATAGCGGTTTCAGTATTAATTAGGCATCAACATTGTATTCTCAATAACTTGGTTGTTGAAATTTTTTTGATGTGAAAATAACAAATAATAATATACTGCAAGAAAATGAGCAATGTTGGTGAAAGTGCACCCTAATTAATATCGTATTGATCTCTGACGGTGTTATTTTGACACTGCATACCCAGGTGAAAAATTTTCGTAGAATTCTCGTCAGGATTTAGTTCTACACGAATTCTATGAGTTTGATGCAACATGAAACATGAATGAGTGAGAATGGCTGTGTGGAACCAAATCCTGACAAGAATTTTTCACCTGGGTAGTCTTATTCCAACGCCAGTTTGAGCTGGAACAATAAATTTTGCGGTAGACTTGTACACAATCTGTACGGTGTTTTTTAGTTTAATATCGCTCCTTGCTGTATGTTTAGTGTTGAACAAAAAGTGTAAAACAGTTTATCTCTCAATCGCTGGACACGGGTGGTTTTTGACCGACAAAAACCTAAGAATTTTGGTTTTATGTCAATTTTTGGTAATTCCTCGTTGAATTGAAAAATTCCATTTCCATTCTTCGAAGGAAATAATGATGATTTATTGCAGAAGGACATCCAAACTTCTGTCATGGATTGTTTTCGAATTTTTATACGACTCTTTCTCATAGTTACAATATGGAAGACGAAAACGACCCATATTTAGTGAATTAGAATGCCAAAAAATACCTCAGCTATTGAAGATTAAGAATATTTATTCATAGTTTGTTTTTTCTGTCCAGGAAACGAGTAACATACAGGGAGGAAATACTTATGATCCAGTTGATGGAGATTTATTATAAATGTTTAATGTTTGACGATTGATGTTTTATGTTAGATGTTAGATGTTAGATGTTTGATGATTTATGGTTTATGGTTCTTGATAATTATCATCAATTGATTGATTGATTGATGATTTGATTAATTGAAAACAATGATACTGGATATGATGATATATATAGTAATTGATGAAAAACGATAGTTCATGTTTCATGTATTTATTAACTCTGAATACAGTCGCACACAGAATTTGATAATTGTTTGGGTGAGTATAAAGATTTAATTGCAGTGTTCTCTGGTGCGTGTGTTATTATATTCATCATGCCGCGACGAAAAATTTATCGAACTCCAGAAGAAGAGGAAGAGTTTCAACGTTTGAAAAGAGAGAGGACACGAGAAAATAGTCGACGTTGGCGTGAGCGTAAGAATGATAATAATACTGTGAATCAGTCACAAGTAGAAAATTCTGCACAAAGCGATGTCGTTATGAATATTCAAATTCCAAATAGAGTATATGATAACTCAGAGCAAAAACAAATATCTCGCAGTAGGCAAAGAGGTTATGTTAATATTTTTAATGGGTTTAGTGACGATCCTGTCCAAGAACATTATATTGGTAAAATGGACTCATTATGTATCTATTGCAATGCAAAACATTTTGAATCTGAGAAAGTTCCAAATTCGCGGGTTTCTTTTCATGACTGTTGTAGTCATGGAAATGTTCGGCTTGAACCTTTACCGGAACCACCTTCCCAACTCCGGGCTTTATTTGATGGTACTGATACAAAATCTCGTATATTTTATGAAGGTATTGATAGTTATAACAGCAATCTTTCTTTTGCATCATTCAATGCGAATTTAATCAATATGCCCAGCACTCGTCAAACTCCATATTGTTTTGAAATCCAGGATCGAATTTATCATCAAATAAATACATCTATATATCCTTCTCCGAACGAGGAACCTAGTTATGGTCAACTGTTTATGATAGATGCAAATGTGGCTGTCGATTATTGTTTGAATCAAGACCCTGCATTAAATCGTCAAATATTAGAATCACTACATAACATGATGAGATCACATTATGTTTTTGCACAGTCTTTTGAGATGATGGGACAGGAATTAAAAATTCAACAACAGCGGTCACACGAGAGTGATGAAAATATTCCAAATGAACTGAGATTGTTATTTACTTCAAAACCTGGCGTAGACCGACAACGATTTAATTTCCAAAGGTGTAACGAAGTTGCAGCAGTGTTCAACGACAGCTGATGGTGAAATCCCAGAATCTTATGTTGTAATACGTGATAAGAATACAAAAGAATTATAGTCTGTGAGCACCATGGACCCAAATGTTGAACCCTGGGTGTATCCGATTTTTTATTCGTACGGTACTCAAGGATGGCATCGAGATTTGTTCTCAATAAACAACAAACAGAAACGTATGACCAGAAATGCTTATACCAAATACCGAATATCTGTACGTGAAGAATTTAATCCTATTCTCATGGAACGTCGTTTATTTCAGCAATGGGTGGTTGATTCTTATGTTAAAGTGGAAAGAGATCGGATGAATTATTTATCTCCAAATAAAAAAAAACTTCGTGTCGATAATTATGTAGGTTTGAAAGACCACTTGGAAGACTTTACTGGTCGTAGAGATGTTAGAGGAGGAAAAACAGTTATTCTTCCTTCAACTTAAATGGGGTCTCCACGAATTATGGTTCAACTTCATCAAGATTCAATGGCAATAGTTCGTAAATTTGGGAAACCTGATCTTTTCATAACAATGACGTGTAATCCACAATGGCGAGAGATACAAGAGAATCTTTTCCCTGGTCAACAAACACATGGTAGACCAGATACTTGTGCTCGTGTTTCCAATATCAAGAAAGACTATTTATTGGATGTTATTGTTCGACAAAAACTCTTTGGCCAAGTAGCAGCATATGTATATGTGATAGAATTTCAAAACCGTGGATTACCGCATGTGCATTCATTAGTTACTTCGCATCGAAATAGTAAAATGACCTCACTCGTGATTATCGATCGGTATATTTCTGCTGAGATACCAAATATGAATGATTCACCTACATTGCACTCAATAGTAATGAAACATATGATTCATGGTCCATGTGGGAGTTGGTGTGAAGTAGATGGAAAATGCTCTAAGCACTATCCGAGATTGTTCAGGTCAGAAACAACCATAGACCAGGATAGTTATCCTTTATATCGACGGCGTGATACTAGAATTACTTATGAACGTCCGAACAATTACATAGTAGATAACCGATACGTTGTCCCACATAATCCAAAATTATTACTACTTCTCAACTGTCATATCAATGTTGAGGTAGTTTCAAGTACAAAGTCCGTGAAATATCTATAAAATATGTTTATAAGGGACATGATGCAGCTTGTCTTGTAATTGACGATCCCAATGATGGCCAAAGTGTAGAGTATAATGAAATTCATAATTACATAGAAGCTTGTTATGTAGGACCTGTAGAGGCTGTTTGGCGTATTCTTAGTAAACCGTTACAAGAAAAGAGTCATTCAATCATAAGGTTACCCATTCATGTAGCGAATGAACAGAATATAGTTATTCCAGACCATGTAAATGAAGATGAATTAAGATCCGCTTTAGATAAAGTTACCATGTTGATGGATTATTTCGCACTTAATGAGCGAGATCCTGAAGCTAGGGAATATACTTATTCACAAATTCCGCAACATTACGTTTTCAAAAAAGTTAAAGTGAACGGTGAGAATGTTTTTAGATGGGAAGTTCGTAAAGCACAGTTCAATGTGATTGGTCGAATATATTCCATCAGATCTTCTCAAGTAGAATTGTTTCATCTGCGTTTGCTATTGCTAACTGTGAAAGGTGCAACAAGTTTTGAACAGTCCAGGACAGTCGATGGAGTAACATATTCATCATATTTTGCGTAGTGTTTAGCGCTGGGTCTCATAGAAGATGATGAAGAATGGGATCGAGCAATAGCAGAAGCTACGATTTGGATGATGCCTCAACAGCTTCGAAGGTTATTCGTGAGAATTCTGATTCATTGTCAACCCATTTGTCCTGAGAAATTATGGAAAAAATTTGAAATCCCATTGTCAGAAGATTATATCAAAAAATTTGGTGCAATCCAAGGTCCGAGAAAAGCATATGCAAATATTGCTGAAATGTTGAATGGTGAAGGATATAGTTTGTCAACATTTCCAACTATGAATCAAATTGTGGGAGATAATATTGAAATTGAAGAACGTATTTTACATCAGCAACATATGGATATTGGGATGTAACAATATGACATATTGAACCAAGAAAAAAAAACGTAAACACTGTTTTAGAATCAATTGATCATACAGACTTACATCAAAATCACAATAAAGTCACTTGTTTTTATTTAGATGGGCCAGGAGGGTCGGGGGAGACTTTCATTTATACTACTCTTTCACACTTGATAATAGCTAGAAATAAGAATGTTTGTGCAATGGCTTTCACTGGTATTGCAGCAACACTACTTCCTGCAGGTAAAACTGTTCATAAAACGTTTGCATTACCAGTTCCTTTGTTCATTGATTCATCATCCAATATTAAAATTCAATCTAGAGGAGGAAAATATTTGGAAAGTGTTGATGTATTCATTTGGGGCGGAGCTCCAATGTCTCCACGATACGCATTGGAGATTATGGATCGTACGTTACGTGACATAATGGAGAATAATTCAGTATTTGGTGGAAAAGTTGTCATTTTAGGAGGTGATTTCAGACAACTGCTTCCAATCAAAATCAATGCCACTCGAACAGAAATGGTAAATCTCTCAATTAAAAATAGTCCCTTGTGGTCAAGTTTTCAAATATTTTCTTCAACTGAAAATATGCGTACTTTGCCTGAAGGAATTGAATTTTCGCGATTCCTTCTAGCAATGGGGAATGGAGAATTGAATGATTTAGATTACATTGTCATTCCAGAATGTTATTTAGCTTCTCCTGATGCTGATATTGTTCAGGATATTTACGGAGATTTGATCAATGAGAAGAGGTTCCATGAAATTACAAAATGCGCCATATTATCAGCCAGAAATGTTGATGTGGACGAAATGAATAAAGAAGTTGTTCAACTCCTTGATCAGAGTACAGAGAAATTATACAAGAGTATAGATACCGTTTCAAAGTATTGCAGAGGCGATTTTACCCGAATATTTGAATACTCTATCAACTCCATGTTTACCTCTTCATGAATTGCGTTTGAGAGTTAATAGTGTTTTGATCTTGATATGGAATCTCAGTATCAATGGAGGTCTGTGTGATGGTACTAGATTGTTACTGTTGGAATCGGGTTCTAATTGATTACGTTGCAGAATTCTTACAGGAGATAAAGAGGGACAAATTGTATTCATAAATCGCATGACTTTGTACTGTGAAAATGAATATCCTTCCACTTTCGGGAGGAGACAATTCCCAGTGAAATTAGCTTTCGCGATAACAATTAATAAATCGCAAGGGCAAACATTTGAAAGAATTGGAATAGATCTTCGTAAAGACGTTTTCAATCACGGACAATTGTACGTGGTGATGTCTCGAGTACGTTCTCGACAGAAAGTGAAAATATATCTTGGAAAGCAACGCAACCGTGCGTCAGTGGAAAATTATGTTTACAAAGAACTATTTTCGTAAGATCATATTAATTCACATTGTATCAAAATCCGATTGTAATAATTGCGTTTATTTTATTAAAACTATTTCTACGGAGGTGTCTTTTGACACCTTTCAAGTATCTTGACTTGTTTTCCAAGTTTCCATTATTATTCCATTGTTTTTCCATAATTACTTCCTCGACTTTTCGTACAATTTATTGTACGAAGAGTCGAGGAATGGATTGTGGAAAAATGATGAAACTTGGAGAATAATTTCAAATTGAAATTTGGTGGCGTCGAAAGACACCTCTTCGTAGGAATAGTGTTACTAATATACATAATATGATCTCCTGATTGATCTCCTGTATTTCAATGTGTTTTGAGGACACTTTTACATGACTTTTCCACAGGATTCTAAAGTAGTATTTATATGATCTGTCCATGCACATTGAATCTATGACGAACTAATATATAATTATGCATATGATAAAAAATACTTCCGAATTCGTGAATAGGATTTTATGGATGTATTTTTCAGGCAAGAACCATTGTCTATCTACCGTTTTCCAATCTAATTAAATGCCACACTTGACTCCAACGAACAAATCAAATAGAAGCTATGAATATATACATCAAGTATTGAAATAATCAATGTGCTTGACAGCTGCATAGTTAACTTATTTAGAGTGGCTACCTGAACTACATGAGTACTGAGTACATATCAATGTTATAAATACAAAATATATAAAAATTATATAAATACAAACTATATAAAACATATACAGAAAAATCACTGTGAAGTTGAGATTTGAGATTTGTGTGATTTGAAGAGATCCCCTTTATTTGTTTGCTTCTAACTTCGAACCTAAAAGCGGACGGAAAATGAAACTTATATGAAAACACTATGGAATCACAACTGGAACATGGCATAAATTTCATCGCAATCGAATAACAGAAAGCGAAGACATGCTTGGCCGCAAAATCACAATTTTCGATAACATGTTTCCTTTCCATTCCCCGTTCTTCTGTACAGATCAGTTTGAGATTTCTACGGAACTACTATCGCCACTGTATAAACTTGTAGTAAAAATTTTATTATGATCGCATAATAGGAACGGAAGATATTCGCATGATAACGATATTTATGAAATTTGCAAATTTTATTTTTGAGCTCAATGCTTACCATTTTCTTCCCTCACGTCTAATTTGCTTGAAATTCACACCATACAACTCGCGCCTCGGGGGTTGATTATATTCAAAATTTCAGGATATTAGGGCATAATTTTTAATCCTCTATCTATTGTTGTATAGAGTTGACATTTCAAATTTCGAGGAACAATCCCCTTCCTCAGTTGGTGAATTTGCAAAATTCGTTCCTGAAATTGAAAATTCGAGAAATTTGAGCTGTGTACAGCAATAGATAAAATCAAAGATTATTACCAAAAAATTTAAGACTGTTTCGTGAATTGAATTGAAAGAAATCTTACAGACAAAATATTTACCTGTATGATACGCTGGTATTTACTTGAGGCCTGCCTATTGTAAAACCGTCGTAAATAAAAACAAAAGTGAATATGGAGATGACAGCATTTGATCGAAAGATGGCTTACTATGGAAAATGAATCTTTCCGATTGTTTGAAGAATTTTTGCTCGAACAATTATATTCATGAATCCAGATATGGAAAAACCAACATCACTATCCGTTTTTACGCAAAAAGTTACATAAAATCTATGTATGCATAAATTTCTTTGCCCACCATATCTCTTGGAAACGATTATTCTAACAATTTAAGTTTTAGTAACCATTTGGGACCATGACGAAACTATGGTGGATCCCACACAGCATCACAGTTCAGGAAGGATTCATAATCAATTCATTTGGAATTATGAAAATTCGAAATTAGTATATTAGGAACTGTTTCCGAACTGTGGTTCTGTGTGGCACGAGGAAAAATAAAACATGAGAATCACAGCATTTGATCTGAAGATAATTCTGCACAACGACAAACTTTTTTATCACATCCTCATCCTATAGCTCATCTTATGAACCAGGGTTGAAATTCTACAAATCTTGATATAACTGTTACATCGAAAAATCTCACAATGTTGTAACACAATTCAGCTGGTCTCCAATAAACCATACTTTTCCAGAAACGAAACCAAATTTAAAAACTCAATTGATTTGTATACGGTAACTTAGCAGAATCCTTTACAAATCCTTGAAACATTACGGTCCATGGAAGATGCACCAAACAGAAAAGCGAATTCCCATAAACAAATATACGTGTGAAGAATTCCGAAAACTAAATTTTCCTTGACTGATAAGTTGGCGCTCAAAGTAGCTCAAAGCGCTCAAAGTAGCTCATGCCGCTCAAAACAGCCCACGATATTGTGCTGAACATGTCTTGTGCGGAAATTTCCAGTGTTTTCAAGAAATCATTGTAAGAAAATCGGAACAACATAGATCTTACAGACAGAGGAAACTTGCGTACAATATATTCAAGGTATCCAACAGAAATTTTTTTTGCAAGATAGAATTTCTACTGTTTAGCATGAAGCTAAAAATAGCTTTCCAGCAAAAATTTTTCGGCCACTCTTTTGAATCATTGTGAAAAGTAACAGAAAGCAAAAGTTCCAAAAATTAGATCTCATTGAATTCTTTCGTGACCACAAAACGAACTATTGAAATGTCAGCAGAATAGAGTCCTTGGAGAATTCAAATCGCCTTTTGTCACACTGTATATTGTACTGTATATAGTATGACAAAAGGCGATTTGAATTCTCCAAGAACTCCATCCTACTGACATTTCAGTGATTCATTTTGTGGTTTCAGAAAGATTCAATGGGATCTAGTTTTTGGAACTTTTGCTATCTGGGTAAAGAGATGTCAAATATTTATCATACAACAAAAAGATATACCTTCAAGATATCAGATTGAAGACACTTTCTAGTACTGTTCCAGACATTTTTCAGAATTTTGTGGAATATCCATCGAAATCATTCGAAAAAATTTTTCAAGAATATTTGGTTCGTTATGGTATTATAAAGGTATTCTATATTCTTCAAATCTGTACAATATCACAGTAATTGAATTCTAGTTTTATGATGAAGCGAAATTATTGCTTTTCAAAGAAATATATATACGAGTCTTCAGCATTGCGTGGCCAATGTCGCTCTTCAACTTGCAGATCATGAATAAATATCCACTTTGTACCTTTACTTCGTAACATGCATGTGAAATTATCTTCAGAAATATTTTTACCCTGATGAAAAACAACAGCTATAACTTTATAAAAGTGTTGTGCAATTATAATTTTTGAAGTTGGTACTGCTTTAATGTTTATATTTTCTACCTTTGTTGCTTCAATATTATTGTGAATAAACATCATCAATTGCACAATTCCATATTGTTCTGACGCTGTTATAAATGATTCTTCAGTTTTATGCAAGTCATTACAATTATCACAAGAATCTTCGAAAATTTTCCATGTTGAAAAATTCAACTTGAATATTTCTTGAAACTCAAATGATTTTTGTGAAATTGGAGGTAGCCCAAGACGTGTAACACAATTTGTACCAACAATATTTTCGGTATATTCACATTTCGTACATTCTGTTACGGTAGTTATTTGGTGCTTCACTGAATTTTTAATAGCCATTGAATTTTCGCAAATAGAAGCGATGAATTCTCCTGCATCTTGTGAGTGATTATGCAAGTATTGTGGAGCTGCAAGCTGTTTTAAAGCTATGATATCAAGGTTTTTTTGCGAATTGTAGTTCTGAATTGAAATATTTATGATGTCATTGGGGTCAGATAAAAGTAATTGTTTTGCCTTGGAAGCACAGTACAATATACACTGCATTACTGCATTCAAATAAGAAGAAACACCGTCAACGTTAGGAAGACCCATTACGTTTAACGCGTGAGTTTCTGTTGATTTTTCATCAATATTTTGGCCCCGGGATCATATATCATCCAATATCCTTATTCCTGAGTACCCAGGTGAAAAAGTTTTTTCAGTGAGTAAATTCTTTGAGTAAAATTACAGGTGGATCAAGAAAAAAGAGAAAGGATGCAGGTATACTATACATCTGTATGTTACTTACCACCACGTCAATATCATCAGGTAGTGTAGGAGGAAAATGGACATGGGATGGATCATGCACATAAGAATTGTGCACTCATTTATTATGCACATAAAAAAATTGAATTAAATTTGTTCACATATTGATTTTAGTTGTTCCTAATACGTTTGATAAATGTGCACTGATAGTCGTGCACAGTGAATTGTACACATGAAAAAAAATGAAAAATATAAAATGTAAGATTGTGCACCTGATATTTTGCACCTTTGGGAATATTCAATATTGTTTTTTATGCGCAAGTAATCATGCACAAAATTTTTATTCACAAAAGCTTGCGCATAAAAAACAATATTGAATATTCCCAAAGCTGCAAAATGTAAGGTGCACAATCTTACATTTTATATTTCTCATTTTTTTTCATGTGTACAATTCACTGTGCACGACTATCAGTGCACATTTATCAAACGTATTAGGAACAACTAAAATTAATATGTGAACAAATTTAATTCAATTTTTTTATGTGCATAATAAATAAGTGCACAATTCTTATGTGCATGATCCATCCCATGTCGGAAAATGAGGAAAAGGCAGGAGTGCAGTGAATATACCACAGGTCCTTGTGTTAGGTACACTATTATCAGATTCTTCCAATAGAATCACGGATAGATGAAGAAAAAACAAGAAGGATGCATGTCACCATACATCTTTATGTTACGTACCACAATGATCAATGTCATTAGGCAGCGTCATACGAAAATGAAGAAAAGGCAGAAGTGCAGTGGATATACAAGTCCTTGCATTGAATAATACCACTATCAGATTCTTCCAACAGAATCATAGGTGGATGAAGAAAAAGCAAAAAGGATGTAGATGTACCATACATCTGTACGTTAAATCCTACCATCATCATTAGGTAGCGTTGAAGGAAAATGCAGAAAAGATAGGAGCGCAGTGGATATATCACAAATCTTTGCATCGGGTGCATTCCACTGACCAATTAACGAATGATTAGAGAGACTGTTTAGGATCAACTCAACGAAAATTCAGCAGATACAATATTCTGATTATAGAAATTGTTGCAGAACAACTACAGGTCAACTTGACTGATGTGACTGGATGTGACAATTCATTCTGAATGTTTTTTTCCCAAGTTTCATCTTTTCAGTTGTTCCATTCAAGCTGGATTATATTTGTGTCCCTACAAACCTTCATTTTTATCTTTACTCATCTTGGTTTGGGAATGATTCAATTCTCAAATATCATGGATTTTATTAAATTGTCATAAGGATTTTTGGGTTGAGAGATTTAGTAACTCTAGGATCCATGAAATGTTCAAAATGTATTCAAAGTGATTCATGATCATTAAAAAGCAATATTGTATCAACTATCCAAACCATTTAATATTCATGATATTTGAGGATTGAATCATTCCAAAACCAAGATAAGTAAGGATAAAAATGATGGTTTGTAAGAACATGAATATAATCCAGCTTGAATGGAACAACTGAAAAGATGGAACTTTGGAAGAAAACATTCAGAATGAATTGTCACATCCAGTCACATCAGTCAAGTTGACCTGTAGTTGTTCTGCAACAATTTCTATAATCAGAATATTGTATCTGCTCAATTCTCGTCGAGTTGATCCTAAACAGGCTCTCTAATCATTCGTCAATTGGTCAGTGGAATGCACCCGATGCAAAGATTTGTGATATATCCACTGCGCTCCTATCTTTTCTGCATTTTCCTTCAACGCTACCTAATGATCATGGTAGGATTTAACGTACAGATGTATGGTACATCTACATCCGTTTTGCTTTTTCTTCGTCCACCTATGATTCTGTTGGAAGAATCTGATAGTGGTATTATTCAATGCAAGGACTTGTATATCCACTGCACTTCTGCCTTTTCTTCATTTTCCTATGACGCTATCCGATGACATTGATTATTGTGGTACATAACATAAAGATGTATGATACATTTACATCCTTTTTGCTTTTTCTTCATCCACCTATGATTTTGTTGGAAGAATCTGATAATGGTATTATTCAATGCAAGGACTTGTATATCCACTGCACTTCTGCCTTTTCTTCATTTTCCTTCTACACTACCTGATGATATTGATCGTGGTGGTAAGTAACATACAGATGTATAGTATACCTGCATCCTTTCTACTTTTCCTTGATCCACCTGTAATTTCACTCAAAGAATCTAGGGAAACCATTTTGTACATAGTTCCTAATTTTGATTCAGGATGTCATATTTTAGTATACCTGAAGTGCTCGGTGACTAACCTTATTTTCGAATGTTTTTCAAACTTGCTATAATTGAATTTACATTCATTATCTATTCACTATTCTGTTTCATTATTTGTTCACGATTCTGATTGCAGAATAGTGGATTCCATTAGAGATTATGGTATATCCATTATACTTTTGCCTGTAAAAAAAATAGCAAATAAACTTCAATAATCACCCTTGAGCAGGCTCGGTATGATCTTTTTCATCGATTGCTTATGATCCTAATTAGAGAAATCAACAGTGGAGCCTGCCGGAAGGCTCCAGTAGTTGACTGTCCGTCAGAACCTATGATATATCTCTGACTTTCTGGTATGTGGAGGAATTGCAAATAAACTTGAATCTTTTCCCTTGAGCATGCTCGATATGATCCATTTGATCATTTTCCAACGACTCTAGCAGGAGAACCCGATAGCAGATTGTTTGTGAAGGGGTTATAGTATATCCGATAAGGTTCCACCTAAAAAGTAATGCATAAATTTGAATCATTATTTTCGACTAGACCTTGTATGATTTACTTGATCATCAGCCTGTGGTTTTGGTGGTAAGAACCAACAGTAGCAGACTGTTCATAAGGGATGACGGTATTTCTGCTGAGCTGTTGTCTGTGAAGGAATATTGTATTTTATGAATAATACATCATACAGAGCTTACCTGTGTATATTCCAATTTTCTGAATGTAGCAAATAGATTTATTTATACCTTTCTCAAACTTTTTCTGTTTTTTTTTACAAATAACCTCTTCATCATTTATTCATTCATTAATTCATGAATTTTTTGAAGTAATATATAAGAGTATATATAATTCCAAGTTGTTTATTTATGTTTCATTGTTCTGAATAACCTGTAGTAATCTGTAATAATGTAGTCACCTGTAATTCATTCATCTTTTAATTATTCTGTTAATATTCTAATAACCTATCAACACATCGCCTCATTGACAGCAGTGATGCCAGCATTTGGTCGACCGAGTCGATTTACCCTCTCCATCTGACCATTTCTCGTCCCCACCATTCCAGCCGGGAGTACGCACACATTGAAACCCGTATTCATGTGATTCGGAACCGGTCGGTTCACTTCGAGTCAGCTCGGACAATCAATAGAGAACCAACTATCCGTCGGTCTTTGTCTTCTCAATATGTTTTACGGTCGGCTAACTCCGTGCAAGATCGGGAAGAATTTAAAGCCCACGCGGTCGACTTACCGAAAAGTTTCACCGCTTTTTCTTTTCCAAGCGACAATTTTATTATAATCAGTATCGAACTGACTTACCCGGCACCCTGGGCAATTCTCGGCCGGGGCCCTTCGATATTTTTTTCGTTTTTTTTTCAAATCAAGGGCCAGTTCAATACTGATTATTTAATTATCACGATGAAATATAGATTTGATGCATAGCATCATTTAATTGAATTAAAATCGAATATGAGTAAATAATTTTTCAATTATTATTTATTTTTCATAAATTTTATAAGATTATTGGTTATTCTTATGACTGATTATGAAGCTTTCAAGAACTCCTATATGTATTGTATAAAAATTTTCTAATAGTTACGTATTTCTAATCATTATTTCAAATCTTGATGATTTTCCAATGAATTTCATTAGAATTGTCAATCAATCGATGGTTGAAAAATTCTAAGATAGTTTGGGGATCTATGATAGATGTCCTGCGGTGAATTCCATAATTTTCCTGATAAATTGATTTTCAGAGATCACTACGATATTCCAATAATGAGGATAATCAAATCAACATCGATTATCAGATGTTGATCAACATCAAAATAATAAGACTGAATATTCAATTGATTGAGTGCAAATTATTTTCAATGGACTGAATAATTAGATTTGAGCATTCAAATTGATATTTCATCATTTCACGCATTATCAGTCTCTTTCCTCCGCTGCATTACTTCATAGACGTAATATGTGGATCGAAATATTACAAGACCCCATAGCCTTGCGGCAAAAGACATGCTTCTTGCGGAAGAACGGTCAGGTTCGATTCTGTGTGGAGACATTTCATTTTTTTTTGTCATCTCTCTGGTGAATAATTAAATTTCACATCCGATTATTATTTTTTATGTCATTACATCGTCATGTTATCAATAATCCTGATCTTTCGGAATGCACTTGCGGATTCGACCAAGTACAGGTCCGAGTCGATTGGAAATTTCCCAAATATTCGTGTCCATGAGATATACACAGTAAAAAATTTTTCGTCAAATTCAACACACAAGCGAATGTTAACCATTTTTCTTCACACTCAACGTGTGTTGATTCCAGAGTGACACTCACAAAGTCTTAATTTGAACCCGAATAACATTTTAATGTGTTGAAAATGAATCGATCGAACAGCATTTGGTCAGTGTGTTCAATGAACACACAAAAGTGTTAAATATTCAATACTTGAATTTTAACACGTAGTTAAATATTCAACACTTGAATTTTGACACGTAGTTAAATATTCAACACTTGAATTTTGACACGTACTTCTTTTTTACACAATGACGGAATTTCTTTTTACTGTGTAGACCGATCGATGCAGAATCTTCTGAAATGAGAAATGAATAGCACTTCAGAGGAACGTTTTTGAAAAAGTGTACTTGCAAATTCCGTCAATTCCTGTGACGAATTGATGAAAAAATTTAAAAAATTTGTGTCCATCGAATAAAGACCGATCGATTCGAAATCTAATGAAATGAAAAATTAAATCACTTCGGAGGAATGTTTTTAAAAAAGTATACTTGCAAATTCCATCCAACCCTTTGACGAATTGATAAAAAAATTCCGAAACTTTGTCTCCGTGGAATATAGACCGATCGATTCTGAATCTCCCCACGGAGAGCAATGGATTCTAAGGAGTATGACAAATATCATGAAGGCTGGAATATTTCATAATATATTTTCGAGTATGAGGACAAGTATCTAGATTATAAGTGTTATAAGTACAAGTATCCATTGATGATGAAGGTGTTTGTTTCGGGGTAGATGGTACTGTCAACTCCAGAGCTCTTTATGAATTAACTAGTTCGAAAAGAATTCTTGAAGAGTTCTATTCTCGCTCTTGAGAAAGGATTCTTCGTGTGGTATCTTGGCGGGTTCATGTCCTGAGGAATATCTTTTTTCCCGATTTCATATTATTCTTTTCTCAATTCAAGCAACCGAAGATAGTAATTGTAATAATCTTATATTATAATAGGAAGTAACTTTTTTTCCTTGCTGTTATTATATTGATATATTACTGGTTGACGGTACCATCTACCCCAAAACAAACACCTTCATCATAAATGGATACTTGTACTCATAACACTTATAATCTAGATACTTGTCCTCATACTCGAAAATATATTATGAAATATTCCAGCCTTCATGATATTTGTCATACTCCTTAGAATCCATTGCTCTCCGTGGGGAGATTCAGAATCGATCGGTCTATATTCCACGGAGACAAAGTTTCGGAATTTTTTTATCAATTCGTCAAAGGGTTGGATGGAATTTGCAAGTATACTTTTTTAAAAACATTCCTCCGAAGTGATTTAATTTTTCATTTCATTAGATTTCGAATCGATCGGTCTTTATTCGATGGACACAAATTTTTTAAATTTTTTCATCAATTCGTCACAGGAATTGACGGAATTTGCAAGTACACTTTTTCAAAAACGTTCCTCTGAAGTGCTATTCATTTCTCATTTCAGAAGATTCTGCATCGATCGGTCTACACAGTAAAAAGAAATTCCGTCATTGTGTAAAAAAGAAGTACGTGTCAAAATTCAAGTGTTGAATATTTAACTACGTGTCAAAATTCAAGTGTTGAATATTTAACTACGTGTTAAAATTCAAGTATTGAATATTTAACACTTTTGTGTGTTCATTGAACACACTGACCAAATGCTGTTCGATCGATTCATTTTCAACACATTAAAATGTTATTCGGGTTCAAATTAAGACTTTGTGAGTGTCACTCTGGAATCAACACACGTTGAGTGTGAAGAAAAATGGTTAACATTCGCTTGTGTGTTGAATTTGACGAAAAATTTTTTACTGTGTATATCTCATGGACACGAATATTTGGGAAATTTCCAATCGACTCGGACCTGTACTTGGTCGAATCCGCAAGTGCATTCCGAAAGATCAGGATTATTGATAACATGACGATGTAATGACATAAAAAATAATAATCGGATGTGAAATTTAATTATTCACCAGAGAGATGACAAAAAAAAATGAAATGTCTCCACACAGAATCGAACCCGACCGTTCTTCCGCAAGAAGCATGTCTTTTGCCGCAAGGCTATGGGGTCTTGTAATATTTCGATCCACATATTACGTCTATGAAGTAATGCAGCGGAGGAAAGAGACTGATAATGCGTGAAATGATGAAATATCAATTTGAATGCTCAAATCTAATTATTCAGTCCATTGAAAATAATTTGCACTCAATCAATTGAATATTCAGTCTTATTATTTTGATGTTGATCAACATCTGATAATCGATGTTGATTTGATTATCCTCATTATTGGAATATCGTAGTGATCTCTGAAAATCAATTTATCAGGGAAAATTATGGAATTCACCGCAGGACATCTATCATAGATCCCCAAACTATCTTAGAATTTTTCAACCATCGATTGATTGACAATTCTAATGAAATTCATTGGAAAATCATCAAGATTTGAAATAATGATTAGAAATACGTAACTATTAGAAAATTTTTATACAATACATATAGGAGTTCTTGAAAGCTTCATAATCAGTCATAAGAATAACCAATAATCTTATAAAATTTATGAAAAATAAATAATAATTGAAAAATTATTTACTCATATTCGATTTTAATTCAATTAAATGATGCTATGCATCAAATCTATATTTCATCGTGATAATTAAATAATCAGTATTGAACTGGCCCTTGATTTGAAAAAAAAACGAAAAAAATATCGAAGGGCCCCGGCCGAGAATTGCCCAGGGTGCCGGGTAAGTCAGTTCGATACTGATTATAATAAAATTGTCGCTTGGAAAAGAAAAAGCGGTGAAACTTTTCGGTAAGTCGACCGCGTGGGCTTTAAATTCTTCCCGATCTTGCACGGAGTTAGCCGACCGTAAAACATATTGAGAAGACAAAGACCGACGGATAGTTGGTTCTCTATTGATTGTCCGAGCTGACTCGAAGTGAACCGACCGGTTCCGAATCACATGAATACGGGTTTCAATGTGTGCGTACTCCCGGCTGGAATGGTGGGGACGAGAAATGGTCAGATGGAGAGGGTAAATCGACTCGGTCGACCAAATGCTGGCATCACTGATTGACAGGTTATATTTGTTTACGTATTTACAATGTATATACTCTATAGGGAAAAAAATTCATCTACCAATCATTGTACAGGTTACAAAAGACTGACAAACCATTTGGACAATATTGGAAGCACCTTATTATACGTTATTATATTTTACATACTAATGAACAAATGATCCACTATTGGACATTCGAAGAAAGAAAGACAGAACAAATGATCTACTATTGGGCGTTCGAAGAAAGAAAAAGAGACAGAATAAATCTTTGTAGCATTGGAAATCGCCTCAAGGATAACAGGTCTTCGTGTTAGGAAGAAACCGATTAATCAGAAATTCCGAAAAGATGTTTTGATCGTATAAAAACTTTGAAAAACGTTTATATTTCGGTAACGGATGAACTGATCAAGTTCGTAGTGTGCTTAATCGAAAGTGTGTAATCGTATTATATAATGAAAGTGTAGTTATTTTTTTGTGACACACAATATGTGTCGAGTTATTGTGCATTGAACATTTTTTCAGGAGGTTAAATCTCGGTTGAGCAGTATAGATACACGGTAGCGGACGACTTCTGCTTTCTTCACTTAAAATAAAAAAAATACTTATTCATCTTTTTTTCAGGGTTTTTTCATATACTTGGCGTCGAGACGCTACCGCGTCTCTTGATATCAAATTCATACACTGAAAACATTTCTTCTCACCAAATAAATAGTTTATTTGTCCTTTCTCCAAAGCATATGCTATATTCCTTGGGATTCATGAAATATTCAGTCAAATCAAATAATGAAATGCTTTTCTCAAATAAATTGGTTTTCTGAATAAATAATTCAATCGTCACAAATAATCAATTTTTGCATTAAATTGAACATTCAAGTTCTACAAATAAATATTTTATGAAGACAGGACAAATGAATATTTTTCCCAGTGTATCGACATTATCGGTTATTTCATTGAATTTCGATACGAGTTCGATACGCTACCCAAGTAGCACAAGAACTTCTCAAATATGCTATGGTGACTCTATGAATGTGAAAGGGATGTGAGAATGAGACTTTTTTTTTTATAAATTCGTTAAGATATTCTACGGAGGTGCATAGCACATAATTATTCGAAACAGTCTCATTTGGAGGTCCTACGTATGTTCGTAGGATTTTCCAAACACGCTCTTAGCATTTCTAACCTCTTCTGCTACTTGGGTAGATATCGTTTTAATATTAAATCCATATTAACAGATTGTGATTTGAAGTTGGGGTATTGAATGTTGAAAAATCTTCAGACATCAAAAATATAACTTATCAATCCGTAATTTGGTGCTTTTCAATAGTTCCGATCATGTAACATAATATTCGCGAAAGATACTGACAAGGGGAGGTTGTGAGAGTCGGGAGCTAGCTTTTAATGAAAGGCACAAACAACTCGATTCCAAGGTAAATTCAACATCATATTGACAAATATTCTTTCCTAGTGTACGTGTACCTTAGGCACCGTTGACAACAACTACTTTGGCTTTTATTCTGACGCGGCTTTGTTTTCAAGATATTGAAGCTTGAGGACTGAGCACAAATTGATATACACAAAAAAAGTGCCTCTATCCAAGCAACCGGCGGTGCTTTGAATAGCATAGTGTTCGCGTCTGGTCACGATGACCTGCGTTCAATGCTTGTAAAAGTGATTTTTTTTCGTTTAATTAATCCCAATATATTATTTCTTTAGTCTTATGTCGTGACATTTATCACGGGAGAATTATCTTTTTTTCTATGAAGATCATACTTTAAGAAACAAATAGCTCTATTCATGAATACATTCCCAAGTAGTACAAGAACTTCTCAAATATGCTATGGTGACTCTATGAATGTGAAAGGGATGTGCGAATGAGACTATTTCGGATAAATTCGTTAAGATATTCTATGGAGGTGCATAGCACATAATTATTCGAAACAGTCTCATTTGGAGGTTCTACGCATGTTCGTAGGATTTTCCAAACTCGCTCTTAGCATTTCTAACCCCTTCTGCTACTTGGGTTCTTTCCTGTACACGGAAGGAAGTATTTGTTTATTCGAATAAATATATTATTCCAATTGGGTGAAATAAACATTTCATTTCACTTGGATTATTCTTTGTTTAATGGAAACTCAATTCATTTGACTGAAATAAATCTTCTTTAATGCAGATAGATTTGTTATTTCCATAATGATATTCATAAATATCTATTTCGCACGATTGAAATAACGAATTTCTTTGAATCAATGAAGATTTATTTCAGTCAAAACATTGACATTGTGAAATTGAACACGAGGCTTTGATCGAGAGAAATGTGTATTAGAGATTGATAAAGATTTGATGAAATATTTTTTCCAATTAATGAATAGATTTTTTTGATCAAAGAATCTTGTTATCAATATGATATTTTCCTTCATCCCCTTGAACAAATACTTTTTTCGTAATAACTGGGAGTATAATTCTTCCAAAGATGACTTTCCATTGATAATCATTCACTTTAAATATTTATATATATAATTCTTTCAAATATGGATTCCCACAGTTTCACTTGGATTAAACCGATTCTCACATGGGAAGCAAATAATCTTTCATTCAAAGAAATCTATTACTATTTGCATCGTGTATTTCACTAATCCAAAAAAAGGCATTTTAATATCGAAGAAATTGTGATGGATATTCACATTATTTTGGAATAATGACTCCTAATTTTCTTTATCAACATCATGTCATTCAAACTATGAAAGGAGTCATTGATTATCAATTTTTGATCCTGAAGTCGTGAAGTATTGTGGTTTGAAAAATGATTGCATTGAAAAGAAAAATCGGTGTTTTGTTCCCATGAATATTTATTGGGTGCTAAGTAATATAATCTGATGACATGATTTATTGAACTCAATAATACATTCTTTTGATATTATGAAGGACTCATTGGTTCAAACAACATTTCTTCGATCTAAAGAAATCGAATCTCAAAGAAATCTATTTCTTTGATCCAATGATTTCGTTTTCTCAGTGTAAGAAATGCGAGAGTAGAATACTGTCAAAACGTGTTAGATCATCTTTCAAGTAGTTCCTCAAAAATACCTTACGTGACATACACAGAAAAAAGTATTTCTTTGAATCTGAGAAATTGTTATTTGAATAAGTTAAAATAAATGTTTTTTCAACAAAAATGAATATTTTTTTGTTACAAATAAATTTTTTATTTGAATGATCGACCAAATAATAAATTCTTTTACATGAACAAAATATTCATTTCTGTCAAAGAAATACCTATTTGGACCCATTCAAATAATAATTTTCAGATTCCAAGAAATACTTTTTTCTGTGTATCTTATAGAAATCTTTACCTCTTTGTGCCATACATTTTTCAGCTGAACGGTTTTCTATGAGAATCGAGATCGAGGGGGTTGGCAAGGTTGTTGATGATAAACGTGAACTCATGTTTTCAAAATTCCAAATGGTGGCGCAAAATTTGGGATATTGCGAGATTTTGTAGAAAATTTGTTTTTCAAGCGTCTTCTGAATCTTTGTTAACAAATTCGGCCTCAGATTGTGGAAATTGAGACCCGCGAATTCATAATGGGACCGGCCAAGAATTCTACACTCACAGAAATGTTTTCTCATTGTAACAGAAATTTCATTATTATAAGAAAATTTTTTTCTCAACATATTGGAAGTACAAATTCCCGTGTGGAAAAATTGATCAGGATTCAATTAGGGCCTAATCCAAACAAATCAGGGCCAAGTGAGGAATCGATGTGGAATGTGACGCATAAACGATCAGGTCCTAATCGGGTGCCCATGAGGGTACAATCAGACCCATAACAATCATCTTACATCCAAATATAGTGTCCTAGCTAACATAATTGATGAATGAATCTTGAAATCACTTCAAATTCTCGAATATTATCGAAGCAGATGTAGTTGATTGATTCATAAACAATCAATTCTATTTTTTCCGAAAGAAAAGGGAGGTTATTTCAACTCTCTGAAGTATGAGTCAAGTTAGATGTTTCATAATTCACTGAAAAAACTTCACAGGCGTTATTCTGCAGTCAAAATGTGATGATTTTCTATTTGGCAAAATTTGTTCGAGGTTTAGTTTTTGAGATATTAGAATTTTTATATTTTTTTTTCTCGAATCCACATCATTCAAAAGCACTGTGTGTTACATACTTGAGCTTGACACCATTGGCCAAGTTAGAAAACGGCGGATCTCTGGGAAAAATGTACTGTTCTGTCATTTTTCGATTCAAGGTTATAGCAATTCGAAATTTTTTGGCTTCCAGCCGATCAGAATCCAGCAACTTTGAGTTATTATAGCTACAAAACATGGGATGACTGGATACTTTGATTTTTTTCTCAGAGATCCGCGATTTTCCAACTTGATGAATCGTGTCAAGCTGAAGTATGTAACACACAGTGCTTTTGAATGATTTGGATTTGAAAAAAATTCTAAAAATGCTCCTATCTCAAAAACTAAGACTCAACAAAGATTTTTCAGACCGGAAATACGCCTGTGAAATTCTTTCAGTGAGCTATGAAACACCCGGTATATAGATATAAACATGGATATGGGTATGTATGTATGTGTAAATAGATGTATGAATGAATTTACGTGTGTATATTTGTATATGTATATATACATATATGTATGTATGTATGTATGCATGATCCACTAGAGCTCCCGAATATATTGTAGCAAATTTTGTATTCAAGATATTCCAAAATTGGTAGGGGGTCTTTTGGCCGAATCGACATGATTTGACAATCACTAATCGATTTCAGAAAACACTAAAGAATGACTAGCGATTGTCAAATCATGTCCATTCGGCCAAAAACTTTTTTGGTCAGAAGACCCCTTACCTCCAAAATTCAACTATAATTTCATTACTTTGTACATTGTTCTATTAGACAGAAAAATACTCTAAAAATAATCCTCGATTGTGAACATTATTATTGATCGTGTATTATTATTATTGTTGTTGTTGTTATTGTTGTTTTTATTATCATCATATTTTATGAACTATTCATACATTTTTATTTGTAAAAATATAAAATCAAGACATTTTCTAATGCTACCTGGGTATTTTTCTGCACGACAATGCTCGTCCGTACGTCGCAAAACCAGTAAAAACATACCTCGAAATACTTAAATGGGAAGTTTCACCCCAGTCGCCGTATTCTCCAGATATTGCGCCATTTGATTACCATTTGTTCCGTTCGATGGCTCATAGCTTATCTGAGCAAAAATTCATCTCTTACGAAGATTGCCAAAAATGGGTCGATTCGTAAATTGCATCCAAAGATGATGCGTTTTTCCGAAACGGTATTCATTCCTTGCCCGAAAGATGATCGAAAGTAGTCGAAAGCGATGGACAATACTCTGATTATAATTTATTCTTTGATTTTCATTCGAAATAAATAATTTTTTTTCATTAAAAAAACGCTACGAATTAATTCCAATTTCTAATACACTGTTAAGATTTGGCTCTAAATATAAATCCGAAGCCCAAAACGTATCCCTAAACATTAGAAAATAAGTTATAAAAATGATTGATATTTGTAGGTTAATATGCCTATAATTGTTTGGATAATTCTTAGGAATCATTTGCAGATCCAATTTCATATTCAAAGCTCAATTTTAGCAATGCACGAGAAAAAAATGATATGGTTAGATATTTGGATAGCTAAAAATTAGCTATGGTAGCTATTTCTTAGCTGTGGCAACAAAAGTTGTTGCTACAGGAGCTAATCTAGCTTTCGCAGCATTTTTTTCGCCATCCAAATATCAAATACACGAAATAGCTACCACAGTGAATTATTTTTTTCCGTGTGTACTTCATCACTGTGGATTTAAGATTTGTATTTACTGCTCAGTTGATCAGAAAATACGTAGCAAAATTTTGCCCATTCCTTGAAGGACTCCATGGTCTTCAACGGGTACAATGATTGATTCTTTTCAAATAAAATATTGATGTATTGCTTGGGATAGTATCTGGCACACGGTCAACTGCTTCATTTGATTATCACTGTTTTAAAGTTTATAATTACTACACTAAAACAAATTGGCGGTGTTAGAAGAAATTCACACCAAATAATGTTTTTTCAACACCACATGGTGTCATTTTCACACCGTAAAGTGTCATTCTAACACTGTTTAGTGTTAGAATGACACCGATTTTAAGGTGGACTGGTATGGAATCCACGTTGTGTCAATTCTGTGTTCATTCTGACACCGTTTTGACACCGCTTTCTTTACAGTGTATTCTCTCTATTGTAACTCTATTACTCTGCTGCCAATGAAGGGGAGGGGAGCGTATCGTTAAGCTTCGCCTCTGAGAACATTCATCTAGTTTCAGCATCAGAAAATTGAGGGGCTACATGCAATAACTCGACAAGCGCTCAAACACGTTTCAGATCTGATCCGGAAGACTAGCAAAATGAAAGAAACAAAATTCGTCAAAATGAAAAATAAGAAATATTGCCTGTTAGAACTCATCAAAATACACATTTTTCTCATAAGAAATTTTTTTTACCATCAATAGTTTGTAAGATAAAAATTGAAAAGTGAACATTTTCATTTCTTCAAAATCAATACAATTCAAATTATACTTTGACATTGCTCAGCGGGAAGTCATTGGAATGACTTGAAATTTGGTATACAGATTCATTATTGATCCCTGAAGACAACTATCAAGTTCAATTTGTTGAAATATTCCATCATCCAATGAATATTAAATAATAAACGAAAGCTATTGAGAACACACGCTTGCGAGGTGAATGTGAAGTTGGCATATCAAATGCTGGCATTGCACGAAAAAGTGACAGTTCCAGTAGCATTCACCATAGTTCTATAGTTCTTGATGATTTGGAACAATAGTTCTATTCATATTACTTAGAAAAATTGAATTTGAAAAAATGGAATGCCAAGTTCTACAATGATATGATAGCGATCCAGCGATGAGAGGTTGGAACAATCAGAACTCGAGAGTTCTGGGATTGTGAGCGTGCGGGGAAGTGGGAAATAGAGAGTTCCAATCATTAAGAGCGATATATGAAATTTTTTTCAATATTTATGGGAATGATATGCTGGATTCTATGACGAATCCATAGCATTGCAAGCTATATTGCACTGTTAGAAAAGTTCTTAAATTTAATATGAAAATTCTTATGAAATTCCATAAGTACAACTTAAAATTAATAATATTCTGTGATTCACAACATGTTTATGAATTTTCACATTAAATGCATGAAAATTAATAACCGGTTATGAAAATTAAAAATATATTATTAAATTCCATGCAAACTTCCTAATTCCAATGATCTATAATGAAAAATAACAATAATACATGTTAAAATGTTAAAGATGGCTTCTATGCGCATAATTCACTGTGTATATACGTGTATACATGTGATAGAATCCATAACCTCTCAATTATCACTAATGGTCAATAACTCATGGGTATGTATACCATGATTATATGTCCTATTTCCAATTAGCTTTAGTTACATGTGAACAAATTCCCGAAGTTGTTATACACATATAGTTGATAACAAGATAACTTTGAAATATGGGTAAGTCTTGTTCTTTTCTCTTTCATATTTTTATCAATGCAACTCTATTTACGGAATCAAAATTGAATACTTTTATGAATGTATGTATATATGTGTGTGTGTACATGTTGTTTCATACGTCTTATGTATATTTTTCAGATTTAGATAGCACAGACGTCGTATTCATTTGCCGATTTTGCGATTTGAAAATGACGAATTTGAAGAACTACTTACAGCATCTCAAAAGCCATAGAAATGTATCAGTTAATTTCCCATGTGGATTGCCTGCGTGCAAAACTGTTTGTGACACTGAAAGTTCCTTAAGATGTCATTTAATTCGGTTTCACAACATTTTTGTGAACAAAGTTGAGGTTAGAAGTACAGTTTTAGCATCTAATGAGGAAGGAAAGTATTTATGCACAGTGCTTCATTGTAAAAAAGAAATGGACAATTATTATAACTTTATCAAACATTTGAAAGTCCATATCATAGATGGGATAGAAATTGAGTGTCCTTTTTATGGATGTGAAAAGATTTATAAAATGGTACATTCTTTCACAGCTCACTTGACAAGAAACCATCAAATGATGAAAGATATGAGGAATATTGATTCATCAAGTGCGTTGAATATTGTTCAAATTGGTGACGAACAGTCTGAACAACAATACAACGATGACATTTTAGAAGATCTGAATCATATTTCTAATACTATTTAACAATGTGAAACAAATGAAAATGCACCAGTTGACAACAATAAGTTATTTCTTCAAAGTATGGCGCAATTCTATATGAAACTTGAATTCCAATATTTGGTTCCGGAAACAGTGATTAAGTACATTGCAAATGAATTGACCAATTTGCACAATCAAACTCACGAAGTGATTAAAAATCGTTTAAGTGAATACTTAACTCAGGAAAATATTCCACAAGACAGTATAAATTTCATTTGTGAAAATATAGTATCAGATCCTTTTTCAAACAATCATGATTCATTGAAAACTGATTATCATCGCAAAAGCACTTACAAGAATTTATTTCCATTTGTAGAACCTCCAAAAGAAAAACTCGAGGGAAAAAAATATTTTTATTATGTACCAATTATGGACACTTTAGCTGCAATGTTTCAAGATAAATCTAATGATATAAATTTCGATGTGCCTATTCGTTCTGAGTCAGGATTGTTGAAAGATTACACAGATGGAACGGTGTTCATGAATAATAAATTCTTCCAAGATAATCCCGAGAGCTGGCGTTTGATTATTTATCAAGACGCTTTTGAGTTAGTATGTCCAATTGGTCCTGCAAAGAAAAAACACAAAATTGTTGGCATATATCTTAGTATTGGTAATTCACCTGATTACCTCCGCACCCATATTAATCAAATTCAATTGGTAGCACTTTGTAAGGAAAATGATTTTAATCATGATATTGTTTATGGTAGAATAGTGGATGATTTGAAGATATTAGAGAGTGAAGGATTGAACATTCCCAATTATGGACTACTGAAAGCTGGATTAGTTTTTATCGCGGGAGCCATGCACTAGGCGGCTTTCTAGAAAATTTTAGTACGTCGATGTATTTTTGTCGGTACTGTGTAATTGATCGTAGAAGTTTCAATTCACAAAACTCTCATCATGAGACTTTCAATTCTAGAACAATTGAATCATACAAAAATGCATTGGATCAAAACAGATTATCATCAAATAAACACACAATGGGTGTGAAATTCGATAGCAAATTCAATGAATTGCAATATTTTCATGTGTGTAATCCAGGGTTACCTCCTTGTTCCGGTCATGATATTTTTGAGGGATTCTGTGCATATGACCTAGCCTTGTGTATACACTCTTTTGTCTCTGAAGGATGGTTCACATATGATCAGTTGAATGAAAAAATACGCTGCTTTCCTCATTCTTCTCAAGATCGAAGAGATAAACCGATAGAATTTTCACCTAACGCAAGTAGAGTGACACGTGGGGCTTGGCAAATTTGCACGTTTTTGAGATTGTTTCCTCTGATTATTGAAGAGTTCATTGAAAATATACACAATCCTGTATGGAGGATGCTACTTTTACTTTCGGAAGTCGTGGAAATAATTTGTACACCGTCTATTCATGTATCATACTTGGCCTATTTACATAATTTAATACTAGATTATCTTGATTTAAGAGTAGAGAATTTTCCGGATGTTCCACTACGCCCAAAACATCATTATTTGGTGCATTATCCTGAACTCATCCTGGCTTTTGGCCCTTTAATCAAAGTGTGGACATTAAGATTCGAGAGCAAGCATACGTTCTTCAAACGTGCTATTCGCTCAAGCAAAAATTATATCACCGTTTTATTTGCTCTCAGTAACAGACATGAATTTTTTCAATGTTATTTGAGATCTGGAGCTGATTTGAGATGTCAAGTGAGAGTGAAGGGTGCCACTGATTTTCACATTCAAATGTATGCGGAAAAAATTAGATCTGCTATCCAAAAACTTGAGATACCAAATAATTTACAAGAATGTGTCAACGCAGAAATAAAAGGCACATTGTATACGAAGGGTGATATTCTAGTGTTGAGCCAAAAAACATATCAATATGAAGTAAAAATGGGTAGAATATGCATAATTTTATTCGATAAACGCCGAAACAGTTTGGTTTTTAATACAAATGATGAAAACAGAATTCATACCGCATATGCGAGCATATAAATTAGAAGACACTCAAGAATATAAATGTGTACAACAAGATGATTTACTAAGTTATTATCCACTTCATATTTACACATTGAAACACAATTACGTTGGATTGAAGCATGGTTTAGTTCTGAATCAAGCAGAAAAGTGATGTGAAACCGCAAGATACTATTAGAACAATGTTACGAGATCAAATAGTTTATGACTCTACAGTAAATTTCACGATTTTGTGTAATTAAATATTTTATTTTGGATTTACATAGTGTTTCATCCAAGATTATTGATCTACGCTTTGTCTTACAGCTGTGCATGTGGGGATTTATACTTGTGAATTTATAGTACATTATAATCACAGGTACTCATGAAACTATGGTACTCGATGTTTGTATAATTTATGCAATTGCAAAACTATCTACTTGACAACACTTTAAAAGTGTTCACAATTTATAACTACGCATATATGGTTTATTAATATCAAGAACATAGTGTTTAATCATTCGATTGCGTGGAATCAAAATTTCAAAAGACGCGGGTAACCCTCCCAGCAATATGGCGCCTGCGCCATGTTAGCAGACGCTTTCCCCATCACGAATGTCATAACCCTCATAACAGTTCTCGACTTTATTCCTCCATGGCGTCACTTCTTGTTTACATTATTTATTAATTGTACAGCACTGTCTCAGTTGATTATAATGTGATAATATAATTATAATTCGCAATTACACATTACATTCCTGTTGTGATCGTTTCAAACAAAAATTCGACTTGCAAGTTTATTTGCTTTTAACCCAATTGATAAATCGAAAGGTTAGGATGCACTTTTCACTTTCACACATAAAGTAATTAGATGTTACATGGTTATTATAATATTTCGATATAGTTTTGTTACGGGAATAAATGTACATCTACGTGAAATCATCAATCTTGATTTAATATTCATGAATTTTGGAAAATCTTTCAGGATTTCTCTAAAACAAATGAACATTCATGAAAATGAAATATGGATTTTATTCAATAAAGTTTCATTGTATATAATTAATTTATTTATTTCATTGTGACTGGATCATACGTTAGGTGTACTTGTTATTGAAAAAGTAGCTGCGAATAGACAATGCCTCTTATTCGAGTTGTATCACAGGATCGAAAACTTCAAAAGTTTGTTGCTGCAAACACAATTCAGGAATTAAAGAATGCAAGCATCGCAAAGTTCAATGTTTCTCAAGCTGAAGATTATAAGGTAAGTTGACTCCAAATGATTTGTGTGATCTTCACGTATAGTAAGACATTCAGTTACTTTTCCAAGCAATAATAATCTTCCATTGTTTCATCAAATTTCCATTCACACGCATTTCGATTCTTTGTCACTTTTTTCGGTATGAACAAATAGATAGGTAGATAGATAAATAAATAGATGCACTCGTAAGCAACCTGTGAGAAGGGAATTTTGGAAAATTCTCAATATATTGATCAATTTAAAAAACGTCAAGTGAGCATATAACTACAGGAGAAGATTAATGAATCGGTTGATGTGGAAAATTGAGTGCATAAAACACAAAATAGCAAAAAATTGCAAATATATCATATTATACTGAATGTTTCAAGAAATTTGAAAACTGAAAAATTTCAAATATATAAACAAGGTGTAAAATAAGAAACCGAATTGATTCTGTGACCGTCAATGAACATTTTATCCTTCGATTATAAATCATTAGTTTTATTCACCCATATATTTATAATACGCATCATATATAAAGTGAAACTATTCATGATATTTGATGTCTTAGATCATTTTGGAATCTGACGGACAAGAAGGAGGTACTGAGATCGATGATGATGAGGTTTTGAAAGACTTAATTGATGATGCTAAAGATAGAAAGAAATATCTTGCTGTCATGCTTATAACTTCCACATATGATTGGGTTCCGTTGATAAAACAGTCTACTTCAATGCAAAATTCTACTCTCACAGAACAGAATAAGCCAGATGAATCTTCAGGAACAGGTAAATTTCATATCTGGTTTCAAATGCATTTTTTAGTTTTAAAATTGAATTTCACATTCTAAATCTTGTGTTACACTGAGAAAAAATGTCTTCTAGTCAAATAAATCCTTTAACAAAAAAAAATATTCATTAGAATCAACTGAATAGTCTTTGCTTGAAGACAAATAAACATTTATTTAGCTGGAGAAAATTTTTGTTCCCGTGTATAAATTCTATGGTGAATAATATAAAATATTTTTGATGAATTCTACTTTTTATCAGATGAAACTATGAACGAACCATTAGAAGAATCAGTCTTACGAGAACAACAACCAAATATTATGCAACAAGGAACTTTCATACCTCTTCCAATGGGTCCGGTCTGTGATGCATTAGATCCCATCTTGGACTTAATGAGAGCAGAAGAGCGACCGAGCGATTTCAGACAAATGAAAAGGAGATCAATAAGGAAAGTCTACTCATACATATCAGAATTCATCTTAGAGAAGGTTAAAAACTACTCTCGTGGTACTGCCAAAAAATATGCAACTTCGGTATTCAATTATAATAATGGCATTTATAAACCTATCTTTGAAGTGCAAATTCATGAAAATTTTGCTGACTCTGGCTTAAACAGTTTTATTCTTCAAATTTACAATTCAGTCAATTATTCAAAAGGGGAAGAGAACAAGAAAAAAAAGAACAAACGACATAAAGTTGTACAAGATGAAGAAAATATAGATGATCCTTTTCCTAAAGTGTCGAATTTTAAGCAAGACGAGTATGGGTGCGTCGCTTATGCACCACCCTTATCGCCTAATGAAAACGAGGAAACTCAAGAAAAAAAAAGGAAAATGCTTTCGGATTCAAAGTACCATATTGACGAAGAAGCTCAAAAATTGATGAAGGATACTTATCCTTCTCAAAGAGCAGCTATCAATGAATGTAACTCTATAGAGAATTTGATTAAGGTGATCGAAGAATGGCCACTTCTCTTTCAAAGTAATTTTTTATTGGGTCATGCATCTACTTTACTCGGTAAAGACGTAATTATGACATGGGTAACACAGTTGAACAAGAAAACAAGTGGAATCAATGATTTCATGTTTTGGTTCTGGTCTCATGAAGCGAAAAAAACCCATGGACAACGGCCCTCTCAAGTCAACGAAATGCTGAATTTGATTCAAGAAAAGAAGAAAGCCAATGATATTACGAGAAGTCAAACAGCAAGTTCGATTGTTTTATTCCCATTGGTGGCCGGATTCAGGAAAGAAAATATAAATGATTTGTATCAGTTATCACCAGTGAGTATAGGATATGAATTGAAATAATGTTCTTGTTATTTCAAGCTGGAGGAATTTGAATTTTGAAATCTAGATAACGAACAATGAACAGTTTCTCAGCTCGACGGGGTTATTATGAAAATCCATCATTTTTAAACATTTTGTGCAATTTTGCTTTTTAGGCCACTTCTACAGATGAAGATGTGATGAGAAAAATCACAGAAAATCCTGTCCTTATAGTAAAAGCTATTCGGGTATTAGTCATTATAAAAAATGTTATCATTACCATATGTATATCATAATTTACTGAATTCACAGGTCAATCTATTTTCGACGAATCTGCAAAGTGCCATGTTGTATTGTTTGGCAAAATTTTAGTTGAAACTAAAGACGTTCTGCAAGGAATTTTGGTTGCATTTGTATCATATTTTATATTTGGATTACAATATCCTTCCAAATTACATTCAACATTAGAATTTATCCAAAGGTAATCGCTTTAATTTTTTTTTTTTCATTACATTTTTAATGAGATTGTAGTTTATTTTGCTTATTGAATACGTATCATTCTGTTTTTCAGGTTCTTTTTACTTATAAACCCTCCAACAGGCAATAAACGACAAAAAGAAAGAACCACCCCTGTAGATGTTGTCGATTCTAAAGTTCAACGGCTTTCTGATGAACTGAAAGAATTCCCATCTCAATGGGCGATGAGATCTTGAATTTGTTCCTTATCTTACCGAATAATCTGAGGGTTGAGAAAGTCTGATGGATGCGAAATTCAAGAAAATAATGTTCATCGCTCAGATTTTTGTGGACATTTTTTTTGTTTTATATCTTTCTAAACTGATTTAGATGTTTTATTTTTTGAAGGTCAAAGAATAGTCGTATTTTATGAGTGTTTTTGAAGGTTTTAGTCGAAGATTTGAAAAAAAATCATTTAATTTGAACCTTGTTCATGCACATTTTATGAGAATTAAATATCTTCATATTTGATTGTTGAAACATTATAAGCTTATTGATTGATCTCACGAATTTTCATGTTTTTCTAAAATTTTATGCATGAAATCAAGTTTTTGCATAGTGAATTTCAATATAATCACAGCAGTTTCACAGGGATAACATTGTCATAAAATTGTACGATCATCAATTATTTAGTTTCATAGTTAAATATTACTTGATAAAAAAATATATCAAGATTTTGAACGTTTATAACATTTATTTTGTAATTTTCACATGATAGCGTCCTGTATACAGATTCATTATTTGAAAATCGTTCAAAATCATGATGATTTTGACATTTATATTGATTCCACATGACTTTGATATAGTTTAATAATTTTGAAATGAATCATATGTTAATATCTCAAACTGTGGAAATCCTAGTTCAATACTTACATTACGCAATTAATAACAATATCAGATCATCATGAGTGTGAGGGATAATCACTTTTCACGAAATACAGTATCGTTGTTTGGAATCTGTGATTTTCAATGGGTATTACTTGAATTACTATAACTAATTTAGTTAACTCTTTTCAATTTCCAATAAAAAGTATCATAGAAATGTATCGGTCTTGAATTTTTTCCTCAGAACCAGTTTGTCAATGATTAACTTCTATTTCTATCATCCAGTAAATTACAATATATGTGACATTATGTTTCAAATTTTCGAGAAATTTCAACGAAAGATTATAAAACCAAGTTGAAGTTTATGACATACGCTAATATCAATCCATTGGATCTCAAAATTACAATTTTTACTAACCTATGATTTTCCACTATAAACTGACTTCACAATTCCAATTGCTTTCTATTCAATCCGTACGCGTATTTGCACATAACCTCATCTTAAGGTTCAACCTGTTTAGAAAAGCTAAAAATTATGACATGGGTCAATTACGTCCAACAATTTTGCCGTTCCTCCGGATGTAATTTCTATTTCATTATTTCATAAATCATGGAATTGTTCATTCATTTATTCATCCAATCATTCCACCTATTTCTCTTATACGTTATTTATATTGCAGTGGTTGATGTCAGAGCATATGTGATATCTAAAACTACATCGTATTTTACAGTTGATTTCTTCAATCGTGATGTAGTCAAGCTGGTTGAGGCGTGAGGTCGTAGGTTAGGTTTGGTAGGAAAGCAGGTTCGATCCCCCGTTAGGCCCCCAAAACTTTGCACTCCAATTGACTTTGACTACATTCACGATTACGTACTCACTTCGGAAGAGTTTCGAGGATTCCAAAATATGGAGGAAATTCCCAATGATTTCTGTTCAGAACTTCAAGATTTTTTTCTGTTAATTCATAATTCAGAATTATAAATTTTAATATGAAATACATTATTGGGTTTCATAGAAATTCCATGTATATAAATTTATGATAATTGTTTTTGAATTTGATACCCAGTTTTCAATATACAATACAGTATTAAATTTAATAATAATATTATGTAAAAAACTTCATAATAATTATTATTAAATTTAAGACAGATTTTTCTAACAGTGTGGAAGAAGGGATCGATATCTCAAAGTTCTGAGGTGGGGTACACACGGAGGGGTTGGGAATGCAGAGTTCTGACATCAACAATGGGTGGATTCGTTTTTGCTTTCACGATGAGCCGGGTTTGGAGATGACGCGGGAAGACGAAATATTTTGTTACGTTGAGAGTCGGAGTTTTGATATAGCAGAACAATTGATACAGCTTGGACAGGGACTTCGATTACCTGACAGCCTGTCTGATTACCCGTCCGACTTTCTGCCTGAACTGGGGTTCTGACCAGCATTGCAGGGGATTCGAATGATTCTGACCAGCATTGCACGGGATTCGAATAGTTCTGCCCAGCATTGCCTCGATTTTGAGTAGCTCTGGCCAGCATTGCACGAAATCCGGAGAGTTCTGCTCAGCATTGCACGAAATTCAGATAGTTCTGGCCAGCAATGCACGGAATTCGGAGAGTTCTGCACAGCATTACGCGGGATTCGAGGAGTTCTAGACAGCATTGCACGAAATTCAGATAGTCCGGGCCGGCGATGCTCCGATTTTGACCAGTTCTCGTCAGCATCGCCCGGAATTCGAATAGTACTGACCAGCATTGCCTCGATTTCGAGTAGTTCTGGGCAGCACTGCACGGAATTCGGATAGCTCTGGCCGGCATTGCATGGAATTCGCATGGTTCTGACCAGCATTACCTCGATGTCGAGTAGTTCTGGCCAGCATTGCACGGAATTCGAATAGTTCTGACCAGCATTGCCTGGACTTCGAGTAGTTCTGGCCAGCATTGCACGGAATTTGAGAAGTGCAATGCTGTGCAGAACTCTTCGCATTCCACACAATACTGTGCAGAACTCTTCGGATTTCGTGCGATCCTGGCCAGAACTACTCGAAATCAAGGAAGAGCTGGTCAGAACTATTCGAATTCCGTGCAATGCTGACCAGAACTCCTCGAAATCGAGGCAATGCTGGTCAGAACTATTATAATTCCGTGCAATGCTGGCCAGAACTACTCGGAATCGAGGCGATGCTGGTCAGAACTTTTTGAATTCCGCGCAATGCTGTCCAGAACTACTCGGAATCGAGGCAATGCTGGTCAGAACTTTGTGAATTCCGCGCATTGCTGTGCAGAACTCTTCGGATTCCGTGCAATGCTGGCCAGGACTACTCAAAATCGAGGCAATGCTGGTCAGAACTTTTTGAATTCCGCGCAATGCTGTGCAGAACTCTTCGGATTTCGTGCGATGCTGGCCAGAACTACTTCGAATCGAGGCAATGCTGGTCGGAACTTTTTGAATTCCGCGCAATGCTGTGCAGAACTCTTCGGATTTTGTGCAATGCTGGCCAGAACTACGCCAAATCGAGGCAATGCTGGTCAGAACTATTCGAATTCCGTGCGATGCTGGCCAGGACTACTCTGAATGGAGGCAATGCTGGTCAGAACTATTTGACTTCCGCGCGATGCTGTGCAGAACCCTTCGGATTCCGTACAATGCCGGCCAGAACTACTCGGAATCGAGGCAATGCTGGTCAGAACTATTCGAATTCCGTGCAATGCTGACCAGAACTCTTCGAATTCGAGGCACTGCTGGTCAGAACTATTCGAATTCCGTGTAATGCTCTCCAGAACTATTCGGAATCGAGGCAATGCTGGTCAGAACTATCCGAATTCCGTGCAGTGCTGGCCAGAACTACTCTGAATCGAAGCAACGCTGGTCAGAACTATTTGACTCCCGCGCGATGCTGTGCAGAACTCTTCGGATTTCGTGCGATGCCGGCCAGAACTACTCGGGATCGAGGCAATGCTGGCCAGAACTACTCTGAATCCAGGCAATGCTGGTCAGAACTATTCGACTTCCGCGCGATGCTGTGCAGAACCCTTCGAATCCCGTGCAATGCCGGCGAGAACTACTCAAAATCGGGGCAATGCTGGTCAGAACTATTCGAATTTCGTGCAGTGCTGGCCAGAACTACTCTGAATTGAAGCAACGCTAGTCAGAACTATTTGACTCCCGCGCGATGCTGTGCAGAACTCTTCGTATTTCGTGCGATGCCGGCCAGAACTACTCGGGATCGAGGCAATGCTGGCGAGAACTACTCGGAATCGAGGCAATGCTGGTCAGAACTATTCGAATGCCGCGCGATGCTGTGCAGAACTCTTCAAATTTCGTGCAATGCTGGCCAGAACTTTTTGAATTCCGCGCAATGCTGTGCAGAACTCTTTGGATTTCATGCAATGCTGGCCAGAACTACTCGAAATCGAGGCAATGCTCGTCAGAACTATTCGAATTCCGTGCAATGCTGGCCAGAACTACTCTGAAGCGAAGCAATGCTGGTCAGAACTATTTGACTTCCGCGCGATGCTGTGCAGAACTCTCCGACTTTCCCGCAATGCTGGCCAGAACTCCTCGAAATCGAGACAATGCTGGTCAGAACCATCTGAATTCCGTGCAATGCTATCCAGAACTCTCCGAATTCCACGCAATGCTGTGCAGAACTCTTCGGATTTCGTGCAATGCTGGTCAGAACTTTTTGAACTCCGCGCAATGCTGTCCAGAACTACTCAAAATCAAGGCAATGCTGGTCAGAACTTTTTGAATTCCGAGCAATGCTGTGCAGAACTCTTCGTATTTCGTGCAATGCTGGCCGGAACTACTCCAAATCGAGGCAAAGCTGGTCAGAACTATTCGAATTCCGAGCAATGCTGTGCAGAACTCTTCGTATTTCGTGCAATGCTGGCCAGAACTACTCCAAATCGAGGCAATGCTGGTCAGAACTATTCGAATTCCGTGCGATGCTGGCCAGAACTACTCGGAATCGAGGCAATGCTGGTCAGCACTTTTTGAATTCCGCGCAATGCTGTGCAGAACTCTTCGGATTCCGTGCAGTGCTGGCCAGAACTACTCGAAATCGAGGCAATGCTGGTCAGAACTATTCGAATTCCGTGCAATGCTGACCAGAACTCTTCGAAATCGAGGCAATGCTGGTCAGAACTATTCGAATTCCGTGCAATGCTGACCAGAACTCTTCGAAATCGAGGCAATGCTGGTCAGAACTATTCGAATTCCGTCCAATGCTGTCCAGAACTACTCGGAATGGAGGCAATGCTGATCAGCACTTTTTGAATTCCGCGCAATGCTGTGCAGAACTCTTCGGATTTCGTGCAGTGCTGGCCAGAACTAATCAAAATCGGGGCAATGCTGGTCAGCACTTTTTGAATTCCGCGCAATGCTGTGCAGAACTCTTCGGATTCCGTGCAGTGCTGGCCAGAACTACTCGGAATCAAGGCAATGCTGGTCAGAACTATTCGAATTCCGTGCAATGCTGACCGGAACTCTTCGAAATCGAGGCAATGCTGGTCAGAACTATTCGAATTCCGTGCAATGCTGACCAGAACTCTTCGAAATCGAGGCAACGCTGGTCAGAACTATTCGAATTCCGTGCAATGCTGTCCAGAACTACTCGGAATCGAGGCAATGCTGATCAGCACTTTTTGAATTCCGCGCGATGCTGTGCAGAACTCTTCGGATTTCGTGCAGTGCTGGCCAGAACTAATCAAAATCGGGGCAATGCTGGTCAGAACTCATCGAATTTCGTGCAGTGCTGGCCAGAACTACTCTGAATCGAAGCAATGCTGGTCAGAACTATTCGACTTCCGCGCGATGCTGTGCAGAACTCTTCGGATTTCTTGCCATGCCGGCCAGAACTACTCGGGATCGAGGCGAAGCTGGCCAGGACTACTCTTAATCGAGGCAATGCTGGTCAGAACTATTCGACTTCCGCGCGATGCTGTGCAGAACTACTCGGAATGGAGGCAATGCTGGTCAGTACTATTCGAATTCCGTGCAATGTAGGCCGGAACTCTTCGAAATCGAGGCAATGCTGGTCAGAACTATTCGAATTTCGTGCAATGCTGACCAGAACTTTTCGAAATCGAGGCAATGCTGGTCAGAACTATTCGAATTCCGTGCAATGCTGTCCAGAACTACTCGGAATCGAGGCAATGCTGGTCAGCACATTTTGAATTCCGCGCAATGCTGTGCAGAACTCTTCGGATTTCGTGTGATGCCGGCCAGAACTACTCGGGATCGAGGCAATGCTGGCCAGAACTACTCTGAATCGGGGCGATGCTGGTCAGAACTATGCGACTTCCGCGCGATGCTGTGCAGAACCCTCCGGATCCCGTGCAATGCCGGCCAGAACTACTCGAAATCGCGGCAATGCTGGTCAAAACAATTCGAACTCCATGCAATGCTGGCCAGAACTACTCGGAATCGAGGCAATGCTGGTCAGAACTATTCGAATTCCGCGCGATGCTGTGCAGAGCTCTTCAAATTTCGTGCAATGCTGGCCAGAACTTTTTGAATTCCGCGCAATGCTGTGCAGAACTCTTCGGATTTCATGCAATGCTGGCCAGAACTACTCTGAATCGAAGCAATGCTGGTCAGAACTATTTGACTTCCGCGCGATGCTGTGCAGAACTCTTCGACTTTCCCGCAATGCTGGCCAGAACTCCTCGAAATCGAGGCAATGCTGGTCAGAACTATCCGAATTCCGTGCAATGCTATCCAGAACTCTCCGAATTCCACGCAATGCTGTGCAGAACTCTTCGGATTTCGTGCAATGCTGGTCAGAACAACTCCAAATCGAGGCAATGCTGGTCGGAACTATTCGAATTCCGTGCGATGCTGGCCAGAACTACTCGGAATCGAGGCAATGCTGGTCAGCACTTTTGGAATTCCGCGCAATGCTGTGCAGAACTCTTCGGATTCCGTGCAGTGCTGACCAGAACTCTTCGAAATCGAGGCGATGCTGGTCAGAACTATTCGAATTCCGTGCAATGCTGACCAGAACTCTTCGAAATCGAGGCAATGCTGGTCAGAACTATGCGACTTCCGCGCGATGCTGTGCAGAACTCTTCGGATCCCGTGCAATGCCGGCCAGAACTACTCGAAATCGCGGCAATGCTGGTCAAAACAATTCGAACTCCATGCAATGCTGGCCAGAACTACTCGAAATCGAGGCAATGCTGGTCAGAACTTTTTGAATTCCGAGCAATGCTGTGCAGAACTCTTCGTATTTCGTGCAATGCTGGCCGGAACTACTCCAAATCGAGGCAAAGCTGGTCAGAACTATTCGAATTCCGAGCAATGCTGTGCAGAACTCTTCGTATTTCGTGCAATGCTGGCCAGAACTACTCGAAATCGCGGCAATGCTGGTCAAAACAATTCGAACTCCATGCAATGCTGGCCAGAACTACTCGAAATCGAGGCAATGCTGGTCAGAACTTTTTGAATTCCGCGCAATGCTGTGCAGAACTCTTCGGATTCCGTGCAGTGCTGGCCAGAACTACTCGAAATCGAGGCAATGCTGGTCAGAACTATTCGAATTCCGTGCAATGCTGACCAGAACTCTTCGAAATCGAGGCAATGCTGGTCAGAACTACTCGGAATGGAGGCAATGCTGATCAGCACTTTTTGAATTCCGCGCAATGCTGTGCAGAACTCTTCGGATTTCGTGCAGTGCTGGCCAGAACTAATCAAAATCGGGGCAATGCTGGTCAGCACTTTTTGAATTCCGCGCAATGCTGTGCAGAACTCTTCGGATTTCGTGCAATGCTGGTCAGAACTTTTTGAACTCCGCGCAATGCTGTCCAGAACTACTCAAAATCAAGGCAATGCTGGTCAGAACTTTTTGAATTCCGAGCAATGCTGTGCAGAACTCTTCGTATTTCGTGCAATGCTGGCCGGAACTACTCCAAATCGAGGCAAAGCTGGTCAGAACTATTCGAATTCCGAGCAATGCTGTGCAGAACTCTTCGTATTTCGTGCAATGCTGGCCAGAACTACTCCAAATCGAGGCAATGCTGGTCAGAACTATTCGAATTCCGTGCAATGCTGACCAGAACTCTTCGAAATCGAGGCAACGCTGGTCAGAACTATTCGAATTCCGTGCAATGCTGTCCAGAACTACTCGGAATCGAGGCAATGCTGGTCAGCACTTTTTGAATTCCGCGCAATGCTGTGCAGAACTCTTCGGATTCCGTGCAGTGCTGGCCAGAACTACTCGGAATCAAGGCAATGCTGGTCAGAACTATTCGAATTCCGTGCAATGCTGACCGGAACTCTCCGAAATCGAGGCAATGCTGGTCAGAACTATTCGAATTCCGTGCAATGCTGACCAGAACTCTTCGAAATCGAGGCAACGCTGGTCAGAACTATTCGAATTCCGTGCAATGCTGTCCAGAACTACTCGGAATCGAGGCAATGCTGGTCAGCACTTTTTGAATTCCGCGCAATGCTGTGCAGAACTCTTCGGATTCCGTGCAGTGCTGGCCAGAACTACTCGGAATCAAGGCAATGCTGGTCAGAACTATTCGAATTCCGTGCAATGCTGACCAGAACTCTTCGAAATCGAGGCAACGCTGGTCAGAACTATTCGAATTCCGTGCAATGCTGTCCAGAACTACTCGGAATCGAGGCGATGCTGATCAGCACTTTTTGAATTCCGCGCGATGCTGTGCAGAACTCTTCGGATTTCGTGCAGTGCTGGCCAGAACTAATCAAAATCGGGGCAATGCTGGTCAGAACTAATCGAATTTCGTGCAGTGCTGGCCAGAACTACTCTGAATCGAAGCAATGCTGGTCAGAACTATTCGACTTCCGCGCGATGCTGTGCAGAACTCTTCGGATTTCTTGCCATGCCGGCCAGAACTACTCGGGATCGAGGCAATGCTGGTCAGCACTTTTTGAATTCCGCGCAATGCTGTGCAGAACTCTTCGGATTCCGTGCAGTGCTGGCCAGAACTACTCGAAATCCCGGCAATGCTGGTCAGAACTATTCGAATTCCGTGCAATGCTGACCAGAACTCTTCGGAATCGAGGCAAAGCTGGTCAGAACTATTCGAATTCCGAGCAATGCTGTGCAGAACTCTTCGTATTTCGTGCAATGCTGGCCAGAACTACTCCAAATCGAGGCAATGCTGGTCAGAACTATTCGAATTCCGTGCAATGCTGACCGGAACTCTTCGAAATCGAGGCAATGCTGGTCAGAACTATTCGAATTCCGTGCAATGCTGACCAGAACTCTTCGAAATCGAGGCAACGCTGGTCAGAACTATTCGAATTCCGTGCAATGCTGTCCAGAACTACTCGGAATCGAGGCAATGCTGGTCAGCACTTTTTGAATTCCGCGCAATGCTGTGCAGAACTCTTCGGATTCCGTGCAGTGCTGGCCAGAACTACTCGGAATCAAGGCAATGCTGGTCAGAACTATTCGAATTCCGTGCAATGCTGACCGGAACTCTCCGAAATCGAGGCAATGCTGGTCAGAACTATTCGAATTCCGTGCAATGCTGACCAGAACTCTTCGAAATCGAGGCAACGCTGGTCAGAACTATTCGAATTCCGTGCAATGCTGTCCAGAACTACTCGGAATCGAGGCAATGCTGGTCAGCACTTTTTGAATTCCGCGCAATGCTGTGCAGAACTCTTCGGATTCCGTGCAGTGCTGGCCAGAACTACTCGGAATCAAGGCAATGCTGGTCAGAACTATTCGAATTCCGTGCAATGCTGACCAGAACTCTTCGAAATCGAGGCAACGCTGGTCAGAACTATTCGAATTCCGTGCAATGCTGTCCAGAACTACTCGGAATCGAGGCGATGCTGATCAGCACTTTTTGAATTCCGCGCGATGCTGTGCAGAACTCTTCGGATTTCGTGCAGTGCTGGCCAGAACTAATCAAAATCGGGGCAATGCTGGTCAGAACTAATCGAATTTCGTGCAGTGCTGGCCAGAACTACTCTGAATCGAAGCAATGCTGGTCAGAACTATTCGACTTCCGCGCGATGCTGTGCAGAACTCTTCGGATTTCTTGCCATGCCGGCCAGAACTACTCGGGATCGAGGCAATGCTGGTCAGCACTTTTTGAATTCCGCGCAATGCTGTGCAGAACTCTTCGGATTCCGTGCAGTGCTGGCCAGAACTACTCGAAATCGAGGCAATGCTGGTCAGAACTATTCGAATTCCGTGCAATGCTGACCAGAACTCTTCGGAATCGAGGCAATGCTGGTCAGAACTATTCGAATTCCGTGCAATGCTGACCAGAACTCTTCGAAATCGAGGCAATGCTGGTCAGAACTATTCGAATTCCGTGCAATGCTGTCCAGAACTACTCGGAATGGAGGCAATGCTGATCAGCACTTTTTGAATTCCGCGCAATGCTGTGCAGAACTCTTCGGATTTCGTGCAGTGCTGGCCAGAACTAATCAAAATCGGGGCAATGCTGGTCAGCACTTTTTGAATTCCGCGCAATGCTGTGCAGAACTCTTCGGATTCCGTGCAGTGCTGGCCAGAACTACTCGGAATCAAGGCAATGCTGGTCAGAACTATTCGAATTCCGTGCAATGCTGACCGGAACTCTTCGAAATCGAGGCAATGCTGGTCAGAACTATTCGAATTCCGTGCAATGCTGACCAGAACTCTTCGAAATCGAGGCAACGCTGGTCAGAACTATTCGAATTCCGTGCAATGCTGTCCAGAACTACTCGGAATGGAGGCAATGCTGGTCAGCACTTTTCGAATTCCGCGCAATGCTGTGCAGAACTCTTCGGATTCCGTGCAATGCTGACCAGAACTCCTCGAAATCGAGGCAATGCTGGTCAGAACTATTATAATTCCGTGCAATGCTGGCCAGAACTACTCGGAATCGAGGCGATGCTGGTCAGCACTTTTGGAATTCCGCGCAATGCTGTGCAGAACTCTTCGGATTCCGTGCAGTGCTGACCAGAACTCTTCGAAATCGAGGCAATGCTGGTCAGAACTATTCGAATTCCGTGCAATGCTGACCAGAACTCTTCGAAATCGAGGCAATGCTGGTCAGAACTATGCGACTTCCGCGCGATGCTGTGCAGAACTCTTCGGATCCCGTGCAATGCCGGCCAGAACTACTCGAAATCGCGGCAATGCTGGTCAAAACAATTCGAACTCCATGCAATGCTGGCCAGAACTACTCGAAATCGAGGCAATGCTGGTCAGAACTTTTTGAATTCCGAGCAATGCTGTGCAGAACTCTTCGTATTTCGTGCAATGCTGGCCGGAACTACTCCAAATCGAGGCAAAGCTGGTCAGAACTATTCGAATTCCGAGCAATGCTGTGCAGAACTCTTCGTATTTCGTGCAATGCTGGCCAGAACTACTCGAAATCGCGGCAATGCTGGTCAAAACAATTCGAACTCCATGCAATGCTGGCCAGAACTACTCGAAATCGAGGCAATGCTGGTCAGAACTTTTTGAATTCCGCGCAATGCTGTGCAGAACTCTTCGGATTCCGTGCAGTGCTGGCCAGAACTACTCGAAATCGAGGCAATGCTGGTCAGAACTATTCGAATTCCGTGCAATGCTGACCAGAACTCTTCGAAATCGAGGCAATGCTGGTCAGAACTACTCGGAATGGAGGCAATGCTGATCAGCACTTTTTGAATTCCGCGCAATGCTGTGCAGAACTCTTCGGATTTCGTGCAGTGCTGGCCAGAACTAATCAAAATCGGGGCAATGCTGGTCAGCACTTTTTGAATTCCGCGCAATGCTGTGCAGAACTCTTCGGATTTCGTGCAATGCTGGTCAGAACTTTTTGAACTCCGCGCAATGCTGTCCAGAACTACTCAAAATCAAGGCAATGCTGGTCAGAACTTTTTGAATTCCGAGCAATGCTGTGCAGAACTCTTCGTATTTCGTGCAATGCTGGCCGGAACTACTCCAAATCGAGGCAAAGCTGGTCAGAACTATTCGAATTCCGAGCAATGCTGTGCAGAACTCTTCGTATTTCGTGCAATGCTGGCCAGAACTACTCCAAATCGAGGCAGTGCTGGTCAGAACTATTCGAATTCCGTGCAATGCTGACCGGAACTCTTCGAAATCGAGGCAATGCTGGTCGGAACTATTCGAATTCCGTGCAATGCTGACCAGAACTCTTCGAAATCGAGGCAACGCTGGTCAGAACTATTCGAATTCCGTGCAATGCTGTCCAGAACTACTCGGAATCGAGGCAATGCTGGTCAGCACTTTTTGAATTCCGCGCAATGCTGTGCAGAACTCTTCGGATTCCGTGCAGTGCTGGCCAGAACTACTCGGAATCAAGGCAATGCTGGTCAGAACTATTCGAATTCCGTGCAATGCTGACCGGAACTCTCCGAAATCGAGGCAATGCTGGTCAGAACTATTCGAATTCCGTGCAATGCTGACCAGAACTCTTCGAAATCGAGGCAACGCTGGTCAGAACTATTCGAATTCCGTGCAATGCTGTCCAGAACTACTCGGAATCGAGGCAATGCTGGTCAGCACTTTTTGAATTCCGCGCAATGCTGTGCAGAACTCTTCGGATTCCGTGCAGTGCTGGCCAGAACTACTCGGAATCAAGGCAATGCTGGTCAGAACTATTCGAATTCCGTGCAATGCTGACCAGAACTCTTCGAAATCGAGGCAACGCTGGTCAGAACTATTCGAATTCCGTGCAATGCTGTCCAGAACTACTCGGAATCGAGGCGATGCTGATCAGCACTTTTTGAATTCCGCTCGATGCTGTGCAGAACTCTTCGGATTTCGTGCAGTGCTGGCCAGAACTAATCAAAATCGGGGCAATGCTGGTCAGAACTAATCGAATTTCGTGCAGTGCTGGCCAGAACTACTCTGAATCGAAGCAATGCTGGTCAGAACTATTCGACTTCCGCGCGATGCTGTGCAGAACTCTTCGGATTTCTTGCCATGCCAGCCAGAACTACTCGGGATCGAGGCAATGCTGGTCAGCACTTTTTGAATTCCGCGCAATGCTGTGCAGAACTCTTCGGATTCCGTGCAGTGCTGGCCAGAACTACTCGAAATCGAGGCAATGCTGGTCAGAACTATTCGAATTCCGTGCAATGCTGACCAGAACTCTTCGGAATCGAGGCAATGCTGGTCAGAACTATTCGAATTCCGTGCAATGCTGACCAGAACTCTTCGAAATCGAGGCAATGCTGGTCAGAACTATTCGAATTCCGTGCAATGCTGTCCAGAACTACTCGGAATGGAGGCAATGCTGATCAGCACTTTTTGAATTCCGCGCAATGCTGTGCAGAACTCTTCGGATTTCGTGCAGTGCTGGCCAGAACTAATCAAAATCGGGGCAATGCTGGTCAGCACTTTTTGAATTCCGCGCAATGCTGTGCAGAACTCTTCGGATTCCGTGCAGTGCTGGCCAGAACTACTCGGAATCGAGGCAATGCTGGTCAGCACATTTTGAATTCCGCGCAATGCTGTGCAGAACTCTTCGGATTTCATGCAATGCTGGCCAGAACTACTCTGAATCGAAGCAATGCTGGTCAGAACTATTCGAATTACGTGCAATGCTGACCGGAACTCTTCGAAATCGAGGCAATGCTGGTCAGAACTATTCGAATTCCGTGCAATGCTGACCAGAACTCTTCGAAATCGAGGCAACGCTGGTCAGAACTATTCGAATTCCGTGCAATGCTGTCCAGAACTACTCGGAATGGAGGCAATGCTGGTCAGCACTTTCCGAATTCCGCGCAATGCTGTGCAGAACTCTTCGGATTCCGTGCAATGCTGACCAGAACTCCTCGAAATCGAGGCAATGCTGGTCAGAACTATTCGAATTCCGTGCAATGCTGACCGGAACTCTCCGAAATCGAGGCAATGCTGGTCAGAACTATTCGAATTCCGTGCAATGCTGACCAGAACTCTTCGAAATCGAGGCAACGCTGGTCAGAACTTTGTGAATTCCGCGCATTGCTGTGCAGGACTCTTCGGATTCCGTGCAATGCTGGCCAGGACTACTCAAAATCGAGGCAATGCTGGTCAGCACTTTTTGAATTCCGCGCAATGCTGTGCAGAACTCTTCGGATTTCGTGCAATGCTGGTCAGAACTTTTTGAACTCCGCGCAATGCTGTCCAGAACTACTCAAAATCAAGGCAATGCTGGTCAGAACTTTTTGAATTCCGAGCAATGCTGTGCAGAACTCTTCGTATTTCGTGCAATGCTGGCCGGAACTACTCCAAATCGAGGCAAAGCTGGTCAGAACTATTCGAATTCCGAGCAATGCTGTGCAGAACTCTTCGTATTTCGTGCAATGCTGGCCAGAACTACTCCAAATCGAGGCAATGCTGGTCAGAACTATTCGAATTCCGTGCAATGCTGACCGGAACTCTTCGAAATCGAGGCAATGCTGGTCAGAACTATTCGAATTCCGTGCAATGCTGACCAGAACTCTTCGAAATCGAGGCAACGCTGGTCAGAACTATTCGAATTCCGTGCAATGCTGTCCAGAACTACTCGGAATCGAGGCAATGCTGGTCAGCACTTTTTGAATTCCGCGCAATGCTGTGCAGAACTCTTCGGATTCCGTGCAGTGCTGGCCAGAACTACTCGAAATCGAGGCAATGCTGGTCAGAACTATTCGAATTCCGTGCAATGCTGACCAGAACTCTTCGGAATCGAGGCAATGCTGGTCAGAACTATTCGAATTCCGTGCAATGCTGACCAGAACTCTTCGAAATCGAGGCAATGCTGGTCAGAACTATTCGATTTCCGTGCAATGCTGTCCAGAACTACTCGGAATGGAGGCAATGCTGATCAGCACTTTTTGAATTCCGCGCAATGCTGTGCAGAACTCTTCGGATTTCGTGCAGTGCTGGCCAGAACTAATCAAAATCGGGGCAATGCTGGTCAGCACTTTTTGAATTCCGCGCAATGCTGTGCAGAACTCTTCGGATTCCGTGCAGTGCTGGCCAGAACTACTCGGAATCAAGGCAATGCTGGTCAGAACTATTCGAATTCCGTGCAATGCTGACCGGAACTCTTCGAAATCGAGGCAATGCTGGTCAGAACTATTCGAATTCCGTGCAATGCTGACCAGAACTCTTCGAAATCGAGGCAACGCTGGTCAGAACTATTCGAATTCCGTGCAATGCTGTCCAGAACTACTCGGAATGGAGGCAATGCTGGTCAGCACTTTTCGAATTCCGCGCAATGCTGTGCAGAACTCTTCGGATTCCGTGCAGTGCTGGCCAGAACTACTCGGAATCAAGGCAATGCTGGTCAGAACTATTCGAATTCCGTGCAATGCTGACCGGAACTCTTCGAAATCGAGGCAATGCTGGTCAGAACTATTCGAATTCCGTGCAATGCTGACCAGAACTCTTCGAAATCGAGGCAACGCTGGTCAGAACTATTCGAATTCCGTGCAATGCTGTCCAGAACTACTCGGAATCGAGGCAATGCTGATCAGCACTTTTTGAATTCCGCGCGATGCTGTGCAGAACTCTTCGGATTTCGTGCAGTGCTGGCCAGAACTAATCAAAATCGGGGCAATGCTGGTCAGAACTAATCGAATTTCGTGCAGTGCTGGCCAGAACTACTCTGAATCGAAGCAATGCTGGTCAGAACTATTCGACTTCCGCGCGATGCTGTGCAGAACTCTTCGGATTTCTTGCCATGCCGGCCAGAACTACTCGGGATCGAGGCAAAGCTGGCCAGGACTACTCTTAATCGAGGCAATGCTGGTCAGAACTATTCGACTTCCGCGCGATGCTGTGCAGAACTACTCGGAATGGAGGCAATGCTGGTCAGTACTATTCGAATTCCGTGCAATGTTGGCCGGAACTCTTCGAAATCGAGGCAATGCTGGTCAGAACTATTCGAATTTCGTGCAATGCTGACCAGAACTTTTCGAAATCGAGGCAATGCTGGTCAGAACTATTCGAATTCCGTGCAATGCTGTCCAGAACTACTCGGAATCGAGGCAATGCTGGTCAGCACATTTTGAATTCCGCGCAATGCTGTGCAGAACTCTTCGGATTTCATGCAATGCTGGCCAGAACTACTCTGAATCGAAGCAATGCTGGTCAGAACTATTTGACTTCCGCGCGATGCTGTGCAGAACTCTTCGACTTTCCCGCAATGCTGGCCAGAACTCCTCGAAATCGAGGCAAAGCTGGTCAGAACTATTCGAATTCAGAGCAATGCTGTGCAGAACTCTTCGTATTTCGTGCAATGCTGGCCAGAACTACTCCAAATCGAGGCAATGCTGGTCGGAACTATTCGAATTCCGTGCGATGCTGGCCAGAACTACTCGGAATCGAGGCGATGCTGGTCAGCACTTTTGGAATTCCGCGCAATGCTGTGCAGAACTCTTCGGATTCCGTGCAGTGCTGACCAGAACTCTTCGAAATCGAGGCGATGCTGGTCAGAACTATTCGAATTCCGTGCAATGCTGACCAGAACTCTTCGAAATCGAGGCAATGCTGGTCAGAACTATGCGACTTCCGCGCGATGCTGTGCAGAACTCTTCGGATCCCGTGCAATGCCGGCCAGAACTACTCGAAATCGCGGCAATGCTGGTCAAAACAATTCGAACTCCATGCAATGCTGGCCAGAACTACTCGAAATCGAGGCAATGCTGGTCAGAACTTTTTGAATTCCGAGCAATGCTGTGCAGAACTCTTCGTATTTCGTGCAATGCTGGCCGGAACTACTCCAAATCGAGGCAAAGCTGGTCAGAACTATTCGAATTCCGAGCAATGCTGTGCAGAACTCTTCGTATTTCGTGCAATGCTGGCCAGAACTACTCCAAATCGAGGCAATGCTGGTCGGAACTATTCGAATTCCGTGCGATGCTGGCCAGAACTACTCGGAATCGAGGCAATGCTGGTCAGCACTTTTGGAATTCCGCGCAATGCTGTGCAGAACTCTTCGGATTCCGTGCAGTGCTGACCAGAACTCTTCGAAATCGAGGCAATGCTGGTCAGAACTATTCGAATTCCGTGCAATGCTGACCAGAACTCTTCGAAATCGAGGCAATGCTGGTCAGAACTATGCGACTTCCGCGCGATGCTGTGCAGAACTCTTCGGATCCCGTGCAATGCCGGCCAGAACTACTCGAAATCGCGGCAATGCTGGTCAAAACAATTCGAACTCCATGCAATGCTGGCCAGAACTACTCGAAATCAAGGCAATGCTGGTCAGAACTTTTTGAATTCCGAGCAATGCTGTGCAGAACTCTTCGTATTTCGTGCAATGCTGGCCGGAACTACTCCAAATCGAGGCAAAGCTGGTCAGAACTATTCGAATTCCGAGCAATGCTGTGCAGAACTCTTCGTATTTCGTGCAATGCTGGCCAGAACTACTCGAAATCGCGGCAATGCTGGTCAAAACAATTCGAACTCCATGCAATGCTGGCCAGAACTACTCGAAATCGAGGCAATGCTGGTCAGAACTTTTGAATTCCGCGCAATGCTGTGCAGAACTCTTCGGATTCCGTGCAGTGCTGGCCAGAACTACTCGAAATCGAGGCAATGCTGGTCAGAACTATTCGAATTCCGTGCAATGCTGACCAGAACTCTTCGAAATCGAGGCAATGCTGGTCAGAACTACTCGGAATGGAGGCAATGCTGATCAGCACTTTTTGAATTCCGCGCAATGCTGTGCAGAACTCTTCGGATTTCGTGCAGTGCTGGCCAGAACTAATCAAAATCGGGGCAATGCTGGTCAGCACTTTTTGAATTCCGCGCAATGCTGTGCAGAACTCTTCGGATTTCGTGCAATGCTGGTCAGAACTTTTTGAACTCCGCGCAATGCTGTCCAGAACTACTCAAAATCAAGGCAATGCTGGTCAGAACTTTTTGAATTCCGAGCAATGCTGTGCAGAACTCTTCGTATTTCGTGCAATGCTGGCCGGAACTACTCCGAATCGAGGCAAAGCTGGTCAGAACTATTCGAATTCCGAGCAATGCTGTGCAGAACTCTTCGTATTTCGTGCAATGCTGGCCAGAACTACTCCAAATCGAGGCAATGCTGGTCAGAACTATTCGAATTCCGTGCAATGCTGACCGGAACTCTTCGAAATCGAGGCAATGCTGGTCAGAACTATTCGAATTCCGTGCAATGCTGACCAGAACTCTTCGAAATCGAGGCAACGCTGGTCAGAACTATTCGAATTCCGTGCAATGCTGTCCAGAACTACTCGGAATCGAGGCAATGCTGGTCAGCACTTTTTGAATTCCGCGCAATGCTGTGCAGAACTCTTCGGATTCCGTGCAGTGCTGGCCAGAACTACTCGGAATCAAGGCAATGCTGGTCAGAACTATTCGAATTCCGTGCAATGCTGTCCAGAACTACTCGGAATCGAGGCAATGCTGATCAGCACTTTTTGAATTCCGCGCGATGCTGTGCAGAACTCTTCGGATTTCGTGCAGTGCTGGCCAGAACTAATCAAAATCGGGGCAATGCTGGTCAGAACTAATCGAATTTCGTGCAGTGCTGGCCAGAACTACTCTGAATCGAAGCAATGCTGGTCAGAACTATTCGACTTCCGCGCGATGCTGTGCAGAACTCTTCGGATTTCTTGCCATGCCGGCCAGATTTACTCGGGATCGAGGCAAAGCTGGCCAGGACTACTCTTAATCGAGGCAATGCTGGTCAGAACTATTCGACTTCCGCGCGATGCTGTGCAGAACTACTCGGAATGGAGGCAATGCTGGTCAGTACTATTCGAATTCCGTGCAATGTTGGCCGGAACTCTTCGAAATCGAGGCAATGCTGGTCAGAACTATTCGAATTTCGTGCAATGCTGACCAGAACTTTTCGAAATCGAGGCAATGCTGGTCAGAACTATTCGAATTCCGTGCAATGCTGTCCAGAACTACTCGGAATCGAGGCAATGCTGGTCAGCACATTTTGAATTCCGCGCAATGCTGTGCAGAACTCTTCGGATTTCATGCAATGCTGGCCAGAACTACTCTGAATCGAAGCAATGCTGGTCAGAACTATTTGACTTCCGCGCGATGCTGTGCAGAACTCTTCGACTTTCCCGCAATGCTGGCCAGAACTCCTCGAAATCGAGGCAATGCTGGTCAGAACTATCCGAATTCCGTGCAATGCTATCCAGAACTCTCCGAATTCCACGCAATGCTGTTCAGAACTCTCCGGATTTCGTGCAATGCTGGTCAGAACTTTTTGAACTCCGCGCAATGCTGTCCAGAACTACTCAAAATCAAGGCAATGCTGGTCAGAACTTTTTGAATTCCGAGCAATGCTGTGCAGAACTCTTCGTATTTCGTGCAATGCTGGCCGGAACGACTCCGAATCGAGGCAAAGCTGGTCAGAACTATTCGAATTCAGAGCAATGCTGTGCAGAACTCTTCGTATTTCGCGCAATGCTGGCCAGAACTACTCCAAATCGAGGCAATGCTGGTCGGAACTATTCGAATTCCGTGCAATGCTGTCCAGAACTACTCGGAATGGAGGCAATGCTGATCAGCACTTTTTGAATTCCGCGCAATGCTGTGCAGAACTCTTCGGATTTCGTGCAGTGCTGGCCAGAACTAATCAAAATCGGGGCAATGCTGGTCAGCACTTTTTGAATTCCGCGCAATGCTGTGCAGAACTCTTCGGATTCCGTGCAGTGCTGGCCAGAACTACTCGGAATCGAGGCAATGCTGGTCAGCACATTTTGAATTCCGCGCAATGCTGTGCAGAACTCTTCGGATTTCATGCAATGCTGGCCAGAACTACTCTGAATCGAAGCAATGCTGGTCAGAACTATTTGACTTCCGCGCGATGCTGTGCAGAACTCTTCGACTTTCCCGCAATGCTGGCCAGAACTCCTCGAAATCGAGGCAATGCTGGTCAGAACTATCCGAATTCCGTGCAATGCTATCCAGAACTCTCCGAATTCCACGCAATGCTGTGCAGAACTCTTCGGATTTCGTGCAATGCTGGTCAGAACTTTTTGAACTCCGCGCAATGCTGTCCAGAACTACTCAAAATCAAGGCAATGCTGGTCAGAACTTTTTGAATTCCGAGCAATGCTGTGCAGAACTCTTCGTATTTCGTGCAATGCTGGCCGGAACGACTCCGAATCGAGGCAAAGCTGGTCAGAACTATTCGAATTCAGAGCAATGCTGTGCAGAACTCTTCGTATTTCGTGCAATGCTGGCCAGAACTACTCCAAATCGAGGCAATGCTGGTCGGAACTATTCGAATTCCGTGCAATGCTGTCCAGAACTACTCGGAATGGAGGCAATGCTGATCAGCACTTTTTGAATTCCGCGCAATGCTGTGCAGAACTCTTCGGATTTCGTGCAGTGCTGGCCAGAACTAATCAAAATCGGGGCAATGCTGGTCAGCACTTTTTGAATTCCGCGCAATGCTGTGCAGAACTCTTCGGATTCCGTGCAGCGCTGGCCAGAACTACTCGGAATCAAGGCAATGCTGGTCAGAACTATTCGAATTCCGTGCAATGCTGACCGGAACTCTTCGAAATCGAGGCAATGCTGGTCAGAACTATTCGAATTCCGTGCTGACCAGAACTCTTTCGATCGAAAGCGCAAAAAGCTGGTCTAAACTATTCGAATGCAATGCAATGCTGAACTAACTACTCGGAATCGAGGCAATGCTGGTCAGCACTTTTTGAATTCCGCGCAATGCTGTGCAGAACTCTTCGGATTCCGTGCAGTGCTGGCCAGAACTACTCGGAATCAAGGCAATGCTGGTCAGAACTATTCGAATTCCGTGCAATGCTGACCAGAACTCTTCGAAATCGAGGCAACGCTGGTCAGAACTATTCGAATTCCGTGCAATGCTGTCCAGAACTACTCGGAATCGAGGCGATGCTGATCAGCACTTTTTGAATTCCGCGCGATGCTGTGCAGAACTCTTCGGATTTCGTGCAGTGCTGGCCAGAACTAATCAAAATCGGGGCAATGCTGGTCAGAACTAATCGAATTTCGTGCAGTGCTGGCCAGAACTACTCTGAATCGAAGCAATGCTGGTCAGAACTATTCGACTTCCGCGCGATGCTGTGCAGAACTCTTCGGATTTCTTGCCATGCCGGCCAGAACTACTCGGGATCGAGGCAATGCTGGTCAGCACTTTTTGAATTCCGCGCAATGCTGTGCAGAACTCTTCGGATTCCGTGCAGTGCTGGCCAGAACTACTCGAAATCGAGGCAATGCTGGTCAGAACTATTCGAATTCCGTGCAATGCTGACCAGAACTCTTCGAAATCGAGGCAATGCTGGTCAAAACAATTCGAACTCCATGCAATGCTGGCCAGAACTACTCGAAATCGAGGCAATGCTGGTCAGAACTTTTTGAATTCCGAGCAATGCTGTGCAGAACTCTTCGTATTTCGTGCAATGCTGGCCGGAACTACTCCAAATCGAGGCAAAGCTGGTCAGAACTATTCGAATTCCGAGCAATGCTGTGCAGAACTCTTCGTATTTCGTGCAATGCTGGCCAGAACTACTCGAAATCGCGGCAATGCTGGTCAAAACAATTCGAACTCCATGCAATGCTGGCCAGAACTACTCGAAATCGAGGCAATGCTGGTCAGAACTTTTTGAATTCCGCGCAATGCTGTGCAGAACTCTTCGGATTCCGTGCAGTGCTGGCCAGAACTACTCGAAATCGAGGCAATGCTGGTCAGAACTATTCGAATTCCGTGCAATGCTGACCAGAACTCTTCGAAATCGAGGCAATGCTGGTCAGAACTACTCGGAATGGAGGCAATGCTGATCAGCACTTTTTGAATTCCGCGCAATGCTGTGCAGAACTCTTCGGATTTCGTGCAGTGCTGGCCAGAACTAATCAAAATCGGGGCAATGCTGGTCAGCACTTTTTGAATTCCGCGCAATGCTGTGCACAACTCTTCGGATTTCGTGCAATGCTGGTCAGAACTTTTTGAACTCCGCGCAATGCTGTCCAGAACTACTCAAAATCAAGGCAATGCTGGTCAGAACTTTTTGAATTCCGAGCAATGCTGTGCAGAACTCTTCGTATTTCGTGCAATGCTGGCCGGAACTACTCCAAATCGAGGCAAAGCTGGTCAGAACTATTCGAATTCCGAGCAATGCTGTGCAGAACTCTTCGTATTTCGTGCAATGCTGGCCAGAACTACTCCAAATCGAGGCAATGCTGGTCAGAACTATTCGAATTCCGTGCAATGCTGACCGGAACTCTTCGAAATCGAGGCAATGCTGGTCAGAACTCTTCGGATTCCGTGCGGTGCTGGCCAGAACTACTCAAAATCGTGGCAATGCTGGTCAGAACTATTTCACTTCCGCGCGATGCTCTTCAGAACCCCTCGGATTCCGTGCAATGCCGGCCAGAACAACTCGGGATCGCGGCAATGCTGGTGAAAACAATTCGAACTCCATGCAATGCTGGCCAGAACTACTCGGAATCGAGGCAATGCTGGTCAGAACTATTCGAATTCCGCGCGATGCTGTGCAGAACTCTTCAAATTTCGTGCAATGCTGGTCAGAACTATTCGAATTCCGTGCAATGCTGACCAGAACTCTTCGAAATCGAGGCAATGCTGGTCAAAACAATTCGAACTCCATGCAATGCTGGCCAGAACTACTCGAAATCGAGGCAATGCTGGTCAGAACTTTTTGAATTCCGAGCAATGCTGTGCAGAACTCTTCGTATTTCGTGCAATGCTGGCCGGAACTACTCCAAATCGAGGCAAAGCTGGTCAGAACTATTCGAATTCCGAGCAATGCTGTGCAGAACTCTTCGTATTTCGTGCAATGCTGGCCAGAACTACTCGAAATCGCGGCAATGCTGGTCAAAACAATTCGAACTCCATGCAATGCTGGCCAGAACTACTCGAAATCGAGGCAATGCTGGTCAGAACTTTTTGAATTCCGCGCAATGCTGTGCAGAACTCTTCGGATTCCGTGCAGTGCTGGCCAGAACTACTCGAAATCGAGGCAATGCTGGTCAGAACTATTCGAATTCCGTGCAATGCTGACCAGAACTCTTCGAAATCGAGGCAATGCTGGTCAGAACTACTCGGAATGGAGGCAATGCTGATCAGCACTTTTTGAATTCCGCGCAATGCTGTGCAGAACTCTTCGGATTTCGTGCAATGCTGGCCAGAACTCTTCAAAATCGTGGCAATGCTGGTCAGCACTATTCGAATTCCGTGCGATGCTGGCCAGAACTACTCTGAATCGAGGGCATGCTGGTCAGAACTATTTCACTTCCGCGCGATGCTCTTCAGAACCCTTCGGATTCCGTGCAATGCCGGCCAGAAGTACTCGAAATCGAGGCAATGCTGGTCAGAATCATTCGAATTCCGTGCAATGCTGTCCAGAACCACACGGAATCGAATGTGCTGGTCAACTATCGAATTGTGCGCGATGCTATCAGAACAGAACGAATTCCGCGCAATGCTGTGCAGAACTCTTCGGATTCCGTGCAATGCTGGCCAGAACTACTCAAAATCGTGGCAATGCTGGTCAGAACTATTCGGATTCCGTGCAATGCTGGCCAGAACTACTCGGAATCGAGGCAATGCTCCTCAGAACTATCCGAATTCCGTGCGGTGCTATCCAGAACTCCCCGAATTCCACGCAATGCTGTGCGGAACTCTTCGGATTCCGTGCAATGCTTCCCAGAACCACTCAAAATCGAGGCAATGCGGGTCAGAATTATTCGAATTCCGCGCAATGCTTCGCAGGAGTCTCCGGATTCCGTGCAATGCGGGCCAGAACTACTCTGAGTCGAAGCGATGCTGGTCAGAACTATTCAAATTCCGTGCAATGCTGTCCAGACCTACAGGGAATCGAGGCAATGCTGGTCAGCACTTTTTGAATTCCACGCAATGCTGTGCGGAACTCTTCGGAGTCCGTGCAATGCTTCCCAGAACCACTCAAAATCGAGGCAATGCTGGTCAGAACTATTCGAATTTCGCGCAATGCTTCGCAGAAGTCTCCGGATTCCGTGCAATACTGGCCAGAACTCCTCGGAATCAAGGCAATGCTGGTCAGAACTATCCGAATTCCATGCAATGCTATCCAGAACTCTCCGAATCCCGCGCAATGCTGTGCACAGCTCTTCGGATTCCGTGCAATGCTGGCCAGGACTATTCGAATTTCGTTCAATTCTGCCTAGAACTCTTCGAATTTCATGCAAAGCTGTGAGAACTGTCCATATTCCGTGCAATGCTGGCCAGAACTACTCGGAATCTAGGCCATGCTGGTCAGCACTTTTTGAATTCCACGCAATGCTGTGCAGAACCCTTCGGATTCCGTGCAGTGCTGGCCAGAACTACTCGGAATCGAGGCAACGCTGGTCAGAACTATCCGAATTCCGTGCAATGCTACACAGAACTCTCCGAATTCCGCGCAACGCTGTGCAGAACTCTCCGGATTCCGTGCAATGCTGGCCAGAACTATCCGAATTCCGTGCAATTCTGTCTAGAACTCTTCGAATTCCATGCAATGCTGTGAGAACTGTCCAAATTCCGTGCAATGCTGGCCTTAACTACTCGAAATTGAGGCAATGCTGGTCAGAACTATTCGAATTCCGCGCAATGCTTTGCAGAAGTCTCCGGATTCCGTGCAATGCTGGCCAGAACTACTCGGAATCGAAGCAATGCTGGTCAGAACTATTCGACTTCCGCGCGATGCTGTGCAGAACTACTCTGAATCGAGGCAATGCTGGTCGGAACTATTTGACCCCCGCGCGATGCTGTGCAGAACTCTTCTGATTTCGTGCGATGCCGGCCAGAACTACTCGGGATCAAGGCAATGCTGGCCAGAACTACTCTGAATCCAGGCAATGCTGGTCAGAACTATGCGACTTCCGCGCGATGCTGTGCAGAACCCTTCGGATCCCGTGCAATGCCGGCCAGAACTACTCGAAATCGCGGCAATGCTGGTAAAAACAATTCGAACCCCATGCAATGCTGCCCAGAACTTTTCGGAATCGAGGCAATGCTGGTCCAAACTATTCGAATTCCGCGCGATGCTGGCCAGAACTACTCTGAATCGAAGGAATGCTGGTCAGAACTATTCGAATTCCGTGCAATGCTGGCCAGAACTACTCTGAATCGCGGCAATGCTGTGAAAACTGTCCAAATTCCGTGCAATGCTGGCAATGCTGGTCAGAACGATCCGAATTCTGTGCGATGCTATTCAGAACTCTCCAAATTCCGCGCAATTCTGTCTAGAACTCTTCGAATTCCATGCAATGCTGTGAGAACTGTCCAAATTCCGTGCAATGCTGGCCAGAACTACTCGGAATTGAGGCAATGCTGGTCAGCACTATTCGAATTCCGTGCAATGCTGGCCAGAACTACTATGAATCGAGGCAATACTGGTCAGAACTATTTGACTTCCGCGCAATGCTGTGCAGAACCCTTCGGATTCCGTGCAATGCCGGCCAGAACTACTCGGAATCGCGGCAATGCTGGTCAGCACAATTCGAACTCCGTTCAATGCTGGCCAGAACTACTCGGAATCCAGGCAATGCTGGTCAGAACTTCTTAACTCCGCGCAATGCTGTGCAGAACTCCTTGGATTCCGTGCAATGCTGGCCAGAACTACTCAAAATCGTGGCAATGCTGACCAGAACTACTCTGAATCGAGGGCATGCTGGTCAGAACTATTTGACTTCCGCGCGATGCTGTGCAGCGCCCTTCGGATTCCGTGCAGTGCTGGCCAGAACTACTCAAAATCGAGGCAATGCTGGTCAGCACTCTTTGAATTCCACGCAATGCTGTCCAGAACTACACGGGATCGAGGCAATGCTGGTCAGCACTTTTTGAATTCCATGCAATGCTGTGAGAACTGTCCAAATTCCGTGCAATGCTGGCCAGAACTACTCGGAATCGAGGCAATGCTGGTCAGAACTATTCAGATTCCGTGCAATGCTGGCCAGAACGACTCTGAATCGAGGCAATGCTGGTCAGAACTATATGACTTCCGCGCGATGCTGTGCAGAACTCCTTGGATTCCGTGCAGTGCTGGCCAGAACTACTCAAAATCGAGGCAACGCTGGTCAGCACTTTCTGAATTCCGCGCAATGCTTTGCAGAAATCTTCTGATTCCGTGCGATGCTGCCCAGAACTACTCTGAATCATGGGCATGCTGGTCAGAACTATTCGACTTCCGCGCGATCCTGTGCAGCGCCCTTCGGATTCCGTGCAGTGCTGGCCAGAACTACTCAAAATCGAGGCAATGCTGGTCAGCACTCTTTGAATTCCACGCAATGCTGTCCAGAACTACACGGGATCGAGGCATTGCTGGTCAGCACTTTTTGAATTCCATGCAATGCTGTGAGAACTGTCCAAATTCCGTGCAATGCTGGCCAGGACTATTCGAATTTCGTTCAATTCTGCCTAGAACTCTTCGAATTTCATGCAAAGCTGTGAGAACTGTCCATATTCCGTGCAATGCTGGCCAGAACTACTCGGAATCTAGTCCATGCTGGTCAGCACTTTTTGAATTCCACGCAATGCTGTGCAGAACCCTTCGGATTCCGTGCAGTGCTGGCCAGAACTACTCGGAATCGAGGCAACGCTGGTCAGAACTATCCGAATTCCGTGCAATGCTACACAGAACTCTCCGAATTCCGCGCAACGCTGTGCAGAACCCTCCGGATTCCGTGCAATGCTGCCCAGAACTATCCGAATTTCGTGCAATTCTGTCTAGAACTCTTCGAATTCCATGCAATGCTGTGAGAACTGTCCAAATTCCGTGCAATGCTGGCCTTAACTACTCGAAATTGAGGCAATGCTGGTCAGAACTATTCGAATTCCGCGCAATGCTTTGCAGAAGTCTCCGGATTCCGTGCAATGCTGGCCAGAACTACTCGGAATCGAAGCAATGCTGGTCAGAACTATTCGACTTCCGCGCGATGCTGTGCAGAACTACTCGGAATGCAGGCAATGCTGGTCAGTACTATTCGAATTCCGTGCAAAGCTGACCAGAACTCTTCGAAATCGAGGCAATGTTGGTCAGAACTATTCGAATTCCGTGCAATGCTGACCAGAACTGTTCGAAATCGAGGCAATGCTGGTCAGAACTACTCGGGATCGAGGCAATGCTGGCCAGGACTACTCTTAATCAAGGCAATGCTGGTCAGAATTATTCGACTTCCGCGCGATGCTGTGCAGAACTACTCGGAATGGAGGCAATGCTGGTCAGTACTATTTGACTTCCGCGCGATGCTATGCAGAACCCTTCGGATTCCGTGCAATGCCGCCAGAACTACTCAAAATCGGGGCAATGCTGGTCAGAACTATTCGAATTTCGTGCAGTGCTGGCCAGAACTATTCGACTTCCGCGCGATGCTGTGCAGAACTCTCCGTAGTTCTTGCCATGCCGGCCAGAACTACTCGGGATCGAGGCAATGCTGGACAGAACTATTCGACTTCCGCGCGATGCTGTGCAGAACTCTTCGGATCCCGTGCAATGCCGGCCAGAACTACTCGAAATCGCGGCAATGCTGGTCAGAACTATCCGAATCCCGTGCAATGCTATGCAGAACTCTCCGAATTCCGCGCAATGCTGTGCAGAACTCTTCGGATTTCGTGCAATGCCGGCCAGAACAACTCGGAATCGCGGCAATGCTGGTCAAAACAATTCGAACTCCATGCAATGCTGGCCAGAACTACTCGGAATCGAGGCAATGCTGGTCAGAACTATTCGAATTCCGCGCGATGCTGTGCAGAACTCTTCAAATTTCGTGCAATGCTGGCCAGAACTTTTCGAATTCCGCGCAATGCTGTGCAGAACTCTTCGGATTCCGTGCAGTGCTGGCCAGAACTACTCGGAATCGAGGCAACGCTGGTCAGAACTATCCGAATTCCGAGCAATGCTACACAGAACTCTCCGAATTCCGCGCAACGCTGTGCAGAACCCTCCGGATTCCGTGCAATGCTGCCCAGAACTATCCGAATTTCGTGCAATTCTGTCTAGAACTCTTCGAATTCCATGCAATGCTGTGAGAACTGTCCAAATTCCGTGCAATGCTGGCCTTAACTACTCGAAATTGAGGCAATGCTGGTCAGAACTATTCGAATTCCGCGCAATGCTTTGCAGAAGTCTCCGGATTCCGTGCAATGCTGGCCAGAACTACTCGGAATCGAAGCAATGCTGGTCAGAACTATTCGACTTCCGCGCGATGCTGTGCAGAACTACTCGGAATGCAGGCAATGCTGGTCAGTACTATTCGAATTCCGTGCAATGCTGACCAGAACTCTTCGAAATCGAGGCAATGCTGGTCAGAACTATTCGAATTCCGTGCAATGCTGACCAGAACTGTTCGAAATCGAGGCAATGCTGGTCAGAACTACTCGGGATCGAGGCAATGCTGGCCAGGACTACTCTTAATCGAGGCAATGCTGGTCAGAATTATTCGACTTCCGCGCGATGCTGTGCAGAACTACTCGGAATGGAGGCAATGCTGGTCAGTACTATTTGACTTCCGCGCGATGCTATGCAGAACCCTTCGGATTCCGTGCAATGCCGCCAGAACTACTCAAAATCGGGGCAATGCTGGTCAGAACTATTCGAATTTCGTGCAGTGCTGGCCAGAACTATTCGACTTCCGCGCGATGCTGTGCAGAACTCTCCGTAGTTCTTGCCATGCCGGCCAGAACTACTCGGGATCGAGGCCATGCTGGACAGAACTATTCGACTTCCGCGCGATGCTGTGCAGAACTCTTCGGATCCCGTGCAATGCCGGCCAGAACTACTCGAAATCGCGGCAATGCTGGTCAGAACTATCCGAATCCCGTGCAATGCTATGCAGAACTCTCCGAATTCCGCGCAATGCTGTGCAGAACTCTTCGGATTTCGTGCAATGCCGGCCAGAACTACTCGGAATCGAGGCAATGCTGATCGGAACTATTCGAATTCCGCGCGATGCTGTGCAGAACCCTTCGGATTCCGTGCAATGCCGGCCAGAACTACTCGGAATCGCGGCAATGCTGGTCAGCACAATTCGAACTCCATGCAATGCTGGTCATAACTACTCGGAATCGAGGCAATGCTGGTCAGAACTATTCGAATTCCGCGCGATGCTGTGCAGAACTCTTCAAATTTCGTGCAATGCTGGCCAGAACTTTTCGAATTCCGCGCAATGCTGTGCAGAACTCTTCGGATTCCGTGCGGTGCCGGCCAGAACTACTCGAAATCGCCGCAATGCTGGTCAGAACTATCCGAATCCCGTGCAATGCTATGCAGAACTCTCCGAATTCCGCGCAATGCTGTGCAGAACTCTTCGGATTTCGTGCAATGCCGGCCAGAACTACTCGGAATCGAGGCGATGCTGGTGAGGACTACTTGACTTCCGCGCGATGCTGTGCAGAACTCTTCGGATTTCGTGCGATGCCGGCCAGAACAACTCGGAATCGCGGCAATGCTGGTCAAAACAATTCGAACTCCATGCAATGCTGGCCAGAACTACTGTGAATCGAGGCAATGCTGATCGGAACTATTCGAATTCCGCGCGATGCTGTGCAGAACCCTTCGGATTCCGTGCAATGCCGGCCAGAACTACTCGGAATCGCGGCAATGCTGGTCAGCACAATTCGAACTCCGTTCAATGCTGGCCAGAACTACTCGGAATCGAGGCAATGCTGGTCAGAACTTCTTAACTCCGCGCAATGCTGTGCAGAACTCCTTGGATTCCGTGCAATGCTGGCCAGAACTACTCAAAATCATGGCTATGCTGGCCAGAACTACTCTGAATTGAGGGCATGCTGGTCAGAACTATTTGACTTCCGCGCGATGCTGTGCAGAACCCTCCGGATTCCGTGCAGCGCTGGCCTGAACTACTCAAAATCGAGGCAACGCTGGTCAGCACTTTTTGAATTCCACGCAATGCTGTGCAGAACCCTTCGGATTCCGTGCAGTGCTCTCCAGAACTACTCAAAATCGAGGCGATGCTGATCAGAACTATTCGAATTCCGCGCAATGCTTTGCAGAAATCTTCTGATTCCGTGCGATGCTGGCCAGAACTACTCTGAATCATGGGCATGCTGGTCAGAACTATTCGACTCCCGCGCGATCCTGTGCAGCGCCCTTCGGATTCCGTGCAATGCCGGCTAGAACTACTCGAAATTGCGGCAATGCTGGTCAGAACTATTCGGACTCCGTGCAATGCTGGCCAGAACTACTCGGAATCGAGGCAATGCTGGTCAGAACTATTCAAATTCCGTGCAATGCTGTCCAGAACTACACGGGATTGAGGCAATGCTGGTCTGCACTTTTTCAATTCCATGCAATGCTGTGAGAACTGTCCAAATTCCGTGCAATGCTGGCCTTAACTACTCGAAATTGAGGCAATGCTGGTCAGAACTATTCGAATTCCGCGCAATGCTTTGCAGAAGTCTCCGGATTCCGTGCAATGCTGGCCAGAACTACTCGGAATCGAGGCAATGCTGGTCAGAACTATCCGAATTCCGTGCAATGCTATCCAGAACTCTCCGAATTCCGCGCAACGCTTTGCAGAACTCTTCGAATTCCTCGCAATGCTGTGAGAACTGTCCAAATTCCGTGCAATGCTGGCCTGAACTACTCGAAATTGAGGCAATGCTGGTCAGCACTATTCGAATTTCTTGCAATGATGTGCAGAACTCTTCCCATTTCGTGCGATGCTGGCCAGAACCAGTCCTGATCGAGGCAATGCTTGCCAGAACTATTCGATTCCCGTGCAATGCTGGTCAGAATCATTCCAATCCCCTGCAATGCTGGTCAGAACCCCAGTTCAGACAGAAAGTCCGACGGGTAACCAGACAGGCTGTCAGGTAAACGAAGTCCCTGTCCAAGCTGTAGCAATTGTTCTGCTGTATCAAAACTCCGATTCTCAACGTAACAAAATATTTCGTCTTCCCGCGTCATCTCCAAACTCGGCTCACCCTGAAAGCAAAAACGCATTCACCCATTGTTGATGTCAGAACTCTGCATTCCCAACTCCTCCGTGTGTACCTCATCCTAGAACTTTGAGATATTGATCCCTCCTTCCAATATAGCTCGCAATGCCATGGATTTGTCATAGAATCTAGCATATCATTCCCATAAATATTGAAAAAAATTCCATATATCGCTTTCAATGATTGGGACTCTCTATTTACCACTTCCCCGCATGCTCACAATCCCAGAACTCTCGAGTTCTGATTGTTCCAACCTCTCATCGCTGGATCGCTATCATATCATTGTAGAACTTGGCATTCCATTTTTTCAAATTCAATTTTTCCAAGTCATATGAATAGAACTATTGTTCCAAATTATCAAGAACTATAGAACTATGGTGAATGCTCCTGGAACTGCTACTTTTTCGTGCAATGCCAGCATTTGATATGCCAACTTCACATTGACGCTTGCGAGTTTCTACGGAAAAAAGAGTCGAGGGAATTTCCGATTCGAAAAAACTCAAAGCGACGAAATTGTGCGTCGAAGTTCTAAGAAGTTTGCCTCAAAGTTCCAGATCAATCGAATGAAAAATGTGGACGATATTCAACAAAGCTCATCAAGTGTAGTATGCTTGCTGTGATTGGTACGCAAATCGAATGATTAATTCTTGAATCCAAAGTCAGAACGATGTTTTTCAAGCTTCTGATGAAAAAAGTGCCGGAGAAAGTTCCAACTACAGAAAGCTTCCAGTGACAAAGTCGTTCTTCAGTGTAAGAACGAACTTTCCGGAGAATTTTAGCTTGATTGAGTTTTTATGATACGAGATACAGTAATTTATAGTCATGACTAGAGCCCACAGAAAGCATAACCGACGATGCGTTCGAAAAGCGGTAAAAGTATTGTCCAAGCCGCCACGTGAAGGTTAAAAAAAACATCTGAATTCTGAAAATCTAAAAATACTGGGTGATATGGCTTGACAAATCAGTCTGAGTCTCTGCTTACAATTTTCTTCCATAGCCGATGTTTCCAAGAAAAAAAAATAAAAAGCACCTATTTTTTTAAATCGAAAATCAATGTTTTTCAACATCAAACTCATCGTAACTCGGCCATTTTTCTATGTATCGTAATAAATCTCGCGTAATCCGATTCGTAAGACTTTCCCGATGACGTACATGTTGGAAAAATTCGTGAAAGTTGATAAAAAATTATAAATTTTTAATCCGAAGTGAAAACCATGTTTTTCATGCTTTGCGTTGAACAAGTGTCGGGGGAAGTATGAGCTACGAAAAACTTCAAACGACAAAGTTGTTCGTTATTGTATGGAAGAAATTTGTGGAAGGTTTAAGATCGATTGAACTATTAGTTTTGAAAATACAGCGATTTTATTATGAACGCGCAACGAGAATTTTTCATCATTTCGCGTCGTGTTACCGGCTGAATATTGGAGTCCATAGGAAAGATCGTATTCATTTGATTTTTCAATGCGTGTTTATGTTTTTCGAGTTAGGGAATCCAAACTATTGAACTATTTTGGCAAGATTCGTTATTTCTTTTCTTTACAGATAAATCCATTGTTTATAATGTTTCTATGGATAAACCATTCACTTTGTGACGTCCTTCAGCCTTTTGTATTAAAAACCTGAAGAAGAAAACGAATAAGAGATTTGATTTAATCAAAATAAGAGGAACGATCTCTCTTACCTGGGTAATACTGCTTACGTGGTACCTCATGTGAGTCGGACTCCTCCTCCTTGGAGAATAACCCTCCGTCCCATCGACTCGAGGAAGCGAACTTGGGTAATATAGGGTTCGGCAGGCTGAAAACAGCTAACGAAGAGCCCAAGACGTGAACGACTCGCCTGAGTCGTCAATTCACGGCAACATCCCTTTGTTGCAATGTACCTGTAAAAATATATTAATAAATATATGGGGAAACGGTATCAAGGGAAGGAACGATACGATGGTTGTCTTACCCGAACGTACTCCTCATACAAACCTGTAACAAATAGAAAAGAAGAACGTTAGTTATATTGTTTATAATAATGTTAATGAATAGAGTTAAGTATAAATTATAAAATCTTACCTCACCGACTCCAAAGAGTCACCGCATAGAAATATCCCTTACTGGACCGAACGTACACGACACTCGCGGAAACCGTAAATGAAAGAATTAAAACGACACCCGTCACACGCGTAACTCAACCCACGGTCGCGAAAGGGTTTTCACGAACCGAACATAACCATGCAAACTCGCGACCGCGAAATATGACAGGTTATAAACAAACCCGTCAACCATTTTGGAAATCTCGCGCACAACGCGCAAGCGCGAAAAAAACACGGGCGAGCTATATTAAAAGACAAAGACACAGCCATGCTCGGTGGTTGAATTTCGAACCACCAGATGGCTTGTCGCAATACAGCGTTATCCACGAGCAAAAGTAAGCCTCTGGGTTTTATAAGAGGCTGAAACGGAGGCATAATCATCTTCTTTCCCGACTCGTGTGCTTACATCAGACATCTTTTGGAAAAGGTAAGAGCTTGCTCTAGGCCTAGGGGAAGAAGGTCTAATCGTAGTGCGCAGCACTCGATTGAATCATAGCTAGGTTTTCCTAGGGAAGTGGGGGCAGTAGCTGGCAATTAACCGCTACTGAAGCGTCAAAAAGGATTTGGGCAATTTCTGGACGAAGACGGTAATAGTCCTCTTCGGGCCATAGGGCCACTCTCTCACGGCCACCACGGGTTAGATAGGGCCACCTTCTGACGGCTTCTCCCATTGGGTCAACCTCTCACGGCTCCATGGGACATAGGAAATAACACCTGTTTAGTCCAACCAATCGGGGACTTTTATTAGAGCCAACCCTTAGGTCAAGATAATTTCGACCAATCACGACTCGCGATTCCGCGCATGTAGAATAATCCGTAGGATTATTACTTTCCTCGTCACGAACGGATCCACGAGGGTCCCTTTCACTTGGAACTGTCCATTCACGCGTCACTTTCCGTTGGATCCATCCGAAATAACGATATAATCGGGTTCTACGACTGACTGACATAAACTTTCCGTGTGCACACGGAGTAGGGTCATATAGTCCGGACTAATAAGTTCACTTTCCGTTAGATCCTACTGTTGCAATCCTTTAATATTCCTTTAAGTTTAATTCAAGGTATTCCTCCAATCAGTGACTTATTACGGGTAACTAACCCGAATTGTAATCATTTCTGCTTTATTCTGTGTATAATAAAATTTGTTGAAAAACTTGAATTAACTTGAATTGTCTGTCTTTTGATAATCTGCGACACGCGTTCCCCAACCCATCGAACCCTGGGTTCCGACGAGCCAGAGGCATTAACTGGGGGCTACCTGGTCAAGTTAGCGATAATTAACATTTATCAACGCGAGTAATGGTTTGAAAAGTCACAACTTTGAAGAAAAATTGTCCTTCGAACAAGAGAGGTTCCTTTATTCTATGAAACAAAAAACCTTGCACAGATTATTTTTTACACAATAAGAAAAGTTTTGTTGAAATAATTTTTCCATAAAACCAATATTTTGAATATGTAATCGTTTCAAATGAATAAAATTCACGATTACTCAGCCAAAACCGCTCGAAACCCCTTGAAAATGCACTGAAAAAGTCATTGGGTTGGTTATAACGATGGGAATATTGAGTATATTATTCAATCATGTTTAATAATAAATTTATACTAACCAAAATCGTGCTGTGCCAATCTTGTTGCGTATCCTTTCCGTGTGATACTGCCCCCAGACACGGAGCTAACGCTTTGTTCAATATCTTCCACATTTTTCACAGAATAATTTCAAGTTTCGTACAAAACCTCTTCAAAGATGGAGCAACAAATTCGCCGCTTGAAATTTCGTGAACTTGGAAGTTCCCTCGATACTTTTTCTCCATGGAATGGCACAGCACGATTTTGATTAGTATCAATTTATTATCAAACATGATTGGATAATATACTCAATATTCCCATCGTTATCACCAACCCAATGACTTTTTCAATGCATACAGAATATGTATGCAAATTTTCAAAGAGATTCGAGCGGTTTTGTCTGAGTAATCGTAAATTTTATTCATTTGAAACGATTGCATATTCAAAATATTGGTTTTATGGAAAAATTATTTCAACAAAACTTTTCTTATTCTGTAAAAAATAATCTGTACAACCTTTTTTGTTTCATTGAATTAAGGAACCTCTCTTGTTCGAAGGACAATTTTTCTTCAAAGTGAATGGTTTATCCATAAAAACATTATAAACAATGGATTCATTTGTAAAGAAAAGAAATAACGAATCTTGCCAAAATAGTTCAATAGTTTGGATTCCCTCACTCGAAAAACATAAACACGCATTGAAAAGTCAAATGGATACAATCTCTTCTATGGACTCCAATATTAAGCCGGTAACACGACGCGAAATGATGAAGAATTCTCGTTGCGCGTTCATATTAAAATCGCTGTATTTTCAAAACTAATAGTTTAATCGATCTGAAAATTTCCACAAATTTCCTCCAGACAATAACGGACAACTTTGTCGTTGGAAATTTTTTAACGCAAAGCATAAAAAACATGGTGTTCACTCCGGATTAAAAAATTTATAATTTTTCATTATATTTCACAAATTTTCCCAACATGTACGTCATCGGGAAAGTCTTACGGATCGGATTACGCAAGATTTATTACGATACATGGAAAAATGGCCGAGTTACGACGAGTTTAATGTTGAAAAACATTGATTTTCCATTTAAAAAAATAGGTGCTTTTTATTTTTTTTCTTGAAAACTGTCGACCATAGAAGAAAATTGTAAACGGAGACTCAGATTGATTTTTCAAGCCCTATCACCGCGTATTTTTAGATTTCCAAAATTCCGATTTTTTTTTTCGAACCTTCACGTGGCGGCTTGGACAATACTTTTACCGCTTTTCGAACACATCGTCGGTTATGCTTTCCGTGGGCTCAATTACTGTTTCCAAATGATTTTTTCGGAAAAACAAAGCAACAAAGCTTTTCGAAAAATTATTTTTCAATAGAAATTTTGAAAAATTTGCAAGTTTATATACACTTTTCACAATTTTATGAACGTTTTTAAATATGCTATGAGTGATAATATTCGATTCGTTTTAATAATATTAATTGTGCATGAAATTCTTTCGACATACTTCATTTCTTAGAATAATTTCCCTCCTCAATGGAGCATATTCCGTGATCATTATTTTTCAGCCTGTTTTGGTTGGCACTGCATTCAAAAACTCTCTGGAAAATACTTCTCCATTTTCTGTTGAATATTCCATCAGACTTTTTAAATCCTTTCTCGTATCCAATGAAATACCGACCGGTTGAACCAGAGGCGTTTTCTGAATATCTAGAATTGTTAAAGATGTTTCAATCTTGAATTCTGTGATTTTGTTGCCAAGATAATCTGCATACATCATTGTTGTTCCATCAGGAAAATAATCAATCTTGACAGCCTTGCTTATTCGCACATTTTTCGGAATCTTTACGGAGTTCTTGATCATTCATTCGAAATCCTCGATTTCGTATTGGGATTTATCAACCATTAGATTCAGTGTGTGGTAGAGAAGCACAATGCTGCCTGATCATCGATTTAACATCATCAGTCAATTTCACATGATGGCTTTTGTGTTTACCTCGGTTATCGTGCAAGTTTTCCCGAGCAGTAAGTTTCTTTCGAATTGTAGTAAATACTCCTTTCCCAACATTGAACAAATTCATCAAGAATGTCTGACAAACGCGGCTTTTAAAATCGTGAAATGGATGACAGTAATAATATTCCCAAGTTTGACGCTTATCATTCGATTCAGAAAATTTGAATTTCAATTTCTTAACCCTTATGAAAAAAATCATCTTACTCGCATACTTACTGCGGAAACAGTTTTGAAAATCAAAGGAATCCAACACTCTCCAGTCAACAAAATGTATTTAAAAGTATTTGAATATAATACTTCTGAATACACTCCGAAAATGCTATGTTTGACATAAAGTCAGTGATTCTTTCTGTAGCTCCCAACAACCCATACCTGGCGTTCTCTCAATGTGAAAAACTCTATATTTGTTTGAAAAACTATGAATACCTCTGAAATTCTCCTCAAAACTCTTCTGTGAAAATCCGTGAAAAGTTCAGAGATTTTCAGCGGAATTTCTTCATCAGGGTAACGTTCCCTGTGTGTTTTATTTTTGCAATAAGTATTTGAATTGGCTTGATCAATATTATTCCTTTTATAAAGAAAAATAACACTCCTGATCAAAAAAATAATATCAGCTCGTGTACTTATAGTGAAAATAGTATTGAGAAGAATTGAATTTCAATACTTCTTCAACACAGTACGTTTTTTCATTTTTCGGAATTTCATTCCATATCATTCAATTTCTATGGAATTGATGAAGAAAGTTACACTGTTCTCATTTCAAAGAACCTCAATGTCTGGAAATCTGTCGCCTTACATGGGGCCCCCACGAAATTCTGCCTAGGGGCCCACCAAGGGTAAATCCGGCACTGAATGGAAATTCTTGGAAAAGAAACGTCAATAAAGAAGCGGGGATCAGGGTTGGAAAAAACCCGGGTTTTTTTGAAAAAATCTGCCATATGTATTGAAACAGTCTGGAAGAAGTTTTGGATCAATCTGATCAAGCCAGTTATTCTTTTCCGCACATCCTAAAACAAGCTTCATGACTATTCAATTTGAATTGGCAGAGATGAATTGGAGCGATTGCTAACGTAATGTTAAAATCATGTTCCGTATCACGTTTTTCTCTTCTGAAGAAAATTATGTGATTGGTTGAGTTTTTCTCCTGAACCAATCAGCATGAAAGGATGAACGGGAAACATGATAACACCAATCAGAAAATTTGCTGTAATGTTTACTATACCTCCGATAAATATAGGGATAACATTGAACTGCTGTGATTTATACTGAAATATCTATTAGATTCATCTTAATTTATGTGACTACTGAACAAAAATTTCGGTAGATACTAGTATTACAGAAATTTAATGCTGTCCCCATAATTACAGCAATTTTCTCTTTGTGCAACGCATCTCTGAAGTCGGCTATTCAAATTTTCTAAGTTGTAAGTACTGGAATTACACGTCAACAAACCTCAAGAACATAGCTTCATATACATGATCATTCGTATACGAATTCATCGAAATCTCTGCATACAAGAATTTCTCATAAGTATGACATGAACTGATTAAAATCTAGAACTATTGTTCAACTTCCAACTTGAGCGGCACTGCGTATTAGTGATGAGCGATATTTATCGATATTTGTGGATATCGATATTTCTCATCGATATTTTTATGTCCGATATATATCGTTATCGACATATTTTACCTTAAACATATCGAAATTCGATATATACTTTTTGGTGATAGATCCCTTTCTAAAATTGACATGTCACGGATAATAAACAGTCAAACGAACTTACCTTAAGTGAAGTTCGACTGTGATTATATGAAAGCCCCGTTCGAGATGATTACAATGATTACAATGTAGTACGTCCCGTTCTACACCAGATGCCACAACGTTCAAAGTCCAAGTAGATGAAAAAAAACTTATGTCTGAACACACCCTACTCCAGTTTCATACTTCCCCGCGCTTATCCCCGTTAACCTCATAATTTCAACGTTATTAAAAAAAAAAACAAATTGCTTCATTGATGGGTGGGGAAAAAACAAATAAAAGAGAAAACATTAAATTTTCAAGGGAGGGAATGTAATCATCTCGAAAGGGGCTTTCATATAATCACAGCCGAACTTCACTTAAGGTAAGTCGTTTGACTGTTTATTATATTTCAAGCCCCGTTCTTCGAGATTACAATGATTACAATGTAGATGTTCAGAGTAATGCAATTTTTTTTTTTTTTTTTTATTATTAATTATACGCCCTCTTTGTAGTTCAATTGTTTATTAGAATTTTTACAATTAACAAACCCAATCAAAGAAGGGCTAATTACATCTTCTTAAAACCTAAAAACAATTGTAACAGAAAAAATACAAACTTTTTCTCAAAAAACAGGAAGACACTTTTTCTTTTTTTTTTTTTTTTTTGATATGTAAAAAATGAACTGCAAAACAAACACAAAAGAAAAAAGGTATTTTCTCTCCCTTCTCATCTTTTTAGAAAAACAAAAAACGTAGTTGAATATTTCAACCCTTAACCTACTATTGTCTTTCCATCCATAATACTGTGAATAAACTTATTTTTGGTATCTATAATGGGCCTCTTGTAAAACTTGGCGAATACTTGGGATTTCTCGGACCAACCTGCCGCTTTTCTAATGACTTCTGAATCTACCCCCTTTACATACGCTGCTGACGTTGATGCATGTCTTGTTGAATGTGCACTAAACCTAGACACATCCACACCACTTTTATTTAGAATTATTTTTATCCATCTGCTGATAGACTGAACAGTGACTCGTTTAAAAGGTTTCTTTGTTGCTAAAAATAATTCATCATTATCACCTCTATGTTCTTTAGTAACTTGCATATATTTAATCACTGTTCTTGCCACACATAATTGTGGCTTATCGATGAAAAACGGCAAGTTAATATATGGTTGATTCGTACCAGGTTTACTGGTTTTCAATAAGTCTGGAATAAATATTTCTAAACTCTCTTGGGTTCGTCTTATATTACTTATTTTTAACGCAGCAATTGATTGCGCCCTTTGAGCTGTGCATAGAGCTAAGAGCGTTACTGTTCTCCCTGTCAATTGCTGTAATGACAAATTTTCTAAAGGATACCAGTCCTGCATCAACCTTAAAACCAAGTTAACGTCCCAAGTATAATCGTATTTAGGTTTTGGAGGCCTTAATCTAAATGCTCCTTTCAAAAATCTACAAATTAAATCATGTTCGCCAATACCCTTATTCGATATAAGAGCTACTGCGCATCTATATGTATCTAACGAACCATAGGAAGCTCCTTCAGTGAATTTTCGATTCAAAAATTCTAATAAATTTTCTGGTTTTGGTGTGAAAACTTCCAATTGGTATGACAGAACTTTTCCCATTCTTTTAATGCCGAGTTATACTGATTAATGGTTGCTGGGGCTAGCGACGCCATCACCACGTCAACAGATCTGCCGTCTACATTTCTCCTGAGAAAACTCTCCCTGATAATCTTCCCACAAGAAGCCGAAGATGCTTTGCTTGAGGATGTCTGTACGGCCTATAAGGGGACAGAATTAAATTAGAACATGGTCCAAAAATCAAAGGCTTTCCTACTAACAGGGCTGAGAAAAGAGGGTACCATGGCTGTGTAGGCCAATCCGGAACCACTACTATCCCCATAGCTCTACTTTGTTGAATTTTTTGCAACGTCCTCGGTATCAGAGCAAAAGGTGGGAAGGCATAAAAAATATATGGTGCCCAATTTAACGTAAATGCGTCAACTGCTACAGCTCGTTTATCTGGATACCAAGACACAAAATATTTGCATTTCGCGTTATTCGAGGTTGCAAATAAATCTATTTCTACCTCTCCAAACTCTCTTTTAATCTCTCGAAAAACCTCATTTGATAATTCCCACTCTACATCTGCTGCTTTCCACCGAGATAACCTATCCGCTTCAAAATTATCTCTTGACGAAATATATGAAGCAAACAACCAGACTCCTCTTTCTTCAGCCCATTGCCAAATCTCTCTAGTCAACTTATTGAAGTGCTCATATTTCACTCCTCCCATTCTATTGATGTATGATATCGCCGTCGTATTATCGATCCTTAATAATACCTCACAGTCTTTAATGCCCGGCAGTAATGATTCTAACGCTAACTTGACTGTCAATAATTCCAAGTAATTTATGTGGAATTTATTTCGTTTTCCTTTTGGAAAACCTTTTGTTTTCCGCACCAAGCTCCCCAACCACTGAGAGATGTGTCCGTGTACACTTCATACTTAAAATCAAATTTCCTAATAGGGTGGTAAGATTTTTCAATTTTTTGCTTCCACCAATAGAAATCCGTTCTCATGCTATCTGATATATACATTTCTTGCGAATAATCTCCATCGTTCACAATTAACGCCAAAAATTTTTCCCTTTCTAAATTTTTCGTATAAAGCCATCCGTAATTTACACCAGGACAACTTGATATCAAAATCCCTATCACTTGCGCTATATCCTGAATACTGCATTTATTTTTTGTTAACGTCTGATCAATAAGCTGTACAATATTTTCTTTCTTCTTTTCTGGTAATTCTATGATAAACTTCTCCGAATCAACCATAAACCCTAAAAATTTGCATCGAGTCTGTGGTTTAAATTGGCTTTTGTTCTCATTTACCACGAAGCCTAAATTATTTAAAACTTCTACTGTTCGTTCCACATTCATTTGACACTTCTCTTTCGTATCAGCTATACAGAAAATATCGTCTAAATAAATTACGGATATAAATCCCATTGATCTTAAATAAGCAACAACCGGCTTCATGATCTTGGTGAATATAAAGGGACTCGTAGACAGTCCGAAAGGAAGGCAGGTGAACTCAAACAATTCGTTATTGAAACCAAATCTCAAATATTTCCTGCTTGTTGGACGCATTCTTATTAAATAATAAGCATCTTTCAGGTCCAATACCGCCATAAACCAAGATGGCCGAATCAACCTCTGAACTGTTCTCAAATCCTCAATTTTGAAATGTTGTGTTGTTATAAACTGATTGAGTTTTTTCAAATTCAGAATGAATCGATTCGATCCATCAGGCTTGGGCACTAAAAAATAAGATGATAGAAATTGTCCCCGCGCTTCCTTACATCTCACTACGACTCCCTTATCAATCAATTTTTCGATCGCTTCTCGCAAATCTTGAAATTCTGTTTTAGATTTAATACGTTCCGTCGGAATTTGATTTTGTGTAACCTCAGTACAAAATTTAATTTTATACCCCTCTATGCACTCTAATATAATACTGTTTTTGGTGATTTTCTCCCAATTTTCTATATAATAAGTAAGTCTGCCTGCAACGTTACCTACTTCTAATTCGTTCGAAATTGATTCCTCTGGTTGCCTCGACTGTTGTTCGTTTTTGGGTATTGTCTGCTCCCGAATTTCTTGAATGATACCATCTTGCCTTGGCCTCTCTGCTGTCTCCAACTCGCTTGCCGGGCTGGCGTTTTTGCAAGCGAGTCGCGTGAGTTTAAATGCTGCTGAGATGAACTTGATCCAGTCCCTCCATATTGCGATAACGGCTTAATATTTCTTGTGATCGTTTTTACGGCTTTCACCTCCTTTATTTTTTCCGTAAAATCTTTTCCATATAGGAAAGCATCGGTTTTTGCGTTAGCCAAAAGATCTTTAAACTGCTTATCTACACCCGGTGAAATATAAGCCTTTCGAGCTCTTGTCTGTTGATACCACAGATGTGTTAATATCTTCCCTGTGTCACATAATCTTCGTGATAAAAGAGCTTTCTCCAATTCTTCATCACACTCCAATAGCATTGTAATGGCATCTCCTAATGATGACAAACTCAAACCAAGTAGGTTTTGATACCCTTGAAAGTATGTATCTCTGTTCCTGGCTGATTCCCTCATATTCATGCTCAATTCGACATTCAGCTTTGGTCCTTCTGAAAATTCGGGGCGACCATAATCTGTTAGTAATTTATCTTTTTCCTCTTTAGGTACACCTTGCTCCGACCAATACTTCCATCTATTTTGAAGCGATGCATGTAACTTCAACCTGAATGCCTTCGACTCAGTTGGGTCTTCACCCAGTGCTTCGATGAGGTCGTCATCCAGCCAATCCACCTGAAATTCCTCTTCAGGTTCTTTCAGCGATTCACTCACTATATTACGCTCTGGGCTCTGTTCTTGAATCGATACTAAATTGGGAATCAAGTTTTCCTTCCCCTTAGTTCGTTCTCCTATAAACACATAAATATAACCCAATCAATTTTACTGAATATATTCCATATGCTCTATTTTATTAAACTTATATATTATAAGATTGTAACATGTTCTATCACTCGTATAGACTCATTACTGTGTTTTTTTTTTTTTTTTTGTACATACTTATCTTTATAAATCTTTACGTTTTACATACTTGAATTCGTGTAACTTGTCTCACCTATTTTGTAAGCTCGTTACCCAAAAGTTTATAATATTTACTTTATTCTCGCTAAACCCTGTATAACCACGACAAAACACTTTTCCATTTCAACCACTTACCTTCGTCCATATAAGACGCTTCATTTTCCGATTCACCACTTTCATATGAACTCTGAGATGCCTCAGTTCTTCTTCTTACTTCTTCTTCTAGTGCTTTTAACCGCTTCAACAATCCTTCCGTATTTGAAGCATCTTTCCTTACTCTTTTCTTCCCTTTATCCATCCTGATTAGTTTTGAAGAAATTCTTTTTTGCTGTTCGGACTCTGCACGTGCTACCTCTGCTGCACAACGAAACATTATGAGGTTAACGGGGATAAGCGCGGGGAAGTATGAAACTGGAGTAGGGTGTGTTCAGACATAAGTTTTTTTTCATTTACTTGGACTTTGAACGTTGTGGCATCTGGTGTAGAACGGGACGTACTACATTGTAATCATTGTAATCTCGAAGAACGGGGCTTGAAATATAATCCGTAAGATTTTATTCGTGACGCTATTGGTTACTCAGAATTTCCCTCTTCAACTCTCTCGGTGAAGTGGGAAATTCTTTTTTTTTTTAGAAGTGGTGGGTGAGTACGTAAATAGTGGATGATTCCCTTCCGCACTCATTTGCGGTAAATCAGTTGATGGTTTCACTTCCAAACTTCCGGATTTCGTGACTCGTTAATCAGTATATTATAATATCAGTATATTATAATATAGAGTTTAAGTTCGATTCGACATTGATCTCGGTGTCTTTGTATATAATAATAAATATATTAGTTCAATACGTTTTGAGTTGAATACGGTGCGTGTATTTTTATATAAGAAGAAATTATAAAGAAGTGGTCACTTGTGAATAGTGTTAGTGTATGTGTAAAAAACATTGTGATTTGATTTTGAAAGTGATAATACACGTGAAGATTGGATTCCTTCTCGATTATCAGGTAAGAAATGAGAATTTATTGTTGATTTAATATTTTGGTTTCGTGAACAAAAATTCATAATGGGGCGTAGAAAAATTGAACGTACGCGCGAAGAAGAAGAAAATTTTCAACGTATAAGGCGGGAAAGAAATGCTGAATACCAGCGTCGTTATCGTGACCAGTGATGCCAGATTCGGCCGACCGACTCGGTGTACCCCCTCCATCACGCTCTACACAATCAAATTCCTTTTGTCGGTGGTTTCATCGTGTGTGTGAAAGTTCTATACAGATGGGTGTAATGGAGAGGGTAAACCGAGTCGGTCGGCCGAATCTGGCATCACTGATCGTGACCGTATAAGGAGCGCGGAAAATTCCAGTGATCATTCAATGGTTTCACAAAATCAAATTACGAATTCAGCAGAGGTTACAGGGAACACGACATTACGAAACAATAACCGAGCACATCAAAACCGTTATCGATCACGTCGTAGAGGTATTGATGACAGTTCACAATTGAATCTTTCGTACAATGATATTGTTGAACATTATGTTGGTACAATGAACGTTTCTTGTATCTTTTGTAATGCAAAACATTTTCAAGTTGAAAAAGGAATGCAGCCGGGAAATTCTTTCAATGATTGTTGTAATCATGGAAATGTATTTTTGAATCCTCTACCTGAACCGCCTTCACAGTTGCGAGGTCTCTTTGATGGTTCTGATTCGCGATCAAAATCATTCTATAGCTAAGTTCGTTCACCGATGTCCCAAGTTACCCCAACTCGCTCCAAGTATTTTGGATTCGCTACTTCCAGTTGAGGCAACGAAATGATTGGTTTGGTACAAGTTGGAGCAACTCAGGGCACGTAGAACGAACGAACCTTATGAGCGAATCCGGAGTTATAATAGTGCCTTCTCTTTTGCATCGTTTCATGCAAATTGAGTTAATGTTTTTGGATCGCGCCGGGCTCCATATTGCTTTGGAATTCAAGGTCAAATATATTACCAGATTAATGAAGCGATACATCATGCTCCAAATGAACCACCAAGTTACGGTCAACTCTTCATCGTGGATATGAACGAGGCTGCTCAGTATCGATTAAATTATGGTTCGGCTTTGAACGGTGATATATTATTGACAATAGATGACATGATAAGAACACACAATATTTTTGCACAATCATTCGAAATCATGAGTGAGGAATTGAAACTCCAACAAAAAAAAGTTCAAAGATCTGGAGAAAATATCCCCCATGAGCTTCAACTATTATTCACTTCAAAACCGGGTGTAGATCAAAATCGTTATACAGGTTGGTTGAAAAGTTTGTAAAGCGAAACCTATCAACCAGTACAGGAATCAAAATTTATACGCAATATTTATATTTCATCCTTCATTTGAACACACACACAATTTTATTCCGATCTGTCAATTCATTCTTCGTTTACAAGCCATTCGAAGTTGACGTGTCAGTGTATTTTGTGAAAATGGGAAAATCCGAATATCGTGCAGTGATAAAATTCTTCGTTTGGAAGGTTTATCAGCAACAGAAATTCATACTAACATGAAGAAAGTGTTGAAGGAATCTGTTCCTTCATTTCCAACTGTACATCGATGGGTTTTAAAGTTTAAACGTGGTCGTACAAGCGTTGAAGATCAATCACTTAGTGGACGTCGAAAAAGTGCAACGAAATTAGACATCATTGAGCAAGTCTATGATATTGTTTGTAGAGATCCGAGTTTGGCTAAGCGTGAAATTGCTGATACCATAGGCATCCCGGATGAACCAGTACTCCATATTTTACACGAAGAATTACATATGAAAAAGCAATTTGGAAAGTTAGTGCCGCATTCGTTGACAATTCAACAAAAACTGAATCGAAAACAAATTTCTCAGCGTAATTTGGAGCGTTTTAAGCAGAATAAGACCGATTTTTTGCGTCGTTCCGTAACTGTGGACGAGACTTGGATCTACCATCATGATCCTAAACTGAAACAAAAACGTTTACAGTGGACTGAAGCTAGTTGTTCAGCTCCAAAACGGGTGAAGTCAGAACGATCGGCGAAAAAGGTTTTAGAATCGGTTTTTTGGGACGCAAGAGGGGTTTTGTTGATTGATTATCTAGAAAAAGGTGAAACAATTAACTCTGAATATTATTGCAACCTTTTGGACCAGTTGGATGAAAAAATTCGTGAAAAAAGACCCGATTTACGGAAGAAAAAAATCATTTTTCATCAAGACAATGCACGTGTTCACACAAGTGTTCTGGCGATGGCTAAACTGAACGAATTGAAGTACGAATTGCTTGAACACCTACCGTATTCACCAGATTTGACTCCCTCCGACTATTACCTCTCCAGAAATTTGAAACAATTCCTTCGTGGAAAGCCTTTTTCCGTCGAAAGAAGAAGCTATTGCAGCTGTGGAACAGTATTTTGCGGAGCTTCCGGAAAATCATTACAGAGATGGTATAAAATTATTGGAGGATCGTTGGAATAAGTGTGTTGAAGTTGAGGGAGACTATATTGAATGAAAAAAATCATTTCATCAAAAAATACACATTCTTTCATCTTTGCTTTCAAAACTTTTCAACCAACCTGTAATTTTCAAAGGTGTAATGAAGTTGCCGCGGTATTTTCTACCACAGCTGATGGAGGAATCCCCGAGTCGTACGTTACTGTACGTAATAAAAATACGAAAGAACTGCAATCGGTTAGTACCATGGATCCTAATGTTGAACCATGGATTTATCCGTTTTTTTATCCATATGGTACTAGAGGTTGGCATCGAAATTTATTTCTGAAAAATAAGGATGAACGGATCACTAGATGTGCCTATACAAGGTATCGAATAGCCATACGGGATGAATTCAACAGTATTATTATGGGTCGGCGATTGTTTCAACAATGGTTTGTGGATTCTTATGTGAAAATTGAGAGAGACAGGATGAAATTTTTCTTAGATAATAAAAAAAAACTCCGAGTTGACAGCTATGTAGGCTTACAAGACCATTTAGAAAACATAGGTAATAATATAAATGCTCGCTTAGGTAAAGTTATTATATTACACCTTCATCGTACGTGGGCTCTCCAAGAAGTATGATGCAACATTACCAAGATTCAATGGCAATTGTACGTCAATTTGGAAAGCCTGACCTGTTTATCACAATGACTTGTAACCCACAATGGCGAGAGATTCAAGAGAACCTCTTACCTGGCCAACAAGCACAAGACAGGCCAGACCTTTGTGCTCGTGTGTTCAATATTAGGAAAGATTATTTATTGGATTTCATTATTCGTCAAAATTTTTTCGGCAATGTGGAAGCATTTGTATATGTAATCGAATTTCAAAAACGAGGATTGCCGCATATACATTTATTGGTAACTTCAGACCGGAATAGTGAAATTACGGTTGCGTCTGTTGTTGACCGGTATATTTGTGCAGGAATTCCTCATCCTGACGACCATCCTATTTTGCATGCTATTGTTATGAAACATATGATCCATGGACCTTGTGGCACATATTGTGTTTACATAAAGTTTTCAAATTTGTCTGAATTCAATGAAAATGTCGATATAAAAATTGTCTCCAGTCAGATTGAATGAAAATTATAGAATTGAATTTATCTGAGAAATTTATAGGAGATTTCCATGGAATTTTCAAGAAATTTTTATACGAATTTCTATCTCTAACATTATTCGCTGTTGATAATGTGATAGCTCCACAGATCAGCCTCGTATCAAAATAGCATGGAACTTTGCATCAGACAAATATGAATGATATTCAATTTCATGAAGAACCTATACCCTCATACCAAAACATGTGAAAGATATATTTGAACTTCAAAATACTCGATAGAATTAATCGATGAATAATCTCAACAGTAGTACACTTCAATTTGTGACAATTAGATCAAAGGTTTCCAGTTATTCCTAATATTGAAGGCAAAGAAGGTGGATCGCGCGCGCCGGTGGCTGCTAGTTCATAAAAATTTTCAACTGATCAGAAGAATAAAATATTTCTTGATTTTCCATTAGCTTGGAAAATTTTCTCTTGTCAGAGTGACCAACTGTGCATAATGTATGCACTTTTTCTCTTAGATCAATTCATCAGAATATTCAATTAAATAGAATGGCCAATGAAAAAAATTGAACAATTTTAGAATTGGTCATATCGACTCTTGTTTACTCAAAACACCCATCGGGAGCATGGATATACAAGTCTGGAAACTTCGATAGTGAGGGAAGTCTCCATTGAAGGCTATGTTATTCGGTGCAATCTCCGCAATCTTTCGTAGTGTTAAAATCTAGGTATAATGCCGCGCGAAATTTTACCCACGAGTCGCGACGCTATCCCTCGATCGTAGCGGCACTCATACATTTGATACATCCAATTATGAATTGTGTATTCACTTTCTTAATTTCAACGGTGATATTTGGATTTTCGACATTCATGAAAATCACGTTCAATATTCGTGTTCTTTTCCTTCTTATTGAATTTGGACGTTTTGTACGAATGTCGAAAGCATCTATTATCTATCCACATTCCCATACTGGTAGAGGCACTGAGAAAATAATTCAATTATATTTACTTAATGTTTTTTTGAATAGCGCGAATTGATTCTTTTTCCAATATAACCAAATTTGATTTTGATCAATCCACATTCATTTCCTGTGAATGAATGAAAATTGCGTTCATAATGATTAAATACAGGGTGTGTTCGAAAAATAACGAGAATTTTGGTTTTATGACAAAAATATTTATTCATCCATCGATATCTCCTTTGTCCCCTTCAAAATAATCCCCCTTGGATATAATACACTTGTGCCAACGCTTTTTCCAATCCTCGAAACACTTTCGAAACTCGATCTTTGTAATAGCTTTCAGCTCTTTCAGCGATTCGCTTTCAATGTCACCTATGCTTGTGAAACGACGGCCTTTTAATGTTCTCTTTATTTTTGGAAATATAAAAAAGTCACATGGAGCCATATCTGGTGAATATGGAGGCTGAGACATCGTTACAGTCTTGTTTTTGGCCAAAAATTCACGAACAAGCAATGAAGTGTGAGCAGGTGCATTATTGTGGTGCAAAAGCCATGAATTGTTTTGCCACAAATCCGGGCGTTTTTTTCGGATTGCTTTTCGACTGATATGCCAACATCATCAGCGACTTCTCTGATTGTGATTTGGCGATCGTTCATAACCATTTCTTTCACCTTTTTCGTGTTTTCATTGGTTGTTGATGTGCTTGGGCGTCCGGGTCGTTCGTCATCTTCAACGTTTTCGCGGCCATCTTGGAAACGCTTATACCACTCGTAAATCCCCGCTGTACTCATAGCAGACTCATCATATGCCTTTGTTAACATTTTACAAACTTCAATACACTTTATTTCATTTTTTACGCAAAATTGAATACAAATTCTTTGATCCATTTTTTTTCACAAACGAAAATCGCCGAGCTCGAAAAAACACGTCTAACGTTAGCGGCTGCCACTTGAAAAGTAAGCGAAGAATATCGCTGAAAATTTCATCGTACTTCAGGGGCATGTGTGCCAACATAATGGAGAAAAATTTCATACAGGCGGACTCTCCAAACCCGCGAAATTCGAAAATTCTCGTTACTTTTTGAACATACCTTGTATTCACTGTTAATAGAAACAACTTCAGTTCAATGAAACATTATTCATACCAAACAAATATTCAATTCGTTGTATTTTAGGAAATATTTTTAAAATATAATCAAACCGTTCTTTCCGTATTTGAATAACAATTCGAAAATGGTATTTATCCATAACAAATTCTTCAAACAATATTTATGTATGTCAATATATGCCTCCCCGTGGGATGATTGCGGGTCTTCCAGGGGGGTATTCTTGATACCTGTCCTTGATATCCTTTTTATCCATCCTTGGTAGTATCTGCTTCCTTTACGTGGTGGGGAGGATAAGTATCTCAGATTTGGGTCTCTTTTTCGGGTGGAATAAACTACTCGAGAGGGAGAGTACAAACTGAAAGAAATTAAATCATCCCAACGCCAGGAACATCGGCGAAAACGATGAAAGCAAGGGAAAACTACCTTCTTTGACATCCTGAATATTCCCGAAGAAATGAAATCTTTTTCCGAACCTAGAATTTTGAAATTTCAATTCATTGGAAAAAAAGCGACAACAATATGATGACATTCTCTCGAGTAAAATATTCCAGAGGTAAAATAGCCTCCCGTTCGGATCTCTGAGTGGAGGCCGCTCGAGAGAGCTTCATCACACAAGATAGAAAACCAAAGAAGATAGGGAAGAAAGAGAACATTCTTCGAGTCGGAGCGCGGAATGTTAGATCACTGAGACAAACAGGAAAGCTAGAAAATCCGAAATTAGAAATGAATAGATTACGTATCGATGTAATGGGAATCAGCGAAATGGGATGGTCGCAAGAAGGGGATTTCTGGAGTGGGGATTATAGAATCATTCATGCAGGATCAAAGAATGGTCAAGCAGGTGTGGGAATTATAATGCATAAAAGGGTAGGGAATAGGATAGAAAATTATTTGCAACATAGCGAACGCGTAATGATGGTCAGAGTTAGAACAAAACCGGTAGACACTGTTATAGTTCAAGTATACATGCCCACATCTGCATACTCAGAGGGAGATATCGAAAAAACGTACGATGAAATAGAAGAAGTGATAGAATATGTAAAGGGAGAAGAAAATTTGATGATCATAGGCGACTGGAATGCGGTAGTAGGGCAAGGAAAAGAGGGCAACATAACAGGAGATTTTGCGTTAAGAAAAAGAAATGAAAGAGGACAACGTTTAATCGAATTCTGTGGAAGCCATAGAATGATTATTACCAACACATTATTTAAAAATCATCCAAGAAGGATCTATACTTAGAAAATGCCAGGAGATACAGCAAGATACCAAATTGATTACATATTGGTGGAACAAAGATTTAGAAACCAAGTGAAAAGCTGTAAAACTTATCCAAGCGCGGATATAGACAGTGATCACAATATGTTGCTCATGAAATGTTCTCTGAAATTCAAAGCTCTGAAGAAGAAGAGGAAAATGCAAAAAAAATGGAATTTGAAGAATCTCAAACAAGAACAAACACAGAAGCCATACAAAGTGATGTTGGACGAAAAAGAGGATCTTGGAGGATCGACAAGAGAAAGACTTGGAAATCGAGAGTAGATGGACAAATATAAAGGGGAATATAGAACAATGTGCGGATGAAATTTTGAAGACCGATGGAGTAGAACCTAAGAAACCATGGATAACAGAAGGAATTCTCGATTTGATTAATGAAAGGAGGAAATACAAGAATAAGAGTAGCGAACATGACCGGCAGACATACAACGCACTCAGGAATTAAATAATAAGAGAATCAAGGAAAGCGAAAGAACAATGGTTAGAGGAAAAATGTCAGGATATAGAAGTAAAATAACATTTAGGGGAAATAGATGCGGCATATAGGATTGTCAAGAGATTTTTTGGACAAATGAAATCTAGAAGCAGTAAAATTAAAAATTCACTAGGGAGACAATTGATAAGAACGGAGGAGAAAATAGAACAATGGATTGATCATTCAGAAGATCTTTATAAAGGAAGCGATAATATGGGATTTATAGAGAGGGAGGAAGATGTCGATGAAGAAGAATCGGGAGATTCAATTTTGAGATCAGAATTCGACAGGGCTTCAAAAGAATTGAAAAATAATAAGGCACCAGGAATAGATGGCACAAGTGCGGACCTTATCAAAGCCTCCAGTCAAAGAACTCGCGAGGCACTGTTTGAATTGGTCAGAGACATGTACGAAAGAGGAGAGGTACCGAAAGATTTCCAGAAGAATAAAATTGTCATCATTCCGAAACAACACGGAGCAGACAAATGCGAGAACTACAGAACGATTAGTTTAACTTCACATGCCTCGAAAATACTGACAAAAATTATATACAGGAGAATAGAAGATAAAATAGAGAGTAGATTAGCCGAAGATCAGTTTGGTTTTGGGAAAAATAGGGGAACGCGGGAAGCAATATTAGCACTCAGAACAGTCGTAGAGAAAAGTCTAGAGTTGAAAAAGTCTGTGTATATAGGTTTTGTAGATATACAAAAAGCATTCGATAATGTTGATTGGGAGGAAATGTTTACGATTTCGAAAAAAGTCGGGATTGATTTCAAGGATAGGAGAATGATATATGAATTATATAAGAATCAAACCGCAATAATAGGAATAGAGGGTCAAAAAGGAGAAGCACAAATTAAAAGAGGGGTGAGACAAAGATGCTCACTATCGCCATCCATTTCCAATTTGTAAATAGAAGAAGCGATGAACGAAAGGAAGGAGCAAGTCCCAATTGAAATTACAGATTCAAGGTGAAAAAGCAAGCATGCTGAGATTTGCGGATGACATAGCTATATTATCTACAAGCGGTGCTGAGTTAGAAAATACTCTCAACACGATGAAAACAATATTACCAGAAAACTATTGTATGAATATAAATAAGGACGAAACAAAATTCATGATTTGTGCAACACCGAAAACACCAAGCAGAACGAAAATCAAAATAGATGCAGAGACAATTCAGCAAGTCAAAGAATTCAAATATCTAGGGAGCATAATTACAGAAAACGGTAAAAGTGAGAGAGATATAGGAGCAAGAATAGCACGAGGAAAACAGGCTTTCCACCAAAAGAAACAGTCACTGTGTTCGAAGAATATCAGCTTAGCAGTGAGGAAGAAATTCTTGAAGGGTTACGTTTGGAGCACAGCATATGGTTGCGAAACTTGGACAATTGGAAAAACGGACCAACGAAGGCTGGAAGCTTTTGAAATGTGGTGTTATAGAAGGATGCTTAGAGTGAAGTGGATAGAGAGAGTGAGGAATGAAGAAGTACTTGAGAAGGTAAATGAAAAGAGAAGTCTTTTGAGACAGATCGTGAAGAGAAGAAGTAATCTGATATGACACACGTTAAGGCATGACAGCTCATTGGAAACAATATTGGAGGGAAAAATAAATGGTAAAACTCGAAGAGGCAGACCTAGATTGAGTTATATGGAGCAAATTATACAAGATAAGGGTTGCCGTACATATGCAGAAACTAAGCGGTCAGCGGATAATAGACAGGGTTGGAGGATTTCATCAAACCAGTCATAAGACTGATTACTTCATGATGATGATGATGATGGTCAATATGTGATTATCAATATTATCGATATAATATCGAAAGAATATCGATACTTCGTTTCCGATATTTATCGCATATCGATATTTCAGTTACGATGAATATCGATACCCCAATATCGATATTTTTTTAAATATCGCCCACCACTACTGCGTATGCATACACTGGGGAAAAACAAGTTCGATCAGTCGTTTTTTCCCTTCGCGCCAGCGAGGGCGCACAACGCTGCATTTGTACCGTCACCGTCATCGGTGAGGTTAGAAATGCCAGAAATGTGTCGAAACGTTACAGGGTTAATCGCTGGCTACAATCGACCCAAGTAACTAATATATGAAGTAAAATTGAATTTTATACTTTTCTTCGTGCCGAAAGAAGATGAGAAGGAGCAAAAACAGCGGACGCCTAATAAATAATTTATATTTAATAGAATTTGTTCTATAAATGCAGAGTCAAATTTTCGAAAGTGGACCACCCAAAAACGAGTTTCTGAATTCCATGTGCGTTACTGTTGTAAATAACAGTTCAAGTACTGAGCAAACGAGCCCTCAAATGTTTTCGCAAAATATCAATTTTTACAAAAGTTATCAACAATCGAATTTTTTGGACAAATTTTTTTCTCTTCACAACATCTCTGCTAATATCCAAGGAAATGAAAATACGAAAATCCTGCATGTTCGTGAATGTTTTACGCGTTAAGTGCAATCGAACTTTTTCATACACGGTTGTTTATTGGTTAGAAAAATTAATTCTACAATAAACAATTGCGACTTGAAACATGTCCACATATGTTTAGGAAAAAAATTCAAAAAGCGTATGATTCGTTTTTTCACGTTGATCAAGGGACAAATTTCTATTCACAAGCTTGTGTAAAGAAATTTTTTGGAAATAAAATGTTCAAGCAATTTAAAAAAAAATTATTTTCGACAAAACTGATAACGCCAATTAATCTTACGGAGAATAAGAAAAGTGTGTAAAAATACACAGTAAACACCCGCTTGAAATCGATATTGTCATTGGGTCTTGTTATGCGGAATAAAGCGCGGTATTCGTTCATTATTTTCAATGGGGATGATATGAAACATACCTTTTTTCAAGTCGATTTTTATACATTCAGCACTGTTATTGATGACATGTAAAAATTAATATATGAGATTATACATCGCACATTATATACCATAAATAAGATATTTCTTGTTGTAGTATGTGCAAAAGTTTTCAGCATGAAACACAAAACAGTATTTATTTAATGAGTCATTACAATTTTCAGTTAGACATATATGAAGCTTCAATTCAATAATATGGCGCGTAACTATAGATTCTTCTGAATTTTTTAACACGTACGCGCATGGATATGTATTTTCCATACATTCATAAGATGTAATGAAAGTATTAGCGTCATCATTGCCTTGAACTTCATACGCATGTAGATGTTCATTAAAACCTACAGTTATAAATGTTGGAATTGCAAACATGTACGCACGATTAAATTCAAAAATCATTTAGATTTTTCCAAATCGTGGCCCGTCGCAATCGCTCACTTCAAGTACAATGGCAGTGCCTTTTTGAAATTTTGAGCCCTTTATAATGATGTATGAGTACATATCGATTCCTCTAACAGTGTATTGACGTGGAATTTTTGAAGTCATTTGTTCTGTTTGTCTCAATTTAGACCCAACTTCAACATCAGCAATGTTAATATTTCTTACGTTATCAATCATTTTCATTTGTTGGTCTATTGCAATAGTTTTGCATATATTCACAGAACCAGCAAGGTTTTTCATGACTTTTTCCAGATCTCTATGTTTTGACTCGAAGCGCATGGTCCAATATTGGGTCGGTGGCTCGAGAGACAAAATCATTTGACTGTAGTGGCAGAGAAAATGCATTTTTGGTTTCAACGTGCCAGAGAGACGCACGTACATTGAGTTGAATTCTGAAACAGTAATAGACAAACGTTCTGCATGACCTCTTCTTAATCTGGGTGCTACAATAATATCAATGATTTCTCGTAGTTTAAGAAACAACACCCAGTACTCGTTTCCCTTTGGAATCGACTCACCCACCAGAATAGCAAAATAACGACAGAAGCAAATCATCTCGGCAGCACTCATTTTAATTGTATCTTTCCGAATTGGAGGTGGTTTGTTCGACTCTCCAACACGAGAGAAATCAAAAGTTTGACATCCACTGTTTATTTCATCTATTGAAATGAATTTATCTTCTACCAAACGATCGATTACCACTTTGAGGGTATGAGGACACGCTCCTTCAAGGAGATCATGCAGTCCGTCGAGCGCAACATTTTCGCAAACACTGAAACCATCGATATTTTCAAAAACACATCTTTCCAAGACTCCAGTTTCTTCAACGTGCATTTCTATGACGTTATGTTTATAATTATCTGTAGTTCGTAACAGGGATTTGTTTTCTTCGTAACTAAATTGCATCATCATACGATCCATTTTACAAATTCGACAGTGAAATTGTGAATTGAAACCCGAAATGAAACCGCAAATCCTGTTGAGACCTAAATTGTCACCTGTCAAAGCTCCTACTTCAAAATATACCTTTTCTATTCCAGTAGCAGTTTTCATTTCAATACCATTCCACTTTAAATCATTCAATTCCTTGAAAATTGGAAGAAATGTTCTATAATTCCCGAACTCCTTTCTTGATTCTGCTTTAAAAATTAGGACTGGGTGAATACTAGACAATCCAGAAGCCAAATGAGGGGGAATGCATGGAACCGTGGCATACAGCACTCCAACTGCATTTTTTCCAATGTGAGAACCTAGTGGATTGCCACCCTCAAAATTATCATGGTACAAAAGCAATGGAAATGTTCTTCTGTCACCATGACTTTTCATTTTTTTCCACATTTCTCCTTGAAATAAATTCGAAATAGTGAATTTCTCTCCCAATAGTTCTTGCACAAGGTTATTTACTGCATTAAAAAATTTTACATTACTAAAAACGCTGTACAAAGTTTCTTTCAATGAAATGAATTGGCCAGTTACTGTGAGTTTTTTCGAATTAGAGCGGTCAACGGAAAAAGATTTTGGGCCAATATCGTATGACATCGGTTCTCTAAACAAATGCATGTCAGCAAAGATTTTAAACACTCTGTTTTCCAACTTGAACGCTTCAAGTGGACGAGAATTGGCGTTGAGAATATCTTCAACGAGAAGTAATGTGGATTTCGAACATTCTGAACTTTCGCAATCCTCAGAAAAGACGCTTTTTATCAGAGGAATATAAATTTTTTCTATATATTTTGACGCCATTTCTACGCACTCCATAAATGATGCGCGCGTAATGCTCATATCACAAAAAGTTTCATGCAAAAGTACTGCAGTTTGGCGCAAGTGATCTTCGATTCTAGCCGACATTTTCATTCATGAAGCGGCACACATACAAGAATTAAGTGAAACGATTAATAGTGCTGTACAACTCATCAATTGCATGGGGAACTCGATTTTTGTAAATTTCATAGATGTGTCTTTCAACAAACAACCACGAGTTCCGGCTATCCCACGAATATTTGCAGTCAAGTACAACGATAGCTTTGAAGCATACATCAAAAGCTTTCAACAAAGTTGAGAATTTGTATTCCGTCTTATGTACAAAAACAGATGCTCGAAGTGGATTTTCAAGAGAACCGATGAGAATAACTGTTGGCCGTTGAGTAAGACCACGATCCTTGTAAAATTGTACTTGATTGCTCATGAATTCTCCCACTTTATCTGGATCCTTGAAAAATGTAATGATGTTATGATATAGTCATTTGATTTTGATTTCATGATACAATATATGCAAAATAATTTGATATGATTATGATTGATATTTTGGCACATGCAGAGAATATTTGTACAATCTATAAATGTCATAAATCTTCTTTCCGGTTGGACCCAAATTTTTTGCAAAACAATATAACACATTTGTATAAATTATTCAGGTTTTTGTATAGTTGAATGTAACGTACTCGACTAAATACCATTTTGTTAATTCAAAAATATCTACATTTGTTGGGAAACTAACTTGATTGTGTTATTTTTCATAATTTCATAAAGTGAGAGTGAAGCAAAATTTCTCAACAGTCAACAAATTGTCACTTTAAATACATAATGCAACAGCTGAATCAGTACAACCTGTGAGGTAAAAATTTCAATCCTCTAAGGATCTATTAAAAATTGAAAAATTTCATTCAATCCAAATAAACCGATCAATAGTCAAATACTTGTTGCATATTTGACGAAAATGAAAGAGTTTTTTTCGTTCATACCTCAATGTATTTTACAAAAGAGTTGATGCCATCTTCCTTGCAAGGTTTCCAAATTTTATTGTTCACTTTCACACTTGTTGATATCGGTTGAAATAGCAATGGAAGCACGATTAAAGCCAAAGTTTCACAATGTGCTAGAAAACATACAAAGAAGTATTCATGAGTTGAAACGTAATGTGCTATGCGCAAATATTTCTCTATCAAGAATCCAGCCGGACACTAATCAAATTTGAATCAGAAAGCAAAATAAGTAACTGATTTTGATATTTTCCTCTGTAAGATGTGATGTATATTCACCTGGCTCATTCACATAATCTTTAAATTGCTCAAGGAATGCTTTAACCGCTTTCGTTCTTAGTGTTTTTGCATATGCCAAAATTTTTCGCGCTAGCGAGGGCCACTTTGGATAAATTATCCCCTCTTTGTGTGGGAACAGCGCTTAAAAATCTTCTTCCAGCTGTGAAAATCATGTCATATAAAATTCTGTCGGTTGACATGATAATACCGTTGAAACACCGTTACTAACCAACAAGTATCCAAAGGGCTGCTGAAGAGCTATGAAATGTTCGAACTTTTGAACGATTGTCCAGGTTTCAGTGACCGATTTCCGAGTCTTGTACCATTCAAACCATTTAGTTTTCACCTCATAATTATCGTCGTTGTGTTGGAACCCACTCAAAGCATCAATTTCATGATCCTCTGCGCCAAAATGCAAGTGTTAATAATTCAGTGCATACCTCAATAAATTCTTTAGGGTTGTACCTGGATTTGATTTTTTGGATATCGCGAGGTCTGAAATTTTGAGAATATTACAATTTCTCAACTCGCGGCGTCGTTTATTGTAGTAATTGGGATAATCTGATGTTTTAATGAAAATTGTTTATAAAATTGTTTATAATCATTGAATTCGTAATTATTCGAATTATTCATGTTTAATGAGCACACCTGTAATAATCTTGCTGTATAGTAACTTTATCCCAAGACTTTTTCGGAAGATACAAGCTCAAATACCTGAAATTGAAGATTTTTCCACACTATTTGTTTATTTCTTGAAAAAAATCAGGGAGGGCCTGGAAAATGTAGAACGACAGTTCTCTTAAGAATTTAATTCTGAGCATTTAAAAAAAAAATCATCAAAATCGGTCAAGAATTACGACCTGTAGTAGATTATGAACACAAAATTCCTGAAGTCCCCACTTGATGTGGTTTTTCAGACTGGCATCAAAATCGCAATATAAAATTCGATTGAGCGACCTCTAAATCTAAAGCTAGGGACCCCAGGTTAAATCTAAAGCTAATATATACAGGGTGTTTCAGAACTCGCTGAAACTGGCTGGAGGGATTGTTCTCTAGTGAAAACTAAGAAGATTGGTCTTTGGATCAAGTCGATCCGACGCTTAGTTCTCGAGATATGAGCATTTTTAGATCTTTTTTCAAACCCAAATCATCCAACAGCATTATGTGCTACGTACTGGAGCTTGATACCATTCGCTGAGTTGGAAAACGGTGGATCTCTGGAAAAAAAATCGAGCTATCCTATCATTCTTTGTTCCAGAGCTACAGCGATTTGAAGTTGCTGAGTTCTGATTGGCTGTGAGCTCAAAAATTTCAAATCGCTGTAGCTCTGGAACAAAGAATGATAGGATAGCTCGATTTTTTTTCCAGAGATCCACCGTTTTCCAACTCAGCGAATGGTATCAAGCTCCAGTACATAGCACATAATGCTGTTGGATGATTTGGGTTTGAAAAAAGATCTAAAAATGCTCATATCTCGAGAACTAAGCGTCGGATCGACTTGATCCAAAGACCAATCTTCTTAGTTTTCACTAGAGAACAATCCCTCCAGCCAGTTTCAGCGAGTTCTGAAACACCCTGTTTATATACCCACATAGCACAAATGTCTCAGTAATATCTCCAGAATATTCTGGAGACATTGTCATATTGTCAGAATATTCTGGAGATATTGTCATATTGTCAGAATATTCTGGAGACATTGTCATATTGTCAGAATATTCTGGAGACATTGTCATATTGTCAGAATATTCTGGAGATATTACTGATACATTTGTGCTATATGGGTACGCATTGATCGTACCAGTAACTCACACTGATGGAAGATTGAGCTCTAACGAATCAGTAACGTTTTACTGATTCCGATTTAGAGGATAAGATCTATGGTTGGAATCAATCATTATATGTTATGGGAATGACAAGTTACATTATTATAAGTCAATCGCGTTACAAAATCACTACACTACTCATATCAATGGATTGTTGGCAATTTTCATGGAAATAAGAATAAACTTATCTAAAAGTGTTATATATGCGTTCATGAAATACGATCTATTTCTTTCAACTGGTCAAAAGTTCCAAATTAATTGCAGCTAATATTTTTTTAAGAATATTTCAAATTACACTCCATTCTATTTTTACAGGGACTGCTCAAGCGAAGAGGGGGCTGTAATATTCGAGTCTGTTTTATTATAAAAACTCTTTATTAAGCACGAAGGTGGTACATGTTACGTTCGCTCTTTTACATACAACTGCACTCCACACGCTTGGAGTGTCGTTACGCTCACATGACACGCATGCGCGTAGCACATCTATGACATCTCCCTTTGTTTAAATAAATGAAAAATCTGCATTAATCCGTTTCATGTATCTAACAATAATAAAATCTCGTTCCAACTTAAAAATCAAATACTGATTACAACTTACTAATAAAATCTCTTTTTCAACTTGAGATCATCTGTGACTTATTAATTTTAACAATTATATGACTTACAACTACGTGACATAATCTTTAAGATAACTAGGCGGTCTAACTTCTCTTCCACTTCTTAGAACTCTAGGCTCTATTACAATATGAGTGGTGGTTTTATTTTTTACGTTATTACTAGTTTCATCACCTCTAGTTTCGTCTTGTACGTAAGTTAGTTCCCTATCTTGTACCTTTTCATCATTGAAAGAGTTCGTAACTTCGGAATCATTTTGCTCTTCAATTTCCAAATCTTGCAATCTATCACGACCTAATTGAGCCCTATTCCTTCTCAACTCACTTCCTGTTTGCGTTACTATTCCGTATGACCTAGGTTCATCATTTTTTCTGACTACCTGCCCTTTAATCCATTCTTTTTTCTCATTTTGAACTCGTATTTTATCTCCAGGAATAAGTTCAGGTAAATTCCTTGTACTACGGTCATAATATTTCTTTTGCTCGGTTTGCCTATGAAGTAGTTCTCTCCTAACACTTTGATAGAACGGATTAGTTTGAGTGTTTTCAGGAAGTATCCCTCTTGTATTCCTTCCTAACAGAAGTTGATTCGGTGATGGTATGGTGTTGGAGACAGGAGTATTTCTTAATTCTAAAAGTGCTAGATAAGGATCCCTTTTATCATGGTATACTTTCTTTAACATAGATTTCAGGGTTTGAACCGATCGTTCTACCATGCCATTACTTTTCGGATATCTAGGGCTTGATGTAATATGCTGAAAACCCCACGTTTTGGCAAATTCTTGAAATTTACTTGAACTGAATTGCGGTCCATTGTCTGACCTGACTACTTTGGGTATCCCGTATCTTGCAAAGAAGGATTTTAGCATTTGTATCGTGGTTTCGCTTGCTTCATCTTTTAATAAGCCAACTTCTATGTATTTGGAGAAATAATCGATTACAATTAGGTAAGTTTTACCTGCTACATAAAAAAGATCTGTACCGACTTTTTCCCAAGGTAAATTTGGTATTTCGCTGCCTATCATTGTTTCGGGTCTATGAGAATTCTGAAATTTAAGACATGTATCACAATTTGCTATTTCTTGCTCAATCTGTTTACTTAGACCTGGCCAAAATACTATCTCCCTAGCTCTAATTTTTGTTTTCTCTATTCCAACATGATTATAATGTAACTTTTTAAGAATATCCTTTCTCATTGTCTTTGGGATTATTATACAATTATTTTTAAACAATATTCCTTCGCTTTCGAATATATCCGCATTGTAGGTATGATATGCTTTAGCTTGATCTGGAACGTCTTTTATTTCTTTTGGCCAACCCGTAAGTATTAAATTTCGTATTACTTGTAATTCTTCGTCTTTTCTTGTTTTTTCAACAATTTCTTTGTATCTACCGTCACTTACATTCTCAGATAACGCAACATTAAGTATATATGTATTTATGTCTTCCTCCTCCTCTGATTCTAATAAGTGCGCTCGCGACAATGTATCGGCAATCTGTAATTGTTTCCCTGATTTATATACAACTTTACAATCATATGGTTGAAGTCTTAATCTCATTTTTTGCAGTCTTAAAGGAATATCATTAATAGGCTTTGTCATGATAGACATTAAAGGTTTATGATCGCTTTCTATTAAAACTGGCTTTCCTATGACATATTGGCGAAATCTTTCACAAGCAAATACTATCGCGTACATTTCTTTTTCTATCTGTGCCCATAATTTTTGATTAGTTGTAAACGCTTTAGATGCATAGGCCACCGGAAGATTATTTTGCAACAGCACCGCTCCAACTCCAGTACTACTCGCATCAACGCTCAATATACAATCTTTATTTGCATCATAGTACTGTAAGACTGGATTTTTACTCAACGCGTCTTTAATATTTTGAAATGCTTCAGTATGGCTTTGTGTCCATTTAAATTTCGTATCTTTTGTTATAAGATCCCTAAGAGGCAATGTAATATCTGATAATCCAGGTAAAAATTTAGCTACGTATGTAACCATTCCTAACAACCTTTCAACTGCTTTTGTATCTTTTGGTATCTGCATTTGACTTATTGCTTGAATTTTACTTTCATCCATCTGTATTCCTTGACTAGAAATAGTATGTCCTAAGAATTTCACAGTATTTTTCCTTATGACGCATTTAGTTTTGTTTAATTTTATTCCATTTGCTCTAATTTTTGCAAAAACTTGTGCTAAGATTTTCTCGTGTTCCTGTTCAACTTTTGCCCATATGATAAGATCGTCTATGTATATTTCTACGTTATCTATTTCTGAGAATATCTCTTTATATAATTTATGGAAGATCTCAGGGGCTGTTTTAATACCGTATGGCATGCGTAAGAATCTATATCTCCCGAAAGGGGTTTGGAAGGTTGTCATTTTTGAACTTTTCTCGTCTAGCTCTATTTGCCAGAATGCTTTGGAGGCATCTAGAATCGTGAAGATTTTTGCCCCATGCATTTTAGATGAAATTTCCTCAAAAGTTGGAAGTTTATAATGTTCACGTAATAAACACGAATTAAGGTGTTGCGGGTCAAGACATATTCTCAGAGATTTATCAGGTTTGGTAGCGATTACAACAGGGTTTACAAATTCAGTAGGTTCGTCAATTTTTACTATTATTTCATTTCGTACCATATCTTGTAATTCTTTTTCATAGGCATCTAACAATTTAAAAGGAATTTTTCTGCAAGGAACTATTTTTCCAGTATAATTTGGTTGCAATTTAAATTTATAAACATGATTCATTTTACCTATTCCTTCGAAAATATCGCTATATTGCTCAATTAACCTTTCGACTTTATGTTTTTCAAATTCAATTTCTTCAACTCTCATAATTAGTTGATGTGCTTGAATGGTTCGTAACCCTATAACTGAGCTTGCTTTATGATCATTTACAACATCAAATTCAATATAACTTTTCTTGTTTTTAATTTCACACAATGTTTTCATTTTCCCTAAGACTGGTATAGAAGTTCCATCATAATTCATCAGCTTTGCATTAGTATTTTCCAGTTCAATATTTGGACAGACTCTATCAAAATCTTTTTTGCTCAAGACATTACACCCAGCTCCTGTGTCTAATTTAAATTCAAGCAATTTCCCTGTTTCTATTATTTTGATTTTTTCAAGCCATTCACGACCGTGATCCATTTGTATATTTCCCAATAAATAAGTTTCTTCTTGACCCGTTTCATTTTCGCTTTTTATGACATTTAATCTACTAGTATTTTTACAAACCTTTGCGAAATGATTATACTTCTTACAAGCACTACATTGTTTACGATACGCCGGACACTTCCCATATTCGTGATTGTAACCACATTTTCCACACAATTTTCGTTGACGTGATGAGTCATATTGTTGTTTATACGTTGATCCATTCGATTCATTCCCTGATCGATATTTGGCTCCATGCTGCCCTCTGTTAACTGCTCCTCGAACCTGGTCGTTTTGTTGCTGCCACGGACGTGTTGTTGCGTCTTTTTTCCGTTGAACGACGTCTACTTTCTCTCTCTCTTGCAGTACAAGCAACTCTTTATTCGCTATTTCAGCGACTTTACACAGTTGCACACACCTGTCTAATGTTATATTTTCTTCTCTAAGAAGACGATTTTTTAACGGCACATTATTTATTCCACTGATTATCCGATCTTTTATAAGGCTGTCTTTCAAATCACCGAACTCACAATCCATACTCAAACGTTTTATATCAGTCAGGAAATCGTCAAAAGATTCTCCTTGATTCTGGTCACGATGAAAAAATTTATGACGACAAATACTCTCATTTTTTCTCGGAACGCAATGATCTTCCCACGCTTTAACAACTTTTTCATAATTTTTAGCGTCTCCTTCCGCCAGTTGAAATGTGTCGTATTTCTCTTGTGCTTCTTCGCCCAAAGAGTGTAAAAGGATTGCTATTTTAACAGAGTCGGCTTTATCCGTGCTTTCAGTGGCTTCCATGAAAATTTTAAACTTCTTGTACCACTTTTTCCAATTTTCGGCGATACTGCCGTCGAACGATAATGGCGGCGGTGGCTTCAGGTGTAGCTGCGACATCACTACTATTTGAGGTACTTCATCATCTTCTTCTTCACCTGCCATTTTCCAATTTTTTTTCCTATTCAATATATTCTTTTCCTATTGTTGTTTATTTGTTTAGATTTCCACTCTCGACTGCGCCATGTAATATTCGAGTCTGTTTTATTATAAAAACTCTTTATTAAGCACGAAGGTGGTACATGTTACGTTCGCTCTTTTACATAGAACTGCACTCCACACGCTTGGAGTGTCGTTACGCTCACATGACACGCATGCGCGTAGCACATCTATGACAGGGGCTTGATGCCGCAGTTGCCAAATGACACAAGATGGAACTCTCAAAATGATTGTCTCGAAAATTTCATTAAAAATTTCCACCTCCACACTGAAATTCAAATGGGACATGAGAATGCAGATCCTCAAATAACTCGAATATTGAACAACGTTGGCATATATACAGAAGCTACAAATCTCCTGAAGCAATTGAAAGAAGTTGCCAAAGCTAAAATTAAAGCTAAATTAATTAGATAAATTGCAATCTGAATCAGCTAATCTATCGACAGCTGTTGAAGTATGGTCTGAATTGCTGTCTAGTGAGAATTTAGTCGAACATACAACAGCTATACGAAAACGAAGAGATGAAGCCTTGGAACCGTTTTTTTATATTGCATATTTGATGAATCCCTTTGTAAAGAATGTACAACTTGATCAGGAACAAGAAAAAATGGCTGAAGATTGGATGATGGAACATAAATCGGAATTTTTGGGGGCCATGATAGCATTCAAAATCCACGATGAAAATTTATATCCTGCTTCAATGTTCCGTGCAGAAGTTGAAGAGTTATATGAAAATACTCCTAATAAATGGTGGAAATTGATGGAAGCGGGGACGAATTCTGCAAATAAACTCCCAATCGGATTTTGTGAATTTTGTCACCAACTGTTAAGTATCCCACCTAGTTCAGCAGGATTAGAAGGAGTTTCCTCAACATTTGGATATGTATGATCCAATATAGGGAACAGATTAGTCGTAGAAAAAGCTACCAAATTGGTCCAATTATACAAATATCACATTACTCCTATTGATCAAAATGAATGGTGAAATGAAAATATTAACTATGTAGAAATACTTATTATATTATACATCGAATAAAAAATTCCAATTGTATTCATGAAATTCAATTTTATTGTTCTCCAACCCATCCATCCATAATTCTTTTCAGTGGATTTTTGATTGGGGTTTTTCGGGTTTTTTCAAGTGGGGTTCATCTGAAAAAAACCAGTGGGTGAAACCGGGTTGGGTTTTTTTCGGGCCAACCCTGGCAGGGATGAGGTAGAAAATTCTGATATTCATTGTTGCTTGAGAAATGTTGCAATTAATGTTCCTCAGATGATTCTAATGAACGGAATAATTCCAAATAATTTATTCTATTCTCGTGATTTGAAGATATGTCGTTATATCAGTTTCCTTTGTCGTTTTGTTGCATCAATTGGAATTAGCCTTTTGATTAAATTGCAGGGGAAGAAATATGTCTCGTCTACAGGGAAAATTGTTCTTGCCGAAGTGTTTAAGCCTGTGGTATCTTGTTGCCAGAACGACTGCTCCTTGAAAGTTGATGAAAACTATCAATTTGACTTGTATGATTTTTACTAGAGAAGTGCGAAGTATCAAGCAAAAGCCATCATAGTCACCTCCTTGATCAGAGCCAAATTCAAATCTTCTGAATCGAATGATAAGCGTCAAACTTTGGAATATTATTACTGTCATCCATTTCACGATCTCAAAAGCCGCGTTTGTCAGACATTCTTGATGAATTGTTCAATGTTGGGAAAGGAGTATTTACTACAATTCGAAAGAAACTTACTGCTCGGGAAAACTTGCATGATAACCGAGGTAAACACAAAAGCCATCATGTGAAATTGACTGATGATGTTAAATCGATAATTAGGCAGCATTGTGCTTCTCTACCACACACTGAATCCAATGGTTGATGAATCCAATACGAAATCAGAGATTTCGAATAATCAAAAACTTCGTGAAGATTCCGAAAAATGTGCAAATAAGCAAGGCTGTCAAGATTGATTATTTTCCTGTTGGAACGATAATGATGTATGCAGATTATCTTGGCAACAAAATCACAGAATTCAAGATTGAAACATCTTTCACAATTCTAGGTATTCAGAAAACGCCTCTGGTTCAATCGGCCGGTATTTCATTGGAAACTAGGAAGAATTTAGACAATCAGATGGAATATTCAACAGAAAATGGCGAAGTATTTTCCAAAGAGTTTTTGAATGCAGTGTCAACCAAAACAGGCTGAAAAGTAATGATCACGGAATATAATCCATTGAGGAGGGAAATTATTCTAAGAAATGAAGTATGTCAGAAGAATTTCATGCACAATTGAAGGGTCGACGGTCTAAACCTGTTAACTGGCATTTCAGAAATTTTACACGGCGAAAAAAAGTTGATCCAGATTATCCAATTTTCATTCAAATGATCTGAAATTTGGAAGTATCATTCACCCTTGTAACCAGCAGAAAAAACTTCTCATAGACTAGGAAAATATCAAAAATTGAAGAAATGCCAACGTTTTTTCTTCGCCGTGTAAAATTCCTGAAATATCAGTTAACAGGTTTAGACCGTCGACCCTTTAATTAATATTATTAAAACGAATGGTAATTATCACTTATAAAATATTGTTCATAAAATTTTAAAAAGTGTATATAAACGTGCAAATTTTTCAAAATTTGTATTGAAAAATAATTTTTCGAAAAGCTTTGTTGCTTTGTTTTTCCAATAAAATCATTTGAAAACAGTAATTCATGACTGTAAATTACTGTATCTCGTATCATAAAAACTCAATCAAACTAAAATTTTCCGAAAAGTTCGTTCTTACACTGAAGAACGACTTTGTCACTGGAAGCTTTCTGTAGTTTGAACTTTCTCCGGCACTTTTTTCATCAGAAGCTTGAAAAATATCGTTTTGACTTTGGATTAAAAAATTAATCATTCGATTCGCTTATCTGTATACCAAATTCCAAGTCATTCCAATGACTTCTCGCTGAGCAATCGCAAAGTATAATTTGAATTGTATTGATTTTGAAGAAATGAAAATGTTCACTTTTCAATTTCTATCTTACAAACTATTGATGGTAAACAAAATTTCTTATGAGAAAAATGTGTATTTTGATGAGTTCTAACAGGCAATATTTCTTATTTTTCATTCTGACGAATTTCGTTTTTCTCATTTTGCTGGTCTTCCGGATCAGATCTGAAACGTGTTTGAGCGCTTGTTGAGTTATTGCATGTAGCCCCTCAGTTGTTCTTACCACAAGAAGCGATGGTTCTCACAAGAAATAAGATTCCTAAGTTAAACAGAAGTCATAAATCATTTTTTTTTTTACTGACAATCCATGATATGATTACTTTTAAACAAAACCGCTCTTTGTTCGAACACTATGGGCGGTATGCAGAGTTAGGTCTAAGACTAGGACCGGTCCTACGCAATGTATAAGCTTATGAGCGGGGACTGGGTCCAGTCTCAGATCTGACTCTGCATACCACCCTATGTGTTTCCGGAGAAGAAAATCGATATCGAGAATAAAATTATGGTAACAACAAGAAATCATTTCTATGAGTGTAATCCCAGGAAAAAATCATTAGATGTATTCAGATCTAAATAGATCTGAGTACATCTGATTTTTGGTCAGATCTGGTTCAAAAGATCAGATGAGATCTGTTCATATCTCAGTAGATTTGATCAGATCTTGGCACATCTGGTTAGATCTGAGTAGATCTCGTTAGATCTGAATGGAATATTAGATTAAATCTTAATGAGCAATTGGTGGTTCAATTGTCAGAAATTTTGTGATATCTGTCTGTATATGAATTTGATTTTGCACATATATTGTGACAAACACAAGCCAAAATCGCAGTTTTTCAGATCTGGTCAGATCTGATCATTTTTTCCCGGGATGTCAGAAATAAAAAATGAGATTTTTGCTATTCCGGATAAAACTGCATGAATTCATTTTCCTCCCGCGGTTTCATACGAATTTCTCATCCACCAATGCAAAACAAATCTCATTCATTCTCTTTCTGATGTAAATTTCTTTTCTGTAGTGCGGGATAAGTCGGAAGTATGCGCAACATAATTGATTCTGTTTGTTTCCGATATTTCCAGCAGGGTGAGGACTATGACGCATGGAATTATCATATGACTGTTCATTCGGACTTCAAACGGTGATGAATTAACGGAATCAGTTCATAACTAATAATTGTTACTGATACGGGGTTTACCCGCATGGAGATAACTGATATAGTAAAATATGGACGGACAAAACGTTTGGTCACTACAATCAATCGCATCGTTACTCTAACTGAACGTATCGTTAGTTTAACTAAGCGTATGGTAATTTTGATTGAGTCGTTGAGTTCTAATAATTGCCCAGTTTGGTCTTTTCATATTTTACTATTCGTTTAGTGATTATCACTATCCCTTTTTCTTCGTGCAGGTTGTATATGACAGTTTTTGATGAATAATTCTGTATGCGGGGCTATCTGATAGTGTCCTGAGGATTGCGGAGTGGAAAATGAATGTGTATCTGAATTCATTCGGGAATGAGTCTCCGGAATTCATCTATAACTCTCAACCGATATTCGATCCGGGCCTAGTCAGGTTTTATCTGGGAAATTTGAAAATTCAACGGGATGTTTATAATAAATAACTCTGTAAATGCTTTATCTTGATTTTGGAGATCCGTTGATGTAATAGAGGCTGAGTTTCCCACTCGCTCGACCCAAGTACAATGTTTTTGTTGATAATAAAACAGGGAAATTCATATGCAATGCTTATGAAATCGGATTTGAACGAAAAATGTTTTTGTTTCAGATTAAAACCCGGACACAGAATTCATATTGGTTCCCAAATAAGATCGGATAAAATCCTGGACCTATCTGGGTTATATGCAGCTCTCATCCGGCTTTTTGAGCAGGGATATTTTACTATTATGTATCATGTAACAAACTTTTGTAAAGATTTTACTTCGCCACATATATTGGTTGATTTTCAATTGTCGAAATCAGAGCCGTTTCAAAGTACCGGCGGAAGGGAAAGGGAGGGGGGTCCCAAGGGCCTCGACTTCCATGGAAGCCTTAAGGGCCATGGAGTGTTAGAAAACGGACAAAATTTTGCTACGTAGTTTTTAAATAACTAAGCAATGATTACAAATTTCAAGTATATAGCAATCAAGTACACTGCTAGCATTTTCCAAAAGTCGCGAATGAAATTTTACAAAGTGAATAACAAAATTCTGCAATTTGAAAATAAGATTCCAAAATTTTGTTATTTACTTTGTCAAATTTCATACGCGACTTTTGGAAACTTCATATTCGCTTTATGATTTGTTACACTGAAAAAAAGGATCCGTGAACTCAACGGAATATCGTTTGTCTCAACTGCATGGCGAGTTTGGATACGGCGAATCTCGCTGTGAGGTTGAGATAACTTCATGGCGGAGTTGAGATGCCACGATTTAAACAAATGCATAAACAATTGAATGAACTACATATAACGTTTATCCAAACTCCACATGTGGTTGAATGTAATACATAAGCGATACATTCAATCCAAATACTGGTAATATCGATTCATTCTAATCGTAAAATGAACTCCGTTCTCAGTTGATGTAACATAAAATGAGAATGTATTAATTTGATGAAATAATAAAATCAATAATATCAGTTGTTAATATAACGTGATGTGAGATTCTATCAGCTAATTGGAACAGTTGAATTGACTGCATAAATGATTGGTCCAACGTGGAATTTCCTAAATTAAAAAGAAAAGTTTGGAAAAAGTTATGGCTCCTTGAATCGAATGTGTCTCAGGAAGGAACTCAATTGTGGCCTCCACAGCCGCAACGCTTTAATTCGGTATATCCCAAGGTTACAGCTTCAGCGGTCAAAGCGAAAGTTTGGGATCCCTATACAAGAATCGAACCTACCTACCTATCTCACCTAACCTATCCAAACTACTGCCTTAACGACTATAGCTATGCCAAGACGTACGATACGAATTATGTAAAACGCAATGATATAGAATTGTACAATAGATGTTATTATGCAAGGATGTGAAGAGTTGTTAGAACAACAAAAGGCGTTGTACAATTCTTACATCTTGGTGAAACATCCAAATTGTGTTAGGTGGACAATTTATAAAAAACTTCATGAGTCATGAAAGTTCAATAATTCAATCATCTGCATCAAGAATCGAAACTCTTGAAATCGGAGATTTCTCGAAAAACCAAATCTTTTGATTGATTCCACAAAATTCCTGTAGGACTTGAGCGATGTAATTTGAAATCATTTTTACGGACAATTGATAAGATAAATTTGTTGAGGCATTGGAAAATTGAGTACATGCTTGAATTTTGAGGTTATGCACTTGACTAGTTTTGAAGAAACATCTGATTCTTTGTTATTATCAATAAATAAAATATATATCGCATCGTGATCAAAAATATGGCAATTTCATGGAGTGTGGCACATACATAACCTCGAAATGTGAATATATGCCTAATGTATCTAGTGAAAACTTCATTGTTACAAACCACATTGAAGCATATCATGTAGCTAGAACCAAATTTTGAAATTCTCTTTTCCTCTTCAATTGACGCAACAAAAGATAAGTGATAAGCCTCAGCCTGATGTACGTTTTTTGTTGCAATCAATTAGCAACAGAAAACAAATTCCTGAATTCAGTACTGTATATAACATATATTCATGTATTCGAAGTTTCTCTTATGACCTTACTGAAAAAGTCCCATGACGTTTCATATGAGAAATCTTATTAGTTCATATGAATTTGAGGAAGTTTCTATCAGTCTACATATAGTGTCTGCCCTAGAAATTACGGGTTTTTATGTTATCATAATAGAATGGGGAAACTGTATGAGAACTTTATGAGATTCGATTAGAGTTATTCGCAAAATTTCATAAAACCATATAGAATCAAGTGTGTGTGTGCTAGATTTCATGCAGTTTACGTCCTGGAAATAACTAGCATCCATTCGTATTCATGAGACCTTCCCAACAGGGCATATTGATTGATGCAACACATCATAATTTTATGATTAGATATATGATTGTATATGGAACATCGTAAATTCTTATTCATCACGTTCTTTATTAATTTTGTGTAATTCTTAAACAATATACATGAGACGTTTTTATTTTTAAATATGACATCATAGCTGTCAATAATTAGTAACCCAGATAGAAAAATGTCTCAATAATGCCATCATAATGGTGACATGGACGCCAAGAAATGTTCGCATCATGGTGCCAAGGTGTTTCCGCATAAGGCATTGTTATTGGTGGCAAAACGAGGTGATGGCACCATAATGCAGACATAATGTTTACATTCTATGCATCATCGCAAGCCGAGCAGAGTTCATGATAGTACGTTTACGGCACGTTATGTCACAAAATATTCAGAGCATGCTTTTCTATCTGGGTAACTAAAGGAGAATACAAATCAAATACACTCATAAGAGAATATCATGGAAATGCAGAAATCGGTATAGAAATCTTTCAATCATTCAAACAACACCATAAATTTTTGGCAGATTAACGAAACATAAATCCTGTACATCTTATTAGCAATATTCAAATCTCCAAAACATAAATAAAACTCATTACGATTATGTATTATGATTATGTATTATGATTGTGTATTACATTTTTTTCTCTCACTGCAAATATCTTATTCAACGAACGATCAATGATATTACTGGTATTCAAATTCTGATGAGTACTCGGTTGATTTGGAATAATATATATATGTATATATATAAATATATACTGGGCTTAAAACATGAATAAAATTTATTATGATATCACACATATTTTTCTTTTACAGCAAATATCTTATTCAACGAATGATAAATGATATTATCGATATTCAGATTATGATAAGTGTTCAGTTTATTTGGATTCCAATATATATACTGGATAATATCTCGAAAAAGTTCCAACATACAACATAAGAACATCCATCTGAAATAAGATGTTCATCTATGGGCTTAACATCCGTCAAACTGTTTTTTTGAATGAAACTCCATTCCGCACTTGCGACGACTTTAAACGCATGATAATGTTCATCAAAACCGATGGTTTGTAATTTCGTCACTAAAAAATTTATCGCATTATCATTTATCAATAAAATGTATTTTATTTTAACAAATTCAATCAACTCTCCCTTTCTTCCTATTGAAAGGAGCATGTTGCTCGTATACTTTATACCGTTGACCTCAATCCATTTAGGATTTGTGAAACATTCTGCCCATAAATCTGGTGATATATGATTTTTGAATTCGTTGAATTCTGTTAAATCCTTCACATATATAATCTTGGAAGTACCCGACTGTACGCATTCATCAAATCCTCTATTTGTAATAAATCGTTTACTCAATATTAATTGATTCTTCAATGCTAAACTATAACATATATTCCTTCGTGATCGAATAACTTGTGCATGCTCTTTTAACGTTTTGTGTCGAGCCTCAAATCGCATACACGATAACGGCCACAGGGGCCCAATAGCACGAATCACCCTGGGGTAGTGGAGAAGAAAATGAAATTTGGGAGTTGAATGATGAGAAAATAGCTTTTGATACTCTAAATGATGATCAGTAATTAACTGTTGTAAGATTTCAATAGTCTCATTGTCAATATGATCTTGCATTAGAATGCATACTATTTTTCTTAATTTGATGAAGAGTTTCCAAGTTCTGTTATCACGAGGGATACGATCACCTATCACCAGACTCAACATTCTTAGCAAACAATACATTTCGGCAGCCGAACAATCGTAATACTTCTTTGCTAAATTTGATGGTGTGAATGGAGGAATTTGTTTATTAGAAACAGTGCGTCCATAATTAAAGTACTTCATCCTTTGATTGAAGAATTCTAATGAGAACAGCTTGTCAATGTTAACTAGCTGATTAATAATCGATGGAATTCCATAACGTAAAATTCCCTCCAAAATATCATGCATCATATCTACATATCATGAAACAAACACTTTTGTTTAATGCCAAATTCTAATGCTATCAAATCTTTTTCATAATTCTCTGGAGAACGCAGTACATTTCTATTTTCACAAATTTGAATTTGAGCTACATTTTTCTTTTCTCGACAAAATCCGCAATAATAGTTTGAATTGAAACTTTCATTGAGACCGTATAGTGCATGCAAACCTAAGTTATCGCCTGATAATAACATCATACGGAAAGAAACTCGCTGGGCTCCTTCAGTTGTTTCAACTGAAATTCCTTCACACTCTAAAAAAATCAAATCATTCAGTAACGGTTTGAAAATCTTTTCCAATTTTCCACCATACATATCTTTTCGATTTATTGACTTGTGTAATGCAGCCAAGAAAATGTTCTCCAATTTAGAAGCATATGCTGGTGGCAATGAGATGATTTTGTAATAAACGGCTCCAATTTTGTTTATGGTAGCATGTGAACCTAACCGATTATTGATTTCTAGATCATCGAAATACATGACTAAAGGCAAAACAATTTTTCCCGGAAATTGAAGTTTTGTTTCGTACCAAAGATTGCCTTTCAAGAAATGATCGAGCTTGTTCTTATTAGATTTGCTTATTTCTTCCATATACGATGTAATAGAATACAATACATTGGGTAACTCTAAAAAAGTTTTAAGCACATCTCGCATTGGATTAACTTGCATGGTCATATTCCGTAAGTCTACTACATATTGATCATTTTGTATATTAATAAACGAATCTGTTCCGATTATATGTGCAATACGTCTTATTAGATATTTCGAATTGTCGAAGTATTTTTGCCTCAGATATTCTGTGGTTAAACCTTTGAAAGGATTTGCTACGATATCTAGCACTGCTTCTACTTCGGGATTGATGATGTGGTCCTTTTTCAATATCTGTTTCATTGAATCAATACCACATGAAGCAAATAAATCTGCGGTGTTATCTATAATGTCTTGGATGACTGACCTGGACAATTTTGGATTTGAGTACAGATGACTAATGTACGGTAGAGCAGAATCTCTCACAGAATCCTTAATATGATCAGGTGTAACTATCGGAATTTCATTGTGAAGTGCATCTTCAAATCGATCATGAGGTGTACAGTCTGATACATAATTGTTGTCAATTTCAGCGTTCTCATTTACGTTTTCATTTGTTGAACTCTCATAGCATGCATATGTCCTTGTTCGCTCGAGAGATTCAGGATCATCAGAATGACAAGTTTTCAGATGCTTCTTAAAACTATATATGTTATTGAAATTTCTAAAACAACCTGATTGACGACATCGAACTTTATCATTGAAATCGCAACTATGCTTCAATTTTAAACGAGCAAACAACATTTCAGTAGAATTGGAGTGGACAAAACAAAATGGGCATGTGAGCACCATAATTGGAATTTCATATTGATCCAAAGGAAGCTACTATGGAATATTAAAAAGCTATAAATTCTGAGAATTTTCAGTTCTGCAATTGAAAATCTGAACAAAATGTTAATTTCATCAAGAATCTTGAATGGTATTCTGTAGCTCTGTACTTCTCTAGTTCTGTAGCTGTTCTATACCCATTTTTTGTAAGATTTTGGACACGTGAGGCTTCTTTTCATCATGCGGTGTTTGAAATTTATGAAGTCCATATTGCAGAAAAATCCATAGTTGTTGTGATTCTACTGGGAACGAAACGTTCCAAGTGAAAAATATCTTGAAGCAGATGTCCATAGCTTTTATCGGGGAGGTGAATTTATAGCGCAGTTTAACCACCACAACGTAAAAACTAGTAAGGTTTGTCAAAGTGGGGCCAACGCCAATTATGTACGGTTGCACTGGCAATCCATATCGAAACATTTGATCTATTTTGTTTTTATGAATTTCTTCAATGTCACCTGCTACCTGAAAATGAAGAATAGGAATTATTTTGATGATTGAAAATGACACTGAGTTGAAATTTCAAAAAAACAGTAACATAAAGTTTTTGTCCAGGGATATTTAAAAGCATAAAAAAGTCACAGCATCAATGATTTTAAACTTTTGGAAGATTTTCACAATTCCCTACTGACGTTGATAAATAGATAATGCACATGTACCAAACACGATAAATACTGTATATGGAATAAAATTATTTCAACCTTCACATGAATCACGAAACCTTCCTGACTTTCCTGGATTGTTGGTTTCCAAAATAAACCGTGTTTGACTTTCACTTGGCCCCGCGATGGAATCAAATGTGCCAACAGGAGTAATTGTATGAATTCTTCACAATCTGCAAATTGATATTATTGTGAATTCACTATGAACAAGTGAAGTATCAAGAAAAAATCATCACTTCCATAAAGAACTTAGTAACTCACGTTGATTAACCCTTTCATCTGCGAGTAAAGCTTTCAATTCTTTTGTAGTGCTTGTATCTTTTTTGTGAACACTCACGGCCGTTAATTTTGTGATAAATTCATCCCAATTAGCATATACATTTGCTGCATCAGATTGATATAATTCGTTGAAGTCTATATCGATCAAGTTATACCCATGTTGCGGATCTAGCAATACTGGATATTTTTCCAAATATTCAGCAACAGGGCCGTTATTCGCGGCTAATCTCTCGAATCTGGCGGTTGTGGTTTTCTTCCAGTGAATCGTAATTTCTGAAAGATCACTGTTATGATCTAGCCAATGAAGACTTTGTTTTACATCCTCATCTGAAACAAACGACTGGTTTTGAGCTCCAATTGTGTATAAAAGTGAGTAAACAATGAATCAAATCCAAGATCACGATGAGTAATCAAGTTCTAAATCCTGAATCGCAATCAATGGTACTTCCTTTCATCGGAATATTTTAATATGATTCTATAAATTTATGAAAGTCCGGAAATATATATTGAATTACCCAAAGGAGTGCTAGCTTTACTATCAGGAAGTAGGATAGTCTTCTTATAACCTGACATTCTTCTATATAGTTTCAATTTGTTTTGAAACATATCCACAAGTCTGCCACGTGCATGAATAGATTTTCCGTTCTTTGAATCACGTTTGGATATTGGCGGTATGTAATATGTATCACGCTTCTCATTTGGGAAGATATCAAGAATCTCAGACGTTATATCAAAATAATCTTCATTTGTTAAGCGACTGGAGGAAAAAATGCAATGATATGGAATTTATGAAAATAAATAGAATGAAATTGCCTTATCAAATATATGATGCACCTCTCACAACTGCATATCAGATCTGATGCTATAATCTCACATAATAAAAGGCTTGATGAATCAGATAAGTATTCGGTTGACTCATATTCTTTTTTTAATGCACTGCCGAAATTATGTTTTTCTAGAAGATCTTCTAAATACTTCACGTCACTATCTTTAATCTTTTTTCTATATTCACTGTTTGTTGTGAAAGGGTCTATTTTTGATTTTTTTCGGCGGAGAATTTTCAATATCACTTGCTTCATTGTCCTACGTATCAACAAAGTGAAATTCATCAATCAGAGAGAAAATTCATTTTCGATATATACGTCATAGGATCGAGAGAATACAATTGAAAGAATATATCGTCAATTATGTCACATGCATACATAAATACGATACAAAACTACTCACCTCGAGATCATTTTTAGAATTTTCAGATGATGAACTCTGCATTCCATTTTTCTATGAAATCTATTCTTACACCAATTACAGGAATCAACTCTGCTATGATATCTTTTCGTGATAGTTTGAAACGACTGACTGTGATATTGTGGTCTATAAAAACAAAAGAATGAGTCCTAACAATGTCAAGAAACAATTGTTGCGAATGCATCAATAAGAAATATTCATGACAATAAATCATCAGTCAGTAATATTTACCTTTGAAAGTATCAACCAAGTCTGGTAATTTCCATTGCATCAAATAAGCCTTGGTTTCTTCATCAGCCATAATTACAAATTTTTTCAAAAATAGAAGCTTACGGTTGTATTAGAAATCACTCTGCCCACTGTTTTTTGTCACACACACATTTACGGAATTCTTTGTTCGTGTATTCCAATTCAACTCGAATCATCAACAGAATGTCCAAAAAAATGCAGCGCATAGAAATGTAATGAAAAAATCCAGTCAACAACGCATCCTTACAAATTGTAGGTTAGGAAAAATTGTTCGTGTGACCTCAATGTCCGTACATTCGTGAATCTAGAGAACACTAATATTTCTAAATGCAACATCAACTGGTACTTTTTAAATATTCTGAGTCCACAACAATAAATAAACTTTGCATGCACGATAAATGATTCAGAGATACCGCATGTTGTGCCTCGTGGTAATCATATTTCGACAACGCGTTATAACGTACTTTGACAACGAATGAGAGTTTGTTACAACTTGAGTCACTTCAGATACAGAATTCAAATACATCCAATGATCGCTGGTGACGTGAACGGAAAGGAAAATATATGGACGAAATTAAGAATCTGCGCAACGGATAATGCTCAATGCAATCCGATTTTCATTCAATTTATTAAAATATAATATCAACTGCATTGACGAAAAAATTAGAGTTGCGCTAAACAGGACGCCTTTGAATAATATTTTCTGAAACTCAAATGAGTACGTTTTTCAGCATAATTCCAATACAAATATGGTTATGTGAATTATTTCTTAACAGAATGTAATCAAAAGGCATCAGAAGGATCATGTGTTCGACTCTATCGAATATACAATTGGCGCAATATTCAAAACTGGAATTCTTCGTGAAGTTGGTGTTGCTTCATCTTCATCGAATTAACTTATCTAGAAATTGAATCAAGTAAATTATCTGATTCAGTCAAACGTGCGCATAATTATTTGAAATGTGTAGTTGAGTTGCACCAACAAAAACAGTTTCGTTGGTCGGCAGAACGTGCGGTTGACTGAACTGCATGCGTGTTTATGCCAATGGAAAATCTTGCGACCATTTCGCGAAGTTGGTGTCACTGCAATTTTTTTTTCAGTGTAAGTATTGATAATTTTTCATTGTTTTTTGAGCAATATTCAAGAGAAATCTGAACCGTGTTATGTTTATTACGAACTTAAAAAAATTCTCAGATTTTAAGAAATATTCTCCAACTTTCTATTGAAGATTACTATCCTTTCGAGCTGCAGGTTTCTGCGTGTAATATGTTTATGATCGTTTGCATAATTCTTAGAAATCATTTGCAGTTTCAATTTCATATTTAAAGCTCAATTTTAGCAATGTACTTCATTACTGCGGATTTAAGATTTGTATTCATTGTTTAGTTGATCAGAAAGTACGTAACAAAATTTTGTCCATTTCTTGAAAGACTCCATGGTCCTTAACTATGATTGAATTTTTATGTCCATATTCCGAGTGGAGAAATCTTTCAAATTATATATAAACTATATTGAACTATACACAAATTATATATAAGCTATATTGAATCATATACAAATTATATATAATTTTGACAGTTTTTCCCCTTGGAATATATCTGTAAGTCTATTTTTGTAATCTTAGGGTCCCCTTGTGTAACAATTCGGAATAATTCTCTAAATAACTCTTTAAAAGTCTTATTCAGAGTTCTGAAGACTTTTAGAGAGTTCTTCAGAGAATTATTCCGAATTGTTCCACCAGGGTCTTCAGGTGAAAAATATCCCCGGGACCTTGAGGAGTCTTAAACGGGCCCTGGTGTACATCATGGAAAATTTGAATGATTCATTTTTTCCGCATGGATACCTATTTTTGATTGTTGATATTCATCTGTTCCGTCTCTATCCACAAGGTGCTGTTTAAATGGCACATACTGCTGGCTCATTTTCTTCAGTGGGTGTTTCCGATATTCATGCAAATTTTACAAATTGTAAAATTTCAATATTCGTATCCCTTCACTTTTTATTGAGTTTGCATAATTTGCACCAATGTTGGGAGCATCCAGTGTAGACATAAGCTTCGAAATACAGGATAATATATAATGAATGTATAAGTACAATTGCACAATGCACGACTCAGAGTATTCCATCACTTATTTATGACCGCTATCTACCTTCATCTCGAATGGTAAGAGAATCAAACAAACGAATATGATGTATATAGTACACACATATTGTATTTTGAAATGAGATGATCTTTGCCCTCCGGATGACTTGCACCGTACAAATCGACATCTCTGATTTTCAAATGAAAATAAGATTTACAAATTTATACATTTTTTTCAATAATAATCCTTCGACCTCTTTGGCGTGCTGCATAAAACATTCGCCATCTTCGTCAAGTAAATTCTCTCAATAATTTCCATTCAGAATCTCTCTTCCTTGCTTGTGATAAAAATCACTTTATATGATAAATCCTTTATTCATTTGAATTATTATACCTCCCACTGCGTGTGAATACGCGTGTGGATCTTTCAACTTTTAAAATAGGTGACGTTAATATCGCCCACAGATCCAAAGACTTCCGTGACAGTACACGACACTTCCAATTATAAAAGCTGAGTTTGTTCAAAAGTTTCGATGATTTACAGGATATTGAAGTCACAAGACACGAATATATATTTTGATTCGCTTTCTTGTTGAAACTGAACTATCTTTTAATCATGTTAGAAATTTTGTATACATCTTTCAGATATTCAAAGATAAATTGTGATAAACCATGATGGAAGGGAAAGCTATTCTTCAAAGTTCCGATTTTATCAAAAATTGTAATGAGTAAATGGAAATATTGCTATATAATCTTGATGAAATGAAAATAAGTAAATTCCCTAGTAGCACAAAACGTGCGTCTAACATTTTGAGAATGTTCGCAGGACATTTAAATATTCTAAGAACGTTCGGAGAATATTTGACGCACATTGGTGTTCCTTGGGTTTGCATTTGCAACAGATTTTCGATTGTTTCCATTCAAAGATAGAATGGCACCTAAGTAAATTGAACAAGTTATTGCAACCTCAAAGACTTCATATGTGCTACACTACTCGTTTGGAATTTTTACTGCAACTTGGCAACATTATCCGCCAAAGTGAAGAAAATAATTGACAGTTGCCCAAGTAGCAGAAGAGGTTAGAAATGCTAAGAGCGTGTTTGGAAAATCCTACGAACATGCGTAGAACCTCCAAATGAGACTGTTTGGAATAATTATGTGCTATGCACCTCCGTAGAATATCTTAACGAATTTATCCAAAAAAGTCTCATTCTCACATCCCTCCACATCCATGGAGTCACCATAGCATATTTGAGAAGTTCTTGTGCTACTTGGGTGATTAAATAAAATATATGATATTATATTATTGATATAAAAGTATTATGATTGTCAAGAATGGAGAGAATATTAATTCATTTAAAGAACATTGGAGAGGCGAGACCCGTTCTCCTTGCTCTCCGCCTCCATTATTTACGATAAACACGGATAAGACGAAGCTTTGGCAGATACCAATGCTCGCCTGTCGCGACAACTCACGTAACTATTAATTTTCATGCGTGCGAAGGTTTCAGTGGAAAGCAACGAAAAAGATACGAATCAAGTGAAAACAGAGATGGAGAGATCGAGATCTTCATGAAACGCTTTTAATGCTGGAAATCAGGCCCCGTGCAATGCGCGCCATTACAAAATCACGGTTAAAACCAGGCCTCAAACGCCCACGCTACAATCAAGCTATACTGATGTAAACGTGCATACATATATATACCTAAATACATATTCATAAAACGGAAGAAAGTTTCATTTCTTTTAACAATTCAACGTAAGACGCTTACGATTTAAAAACTATATGACTGGTTAATTCTTGTCCCAAGTTTATTTTTAAACTTCATATCTGACGGTAAAATTTTTTCCTGATATTTAATACAATATTACATATTACAATGAACGATATTAGGAGTACGGATGATATCCCTGTTTAGAACGTCAGATAGAAACTGACTGAAATGGATAAAATTCGCATTCGATGTCTATACTTATGTTTGTTTCTATGTCCAATTAATTCCCATTTGAAATCGTCAACAAGGACGACACTGTGACAATGCCAAACATTTTTCTGATCATCGAAGAACTTTTGGAATCCTATACAATAAATTAGGGTAAGATAATGCACTTTGCCGCTTCGCTACAGCATGAAATATAAATAAAACTTTGTTCACTCGAGGAAGATATAAAGATTTCAAGTGAACCTTCATACCTTTCTTGAGTGAACAGGATTTCATGTATTATTTCAAGCTGTACTGAAGCGGGAAAATGCATCATCTCACCCAAGTTTACTCTAAACACATTCGCATGCTATATTCAAATAATGTTGCTGAAGTTTGAATCGTTTATTGAAACAAATTAGTAATCGATTCACGAAATACTCAGCTGTTCAATATCCAAAAAATTTTCCAACGATGTTTCCGGCAGCAAAGAGTTAATTCGAGGAGATAGACATCGATGATTTATCACATTTTATAAGCTTGGATTTTGGTTTTGTTTTCATAAATGATTCAAACCTCAAGAACATTTCAAATATTTTATGTGAAAAATATGTTGTATAAAACGTCTTTTAGATATTTAATATATGTTTTTTTGACATCATTTTTTAAAATATATCCCCAGAAAACATGCTCTCACAAAGTGACGCACATGGATAAGGATTTGCGCGCAATATGCTTGTACAGTCACGAAGCGACGCACATGGATAAGCTTTTGCACGCAAATTGCACGTGAACCTAGGGGGGAGCTTCAACATGTTATCTGGGATCTCATAGATATCTAAAAAACTTCTCATGCAACATTTTTCGTCAAGTTTTATATGGAGGTTGTGTTTGTTGGGAATGCTCTAGGAGATATATTTGATTTTCAATTTCCTTGTTCTTGAACGAAAAAAAAATTATTCATGTCATATTTTTCCAAATTTTTGGATATTTTGTCATTGGATATTTTCATTGGACATACCCAAACAGCACCGAAAGTTCTCAAAACGTTTTAAAAACGTGTCCAAAGTCCCACAGATGTTGGTTTCCAAAAGCATATTTTCCAAACGTCTTAGGAACATTCATTCAACGTGTTGGGGAGCACGTTTTGCGAACATTGTTTACACATGCTATGGTACGTTTTCAGCACATTTTCGAGACGTTATATGGGAACCAAAAGAATGAAATTGTCGCTATCCCGAAAAAACAAGGGGCAGACAAATGTGAGAACTACAGAACGATCAGTTTAACTTCACATGCTTCGAAAATACTGACCAAAATTATATACAGGAGGATGGAAAATGAAATAGAGAGTAGATTGGCAGAAGATCAATTTGGTTTCAGAAAAAATAGGGGAACGCGAGAAGCAATTTTAGCACTTAGGGCAGTAATAGAGAAAAGGATAGCGCTGAAGAAATCTGTGTACATAGGTTTTGTAGATATACAAAAGGCTTTCGATAATGTGGACTGGGAGAAGATGTTTGCGATCCTGAAGAAGGTGGGAATAAATTATAAAGATAGAAGAATAATATACGAATTATATAAGAATCAAAGTGCAATAATAGACATAGAGGGTCAGGAAGGGGAAGCACAAATAAGAAGAGGGGTGAGACAAGGATGTTCATTATCGCCACTGATTTTCAATTTATATATAGAAGAAGCAATGAGCGAAGTGAAGGAGGAAATTCATTCGAAATTACAGATTCAGGGAGAAAATATAAGTATGTTGAGATTCGCGGATGACATAGCTATACTTGCCACGAGTAGTACTGAGCTAGAAAATATTCTCAACACTATGAGAACAATATTATTGGAAAACTATTGTATGAATATAAATAAAGACAAAACAAAGTTCATGATGTGTACAGCAGCGAAAACAGCGAGAAGAACGAAAATCAAAATAGATACCGAGACAATTGAACAGGTGAAAGAATTCAAATATCTAGGAAGCATAATCACAGAAAACGGCAAAAGCGAAAGAGATAAGAGCAAGAATAGCACAAGGGAAACAGGCTTTTTACCAAAAGAAACAGTTATTATGCTCAAAAAATATAAGCTTGGAAGTAAGGAAGAAATTCTTGAAAAGTTATGTTTGGAGCACAGCATTATATGGTTGCGAAAATTGGACAATGGGGAAAACTGATCAACGAAGACTTGAAGCTTTTGGAATGTGGTGTTATAGGAGGATGCTCAGAATAAAATGGATAGACAAAGTCAAAAATGAAGAAGTACTCGAGCAGATAAATGAAGAAAGAAATCTTTTGAAATACATCGTGAAAAGGAGAAGCAATCTTATAGGACACACACGGAAAAAAATGATATAGTTAGGATAACTGAAAACAATTGGCTATTGAAGGGTTGGTTGTGAGAACTATTCGTTCAGGCGAGACAACTTTTGTATGGTCACTGAACCTCGATAGATTTGGTTATGGTATTGATATAATATGGTAAGACTTGTTCGGTTATGATAACCAAATGGTTGGTTATAGTAACCAAATTAATTTCGCCATCTCAATGTGGATTCATTTAATCGTTTAATCCACGAAAATGGATTAGGAAAAGGGAAAATCCGACACGAAATTGGATGAACTTAGTATTCATTTCTATCCACTTTCAATGTCATTTTCTGCACCGCTTTTTGACATCGGGCCTGAATGGGGATTTGTTGTATCCGCTTTAATGCACACTGAGAAAAAAAATTCTTTGAATTAATGTAATTGATTTAATTGATTCCCATTTCATTGCATTAAATAAATGTCTTTTTGACTCTAAAATAATTTCATAACCATAAAAAGTCGTTTCATTCATACTATCAAATCAGCTCATTGAAATTTATTTTTTGAAATTGAAAACACACTCTATTGACTGAATAACCAATTATTTTTGTCAATATCATCTTTTATCTGATTTATAACTCTGATTTGATGAATTCCAAAGTGAAAATCAATGAAATACAACTTCAATTTTATAACGTAAAGTTTCGTATGGAAATCGAGGTTGATTATACTTAGTATTTGAAATTCTCAACAATCATGTATTTGACATGATTATTGTTTTCTTCACCAGAATAATTATTGACTCCAAGTGAAAATATATTTCATAAAATGAATAGACATGGCTTACGAATGATGAACTCCTTCCATCATGAGAAAAACAACGCAAGATCAGGTTGACCCTAGTAAAAATGAATCATATAAGAACATACATAAAGCATATAGAAACCATACATGGTCATATATGACCATATATAATTCATACGCAATCCATATTGAATCCGTATATGATCATATATGGCCCATACAGAATCCATATATGACCTTTCGATGCAAGACTTTCCCATACATGTGAAAAAATTCTGTCACATATGAAATATTTTTCGTACATGGATTTTATATGGATTATATATGAGTCGAATATGATCATATATGGATCACATATGGATTAAATATGGATTGTATATGATTCTATGCATTTTCATATATGAATCATATATGAATTTTATATGTATTATGTATGGATTATGTATGGGTCATATATGTTCGTTTTTTACTAGGGGATAAAATAATTATTATATTCAAGAACATCAAGTTATAGGACCAAAAATACTGTTATTCATAAACTGGTACAGTTAGTTGAGAGTATAATAATCTCATTCATTTCAATACAAGTGGTTTTGTTCGGATAATAAAATCAAATCATATACCGAATAGTTGTGAATTTTGATTCCGAGAGTTCTATTTTTTCAACAGAAAACTAAATTCATGATCACAAGGAGATACTTCTTCTGTTCAAACTACAGAGCAATTTCTTTGGATAAAATCTATTTTATAGAACAGATTTCATATGAACAATGATGGTTTGGATAGTTTTGAAATCAATAAAATGAAGTATTATAACCCATGATTTGGGAATTCAAATCGGATGAAGCTATTTTATTCATGCTAATAAATGTGTTCTCGGAGTTTGAATCATTTAAAGAAACAAAACGAAAATCAAAACTCACGAAATCTGATAAATCATGGTTACATATCTTTTCGAATCAATTCTTTGCCACCAGAAACATCGTTTAAATAATGTACTGCAAGATTTTTGGGCTTTAATAGTTGAATATTATCTTATTCGATGGTTAATTAGTTTCAATAAACGATTCAAACTTCAGTAACATCTAAAAAATTAGCTCATTAAAAATTTTCATTTATGATTGAAGAAGGATTCTAGTCAATAAACTGTCAACCTGATTATTCTCGTCAATACCACGTTTGATGAGGTCAAAATTCTATACATTCTGCAAAATTTCAAAGCTTTTTGCAAATAAAGGTTTCATCGAGCCCATAAAATGGATAGATCGATCGAATTTATGAATTCATTGAACCAAAGAAATATGTTTTTGAAATAAAAGTGTATTGAATTCACTCCGACAAATTGCGTTTACTTCTCAGAAGGTGGCAACACTTTCTCACAAGCTATCTTCCTGCAGTGCAGTTCGCATATAAAGAACTAATTCACCGTAAACCTATAGTAAGTGATGTTCCATCCTAATAAATATTTCTTTCAGGTTCCGGCATCGAACATCATCAACGGATATGACTTGATCGCAGAGAAAAACAGTTTCTTCGAACTTCTTGATCATATTGATCATCTGATCGAATAATCCAATTGTTTCAAATGAACTATAGATCACACGAATGCTCTGACTCCTGCTTATTCCTTTTTATTCTGGAAATTTTGTAAAATATCAGTCATCCAATCAAAATGAATTTCATTTATTCGAAGAAAGATTTATTTATATCAATAAGTTCTCTGAAGGATTAGAAAATCTCTTTGTACATTCTATGAAATAATTTCTTAGATAGAGAAGAATATTCATTGTTTGAAATATTAATTTATTCACAGAAAATTTTCATTTCATATTCATGAAAACATTTTATTTCGAATGCAAGAAATATTTATATTATTTATATTGATATTTTCCTATTTTAAAACTTTTTTTATTCAAATAATCAAATATTTCATTGAAAGGAGAAATTATCATGTTGGCACTACAGTTGGTTATTCCCAGACAGCACAGAAAGTTCTTTGAACGTTTTGAAAACGTGCTCTTGGTTTTGCGTGTTTTGGTCCCGCTGAAGCAAGTTTTACAAACGTTTAGAGTACCTTCCCATTTGGTATCCTTGAATACGTTCTAAGCACGTTCTTTTTATCTACTACCAGACGTTCTCATCATGTCTTCTAAACGTACTTTCATGAAAACTAACCTTGAAAAACCACAAAGTCACACGGGGACATAGATAGAACTAACCGAGACATTTGCATGTCTCTGGGACATACATGCGACGTTTTTAGAACATCCTGAGACGTTATTTGCACGTTCTCTTTGAAATCAAGCACGTCTTCTGAACGTTCAGGAAACCTCCCGGTGCTATATGGGTTACAGTGTTATGAATGGCTTCAGCCCATCAAATGCATAATTCATTGAATCAAATTATATTCCATGAATTCGGAAATCAAAATTTTCCATCCAATAACTTTTTCATCAATCCTAAGTACCTCATATTCCAATTAATGATCCCACCATTTCCGTGTGAATTACATATTAGATGAAGTTCATGCAATAACTCCACAGATACCATTGGATGAATTCATTTCTTAGACTCAAAGAAAAATTCATCGGTCCAAAACATTTTTTTTCTCAGTGCATGAAAATGAATTATAGTTTAATTGGGTTTCCATTTAAATTAAATATTATTTGAATGTCACTTTATATTTCAATTGTAATAAGATTCCTTCATCTTTTTCAATCCCAAAAAATGGATTCAAGTGTACATCTGTTCATTCATTCTGATCTTCAATACACTGAGAGAAAAAATTCATTAGCCCAAAGAAATACACTTCTTCGGATTTTGAGTTTTTTGAGTTGAATAACTGATATTCATGGCAATGATGAATTCATCTTTTCTATGAGTTATATCATAGAATTTAATAAACGATTTCATTAGAATCTTTTTCTTCAAACCAAAGAAATATTTCTTTGAAGAGATATCTAAGATCTTGTTTCAATCATTCCATTCATTGAGAATGAAATTTCCGATTTCATTAAAACTTCAATTCTTGACTTATGAATAATTCTTTGATTTCTATTACTTAGCTTTTTAGACATAAGTATGAGATTATCATCTCAATTATTCAAAAATTTTGTATCATATAATCTTTGCTATAATATTTCACTTCTTGAAAGGAAACAAATGTTTCTTCATCAGTGATAACTAATGATTTCTTTGGATTAAGAAAAATGATATATGTATCCAAAGAGTTTTCATCATCCACAGAAAGATATGGGAATCAAAATATTGAGAAAAATAGTCATTGCATCAAAGAACTAAATCTTTTCGGGTTCAACTTTTATTGAACGAATATACAATGTTCATTCAAAGATGATCATTTGATAGGAATAATGGATTACGTCGTTGAATGGAAAATTTTATTTCATCAAATCGAAGGAATATTTTCTCAACATGTGACGTTTCAAACTGACACGCTGACGATTTTATTCGTCTCTAATTAAAAGTATTAATTAGCCCTCAATGAGTGCCTCTGGCTCGCCGGTGTCCAGGGTAAGTTTCAGAAAGGTTGGGGAACACGCGTCACAGATTATTAAAATGAACACTTGTAGATTATAAATTCGGTTTATTAAACCCTATGACATCAGGGTTGATCATTACTGAATACAATCATATCAAAGTTAAATAAAACTAAGTGATTTATAATATAAATACAAATTTTATATGCCGGGTATTTAGCTATAACTTAATCCTGACAGTAAATTTAAACAGTAAACGTGTGCACACGCGGCGATTGATAAACTAAAAGTTGGATCCAACGGAAAGTGGTCTCTTTTGTTAATTCATAGGGAATTGACCAATGAACTGTCCGCGAGGGACACGACATCTATATTCGTGATGGTAAAGCACGGAATGATAATTTTCTAATGGCAATCGAATTCCATTGGCTCAGAGGGAGACCGAAAGGAATGTTCTGCGCGTGAGAACTTTTGGTTTGTTCAAAAATTTGTTTTAGCCGTGAGAGGATGGCTACTGCGCTAATACCCCTGTTGGGCTGAGCTTTGCCCCTAAGTTGAAAAGCAGATAAAACACACTTTCCACCCCCCTTGACTAACCAGCGTTAAGTGGTGAGAAAGTAAAACACAACTCACCCTTTCACAAACCTACCTACTCTAAACAGAGACAGAAGGTCCCTGCAAAACCACATCACGGTGTCTAATGACAATCTCAATGCTCCTATCTGTCAACGGGGCTTACCGGGCAAGTGAAACACACCTTTCAGCTGAGGAGATTGAGAAGTGATTATTCTACCCGGCGTACCGTCTTATAATCCCTGAAAAACTTATTCTTACTTGCGAGCGACAGTGGCGATCCTAACGGCTAGATTCGCACTTCATGAAGACTCATAGTCTCTTTGTCTAAAACAGAGGCTATCTCCTGTTATTTCCGCAAGGCGATCGATATGGATCCTTTGGAGATTCGCCTTTAATAAAACATTATGGCGGTCACCGGCAATGTTTACAATCTGTTTGACAGGTTGTAAACATTGAATTATCGTTTCGCTTGTCGGTTTCGTGCGTGTACGTTAATAGTGTCTTTGAAATGTTATCGTGTGTGTTTTTAATTACCGACCCCTTTGAGAATTCTTCTATGGTAAGTTGGTAAAGGTATTTCACGTATCGTTTCGGTTATTTAGCTATACAATGATTCTTATTATTCTAATATATATATATTTTTACTTACAGCAAACGGTTGTGGATGCGCGTCTACTTGTCGCGGGGCTTTCGGAGTCACTACCCAGGTAAGAGTTATCGTTCCTTTTCTTTTAGAGTGAATGTCAAATCTAACTATAATTTATTTTACAGGTTCGAGAATTCGACAAGGATGTCGCAAACACAATGTCTTTTCAAAAACAAATGTTGAACTGAATCAATACAACCCATGGATTGATTGAACTGCATAATTCATTGAAATGAAGAAATCGATTTTTGGAATCATTCAAAATTTTATTCACTTCCACAAACTGTGATGAGTTTTCGCAAGGTGTTGTCACTTTCTCACAAGCTCTGGCCTGATTGTACGGTTTGTATATAAAAAATTAATGTTGCTGTCCTCCCAGGAAGTAATACTTGATCCAAATAAATAGTTCTTTCAGATTATGACGGTGAATTACAGATCCTTACCCGAAGTGACAACATTGTTCAACCGGCAAGATGGCATGACTCCTCAACCATTCATTAAAGTCTAAGATGATTCAAAGTGCGCAGAATTTCCGTTTATCAAAAAGTTCAGAAGCACTAAAATGGACTATGAAATATTGACAAATAATACAATTTTTTTTATAAAAAAAATCTCAAGAATTGCGGATTTGAATACATTACTTGATTGTCACTGTTGAATGAATCCATTTCTTTGAATGGAAAAAATATTCATTTGACTCAAAGTAATCTCTTATTGTTTTCAATTAAATGTTGATTCCGTGAATGAAATATTTTTTCGATCCAAAATAATATAATTCCAGTACCAATGTCCATGACATTAACACAAGAATCCAATTTTTCTGACCCAAGTTTCACGACATGCTTGTAAATGATTCATTTTGATGATTTAATGAAATAATGTTATAGATACCATTGAATGAAAGTATTTCTTAGAATCAAAGAAATATTCTTTGTTTTAATGAATTTTTTTTTCTCTGTGTAAAATATGAATCCACTCTATCCATTTCAATATATCAAAATGAATTACAGTTGATTATGATATTCAATGAGGATTAAATACCATTCTGAATGTCACTTTATCTTTCGATTGTAATAAGATGCCTTTACCTTATTCAATCCCAAAAAATGGATTTCAGTCCACATGCGTTGATTCATTCTGATCTCCAATAAAATATGAATCCGTTCAATCCATTTCAATACATGAAAATGAATTGGAGTTGATTATAATTTTCAAGGAGGATTAAATACCATTCTGAATGCCACTTAATCTTGCGATTGTAATGAAATATCTTTATTCTATCCAATCCCAGAAGATCAATTCAACAAAATATATGAAAAACGATTGAAACGGATTCAATGTCTATATCGTGATCAGTATAAAAATGGATTGAATTATCGCGACTTGAAAATTCGGTATTCTTGTCGTATGCGGTCTACCGGAGACTGGTGGTCTACCGGAGTAGACCGCATACTGCCCCACATAGGGTTGCAGTATGCGGTCTACTGCGGTAGACCGCAAGGTGCTCACTATATGCTTCTTGTATGAGGTCTACCCTAAATAGAGTGCATACGACAACGGTGACGGTTGCAGTATGGGGTCTACCTGGGCAGACCGCAAGGTGCTTCCGTAACGACTGTTTTATGGGGTCTACCGTGAGAAAGCGGCAAAGCATAGGAAGAGAAGCAGGCAAGTAGTACAGAAAACGAAGTGCAGGAACTGAAATGAAAACTACTGGACACGTATTCCAAACACGACTGCTATAATTCACAACCGAACTGATACCTGACTCTCACTTCATTCGGAGAGACTAACGGTTTGTGATGAAAATTCTTCACACGCACACGTACGCACATACACTTAGTTGTCGAAAATTCATTGAATACACGCGCGTACGTTTCCTACATATTTACTGTTTCATTCATAACGTCGTGGGATTTCAGGTACTTCTTGTATCAACTCTTTGATGTACAATGTGCTGTGTCTGTGAAGTTGGCATATCAAATGTCAGCATCGCACAAAAAAGCACCAGTTCTAGTCGCATCCACTATAGTTCTACAGTTCTTGATAAGTTACAACAATAGTTCCGGGTAAATTTGTGAAAAAAATCGATTTTGAAAAAATGATATGCCAAGTTCTTCTACAATATGACAGCATCGCAGGGAAAATGGATGGAAATGGACTGTATCTCGGAGTTCTAGGGATGATTGGGACGCGAGGATGTCAAAACAAGGGAATTTTAATGCTAGAGGTGCTTGGGAATTTTTTTTCAGGAATTAAATGGAATGATATGCTGAGTTCTTCTACAATATGACAGCATCGCAGGGGTAATGGAAGGAAATTGACTATATCTAGGAGTTCTAGGGATGATTGGGATGCGAGGATGTCAAAACAAGGGAGTTCTGATGCTAGGAGTGCTTAAGAAATTTTTTTCGGGAATTAAATGAAGAGACATGAGGAGTTCTTCTACGATGTAGTAGCAGCGCAGGTGAAACCGCTGGAAGTGGACTATATCTCGGAGTTCTACGGCTGATTGGCATGTAAGGATGTCAAGGAACGAGAGTTCTGATGTTGGGAGTAATAGGAGAATTTTGTTCGGAGAATGATTGAGAGCATATGCTGAGATCTGATACGATATGGGGGAGCGCAGGTGAGAGCTATGGAGATAGACTATATCACATAGCTCTAGAGATGATATATCCTGATAAGGATATCCTAGAGAATCGGTAGTTCTGAGCAGCATGTCATTGGAAATCGATAGTGCTGTGCAGCATATCATTGGAAATCAGTAGTTTTGAACAGCAGATCATTGATAATCGATGGTTCTGATCGGCATATCATAGAAAATGAATAGTTCTGACCAGCATATCATAGAAAATCGATGGTTCTGACCAGCATATCATGGAAAATCAATAGTTCTGACCAGCATATCATAGAAAATCGATAGTTCTGACCATGATATCATGGAAATTCGACAGTTCTGACCAGCATGTCACAGAAAATCGATACTTCTGACCAGCATATCATAGAAAAACGATATGTCTCACTAGCATATCATACGAAATCAATAGTTCTGACCAGCATATCATAGTGGGTCGATAGTTCTGACCAGCATATCATAGAGAATGAAGAGTTCTGATGAGCATATCATAGAAAATCGATAGTTCTGACCAGCATATCATGGAGAATCGATAGTTCTGACCAGCATATCGTAGAAAATCAATAGTTCTGACCAGCATATCATAGGAAATCAATAGTTCTGACCAGCATATCATAGAAAATGAAGAGTTCTGATGAGCATGTCATAGAAAATCGATAGTTCTGACCAGCATATCATAGGAAATCGATAGTTCTGAGCAGCATATCATGGGAAATCAATAGTTCTGACCAGCATATCATAGAAAATCGATAGTTCTGATCAGCATATCATAGAAAATCGAGAGTTCTGACCAGCATATCATAGAAAATCGATAGTTCTGATCGGCATATCATAGAAAATCGAGAGTTCTGACCAGCATATCATAGAAAATCCATAGTTCTGACCAGCATATCATAGAAAATCGATAGTTCTGACCAGCATATCATAGAAAATCGATAGTTCTGACCAGCATATCATAGAAAATCGATAGTTCTGACCAGCATATCATAGAGAATGAAGAGTTCTGATGAGCATGTCATAGAAAATCGATAGTTCTGACCAGCATATCATAGGAAATCGATAGTTCTAAACGGCATATCATAGAAAATCAATAGTTCCGACCAGCATGTCATTGGAAATCGATAGTTCTGACCAGCATATCATAGAAAATGAATGGTTCTGACCAGCATATCATAGAAAATCAATAGTTCTGACCAGCATATCATAGAAAATCGATAGTTCTGATGAGCATATCATAGAAAATCGATGGTTCTGACCTGCATATCAAATAAAATCGATAATTCTCACTAGCATAACAAAGGAAATCAATAGTTCTGACCAGCATATCATAGAAAATCGATATGTCTCACTAGCATATCATACGAAATCAATAGTTCTGACCAGCATATTATAGTGAATCGATAGTTCTGACCAGCATATCATAGAGAATGAAGAGTTCTGATGAGCATATCATAGAAAATCGATAGTTCTGACCAGCATATCATGGAGAATCGATAGTTCTGACCAGTATATCGTAGAAAATCAATAGTTCTGACCAGCATATCATAGGAAATCGATAGTTCTGACCAGCATATCATAGAGAATGAAGAGTTCTGATGAGCATGTCATAGAAAATCGATAGTTCTGACCAGCATATCATAGGAAATCGATAGTTCTGAGCAGCATATCATGGGAAATCAATAGTTCTGACCAGCATATCATAGAAAATCGATAGTTCTGATCAGCATATCATAGAAAATCGAGAGTTCTGACCAGCATATCATAGAAAATCGATAGTTCTGATCGGCATATCATAGAAAATCGAGAGTTCTGACCAGCATATCATAGAAAATCCATAGTTCTGACCAGCATATGATAGAAAATCGATAGTTCTGACCAGCATATCATAGAAAATCGATAGTTCTGACCAGCATATCATAGAAAATCGATAGTTCTGACCAGCATATCATAGAGAATGAAGAGTTCTGATGAGCATGTCATAGAAAATCGATAGTTCTGACCAGCATATCATAGGAAATCGATAGTTCTAAACGGCATATCATAGAAAATCAATAGTTCCGACCAGCATGTCATTGGAAATCGATAGTTCTGACCAGCATATCATAGAAAATGAATGGTTCTGACCAGCATATCATAGAAAATCAATAGTTCTGACCAGCATATCATAGAAAATCGATAGTTCTGATGAGCATATCATAGAAAATCGATGGTTCTGACCTGCATATCAAATAAAATCGATAATTCTCACTAGCATAACAAAGGAAATCAATAGTTCTGACCAGCATATCATAGAAAATCGATAGTTCTGATCGGCATATCATAGAAAATCGAGAGTTCTGACCAGCATATCATAGAAAATCGATAGTTCTGATCGGCATATCATAGAAAATCGAGAGTTCTGACCAGCATATCATAGAAAATCCATAGTTCTGACCAGCATATCATAGAAAATCGATAGTTCTGACCAGCATATCACAGAAAATCGATAGTTCTGACCAGCATATCATAGAAAATCGATAGTTCTGACCAGCATATCATGGAGAATCGATAGTTCTGACCAGCATATCATAAAAAATCAATAGTTCTGACCAGCATATCATAGAAAATCGATAGTACTGATCGGCATACCATAGAAAATCGATAGTTCTGACCAGCATATCATAGAGAATGAAGAGTTCTGATGAGCGTGTCATAGAAAATCGATAGTTCTGACCAGCATATCATAGAAAATCGATAGTTCTGATCGGCATACCATAGAAAATCGATAGTTCTGACCAGCATATCATAGAAAATCGACAGTTCTGATCAGCATATCATAGAAAATCGATAGTTCTGACCAGCATATCATGTAAAATGGGGAGTTCTGACCAGCATATCATGGAAAATGGAGAGTTCTGATGAGCATATCATAGAAAATCGATAGTTCTGACCTGCATATCAAATAAAATCGATAATTCTCACTAGCATAACATAGGGAATCAATAGTTCTGACCAGCATATCATAGAGAATCGACAGTTCTATGATATGCTCATCAGAACTCTCCATTATCCATGATATGCTGGTCAGGACTGTCGATTTTCCATGATATCCTGGTCAGAACTATCGATTTTCTATGAAACGCTGGTCAGAACTATCGATTTTCTACGATATGCCGATCAGAACTATCGATTTTCTATGATATGCTGGTCAGAACTATTGATTTTCTATGATATGCTGGTCAGAACTATCGATGTTCCATGATATGCTGGTCAGAACTATCGATTTTCTATGATATGCTCATCAGAACTCTTCATTCTCTATGATATGCTAGTCAGGACTATCGATTTTCTACGATATGCTGGTCAGAAGTATCGATTTTCTATGACATGCTGGTCAGAACTGTCGAATTTCCATGATATCCTGGTCAGAACTATCGATTTTCTATGATATGCTGGTCAGAACTATTGATTTTCCATGATATGCTGGTCAGAACTATCGATTTTCTATGATATGCTGGTCAGAACTATTGATTTCCCATGATATGCTGCTCATCACTATCGATTTTCTATCATATGCTGGTCAGAACTATTGATTTTCCATGATATGCTGGTCAGAACTATCGATTTTCTATGATATGCTGGTCAGAACTATCGATTTTCTATGATATGCCGATCAGAACTATCGATTTTCTATGATATGCTGGTCAGAACTATCGATTTTCTATGATATGCTGGTCAGAACTATCGATTTTCTATGATATGCCGATCAGAAATATCGATTTTCTATGATATGCTGGTCAGAACTATCGATTCTCCATGATATGCTGGTCAGAACTATCGATTTTCTATGATATGCTCATCAGAACTCTTCATTCTCTATGATATGCTGGTCAGAACTATCGATTTTCTACGATATGCTGGTCAGAAGTATCGATTCTCTATGACATGCTGGTCAGAACTGTCGAATTTCCATGATATCCTGGTCAGAACTATCGATTTTCTATGATATGCTGGTCAGAACTATTGATTTTCCATGATATGCTGGTCAGAACTATCGATTTTCTATGATATGCTGGTCAGAACTATTCATCTTCTATGATATGCCGATCAGAACCATCGATTATCAATGATCTGCTGGTCAAAACTACTGATTTCCAATGATATGCTGCACAGCACCATCGATTTCCAATGACATGCTGCTCAGAACTACCGATTCTCTAGGATATCCTTACCAGGATATATCATCTTTAGAGCTTTGTGATATAGCATATCATAGAAAATCGATAGTTCTGACCAGCATATCATAGAAAACCGACAGTTCTGATCAGCATATCATAGAAAATCGATGGTTCTGACCAGCATATCATGGAAAATGGGGATTTCTGACCAGCATATCATGGAAAATGGAAAGTTCTGATGAGCATATCATAGAAAATCGATAGTTCTGACCTGCATATCAAATAAAACCGATAATTCTCACTAGCATAACATAGGAAATCAATAGTTCTGACCAGCATATCCTTGAAAATCGACAGTTCTATGATATGCTCATCAGAACTCTCCATTTTCCATGATATGCTGGTCAGAACTATTGATTTCCCGTGATATGTGGCTCAGAACTATCGATTTTCCATGATATGCTGGTCAGAACTATCGATTTCCCATGATATGCTGCTCAGAACTATCGATTTTCTATGATATGCTGGTCAGAACTATCGATTTTCTATGATATGCCGATCAGAACTATCGATTTTCTATGATATGCTGGTCAGAACTATTGATTTCCCATGATATGCTGCTCAGAACGATCGATGTTCCATGATATGCTGATCAGAACTATCAATTCTCCATGATATGCTGGTCAGAACTATCGATTTTCTATGATATGCTGGTCAGAACTATCGATTTTCTATGAGATGCCGATCAGAACCATCGATTTTCTATGATATGCTCCTCAGAACTATCGATTCTCCATGATATGCTGGTCAGAAATATCGATTTTCTATGATATGCTCATCAGAACTCTTCATTCTCTATGATATGCTGGTCAGAACTATCGATTTTCCACGATATGCTGGTCAGAACTCTTCATTCTCTATGATATGCTGGTCAGAACAATCGATTTTCTACAATATGCTGGTGAGAAGTATCGATTTTCTATGACATGCTGATCAGGACTGTCGAATTTCCATGATATCCTGGTCAGCACTGTCGATTTTCTATAATATGCTGGTCAGAACTATTGATTTTCCATGATATGCTGGTCAGAACTATCGATTTTCTATGATATGCTGCTCAGAACTATCGATTTTCTATGATATGCCGATCAGAACTATCGATTTTGTATGATATGCTGGTGAGAACTATCGATATTCTATGATATGCCGATCAGAACTATCGATTTTCTATGATACGCTGGTCAGAACTATCGATTCTCCATGATATGCTGGTCAGAACTATCGATTTCCTATGATATGCTGATCAGAACTATCGATTATCTATGATATGCTGGTCAGAACAATTGATTTTCTATGATATGCTGGTTAGAACTATCGATTCTCCATGATATGCTGCTCAGAACTATCGATTTTCTATCATATGCTGGTCAGAACTATCGGATTTCTATGATATGCCGATCAAAACTATCGATTCTCCATGATATGCTGCTCAGAACTATCGATTTTCTATCATATGCTGGTCAGAACTATCGATTTTCTATGATATGCCGATCAGAACTATCGATTTTCTATGATATGCTGGTCAGAACTATTGATTTCCCATGATATGCTGCTCAGAACTATCGATTTTCAATCATATGCTGGTCAGAACTATCGATTTTCTATGAAATGCCGATCAGAACTATCGATTTTCTATGATACGCTGGTCAGAACTATCGATTCTCCATGATATGCTGGTCAGAACTATCGATTTCCTATGATATGCTGATCAGAACTATCGATTATCTATGATATGCTGGTCAGAACAATTGATTTTCTATGATATGCTGGTTAGAACTATCGATTCTCCATGTTATGCTGCTCAGAACTATCGATTTTCAATCATATGCTGGTCAGAACTATCGATTGTCTATGATATGCTGCTCAGAACTATCGATTCTCTATGATATGCTGGTCAGAACTATCGATTTCCCATGATATGCTGCTCAGAACTATCGATTCTCTATGATATGCTGGTCAGAACCATCGATTTTCTATGATATGCCGATCAGAACTCTTCATTCTCTATGATATGCTGGTCAGAACTATCGATTTCCCATGATATGCTGGTCAGAACTATTGATTTTCCATTATATGCTGCTCAGAACTATCGATTTTCTATGATATGCTGGTCAGAACTATCGATTCTCCATTATATGCTGGTCAGAACTATCGATTTTCTATGATATGATCATCAGAACTCTTCATTTTCTATGATATGCTGGTCAGAACTATCGATTCGCCATGATATGCTGGTCAGAACTCTCGATTTCCTATGATATGCTGGTCAGAACTATCGATTTTCTATGATATGCCGATCAGAACTATCGATTGTCTATGATATGCTGGTCAGAACTATCGATTTTCTATGATATGCCGATCAGAACTATCGATTTTCTATGATATGCTGGTCAGAACTATCGATTTCCCATGATATGCTGCTCAGAACTATCGATTCTCTATGATATGCTGGTCAGAACTATCGATTTTCTATGATACGCCGATCAGAACTATCGATTTTCTATGATATGCTGGTCAGAACTATCGATTTTCTATGATATGCTCATCAGAACTCTTCATTCTCTATGATATGCTGGTCAGAACTATCGATTTCCCATGATATGCTGGTCAGAACTATTGATTTTCCATGATATGCTGCTCAGAACTATCGATTTTCTATGATATGCTGGTCAGAACTATCGATTTTCTATGATATGCTGGTCAGAACTATCGATTTTCTATGATATGCCGATCAGAACTATCGATTTTCTATGATATGCTGGTGAGAACTATCGGTTTTCTACGATATGCCAATCAGCACTATCGATTTTCTATGATATGCTGGTCAGAACTATCGATTTTCTATGATATGCTGGTCAGAACTATCGATTTTCCATGATATGCTGGTCAGAACTCTCGATTTCCCATGATATGCTGGTCAGAACTATCGATTTTCTATGATATGCCGATCAGAACTATCGATTTTCTATGATATGCTGGTCAGAACTATCGATTTTCTATGATATGCTGGTCAGAACAATTGATTTCCTATGATATGCTGGTCAGAACTATCGATTCTCCATGATATGCTGGTCAGAACTATCGATTTTCTATGATATGCTGGTGAGAACTATCGGTTTTCTACGATATGCCAATCAGCACTATCGATTTTCTATGATATGCTGGTCAGAACTATCGATTTTCTATGATATGCTGGTCAGAACTATCGATTTTCCATGATATGCCGATCAGAACTATCGATTTTCTATGATATGCTGGTCAGAACTATCGATTTTCTATGATATGCCGATCAGAACTATCGATTTTCTATGATATGCTGGTCAGAACTATCGATTCTCCATGATATGCTGGTCAGAACTATCGATTTTCTATGATATGCTCATCAGAACTCTTCATTCCCTATGATATGTTGGTCAGAACTATCGGATTTCTACGATATGCTGGTCAGAACTATCGATTTTCTATGATATGCCGATCAGAACTATCGATTTTCTATGATTTGCTGGTCAGAACTATTGATTTTCTATGATATGCTGGTCAGAACTATTGATTTTCTATGATATGCCGATCAGAACTATCGATTTTCTATGATATGCTGGTCAGAACTATTGATTTTCTATGATATGCTGGTCAGAACTATCGATTCTCCATGATATGCTGGTCAGAACTATCGATTTTCTATGATATGCTGCTCAGAACTATCGATTTTCTATGATATGCCGATCAGAACTATCGATTTTCTATGATATGCTCATCAGAACTCTTCATTTTCTATGATATGCTGGTCAGAACTATCGATTCTCCATGATATGCTCGTCAGAACTCTCGATTTCCTATGATATGCTGGTCAGAACTATCGATTTTCTATGATATGCCGATCAGAACTTTCGATTTCCTATGATATGCTCATCAGATTTCTTCATTCTCTATGATATGCTGGTCAGAACTATCGATTTTCTACGATATGCTGGTCAGAAGTATCGATTTTCTATCACATGCTGGTCAGAACTGTCGAATTTCCATGATATCCTGGTCAGAACTATCGATTTCCTATGATATGCTGGTGAGAACTATTGATTTTCCATGATATGCTGGTCAGAACTATCGATTTTCTATGATATGCTGGTCAGAACTATTCATTTTCTATGATATGCCGATCAGCACCATCGATTATCAATGATCTGCTGGTCAAAACTACTGATTTCCAATGATATGCTGCACAGCACTTTCGATTTCCAATGACATGCTGCTCAGAACTACCGATTCTCTAGGATATCCTTATCAGGATATATCATCTCTAGAGCTATGTGATATAGTCTATCTCCATAGCTCTCACCTGCGCTCCCCCATATCGTATAAGATCTCAGTATATGCTCTCAATCATTCTCCGAACAAAATTCTCCTATCACTCCCAACATCAGAACTCTCGTTCCTTGACATCTTCACATGCCAATCAGCCGTAGAACTCCTAGATTTAGTCCACTTCCAGCGGTTTCACCTGCGCTGCCACTACATCGTAGAAGAACTCCTCATGTCTCTTCATTTAATTCCGGAAAAAAATTTCTTAAGCACTCCTAGCATCAGAACTCCCTTGTTTTGACATCCCCGCATCCCAATCATCCCTAGAACTCCCAGATATAGTCAATTTCCTTCCATTATCCCTGCGATGCTGTCATATTGTAGAAGAACTCAGCATATCATTCCATTTAATTCCTGAAAAAAATTTCCCAAGCACTTCTAGCATTAGAACTCCCTTGTTTTGACATCCTCGCATCCCAATCATCCCTAGAACTCCGAGCTACAGTCCATTTCCATCCATTTTCCCTGTGATGCTGTCATATTGTAGAAGAACTTAGCATATCATTTTTTCAAAATCGATTTTTTCCACAAATTTACCCGGAACTATTGTTGTAACTTATCAAGAACTGTAGAACTATAGTGGATGCGACTAGAACTGGTGCTTTTTTGTGCGATGCTGACATTTGATATGCCAACTTCACAGACACCAATGTGCTGCCATTCAGGTCGTAGATAACGTTATTCTTTCTCTTTTTCTCTTTCATTTATTTTCATTTCTGTGGAACATTTTCTTTTCACTATTCCTCTCATTCTCCTGCTCCACTCAAATTTCAGCAAGGTTCGGTGCTTCCACATAAGTACCAGACTGTTATTTCTCTGCATTTTTACCTGCACTCGAACTGCTTTCCATTACGCATGCTGCAGTTTATCGAGATCGTTTCCCACCCACCGGGGTAGACCGCATAATACAATCCTTACCCTTATCGTATGCACTCTGCTCAGGGTAGACTCCATACAAGAAGCATATAGTAAGCAGCTTGCGGTCTACTGGGGTAGACCGCATAAGACAATCCAAGGACCTACGTAGACCGCATACGACAAGAATACCGAAAATTCATTAGATCCCAGTGAATACTTATGGGAGGGAGAGCTCTTTAAGAGGACTTTTGAAAGAGCTCTGTCAATGTTATCATATTGATATCTGAATGGTTTCATTTTTTCTGAGATCTCAAAAAAACATCCTCTCAAAGAGTTCGTTTGGATAACATTCTGGCAATCTCTTATTTTCCTCAGAAATCGACGCATCTGATAACATTCTGATATCTTTATGTTAATCTTCTGAAAGGTCTATCTGACCTCCTACACATATTTAGGAGATCTTTAAGAGCTCCGGATGATAACATATTGTTTACTGGGATGAATCAAAAATTATATATACCGGATTCAGTATTGAAAAGGATAAAGATTCAAATGGATAAAAATGTATTAAATTTTGTTACCCTTTCATGAGTACACTTATATCGGAATGAAATTCGGATTGAATTGGATAGGATTTCCAGGTCACTTGGAATCCATACAGTACATCGGTTTTGAGGGATTCAATTGGAAAAGAATCTCTCAAATAAATTGGACAACATCGGAGTGTTGCGTGATATTTTAGCAGGGACTCTTCTCTCCGATACAGAAAATACAAGGAGGAACCCTCATGTGAATGAAGTGATAGAAAACTATCACGCATCAATCGGTAAGTAGCACAAACAATTTATATTTTATATTGAACTTGTCTTGTTTTTTGAAAAAATTTGAATTTTTATCGTAAAATTTCCAAGTATCGCGAGTGTGAAAATCAAAGGAAAAATTTTTTTTTGAGTGTCACTTTTTATAGGTACAGAATAAAAGAGAATTTCGCGGAGCGTATCTTAAGCTTGTCTTGTTTTTCGAAAAAATTTGAGTTTTTATCGTAAATTATTATCATCATATGGATAATTTCAAACATCTTTCCAGCTTCCTTATCTAGCGATGATGAAGACGTCGTTGGACCAGTGGGTGTCGAGCAGGGTGATGTCGTGATGGGTGATGAAAATAATATTGCATATGTATATTGGTTTCATGTATGCATATAGAAGTATGTGGAATACATGAATCTGTTTCATTTTTATAGGTAATGTTCAAGTACCAATGATTGTGGAAGAGGAAGTGGGTGTAGAGGTAGGAGAAGAAGATGAAGAGGATGCAGAAGCAGATCGCGAAGACGAAGAAGAAGCACGATGCCGTAGGGAACTCCTACAAGATTCGGAAGAGGAAGAAGGAGAAGAAGGAGGAGAAAAGGAAGAAGAAGAAGAAGAAGAACAGAGAAACAGTGAGATCAGCACGGATTTGTCTCCGATTGGTTTTTCTCGTTCTTCGAGTACCAATTCACACCCTTCAACTGATGGTAATGTTGTGATAATGTTAATGATAATCAAAATCATGTCATATGCCAGGGTATGGTTTTTCTAAACATACGCATGAGAATTCTTATGTTTCATAATTCTTCACAGAAACTACGAACGAAGAAGGAAACGACGATGGGGGCGATGAAGACGAAGGAGAACAAAAGGAAGAAATGGAGATCATCAATCTTTCGTCTGAACCCGAAACACAGGAGGAGGAGATAACGTCCAGTCAAGAGACTCTTCTGGTTTCTCCACCGGATGCTGAGGTGTGGAGTCCTGAGTATGAGCTCAACGAACCAGGACATTATTCTCCAGGTAATATTCGAAGAATGAAAATTAATTCCATATCTCACTACAAAGTTCAAAGAGGTATTCGATTTTTTTCTCAGTTGTCTTAGATATTGTGGAGTACCGACGTCATGCACGACGTTTAGATCGTCGTGACGAGAGGCGCGAAAAGAGATTCACTGCTTATCGTCCTCTTCAAGGATTAACCCCGGAATCATCCTCCTCTGGCGAATCGATATCACGCTTCCGTGATTTAACACCAGAGAAGTGAACTCCAGCGAAATTTATAATAGTATGATATAGTTAAATTGTTCATACCATTTGTTGTTTCAGATATCGATTAATTCTCAATTTTTGAGAAAAATATAATAACTCCTTCACTCTAAATTTCAGACGACTCTCCACTGACACAATGGGGTGGTGGAGGAAAGAGGAAGAAACCCATTGGTGGAGAATCCTCTTCATGTTCCACTTCCACTTCCGAGCCTCCAAAGAATAGGAGACGAACACCTGAACAAACACAACATAACCACCACCATCAACATCAACAACAACAACAACAACAACAACAACAACAACAACAACAACAACAACAACAACAACAACGACAACGACAACGACAACGACAACGATAACGATAGACATCACTACAACATAATCAACATCAGCAACATCAACAACACGGACAACAACTTCATCCTAACGATGAACCTCAACCATCAACAAGTCGGGTTGGTGCTGATGTGAGTAGAAGTAGTATAAATAAATATTTCATGGTGAAAAATCACAAGAAGAAATATTTCAAACGCTTCCGCACAACCGGTCAAAGCCTCAACCTCACTCTCATTCATCCTGATACCCAAAGTGATATCATTGGATGGTTAGAATGTGGTTCCCGAGAAATTTTCAAATAAGTCACTGAAAATTCAAATCCTCGTGACTACATAGGAATCACATTCAATAACGATAAATTCACCAATGGTGCAGCTGGTTTGTCATTTCGACGTCTGGAGGATTTGAAATATGAAGATTTGTGGCATATTGTGAATTCTGTCACACAGAGTGCCACATCATTTGATATTTCAAACGGATCGACGTCGAAGTGATGACCGTCTGTGAGACAACGGGCGGTGGTGGGGAAGCGTTGAAATTAATCCGTGATAATCATATGAAAAAATCAATTTTGAAGATTCGTGGGGACGATGGGTTATGTCTTCCTCGATCAATTGTCACTGGGACAATTGTTATGGAGAAAGGGGAAAACGAATCAGGAACCCTTTTTGATCGATGGCAAGCGGTCAGGAAGATGAACAGTACTGTTCAAACTCAGCTAACCCACGAATTAATACATGATGTCGGGATTGAAATACCACTTGAGGGTTGTGGAATCCGCGAAATAGAGCAATTCCAGCGATATTTGAGTAAATCCGGTATTGCTTTAGTGGTACACTTATCTTCATCTTATGGAGAAAGTGGACCACTTTTCGATGGTACCGTTTTTGTCCAGAAGGCTGGGGTGGCCTTCAAATTTCGCGTACATTTGATGTTGTACGATCGTGGAAGACGTGGTCATTTTGAGCCGATTTTAAATTTGAAAGCTGCCTGTGCTTCACGACAATTTTGTGAACCATGTGGTGTCAAATTTGGTTGGCATCGAAGTCATTATTGTACAAAATCGTGCCCTCGTTGTCTTTCTTCGACGATATGTGAAAGCGGAGAACAAATCAGGTGTGATAATTGTCGTAGACAGTTTTTCGGTCAGGATTGTTTCAATCGACACATCCAGTCTGGTTCTTCCGACGATAGTTACAGCGTTTGTGAAGGTTTAAGAATTTGCCTAATATGTGACCGACACATACGGATAAATTCCAGCAGACCACACGAATGCGGTAGTGCTTACTGTCGGACTTGCCAACACGTTGAAGATTTGAATCATTTATGCTATATGAGACCAATCGTTAACAAAAACAGAGATCAAACATTGAAACATACAGCCTTCGTTTTCTATGATTTTGAAACTAGACAGGATGAAACGATTGAAGGTGATGATCGAACAAATGTCCACATCCCGACCCTTCGCGTTGCACAACAAGTTTGTACTTTTTGTTTGCATGATGATGACATCTCGAGAGATTGTCTTCACCGCGGTCCGAAACAATCTTGATCCAGTCCATCAACTTGTACAATTTGTTACTCGTAAGTTGGACTCTATCAAAGAAATAATATGTATTGCTCACAACGCAAAGGGTTATGATGCACAATTTATTCTCCGCTATTCAGTGCATAATAATACACCTCCGGAAATTGTAACGAATGGGTCCAGCATAATTTTGATGACATTTGGTAGAACAAAATTCATCGATTCCTTCAATTATTTACCTATGCCTCTCTCCTCATTACCTAAAGCTTTTGGTTTGAATAATGAAGAGAAAGTTGTTTTTCCTCATTTGTTCAATAAACTGGAAAATCAAAATTATGTTGGTCCAATTCCGGACATTGTATTTTATGGCGCGGACAACATGCGTCATGAAGAAAGACAAAAATTTCTGACTTGGTATGGAAATTGTAAGAATACCGATTATATTTTCAATTTAACGATTTAATCGTACATTGGAAGAACGAATGTGGCGTTACTTTACGCATATGAATACGGAACGTTATATAAACGTATCACAAAAGATTGTACACGCGTATAATCATACTATTCATTCGACTATAAAAATGAGTCCTGTAAGTGTGACTTCACAAAACGCTTCGACAGCACACGAAAATACCAGAAGACGTTATAAAAATCCCAAACAAACCTCACCTGTATATAAGTTTGGTGATTTCGTTCGTATCAGTCGAGCGAAAGGGGTTTTTGACAAAGGGTATGAAGCAGGATGGAGTGAGGAAATATTTATTATTCATCGTTTATTACATTGGCGGAGACCACATGTATATGAGTTGAAGGATATAAATGGAGAAGTCATTGATGGATTTTTTTACGAACCAGAATTGAATAGAGTGAGAAAAAATGTTGAAGAAGAAGAATTTCATATTGATCAGATTATAAAAACCAAGGGACGAGGGAAAAAGAAACAGTTGTTCGTTAGCTGGCGTGGATACCCAGAGAAATTTAATTCTTGGATACCGGCTTCGAATTTGAAAAATCTTTCTACATCATGAATGATCAGTTTTATGTTGTGTTACCAAGCAATAGTAGTATGAAATATTTTCCTGATGATACAACGACACATTATACCACAGAGTTACCCAATCAAACGGATTTATCAGGGAAATGGGTAGTTGCTCTCACTGAAATTCAATTTCCTAAAAGTTTCCTTCATATTCGAGATGATGAAGCGGGAATCGATTATCATCGTTTGTTAAGTGTGAATGATCCAAGAAGAGAAAAAATGAGTCCAATCCTATGTTATCGTTCTATTAAAATTCGTTCTGGAGTTTACAAATGTGTTGAAGACATCGTGAATGTTACAAATCGAGCACTTCTTGGAATGGATTCTGGCGATGTAGAGCATTCGACACTAATTTACGATCCTCACAATGAAGGTCGACCTTACCTTATACCGAAATGTATACAAAATAAAAAATGTCAAGATATTCATTTCATCCATTTCGACGACAAACTCTCACGTGTATTGGGTTTCGAAATGGGTGCTTCTGATAGTGGAGATATCAATCATATGTGGGAAATTAAAGATATTCAAGAATATCCACCGAAGAAACAACGATTGAAAAATTATAAAAACTATCATTGCCTGTACAGAGAGGATTCTCTGATTTATGCTAATCATCCAGCTAGCTTGTCTCAGGGTATTCCTGATGAATTATTTGTATATTGCGATATATGTGAACCATATATAGTTGGCGACGTTAAGGTTCCACTTTTACGTATTGTGCAAACTGATACGAAGGACTATGTGTATGGTTCTCACGAAGTGAAATTATATTCATCACCACAATATATACCTCTCTTGAATACATGTTTCCGTACAATCGAAATAGATATAAGGGATCAACTTGGTAATGTGATACCATTCGAGTTTGGAACTTTGACTGTTACATTACACTTCAGACGGTTTTAATAAATCGTTCCCCTCCTGAGTGATACATGTATGAGGTTTATAACCAACCTTGAAACAATGAATGAGAATTTTTATAACGGAAACGATCAAATGGGCTATGGTTTACAACCTAGGAATATCGATCGTCGATTTAGTCGCGTTTTCGTGGGTTCACCTTATCAACGAGGACATGGTGTTGGTAGTTTTTTAGGTGGATTGTTTCGTCAAGTTTTACCATATCTTACACGTGGAGCCAGTATTATTGGTAAAGAAGCCATTCGTTCAGGTATGAATATGATAGATGATATCAGTAACCAACATATACCGCTGAAACAAGCTCTCAAATCACGGTTCAAAGAGTCTAGGAATACACTGAAAAGGAAAGCTGAAGAAGAAATCGGTAAACTTATGAAAGGATCTGGTTATAAAAAGATGAAAATGATCAAAAACACTCAGTCCCCGTTTGCTCTTCCATCAACATACACATCGTGTCGTAGGAAACGGAAGAGTAAGAAAAAAAAATTAATGAAAAGAAAATTGTGAAGAAAACGAAAAAACGTAATACAAAACGTAAAAGAAATTCTACGAAGGAGAATAGGAAAAGAAGCAAGGTTGGAAAAACAACCGTAAAAAGACGTACTGTGTCAGATATATTCAACACTATTTGATCGAACGATAATTGGAAAAATGTCTTTCTTACACTCTCATTCTTGTGAATGTATGAAATTCGAACTTGATTTATTTTCAATACCACCAACGCAAACCAGTGTAGAAAGTTCACAATGGATACATTACAAGCCCGTTTCTTCTCTAACGGATGACTCTCCAATAGAATTCGTCATACCAGGCCATGGAGAAGAATATTTGGATCTTACACACACCATGTTAAGTGTACGTGTACAAGTGGAATCTACAGCTGCACCTGCCGGTACATCGACTACACCAACAACGGTCGTTGTGGGTCCTGTGAATAATCTTCTGCATTCAATGTTCAACCAAATTGATGTATTTTTCAATCAAAAACTTGTTTCACCGCCCAACAATGCCTACGGATATAGAGCCTACATCGAATCATTATTAAATTATGCATCGCCAGCTAAAAAATCCCACCTTACATCGAGCCTTTGGTATCAAGACAGTCCTGGGGCTATGGATGCTCAACCAGGTTCATCAACAGCGCCTAGTCTGAATACTGGACTTGCAAAACGACAAACATTCGTTAGAGGTGGTAACACAATTGATATGATGGGCCATTTACATTGTGATGTTTTCAATCAAGACAAATTTTCACTCAATGGTGTTGAAGTTCGTTTACGCTTGATCCGTGCGGAAGATTCTTTTTGTCTCATGGAAACGCGAAACTCATCATCGAAATTAAATATCCTTGAAGCAGCATTACTGATACGTAGAGCAAAAATCAATCCCGGTGTTTCAATCTCATATGCTAAAATGCTGGCTGAGTCTTCAGCTGAATATCCTTTAACATGTGTTGAAGTGAAATCCTTTACTATTCATACGGGTGTGATCAATGAAACATTGGATAATGTGATATTGGGTCAACTACCAAAAAGAATTATTCTTGGATTCGTGGATAATAAAGCTTTCAATGGTGATCGTACTTTGAATCCTTATAATTTCCAACAGTATGGTATCAACTTCTTATCTTTATACGTTGATGGTACACAAATTCCTAGTAAACCTCTTCAACCATGTTTCAACAAAGATAAAGGACTTCACGTTGACGCCTATCACACACTCTTCTCTGGGACAGGGATTCATTTCTTAAACGAAGGGAATTCAATTGCCAGAGAAGATTATCCTGATGGTTATTGTTTATTTGCATTTGATCTAACGCCAGACCTTTCCGCTCATTGCGCAACACATTGGAATCTTGTGAAACATGGTTGTGTACGAATTGAAGTACGTTTCGATGAGAGTTTGCAACAAACCATCAACGCTATTGTATACGCTGAATCCGATAACATATTGGAAATTGATTCTTCAAGACAAATCATGATTGATTTTGATGGATGAATCTTTTGGAAAAGAGGAAAGATCAACGAGAACATCTCTCTGAAAGTCTTAGAAACCTTCCTCTACATATCAACGAAATCATCTTGTTTGGATAAAAAAAGATAAAAATATTATCTTGTGTCCACAAAGGTGACCACTAGAACTGAAATACATAGTCTTCATAAGTTAGGAAACGAAGATAGTAGAACTTATCTACTTCTATATTTCTTGTCCATTCCTGTAAAAAAGAGGAGAGGGTGAGAATGCAGATATAAAAAGACGTTTGTGCAGAGCAAGAATGTCAGTTCATAGTAAGGGTCTCATTTGAGAGACTTCGATTTCTTACGTACTATGGATTTTGTATTCGACATCCAAGGTGTATATGATTTGAATGGTGAATTTATATCCAAAGAAGTTGCTGTAGTGTGTATCGATTCATCTTACTACGCACATTGGATTGCTGCTCCACCACATTCATTCGCTGAACTTGCAGAAACATATAGGAGCAAGAATAATTATTTATCAAGACACTATCACGGTATCGAGTGGTTTGATGGTGACATGAAAATTGAACAACTTCATCAAAATATACGAGATATTGCCAGATCTGCGAACGTTATATACGTGAGAGGGAGAGAAAAAGTTTCCTATTTACAAAACATTCTAACCAGGGAAGTTGTGAATTTGGAAAAGAGGTCACCGGCTTTCAAAGATTTATTCTATAAAGACGAACGTTGTGTACATCACGTCTTGAATACTGCCGAGACATATCGGTGTGCATTGACTAACGCTGTGAAATTGAAATATTGGCTTTTGGAAAACAATTCAATTCGTGAATCATATTCTAAGCCCATCAATAATTTGAGCAAATCGTCTTCTGGAAATATTGGAACGGATGAACAGCATAGAAATACAGAGAGTTTTGAACCGATTCGATGCCAACGACATAGGAGTTTATCCTGTAGACCGTGTCCCGCGGGTGTGGACGAGACCGACGGCTATCGTGGCCAACACCGATGAACACACAAAACCAGGAACCCACTGGGTCGCAATGTATGTCGATAGTAAAGGGAGAGGAACATATTTCGATAGCTATGGAATGCCACCACAAGACTCAAGATTCGTCCAACGATTGCAACGAAACACATCATCCTTCGTCTGGAACACTTGACGACTCTAAAGCATTACATCCTCATATTGTGGACAATATTGTATTGTTTTTTTACATCATATGTGTCGTGGCTACAGTCTTCGCCAATTTTTGGGGCTTTTTACCAACAATACACGAATCAACGACAAGAGAGTCATGCAACTTTACCGAAGGATGAATAGGTTTCCTACTTGTGTACACAATCGGAATGGAATTCTACGTGGTCATGGTCAAAGACAACGATCTCGATTCTTCGTTTCGCACCATATTCAATCTTGTACAGAGACGTATTGAACGGAGAACGGTGAAGAGAGAGAGAAGAAATATATTTCGTTTCTTCATCAGGTATGTATATATACATGGTTGTACGATACATATAGTACCGTGGCTATCGGTAATACTTAGTTTCGTCTCTTTCCTTCTCGTCTACGGAACGTATGGAGCTCTCTCTCTCTCTCTCTCTCTCTCGAACTTCTGTCTTGTACGTACACGTTGTTGGGAAAAAAATCTCATGTGTCGAAGGAAGGTGAAAAAGTACATCACAACTCTGAAAAACCTACCACCCACCTCCCCAACCCCTCCTTTCTCAACCCCCCCAACTCTCATACACCTGTTCCACCTGCCACCTGATAACCACCCTTATCTTATCTCAGACAGATTATATTGTCTTATCTGTACAGGTGCATCGGCGCCAAACTGGCCCAGTGGTGGGGGTTTGTTATGACGGCCCAGACCCGGTCACACACTACTCTTGTAAACAAAGAATGAATTGACAGAATGACTTGTAACTTTGCATGTGTTCTCAGGACAGATATACCGACTTGAGAAAAAAAAAGTTTTGAGCTAGCAGTGCTATCTCCTGGTGAGCGCAGGAACTTTTCACCCAACCATCTTCGTCGAACACTCCTCGAAGGAGTGCACCCGCCCATTCGGATGTCTCTCTTGTTCGTGACATTAGGTTCCAAGAGATCTTAGAAATAAACCAACCCCAAATCCTAAACTCACCTAAAAATGGTAATATATGATGAACTTGACGAAATTCACTGATGCTGAGTGAACAATATAAAAATAATGTTTTACACTGTACAAACCTTATCGTCGGACTCACACCGACCTGAAGAAGGGGACGTTGCAGAACTACATCCACTTGATGATGCAGCACATTTGGGTGGCTGCATTTCTGTAAAGTCATGATCGAACGAAAACTTGAAAATATTTGATAAGAAAGTATTTACTCCATAGTATCAAATGTCATTTTATGAAAAACTGTTTTTTGGTATTGTAGAACTCGGAGAAAATTTCATATATCATGATTGGGGTGTTCTTAGAATGAAAGCAATTCATTGTCAGTTCAACATGATTCTCAAATTATTGAAATACAAAACTATTGTCAACCAATTCGACATGGTGATTGAAAGTTGATACTTTCTTTTCGAAAATACTTTGATGTTGACGAAATTTTGTTCAATTAGGATCAAATGTTTTAATGAAGCAAATTTCAATGTCCGAATGAAACAAAAAATCTCAAGTAGGTAATGTGTGTACCTCACATTATATCAAGACATGTGAAAAAACAAAAATCTGTGTATTCTTTCTCCATAAATACAAAACTGAAAATATTGTATTTTCGATTGTATGACTTATTCATGTGCACTATCTCATCATGCATGGAAATTCAAACTATAATCTGTGATTTCAATACATTATTATCTTCTTATATGTATCATGTCTCATATCATATTCTATATAACAGTATCCCTAGCGAAAATGAGCCCATAATTCCTCATTATTTCTCATAAAGTCCCAATTCCTGAAGAAATTATGAGGAAATCTCATAAACTCTCATGATTTCTTTTATTTTCTCTAGGAATTGGGACTTTATGAGAAATAATGAGAAATTATGAGATCTTTTTCGCCAGGGATTATTTGGATATTTTTGTCATACACTTAGTTTGAATGGTTTTTGATTCTAAAAAATCTTTTGATACATTCAAACACGATTTCTTAGGACTCGCATTGTGATTTTTTTTCACGTGTAACATTCTGAATACATAAAATCCTATGAAGATTGTCCAAGTTTCTTGAACAATTTATATTGATTCCCCTACTGTATGTATTGTGGAAGGATAGGAGGAAGTGTGTGAAATTATGACAAAACTAAAGTAATTCAGAGCGTTGAATCTTTGGTTTTGATCGACGATTTATATCAGTAATTAATCATTATATTCAATTATTCATTCATTGGTGGAAGACTGCCATGGATGGATTATGGATTTGAATATATCAAGTACATCTGTAGTATGATATGCAATAAGGTTTATATTTGATAATAGTAATTTATATTTGAATACAATTGTTTCACGTACATATTTTATCTGTGTGCATAATTTGAGATGACTTTATATGCATTCATCACATGAATTTCATGTTCATTCTATGTCGTTCATTCAGAAAAAGACTCAATCCTTAAGACAAAATTTCGTCAACTTCAAATTTCAAGTAGGTGCGGGAAGTCTTGATATTCACACCAGAATATTAGGAAATTATTATTCTAAGCACGCAATAACATTCTATCAATTCGTATAGATTCCAGGCCTCACAGTGTATGTGATGAGGGGAATGTATGGAAATATATGTTATTCATTCTATAAATAACGTTTGAAAAGATGTTCCATGTTCAATGACCCAAGTCATTGAGAATTCTTTTCTACAGTAGTAAATCACGCTCACAAAGAAAAGGACATTAAATGAGTAAGGAGTAACTGGGAGGATCATTCTAAACTTTTAGAAATAGTCTTGATTTCACCAAATATTCTTCCCAGTGTAAATATTCCATATATGAATTCAAAATACCATATATGAGTTCAAAATGGAATATGTGTGTTATACCCACCCAACGCAATTTGTCACAGCAACGTAACGGCGACAAACAATTTTGTTACTGGTGATGTAACCTGTTTGTTACCGGCAATGTCCTGGTTGGTAGTAATTTCCTACTCAACAAATGTAACCAGGATGTAACCACCACATTGCAGATGGAACATCATTATAGTTCTGCGATGTTGGCGTTACGTGACAGGTGATGTTCTAAAATCACTGCAACACTCCAGTAATGGAGTCTGTTACATTTTACTTTCCCGAAAAAGTCATTACTGTAACATCCCAGTAATGAAATTTGTTACATTTTCCTTTCCCGAGAAAATCATCGCTGTAATATCCCAGTGATCAGGTTGGTAACATTGGAATTTGATGAAAATTTACGAATATTAGTATGAATGATTATTTCTGTATAAGAGTTCAGAAAAGACAACTGAGGAAAAATTAAGGTTCTCGTTGCAGAATTTTATAGAATATTTTATCAATTCTTTATTAACTTTGATCAGCGAATATAATTAATTCAAGTCGGATAATCAAATAAATTCTCATCATTGACATACCTTGTTATCGAACAGGGAACTTATAAAAGAAGGTATCACATTGGAATGAGTACATTATCATCGAAACATGAAATATTGATCATATTCAAAAAATGGAAGGAACGCGCATATAATATGAAATATGATACTAATCTATTTTGATGACCGGGGACTAGATTGATAGATATACATTTCAAAGAGTACTTAAGGACGTATAAGCAATGACCGAGGAAAATTAGACCCTTGGTATTCGAGAGATCTCGAGCGATATATCATCCATCCATTCTTAATATATGACTTTTTCTTTTGTTTATAAAAAAAAACTTAGAGTCGGATGAAATGATTACACACTAGAGTGAACTGAAAGGTTTTGAGACAGAACAGAACAAGTTCGGGCCATATTTTTCGGGGATGATGATGATAATAAACGTAATAATTATAACGACAATAATAATGACAATAATGATAATAATAATAATAATAATGATAATAATGATAATGATAAGTGACAGATCATGCACCTGTGATTTCAAGTTGGATGAAAATTTAGGTATCTTAGTGACTGAATTGATATTTGAATAATCATGGGAATATCTGAATTCATAGTCAACGTTCGATCCTCTACGAAAAGGTTATAATGATATTGTCAATTTTTTTTCGTTGAAGAGTTTTTGGAAAAATTCATTACAAATTTGTGACCTCTTTGTTCGTACTTGGAGGCCATTCAGGTCCGGTCATTTTTTGAATATAATAAATATTTCATGTTTCGATGATAATGTACTCATTCCAATGTGATACCTTCTTTTATAAGTTCCCTGTTTGATAATAATGTATGTCAATGATGAGAATTCATTTGATTATCCGGCTTGAAATCATTATATTCGCTAATCAAAGTTAATATCATCATGAAATAATCAGTCTTACGACTGGTTTGATGAAACCCTCCACCCCTGTGTATTATCCGCCAAACGTTTAATTTTTACATATCTACTACATCCCTTGTCTTATACGATTCGCTTCATATAACTTGCTCTAGGTCTACCTTTACCAGTTTTACCATTCATTTTCCCTTCCAATATTGTTTTCAATAAACTCTCATGCCGTAATGTGTGTCCTATAAGATTGCTTCTCCTTTTCACGATGTGTTTCAAAAGATTTCTTTCTTCATTTATCTGGTCGAGCACTCCTCCATTTTTGACTCCGTCTATCCATTTTATTCTGAGCATCTTCCTATAACACCACATTCCATGAGCTTCAAGTCTTCGTTGATCAGTTTTCCCCATTGTCCAAGTTTCGCAACCATATAATGCTGTGCTCCAAACATAACTTTTCAAGAATTTCTTCCTTACTTCCAAGCTTATATTTTTTCAGCATAATAACTGTTCCTTTTGGTGGAAAGCCTGTCTCCCTTGTGCTATTCTTGCTCTTATATCTCTTTCGCTTTTGCCGTTTTCTGTAATTATGCTTCCTAGATATTTGAATTCTTTCACCTGTTCAATTGTCTCGGTATCTATTTTGATTTTCGTTCTTCTAGCTGTTTTCGCTGCTGTACACACCATGAACTTTGTTTGTTCTATATTTATATTCATACAATAGTTTTCCAATAATATTGTTCCCATAGTGTTGAAAATATTTTTTAACTCAGTACTACTCGTGGCAAGTATAGCTATGTCATCCGCGAATCTCAACATACTCATATTTTCTCCCTGAATCTGTAATTTCGATTGAATTTCCTCCTTCACTTCGTTCCTTGCTTCTTCTATACATAAATTGAAAATCAGTGGCGATAATGAGCATCCTCGTCTCACCCCTCTTCTTATTTGTGCTTCCCCTTCCTGACCCTCTATGTCTATTATTGCACTTTGATTCTTATATAATTCGTATATTATTCTTCTATCTTTATAATTTATTCCCACCTTCTTCAGGATCGCAAACATCTTCTCCCAGTCCACATTATCGAAAGCCTTTTGTATATCTACAAAACCTATGTACACAGATTTCTTCAGCGCTATCCTTTTCTTTATTACTGCCCTAATTGCTAAAATCGCTTCTCGCGTTCCCCTATTTTTTCTAAAACCAAATTCATTTCCTGCCAATCTAGTCTCTATTTTATTTTCCATCCTCCCGTATGTAATTTTGGTCAGTATTTTCGAAGCATGTGAAGTCAAACTAATCGTTCTGTAGTTCTCGCATTTGTCTGCCCCTTGTTTTTTCGGGATAGCGACAATTTTATTCTTTTGGAAATCTTCCGGTACTTCTCCTTTTTCGTACATATTTTCAATCAATTCAAACAGTGCGTCACGAATTCTCTGACTGGAGGCTTCCATAAGGTCCGCATTTATGCCATCTATTCCTGGCGTTTTATTATTTTTCAATTTTTTCAAAGCCTTGTCGAATTCTGATCTCAATATCGAATCTCCCAATTCTTCCTCATCTACGACCTCCTCCTTCTCTAAAAGTGCTATATCATCGTTTCCTCTATACAAGTCTTCCAAATGATTGATCCACTGTTCTATTTCCTCTTCCGTTTTTATCAATTGTCGTCCTAGAGAGTTTCTAATCTTATTGCTTCTAGATTTCATTTGTCCGAAAAATCTTTTAATAATCCTATATGCTTCATCTATTTTTCCTAAATGCAATCTTATTTCTATTTCCTGACATTTCTCTTCTGACCACTGTTCTTTTGCTTTCCTTGATCCTCTTGTTATTTTATTTGTCAATGATTTGTATCGTTGCTGGCCTTCTTGGCTATCATTATTCTTGTATTTTCTTCTTGCATTTATCAATTCTAAAATGTATCCCGTTATCCATGGGTTTTCAGGTTCTACTCCATTATTCTCCAAAATCTTATCCGCACATTCTCTTATATTCCCCTTCATCTTCGTCCATCCCCTCTCTATTCCCAAGTCTTCCTCTTTTTGATCTCCCAATTTTTCATCCAACATTTTCTCGAATGCCTCATGTGTTTGTTTTTGCTTGAGGTTCTTCAAATTCCATCTTTTCTGCATTTTCCTCTCCTTCTTCAGAGATTTGAATTTCAGAGAACATTTCATCATCAACATATTATGATCACTATCTATATCTGCACTGTGATAAGTTTTACAGTTTTTCACTTGGTTTCTAAATCTTTGTTTCACTAATATGTAATCAATTTGGTATCTTGCTGTATCTCCTGGCATTTTCCAAATGTAGATTCTTCTCGGATGATTTTCAAATAAAGTGTTTGGGATAACCATCTTATGATTTTCACATAATTCGACTAAACGTTGTCCTCTATCGTTCCTCCTCCCTAACGCAAAATCTCCTATTATGTTGTCCTCTTTTCCTTGTCCTACTACCGCATTCCAATCCCTCATCACTATCAAATTCTCTTCTCCCTTCACATATTCTATCACTCATTCTATTTCTTCGTACGCTTTTTCAATATCTTCCTCCGAATATGCAGATGTGGGCATGTATACTTGGACTATGACTGGGTCTACCAGTTTTGTTCTGATTCTAACCATCATCACACGTTCATTATGTTGCAAATAATTTTCAGTTCTATTTCCTACTCTTTTGTGCATTACAATTCCTACACCTGCTTGACCGTTCTTTGATCCTGGATGAATTACCCTATAATCCCCACTCCAGAATCATCACAGCAATCATCCACGGGGAGGCAAAGTTAATAATGAATTGATAAGATATTCTATAAAATTCTGCAACGAGGACCTTAATTTCCCCTCAGTTGTCTTTTCTGAACTCTCATAAAGAAACAATCATTCATACTAATATTCGTAAATTTTCATGAAATTCCAATGTTACCAACTTGATCACTGGGATATTACAGCGATGATTTTCTCGGGAAAGGAAAATGTAACAAATTTCATTACTGGGATGTTACAATGATGGCTTTTTCGGGAAAGTAAAATGTAACAGACTCCATTACTGGAATGTTGCAGTGATTTTAGAACATCACCTGTCACGTAACGCCGACATCGCAGAAGTATAATGATGTTTCATCTTCAATGTGGTGGTTACATCCTGGTTACATTTGTTGAGTAGGAAATTACTACCAACCAGGACATTGCCGGTAACAAACAGGTTACATCACCAGTAACAAAATTGTTTGTCGCCGTTACGTTGCTGTGACAAACTGCGTTGGGTGGGATATTATTATTATCAAAAATTTTATAATGACGCACTATGTCCTATTCAGTCAAAGTAAAAGCAGAGTTTACATAGTTATCTCATTCTATATACTCAGGAAGCGTCTACAATTTTTACCTGCACAACAGTGATGCCAGAAAACTAGCACGGTACCGGGAGTACCCCCTCCACGGACCCATCTGTACACACAAGTTATAACTATGTATATGATATATACAGTTATACCATGCGTGTATAGACGCGTCCATGGAGGGGGTGATTCCGGTACCGTGCTAGTTTTCTAGCATCACTCCCTGCACAAGAACATGGCGACTGATCAGGTGATCGCGTCGAATTACCATTGAACCAATCAGATTATCTGAAAGACGTGGGTCGCCTCAACAGGCCTCAAATGGCGACTGCCGCTGTGTTGACAGAGACTTTTGCTTCGAAGTGAGAGACCTGTTTTCATAAAATAGTGAAACAAATAAATAAAAAAGAACTGTGTCAACTGTGGTAAAAGTGGAATATGACACGAATTTTTAAACGCTATCGCTATGAAAATATTCCAGTTCCTAGGAGTACTGCTCATCGACATGCGAAACGTCCTCTTGAATTACAAGTGGTGATTAACTGTCTTTGTATAGCCTACATATCGTAAGTACATGAGGTAAATTTCTTGAATTATTTGAGACAATAAACTTTATTATACACATTCTTTTCGTCTTGTATATAACTTCGATAATTATTATTATCATCGATATAAAGATTATGTGAATCCAGACATCGCACATTCGATGAAAATATTTGTTCAAAAATAAGTTTTTATAACAAATTTAATTCTTCCAACCATTGTTTTTGACTGCAAACTATCTGACTTGCAGGCTGCTCAAATGCATCATGAAAACAGTTGTTCTGCTGAAAATGAAGACTGTATCTTGAAAATACAGGATGAGGATAAAATTTTGAAAAGAAGCGATGGAGAAGGAATGTTGGAAAAAGAAAATGAAAAGCCAGGCTTGTAAGCTGAGAATTACGGACAAGTAAATATTGCAAACATTGATCAATGCTTTAATGTGAGTAGTTTCCAACAAAATATCAGAATATAAGAAAATAGAAATATTCTTCGAAAAAATAACAGATAGAAGAATATGTTTATACTTTTGAAATACAAGAGATACTTCTCATGATGCAAATAATTATTTTCTTCATCTGTGTGCTATTTGGGTGAAAACACAATAATTCAACATGTATAGTCTTCAACAAAATATCAGGATAAAACATAAGAATATTCTGTAAAAATTAACAGATAGGAGAATATCTTTACCCTGGTTAAAGCGTCATAGAAATTCAATATCAGTCACACATATTCATTCATGAAATTCCATACATAATACAATCAAACTTCTATGAATCGCCATGATGCTGAAACTGGGGTATCCTTTCCGAATACAAAAAATATTTTTCATAATTCGTATAATTTTTTTTCATATTTCATGCTGCACGAGTGAAAACAAATCGGTTTAACCGATTAATGCCCATGGCGAAACTGCTGGGCCTACGGGAAAAGTAACTATTGCAAATAGGATATCTGGGTGGAGGATGAACATCCACGGAGAAAAAAAATTTTTACAATTTGTTTAAACAATTATTGTTCAAACAATTTGTTGAAAATATCAATTCAAGTGGATGAAAACTCCAGGATCGTGTTCTACGGAAAATTTCAGATGAGAATAAGTGGTTTGGAAAATTTTCAACCCTCGCATCGGTTTGTAAATAACAATTATAAACAATTTCGAATACTCCATACCCGTTCGTGCCCACGGTGAAACTGCTGGGCCTACGGAGAAAGTAACTATTGGGAATAGGATATCTGGCTGGAGGATGAACATCCACGGAGAAAAAAAAATGTTTACAATTTGTTTAAACAATTATTGTCTGAACAATTTGTTGAAAATATCAATTCACGTGGATGAACACCCCAGGATCGTGTTCTACGGAAAATTTCATATGAGAATAGGTGGTTTGGAAAGTTTTCAACCATCGCATTTACGGAATTGATTAAACAAGGGAATATCATACACTGTAAAAAATAATTGTGAATTCACTAACACATTCGATTGTGAATTCCCAAATCTGTGGATTGGAATTTATTTTCCAAAATTAGTTTCGAAAATTCTCAAACTTACATTCTGCATTCGGTAATTCATCAAAGGAGTTTGGAATTCTTCCAAAAAAGTTCGGATAATCATATGCGCAGTAGACTATAGCGCTGCTATCCGTTAAGCCTGAAAAGTGTTTGATAATTCTCAAAGCAGATTTGTGATTTTTCTAAGTGTTACCCATACAGCACCAGGAGGTTTTCTGGACGTTTCGAAAACGTGCTTGGTTACACAGAGAACGTGCAAATAACGTCTCATGATGTTCTAAAAACGTCGCATGTATGTCGCAGGAACATGCAAATGTCCCGTTTAGTTCTATTCATGTCTTCTTGCAATGTTCTTAGGACGTATTCAAGGAAAGGTTTTCACAACGTTCAGCGGCGTTGCACATATGTTTTTAAAAGGTTAGTTTTCATGGAAGCACGTTTAGAAAACGCGGAAAGAACGTCCCGTAGTATATGAAAAGAACGTGCTCGGTACGTATTCATGTGCATCAAAAGCGAAGGTACTCTAAACATTTGAAAAATATGTGCCTTGGGCACCAACACACGCGGAACCAAGATTATGTTTATAGAACATCCAGAGAACTTTCTGTGCTGTCTGGGTAGGTAGAGACATCCATATGCGCACTAATGTTCTGCGCATTGAGCTGGAGCAGCAACACGACACAACGCGAAGAGACATGCATTTAGCCATTTTGGATTCGCATTCACAGTGTGTGATTTCATCATAAATAGAAGTGAATCCGTTTTCAGAGCCAATTTTTCTTTTCCACATATATCATTGTTGATGTGCATTTTGCCCCTCTGTAAGCTCGAATTACGGCTTGCTCTATACTTTTTACAAAAGTTCAACAATTCTTTTAGAGTCATAAGCTTGAACAGAATTGAGGAAGCTTCCATGATTGTGCAACTAAGGGTATACTATCAGACTGACAAAATAAGTATTTTTTAATAATATTTGCGTGTTGGTGAATTAGGGGCCTCTCCCATGGAGCGGAAAAGCGCAACGCGGAACGCATGAGATTGGTTGATTCCTAGGTGTTTGCGAATAAAACTAGGAATCAACCAATCTCATGCGTTCCGCGTTGCGCTTTTCCGCTCCATGGGAGAGGCCCCTTAGGTAAGCAAGTAATGTAACCATAAAAGTATTTACTATTCTAATAATGTTTTTTAATTATCTATTCTACTAGAAAAATGAAATAAGGCATAGCGTGTATTATCTCTATGTTCTGGTCTGCATGTATACTTCCATTTCTATCCATTCAAAAACAATCTGTATTTGTAGAATTGAGAGTAAGATCGTTGTTTGATTTTGATCACAATACAATTCGAATTTGGGATCTATGAAGAATAATTCTGTCTTTTTATATGCAACATACAATCACAATTGTGAGATAAAACTTTTTTGAAAAAATTAACCTCAAAATTTCTTTGTATGATTTATAATTTATTTTGAATGCTTTTTGAGAAATTTATTTATGAATGCATATTTTTTCAAGGTAAAGTGTTGATAAAATGAGCAACCTACAAAGTCAAGGAATTGAAAAAAGTATGTCAGAATAAAACACAATGTAGATGCCTTTGATATACTTTTTACACTTCTTACATTTTCAATTTATTTATAAAATATCTGAGACAATGGTGAGTGATGAAATGTGTTGAACGAATAAAATGAAAATTTATTTCTGGTTTACTGTGGGTCAAAAGCTGTTGAACTAATTCCAGCTGATTTTTATACCTGCTGTGTAAGCGGAAAACAAATTTCATTTCTTCCAGCCCCATACACGATGAATTACGATGTTCAAATCGTAGCATAGGACCATACTTGACAAAGCAGGAATTGACAGATATTTTTGAGACGAATATCACTGTTATAACCTCCTATTTTACGATGTGAACTTGTACAAAAAAAGTTTATAACAGTGATGTGTGTCACGAATATCTGACATTTCCTGCTTTGTCAAGTATGGTCCTACGCTACGATTTGAACATCGTAATTTATAGTGTAATATTCTTTCCGTGTACGTTGGGACAATGCAATTTCGTATTCATGAACTGTATTGTCTGGAGGAATTGGAATTCAGGGATTTTGGAACAATTCAGTATTGAATCCAGCTGAAAAATATCCACATATTTTCTACTGAGATGTAAATAAAATGATAATTCATTGAGTTTACCAAAAAATCATAAATCTGATTCATTTTATAATCCTGGTAAAGAAATCTTCATTATAAAATTCCTTTTCCATGTTCAATGAGGTGCAAGAAATTGTCTGCAGTAACGCAAGTGACCGACTATGCGATGGACAATTCATGATTTTTTGACAAACTGAGTTGATTGAATTCTTTTTCACATTCAAGTGGAAAATACGTGTAATTATTCGCATTGAATCATTGGAAAATTGCTGAATTAAAAACCTACTGTTGATGAGGCTCATCGATAGGATATCAGATTTCCTCTACGTATAGACTGGAAGAAGTAAAATTTGTTCTTGGCTTGTTATACAGTAAGTATACAAATTAAATGGAATTAATTTATAGTTTTTGATTCACAGTGGAAGAGAAATAAATCATTATTATATTCATTTAACACATTTTATCACCTACCAGTGTATAGATATCTAATATTTAAGTTGAAAATGTAGATAGTGTCAATGTTATTTCATATACGTGTACATGTTTGTTGATTTTGAATTACTTCTTCCAAACGTTTGACTCTGTAAGTTATCTATTTTATCAACACTTATGTAGTAAAAAGATGATGCAATCATAAATAATTTCTTCACAAACCTCCAAAACAAGTTAAACACCTTCAAAAGAAAAAAGATTCTGAAGAAGTATTCCAGAATTAAACACATCTTTGAAATACCTTCGACACTGTTTACATTTTCAGCTTCATTATAAAATATCTAAAACGCGGGTGGTTGATAAAACATGTTGAATGGATACCATAAACATTTATTTCTTTTCCACTGTGAATAAAAAACTGTTCATTAATTCCATGTGATTTTTATACCTACTGTGTAACAAGCCAAGAACAAATTTCACTTCTCCCAACTTATACGTACATGAAATACAATCTGATATCCTATCGATGGACTTCATCGACTGGAGGAATGAGAATTTAGAAATTTTTTAACGATTCAATGTTGAATGCGAATAATAATTCTACATATTCTTCCCACTTAGATGTGAAGAATATTAAAATCAGCTTAGTTTGGAAAAAAACATGAATTTTTTTCTGGTTTAGTCATGAAAAGACAATTTTATAATAGAGAATTCCTCACTAGAGTTATAAAAGGAATGAGATCTCTAATGAATCAGATTCAGAGATCAAATGATTTTTTGTCCAACTGAATCATCATTTTTTTTTTACATCCGAGTGGAGTATATGTGAAGTTGGTAATTATATCCAACACTGAGTCGTTGAAAAATTCTAATTCCAATTCCTCTCATCGATGAGGTCCATCGATGGGTAATCACATGACACTTCCTTTACATGTAATCTGGAAGAAATAAAATGTGAGAATTTGTTTTTTGCTCCGCACACAATAGGTATACAAATTGAATGGAATTAATTTACAGTTTCTGATTCACAGAGGAAGAGAAATAAATCTTTATCATATTCATTTAACACATTTTATCACTCATCAGCGTTTCAGATATTTTATAAATAAGTTGAAAATATAAAAATTGTCAACGGTGGTTCTTACGTATTTCATCCTAATCCTAAAATATGTAAGACAGTGGTGAGTGATGAAATGTGTTGAATGAATATGAGAAAAATTCTTTTCTTTCAGCGTGCATGAAACTGTTGAGGAGATACAAGCGCACTATCCGGGAAAAAATTTTTTCTGCAAGGTTTCTTCGATTGAATTTATCAAACCGTCTGAAATTTTCAGGGAATAATATTTGATACTTGATTCATTATTATACAGAGCCCGAATTTCAAAGTTCGAAAAAAAGTTTTCTTGTAATGACTGAGTAAAAAAATTTGTTTTTAAAATTTGGAATTCAGCCTCTGTAAAGTTCGAAGAAATCTTGCACACACAATGTTTACTCGAATAGTACTATGGTTCTCTTTGATTAATTCCATTTGATTTTCATACCTACAGTATACAAGTAAAAAAAAAGTTTTCGTGTTTCACTTCTTTTACATCATACGCAAAGGAAGTGTGATCCAATAACCTATCGATGAACCACATCGACTGAAGGAACTGGAATCGAGACATTTTTTAACAATCAAATGTTCAATGTGTTAATAACCGCAGGTATTTTCTACATGGATGTGAGGAAAATCATAATGCACTTAGTTTGGCAAAAAATCATGAATTTGATTCGTTAGAGATCAGATTCATTTCCCAAACGGGGAAAAGGTTTATTGATGATAGTTACGAACGTATATTTGCTAAATAATACGTATATTGTGAAATAAATTTTTATTCGAATCAAATATATTCCATTAATAATACACAGGTGATATTTAGTAGAAATAAACGTTTAATAATAGTTAACCCTCTGACTGCACACTTGGGTTAACGTAACCCGGTGAGTATTTGAAACATGCGAAATGTGAAAATAGTGTGAGTTTTAACGTCATCAGCTTTGGAGGGTGCACTTGAGCGGAAATTGATGGATTAGTATTATTTTATTTAGAAGTGAAAGAACGCATGTTGATGTTGAATTTTTTATGAACAAACATAGGTCAATTTGGGGTGTGTAGTCTGGGGGTTAATAAATCATATTTGTGAAAATCATGATAGATTTGACAGAACTAAGTCGTCATAAGAAAACATACTTGATAACTATGAAGAAACCTTTTTGTTTGTTTTTAATAGAGGTTTTCTCACTATGGTGATAAACCTCAGATAACACAAGAATCCCTACAAAAAGGTTCAGTTATGACAGTAAAAATTGATTCATTATGAATATTTTGAATTCAAATTGAGTTCTTGATGAATATCTTACTATTCAGAAAGAGTTCATATTGCGAGTTCATGGAGAATCCTCCGAAGATTCAAAATATATTCATTTTGAATTAATCGAATTCATATTGACTCCATTTTGACTATCATAACGCGGACTTTTCAACCATTCTTTACGAAGTTCTCAAGAATTCAAACAGATTATTTGTGCTATCTGGGGAACCTCTAATATAAAAGTGTTGCTTCGTGTCAAATGAGGTATGAGGAATTTTTTTCTCCTTCAACGCAAGTGACTATACAATGAAAAATCAATTATTTTTTTGCCAAATTCAGTTGATTTTAATATTTGTTTTACATCAAATTGGTAAAAAGTGTGATCATCATTTGCATTCAACATTGGACCGTCAAAACATGTCTGAATTTCAATTCCTCCAGTCGATGAGGTCTATCGATAGGTTATCAGACTACCCTTCCTCTACGTAACAAGGAATATCAGGAGGACACATCTGCCGTACGGAGCAAAACAGTGGTGAACTCATTTTTTGGTAAAAAATCAGATTCTTGTACGATTCGATTCTGGAGATTTCCTTGCATCAAATGACATGAGGAAACAATCTTAAAAAAAAAATCTGAGTTAACCATCTTTTTGCCTGGTACGGCAGACATAACGGTGGGAAAGGTGAAAATTATTGAAACGGCACCTCACACCCTCAAGATCAACTTTCTTGCAGATCCAACCAACAGAAGTTTGATTTTCAAGAGTAAAATTTTCAAAATTCACCTCTCACTTTTAGAATTGTGCTTTCATTGATTGGGTCTATTAGGGAGTAGATCTTGAGGGTGTGAATTTCCGTTCCATCTTTACCACCGTTATGTTCTCTCTTGATACTCCTTCTTACGTACAGATCGAGATAGCATAAGTTTCAGGAGTGCTTTTTATGGATAATCTCAGAACTCTGGTGCTGCCCTGGTGGAAATCCGAAAGTGAAGAAAGCGGGAATTGAAACAAACGAAGCGTGAAAATGTTCCAATCCCCTCTAAATCACGCACGGATGAGTCTTTGTTACGCTTCGATTACTCTTAGGGGACGCTTTCGTCGCACTTCACCGCTTCATTTTCACCAGGGTCTCTGGGAAGCTGCATGAAGTAAAATTTGTTCTCCACTTGTTATACAATGAGTATAAACATAAGAAAACAGAATTATTTACCAGTTTTTGTCCCACAGTGAGGAAGAAATGAATTTCCATTATATTCATCCAACACATTTCATCACCCAATACTGTCTCAGATATTTTATAAATAATTTGAAAATGTAGAAGTATTTCAAAGACATGTACATCCCCTGATTGAAAAAATGCATTGATTTTTGCCAAATCACATTCATTCTTGTCAAATCTCATTGAATCCTGTACAATGTTCTGACCAAATCCCATGAAGTTTTATATTTCAGATTCGATGGATTTTTTTAAACATTAACATTTTTGTTTAATTCTGAAATACTTCTGCCAAATCCTTGAGTTTGTGAGATATCCATTTTATCAACATTTATCTACCAAAAAGATTATGCAATCATGAACAATTCCTTCAATAAACTTTTACAATAAGTTATACACGATGCAAAAGAATTTTTGAAGTCAATTCTTTCGCATACGAATGATATGATTTTTTCATGACTTATTGTTTCATTATGAAAGTTCTAATAGCGTATTTTTGTACTTTCCATTACGTTCCTCGTCGCATAAAGTGAACATTCTGCTCGCCATTAAGAATAATGAGTATAGTATCGCCAGCGTTTGAGTTGGTTGTAACCAATGTATCGTTGAATCACATTTTCCCGCTGATAGTTGCCTGATATGTAAGTCATTAACAATAATCGCTGAACTTTTCTTGATTCTTCCAATGTTTCAGACTCCGACATGTTTGTATGTCGCTTCTGTGAGCACAAAACCAAACTATTCAAAGATCATTTATCCCATCATCAATTTCATCGTCATGTCAGCGGATATAAATATTGTGGCTTTAATGGTTGTCAAGCTGTATTTGCTAAGGAAAATAACCTCCGAATTCATATAATCAGGAAACATTCGTTAAGAATCAATGAAAATAAGGCGTCTTGTTTCAATCTAAAAACAACTAATCCACATGGGAAGTATTCATGCATGCTTCAAAGTTGCAAAGCACAACTAGATACGCCTCAAATATTGATTAAACATCTCAAAGAACATATGAGATCTGGTTCAAGTGTATCATGTCCCTTCCAAAAATGTAAAAAAAAATATAATAAAATCAATTCCTTTACTAGTCACCTATCAAAATATCACGTAAATAGTAATGATTCGACGAGTAATACAAATCTTGTTCCAATAACAGAATCTCATGATGAATATGAACGAGAATTGCAAGAAAATATAGCAGATGATTCACATAATGATGTTTTGGCATCTGGGCAGGCATCCTGCGATGAAAATATTTCTGAACTGACTTTTACTAAGTTATTACAATTTTATTTAAAGTTGGAAGTAGAATATCTCATATCTTCAAACGCAGTCCAATATATCATCAACGAGTTAGATGATATGTGCAAGAATGACTTGATAACTTTGACAAACAACATCAAACATACTTTTCTAAGAGAAGGAATTCCTGTTGATCGTGTAGAAACACTAGTTGCTGAAGTGATTTCAAATAATTCTTTCCTTTCTAACAATAAAAAACTTATATCAAAACACAGACGTTACAAAATTTATAAACAGTTGTTGCCTTTTGTATGTCCAAAAAAAAGGAGTTTGGGTTTCATTAACGGCCAAGAACGGCATTTCCATTATGTTCCAATATTAGAAACTCTGAAAACTATGCTCCAAAGCGGATCAATTAATATAAATTTGAAAACCCCTACATCGAGTAGTTGTGGCTTGATGAAAGATTTTACCGATGATTCAGTTTTTAGAGCTAACAAATTTTTTTCTCATCACAAGGAAGCGTTACAGATTATTCTCTACCAAGACAGCTTTGAAGTAGTTTGTCCAATTGGTTCAGCTCATGAAAAATACAAAATTCTTGCAGTTTATATGAGTGTTGGTAATTTGCCTGATTATATGCGTACGCACATAAATAACATTCAGTTGACCGCTTTATGTATAGAAAAATTTTTTTGACATCAAAAAGTATACGAGCCAATCGTTAGGGACTTGGAAGTATTAGAAACTATTGGAATAGAGATACACCCTCAGAATTTCATTAAAGGCTCATTGGTTTTCATTGCTGGGGATAATCTTGGAAGTCACGGCTTAGGAGGGTTGGTGGAGAACTTTAGTGGTGCAAATTATTTCTGTCGATATTGTCTCATTTCGAGGAAAGACTTCCAAAACTGTTATTCTGTAGCACATTCAAGACAATCTGATGACCATGTGGATAATGAAAGTGATCATGATGAATCCAGTGATATTGATAACAATGATGATAGTATCATACAATCAGACACACAATCTGATACTGGAGGAGAAGAAAGTGAAGAAAGTGAAGAAGAAGAAGAAAGACAGGTACACACAGAATCAGTTCAGGCCGCTAATGATTTTTCAAGTGGGAGTGATATGGAAGAAATTAATCTATCAACAAACGAATTGGTTGCAGAATCTGAAATGTACGCGTGTATTAATGACTTTATACCTATGACGTTTCCAATTAGGACTGTAGACGCATATAAAGAAGCAATACAGAATAAGAGTAAATCCAAGAAGCATCAAGAAGGAATCAAATTTGATTCAATCTTCAACTCACTATCGTATTTTCATGTGTGCTCTCCTGGGCTTCCACCTTGTTTGGGGCATGATTTGCTCGAAGGGGTCGTATCATATGATCTTGCTTTGATAATTCAGAATTTTGTTGCGAAAGGATGGTTTTCATATAATTTTTCGAATGATAAAATTGATAAGTTTCTTTATACTGCTCGTGATCTGCGAGATGAACCGAATCCTATTCCAACAAATGGCGCAAAAATTGTAGGTGCAGCTTTGCAAGTTCATACTTTACTCATGTTTTTGCCATTATATATTGGACATTATGTTGATAATATGGAAGATCTTGTGTGATTGATGTTGTTATGTCTTATTGAAATTATATGTGCCCCAGTCATACATGCATCATTTACGAGGGTGGATTGATAAGTTTCCGGCCTGACCAAGAAAAACAACGTTTTTAAGAATTTTTTTTTTTATTTCTCAACATAATCTCCTCCAAGGCTGATACATTTCTCATAGCGGTGTTCTAGTCTAGTAATGCCATCTCTATAGACTGATTCGTCAAGCTCCTCAAAATACCCATTTACAGCTTCGATTACTTCTTCATTGTCCGCAAATCTCTTACCGCCGAGCCATTTTTTGAGGTTAGGAAACAGATAATAGTCACTCGGGGCTAGGTCTGGAGAGTAGGGAGGGTGCGGCATTAATTCAAACTTCAGATCGTTGATTTTAGCCATCGCAACGATTGACGTGTGCGCTGGTGCGTTATCGTGATGAAACAAGATTTTTTTCTTCGCCAGATGAGGTCGTTTAATTTTCACTTCGTGGCTCAAACGTTGCAATAAGTCTGCGTAGTATTGACCAGTGATAGTTTTACCCTTTTCAAGGTAATCAATGTATTATAATACCTCTTGCATCCCAAAAAACAGTAGCCATAACCTTGTTCGCCGAAAAAATTGTTTTTGCCTTCTTTGGAGTTGGTTCCCCTGGTCCAATCCACTGTTTAGAGTGTTTTTTGGTTTCAGGAGTGTAGTGGTGGACCCAAGTTTCGTCAACGGTTACGAATCGACGCAAAAATTCGCTTGGATTACGCTTATACAACGCCAAATTGGCGGTAGAAATGTTCTTTCGAATCAATTTTTGGTCGACTGTTAGCAAACGCGGCACCCATCTTGCACAGAGCTTTTCCATATACAAATGTTGGTGCAAAATATTTTGTACACGTTCATATGACATCTTACAGGTCTCAGCTATCTCACGAACTTTTAATCTGCGATCTTTCAGCACTATTTGATGGATTTTTTCGATCATATCTGGAGTTGTGACCTCAATGAGGCGTCCTGAGCGAGGCTCATCAGAGGTGCTCACACGACCCTTTTTAAACTCGGAAACCCACTGCTTAACGGTTGAATATGATGGGGAGGATGTCCCCAGTGTTGAGTCCATCTCTTCTTTAATTTCCTTCGGCGTTAACCCCTTCAAATAAAAGTATTTGATGACAGCACGATTTTCCAGCTTTTCCATTTTTACGAAAAACACAGAGGCGTCTTGGTCAGCGTGCTCTCAAAACTAGACTAACATGGCGATCGGACTGAAACTATAGCTACAAGCTATCTAAGGATGGTACTATAGAACGCCACCTCAAGGTAGGCCTAGTGGCGCCATCTCTTGGTCAGGCCGGAAACTTATCAATCCACCCTCGTATTCCTTATCTTCAAACTTCAATCAATGAATATCTCAGTGTCAGAATAATTTTATTCCCCTCTGTATCTTTGCGACCAAAGCATCACTATCTGTATCATTATCCAGAATTGATAAGCAAATTCGGACCCTTAATAAAAGTATGGACGCTACGATTTGAAAGCAAACATACATATTTCAAAAGAATTATGAGGGTGATCCGTTGTTTCAAAAATTTGTGACGTCCTTCAGCCTTTTTGTATTAGAAACCTGAAAAGGAAAATGAATAAGAGTCTTGATTTAATCAAAATAAGAGGAACGATCTCTCTTACCTGGGTAATACTGCTTACGTGGTACCTCATGTGAGTCGGAACCCTCCTCCTTGGAGAATAGCCCTCCGTCCCATCGACTCGAGGAAGCGAACTTGGATGATATAGGGTTCGGCAGGCTGAAAACAGCTAACGAAGAGCCCAAGACGTGAACGACTCGCCTGAGTCGTCAATTCACGGCAACATCCCTTTGTTGCAATGTACCTGTAAAAATATATCAATACATATATGGGGAAACGGTATCAAGGGAAGGAACGATGTGACGGTCGTCTCACCCGAACGTACTCCCCATACAAACCTGTAACAAATAGAAAAGAAGAACGTTAGTTATATGGTTTATAATAATGTTAATGAGTAGAGTTGAGTATAAATTATAAAATCTTACCTCACCGACTCCAAAGAGTCACCGCATAGGAACATCCCTTACTGGACCGAACGTACACGACACTCGCGAAAAACGTACATAAAAGAATTAAAAACGACACCCGTCACACGCGTAACTCAACCCACGGTCGCGAAAGGGTTTTCACGAACCGAACATAACCATGCAAACTCGCGAACGCGAAATATGACAGGTTATAAACAAACCCGTCAACCATGTTGGAAATCTCGCGCACAACGCGCAAGCGCGAAAATAACACGGGCGAGCTATATTAAAAGACGAAGACACAGCCATGATCGGTGGTTGAATTTCGAACCACCAGATGGCTTGTCGCAATACCGCGTTATCCACGAGCAAAAGTAAGCCTCTGGGTTTTATAAGAGGCTGAAACGGAGGCATAATCATCTTCTTTCCCGACTCGTCTGCTTACAACAGACATCTTTTGGAAAAGGTAAGAGCTTGCTCTACGCCTAGGGGAAGAAGGTCTAATCGTAGTGCGCAGCACTCGATTGAATCATAGCTAGGTTTTCCTAGGGAAGTGGGGGCAGTAGCTGGCAATTAACCGCTACTGAAGCGTCAAAAAGGGTTAGGGCAATTTCTGGACGAAGACGGTAATAGTCCTTTTCGGGCCATAGGGCCACTCTCTCACGGCCACCACGGGTTAGATAGAGCCACCTTCTGACGGTTTCTCCCATTGGGTCAACCTCTCACGGCCCCATGGGACATAGGAAATAACACCTGTTTAGTCCCACCAATCGGGGACTTTTATTAGAGCCAACCTTTAGGTCAAGATCATTTCGACCAATCACGACTCGCGATTCCGCGCATGTAGAATAATCCTTAGGATTATTACTTTTCTCGTCACGAACGGACCCACGGGGGTCCCTTTCACTTGGAACTGTTCATTCACGCGTCACTTTCCGTTGGATCCATCCGAAATAACGATATAATCGGGTTCTATGACTGACTGACATAGAATTTCCGTGTGCACACGAAGTAGGGTCATATAGTCCGGACTAATAAGTTCACTTTCCGTTAGATCTTACTGTTGCAATCTGTCTATAGCTTCTGCGCAAGCTCTTAAACGTTTAATATTCTTTCAAGTTTAATTTGAGGTATTCCTCCAATCAGTGACTTGTTACGGGTAACTAACCCGAATTGTAATTAATTTTACTTTATTCTGGTTATAATAAGAATTTGTTCAAAAACTTGAATTAACTTGAATTGTCTGTCTTTTAATAATCTGCGACACGCGTTCCCCAACCCATCGGACCCTGGGTTCCGACGAGCCAGAGGCATTAACTGGGGGCTAACTGGTCAAGTTAGCGATAATTAACATTTATCAACGCGAGTAATGGTTTGAAACGTCACAAATGTAACAGTTTCTCTTGCACAAAAACATGAACTTCTGCAGTCTTTGTTGCGATGTGGATCTAGTAGAAGAGTCGAAACAATTTTGCTAGGGGAATCCATTTTCCAACCCGATTAATATGCAGAAAGCTTGCGAAATGCCATAAAAAAGGCTGGTTTGAGAGAGAACCTTACTGAATGCAACAAAGCGGTTTACCGCGGTACAATGTACCAAAAAGGCGATGTCGTTATTCTGAGACAAACTGTATACGGGTATTCTGTACAAATGGGGAAGATTGTTCTGATTTTGAGTAATGAAGATGAAATACTGCATTTCGTGGTAGAAGTGATAAAGTCTGAATTTCATCCAACATTGTGATTGTATAGTGTTGATCAAACTAAGACGTATGAATGCATATCAATATGTAATTTGTTGGGATATGAGGCTCTCCACTCATACACTATTGGGACGGAACAATTCTTAAAAATAAGGCAAGGGGTGGTTTCCACTCCTTTCCTTGGAAATGATGTGTGAAGATTCATTTGTTGACTGATTAGGAATATTTTTTGGCAAATGCTTATTATTCAACAACAAAAAATTACTCATACAAACGGGTGTTTATAATATGCATTGTACATACAGGGCGTCCCATTTGAAACAGGACAGCTGAATAACTATTCAGGGAATGGAGGGGGAAAAAAATTGTTCAGATAAAAGTTGTACGGTTCGAAAGGGGCCATAAGATGGTGACCTTGAATTTGACCTTGAGGTCAATTTTGAGCATAATTGATGGTCAAAGTATGTTTTTTCAAATGGAAAACCCTACGTCCGACCTCAGAAATGGAAAGAGCGGAAAATTTTACGTCCGAATATGTTAACATATCAGGTCATTTAGAGGTCATTTGAAGGTCAAAAAACCATTTTCTATGGATTTTCACGGAAAAGCCTCAAACGAGTTGTTTCTCTGACCGAAGTTATCAAAGTTGAAGTGAAACCCCACGTTTCGACCTTGAATTGAAAGTAAACAGAACTAACCTTCAGAGTTTATTCTTCATATCGGTACGAAAATGATCATTAAGAAGTTTTCATCGTTTACGGTGTATGTGCGGGTTCAAAATGGTTTATTCACCTAACGAATGTGTTGATATTTTAATGATCTTGGGTGAGTGTCGCGGAGTGTATCAAAGAGCGTCACGATTGTACAGAGAGCGGTTTGGAGATCGGCAGCATCATCCCTCTCCAGAAGTCATTCGCCAAGTTGAAAGAAATTGTCGACAAGGAAGGATTGGTCAACGCCGAAACAATCAAGGTTTCAACTCTGACGACCCTCGATGCGTTGCTGTTTTAGCAATAATACACCTGAATCCTCATGTTAGTTTACGTGATATTGAACGCGATTTGGGTATTCCACGCAGTACGGCACACAGAATTCTACAAGCTGCTCAATATCATCCGTACCACATCACACTGACCCAAGGATTATCTCAACAAGATATGCAGAATCGGGTTAACTTTTGCCATTGGGCTTTACAGAGGTTGAACGAAGCGCCTGATTTCTTTCGATATGTTCTTTTCAGTGATGAATCAACGTTTCAAAGTACTGGCTTGTTAAATCGTCACAATAGCCACTATTGGTCAGCGCAAAACCCGCACTGAACTCAACAAGTTGATCATCAGCATCGGTGGAGTATAAATGTTTGGTGTGGAATTCTAGACAATCAAGTTATTGGGCCGTATTTTTTTGATGGAACTGTTAACGGTCCTAATTATCTACAGTTTTTACAGAATGAATGACCAGTTCTCATGGAAGATGTGACATTAGCAACTAGGCAGAGGATGTGGTATCAGCAAGACGGTGCACCACCACACTTTGCTCGATGTGTGAGGGATTATCTGAATATCCTTTCCCCAATCGTTGGATTGATCGAGGTGGATTTGTACTGTGGCCGGCAAGATCTCCTGATCTCATCCCTCTAGATTTCTATTTGTGGGGTTACGTAAAAAATGTCGTTTATACCAACCGAACAACAACACCTGTGGATCTACAACAACGCATCAGATACGCAATTGCGAATATTCGTGCAGAAGTTTTTCAGTCTGTTCTTGGAAACTTTCGACGCCGGCTGGAGGTATGTATTGAAGTAAATGGCGGTCAATTCGAACATCTCCTGCAATAAGTGTGTCTTACCCGTCAACGGATTTGTGCCATCTGTAATTATAGAACGACGAACTGGAAAAATAAATGATTTTTTAATTATTGTTCCAAATTTGGCATTCATTATCGTTCTCCAGGTCGAATTCAAGGTCGAAACGTGGGGTTTCACTTCAACTTTGATAACTTCGGTCAAAGAAACAACTCGTTTGAGGCTTTTCCGTGAAAATCCATAGAAAATGGTTTTTTGACCTTCAAATGACCTCTAAATGACCTGATATGTCAACATATTCGGACGTAAAATTTTCCGCTCTTTACATTTCTGAGGTCGAACGTAGGGTTTCCCATTCGGAAAAACATACTTCGACCAACAATTATGCTCAAAATTGACCTCAAGGTCAAATTCAAGGTCACCATCTTATGGCCCCTTTCGAACCGTACAACTTTTGTCTGAACAATTTTTTTCCCCCTCCATTCCCTGAAGAGTTATTCAGCTGTCCTGTTTCAAATGGGACGCCCTGTATATCATATGCATTAATGATTTTGAAAAAAATGCTCAACGAATTTGAATACGAATAACATCTACTTCGTCTATGATCAAAAATATTCCTCATCTGTATCTGCTTATTATATATTTTTTGTAATAAAATTTCATTTGATGGCAATGCTTTTCAATTCAATCTCCACGTTAAGTTTATATCACTGCCGCAATTGTTACGATATGATGGTTCTGGTATGGTAAAAGAAACCTCATGCGTACAAAATATTGAACTTTCTCGACCGGAGTGGCTCGATCGAGAAAGTATGTGGGTCCCGCTTATGATTTTAAGCTTGAGTAAGAGTATGTTCTTACTGTGCAACCCCAGCTTGATGATAAAACTCTCCTGTGAAGGGTGATGGTAGCGAAATGAATTTCTTGATTTCCTTTAAGAATTGATTATGTTTTGTTGACAGATTTATTCAAAAAAAATGGACTCATAAAAGATATGAAAAGTAGTCTAGATTAGTTCACAGTCCGAACTAATCCGAAATGAGAGGGTAAAATTATACGATTCTGGATTTGACAAGTATAATAGAGAATGAGAGCACGAATCACGGTATGTGTAGTGAGGACAGAGAATTCAATTTTCACGACTTACCGTGTTGGGAAAGAAACAACCCGTTTGGTCGTTCTTTCCTGAGTTCGATACTTGGCAGGATTGGAGAACGATTATTCTGGCAAAGAATTGGCTGTTGGTGGGACCTGGTTGTCTTCTCGTTTCTCTCTCTCTCTCCCTCTCTCTTCCTCTGGGCGAAAAGATAAAACGTCGAAACGGATCGGTACACTCGCGGACGTGAATTTAAAACTGAACTTTAAATACCGTATCAGATTGTGTTCATATGAACTTCATTGATAAGACTTGAAACGAAAATGGTTGACTAAAACTACAAAGTCGTGACTTAAAGCGCGACTAAGGCAGAAAACAAGAATTAAATTGGAAATATGCACCCGATTGGTAGATAAAAATTTAGATAAATCGGAACGCGAAACGCCGTGGAACCTCTCGGGGGTGCACTTGTACGTTATTTTGCGACCCGGAAAATGACTTAATCGCGAGTTTACTTCAAACGTATCAATCGTTTTTTTTCCTCTTGTGAAAAAGGACGGACTATGTTTGCGAACTTCAAAATCTAAGTTTTATCGTTGACCTTTCGGACACGAATCTCCCCGATTCCTTTTTTTTCGCTCTATTTATGTGCTCGCATCTTTTGGTGGAACACGCCACGTCCTTTTTCCAGAGGGGGTTTTCGCCGATTCGACTTCCTGAGCGATAGTCGTTAGGCACTTCATTTAGGGAGGAAGAGAGAATGGTTATTTCGTAAAGATAGACAGCGAGGAAAATTCTTTGCCTGGGATTTACCCCGTATTCGGCGCTTTGGTGCGAAGTGCATCGTATATTCGCATCGACACGTGCGTTGGTGTGAATGTTCACCTTGAATTCTCTGTCTACTCAGCGGATTCCTGTTCACTACTACTCATGCTTTGAATTGATTCTTTCGATTCTATATGCGATGTATTATAAAGTTTTTTTTTTTTTTATTAGAATTATTCTTTAACTATGAGTCCTATTGCTGAAGCCTGAATCGTCTATGGGGATGGTACGGATGTTTCATTTATTTCCGATCTCAATTCATCCTGGGAAGCGTTTCGAGCTTCAGCAATAATGTGAATTCACACGATATCTTATTTGAACTATTTCTTTGGAAGATGCCTATGGTATCCTGATGTGTACTATGCTATGATAGGACGGATTTTCCATGTGTATGAATGAGCGTGAGCGAGCTCTAATGAATACTTGTATGCATTTGTGGGTGGAAGATTCTACGTGTGGTGGTGAATTAATTTAAGGGACGAGAGGAACCGTCGTTACATAACACAATAGTAATTATTCATGGAGTAATGATTATTCATAAAGGACAGTTTATTTTCACTGAATAATGTGTTTTTTCAAATGATATTCGAAGGATGATTTGCTCCAAAATTATAATATGAAGAATTATAATCGAGGTCCTGCTGACATGATTGAAATTAATACCCACATACATTTCAAACAAGGGCAAAATTTCTACGAACAGTTAAGTTGAAGAATTTCCATTATTTAATTTATTATGAATGGAATAGTGCATCGAATATTTCATCATGTACTTCCTGTATACTTTCCTATTTTTCTCAATAACAGCAATTATATTTCACTACCTTGTCTATTATAACAAAATAATAATAATGATCGTATTGCTGATGTTCGAATTCAAGTTAAAGGAAGAGAATAATCCATCCAATCCACATTGAAAAAACGTGAAGAATGCAATCTGAATCAATAGATGATAGAATGTTATTGAAATATCACCAAGTACAGAACAAATTGTTCAAAGTGCACGTTAGCATTCTTCTTTTGAAAATAGTTTTATCCCAAGCACATCGAATACCCTCATGAAAAACCCGATATCGGGGATTTGTCGTGTTGTTCCATCATCAGACGAGTTCGATAAGAACGCAATATAATTGAAGATTTCACGACAACATCCCGATATTGTCATGGTACATACGACAAATATCCAATGTAAACCCGATATAAATATCTATCGGGAAATCATCAGGTAGTTGTTCGGTTTTATATCGGATAAGTATCGTAGGTATTGTAACAATATCGAAATCTTATCGTGGAATCTTCAATGGTATTGAATTCTTACCGGACGTGTCTGGAAATGATACAACACAATGAATTCCCAATATCGGGTTTTTTCATCAGAGTATCCAAAGATTACCAAATACTGGGGAGATACTTTTCTACAACGTTTCAAAGTGTTTTGGAATTCGACTTGGAAATTTCCATCAAGCTTAAAAATTTCAAAGAATTAGAATGGCTGAACAGAAACATCATTCGTTATTTCATTTTACTTATGTTTTTAAATTTCTCATCATTTTCATTTTTCAGATGAACCATATTGATTACCACAATGTTTTTATTCAAAGTTACTGATCCTGATAGACAAAAGCGACAGCTCATTGAAGGAGATAACATTGATTCATTGATATTAGAAGCTTGCGAAAAACTGGAATTGGAGTTAGGTGTTACCGTATATAAGGTAAAAAATTTTAACCTCAAGAGGTATTCGTATTATAAAACACATAGCAAAAAATTTTTCTCACAAATAAAATTGATGGATAGCATAGTAGCATATGTAAAAACATATATTCCAATTTCGGAAGGGTTTCTGACTACGTTCACGTATGCCATTCTCTCATAATTTCTTTCATCCAATACAGTTTGTCCTAGAAGATGATGGTACTCCTGTTGAGGATGATGGAGTTTTATCTCATTTATCAAAGCCAGGAGAAATATGTCTTCTAATGATTTTACCGGATGACGATGAATGGGAACCAAAAGATCAGCTACCAGACAACAGTGAGTTCCATTATAATAGCTTCAAACGAATTAAAAATGATTTTTCCTGTAGAATTGAAAATTTCTTGGTCACTGTTACTTACATAAGGTGATTGTCTCTTTTTTCTTATCCATTTCAGATTCTGCAATTTCTGAAAATTCAGCTGCGCTGACTGCAGTAACTGAGGCATCAAGCTCGGAAAATACTGTTTTATCCACAAAAACCAATAAAGTGTCGCAGCCGAGTCCATTCCCTTGGGATTTGGTACCTGCTGGGTTGAAGGATTCTGAAGAACAAGGAAAACCAATGCTCCCATCTGATAGAAAGATATTGGTCACCAACTTGGCCAAATACATGTTGAATAACATCAAAAATACTTCTTTGACTAAAGCTTCTGAGTTAGCAACGATGATTATTAAAAAATTCCCTAAAAGTTTTGAACAAGCTTTATTCGGCGTGGACGGAGGAAGAATTGTAATTTCTGCTGGACATATGTAGAAGTTTGAAATTCAGTATATATGATAAGATTGATACGTTGAAAGTTGAAATAGATAGATTAGCAGGAAACAAGAGAAAACAAACTCTGGAAAATGAAGATACTGATGATGAGAATTTGGAAAAATCAGGCAAAAGTAATACCAATCGACGCAGACGACAAAAATCGAAAATAATAACAAATGATTATGGATGTGCTGCCCAGCCAGCAAAGTGCTTCCAAATTCACGTTTCCGCTACCAGCAGTGCTAGTGGTAGCAACGTAGTAGCTTTTCCATTACCGTGAGACTGCATGCCACCATAACATACATATGATTCAATTTATAATGTGGCACTACTTCAGCGCTACCAGTATTATCAGGAAGCGCTACCAAGTAGTGCTTCTAGTAAAAATACTACCAAGTCGCTCCTATTTCCATACATAAATGAAGCCATATATGTACAGAAGATTTTTAACTGTATAAGCGAATGGTAGCACCACTACCAAGAGCGCTGCCTTGATTTTGTTGGCTGGGTGATGGCATGTCTGAACCACCTTTGCCTACTGAGAAACAGATGAGAAACAGCGTGAGAAGCGAGAACTATTGAAAAGTAATGTTGAATCACAAGATTTGACGGATAAGGAGTTATTAGAAATATGGCAACAAACATATCCTTCACAACGTATTGACATTAATCACAGATGGGAGAGAAGCCAAACTAGTAGTGGCACATTGACGAATATTATCAATGATTGGCCTTGTTTCCAAAAGATGGAGTATTTTGTGTGTCATGCATCTAAGTTGATGGGAAAAGATATACTTTCTATATGGAATAGTTGTCTCGATCAGAAGGGACGTTCTTTATACGATTGTCTTAAATTTTCTTGTACAGAGAAAATGGCCTGTATTAAAAAAGTTAAAAATGCAGATTCAATAAAAAGTATGTACTGTATAGTGGATGAGGTATCTCAAATTTGTCTCAATTTGAACAATGAAAGTTCCAAACTTTTGGCGATTTTCCCACTCTTAGCTCTCTACTTCGAAAAAGAAAATATATATATTATAAAGGATGTGAGTTATTCTTCTATTTCACATTTCCCATTTGGGTGATTTTTATGAGTTAATGATGACCAACATTTGTCAATTTCAGGAACCCAATTCGTTAGAAAGAATACAAAGCCCGGAAGATGATAGTCGTCTCTCGCTTATCACGAAGGTATAGTACGTGAATTCTTCGGAAAATCACATGCGTCTGTTCAGTGAGTAAAAAAAGCCCGTGTCGATGCCAACGGGAAGATTTTTCGAGTTTTGATGTAGCTCGTGGTATTGTGATGCTTCTGGTGCACAGGGATGGGCAGCCTCAACTACTTTTGTGTACTTGAAGTACTTTTTTTCGTTAAGTACTTTTCAATTTGGGTAAAAAAAAGTACTTCAAGTACAACAAAGTAATTGAGGCTGCCCATCTCTGCTGGTGCATAATCGAAGCAATCGAAACTAGTTATCTACTCAATCAATAGAAGCGAAGGCTTAGCATTTCATAAATAACGACAGAATATCAAGAATCTTTCTGTTGGGACTGACACGAACTGTTTTTCACACCCACTCCCAATTATTATGAACATTAAATATTGAATCATGAAATAAAATGAAAACAATTTTGACTATTCCCAACATCAATTTTCAGGGAAATCGCTATATGATGCAAATGCAGAGTGTGCAGTAGTTTGCGAAGAGAGCGTAATTCTGAGACCCAAAACTTTGTTAGAAGGATTTTTTGTATACATCCTTGCTCATTTTGTATATGCTTTAAATTATCAACCTGCCCAATCCAAGTCCTTGGAATTCATCCAAAGGTATATTTTGAATTCCCTAAAAAATTTTATCATCATTATTGTAATTGTTATACAACATTTATTCTGGTCGCATTTGATTCAAAAATGAATTTGATTAATGATAATATGTTAATGGTCTTTTTTCAGAGCATTTTTATTGGTGAATCCCACTCAAGTTCGCAAGAGAGGGAAATCAATGAAAAAGAACGACTTCCACCCTGAAGTTAAAAAACTTCTCAACAAAGCAAATTTTTTTCAATCATAAAATTGTATTCTGACGATGAAAATCCTCGGTTACTAATACGATTTTTAAACTAATTCGAGAAAATCGTACGTTGGGAAGGTGAAAGAAAAGACTAACTCGTCTTTGAGGTATACTCGCGCACGTTTTAATTTGAAGATTTGACATGTACAGGTGTGTAGTGTCGAGTTCAAGCGAGCACTGATTTGAAAACGTAACGAGATCAGTATCTGCAACGGAATGCCATGGTTTTACATGGGAAGAAGGGGAAGTGACGAGCGTGTAATCTTCCTGTAGGAGTAATCGTAATAGATTGATTGGAGTTTGAGTTAGAAATCGAACATCCCGCCCGCCTCGAATCCTTTGGTTCGAAGTGATTATTAGTTACGCGCTAGTCACCTCTTACAAATTTATGGAACTTATCAACTAATTGAAATTAAAATTAAGGAGATGAAGGGATGATCGTAATGAGAGGTCTGCTCTGCCTAGTTGATGGTATATCGTGCGAATTAACTCTTAGAGGAGCGTCGAGTTGCTAAGTACTCTGGGTTTAACTAGGTTTTGGTAGCAGACAAAGATTCACAATCGGTCTCTTGAGGAGAGTTTTTCCCGATTGCACGGTAACTACTCGAATTTTACCGTCTGTTCCCGGGTGAGTTTCTACGATCCGACAAAGCGCCCATCTAGTGGGAGGTGAGGAATGATCTTTCAGAATGGCTAAGTCTCCCACTTCGACGGGTTCTTGGGTCCGACGCCACTTTGGTAGATGTTGCAGTGAATGTAAATATTCAGCTGACCACCTTTTCCAGAATGAGTCGCGCATTTGCACCAACAATCTCCAACGATTTCTGAGGTCAAACGTTTCGTTGGTCGGAAAGGGTTCTGGAATCGCGTTTAAAGGTGCGCCTATGAGGAAGTGCCCTGGCGTTAAGACTGTGGGGTCGGATGGGTCGGATAAGACTTGGATCGGACGGGAATTGAGGCACGCTTCTATTTGTGATAATAAAGTGGATAGCTCTTCGAACGTGAGCTTAGTTTCTCCGATCACCCGTTTGAGGTGGTGTTTGGTAGACCGAACCGCAGCTTCCCATAAACCTCCGTGATGTGGAGAATGAGGTGAATTAAAATTCCAGGTAGTACCGTTATTGGAAGTGCTTTGAATGATCTCTTTTCGGGCTTGAAAAAGGAGTCGGTTCAGCTCAGAATAAGCTCCCACAAAGTTGGTTCCCCTGTCACTAAACATGTTGGTTGGAACACCACGGCGGGAGATGAATCGTCTGTAAGCAGCGAGGAAATGGTCGGCTGAATAACCGGAAACGGCTTCAAGATGAACAGCTCTTGTTCCCATGCATACGAATCCGCAGATGTATCCCTTCATGGATCGTGTTCCTAGTCCAGGACTACAACGTAAATCCAACGGTCCGCAGAAGTCAACCCCGGTGTTAAGGAAAGGTCTCGCAGGTTGCACCCGAGGAGCGGGGAGAGGAGCCATCTGTTGACTTGCGAATCTCGGATTGTATCTTAAGCATCGGATACATCTGGATATTTGACGTTTGACTGCTTGACGACCTTTTATTATCCAATACCGCTGGCGAAGGGTGGATAAGGTTAGTTGTGTGCCACCGTGTAGGTTGGATAGATGGTGTAGGTTGGATTAATCGGCAGGATTAAGGCTGCCTGGTATATGATGCCAATGAGCGTCGGGTATGGCGGTTTGAATTTTGGCGACTCGATTAGCAACACATTGGGTCCAAGTGGAAGGAGATCCTTGAATCCAATACAGAGTGTCCTTACTATCCGACCATAAGTGTACGGGTATGTTCGGGTAAGGAAGTAGTTTGCGGACGTGTAACGTGATATCTGCAAGTAAAACGGCAGCGTACAACTCTAAGCGCGGTATGGTGACAGGTTTGAGAGGGGCAACCTTGGTTTTCGCGCAAATAAGAGCTGTTTGGATTGGTTCATCGCTAGTCTTTAAGCGTAGGTATACGACAGCGGCGAAAGCCTATGGGAAGAATCCGCGTAGCCATGTATCTCTATTAGTTTGGAATTAGGGGTGAAGCCAATCCAACGGGGTATCAGTATGCTGTTGAGTTGGTTGAGATCGAGATACAGGGCATTCCAGGCTCGTGAAATATCATACGGAAGTGGTTGGCCCCAGTCGTTTGTTTGGGTCCAGAGGTTCTGCATGAAAATCTTGTACCTGATTGTGGAAGGAGCCAAGAATCCTAGTGGATCGAATAGGCGTCCGATGAGAGACAGAACTTTTCGGCGGGTAATAGGTTCCACCAGATCGATGGCTTGATACTCGAAATGAAAGGAATCGGTTTGTGGGTTCCAATGGAGACCTAGTAGCTGATAATGCTCGGATTGTTGCCACGATAATGTAATGTTTGGCGATAACCAAGCAGGATCAAGATCTTCCAAAAGTGATAAGGAATTGGCTTTCCATTTTCTCAGAGGAAAACCGCCCGCCTTGGTGCACTCGATTAATTGGTTTCTGAGTTCCAAGGCTGACTCGAGGGTATGTGCTCCTGCCAGAATGTCATCAACATAGGTATTGCTCAGCAGAGCTAGTGAGGCTAATGGATAATTATCTGATTCATCGAGAGCTAGTTGTTTGAAAGCTCGAAGGGCTTGATAGGGAGCGCGAGTTAAGCCATATGTTACTGTCGCGAGTTGGTATTCGAGTGGGATAGATGAACCGTTAGGTTGCCACAGAATTATTTGGTAATCCCGATCTTCTGGGTGGAGGATTATCTGTCGAAACATTTTCGAAACATCTGCAGAGATCACTACCGCAAAGGTTCGCCATCGTATCAGAATGTCTACGAGATTTGGTTGCAACTTGGGGCCTGCGTGTAAAATCTGATTGAGAGATAGGCCATTGGTTGTGCGCTGTGATCCGTTGAACACAACGCGTAGACGGGTTGAAGTACTTGAGTCACGGATGACTCCGTGGTGAGGCAAGTCATAAGAACAACCCTTCGACGGTTGCGTCAAGGCCTCTTGCATGTGCCCCAGTTGCAGGTATTCGTTCATGAATTCTGCATAGCTGGTACGATAATCGGCGTTTTTTTGGAATTTCGATTGTAATCGATTGAATGATTGTAACGCTGTACGGTAGGAATCTCCGAGTTGTCGTTTCGAAGTGTTGAAGGGTAAGCGCACCACATACCGTCCGTCTGCTTGACGGTAGTGGGTGGATAAGAAATGTTCTTCGCACTCGCGTTCCTCCTCTGTCAATATTGCTGCATCAGTGGCTGGGTCTCTTCTTGCTCCCAAAATCGAGCTAACAATTGAGTCAGTTCGTCGTTAGTTTGGGCTACAAGACTTGAAGTATGATGGATGTTAGCGAGTGATTGGATTTTCGGGGTCTGACCTGACGCTCCAGTTATTATCCAGCCCAATGAGGTATCCTGAGCCAATAAGTTGCTATCAAGTCGTTCAACACCTGAACGTAGAATTTGAGCGTACAGCTCACACCCAAGTAGCAACTCGATCGGCTCTCGGTGGCTAGGATTGGGATCAGCTAGTGTTAGTTGACTAAGATGTGGCCAAGAGAGGCAATCAGAAACTTTTGGAGGAAGATAGTTCGTCAACTGAGAGAGAATGAGAGCGTCGAGTGAGATCGCTTCAAAGTTGGATTGAAAATAAGGTGCAATGGAAATCGATACTGAACCTTTCGTTTTGCAAGAATAGCTTGCGCCAATGCCCGAAACTGCGTAGCTTATATTTCGTCGTGATAATTGCAACCGATTGGCTAAAGATTCGCTTATAAAGTTACTCTCGGAACAAGGATCGATTAAGGCTCTGGCTAGTGTACTAGATCCTTGAGAGTTGTATACTCGGATGATTGCAGTAGCAAGGTGCTTCGTTACAACGCTGTTAGCTATAGGTCGAGAAACTAAAGCATTGGTAGGAGTAGATGAATGAGCTATTGGCGAGATATCAGTTTGTTGATTGTCGTGAAGGAGGGTATGATGACGACCGTAACACACTCGACACACTCTATTCGAACGGCATTCTGTGAGCTTGTGTGACCCAAAACAATTGGAACATCTGTTGCTGCTAGAGATAAGCTCACGCTTTTGTGAAATGGGTTTGGATTTGAATGAATCGCATTGGTATAGTGTGTGTTTTCCCTTGCACAGAAAACATGATGATTCTCCTCGTGGCGAGTGAGGGCTAGCATTTGACTCTTCGGGTTTGACTCGATTTACTGTATGAGCTCGTACTGCAGGAGTTACATGTTTTTGTTGGTTGTAACTAGGTTTATTTGATACAGATCTGAAAGCTTGATTGGACACCTTGTTGGGCATAGGAGATTGATTAGGATTGGTCTGTGACAACGATTCCAGAGTACGAATTCGAGCTACTAGGAACTTCTTTAATTGTTCCCAAGTCGGAGGATCAGAAGTAGTTGAAAGTGATTGTTCCCAATCGCGTCGAGATCTGGTATCGAGTCGTTGAGAGGTTATATAGACGAGCCAATCGTCCCAATGATCCACTGATCGTTTTTAGGTTTTAAGAGCTCCCAGCGCGTCATTGGTGGAATTGAGAAGAGTTTTGAGATCAGTTACGGATTCGGAAGTTACAGATTTTAGATTGCAAATGGTAGCTATCTGAGCATTCACTAAAATTCTGGTATTTTCGTATTGATCGGTAAGAATTTTCCGTGCTATCTTGAAATTAGTTGCAATTATAGGGAGATTGTGCAGTAGAAGCGTGGGCTCGCCTGTGAGACTGGTTTTGAGATGGTGTAGGCGCTCAACCTCAGAAACGGAAGTATTAGAGGTAACCAATGCTTGGAATAAATCCCGAAAATGTGGCCAATCAGCGTAGTTACCAGAAAATTCAGGTAAGTCAATTCGAGGTAGGGTTCGGACAGAAGAGGCTTTGTCAGATTCGGAAGAAGTCGTGGGATTTACTTTGACGCTGCTTGAGGATGAAAACGAATCAAGGTAGTCGATAAATTTACCCTTTTCCAATAAATACAATTCTTCAGTAACATCAAGGGAGTCGTTAGTGAAGTATTCATGATCCTGAGATTTAACGTGTAACAAGAGTAATGTTACATGCTGCTCCTGATAATAATCCCAACGTTTTTCTAATAATTCGAGTCGAGCCTTCGCTTATCCCTTTGTCATGTTACTCGCGCCTAGTTTGGAAAAGTGTAGAAAAGCGCGCGAGATGTGACCAGACAGGGTCGTTTGAGATTCAAGAAGGGATTCAGCCTTTACTTTTTCCGCGGCTGGATTGGCCATGATTGCGGTTTAGTTTGATTAGAGCAACACGAAAATTACTGGAATTGTATACGGTAATTCGCAGGATACAACACCAAATGAGACAATATGAAAGAACTGATTCAATTTTTTAGAATAAATGTTTCAACTAAGCATCAAGGCGATGTAAATGTCTTTAACATTCAATATCTCATGAACGTTTAATACAATGGTAACTGATCTGTTTTGTGAAGACAATTGCAAGGTAGATATTCCAGTGAACTGTAAATAGAATTGAAAAAAATGAAAACGAATTGCTATGACAATTTACTGAGCAGAGCAGATTGATCGCGTGAAAATGAAGTATGTAGTGGAATACACAATTTCGAAAATGAGATTAATTCAAGATGAAATGAATTGATAATGATTAACATTTGAATATGAGAAATGAAGATTCACAATCAATAATGATACATGAAAAATAATTGAATGTTACATTGCTCGAATTGAAATTTAACTAAATGAAATTTGACGTAGTTTAATATAGAAAAGTCTGAGTAATTTCAACCGAGTTATGATTTTATTAGGAAAAATTATGAATTTCGATTATGTCAAAGGTTCAGAAATTAAATGAAAATGAACGTCTCGATGATATACAGGGTGATTCAAAATTCCCGAACTGTTTTTTGGGAGTAGATTCCTGATGAAATTCTAAAACGATTTGTCCCTTTGCACAATGCTCTCCGACGCATAATTTCCGAGATATAATTAATTAAAGTTGACTAATTATGAGGTGGATCCATCGGTCATTCAGGAGCGTCATAACAGAACAAGAGAGGAAGGTGCTTGCAGAGGGCGCTCATACGATCAGCTGATCGGTATAATCGATACGATTTACCAACATACAAATTGGTAAATTTTCTATGTTGAACGATTGAATTCGTCGACACAGTTATTAACGTTCGATAAACCCTTTATAATCATCGAATGATGTAAAAAGGGTGAATTCGAATAAATTCATCATTGTTCAATGTTGTGGTTGGGATAAGTCGAAAACACATTCTTCAGAAGAATCATTTGAAACGGCCGAGGATTGATCTAACATACATTGATTCTCGACCAATCAGAATACAGAATCCGGAATCCAATCTCTTGTGTTAAACTTACTAATCAAACCGTTCAAATTGGGTATCGGATGAATGAAAATTCTCATGTTTTCTTCTTCACATGAAAATTCTGATTGAAAACGAGTAGTTATACTTTTTTCTCCCACTTGAATCCCTATCCCTACGAAATAACACTATTTTACATTTGTCTGCGTAATAAAAATCATTACTGAAATTACAACTTTCACCTTTCATGACAATAATCAATTTTTCCACAGTGTCGACGAATTCAATCGTTCTACATAGAAAATTTACCAATTTGTATGCTGGTAAATCGTATCGATTATACCGATCAGCTGATCGTATAAGCGCCCTCTGCAAGCACCTTCCTCTCTTGTTCTGTTATGACGCTCCTGAATGACCAATGGATCCACCTCATAATTAGTCAACTTTAATTAATTATATCTCGGAAATTATGCGTCGGAGAGCATTGTGCAAAAGGACAAATCGTTTTAGAATTTCATCAGGAATCTACTCCCAAAAAAGAGTGCGGGAATTTTGAATCACCCTGTATAATTCGAAGTGTGAAGATAATATAAAGGAATTGATATGAATTTAACAAGGTTACGAATTCAATGTAATGATGCGAGTCGAATAACAAATCAAGTCTTTAGAAATAGAATCAAAACATCGAACTCGTGATTATTCATTGAAAGAATATTTCGATAAATTGAAACGATTTTATGCTGAATATGAATTAATTCTAAACCATGGAATTTTATACTGAAAATCGTTTAACTGACTCTTTTTCAAATTCAGTAATTCTATTAAAATACGAAATTCAAATCATATAGAAAAAAGATATTCAGAAGAATTGCAGTGACGAACCCTTTTGACGGTCGTTGAAGGATTTGGATTTTCTGGTTGATCCTGATTGAAACATCCAGTTGATTGAAATTGAAAGTCGATTGGATGATTTCCTCGATGTCCGTGAAATGATGTTCTTATGAGATGTTCCTCGAGATATTCTCACTTGGATGTCGATGACCCAGCGAAAGAATCCAAGGAGAAAAAAACTTCCGAATTTGGTTTGGATATACGGAAGTATTGCCACGATGAGTTGCTCGTTGAAAGGATTAGGAATTTCTTTGTAATAATGTAGAAATTCTTTCGTTCACCTCTATTGTTGGAAGTAGAAAACTCTTAGAATTTCCCTTATTCGTGTGGAGAAATTCGTCTTCACTTCGTTTCACGATTCGAAAAACTAGGGGTGAATGTTAATCGATAGTTAATCAACAGTAATAACGATCGGTGATTGTTGATTAATCACGACACTAGTTGTACCGAACTGAGTTTCGTACGCGAGATATTTAAATTTTGAATAAATTCGAATATCACTTATTCGATATAAACCCTTCCCGACAAGCCGGACTGCTTCGAGCATCCGGCTCGAAGGACCACTTGTACGATTTTTAAACTAATTCGAGAAAATCGTACGTGCGGAAGGTGAAAGAAAAGACTAACTCGTCTTTGAGGTATACTCGCGCACGTTTTAATTTGAAGATTTGACATGTACAGGTGTGTAGTGTCGAGTTCAAGCGAGCTCTGATTTGAAAACGTAACGAGATCAGTATCTGCAACGGAATGCCATGGTTTTACATGGGAAGAAGGGGAAGTGACGAGCGTGTAATCTTCCTGTAGGAGTTCTAATCGTAATAGATTGATTGGAGTTTCAGTTAGAAATCGAACACTAATGCTTAATTCTCTATTTCACGTTGAATCTACATCTGTTAATATTCTACTTGCAGATTTTATTTTTAGAGCTATGAATTTATGTCTTATCATAGTTCGCGTGATTTTCACTTGATCAGAAGATTTTGATGGTAATTTAAATTTTCGTTTTCATATTATTAAGCTTGTTCATCTCTACTGACAGTGGTACACGATGTGAGAAATCCTGTTGAATCTCAATTTCAAGGACCACTCAAAAACACAGATTTCTTCCCTCTCCAATATTACAATAATGTTACGAAAGTTTGAGTTTGTGATCAGTATTTTTCAGCATACATTAATCATGAATCTTGAATCTACTTTTGTTATAGTACTATACTAAAATTTTGTTCCAAGAATCATATGTGACTAAAAATGAGTTTCCATACATCTGATCTTCATTAAATCACGAATGGTTGATGTATACTGTAACGTCCTCGGATAAATTTTTGATTCATTCATATAATATATGTGTATATGTATTCATATATACACAGTATCCATATATACGAATATTCATATATTCACTCAATTTATATCTATATATATATTCACTTTAATTATAATAGAATTGACATTTTCATCAAAGATTTATCCTTCTTAAAATAAGGAATGCGTTAAATCGAGAAGAAGAATTCTATGTCATACGTGCAAGAAGTATGCATGATGAAATCATTCTTCTCTGTATCGATACTCCGTGAAGAACGGAACAATGGTACGCTGTGTGCACACACGCATGTACGCACACCAATGCGTGCCTATACATCTTGACTCTGGAGTGCAATACGACTCTCGAACATAGGTCGACGAAATGGACATAATCATAATAGGTCCATTGACAAATCTTCGACGAGTCACTTCTAATGATTCCTGTACTCCTAATACTTTCTTCCTGATTGAAAGTTATTCCTCTTAGTTTTAATTATAATCAACAACAATTTCACATGATTTTATTTACAGGGTAATCTCTCTTCAATATTCTATCATTACATGGAAATTTCAATCCTTTAAGACAAAATCAGATATCTGTATGAGGTAAGAGGTAATCACCTGTATAGTAACTATCGTGGGGAATTGGAATGATAGATAGCATGTAGTTTTCTCTTGTTTTATGCAATTGCATCATATTTCTACGGGCTTATATAAGTTTTACCACGTTACTCTGTAAAAAGGGAAGAAAATCTAATTAAATCGAATGAAAGAATCGAGTCTAAATGACACCTTCGTTCGAGAGCATGTTAAAGGAATATTTGATTGATTGTAATCAATAACAATATTATAATTCATGATTTTTCAATCTAGAACCAACTCGCATGCTCTGAAATTGATCAAATCTCCTATTTACGATACGAGTATGTCATTCATTACAATTGACAATTTGACAGGATAGCAATAATTGATAATAATAGTTATAAGAATATTTATGGAAATTCCATATCATTGAATTTGAATAGGAATGACTAAAATGCATGTTGCATTGTATGCAAGTACAGTGTTATTTTTATTGTAGTGCATGGTTTGAAACAGAATGAATTCGAGTTTAGTCATGTGTAATTTTTCATAATCAAATGATTTTGATTTCATGAATTAATATTATCATAAGTTAGATTCAGGTTGTATGGGAGAATACTCTGATTTGATATAGTACATTTTCATGTAACGAATGTTGTACGATTTATAGATAGGATATACCAAAGATTATTTCTTGAAAATTTCAAACCTGTTCATGAATGCATTTCGGAGAGTTCTTACCGAGAGAATATGTACTTAAAGAGTATGCTAGTTTCCCTGTAAAATACCAACTGACTGATGAAAGTAAGAATTGACTTTTGGGAAAAAAAGGGAAGATTTTTTTTCCGGGTCAATTTTTGAGCTCATCGAGAAGCCGCGGGTAGAACTGTTTTCCTCACTGAACAACTTGGCAGAATCACGGAATAGTGTTTGTCACTTGCAAAGATTCTGTTCGAGAATTCACAAATCGTACACGTGAATTTCAGAACAAATGATTGTATCCCCGCAAATTTTTATCTTGGAAATTCACCAAATCACTTTGGAAAATCCTGAAATAGTCTCCGTGAAATACCAGAACTCTTCTTTGCTACTTTCCAAACTTGATTTGTATATTTCAAAAAATTGAATTGAATATTCACAATGAATTTTGTTCGAAAATCCACAAGAAAATGGTTATGTAAAAAACTTCCAAACTTTTTTTTGGAAATTCACGAAGATTTTTTTTACAGTGTAGAATGTGTGAAGATCGGAATATGAGGGACTGCGTTGGGAGCAATTTTTAATGAAAGAAATGCCCAATCAAATTTCTTATTTATAAAATTGCGATATCTAAAAATTTTCCGAACCAACAATTTCCGATATAATTGTTTACAATTTGTATTTACAAACAAATGCGATGGTTGAAAACTTTCCAAACCACCTATTCTTGTATGAAATTTTCCGCAGAACACGATCTCGGGGTTTTCATCCACGTGAATTGATATTATCAACAAATTGTTTAAACAAATTGTAAAAATTTTTTTTCTCCGTGGATGTTCATCCTCCACCCAGATATCCTATTCCCACTCGTTGCTGTTCCCGTAGGCCCAGCAGTTTCACCTTGGGCACGGATGCAAACGAACGGGTATGCAGTATTCGAAATTGTTTATAATTTTTATTTACAAACAAATGCGATGGTTGAAAACTTTCCAAACCACCTATTCTTACATGAAATTTCCCGTAGGACACGATCCCGGGGTTTTAATCTACGTGAATTGATATTTTCAACAAATTGTTCAAACAATAATTGTTTAAACAAATTGTAAAAATTTTTTTTCTCCGTGGATGTTCATCCTCCACCCAGATATCCTATTTCCAATAGTCACCTTTCCCGTAGGCCAAGCAGTTCCGCCATGGGCATCAATGAGTTAACAGAGATCACCGGGTGATACTTTATCCGAGTATGGTTAAGATAGTCCCATATGTTTGCTTGACAGAAACAAATTGTGTATATAGTGTACTTATTGCTCAAACAACGCAAAAGGATCAAAAATTTCCCTTAGGGCCAAATGTGTACTATTCCTGCTGAAAATGCCCATCAGAACCGGTCAGAAAATTTCTAGAAGCTTTTATTCATTCCATTGATTTCAGATCGATTTGTTTTTACTCACACAATAAATAGTGAACCATCAAGGTCACTACTTATATGGATTACAGGATGAAGAATTCCCAAAATCAGCTCCAGTTGATGACATTCCATTCAAAGAAGGTACATCATCCAGCCGTGCAAGTTCAGTTGATATTTCATTGGAAAAAGATTCATCATACAGTTGTACAAATGAAGAATATAACTGCAGTGAAGAGAATATAGATGAAAATCGAAAAGACATCAACCACGGCATCACTGATACAGTCCTTCCTGCAGTCAACAATCCCTTCAATAATGCTTCGAATAATATTATTTCTGATACTGCACATTTTGGGTGGAATTCGCACGATAGTATGTTCAATGCTATCATTTGTGCATGCACTAAATCTACTGTGGGTGATGCAATTCTCATGTGTTTGGTGTTAGCTTTGAGACACAGTTTATCTTGGGTAGTGGTTATTGACATTTTAGAAATTATGAACAAACTGTATGGTGTAGAAGTAATTCCTGTCACAAATCATTATTTTTGGAGATTTTTGAAACAAGACAAGAATAACAAAATGTTGCATTTCTACTGTCCATCTTGTGACGCTATGATTCAACAAGTTACAGAACTAACTGAGAAAAAAATAATTGTCTGCAATTGTGGAGAAACGGTAGAACTCTCTTTTACATCATCATATTTCATTTCAATCGGACTGAGAGCTCAATTTGAAGAGCTTCTTGAAAATCCAGATATTGCTGCGTCAGTGAATTATCGATTCAACAGAAAGAAACAGAGAGCAGACGCTATGGGAAATATCTATGATGGAGCTCAGTATCAAAAACATTGCAGTGATGGGGGTATTCTTTCAAATCCATTTAACTTTTCTTATTCATTCAACACCGATGGAATCCCGTTCGATAAATCTTCCAAAAAAACTGTTCGGCCCATATACTTTACTCTCAATGAGTTGCCGCCAAAATTACGCATGAAGCATGTTCTACTTGCTGGCATCTGGGTAGCTGATAAAGATCCTACGATGATCAATTTTCCCGAACCATTCGTCAATGAGGCAAATGAGCTGTCTTCCGAAGGACTGATGTGGATGTATGAAGGGCGACAAATCATCAGTAAAATTATCCCATTATGCTGTGTAGTTGACTCACAAGCACGTTGGAGAATATTGAACATGTGCCAATTCAATGCACAGAACGGCTGCACCTTTTGTTACCAACAAACCAAACCTACGTCGAGCGGCAGACGATTCGTAATTCCACAAAAGAAAGCAGCTGATAGAACCCATGAATCGACAATCAGAGATATGGAACAAGCATACAATGAACGAAATTTGCCATCGAAAAAAAGACAAGTGAATGGTATTAAATCATTACAGTCGGTATTACAGTCGTTAATGCGAGTCTCCGTGTTTTAATTCTTTTTGGTGTGTTTCAATAATCTTCACTAAGTGCGATGTGCATGTACTTTCTCCACTGATACTGATCATCTTTTTTTTCATATATATGAATCTGCAGTGAATTTTATTCTATATTTAAACAGTGTTAATAACTCTTGCATTCTCTCAAACGATCCCTTGCCTTTATATTATATCGATATACTTTGTTTACGTTCCGCCACGTGAGTGTATTGGTGCGTCTTTACCCATATACAGTCTGTGTGTGTACCACTTTCGTTGTGCCAGTGTTCTCAATATCTTCTTCTTCGTTCACTATCCTTTCATATTTCTGAGGATGTCCAGTAAGATCTGCAAAGGGTGCTCCAAAGCCGTTAAGGATCCATTATCCTGTAACTCTTGCGGCGTTATTTCTCATCCTGGGCCTTCATGTCTGTCCAGAAGTGGTCACCCGTGGCATGTTGGGACTTTGCTGGATTGCGAAATGTTGAGAACACCTGCTTTGTCATCTTCGCAGAGCGACGACCGTGACTCTGTGTTGTTATCGAACATTAGCTCGCTCTTTGACAGCTTGTATGCTTGAAAATGGGAGATCCGATGCTAATAATCATTCAACAATTTCTTGTGATGAAGAGGAGTTTTTCAGCGAACTGGAAGATCGTCGGAGTCGTTCTTTCAATATCATGATGTTCAATGTTCCTGAGAATGTTTCTTCAGGTTCTTCTGATCTTACTGAGGTCAATAAGGTTTTGTCAGCAATCAAACCCGATTGCTGTCATGATATACGTTTTCGTCGCTTGGGAAAACCCAATGATAATAAGGTTCGCCCCTTATGTGTGACTTTCCCGTGTAGTCGTACGCCTTTGGATATCATCAGAGGGAAGTCTGCTTACGGGGGCCCTGTCAAAATCTCACTCGATCGGACTCCTCGGCAACGTGCACACTTAAGCAATCTTCGTGATCGTTTGAAAGACCTAAACGACCCGACAAAGACCATCAGATATCTCAATGGTGTACCGAAAATTGTTCCTCTACACAAAACCCGGAATCCATCATCGCAAAAAAACCTGTGACTCGCCCTTTAGTGTACTACCAAAACGTACGTGTAAAGTTATGAGACTGTCGCGCAAATTGCAGCCCATTACCTTCTCTTATGAGTTGAGTGGCTCAAGCTTGGAGGTTGTGCAGAATATGCTCGATTTAGGTATTACGTTCGATTCCAAGCTTAATTTTACTTTTCACTATCATAATGTGGTGAACACAGCTATGAAGCAGCTCGGTTTTTTGAAGCGTATGTCTGCTGACTTCAAGGAGCCCTCAACATTGATTACGTTATACAATGCTCTCGTGAGACCTAACTTAGAATACGCGACTCACATTTGGTCTCCTCATCATGACAAATATTGTAAACTTATCGAGAGAGTTCCGCATAGATTTTTACGATTTTTGGCTTTCAAAAATCATACCCCCATGGCTATATCCTGCCATGATTATGGTCCGTTGTTGGGGTTGTTCAACATGAACACTCTCGAAACTCGTAGAATGATCAATGATTTGGTATTCATTTTCAAAATAATCAATGGTCAAATCAATTGCCCTGAACTTCTCTCTCTCTTAAATTTCAATGTACCCTCCAGGTCTCTTAGGAACCCATTACTTTTCAATGTTCCTATGTTTAAGTCGCAATTCTTTTATACTGACCCAGTAAATCGAATTTGTTGTTTAGCAAATACTTATAGAGATGAGTTGGATTTCTTTTCTGGATCAGTTTCAGTATTCAAGACTTCTGTCTCTAGAGCATGTTCTAGTAGGTGTGTGAGATTGTAATATTCTTATACTCGTTATTTATCCTGTACAGGATGTTATATTTTGTACTATGTCTTTTTGTAATCCGTCTGTTCACTTTATATGATTTCTTTTTTTTATTTTTTTTTTTATTTTTATTTTATCTGTTAAATTTTCACTGTATTGTATCAATAATTTGGTCACTAAAGAGCGTTATTGCCCGTTGAATAAATAAATAAATAAATAAATAAATAAATAAATAAAATAAAAAAAGGACCTTCACCTCTCAAAATATTGATGTTTTTCAACATGATCGAAGGAACAGTTCCAGATTACATGCATTGGCTTTCGCTAGGCGTCATTAGTCGACATATGGAACTACTTTTCGAGTCTTTGAGAAAAAAGTTTTGGATTAATGTGGAAAATTATATGGGAATAGATCACTTAATCGAAGCGATCGATGACCGTTTGCGGCATATAAAACCTCCACGATCAATCACTAGAACACCCCGCAACATTCGTGACAGAAAATTGTGGAAACCCTACTGTAAATTCCCAGTTAGTTCGCATGCGAAATTTCCTATGCGAATTTGGGACTGGGTTTATTACGCATGCGATCCTATTCCATGGGAAAGTTTCACATGGGTGGCCCATGTGAAAATGTTGCATGGGTTTCCCATGCGAAAATGTCACATGGGTGTCACATGGGAAAATGTTGCATGGGGAGACCCATGCGAATTGAGGACTGGGTTTGTTTCGCATGTGATGATGTCCTATGGGGATTTTTCGCATGTCCGTCACATGCGAAAATGTCGCATGGGAGGATACCCATGCGAATTTGAGACTGGGTATCACATGCGACATTTTCCCGTGAGTCACACATGCGGCAGTGTCCCATGGGTCACGCATAGGAAACTGTCGCATGCGTCACCCATGGGAAGGTTTCGCATGCGTCACCCATGGGAAGATGTCGCATGTCATGGCTCACCCATGGGAAAATGTGGCATCAACCAAAAAACTTCATAAATGTGCAATAATAGTCGAAAAAATATCTGATATTTGATATTCAAAGGTTTAGAGGGGTCTTAGAGGCGAAAAAACAACGCTCATCTTCCCATTTTTTTTACATATGAGGAAGACAAGTTATTACTTGCATTTTTGAGTACATATAAAATACACTGAGAAAAAATGTAGAGGAGCCAATTGCATATGAGTTTGGATACGGCAAATCCCGCCATGCGGTTGACGCAACCGAATATCGATTGAAATGACCGAATAAGCATGTGATCCCATCGATATTCGGTTCAGTCAACCGCATGGCGGGATTCGCCGTATCCAAACTCATATGCAGTTGGCTCCACTACATTTTTTTCCAGTGTAACCTTTGAACTATATTTTGTCAAATTTGAATGTTAAAATTCTGGTAATTGAGCCAGTTATAAACATTTCTCCGACGCATCTCGGAAAAAAACGGTTGTCAAGATTTCTGAAGAACTACACGACCGATTCTCATGAAATTTCACACAGGTCTTCGAGATTCAATTCACAAGAACTTGGACGAAGGATGTCTCCTCCTTTCAATTACAATTATTTTTTTTTCTTCAAAAGTCCAAGTTCTATTTTATGGTCTCAACTAAAACACGGATTTTGGTTTTTTTCATTTTGGATGATTCTGTTATGAGTTCTGCTGTCCACGCGGATGCACCTTTTTCCGAGGGGTCGTCAGAAATGACGTCGCAATCGCAGAGTTTTGTTCATCTCCTACGAAAATTTCAGAAATTCTTTGTCAAATATGTATCTTTGAGACAGTAAAAAGTTTGATGAGATATTTCATTTTTTATATAGGGAAAAATTGTTGAAAATAGGCCGTTTTTTCACCGAGGAAAAAACCCCCGTGATTCATATGGGACGACCCATGCGATCCAGTTGATGCGCATGTGATGACCCATGCGACCCACTTGCTTCCCATGCGAAGACACATGCAACCCACCTGATTTCCATGCAAAGACCCATGCGACCCACTTGCTTCCCATGCGAAGACATATGCAACCCATTCGAAGACCCATGCGACCCACTTGATTCCTGTGCGAAGACCCATGCGAACTAACTGGGAATTTACAGTAGGGAAGCTTCGGAATGGAGATCTTGGTTAACTTTTTATTGCAGTCCATGCCTCAGTGGTATTTTAGAACGTAAATATCTTGCTCATATCTCTATGCTTTCCAAAGCTACTAATATATTGTTACAAAAATCTATTATTGCGGAAGAGTTGGCTGAAGCACATATTCTTCTCATGAAATATGTCTTTTTGTATCAAGAGTACTTCGGAGAATCTAACATGGTTTATAATATACACCTACTTACTCATCCGACAAAAGCTGTTAAAAACTGGGGTCCATTGTGGACGCATAATGCGTTCATTTATGAAGGTGAAAATAGACGTATATTACAGTATATCAAAAGCCCAACTCACGTTGCTGGTCAAGTTGTGCGAAAATTCCAGATATTCAACGCTTTACCAATTTTATGTCAACAACTTGCATCTTCAGAGGATGTTATGGACTGTTATGAAGATCTATCCCAATGAAAATTGAAATATTTTACCCGTTCCGATGAAATGATACTTTTAGGAAAAGGTAAGTCTCCAACTTTTTTTTTTACGAAGGAGGAACGGTTCTTGCTCAAAACTATCTTGATACAAAAAATTTGACGTCTTTCGATTGCATACTTTTGAATGGATTCAGAATTTATACAAATACCTATTGTTCAAGATTAAAAAATAATGACTCGTTAATTTATACTAAAGATGGAAAAGCAGTGTCGATTGAAAAAATTTTATATATTGAACATATGGAAGTCATATTTTTAGTTCGACATGTCTTACTTGAAACACAGCCTATACTTGAACATGAACATGTAAAGGTGGACCACATCCAAACAGTTTGTGGGTATGGAAGTTTACTTACTATCGATCAAAATGAAATTGATTGTCAGGGTATTTTAATCGATGTAAAATCCAATTCATTTGTGAGCCGAATACCATATGGTTGTTATGGTGATTAGAATAAACTTTCATACTTCTCCATTAAGTGCAAAATGTATTTTTTATTATATTTGCTGAAATAACAAGCTTGTTCGGAAATATAGTATTTAATCTTCATCATAATTTTATTTCAATGAGAAATCATACAATTCACTGACTTCTCAAATTGAATCATGTATTTGTGACTTCGATGTTTCAGATGGTTTTCAGAAACTATTTTCAAGAATAACTCCGTTCTATAATAGTTAACTTCGAACGTACTGGAATTCTTGTGAATACTACAATACGTATGGGAATAGAATACGGATGCAATTTTCTTACTTTTCTCACGCCACTGAGGTCTTTTTTCGTTCTCAGAGATTATATATACCTATTACACCATCTGAGGAAAGAACTTGAATGTTTACAATTCAGATAAAAACTTCAGACACATGAACTGGTTCATCGGGATCATTTAACACATTTTGTATGCGTTTCATAATTGAAAATTTTAACCATCTAACGCCTGGTTGCCAAACCCCACTCTTGGTTTGGGTGGCGCATCGTATAAGTGGGACGATCTCTTCACACGTGCGCCAGGGCCGTGAGATGGAGGAAAAGAAGAAAACAAAGAAATTCTGAATGTGAAAAGTAACAAAACTTGAATGACCGAAAAGTTGATACTTCATAAAGTTATCAAATGAGAATATATACTTCATTTTCGTGTTTTGGATTCACTCGGATCAACGTTATTCAAGTAAACAAAGATATATTCGTTGCTACATCGGTGGCGCGGGACAAGGAGTGGGGCGAGAGAGGGTGGAGGGGACCTCACGGTAGCACTAATACTCTCTCAGTTCACCAATACAGACGTATGACTCGCTGTGGTTGGCGTTCCCCCCACGCAACTCACACCGAGACTCTCCGCGACTCTCCAGCGTTAGGGGATTAATATCGATTAGAATTTATCCTTAGGTGTCAACTGTTTTAGATGAACAAGAATAAGCTGCGTGATGAAATTTAGAAAAATTCGTTTCCCTAAAATATGATAAAAAAATGAGTATGTCCCCCAAGAGAACACAAACCTTTAGGAACGTTTAATAAACGTCCGCGAACGTCCAGGAACATTCAATGAACGTTCTTGAAGGTTTGTGGTCTCTTGGGGTCATGAGATAAATGTTTTTTTCGAGGTCGAATTGTGTACTTCACCAAATGCTGGTCCGGGGGGTTGAGAAATTTCAAATTGCGTTTCCGTGAAATGTAAACCAATAGTTTCAAAATCTTCTGGAACGAAAAATGAATAGGTCTCTGGAGGGGAATTTGTTTTTATGTAAACTTATAAATCTGATCAAGTATTCATTCACTTGTCAGATTATACGAAGAGCGTATGAAGAGCATTAATCTAGTGTGTATAAGAGTTCGTAAAAAAGCGTTCAGACCAATTGAAATACAATATCCACATAAGCTACAAAATAATGTGCAAACACCATGCATTTGGTGTTGAACTCAACAATGCAGAAACAGCGTGCAACGAAATAAAGTGAGCAGAATGTGTACACAACGTTCAGTATGGTAGAATGTGCACAGAGTAGATGAAAAAATAGACAACAGTGTGCATGCACATTCTCATAGGCCCCGTAACATCATTTGCACATCATTTGAACATCGTTTTGCACGCTTTATTTTTACCAGGGTACTGCTCAAAATGCCAAGTAGGATGAATTAGAAAATTTTGACTGAGATTTAGAATTATCTGTTGAACGGCAACACAAAATTGATAGATGACCCTGGTGGAGATGACTCATGTATGACCCTGGTGAAAAAGACCTCTTAAATCCTATTACAACAAAATTAGATAAACGAAACAAGGTATGCTTTCGTCAGTTACCCCATTGTTTTCTATTACCTTTGTCAAAATCAAAAGCTCGAAATCTAATAGGGAAATATGTGGAAGTTCATTGAATCTGATGAGTCATTTCATCACTTGACCTCAAGCGAAAAGCGGCAACATTGGATTCCGTGTATATTTGGAGTGTCATACGTGGCAGATTTGAATGCCTCGAATAATGAATGGGGATAAAAGTAAGATAAATGATTTCACATACACAATAGAAAATTTTGCGTCATTTTTCCATAATACACATTTTTGTGTATGATATTCAACAGTTTTGTGTGTTAATTTGACATAATTGTGTGTTAATTTGATACACAAATGTGTCGAATTAACACACAAAACTGTTGAATATCATACACAAAAATGTGTATTATGGAAAAATGACGCGAAATTTTTTACTGTGTACACATATGGCCGTAGGACTGGATGTTTGAGATGGAATGGAATCGGAGTGAAGCAACTTATAAGCATTCCGTTCGATTAGCGACATCTTGTGCGGTTGAAAATACTATTGAGATTGCGTCGGGGGTGTTTCGGAGGTCCCTGGTGAAAATAAAGCGTGCATTTGGAGCGTCGCATAGGAGTGTTAATACCGTCACATGAGAGTATATTAAGAGTCAATTGGCGCAGTTGAGCGTGGATTGAGCGTGAAGAAGAGCGTTCATGTACGCTGTACTCACGCTTATATTGAAGTAAGCGTGCATTGAACGTATATTGGCCAGAATCACGTTATTGGTACGCTGTTTGAACTTCATGTGCACGACGTTTTTTTGCCAGGGGAGGTTCGAATGTTCCTTGTACTGACAAGAAACTCAATTTGAGAGGCTTTCCTGGAGTCAGTATGCATCTATGCATCAATTACCACGTGAGGTAGTAATTGGTGGAATTTTGAGACCATCCCAGAATTTACCGGAAGCCTTTACACATGCGGAGCCTGTGTCGAAAGTATTTCGTGTGTGAAACGAGTGTTGCCTAAAATCTTGAGAACTACGATGACAGATGGATCTCTGGCCTTATTATGCGACATGATATTGAGTAATGCAACTCCTTCTTTGCAGTTCACGTGCAATACCATTTTTTGAGGGTCGAAAATCGTGAAGAACTCGCGTCGAGGGTGTTTCGTACGTGTTCGAATGTCCCTTATAATTATAAAAAACTGAATTTGGGAGACTTTCCTGGAGTCAGTATGCATCTATGCATCAATGACCACGTGAGGTAGTAATTTGTGGAATTTTGAGACCATCCCAGAATTTACCGGAAGCCTTTACGCATGCGAAGCCTGTGTCGAGAGTATGCCGGGTGTAAAACGAGTGTTGCCTAAAATCTTGAGAACTACAATGAGATATGGATCTCTGGCCTTATTATGCGACATGATATTAAGTGATGGACCTGCTTCTCCGCAGTTCACGTGCAATACCATTTTTTGAGGGTCGAAGATCGTGAAGAATTCGCGTGGAGGGTGTTTCGTACGTGGTTCGATTGTCCCTTATAATTGAAAGAAACTAAGTTTGAGAGACTTTCCTGAGGTCAGTATGCATGTATGCATTAATCACCACGTGAGGTAGTAATTTGTGGAATTTTGAGACCATCCCAGAAATTACCGGAAGCCTTTACGCATGAGGAGCCCGTGTCGAGAGTATTCCGTGTGTGAAACGAGTGTTGCCTAAAATCTTGAAAACTACGATGAGATATGGATCTCCGGCCTTATCGTGCGACATAATATTGAGTGATGGACTTCCTTCTTCGCGGTGAACTTGCAATACCATTTTTTAAGGGTTGAAGATCGTGAAGAATTCGCGTGGAGGGTGTTTCGTACGTGGTTCGATTGTCCCTTATAATTGAAGAAAAAACTAAATTTGAGAGACTTTCCTGAGGTCAGTATGCATGTATGCATCAATCACCACGTGAGGTAGTAATTTGTGGAATTTTTAGACCATCCCAGAAATTACCGGAAGCCTCTGCGCATGCGGAGCCTGTGTCGAGAGTATTTCGTGTGTGAAACGAGTGTTGCCTAAAATCTTGAGAACTAGGATGGGAGATGGATCTCTGGCCTAATTATACGACATGATATCGAGTGATGGACCTCCTTCTTCGCGGTTCACGTGCAATACCATTTTTTGAGGGTCGAAAATCGTGAAGAACTCCTGTCGAGGGTGTTTCGTACGTGGTTCGATTGTCCCTTATAATTGGAAAAAAGCTAAATTTCAGAGACTTTCCTGGAGTCAGTATGCATGTATGCATCAATCACCACGTGAGCTTGTAATTTGTGGAATTTTGAGAGCCTCCCAGAATTTACCAGAAGCCTCTGCGCATGCGGAGCCTGTGTCGAGAGTATTTCGTGTGTAAACCGAGTGTCGCCTGAAATCATGAAAACTAGGATGGGAGATGGATCTCTGGCCTTATTATGCGACATGATATTGAATGATGGGCCTCCTTCTTCCCGGTTCACGTGCAATACCATTTTTTGAGGGTCGAGAATCGTGAAGAACTCGCGTCGAGGGTGTTCCGTACGTGGTTCGAATGTCCCTTATAATTGGAAAGAAAATAAATTTGAGGTATTCCCTCCCGTCCAATGCTCGATACCTTGCCACGCCCCATTCTCCAACGCTTCACGCGTCCCCGCTGTGAAGTTTCATCAAAAATTACTCTTCGTTCAACTCGTATTTACTCGTTATACATCCCTAAAGCACCCCATTATCTCACTTGTATCGCGTTCCACAGTTCTTCTGCTTCATAACCGTTTTTTACCTCGTTCCTGTACGTGCTCTAATTATCAAGATATAACAGATTCCCAACTCTCGAAATGCATTCGAATCAGACTCGTTTTTCTGCACATTTCGAGTCTCGAATCACCCTCGACGCGTCCACCAGGGTATAATGGATACTGAAAAATTTTCGTACACGGGTCATATCATATATGAATGTGATATGGATTATAAATGATTTATTTGTATTAGATGAGCAGGGCAAACATTACTCATGTGATGGTGTTCGCTATTAAAACAAACACTTCTGCTCACGTAACGCAATTTCATTCCCTAACAGCACATCCACCGATTTCTACGTGGCATCTCCGTGGACTCTGCATGGATAAATGGTGGACGTGGATGGGACGTGGATGAACGAAGATTCCACATGGAGGCAACGTAGAGGCAACGTAGAAATGTCCGGTGCTGTACGGGTTGTTTAAGCTGAAATTTCATTTTGTACAGCGATGTTTTTTACTGTTCATGTATTAATTAACATATTTCTTCCGTAAATGAAATAAGCGAATCATTTACAATTGAAGAAACATCTAGTCACCATTTGAGAAACAATAATTTAGATTCAATCTACGTAAATTTGAAAGAAATGGGAGTTGAAAATATGTTCTCGCCATATTCACGATACTTGTACAGTACTACTTTATATTAAAATCAGTTGTTCGTACTATCGAATAGTTGGATGTCAAGGTTTCATAACTCACCTTCGGCTTTTTCGGAATTTTGCCTGCATCAGCCAATCGCTGACAGCCTCCCTAATACGAGTTTCTTTTTTATCTTTGAGAGTTCTAGCACAAATTTCTACAAGAAAAAAAATGACAAATCATTTAACTAGGATGAAGAATAGAAGAATGATAACAAAAAATCCAACTCTATGTATGATGAACCGTAGTTTTCCAATAATCAAATGAAATAATTTCAGTAATAAAAATAAAACCAAATGAAATAAAAAAAAACGATCAAAGCCAAAATGATAGAACTTTATAGGCAAGTGCCCACTCTACCACCTTGATAAATCCGACAATGTACCTCGAATCTTCGAATAGAAAGAGAAAGCGTTACATTATCAGTACTTATAATTATTCACAGGCATATAAATCATCCAAATTTACCAATCATTAGTTTGAAAACATTCGTTTCTTCGAAAGATTTTTTGGCTGCTCCATTTTTGACTCGCTTTCCAGTTCAGGAGTAGGTTTCAACAACCTCATCGATCATCAGTTTCCGCATTAAATTTGCAGCAAGAGCTTTGACATCTTTGTCACTTGTGGTCATCAAAATTTTTATCTACGACGATGAGAAAACAAAAATTGAAAGTTATACTAAAAGATAACTCTGAAAGATATACCCTTCACAGATGAAGAAAATATGTATTTTATCCTACGTGTTTGTATTGTACAATGTACAACCCATTTATAACACGTCTTTCAAAATTTCTTCTGTTTATTTTGTTTACAGTGCAGACCTTAATTATAGAACAAAAAGTGGATGAATGAATGAATGAATGAATGAATAACATTAGAAACAAATCAATTCAGAAAAGTGCAAATTTACGCATGAAAACCAACCACTACCAACCACTAGGTATGAAAATGAACTCCGAATACCTGAATAATAATGTCATGAATAATTAACACTCACAGGACTTGGATGTGTTTTAGATTTAAAATCGTGATTTCTTGGTAACCCTAAAGTAACTACCAATAAAAAAACGCAGAAGAATGTACTCACGAGTTTTTGTTTGAAAGATGCGTCTCCAGCAATTTCCTCATATAGTGTAGAGAATCCATCTACTCCAACTGGGAGCAATGAAATTAAATTCATTTCTCTAGAATTGCGAGCAAACTGATTTTCTGGAGTTTGTAGCTTCTTAACATAACTCAACAATTCATCCATTTTCGAATCCAAACCTCGGACTAAATTGTGAAATTCATCCAAAACATTCCACATCATTGCCTGGTTAATTTTCAATTGCTGCATGTCATTGTTGTGTCCTGAATAGCATGGATAAAGTGATGATAACATATTGGATTTTATGGAAATCAGTCATCGAACAAGATACAAGGATTCACAAACGAGCTTAGCAATTAAAATTTTGATAGATTCTCTACCAAAATACAGTCGTTTAGATCTCAAATTATCAGGAGTATTTTTACATGCCCCACAATCGTTCAGATTTTACTATCAAAACATGATAGTAGTTGGCAAAGTTGCTAAGTCAGGGGGACGTTCTAAGGGAATCAACAAATATGACAATTGTGTTAAACACAATTACTAATCGGAAGAGTCCAGTTTCCTTTAACTTGGCAATTCCCTGGTAGCATTTTGATTGATGCATTGAACAATTTTAGTATCTTGGTAGAGGATACGTTTTAGAGTGCAAGATTCTTAAAGTGATTTTTCCACACTCCATAAAATCAACTTCTGAATCCCTTCAAATATCTTCCAGAATACATACATGAAAATGTTGTCTGAGAAACTACAAACTGAACCATCTGAATCATATACTTTCTGACTGAGACGTTATACACTTTCTTTTTGTATGGATACTCAAATATATATTTTACACATTATTCTTTCTAATTGCCGAAACATGAAGCATCTACCCCTAGAAAAAAGTTATATTTGAACTTGAGAAACCATTTTCCCAATCTTTTTTTCAATTGCAAGTAAGAGTACTTATAAATAAAAAAAAAATCTTCCCCCAATCAAAGAAACTTCCTCCCAGTGGAAGGAACTTTTTTGATCGTATTGCAATGCACGATTTCTTTGGTTCAAACTAATTTTTATTTGATGAAAGAAACTTTCTTCTGGGTGTATGAACAGTGAAAGTGAATAATCACACAAACAAGTATATGCGTTCAATAATTTATCTTACCAGAAATCGAAAATTCAGTAGATAAACGTGAAAAAGACCTCTCCTTCCCATGACCCAAGTAACACCAATGTGCGTAAAATATTCTCCGAACGTTCCTAGAATATTTAAACGTCCTGCAAACATTCTCAGAACGTTTGACGAAGATTGTGTGTTACTAGGGGACTGACTATTGGAATTTCATGTTGAGAATTTTCTTTTTGCTGGAGATTGCACTTGATAGATGAATGTGCGAGATTCTGATTATTATTTGTGTGCTGAAGATTTTGAGTATGAGCTGATGGGTGAATATTCTGGTTGATAATTAGATGTTGAGGGTCTGTATTGCAAGATTGAAGTGTAAGGTAACTTGACTGATTTGCAGTTTGACTCGACTGCGGAAAATAAGTGTGTACTGATGGAGGTGTAGGAAGACTATGATACAACTGTGGCAAATTATTATGAGAATTCTGATCACAATTATCATCGAATTTCTTCAATAATCGATTATGATGATCACTCGCAGTTACGAGATTCTGGTCGGTACCTGAATATTGAAGATTTTGATTGCAAGATTCAAGTATCAGAGAACTTGAGTGCCGCGGAATTTGACTCGATTGAAAAAGACGAAGACAATCATGTGCTGATGAGAGAGTAGGAACACAAGGGGGTGAGCGTAGCAACTTAATATCAGAATCTTCACACACAGTATTATTGAATTTCTGTGATAATTGAGAGGTGTTTTGGCGCACATATGAATGCGTAGTTGAAGGAAGTGGGAAGTAAGGATTTTTTACAGATCTTACTGAAGGAGTTCTGAATGATTTTGGAGGGATCACATCTTCATCGTTGCTTTCTTCTCCTGGAAGATTGAGAGTCCTTCGCCTTCTTTTCTTCGGCTTTTCCAATTCATCCGATGATTCCAAATTTGAAGTTTCTTCTGCTTGCCGCAAGTGGGCTCTAGCATCCTGGTAGTTAGCTATGAAGATCGAAATAAGGAATGTAATAAACCAATGAATACAACCATAGGCGCTTTAAAGAACCATTGATGAATCTTCATTAGGATTGTTAGATCACCATTAAAATGCTAATAATCATTGCATGTGAGGAAGATTAAGCTTATCATTTGATAAAATATTCATTTTTAGAGTGAACATCACCAAACCAATACGCTCAGTGAATAATCCACATGAGGACTGGATTGGGAACTTACCAAAATCCTTCAGAAGTTTGATTGGACATTCAATCCAGTCCTCATGTGGAGTTTCTCTACTAATTAGCAGGTTATTTTTTTTTCCTCTATTTTAACATTAGGAAACCAACAAGTGTTTCGTTCATGATCAATCCAATTAGTAGCCGCTATTCCTGGTGCATCACCCTCATCAATAAACCGAACGATGGCGAAATCCATCCGTTTACATTGCATTTCACACGTATCTGGCATTTTTGGATCTATAAAAGTTACAAAATGTGATATTTGTTATTTCTACAAGCAGATTTCCATGTTATAATTGTTCATGTACCACTCATGATAATTAGTGAAATTACAAAAAAAAATAATAACCTTCATATCTCGGATGTTTTGCAGACATTTTCTACTGCAGTTCACATTATGATGAGGGATTTTTTTTAGGTTTGTGAGAGTTATAGCAAAAGTATTCATTGTTCAGAAGAATAGGTGGGAACAAGTATCAACATGACACGAGGTCGTAGTAAAATTAGAAATCATATTAGTTGTAACAGTAATAATAGCGGTAGTGGAAGTAGACAGGCGAATGGAAGTATGATTAGAAAGAATGCAGTATAGAGAGAGCAACTTGCTTTCCTTCGAAAGGGAGCAATACCATTTTACCAGCCATGTCAGTAACTGGGTGTTCTAGGAGATCTGATAAATTGGAGACAATGTATGTCCCTAAAGTAGAGCTGTCGAGGAAAGAATCGCTGTAAAAATTTGTTCTTTCCAGAAATTCTCTACAAATAACAGCCATTCCTTGAAACTGATTAGAATATACGATGTTTTCTATGAGAATAATATCACCAGATTTCAAGAAACAACATGAATTAGGGTGTTTCGTGAGAACTCTGAAAGTGGGAAACTCAATATATGAGTATTGCTTACGTTCATCAGAACCAGAAAGAAGAGGTCCACTAGAATGGGGTCTGGCAAAAATAGGAAAATTTGAAGCAGGAATTGAACAAAATGATAACCATGCATTCGACTGAATTGCTACATTTAACCTTTCAACAACTTGCTGCAATGGTTCATCTCCTTTCCGAATGACTCTTTTAAAAGTTTGAAGGAAGTTTTCAAAAGGGAATGCACTTGATGAATCGAGACAACCAAAATCTTCAATACTGTCGGCAAGATGTATCAGACCATGCATGTTGTGTGTGATACATTGTTTGCCATACAAATTGGAGGTAGTCTGAATAAAATGACGTAACAAATTTTTAGCATATTCACAATACTCATTCGTGCAAAGCTTCGGACTAAAAAGAATTTTAATAGAAATGGCAAGACTCAGTAAATGGTCATGCAAGGGTTCATATTCTCCTGTAAATACGTTTTTGAGTGCTACAGGTTCAGTATATAGCATAAATTGCCGAAATTCACTCGCTTTTCATCGTCTAACTTCTCTCAGGGTGCGAGGTTTCCTGTTGAATTCCAAAGGCATGTGACTGCTCAAAGCAACGAGCTCAGTAGATATTTTATCGATTATGTGAGAAGGGAGTTTTGTAGCAACTGGCCCAAACATCCATAAATAATTAATGGTGCGAAAAACTCCGAGACAAACCAAATGCATGTAATCAAGCGGGAAAGAACGAACAAAATCAATTCCAGGAATTGTGGAAAGCAAAGTTTCACTTTTATGAAATTCGTCGTCATCTTGTCTCAAGAAAGCTTCATGGGTGCGCTCTTGAGCATCAAATTCTGGAAACGTCATACGGTGACATACTCAAACTCCTGATTGTATGCATTTGGTGCATGAATGATAACCGGTATGACTTTACGTTCGATATGAATGATTTCGCTGGAGTATCGCAAATGAAACCCTTGATCGACACACACAAGGAATCACCATTTATGACAAATCCCTTCCTCATCAATTTTTTCACCCCTTCAACAAATTCGTACAGGTAAGTATCACAGTTTTTGGGTTTCCCTTCACCACAATATATACCGATGGGAAAAACGAAAGACCTTATGGGAGGAATATTAGCTACCGAAGCTGAAATTGGCCAGGGCTCGATTGGACTGTTTTTAAAAAGAGGCAAACCGTCAACATTTATCAGCAATTCAATATTTGAAACGGGCTCTTTGACTTTCTCCCAAATTCGCCGCAAATTAGTTTTCAAACCTATGTGCAAATAAGGACCTGGTTCAACTTGTCTCATGGAAATATTCAACTTGTCTCATAAATATTAGATGGTGTACCAAGTAAACTCCTAGCATCTGAAGGTAGATTTTAAAAACATTCATGTGATTTTAGAATACGTAATAGAGAGGTTATTGTGAGATGACTCAATTTGAATTAATTAGCCCAATTTGCTGAATTATCCCTCATTGTGTCACTTTGACTGAATTTTTGAAACCGTTGATTGCCGTTATCATCGTCATCATCAGAATTTCAGGAGAAGTCTTCTTCTAATAACTGATTTATAAATAATTCTTCACCGAGAAAATTCGAATTTTGGCCAGATGAAAAATCAGAAGCAGCAAAAATATTAGTTGAAATGGTAACGGGTGATGGAAGAAAAGACTCTCCTTCACACTCAACACTATTCTCAATGTTCTGTTGTTGAATATCAGGAATTCCATTAACATGGATATGTGTTTCGAATATTTCGCTCTGATTCGAATTAGTGTCTGGGCTATCTTGTACGATTAACTGATGATTATTGACCAACTTCTTTCTTCTTGATCTTCCTTGACGAGTCAAATCCATGTATGATTTTCGAAACATATTTACCTGAATAGAAAAAAAAAGATAAAATATTTGGAAAATTGGAATAGAGGTGACCACAAGATTCGAATTCATTTCTGAGAAAGTAATATCACACATTTTCTGACCTAACATGGTCAAATACTAACTCGCATAATACTCACTCCAATGATCTACACAAAACGTTAAATTTCTGAAGAAATTAGTTTCTTTAGAATATTTGGGAACGCCGATGGTTTGACAAATATTTTTCATACACACTGAGAAGGAGGATTATTTATAGTTAACGGCCATCGAGCTCTAAAAAAACGGGTACAAATTTGCTACATACTTTTCCAACAACTAAGCGGTAAATAACATTTTTTAATATGCAATGATGGAGTATATTGCCAAGGTTAGACTTTGAACATAAATTGAAACTCCAAAGTGATATCTAAACATGAAACAAAATAATCTATGGAAATTATTGACATTTGTAGGTTATTATATTTATAATTCTTTGCATAATTTTCAGGGATCTTTTCCAGATTCAACCAAATATTCAAAGTCTAATCTTGGCAATGTGTTACATCACTGCATATTAAAAATCTTTATTTAATACTTAGTTGTTGGAAAAGTACGTCGCAAAATTTTGCTCATTTTTCTGAAGCTCCATGGGCCTTAACAAACGTATATTTGCTTTTGGGGGAATCAATATTTATTTCATGCAAATTTATCATGATTCTGTCAAATACAATTTATTAACTATTCACAAACGTTCATTTCTACTGAATATCACTTGTTTATTATTAACTGAATATATCTAATTCAAACGAATATTCATTTCCCCCTAAGCAAATATACGTTTGTTAACTATAAATAGACCTTTTTCTCAGTGCATACATATATTTGATTCGTGAAGTATTCACATTCACTCAGCATTCATGACAAAAATCAACATCAACAAACACATCCATAAATTTAAGAACAAGTCTATGAAAATTAAAAAAATCAATTTCAAAAAATCAATCTACACTGTAAAAAAATTTCACCGGAAAATTCCAGTACATGTACTGGAAGTCATTAACCTGTACATGTACCGGAAAATTTCAGCACATTTGTACTGCAAAAATTCAGTGCAAACGTTATGGAATTCCCGCATCAAAACTGGAAATTTTCTGAGCCTCGGTACTGGAATTTTTCAGTACACGAGCTGGACTTTTCCAGGACATGTACTGGAAAATTAATGCTGAAAATATCCATGAAAATTGAAAAAAAATTGCTCACGCAAAGTGATTTTGTAGGGTCCTTGTGTTCCAAGATGATTGAGAAACTTTTGATCGTTCATTTGGATGGACAGAAACTCATGTCTACCTAACAGGATTTGAACCCACACTTTTCTACCTGCCTACCAACTGAAACCTAAGACCTAACCGATGAGCTATAGCGCGACATGTTGGAAGGCCAGCTTGGGTTACTACATATGCTTCATATCTAGAACACAAGAGGATAAGTCTTGGAAAAACCTCATATATCAATTTCATTGGCTACAATTACAATTATTATTCAAAATCTCAATCAGGAAATTTTTAATATAAAGACTTGAAATTTTTCCTGCCAGAAATGACGAAGTCCAATAGAAGTGGAAAATTTCAGTGCAACAGTGATTAAATTCCGTTGCATAGCAACTGGAAAATTCCATCACACGACCTGAAAATTGCAGTTCAAAACTTGTATAATTCAATTGCATAGTAACTGGAAAATTCCATCACAAAACCTGAGAATTGCAGTTAAAAACCTGTATAATTCCAGTATACCAACGATTAGGTTTTTTTTTCTAAATTCCAAATTTTTTCTCAAGTCCTTTTTGAGGGAATATTTTTTTTTGGTGCACAAGAACTATAAAATTGTAGTACGAGCCGGTAAAATTTTCGCGAAATCATGGCAAAATTTCAGTACATCATCTCAAACTTGAAAATTCCAGTACAATGACTGAATTTTCAGTTATGCTTGGTAAATTTTCAGTAACGTAACAACAAAATCTCTGTACATGTACTGGAATATCCATATTCCAGTACTAGCACTGGAAATTTCCAGTCCAGTTGCACAGTAAATTTCCAGTTTTTTTTTTACAGTGTATAAAAGATAGAGAAAAATCAATCTGTAAACATGAAAAACGCCAACCCATAGAAAAATAAATTTGAACAATCCTTCCAATAAAAAACCAAGCTACATTGAAGAATTCAGAAAATGATTGGTGAATTGATGGTGACTTCATAATTGCAAAATCGTACAAAGGAATTTACTTAAACTCATGCGGTAAATACAGGGTGTCCCATTTTAATTTTTATATGGGAATAACTCAAAAACGAGGAGTTATGGAGGAAAATGTTTCGAACAAAAGTTGTGAGATTCCGAGGGGGACATCTGATGGTGACCTTGACTTTGGCCTCGGATCTCAACTTCAAGGTCATCCAGAGGTCAACTTTTGTGTCTCAAACGGAATCCCCTATTTTTGACTGCAGATTCAGATTTGACGTTGAAAAACAAGAAACTTTTGTCTGAATCATTTTTCCGAATTCCGCGCAGATGGCGCTCTAATCGATGAAAAATGAGATTTATGAAACACTCGTATTGCTTTTTGTGTAAAACGACATTTAACTCTCAGTGTTTTTTTTCAGCTTCTGAGGATTACCGTCGCCATTAGAGTTACCCAATGTGCACCACGAGGAGGTTTAGCGATCGGATCTTGCACATCTTTGTGGCCCTGAAAATTTGATGAAACCCCATAAGTGAAAATTCAAAGTGGTTAAGATCCGGAGACCTAGCTGGGATTTTCCATCGACCAATATTGACAATTATGTCTGTTCGTAGTACCGTTACTGTGAATTGTTGCCAAACACAAGTACACAACAATACTTGTGTTTATCATGAACAAGAAAATTCATACTAGAGCATTGTTTACAAACATAAGTGAAACGGAATGTTTAATATCCTCCATTCATTCACAAATTCTTTTCGATATACGATTCAAACTTGAAGAAGATCTTTGATCAGTGTTGTAAAGGCCTCAATACCATGGATTATCCTTGGGGTGAAATACTTGATATTCTCCTGATACAAGGGGAATGTCGACGTAATTACGCTGCAGCATCAAGATTGACTGGGGTACATAAGTTCCAAGAAAATAGTTCCAACCCCAAAGTTCCAAATCAGAAGTTCCAATTCAATATTTTCCAAAAGTATATTTATCCAAAAGTGTGAAAGTTCCAAAACATAAAAAGTTCCGAAGTGTTCTAAAAATTCAAATTGTATCCAATAGTTCTCAACACCGTAAACTATAATTCTCATCTTCGAAAGAATCATAAATTAAAAAACGTTCTCCAGTAAGCGTGTGACGAAACTTTTCTGGGATGTTCTCCAAGTCGTCTATATTTTGTGGGTTAGAAGGTATATCCTTTAATCGTGCACGCTTAATTTTTTTTCTCAAATGATGTCGATCAGGTAACTCAGCAATGATACCTGAAGGTACTTCTTGCAAACGTCTCAAAATTTGTACTCGAGGAGCTTCTGGGTGTCCGACAGCTTTTCTTTTAATACCAACTACCACCTTGAGAGCACTAACCTCATCTCTGTTAGGAGCATGCGAATGTGGAGACTGTTCTGGTCCACTTTTTTTCACTGTAACAGGAAGTCCATCAACAATAGTAGTTGCTCGAGCAGAGCATTCACCCTTTTGTTTGCATCTCCAGTAGACCACACCATTACCGTTGAAGTGCCGATAATATAAATATCCATCAATGTGCAAGTATGTTGATCTACCGGATGTAATAAATTCTGCCATAATTGTATATTTGTATATTGTGATTTTTTTTTTAATAAATTTCGGCAATGGAAATCTAGAATTGTCATAACGCGCGGAGAAATTTTTAAGAGCTGCGAAAGGTTATGGTGGAAGAAGGTTACGTTGTTGATTGAAGGCTGCTATGAAGTTACCAAGGTTCGTTATGAATGTTTAGGAACTGTGGGAACTTTTTCATCAGTCTGGAACAATTGGGATTTCGGAACAAAGAACTTTTGGAACACAGGTCCTTTGGGAAAAAGAATTAATTGGAACTTTCGGATTGGAACAAATATTTTGGAACTTATGACCCACTACCTCAAGATTGTATGGAAAGAGGTATCCAAATAGACACCAGCCTTCACTTCAGGCGATACGCTCAATAGAAAGACGAGTTGAAAGAATTAATATCCCACGAGTCAGAAGGCGTTATGATGGAAGTCGTATGGATGCACGCTCAGTAGCCGTTTTAGGAATGGTGCACCTGAATCCTCACGTTAGTACCAGAGAAATCCAGCACCAATTAGGTATCCCAAGATCAACGGGACACCGCATACTAAGATCTGGTAAATATCATCCTTACCGCATTACATTGGTGCAAGCATTAAGCGAAGATGATCTTAGACGTAGGGTTGAATTCGGTCAATGGGCCTCGGAGCAACCGCCTGGTTTTTTCAATTACGTGATGTTTAGTGATGAGGCAACATTTCGCAGTAACGGTGTTATGAACAGACATAATTGTCATTATTGGTCAATTGAAAATCCCAGATGGCATCGACAAGTTGACAATCAACATCGCTGGACTCTGAATGTGTGGTGTGGGATTTTGAATGGTCACATCATTGGTCCTTATTTCTTCCAACATACTGTTAGGAAGGAAAATTATCTGCAATTGATTCGGGACAAATTACCAAGGATGTTGGGAGATGTTGATCTCTACACACGGAACAGGATGTGACTTCAGCATGATGGGGCACCACCTCATAACGCTGCAATTGTCAGAAATTTCCTAAACACATCTTACCCACACAGATGAATTGGTCGCGGTGGATACATTGCCTGGCCGGCTAGGTCTTCGGATCTTACTCCTTTGGATTTTTACTTATGGGGTTTCATCAAAGATGTAGTTTATGAAAGAGCACCAACGACCAGAGATGACATGAAACGTCGAATACGAACTGTCTGCCGAACAATTCCATGTCATGTCCTTTTGTCGTTAGAACCACATTTTCAGAGACGAACTAGGTTATGCCAACAGGTCAACGGTGCAAATATCGAACATTTGATACGGTGAATTTTCATACATAGTGCAGAGCGTTTGTCGTGGAAAATTACACACCTCTACAGTCCAGACAATCGGCCCTTTTCAGGGCCTAAAAGATGTGCAAAATCCGATCGCTCGACCTCCTCGTGGTGCACATTGGGTAACTCTAATGGCGACGGTAATCCTCAGAAGCTGAAAAAAAACACTGGGGAGTTAAATGTCGTTTTACACAGAAAGCAATACGAGTGTTTCATAAAACTCATTTTTTATCGATCAGAGCGCCATCTGTGTGGAATTCGGAAAAACGATTCAAACAGAAGTTTCTTTTTTTTCAACGTCAAATCTGAATCTGCAGTCACAAATAGGGGATTCCATTCAAGAAACAAAAGTTGACCTCTGAATGACCTTGAAGTTGAGATCCGAGGCCAAAGTCAAGGTCACCATCAGATGTCCCCCTCGGAATCTCACAACTTTTTTTCGAAACATTTTCCTCCAAAACTCCTCGTTTTTGAGTTATTCCCATATAAAAATTAAAATGGGGCACCCTGTATATCGGTTTGCAAAACTTTCGATAAATATGTTATATTATCTACAGCAGCTGACATGATAATGTAATTTCGATTGAGTTAATGAATATAATGAAAACGAACATTGATATTTCACAGAGGAAACCAAATTTTATGGATGTAAAGTCATCACTCTTCTATCCCAATTATGATAAATATAGATATATACTTACTTGACCTATGAATTTGAGCAGATGGATAGTCCAGAGATTATCAAACCTAATCTTATAGATTATTGCCATTGATATGAAGTTATTTATATTGCAAATCGAAAATCTTCCATGTATAAATCACATGAAAAATAAAAATATACTTACATCTTGATCTCAAAAAGATGAATGGCAGAATGATGAGGTAGACGGGGAGAAAAATGGTGGACTAATCCGTGTCGCCACCTTCACGCTATCATTTAAAGTACCCACACAGCACAAAATATTCCATATATCTATAAAATATGTATACGGTATTGTTGACATGCATACCATATGAGGGTGGATTGATAAGTTTCCGGCCTGACCAAGAAAAACAACGTTTTTAAGAATTTTTTTTTTTTATTTCTCAACATAATCTCCTCCAAGGCTGATACATTTCTCATAGCGGTGTTCTAGTCTAGTAATGCCATCTCTATAGACTGATTCGTCAAGCTCCTCAAAATACCCATTTACAGCTTCGATTACTTCTTCATTGTCCGCAAATCTCTTACCGCCGATCCATTTTTTGAGGTTAGGAAACAGATAATAGTCACTCGGGGCTAGGTCTGGAGAGTAGGGAGGGTGCGGCATTAATTCAAACTTCAGATCGTTGATTTTAGCCATCGCAACGATTGACGTGTGCGCTAGTGCGTTATCGTGATGAAACAAGATTTTTTTCTTCGCCAGATGAGGTCGTTTGATTTTCACTTCGTGGCTCAAACGTTGCAATAAGTCTGCGTAGTATTGACCAGTGATAGTTTTACCCTTTTCAAGGTAATCAATGTATATAATACCTCTTGCATCCCAAAAAACAGTAGCCATAACCTTGTTCGCCGAAAAAATTGTTTTTGCCTTCTTTGGAGTTGGTTCCCCTGGTCCAATCCACTGTTTAGACTTTTCTTTGGTTTCAGGAGTGTAGTGGTGGACCCAAGTTTCGTCAACGGTTACGAATCGACGCAAAAATTCGCTTGGATTACGCTTATACAACGCCAAATTGGCGGTAGAAATGTTCTTTCGAATCAATTTTTGGTCGACTGTTAGCAAACGCGGCACCCATCTTGCACAGAGCTTCTCCATATACAAATGTTGGTGCAAAATATTTTGTACACGTTCATATGACATCTTACAGGTCTCAGCTATCTCACGAACTTTTAATCTGCGATCTTTCAGCACTATTTGATGGATTTTTTCGATCATATCTGGAGTTGTGACCTCAATGGGGCGTCCTGAGCGAGACTCATCAGAGGTGCTCACACGACCCTTTTTAAACTCGGAAACCCACTGCTCAACGGTTGAATATGATGGGGAGGATGTCCCCAGTGTTGAGTCCATCTCTTCTTTAATTTCCTTCGGCGTTAACCCCTTCAAATAAAAGTATTTGATGACAGCACGATTTTCCAGCTTTTCCATTTTTACGAAAAACACAGAGGCGTCTTGGTCAGCGTGCTCTCAAAACTAGACTAACATGGCGATCGGACTGAAACTATAGCTACAAGCTATCTAAGGATGGTACTATAGAACGCCACCTCAAGGTAGGCCTAGTGGCGCCATCTCTTGGTCAGGCCGGAAACTTATCAATCCACCCTCGTATGTATAAAATATTCAAATAGAAAAATATATAGTTTAGATATGCATAAAATATATGGTGCTGTTTGGGTAGTACCCATGCAGCGATTGCGAACAACGCACGGAATTTCTCCATGCGTTCGTTAGCATGATTGCGCGAAGGTGGCGTTGTCAACCACTACGTGCCAGTGATGCCAGCGGCAGGGTTGGGTTTATTACGTGATTTTTCAATTTCTTACGTATCGTACTTGGTTTCTGACACGTAATATATGTAAGATACTTGAACCCTCCTGTGCCCCCAAAGGCAAGGGGTTGGTTTTATGCGTAAGATACTAGGTTTCTCACGTGTCGTAAACTATGTAAATTACTTGGAAGTATATTACGTGCCAACCCTGGCCAGCGGTACAAGAAATGTACCCCCTCCATGGAGCCAGCGTGCAGACACACACTAATGCACTCCCAATACTCCCAATGGGAGTGCATTGGTGTGTGTGCTGTACGCTGACTCCATGGAGGGGTACATTTCTTGTACCGCTGGTATCACTGCTACGTGCATGCGTTGCTGCGTTAGGAAATAACCTTCAAGATTACATCCTTTCATTCCACCGGAACCTCGCGAAGGATTACTCCACCACTTTTCTCTAACCAAGCTGCAATTTCGAAGCTCGAACAATGTCATAAAACTGATCCGAATAGATCTCACTACCTTCAACGATAAAGTACGGGGAATCACAATGTCACATCAAGGGATTTGAAATCCCGGTGGAAACATGTAAAGGGTACACTTATACACTGAATCACTTACACAGGTTTCACGAATATGAACATAAATGTGAATCACGGCACATAGATGAATGTATTCACAAGGGAAGGTCGCGAGGGTCGGGAGCTACTTCTTAATAAATTCACATGTACCTACCTTCTGCATCCAAAAGAAATCCTTTCCGCTCTTATCCTGATGCGGCTTAATTTTCGAAATATTTGAGTGTGAAGAATGATCGTGAGTTATTATACTTAAAGAAAAGTCCTCTACTCAAGCGACCTGCAGTGGCTTGAACGATAGAGTCTCTGCGTTCAGTCCCGATAATCCTGTGTTCAATTCCTGTGGAGGTGATATTTTTTTTTTCAATTCATGCTAATACACTTGTTTTCTATATACTTATACTTATGATAAATAGGAGAATGCGATCCTTTTGTTTCAATACAGCACTATATTTGAGGAAGATTAATATTTTCAGTAGTGAAAAAATCATCAGAAATAATCCAAAATGGACTATAAAAAATCCAAAATGTACTATAAAAAAATAGTTATTCTCAAAACACTCGGGATGTCTTTTATGATCTTGCATCAACATTTGCGCAATACAACTGCTGTAAAGGTTGTCACAAAAAATCCAAGAATAAGTATGTAACAAGTCTTTCATTAAGAGCTTATTTTTACAACCTTGTGTAATAGGTGGAGAGCCGACTGCAATTTTACTTACCTCATTTTCTAGAGGATGAAATTTCGAGCATTGATAGTGCTCATCAAGACGAGTTCAATGACCTAGGGTTGCCTAGTCAAATCATGGAACAGCCCTGTGGCAACCCAGTTCTTTCATCGGGTTTTTTTTATCGACTTACACCATTGAACTATATGACATACTGGAAAGAGCACTGGCGAAATTTCCTATAGGATGGAAGAAGAGATCTTCCGTCAGTGTGAAATGCAAGATGAAATAGCGTTATTCCTTTTCAATACATGCATCTTGAAAAGGGATGATGAGTGTTAAGGGTATCTGCTTCTTTCTCTCGCAAAGTGTACTCGACTGTCTCTCTTTGACGAAAAATTTTTGAATGGTGCTCATTCCAGTATATTATACAGTTCAATGACTTACACTGTAAAAAAATTTTCAGTACTTTCACCACGTTCAGAGTGGTAACGAATATTACCCACGTTGAGAATGAAACTTTTCCCCAGAATCAAAATTTTTCCACTTACGTTGGTAACTATTTTGTAGGTCATGTATGATCACCTCGCGACATGTAAAATTTAGGGTACCCAAGGTATAATGGGGGCTTGAGTTTCGACTAACGAGCGGGATTGTCATGGGTGGCGGTAATGTTTTCATTGAACTATACCCCCACTTTGGTATTCGTGTCACGTGGGTCTTTTAGCCGAATTGGCGCGGATTTTTGATTTGTCTGTGTTGTGCCGTCAACCAGATTCACCAGCGTAAGCGATTGGGTGCTTTTCATACGCAAAAAATATAATAAACAATACGTGAAATTTACAACTGTGCGGTTTTTAATCAAAAACGGACACCCACAATTGTGTTGGATAACATTTCCAAGGAGAATCATCTAGGAAACTAAAAATATTCACGATTGTAGAAAAGTTTAGAGGTTAGTATATGAAAATCTACTATTATTCACTATGAGAAACAAATATATATTGGAATTGAAAAATATTTTAACAGTTGATCTAATTATTGTTGATGAACATCTGTTTCAATATGTATTTATTTACACTTATATTATTGCAACATCTTCAATATATCAATAAATTTCATCCTCGCTTCTTACTTGAAACATTATTTTCACTTTTCTACCTCGGTTCTAATATTTAGCATTTTATTATTATTCAAATGTTTATCATATATATCGAAAAAAAATCATAAATTTTGAATTCTGGTGTGCACAATAAAACTTGAATTAGGATGATTTTTTTCATAATCGAAAATCTAATATAATTGGTATTGTTATATTGTTAACATTCCATCAATATTTTTGATTTTTCGTTTTCCATTTCAGAATCAACATGAAGACCAAATGCTCCGTGAAGGATTGTTCTGCCCAGGTAAGTAAACAATTTTCATATCCAGATCCACTCCACAATGGGGAACGAACAGTGAAATGGTTGGAGGCCTGTGGTAACGTAGAGTTGCTGGACCTTCCCTCTGACAAATTGAAAAAGAGGAATGTATGTTGAATACATTTTGAAGACCGCTCCATCCTGAGTCAGCGATTGAGCCGCACAGCATTACCTACCCTTAATTTACCAGGTATAAATTTTTGTAATTCTTGAAATAATTCGATAAATATTATGGTTAATGTGTTGATTCTTCGTTTATCATATTTTCTCCATCTGTAATTTCTGAATTTTAGATCCCATCGATGCCTCAACCTATAGGAACAAATTGCAAGTCGAAGAGCAGCCGATGCCTAGAGTATTGCCATATGTTGACAACGACAAACAATAAAATTTTCCTCTTGACCAAGTTCCATCGTGTCAAGAACAACAAACAAGTATGGATATGGAATGTGGTTCATCTGCAAGTAAGTTTCACATTCAATTGTAGATAAATACTAAAATCAAATATGGAAAAATCGAGTTCAAAGTAATGAGTGCCAAAAAATCGATTCCTTTGAAATCAATATATAGATTAAACATATGAGTCAAGTATTAACATGAGTCAGGAGTATGAATATAAGACGTGTTATAAGTAAGTATATTTTCTCTATCTGTGATTCCTGATCTTTAGATTCCATCGATGCCTCAAGCGAAAGAGACAAATTGCAAATCGAAGAGCAGCCAACGCATAGAATATTGTCATATGTTGCCAACGACACACAAGAGAGTGTTCTTCTTGATCAAGTTTCATTGTGTCAGGAACAAGGAACAAGTATGGATGTGGAATGTGGTTCATCTGCATGTAAGTTTCACATTCAATTTGGTATTTTGATAATTTTAAATGAATATCAATTGTTTCGCTTTAATTGTATTATGTGCATTCACAATTCATAGAGTCGAAGATGAAAAATAAAGGATCAGCTTGATCCTCAGGTATATTATGTGAACAGACTTTGACCAGGGTGTTGACTGATACTGAAAATACTTGAAATGTAGTGGAATTTTGTTTGCATACTTAAAATACTGGGATTTGAAATTTTGTTCTGAGGTTTTTTTAGTTATATCCAAGATAAGAAAAATCATTTGCAAAAAGTGACAAACTTTTATATTATCCCAGTTTTTGTTTTAGAAAAATAGAATATGTGAATGTAACAAAGTCGATTGGCAAGGCATAATTTTATGACGTCTTTTGAGGAAAAAATTTCAATTTTGCTGAATTTCATGGGGAATTATCAAGCTTGTGAGCTTTGATCAAATAACATAATGAATTGATAAGACATTTTCCATCAGTACATCAGGATTATTTTGTTCTCTGGGTTCGTTTTAAACATCTTGATTTTCGAACGTACCCAGAATACAAAAAACTTGAACGAGCTTGTTTTATTTTGCTCAATAAAATCGTTGAAAACAATGAGAGCGTTTGAGGAGATAGGCATGTGTTTTAAGTTCAAGAGATTAATTTTTCGTGTTGGAAAACAGCTATGAGAAGTCAATGTTATCACAGTAATAGTAACATTTTGAACAATCATTCTTGTATGTAAAATCAATTTGTGATCACTGTTGAAAAGATCTCATCAATTCTAATAAGATCTAGTTATTTTTAGGACATAATCCGTATAAAATCTTATAACCAGTCTTGATTTTACAAGGTTCTATGAGACTCTACAAATTAGTCTGATTAAATCTCATGACGTTCTTATTCTTGAATTCTACACTTCATTAACACAGACCGAATATTCAATTTTGAATTCAATATCAATTGGATTCAATGAATATTCAACTGATTCAGAAGCCTTCCAAAGTAGCTGATCATCTGGTCTTGATCAGCTACTTCGGAAGGCTACTCAGTGTACATTTTCCCAACACTGTGAGAAAATTTTTTTAATAAATTTCCAAACAACTTTTATATTTGATGAGTTTCCAATTCATTGGCAAAGATGCTTCCCTTAAATTTCACCGATTGTACAGTAATGTTTTTGAAATTATCTACTTATTCCTTCATAACTGGAATTTCACGTTAACTTTTGAAGTGAATTTTTTTCAGTGTTCTCATCAATTATTCTTCGAAGTTTTTATTCTCAAATCATGTTACACATTTTGGTTCTATCCTTGGTGTTAGTATTCTATTTAGTTCTTCAAAAATTCTCAGAGAATATTTTTAAACTTGCATATTTTTATTATAAATTTCCTTGAAGAATTTTTGTCAAATCCAAATGTACACAATTCCAAATGTTTGGATGAATTATCAATAAATTTGAAATGAATTCATTGAACGTTTGTCAAATAAGAAATTCGGAATTTTATAGGACATATTTGTTCTATATTGACATTCTGAAATGTTATAAAATATATTATAAGAATTTCAACTTCAGTATTATGCCAGAAAAATATAATCACATATTGACACATGTATATTTAATTAGTTGCAAATGTAATCACTCATCTTTTATTGATGAATTTTTTAGTTGAACGCATAACATATCTGAGGAAATTCGCACTTCGTTCCATTATAAAATGATCATAAATCTTCACAACACTAATGCTGAAACAATGTGTGATTTATAGATATAGAATATACTGGAATTTTGCCAAAAGTATGCTGGAAAATACTTTAAATATACTGGAATTCGACGGGTGGGGAATTTCAGTAGACACCCTGTTTAATCAATTCAAAAAATCAAATGATATAGAGATGATAATATAAAGTTTTTTTACATACGAAATAGATATTAGAATCTATGAATATCATTTTACTTCTCCACTTCATGAATTGTGAATATGTGCTTTTTAAATGACGGGGCTTTCATACTACGTGTGAACATATATGTTCAGGACTGAAGGACTAATCCTGGGTCCTGATGGAGAAAAAATCGTGAAAATATATCGATTTTTGGGCAATCTGGGCTTATTGTGGCAAAACTGTGGAGGTACAAACGACGAAATCATTCTCCTAGTGTGTGAGAAGGTTTCACCTGAGTTTCCATGCAGTTCAGAATATAGCCTGGACTAATCCTGGTTCCCGATGGAAAAAAAAACGTGAAAATACATCGATTTTTAGGCCATCTAGGCTAATTGTGGCAAAACTGTGGAGGTACAAACGACGAAATCATTCTCCTAGTGTGTGAGGAGGTTCTACCCAAGTTTCTATGCAGTTCAGAATATAGCCTGGACTAATCCTGGGTCCTGATGGAGAAAAAATCGTGAAAATATATCGATTTTCGGGCAATCTAGTCTAATTGTGGCAAAACTGTGGAGGTACAAACGACGAAATCATCTTTGTAGTATGTGAGGAGGTTTCACCTGAGTTTCCATGCAGTTCAGAATATAGCCTGGACTAATCCTGGTTCCCGATGGAAAAAAAAACGTGAAAATACATCGATTTTTAGGCCATCTAGGCTAATTGTGGCAAAACTGTGGAGGTACAAACGACGAAATCATTCTCCTAGTGTGTGAGGAGGTTCTACCCAAGTTTCTATGCAGTTCAGAATATAGCCTGGACTAATCCTGGGTCCTGATGGAGAAAAAATCGTGAAAATATATCGATTTTCGGGCAATCTGGGCTTATTGTGGCAAAACTGAGAAGGTACAAACGACGGGATTCCACTCTTGAGGTGTATGGGTCTCTGCCTCAAGATCTCACACAGTTCAGGATACAGTCTGAAGCAATCCAGAGTCCTCCTAATCAGAAATCCCCAAAAAAATCGATATAAATTGCTAAAAACTATTTTTCCTCATATCTCCTCCCCCTTTGAGGTACAAACGAAAATATCATCGTCCCGATCAAGTCCAAACGAAGCCCTTTCAAATGACACCCAGCTCGTCCCTATCGGTTCCAGTCACAGGCGAGGGCATAAGCCCCCGGGCCGTATCTCCGCCCCCTTTGAGGTACAAACGAAAATTTTTGCGGTAAAATCAGGTACAAACGATGCTCTTCCGATTGCCGTATATAAGTTTCAAATCCGTTCCGGATAACACTGATATTCATGATAACACTGGTCAACAGCCATTTTGATGCCTGGAGTTTGAGAACTGATTTGGAGTAGTTTTAGGGCACTGGATACGGAAACAACGTCTGATATGTTGGAACAGTTCGTTTTTTATAATCTGCTATATATAAAATTCATCAATTATACGGATTATATATGAAAATTATGCATCAAAGATAACAGAAAGCGAGCTGATCCAAGAAATTTGATGTTCGTTTGACATTCAACGCACCAAAAGCACTACAAATCAGTTACCAAACCTCGGGCACCAGAGACAAAATTTTTTGTTGTTGACCTGTGTAATCATATTATTGGGTGAATACGAGTCACGCTACATTTCTGTCTTGTTTTTCAATTTATTGTCAACATTTCAACTATACGCACAGATAATGAAGTTTCTCTTTTGAAAATGCTCCATTTGAGAAGCCAAAAACAATTGAAACCTCATGAGTTGGTCACATATAATGCTATATGTAGATTAAAGTATACACTTAGAAGATGCCAGAAAAGAAATGCGGTCCTAGACACCAGATTAAAAGAGAGGTTCAAAAGTTTATAGACTCAAATACTTTAGAAAAGTTTTTAGATCTTCCTGATACTGTGAAGAACTTTTTCAGTTCTCAAATCCAGAATAACAAACGTAGAAAATATGGTAGATCTTTTACAAAACAGGATAAAATCTTTGCATTGGCTCTTCACAAGGAAAGTCCAGTTGCTTATAAATTTTTTGCTAGCGTATTTGTTGTTCCGTCAACCGAAACTTCAAGAGAATCCATAAAAACAATGCCTCTGAAACCAGGGATTTGTGATAACATTTTCATGGGTTCAAAAACTCGAGTTTCACTTTTTGAAGATGACAAAGCTAAATACTGCGTTCTTCTTTTTGATGAAATGGCTCTAAGTCCTTCTTTGGTTCATGATTCAGTTACCGATTCGATTGGAGAATTTGTTGACCATGGTTTCGGTGTTAAACCACAAATCGCGGATCACGCAGGAGTATGGATGTTGCGAAGGATTAACAATGCGGAAACATGGAAACAACCAATCGCTTATACATTTTCTAAAGGCTCAACTCCGTGGGAGGATATTTGTCATATGTTCAAAAATTTGATTAGAAAAACCCGCGTCATAATGGTACCATCATGGAGCCATGGTATGGATAAAAATGTCAGCAAGATGGTACCAAGGTGTTTCCGTATTGAGCATTGTTATTGGTGACAATGTAAGCGAACATTATGATCCACAAAAATTGATGAATCATCGATGCACGATATGGCATCTGAAATAAGAGCCATTCATAGTGTCAGATTTATGGTATTATGGATGCATTACGGGAAACCATTCCGCTCAAACATGATTAATGCATCATTGACACATACCGTGGCATCGAAAACGAGCCGAATCACGCTGCCATAATGCATGTATTATGAATGCATTACATGAAAACATCCCGCGCAACCATAATCGATTCATTATTAGCACATACCATGGCGTTGATATACGGAGAAATTTATAAAATTCATTTATTTTATGTAGATTACTGGTCCTGAAATTTGAAAACACCAATCTCGAGAGGAAATGTAGGAATAAAATACGATGATTATTCGATTAATATCTTTATTTATTATCCTCTTAAGGGGATACTAGCGGCGTGGCAGCAGCCAAATCATTTACATTTTGGTACAGCACTTCTCTGATTTAAATGAAAGTGCTGCACCAAGTGATATCATGTTAAAATTGGAGCGTTTGCTCGTAGTCTGTCATGAACGATTTGGCTGCTGCCACGCCGCTAGTATCACCTTAAGGGGATACTAGCGTACCATCCGAGTAGAGATTCTGTGTGACAGATTTCTCCGAACTGAGCTTATGAAATTGTCTGAAATTTCCAGGGAATAATTTCTGATACCTTCTCAATTGCTGTACAGAGTCCAAATTTTGAAAGTAGAAAAAAAATTTCTCTCTCAGTCGGTGAGAGGAAATTTTTTGCCCGAAATTTACAATTTGGACTCTGTACAGCATTTGAAAGGTATTCAAGATCATTTCCTGAAAATTTCAGACAATTTCATAAGCTCAGTTCGGAGAAATCTATCACACAAAATCTTCACTCGGACCACTGTGATGCTGTCTTGAAACGTTTCTATTGGGGGGATACTAGCGTTGGTATTGGATCTCTCTTTCTATCTTATAATTCTGTCTCTTTTTAACCGATCACGCGAGTTACCGACGCTAGTATTCATTTAAGGGGATACTAGCGGCGTGGCAGCAGCCAAATCGTTTAAGACAAACTACGACCAACCGCTTCATTTTAATCAAAATATCGCCGTGTACAGCCATTCTCCGATTCAAGTATAAGTGCTGTACAGAGCGATATTTCAATTATTATGAAGTGTTCGCCCGTAGTTTGTTTGCTCCTTTGTTTGTTTGTTTGATCGTGGTGTTTGCTTCGTGCTACAGCAAAACGTGGCAACATAATTGTTGCATTTCGCGTCAAATAACGTGACACCATTATTGAAGGATTATAACACCATGTTCAGCCATATCACGGTGACAAAAATGAGCCATGTTTTGCTATATTAATGGCAACGTGAAGGTAGCATTGCGTGGAACAAAAATGTATCGATAATGGAGAAATAATTCTGAAAACTATTTCACACATGAATGCTGTCATGATGGTACCCAGGTGTTTCCGCATTTCACTATGTTTATGCGAACATGGTATGTGAACCGAATGGTTCTATGATGTATACATGATTTCACCATTACATGCACCTTTAACAAGTTGAGTTATGTTTATGATCTCAAGTTGACGGCACGCTATTTTGAGCGCTTCATGTTATGAAAATGCATAGCACGCTTTTCTATCTTAAGTTATTGCATTTGTTTGTGATCAAGGAGGAACTAATTTGGAAGCCGTTGAAACAATGATAGCAGATTCTCAGCGTTATGCACGCAAACACAATATTCATATTGGAGATAATATAATTATAGTTGACGATCAGGAGATCATTCCTATTTTCGATCCTTCTCATCTGCTTAAATGCATCCGAAACAATTTATTAACCAAAGATTTAGAGTTCATTTATGAGGGTAAAAAACGTAGGGCAAAATGGTCACATATTGAAGATGCATATTTCATTGATAAAAGTCATAGTAGTGTATTCAAACCAACAATGCATAAATTAACCGATTTCCATGTAATCCCTAATAGAATTAAAAAAATGAAAGTAAAATTTTGTTCTCAAGTTTTCAGCCATAGTGTATCAACATACATTCATCAAAAAGCTTTCGATGGGGGTAAAAGTCTTTGCGGAACAAAGCAGTTACCAGCTGAAGCTGCGGATACTGCAATTTTATTGAAATTCTTCAACGACCTGTTTGATTCCGTTAACAGTGGATTACAAACAGAAGGTCAACGGAACTCAAAAAAAAATATAACAGAAACTGCAGATGAGGAAGTTATATGGAATAAAGGCATCCAGATCATTTCTAGTATGCGTTATATTCCAAGAAAACAGCATGATCTTCCCAAACCCAAAGTTTTGGAGAATTGGATTATTACCTTGAAAAATTTCAAAATTCTCAAATCGCGTTTAAAGAAACTTGATTTCAAAACGTTTGTTGGTCGGCATTTTAATCAAGATCCATTGGAAAATTTTTTTGGACGAATTCGACAACATGGTATTCGCAATATCTGTCCCTCGACGCAACAATTCGCTGGATTCTATAAGACTTTGCTCCTCAATTCATTTTCAAACGGAACGATTTTCGGATCCAATTGCGAGGTAGATTCAGAATGCTTAATGGGAATAGAAAATTTTATCACAACTTCTGTTGAACAAAAAGATGAGAGTCAAATTCCGATCGAATTGAATATAAATTTTCAAAAAAATGCTGCATTATCTGAACCGGATTTGAATCACTTGAAAAAATTCCTTATTGAAGATTTTGAAACCACGAAACTTTGTTCGAACTGCCACATATGTGCACACAACGCAAGAATCCAAGATGGAGATTTATTATATACTATGGTTCAAGTAACAAATTTGTTCACCAACGCTATCCTTCACGTGCGACATTTGAAATCCGTTTCTAAAATTTTCCATAATCTGATTTGTGAACGAATAGAGTTTGATTTTGAAAAGTGTGCACATAGTGACATTTTGAAGGAAGTTTTGATAAAAAATTACGTTTCCACCTTGATTAAGAAATATTTAAAGCGTATCAGGGATACATTCAAAGAAAATCCTTGAAAGAATTTGAACATCTACAAAATTCACTACCCTAATTTTCAGAATGCCTTTTTTATTTCGAATGCAACCAGTCAAAACGTAAATTTTTATCTGATTTTTTTCAGCCGTGCAAATACGATTGTGCTGATACTTCAAGCGAGGTGTTCGCGAGTTCATAAACGATCAAGTCCAATTCAATTTTTTGATTTGAAATTTATTTGAATCTGATTCATTAAATTCATCATAAAATGTGATTTCCGTTCTGCTAGAATTACCGTTATGGTAATTTTATGCCGTATTTGTTATTATGTAATATCATTTATACCAATTTTGCATTCCAAATGATTCTATACTTGAAATGTCTGCCTGTTGATGATATAAACGTTCAAGCTTTTCAACCAACTGTTCATAACTAGCAAACATCTTTCAACACCATTACACAAAAATATGTGAGTTTTATTTCCATAATTTCTGCATGAGAAGCGCTTTGTTTTGTTCTAGCACAAAAACGCACGGTATGAGCTTATCCAAATCCTACTCCTATAATCCTTACCATTCCAACACGAAATGATTTTCCAAGGTGTTATTAAAAGGAAAAAATTGTATCTGAGGGAGATGATTATATCAATGGATCTAATCCGACGGAACTACGCGATATTGGGCTACTCTTTGAATTACGTACCTTCATTCACAATTTCTTCATTGTTACATACAGGGGAAGGTCATGTAGTATCGGACACTTGAGCTTTTCCAAAATCACTAATGCCCTCAGGAATATATTCATATCAACTGCATCCACCATAAAATTTGAATACGTCATACAAACACCTCTAGAGCCTTATTTTCCTGAATAGAAATTTAACACTTTGCACTTAGTTTATAATGCAGCACTTGTCCGATACCACCCGACTTTTCCTTATATATCCATCAATTATCCATGTATCCTTGCTTAGATAGCAAAAATTTCGTGGACCTGATGGTTAGCAAACTTTTGCCAACAAGAACTGACTAATCATTAGGGTGAAGATATGTTTATTATCAGAGTTATGTAAATATGTATATATTATCATTTGAGGAAATATCACGTGTGAAATTTGTACGTGAGATGAACTCCACAAAATCAGCCAGTTCACCTGAGATAATTTGCCATTTGTCAGAATATTTGCGATTTTTGAATCTCTAATAGTTATTTCACATATCAATATGAATGCAGTCAATTGATCCCCCATCTACTACATATAATTACGTACATACTGGAGTCTTCCAAAGTAGCTGATCTGATCATCTGGTCAGCTACTTCGGAAGGCTCCACTATTCAACATGAAATTTTCTCAAAACGCATGTAATTGAGTCTTTTTTCTATCCAGCCTCTTTCTTCAAGAAATACTTTAGGTTTTCCAATGTGGTGTTTTACCATTTTGTTTCCACAACTCCCCTTCACGCATGTTGTTCTGTTATTTTTTTGCTTCACATTTTCCATTAAAAACCTATTGCAGAAACATAGTTATTCATGATTCATATATATTTTATCTCTATAAATTTCTTCATCAAAGAATTTTTTATCTTTTTGTAAATATTCATCCTTCCAAACTGTTTGCACTCAAAGTTCATCAAAATTCCATTTATTCCATTCCGTTTGTTTAGTACAGATCTTCGTTTTCCTTGTAATGCTGTTATCGAGATATCTTCTTTTACTATATACCATTCGGAATGTATATATTCCGCATCCAGACCAATGGGTTTTACCATTGAATGTAAAGTCAGCTTCTTCCTTCATTTGCTGGTACAGATCAATTACTTCCATTTGATATTTCTATCCTTAAAATTCCCTTATTCCTTTTCATGGAGGGCTGGTGCCACGGATTTTTTACATCTGTTGTGAGATTTTCTCGGTATTTGATTGCAGCTCACTTGGAGGGGGCGATGGTTGGGGCCCCCTCACCCTGATGGAAGAGAACCCACCACCTTCTTGTGGTTTCCATCGAGAGATGGCATATTCAATAATGTTCGAAATTTAAAAAAATAATCATTTGAACAACATATTGAATTAGGGTATCATTATTACAACCGATTATTGATATATAATAACTATTTGTTCATAAATTTTCAATATATAATTTTTATGATTTTTCCTATAAACATTGAAAATGCCATTTGCTAAGAGTGGGTTATCTGTTCTCCTTGAAAATTCTTTCCAATATATGTATGTATATGAAATAAAAATTACAATTATATATGCATGCGTGTGTGGTAAAGTAAATATGAATCTTATGTACATTTTTGACATCACATATTCAAAGAAAAGTTCAAGATATATTGAGTCAATTCATTGTTTTGATCCTTTCTTGATCCTTTGTGTAGGAAATTTTTCCATCAGTTGGTAAATAAATGATGTAGAACACGAGAATACGTTCCCTGTTCAAAGAAGGAAAAAACTGTATGGAAACAGATGGAGACAGGTCCAATTTCAATACGTCTTCATCTGGAAATTTCAACATGGGGAAGAAACCGCATCCAAACGAATGAAAACTGATTCAAATCGAATGTGTTTTCAACAGGCAGTTTCGACAGGGTTTCTTTATACTGTGAGAATGAATTCATAAGTCAGATGGCAACATGTAATGTAATATAATTCAACACCCTTTCAAAATATTTCAATGTACTTTGTATTTCTTTTTATCAACAATCATTGAAGTTAGAAATATTTATTGAGACGAATTACAAATTCATTAGCCTATAGGAACTTATACACTGAAAAACCTATAGAAACAGAAAAATTCTCATATAATATTATAAAATCGTATAAGATTTCAGAGTCGTGTTTGTGTATTCATCAGATGTTTTGAACAGTTTAAGATCCCAGATAACAATTTTGTTGAATCATTTCTGAGTATTCTAAAAGGTGTCTCTTATGAAACACTTATGAGGATATCTTCAAAAGATATTTTACGGGATATATCTTTGAGAATTTTATATGAGGAACCTTCAGAAAAGTTTAAGAAATCTCACATGATAACTTGCGAAAAATATCTTTTGGTGTTCCATAGGACAATTTTTCAAAAGACTGATCCAAAACTTTTACGTGAGATAGAGTCTCATCCAAAATTGATGGCGAAATTCTAGAATTATTTACCCTGAATAAGTTAGACTGGTTTAACATGGTACTCCGGTTAAAAATGGCAGACTCAACGTTTTTGGAATTGTTTTTGTTACACTACACTGTACCGTGAGTATAATTGTTATCAAAAATATAGATTCCCATGAATTCCGAATTCCGATCCTTTAGGGAAATTCACTTCATTCTGATCAGAACGCTCCATTTTTCTTCCAATTTTCTGGAGGAACAATGAAGCGTTTTGGTCGTAATCGCGTAAATTTTTCTAAGGAATGAGGTATCATTGATTCCAATAGGATTTGACCTATCGGCTTCTATTGGTTTTTTTTTGCATAGGAATGGTATAAAACAATCTGGAATCCTATTGAACATTTTTGAACGAAACCCAGATAGCACAATGCTTTCCAGATAACACACGAAGAATTCTTTTTCGAAAACAAGAATAGAATTCTTCAAAACTCTTTTCAAACTAATGAATTCATAAAGAGCTCTAGAGGAGTTCAATGTTTGGGATATGAACGAATTTCTTGAGAATACTGAAAGTATTGTTTTGATACTCTCAAAGAACTCATTGATGTCCCAAACGTTGAACTCCTCCAGAGCTCTTCATGAATTCATTAGTTCGAAAAGAGTTCTTGAAGAATTCTATTCTTTTTTTTTGAAAAGGATTTTTCGTGTGTTATCAGGGTTCATAACGAATAAAAAACGATAGTAATCAAAGCCAGTTGTACAATATTCAACTTATTCTCGCTTCGATTCACTTCACTAAATTGTTATGAACTAAGCATTTTTTGTTTTTTTTCCAAAAATTACACGGAGAAAAAAATATGCTACTTTTTCCTATTTTGCTTGCTGAACCAGAAACTAGTAGGGTTTGTAAGAGGAATTTTCACATGAAAATACGGGGGATTATGAATGAATAACTGGATTTTTCTATACGCTTCATAAAATTTCACGTTCAGCGTTTAAAATTTCAATCCTACTCATTACTTTTTCTACAATATTCGTAATCTTCCGTATTTTAATGTAAAAATTCATTTTACAAACCTTCCTGTTCATAGTTTACTAAGAAGAATAACAAAAACTCGTATATTTTCGAGCGGCATTTTTCTCCGTGTACCACCAATTCTTCAGAATTTTCTCTACTATCCCAAGTAACGCACGAATATACATAGCATGTTCTGCGAGTCTCCTTAACAGATTGAATGTTCTTTTCATGTACTATGAATATTTCTAGTGAACTGTACAAATGTTGTGTTACTACACAACATGCCTTTTGAATCTCAATTCAACTTTCCACAGCTTTTACATAATACCTAGATAGCACAAAATTTTGCTTTATCAGAAGATTTCTACTGATCGTCCTGATAAATATCTTTCATAGAAACAAACAGTTTCCATCCTTCTTAACCCAGGTAACAAAAGTTCAAAGACGTAGATCTTAATGAATTCTTTCGGAACATACATATTTTTTCATTGAATCTCCCACACTTTTATTGAAATTCAAATACAATATTATCTTCGAATGGATTTGGTCAGAACATTGTGCAGGATTCAATGAGATTTGATGAGAATCAATGGGTTTGTTGTATCAGGGATTGCTTGCAAATTTTGTGCATGGAAATCAAAAATTTTTTTCAACACTGTATGAATCTTTTGAGCAAAGCAATATGCGTGTTATATGCTGTGGTATTCACTACACACTGTGATGTTCGTTCCATCTTCTTAATTCAATTTCATATCCAATTAAAAAAACTCCTCTTGAAAATGAAGCCAGTAGAGTTTCGAAATATTTAATTCACACAATAAAAAATTGAAAATATGATATACGTCCTTTTTTCTTCATATCAATCATATAATTCTCCTCTACTGTCTCATTGAAATTGAGAGTATTTTGAGACAGCAATTGGAAATTTATAAATTAATTTTGCCGAAAGAATTCTATTTCAACCGTTTCAGGATTTTAGAATTCTCACTCAGAAAAGCCCAGTAGAATTGGATTTGGCGATTTGGGCGATTCCACGTGGATTCGATATTAAATTTGAAAAAATGAGGTTTTGTCAAATTATTGGAAAAATTTCCCTCATCCTTTCCAAATTTTCTAATTTTTTTCATATATTTTCCTCATTTTTTTTGTTGATTTCAATATTGTCTACATCGACAAGAAAAATCAAATTTCATTTAAATAATTTCTTTTCCAGTTCTGGACATTTCAAAATTTTCCTCTAATTAGAAAATCATCCATAATCATTGAATGTTCATTCCATGTTGTTTACATTTATGTTATATCCAAAAAGTATTTTATATCTTGATACTCAATATTTCTTTTTATATCTGAAGTGTAAAATTTGACATGCATGGGGTTCTACAAATCCTCAATACTTTCCTGATCATGGTACATTTCCCCCACTTCTCCTATCTATGAAAAGTATTACTTATGAGGAATTTATGCATCGAAAATCTCAACGTGTCGGTTTAGGGTAATCGGTGAGGTGGTTAGGTTTCTGATAGGTCGGTAAAATAGATAGGTAAGAAGACGAGGTTTCGAATCTCTGAAAAGCATCATTAAATTTTGATGATGAAGGTTGTCAGAGATTTGATATGGATTTGCCATTTGGTGGTGGTTGGTGGTGGTGTGCAATGGAATCGGATATGATTTCTCAAAGAACCACAATGATGAAATTAATTTTTTTATTTTGCAATCAAAAACAAGACTTTTTTCCCATCGATTTTGATGTCGGTTCGATTTTATGAAAATTTTACCCTACTGTAATTCTAAAAGTAATTGGTTTTCTCTCAGTAACCAGCGAAAAAAGTCAGTATTTTTATGGTTGATTTCTTATTTCAATGACTCCTGAATTGACTTTATGAAGGAAATAATTATATTCACCAAAATTATCAATTCATTTTCATTCTTATGAAACGTCCATTCGATTAATTATGAAGAAAAAGTTATTCGTTTGACTCTGTTAATATTTTCATATATTTTGTCACATGTACATGGTGTGATATATAAATGTGTGGGTTAGAAATAATGATTAGTATTAGATTATGTACGTATAGACAATATGAATGTGTGTGTGGATGTTAGTTCGCGGGGATATCCCTAGTGGTGCTGTAATTCGTATCTCGAGTTCTTATGGAGCCTTGGGTACCCTGGTAAAATTAATATCCGTATACTAAAAGCACGAGTTATGTGCAATGGACTCGGAATGGTCGGAAAATTGCATTTAGAATCTACTTTTATTATTAGGATATTGAAAGTAATGATTATATGCAATAAAATCAAAGGCGTCGGAAAATTCCTTGGAAAGGGTGATTCCATTGTTGAAACTCACGAATGTCCTGATCATATTCGATTTACAAATTATAAGTATTCATACATTAAAAACTATGATTATAAAGATTGGTTATAATTCCATACCAGCGAATGTGGAAAATTATATTTTCAATATCTTATGCAAAAGTTTTTGTTTATATCCTTTTAAAGATTTCGGAAATTCAAAATTCACTTCATACAATTGTAAAAGCTTTTATATTTTGTATCCATCACAATATTAAAACTTTCATTGAATTTGAAAACTCAGACAAAAAATGACGACAGATTGAAAGGATTTATCTTTTGGGAAGGAAATCAGAGAAATATTTCAATTATTGGAAATTCAAACTTCTATATTTATATAAAGATATTTTACATTTTTATTATAAAGTAGAACAATAAAAAAAATTGAGTTGTGCCGATCTTCGTATGAGATGTCGACTAATATTGTGACATTAATTAGAGCTTTCATATAACCTTATTTGAAAAATCAATCAATTTGTTCCTAATATCGCTTTATAGAACAATTCTTGGATTCTTGGAGTAGAAAGTTTGGAAGAAGCTATATCTGAAAAAACTTTCTTGTACTAATGGATAATCATACTTGCAAAGTTTGATTAGCCTTTCCAGTAGTAGGTCTTCAAATTGTACAGTGCAAACATTTGTATGAGTGCAATTGCCACTAATATCCCTTAAGATGTATATTTATAACAATTATCATCATTTGTATGCAAAAACAGTTATCAAAGAATATTCTCATGTTTGGGACTATTCTGAAAAACTAAACACATACAGGTACACTGACATTTCGAATTCTTTAATTTGAACAGAAAGATACATCTATTTCTCACGAACGAAAATAATATAACACATTGGAATACTGATATGTATCTCATAAGAAAATGTAAGGTAACCGGCCCCATTAATGAACACCTTAGCCCCCATTAGCGAACCATCGTTTATTTATTATATCTTTCCTATGGCATATTATTCTGAATTTATTTACATAACAGCGGTTGATTTAGTATCCAGTCAGTCATGCTTGGATGAAATTGAAGCACTAAATGAAAAGTACTATGAATCAAAAACCAAAATGTTCATTAAAGGGGTCGCGTTCATAAATTGGGTCATCTACCTTATTTCCTATTAATTTTTACGACCGTATTAAAGAACTGATTCGAAAAAACAGAAACCAACAATCAAACATACAAACTTTCTCATTCATAGAAATATTTATATCAGGATTGCCACTAATATCTCCTAAAACATATATTCATAACAAAAATTATAATTTCTATGCACAAACAGTTATTATTATAGAATTTTATCATATTTACGACTATTCTGGAAAACTAAATACGTACAGGTACATTGACATTTTGTACTCTTTGATTTGAGCAGAAAGATATATCTATCCCTCACGAAAGAAAATAAGATAACGTATTGGAATACGAAGAGATAATGCATATAACTCTTGAAGAGAAGATGTATTCCCTACTAATCTATGTGACCATTATTAAGAGCTGATTTTCAAAAAACATGAACCAACAATCGAACATAAAAACTTTCTCATTGATAGAAATGTTAATAGTAATACAATGAATAGTACGTATATTAAAAGAAATTGAATCATCTGAAGTTGAAATCATTCGAAACGAAAAATGTTGAATATCACTTCTGCATTTTATCGAAGACTATCATAATTATCAACAATATTTGAATAAAATCCAATAAGTTGCAATCGATATGCATTGATTATGAATTATAATACAGTATCATGTTTTACAAGTTCTAGATAACTCAAGATTTTGTTATGAAAACGATCATTCATTTTGGTTTTTGCGTTTCAAAAATATGTTACTCACTCTGAAACTTTCTCTGTACCTTCTTGTATTCCAACCAGGTCCGAAATATCATCAACCTCTTCAAATACGCAATCAGCTATGTTGATTTTCATAAATTTTGTGAATAATGTTAAAATTTTGTTTTTAATGCTTTTGACCCTGCACCAACTTCCTTCTTCTTCTTTTGTATAAATATTGCAAAAGTACATTTCAATAAAAGTCAATGTACATGCATGCTGTTTCGGGTATGTACGGTTGAATACAAAGTAAGAACAGATGAGCATTTGTATTGCCTCTATGAAATTAGGAGTCTCTTCTATCATCGTTCCATCTATAACGAGCGAGTAAGTATTTGCCTTTTGTGTATCATCTTTTCCTGGAATTTAAAATGTAATAATTAAAAATAGCATTATTGGATGATGAAGAGAAATATTCATAAGTACTCGTAAGATACTCATACTCACGTATTATGACAAGGTTTGGATATTCTGGTGGCACTATTATATCCTCATAACTAAATTCAGCCTATAAATGGAAACATTTGATTCAATACATTTATTATTATTATCCCGCGAGTGTAACAAGATAAAAACATACTCACGGGAACAGATTCAATTAGTAGATCATGTTTCTCTTCAAAATGATGCGAAATGATTTTCATAATATCATGTTGTTTACTTTGCTTATCTGTTTCGAATGAAGGGAAAAACTTTTTTAGCTTCCCATACGTTAAAATTTTTTGCATCCTTTCTGAAAATCTGTCCGTAATTTCTTGTATAGTATGTTCAGTTAGCTTTTGAAAGTGCCAAAACATGCACATCTTATTAAATAAGCAGGGCCACGTTTGTATAATTTCAGACGCTTTTGGTATTTGAAGCTTATTATTGAAGAATTTTTGTTGTTCAGGAAAAGTACATTCTAAAGCTTTATAAATTTTGTCTGTTATTTCTTCGTTACTCTCGATTTCTTTAAAATCGATCGCATTCAAATATGTACGAGATTCTTGTATTAACTTGGAAGATGTGCCAGTTGGTTGAGCTTCAGGGTGCCAATTAGGACAACCTGATTTGATGCAGGATAGAAGTTTCCGGCTTTTAAGCGGTATATTCAGTTCATTATACAACGATCGTTTTTTATTAGGTCTATTCATATAATTATAATGGTCCGTCAATTTTCGACAAATAGATGAATATCTCTACCATCTTCGTTTCTATCTTCAAAACTGTCTGGATATTTCATTACAAGTTGCTTTGCAACATGAGTAGATGCTGCTACGGGAATAAGGTGTTCGTGAAACTGCATATCGTGTAAAACTGTGCGCACCACGTCTCTCAACATTGTGGGATCCTTTGTGCCTTCCTCTAATTTTTGCAAGACCATACCATTGACATTTTCCCAACGATTTTGTACGAATTCACTGAATCGAGTTTTTTTTTTTTAGTTTCTAAAAAACTTTATATTGAATTAGTTGACACAGCAGAATCAACATCTGGATTGATTGGTTGATCATCATTCCCGCCGTTTGTATTTGTATTTCCTACGTTGTCCTTACTGTTGGCAGTGGATTTATTTTCATCAACCGCATCGCATTCCATAGTTTCTGCATTAATGCCAGAAGTTCCTATGAGGGAAAACAATCTGAATTAATAAATTTGTAGAACTATTCGTGGTATTTCTACACAAACCGTTCTCCAACTAATCTTATATACATTATAATAATGCCTGTGAAAATACAATAGAAAACGGGATACAACTCGACTTAAATTCCTATCAGTTTTAATCGTTCTGTATCAGTTCTATCATAATTTTTATCGCTCTCCTATGGGTTTGCCTATTAATATACAATACTTCAAGGGATACCAGCTGCTTGGCCTTCGACAATTTTTTCCAAATGAACTACGTAAAAATACTACGTACATTGATTCAAAATATCTCTCTGTACAGCACTTCTTGAGACGCTAAAAAATGCTGTACAGAGGTATATTTTAAATTGACGCAATGTTGTTGTTGTAGTTCGTCCTGAAAAATTGTATCGATCGTATCACGTTAAGAAGATACTTGTGGTACGGCAGCAACCAACTGATTGATGGAAAACCATAGGCAAATGCTAAAATTTAATCAAAATGTCCCTCTGTAAGATATTCTTCTGATTCAAGTAGCAGCACTGTACAGAGCGATATTGCTGCTGTACCGGGACTGTCCCTCTTGATAAAATAACTTGGACAATAGGATGACTTTTGAAAAGAGAGATCAGAGCCTCCACCCTTACGCTTTCTCTCTACATCTTCAACCACTGACGATCAAAGAAGTTTTGCCGCATGCTCCAACCAGTAATATATATTGATATGGTTCACCCACATAAGTTATTAACCAATTTTCATAATTATAGAATTACTGTAAATGCATGACTGTTAGTTGGTTTTAGTAGCAGCGCCGCAAATAGGTATAATAATCTATGGAATGGATAAATATGAATATGTGTGCGCTTCTCAATACCTGGTTCCTCGTTTGTTTCGATAGACGGCAGTAATGAATCATGAGTTTCAGTCTGTTTACATGGAACTGGTCGACTACACCACATTTCATGGGGTTGAAGAAGGATGAAACATTCATGAACAAAGTGTAAGAGTATATCGTCGTCGTCTATCGCCGTGCCATCGCTTTCTAAAACTATATATGCTCCATTTACATTCAATTTTTCGCTAGCTTTTTGTATAGCTTCGAGTAAAATTTTCGTTGAATTCTCAACTACAACTGCGATTTTTTCACTTCTTCCAAGGTTGCAGAATTCCAAAACAATCATCTGAAACGACAAAAATGAATTTTAAAAATACTAAGACATATTTAAAGTGTATGTTGTACGTCATTTCCAATAGATAAAGAATGATATGCGAATGGTATTAAATAATATTGACAATGATGATACATTAGCAATATAGTTGTAATGAAACAGACATGTTGTACGAATTATGGGCCTATTACATGTGTACGATTGTCGCGTGTGACAATTATAAGAAGAAAAGAGAGGTACCTTAGACCTCTGTTTTTTCCTCATGGGCCATATTTTGTTGAATGCGACAATCGCACACGTATAATTGCAGCTTCGATTAACTAACGGAGCAGCACCTATTTATATGTTAATACAGTGGAGTGAGGAAAGAAATGCTCCAATTAAGCAGTACTGATGAGCAAGATGCATAACAGTCCTTCATTTTCTTTAGAGTGAAAAAGCCGAAGATATTTCCTTCTGTAGCGTAATTCCCCATTAGATAATTTTCTAATACAATAGTGATATTTCCAAACGTGGAATAGAAAAGTATAACTCCATATAGCACACATAATGTTGCAGAAAAATTTGCGTTAAAGATATCTTCTGGCTTTTCTGAACATTTCTCATGAAGCACAATGAGATTAATTTGAAAATTGCATTTATGAAGCATAAAAGAAATTCTAAAATTATTTTGAACGTGCACAATGCATGACAGATTTTTGTAATACCGATCAAATATTTTTGGGAATACTTATTGCAACATTTTTTTTAGATGTCTAATTATTTGTTGCAACAAAATTGCATACAACAATAAATGTAACATTGCTAAATAAATTAGGTTTGATTAAAGCTGTATAGACATATTATTCACACGTACTTACTTCATGTGTGCAGATCGAAAACGGCGTATTTGGGTATTAGAACAGGTATCGATCCAATGTTCAATTGCGGTAATGGATCCGGAGATAATAGATCAGAATACGAAAAGCAATGACATTTTCCATTTTCGATTGATTCTCCTAATTCATATACTCCAACATACGTGTTGAAAATAATTTCTTGCGTTGTTCCAATAAAACTTACGTTAGTGTAATTATGGTTTATCAGAATGTATTTCATTTTGCAAACGACAAAATTACCGTATTCATTTTTCCCAATGCAAACAAACATATTCTGTTTGTACTTCACGCCCAGAAATGAAACTTCTTCAGAAACATAAGCTACATCTGTATCACTTGACATGTAATTTCTAATCGCATCATTCATTACTTGTTCATATTCTTCAGGTTTGTAACAAAAACATTTGGTGCTTTCAACTGAATTAGTATTTTGACAATTGACGCTGTTCATTAATTGATGCTTTTCGGATAACATTTTTGTCACATTTTTGAAGTTTCGCATATGTCTGATTCTATTTTTGAAGTAGCTACGTTTACTTTCAGACTGCTGTATCAACAATCGATGATGGAACAAATATTCATGTTTTGGGCGTAAAGGGACTTCAGGAAAACACTGCGTCCTCAACCTTAAATAGTTTTCAATCTCCATTTTTAAGGAACTAATCTGACCATCAGAAACTGCGGGAGCACATATTATTGAGCATATTTGTCGTAAACCTAATTATGTCGTAATACCATTCGCCAAACTAAATCATCAAAATTCTTTACAAAATCAGCAATTGCTACAGGGAGTATCAAAATGATCCGTCTGATCTGACTGGCTGTTCCTGTTAATTTTTTAGATTTTCCAATCACAATATGTGGAATGAACACATATTCTTCTAATGAAAATTTGATATCATTTAGACGAAAATTCAGGACGCCGATTTTAAACCGTTTCTTCTGAATGAAATATTTTATCGCTAACATTAAATCGTATTGAGCGAAACCTTCAAAAATATCATGTGCTATACATGGAGGTAAAACAGGTGCAGCGACATGAAAATGTTGCAAATCATTCAACACAGAGCGACCTTTTAGGCCCTTAACAACTTTCTTTGTTATTTCAGCTTCGTGGGCATGGCTATCGTGATTCAAAACATTTCTCAATTGCCTTCGCGTAAATAATGATTGGTGAAACTCATCTTTACTGATTTCACAAAATCTGCAAAAATATTTTGAATTACTGAAATTCGTATTAAAACCATCAATATGATCGCTGCCTGAATTATCTCCAAGCATTACAAGTGAGGGTCTGGATGCAATAACCGGGCGAGCGCTCGAACTCGTTTCAGGTGTGACACGGGAGACCAGCAGAACGAGAAAAAAAAAATTCGTCAAAATGAGAAATAAAGAGTATAGCCTGTTAGAACTCATTAAGACACACGTTTTCCCCACAGAAAAATCTTTTTCATCATCAATAGCTTGTGACATAACAATTGAAAATTGAGAATTTTTCATTTCCTCAAAATCAGTACAATTCAAATTATATATTGCGATTACTCAGCGAGAAGTCATGGGAATGACTTGAAATTTAGTATACCCCTTTATCATTGATCCCCAAAGACAACTAGTGAGTGAGAGTTGTCAAAATGTTTCATCATTCAATGAATATTCAATAATAAACAAATGCTTTCGAGAACACGCGCTTGCTAGGTTCCACGGAAAAAAGTGTCGAGGGAATTTTCGATTTGAGAAAACTCAAAGCGACAAAGTTGTTCATCGATGGTCGAAGGAGTCCTCCTTCAATTTTCAGATCAATCGGGTGGAAAATCTGGGAGTTATTGAACAATGTCTATGGTGTCGCGGCTCGCTTACCGTCACGGCAATGCTATAAGAGCCTGGATGCAATAACCGGGCGGGCGCTCGAACTGAGGTGAAAGTATTGTCCAAGCTGTGAGAAAAATACTGGGAGATAGGTCTTGGAAAATCGATTCAAGTCTCTGGTTATGATTTTTCCCTATGATCGATAGTTTTTGAAAAAAAAAATAAAAATTACCTATTGTTTTAGAACAAAAATAAATGTTTTCCAACATTGAACTCGTCCTGACTCTGTCATTTTTCAACGTATTGGGATGAATCTTACGTATTCTGATTCGTAAGACTTCCCCAAAGTCGACAATGTCGAAAAGATTTGTGAAAACTAATAACAAATTCATAAATTTTTAATTCGAAGTGAAAACGACGTTTTGCATGATTTGCATCAAGAAAACGTGCAATGCTTTGCATCAAACGTCATAAACAATTCAATTGTCCATAACGTTTTTATAGACAAACTGTTCACTTTGGAGAAAGATTGTCTTGACAAAAAGAGTTTCTCATCTTGTGAAAGATGATAAGTTTTGTACACAACATGTTTGTTACGTGCAAAAAAAAATGTTGGCTCACAGGAGAGATTGTTTTTTATTCTCTAACAAATAAATTTAGTACGAACCAGTATCAGGATCATTTATTCAAATAATTATGTACGATTCTCTTTTCAATTTGGGATCAGTTCGTGTTCCTTCGGATACCGTCGGTATCCATCGGATTTAGTCAAGTCGCATCGCGACATTTTGTATTACATTCTCGTCTTCCGAGCCGAACAGTTGTGCGACCGTAAAAATAAATAGAATAATTTTCTGTCATATATAATATATATATTATACGTGTCCTTTTCATTGTATATCCAACCAATGGATCACGGTATGGCACTCATACTCACATGAATTGGGGGCTCGTCCGGGATTTAACCAAAAAATACAGTTCGCGTATATATTTCATCTCTTGTCTCAACGCGTCGTTCCGCAACAAACCGTCATTTCTCGAATCATAATCGGTTGTACATCAGTTCAAAATTGAACAAGACATTCAGAGGTCATTCAAAACGAAGTGTAGTGTAGCCAACCTCAAATATCTGCCAGTTCAGTGATGCAAATTCGACAACAATGAATTAAATAACAGTGCTGAAAAACATTTCAATGGTGGCGTGATTCGTTATAAAGACGCCATTCGAGTCTTCGCAAAGGAGTATTGAACCGAGGATAAAGCAGTTCCTATTACCGACCGTACGCAGTCAAACCGTTAGGATACAGGCCACTCAAAGCGCTACAGCCATCAGCTGGTTTCTATTGTCAACAAAACGTGAGTCCTTTCCATGATTCAAATTTCCTTTCTCCTCGTACATGATTTGTTCGAGTGAATACTTGAATGATATCAAATATATACAACCAAACTCGCAAAATATATAATCTTAAATTTCGTGACTCATTTATATGTCTGTAATCAATTGAGTCATAGTGCAAATATATCGATTATTCTAAACTATATACGATTCTTCGGGGTTCCCATTATTTGAATTCGTGTTGCATTGCACTTATTTATTGAGGTTCATTTTAATATTGAATTATGGCAGAACTCCCGGGGCTTATCAGAGAAAGAGGGTGATTAGAAGCAAATTAACACGATTTGAGACATTTCTCCAAAAGTGCACGGAAAATGCCGATAAACGCGGTGAAATACCAGGAAGGTGAGCACATGCTCGTTTGTTATGGAACAACTTCACAAACGTTCAGGACAGGATTGAGGAGTTGGATAATCAAGCAACACAATTAACTGCACGAGAAACCTTTGAAGATAATTATTATCGTTTGATTGCTTATGCCGAATCCTTCATGGATCAACCTGCAATCATTCAACCGGTGATAAATGAACCGGCAGTAAATCCAGTTGTTCCTCCTTACCAATTGCAATAAAATATAAATCAAAATCAAGCGTCAGTCAAACTACCTACAATAGAGCTTCCAAAATATAATGGTAGCTGTGAAAAATGGATGCAGTTCAACGACCTGTTTAAATCCCTCATCGACAATAATCCTATGTTGTCCAATGCACAAAAGTTGCATTATCTAAAGTCATCTTTGATCGGAGATGCTTCCGGTATTATTGATACGCTGGATGTCAACAATGCTAATTATGAAGTTGCATGGAATTTATTAAAACAACGTTTCGAAAAAACAAGGAAAATCATAGAGTTCCATTCACAATCGTTATTGAACACTCCATCTATTCCCAAAGAATCGCATGGTGCATTACGACAATTATTGACTAGTGTAACGAAACATCTTGATATTCTGAGAAAGTTAAATGAACCGGTGGACACTTGGGATACACTTTCTCATCCAAATGTTGTTATTGAAATTCAGAGGACAGAGTTCATAGAGTCTCTGTCGAATAGGTGCGCATTTCTTGAATCTATTGCTAATTTCAAAGATCATAAAACACTTCCGTCTACCAGTCGAGCTCCTGTTACTGCATATTCACATTTAACGTTTAATAATCTTGAATGTCCCATGTGCAAGGGTGAACATCAGTTGTTTCGGTGCAGTCAGTTTCGCAGCTTATCGACGCAAAATAGATATGATTTTATAAAATTGCGGAAATTATGTCGCAATTGTTTGCGGCCCTTCCATGGAACCAACTGCACTGCAGGAACATGCAAGTTATGTAACAAATCGCATCATACTCTGTTGCATGTTGACAAGAAATCAAACCGAGAATCTGCTGTAGGTTGCAAGTTTCAAGAAAAATCAGCAACCAATGTAAATATTCGAACCGATACAGAGTCGCGAGCAAGTGATGGCACTATTTCCGATAACTTGACGTGCAGTGCAATACTTAATTCACATCAGAATATAGGAAGTTCGACTCTAACGCACCATGCTTCAAAAAACATACAGCAAATACTACTGTCGACTGCCATCATATTCATTGAGGATAGCTCAGGTAGACTGCATCGTTGCCGTGCACTGTTGGACTCAGGGTCCCAGTCGAATTTAATGACCAACGAATTAAGCGACAACTTGCAATTAAATAAACAACGTACAACCACGTGCCTTTTCGGTCTTTGTGAATCAAGCGTAAACGTAGGTCATATGGTTCAGACGAATATTCGATCGTTACACAACGCATTTCAAATAAATTTATCTTTTTTGACAATCGAAAAAATTAGTCATCAACTACCCACTTTCCAAGTTGCTAAGCAAGTTGACAGTCCCTCAAAATATAATATTAGCAGATTCAACATTCCACTTACCTGGAAAAATCGATGTTCTGTTAGGAGCATCGGTATTCTGGCAGCTGCTATGCTCAGATCAGATACAAATATCGAAAAATGAGCCGATTTACCAAAAAACTCAACTCGGCTGGATTGTATCTGGCAATATAAGTTCAAATGCTTCTGCTCAAAATCAATCGCGTTGTAATTTCGCTGCAGAAAAGGTTTCATCTCATCATCTTGAACGATTTTGGGAAGTTGAGGAGGTGGAACGTGGATGTTTATGGTTAAATGACGAGAAAATTAGTGAGCAGCATTTCCTATCCACGTGCAGGCGTTCAGATGATGGGAGATTTATTGTTGAACTGCCTTTCAATTCAGATCCCAGTCAACTTGGAGATTCTAAGGAAATGAGCTCGACACGACTGCGTTCTGTAGAAAAACGTCTAAGCAAAAACGATCATTTGAAATCTCAATACCACGACTTCATGCGTGAATATTTGAACCTTGGTCACATGAGTGAGGTTTACGAAGCCGAAGACCTGCAGACCAATGCATATTACTTACCACATCATCCAGTTATACGTGAAGATCATGAATCCACTAAGCTCCGCGTAGTATTCGACGGATCATGTGCTACAACAAGCGGAAAATCGTTGAACGATATACTGTTAGTCGGACCAACTATTCAGTCGGATCTCGTTTCCACTTTACTACGTTCCAGACAGCACAGATACGTATTGACTGCAGACATAAGGAAAATGTACAGGCGGATCGATTTGACTGAACATCATCAGGATCTACAACGAATCGTTTGGAGATGGAGTATCTCTGAGCCTATCAAAACATTTCGTCTAAAAACAGTTACGTACGGCATTTCCGGTTCTCCATTCTTGGCTATTAGATGCCTTCACCAGACTGCTCTTGACAACATGACAGAATATCCAGAGGCAAGTAATGTTATTCTAAAGGATTTTTACGTCGATGATTTATCGACCGGTCATGACGATTTGAATCATCTAAATCAGCTGGAGCAAGATATAGTTAAGGTACTACAATCAGCGCAATTCTCTTTGGCTAAATGGAAATCGAATGAACAAAGTTTGATTGATTCAGCTGGTATCGATTATGACTCATCGATATCACTTGGTAAGGCACAAGAATTCTTGGCTTGATGTGGAATCCAAGGATCGATTCTTTACATTCTAAGTTGAATGTGGTCAGCAGAGCAACTAAACCAACTAAGCGATCAATACTATCGATCATATCGCAAATACTTGACCCTCTTGGATTGGTTGGACCAATAATCCTCACTACAAAACTTATTTTACAAGGTTTATGGAAGTCAAAATGTGAATGGGATGATCCTATTCCTCTCAAAATTCAATATCAATGGCGAAATTGGGTGCAACACATAAATAGTATTGACAGTATTACAATTCCAAGACGCACTTTATGTGAAGTTCCCATTCAAATAGAATTACATGCATTCTGTGATGCATCCGAAAACGCCTACGGGGCGTGTGTATACTTACGAAGCGTCGAATCATCCGTAGCATATCCGATTCAGTTGTTATGCGCAGAATCAAAGGTGGCTCCCGTAAAGAAAATATCTTTACCGCATTTAGAATTGTGCGGGGCATTGTTGCTCGCTTCATTGTGCGACAGAATTATGGCATCCATAACCATTCCTGTTCACAGCTCACACTATTGGTGTGACTCCACCATTACTCTGTGTTGGACTCAAGGAGAACCACATAGATGGAATACGTTCGTGGCCAATCGGGTCACCGAAATCCAGAAACTCACCGATACGACTGACTGGCATCATGTGAAAAGTGAAAATAATCCCGCCGATATTATACCTAGAGGCATCAATCCGAGTGAGCTGCCTACCTGCGAGCTTTGGTGGAATGGTCCGACATTCTTACATCACGACATTGATTATTCATCTGTTCCAAATTATTCAAATTTAGCATCAAGAGAATCACCAGAAGAAAGAAGGAGTTATAATGCTTTGGTAGCATCCCAAGAAAATAGATTTGCAACAGACTTATTCGTTAAATTCTCATCTCTCACTCGTTTAAAACATACAGTTGCACTCTGTGTGAGATTCAAAAATAATTGTATGAATCCATCAAATCGAACTTGCGACTCTTTGACGGTGACAGAATTGGATGCTAGCATGATTATTCTAATCAAATTGGTCCGAGCTGATGGATTTCATCAAGAATTAGTGTATTTACAAAATAAACGAATGGTATCAGGAAACAGCAAACTGGATGTTATAAAAACGAAAGAGTTTAATTAGTTGCAATTCATATTTGAGTTCGTATAATTGTGGGTAGGATAATCCAGTCGAAATGTATTAGTTTTCAACCAAACAAGTATAATTGAGACGAGTTGTCTTCCTTTCATAGGTATTTGTCATGTGATATTTGACGTTGTATCGGCATTTAGGGAGGGAGAAATTTGAATTCAGTGAGTAGAGTAGTCGTTGCGATGCGTTCGGTACGAAAAGAGCGAAAGTTAACTACCGTGTTCTCTTTGTAGAATTTTCTCGTGTGGATTTCAAGGTTCAAGTGAAACAATTAGATCCTCTGATCAATGGATTCATCCGTGTTGTGCCTCTGTGCTTCATTCTAGTGTTTTCTTCCACGTTTCGTAGTTTCTTTCTAGGAAAATACTACACTTTTCGCGAATAGCGTCTTTCTCCGTTCGCAGCGTAACGACTCGCTCTATCGCGTTCGAATCACGCGTGCTTCGACTCGAGTTAATTTAATACTAGTGAATAAGCATCTGTAAACTGTAACACGAAACTAAATGTAATTTTGATTTGATTCTCATTAGAGCTAAGTGTTGAACCGTTTTAATCAGTGTTGCTTATTGAACAGCCTAATCCGGCATCACGTTTCCTTTCAATCCTCTTTATTCTAGACAAGAGACTTGACTTCCGTACATAATTAACTGGTCCTTCGAGCCGGATCAGGCTGTAAATATTAAAACGGTTCGCTTCATTGTTTTTTTTTTCCTTTCCGATATTTTCACCGGTTGAGTAATTGTAGTCTACCTTGTGGTGAGTTTGGATGTGAGTTCTCGTGATCGTTGGCTGAAAAAAAAAAAAAAAAAAATCGCTCAACAAACCGTGTGCAGCTGTGTTGGGGCGCACCTATACAACGAAACGTGTATACATAAAAGCAGACATACGTCTTACGTGTATATACACGGTTGCCTTCCCGCGCTTCCGTAGCGTTACGTCATCGTTCTTCAGCACTGAGAAGATCATTACATCTGCGCTGTTGAGGAGGAAAGAGGAAAGTAGGAGAAAGGGCCTCTCCTTCCCTCATACCCGACAACAATTCGACGACGGTGGAGATCTGATATTCTGAGGATATGCTTGTATGTGTGGCCTAGTCCTCTACGGCTTCAATAAGATAAGTAAACAAACTCGCCGTTACGATACATTGAATCTTCTTATATAGACTTTGTCGAGTATACATAAATCAAAAGACTTTCACAAAATATTGAAATTTTCAGTTGTCAAACTGACCCTGAATCTTTATCGAAAACTTTGTACTTTGTACCTTTCTAAGTTATTCGACGTTTTCCAGATAATTAAAAAAAAAAAAAAAAAAAAATGAAAGAATATGTGGATTCGATACTCTTGAATGCTGGGCTGATTAAGCGTAGTGTCATCAACTTTAAAAAGATGGGTTCTGCTCATTTCAATGCCATCAATGTAGAAAGGAGATTGGAACTTGTAAAAGGCTACTGGGACGAAGTGAGGTCTCTACACATCAAACTGCTCAGTGTAACCGGGGAAGACGTGCGGAAGGAGTTACCTTATTTTCAAACGGATAAGTTCAATGAGATCGAGAACGATTATGAGACGGCTGTTACTGGGTTTTTTGAGATTTTGAATCAACACGGACAGGCCTCTACGTCTTCAACAGGGAGTAGAAACGATCACGGGAACCATCCCTTTCACTTACCTAAATTAGAGTTACCTAAATTCTCCGGTTCCTATATGAAATGGCCTGCATTTAAAGATCAATTTGTCTCCGTTTTCAATGGATATAGGGAAATTTCTAACGTGCATAAACTTCAATTCTTGAAGTCATGTTTGTCAGGTGAGGCGCTAATGCTCATCGAAAACATGCCTATCACCGAAGAAAATTATACATCTGCATGGGAAGCGTTAGTAGAAAGATATGAGAACCGAAGATTAATAGTAGAGTCATATCTTGAGAGCTTCATCAATATCCCTAAGCTAAGAACGCGTTCTGGGAAAGACTTGAGGAGTTTGCTGGACAAAAGTAGCAGCGCAGTAATTGCTCTAACGAACTTGAAGATTTGCAATAATTCTTGGGACCCACTGCTCGTTTACATTCTTATTGGGAAATTAGATTTGCAAACGCGTACAGAGTGGGAGTTTGAGTTGAAAGGGTCGAAAGATGTTCAGTCTTTTGAAAAACTTAAGTCTTTCCTAGCCGCGACCGTACATGCATTGGAGTCTTCGCAGCAAGCGAAATCCGAAAATACAACTTTATATTCTAAGAATAATACAAAATCAAGTAATTATACTTTTCGTTCTTTTCAGACAAATGTCGATGTGAAAAGGTGTATCTTGTGCCGAGGAAACCATCGCTTGTATCAATGTGATAGGTTCAGAGAAAAATCTGTAGACCAACGGGTGAACTTTGCGAAGGGAAATAGATGCTGTCTCAATTGTCTCAATCAGGGACATTTTTTGTCGAAATGCACGAGTTCGAATGTTTGTGCAACGTGTAAAAAGCAGCATCATTCCTTACTACACAAACCACGATTGGCACCGGTTTCCCCGCCACAGGAAAACGCCCGTTCAGTCGAGGTTCTCACAGAAACTTCGCAAAATTCAAAGCCGTCATATGAGGTTAATACGCTCTCGACAGTATGTCCTGCTAATACAGATAAAAATTCTTCTAGTTACGTTTTATTACCAACAGCCATGCTTTTGATTAAATCACGCAATGGGAGATTTTGTAAAATAAGAGCACTTTTGGACCAAGGCTCTCAGGCCTCTTTTCTTTCAGAACGGATGGCAGGGATGTTACAATTAGCGATGGAAAAGATTGAAGCCAGAGTGAGCGTGGTTGGAGGGTGCCAATCAGGCGAAATTAGAAAAGCAGCTTCCTTTACCATACAGCCACTACACGAACAAGAGCCAGTGCTTGACATACGAGCGTTGGTGCTTCCGCGATTGACGTCTTACATTCCCGGCCTGATTAAAGTAGCACCGTCATGGAGTCATCTTCATCACTTACCGTTAGCGGATCCCGTTCCTCAAGACCAAGGGCCGGTTGAATTAATTATTGGGTCCGATTATTTGGGTAGTATTTTACTGGGTGACATTCGAAAGGGTGAGGTGAATAGCCCAATCGCGCAGCATACAGTATTCGGATGGGTTATTTTCGGTAGTTATAATCCTTATCAGTCAGATTTATCACGATCGATAGTGGTGAACCATATTTGCGTCTGTCACGAACTTGATCAAGCTTTAAGCAAATTCTGGGCCTTGGACGACATCCCCGAAACATCCCCTTTTTCTGAGGAGGAGAAACAATGCGAACAGCACTTCGTTACCACACATTCTCGTACGAAGGATGGCCGTTATATAGTTCGTTTACCTCTGAAAACAGAGTCGAGAGTGGAACTTCCAAATTCCAAATCGATTGCGCTGAAACGATTCTTACAAAATGAAACCCGGCTTATCGGTGAAGCAGAACGGTTCCAATTATATCAGGGTTTTCTTTCAGAATATCTTTCGTTGGGGCACATGCGCAGAGTCGAGGATACCACTGTATCAGAGCACGCGAACTATTTTTCTCATCATGGAGTCTGGCGAGAATCGAGCTCGACTACAAAACTGCGAGTGGTGTTCAACGCATCGATGAAAACTTCGAATGGTTGTTCGTTGAACGATTATCTAATGGTAGGGCCTAAGCTGCAGGCCGATCTTTCGTCTTTAATTAGCCGTTGGCGTAGCTTCCGCTATGTCTTTACTGCCGACATCGAAAAGATGTTTCGGCAAATCCTCGTGGATGAGCGTGATCTCGATTACCAAAGAATATTATGGCGGGTGAAATCCGATTCGCCAGTTGAGGCATATCAATTGCTCACAGTCACATATGGCACGGCATGCGCTCCGTATTTAGCTAATCGTGTCGTTAGACAGCTGGCCCTGGATGAAGTTGAAAGATTTCCGGAAGCTTCTTCTGTGTTGCGGGAGCAGATTTATGTGGACGATGTAATGTTTGGAGCGGACGACCTCGGAGCCGCAGATTCTTTGAGGCGTCAGGTATCTGATTTGCTCACGGCGGGCGGTTTCCACTTGAGAAAGTGGGCCAGCAATTCCTCAGAGCTATTGAATGATGTACCCACGGAGAATCATGGTTTAGCCTGTGAGAAGGTTTTGCAGGAAGATGAGAGTCTGAAAATTCTCGGTGTTTCATGGAACCCGCAATCAGATTCCTTCCAATTCAATACTTCTTTATCTGATATCACTTCTTTTACCAAGCGTTCGTTTTTGTCGGTGATGCTTCGCAATTTCGATCCGTTGGGTTGGGTTGTACTGGTCACCATTCAAGCTAAAATCTTATTACAAATTATGTGGACGAGGAGAATCGAGTGGGATTCTGTGCTGCCTGCCGATTTAAATGCTCAGTGTCTCGGTTATTATGATAGATTGGGTTTTCTCAAAGATATTGCAATTCCTCGTTGGATCGGATACTCAACGTCGGCAGAACAAGTGTATCTGCATGGATTTTCTGATGCTTCAAACGCGGCCTATGCTGCCGTTGTTTATGTTTCTATTTCTGCTCCTCAGGGGGGTTGGAAGGTTTCACTCATCGCCGCAAAGGCCAAAGTTGCTCCGTTAAAAGTTCTAAGTATTCCGAGGCTTGAGTTATGCGGTGCTCACCTATTGGCCAAGCTCTTACGCTCCGTGCGATTTTCAATGTGTATGGAAAAAGTTCCGGTCTTCTGCTGGACGGATTCCGTAGTCGCACTCACTTGGATCAGGTCTACCCCTTCAAGGTGGAAGACATTTGTGGCCAATCGGGTAGCTGATATCGTGGATAAGCTTCCTTTAGCAGCCTGGCGGTACGTTCCGGGCACCGAGAATCCGGCGGATTTGGCCTCACGTGGTCTAAATGCCGATAAACTGACTGAGTGCAGTCTATGGTGGTCAGGACCGTCGTGGCTGTCTCGTTCTTCTGCAAACTGGCCTGCGGATGTAAAGAGCTCTCTGAAGGCCCAGGAAGAGAGAAAACGTGAACCAGTCGTTCTATTGACGACTTCAGAGGAATTATGGTGCCCATTCAGGGCAGTTAGTTCATGGAATAGATTGTTGAGAGTGACCGGCTACACTAAAAGATTCATAGCTAACGTTCGTTGTCGGGATTCCAAGAGTACGGGAATTACCCTGTCTTTGGCGGAAATTACGGAGGCTGAAAGGTACTGGACTAGACGAATGCAGGAGTTCCACTTCAGGGATGAATTGGAATGTCTCAAACGCGAGAAGAAGATATCACGTAAGAGTAGAATCTTGAAGCTGGCTGTAAAGTTGGATTCCTCTGGAGTGTTACGAGTCGGTGGTAGGTTGGAGAAATCTTCCTTGGCTTATGAGGCAAAGTTTCCCGTGATTCTGCCTAGTTGTGAGATATCCGAGCTATTAGTTCGACATGTTCACCTGAGAACACTGCACGGTGGAGTGCAGTTGGTGCTGCAAACGCTGAGGCAAAATTATTGGATTATCGGTGCGAGAGTGTTGGTGAAGAGATGTATTTTCAATTGTGTAATCTGCGCTCGTGAGCGTGCAACGCCTGCTTCTCAGATTATGGGTCCTCTTCCAAGCTATCGGGTAAATCCGTCTCGTCCTTTCACTCATACTGGGGTCGACTTTGCGGGGCCCCTTTTGCTGCTCCGAAACAAGGGACGTGGACAGCGTGTTTATAAGGCCTATGTGTCGGTCTTTGTCTGCTTGTCAACAAGAGCGATTCATTTAGAGCTGGTCGATGGTTACTCTACCCCAGATTTCCTGGCTGCCTTAGATCGGTTTGTATCAAGGAGGGGGTTGCCTTCGTCGATCTATTCAGATAACGGGACAAACTTCAAAGGGACAGCTAGAGAGCTAGCGGAAAATTTTAGGAAGGTGTGTGATGACCCTGTGCTGCAAAATCGGTTAACAGATGATCGAATTGAGTGGCATTTTATACCGCCGGGAGCTCCCCATTTCGGAGGGATGTGGGAGGCCGGCGTGAAAAGTGTAAAGTATCATTTGCGAAGGGTTGTGGGGTCCTACTCCTTAACGAGGGAAGAATTCGTGACGGTATTGTGTAAAATAGAGGCGTGTCTGAATTCTAGGCCGATAGCCCCGCTTAATGAGGACGTTGATTCGCTGCAAGCACTAACGCCGGGTCATTTTTTAGTTGAACAAATTTGAACGCCATTCCAGTCCCTTCAGTTCTGGAGATCAGAGAGAATCGTCTGTCAAGATGGCAGATGGTACAACGTATGTCCGAGCGTTTCTGGAAACTATGGGCAAATGATTATTTGAACACTCTCCAACAGCGCTCTCGCTGGTTCTGGAAACAGAATAACGTGCGAGTAGGTGATATGGTTCTGCTACAAAGCCCCAATTTGCCACCTGCAAAATGGGAGCTCGCACGTATCATCGATTGTCACCCGGGGTCTGATGGCCTAGTTAGAGTGGTTACGATTCGGTCTGCATCCGGAGTCTATAAAAGACCAATAACGAAAATTTGTGTACTTCCTGTATATGCGGAAAAGCCTGAAACCGGAGCAGACGGAAGGGAGAACGTGTAAAATTGTACCTTACACGGACCAGTGGAGCTCCGACTCTGTTTTGTCGTTCGTCTACCTCCGAACGAGGCGGGCGGAATGTTATAAAAACGAAAGAGTTTAATTAGTTGCAATTCATATTTGAGTTCGTATAATTGTGGGTAGGATAATCCAGTCGAAATGTATTAGTTTTCAACCAAACAAGTATAATTGAGACGAGTTGTCTTCCTTTCATAGGTATTTGTCATGTGATATTTGACGTTGTATCGGCATTTAGGGAGGGAGAAATTTGAATTCAGTGAGTAGAGTAGTCGTTGCGATGCGTTCGGTACGAAAAGAGCGAAAGTTAACTACCGTGTTCTCTTTGTAGAATTTTCTCGTGTGGATTTCAAGGTTCAAGTGAAACAATTAGATCCTCTGATCAATTGATTCATCCGTGTTGTGCCTCTGTGCTTCATTCTAGTGTTTTCTTCCACGTTTCGTAGTTTCTTTCCAGGAAAATACTACACTTTTCGCGAATAGCGTCTTTCTCCGTTCGCAGCGTAACGACTCGCTCTATCGCGTTCGAATCACGCGTGCTTCGACTCGAGTTAATTTAATACTAGTGAATAAGCATCTGTAAACTGTAACACGAAACTAAATGTAATTTTGATTTGATTCTCATTAGAGCTAAGTGTTGAACCGTTTTAATCAGTGTTGCTTATTGAACAGCCTAATCCGGCATCACGTTTCCTTTCAATCCTCTTTATTCTAGACAAGAGACTTGACTTCCGTACACTGGAATTATTGAATCCATTTTTAGATGACAACAATGTTATCAGAGTAGGGGGACGGCTACGAAATGCACCCTTAGAATATTCTCAAAAATACCCGATAATATTACTCGCTCACCATCATTTCACAATCTTGGTAATCAGAAATGAACATTATCTCCAATTGCACGCTGGAACGCAAGCATTACTAGCTTCATTGAGGACTAAATTCTGGATATTATCTGGGAAACCGGCGGTACGACAGGTGCTAAGAAAGTGTTTAGTTTGCTTCCGGAATCGACTAGTAAAAACCGAGTAAATGATGGGCGATCTACCTGTCTCACGTCTCCAACCTTCTAGACCGTTCGTGATTACAGGAGTCGACTATGCTGGACCCTTCTCAATAAAGGTTTCCAGAAACGTTACTGGAAAGGCATATAAAGATATGCCAAAGGCCTGTTCGTGTGTTTCAGCACTCATGCTGTACACTTGGAAGCAGTATCGAGTCTTAGTACAGAAGCATTTTTAAATTCATTGAAGAGGTTTATATATCACGACGAGGAATCTACAAAACAATTTACTCGGACAACGGGAGTAATTTCGTCGGAGCTGACACAACGCATTGAAAAATCTAATTCAAAATCTACGAAGCCAATCATCATTCTCTCATTTTTTGAGTGAACGCTCAATCGACTGGGTCTTCATACCTCCTTATTCTCCTCACATGGGTGGGCTTTGGGAGGCTGCCATAAAATCGGCTAAATGGCATTTGAAAAAAATCATAGGTTCGGTTAGGTTGAGTTTCGAAGAGTTGTGTACCGTATTCACTCAAATAGAGTCCTGTATGAATTCCCGACCCATTGTTCCCCTATCCAATGATCCTGCTGACCTGCAAGTTCTCACCTCGGGCCACTCCATCATTGGTGAACAACTCACTGCAATTCCGGAGGAAGATTCCGCTGAAACTCCTACAAACAGGTTGAATCGATGGGGTTTATTATGTCAGCTTGAGCAACATTTCTGGGTCCGATGGTCGCGGGAGTATTTATCGCTCATGCAACAACGGAACAAATGGCAAAAACCTAATCACCAATTCATGGAGGGAATGATGGTTCTATTATGCAAAAGTCAATGTTTTTCAACAATGAACTCGTTCTGACTCTGTCATTTTTCAACGTATTGGGATGAATCTTACGTATTCTGATTCGTGAGACTTCCCCAAAGTCGACAATGCCGAAAAGATTTGTAAAAACTAATAACAAATTCATAAATTTTTAATTCGAAGTGAAAACGACGTTTTGCATGATTTGCATCAAGAAAACGTGCAATGCTTTGCATCAAACGTCATAAACAATTCAATTGTCCATAACGTTCTTATAGACAAACTGTTCACTTTGGAGAAATATCGTCTTGACAAAAAGAGTTTCTCATCTTGTGAAAGATGATAAGTTTTGTACACAACATGTTTGTTACGTGCAAAAGAAAATGTTGGCTTACAGGAGAGATTGTTTTTTATTTTCTAACAAATAAATTTAGAACAAACCAGTATCAGGATCATTTATTCAAACAATTATTATTCTTCTCATGTTATGTTTTTCAATATTTGCTTGATATAGATATTTTATTGATATATACATTTTTACATTCTTAATAAAAATCTTATACAATAGAATTCATAAAACAGACTTTATGATCAATCATGTTTCCTTCTTCGTGAAGCGATTTCCGTGAGAGAAACGTTTTGTTGCTGTAAAATAGAACCTGCAATTTGAGATAAATATTTGGATTCTAATAAACGAAACACAAAAATCACGTTATGGATAAAATTGTCGTCACGAGAATCGTTTCACGAGAAAGGAAACATGATTGATAATTCATAATGATTCATGAAATTCCTGACATGAAAGATTTTGAATTCACAATCCAAAGATCGGGAAAATTCAAGCCAAAAGATTTTTCAATTAGTCAGGCTGTTAGAATCATTGACTGTCCAAATGGTCAAATACAGACGTATAAAAAATACAATGATACATACAGCACTCATAAACTCGATGTGTCTTTGGAATTCGAAGCTCTCAATAAATCTCCAAAACCAGAACGTTTGGGAATTTCTAAAGGAAAATATACCGACCTCAAAACATTAATGCGTTATTCAAGTCCTAAAGGTCGTACGTTTTTTGATAAATTCTGTGTAAATCAAATGATTAAATTGGAATCGGAAGATAAAATGAATGCATCAAAAAGTGACAGTAAACTCTGATATACAGGGTGGGGCATTAAAAGTGTCGCGGGCGTTTTTTCCAAAAATAAAGTGAGATACGAGAAAATTTTTCGGACAAAAGTTGTAGGGTAACGAGGGGGACATCCGATGGTGGCCTTGGCTTTGACCTCAAATCTCATCTTCAAGGGCATTCTGAGATCAACTCTTGTTTTTTAAATAGCATCTCATATTTTTTACTGCAGATTTGGATTCTAGGTCAAAAACCAAGAAACTTTTGTCTGAACCATTTTCCTGAAATCCGCAAAAATGACGCTCTGATCGATATTGTCCCATTTTGAATCTGACATTCGAATAACTCGAAAACGAAGGGTCTTGCAAAAGAATGTTTCGTACAAAAGTTGTCGATACACAACACATTTCAATCGTCTACATTACCACCATTCAGAGCTCACGCGATGTAAACAAACGACGGGGTTCAGTGAAAATTCACGATTTTGAAAGTCAGTTTGTCAGTTACATTTGATTATTACTTGGTTTATGACAAATTGAAAATCATGGATATCCGATACACGGTTTCTGGGAAGATCGATATGACCTACATTTACGGTGAAGTGCATAAGAACCCCAGACAAGCATATGACTTGTATGCAGAACGATTTCCTGAAAGGACAACGCCATCCATTAGGTATTTTCAACGCATTACAAACCTATTCTCAGAAACGGGAAGTGTTACAAGGCAAAAACGACATCGAATGAGAACTGTTAGCGGAGAAAATGCGGAAGTTAATGTACTAGCTGCAGTAGCCAATAATCCACACGTGAGCTCTCGTGAAATTGAAATCCATTCGGGAATTTCTCGAAGAAGTGTTCTTCGAATACTGAAACGTCACAAATTCCATCCGTATCACATTTGTTTGCATCAAGACCTTCACGGTGATGATTTCGAAAATCGTGTACAGTTTTGTCGATGGGGTCTAGCGCAAATTCACAATAACAACTTCATCAACATATTATTTTCTGATGAGTCGACGTTCACCAATCATGGTCAAGTAAATCGACATAATATGCATTACTGGGCGACAGAAAATCCAAGATGGTTACGTCAAGTAGAGCATCAAAGACAATGGGCTGTGAATGTTTGGTGTGGTATTTTTCGATCTCGAGTAATTGGACCGTACTTCATTGCAGATACGCTAAATGGAGAGAAGTACAGACATTTCTTAGATCAAGTACTTCCAACATTACTTGAACACATACCTATTCAGGAACGATTGAATATGTGGTATCAACACGATGGTTGTCCATCCCATTATGCAGTCACAGCTCGAGAAATATTGGACAGAGATTATCCTGGACGATGGATAGGACGTCGTGGACCAGTTCATTGGCCTGCCCGTTCTCCGGATCTTACTTCTCCAGATTTTTTTTTATGGGGATACATAAAAGATACAGTTCATCAACAAGCACCGACTACACCTGAGAATATGCGTCAACGAATCATCAATGCATGCGCGAGCATCAATGAAGATATTTTAGCACGAGTTCAGCAATCTTTTGTAAAACGTTTTGAAATGTGTATTGAAGTCGAAGGCCATCATTTTGAGCATCTACTGCATTAGAATTATCCAAGTGATGTAGACGATTGAAATGTGTTGTGTTTTGTCTGTTAGACCCCATCACCTCCGTTTCAGTTCAAGGGGTCCCCCTTGGAATCAGACAACTTTTGTCCGAAACATTCTCCTCCAAGACCCTTCGTTTTTGAGTTATTCTAATGTCAGATTCAGTATGGAACAATATCGATTAGAGCGCCATCTTTGCGGATTTCAGGAAAATGATTCGGACAAAAGTTTCTTGGTTTTTGACCTAGAATCCAAATCTGCAGTAAAAAATATGAGATCCTATTTAAAAAACAAGAGTTGACCTCAGAATGCCCTTGAAGATGAGATATGAGGTCAAAGCCAAGGCCACCATCGGATGTCCCCCTCGATACCCTACAATTTTTGTCCGAAAAATTTTCTCGTATCTCATTTTATTTTTGGAAAAAACGCCCGCAACACTTTAAATGCCCCACCCTGTATGTACCTTTATACGTCTGTATTTGACCATTTAACCAGTAAATGATTCTCACAGCCTAACTAATTAAAAAATCTTTTAGCTTGAATTTTCCTGATTTTTGGATTGTGAATTCAAAATCTTCGTGAAACGATTTTCGTGACGACGATTTTATCCATAACGTGATTTTTGTGTTTCGTTTATTAGAATTCAAATATTTATCTCAAATTGCAGGTTCTATTTTACGGCAACAAAACGTTTCTGTCACGGGAATCGCTTCACGAAGACGGAAACATGATTGATCATAAAGTCTGTTTTATGAATTCTATTGTATAAGATTTCATTAGGAATGTGAAAATATATATATCAATAAAATATCTATATCAAGCAAATATTGAAAAACTTAACATGAGAAGAATAATAATTATTTGAATAAATGATCCTGATACTGGTTTGTACGAAATTTATTTGTTAGAAAATAAAAAACAATTTCTCCTGTGAGCCAACATTTTTTTTTGCACGTAACAAACATGTTGTGTACAAAACTTATCATCTTTCACAAGATGAGAAACTCTTTTTGTCAAGACAATTTTTCTCCAAAGTGAACAGTTTGTCTATAAGAACGTTATGAACAATTGAATTGTTTATAACGTTTGATGCAAAGCATTGCACGTTTTCTTGACCCGTGAGGTCCCAAAATGACATTTTTGCGTTGTATTTTTCAACGGCTGTACTTTCTAAGAAAAAGGGTGATGAGAAATTCCAGACCAACCAGTTTCGATGGAGAATTGACTGATCTTTCAGAATCTGATATTAGTTTCTCCGAGAAATGCACCTGTCACAAGATATACAGGTTTTCTTCCGAAAAAACGCGAATTTTAAAACTTCATTTTTTCTTCATCTCATGTTTTCACATTGGAATCGTGTCATAATTCTTCTTGTAACTACAGAAACCGCGTCAATTCACTTCAAACTTTAATTCATGCCTTGGACAATTGGAAAAACTCATGTGGAAACAACCAAAATGGTGGCTTGAACGTGGAAAAAATGTCAAAAACTTCAAGAGTTTTTCATTCGAAAACGATGGACTTGAGGCAAAAATTTTACTGCACAAAAAGTTCTTAGAATTGATCGAAAAACACGCTCAAAGTTTTTCAGAATTTTTTGACAACTTTTTTGAATCTCCAAAATCGCCAAAATTTGGAAATTCAAAAGAAGCGTCAAAAAATTCTGAAAAAAATTGAGCGTGTTCTTTGATCAATTCTAAGAACTTTTTGTTCAGTACAATTTTTTCCTCAAGTCCATCGTTTTCTAATAAAAAATTCTTGAAGTTTTTGTCCACCATTCTGCAGTTTTTTTATAGTTTGGCCTTTTTGAATATGCCTCTCATAATATATTTCACATGTGATATTATGAGTATCTTTGATATTTTTTTTATTCACAAAATTGTCTTTTTACAACATATAGTCCATGCCTCATATGTTCTCTGAACACTATCGACGTGATGACTCTGATAGATGATCAATGGTTACATATCATCTAACATATGAAAGAAAATCGGTATTTTTGTGACTTGGTATTAGATTGCATTCTCTTATAAATCGCGAACCGTATTAGGGGAATATATCAACGGAATACTTCATGTTCCACAGAAATAGAATTCAATAATAAACTTATCTATTGTGGGAAAAACATTGATTCCATAAAATGAACAAATAGCACTTCAGCCTGACGAAACTGGTGATATTATTTATTGAAAGTAAAACAGACAATGTCTGCTCCATCAGGAAAACGCCGGAAACTATCAAGTCACCAGCAAGATGTAGGAGTTTAAAAGCGTGAAGATGGTGACTTTGATGCAATAATTGTTCCTCAGGATGATTGCTCTGGACCATCTGACTCTGAATCTGAATCTGAAGGTTGTCAAATTTCTGAAAATAAAGTTCCATATATTAGTTATCATCAGGTTATGAGTAACTATGAAGAGAATCAGTCGAAACTGGAGCCCAATCATATTTACGTATGGAAGAACGGAGAAAGAAAGTGTTAACAATATCCTGAGAATGAAAACTTACTCTCTGAGAAAACGAAAAAATTTATTCTTGAATCTTCATATGTACAGTTGTTCGAACTTTTCTTCTCCGCCGATTTAAAAAAATATATCATCGAAAGTACTCGTATGAATGACTGCGATTTAACATTAGATGAATTCGATATTTTTTTAGGGATAATTATAATGTCAATCTTCAATCAAAGGAAATCTCAGAAAGACTATTGGTCTAATCAGCCATTACTGGCCTGTCCTACTGTGGCAGAAGCAATGAGTCGTAATGAATTCCTCAAAATGAAATCAAAATTAAAATTTTCGAAACCTGAAGATCAGAATTATAATGACAGAGCTTGAAGAGTACGTGGTATTTTCGAAATTTTCAAGAGGAATGCTTTGCAATTTGGTTTTTTCTCTACCGCTTTGTCGATAGATGAAATGATGGTGAAGTTTTACGGAAAAACCATTTTGCTCCAGTTTATGAAAGATAAGCCCGCACGCTTCGGCATCAAGATGTGGGGCATTCGTAACTCAGAGGGATATCTGTTCGATTGTGAGATTTATTGTGGCAAGGGGTTGAATATTTATTCGTCTGATAAACAAGTAAAACTATCCAAATGTCCCTTAAGAAGTCGTATCGTTGTGCAGATCATCCAAAACCTACTTGTTGATGTTGTTCCACGGAGAATAATTCAATATCATTTATATTTTGATAAATTTTTTTGTAGTCCAGACTTACTGATCCATTTGCGAACAGTCGGCTTGAGAGCAACTGGTACCGTGAGGGGAAACAGAGTGAATACCGATAATGAATTGGATAAAAAAGTAATAAGAGGAACGTTCTCAATCGAACACGAAGAAAAAAGCGGTTTGAACTATATCACAATCATGGATTCAAAACCGGTATCTATGCTTTCCACCGCGGCAGGTGTGACTCCAATGTCAACAGTCAAAAGAATCAAGAACTAAAAACGATATTCCATTTCCCAGAGCTTTCTCACAATATAATAAAGACATGGGTGGTGTCGATCTACATGATGGACATTGTAGTAATTTGATGCCATGCATAAGAGCAGAAAGATGGACTTGGGCCATTTTTCTTCGACTAATCAAATCATCGATAACAAATGCCCTTGTGATCCATCATTTATCAAATCGTGACGAAAAAATTGGATCTGAGGAGATGGCTTTAGAACTTGCTGAATTTTATTTCGCAAAAGGTATCAAAGGGAAAGAAGTCCATGAAATTTTTACTGGTATAGCAAGAAAAAATTGTAGAAATTATGAAAAATGTGGGATGAGGACATATAAAATGTGTACAATTTGCAATCCTTACTTTTGCAATCCCTGCCTTACATCGACCTGTAGTGCAACATAAAACTTCATCTTTATGTATGAAAAAAAAAAAAAAATTTAAATTAAAAGACTACCAAAAAATTTCTAAAATTGAGAAAAAAAACAAAAGAAGGGTCTTTTTATACATTTACCTCCACGTGGTAAGGACCGGACAACGGCAACAAAATTTTGACGGATGAAGAATGTATACACATGGAGTCAATGAAACAGTTGACGATAAGAGGTGTTGGGTAACGTTTTCAAAAGATTTTCAATAATACGTAATCGATTCAATACAACAAAACATATATGAATGGAACATGTTCACCAAAAATAACGTGTTACATCCCATATGAAATATATTATAAGAGGCATATTTAAAAATGCCAAACTATAAAAAAACCGCAGAATAATGGACAAAAGCTTCAAGAATTCTTTATTAGAAAACGATGAACTTTAGGGAAAAATTTTACTGAACAAAAAGTTCTTAGAATTGATCAAAGAACACGCTCAATTTTTTTCAGAATTTTTTGACGCTTCTTTTGAATTTCCAAATTTTGGCGATTTTGGAGATTCAAAAAAGTTGTCAAAAAATTCTGAAAAACTTTGAGCGTGTTTTTCGATCAATTCTAAGAACTTTTTGTGCAGTAAAATTTTTGCCTCAAGTCCATCGTTTTCGAATGAAAAACTCTTGAAGTTTTTGACATTTTTTCCACGTTCAAGCCACCATTTTGGTTGTTTCCACATGAGTTTTTCCAATTGTCCAAGGCATGAATTAAAGTTTGAAGTGAATTGACGCGGTTTCTGTAGTTACAAGAAGAATTATGACACGATTCCAATGTGAAAACATGAGATGAAGAAAAAATGAAGTTTTAAAATTCGCACACATATAATGGAGTTAGAAGTGTTCTTATGTAAAATTGGATGCTCTCCGTATCCATAAATATTTTTCAATTGACAGGCACAGATCTGACATTTATACATTTTTATGAAATGTTGGTCTTGTCAACAGTGCCACAGTAGTTTCCCCAAAGTATTGATAATGCAGCAATGCTTTTCGTCAGTTCGCATTGAATGTTGAAACTGAAAACGGGTATTTTGAATTTTCATTTCATGTATATTATATTATCGTGTTGGAGGACATTTTCCAGTCTCTGAGTCATAATTCTTCAATGCCCCAAGATCACACAAACCTCCAAGTACGTCTAATGGACGTACGGATGTACTTAGAGCATTACCATTTATTTTACCCATACAAAAATATTTTGCTGAAATAACCATGAATAATCTGTAAAAAAAATCGCATTCTCCCTACAAGACTCAGAAAAACTCTGAAATGTTGATGAAAAATCTGATATTTTCAGAACATTCTGTAGAGACTTTCTTCAGACTGTTTTCTGACTTTTTTCAGAGTTCCTCAAATTTTTTTCAGACAAATAGGGACAAAATTGCACTCTGAAAAGATTCTGACAAAACTCTGAGAAATTTATGACCCTCGCAAATTTTCAAAATCCTATAAACTCATTCATATTTTATATTCAAATATCATATGCGAAAAAGTGTTTGAAAATGGAAGAAAAATTTCCTCAATAGTCAGAAAAATGTTAGAAATTCATCAAAGTTTCGTCAGAATTTATTCAGAGCTGATTTTTTTTGCTATTTGTCTAAAAAAATAAAAAACTATGGATAAACTGTAAAAAAAATCTGAAAAAGTCTGTACAGAATGTTCCAAATATATCAGATTTTCCATCAAAGTTTCAAACTTTTTTTTGTTTAAACCTTATTTTGAAAATATAGAAGGATTTTAGAAAATTCATACACAAATAATTTTGAATTTACCAACTTGAAAACTGCATGTTATATGCTATGAATATTTTTTTGTTGATTAAAGTACTAAGGTAAAAGACCCGGCAGCCGATCACTGAACGTGAACCCGGTCAGTCCTTATGGTGATACTATAGTATTCTATTCTAGGCATTTTATAGAAATGGTGTACAGAGAAATATTTCAATTTCATTCAAGTATTTGCGAGTAATCTGTGATATAAAAATTGGGTAAAGAACCGGCGCTAGTATGGCCTTAGATTATAGATTTTTATGGTGTAGTCGTGCAAAAAATCGTCAACCAAAATATTTTTTATGAATGGTGGATTGAGAATTATCTTTTCCATTTAAAACTTCTGATTGAATCACTTCATAAATTCATGTAATAATGATAGCGATCGAGTTCTAGTCCTTGACCGGGCATAGGGTTTGTTTCCATAATCGATTTCAACTCACCTTGGCGTTCCTTTTATCGAAGGATATTCTTCAATTTATGCAGCTTTTAATTTGTTAATAATCCGTGCTGAGAGTATCGTTTCTAACAGAAAATCCTCGCAGGTGTCTGTAACGAAAAATAGTTGAATTAGCTATGATTCAATGATCGTATAATTAATGATAATATATATATATTGAATGATCGAATAGTTGAATTAGCTATAAATCAATTTTGATATATAAAAATCAAATATCATAAACGTTAGATAATGAAAATGAATTTCGAGAATGTTTTTTCACAGGGTATCATAATTTTAGGTGATACAAGTAACATGTAACTGTTGTTCTGTTCAAACCTCATTTTGAGAATATTCGAAAAATTCATAAAATTTTTACGAGAACAATTCTGAATTTACTAATTTGACAGTTATATGTGATGCAAGATTTTGTGAATATTTTTATGATTTCAGTATAAATCGATTGTAATTCACTTTGGTGTTTCTTTTGTCGAGGGACATTCATTAGTTCCAATTGAACAATAATAAGAACTCAATTCAATTAATTACTTTTATACAATCAATCGTATTATGAATATAGAATCAATCGTTGTACTTACCTTACATTACGGGAAGCAAAATGCGCTCGTTTATCGAATCGTTCACCGTTCTTCACAATTAACGGTTAACGGTCAGCCATTATAACCAAATGCCGGAAAGCCAACCAAACAACGCATTCATTTCGGATACTTATAGAGGGCACTGACTAAAGGGTTGATACTGCACAATCAAATGATTATTATTATAAAACATTTCAAAATATGTGTTTTTCACAAAATTCAATGATTATTCTTGAAATTTGAATTCATTTTTATCCTTATTCAAAATTGAAATTCTGGAAAAAGATATTTGAGAAATATCAAGTACTTTTTTATTTATCTGAATAAATTTGATCTTGTTCAATGGGAACGAAGTACAAATATTTACTGATAAATACATTGAAAAACTGTTTTTCACGGACACATATGTAAATTTCACAATTATGGACTTCATTAACATCACTTATTTTAATTTCATAATTTACGATATTGATATTACAACATTTTACATTTAAATCAACGCGCATTTTAATATTACTATCTACTTAAATTTTACAAATACTTGTTTTCTTGACAATGACCTGTGATAAAACTCGTCAATGGTGGGAGTTCACATGTTACAATGGCGAAATTTCATTTTCAAAAGGATTTTACAAATCAAACTCACTTTCGAATTCAACTGTAATTTTGACGCGCACAGAGTAGGGAACTTTATTACCCACGTTCAGCCTGTCGTATTTACACTTGCAGTGTTAAATTGACAAGGCGCTTGGGATGTATCACTCATTCAGAACGAAACTGATATTAGTCTTCTCCCTGTGCGAAAAAACCAATGGAAACCGATAGGCGAAATCCTAATGGAATCAATGATATCCTATCGGTTTCTGTGCGGTTATTGTCACAGGACCCAAGGGTTTCTATGAGATTCTAAGTGAAATCTGATGTTCCATGCCCTAACAGGATACTCCGTTGAATCTTCGTAGGCTCCACGTAGATACGATCTATCTCCGTGGAGACCGCGGAGATGCGACGGAGTGTCCTGCTAGGGTGGGTTTCTATCAGCATGATCGACAAAACCTGATTAATTCTGATAGGAATAAAATAGCTTATCGGTTTCTATGCGGTTATCGTCACAGTACCTATGGGAATCCATGGGAATCTATGGGACTTTTCGGACAGGGCTGTGATTTGACAACTTTCGAACAGTAATTTTCCTACGTTCAGAGTGACATTTTCTTGACATATGAATGGTACTTTTACCAATTCAAAGAGAAGTATTCGTTTTTACTTTTTTACAGTGTACTTACCCCATTTTCTGAAGGATGGAATGTAGAGCACCGATGGTGCTCATCGAGACGAATTCAATGACCCAGGGTTGCCTGGTCAAATCATGGAACAACCCTGTGGCAACACGGTTCTTTTATCTGCTTTTTTATCGACTTACTTTTACATTTTCTTAAGGATAAAATTTTTAACATCGATAGTGCTTATCGGAACAAATTCAATGACCTAGGATTCTCTGTATAAGCACGGAGAGGAATGGATCTTAAGGGTTATAAGGAATATTATAAAGACTAGTATATTTTATGCTAAGTATGAGGACAAGTATCTAAATTCTGAGGAGGAGTACATATTTATTATACAAATGTTTGCTGCGGAGTAGTAAATGTATCTGTTAACCAATAATATGTTATTTTATTCAGGGTAAGGAGAAGAGTGAGTTCTCATTATAATACAGGATTCGTACAACTACTGTATTCAGATGCTGAAAGTCAGGGAACAATATTTTGAAAAGAAAATCAATTCCCGGGAAGCGAATCCGAGTTTGTAGCCTCTCAAGCCGCCACCTCGACCGCTCAATCATCAGGACTCGCTTACGCACACGTGAATGAGAGCCGTATTTGAAGGATTTTTGAAATATTCATACTTCAAGAACGTTGATACCTGATTTTTGTTGAAAAGAGAGATTGTAATGATTAATGATTTTTATTGGTCATAACTGTATATTTCGTTGGTCTTTATGATAATATTGTTGGAATCTCCATTCCATCGCTGTAAGTAATAGAGATTCTTACGATTCAAATATGGATTTTAATGATACGCATATTTTCTGTTGGGTCTTGTAATACTATTGTTAAAATCTCTAGTTCATCGCTGTAGGTGATAGAGATTCTTACGATTAAAATACGGATTTCAATGGAAAGTATATTACTTTTATCATGAATAGATTTTTACTGTAAGAATCTTGTATTTCAGGACTAATGAAACAGTCAATGCTTCTAAGCATGCAGATATTGACAGTTAGTATCCACATTTGTACACGGAGAAAATATTGTGTTATGAATTACTATGGGAAAATTGTAACGCAGGACCATACCGCCAAAAGATGAACAGAAACGTGAAATTAGCTACAAAATACCGTGATCATGTTTGTTAGTGAGTCAAAATGAGTGAAGTCGGACACTAAAAATGGACCTAATGAATTCCAATCGGTTTTGTGCGGAATCACGTTGCTATATGTGTAGAGAATACTCAAAAGAATTTCTGTCGAAAAATTCGCATTTTTGGCGACGTTATGAAGAAATTAATTGAGCGGCCGGATCTAACAACCAGCCGCGCGCTCGAAAAGACGTAAAAGTATTGTCCAAGCCGTGACGTCACACACCAAAATTAAAAATTGGAATTTCGAAAAACGAAAAATACCAGGTGATAGGTCTTGAAAAATCAACCCAAGCCTTCGTTTGTGATTTTTTTCTGTAATCAGTAGTTTCTTCGTAAAAAAATAAAAACTGAAAATATTTGCGGTCTGAAAATCAATGTTCTTTAACATTAAACTCGCTGTAACTTTTTTATTTTCCAACGTACCGAGATGAATTGTATCAATTTTTATTCGTGAGACCTTCCCGAAGACGATGATGTTGAAAAAACTCGCAAAAAATCATTGAAAATTATTAATTTTTTAATCCAAAGTGATTTTTTAATCCAATCATCTTTTTCAAACTTCGTATTAAAGAAGTGATGAATAAAGTTTAAGCAGGAGAAAACTTCCAGCGACAAAGTTGTTCGTTAGTGCATCAACCAACTTTGTGGGGAATTTCAGATCGATTAAGCTATTAGTTTGAAAGATACAGCGATTTATTCATCAGCGCGTAACCTATATTCTTTATGATTCCTAAATAGTTGCAGGTTAACCGTAAGAGACTGTATGAAACACGAGTCCACTCGATTCCTCAATACAGGTTTATGTTTTTTGTGTCGGATAATTGAAGGCCTGGATTTAATAACTCGCTGAGCGCTCGAAAACATGAAAAAGTATTGTCCAAGCTATAATTTTTAGCGTGAAAAAAAAAGTTGGAATTTCGAAAAACAAAAAATACTGGGTGATAGGTCTTGAAAAATCAACCCAAGTCTCTATTTGTCATTCTTTTCTAGGATCGATAGTTTTGATGAAAAAAAAATAAAATTGCACATTTTTTTCTACCTTAAATCATTATTTTCCAACATTAAATTCGTTCGATCTCATTCATTTTTCGAAGAATCAAAATAAAACTTACAGATTCTGATTCGTGAAATTCCAAGGAAGACGACAGTGTTTGAAAAAATTGTAAAAGTTAATAACAAATGATTGATTTTTTAATCCGAAGTGAAACTCATGTTTTCCACGCTTTGCATTGAAAAAGTGGTGGGGGAAGTATGAGCTACAAAAAACTTCCAGCGACAAAGTTGTTCGCTAGTGTATGGACTAACTTTGTGGAAAATTTCAAATCGATTGGGTTATTACTTTGGAAAATACAGCGATTTATTTACAAGCGCGTAACCCTTATTAGTGATGATTCTCACGTAGTTGCAGGTTGAATATGAGAGGCTACACGAAACATCATGTCCACCCGACTTTTCACCGTAAGTTTATATTTCTTGAGTTGGAGAATCCAAATATCGAACTACTTCTGCAAAATTCATGTCCCATTCTCAGTTATAAACAATTTGATTGTTCAAGACGTGTTTATACCAAAAAGTTCGGTATTTGAGGAGGATAATCGTTCGGGTACAAAAAGTTCTGCATTTCTCGGGGAGAGATTATCTATTCAACTCTTTTCTCAATATTTATTTGGATCATTCATTTGAATAATTCATCAAGAATCGAGTGTGTAATTTTTCAATTTTATTACAAAACCTTTACTTTGTCGCTATTTCTGTGCTAAAAAAACATTACAAAACTACGAGGATGAAAATCGTTTCAATTTTTCGACCCGGGTGAGGGAGTAGGAGAAGGCTGATCGGATTCATTTGTTTCAAAACACACGTGTCCGATGTTCCGGTGCTTTGTTTATGATTCTGAAGATTCAACTGCTTAGTGACGTTATAGATGTGTTTTATTGTGCAGTTTGTTATGTACAACGTGCATCATTGAAGAAATATAATCCGTTATCGATACAATATTTGAATCTGTCGTAATACTTTATTGTTATCCATTATATTATCGTTGGTGAAAAATGTCAGGAGAAAATCATGCGCGAACTGGCAGAAAAAGGACGAGAGATGAAAGTAGTTGGAAGAATAATAAAAGAAAAGTTTTGAGAAATGAAGTATGCTATTTCTGAAAATTATTGATTTATGGTATAATGCTGTATGCATGAGCTCTAATAGAAACTAATAGGTGTCAGTTTATGGATTCCAATAGTTTACTGCAGATTTGTCGTATCGTTTCGTCACAACCACTATTGGATTTTCATTAGGTTTTGTGTGAGAGACAACATTCTATTGATATTTATTTGTGCAATCAGAGGAACGGGATAAGTGCCGGTGGAAAACAAAATTTCTTTTAGAAACCCGTGTCGTGTTGTCACAGAGTCTATAAGTTTCTATTGGAACATATTGGACTTTTCAAATAGAGTAATCGGTCGTATCATGAATTTCATTTTTATCAAGTATATGTATTAATTATTCAACAGGGAAAAGAATATATATCAAGCTCAAAAAACGTGGTCCCAGCAAAGGTATTTCAGCCCGTGATGTTCTGCTGTAAGAAAGAATGTTTTCGCAACATCAGCGGATCACATCAACACGAATTCTACACCTCGTTTTGGTCTTCTGGAGATTACAATTCACAAAATATTTTACTGCAACAAACAATGAAAAAAACATCTTCAAGTCCGAACGAAAACGCTGAAAAAACAGTTAATTCATGGTCTTATTATTTCGTTTCTATGTACGGAAACGTACCTGTTTGTCAAAATTTTCTATGTTTTTTATTGAATACTCAGAGAGGTAGATTTTCAAGTGTGGAAAAGAAAATTCTTGAGGGTAAGACTTTGCAAGATAATCGCGGCAAAATTAATCACCGTATTCTTTTATCCAATGATTTGAAAAACATGATCTATGAACATTGTTTATGTATTCCACATTCTGATTCACACTATCGTCGTGAAAGTTCTTCTTTGAATTATTTTGATCATTCGGACTTGAATATATCTGACTTATACAAATTATTCATTGAATATTATAAGAACAAAACAGGTGATTCAAGTCCTCCAATTAAAGAATCAACTTATTATAAATATTTCAATCATCACGTTGATTTTACTTTCTCCAAACCTCGCACTGACGTCTGTAATTTTTGTTTTAAGCACAGGAATAGCGATAAAGTTAATATTGAATTAGAAAACCATAAGAAAAGTGTAGAGGAACATAAAATTCTGAAGAAAGCTATGTTAGCTGAACCAAATGTTCTATGTCTAGAATTTGATTTCGGCCAAAACTTGCCTTTGCCAAAAATTCCTGTCTCTGAACAATTTTACCGTCGACTTATTTGGCTGAATATTTTTAATGTACATGTTCTTAGTAATCATAAGAGAAGCTATATGTATTTTTTCATGGAAGGCAACTTGAAAAAAGGAGCAAACACTGTGTGTAATTTTCTTTGGGATACCATACAAAAAGAACTGAAGATTGATTATTATGACAAAATATACTTGTTTTCGGATGGATGCGGGGGGCAAAATAAAAATTATTTAATATTCACTTTTCTGTCGATGTTATCGAAAAAATTACAAGTTGAACTCCATCATGTATATCCGGTTCGTGGTCATTCTTATTGCTCTTGTGATCGCAACTTTGGTTCGTATGGTCAGAAGAAGAAAAAAATGGAAACAATAGAAACGCAAGATGACTACATTCGGTTGATAGAGAGTGCGAGGAATCCGCCATTCACAGTGATTAGAGAAACCGACTGCATCGTGAAAAATTTTGAAACTCTCCTTCCGAAGAAAGTGGATGTGCCGAAAAAATTACAAATAAGTAAACCTGTGAAAATCATTTACTATCCAAATAATCACGTACAAATTTTTAATACTTACAATGGGGCACCGACGGAACATAAGTTAGTATCGCACATTGAATTCGATGAATTACTCACTACTGAATCAGCCGACAGGATTGGATTAACAAAAGAGAAGATAAACGACGTTAAAGCATTGATGCCTGACTTGAGTTCGGAAGGGAATAATTTTTTCAATAATTTTTTCGATAAAGCTTTGATAAAATGATGATAAAACCGATAGGCAGAAAAACATCTAAAAGAACTTTATAAAAGAGTGGACTGCGAAAAAAGAATTCCAGGAAAAACAAAATACAAAAACATTTTTTCGAAAAAGAATAAGAAATTGCATGTAAAATAAATCAATGTTATACTTCAATTTATGTAATTATGTAAGATAATAAAAATTCCAAACTTTGTAGAATGTTTTGGAATAAAAATGCGAAAATTACTCACTCAATTCTTGATGAATTATTCAAATGAATGATCCAAATAAATATTGAGAAAAGAGTTGAATAGATAATCTCTCCCCGAGAGATGCAGAACTTTTTGTACCCGAACGATTATTCTCCTCAAATACCGAACTTTTTGGTATAAACACGTCTTGAACAATTAAATTGTTTATAACTGAGAATGGGACATGAATTTTGCAGAAGTAGTTCGATATTTGGATTCTCCAACTCAAGAAATATAAACTTACGGTGAAAAGTCGGGTGGACATGATGTTTCGTGTAGCCTCTCATATTCAACCTGCAACTACGTGAGAATCATCACTAATAAGGGTTACGCGCTTGTAAATAAATCGCTGTATTTTCCAAAGTAATAACCCAATCGACTTGAAATTTTCCACAAAGTTAGTCCATACACTAGCGAACAACTTTGTCGCTGGAAGTTTTTTGTAGCTCATACTTCCCCCACCACTTTTTCAATGCAAAGCGTGGAAAACATGAGTTTCACTTCGGATTAAAAAATCAATCATTTGTTATTAACTTTTACAATTTTTTCAAACACTGTCGTCTTCCTTGGAATTTCACGAATCAGAATCTGTAAGTTTTATTTTGATTCTTCGAAAAATGAATGAGATCGAACGAATTTAATGTTGGGAAATAATGATTTAAGGTAGAAAACAATGTGCAATTTTATTTTTTTTTTCATCAAAACTATCGATCCTAGAAAAGAATGACAAATAGAGACTTGGGTTGATTTTTCAAGACCTATCACCCAGTGTTTTTTGTTTTTCGAAATTCCAACTTTTTTTTTCACGCTAAAAATTATAGCTTGGACAATACTTTTTCATGTTTTCGAGCGCTCAGCGAGTTATTAAATCCAGGCCTTCAATTCGAATATCAAGCCATTTCCTCATGATGGATTCCTTATTATAAACAAATAAACCAGTTGTTCAAAACAATATTATGAACAAAAGTTTGATATTTGAGAAAAATTGTGTAAACAAACAAGTTTCTTCTTCTTCTCGTTGAGGAATAAATTATGTATGAACTATGTTTCCAATACTACGACTATTTATTTATATCATCAATTATAATTATATCCAGAAGATGGAATTTTTCTTTAATAAAGAATTATCGGTGTCTCAATACTTCGATTTCCTGATAAAGGAACATTGACGGGAATATTTTTCCTTCCGACGATTTTGAAGTTTTCAACAATATCATTCAACGCAGTAAACAATTTAGAGCTGTATATTCGCCAGTTGAATCCAGAATACGTGAGACAACTCTTTTTGTTGCGAGATTTCAATTTGTTCATAACAGTTCCTATTGCAGTACGATTTTACGTTTTCAAACCCTTTTGCAACGACTGTCTTGTCAAAATGAGATACATATTCATTCCCCTAAGATTACAAACAGATTGTTATTGTAAGAATTCCCAGGAAAAGAACATCCATGTTTCAAATACATAATTTTCGGATGATAATTATTTGAACATAGTGACATTTCACTGATTCAAATTCAGGGAATATTTTTATCTAATTAGCCAACATTGCAGCTTACACTCATTCGTAAACAAAAGAAAGCCGAACGTGTGCATATTGTATGGTTCATTCGTTGTTGTATTGTTTTTCGGCTTTCTTTTGTTTACAGATGAGTGTAAGTTGTGACGTTGACTGATTATGCTAAAATATCCTCTGAATTTGATTCAGTGAAATTTCGCTATATTGTAATAATTATTATTTGAAAATTATCTACTTATTTAACAGCGTACATAAATATCCTCTTGTTTCTATTCCTGAAAAATGTCAGTTGCGGAAAGTTCAATCAATGCAAGAAAACGAACTAGAAATAAGAGTAATTGGAAACAAAATGAGAAAAAAACAGCAAGAAACAAGGTAAGTTATATGAATGCAGAAACAAGATTTCTTAGATGATTGATGGTTTCAAAACATTGATATTCTTCTCCTGGAAATTCTTGCAATGAAAATCTGTTTCTAATCTTAGGGCAATGAGTATGTATCCCGTTTCAACGAGACTGTCGTGGCAAAAGAGTTTGAAAACCTTCAATCTTGCTGCAGGAAGGAATGTTACAAAAAAATTGAAATCTCGCAGCAAAGAGAGTTGTTTCATGTCTTCTGGAAATCAACTGGTGAATATACCACTCAAAATTGTTTATTGCGTGAAATGATGTTGATGAAAACTCCAAATTCATCGGAAAGAAGAATGAATGAAATTACTTCGTGGGAATATTTTTGTCATCATCAAACAACCCATCTATCAGTGTGTCGAAGCTTTTTATGTTCTCTGCTGAAAATTGATCAATCCAGACTCGCTATAATCCAGAATGGAATGAAAAATAACGAGTCTCTAGAAGATAACCGAGGTAAAGGAAGCAAGGAGAGTTCGATTCGATTGACTCCTGACGTGAAAAAAATGATTCTAGAACATTGCTCGTCTATACTTCATTCGGAGTCCCATTATAAGCGTGAAGATTCCTCATCGCAGTATTTTGATAATCCTGATTTAACGTTAACTAAATTGTACAGTTTGTTTCTCGAGTATTATACCAGTAAAGCGGGCGATTCGAATGTTCCCTCAAGCGAGTCAACTTATATCAAATATTTTATTCATAATTTGAATTTCACGTTTTCAAAGCCACGTACTGACGTTTGTAACTTCTGTTTCGAATATAAAAATGATGCAAATGATGAAGATTTAATGAAACACAAAGAACTTGTAGACCAACACAAATTGTTTAAAAAATCTATGCTCGCTGAAAATCAGGTTTTATGTTTGGAATTTGATTTTGACAAAAATTTGCCTCTTCCAAAAATTCCGGTCTCAGATCAATTTTATCGACGACTCATATGGTTGCACGTTTTTAATGTTAATACTTTCGGAGATCAAAAAAATAGTTATATGTATTTTTTCATCGAAGGCAAATACAAAAAAGAAGCAAATACGGTGTGCAATCTCCTCTATGATAAAATTTGTCGCGAATTGGAAATCTCTTACTATCTAACTATTTTCGGATGGTTGTAGAGGGCAAAATAAAAATTATTTGGTCATGCATTTTTTGTCTTTGTTGTCTGAAAAATTACAGATTGAGATCCAACATTTATTTCCTGTACGTGGACATTCTTATTGTTCATGTGACCGCAATTTTGGGATGTATGGACAAAAAAAGAAAAAAATAGAGACCATAGAAACCGATGAAGAATACTATGACATAATTCAAAACGCAAGAAAACCACCATTCAAAATAATAAAAGATTCTGCGTGTATGGTTAAAAATTTTGAAACTTTATTGGATGTAACGAGAACGTAAATTTTCCTCCAAATTTTCTTATCGTTATCCAATTTCTTGTTTCAAATTCACTTATTCATTCTTATATTCTTCATACTTTTTCAATTTCTTCGGTATTCTTTGTATATTTTCAATCCAATTACTCTTCAATTACTTTTTGTTCCTTTTATATTTTAATGATTCATTTCAATTTTTTGCAGGATGTACTTCTGCTTTTACTTTTGTTTCTAACTTTCTTTTATGTTTTATTTCAATTCCTTTAATTCTCCATTTCAAATTTCTTTCTATCTTCAAATAATTTCATTTACTGTTATTTCAAATCTTATGTACTGCAAATTCTAATTCTTGTAAGTCATTCACGTACATTAACCTTTTATTTGTGGTTATCATCTGTATTTATCGCATTTCAATACTCAGTTTTAGTTTAAAATACGAAAGTTTACCTATCGTGCGGTTGCAGTCAACATTATACGTGAATGAGCTTAATTCTTTCAAATATTGTGAGTTAACCTGTCGTTGCGGTTGTTTTTCAACATTTTACAATATCTGAAAGAGCAAGAATAGAGTAACTTTGCACTTTTATGATATAATCATTCAATTGAATTCATTTTTTATTAGTTTTCATAGAATCTATTCATACGTATACACATATATTCAGTTATTTGCAACGATTCTTGACATTTATAGTCACTTTTTGCGACGTGACTTCAATTTCTATTCCAACTGAATTTGGATATCGGTATAGAATTTATTTGAATTACACAGGCCTGCGAGGTTTTTCCCCCTTGGAACTGGTGACCATTTTCCGAAGTAATTTGCTGCGTAGAATCCGAATCCGGAGCCAGAATTGGGCTATCACGTCAGGATTTTGAGATATCTGAGGGTAAATACGCGAAAAATGCGGTTTTTCGCTACTTTTGAGGTTATGTACAGGACGCATAAAATTTTTTTGATCTTTTCTCTCAACTTCATCAATTTGCACTACTCTTCCCGTTTAAAATGAGCTATTGAACGTTCATGTACGATTTTTTCTCGCAAAGTTACGACCATTCTAAGTTGTGTAATATGTCCCAACAACAGAATGAGTATTCGCATTTATTACACTGATCGACAATGAAATTCTCCTTCAAATGAAATTCTCTTTTCTGAAGTAATTTTCTGCGTAGAATCCAAATCCGGAGTCAGGATTGGACCATCGCGTAAGCATTTCAAGATATTTAAGATTAGGTCCACGAAAAATGGGTTTTTTGATTACTTTGGAATTCATGTACTGAGTGCACAATTTTTTTTAGTCTTTTCTTCTAATTGCATCATCCAGTACTACTCTTACTCTTCAAGATAAGCTATTAATCGGTGACCTACAATTTCTCCTTGCAGAGTTACGAGTATTCCAAGTTGTGAAATATATCCCCAAGATTATAATATTTCTAGGATCTCCTGAGGGTGCTGCCAGGATGTATGGGAATGAAAATTCTAATTTTCTAATATGATATTCTTATTCAGCGACCCAAAAACTTATATGTTCACATATTCAAGGAAAATTTCCTTCAAAAAATGGGTTCCCCAAAGGGTTGATAATTCACAGACCTGCGGAATATAAGTTTTTATTTTCCCTTCGAACAATAATGGTTCCTTTCCAGGTATTCAGATTGTGGAATTAAAATATAACGCCAGTTTTTTTACAGCACATCGGGATTCATTTTTATGTGAGATATGAATATTTACAGTTTTTTAAACAATTTGTATGAACGAAAAATATATACGTTTTATATAAAATTCAGACATGGGGCTGCACTGGTTTCAAACAAGACCTAAGATACTAGATAAATCAAAAGGACTTATGATATCTTTTTCTAGTTTCTTCAAAACTTCTGTTTGATCTTTCTGTTGTACTCATGATTCGGTTCATCTCTCTTTAACATCCAGCAATAGTCAGCCATCATTCTAACGTCCCACCTTCCTTGATATCTGGTCTCCATAACCTTAAGGTCTTGATGAAATCTCTCCCTTGCTCTTCACTGACAGCACCAAGATTCTCGGGGAAAAAGTCAATATGGGAATGCAAATAATGGAGTTTTATACTCATATTACAACCCAGGGTTTTGAAATTGTTAAGCATGCTGTTGACTATATTTTCATAATCAGGGCTTTTTCTGTTCCCTAAAAAATGTTGTACGACTTCCTTAAATGACTTCCAAGCGAGCTTCTCGGTTTTATTCATAGTTTTTTCAAAGTCAGGATCTTGCATCAATTTCCTTATGTCTGGACCAACAAAAACGCCTTCTTTTATCTTCGCATCCGATAAATGCTTGAATTTATCACATAAATATTTGAAACAAAGACCATCTTTAGGCAATGCCTTTACGAATTGCTTCATAATGCCTAATTTGATATGAAGCGGAGGTAGCAGAATTTTGGAGCGGTCAACTAGTGTTTCGTGTACAACATTTTTACTTCCAGGGTTCAATGATGCTCTCTGTGGCCAATCTTTCTGGATCCAATGTCGTGCTCTATTCCTACTATCCCATTCACATAGAAAACAGGGTATTTTGTATACCCTCCTTGTTGACCAAGCAACATAGTTAATATTTTGAGATCACCACATATAGTCCAGTTATGATTGGAGTAATTTATTTTTGAGGACGAAATCCAAATTTTCATAACATTCTTTCAAATGAGTAGAATGTCCAATAGGCAAAGAAGCAAATTTATTACCATTATGTAACAATACTACTTTGAGGCTCCGTTTCGAAGAATCTATAAAAAGTCTCCAATCATTTGGATTGTATTCTACATCAAACATTTTGAGTAGGCCAGGCACATCACAACAATACACTAAATTTTTTTCTTGAGCAAAATACGGTAGAAAATCCTTCTCTCTATTTCTATACCAATAAAAGTTCGTTGTACGATCCAGCATGTTTTTTTCTTTCAATCTGGAACCGAGTAATTCCGCAGCATCTTTCGGAAGATTAAGATCTCTTGTCAAATCATTCAATTCACTTTGAGAAAACAGTGGTGGTGTTTCGTTGCACTCGTAATATTCATCGTCAGGATCTGAAGTATTCATTATAGCCTCTTGAAATAAACTAGGATCAGATGAAAATGGTTGGGCAGGATGGCATAACTCTTTGCTATCAGGATCTTTATACGTAGGTAAAATCACAGAACGAATATCAGGATAACTTATCGCTGCTTTATTTTTAGAATTAAATCCTTTCATGTTTGAACAGCAGAAGTAACAATCGTTGATATGATTTTGCGGTTCCATCCAAATCATTGGAGTCTGTAAACTAAAACAATGTTTTTCTCCTCTTGACCATTTCCCAAGTTCACGTACACATGTCGAACACACTTTATGAGGCGCCCATTGTTTGTCTTGGTTTTTTATGTTGATTTTGAAATAGCTATCGTATAGTTCTTCAATACATTTAGAAATTATTTGTTGCTGTCTCTTTATTACATAATTTCCACATATGTAGCAGAAGTTATCTGGAGCATTGATACATTTTCGAGAAGCCATTTGTGAAACTTTTTTTTAAATACACGAAATTCACAACAATTACTGGACACTCGATACTTGTACACGGAGTAAAAAATTAGAACAACAATCAGTACATTCCGAGTGAATTAGTGGAATAATGTCTGAACATAGCAACAAACAATCTACGATCTCAGCAGTGCTGGCTCGAAGGATATTACCGCCCGGCGCGAGAATTTTGTAGGCGTCCGATTATAATAGTGTAGCATATTGCATAAATATATATTTATGTGATATGCTATAAGCATTTTCTACCGTATTTCGCTCAAGAAAAAAATTTAGCGTATCGTTGTGATGCGCCTGGCCTACTCAAGGTGTTTCATGTAGAATACAATCCAAAGTCAATCCCCTTCATTCATTCAACATTTTTCTGAAGCATTTTGGTGCGCTGAATCCGCATATGGCTCCAGAATTGCTATATCACGTCAGGTATTTGGGATATTCCGACCTAAAAATGTGGAAAACACTGTTTTTTGGCATATTTGAGGTTCCGTAAAGTCGAATGGTAATTTTTTTCACAAAACCAATAGATGCACCTCAAAGTATCAGTCATCCTCTTCCAAATGCCGTTGAGTTTGCTGAAATATCTTTTTTTTTCATTGAGATACGACAATTTTAAATTTGTGCGCTCATGTACTCAATAAATAGGTGGAGACACAATTTTCAAACTGTTGTATCTCAATGAAAAAAAAAGGTATCTGAGCAAACTCAACGGCATTTGGAAGAGGAGGACTTATACTTTGAGGTGCATGTATTGGTTTTGAGAAAAAAAATTACCCTTCGACTTTACGTAACCCCAAATATGTCGAAAAACAGTGTTTTTCACATTTTTAGGTCGAAATATCTCAAAAACCTGACGTGATAGAGCAATTCTGCAGCCAGATTCGGATTCAGCGGATCAAAATGCTTCGGAAAAAGATATTATTGTTTGAGGGGGAAAAAAAAAGTCAAATTTCGCAGGCCTGTGTTATTTTAGAGTACACATTTAATAAAACTTTGACATTTATTCTATTCATTCGTGGTTGAAATTCAGACACAGTTTATATCTAGTTAAAACTGGCATTTATCACAATCTTCTTAAACAGAAATAGTTTAGAATCAGTCCAGGCATTTATGTATTTATGATATTATGAGCAGGCCTTTTTTTTGGACTCCACTTTATGATCTTTTATGGACGAAAAGGTCTGGACATACAATTATTGCCAGATTTTATCTTCAATGTTTGCATCGGTTGTCTGTAAATATTCCTTAATCCGGAAATCCTCATTTATCTGTTGTCTCAGGTTAGTTTTTTTTTTAGGTTGAACCAACAATGCTTCATTTCAATATCACAAAATTTCTGTTTTCCATGTACACAGAAGACATATTAGTTGATGATATTCCAACTCTGAATGGATACGCGAAGAGACTCAATATATATACATTTTTAGACACTTGAATATTTAACAATATTTAAAGAAGAAAGAACGTTTATTTTTCTGGATGAGGATTCATAGAATGTTCAGTTTTCATGCATCGATTGGAATTCTTCAAAGTTTTTGTTTTGGTACACAAGAATAGGAAAGTATTCAACGATAGTCAGTCATCGTGCACTTATACGTGGGAAAAAATGGACTCGATGAATAGAATTTTCAAGAATCTTCACATCGTTATTGCATTGCAACTTAAATTTGTTCACACTTTCATAATTTCCACTAGAATAATGGGAATTTAAGCATTTTTCACTTGAAATATTCAACTTTCTGTTATAATAAGGATAGGAGATGTTTTCATCACGTGCAAGAGATTATCGTGTTTGACCAAGGGTTCCTTGGTTAAGACAAGAATAATCATGGAAATAGGGAATACTTTGGGTTCTTCTTTTGCAGGTATATACGTATATTTTCAAGTTGTGGAATATACACGTATTACAGGGAAAATATATATATAGGAATTTGTATGAAAGAATAGAATTCATGCATATTATAGAAGAAAATATCGTGTATATTTTAAATTTATGTTTCAGATTTCATTTCTTCTTCAAAAAGAGAAAAACACAGAAGTTATTAGATTTCTGCTAGGCGCGCGAACACACGTTGTGATAAGAACGCACCACCTTCGAACACACTCGCTCTCAAGTCACGCGGACTCCTATTATCGTTGCCACGTGTGTAAACACACCGGTAAACATAACCGTGTAATCGCGTGTAATATAATCAAATATAAAATTCCAATGTTAATAAAGTGTATCGGATAATGATTAATTAACAAAAGTGCAACAATTATAAAGATCAACGCAGAAGGATATTTCCGTCGTTTGCAGTTACTATCAGATGAGTATACAAAAACTGTAAATTTATAAAAAGAAACTATTTTTTTGTTAAAGAATTTTTACTTCTTTTTCAGTGTATGAAAATGGAATAAGAATTAAGATGAGCTTCGTCAAATGAAGGAAGAATGCTTCTTTTTACTAAACAAAAGAAATCCTAATACGTAAGACCAAAAATGGTATTTGCGGTGAGTAAGTGCATGTATTTTCTTGAAACCGAAGATAGAAATTTTCAGAACATGAGTTTTGGATCAATAACAGGTTGTATTCACTTCATGAACATCATTAGATTCCCTCCTATTATGGAATAAAGGTCAGAAATCTGCTAATGCAAACAATTGTATCCGTAATATACAATTTAGTGATATAACGAGTGAAGAAAGGTAGTCAGTATGGTCAAAAGTGAATTGCGTACACCTATAATTAATCTGAAATTGAGTATCGTTACTAAAATATTCATTGAAACTAAATACGGTATATGTTCATTGTCCACAGCATTCAAAGTCGGAGACTACATGCTTGGAAGAAAGAAAAATTCTATTTATCGTACTGCGCTTCATGTCTTGGACTCCAGGGACGTAAAAATTCTATTCTGAAGGATCTTGGCTGGAGTATCGACTTGAAGAGTTGTGTATTATGTGTTTCGAGTTTTATATATTGTGGATTTAAGGTGTTAAACGACTAAAGTGAGAAGACTGAGTCGTATAAAAGAAATGAATTAGTGTGTGTGTGTGTTCGCTGAAGAAATCTGTTTAATTTTATTCTTCGGAACAGCCAATGTGGTTGTACCAGCTTTTATTAATAAGTGATCGTAGGAGTTTGAAAATAGTGATATTTATTCGAAATTTGAGAGCAGAATTAGAAACATTTCGAACGATATCCTCGCGTGTCCTACCGACTGCGCCAAAATTTTTAACTATCGTCTGTTACGTCAAAACTATTAGCTTTTTTGTTCCTTATGTAACCTTCGATAGTCAAAGGAAGACATTGGATCATCGAGTCCAATGTTCCCTTTAATACCCCACTTGAGCTAGGATTAAACCCTAGACGAGGACTGGGGAGAGGATATCGTTTGAAATAATATGAATATCAATTTTTATACTGTAATGCAAGATAATATATTCTAGGAAAAATGAGGTTTTTTCAGTTACAAATTTACGAAAATGAAATCTTAATTATCGTAAATTTATAAAATCAAATTCAAATTGAGTTAAAGATCTTTTCTGCTAAATATAAGAAAGAGAAATATACACTTTATCTTTAAAGTACTTGGAATTTTGTTTTAGATGAATTCAATAATTAATGGAATGAAAATAGTTTAACTTCATGCAGTAGGTTTGAGATTTTCAGAGAAAAAATACAAGTATAGAAATAAGGGATTTTGGGAAGGAAAATGATTACTCAGAACCCGAGGAATATTAAGATTTCGTAATTGATTTTTCATCAACGTAATCGATGAGAAATTTAAGATAGGGAGAGGAAAGGTAAGAGAAAGAATATCCTGAAAAATAAACGTTATTATCGATTATTTTGAGAAGAAAATTAAAAGGAACATAAAAGAATAGAATATAATTAAAATACCTTTTTCTTGAATTCTGAATTTCAGAACCTCTTTGAATTTTGATAAATTTTCTAACTCCTTTCTTGAGAATTCTAAAACTTTCTCGTCATAAGAAAGATTGTTCAAAAATTTATTCCTTGCTGGACCCGAGGAGGAATATCATTTCCTCTAATCTTCCTATGTTTAAATTTAATTCTTTTGATAACGCAAAATATTTTCCTCTCAAGATTGTTGATTCTTTTGTTTACTTCTTGTTCCACTATAAGCAAAAAGAAAGGAGCAAAACTATTAATTAAAAATTTCTGAGATGGGATTATTATTTAGAATTTTATTAAAATTCAATTTTCAAAGGAAGTATTTGAAAGAATCATTCCTAAACTAGAATTTTCTCCTTACACATGTATGAATTTATGTTGCACTCTTCCAAAATCATTCATTAAAGGAAAGAAATTAGGAAAAAGGAAAAAGAAAAGATTTTTTTTTACTTACTCTTGTTGTATAGCAGGAAAATTTCCGTTGCGCCACACAAGTCCTATTCAAACCTTTATTGAGCGAATGAATATTAGAATCGTGTGTGGAGTTTAACACCCTTTCAAATTCTTTTAACTTGACACAATTTTACTATTTGAATTTGAAATATCAACTAGCACTTCACTTTAACTTTTGTACACTGTAACTAATACTTGAAATTTTAAACTTCCCTTAAAGAAAATTGAATTTAGAATTTTGAATTTGAACTTTTAAATTTGTGACTTGAATTTTAACGTTTGAAAGCTGGTTAAACCTTTTTAAGAGAACGATCGAACAAGAGTGAGTTATTGATGCATTTTTGCTCAATTCTCAGCTCGGTTTTTAGGTGGTGAGAGGAAATTTCAGTAGTAGGGAAATGTAGGTGAGAATAATAGAATTTTAGAAAGAAGAAAATGGAGTTTAGATAGGTTGAAGTAGCATGAATTCGTGCATTACCTGGGGGTAGGCTTGTCCTTGCAAAGGAAATTCTCCATTTTCTTTAATTGGGACAACCCACTCACCCTTTCTCTTGAGCATAATGCCTAACTTATGCTCTCTTTTCAAAATGTATATATTTCTCTTTCTTAATGTACTATTTTACAGAATTCTTATTTTAGTCCAAAATCGATCATTAATTAGAAAATTTGTTATTTATCAATGATTATCTAAATTATTCACTAAAAGAACATTTAAAAAATGATGATTTTCTATTCTAATTGTTGTGAAAAGAATTTCAACATTTATATTCATTTTACTTACCTCCAACTTACCAAAACTTACCATTTCAAGGATGTAAATTTTCATTATTCCAAATAATGCTCCATTCTGGTTTCAACTCAGAATTTTGCATTAGATTAGATTGGTGTTAGAATTTGAATTTTCATGTGTATCAACACAGTCAAGGTTGAATTTAACCAGGATCGATGGAGATCGGCAACCGATACTTCGCCAACCCTGGACCAACCTCGGCCCAACGAGGAATATCGGGGCTTTTTAATTGTAAATTAAAAAAAACAAATTTAATATCTTCCGTATTCTTAGTAGTGAATTTACTGAGAAATTTTAAGACAGAGTTGGCGACGCGATTCTTCGCTCTAATCCTCTGCTGTCTATATTTTAATGAGGTTTTTATTCTGGGGTAATTTGGAACGTGATTTTATTTGGAAAAGGAAGTAATGAAAGATGAAGAAAGGGGTCTCTGGTTTTCCAGATTTACTTGTCCTTTTTAGGTACGGTACAAACATAACGGGAACACAAGTTGTTCTCAACTTGTGTTTTAAAGGGAGACTTCTTTTTCTTGGGACGAATTTATCGATAGGGCAACAGATTTTTCGTTTTATCCCATTGATAGCTCGTCCATAGAAATTCAACAGAAGGGAGAGGTTGAGGGAGCAAAACAGAGAAAGGAAGAGAAAGGAAAGAAAATTTGGAGGAAAATTTACGTTCTCGTTACGAGATGGAATTAAAAAACCGACAGATTTGCACATCAGACATGCGGTAAAAATGGTACATTTTCCAAATAAACAAATTGAGTTGTTTCATGATTATAGTGGAAAACCAAGAAGTCACACTGTGGAATCAAATATTGTTTTTGATGATTTGTTGAATACACCATTAGCTGATTTGGTCGGAATAAGTCAACAAAAATTGAATGATGTCCAAGCGTTAATGAAGTATTTGAGTATGAGTGGACAAGAGTTTTTTAATGGTTCATTCAACAAATTGTCGATAAAAGCTATAAGCAGAACTAGTAAAAACCAAAAATCAGAAACAGATGGTTCGAAAAAGCAACGAAGAAAATGAGAATCCTAATTTTCTTTTAATTATTTCATTCATTGTTTTCATTTTTAATTCTCATTTTGTATTCTAAATTATTGTTTCATTTGAAAGCTATATAGAATTTCATATTTTATTCATTGAAAAGTTTATGAATTACCTTGAAATAAAATGGTTGAACAAATTTTAATACCTGATATTCATTGAATCCTGGAAATGAGTATATGACTTTTTCAAAAATGTTTACCGTTATTCATTGATGGGACATGTTATCCTCAGTGATACATAAGAAGAATAAAGAATAAATCTTGTATGAATGATGTTTCACTCAATGCTCCTTTATCAGGAAATCGAAGTATTGAGACACCGATACAATTCTTTATTAAAGAAAAATTCCATCTTTTGGATATAATTATAATTGATGATATAAATAAATAGTCGTAGTATTGGAAACATAGTTCATACATAATTTATTCCTCAACGAGAAGGAGAAGAAACTTGTTTGTTTACACAATTTTTCTCAAATATCAAACTTTTGTTCATAATATTGTTTTGAACAACTGGTTTATTTGTTGATAATAAGGAATCCATCATGAGAAAATGGCTTGATATTCGAATTATCCGACACAAAAAACATAAACCTGTATTGAGGAATCGAGTGGACTCGTGTTTTATACAGTCTCTTACGGTTAACCTGCAACTATTTAGGAATCATAAAGAATATAGGTTACGCGCTGATGAATAAATCGCTGTATCTTTCAAACTAATAGCTTAATCGATCTGAAATTTCCCACAAAGTTGGTTGATGCACTAACGAACAACTTTGTCGCTGGAAGTTTTCTCCTGCTTAAACTTTATTCATCACTTCTTCAATACGAGGCTTGAAAAAGATGATTGGATTAAAAAATCACTTTGGATTAAGGAATTAATAATTTTCAATGATTTTTTGCGAGTTTTTTCAACATCATCGTCTTCGGGAAGGTCTCACGAATGAAAATTGATACAATTCATCTCGGTACGTTGGAGAATAAAGAAGTTACAGCGAGTTTAATGGTGAAGAACATTGATTTTCAGACCGCAAATATTTTCAGTTTTTATTTTTTTATGAAGAAACTACTGATTACAGAAAAAAATCACAAACGAAGACTTGGGTTGATTTTTCAAGACCTATCACCTGGTATTTTTCGTTTTTCGGAATTCCAATTTTTAATTTTGTTGTGTGACGTCACGGCTTGGACAATACTTTTACGTCTTTTCGAGCGCGCGGCTGGTTGTTAGATCCGGCCGCTCAATTTGTATACGACTTTTTTTTCAAATTCCAATATCTCTGGGAGTTTTCGATGGAATTTGATGGAATTTTGAGGGTAGATTCATGGAGAATAATCAAAAAGAAATCAATAATGAAATTTTTGAAATTCTGAAATTTGTTTATGAATATTCAAGTTTTGAAAACAAATCAAAAATTAACCAACTTCTCGTAGGTTTAGAAGAAAAAGCTTGGAAGCATAATATTCCTTATGCCTTGAGCTATATTTACGCGCAAGAAAATTACTGTATTTTTGAGAAGAAAAAAAGTTATTAACATTTTAGTGTAAAGTGTACGCACGAGGAATTCACCATAAATGACTCGCATCGGGTGATCTACCTCACCGACTCGCTTTTTGTCGGTACAACTTTTGAAATTATCAATACTATCTTATTGTGATTGTGAGAATGTTTATTATTTATCAATAATATGTAAATTAATCTCACATAATAGGTCTTCCACACATCAGATTTATGTGTACATGAGTAGAAGTTTATATTCATATGTTTGCATTAACGCTTCTGTTATGTTTTGAAGAAATTTTGCATTCTATCGTACTTGAATTCACTATTTTACAACAGTGGAATTGACGCGTCCCTATAAGACTTTTTGCTATGGAGAATCGCGCTTCTAATTTCCTCTTATGTTTTTCGTATTCGATCGAAGAGGTAAAATCAAAAAATATTCTTCAAAAAAGGTTTTTGCCCACTCATACAGTTCCTTCGTCGTTGTTATTTGCTTATCGTTTTTGTTTTGTAAGCTTGCACGATATGCGTTTCTTTTGACAAGCCCACCGACATCATCGCATGCCCCTTTACCGTGAGCGGTTGCAAAGAAGTTCCACTCGGCCTGGATTTTGAAATCCTTTTCCTGATTTGATGAATTTTTAAAATCATATCTGTTTTTATATTGAGAGCCGGCTCTATCGGAGAAAGAATGAATTTTTTTCAATGTCCTTCGTGGTGAATTTTTCATTGAATTTGAAAATTTCATCCTTTTAAAAATGGGATGAGTAAGTCGATAAAAAAACCAGGTTGCCACGGCCTTGTTCCATGATTCGACCAGGCAACCCTAGGTCATTGAATTTGTTTCAATGAACACTATTAGTGCTCAAAATTTCATCCTTCAGAAAATGAGGTAAGTAAGTCGACAAAAATTTCACCAGAAGTGACCCTTTTTCCGGACGTTGTTCCTGTATTCCTCCAGGCAACCCTAGATCACTGAATTTATCTCAATGAGCACTATCTCTCAAATTATACTCAAATACTCAAATATATACTCAAATTTGAAAATGGAGTAAGTAAAATTGCGGTCAGCTCTTGGACTAAAAAGATTCTCACAACATTGACGATGTAAATATTTTCATCGACAAGTCATGACAAGCAAATTACAAGCTTTTGGTAAGCTTACATGCTATCTGGGCTGTAATTCATTCATTCAATACAAAATTTCCACAAGACCCTGAGAGCATTTTGCGCGCAAATGTAAGCGATTCACGTGAAAATCGAGTTAATGAATCGCTAGCAAAGTCGGATCCATGTGTGTCGCTTACTGTTGACAAAACTGCAAGCCATCACGCTCATAAGTGAGCGTGATTGCTATTCGCGTGTATATGGCGATTGATAGTATTATTTGCCAGCAAAACATTGGCAAACTGCGTGCATAAAGACGTGGCTCTCGAGGCTCAAACTTTGCGCGCACAGGATGTTATCTGGGGACCGAATATATGAAATTGATAGTGGTGATAGACGACGTACGGGTCTATGGTATATGTGATGTATGTAAGTGTTCATGAATGAGGGGATTCAAAGCGAAGAACAGGTAAAGGTTGTACAAGAAAATTTTGATATAGACATAAATGATGATAGATTTGGAGAAGATTTTTTCATGTTCACGTGTATTGAGAAAACGAATAAGCAATTGATTGGGCCACAATTTTTAGAGTTAATAGTGAATAATGTAAATTTTCAAATGGAAATCGAGAGTGGTGCAGCAATCTCAGCTATTTCATTAGAATATTATCAGCGTTTTTTTCAAAATGTCGTTATGCAATCAAACAGCGTGAAAGTCAAAGCATACAATGGCTGTAAGCTAACAGTTATAGGTATCTTATCTGATTTGAAAGTAAAGTACAATGATAATTATTATGAATTAGATCTATATGTTCTAGATGATGGCAGTATTCCGATAATTGGAAGACAACGGTTATTTAATTTAGGCTTATGGCCGTTGAAGCTAAATCGTGTAGAACAAAACTCCATCGCAACAAGAAGTTTAAAACTTAAAGAACATACACACGTTCAATCATTATATCAGAAGTACCGAAAAGTATTTGAAAAGGGTTTGGGAACTTTCACAAAAGGTACGTTATCCTTGAAATTGAAACCGGAAGCCAAAGCAAAATATTTTCCCCCCAGACCTCTTCCTTATGCCTTGAAACCAAAAGTCGAGGCAGAAATAATACGTTTGTAGAACAACCATGTAATTGAACAAATCGAATTCAGTGAATGGGGTACATCAATAGTACCAATAATTAAAAAAGATGAGTCAGTGCGATTGTGTGGAGATTATAAAATAACCTTGAATAAATTCATTGAAGTTGATCATTTTCCACTGCCTAGATTAGAAGAGATTTTTCAAACGTTTGGGGGTGCTAAAATATTTTCAAAATTAGATTTGACAGAAGCGTATCAGCAATTATTACTAGATGATGAATCCTCTAAATTTGTAGTAATCAGCACACACATGGGGCTTTTCAAGTATTTACGTTTGCCTTACGGTGTTGCTACTGGCCCAGGTTCGTTTCAAAGAATAATGGCAACCTTACTATTGGGTATTCCTGGAGTTATTGTATTTTTAGATGATATATTAATCGTAGCATGCAAATGGGAAGATCACATGGCCAGATTGCGCGCAGTATTACAACGTTTGCAAGATAGCGGATTGCGTATCAAGAGTGAAAAGTGTGAATGGTTCAGAGAAGGAGTTCCGTACTTAGGTTACAAAATAGACCAACAGGGAATAAAGCCAATCGAAAATAAAATTGAATATATTGAACGAGCTCCTATTCCGTGCAACATAACGCAATTACGAAGTTTTTTGGGCTCCATCAATTATTATGCTAGGTTTATACCAAAATTTGCAGATTTTTCAAAACCGCTTTATGATTGCTTAAGGAATGGAAAATTTAAATGGACTCAGGAATGTACACAACCATATGAGCTGATTAAGCAAAAACTGGTTAGTTCATCAGTGTTGGTGCATTTTGACCCATCGTTCCCCATTGTACTCACAACCGACGCTTCTCCTTACGCAATATCGGCAGTCTTAGCTTCAAAATATAATGATTCAGAACATCGGCCGATTTGTTTTGCTAGTCGAGTATTAAGTCAGGCCGAACAGAACTACGCGCACCATAAAAGAGAAGCACTAGCAGTAATTTTTGGCATCCGCAAATTTTATGAATATCTTTATGGGTACCCGTTCACTTTACAGATAGCGTGGCATTATTGCGTATATTCCACCCTCATGAGGAGACGCCAAAGATGGCATCAGCTAGAATTCAACGATGGTCTATATTTTTATCAAGTTTTCGTTATGAAATCAAGCATATTGCGGGAAAACATAATTATGCAGATTGGCTTAGCAGATTGCCAGCGGAAAGTGCCTCACACAAACTCAAATCTAACAGTTTAATAAGCATCGAAAATGAATCTTATTTGAATTATATCAGAGATTTTGATTTTGCTTCTGTTGATTGGAAGAAGGTGGCAACCGAAACGTGTCGCGACAAAATTTTGAGTCGGGTTATAAGATATTGTGTGGATGGATGGCCTGAGAAAGTTCAAAGTGAGCAGATAAAACCATTTTGGATCCGACGTGATGCGTTATATTTAGACAATCATTGTATTTTATGGGGTCATAGAGTAATTATTCCCGACAAATTCAGAAAAGTCGTTTTAAATGAATTACATGCTACGAACTTTGGAGTAGTGCGCATGAAGCTGATGGCTAGGTCCTTCGTTTGGTGGCCTGGAATTCATTTGAATGTAGAAGCAATCACAAAAAATTGTTTACCTTGTTTAGAGAATAGAAAAAGCCCTCCCAAAATTCCACTTACACCTTGGACCTATTCAACAACACCATGGCATCGTATACATGCAGACTTCCTAAAAATATTCGAATACGATTTTCTCATTATAATAGAGAGTCACACCAAATGGCCTGAAGCTTTTAAAATGACGAATTCGAGAGCTTCGAGCACCATTAACATCTTCATCACTCTATTTGCTACTTTTGGATTGCCCGTACATCTAGTGACAGATAACGGTCCCACATTCACAAGTTATGAGTTTCGTGAATTTGTAAAACAAAACGGTTTGAGACACAGTTTAACCCCTACTTATTGTCCTGCGACAAATGGAGCGGCCGAGAATTTTGTGGGCACCTTCAAACGCAAGCTAGCAGCAATAATTAAAAGCGGAGAAACGATAGATAATGCTACTCAAATGCTGCTCAGGGATTATAGAATGACGCCGCATCCAATAACAGGAAGATCTCCAGCAAGGTTCATGTTCAATAGAGAAGTAAGAAGTAGATTTTCGTTATTAAGACCACCAGTGGTGGAAACCAAGGTGTCAGAGGAACAACAAAAGCAAGTAAAGAACTTTAAAGGGAGCCACGACGTCGTGTATGAACCGGGGCAGATAGTAATGATTCGTAGTTATAGAAGAGGGGAACAAGGGTGGATACCAGCAAAAATTGTAAAAGAATCTATGCCGGGGGTGACATTCATGGTAAAAACTGAAAATGGCGAGATTTTGAAAAGAGACGTGAATCAAATGCTAACGTGCGGAGAATCGGTGTCGGAAAACAAAAAACTCTGCCAATTGGCACACGGCTTCCTCGTTCTTAATCAATAAATTATGATAGGACTTTTGAAAATATAGTTAAACAATGCAGATTGCTAAAGACTCTTCTTCCACTTTTCTCAACCGATTGTAATGGAACTTATATGGGACCACTATGGGATCATAACTGAACCGTGGTATAAATTTCATTGCAATCGGATAACAGGAAGCGAAAACATGCCCTCGACCCAGAATCACAATTATTGATAACATGTTTCTTTTCCGTTTTCTTGTGAAGATCAGGTTGAAACTCGTATGAGACCACTATCAGCACTGCATGAAACTGTGGTAGAAATTTCTTAACGATTGGATGATAGGAACGAAAGATATCCCCATGACAATGGCATTTTCGAGATTTACAAATTTTGTTTCGAAGCTTAGTGCTTACCATTTTCTCCCCTCAATTCCGATTTGCTTGGAATTTGAAAGGTACAACTGAGACTTCGTGAAATGAATATGCTCCAAGTTCCAAGGCATTCGGATGATACGAACATAGGGAAGGCATGCTTTCGAAATATTGTCAAACAATAAGGATCGCAAAAAAACAATTTTCTACAATTTTCGACCGATTGGGATGAAACTCATATAGGACCACTAGCGAATCATAATCAGAACGTGGTATAAGTTTCATTGCAATCGGATAATGGGGAGTGGAGATATGGACGGTCGCAAAATCAGAATTTTTTTCACCCCTACCGTCCTTCTGTGAGAATACGGTTGAAACTTATATGGGACCACTATCGACACTACATCTAACCGTGGTGAAAATTTCATCACGATCGGATAATAGGAACCGAAGATACATACATACATACATACATACATACACACACACACACACACACACACACACACAACCAAAAATTTTCCTCGAGTTTGGAGCAACATTTTGGCCTAAGAGATTTTGAATTTGAAGACAAAAAAATTTTCGGCCCCCGGAAACGATCACAAAGCTTACCTCTAACGAGGAAGCAAAAATTGAAACAGAGTTACCTATTTGACCACGACGGTCGCCCCGATTGGCGAGGCTCTTGAATAACGAGAATGATAATGCGCATGATGAGACATTCGAATTAATATAGATAATGAGTAACGATAATATAACACACAATACATGAATGAAGGAAAAAGTATGCCGATCAAGTGTTATTCAGGTGTGGGAGAGTGTGATGTATGTCAGTGTTTATGTATGTACATGAATATACCTAAACGCGCATGTACATGGTATATGTAAATACGGGATTAAGGAAGCCGGGATTCTGATGTATCAATAAGGAACGTGGTATTCAGATCGTATTGTGAAGCAATCGTTAATAAATCGACTTGTATGTGAACCGAAGTTATTGGAAATAAATCACTGTTTTTTTAGTATTCCACATATTGCGTGAATTAATAGTAATATACTACAGTATATTTGCTTCTTTTTCGTGTTTTCTTATACACCTGTGATACTACTCAAGCAATCCGATAACAACTCTTGGTCAAGAGAGTATCAGGCCAATGAGAAAAGACAAAAACGAAGCAAATATACCATGCGATCTGTACGTCGTCCACCACCAATATCCGTTTCATTTAGGTAATTTCATAGGCAATTTTGTATTGAATGGATGAACTACAGATTATAAAGTGGATTCAATTGACAATGAATGGCATCAAATGGATGATCAAAGATTATGTAATGAATCAACAACTGAATCATCCCTTGTAATCAGAAAGTGGAATCCATCAAATATCAAATATAATCTTCAGTCACGTTGACCTGTAGTTGTTCTGAAACAATTTCTATAATCAGAATATTGTATCTGCTCAATTTTCGTCGGGTTGATCCTAAACAGTCGCTCTAATCATTCATCAATTGGTCAGTGGAGTGCACCTGATGCAAAGATTTGTGGTATATCTATTGTGCTCCTATTTTTTCTGCATTTTCCCTCAACGCTACCTAATGATCATGGTAGGATTTAACGTACAGATGTATGGTACATCTACATCCTTCTTGCTTTTTCTTCATCCACCTATGATTCTGTTGGAAGAATCTGATAGTGGTATTATTAACGCAAGGACTTGTATATCCACTGCACTTCTGTCTTTTCTTCATTTTCCTATGACGCTACCTAATGATATTGATCCTGCTGGTACATGATACACAGATGTATGGTACATATGCATCCTTCTTGCTTTCTCTTCATCTACCTGTGATTCTATTGGAAGAATCTGATAGTAGCCCACCCAACGCAGTTTGTCACAGCAACGTAACGGCGACAAACAATTTTGTTACTGGTGATATAACCTGTTTGTTACCGGCAATGTCCTGTTTGGTAGTAATTTCCTATTCAACCAATGTAACCAGGATGTAACCACTACATTGCAGATGAAACATCATTGTACTTCTGCGATGTTGGCGTTACGTAACAAGTGATGTTCTAAAATCACTGCAACATTCCAGTAATGAAGTCTGTTACATTTTATTTTCCCGAAAGAGTCATCACTGTAACATCCCAGTAATGAAATTTGTTATATTTCCCTTTCCAGAAGAAATCATCGCTGTAATATCCCAGTGATCAAGTTGGTAACATTTGAATTTCATGAAAATTTACGAATATAAGTATGAATGATTGTTTGGTTATAAGAGTTCAGAGAAGACAACTGAGGAGAAATTAAGGTTCTCGTTGCAGAATTTCATAGAATATTTTATCAATCCATTATTAACTTTGATTAGCGAATATAATTAATTCAAGTCGGATAATCAAATAAATTCTCATTATTGACATACATTATTATCAACCAGGGAACTTATAAAAGCAGGTATCACATTGGAATAAGTACATTATCATCGAAACATGAAATATTCATTATATTCAAGAAATGAAAGGAACGCGCATATAAAATAAAATATGATACTAATCTATTTTGATCACCGGAGACTGGATTGATGGATATACATTTCAAAGGGTCCTTAAGGACGTATAAGCAATGACCGAGGAAAATTGGACCCTTGATATTCGAGAGATCTCGAGCGATATGTCATCCATCCCTTCTCAATATATGACTTTTTCTCTTTTCCATAAAAAAAACTATAAAAAAATATTAAAAAAGAGTCGGATGAAACGATTATCCACTAGAGTGAACTGAAAGGTTTTGAAAGAGAACATAACAAGTTCGGGCCATATTTTTCGGGAATGATAATGATAATAAACGTCATAATTATAACGACAATAATAATAATAATAATAATAATAATAATAACAATAATAATAATAATAATAATTTTTTTTTTCTACAGAGGGGGATTACTTCGAGCTGGGCCCTTCTTTTCCCTGTAGCCGAAAGACCGCCGCCAGTTACCCTGCCCTGTCCAGGTCCGCCTTCTTGAGGCGGAGGATGGACTGTACGAAGGAGTCCACCGCCCGTCAACTGGAGTCATCTCGGAGTATCAGACTCACGATGTTCTCGGGAGGAATGTCTCCGAGCTCCGTTTGTAGCGCCATCCGATGTGCTTCCCACCGAGCACACTCGAAAAACGTGTGCTCGGCTTGGTCCCTCTCGTCGGGACAATAGAGGCAATCGGGGGACGCTACTTTCCCCATTTGGTTCAGGTACTTCCTGAAGTATCCATGGCCAGTGAGGGACTGAGTCAGGCAGTACCCCACCTCTCCATGCTCGCGCTCTGTCCACGGTCTGACCAGAGGGATGAGTCTTGCGGTCCATCTTCCCCTGGTCTCCCCTGGAGGAGATCCCCGGCCCGTGTTTTGCGGATGCTCTTGATGTCCGCTTCGGCATCCTCGGGTTTAACGCTCCTACGTATCTCACCCAGGACCTGGGCGTATGTCCTCTCCTGGCTAGTCTTGATTAAGACAGCCTCGGTCCTGGGTTTCAATACCCCCTCCTTCTTCTTTCTTTCCTTCTTCCCCTTCTTTTTCTTCTTTGTCGCCCTTGCGCCCTGTTCATCAGGGAGCTGTGGGGCCGCGACCGCACTCCTTCGCGTTTTCCCTCCTCTACTGTCTCCCGTCGTCCCCCTGTCGCTCTTCTTCCGTGACTGGACAAGTGTCCATTCCCGAGGAGGTAGGGCTACGGGGTCCGGGGGAGCGGTCGCATCTTCAGGCGCCGTTGCTGATGGTGCGACTTTAGTTGAGGGGGGAGTTTTCTTTCTCTTTCGCTTCGGCTTCCTCCTCCTTTCCTCCGGGCTATTCCCGGGAGTTCTCGGCCGTTTTTGCGGGGTGGTGGTCGCGGGCCCGGAGGTCCCCGATTTGTTGAAATCCTTATTGCGGTCCCCCGTCTTCCTAGCAACCCTGTTCTTCTCCACCCACTCAAAATTGGTATCAAAGATACTCTCCCCTCCTTCTATCCGTTTGAGCGCCCACAGCATGGCATCCGTCCATTCTCCCACCCTGGGGGGCCCATCCTTGACCGTCATATTGACGTTTCTCTGGGCTCCGCAGGCTTCGATCATGTTCCTCACCTCGCTCGCTACTAGAGGGATCAACTTGCTCATCTCCTTGCGGAGATTAGCGAGCTCCTCCCTCCGTTCTCTTAGGCCTCGCGCTTCCACCGTAGTGTCCACGCTCAGCCCAGAGATAGCGCTCGAGGTGCTGGCCATGCTAGTGACGCTGTCCCTGCGTATCTGGGCTCCACCGTGCTGAGGTGTTATAGGCACGGTAAGGCTGACGACATCTGTCACAGTGTCTGGCGCACCAGTTCCTTCCTCCTCCCCTGAGCTATCTACGGCTCTCCCCCCCCCCCCTCATGTCCCCGTTTTTCTTGTCTTTATTCGCCATATTGATGATTTGGTGCTTAAGACGGTTCGGCCATCATGGCAACCTCACCGCAGTGAGATTACTGTCCCCGCCTGTAATGTACCCCTAGTGATGGGCATCGAAAACCGAGAAGCGATAGTTCGGCTGGTCAGGCCTATCGATGCCAGTGACTCTAATAAAAAATGTTACGGGATAGGCCCGCGCCATGATTGATGCAAAAGGTTTTACATCACCCCTATCGAGTAGACGGCAGCCGATCCGAACGGCTGCCTGGCCCAAACCTCAGGCTAGACGGTGCTACGGGTGAATCCCCTCCGTGGCGAAAGGGTATGAGGTATTGTTGACCACGCAACACCTCCACTCCCACCGCTCGGTTCTCGAGGCGTCGACCCCACCATTGGCTCCAGACAGTGCGGCGCGAACAGGTTCCCACATTGAACGTGTTGGGTCCAAGGCGGGAAGTGTGCTCCTCAAGGAAGGCTTATGGTCTCCCGTATGTCACCACAGAGGTCAGGTACTGAGTTCCGGAGAGGCCAATTACTAGTTGACCTCAGGTTCGTCTAATGGGAATGTTCACCAAGGGAACCGAACGATGTTTCATTCACGCAACATTTACTCACCCATTCATTCCGTCACCAGAACACCGCCCGATAGGGGAACAGACGCGTCTGGATTTTTGGTAGCGCATCCGCCTCTGACACCGTTGGGGACATTTGTCCCTCCTCCGCCGCCGGAGCCGTTGGCCTGGTATCGTTGGTCCCGGTTCCCTCCCCAGAGACCAATCCGCAAACGGGCACGAGGCCCACGGCGTAGCTTCCTGGTTCATCAGGCAGCGTCCCCGGAACAGAGAGCGATCCATAAGTGCGCACGATACACCCTGGCCTTCTCCCTGCATGTCGAGACGCTCTGTCCTCCGCGGCGGGGACTCCGGAAGGCACATGAGGCACTAATTCGTGAATTTTCATGAAATTCCAATGTTACAAACTTGATCACCGGGATATTACAGCGATGATTTTCACGGGAAAGGAAAATGTAACAAATTTCATTACTGGGGTGTTAGAGTGATGACTTTTTCGGGAAAATAAAATGTAACAGACTTCGTTACTGGAATGTTGCAGTGATTTTAGAACATCACCTCTGCCAACATCGCAGAAGTATAATGATGTTTCATCTGCAATGTGGTGTTTACATCCTGGTTACATTCGTTGAGTAGGAAATTACTACCAACCAGGACGGTAGGGGGTCTTTCGGCCGAAAAAGTTTTTGACCGAATCGAGATGATTTGACATTCGCTAGTCGCTTTCAGAGAACACTAGAGAATGACTAGCTATTGTCAAATCATCTCGATTCGGCCAAAAACTTTGTCGGCCAAAAGACCCCCTACCACCAGGACATTGCCGGTAGCAAACAGGTTACATCACCAGTAACAAAATTGTTTGTCGCCGTTACGTTGCTGTGACAAACTGCGTTGGGTGGGAGTGTACTCATAACCCCGGGTACTCATGCTAGTGACTGTCGCGCGCGTCATCATTAGAAGAAAAGAGAGATCCGAGTTGAAAACATCTTCTCTCTTTTTTCTTCTCATGATGTCGCGCACGACAGTCGCTAGCATGAGTACCCAGGGTGACGCAAGGACCTGCGGTATATCCACTGCACTCCTGCCTTTTTTTCATTTTCTTTCCACCCCACCTGATAATATTGATTGTAGTGGTACGTAACATACAGATGTATATTATACCTGCATCCTTTCTACTTTTCTTGATTCACCTGTAATTTTACTCAAAGAATCTAGGGAAATCATTTTGTATCATTTTGTACATATTCATAATGTTGATTCAGGATGTCATATTTTTTTAGTATACCTGAAGTGCTCGGTGACTAACCTTATTTTCGAATGTTTTCCACACTTGCTATAATTCATCGATGTTTTTTCATGGACTTCAATTTTTAATTACAAGCCATTATTCAATGATTGAATTTACATTCATCTTATGATGACGGTTATTATTACCCATAATTCATCCATCTCGTATTGTCATAAATACCCTGTAATTCATCCATCTCGTATTGTCATGAATACCCTGTAATTCATCCATCTCGTATTGTCATGTTATTTTTTATGTATTGTGAATCAGATTGCAATAGAATCAACTAACTCACACAGTGCTGCCAGGAGAGACGGTGTGGACCGAAAAATCAGCTCCCCTCCATTGTTCACACAATGACACGTTCGTATACGTGTGACTTACACGTATACGAAAGTATCATCGTGTGCGCGGTAGAGGGGCTGATTTTTCGGTCCACACCTTAGAGCATATACTACTGGAGCGAGCAAAGGCTACGGAGAAGTGTGGTTAGTTTGAATGAAAGATAGAATGAGAGTTCCGACTGTGAGGCAGTGCTATCTTTGTTTGAATCTCATTGGATGAAAAGAGAGACAACTGCCTAAAAGTCGGATCTCTTTCTCTCTCTCAATTTAACCACACTTATTTCTATTGAAATCATAGGCAATGCTCGCTCCAGTAGTATATGCTCTAAGGTCCACACCGTCTTTCCTGGCATCACTGAACTCACATTTCGTATTATTTCGGATTATAACCTGTCAACGCTATACATAATAATAACATTGAACATTATCTATAGCTAAGTTCGTTTACCGATGTCCCAAGTTACCCCAACTCGCTCCAAGTATTTTGGATTCGCTACTTCCAGTTTAAGCAACGAAATGATTGGTTTGGTACAAGTTGGAGCAACTCAGAGCACGTAGAACGAACGAACCTTATATCTTTCATAAAATGAACGTTAACGCTATTGGATGTTTGGAAGATACTGAAATGAATGCTATTGGATGTTAGAAGAAAAAGAACGAGACAGATATATCTAATAGCTGAACTATTGGAAACATAGCCAAATATTGATGAACACCCACCCGAATTTAGGATGACAAAATTTTCGAGATTAAAAGAACCTTATGAACCAGAAGACCAGAATTTTGATCGCATCAAATTGATGACAAATTTATATTTCAGTATCGGATTATAACTGAGAGTTCATAGTGGTACACATCGAAAATGTATGTTTCAAATTTGAATAAAATTCAAGTATTTTTCAATAACATGCTGTTATATGGTGAGTTATTGTGCATTGAAAATTTTGTAAATGAGGTTAATGTCAGTTTAGGTGTATATATACACGGTAGCGCCTGACGAGAACTTTGGCGTTTCTCCAGGTTTTTTTTCATGTACTTGGCGTCGAGACGCCCCACGTCTCTTGATAGGCGAGTTCTCTCCTGTATGTGTTGTGAAATTTTCCTGACATAGTTCTTGATTTTGCCACTACGAAATTCGAGTAGTTCAGGCCAAAAAAAAGCGGCAAATTCACATCAGATGTTGAAAATATTAGTCCAATGTGATGAAAAAAAAATCACAATTCTATTATAAGACATAACATTAACAGAGGGAAGTTATTTTTCATTTGAACTTGATTTGAAATACAAAAATTGAAATGTACCTGGCCTCAACGACATTTTCGGCAAAAATTGCAACTATGACATAAACTGCATCAAAAATTTCTCACACCGACAGGGAAGATAACCCACCTATTCTTCTTACATCGTGATTCAAGCCAAGATAACGAATATTCAAAGACCGTGGAGAAAATGACATATATATGTATACAGCGGAGAAAATTTGCTCCGAGATCCCCTATTTTTTCAAAAAAAAATTTTTTTAAAGTAGGACTTGTCCGATTGCAATAAAACAAAAATAGTCCTTGGGGAAGGGTTTGAAGAAGATCCTCTATAAATTTCATCCAATTTGGTCCACTCAGTCCAGACCCAGATAACACACGGAGAATTCTTTTTCAAGAGCAAAAATAGAATTCTTCAAGAATTCTTTTCGAACTAATGAATTCATATAGAGCTCTGAAGGAGTTCAATCTGTCGGACATTAACAAGCTCTTTGAGAGTATCAGAATTATTGTTTGAGTACTCTCAAAGAACTTGTTAATGTCCGACAGATTGAACTCCTACAGAGCTCTATATGAATTCATTAGTTCGAAAAGAGTTCTTGAAGAGTTCTCTTCTTGCTCTTGAAAAAGAATTCTTCGTGTGTTATCTGGGGAGTTATCCCAAATACAGACAGACAGACAGACATACAGACAACCCCACGGGTTATCAATCAGTATCGCATGAAATGAAAAACTATCCAACTCCCAATTGGATTACTCAAGTATTTTAGAAGATACGGTCAAAGCGTACGATAGCGGGTGCAATAGGGTAGTATGCGAGAAGCCCGACTGGTAATAAGCTCGAATGGCACTTACCCATACATCAAAAGTTGCTGTGCAATCGTTGCTCTTACGTTGTTCGTCAAGTTTTCGTAAAGTTGCTGGGAATTTGCTACGCATGTGATTGAGAGTTCCATGAAACCAAGCAACTTCCCAGCAACACGATAACAACTCAAGCTAAAATCCTAGATTTACAGCATATTGTTGCGCATTTGGCGACGCAACGTCCCTACAAATTGCTTCAAACTGTTGTTGTATGTTTTCAACAATTTGCTGCATATTTGCTCAGCATTTTGCTGTTAGCGTAAGCCCGACTGCATTTAACCCGAACGACTTTAAACCCGACTAATTATAAAAATATGATTAAATAAAATGCAAAATCAATCGAAATCAAAGCGTAATTAACCTACAATCTATACATCTTCACAGTAAAAGGTTGAATAAGCTTTGATTTCGATTAATCTTCCATTTTATTTGATTATATTTTTATAACTAGTCGGGTCAACTGTCATTCGGGTTATAATCCGGTCGAGCTTAAGTGCCATTCGGGATTATTACCAGTCAGGCTTCTCGCATACTACCTGCAATAGGCACTCCATGCTGGTATACTACGTATACCGATGAGTGCCTAAAAATTGGGTGAATTTTACTTTCTCTTGCTCACGCAATCAACTATACCGCTCTGACTGGCTCTGACCGCACGGATCTAGGGAGTACTCATTCCAGTATGTTATCAGAGATGAGTGGAGAGATTGCTAACGTAATACTGAAATCGTGGTATGGTTTTTGGACTAGTGACATCACGCGGCAATGAAACCAACTAACAAATAAATATTTGATCATTGCTCAGATCGAACGGAATTTCTGAAATCCAATGGAATTAACTAATCAGTGTGGTTCAATTTTTTAGTTGGTATCATTGCCGCATGATGTCGCTAGTCCAAAAACCATACCACGATTTCAGTATTACGTTAGCAATCTCTCCACTCATCTCTGATGTTATAGAGTTCACTGCTTACAGGTACAACGAACCGGTCGCATCACTACCCAGATAACATGTAAGCTTGCCATAAACTTGTCATTCGATTGTTTTTGACTTGTTATGGCCAACCTTGTCAGTGTAAAGGTCTAAACACATAAATGAATAAGCATTTGATATAAGCACAAACGGGATGCGAAGAACCTCAGAAATAGGTTCTGCGCAGCCAGTTATGCTTATGCTTATGCTATTTTGCGTCTTAGTGCACTTCTGTGTTTACTCCTTAAGGCTGCTACCTGCTACAACTCTGCTACAAGGGTTTTGTAAAGGAGTAGGCACAGAAGTGCACTAAAGGAGTAAGCACACAAATGCACTAAAGTTGTAATTTCATGCAAAGCTAAACAAGGTTTAGCGGTAGGGGGTCTTTTGGCCGAAAAAGTTTTTGACCGAATCGAGATGATTTGACATTCGCTAGTCGCTTTCAGAGAACACTAGAGAATGACTAGCGATTGTCAAATCATCTCGATTCGGCCAAAAGACCCCTTACCGGTTTAGCTTTTAGCGATACACTAGCTAAAAAGAGAGGTAATGTGAGACCTCTCCCTTTATCTAAGGTATCGCTCGTCGCTCGTCGCTTGTATGAAATTACAGCTTAAGACGGAAAATAGCATAAGCACAAGTCGGATGCGCAGAACCTATTTCTAAGGTTCTTCGCCGACTTGTGCTCATGTCAAATGCTTATTCATTTATGTGTCTAGGCCTTTAGACGCAAAACAGCACAAGCATAAGCATAACAGAACCTATTTTTGGGGTTCTGCGCATACCGCTTGTGCTTATGTCAATGCTTATTCATTTATGTGTTTAGTCCTCAAGCTTGTACCCTTGTCATATGCCAACTAGGAGGCTTATGTCAACCTTGTCACAAGCTTGCCTGACAACATTGCAGCAAGGTTAAATTGGTATCTGGGTATATGCATTGAACTATATATCATACTGGAAAGCGCACTTCTCAAAAATGGCCGGTGGGCTTAGTGCAAGAGAGAAGGTTGCTTTGAGTGGGAAGCTTTCTCTTTTGTTTATATTAATAACTATAGTCGCATTTATTCTTGAAGAGAGATAGCATCCCACTCGAAATTCAAAATCTCACCGGACTATACTATAGAAAACATGAGAAGTGCGCCTTCCAGTATGATATAGAGTTCAATGGGTATATAGCTGACATTTCATGGGGCGTCGAGCGGCAGCGTCAACATTGGAAGAAAAGGGAGGTCCGATCGGTTCTCTTTTTTCTTCCAATGTTGACGCTGCCGCTCGACGCCCCATGAAATGTCAGTTTTATGTCATTTCTCTCAAGTCCGAAAATTTTAGATTTTCTCATGAATTCGATTTCGACTATTTTGTTGCCAAAAAATATGCTTGGATGGCAACGCTCGTATTCTTCTGACAAAATTTCGTAATATCAAATAATCCATTAAAATGTTTTGAACCCGTTAATTAATGTGGGTTTTATGGAGAAACCATTGCGAATAACGACATGGGATGGATCATGCACATAAGAATTGTGCACTTATTTATTATGCACATAAAAAAATTGAATTAAATTTGTTCACATATTAATTTTAGTTTATCCTAATACGTTTGATAAATGTGCACTGATAGTCGTGTACAGTGAATTGTACACATGAAAAAAAATGAGAAATATAAAATGTAAGATTGTGCACCTTACATTTTGCACCTTTGGGAATATTCAATATTGTTTTTTGTGCGCAAGTAATCATGCACAGAATTTTTATTCACAAAAACTTGCGCATAAAAAAACAATATTGAATATTCCCAAAGGTGCAAAATGTAAGGTGCACAATCTTACATTTTATATTTCTCATTTTTTTTCATGTGTACAATTCACTGTGCACGACTATCAGTGCACATTTATCAAACGTATTAGGATAAACTAAAATTAATATGTGAACAAATTTAATTCAATTTTTTTATGTGCATAATAAATAAGTGCACAATTCTTATGTGCATGATCCATCCCATGTCCGAATAACGAAAAGTGAATATGGGAATCACAGCATTTGATCGAAAGAAATCGAATCTGACAGTGAAATTTAATGAGATTTTGTCAGAACATTGTCTTAGATTCAATGAGATTTTGCAAGATTCAATCAGTTTCACATTGAAGGAATTCATTCACCCACACAGACAAAAACCCGTATGGAAATATTTCGCTGAAAAATTTCTGAGAATCTCTGTAAAATCTCTGACAAACTCTGATTGTTCCCTGCAAAAGTCTGATAAAGTCTGAGAAACTCTGAGATTTCGATGAAAGATCTAATATTTTTGGGACATCGTTCTCAGAGTTTTTTCGGAGTTTCTCAGAGTTTCTCAGAGTTTCTCGGAGTTTTTTCAGACAAATAAAAAGGAACTGCTCTCTGAAAAAATTCTGAAAAAAATTCTGAAAAAAATTCTAATAAATTGTTCACATTTTTCTGATTATTGAAAAATTTTGAAAACCTATAAATCGATTTGTATAGGGTATTCGAATATCATGTGTAAAAAAGTATTTGAAATTTTTTAAATTTTTTTTCAATAATCAGAAAAATGTTGACGATTTCTTAGAGTTTTTCCAGAGTTTTTTTTAGAGAAAACTTTCGTTCTATTTGTCTGAAAAAACTCCGAGAAACTCTGAGAAACTCCGAAAAAACTCTGAGAACGATGTCCCAAAAATATTAGATTTTTCATCGCAATCTCAGAGTTTCTCAGACTTTATGAGACTTTTGCAGGGAACAATCAGAGTTTTTCAGAGGTTTTACAGAGATTCTCAGAAATTTTTCAGCGAAATATTTCCATACGGGAAGAGCTATCTTCTCAAAGGTTTCTGAAGACGTTCTTGAAGATATCTTTTAGAAGTAAGAACAGTTCAAGACTTCTAAAAGATATCTATTCATGTTGCATAAGACTTCTTACATTGTTATTAATTGTTTCTGAAGATATCTTCTAGACGAGTGCTGTGTGGGAATTGGAACAAATTTTTCACCATGAAAAATTATCTTCCGATCAAATACAGTGATCCCCGTATTTCCTTTTTTGCTATCCACGATGGTTTCGCCATAGACCTTAATTAATGCACGACGCATACATGTGCAGTCTGAACAAGAAAGTCAAATTTTCACATCATATATACCAATGTAAATAGGCGATCAATATTTTGTTTAAGCTCTAGCAATTCCTCCTCCGTTCCTCAACTACCAAAACGAACGAGTCCACGATTGCTCAATCTGATTGACATAATGATGCATGAACAATTGACCAATGGTTGTACTATCAGAATGGCTAATGCGTGAATACTATTAATTATTGTACAATCATTGATGCACAACAGTTGCAGTAGTCTTCAATGCATGCATCATTGGTCAATAATGTGTTAACTTATCATATAGTTAATTGTAAAATCGTGAAAGACTTCAAATTGTTCATGATTGTACAATCATTGAACCACTTTGTTTTCTGGGTACCGGAAGTCTCGAGAATTCCATTTCCCTGCACTTAATACGCGTGTAAAATCATGCAAGAGGTTGCCAACGCTACTTATTATGATTATTATTTAATAGCGCGTATACAATATTCGTTATAATCTATCAATTAAATTCACTTATTATTACTGGTTATAAACAAATAACAGTCCATATAATAAATGACAATCAGTGATTAATCAACACATTAAGTTAGCGGCTCCATGGCTGACTGGTTAGCGCACTAACTTTCAGACATGGATGTCCGTCAGGCTTGGGGGTTCGAATCCCTGACCAATCAGTTGCCTTTCTCGCTAGCGGTAATGCCGCGACAGGAGAAATGGCGGTTGGTGCGTCAACCAAAGTTACCCCGAAAGCGGATACCACACCGTATAGGGGAGACAGCGGTTGATAGGTCAGGGAATCTTACTTCTGCCGCGTAGGTTAGGTTGGAGGTTTCCTCCCCCGCAGTGATGCCAGGAAAGACGGTGTGGACCGAAAAATCAGCCCCTCTACCGCGCACACGATGAAACTTTCGTATACATGTGAGTCACACGTATACGAACGTGTTATTGTGTGAACAATGGAGGGGCTGATTTTTCGGTCCGCACCGTTTTTCCTGGCATCACTGCTCCCCCGGTCCAATTGGCCCTGGCAGCGTAAGGTGACCGGGTTAACAAAAATTGAGAAAAAAAAAAAAACACATTAAGTTTTACATACAAAAATCTCAGCGACATAATAAAATGAGATTTAACATTTTATTGTATCTATACAAATTCGTTTTCACCTTTTTTTATCGTGAAAGATTGTGCCCCGACAATTCATCACCACCTTGATTTACAACAAGGACAAAAAACATTCGTTGTATATTACATTATCAATTCATTTTATACGAATCTCTTTATCGCTAGAAGAAAAAAATGTAGACTTATAAACGAAGAGCTATAATTTTTCTAAAATCTCTTTGAATTTGCTCGTTAAAACGACCATAACAGGCGATGTGATTCATAAAATTCATCAACTCATTCCTTTGACAATCGTATATCGACGTAAGTGGATTAAAGATATATACAAACTGGGAGTATTTATGAGGATCGTTTCTCAAGAACGAAACGGAAACGTGTATGTAATTCCACGAAAGACAAGTGTTCACACGGTACTGTTTGAAGGATTGCAAATGCTTGCACAAAAAGCTGTATCGTCCGAACCGGCTATATCGGAGCTAGTTGATCGACCTGCCTGTTATAACTTTCATGTACACAGTAGTTATAGTTTTAGTAACCATGTATACCGATTCGTCCACTTACAAGATAAAAGTTATTTATCAACTATCAACCGTACTACGCCGTGTGTTTCCAGTTCAGGTGTGTGAATAAACTTTAAAAACAATGATATTGTTTTGACAACATAACAAATTTGTATTGTTATTTTTACATCATGTGAATATAAATTTCATTACAATTTTTGTTTTTTAGTAAAGTTATTGTATGTATATATATACAAGTTGAAGATTCAAATTTCATTCCTTTTCGCCATAAGTTTTATCATAAAATTTGAACATTGTGAAAAGTATGCATTTAATTCGTCACAATGACATTCATGAAATTTGATTCTTCCATAAGATCGATGTAATCTTTAACATCATTCATATATCTTCTGAAGAATTTATAATCTCGTTTGACATTCCTTATCAATTCCTTCACTTCTTTCTCCCTACGGCATATCAAAAAGTAATGCATAAATACCTGCCATTCGAACTATAATCGTATAAAAAATACTTACCTTACGGTTCCTAATAGGCAATTGATCGATATATTATTGGAATCAATTTTATCGAAGAATTTCATTTCCATCGTCACTTTGAGGATATTGTTTAATCTTTTACTTTGACTGATGAATGATATCCTGAAGAAAAATAACAATATTTGAAAATGAGATTGCGAATCTCATTAAAATCACTTACCTTTTATCATCAATTTCTATTAGATTAGTATCGTCCAAACATTTTAAATCAAACATGAAATTCATAACCAATTTCACTTGTTCTGAAATGTAATTCAACAACGGTAAAACGTCTTCGTGTCTTGGATACATATTTACAAGTTCACTTCCATTGAACTTTTCGAGAAGTAATCGATGAACCATCGTTATCAATTCATCTGAATTGTCTACACATTTTTGAATAAATTGATTAAGATTTCGTAAAGTATCGTTTTTATATTTCAATCTTACCTTCTAGAAGCGAGATTATCTTCACTTGTTTGATATTTGGAATAACATCGTTGTTTTCGTCATCCGAGAAATATACAACGATTAACAAAGATCCTCCTATGAAAGAAACTCCAATGAGCTTTTTTTCTGCACTCTCGTGATATATGTTCCAAATACACTGATCACTGAAATTGAATGAAAACTTGTTGTGTTTCATTAGAGTTGAAAGATTGAAAAAAATATGTAAGCACCTTACCTTTGAGAATGGGTTCTTAACATTTTTATGATCGAAGGAAAGTCATTTTTCAGAGAAATATTCATTGATGACGGTTCGCTTTGAAGGGTAAGATGATCAAGATCTTCCATTGGAATAATTCCAGAGATTGATTTTTGAATACATTCTGACATCCTCATGGTTGATTGAGTTTCAAGTAAATTGCTGTCATCGTCCGGAGTTGAACTCTGAATGAATCGTGGAGAATTTTGTGAATTTTCTGACTGAGTAGAGCGTGGGAGGTTAGATACATTATCATCTAACATCATGGGCATTGAATCATGATTTTGAAACATGATTTTAGGATCCTGCTCATTTTGTCCTGACGTACTTGGCGCGACTGAAGTTCGCACGTTAATACATTCCATTAAATTTGTTTTGGGTGAATTATTTTTGGATTGAATTATATTTTGAGTTGCTGATAGTATAAGATCATGCTCTTCTCGCTGGGAAATGGTTTGTGCGATTGAAGTTGATGGTTCGAAACATTCCATTACATGTAAATTACTTTCACGATTGTCAGTTATACTTGGAGTAACGTGAGGAAGACGTTCCAATGAATGATTTTGCCTGGAATAATTTTGTATGACTGAAGTTTGTGATTGAGTTCTAAGCAAATCACTCTCATCGTCTGTAATTATGCTTGGCGCAACTTGGGGAAGATTTTGAACATTCGCCGTTAATGTTTGTGACGTTAAATGATCTTCATTGGAAATATTTTGCGCGTTTGAAGTTTGTATGTGGGGTAAATTCGGCGTGACAGGTGAATGGTTTCGTACGATAACTTCTGACATCATTGACGTCGAATGATCTTGGAGCATGGTAATTTTTGGTTCTTCTGTCCTCTGGATATTTTGTGTAACCAAATTCGATAGTTCAGTATGCCCTATTACATTCGTTCTGGATTCACCTCCATGTGAATCAATCTCATTATCTTCAATTAAATTTAGATTCTGGTGTGGAGAATTTTGTACATTGACTGTTAGGGTCATTGATATTGAATGATCTTGAGAAGTAGTTTTCTGCAAATCTTGCATGGAAGTATTTGATTTTGATTGAATTGCATGTAAGCTATTTTCATTATCTTGAATTAAATTTGGAATAACGGGTAGATAATTTCGTATATCAGCTGTTAATGTGATTGACATTGAAGGATTTTGAAGGAGGGTAAGGTTCTGTTTTGCTGTATTGATATTTTGTGCAACCGAACTCGATAATTCAGCACGTTCCATGATATTCGTTGTGCATTCAATTCCATGCAAATTATTCTGATTGTCTTCAATTTTCTTGGGAGGATTGCGTGGAAAATCGTTTACATTAGTAGCCAACATCATTGGCTTTGAATGATTTTTCTGCCAATCTTGCCTGGAAGTATTTTGTACCCTCGAACATTCGGTTACATTTGCTTTTGATTGAATTCCATGTAAGTTATCTCTCTTATCCTGAATTATACTTGAAGTAACGTTTTGTGAATTAGCTGCTAACGTCATTGACATCGAATGATCTGGAAGTGATGTAGTTTTTTGCCGTTCTTGGTTAGAAATATTCTGTACAACGGCAATTGGTAGTTTAATACCTTTTGTTACATTCCTTTCAGATTGAGTTGCAAGTAAATTATCCTCATTATCATGAATTTCACCATGAATAATACGTGGAAGATTCTTTATATTAGCTGCTAAAGTCATTGACATTGACTGATTTTGCTTAGAAGTATTCTGTATGATCGAACTTGGGAAATGGTCTAAGCTCGAAGCATTGTGCGGATGATTTCGTACATTAGCTGCCAAAGTCATTGACATCGAATGATCTTGAAGTAATGTAGTTTTCTGCCGTTCTTGGCTGGAAATATTCTGTACAACGGCAATTGGTAGTTCAATACCTTTTGTTACATTCTTTTCTGATTGAGTTTCGAGTAAATTATCCTCATTATCATGAGTTTCACCATGAATAATACGTGGAAGATTTTTCACATTAGCTGCTAAAGTCATTGACATTGACTGATTTTGGTTAGAAGTATTCTGTATAATCGATCCTAATGAATGGTCTAAGCTCGGCGTAACTTGCGGATGATTTCGTGCATCAGCTGCCAAGGTCATTGACATCGAATAATCTGGAAATAAAGTAGTTTTCTGCTCTTGTCTAGTTTGTCTGACCGAAATTTTTGATTCATTTAAAATTGATTTCTGAAGAAATCTTGTATGATCTGTTTCTAATCCATCTGAAAACGATTTGATTCTATCTTTCTGAACTTGATTACTCGATGCAAGTGGGATTTCTCGACATTGAGTAATAACTGGAACATTTTGTAAACCTTCTATCTCAGTTATGGACATCGATTTATCCAAACACATAGTTTTATTATCATCAAATTGAATATTTCGTGACACTGGATTTCGTAACCCCACCGGAACGGTCATGGACATTGATCTATTCAAACATTCTGTTCTATTATTTTCAAATTGATCACTTGTGTGTAAATTTTCAACATTATGATGAGTGGTATTACGAAATATATGACCCTGAAGATTTTCTTTATCTGCAAACAACATAGATTCATTTGTCTCATTTGAAATTCTTTGAGATATTGTCTTCTGTAAACCAAGTGGAATAATCATTGACATCGATTTATCAATGACTTCTGTTCTATCTGTCCCATTCGATGTTTCTGATCTTGGTGATCGAAGTGCTATTACACCATTTTGCAATTCTGTTACTTTACTAAGCGGTTTAGTCCCAGACGTTGATTGGACATCAAATTTTGTGTTTAAGTGATGGTCATTAAGTGGCGCACCCCGGACGAAATTCTCTTCAAGGTACCCCGTTTGCAAATTTTGAATTCCCGTTCTTACCACTAGGGTCATGGGAACTGATTGATCTTGAAACAATTTCGTTTTGTCCTTTTCTCTTTGGTTTTGTGATCCGATCGTCATTGCTGTATACATAGATTCATTGTCAAAAAATTTCGTTTGATTCATTATTGATTCAGCATTTTGTGGTATGCCTTCAACATTTCCATGAAATCCAACGACTATTGATTTATTCTGAACATTTTTCTGAGAAGCATCGTTTAAAGGCGTTGAATGCAAAACATTTGGTACTTTGTCATTAATTATTTCAGTTGCACACAGACTATTTTTCCTTCCAACCACCATCGTGAATGCCATTGATTCGTCGCTGAACACTTGTGTTTCATTTTTATCTGTTAAACCATCTCGTAAATCTTCAGAATTCGGACTTGTATTAGGAATACTTTGTTGCTGAACTTCCAGCATGAGTAATTGAGAAACAGGGGATGTAATATCCATAGATTCATCTAGACACGTCTCGTCCATTGTGTTTTCACCATTCAATACTCTCTCATCACTTTCAGAACATGTATTTGTAACGGAGGGAACGGTTGTCGTCAACTCCACTGATATATTACAATTCTTTTGGTTTTCATTGTTCACGATATTTGAGCGAGAAATGGAATCGTTATGGACATATTGTGTTTGATTTAGCATATAATCTTTACTTGAATTTGTGTAAATATCGATATGTTTTGATTGACTATCTAATAAATCCTTGGATTGCACAGGTGTAAGTAAATTTATATTTTCTTGATCCATAATAGGTATTTTACTTTTGAATGTATTTGAAGTAGATCTTCTGAGTCTTTTACAAGGGATCTCATCAGCTGTTGGATCTTCATAAACTGGAATGGTTATAGACACAGCCTGTGGAGAGGGAATAGAAATTTTATCTGTTTCTCTGAGTATACCTTGGTTCTGAGTCGTTGAATGTCTTTTAAAGTTCACTGCACTCATAGATCGATGTACAATTCCATCAAATTCAGATGATTGCACAGGATTGGACAAACATTGCATATAATTGTGTTTCACATTACTTCTGGAGTTACTTGTGCAAGTATTTCTTGTTACATTTATCTGAACATTCTCTTTGGAAATACTTTCAAGTACTTTCCCATCTTGAGTGATTATATTTGTAACTTTGCTGCCACTCGAATCGTTTTCTTCGTACGTATAGTCCCATACGGTTCCCTGCTCGACAGAATCACAAAATTCTCTGTAGAAAAATCAATAAAATAATGAGTAAAATATTTTATTTGTTGCGATATAAAATAATTTGATTGGATCACTCACTTAACATGCTTTTTTTCTGCAAAACTAACTCTTCTTTTAAGTTTTGTTGCGACTGGAGAAGTCTCATTGGAAGAAGTAGTGGAATCTACAGTTTGTAGCAGTTCACGAGGTTTAGGGGGTTTAAGAATCTATTGTGCATAATTAATAGCAATGTTAGTTATTAATAATTTAGCATGCTAGCGAATAATCAGTCTTTAACAACTGAGCATCTCTTAATTCGATCACTAATTCGTTTCAATAAACGATTCAAACTTCGAACATATAAATTTTCAAAACTACTTACAGAAGATCTTCTAGATTTATTTTCACCCAATTCAGTTGAATCCCTGAAAATTGGGATTCATGAATATATCGGAGTACTTATTTTAATCATTTTTATCAAAACTTTCACGATATTAATCAGGAACAAAAAATGTGTACAACTGTCAGTTTATGATAAACATCGAATACAAATGAGGAATACGTACTCTTACATATTTTAGGCATTTCTTAGATAAATTAATTAGACGAACACACGAAGAATTACTGGAGACGCATGCACAAAATAATACACTACATAATAATTAATAATACCTACATTTTCTGACATCTTTATGAAATTCAATTCAATCATTGCTAATGTGTACTATCGTTTGAATCCAAACTACTGCGAACTACAGTCTTATGGCGTCGCTCAACGACTTGGCGGTTTTTGAATTGTGTCGGTTTGCGCATTTCAGTGCAAAGAGGACGTTCCAAAACTTTACTTTTCAGTTCAAAACTTTTATCTTTTTCTAATTACCTGGGATAGAAAGAATTCACTAATATCCAAGGTTACGTTTTTATTCATACTTTTTTTCCACTAAAGGAAGTTCTGAGGCTGGCCTCCCATGGACTGGAATTCGTTCCAGCGGAATGAAAATTGAGCCAATGCACAATTTTTTATAGATTTCTGATAGAACGCTCTAAAAGAAATTGTGAAAGCGATTGGTTTAAAGTCATTCCGCCGGAACGAATTCCGGTCCATGGGAGGTTAGCCTGAGGCTGGGCTCCCATGCAACCGGATTGTCCGGAACGGAACGATCTCCATTGGTAGAATACTAGTCTTATTGGAATATAACTATAACAACACTAGGGATCCACCAATTGTAAGCCTTCCGTTGCGGACAATCCGGCTGCATGGGAGACCAGCCTGAGGCTGGCCTCCCATGGACCGGAATTCGTTCCGGCGGAATGACTTTAAACCAATCGCTTTCACAATTTCTTGTAGAGTGTTCTATCAGAAATCTATCAAAAATTGTGCATTCCCTGCTTAAAGTGTCATATAGAATCGTATAGACTATCATAGGTTATGATTCAAAAACATGATAAGATTCACAGTTTCTATCATGTTTTTGAATCATATTTTATGATATTCTATACGATTCTATATGACACTTTAAGCAGGGTTGGTTCAATTTTCATTCCGCCGGAACGAATGCACAATTTTCGATAGATTTCTGATAGAACACTCTACAAGAAATTGTGAAAGCGATTGGTTTCAAGTCATTCCGCCGGAACGAATTCCGGTCCATGGGAGGTTACCCTCAGGATGCTTCCGATTGCAGGCAGAGGGGCTAGGTTAGCCCCTAGGGCTAGAATACTGGATTCCCATTGGCTGAATCATGGCCCCTGGGGCCAAAAGAGCTCTCGCAATCGGAAGCATCCTCAGACTCAGCAAAGTTATCGGAGTGGAATTTCTCACTTTGGATCCTCCCGATTGCAAAAGCCCTTAGCCCTAGGGGTTATGAACAGTTGATGCTTCCGATTGCAGACATTCATAGCCCCGAGGCTTTAATAATGAACTCCCATTGGTTGATTCCATTGAACTCTATACATACTGGAATGAGCACTCCCTAGATTAGCGCCGTCAGAGAGAGGTCATGTACGCAGTCAATAGGTTCGTTCGTTCTACGTGCCCTGAGTTACTCCAACTTGTACCAAACCAATCATTTCGTTGCTTAAACTGGAAGTAGCGAATCCAAAATACTTGGAGCGAGTTGGGGTAACTTGGGACATCGGTAAACGAACTTAGCTAATGTACGACAGTCATCGCCTTACCCTGCCACTTACTACCTTAGCTAAAAACATGGATGTTCCACAATTTTTGTAGCAAAGGTTTCAAGTGGCAGGGTCAGGCGATGTCTCTTGTACATTCACTGTTTTTTCTCTCTGACGAAGCTATTGAACATGTGGGGAGTGCTCATTCCAGTATGTATACAGTTCACTGGTTGATTCATGGCCCCTGAGGCCAAAGGCTTTCGCAATCGGAAGCATTTATGAACGCCTCCAATCGGAAACATCCCTTATCTGCCCCAGTGATGCCAGGAAAGACGGTGTGGACCGAAAAATCAGCCCTTCTACCACGCACACGATGAAACTCTCGTATACATGTGAGTCACACGTATACGAACGTGTCATTGTGTGAACAATGGAGGGGCTGATTTTTCGGTTCGCACTGTTTTTCCTGGCATCACTGATCTGCCCTACATATGCTCGATTTTGATGTACTTGACGAACCCGTGTATTGACGTCGTGGCGCCAAAACCCATATAAGTGCCTCTAATAGCTTAAATTAGGTAATATCTATCAAAACTCCAAATAAAATTAAATTTTTAAAACGAATCTTCAAATGCGATTAAAATATGAAGGACTTGACCCATTACTTCGTGGATCCTGTGAAATCTTGTGATCCCCTGGCAACAAACAGAAATAAGGTTACGAATCACGGTGACAAGATTGTGGACGAAGAAAATTCTGATAGCGATTCTACTCAAAAACGTAATCGTGTTAAAATAAAAATATCATTATCAAACTCTAAACGACGAACATGCCAGATAGTCGATAACAAGAACAATACGATAGATAAAACTCCTAGTCCATTACCCACGAATAAAGAAGAAAGTAGCGTTCATCGTGATGAAACTCCCAAGAAGTCTGGTTCATTGAAATTCCTTGATCAATTCAAAAATGGATCTAAAGAAGATCTAGGTGAGATGTGATTTTATTTGATGTAAAGAAAATTTATATGCTTTGAAAACTCCATGTTATTTTGCTTAATTAAAATTTTTAATGAAATCATTGATATATTTCAGTATTGCTGAATGAGAAAAAATCCAAAACAACTGAAACCTTGGGAGACAAAGAAATGGAGAGTAAAGAAAATATCCGAGCAAATTCTATAACCCATCCTACCGAAGACAAATGTAAAGTGGATAATTCATTAGAGGTTAAATGCGGTAATCAGGATTTGTCGGAGCAGGAAGAACCCAATGCATTTCAGATTCTCATGACTCGATCTAAGCCTGTACAATATGTCTCGACGATGCAACTCTCTCCTCAAGATGCAAACGATACAGTTAAAAAGATGGAAGAATCTAAAGAGAAATTGAAGCAAACCAAAGAAAAATTGATTTCTCTAGCAGATAAGACAGGATATTCTAAAAGAAAACTCGCTGAAGTGGAAGAAGGTGAGAAAATACAGAAAAAGATAGATAATCGTATGAAACTGTTCAAACCTGATGTAAAAAAAGAAGACAATCCTAGTACTCCTGTATTGAATCAAAGATCTTCGTCAAATAGTTTATTGAGCTACTTCAGGTACTCTTTCAACATTAATTTGTATGTTCATTCCTTAAAGATCCTTATAACTTTTTTCTCTACTATTTCAGTAAAACTCCAGATCTCCCGGCTAAAGAATCTCCAACGATATCCACGATCGTTGTAAAAGCGGATGTGCATGTACCAGAAGCATCAGTACCTAAACTATCAAATAAACTGAAATTCGTGAAAAATCTCCCTTTGAGAAGAATTAGTTCTACGTTCAACGGACAAGCATCTCACATGGATGACATTCAATTATTGGAATCTGAAAATCTGAATATAACTAAAGAACAAATGAATTTGCAACACAATACTCCACAGCAATCTAATAAACCTCGATGGTCTTTGCGAATAAAATTGCAATCTTATAAAGATGAAGATTCTTGTTTCGGTAATGTATCGTATCTTTATATACAATTTTATAGAATATGTATGCGAATATTATTTGCACTGCATCAAAAATTCTGTCATAGAAATTACTAGTCGATTTGCTTAATGATATTCTTCATGATGAAAACATCAAGCGAGAGTCTCCCTTGTTATCGCAAGGTCGATTGGCAATGAATTTTTCACACTTTGATCACTGATCTGTTATGCTTATGCTATCAATATTATTTATTTTATTTTATTTTTTTTTAACTTTGATAGTTTTGTATTCCAAAACTAGGTAATACAAGTGAAGATGAAATATTTTCCCTAAGAAGTAAATCAAAATTCAATAAAGAATTTGCCAATAAACTTGACAAAATGAGCAACGGTAAAGACAGAAAATCTGAAAAATCTCTACATAACAAAGAAGACCTCAAGTACTCGAGCGATGAAACGATATTCAAATCAAAACAAGATTCAAGTGAAAAGCCAAAGTCTGATAACTCGAATGACACAAAGTTGATAAAATTGGATCCCGCGTTATCGAAAAAGAACGATGAAGAAGTGGTGATGGTCGTCGACAAATCCGCGGATTGCGAAATCATCGAAGATACAAACGCAAAGAGAAAACCTTCTGAGAAGTTGGCACCTTTATTTAAGAAACGATTCAAACCGGATCCTGCTGCTTTGGCGGCGCGACGTTTGTTTTTACAATCTGACATCAAAGATAGCAGTAGTAAAAGTTCAGATAAAAAATTTAATCCTTTTTCTCCACCAATTTTACCATTTCCAAGGATAAGTCATATAAATCAATTGAGCGAGGAATTTAAATTGGAAGATCCTAATATTGATGTTAAATTAAAAACCATGAAACCTTATGTTCCTGTATTAAATGTAAATAATTACAAACATATCACTAATTTTGAAACATTTGAGCCAAAATCATTGAGAGAAGTCGAACGAGTGGTTGGAGAAAATATTGAACTTGCCTTGAGTGACATTGAAACACGTTGTTCGGATGCTCGAAATATGTGGAAAGTAATATCATCTATTGGTAAACAAGAACCGGATAAAGCCTCGATTCCAAAAGGAAGGGGAAAAAAGAAGAAAATGGGAGAAAAGAAAGAGTTGAATCAAAAGGAACAAAACTTGTCTCAATGTTTGAATTCTGTGTGGACTTTTAAATATAAACCGATGAGTTCCGAACAAGTAGTCGGTAACGAAGAAGCTGCGACTAAATTGAAAGATTGGTTGGATAAATGGAAAACATCTTTAATCAAAGAGGACGAGAGCAGTGGGGATGAATTTTATTCTTCGGATTGTAGCCGATCGAGTTTCATCGGAACTGATCAAGTGGCTGTATTGCTGGGTCCTCACGGTAGTGGAAAAAGTGCCAGCGTATACGCCGTTGCGGAAGAACTTGGTTACACGTACGTATTCGTAATTTATTATTCAACTTTGATTGTTTTAGGAGATACTAGCGTTGGGATATGAGCCAAATTTTTTGTGTAAGATTTCTCCAAAATACTTTAATATTTTCAAAATATCGCTCTACACAGCGTTTCTATAGACATTGGAGCGATATTTTGGAAATATTCAAGTAGTGTGGAGAAATCTTACACGAAAGATTTGGCTCAAGTCCCGGCGCTAGTATCCCTTCAAGTCTATCAATAGTTTTTTTTACAGTATTATAGAGGTAAATGCTTCTTCGAAACGTACCGGCAAAAAAATCCTGAAAGATCTGGAAGAGGCAACTAAATCGCATCGAATCAAAAAAGACAATTCTCAATTGCCATTCAAAGCGATACCTAAAGAGAAAAATGTGGACGAAGTTGAAAAGATATCGCAAAATTCTTTGATTCTTTTGGAGGACGTTGATTTGATCTTCGACGAAGACGAAGGATTCGTTTCTGCCGCGTATCAATTGGCCTCAAATACGAAACGTCCGATCGTGATGACGTGCAAAAATGTTTGCTCTCATTTGAGTAAGATGGCACCACAACAACATAGAATTTATTTTCAAACACCTTTTGGAAAAAGAGTATCAGCTTTGTTGGAATTGATTTCGTTAGCGGAAAGTGGCTATAAACTTCCAAACGAATGCTTAAAGGTGATTTCAATTTTCATTGTAGAAAAATAATAAAAACAATAATAAATTTTCTAATTCGAGTTCAAATGATTACAGGATTTGTTGAGACTCAGTGATTTGAGGCGAGCTCTGTTACAATTACAGTATCTGTTGCTTTCCGGTCCTCCTCCACAGATATCGGATAGTTCTACAATTTTGAAAACCTCACTTTGGCAAGATATGCAACAAAGAGTGTATAAGCCTATCATCAAAGCAGATAAAATGAGAACACGCAAGAATAATTACAAGAAATCGGACGTGAAAAACGTGAATCTATTAAGTACTTTGGTCGATCATTTAAATGGGTTATCTTTGGTATCGAATTTGATTCAAGTGGAAGATCCTTTATTGGATATCTCAGACGTGAAACTAGAACCCACGTTATCTTTAACGGAACATATGAATGCATATTCTAATTTGCGAGAGGTCAGAGAGGAAATCGCGGACTGGTTGAGCAATAAAATAATGAATAATAATTATTATTCGTACGATTATCGTCTTAGCAACAGTTTATCTTTAAAGAAACAGCTCAATAAAGGAGTTGATCTCGCGTTATCACATATTTCACCTATGTTATTGGATCGTCGAGCTAGCGCGCTCGATTACCTTCCTTTTGTTCGAACGATATGTAGGGCCGAAGACCTTCGAGTGGACATGAATAGTAAGAGGGGTAATAGATTTTTTCATTATCTGCATGGATTGAAATTACCATCAACTTCGACTAAGCCTCATATTTTGGCTGCTGCGTGTCAAATGATGCAAGAAAAACTAGATAAAAATGTATAGATAAAACAATGTTGAATATATCGTTTTATGTTATGTGGTTTTGAAAAAATCACTTTTATTTTGTAAACTTCTTTGGTAACTGATATTCGAAGTTGGGCGTTGTTTATTAGAGATATTCCAGTATCGGGGTACAGAGATTTTTTATTGGAAAGTGAGTTGCTTGTTAGTGGACTTGGTGGTACATGACATGTGGTGGAAATGAAGGTACACAATGAAAATTGAAAATCATTAAGATAAAATTAAATGTAGGTGGAGTATTCATGCTGTACTGTCAAAGAAATAAATATAAATCCTTAAAGGACATCAGATATGATCCAATTATATTTACTTGTGTTTTCAAAATCACCATTCTAATCATATCTTTTATCAATAATTAGCTGACAAAATAATAGATTCTTATACATCTTTAATCATTTGTATTAATACTTGAATCACAAGATTTCCTAATTGAATGTATAAATTATCTTCTACATACTAATGATTCTCATAGTGATGGTAGTAGAATGCTTTGAACAAAATCAGATCAATTTTTCAGAATATATCATTGTTTGAAATCCTGTTTTTTTTATTTCAAGTTGATTCGATCTTGTTTAAAATACTGATAAAATGTAACCCTTGTATTACAGTATATTAATTTGTTTATATAAAAGGTCTATAGTTTTCCTCCATATAAAACTTTTTTCCTAATTTGAAAACAAACACGTAAAATAACATATTAAAACCCAATATTATATCTATTTGAAGATAGAAATGATTATTTTATCTCTCAACATCTACAGCTGTACGTCTTACATTTAATTTTTTATTTTTTTTACAATGTAAAATATTAAAAAATTTTTAAAGCTTGCATTATAAATGAAAAAAATGTATCATACGAATCGAAGTGCCTGTGAAATGTAAAAATGAATAAAAATTTGAGATGAATTTAAAAAAGATGTAATTTTTATTCATCATCATTGTACATATTTCATAGAAAATGACAGGATTAAATTTTTATATGATGTAATTTTCGATTAAGTTCTTCAAACTTGAGAATTTTCCTAATAAAGAAATCTCCGTACCTATGAGCAACTTTTGTATCGGCAATGTGGATCATGTCATGATCGATATAAAAATCCAACTGCAAAAATACGAAAATTATGATAATGAAAAAATGTTGAGTATCGATAAATGAATGAAATGAAATTACCTCTGATCCTGATTGGAATTTGCCATCTAATCCTGAAGATCCTTTCATCCAGACAATATTTTTCATTTTATGCTTGAAACATAACAAGTGGATGGTCAGAAGAGCTACTTCCTCGTCTATTTTAGATTTACTTTTTTCTTCTTCTTGTTTATCTTGATTCTGTGTATTTCCGCGGGACATGAAATCTGCGAGCTTCGCTAGAGGTATAGTGGTGTACAATTTCAGATAAGATCGAATTGTGGGCAACATTTGTTGCTGCATAACTTCACTTTTGAAGATCTCAGTTTGGAATCTGGTAGCTTCTTTCGTGTAATCCGATATATCGTCCGGATTAGGCGGCGTGAGAGATAAGAATTTAGGACAAGCATGAATGAACGTGCTTTCAAATTCAGCAAGATCACCGTACTGCATCTTGAACATTTTTTCATAGAAATTTCTGTCCCTCAGAGCTTGCTGTAAACCTTCGTCTATGCATTGAGGATGTAAAACAAGACAAATGGCGAGCAAATTGTACATTTGATCCGTCTGTTTATTGATTTGATCATTCTGATAACTTCTCACTGCATATATCTGTTTTGTCCGTTGAATATATAAAAGACTACCGGAGAACGTTCTGATTGCATCCGCGTATCTACGCATCATCATATAAGCAAATCCCACATAATAAGCTGTAGATATTTGACACCCAGGAACATGCGAATAAGCACTTTTTTTATATAACTCCACATTCTCCAAAACCTTAATTGCTTGATAATAATCTCCCAGAAGTGAATGTACACGTAAAAGACCAGCCATAGAGAAATATCCAAGCATTTTATACAAAGAGAGTCTTCCAAAAGGACCTGCCACCGAATCTGGATCTCCTCCACTCGCGTACACCTCTAATTGGCTCTTAATTTTTGATTTGTCGATCAAACAGTGTAATACGTTTAAAATACATAATACATCCCATATTTTTGACGACGAGTTGAATAATACCAATTCTTCATCACTTTTGTTGGTCAGATTAGCTCTGTATTGAGCGAAAGATTGAAATTGATACACAAATTCATCAATGAGCTCCCATAACCATTGGTCAGGTAATTCCAAATTGGCAGGCTTTTCATTTCCTACGATGATATTGAATAAATCGCAATAATTGAAAAACGAGCCAACACGCTGTTCCAAAGTAGGACCTGGACTACGCGCGTAAATATGTCGATAATATAATTCTTTATACAAAGTGAGGAATACTGGATCATTATCGACGAATTGAGCCACTACCGATGCATCGGGCCATGATGATTTTTCAAAGAATTGTTCAGAGAGTTTGGGGAAGGATACTTCATACAAATTTTGCACTTCGAAGATCATCCCATCGCGAATACAGCTGCGTAAATATACCAAGAAATTGCGTACTATGTCTGGGACAGGGGGATAATCAACGTGGGTATCAGATCCATATCCATCGTATTCTTCGTACTGAAAAATGATAAATGCGTGAAGAACATGTATCAAGATATATAGTCTTAAATCTGTGGGATAAAATAAGAAATACAAAGTATATATCTTACCTCAGGGTAGTCATCATACATGTTTGACATGAACCGTTTAAACTCTGAAAAATAAATAGAAATATGCTGCAACGAGTGTTGAATGTGTTTGACGATAGGACTCACAAATTCAAGAGGTTATGACAGGTTAGAATAGGTTAGGGTACGATTCCTATGTGGTAACGGTACGATGTACCGAAAGTTTAGTAGCCCGAAATTTGCTGATTGGTCAATTTCTAGCAGGCCCCTGACCACTGATGCCATTTAGCGACTTTTTTTTATTTCTGATTGGCCATTCTTACTGACAAGGATACGTGATTGGAAAATTCCGTTGGAAAAGTTGCTAAATTCGCATCATCGCTGACAATCCCATGCAGGGGGGGCATAAACTCGAAACAATTCAATGTGTTATATACATGAAAGGGAATTCCCATTTAGTTCATGCGCTTAACTCAGGTGGCGCTGAATATCGCTCTCAAGATTATTCATTTGAGTTTATGCCCCCTGATCCCATGTTCCATGAAGAATAGAGGAAAGGAGTACGATCGCAGTACTTTGGAAGTGCCCCCGAAAACGTAGCCTAGATAGGCCTCGCAATTGGCGCTGTCGTACGTGTTTACCAGTATGTACTGCTGAGTAACTATGGAAACGAAGTGTTTAACGAATTAGTCTCCGGTTCTTACTGTGGCGAGCGCTATCAAATGTGAAAAAATTGAAACTACCTAGAGCCCAATTTTCGGCCACTTCCCGTTGGAGAAAATCAACCCCGATCGTACTCCTTTTTTCTATTCTCCATGCCATGTTCACTTGTCCAAAACTTGTCATGGGGTGTGTTCCGATAGTTTTGTTCCGTTCCGGTAGTCCATTCCGATGCATGGGAGAGCAGCATCAGTTGTAGTGAGGTGGTGATGGTGATTTTACCAACGAAATGAACTTAAATTCCGGTAGTTACCCAAGTAGCATCAGCATATACTATGGACGTTTTATGAATATTCGGAATATACGATCGTACATTCTAAGTATATCCGAATTTCATGCGAAGATGTGCTATGCACATCCATAGTATTAGAGAGCCTCAAAGGAGAGAGTGGACATCGGAGGTTTGCTGTGATTGGTCAAAGCCTTAAGAAGCCATATTGATGGAGTATTCCTATTATGATTATGATTATATTTGGCTTATAATCATAATCGTAATTGGAATATTCCATCAATATGGCTTCTCAAGGCTTTGGCCAATCACAGCAAACCTCCGATGTCCACTCTCCCTTGAGGCTCTCTACACGGAAAGAACTCTGAAGCTACCGTAGTATGTGAGCCCGTCGCACTATAGTAGCTTGGCTGCCCACATACGAGCGTAGTGCCGCTGTGTACCAAAGTTGATTCGACAGTCAGCCAATGTGCAGGGTACGCAAGCCACCGTGTTAATCACCGAAGTTGTGTATTTCATCTTCTACAGTACCAGGTGGCGTTAGTGTGTCTGGGGAATTTTACCTACACGAATACGTTCCCATATGTGAGCGGGGAATCCCATAGGCTACTACACACACATGCAGGGTACTGAATATACGTGTGATAGATATATAGGTATACTTATATATAAAAATTTTTTCTATTTCAGATACCTAATTTCCTGATTTTTAAAAATGCTAACTTATTAACAAAATACAATTTCAATTACAAAAAATCAATATTAATTGGAATGAATAAATTCACAATTCAATTCAGTGTAAAATGAATAAAAATGACATAAATGCTTGTTTTTCATTTATAATCATTTTTCACAAAATTTCATCATAAATTCAAGCATCTCAACTGATATTGATTTTTCTCAACTGAAAATGAAATTCCATTCATAACTCAACATTCCTATAAATCAAGTAATTAAGTATCTGAAATGAAAAAAGTTATTATTGGAATTCAAAAATAAATATATTATGAGTAAATTGGAGGTGGTTACTTGGAATTACATCAACTTGGCCAATATTCAAAAGTATATTTATAACAAAAGGTGTGTATTCGGTAAGTGAAAAATTTTAACATATATATCCACTTTATAAACCAAAATTGGTTTCATAATCCATATTTTACAAATTATACTGTACAATTTTGCACTTCAAAGTATTTTATGTTTCTATTACGTGTTATGAATATACTTTAGAATATGCTTCATGAGAATTTGAGAATTATAAAAATTTATTTACTCCACTTATTTAACAAACTGTGAATATCGTGTACACATATAAAGCGTATAAATATTATATGAAAACTTAAAAACACAGCGCTTGAATATTGAAATTATCTCATCAATGTTCACAGAAAATGTAAAAACAGAATGTTTGATACATTGCTCTGCACGAAATTTTCCAAAGAAAACAGTGGAGAATTTCATTTTTATGTTTTTTCCATGTTTACAAAACACGTTAGGGTTACACTGCAGAAAATATTCAATGTACATTACCTATTCAAAGTTTGGAGAAATCACAATCAACTGTGAAAGTACTGTGTTCAGCATTAGGGAAATATACTTTTGATTCTAACAGCCCTACGCTCAATGTTATGATATCACAAAACTTTTGTAATCTGTTCGCATCCAGCATAAGTGATAAAAAGTTTCCTACGCTGGATGTTGAAAGTTTACAAGAGTTTGGTGATATCATAACATTGAGCGTAGAACTGTTGAAATCAAAAGTATATCTTCTCTCCGCTGAGCACAGTATTTTCACCAAAGACTGATTTTTCCAAAGATTGGATGGGTAATGTATGTTAAATGTTTTATTACATTGTGTTTGATTTCATTTTTCTCTGAACATTGATTTCCTACCAAGTAAGGAATTTGAGATAGAAAAGAATTGGAAAAACTTACAAAGAATACTGTGAAAACATTTCATATAAAATTACACAATGGATCATTGGCAGTATGTTAGCCAATGATATATTGTGGGTTTCTACAGAACATTGTAGCTTTTTACAGTCCTATATTGTGAAAAATTACAATTTTTGGTAAAATAACATTATGAACCATCAGAAAAAGTTGCAAACTTCACAATATGATATTGACTAATATATTACCAATGATTTATTGTGTAATTTCATATGAAATGTTTTCACAGTATTCTTTGTAAGTTTTTCCAATTCTCTTCTATCTCAAATTCCTTACTTGGAAGAAAATCAAACACGCTGTAAGAAACATCTAATATACATGACCCATTGAAAGTTGGAAAAAATCACAGTCTTCTATAAGAGTACTGTGTTCAGCGTAGAGAAAATATACTTTTCATTGTAACAGACCTATGCTCAATGTTATGACAACACAAAACTTTTGTAAACTGTTCACATCCAGCGTAGGAAACTTCAACACCTCTGCTGGATGTGAACAGATTACAAAAGTTTTGTGATATCATAACTTTAAGCGTAGGACTGTTACAATCAAAGGTATATTTTCTCTACGCTGAGCACAATACCCTTATGGGAGACTGTGATTTTCTCCAATTTTCAATGAGTCATGTATATTAAATGTTTTATTACATTGTGTTTGATTTCATTTTTCTCTGAACATTGATTTCCTACCAAGTAAGGAATTTGAGATAGAAAAGAATTGGAAAAACTTACAAAGAATACTGTGAAAACATTTCATATAAAATTACACAATGGATCATTGGCAGTATGTTAGCCAATGATATATTGTGGGTTTCTACAGAACATTGTAGCTTTTTACAGTCCTATATTGTGAAAAATTACAATTTTTGGTAAAATAACATTATGAACCATCAGAAAAAGTTGCAAACTTCACAATATGATATTGACTAATATATTACCAATGATTTATTGTGTAATTTCATATGAAATGTTTTCACAGTATTCTTTGTAAGTTTTTCCAATTCTCTTCTATCTCAAATTCCTTACTTGGTAGGAAATCAATGTTCAGAGAAAAATGAAATCAAACACAATGTAATAAAACATTTAATACACATGACTCATTGAAAATTGGAGAAAATCACAGTCTCCCATTAGAGTATTGTGCTCAGCGTAGAGAAAATATACCTTTGATTGTCACAGTCCTACGCTTGAAGTTATGATATCACAAAACTTTTGTAATCTGTTCACATCCAGCAGAGGTGTTGAAGTTTCCTACGCTGGATGTGAACAGTTTACAAAAGTTTTGTGTTGTCATAACATTGAGCATAGGACTGTTACAATGAAAAGTATATTTTCTCTACGCTGAACACAGTACTCTTATAGAAGACTGTGATTTTTTCCAACTTTCAATGGGTCATGTATATTAGATGTTTCTTACAGCGTGTTTGATTTCGTTTCTCTCTGAACATTGATTCTCTACCAAGTAAGGAATTGGAGATAGAAAAGAATTGGAAAAAACTACAAAGAACACTGGATATGCTTCCAGCGAAGGGGCAGCAAGAGCAACCAGTTCTCAATGAAGTCCTCTGTCTCGATCATCCAAGTGTATGCAGACACGTGAAGAATTTCACACGAGGAGTGTAACGCATCGTCCATGAGTTCGTGCACCTAAAATTCATACAAATTATATTATTTCGTTAATATTGTATTCTGTCCATGCGTTTAAAAAGATTTATACGTTAAATTATGAAGACAGTCATCCATTCCTCTTCAAGTAAATGGGACAGTATCTCTAAATCATATTTTTGAAGTCTCAAGGATAGATTCGAATATGAAATTACATTACAAAACTTCACAGTACAAAGTTTTCAACCCGCTATCTTGCAAAATGTTTATTATAAGTTCATGAAAATTAGGAACTTTACAAGACTTTTCGGTTGTTTCACTCAGATGATTAAATGATGATCTGAAATGCACGCTATAGAGAAGGAATTTTTCGAGGCATTCTCGTATTTGAGTATGCGACTTCCATTGGCTTCAATATGTATACAATACTCGAAGATCGGGAAAATATCTATCACATATTCCAACTACTTTCTATTTTATTTCCAACTACTTTCTACTAATTATGCCTAAGGTTCATGAGAGAAGCATCTGAATTCTGAGGAAATATGTATATATATTTGTATTTAATATATATATATATATATATACAGGGTGGGGCATTTAAAGTGTCGCGGGCGTTTTTTCCAAAAATAAAGTGAGATACGAGAAAATTTTTCGGACAAAAGTTGTAGCGTACCGAGGGGGACATCCGATGGTGGCCTTGGCTTTGACCTCAAATCTCATCTTCAAGGGCATTCTGAAATCAACTCTTGTTTTTTAAATAGCATCTCATATTTTTTTTTTTTACTGCAGATTTGGATTCTAGGTCAAAAACCAAGAAACTTTTGTCTGAACCATTTTCCTGAAATCCGCAAAAATGGCGCTCTAATCGATATTGTTCCATTTTGAATCCGAAATTCGAATAACTCGAAAACGAAGGGTCTTGCAAAAGAATGTTTCGTACAAAAGTTGTCAATACACAACACATTTCAATCGTCTACATTCCCACCATTCAGAGCTCACGCGATGTGAACAAACGACGGGGTTCAGTGAAAATTCACGATTTTGAAAATCGGTTTGTCAGTTACATTTGATTATTACTTGGTTTATGACAAATTGAAAATCATGGATATCCGATACACGGTTTCTGAAAAGATCGATATGATCTACATTTACGGTGAAGTGCATAAGAACCCCAGACAAGCATATGACTTGTATGCAGAACGATTTCCTGAAAGAACAACGCCATCCATTAGGTATTTTCAACGCATTACAAAATTATTCCTCCCCGTGGATGATTGCGGGTGTTCCAGGGGGATATTCATGATACCTGTCCTTGATATCCTTTTTATCCATCCCTGGTAGTATCTGCTTCCTTTACATGGTGGGGAGGATAAGTATCTCAGAGTTGGGTCTTTTTTTTTGAGTGGAATAAACTACTCAAGAGAAAGAATACAAACTGAGAGAAACGAAATCATCCTAATGCCAGAAACATCGGCAAAATCAAACGGAAGGAAAGCAAGGGGAAACTACCTTCCTTGACATGTTTCAATACTTCCCGAGGAAATGAAACCTTTTTCCTAACCTGGAATATTATGTAACAAAAACAAACAAACAAATTAATAAATACATGATGGCGCTCTCTCGAGTAAAATATTCCGGAGGTAAACTAGTCTCCCGTTCGGATCTCCGGGTGGAGGCTGCTCGAGGAAGCTTCATCAGCAAGGAACGAAAACCGAAGAATAGGATAGGGAAAAGAAACAACATTCTTCGAGTCGGAGCGTGGAATGTTAGATCACTGAGGCAAGCGGGAAAATTAGAAAATTTGAAATTAGAAATGAATAGGTTGAATATAGACGTAATGGGGATTAGCGAAATGAGATGGCCACAAGAGGGCGATTTCTGGAGTAGGGATTATAGAATAATTCATACAGGATCAAAGAACGGTCAAGCAGGTGTAGGAATTGTAATGCATAAAAGAGTAGGAAATAGAATAGAAAATTATTTGCAACATAATGAACGTGTGATGATGGTTAGAATCAGAACAAAACCGGTAGACACAGTCATAGTCCAAGTATACATGCCCACATCTGCATATTCGGAGGAAGATATTGAAAAAACGTACGAAGAAATAGAAGAAGTGATAGAATATGTGAAGGGAGAAGAGAATTTGATAGTGATGGGGGATTGGAATGCGGTAGTAGGACAAGGAAAAGAGGACAACATTATAGGAGATTTCGCGTTAGGGAGGAGGAACGATAGAGGACAACGTTTAGTCGAATTTTGTGAACATCATAAGATGGTTATCACAAACACTTTATTCGAAAATCATCCAAGAAGAATCTACACTTGGAAAATGCCAGGAGATACAGCAAGATACCAAATTGATTACATACTAGTGAAACAAAGATTTAGAAACCAAGTGAAAAACTGTAAAACTTATCCCGGTGCAGATATAGATAGTGATCATAATATGTTGATGATGAAATGTTCTCTGAAATTCAAATCTCTGAAGAAGAAAAGGAAAATGCAGAAAAGATGGAATTTGAAGAACCTCAAGCAAAAACAAACACATGAGGCATTCGAGAAAATGTTGGATGAAAAATTGGGAGATCAAAAAGAGAAAGACTTGGGAATAGAGAGGAGATGGACAAAGATGAAGGGGAATATAAGAGAATGTGCGGATAAGACTTTGAAGAATAATGGAGTAGAACCTAAAAACCCATGGATAACGGGAGAAATTTTAGAATTGATAAATGAAAGAAGAAAATACAAGAATAATGATAGCCAAGGAGGCCAGCAACGATACAAATCATTGAGAAATAAAATAATAAGAGAATCAAGGAAAGCAAAAGAACAGTGGTTAGAAGAGAAATGTCAGGAAATAGAAATAAGATTGCATTTAGGAAAAATAGATGAAGCATATAGGATTATTAAAAGATTTTTCGGACAAATGAAATCTAGAAGCAATAAGATTAGAAACTCTCTAGGACGACAATTGATAAAAACGGAAGAGAAAATAGAACAGTGGATCAATCATTTGGAAGACTTGTATAGAGGAAACGATGATATAGCACTATTAGAGAAGGAGGAGGATGTAGATGAGGAAGAATTGGGAGATTCGATATTGAGATCAGAATTCGACAAGGCTTTGAAAGAATTGAAAAATAATAAAGCGCCAGGCATAGATGGCATATGTGCGGACCTTATAAAAGCCTCCAGTGAAGGAACTTGCGACGCACTGTTTGAATTGATTAGAGATATGTACGAAAAAGGAGAAGTACCGGAAGATTTCCAAAAGAATAAAATTGTCGCTATCCCGAAAAAACAAGGGGCAGACAAATGCGAGAACTACAGAACGATCAGTTTAACTTCACATGCTTCGAAAATACTGACCAAAATTATATACAGGAGGATGGAAAATAAAATAGAGAGTAGATTGGCAGAGGATCAGTTTGGTTTTAGAAAAAATAGGGGAACGCGAGAAGCAATCTTAGCACTCAGAGCAGTGATAGAGAAAAGGATAGCGCTGAAGAAATCTGTGTACATAGGTTTTGTAGATATACAAAAGGCTTTCGATAATGTGGACTGGGAGAAGATGTTTGCGATCCTGAAGAAGGTGGGAATAAATTATAAAGATAGAAGAATAATATACGAATTATATAAGAATCAAAGTGCAATAATAGACATAGAGGGTCAGGAAGGGGAAGCACAAATAAGAAGAGGGGTGAGACAAGGATGCTCATTATCGCCACTGATGTTCAATTTATATATAGAAGAAGCAATGAACGAAGTGAAGGAGGAAATTCAATCGAAATTACAGATTCAGGGAGAAAATATAAGTATGTTGAGATTCGCGGATGACATAGCTATATTGGCCACGAGTAGTACTGAGTTAGAAAATATTCTCAACACCATGAGAACAATATTATTGGAAAACTATTGTATGAATATAAATAAAGACAAAACAAAATTCATGATGTGTACAGCAGCGAAAACAGCTAGAAGAACGAGAATCAAAATAGATACCGAGACAATTGAACAGGTGAAAGAATTCAAATATCTAGGAAGCATAATTACAGAGAACGGCAAAAGCGAAAGAGATATGAGAGCAAGAATAGCACAAGGGAAACAGGCTTTTTATCAAAAGAGACAGTTATTATGCTCAAAAAATATAAGCTTGGAAGTAAGGAAGAAATTCTTGAAAAGTTACGTTTGGAGCACAGCATTATATGGTTGCGAAACTTGGACAATGGGGAAAACTGATCAACGAAGACTTGAAGCTTCTGAAATGTGGTGTCATAGGAGGATGCTCAGAATAAAATGGATAGACAAAGTCAAAAATGAAGAAGTACTCGAGCAGATAAATGAAGAAAGAAATCTTTTGAAACACATCGTGAAAAGGAGAAGCAATCTTATAGGACACACATTACGGCATGAGAGTTTATTGAAAATAATATTGGAAGGGAAAATGAATGGTAAAACTGGTAAAGGTAGACCTAGAGCAAGTTATATGAAGCGAATCGTACAAGACAAGGGATGTAGTAGATATGTAGAAATTAAACGTTTGGCGGATAATAGACAGGGGTGGAGGGTTTCATCAAACCAGTCGTAAGACTGATTACTTCATGATGATGATGACAAAATTATTCTCAGAAACGGGAAGTGTTACAAGGCAAAAACGACATCGAATGAGAACTGTTAGCGGAGAAAATGCGGAAGTTAATGTACTAGCTGCAGTAGCCAATAATCCACACGTGAGCTCTCGTGAAATTGAACTCCATTCGGGAATTTCTCGAAGAAGTGTTCTTCGAATACTGAAACGTCACAAATTCCATCCGTATCACATTTGTTTGCATCAAGACCTTCACGGTGATGATTTCGAAAATCGTGTACAGTTTTGTCGATGGGGTCTAGCGCAAATGCACAATAACAACTTCATCAACATATTATTTTCTGATGAGTCGACGTTCACCAATCATGGTCAAGTAAATCGACATAATATGCATTACTGGGCGACAGAAAATCCAAGATGGTTACGTCAAGTAGAGCATCAAAGACAATGGGCTGTGAATGTTTGGTGTGGTATTTTTCGATCTCGAGTAATTGGACCGTACTTCATTGCAGATACGCTAAATGGAGAGAAGTACAGACATTTCTTAGATCAAGTACTTCCAACATTACTTGAAGACATACCTATTCAGGAACGATTGAATATGTGGTATCAACACGATGGTTGTCCATCCCATTATGCAGTCACAGCTCGAGAAATATTGGACAGAGATTATCCTGGACGATGGATAGGACGTCGTGGACCAGTTCATTGGCCTGCCCGTTCTCCGGATCTTACTTCTCCAGATTTTTTTTCATGGGGATACATAAAAGATACAGTTTATCAACAAGCACCGACTACACCTGAGAATATGCGTCAACGAATCATCAATGCATGCGCGAGCATCAATGAAGATATTTTAGCACGAGTTCAGCAATCTTTTGTAAAACGTTTTGAAATGTGTATTGAAGTCGAAGGCCATCATTTTGAGCATCTACTGCATTGAAATTATCCAAGCGATGTAGACGATCGAAATGTGTTGTGTTTTGTCTGTTATACCCCATCACCTCCGTTTCAGTTCAAGGGGTCCCCCTTGGAATCAGACAACTTTTGTCCGAAACATTCTCCTCCAAGACCCTTCGTTTTCGAGTTATTCTAATGTCAGATTCAGTATGGAACAATATCGATTAGAGCGCCATCTTTGCGGATTTCAGGAAAATGGTTCAGACAAAAGTTTCTTGGTTTTTGACCTAGAATCCAAATCTGCAGTAAAAAATATGAGATGCTATTTAAAAAACAAGAGTTGACCTCAGAATGCCCTTGAAGATGAGATTTGAGGTCAAAGCCAAGGCCACCATCGGATGTCCCCCTCGATACCCTACAATTTTTGTCCGAAAAATTTTCTCGTATCTCATTTTATTTTTGGAAAAAACGCCCGCGACACTTTAAATGCCCCACCCTGTATATAACTTGATAGAACCAATTATCGTACCACTTCTTTAACTGGTGCCGTTACAGCCTGGCTTGGATTTTGAAGAGGAGGTCCAGGTTTATTTGGTATAGTGGGTGTTGATTGATTTGAGATCTGAAAAAAAGTTGAAAAGACATTGAACAAGCATTAGAAAAAAAAATCCTGGTTTAGGTAGATTCTATGATCCATACATCACTCCAATAAGTATAAAGATTCAATAAAATTGGAGATTCTTTTGATCAACCTAAATATCAAAGTTTGAATAGAAAAAATCCTGTTCATCGATGCAAGTCTTGGTAGAAATCCCAAAAGTGCTGTAGGTATGTTAAGAAATGTGTATAAGTGCTCACTTTGTACCAAAATTGTTCTGTTAGAACAAGAGGTGTTTAAATATGTACAATTCTTCCATATTTATTGTATTAGAATTGTACTTACACAATATGAATTGCTGCGATGGAGGGCTTGACGCTTTGATTTTGAAGTGCATCAAAGGAGCAACTAATTTGAATGAACCTCACTATAATTCAAGTGAAAAGTACACAACACAATTTGATCAAATTTCCCTGTCAATACTCCCGTAATAGTTACATGAAGTGTGCACCTTTAACATTAAAACGTGGCCTCAAGAAAATATCTCATCGACTCACCTTTTGCTGAATATGTACAATCCCTTGAATTATTTCCATTAATCTTTGTATCAAACCCAAGTTTCAAATATGTTATAAATATCATTAGAATTCTAAGATGGATAATATTTATAATACATTTTCAACTTGGGTTTGATACAAAGGTCAACCAAAAAATTATAACTGCTAATAATACTATGTCGCAAGGCTCAATCTTCATCACAAAAACCCATGAATATAAATACAAATTGGAAATATCCTTTCCAATGATAAAAGTTCATATAAATAATTCAAGAGATTGTACATGTTTAGCAAAAGGTGAGTCGATGAACTGTTTTCTTGAGGCTCTTTTCTTTATGTCGAAGGTTATGTTTTTTATGTTAAGGTTTTTATGTTACACTTCATGTTACTATTATGGGAGTATTGACAGGGAAATTTGATCAACTTATGTTTTGTACTTCTCATTTGAATCATAGTGAGATTGATTCAAATTAGTGGCTCCTTTGATGAACTTCAAAATCAAAGCGTCAAGCCCTTCATCGCAGTAATTCATATTGTGTAAGTACAATTCTAATGCAATAAATATGGAAAAATTGTACATATTTGAACACCTCTTGCTCTAACATAACAATTTTGGTACAAAGTGAGCACTTACACACATTTCTCAACATACGCACATCACTTTTGAGATTTCTCTCAAGACTTGCATCGATAAACAGGATTTTTTCTATTCAAACTTTGATATTTGATCAAAAGAGTTCACTGTTCACTGTTTTTCACCACTGTTCACTTTTCACGACCTTACCTTATTCACAATCGTCGCCCCACTGGCAGTGGCATCATAACCATAGCGTCTCTGATTTTGAATTAGAGAGAGGCAAACCAAGCCAGGCACTCTAGCGGCGCCTGGTTCTGTGGATAGTGAACTACGCCAAACTTTCTCCCTACTTGAGGTTTGTGTACCCTGCCAATGTGGTATGACGAAGCGCTGAACTGAATTTGCTCCCGTGTAATACCACTGTGGTATGGCTCAGGAGCAAACAGGCCTCAACGCGCGTACTCGCGCTGCTCCCCACTACGCGTGTCGAGGCCTGTTTGCTCCTGAGCCATAGCACAGTGGTATTACACGGGAGCAAATTCAGTTCGGCGCTTCGTCATAACACATTGACTGACTGTCGAATCAACTTTGGTACACAGCGGCACTACGCTCGTATGTGGGCAGCCAAGCTACTATAGTGCGACAGGCTCACATACTACGGTAGCTTCAGAGTTCTTTCCGTGTACATAGTATATTAGAATGAGACTGTTTTATACATTCTCAGAACGTTCATATGACGTACTATCAAACGTTTCACGTAACATAGAAGATCGTTAAATGCATGTTTAATTAATAATTTCAAAGAATTTGACCATGTTACAAATCATTTTTGTTACCGTTTTTTTTCAGTGAAATCAATCAATAAGGACTGAAAAAGATCAAATGATGTAGCATAGAAAATTCCATGAGAACCTGGCAAGTGATTTTTAGAAGAGAGTTTTGAGAAAACTTCCAAATGATTGATTGTAATTCAATTACAGTTTCATTTTTCACGTTTTACATATCTCGAACATAAGATAAATAATAAAATGATCGTTCAGGTTCAGGTTATATATGTCTGTTTAGACCGTTTGGTTTTAAACTGTTAATTAATAATTAAATAATTGTTTAAACAAATTGTAAAAATTTTTTTTCTCTGTGGATGTTAATCCTTCACCCAGATATCCTATTCTCAATAGTTACTTCTCCCGTAGGCCCAGCAGTTTCACTGTGGGCATGAACGGGTATGGAGTATTCGAAATTGTTTATAATTGTTATTTACAAACCAATGCGATGGTTGAAAACTTCCCAAACCACCTATTCTCATATGAAATTTTCCGTAGAACAGGATCCCGGGGTTTTCATCCACTTGAATTGATATTTTCAACAAACTGTTTAAACAATTATTGTTGAAACCAATTGTGAAAATTTTTTTCTCCGTGGATGTTCATCCTCCCCTGGTAAAAAAATCTCTCTGAATCTCTCTGAAATTTCACGTTTCAGAGAGATTCAGAGAAATTCAGCGCGATTCAGAGGATTTCAGGGACTAATGGGTTGAGAAAACTTGAGCTTTCAATTTTTCATTAGGATTCAGAGATATTCAGGGTCATTCAGAGGAATTCAGAGTAATTCAGGAAAATTCAGAGAGGAATGAGTCAAGTAAAATTCTTGGTTCTGCATTCCAGAGGCATTCAGGAGGTGTCAGAGACTTTCAGAGACGCATGAATTGAGAAAAATTTCCATGAAACTTTTTAGAAATATTCAGAGGAATTTAGAAAGATTCAGAGTAATTCAGAGAGATTCAGAGTGATTCAGAGAAATTCAGAGAGGTATTAAGTCAGTCAAATTTTTCCTTCAGCATTTCAGAGGTATTCAGGAAATGTCAGAGACCCACAGAGACAGGTAAATTAGGGAACATTCTGCGGCGGACTTTTCAAAAAAATTCGGGGAGATTAAGAGATATTCAGAGTCATTCAGGGGAATTCAGAGAAGAATGAATTCAGTAAAATTCTTCGTCCTGCATTTCAGAGGCATTCAGGAGGTGCCAGAGACTTTCAGAGACGCATGAATTAAGAAAAATTTTCATGGAACTTTTTAGCAATAATCAGAGGAATTTAGAGAGATTCAGGGTAATTCAGAGAGATTCAGAGTAATCCAGAGAAATTCAGAGAGGTATTAAGTCAGTCAAATTTTTGCTTCAGCATTTCAGAGGTATTCAGGGGATGTCAGAGACCCACAAAGACAGGTAGATTAGAGAAAATTTTGCGGCGGACTTTTCAAAAAAATTCGGGGAGATTCAGGGTAATTCAGAGAGATTCAGAGTCATTCAAGGGAATTCAGAGAAGAATAAGTCAAGTAAAATTCTTCGTCCTGGATTTCAGAGGCATTCAGGAGGTGTCAGAGACTTTCAGAGACACATAAATTGAGAAAAATTTTGCATGGGACTTTTTAGAAATATTCAGAGGAATTCAGAGAGATCCAGAGTAATTTAGAGAAATTCAGGGAGGGATTAATTCAATAAAATTTTTGCTTCAGGATTTCAGAGGTATTCAGGGAATGTCAGAGACCCACAAAGACAGGTAAACGAGGCAAAATTTTGCGGCGGATTTTTCAGAAACATTTGGGGAGATTCATGGTAGTTCTGAGAGATTCAGAGTAATTCAGGGAAATTCAGGGGAGAATGAATTCAGTAAAATTCTTGGTCCTGCATTTCAGAGGCATCCAGGAGGCGTCAGAGACTTCCAGAGACACATGAATTAAGAAAAATTTTGTATGGAACTTTTCAGAAATATTCAGAGGAATCTAGAGAGATTCAGAGAAATTCAAGACAATTCAGAGGAAGCTTTGAAATCTGAATACATCAAATTCTGGAAGATTTAGAGAAATTCAGAGAGATTCAGAGAAATTTAGAGGAATTCAGTGGAAGCTGTAAAATTTGAATATATTAAATTCTGGGAGATTCAGAGGAATTCAGGAAGATTCAGAAGAATTCGGGAAAATTCAGAGGAAGCTTTGAGATTTGAATACATTAACTTCCGGGAGATTCAGAGAAATTCAGAGAGATTCAGAGAAATTCAGAGAAATTCAGAGAAATTCAGAGAAATTCAGAGAAATTCAGAGAAATTCAGAGAGATTCAGAGAAATTCAGGAAAATTCAGAGGAAGCTTTGAAATCTGAATGCATTGAATTCCGGGAGATTTAGAGGAATTCAGAAAGATTCAGAGAAATTCAGAAAAAGTTTTGAAATCTGAATACATCATTCTGGGAGATTGAGAGGAATTCAGAGAGATTCAGAGAAATTCAGAGTAATTCAGTGCAAGCTTTGAAATCTGAATACATCAAATTCTGGGAGATTTAGAGACATTCAGAGAAATTCAGAGGAATTCAGAGGAATTCAGTGCGAGCTTAAAAATCTGAATATATTAAATTCTGGGAGATTTAGAGGAATTCAGAGAGATTCAGAGAAATTCAGGGGAATTTAGAGGAAGCTTTGAAATCGAAATACATTAAATTCCGGGAGATTCAGAGGGATTCAGAGAGATGCGGAGAGATCCAGGAAAATTCAGGGAGATCCACTCAAATTCAGAGAAAGCTTTGACTCCTTGATGAATGAAATCCTAAGAAAAATCAAATACATTCAGAAAGATTCCGGAAAATTTGCAAATTCCATCAGAAAATTTCAGAGAGATTCAGGCAAAGTTGAGGAGTTTCAGGACGTATCACTATCGGAAAAGTCTCTAATTTCCTCTAAATTACTCTGAATTACTCTGAAGTTACTCTGAATCTCTCTGAGATATGTCCCAAAATATAGAGAGATTCAGAGAGATTTCAGAGAGATTCAGAGAGATTTTTTTTACCAGGGTCCACCCAGATATCCTATTTGCAATAGTTACTTTTCCCGTAGGCCCAGCAGTTTCGCCATGGGCATTAATGGGTTAATATGAGGTAACCATGACATTTTATGATTCAGAAAAACTCCAAAAAATTTTACTGTGTTGGCTCTGGGTATAATAGTGTTATTGAGATTTATTGTAAGAGTTATATCTTCATCTGATTTGTGAGGTGAAAATAGGCAAAAGTTTGATGTCTCTGGTGACACTTGGAGTCCTAAATCATTCAGGTACACTTGAAGTTTAGCCAAACTATCATTCAATTTTTGTGCTATTTCTATCCGATCATTGCTATAAAAGTAAATAACAACGTCATTTGCATATATGAGGATTTTAACCCCTATTTCTAGGTGTTTGACAAGTTCTGAAGTATATAGATTGAAGAGAATAGGACTCAGAATAGCGCCTTGTCGTAAACCTTTTTTTGTGGTTCTTGTTTCCATGTATTGCCCTTTATAATAAGCTCTAAGATTTCTGGCTTTGATAATATCATATATCATTCTGATTAGTTTGCAGGGTAGTTGCATTTCATTCAATTTTGTGACTAAGGTTGAGGGAATCTCACATTATCGAAGGCACCTTGCAAGTCCAGAAATACTGCTTCCAGCGCTTTTCCTTGTAGAAATGCTTTCTTTATATTCGCTGTTAGAATATTTATATTATCGATACAAGATCTTCGTTTTCGAAAACCGAATTGATATACTGATAATTTATTGTTGCTTTCGGCCCAATATTCAATCCTTTTTTGTATAAGTTTCTCAAAGATTTTAAGAATACATGGAGCCAGAGCTATTGGCCTAAAACCTTTGATATTTGGTTCAGGAATGAATATGATATCATATTCCCCCCAGGATTTGGGTATTTTTGAATGATGGTATATTAGATTAAAAATTGAAAGTAGAGTTTTATGCGCTAATTGACTGAAGTTTCCAATGACCTCGTAAGTTATCAAGTCCGGTCCGGCAGCAGATTTGACTTTCAAATTAGAAACAGCGTTGAAGTATTCTTCTTTTGAAAAGGGTTTATAAATGTAGTCAAGCTCAGAATTATAATAATCTTGAAGTAAATCAGTGGAAAGATTTGGCACTGGGTCATCTGTACATATTTTGTTTAATGCATTCTTCAGGTTCGGATTATTCAGTGTGTTATCTGTAATTTCATTTGTGTTTTGACTCATTCTATTTTTGAATGCTTTTATAACTGACCAGGTTTTCCTCATATCCTTGCTTGGGTTGAGGGTATAGCAGAAGTCCTCAAATTTTTGTCTTTTAACAATTTTTAGTTGTTTTTTTTATTCTTCAACCTCTATTCTATATTTTTTTAAATTTTCCTTTGTGGGTTTGTGTATAAAGTTTTTGTATAATTATTTCTGAACATTTACTATCCCACCATACCGAAGAGGGAGTTTTTACATTCTTTTTTTTATCCTTGATTTTTCCTCCACATTCCTTTATAGGAGTAAGAATGTGATCTAAAAATGTATCGTATCTGTGTTCTGTGTTTAGGCTATTTATGTTCTCACCATCAATTTTTAAATCCAAACGTCGTCTAAAATCCGACCAGTTTATATTAGTAGAAGTTATTGTTGGTCTATGAGGAATCTTCTTCGAATTCTCATGTCTTATTATAGTTTGTGTTGGTAGATGATCACTACCTTCGGTGTCCTCTAGCGTCTTCCAACTGCAATCTGAACTTATGTTAGCTGAAACACAGGTCAGGTCTATAGCATTACCTGCTGTATTTTTGTAGCAAGGTCTTGTAACTGAACCATCATTAAGGCATATTAAATTTGTCGAAGAGAAGGCTGCCTCTATATTTATTCCTTCTTGATCCTCTTCAGCATAAGGAGGATTCCACGTGTTACTCTTTCCATTGATGTCTCCTGTGATGATTACATTGTCAAGTTTATCGAAATACTCAAAGACCTCAAGCCAAAAATTCTTGGGCTTTTTGTTTCTTGTATTTGGAGGATTATATATTAAGAAACAGCTGTATATTTTATCATCAATATGCAGTTCAATGCCCATAATCTCGACCTGGAGGTTATATACTTCGATTTGTGTATAATCAATTAGTTTGATAGAGTGAGTATTTTTAATCAGAATCCCAACACCTCGTGATCTATTGTTCAGGGGTGAATCATTTCTGACTAGTATGTAGCCTGGTATTGAGATTTGATTTTCCGTATCTATTAGCCAGGTTTCAGAGAGACACATAATATCAGTGTTTAGGTTATTAAGTAAATCAGGTCATTCAGCGAACTTTGACATAAGGCTACAACAGTTCCATTGTATAATTTTAATCGCCATTTTTGGTATCTCTTGGAAATTTGAGAATTAAATGTGTCCGTAGACTCAAAACAATATTTTTGTAATTATTCTTGGCTTTGCATATAAATAAATCTTGTAGCTCTTTTTTTGATATTATATAACTTTTCATATGACTTATTTTTAGGATATTAAATAATGACTTACATGAGTCTAAATAATTTCGTTTTTGTATAGATACTTCAGGGAAAAAAAAGAAAATAAAAAAAAGAATTCATTTGATTGCTTATTATATACAGGATTTTTAATATTGGGGTTAATGAAAAATCTGAAAATTTGTAGGCAATTCTAGTGCTTTTATAACTGCTTCAACTATGCCTGGTTTCATTTCTACGTTGGTGTTATCCTCGTTTAAGACTGCAATATGTCTAAGCGTGGTATCTATAATACTTGGCAGGAAAGTTGTTATAATTTTTTTGATTGTTCCCTTATCTGGGTTAGTCAATAAATCTTCTTGCACTATTTGCATTGTGTCAACGTTGTTTGTAGAATTATTTGGATTTATCTGGCGCATTGAATGGATTTGGAACGATTCCTTCGTTTCGCACACTTTGTGGTACATAATTCACTGGTTGTGAAATCGGAACGTTATGACGTTGATTCGACGGATTTACACTCGTATTGTGTTGATTTTCAGAAAATACCAACGTATCGTCTCTCGCGTGAGACATATGCACTTGACTTCCGGACGCATCTTATCGCGAATCCTCGAACGCGTTCATCGCAGACGGCATGTCTGTACGATTCGAATACGATGCGTTGTTAAACGGCGTACCGAAAAACTGATTTACTCCAGGGATCGGGGTAGACCTTCCTGGGTCCATATTTCGTTGAAAACGATCGAATGTGTTTTCACTAACGTACCGACGCGTACCGGTTTCTCTCGACATCTCGGTTCTTTTATACACGTAACAAAATGGCGTCGTTCAAACGTTAACGACTTTATGGCATCGTCGCGCTTGCGTGACACAGCAACTCGATTTTTATTCGCACTCCAAATTAGCACTCGTATATTTTGCGAATGTTACAACAGCTAGCCGAAAGGGTGGCAGACGATCTTCACCCCACACTTAGAATGTTAGAAGAGAGTTTTGAGAAAACTTCCAAATGATTGATTGTAATTCAATTACAGTTATATTTTTCACGTTTTACATATCTCGAACATGAGATGAATAATAAAATGATCGTTTCCTCGCTGATCACATTGACTCGTGGTACTCGCATGTACCTTTTCGGAACACGGCGTCTCTCGTTAACCGATTTTTCGTCCTTACTCTGGTTTACTACTCGTAGTTCACCTTCGCACGCTCATACTTGACCCTTCTCTGAGACACGACTGCCTATGTGTTCCGCAATTTCCTCGCTAGGCGTCCACCGACGCCTTCTATCGCCTATGATAGACTTAAGATTCTAACATGATAATGAACCATTTGGATATTCATGAATTTTGAATCGTTTATGTGATAAAAGAATTATTGACCAGATTAAGAAAAACTGAAACATATATGGTGACACTTTTTTATACGATACTTGATGGCAGAGCTGCCAGATGAGCTCCGACGCTGAGGGGAAATGTACCCCCACCATCACCTCATATATGTATGTGTTGTAAGTGTTACTTACCAATACTTACGACTATTATATACATGAAGTGATGGTGGGGGTACGTTTCCCTTCAGTGTCGGAGCTCATCTGGCAGCTCTGCTTGATGGCAGTGATCAGCTCCGAACTGAGGGGAAGAGTATCCCCCACCACTATGCCATATGTTTTTTTTTTTTATAGAGGGGGGAATGCTTTATGCACCGTCAGGGAGCTGATGTCATCGCTCCCCGGTGTGTGGGACTCCTGCTGTGGCTGGAGATGACAGTTGCCGATCGCAGTATACCCACTAAAACCCCCTTTTGGCAGGCATTTGACGCCCCCCCGGAACTGTTTAACACATTACTTCGGGGGGATGCCCTGGATTCCGGGCCACGTTTCACGTGACCCCTTCGCCTCCCCAGCTGGCTCTCGCATCGAGGACCCTCTTCTTCCGTCGCAGGACCGACTCCGCAAAGCTGGTGACATTAGTCCATGTGTCCTGGCTTAGCAGCATGGCTCCAACGATGTTCTCTGGAGTTACGCTGCCGTAGATCTCTTCGAGACGACTTCTCTCCGCCCGCCACTGCTTACACTCAAAGAACGTGTGGAGGGCATCGTCTCGTTTGGAGTCACAGAAGACACAGTCTGGTTCCTGCACCTTCCCCATTTTGCAGAGGTAGGCTTGGAACAGACCGTGCCCTATCAGCAGCTGAGTGAGGAAGTAATTGACTCCTCCATGCTGACAGTTGAGCCAGGAATCCAGATGAGGTATTATCCTCGCTGTACATCTGGCTCGCGACTCCCCTTCCCACCGTTCTCACCAGGTACGCAAAGACACGTCTCTAGCTTGACGCCTCGCTTCATCCCTCCCTGCGATGGAAGCTCCATGGTGGACGGACCTCCGTTCCTGGGCGAGGAGGTCAATTGGTATGACCTCCGCAACGACCAACGCTGCAGGCTCCGAGACCGTGCGGTAGGAGCAGGCGATACGGAGGGCCCCTCTCCGCTGAACTGCGGCCATGCGCTTCCGGTATTTTTCGTACCGCAGCGAATCGGCCCAGACTTCGGCACCGTAGAGCATGATGGACTCGGCGATTCGTAGGAGTAGTTTTCTCCTGCAGGTTCGGGAGCCGCCGATATTGGCCATGATCCTGCTCAACGATGTGACTATTTCCGCTGCCTTGTCCGCTCTGCTCTTTATTTCTTCCCAGAAGGTGAGCCGTGAATCTAGGCACACCCCCAGGTATTTCACCGATGCCTTCGTCTGGACCGTCACCTGTCCTACCTGCATATCCCTGATCAGGGGGATATGCTTCTCGGTGAGGAGCACGATCTCGGTCTTCGCCAATGCCAGCTGCAATCCGTGGCCGTCCATCCAGGAACGGACGCGACGCATGGTCTGGTTGAGCAGCATCTGCGCCTGTTCGACGGCGCGTGCGATAATGACCGCACCGACGTCATCCGCAAACCCAACCAGAAACTATGCCATATATACGTGTAACGTATGTGTTGGTGCACGGCTACATATGTTCGTAAATATATGGCATAGTGGTGGGGAATACTCTCCCCCTCACTTCGGAGCTCATCTGGGATCACTGGCAGTGATGCCAGTATTCCCTAGAAAAATCTTCAGATTTTTTGGCATTGGTCATTTCTTTCCAAATTGGAAATATGATTGGCTGGTTGTACAAGAAATAACCAATCATCAGATGCTGAAGATTTTTCTAGGGAATACTGGCAATGCTGCTTGATGGGTATATTTCATCCAACACAGTTGACATTTATACATTTTCAACAACTTAGAATGATTTTTCTATGTTCAATTGAAAATTCGGTCCAATAAAACCATTCAAACTTCACCAGGATATGACTCGATAGGTAGTGCAGAAAATTTGAAAGGTTAATCAATTATTAAATATAATAAATAGACTGCGGAAATTTATGCAAATTATAGATTTTTCTATATTTAGACATTTCTCTCGCATATTTCACATTAACGACATAAACTAGTGTGCTACATATACTCGTTTCTCAGAAGAAAAGATACTGGATGTTGTTTCATATCATTGATGTAGAATTTACAGAAACTATGTACCATGAAAAATCGATATTTGCATAAAATTCCGCAGTCTAATAATAAATAACAAAAATTGATACTTTGAATTATTTCATTGAAAATGAAACAAATAGTAGAAAGAGATGAAGTAATAAAAATGAATTCTCGTTCTTTTTACATTCAAATAAGAGTATTCACATTTCCCTCACGTTTAAGATTCATTATGATTCGCGACATACACAGCCTCGGATCATATTTTGTCACAATCTATCTTACAAATGATATTTGGAAAAAAGGAGCATTTTCAAAGAATCAATACTAAGCAGAAAATGCATATACGATGCATAAACAATTTTAGTGCTGTATTTTTGTGAGTATCGTTGTAAGTTTCGAAATCATAGGTGAGTCTGTAATTGAATAGATGTTTTGAATTATCGACTATTATCATAACATTCATATAAATTCCAATACAAATTTAACGCTCATTAGTACTCAATATTGTACGTTTCTGCAGATGAGTTATACGTTCCATCACAACCAAAATTTGGGGGACAGTGAAAATCATCTATAAAATGTGACGGGTAATGAAAAATGAACAAAAATTGATTTGTCTGACAACTTGAATGATGACCTACAACAATTGTCATGCCCCTTCCACCAGAGATGATATAACAGTGTTTTTTTTTTCATTTTTATAATGATGAATCAACATTTAATTTCGTTATAAATTTTAAAAAGATTAGTATAAACTTTAGTAAAACAAACCATATTAAATGTTGTAGGTTATCACTCAGGCTGTCAGACAATTCAATTTTTATTCATTTTTCATTTACTCACAGCACATTTTATTGATGATTTTAACTTTTCATTAAATTTCAAATGTGATGGTACGTACTATCCCTGCTAAAAATGACGGAATGGAACGGAAAGAATTTAGATGCGAATCATTGCGACTCGTTCCGTATGGCAGAAGTAAGATTTGAGACGGAAATAAAAACTGTACGAAACTTTCCGTATCGTCGGAGAAGGAATGCAACTGGATCAGCGGGGATGAAATGAATGCGTTTTGATGAGAAATTGCAATTTTTCATCGAATCCTTCGGTTTTGTCCGAAATGGCAGGTTTGAAGTATTACAATCATCACGTGACATGGGTTACTCCTGTGAATATATCACATGGGTTACCTATGGAGAAATATTGCACGGGTTACCCGTATGAGAATTCCAAACAGAACAAAAACTCACGTGAACTTGAGACAATGAACATTTCCATTATTGTTTTACATTCACGTAAGTTTTTTTCCTGTTCGGTTTCCTCGCAGGGGTAACCCGTGCAATAATTCCCCATGAGTAGCCCATGTGATATACTCGCATGAGTGACCCATGAGAGATTTGCCCGAATAACCTATGTGCTTCATCATGATGTATGAGCAAGGTACATTGGGGTGTCAAATGAATGATTGACATATTCGAACTCAATCAATATGAATGTGATCTACAATTGAAAGTCGATATGTATTTCTGTTTCAAGTTCAATTAAGTGTTTAAAATTTTAGAGTGATCTATTTCTCAATATTTTCGCTCATTAATCCATGTGAAGACGCATGTAACCCACTTGAATCCCACGCAACCCACTTGATTTCCATGCAAAGACCCATGTCATCCCATTGATTCGCATATGAAGACCCATGCCTACTAAAAATTCCATTAGAAACTGATGAGAAAAAAAGCCTATCCGATTCTGATAGAAACAGGATGTGTTTTTATCACTGCTTTTCCGGATAGATACGGTTAGCAACCGTCGTTATTTGGTGTGACTGGCAAGTACGGATACAAACTGTATCAGTTCTTGATCGGTTCTACTGACAGCTTGTTCACATGTCTCTAACAGCCAACCCTGCTTAGGATAGTATCCGTTTCTATACGTAAAGTATTTCTGGGCAAAACTTGGTTCTAATTGAGGGTCCCCATGCAATAACCACGTGGGCGCTCTAGAAGCGGCATAAGTATTGTCCAAGCCATGACGTCAAGGGTCGAAAAAAAATTCGGAATTTCGAAAATCTAGAAATACTGGACAATAGGGCTTGAAAAATTAATATGAGTCTCCGTTGACGATTTTTTTAGTTTTCGAGAAAAAAAATAAAAACTATCTATTCTTTCGCACCACAAATCAATGTTTTCCAATATTAAACTCGTTCAAACTCGGTCATTTTTCGATGTATCTTGATGAATCTTCCGGATTCTGATTCGTAAGACTTCCCCGAGAACAACAGTGTATAAAAAATTCATAAAAGTTGATAATAAATCACCAATTTTTTAATCCGAAGTGAAAACCCTGTTTTCCATGCTCTGCATTGAAAAAGTGTCAGGGGAAGTATGAGCTACAAAAAACTTCCAGCGACAAAGTTGTTCACTAGTATATGGACAAACTTTGTGGAAAGTTTCAGATCGATTGGACTCTTAGTTCGCGAAATACAGCGGTTTATTTATTAACGCGCGACCAAAATTTTTCACCATTTTGCGTCATTCATCAATTAAATATCAAGGTCCGTAGGAAAGATTGTGTTCACTCAATATTTGAACCTGGGTCTATGTTTTTGGGGTCAGAAGATTCGAATATCGAATTATTTTCGCAAAATTCTGTATTCATTTCTCTTGAATGAACAATTCAATTGTTTATAACGTTACCATGGAAATACTATTGACCAAAGAGAAACATTTTCTTGACAACGAAAGTTTCTTATCTTGCGATAACTAGATTTTGTACACAAAAATTTTCATCAAAACACTTGTATTTTCATGAGTATCATAAGTATATTTGAATAAATTCACATGGCCTGTATAACATAAAGTATCAAATTTTTTAAACAACACATTATACAACAAACAAACAATACAAGTTGTTCCGTCGTTACTCCTGCGGACGGTCTATCTGAAATACACCTCGTACTTCTCCTCCTGTGAGATCACATGACCTAATTGCAAATTAGGGGAAATGGTCATCGACACGACATGATCGCCGTTACGTGAACTAGTCAGTGCGGCACTAAGACTCCTCGCGTGAACCCACGTTTCTTCAATTCATAATTCTTTCACGTGGTGTCAGTATATTCTTTCCTCTGTATCGATTCTAATGATACAACGTCTCAGTTCCTCTCAAGTTTTCACTCAAACCCATCAGACTCGGCGTGCAATTAGTTTTCACGGTGGTGGTGGTTTTCTCGACATCCGTCAACACATATTTCCTCATCTCCACTCCTACGGGATCTTCTCTTCTCTTCAACGTTCTCGTCTTCGATGACTTCTCTTCTCGTGGATGCGACGGTGCACCGCAACGCTGTTGTACGCATGTATGAGTGAGTCGAATGATACTCTGGCCAGTGTATACTGATAAGAATTTCATACTTATTAATTTAATTGTTGAATTATTTAGTTCCAAGGGAGTAACACCTCTGGAATTGTGTAATTTCCCATTTTGTAATTTGATTTAGATTTAAATTATATTTGTTGAGTTGACTTATTTTCTCTTTATTGCATGAATCGACCCAGAGCGAGACAGAACTCATTTTCCATTCTCTAGTCTCGTCTCATACAGTCCGCTAACTATACCAGGCTCCTTTTCTTTACAATACAATTTAATATTCGAATTTTCTTTACATTTTTCCATGTCAACTTGGCAAAGGCCGTTAACACATGTATTGTTTTTTAAACAATACATTTTATAATACATTTTCCTCATACGTTTGCAATTAACTTTGTAATGTTGTGCCTTTCACGAATCGATTATTCTTACACCTTTTCCCCAACTTTAGCTATTAATGCATCAAAAAATTCTTTTCCCTTTGGAGAGAGATATTTCATAAGATAATTTAAATCATTCTGTTTCTCTTTAGGAATGCCCACTGGTTCAGTGAGTGGTGCTCCGTCTAAATGCTGTACGGTTAATGATTGTTCTATGAAAAATGTTGTACCGTCCCGATTTTCATAATTATTATGGAAATACTATTAACCAAAGAGAAACCTTGCTTGACAAGAAAAGTTTCAACATAATTATTATGGAAATCGGGACGGTACAACACTTTTCATAGAACAATCATTAACCGTACAGCATTTAGACGGAGCCTAATGGGCCTCGAACCTGGTTTTTTCAATTACGTGATGTTCAGTGATAGGGCAACATTTCGCAGTAACGGTGTTATGAACAGACATAATTGTCATCATTGGTCAATTGAAAATCCCAGATGGCATCGACAAGTTGACAATCAACATCGCTGGACTCTGAATGTGTGGTGTGGGATTTTGAATGGTCACATCATTGGTCCTTATTTCTTCCAACATACTGTTAGGAAGGAAAATGATCTGCAATTGATTCGGGACAAATTACCAAGGATGTTGGAAGATGTTGATCTCTACACACGGAACATGTGGCTTCAACATGATGGGGCACCACCTCATAACGCTGCAATTGTCAGAAATTTCTTAAACACATCTTACCCACACAGATGAATTGGTTGCGGTGGATACATTGCCTGGCCAGCTAGGTCTCCGGATCTTACCCCTTCGAATTTTTACTCATAGAGTTTCATCGAAGATGTAGTTCATGGAAGACCACCAACGACCAGAGATGACATGCAACGCCGAATACGAACTGTATGCCGAACAATTCCACGTCATGTGCTTTTGCCGTTAGAACCACATTTTCAGAGACGAATTAGGTTATGCCAACAGGTCAACGGTGCAAATATCGAACATTTGATACGGTGAATTTCCATACATATTGCAGAACGTTGGTCGTGGAAAATTACACACCTCTACTGTCCAGACAATCGGTCCTTTTCAGGGCCTGAAAGATGTGCAGAATCCGATCGCTCAACCTCCTCGTGGTGCACATTGGGTAACTCTCACGGGTCGACGGTAATCCTCAGAAGCTGAAAAGAAAATAGTGGAGAGTGAAATGTCGTTTCACACAGAAAGCAATACGAGCGTTTTATAAAAGTCATTTTTTATCGATCAGAGCGCCATCTGTGCGGAATTCGGAAAAATGATTCAGACAAAAGTTTCTTGTTTTTCAACGTCCAATCTGAATCTGCAGTCAAAAATAGGGGATTTCATTGAAGAAACAAAAGTTGACCTCTGAATGACCTTGAAGTTGAGATCCGAGACCAAAGTCAAGGTCACCATCAGATGTCCCCCTCGGAATCTCACAACTTTTGTTTGGAACATTTCCCTCCAAAACTTCTTGTTTTTGAGTTATTCCGATATAAAAATTAAAATGGGACACCCTGTATATATACAATGAATACGAGGTCGACGCCATTTTCATATTCCAATTGAACAAAATTTTCAATAGACATTTACAATAAGTGCCCCCTATCATCGAGTTGGAATATTAAATGAAACAATGGATGCTATATCTATATATATTGATTTCGAAAATACCGGAACACGATGATAGGCGTCGCTGCTATTATATTCAACTGAGAAAGTAGGTACAAGCCAGGGGGCATACCCAGTAAACACAAAGCTCACTTGAAGTGTTCTTCAAGACATCAGTTGAAAGTTATGAGTCCTCTTATAGAAACGCCAACAGAGAGTCTTAAGCATTATTGAAGATGACCAATGACCAACCAAAAGTCAACTATTAGATGCCTCCAACCTAACCTCTCGATGCCTTAGAGAATCATTGATCAGTGGTCTATAAGATATATTCTAAAGTCAATTTAAAGAGAACTTGCATATTCTACAATAAGAGGACTTTTGAAAGTGGAAAATTAGTACCTAGTTTTAAAAGAAAACTATTTCAAACATTCAAATTTGAATAACACAATTATTGAATAAACTCTAACAAAAAAGTTACACTAAATAGATTCAAATATAATTCAAAAATTGTTACAGATTTTATAATTAATCTTCAACATTTTTCCAATAATATATTCTGGTCTATTACATATTATATTTTTGGTATCAGTTCAGTCAATATTTATATTATTCAAATGAGAATATTGTTTGAAGCAGTTTTCTTCGGAACTAGATATCGAGAACTCAATGATAACGAATATATGATAATAATTGTTACAATAATGAATCTTAATAATGTAATATAAACTGAGAATTTATTGCACATTCATTATTCGACAGTTCAACATGTAAAAGAACTGTGACAATCATATTGTGTTCACTCTGAAGTGATAATTGTTGGATTAAAATTAAATTATGCTATGAATTGAATGATTATATGGTTGAATCAATTGAATTATTATCAAAAATTACCAAACGAATAGGAAACGAATGTTTCTCATATGAATCTTTCAGAAGAAGTGATTTTTAGTACTTAGTATCAGTCTTACAGTGCTAGAAGAAATCTAAATTTGTATAAAGGTTGAAATTACATTTGTAATTGAAAAAATAACATTTTCTTCTGATTGTGCTTCATATAGTCATTTCTCATCATTTTTATAAGATAAAGTTGTATTTTACATGTGCAAAATATATGAAATGAAATAAAGTTTATTATCACGTGAGTAAATTGAGAAGAATAATTTTCGAAACTTTGAACTTTTATATTTAATTTTGTTAAAAAACAAAACATTCGATAATGATCACTTTTATCGCATTGAAATACTGATTTATATTGCTGATAATACTAATGAAGATATCAAAATGATGATGATGGATGCATCAATTATTTTAATGAAGTAAGTAGCTTCAACACAAATTCACCTTCTAAAAACTGTAACTTTTGAATAAATCAGATAGAATTTTGAAAGTACTCATAATTTGTATAAAAAGATATGTTTGTATAATTTATACGACTCACGTGGCAACAGTCATATGAATAAGACAGACTTATGCGATTATTCTGCTGGTAACCCTCGCATATGAAATTATTTTTCATCTCTTTTTAAATATGGAACAAATGGACAGATGGAAACTATGCTAGTGAAGTGTGTTGTGTGGAAAACTAGTCTAAAATATTCAAGTTTGCTTATTTTCTCCTCTGACAGCTTGGAGCTCTCGCGCTTTGACTAGTTTTTTGTTTCTATTACGTATTCGATCCCCAGGTTTCTGGATCCAAATTTGGATACGCTTTGTGATTTTATTTTCCGTAGATTGATTAAACATGCCTCTCATAACTCCTGAAATATTTCATAATTGTCAATTATGATTCTAATGAATTGACATGAAAAGAAATGAAAGTTACTAATTTTCACTCCAAAATTTAAATCACTGACTTTGATTTTTCCGAGAACCGTTACGACCCAAGTTAACTGCATAGTGAGTTCGTCTGTTGAAACTTCTCTCATGATGTTTGCAACAAATTTAGGCATATTTTCGCCTCCAATCGAAGCTATTTTTCTTCCCTGTAATGTTGTTTATATTAATATTTTGTAATATATATAGTTTACATATACATAAAAATGGATGGATAATTTCAAGATAGTCCAAATTATCAAACAAGATTTAATCTATATATTTCAATAGTTTGCTCAAATGAATGAAATTTCACAATTTCGACCATTCTCTAATTATTCAAGACAGAAATTGAATAAAATATAAATATTTCAATTACAAATTGTCTACGAAGACGTCCATTGTTCTGCAATTCCTTATCAAAAGTTAATAAATCCTCAAGACAATGCAGAGGTAACTTTGGCAATAAATCATAATTTTCCGCAATCACGTTTCCATTATCATTATTATTGTTGTAACGATTCTCCAAGCTTACCAAAATCCTATCTTGTTTTTGCAAAAGTTGTATATATACCTTTGCATCCTCCTATAAATAATGTTGATTAGATGGACAAAAAAGTGTTTAATTCTTCTGAATGTCATCAAAACTCACCACAACATTTTTGCTCATCATGAAGATGATCTACTAAATTGTGAAAATCATGTTGGTTTTCATCCATAACTTGAAGTTCCGGATTTGATTCGAATTCATTATGTACACCTTCGTCCCTTTCTTCCTCTTTCTCTTCTTGTTGTTGTTCTTCTTCTTTTTTTACAGTTGCATCGTTTTCATTATCTTCCAAATTTTCAAACATCAAGTGATGATTAATATTTCCATTTAATGGATCCTCTTCGACTCTGAGGAACTTAGTAAAGTCTTCATTTATAAGTGGCATATTATTTTCAGAATTTTCAGCCATATCATCAACTGAAATAATCATGATGCTATGCATTTTTCGATTTAGATCAATATCAAAAGCGATATTTTGACATGCTTACCTTCGTTTGGAATTATATTTTGTTGTCGCAACAAAAAACTGAGAACCTCAGATTGTGGGGAAGTATTCAGCAACTCTATTATTATAAAACGTGTGTAAGTTTTTCTATATTATATTTGAATACATTATAATTTATAGATATGAAAAAAATGATATTTCATAAAAAAAATATGTATAAATACTTTGCATATTTTTCTTATATAATGTGGTTGAACTTTCAGGTTCTAGAATTGAATTTGGAGGTTCTCTTATGACAGAGAATTGTTTCCGTTGATTATATATTATCCCTGGAAAATTCAATGTTTTATACATATATGTTTATGATTAATTCATCAGAATTCATTAATGAAGTCATTCCTGAGTTAAAAAGTCTTTAAAATAACCTTTCGTACTATTTTCGCTATTCGAAGTTTTACAGCCATTGGTTTTTGTATTAGTTTGATTTTTAGGAAGGAAAGTATTTGGAAGCTCATCGCTGATTGCCTTATGTTTGGAAAATGCTGAATCGTCAACTCCTTTCAAATGTACTCCATGAAGCCCTTTTACTGTAACAAAAATTTCACATTCATATAATTAATCTCATCTCAATTTTATCATTTGCGCACAATGAATACGAGTAATAGTAAAGATGAATTATAAAACTCACGTTTCCTGTTCGCGTGCTGTAGTTCCAAGTTGTCCGATGTCTTTTTTACCCAATTAGATGGTAAGTAATTTCTAAGATGATTTTGAGACATATTTTTAACTCAATTTGACAAATCTGCGCAGGTAAAGCTATTTTAAAGGCAAAATATGAAAATGAAAGTTAGATGCACTCTTGATACTGAAACGAAATTCTTTTGACACTTACATAATGGAAATGAATGGTATTTTGATAGTATACAACTGAATTCCTGTTTTTATTATGATACAATATTTTTGCATTTTACGAATCTGGTATACTTATTCATTTCAAAATGATATTGAAAATCAACATAAATGATCTCAGAATTAATATGGATGATGAGAAAGATATAAAAAAAGTCTTGCGACTTCATTCTAAACGCTTTCTTACAAATTTCTGTAACAGGCCATTCTTGTAAATTATTGGTTAAAACTTTTGCCTTGTATATTCCTAGAAGGGTTGACTTAATTGGATAGTTTTCAATCGTATTACAATCAATATATTTTTTACCCGAAACCACAGGATTTTCATTGGAATAACAAATGTGTTCTATTACAATTACATCTCCATTTCGAAGATAGGAACAATTACCTGATTTTTTGGTTGTTAAAATGAAATTAGGAAATTGAATAGTTTTGTAAGCATTGGTATAACCGTCAGGAAGTACTTCATTATTCATTTTGTTTGAAAGCATATACTTCTGTATAACAGGTTTTTTTTGTATTATTGAAACTTGTGATTGTCTATTAATCCTGTTCATTAACTGCGGTAAAACAAAAGATCCTTTTCCAATCAATCTTCTCAAGGTTTGTAAATGGTTTTCAAAATCTATTGCACTAAACGTGTCCGAAGGTCCAAATTGTAATACATCATCTGGAAGATGAATGAAACATTATATATTATGTTATTTTCACCATATAATAGTTTCATAAGATTCACGTAACGAATTAATAATTTTTTGGCCAAAGTATTATTTCGAATACATTCAGTTGAGTCGCTCAATATACGCGATGCACAATTCAAAATGTTAAAATGAAGCATTCGATCTTTTGATACATAATTACGAAATATTACAGGCCCTGCGTACAATACAATCATCCGGAGTTCAGTGGCCTTAAATCTTTCAAATTCATCAAAACTGCGTGTTTTACGTACAAATTCACAAGGTACCCATTCTTGGAAACCACAATATTCAGTATTTACATACTCCAACCTTAGCATTGCATCTGCACCTTTACCATGAAAATTTAAAAAGATTTCAACATGTTTTTTTGTTACACCTAAATTTAAAATATGCATGGGATCTAAAGGTACTCGTTTTGTCAAACTAATTCCAATGCTTTCTAAAGGAGATATCAAATTTTCAAACTTTTGAGGAACATTGATTCTGAAATTCTCATCCGTTCTTTGAAGAGAATCATTCTCTAGAAATAGGCGTCTACCACCAACAGTTTCACCTATTTGAATACATTTCCCACATCTACTATTGTGTGCTGGGAAACACGTCAAATAATTTCTAGCAGGAGTATCTGCCACAACAGCTTTTATAACAACTTTATAATTTTCTTTCTTATAGTTGAAACCATTGTGGTGCAATTCTAAGTACTCTAATATAAATGGTTCGGAAGATAAATTTACATTTTGTGATTTCCCTAAACCATGATATAAACCTATCACAAACGGTTGTGAAAGATGACAACAATTTACAATTTCACCAAGGATTGGCCATAGCTGGCTGCCGGAACTTTTCGAAATGGGTAAACCGTCCACGTTGATGTGTAAATTGATATTTTTTGGAATGGTTGTTTTATCATTTTGATTGAAGTTATCTAGCAATGCTTTTTTCAAGCCATAATGAGCATATCCTCCAGTACCAAGTAGAACGATTATGTTTGTACGTGGAGTGCCCAATAAAGTTCGAGCATCGTTTGGTAACCGATCGTGGCCTGATGTTTTTAATCCATATAGGAGACTAGTAAGTGCATTATGCGGTATGTTCAATGATAGAGCCCATTCTAATAAAAATGTTTCCAAACAAAAGGTATCATCCGAAGTATCAGAAAGTAGATCAATGTTATTATCGTCAAAGGTATCAGAACCACTGCTATAATCTATCTTTCAATGTCCACTTGAATCACTATCAATTATTTTTTCCAATGCATCATTATCTTCATCATTGTCACTTTCTTCGGGCAAGGAGTCTTCAAACTTGACATCTTCATTATCACTTTCTCCATGGTTGGTCACAACCAGAGTAGAATCTTGATTTAGTGGGAACTTTTCTCCGGATGGAGGCATTTGTTCCAAATTTTCAAACACACTATTATAAAATATTTCTTTCATGTCTTCTACAAACATTTTTGAAAGTTTTCTCTTTTTTTGCCTTCAACTTAGATTGGAAAATCCTTTCTTATCACTCATCTTCTTTCTTTTATATAATCATCAGAGCAAATTAAATTCAATTTATACTCTTGTGTTCATCATACAGATAATCAAATCAGAATATTAATATATATTATTAATATACACACTCTAATTCAATAAGAATTCATTAAAATATGAATGTTATGTTAAATAAAACAATTATTGTCTTCTACTTACATATTAAAAGCTCTTGCATTTGATAATATATCATATCTTTTCATATATTCTTATATACATCTTCAATCCGTCAACTTGACATTTTATTTTATTTTCCTACAGACAACATTTGGAATATATCTTGAAGAATTCTCCGGTAAGCCATCAAAACAGAGTGACTCAAAGTCAACATTTTTAGACATGACTTTGTGATGCCTCTTTGAGACATTCAAATGATGTCTTTCGAAAACTCTTGAAGTTGTCCACCAAAATTCAACTTAAAGAGAGTTTTACGAGCCCTGTGTTTACTGGGATAAACTCAATAGAATAATTTTCAGAACCATCATCAGCGCCGCTGTGTGTAGGAACAGTCGAACTTCATGGGATTCCCCTCACGTATATAATACACATAGTTATAAACGTCCTCTTACACATACAGGAATGATAGTATATCTGTGTGAATCTATTAGAACCGCCATTTCGTGCGTTACTACTACATTCGTACTCACTCATACGTTGATGAATTTCTAAATCTGTGTGAACTGGGTACAGTCCGCTCTCTCAACAGTGCCACTCTGAATAGTGCCGATTCTCCTCATTCGTGCTCGAACACTACCCCCATCATCTATCACGCTATCGTGTGGCATCACATTTGAAACCGTTTCTCGCAATAGTGCCACCCGCAAATATGATCAAGAACTCTCCATAAATGATGTTCAATTACTCTGATCCATGTTCCATCATGGCAAATGTGTCCAGATGAAGGATAGAAAATTGGTGTAATGACTTTGGAATTAATCAAGAAGGAATAACCGAAAAATGATACAACTAAATTCAAACATCAAGTATGTATACAGGAATGTGAACTCATGAATGTGATTTCATGAACTTTAATCATTTCTTTGGATACAAAAATATCTAATATCGAATGAAAAAGAGGAAAAAAACATTATACTCAATATCACCAGAAGACAGAAGAGAGTAATTTTGCATACACAAGCGTGTGGCACTATTGCGAGAGTGGCTTACGAATGTTGAGAACATACGCGTACGTCAATGGTGGGGGTACATGAGTTCTAAGAAAAATACTCCCCTACTCCTCCATCACCGGCACTGTTGAGAGAGCGGACGGTATAAACAACTTATTCACAAATACAATTTCCTCATATGAAATCAATAATTCAAAAATTAATTTTGAAATTTAATCCGTAAATTATGTAAATTTCATATGAATTATCATGTTGTGTGACGGTCTTTTTCAGATCGTCACGATTAGCGAATATAGAAAGAATGAAGAGACAAGGCTTCTTTCTCTTTCCTCCCGGGATGACAATTAATTGGAATTATTTTATGTATCACTAATGCCGAGATACACTGTTTGTCACGAGGGTCACCATCTACCGTCACTGCCACGCATTGAGCAGCCGAAGCTTGGTACGGCGATCTCCATTATCGACCGTCGATCTACCGCCTCCAAGTTTCACGGCCTATGGTGTGAGAGACACCACTGAGAGTTACCGTCACGGACAGCAGGCGCCACCTAGGGGAACTTATTCTGGCCGCCTACGTAGCAACAACGGGAGTTGTTGCATCATCTCGCCTGATTCACAAAGGGCCAATCCCGGATCGCCGCGCTGCTTCATCGTCCCGCTTGGAGGGGTTACCGAGGTCTCGAGATGCCGCGGGAAGCAGCCTCGCATCAGAGTCTTCTTGTCGCTTGATACGAACTTATCGTTTCCGTGACGCTTGTCGTTGTAAACGTGTGTGGATTCCCGTTCTTACCGCGCTGTTCCGGTAAGTGGTGTATCGACCACCGCGTGGCCGTAGTATTGGGGAATCATGCCCGTGGCATTCATAATCATTGAATTATATCGAGCCTGTCGAGTTCTCCCGGGGTGGAAATCATTCTATGGTTGTTAATTCGTTTTGTGAATGAATCAAGTCTGTGGTGTGTGTACTTGGCCGTGTTATTCTTCTGCCTGTAGGAGACTGGATACCGATAACCCACGCCGCCTGCGCGGTCTGACCGCATAGTCGGGGGTATCGTCGAGAGAGAGAGAGCGGCCGCCACTACGGTGTTCCTATTATATCGAAGAAGGAAAGGTAAGTCCAACGAAGGGTGATACGTCGTGGTCGCGAGTTCGCGCAAGAGTCACTCTTGCAAGTGTACGTTAGCATCGCTGAAGTAGAGTTCACGACGTGACAGTTGATTAGGGTGCTTTTTTTTCGACTATTTTTTTTTGTCACTCCCATATCGTAATTCTGTGGGGAATGGCTAAAGAAATTTCCTCAAAATTTGAGCTCTTAATATTGACATTGAGTACTCGACCAAGGGCCTACAATGATTTCCTGTTTGACCCGTTTCGGAAGGAAATGCCACTCTCGACACACCTTTCTTCATCGGCTCGTAACGGATACTATTTGCGTCTGAAAAATTGAGAAAATACATATTCTTATAGTTTAAGATGTGCTCTTTCTGAAAATATCCATAAAATTCTTCTAAAAAATTGTTGATCATAAAAAAAAGTAGTTAAAAGCCAAAAAAAGATGATTTTTCGACACCTGTATTTTTTAAAATTGAATTTTCAAGAGATTTCCTGTCCACGACGACCCTGAAATCTCGATAACCGGCGGAATTAATGTTTGGACTCCAATAATATGTGGTTTGGAGATCGATCCATCGCTCTCATGCATTCAAAATCGTGCGGAAACTGTAAAATTGTCGCGAAATTGTTTAAGAGCAAGTATACAGAGGTACGACTTCTGAGAAAATGACAGATTTTCATTTATGTTTCCACGAATGCTTTGATTCTGGTGCCAGAATAACATTTTTATGGGGAAGGAGCTCAGAAAAGCTCACAAAGAACCCACAAACAGCACCTAAATAGTACTTAAGTCGGAGGATTGAGGAAACGACTCACTTTTTCTTGTTCTGTATGAATACCATCATTTTGATGCCAAAATCACACTCCATCAGGACGAGCTCAGAAAAGTTCATAAAGACACCATAAAGAACACCCAAATAGTACTGACGTTAGGGTTTTGGGAGAACGATTGATTTTCTCCTACTCTCCTCCACGAATGCGATCATTTTGATGCCAAAACAACATTCAGAGGAGGGGGTCTCAAAAAAGTTCACAAAGAACCCACAAATAAAATCCAAAGAAAACTTACTTTCAAGTACTGGGAGAACGTCAATTTTTACACTCAGTCTTCCACGTGTGCGTTCATTTCGGTCTCAACATAACTTTGGTTTGTGACTCCTTGATAAAATTTTCCCAGCTCCCCCCATTTGGATGTTATCTGAGCATAAGAATGATGTCATTCATGCAGAGAAGAACGAGAAAATTAGTCATTCCCCCAACCCCTCGATATAAGTACTATTTGGGTGCTGTTTGTGGGTTCTTTGTGAACTTTTTTGAGACTCCCTCCTCTGAATGTTGTTTTGGCATCAAAATGATCGCATCCGTGGAGGAGAGTAGGAGAAAATCAATCGTTCTCCCAAAACCCTAACGTCAGTACTATTTGGGTGTTCTTTGTGGTGTCTTTATGAACTTTTCTGAGCTCGTCCTGATGGAGTGTGATTTTGGCATCAAAATGATGGTATTCACACAGAACAAGAAAAAGTGAGTCGTTTCCTCAATCCTCCGACTTAAGTACTATTTAGGTGCTGTTTGTGGGTTCTTTGTGAGCTTTTCTGAGCTCCTTCCCCATAAAAATGTTATTCTGGCACCAGAATCAAAGCATTCGTGGAAACATAAATGAAAATCTGTCATTTTCTCGGAAGTCGTACCTCTTTATACCTGCTCTCAAACAATTTCGCGACAATTTTACAGTTTCCGCGCGATTTTGAATGCATGAGAGTGATGGATCGATCTCCAAACCACATATTATTGAAGTCCGAACATTCATCCCGCCGGTTATCGAGATTTCAGGGTCGTCGTGGACAGGAAATCTCTTGAAAATTCAATTTTAAAAAATACAGGTGTCGAAAAATCATCTTTTTTTGGTTTTTAACTACTTTTTTTCATGATCAACAATTTTTTAGAAGAATTTTATGGATATTTTCAGAGAGAGCACATCCTAAACTATAAGAATATGTATTCTCTCAATTTTTCAGACGCAAATGGTATCCGTTACGAGCCGATAAAGGAAGTTGTGTCGAGAGTGGCATTTTCTTCCGAAACGGGTTAAACAGGAAATCATTGTAGGCCCTTGGTCGAGTACTCAATGTCAATATTAAGGGCTCAAATTTTGAGGGAATTGTTTTTTTAGCCATTCCCCACAGAATTACGATATGGGAGTGAGAAAAAAAAATAGTCCAAAAAAAAGCACCCCAATGTTGATATAGAAATCCGTATGCATTTGAAATTGATAATTCCGATATGCAGAAAGTATCAGGGATTAAAAATATTGTATAATTTGATACATATTCGATTGATACAATTATATTACAATAGGAACTGAAATAATTGAAATACAAATCGTTGATTTAAAGATATATATTTTCTATCATAAAATCTTCAATGATCAAAATTTTCAAATATTAAAGGCTATTCAAGTTGACTATCTAAACGAAGAACCAAAAACATTCAGAATAAATGAACAATAAACGTAACGACTAGTTGAATAAAAATCTGTTCAAAGTTTAGATCCCTCTCAAAGTTATTCCTACATGAATACAGAAGGGATCCCACAATGTTATCCAATGCCAAAATATCCAATGGCAAAAATGTCCAGTAAAAATGTCCAATGACAAGATGATCCACTGGGGAAAAGATCCAATGTCAAAAATGTCCAATGACCAAAACATCCACTAAGTTTGAAAATGCTTGAATTGTTTTGCTTTTTCTTTTCGGGATTTGAATGTTAGTTTCGTGCGTAGATAAGGAATACGACGAGAGTGATGGAATGTGGTGTGTATGGAAAATGTATACAATGATAGTGGGGAAGGTAAGGTATTGTGAGTATGAATCGTTGGAAATTGTACACAATGATAGCGGGAAAGGTAAGGTATTTGAATATGAATCGTTGATCGATCAAGGTTTGAGGGATTTTGTACACGGGTATCAGTGTAACGGTGATTGCGAACTGTTATTGACTGTTCGTGGTTCGATCGTTTAGTTATAATGACTCTGAAATTTGTTTTGAGTCAGAAAGGTAGTAAGCTTCTTGTTTCTAATGGATATGTGTATTCGCGGCATTCGGTGCGCGAAAATGTTTACTGGAGGTGTGTAAAGTACAAGGAATTGTCGTGTGGAGCACGATGTGTGACGACGTCTGAAGAGCGTACAGGTGTGTGAGTTTTTGTAATTCGTTGTTTTTTTCATTTTACACAATGTGTTTGGCGGAAAATCCAAGAGTATGGTTTTCAACAGCTGTACATGACCGATGCTAGATTCGCGTTGAATGTTAAGAAATTGTGTGCTCTCGCGTTTGTGCTTCCTCAGGATGTTGCTGAGGTGTTTGACTTATTGTTGAATTCCTCGTATTTTTTTGATAATGGCGGGTGGTTGGAGCCGATTATTATGTACTTTGAGGAGACGTGGGTGGGGAAGTGTAATCGTCGGGGTGAAAGGGGTAATGGTTTGTTTCCCATCAGTCTTTGGAATGTGTGGGATTTGGTTAAAGCGAAAGTTGCTCGCACTAACAATTCGGTTGAGGCGTGGCACAAGGCCTTCAGCACACGTGCGGGAGGTAGTCACGTTGGATTGTGGAAGTTCATTGATGTTTTGAAGAAAGAGCAGGGTCTTGTTGAAACTCAGGTTCATCAGTTGGATGCTGCTGGTGGTAATTTGCGGAAGCGCAAGCGTGTTTATAGGGATCGTGATGAGCGCATTCTTAGAGTAGTGGAGGGGTATAAGAAGGAGGACGCAGTTACTTATTTAGGCAGCATTGCACACAATTTCAATTTCTAAGTGTATTTGAGGTTTTTTTGTATGTTATTGCGCGGAGCTGTTGTAGTGCGTAAGAGCATTGTATGGAGAATTGAAATGAAGTTTGTAATTGTGAAATTGGACATTTTTGTCATTGGATATGTTTGACATTGGAGATTTTTGTCGTTGGATATTTTTGCGTTTGGATATTTTTGCAATTGGATGTTTTTCCCATTGGATATTTTTGCGTTGGATATTTTCATTGGATATTTTTGGGTAGTCCCATACAGAATTATGGTTTGCACATTAAGAATTATAAAATAGTGGACGGAGCGCATTGAATTTCACAAATTTTTCATAAATTATGAGTCATGATTGAAAGGAATACAGAATGAATATTTAGAACTGAACTTGCAGTTATTGGTTACACGGAGATAAGGAAATCGTGACAATGACTGTTATTACACACCCCACGATTGTGACAAAGTTTCAAACGTTTCCACAGGATGCTTCCGACATTCGCGCAAATTCCGCAAACTTTAATAAGTAGAAAAAGGACACAAGTATTGAAGTTTGCAGAATTTGCGAAATTTGCACGAATGTCGGAAGGATCCACAGTCATTCTGAATGTTTTCAAATCCACGGTCAATGTGAACACATTCAGAATGGCTGAAAACGTTCGAAATTTTGTCACATTCATGGTACGTGTGATAACAGTCACCGCAGCTGTTGCTTTCTGTCCGTGTAAGAAGACGCAAGATTACACGCTTTTTCAACGTTTCAGAAGTGGTTGTTGCAGAAGTTATTTTATAATGGCCAGGAATAGTAGAAGACATAAACTAGGTATCCAGGGCCCAACCTTAGATGTACAATTCACAATCATCCATATAAAATTGACAACTGTTACATAGTTGTTTAAAAAAACATTGTCTCGAAATATCATGCGATTTGATCAATACTTGAAACTTATAAACACTATCTATATTGTAACAAAACTATAAAAGTGTTATATGTAGTAGTGCATTGATTAATAATAGACGAATGATTCTCATTACCTAACATCGACAGTTTAATATCTTTTATATGCTATTAACTAACGATCCTAATCAGTCTCACATATCAGTCTGTGTATAATAGATAGGCACAATTTTTCTTTCTTAAATAAACATTTCTTTAAAGATACAATTACCCACAAAATAATTCATGTCTCTCTAACAGATATGTTTTGGAGATAAAAACTGTTTAACATGGTTAAGATATTTTTTCAGTGTTGCATGAGATTTCTCAAACTTGTATTAATCAGATGATACAGTAAGAACTTTAACCAAACTGTTTTTCTCAATTTATTCAAAAGTTGTACAATGAAATTCAATTATTTAAATCTAGAGAGCTACATTAGCACATATGTCAGCTGAATGAAAATTCAGCTTATTGCATCAGTTTTGAATAATATGAAAGAAACAGTTCGTCTATGGTCCTAGGATTAGTATCCGCATAAGGTATCTTCAAACAGTGGATTATCATGTAAGTCCTATTTGACACACAGCCACATGAAAGCGTCACGCAGATCTCTAAGGCTGGAAACTCATATGAGCGTTTCGACACCACGTCAACATTGGTTGAAGCAAGAGATTCCACAACTTGTCTTCTTTCAACCAGTGTTGACACGGCGTCGAAACGCTCGCATGAGTTTCCAGTCCAGTTGAAACCGACTTTGAGTTACATATCGGTGTCAGGATTGTTTTTTGGTAATGATTGAGAAATAGAAAAATTGTCTTCCTCGCGTGAATGTTTTCTTTTTCGGTCATTTGTTATTTTCAACGCTTTTATAAAAATTTCATGTTGATTAGGAAGTTGACTCCGTTTTCCAGACAGTATTTGATTTACTGTTTTCATCCAACATGTGATAAATGAGAAAACAATATGTTTCACAAATGATTCAAAAACTAGTGTTTGATGTTCATCACAAGTAAACCATTCCAAATCGATGATTCGTTTCACCTCTCCCGATAAAATTTTACAAATGTTAGGCTTGTGACATTTGGAAATTATGGATTGTGATAAATAATAATTCACTTTGCTGAAAATTATTGTGATGTACATTTGATTGTGCATGTCGCGTGCAAGTAAACCTTTGGTACAAGATTTGCAATTTCTGATCGTATTCGTAAGGCGTATTTTCTTTAATAGACAATTTACGCCGTATGTATTTCGAATAATACCTTTGTCAGTACAAAATTCTGAGATGGAATGGTCAATTTTTTCCTCGTTTTCATTTTCATCTAAAGGAACCACTCCAGTTTCGGTCCTTTTTTCATTCGTTGAACTATCATTTCAATTCCCACATTTTGTATCTTCTGAACCAATATTTCAAAATTACTGATGGTGAATATCAAGTTGGCAATGGATGGCACTCTTTTTACTGGTTGCATGGTGTGTTTTTGGATAAATCTCATTTGAGATAGTTTTCTTCGGCTTTCGATCCAAAACTGAATGTGGCCACTATCTTTTGTAATTGATTTACGCCATGGTGCATGAACTGATGCTTTATCATTCGCGTTGCTGTTTAATGAATCGAATAAATCATTCAAAAAACGTAGAATATAAGCAGTGTTCTTCCCTTCTTCAGGCATCTGCATCAAACCTTTTCGAGTCAATAAAGGTCCTGTAAAAATGCGAGGTCATGTTACATGTTTCATTAACTGTTTGAATAAACTGTATATAATAAAATGGTGACTGTGGCAAAAAAACAGCACGTCAAGTGTGCATAACTATCCCTACTTCTTCTGAAGTATGCTCTGGTCAGAGAGAGGGGGAAGACAGAGACCGAAAGAGAACGAAAGCGAGGAAGAACGCGTCAATATTTGAATCAAGAAATCTCTGTCTAATATATACATTTTACAGAGAGAAAGGAAAAAAATTGGGTAAATTCCATTCTCTCTCTTTTATACATACAATAAATTACCCCAAGAGAACTTAGTAGCTGTGAAGAACGTTCAATAAATGTAAATCAAAAGTGCAGACATTAAAACGTCCAGCAACCCTATGGAAAAAGTTTCATGAATTCTCACATACATATAGATCTTATTCGTGTATGTGAATTTTAAGAAGTTTGTATCAGTCTATATGTGATATATGATTCCATATAACAACGCGAAAACTGTATGAGAACTTTATGAGATTCAATCGGAGTCATTTGGAAAATCTCATAAAACCGTATAAAATGAAGTTTGTGTACTAGATTTCATGCGTTTTCTGTCCTAAAAATATCTAAACTCAATTCGAATTCATGAGATCTTTCCAACAGGGGAACCTTTATTGAATAGATGAACTTAAGATTGATTTAAAAGTGATCTATGAAGTTTGCGTCCTCTTGAGAATGCTTCCGATTGCGGAAGCCCTTAGTCCCAGGGGCCATGAATCAGCCAATGAGAGTTCATTTTCATGGCCCCTGGGGCCAAGGGCTTTCGCAATCGGAAGCAGTGATGCCAGTATTCCCTAGAAAAATCTTCAGACTTTTTGGCATTGGTCATTTCTTCTCAAATTGTAAATATGATTGGCCGGTTGTACAAGAAATAACCAATCATCAGATGCTGAAGATTTTTCTAGGGAATACTGGCAACGCTGATCGGAAGCATCCTGAGGTATATCACTCTGCCCGCGCCGTCTTAAGGAGTGCTCATTCGGGTATGATGTACATTTCGGAAGGCTCCTAAGTAATCCGAATTACTATCCAACCAATCAGAAAAGTTGAAAAGTGATCCGGATGCCCTAGATCAGCTACTTCGGAAGCCATCTTTAATTGTTCTGGTGTATAGTCAGTGTAACAAGTCCGTTAACAGTTCTAACGGAAATATCTTCGAATACGTTGTTATTAATGTATTCCAAATATTTTTCTTCGAATGTATAACATTATGAATGTTCCTTCTATCATTCTGATAGATTGAAAATTCTCAAATAACATTCCGATAACATATTTTATACAGATATTTCCGTTAGAATTCAACGGACTTTTTACACCCACCATACCAGGCTTCTTGTACTTCATGAAACATCACAACAAATCCGATCTGACATTTTTCATATCATATGAAATTCAAAACGTTCGCTAGATATGATTTCAATATTCAGCTTTGATGCAAACGGACTAAATGAGCCACTTGACAAAGCATTTCCAAGAAATTCAAAGTTTTTAAAGGAGTTCAGAACTGTTGTCGATTCTAAAATGTTCAAAAAACTTTCAGTGCTCTCTGGGTGGTAGGGGGTCTTTTGGCCGAAAAAGTTTTTGGCCAAATAAATACAATTCGACAATTGCTAGTCATTTCCTAGTGATATCTAGAAATGACTAGCGAGTGTCAAATTATGTCAATTCGGCCAAAAGACCCCCTACCGAATAAGTACTATCCGCTTCTTTTTTTTGCACAATACACTTGACTATCTCCGTCTGACGAACAATTTTCAGATGGTGCTCATTCCAGTATATTATACAGTTCAATGGGGTTATTAAATAATTTACCTGAATGATTTACTTCAGTCGAAATGAACGTTGACATACTTTTACTAAGAACTTGTGCGGCGTATTTCACACGCATTTTAGGTACTTTCTTTATATCAACATGGTGGTCAGTGATCCTTGGTAATCTCCTATTGAAGTTCATATCGTTTACGTCCATATCGCGAGCGAGTTGTGTGTGTTCCTATGAAGCGACTTTCCGCTCTGCTGCAGTTTTATTTTCTTCGACGGCAAATTCCAAATCCTTCGTCATTAAATTATTCCGGAATGTTTTATGGTTATGAGGAACGTCTAGGACAGGTATTACCTCAACATTTCCCACGTTGAAAGTTGTACCTAAGTGAAATTACCAAATCATTACACAAGAGTCGCCAACAGAATTTTTACATACAGGGTGTCCCAGGAAACACTTTGCCCCTATGAAGGGGGATTCCTGACACAAGACTGAACAATTTTTCCATGTAACATTTTTCGATCCGAAGCTCAGTTTTCGAGTTATAAACAAAATAAGTTGACCATTCGGGTGACTAGTACATCGGTTACTCGAATAAACAAAGAATATACTCATGTAGCATCCACTTGATTGGTTGGAATCAACTCTGAAACTAAGCTTCAGATTGAAAAATGGTAAAGACAAAAGTGTTTTCTTTGTCCAGTAATCTACCCTCAAAAGGGGTGGAGTGTTTTCTGGGACACCCTGTATACAAATGCTCACATCAGTATTGAAAATTTGACTTTAAAATTTAAAAAAATATGTAAGCATGGTTTGTTATGCATTTCTATTAACTCTTCGGCGCTGGAAATTTTCCCCACCATTTACATTTTATATAAAAGAACCCCTGGTTGGAGAAACCCATTGATTCTCGCCAAATCCCATTGAAATTGGACAACGGTCTGATTCATCAACCACATCTCTGCCGAATTGAATGAAATTTGGCGAGAATCAATGGGTTTCTTGAATTAGGGGAAACTAGGGAGGTGCTGTTTCGTGCAGTTTCTGCGGCAAAGGGTTAATAGCATCCCAATGAAAGAAATCTGTCATTGAAAATAATAAAATCAACATGACCCTGGTGAAAATGACATCGTGTAGAAAGCGTCATCTGGAACAATTATACGCTTGAAATGTTTCAGTTTACGCTCCGTACACGTTCCCTCAACTTTATATATACTCTTACTACACGAGGTGCTTCCTATTGCAGGCATTCGTAGCCCCTGAGGCTTTGAAAATGAATTCCCATTGGCTGATTCATGACCCCTGGGGCCAAAGGCTTTCGCAATCGGAAGCGTCCACGCTTCACACGTTTCCCTTTCACCAGGGGACATTTTAGAATTTCCATTTTAATTTTCAAATTACAAAGTCAAGTTCAAAGACATTTCATCCTCCCTCCATATTCTCTTATTCCATACTTGAAGTTCATTATAAATCTATAATTCAATTTTTATTTTTCTAACATAAAATCGAAATATAACTGTTATGTTGATAATAAATAGTATTCATGATAGATAGACTGAAAAATGTTAATTCCGTTGCAAAACTGCACAGAATCAAAACACTTATATTTCTATTCTTTTCTATTCTTCCAGTCCCATCTCACATGATACTAGCATATCCCAAATGGACTCCCGTTATGTCAGTTCAGAAAGACTTCAAAAAGAATTTTTGAGAATTTTCCTTGAATACCAAGCATTCCTGAAGAACTAATTCTGAACCGTCATAACGAGTATTCTTAAAGACTCCTACGATGAATTCATGAACAATTGTTTATGAATACATCGGGACCATGGTGCTGTGTGGGATGCAGCACAAGAGTCCTCGCAAAGAACTCCCGTTATGCTTATCAATATGTACTCATTATGAATATTTTGAATCTAAAATTTATCTTTGATGAACAACTTAATGTTTATAAAGAACTCATATCAAGACTTCATAATGATTGAATTCTTCGGGCATTCAATATGTCTGCAGTTTGAATTCATTGTTAGTTGCATAACATGGACTATTCAAGAAGTCTTTCAGAAGTCTTCATGAATTGAAATTGATCTTTTGTGCTGGCTGGGGTGTAACATCTTCACAGAAACAAATTACAAGTGATAGGATTCATCTATTATTTTCAATTATGTTCCCTTATAACATGTTCGAATTTTGCACATTCTATGTGCTTGCAATGACGGTAAATTTCACATTAAACGTGAGATTTATATACATTACGCCTTCATTTAAAAAATGTTCTAAGGATTTCATTCCAGATTCTCTACCAACATATAATAGGACAATAGCGATGTTCCTTTGAAAAGTTCGTTTTTTCCCGTTTGTAAAATTTCCATATTTTCTCCCTTCTTTGAAGAAAAAGTGAGGAACGAATGGGGTAGAGTATGGAAAAAATGAGGGAATTGCGCATGCACAAGAAAAGTTTTTGTGAGCGGTATAAAAATTCTCATTCTATCATACAATCGTGAGTGGTATTGACATTGGGTTTGCCTACTTTTAGGGGTATCACTGGTATTCCTTTGAGAAGATACCAGCGTTACTATGCGAGCACATTAGTTAGAAAGGGACACCACTATATGATAGAAGCGAGAGGTCTGAAAAAACGGATGGGGGTCAAATTAACGAAAAACCAAATCAACGCAAACGTTAGTTGGAAAGAATGGTACATCATACCCTCTCTTTCCAAACACTGATTTCGTTGATTTGGTTCTTCGTTAATTTGCCCCCCATCCGAAAAAACCGCGGGTACCCTAGTAGAAATCTATTTAGTTTTACTAGATTTGGCTAGCGACTACCCGAGTGGAAAAATTTTCAAAATTGTATAAAATTTATATCTAATTATATCTGAATTATATATCAATTATATCCAATTATATAAAAATTATATATAATTTTGAAAAATTTTCCACTCGGGTAACCAGTCACTGGTTACCCAAGTAGCACGAAAGTGCTGGTAAAGCGCTGTCGAAATGCCACAAGATTATATTCATTTGGTACAGCAAAAAACATTCCATAGCATGTGCATGGAACGTTCCTTTTCGTGAACGTACTATGAAAATACTTTGAACGTATTTAGCTGTACCGAATGCATAAAATCAGAATACTCTATTAATCTTCTATGTACTTGGTTGTGCTGCTTGGGTAGTCACTAGCTAGAAATCGCAACTAGACAGTCACTCGCTGGCAAAAGCGTTACATTTTCCACTCGGGTATCCTGTTAATAGAAGCTCACAAATCATTTCAAGATCAAGGACTTTTTTAAACAATTTATCAAATAATACTCACGTAGAAATGCATCTTCCACATTCTCTTTTGCCATAACTGCTGCACTTTCTTTAATTAACTTTTTCAAAGCACACACATTTGTAGAGGCTTGATCACATACTGTGACTATTACAACAAGTCCGGTATTATTCACAGCTTCAATGATATTCTTGATAAGCCTTGCTAGCATTTCGGATTTTGTGGCACCTTCACAGTAGCCATAATATAATGGAATTTTCCATTTCTGGTTGATCCCTCGCAGCATGAAAACTAGCGCGTGATTCGCAAAGTTGGGTTTGGTGACATCACCCTAGTCTTCAAATCCTATGATTTTATGACCAGAGCAGTCGTAGTCTAAATGTGGTTGCAGAGCTATCTCATCCCACATCAATATACATAATCTGTCTTTTTCAGATTTGATACCGTCGCCGATATTTGTCAAGCGTTCCAGTATCTGGGGATGGAGACCAGCTTTCAGTGGAATTTTTTTAAAACCCCTCGAACAGTCACTTCTGAAGGTAATATAAATGCTTCTTGAAGAAACTTATAGGTTTTTGGAGATTGTTTATATACAGAAATCGCCAGAATTTTCTCATCGGTCGTAAATCTCCAGCCCCTTTTTTTGTGAGAACAATTTTTTAATTGCATGTTGAAGGAAGTTTGTTGAGCAGTATTGAAGTGACCCATTAAATAATTATAGGCATTGGATCGTTGAAATTTTTTCGCAGCTCTCAATCGGCTTTTATAACTGTAATAACAAAAATCAGCTATTATTACAATAGTTAATTCACACATACGAAAATAAAATTTCTCCAATGAGAAATGTGCAGACTTCGAAATGGCTGTTCGAAAATTCAATGATTCCCAATAAGATTGAATCATTTTTAACCAGAGATTTGCACCACAAACCGATTTGAATGATTTTGTTTTTACAGGGAACGGACATTGCACTAGTCAAATCGTTGATTCCAGACCATTCAAAAATGCCTTAATGACATCAAAATATCGCTGTGTATAGCAATTCTACTTGCATTGAAGGATTGCTATACAGAGCAATTGTTTGGTGTCTCTCTCTCTCTCTCTCTCTCTCTCTCTCTCTCTCTCTCTCTAGAGACGCCGCTCATAGTGGCTGAAAAACATTGGTTGCTTCTTGCAAAAGTTATGCGTTTACAGCGTTGATACAATGCGAAGTTTCCAACGGAACCGACCAATGAAAAAAAAAAGAAGGAAAAGTCCAGGTGTAAGCACTCCAATTTGTATTCCATTCCTTTTTTCTGAAAAATGAATTAATGAAATTGATATTAATGATTACCTTGCCAAACAGCAAGATTTTCAAGTTAACGAGCAGATGTATTTTAGATTCCTGTGTGACCTCTCTCTTCTTCTAACCTTGACGCTTGATGCTGAAGCTCCCATGAAATGGGCCCTTCACAAGAGCCGGGCTGTTGATTTGATCCCACTAAATTCATTACTTTTCAATTTAAAAGAGAAACATCGGTTCGGCCAGGGCATACCTCACAAGGCTAAACTATGGATTACAGTCAATTTCTACTCTAATGGAGTAGAAATTAGCGACCAGATAGGCAGTTCTTTTGACAATTTCACTCTGGGAGTACTTTCAGTATGAAGTAAATTTTTATAGCCCTATCAGGGCCCATGAACTGAATACAAGCCTCTGCAGAACTGTTTGCAGCGCTCCAAGCGTGAGGTCGCGGAACTGTCAAGACTCCAAGCCAAAGAGAGAGGTCTTGAAATAGTGTTAGTATATGTGTGCCTTAGTGTTAGTATATATGTGCTGGATACTTTGATGACCTCACGCTTGGAGCGCTACAAACAGTTCTACAAATTTTCCTACTCAGTTTATGGGCCCCGAGACCTATACTGACCAGGGTTGGGTAATGCCGCGTCACTGGAGGGTTTGTTACATTTATTACGCGAGTATGATACGTATTTACTAATACATAAATTACATTTATTACATGAGAAGACCCTGAAACAGAGGTTTGTTACACGGTATGATACGTAACATTCACTACGTATTAATACGTCAATTTGATACCTACCCAACCCTGATACTGACGGTGGGCCTTCAATACACCGAATTGGCTTTGCACCGAATGTTCATTATACCGAAAATTCATATTCCAAACGCTGATAGACCGAAAGTTCGTTATGCCGAAAGCAATCAGATTCCTCATTCATATAGAATATACAAGAAATTGCAGTTTTCATCCAATCAAATACATTCAGCATAATAATCCTTCGATCTATCAGCGTTCGGAACATGAATTTTCGGAATAATGAACATTCGGTGCAAAAACGATTCGGTATATTGAAGGCCCACCCTATACTGACCTATACAAGGATGTATTGAAATAAGATAAAAGGTGGTTTCCATATTCTATAGATTGTTAATAGTTTATAGTCAGTCTCTTTTAATTGCTCGCCCTATCAGTGGAATTCATTTCGTTTAGTCAAAATTGTTGAATTTATTACAAGACTGACCATAAACCATCAATCATTTGTAGAATTTAGGATGCAACTAAAGAAAACTTGCTTACTGAAAATACTCTGAGAGAACAAAATTACTTTGGACTACCCATCCCTTTTGATCATAGTGTATGGGTACGTTGGATGGGAAGGATGGATAAAAATAGAAAATTTGATAATTAACGAAGGTTTGAAAATATAAAAAATATGTTCAAGGATATGATTATTTTTGTGGATAGAATAGGATATTTATATAAGGTACTAACCTAGATATCGTTTTCAAATTGTTGTGTTGCTGCTTTCGTAAGTGAACAGCGATTTCATAAAGTCTTCGGGCTTTAGGAGATAAATTTCTGGCACGGATATTACTGCCCAAAAGTATGAGTTTTTCACGTCCTTTAACTCTCTTTGAAATTTTTGGAAGCGTTGATATTTCATTGGAAACTGAACAATCTTTTCCTTCCATATGTTCTAATGCAGGGAAATTTGCATTAGGAGCAAGGCTGAGAATTTCATTTTTAGTTGAAGCCTATAAACAAGTAATTTCTTTTTAAATGTGAAAGTGAACACATTACAAAACATAACAAACATTCATACCAAATAATCCCTTTCTGGTATTAATCTTCCAATTTCATTTTCCTGAAATGATTGCTCAAGTATTGGAAGATCCTGTGTCACAACAGGCTCAGAATTTGATTCGTGTAATTCCGTTGGAAAACTCGGAATAATTTTTATTTTAATTGGAGAATTGGATGAATTGGTTGATTCTTCCCAGCTCTCAGTTGAACAATCCATACGTTTTATTACAGGTGAATTGATGCTAACACCAAAGTTCTAACGATCATTCTTGGCCAGAGGCTATGAATTAAATATATTTATTTCATAATATAACAATGAAAATTGAAGATTTTGAAATATGTTATAAATACTCGTACCAAACATTTTCTTTTGGCCATTGGTTCTGGAATTTCTTCGTTATCTTGCAATGATTGTGGAAGTATCGAAAAATTCTGGGTCTCGACACGTTTTGAATTTGACTCGTGTGTTCCTTCTCTTAGATTCAGTGGACAGCTCTGGATCGTGTTCGTTTTCATTGATGAATTGGAAGAATTCGTTGATCCTTCGCAACTCTCATCCTGTAAACCCAATGACATTTAGTATTTGCAACAAAATTGGTAATTACATTACAAGGGTATTTCACAGAAATCAATAAGAGGATTGCAAATAATTCGTTTATAAATTGCACTTGAAGGTGCTAAATGGAGTTCAATCATTCTGCATCGTTGATCTCAAATTTGAGTTTTGTTGACAAGATTGACTTCAAAACATTGTAAATTTTTGTTGAGCTGGCTACACGTACGAGGGTGGATTGATAAGTTTCCGGCCTGACCAAGAGATGGCGCCACTAGGCCTACCTTGAGGTGGCGTTCTATAGTACCATCCTTAGAGAGCTTGTAGCTATAGTTTCAGTCCGATCGCCATGTTAGTTTAGTTTTGAGAGCACGCTGACCAAGACGCCTCTGTGTTTTTCGTAAAAATGGAAAAGATGGAAAATCGTGCTGTCATCAAATACTTTTATTTGAAGGGGTTAACGTCGAAGGAAATTGAAGAAGAGATGGACTCAACACTGGGGACATCCTCCCCATCATATTCAACCGTTAAGCAGTGGGTTTCCGAGTTTAAAAAGGGTCGTGTGAGCACCTCTGATGAGCCTCGCTCAGGACGCCCCATTGAGGTCACAACTCCAGATATGATCGAAAAAATCCATCAAATAGTGCTGAAAGATCGCAGATTAAAAGTTCGTGAGATAGCTGAGACCTGTAAGATGTCATATGAACGTGTACAAAATATTTTGCACCAACATTTGTATATGGAAAAGCTCTGTGCAAGATGGGTGCCGCGTTTGCTAACAGTCGACCAAAAATTGATTCGAAAGAACATTTCTACCGCCAATTTGGCGTTGTATAAGCGTAATCCAAGCGGATTTTTGCGTCGATTCGCAACCGTTAACGAAACTTGGGTCCACCACTACACTCCTGAAACCAAAGAACAGTCCAAACAGTGGATTGGACCAGGGGAACCAACTCCAAAGAAGGCAAAAACAATTTTTTCGGCGAACAAGGTTATGGCTACTGTTTTTTGGGATGCAAGAGGTATTATATACATTGATTACCTTGAAAAGGGTAAAACTATCACTGGTCAATACTACGCAGACTTATTGCAACGTTTGAGCCACGAAGTGAAAATTAAACGACCTCATCTGGCGAAGAAAAAAATCTTGTTTCATCACGATAACGCACCAGCGCACACGTCAATCGTTGCGATGGCTAAAATCAACGATCTGGAGTTTGAATTAATGCCGCACCCTCCCTACTCTCCAGACCTAGCCCCGAGTGACTATTATCTGTTTCCTAACCTCAAAAAATGGCTTGGCGGTAAGACATTTGCGGACAATGAAGAAGTAATCGAAGCTGTAAATGGGTATTTTGAGGAGCTTGACGAATCAGTCTATAGAGATGGCATTACTAGACTAGAACACCGCTATGAGAAATGTATCAGCCTTGGAGGAGATTATGTTGAGAAATAAAAAAAAAAAATTCTTAAAAACGTTGTTTTTCTTGGTCAGGCCGGAAACTTATCAATCCACCCTCGTAGTCTTACAAAAATCACATATTTTTCCATATGTTCTTTCGTTACGGACAATATTTTTAAAAAACTAAACTAAAAATCCTTTGAAATTCTAAAATACATAGTGAAATTCAAAATCATTAGACCAAGTAAAATTTCAATAAAATATTCATTTATCGAGGAACAATATCAATTCAATTACCCAATTTTTCTGCGGATATGTTTGATTCATAGGTAAATACAGAGTTGGTATCACCTCTGGCTTAAGTTTGAATCGTTTATACATGCAGATCCAAGCATCTTTGGAGAAGTGTTTACGACAAATCCTTTTGTGTTGTTTTGAAACGTCGTCATACTCCATCCTCTGGAGTTCGAGATTTCCAGTCAACTGTATCCAAATTCTTCCTTTCAATTCGTTTGTGGGAAATCGATGATTAGGGTCTTTTCGCCCAGAAGTGCACCCCGAGACGACACAGTCGTAACACCCCATCACTGGAAATAGAAGACATTATTTACATGATAATTCAATAATCTATACAGGAATTAAGTACGTAAAGGAATTTTTTGCAATAGAAATATTGTGAATAAAAAGTTCAATTATTCGATACAATATATCAGGATTTTACAACTGTACACAGAAAAAAAAGTTGTCTCGATTCCACACCCATTGTCTCATATGTAACGAAAACAATATTTGTCTTGTTCCAAATAAACTTGTTTTGATTTGAGAAAATATTGTTTTGGTTCAAGAAAAATTTCGAACCGAAATTTGAACTGAAACAATATTTCCTCAATTCAGAGCAAGTTTATTTGGAACAAGATAAATATTGTTCTCGTTATATCTCCCTGTTGAAAAATTCCAATAGATTCCCATAGATCCTGTGACAAAACGACATGGTTTTCCAATAGAAAATTATTTTCCATCGGTATTTATGAGGTTTTACCAATTGTACACGTAGAAACCAATAGAATATTGATTTCCACATGGAATCCGATAGAAACCTATAGCGGCTGTGACAAGACGACACTGAACATCCATAGAAACCCATTGATTCCGATAAAATTACACCTATCGGTTTCTATTGGAATTTTTCAATAGGGATGAGACAATGGGTGTGGAATCAAGACAATTTTTTTTCTGTGTACGATTATAGATGAAATCATGAAATGAAAATATATTTCCATAGTAGAAAACAAAATACTTACCACGTGCAATATTTCCTACCAGGTTAATCCGAGTTGATGAGTTAATAAATGAATCGCATTGATAAACTTAATTGATATTGTTGTCAATATAAACATTTTAATGACTGCAAATAAATAATATGTCATAAAACCTGTACAAAAGTCCTAAATTTGTGACACGAATGTTGAATTTGGTTAGAATCGTTAAAACCTATGCCGGGTGATGCTATTGCAAACAAAATGGCGGTTCTAATAGATTCACACGGATATACTATTATTTCTGTATGTGTAAGAGGACATTTATAACTATGTGTATTATATACGTGAGGGGAATCCCATGAAGTTCGATTGTTCCTACACACGGCGACGCTGATGATGGTTCTGAAAATTATTCTATTGAGTTTATGCCCCCTGGTACAAGCATAGACTTTTCTCGGTACAAGGAATGGCATGGATTCCAGGGCGAACTCGTATCCACTGTATACATATCAGTGCCCGAAGGCCAGTTCACCTGAAAGCGGTAAAAGTTTGGCTATTCAAAAAGAGCTAGAAACTTCTACTGATTTTTCTCGAATTTACGAATTATCACTTTGCGAGTAACTGCAACTTCCGATGAATATTGTATATACTTTCAACCACAAACTTAATAAAACGGTTTATAAATTTTGAGATACTGCTGAAAATGTTCATTTCTTACAAGAGACCCTGAGAGAACACAGGGGTCCAAACAATAGGTTCGTTCGTTCTACGTGCCCTGAGTTGCTCCAACTTGTACCAAACCAATCATTTCGTTGCTTAAACTGGAAGTAGCGAATCCAAAATACTTGGAGCGAGTTGGGGTAACTTGGGACATCGGTAAACGAACTTAGCTATTGTTCAATAAAGGTAAGTACAGTTTCTAATCATAGTAGCTGCATTCCCTCACAGCACCACAGTTTAGAAAGAATTCAGTATGAATTTATTTGGAGTTACAAGAATTCAAAATGCATGTATAAAGAACTCTTCCTAAACTGTGGTGCTATGCGTTTTCTTTGAGACGGCGATTTTCATAGCTACTACAATGAAAATTATGGTTACTTCAACTACTAAAATGTCTGTGGACTGAATTTCAGCTACAGTTTTCTCTTAGTGGACTTGCATTTGGACTCCATTAATTCTACTTGGATAACTTCAGCTGAGTTCGTTTGGCGTGTTTTAACTCCCCCCAGCTTACTCCAACTATTTTGGGTTCGCTATTCCTTTTCATATGCCCAAATTGATTGGTTTGGTGTAAGTTACAGTAACTTAAGGCTCATATAACGAACGAACCTTTTTATGCTGATCATTTTACAAAACCTACGGTCTTAATTACTGTTATCTTAGAAAATTTTCAACAAATTCGGAGGAATTGGTCATTGTTCTTCGAAGAAACCAAACAGTAATTTATATAAGTTTATTAACAGTATATATTCTTCCCGATGAGAGAAAATAGAAGATATATATTCTTCTGCCGATATATATATATATATATTATGTATTTGGATACATATATCTTATATTTTGAATGAATTATTTAAAATGAAACAGTAACCATATATTGAAAATGTATATAGTATATTATAACATAAAGATAAAATCAAAATAAAATCTTCATGAATCGCCAGATCCGTTGACGCTGACTTTCGGTTCCACATTCGGAGCTGAATAAAACATGAAAGTAATTCCACAGGTAGATCTCACGGCTAATTCATAGAAAAATAGTTTCAATATTTATAAAAGTCTGCATGGAATTTCAAAACATGATATGAAGTGTTGTACTTCTCACTGTTACGAAGTTTTTCAATATTTTTACACATACCCTGTTGAAAAGGTCTGATTAAGCGCTGATACATTCTCATGAATTCCTGGACAGAAGCACATCAAAATCTCATAGGAGATTCCCATTGTATTCGTCTCTATGAGATTTTTCATAATGGCTCGTAAAGTCTGATAAAATTCAATTTTGTGCTCATTGAATCTCATAACGTATTATGAAATCTTATAAGTTCCTAGACAAAGAATTTCATAAAGTCTCATAGATTCCACATATCAATATTTATGAGATCTTTTCCATAGGAGCCTAGAGATGGGCGATCTCGATACAAATCGATCTTTTACTTCCGATTTACCGATTTTTCAAATCAACAAAATCTTATATAAAAAATGATATTAAATTTCGTTCAAGCTATGACATAAAATTTCATAACAAAATTGATACTAAATTTTGTAACAATGATGTAAATAGATATGGTAACATGTGTTCAGATGATACAAAATTTCGTAACACTGTTACGTGAAAAACTTCATATCCGTATTACCAAGTTATATACTGATTTTTCCAACAATGCAAGGTAAGTACTAATTTTAATCTTCTAAAGGTATAAAATATGTATATACAAATTATGTCATTTTACCACTTGTTTTTCCTGATGTCATGGCGATATTGGTAGAGCTGTTAGTAAGGTCGTCATCCCTCAAATCATTCGACTTCTCATCTGAATTCAAAATAATACAGGTGATACTTTGAATCCTGATCTGAAGAAAACAGCGAGAATTATCCCATACAGAACAGTTTTCAATGTAATCACGTCACCTCTGTGCACGGAAAAAGGTACGCATTATATTGAGAGCGCTGCCGACACCAGTAAATTTAGTGCTCGTTTGTTCTACAAGGTGGCGTACGTTTCATTGAGTGTACAGTGAGTAAAAAAAGTCGGTGTCCTCCCCAACGGAAAGATTTGAGGGGTTTTGTTGTACTTCGTAATATTGTAACCCTTCTGATGTATAATCTAAGCATTATCTATTCAACTGATGGAAGCAAGATCTCAGAATTTCATAAATAACTATAGAATATCAAAAATCTTTCCGTTGGAACTGACACGGACTTTTTTTACCCACCGTACAACATATTTCATTGTGCATGAATATGCTTCAATATGTTGCACCATGAACCACCCAAGCAGAAAAATGCTAGAGCAATCCTCAGTTTGTGACTCGTATATGGGCCACATAGAATCTGAGGATTGCCATAGAGTTTTCCTGCTCGGGCGTGGCGTACGTACGCAGGATGAAATACGACCTACGCACGCGACCTTACAGAGCAAACGAGTACTGAATTTGCTGGTGTTGGCAACACTGTCTATCGTACTGCATACTCTTTTCCGTGTGTGGAATCGAAGGGAGATAGACCTCCAGTTGTCCGACCCACTGATACAAATATATCTGCATAGGTAGCCCCCCAATAGTCCGAAACTCCAACATACCGAATGCTCAATGTGCCGAAAATTCTCTGACCGAACATCAATGAGCCGAATAATCTTTGCGCCGAATTTCCGAACTCAAATGCAAATAGCTGCTTACTTGTGTATTCTACAAGACGGACCAATCAGAATTTTTCGGCACAATAATAATTATTCGGCTCATTGATGTTCGGTTAAAGCATTTTTGGCGTATTGAGCATTCGGTATGTTGAACTTTCGGACAATTGGGGGGCTACCAGAACAAGTGTTAGGAAGCTGTGACGAATTGAAAGTCAATATATTGGTGTATTTCTTTTGTATTTTTAGTTGTTGAAGTTACTCCCAGAGAGCGCTGATATGATTGATATATACAGCGTGGTCCATTTGAAGTGATATAGTCGAATATCTCGGAAACTAGTGGGGACGGAAAAAAATATTCCAGATAAAAATTTTAGGGTTCCAAGGGGGAAATATGATGCTGATCTTGAAAACTCCCTCAGAGGTGATTTTGGAGGTCATTCAGGGGTCAAGATGGTTTTTTTAAATGGGACACCCATTTTTTTTATCATGGCATGGGAAAGCTGGCTTCGAACCCTTCACGAAATACTGGTCATGGACCCCTTTTCGACCATTGGGGTGCAAGGTATGGACCGTCGGAGTTATCGATTAACTACTCTCAGCACTACCCAGGAACGGCGACGTGGACATGGTAGTTCTCTGTTTCCTCCGGAGTGCTTGATTATCGGAAGTCCCCTTGCTTCTAACATGAGGGGTGCTTGATGCTGTTACAATAATTGCTCGAAGTTACCCCCCTCTGCCTGGATACATAATCCTGGTATGTTGGCACAAACAGTGCGGATGCGATCGATCATGTCCTCCCTCATTTACAAAGAAACTTCCAAATTTTTTTGGTAAATCTACAAAGAAATTTTTCACGATGTAACTCTCTTTGGTGAATTCTCTGAAAGCTCGGAGGATTTTTGTATCCGTTCGAACGTGCATCCTAATCGACGGTATGGTCAATACTTCCAATGTTTCCAGCAACCTTTCAACAATTTTTGAGAGTCGATACTCATTTATGACCCTCATTGAATCAAATGGAATAATTTATTCGATTTGAAACGCAATAATCGTGATGAATCGTACACATTACTGCCAACCATAATAAGCAGAGACTCAGTGTTCCCGTTTGTTTATGTTCACATTTTTTTCCAATGAAATTAACTCTTATCTGCATTGAAATCAGTCCCGATCTTCGGAGGAAAGCGATGAACAAGAATACATAAATAAACAGGAACATCGAATTTTTGTTCATTATGGTTGGTTATGTGAATGATTCCGCAAATACGTGATCATTTGAACACTGGTTCTGAACTGAGACCATCACAATCGTTCTTCTCCTCTGCATATTCAATCATCTACATTTATCAATTTATTCTATTCGATTCAATCGAAGAAATGAATCACTATCCACCCTCTGAAATGATTAATATGATGCTTGTGCTTGGCTCATGTCACAATAATTACAACGAAGCCGCAAGAGTTTACCGAGATAGGTATCCCGATCGCCGCATCGCACACCCCACGACCATCCGTGGACTCGAATTGAGGGCTCGACGAGGAGTACTGCAGCGAGATCTAAGACATCACCGGTATGATGAGAATAATATCCGTGCACTCACCATATTGGGACTTATCCACTAGGACCCTCATGTTAGTAGCGAATCGTTGGCATGAATAACTGGTATACCACGGACTACTGTTTTGAGAATCTTGAAGCATGTCAAATATCGACCATACCCCATTACGTTAACTCAAGCTCTCACTCCAAACGATATGAGACTTCAATTTAGATTCTGCAACTGGGCACGAGCAAGGCTGGTTGACGATCCTCAATTCTTCGACTATGTAATGTTCTCTGACGAAGCATCTTCTCAGAGCACTGGGCATTTGAATAGACACAACTCTCATTACTGGTCGGATGTTAATCCGCATTGGTATCGAGCAATCGACAACCAACATCGTTGGAGCGTAAATGTGTGGTGCGAGATCGTCAATGGCTATTTAGTCGGTCCACATTTTTCCAACGGCACTTTGAACGGCCCCATGTTTCTGGAATTTCTGGCGGATCATTTACCAGGCTTGCTTGAGGATCTGGATTTACGAACAAGGGAGAGGATGTGGGTCCAACTGGATGGAGCACCACCGCATTACGCATTGATCGTGAGAGAATACCTTGATCATCATTTCCCGGGAAGGTGGATTGGACGAGGTGGGCCAAGTTGCATGGCCTCCACGCTCACCCGACTTGACATCTCCCGACTTTTTCTTGTGGGGATTTCTGGAAGACGAAGTATTCAAGGTCCAACAAACAACGAGGGAGAACATAATCGATCGCATCCGCACTGTTTGTGCCAACATCCCGCGATCAGTGTTTCTGGAGACGGTTACAAATTTTCGGCGGAGACTGAGATTATGTATCCAGGCAGAGGGGGTAACTCCGAGCAATTATTGTAACAGCATCGGGCACCCCTCATGTGAGAGGCGACGGGACTCACAATAATCAAGCACCCCACATGTGAGAGGCGACAGGACTCACAATAATCAAGCACCCCACATGTGAGAGGCAAGGGTACTCACAATAATCAAGCACTCCGGAGGGAGCAGAGAACTAGCACGTCCACGTCGTTGTTCCTGGGTAGCGCTAAGAGTAGTTCATCAATAACTTCGACGGTCCATACCTTGCACCCCAATGGGCGGAAAGGGGTCCATGACCAGTGTTTTGTAAAGGGTTTGAAACCAGCTTTCCCATGCCATGGTAAAAACATGGAGGTCTCTCTTAAAAAAAACCATCTTGACCCCTAAATGACCTTCAAAATGACCTCTGAGGGAGTTTTCAAGGTCAGCATCATACTTCCCCCTTGGAACTCAACATTTTTCATCTGGAACATTTTTTTCCATCTCCACTAGTTTCCGAGATATTCGACTATATCACTTCAAATAGACCACCCTGTATACAGGGTGTCCCATTTTAATTTTTATATCGGAATAACTCAAAGACGAAGAGTTTTGGAGGAAAATGTTTCGAACAAAAGTTGTGAGATTCCGAGGGGAACATCTGATGGTGACCTTGACTTTGGCTTCGGATCTCAACTTCAAGGTCATTCAGAGGTCAACTTTTGTTTCTTGAATGAAATACCCTATTTTTGACTGCAGATTCAGATTTGACGTTGAAAAAAAAGAAACTTTTGTCTGGATCATGTTTCCGAATTCCACACAGATGGCGCTCTAATCGATAAAAAATGAGTTTTATGAAACACTCGTATTGCTTTCTGTGTAAAACGACATTTAACTCTCCAGTGTTTTTTTTTCAGCTTCTGAGGATTACCGTCGCCATCAGAGGTACCCAATGTGCACCACGAGGAGGTTGAGCGATCGGATCTTCCACATCTTTGTGGCCCTGAAAATTTGATGAAACACCGTAAGTAAAAATCCAAAGTGGTAAGATCCGGAGACCTAGCTGGGATTTTCCATCGACCAATATGGACAATTATGTCTGTTCGTAGTACCGTTACTGTGAATTGTTGCCAAACACAAGTACACAACAATACTTGTGTTTATCATGAACAAGAAAGTTCATACTAGAGCATTGTTCACAAACATAAGTGAAACGGAATGTTTAATATCCTTCATTCATTCACGAATTCTTTTCGATATACGATTCAAACTTGAAGAAGATCTTTGATCAGTGTTGTGAAGGTCTCAATACCATGGATTATCCTTGGGGTGAAATACTTGATATTCTCCTGATACTAGGAGAATGCCGACGTAATTACGCTGCAGCATCAAGATTGTATGGAGAGAGGTATCCAAATAGACGCCAGCCTTCACTTCAGGCGATACGCTCAATAACAAGACGAGTCAGAAGAATGAATATCCCACGAGTCAGAAGGCGTTATGATGGAAGTCGTATGGATGCACGCTCAGTAGCCGTTCTAGGAATGGTGCACCTGAAACGTGGTCCTCACGTTAATACCAGAGAAATCCAGCACCGCAATCAGGTACCCCAAGATCAACGGCACACCGCATACTAAGATCTGGTAAATATCATCCTCACCACATTACATTGGTGCAAGCATTAAGCGAAGATGATCTTAGACGTAGGGTTGAATTCGGTCAATGGGCCTCGAAGCAACCGCCTGGTTTTTCCAATTACGTGATGTTCAGTGATGAGGCAACATTTCGCAGTAACGGTGTCATGAACAGACATAATTGCCATTATTGGTCAATTGGAAATCCCAGATGGCATCGACAAGTTGACAATGAACATCGCTAGACTCTGAATGTGTGGTGTGGGATTTTGAATGGTCAGATCATTGGTCCTTATTTCTTCCAACATACTGTTAGGAAGGAAAATGATCTGCAATTGATTCGGGCCAAATTACCAAGGATGTTGGAAGATGTTGATCTCTACACACGGAACAGGATGTGGCTTTAACATGATGGGGCACCACCTCATAACGCTGCAATTGTCAGAAATTTCTCAAACACATCTTACCCACACAGATGGATTGGTCACGGTGGATACATTGCCTGGCCGGCTAGGTCTCCGGATCTCACCCCTCTGGATTCTTACTTATGGGGTTTTATCAAAGATGTAGTTTATGAAAGACCATCAACGACCAGAGATGACATGAAACGCCGAATACGAACTGTCTGTCGAACAATTCCACGTCATGTGCTTTTGTCGTTAGAACCACATTTTCAGAGCCGAATTAGGTTATGCCAACTGGTCAACGGTGCAAATATCGTACATTCGATACGGTGAATTTTCATACATATTGCAGAGCGTTTGTCGTGGAAAATTACACTCCTCTACAGTCCAGACAATCGGCCCTTTTCAGGGCCTGAAAGATGTGCAAAATCCGATCGCTCAACCTCCTCGTAGTGCACATTGGATAACTCTAATGACGACGGTAATTCTCAGAAGCTGAAAAAAACACTGGAGAGTTAAATATCGTTTTACACAGAAAGCAATACGAGTGTTTCATAAAACTCATTTTTCATCGATTAGAGCGCCATCTGTGCGGAATTCGGAAAAATGATACAGACAAGAGATCCTTGTTTTTCAACGTCAAATCTGAATCTGCAGTCAAAAATAGGGGATTCCATTCAAGAAACAAAAGTTGACCTCTGAATGACCTTGAAGTTGAGATCCGAAGCCAAAGTCAAGGTCACCATCAGATGTCCCCCTCGGAATCTCACAACTTCTGTTCGAAACATTTTCTTCCAAAACCCCTTGTTTTTGAGTTATTCCGATATAAAAATTAAAATGGGACACCCTGTATATTAATATGAATATCATTTATATGTGATAGTGGATGACGATCCCTTATGTTCTCTAAGAACATTCTACTCTTCGCAAATGATGATTCATGATAATTCTAAGAAAATCGACAAATCACTCGAAGATTTTCCAGTAGCTCGAAAATTTCGAGTAGTACAAAATACTCGACTCGACTCGAGAATACTCGAAAGTTTCGAGTACTGGCACACATCTGATATATATATATATATATGGGTGTGTCAAAAAAAATTTTTTCATTAAAGGGGCCCCTCATCCCGACCCCAAACTGAACCTCCCGAAACCTCAGGTCTCTAGTTCCAAATTTAGAGGTCGCTCAAACGAGTTTTATATTCCGATTTTACTGCCAGTTTGGAAAGTCACCTAATATATGGCATTTCGGGATTTTCTGGAGAAAATTCGCTGCCAGACACAATTTTGAAGATATGACGATGAACTTGGGCTCAAAATACTCGTAAGGGATCCATCTCCGATGGTGATCTACCCCTTTTTCCGTCAGAAGGGTGTTTGACGTTTTTCACACAGGGTGAAGTTCACAAAACACGTGTGAAATGGAAATAATAATGACCCAACGAAGTGAAACCGTACAAACTATCGGCGAAATGTTATTGACTAGTATTTTCACGTGGAAAAGGGAACATTAGATGAGTCAAGAATTTTCAGTATGATTCAGTAACAGCCAGCAACCCCCATCTAGGGGTGAGAAATGGAGTTTCCTAAAAATAGGATTTGTTTTCTCAAACCAGACGGGATATGGAAGAGTTTGCATATAGATTCATGGAATGCTGAGGAGTGTACAAATTTGCAATAAGGAAACCTTGCGAAAAAATTGTTTGTAAACAAATTATTCAAACAAATTGAAGAAAAAATTATTCCAAGTGAAACCTGATATCGCCTTCCGATATTTCAGGACGATTTTTTTCCGTAAAATCGGATAGCGGTATCAGCTTTTACGTGGAATGATTTTTTCTGTAATTTGTTTAAATAATTTTTTCATGAAAACTTTTTTTCAAGGTTTTCTCATTGCAAATTTGTACACTCCTCAGCATCCCATGAATCCATATGCAAACTCTTACATATCCCGACTGGTTTGACGGTGGGCTGGAACAGGGGTAATCCATATCTAAGAATTGTTTTTTTTAAACAAACACAGGGTCCAATATGACAATGTTATACATATTTTCAGTACGAGTTTTTCCATAGGATCGAATGGCGGTGGTGATGAGCGGTATCTGGAAATATCGATATTTTTTATAGAAATTTTGTCAAGTTTATATCGAATTTCATAAAATATCGATAAAAATTTGATAAGAATTCCATATTGAGAATAGATATTGTGGAATATCGCCCATTACTGAATTGCGGTATCAGTTTTTACGTGGAATAATTTTTTCTGTTCTGTTTACATGATATTGTTTCAAACAATTTTTTCCAAGGTTCTTTTATTGCAAATTTTTACACGCCCTCAGCATCCCATGGATCCAAAACTTCTTGTTTGGGGCAATCCATTTCTCGCACCTGAATCGGGGTGCCTGATATGTATTCAAATTGAGTATGACTCTCTCATAAGAAATCACATGCCCCATTAACCCATTTTCGCCGTTTTTGCGAAAAAAATTTTTATTTGAGTAAAATCAAGATATATGCTACCAGTTAGTCTTAAAAAACTTATCTTAATTAATTCATATTTTTCTGGCTTCTAGAAACACGGTGACGTCATGTTGCGTGTACGCAACGCGCCAACGTTGCGTACACGCAACACAGACTCGAGACGTATCTAGAACATGCATAATGACACCCAGATAATTCACAAACCAATCATAATTTTCCCTTGCCTTCATGTGAACGTATTTTCATGTCGACTAGAAAAAGAATTAACGTGTGACAATTTTTAGTGTGCGATTCAAAATTTGTTTAAAAAACATGTGTCTACATATACAAGTGTGTATGTCAGTGTGTGCTTTGAAGGTGGTTGAGATATGGAGGGGAAGAAAGCCTAAGGATATACCTTTCGAACAAAAAAAAATTTATCGCAATACCTCACACACACTGCACATACGAATTTTTTGAAAAGTAACGTTGCGTACACGCAACAGAGGAAGGAAATGGGTTAAGGGTTGCTTCTCATCAAGCGACTCCGAAATACGGTGATTTTGTTGAATTTTTTTTCTCATACACTGAGAGAAATAATTACTATCACCAAGAACATGATGTTCCAACCAATCCATTCCTTAAAAAATCTATATTCTTGATACAAGGAAATTTTCTTCGAACTAAGCGTGTTTTTTTTTAATGGGAGAAATATTTTCTTGATTCGAGGGAATCCCACTTGAGCTTACAACAATCAGGTGTAATCAAGAATATGTATCCTTAAGAAAATTTAAGGAAACGTTTCCTTGGTATTAGTCATCATTTCTCTCAGTGTAGAAGGAATTGAATGAAGAACTTGGATTCCTTCACGCTTATTATTTGAGTCTTGGTGTACTTGAGGAATTTTTTTTCATCATACGAAATAATGCCATGGGAATTGTGTACAAGTGTTGACACATCACCACCTAAAAAGAGAGTAACCAAGCAGGCGACATTGTAACACTTGCAAATATTATCTAATTACAAAAGACTGAAAATTTCTATGCAATATATCGCATTCGTTGGAGTTTGAACTTATGAACCCAGCAAAAAGTTGAAAATTGGAAAAATGGCGGACATAGAAACTTTTGGTGGCATTTTTTCGTTTCTTTCTGCTTTTTGGAGTGCTGTCGAAAATCATTAGATATCAAAATATCATCATTTTGTGATTTTAGCTCCCAGTAAATTTAATTTACTTCAAAATGAAAGGAAAATAGCGATATATTCAGTAGTTTTTGAGATATCGTGTCGCCCAGGTGGAAAACCATGGTTCCGAGAGAAGCGCCTACAAAGTTTGTCTATAAGAGTTTTTTGATTCGGAACAAATTTTTAATGCACTTTGAGATTCATTAAATAAGTGTCAAAAAACTTGAGGCCTTCATTCACCTCCTTCCATGGAAGAGAATTCGAGCAAATCATCTTTTTTCGGAGTTCGCTTGATGAGAACTTCCCCTCAAGACCATTTTGTTCATTCAAGACAATTTTCTATATTTAGAGGAATACATCACTCACCCCCAAATTGGGAGATAGGATTGATACGCAACTATACTGAGGATGGAATTTTCGAAAACTTTGCTCATTAAAAATTACGTGTCCATTGGAATTTATGATCGTTATTGAAATCAAAACTGCTGTTTGCAGCAATCCATTTCTCACCCCTGAATTGGGGTGCCTGATAAATATTCAGATTGAGAATGACTTTGGGCAGACAAATGTAAAAGAAAAATCACATTCCTGATGCTATCATTCTTTTTCATTCAAGGAAATCTCCTATATTTGGAGATATGCATTTCTGACTCCTAATTAGGGGTGATTGATATGCAAGTATTTTGCGGATGAATTTTTGTGAAACCTTCACTCATTGAAAATCACATTCCAGTTGGAATTTATCATCGCCATTGAAAAAAAAACTCCTATTTTTGAGAGAATCCATTTCTCACCCTCAAATAGGCGCTGCTAGCTGCTATTGAATCACACTGAGAACTCGTTACTCACCTAATGTCTCCTTCTCCGTGGGAAAATACAGGTAGATAACGTTTCGTCGATAGTTTGTACGGTTTTGCTTAGTTTCATCATTATTATTTCCATTTCACACGTGTTTTGTGAAATCCACCCTTTGTAGTGTAACGTCCCGCCATGAAAAATTTTCGAAATTTTATCATGACGACCGTTTTCCCACATGAAATATGAATTTCCCCATAAAGGAATTATAATTATTATTCCATAAATTTTTCCATGAAGAATTAGTATTCATAAGAAAACTATTATTCAATATTCTCTATAATTATTTTTCACTATCGATTTGTGATGACTGCTTAACACATATGATAGTCATCCTCTCATACATTTTCAATGAAATTATGGAATTTATTCGATTGATTCTTATATACACATGTGAGAACACATAAGAATAATAAAATCTTTTATTTCTGTATGATGAATGGGTATGGGAAAGGACTAACATTGTTCAAACAATAACATCATCATGTGAAATCAAAATGTCTGACAATGATTGACCTTAACCACTTGGAATTGTTTAAAAAATGAGTAGTGAACAGTAGCGATTATTGACCAAGGGAATAATCGTTGAATGATGGACTGAATGATTAATTTACATTCGACATTGATTGGACAAGTAACCCTTCTCGACTCAAAATAATGTCTGACAATTGTTTAAACATTGACTCATACTACTGAAATGTTTAAACAAATGTTACCTACCTTTAAATAGATTCTACTTCGATAGATAGTTCAAATCGAAGGGATTATTCAATTACTCAAATGGAATAATATGCTTAATAAATTATTTAAATAATCAATATTAACTATATAACAATATGTCAAATGTACGATTATTGTTATGTAACATTCGTGAGATAACTTGATTCGATTGATTTGTACCATTTGAATAATTGATTCATACAGTTAAATTATAACGGAATATACTAAGTAATAGAATAAGATTGTATTAATTATACAAACAAATAATGACATGTAATGAATGATAATGGTTATTCGCAATGCATTATGTGAGACAGAAAATGAATGAATCTCTTAATGAATGGAAGAACAAGTGTGAATGACACGCGCCACACCTGTTTGGATACTATGTATATATGAAGTTTACGACAGGTAGCCATAAAGCCATAAAGCCATAAACCATAAAAGCACCTTTTCTTCTGGCACGGGCCTCCTTTCAAAGAGACAAGACTTTATACCAATTCGTCAAATTTCTTCATTCCTGAATTTCTCACGAGCCAATTCACAATAGAATGATTGTATTAGAAACTCTTATACATGAAGTAGAATGAAAAAACAAGCACATCTGTTCTTGTCATAAATTTCAAGTACGAAAAGAAACGTGGTCTCCATTGTCTGGAAAATTCGAAGACATATGCAGGCAGAGAAAAGGATTGAGTGAAACCTAGGAACAACGTTTGAAGGTAGTATATGACAGAATGGAATATTCTTCGAAACAAATTAAACAAATTGATTGTTGAACACGTTTATTTAAATTGACAGATTATTGTATCGAATTATTGAAAAATGAGTTATACGAAACTTATAGAGTCAATAATAAGTATTGGAAATTCCCTTCCATAAGCTTGAAATATTGCATAGAATTATAATAAAAGGAAAAACCATATTACTATATGTACACTCGAATTATAATAAGATATAATCATATAATAATTATAACTATCAAGATTCATTGCACAAGTGAAATTCGAATAAGAAGAAGCATAAAAGAGAATCGAAGAGAAAGGATGTTTAGACTACCAGATAAGGTGCTCTTCTTGAGAAATCACGTGGGCAATACATGATCTCCGAAACTCTTGCATGAAGCTTGCGAGTGGAAGAGAGAAGAAGAATAAGTCGCACCGAGACGCACTCTATAGGAGAAGTACGTTTTAGTTGTCGCAGCATGTTTCAACGAGCACAAGTTACGCCGCGATCTTCGACTTGCAAAGACGTTTTCAATATACTTCCCTTTGTAACTAGTTTTCATACGTTCATACAGTTTAAATAATTCCCTATAAAGAAATCGCGAACAGAAAGAAATAATACGTAACGTTCTCGTTGAAACTAAATAAAATAAAAATTAACACACTTAAATAAAATTATTAATTAAATCAATGGAGAATTGTTCCATTTAATTGAAGAGATTGAATCTCAGTGTTGAAAGTTTGTTTTAGAAATAAAATTGTCAGTTAAGTATAAGTGAAAGTGAGAAAAGAAGAGGTTTTTCTTGAAGTTCGACAACCTACCTTGATACTATCTCCTATCCATACTACCCAATCGTTCCGAGAATTGATTGATATTCAAAAAACAAAGTATTTCTTTCGTGTCAAGTTCATATTCGTAAAGTTAAGATAATAAATCAGACTCGTATTGATGATATATATATATATATAACTACTCAACTTTGATGGATCAGAGGAAAATTGAAGATTTCAAGTGAACTTTGCAATCACTCAGTGTAGAATTATTCCAAATTTTAATTTCGATTGTGACAAGAGCATAACGTGGATATAACACGAGTTATACTTGTTAGAATACAAAGATACCATCATGCAAATGTCATTCATATGACTCGTTTAGTACTCACAATTCATGAAAACCGCGAATTGTAACCGCGCATACCGTAAAAACCGCGAATTATAACCGCGAATACCGTAAAAACCGCGAATTAGAATCGTGAATACCGCGGAATCCGCGAATTGAGACCGCGAAGTAGTATGACATGTAGGATTATTGTCTGGATGTTTGTAATTGCTGTATGCATCGATCAAGAATACGAGCACCTGCGGAATTTGAATCATATATAATCAAACTACCGCGAGTACCACATACTCATAAAAGATTTAATTCTCCTTCCATCCACGGACTTGGATTTTGATCTTCATTGACAGGACGTACCACAGAGGACCTCCTTCGAACAGCCTTCGAACCTGAAACAGTAAGTAAAATCTTAATTATTGTGAATGAATTATAATTTTCAGAGATAGTGTAGAATAAACTGACACTGTATACGCTACCTTATTTTCCCCTAACCATGTGTCAAGGGTTTTACACAACTATAATCACGTTGATTATTATCATTTTCACAGTTTGTTTGATCATGTGCTCATATGATATTGAAATAGTCGGCGTGATAGTTTTGATTAAAAACCTTTTCAGTGACGTACTGGGAAGAGCAACAGTGGAATTTTGAGAATGGAATAGTTTGATTTACCTGGAACAGAAAGAATGAAATTAAATTATAATAAACGAATTATATTGAGTAAAATTTCATATTATAAATAAAGAAAATACTATTTGCTCCATCCAGGACGTCACACAGTGTAACCGTGCAAGCCGATTCCCGTTGATAAAATTTTATCAGAAAGCCAAGTTTCCGATAAAATGATGATGTCATAGCGATCGACAGAGGCTGCGACTGCACAATGAAGCGCATTTAGTTTAGTACGAAGGCCGCGGACATTTTGATAGTACACTAAAGGGCGGGTTACAGGTTTTTTTGTGATGATGAGTGACGAGTCTTATTCAATGGAACAATTTTCGGTCCACCATTTACATATCTAATCGTCTGAGATGGATCGTTGAGGTCTTTCAGACGATCCCGGAGACTGTTTGAGTGAGCCCGTTGACGAGGAGTACGATCAAGAGAAAATCTCACCGGACCCCTGTAGGCAGACTTCCCTCTGATGATATCCAACGGTGTACTGCTGGAGGGGAAAGTCACACATAAGGGACGAATTTTGTTTTTATCATTATTGGGTCTGCCTATACGACGAATATGTATACCGTCATAGGAGTCAGGTTTAATTTCCGATAGGACTTTTTTAACCTCAGCAGTCTCAGAAGGCCCCGATGAGCCCTTCTCAGAAATATTTGATTTGATTTGATTTGATTTATTTTACGGGCTAAGACGCCCTTTAGGTACAAAAGTATGTAAACAATATCATGGCGGTTAACAAAAGAAAATTTTCAAATAAAGTACTAAAAAGTAAATTACAATAAGACACGGTGTAAATTATCACGAACCTTATTATCTCACACTCTTCTTAGAGAAAGCCTTCTGGGCCGATTTTTTGAAGATTGATACTGACCCCGAAAAGAAATCAAGATCATCTTCATATGAGTTTGCCAAGCAACAGATGCGGTTGACTGGATCAGAATAAAAATAATGTGAAGTGAACATCGGAATATTGAAAAGCGAAGGCTTTCGTAGAGTTCTAGATGGTACATTGAAGTTTAAAAGAGAGAGTAGTTCAGGACAGCTGATTTGACCATTAATGATTTTGAAAATGAAAACGAGATCGTCAACCAACCTACGAGCTTCAAGCGTGGTCATGTCAAACGATCTCATCAACGGTCCATAATCATGACAGGACACGGCCATGGGAGTGAAATTTTTAAAAGCTAAGAAACGCAAAAACTTGTGCTGAACTCTCTCAATCAGTTTACAATATTTATCTTGGTGAGGCGACCAGATCTGGGACGCATATTCTAAATTAGGTCTGACAAGAGCATTGTATAGTGTCAAGAGTGTTGAGGGTTCTTTGAAGTCTTTAGACATACGCTTCAGAAATCCGAGTTGCTTCATAGCCGTATTAACCATATTTTGATAATGCATAGTGAAATTGAACTTAGAATCAATTATAGTTCCTAAATCATGCATACTCTGAACAACCTCTAATATTAAACATAATGATACAAAGTTGAATATAATCGTAGAGAAGAGAGAACGTTGTTGAATGAAGTATCATCCGGACCCATCGACTCGGATGTGGATAGTTTTCATTCATTGGTTGGGAAAGTGCTTGGCGCAGGAATTCAATGATTCAGTAGGCGAATGTTCGATCCAATTTCTATCCAAGCAAGTTTGTCGAACGAATTTATTTTACTTCCTTCGAAAAGCCGATCGACGTTTCGGATCGATACGATCCTTTTTCAACATACAAAATTTAATATAATCGTAGAGGATTACCAATTAATAAAAACTACCCACATCCGAGTAGATGGGTCCGGATGATACTTGATTCAACAACGTTCTCTCTCCTCTACGATTATATTAAATTTTGTATCTTGAAAAAGGATCGTATCGATCCGAAACGTCGATCGGCTTTTCGAAGGAAGTGAAATAAATTCGTTCGACAAACTTGCTTGGATAGAAATTGGATTGAACATTCGCCTACTGAATTATTGAATTCCTGCGCCAAACACTTTCCCAACCAACTAATAAAAACTACCCACATCCGAGTCGATGGGTCCGGATGATACTTCATTCAACAACGTTCCCTCTCCTCTACGATTATATTAAATCTTGTATCTCGAAAAAGGATCGTATCGATCCCAAACGTCGATCAGCTTTTCGAAGGAAGTGAAATAAATTCGTTCGACGAACTTGCTTGGACAGAAATTGGATCGAACATTCGCCTACTGAATCATTGAATTCCTGCGCCAAGCACTTTCCCAACGAATTAATAAAAACTACCCACATCCGAGTCGATGGGTCCGGATGATACTTCATTCAACAACGTTCTCTCTCCTCTACGATAATATCAAACTTTGTATCTTGAAAAAGGATCGTATCGTTCCGAAACATCGATCGGCTTTTCGAAGGAAGTCAAATAAATTCGTTCGACAAACTTGCTTGGATAGGAATTGGGTCGAACATTCGCCTACTAAATCATTGAATTCCTGCGCCAAGCACTTTCCCAACCAATTAATAATTAAAGTGCCTAGTTATTCAGAAAATAACATCTCATTTTACTTGATGCGTACTTGAAGAATCATTGCAAGTGTACGAAAGTTGAGATGATGGTACATTCTTTCATAAAATGCAACTTTGTATCTTCGTCACTCTATGAAAGAAGAATAAACATGTGGAACATTGTTTGCTTGATGTAATAATATTCTCAAATACTTTTCCAGGGAAGAATCAATTACTGTGTCTGCTGAGTGATTACCTCTCTTGGTTGAAGTCACATAACAAGTCATAAGAAAATGTTCTGACGATGAACCAATATGGATTTTGCAGCAGGACATTCATCAGTAAACCACGAAGTCGTATGAATCCGTGCTGATGATACATCATGCATACGTAAATTTATCGAGACCATTTCCTTACGAGTTGCTATGAAACTTTGACCAGGGCAATCTGTTCCATTCATCGAGTGTTGTATCTTGACAAACTGGGCCAACAAATACTTGATTAGTGTCAATAGATTAGGTAATCACTCCGCAGAGACAGTAACTGAATTTTCCATGGGAAAGTATTTAAGAATACCAGTACATCAAGGAAATAATATTCCACAACTTTATTCTTCTTTCATAGAGTGACGAAGATACAAAGTTACATTTTATGAAAGAATATACTTTCACCACAACGTTTGTACACTTGCAATGATTTTTCAAGTACGTATCGAGTGAAATGAGGGGATGTTATTTTTTGAATAACTAGGCACTCCATTACAATAAATTTACTGCGAATAAATAGTAGACATCCATAAAACTTCAGTTGATGGAGAAATTGACTGATATATTGGGAGCACAGTGAGTTTTCTCTACTTTGATCAAAGTGAACTATTGGTGCGATAGATACTTCATAAAGATTTATTGCCACAATCACCTCTCAAGACCTCTACTGAACTGTACATGTAGGTACAAATAATTAGATTTTAACAAATTATTCAAAAATTTCTATCATAATTGTATAATACAATAAATCGATATTAGGCATCTATCGCACCAATAGTTCATGTTAATCAAAATAGAGAAAAGTCACTGGGCTCCCAATATATCAGCCCATTTCTTCATCGAATGAAGTTTTGTGGATGTCGAATATTTCTTCGTAGGAAATTTATTCCAACAAAGTGCCTAGTTATTTAAAAAATAACATCTCTCCATTTCACTTGATACTTCCTCGAAACTCGTAACTTTGTATCTTCGTCACTTTATGAAAGAAAAATAAAGTCGTGGAACATTATTTGCTTGATGTACTGATATTCTCAAATACTTTCCCATGGAAAATTCAGTTACTGTCTCTGCGGAGTGATTACCTAATCTATTGACACTAATCAAGTATTTGTTGGCCCAGTATGTCAAGATACAACACTCGATGAATGGAACAGATTGCCCTGGTCAAAGTTTCATAGCGCCTCGTAAGAAAATGTTCTCGATAAATTTATAAACATACATTCATACGTATTCATGATGTATCATCAGCACAGATTCATACGACTTCGTGGTTTACCGATGAATGTCCTGTTGCAAAATCCATATTGGTTCATCGTTAGAACATTTTCTTATGACTTGTTATGTGACTTCAACCAAGAGAGGTAATCACTCAGCAGACACAGTAATTGATTTTTTCCTGACAAAGTATTTGAGAATATTAGTACATCAAGCGAACAATGTTCCACATGTTTATTCTTCTTTCATAGAGTGACGAAGATACAAAGTTGCATTTTATGAAAGAAAGTACCATCATCACAACTTTTGTACACTTGCAATGATTTTCCAAGTAATTGTTGAGTGGAATAATGAAATGTTTTTTTTAGAATAACCAGGCACTTTGTTGGTATGAATTCCCTGCGAATAAATAGTAGACATCCACAAACCTTCAGTCGATTGAGAAATCGACTGATATATTGGGAGCGCAGTGAGTTTTCCCTACTTCGATCAAAGTGAACTATTGGTGCGATAGGTACTCAATGAAGATTTATTGTCAAAAATCACTTCTACACAACTCTACAGAACTATACATGTAGTCATAAATAATTAGATTTCAAGAAATCATTCAGTTAATTTTTAAGAATAAGAATGAGATGAATATTTTCCAAAATAGACCTCTTACTAACCTTCGCGTGATTCAAATTCTGAATCCATACTCTGCTGGAGCACGCTGTCTGATCCCGGATCAGCAGGAAGTGAATCTACTTCTTCCATGTCGACAAATCCTTCTTCTGATGGTATCCCTGGGTCCTTGTCGATCTGGCGCTCCTTCAACTCGTTCTGGAACCGAATCGTGTATTCAGCAGCATCAATGATTTCTGAAAATCCAAAATGAAAGTAAAATGAATAAAATTTTTGGTTAATGTTAATAACTTTATATACTACAAATCAAGTTCAAAATCAAATACCTGGTAAATTTATTGTTGGTACAGCTGACTTGCTCAATCGCTGATTTGATATAAACTCCCCCTCAAAGTGTCCACTGCAAACATTCCTGCGCTTCAACTTCTTGGGAGGAAGAGTCATTGAATCCAGATTGCCGCAAGCTTCTAACCATTTCACTGTCCGTTCACAATTGTAAAGCGGATCAGGAAACTTTAATTTCTTCGCTATCTGCAGCTGACAATCCTGGACCCTGCATTTACTCATGTTGATTCTGAAACAGAAAGAAAACAGAATTCATTACATGAATGCATTTATTCAACATTACATAGAAGTTTCATGTTTCTATGCATGTTACGTAAGTTAAAATATTTTTCCAAACAGAATTTTAATCTGCACATTTATATTATGTCGTTGGAATTTAAATCATTTATTGAAACGAAATTGCAATTGAATCTGAAATATGTATTTTATGATTGAATTAGAAGTTCTTAAATTGAACATTTTTGGATAAGGCCTACTATTTTCAATTGTTATTACAAATGTAGGATGATTCATAATTATCGTGTTATAATAATAACTTGATAATCAAATTCAATAAACGATTCAAACTCCTTCGACAATTTATATTTGTTATAAGCATTAATCTAAAAAGGAGTGACTAACCTGAAAATAATTCGAGAAATTCTAATATCAGCTAATTCCCACGATGAATCCACTTGATAATTGTCCTCGATGTTCTGCGGCTAAACAGCTTTCTAATGGTCGCACTCGTTAATTTGAATTTGATTTTTTTTATCCTTCATTAATAGTTCATTTATTTTTGTCACTTTAACCTTTGAATCTGGTTAACAGCACAACGCGGACAAAAAATACGCGCGGAATTTCAAAATATTCAAAATGGTCACGTGATATACAATAATTATGGTCACGTGGTATACTTGATATATATATGTATAAATATACATATATACAGGGTGGGGCATTTAAAGTGTCGCGGGCGTTTTTTCCAAAAATAAAGTGAGATACGAGAAAATTTTTCGGACAAAAGTTGTAGGGTACCGAGGGGGACATCCGATGGTGGCCTTGGCTTTGACCTCAAATCTCATCTTCAAGGGCATTCTGAGAGTGAATCTCTTGTTTTTTAAATAGCATCTCATATTTTTTACTGCAGATTTGGGTTCTAGGTCAAAAACCAAGAAACTTTTGTCTGAACCATTTTCCTGAAATCCGCAAAAATGGCGCTCTAATCGATATTGTTCCATTTTGAATCTGACATTCGAATAACTCGAAAACGAAGGGTCTTGCAAAAGAATGTTTCGTACAAAAGTTGTCCATACACAACACATTTCAATCGTCTACATTACCACCATTCAGAGCTCACGCGATGTAAACAAACGACGGGGTTCAGTGAAAATTCACGATTTTGAAAGTCAGTTTGTCAGTTACATTTGATTATTACTTGGTTTATGACAAATTGAAAATCATGGATATCCGATACACGGTTTCTGAAAAGATCGATATGATCTACATTTACGGTGAAGTACATAAGAACCCCAGACAAGCATATGACTTGTATGCAGAACGATTTCCTGAAAGAACAAAGCCATCCATTAGGTATTTTCAACGCATTACAAAATTATTCTCAGAAACGGGAAGTGTTACAAGGGAAAAACGACATCGAATGAGAACTGTTAGCGGAGAAAATGCGGAAGTTAATGTACTAGCTGCAGTAGCCAATAATCCACACGTGAGCTCTCGTGAAATTGAACTCCATTCGGGAATTTCTCGAAGATATTCTTCGAATACTGAAACGTCACAAATTCCATCCGTATCACATTTGTTTGCATCAAGACCTTCACGGTGATGATTTCGAAAATCGTGTACAGTTTTGTCGATGGGGTCTAGCGCAAATGCACAATAACAACTTCATCAACATATTATTTTCTGATGAGTCGACGTTCACCAATCATGGTCAAGTAAATCGACATAATATGCATTCCTGGGTGACAGAAAATCCAAGATGATTACGTCAAGTAGAGCATCAAAGACAATGAGCTGTGAATGTTTGGTGTGGTATTTTTCGATCTCGAGTAATTGGACCGTACTTCATTGCAGATACGCTAAATGGAGAGAAGTACAGACATTTCTTAGATCAAGTACTTCCAAAATTACTTGAAGACATACCTATTCAGGAACGATTGAATATGTGGTATCAACACGATGGTTGTCCATCCCATTATGCAGTCACAGCTCGAGAAATATTGGACAGAGATTATCCTGGACGATGGATAGGACGTCGTGGACCAGTTCATTGGCCTGCCCGTTCTCCGGATCTTACTTCTCCAGATTTTTTTTTATGGGGATTCATAAAAGATACAGTTTATCAACAAGCACCGACTACACCTGAGAATATGCGTCAACGAATCATCAATGCATGCGCGAGCATCAATGAAGATATTTTAGCACGAGTTCAGCAATCTTTTGTAAAACGTTTTGAAATGTGTATTGAAGTCGAAGGCCATCATTTTGAGCATCTACTGCATTAAAATTATCCAAGCGATGTAGACGATTGAAATGTGTTGTGTTTTGTCTGTTATACCCCATCACCTCCGTTTCAGTTCAAGGGGTCCCCCTTGGAATCAGACAACTTTTGTCCGAAACATTCTCCTCCAAGACCCTTCGTTTTCGAGTTATTCTAATGTCAGATTCAGTATGGAACAATATCGATTAGAGCGCCATCTTCGCGGATTTCAGGAAAATGGTTCAGACAAAAGTTTCTTGGTTTTTGACCTAGAATCCAAATCTGCAGTAAAAAATATGAGATGCTACTTAAAAAACAAGAGTTGACCTCAGAATGCCCTTGAAGATGAGATTTGAGGTCAAAGCCAAGGCCACCATCGGATGTCCCCCTCGATACCCTACAATTTTTGTCTGAAAAATTTTCTCGTATCTCATTTTATTTTTGGAAAAAACGCCCGCGACACTTTAAATGCCCCACCCTGTATATTACTCATAGTTCCGAGATAACTCCCTGGCGGCGCTCGAACTCGTGTTTTCTCTCCCCCATTGTACCTTGGGTACCCTGATTGAGAATAAACCATGAATCAGAGAAAATCAGAGAATTTTTTTCAAATGTAATTAGTTTTAGATTTATTTTAGAACACAACCTTATTGACAAAGGAATACAAATATTTATGATAATCTATATACTCTTATTAATAGAACGTGAATTAGAATGAAAATCAACATGAGAACAAAGATGAGAAATATCATAGAATATATGTTTTACATATGGAACACTCTGTTCCAGTACAATATATCATGCTCAAAACATCAACTGACTTTTATCAAGTAGAAGTAGTATCAAGATCATCAAATTGATCACTTGAGATTAAGATTTTCTTAATGAGTGTTAATGTTTTGTGATGTAAATACTGTACCATAATCGTTGTTTTACTGGAATCTTTCGATACGATGAATCAACGTCCATAACATAAATTTCCTATCAAGACTATCAATTACAAGAACTCGTAACTCAACATTCAACATAACTGAACAAAAATCTCACATTCGAAGTGAAATGCTTCAATTTATTCAAGAGATCGTTCTTTTCAACTTTTTCATGCCTTTTTGCAGTTCTTCTGCTTCTTCTTGAGCATTCAGCAAAGTTGATCGTTTTTTAATTTCTAATTTCCTTATTTCATCCATCACAGATTTTCTTGTACTTTCAAGTTGTTCTCGACTCTCTTGATTTCTTCGCAATGCTTCTTTTCTTTTCGCTGATGCATTCCTTACTGCATGGATCATCTTTTTCGAAACATGTAAACGCATTATTCCACCTCCTGCATTCACTGCATCATATACACTGCGTTGAGCAATCAAACTGTTTTCATGCAGATTTTCTACAAGGCACTCTTTGTTTATTGAAAAGCTTCTTTCTACTGCTGCATTGCCATGGAATAATACGAGCACTTTTCACGTGAAATAAATCAAAACTTCTGAAACATCATGTGTAGAGTACGCCAAACTGAGAAAATGGTGCAATCTGTGTTACCTCGCATCAAAAGTATTCAGATACTTTTTTACTTCATCTTTTGACAAGAAATTCAGATACTCTTGTTTAACACCACCAGCTTGTACACTAGATAGCTGATTGGTTTCAGCAAGAACTTCCAATGCAAGATTTACTCTTAGATGATTAATAGATGAGTTAGTCATGACCACGGGACAAAAACAACTAGCTCCTTTAACAAACTTATACTTCAGAGGACTTTTATCAACTATCTTCATACATACATCAACAATAAACTTCCTGCAACTTTGTTTGAAAGTTATGATGATCAATTCTTTCAAACCTTTCACTTTTAGACCTGCTGAGGCTGCGAAACCAACATCAACATTTTTAAAAGGTTTCAGATTTGCCGAATCGCTCAAATCTATTGATATTAGTTTTTTGCAAGTATTGGCAGCTCCCAGGTACTAGTGGAAGATTGCTCTGATACTTTGATAAATATTCCTCCAATTCAAGAGAAATCGAATGGACGAATCCTAGCTTTGCCGTTAAAAGATCATCAGTCACACCCTCTTGATTAGTTGCGAAGTTTTCAGATGCAGGAGGTTTTTTATCAACAGTTTCGATACATTTTCTGAGATGAGGAAGCATCTGAAGAGCTCTGTTGATCACGTTAGAGTTTTCTACCCATCTGATACTGCAAAACTTTTGAGGAAATATAAATGATCCTGTTATATGCTGATAATCAGCACGTCTAGTAGGAAAGTCTTTGAAAAAATAATAAAGTGACCGCAAAAATTTAGGAATCCCCCATCCTGATTTCTCATTTGCAGTTTTACATGCACCATGAATAACGTGTAAAGAGCATGTACCAAAATCCAATAATGTAGGATCAGAAGAAGGTGATTCATCTTGCAAATATTTCTTCAAATCATTCAAAAACTTCAAATTCACATTAGGTCCATCGAGTGATACTTGAATCATTTTTTTCACATCCAAATGCATATCTTTTAGTGCTCCTAAAAAACTCATTAAAAGATCTTGAGCGGTGGCATGGCCTAAAAACGTAGAAGTTAGATACCTTGTTAAAATTTCATTTTCATTCCAGAATCTAACAACAATATCCATTTGTCCTTTCTGAGATACAGAATTCAAACTCTCATCGAAAGAAATACAAAAGAATGGACACTCTTTGATTTGATCGACCAATTTGGTTTGAAAAAATGGACCTAGACCATATGTTATGAAATATCCAAGTTTGTCTTTTTGCATCGAAAATTTCGTTGCAATTTCACTATCTTTGAACATGATTTTGAAAATATCTGTACCCATCCCAAAACTGCGGCCCGAAGAATGGCTCATGACTTGATACACTGCCCAAATTATTTCTGCTGAGGTGACTTCATTTTTTTCTAAAAAAAACTATTCATAGCGTTTGAAGTTGCACTACGCTCTTTAGGAAATTCCTTATTATTAAGACTGAATCATCAGCGGAAGGGCTTGTTGAACAACATGGATCGGCATTTGGTATGGGTTCAGTGGGCGATGCAACATCTTTGGTTGCAGAAACAGTATGTACAAATATTTTTGGCCCCTTTGCTGCATTCACTCTTTGCACATGTTTCTTCCCATTCGCATGAGATTTAATGGAGGATACTCCCATATTGGCCACATCAAAATTACACATACACAAAGACCAACGCCCTTTGCTCTTATCCTTGTCCACCTTATTGAGCCAATTCCATTCTGGATGTAATGTCCTGTCTACCTATTCATCTTTGAGGGATGTCACGCCCCTTATCTTGTTAGACGGCATTGATTTTCAAATAAAAGAATGAAATATAAATTTTCTTCTATTACTTTCAGATACTTTTCACATAATCTTATGTCAACATCTGTAACAAAGAAAATTATTTCACACTCATACATTTCAACGTTAAAATTTGGTCATCACACGGAGAGAAATGTCACATTATAAATTACTATATTGCTAGCAAGTAAGGGACAGACTTTCCTTTATGATGACATTTACTCCGGTACTTTCTGAAAAATTACTATATCTGGTAGTAGAATATGGAAGGATGCTTCTATATTATACTATCAAATATAGTAATTCTTTAGAAAGTACCGGAGTAAATGTCATCATAAAGGAAAGTCTGTCCCGTACTTGCTAGCAATATAGTAATTTATAATGTAACATTCCTCTCCGTGCACTTGACCTGTCGAATAATATTTAATTGAGGTAATGCAATAAATCAGTTGAAAGATTAAAAGGATTAATTGATCAATCGAATAATTGAAAAACGCGTATCATGAATCGTTTTGATTATCAACTCGCGGTTATTCGTACAATCTTACAAAGAGTAATTTACTTGTATTAAATGAAACAAATCTAGAATAAAAACACTGATCTGCAAAGAAATGAAATTTTCCGCTCCTTTAGAGCTGGTAGTAATTTTCAGAAGTAATTTGCTACGTAAAATCCGAATCCGGAGTCAAAATTGGGCCATCAGGTTAGGATTTTGAGATATTCAAGGACATTCACTCGAAAAATGCATTTTTTGCTACTTTTAAGGTCATATGTACAGGATGCACAAAATTTCCTTGATATTTCTCTCCAACTACATAAGTTTATACCACTTTTGCCCTTTGGAATGAGCTATCAAACGGTTACACTGGTTGGCAAGCAAACCCTCCCTCAAACAAAATTATCATAAGTATGAAGATTTCAACGCCTCGAATCTCCTCTTGGACCCAGAGAAGTGTTTTGATAATACAACAAAATCTATTAATAAATACAAGCCGGCTAAATATATTGTTGGCACACGGAAAAAAATAACTCACTGTGGTAGCTAAAAATTCGCTGTGGTATTAGGTGTGGTGTTTCGTTTAATTGATATTTTTCGCTATGGTAGCTAATTTTTAGCTATCAAAATATCAACCACATCATTTTTTCCGTGCACATGAGAATAATATCAATACGAGAGCTCAAGAGAATTCATTCATATAATTTTGCCCTTACGACAAAATTATTTTACTGCGGCAACCATTATTATTTTGTTGAAAGGAAGAAATTATTTTGATGAATTTGTTTCGCTTGTTTCATTCATATCATTTTGTTATCTTGAAAAAGTATTGAGTCAGCTCGTATTCATCAATAGGATTTTGTGGTGTCAACCAAGTCGTTCTCTAGATGCGTTGTCAGTTTTTTGTTATCACATCTAGATCTTGTGAAATTTTCATATACGTTATATAATATTTTATATATGTTCTGGTAAGTTATGAAATCTGTCCCAACAGATTGAGCATTCACATTATCACCCCTTTGAGGAATATATTGCTTCCTCGTAGAGCGAAGCTTTGTGATCGTTTCCGAGGACCGAAAATTTTTTTGTCTCCAAACTCAAAATCTCTTAGACCAAAATGTTCCTCGAAACTCGTCATATTTTTATCACAATTGTGGATCGAGGTTAGGGTGGCCCTTATTTTATATATGAAAAATTTATTTTCAATTTTCTTTGTCGACAAGAGAAGTTTTCTGTATCTCCCACTCTTTCATTTTGTTGTACATTATGAGGGAGTGCTACAGTATTTTTTACAGAATTTTCTAAAGAGATTAAGACGGCCCTCACGGCGTTTCAAGTTTTAAACTTGAAGCCCTGTGAGGGCCGTCTTAATCTCTTTAGAAAATTATGTAAAAAATACCGTAGCACTCCCTCATGATGTAACACAAAATGAAAGGGTGGGACATACAGGAAACTTTTTTCTCTACGACAAAAAATGAAAACACACTTTTTATATATAAAATAAGGGCCACCCGAACCGAAGTGATAGTGGTCCCATATAAGTTTCATCCCAGTGGGTTGAAAAATTTAGGAGAAGAATCTTTAGGAATCCACACTGTTTTCCAATACAAACGAGGAAGCCATGTGCCAGTTGGGAACCCTTTTTTTTGTGGAAAAGTTGCCTTGAACATGTGTACTTGGAAGTTTTTGGGGTCGCTGAGTAAGAATATCATATTAGGAAATTGGAATTTTCATTCCCATTCATCCTGGCAGCAACCTCGGGAAATTTTGAGAATATTACAATTTTGAGGATATATTTCACAACTTCGAATAGTCACAACTCTACAAGAAAAAATTGTAGATGACCTATCAATGGCTTATTTTGGAGAGTAAAAGTAGTACTAGATGAGACAATTACAAGGAAAGACCAAAAAAATGTTGTGCACTCAGTACATAAATTCAAAAGTAGCCAAAAAACCCATTTTTCGAAGACTTGGCCTCAAATATCTGTAAATTCTGACGTGATAGCCCAATTCTGACTTTAAATTCGAGTTCTACGATGCGAATTACTCCATAAAATGGCAATTTTACACTGTTAGAAATTTCTGCATGAAGCTGCAATCACATCCCTAACAGGACACTCCGTCACATCTCCGTGGTCTCCACGGAGATAGATCGTATCTACGTGGAGACTATGGAGATGCAACGGAGTGTCCTGTTAGGGATGTGATGGAAGCAATTTCCCCTCACGTGATTGAAAAAGTTCTTGAAATTTCAATCACATATGAATGAAAATTCAATTACCAAACTATACTATCGTGGGTGATATATTATAGCGAAAATTGAAAATGCAATCCCATGTGATTGAATTCTCAATTCAATCACCCAGAATTGGAAATTTCATTCACAAATGTACTTGGAAAATGCATGAAATTCAAAGAAATTTTCAACAGTGATTCAAAGGAGGATTTCGTTGCCGACCAGTGAAATCGAATGCATTGAAATGCAAAGCAATGAATGCATTTTTATTTCAAGACTGAAAAATTTTTGTCGTTCATAGTTTGCTTTTAACTTGAAGATTTTTTCGATCCACAGGTGATCCCCGTTATTCGCGACTTCGGTATTCGCGATTACCCTTATTCGCGGATCGTCGAAATATACCATTCCTCGTTATTCGCGTATGATATGCACCCGTATTCGCGGAATGCAGCGATGTTCTACATTTAAGGCTTATTATATCCGAAGAGTTTTTAAAGAAATGTTGAAGGTTATGAACCAGCATGTTGATAATGAAGAATCAACGCAGATTGTTCGACGACTTTGGAAAAACTTCACGATTCTGGACTCAATTCGTTTTGTCGAAGAGTGTTGGTCAGAGGTGCAATCTTCAACTCTGAACGCGAGTTGGAAAAGATTGTGGCCAGAAGTTGTTAAAGACTCGTCTCATGAACCGAAACAACAGGTTGTTCAAGGGTTAGTTGAAAGCGCACATAATCTCGGAGGCGAAGGATTTACCGATATCCAAGAATCGGAAATCATACAGCTTATTTTACCCGAGAACGAGGAGCTTACACCCCAAGAAGTGGAAGATTTATTGGAATCTGCAGAGCAAAAAGAAGACAATGTCCAATCTGAGGAAGTTGAATCGCTTTCAGCTAGATCTGTGTGTAAAATTATCAGTTTGGTTCAAGAAGCTACTGACTTGTCTTCAGCTCAAGATCCAATTATGTCTCGCAGTTTGCAATTCCATCCTGGATGCGAACAACTATTGAGTGCTTATGAAGAGCTCCGCAAAGACTTCCAGCGTCGTATGAAACGAAGTTGCCTTACAGCCTACTTTAGTGCATCTCATCAATCTTAATTACATGTATTTATGTTTCTGTATATGTATTTTTATGTACTTTATAAAAAAAAATTGATGCAATAAATTTTGACATTTTCGAGAACTGGAATCGAACCCCCTATTTCCCATATATACAATACTTCCGTATTCGCGGATTCGATATTCGCGGCACTTTTATGGAACGGTACCCCCGCGAATAACGGGGATCACCTGTATTTCAACTGTCAATGGAATCATATTTTTCTTGTATTTTGGTTATACTTACCAGCGAAATAACGCCATCCATATTGGATTTGAAAATTGACTCGAATTTAATTTGTCAATTCATCCAAATTACCGAATAAAAAAAGGATTGATCTTAGATAAAACAAATCTACCCTTGCAATTTATATACTATTTTTTATGTATGTATGATATAACATCATTTCGTGCAAATGATTCAATTTTATTTATAATCATGGATCCATGTGGTTATGCATACTTATGTTTTCCGAGATGTTTTCGATCCCCATATCAATGATGCTTGAAAATCTTTTTGATTGTTACATGTTTGGTTACGTTGAATTTAACTAAAGTGAAATTTATAAGAATATTATTATGACCTCCCCGTGGGATGATTGCGGGTCTTCCAGGGGGATATTCTTGATACCTGTCCTTGATATCCTTTTTATCCATCCTTGGTAGTATCTGCTTCCTTTACGTGGTGGAGGATAAGTATCTCAGATTTGGGTCTCTTTTTCGGGTGGAATGAACTACTCGAGAGGGAGAATACAAACTGAGAGAAACTAAATCATCCCAACGCCAGGAACATCGGCAGAAACGGAAGGAAAGCAAGGGGAGACTACCTTCCTTGATATCTTTTAATATTCCCGAGGAAATGAAATCTTTTTTCCAAGCCTAGAATTTTTAATTTTAATTTATTGAAAAAAAAGCAACAACAACAACATGATGGTGTTCTCTCGGGTAAAATATTCCGGAGGTAAAATAGCCTCCCGTTTGGATCTCCGGGTGGAGGCTACTCGAGAGAGCCTCATCAAACAAGACAGAAAACCAAACAGGATAGGGAAGAAAGAGAACATTCTTCGGGTCGGAGCGTGGAATGTTAGATCACTGAGACAAACAGGAAAATTAGAGAATTTGTAATTAGAAATGAAGAGGTTAGGTATCGATGTAATGAGAATTAGTGAAATGAGATGGCCGCAAGAAGGAGATTTCTGGAGTGGGGATTATAGAATCATTCATACAGCATCAAAGAATGGTCAAGCAGGTGTGGGAATTATAATGCATAAAAGGGTAGGGAATAGGATAGAAAATTATTTGCAACATAGCGAACGCATAATGATGGTCAGAGTTAGAACAAAACCGGTTATAGTTCAAGTATACATGCCCACATCTGCATACTCAGAGGAAGATATCGAAAAAACGTACGATGAAATAGAAGAAATGACAGAATATGTAAAGGGAGAAGAAAATTTCATGATCATAGGTGACAGGAATGCGGTAGTAGGGCAAGGAAAAGAGGGCAACATAATAGGAGATTTTGCGTTAGGAAAAAGAAATGAAAGAGGACAACGTTTAATCGAATTCTGTGAAAGCCATGAAATGGTTATTACCAACACATTATTCAAAAATCATCCAAGAAGAATCTATACTTGGAAAATGCCAGGAGATACAGCAAGATATCAAATCGATTACATATTAGTAAAACAAAGATTTGGAAACCAAGTGAGAAGCCGTAAAACTTATCCAGGCGCGGATATAGATAGTGATCACAATATATGTTGCTGATGAAATGTTCTCTGAAATTCAAAGCTCTGGAAAAGAAAAGGAAAATGCAAAAAAGATGGAATTTGAAGAATCTCAAACAAAGAAAAACACGAGAGGCATTCAAAGTGATGTTGGACGAGGATTGGAGGATCGACAAGAGAAAGACTTGGAAATAGAGAGTAGATGGACAAATATGAAGGGGAACATAGAGCAATGTGCAGATGAAATTTTGAAGAACGATGAGATAGAGCCTAAGAAACCATGGATAACAGAAGAAAGTCTCGATTTAATTAATGAAAGGAGGAAATACAAGAATAAGAATAGTGAACAAGACCAGCAGATGTACAAGGCACTGAGGGATAAAATAATCAGAGAATCAAGGAAAGCAAAAGAACAATGGTTGGAGGGAAAATGTCAAGATATAGAAGTAAGATTACATTCAGGGAAAATTGATGAAGCATATAGGATGCTTAAGGGATTTTTTGGACAAATGAAATCTAGAAGCAGTATAATTAGAGATTCTCTAGGGAGGCAATTGATAAGAACAGAGGAAAAGATAGAACAATGGATTGATCATTTGGAAGATCTGTATAAAGGGAGCGATAAAATGGGATTTTTAGAGAGGGAGGAAGATATCGATGAAGAAGAATTGGGAGATTCAATTTTGAGATCAGAATTCGGCAGGGCTTCAAAAGAATTGAAAAATAATAAAGCGCCAGGAATAGATGGCATAAGTGCGGACCTTATCAAAGCCTCCAGTCAGAGAACTCGTGACGCACTGTTTGATTTGATCAGAGATATGTACGAAATAGGCGAAGTACCGAAAGATTTCCAGAAGAATAAAATTGTCGCCATTCCAAAAAAACAAGTAGCAGACAAATGCGAGAACTACAGAACGATTAGTTTAACTTCACATGCCTTGAAAATACTGACAAAAACCATATACAGGAGAATAGAGAATGAAATAGGGAGTAGATTGGCAGAAGATCAGTTTGGTTTCAGGAAAAATAGGGGAACGCGGGAAGCAATATTAGCACTGAAAACAGTAGTAGAGAAAAGTCTAGAGTTAAAAAAGTCTGTGTATATAGGTTTTGTAGATATACAAAAAGCATTCGATAATGTTGATTGGGAGAAGATGTTTACGATTTTGAAAAAGGTAGGAATCAATTTCAGGGACAGGAGAATAATATATGAATTATATAAGAATCAAACCGCAATAATAGAAATGGAAGGTCAGAAAGGAGAAGCACAAATTAGAAGAGGGGTGAGACAAGGATGCTCACTTTCGCCACTGATTTTTAATTTGTATATAGAAGAAGCAATGAACGAAGTGAAGGAGCAAGTGCTATTGAAATTACATATTCAAGGTGGAAATGTAAGCATGTTGAGATTTGCGGATGACATAGCTATATTAGCTACGAGTGGTGCTGAGTTAGAAAATACTCTCAAAACTATGAGAAAAATATTACTAGACAAATATTGTATGAATATAAATAACGACAAAACAAAATTCATGATTTGTACAACAGCGAAAACATCAAGAAGAACGAAAATCAAAATAGATGCAGAGACAATTCAGCAAGTCAAGGAATTCAAATATCTAGGAAGCATAATTACAGAAAACGGTAAAAGCGAAAGAGATATAAGAGCAAGAATAGCACAAGGGAAACAGGCTTTCCACCAAAAGAAACAGTTACTATGTTCGAAGAATATTAGCTTAGCAGTAAGGAAGAAATTCTTGAAGAGTTACGTCTAGAGCACGGCATTGTATGGTTGCGGTTAGCGAATAATAGACAGGGTTGGAGGATTTCATCAAACCAGTCATAAGACTGATTACTTCATGATGATGATATTATTATGAACTATGTAGTTCAAGAATGATATTCATCTGAATATCTTTAGTGTTATCAATATTCGATTCTGTTTTGTAGTGATGACTATTCTAATAGAAGTGTTATTTTATAGATCATTCAGTAAGCCCCAACAGAGACATCACGCATTAATGGGTTCATAAGTATATTTTTAATCAGCATAAGGAGAAATCATGATGACTATGATATTATCCTATGGAATGTTCAGAAGATCGTTATTCAATAGTGTCATTTGAGGGTTCTAGGGATAATACCTATATCACGTCTGAATCATTCTTGAGCTACTTCAGCCGATTGAAGTTTGAATCGTTCATGGGACCGAAATGAAAATCAAAACTTACAAAAGCTGACGAATTATTATTATTATTATTATTCAGTTCTTCGAATTGGCTCCCCGAAACTGGGAACATCATTTGAAGAATGTAATGCAAGATTTCAGATCTCCAACAACTGAGTATTCTGTCAATCGATTAATAAGTCGCGCTGATTCGTTTCGATGAACAATTCGAACTTCAGTCACATGCTACTTCAATCTTTCATAGCAAGAGAACCGTATTATTTACTGAGAGGACTCGAATCGATATTTTGAACCTAAATAATTTTGATCGAAAACCATCTATAATATGGGATGAATTCAATGTATGTAACATACAATTAAGAGGTTATATTTTATATAAAACCATGATCAAAATAGTTCAATAGTTTGGAAAAGTTGTTTTTTTTAGAAATAAATATCCATTTCGCCTGGAACCCACAATAGTATTCATATGGCGCTTTAAAACTGCATATTTCAACTCTTAAAACACTTGAATCTAAAGAGATGAAACTAGTTGTAAAACGATTGTAGGTATACAAAGGTCATCATAGATGTTTGATAATAAACTGAGCAATTGATTGTAAGAATATACGATTGATCCATTGAAACGATGAATTGTTGTCTGTTAATTAATCAATCAATTAATCGGTGAATTCCAGTTTGATTTGTTCTTTTTTATTGGTAGATTACGTTAATCTTTTGTTCGGTCAATTCATGAATTTTCATGAACAAGATATACAAGTGAGCAAGAGGTGAGCGATCTTGTGAGTCACGCTGGTAGTGTTTTATTCTATCATCAATCATCAACATTGATTCAAATATGGAGTTTGGGAAATGATTCATAGCAGAAGGGTGCAACTTACCTAAGTGAATTCGAATTTTTCGCGAAACGTTTTGTTACCACAGTATACTTCTTCTGAAATGCGTGAACGATGCTGTCTATAGCTGAAGTGCATCACATATCACGTGATGTTTGGTTTCGTATATTCACCCAGTGACCTTCTGATAGCACAAGCAGCGTCCCTTGCGGGCAGATTGGGAAATAACGAGCGGTGAAAAATCGTTACGTGCATTTTGTATCAAGTTGATGGCACTGCCATGTGGTCACACATAGAGTACCTATAATAAGAGTAGTGCCAATAGACTCGAGAGTGGTGGGGGAAATGCCGCTACCGACTACCGCCATGTAGATACCCTTCAATCAGAGTCTGGTCAACAGGCTGAAAAATGTGAATGCATTTTGATTGGTCCGCCATGTTTCCTCTAAATTGAGTGGGAGAAATTGCGGCGAATTCAAAATTGTTATTTTGCATATACTCAGTTGTCCATGATTTAGAGGCAAAATATTCACAAACTGGAGGGTGAATGGTGTCAACTCCTCAGTTGGACTGCAAAATGAATTTTGAAATTAATTCCGAAAATTTAAACATCGAAGTGTGTAGAAGTTGTAATGGAAAACAAATAACGAGTGAAACTAACCTAGATCAACGTAAACAGTTTTCATCATTTTCACCTCTCCATGTGGCGTCAAACTTCAACATTATAATTTAAAAAAAAAAATCATTTTCCGTGCATTCTATTTAAACGCAGAGTACGTTTTCTGTGTATTTCGTGTGACACAACAGCGTACTCATGATGAAACTTCCACAATTAGGTAGGTATAGAGACCCTTTGATATATCACTCACCTAATTGTGGAAGTTTCATCATGAGTACGTTGTTGTGCCACACGGAATACACAGAAAACGTACTCTGCGTTCAAATAGAATGCACGGAAAATGATTTTTTTTTTTAAATTATATTGTTGAAGTTTGACGCCACATGGAGAGGTGAAAATGGTGAAAACTGTTTACGTTGATCTAGGTTAGTTTCACTCGTTATTTAATTTCCATTACAACTTCTACACACTTCGATGTTTAAATTTTCGGAATTAATTTCAAAATTCATTTTGCAGTCCAACTGAGAAGTTGACACACATTCACCCTCCAGTTTGTGAATATTTTGCTTATAAATCATGGAAAACTGAGTATATGCAAAATAACAATTTTGAATTCGCCGCAATTTCTCCCACTCAGTTTAGAGGAAACATGGCGGACCAATCAAAATGCATTCACATTTTTCAGCCTGTTGACCAGACTCTGATTAAAGGGTCTCTACCGCCATGTTGAGGGATATGATTATGTACCATGTGTGATTTGTGTATGTCCGTGATTGGTGTGGGTGAGTCACACAAACAGTAACACACTACGATACACCGATAGTACTCACACAATCGCATAACCCAATATGGCGCCTGTTGGCGCTACTCTTATTATAGGTACTCTAGTCACACACTATTTCTCACGTATGTACTGGCACAAACACTCTAAGTTTTCTGGGTTTTCTGATTGGTCTTTTACTTAGTTGATGAATACGTGTAGCGTTAGTTCAAAAATATGCACCCAGACAGGACACAAACGGTAGACCCTCACAGTCTCGAAAGTTCATTTGCCCGAAGTTCATATGCCCGAAAGTGCATTAATCTGAAGGTTTGTTGTCTGAACGATAAACCACATCATTTTCTGTGATTTATAATTTGGAATAATGCACTCTCTGAACAACAAACCTTTGGATTAATGCACTTCCGGGCATCTGAAATTAGGGATTTTGCACCTTCGGGCAAATGAACTTTCGGGACTGTGAGGGTCTATCGACACAAACATCTCAAATGAATTGTGAAATATTAACTCTTCAAGAACTCTCTTAGAGTACAACAAGTTTGTGAAGAGTTTCGAAGAGAATCCCTTTCGTCAGACATTTGCGAGTTCTGTTGGAATTCTCATAGCGATTTCCACTGATTGCACTCAGTGCGAACTGCCCTATTGTTATCTCTTCTCGACCCGTAATCATAATAAAGGATAGAAACTCTTCGAGAACTCTTTATATTCCAAGAGTTTTTGAGGAGTTCTTTTTCCAAAATTCATTCTGCATTTTTGTGTGCTGTCTGGGCAAGAATGTTAATGCCACAAACGCTTTTCAAAACATTCAAGTTTTATTCACTCAGGTTATCGAAATCATCTATGAGAAACACATGTTATGACAACCGCATCTCAGTGTATCATATGAAAAACTTATAATCATTATGAATACCTCAGATATATCGATTGATGATGAAAAAAGTAATTGATGAATCCATGGCTGAGCGTCTTGAAGATTTTTGTTTGATAATCAATCTGCTTCGTTCGATCTAAGGTGTTCTAAGTTGCCCCAGCCTGCACCAAACCAATCAATTCATTTTATAACTGAAAAAGCCAATCAAAAATATCCGGAGCAAGTTGGAGCGACTTGAAATACCTTAACACGAACGGAGCTCATGTATAGGAAATGAATCTTGCATCAAACTTTTTTTATCAACTATTCACATTTGTATCTTTATAAGAATCTACCAATGGATGAGATGCCCTTTCAATCAGTGAATTTTCCGGCAAACTAACCGTTCGTACCATTGAAATACCTACCAAAAATGAAAATTGTTTGTCAGAAATATTTTTTGAAATTTTTCCAGAATGTGATAAGAAATTCAAGTATAATTCCAGTATTTCCAGTATTTTCAGTATAAATAAAAAATTCAAGTATAATTCCAGTCTCTCCAGTATTTCCAATATCAGTAGACACCCTGTTATATATTCTAAGGTTCATAACTTCCGAACCAAGGAGGTAAAAACGATGAAACTTGCAGGGAATATCCTTGAGAAGTCCTCGAACGATAATTTATCCATAAGAAAGTTGCCCCAGTCAGGGGCAATTCTGTATGATTTTTCAAATTTCTAAAATTCTCATTTTTATATATTCCAAGGTTCATAACTTCCAAACCAAGGAGGTACAAACGATGAAAATTGCAGGGGATATCCTTGGTAGGTCCTTGAACGATAATTCATCCATTCAAAAGTTGCCCCAGTCAGGGGCAATTTTGTATGATTTTTCAAATTTCTAAAATTCTCATTTTTATATATTCTAAGGTGCATAACTTCCGAACCAAGGAGGTATAAACGATGAAACTTGCAGGGAATATCCTTGGAAGGTCCTTAAAGAATAATTTATCCATATAAAAGTTGCTCCAGTCAGGGACAATTCTGTATGATTTTTCAAAGTTCGAAAATCCTCATTTTTACATATTCTAAGGTTCATAACTTCCGAACCAAGGGGTACAAACGATGAAACTTGCAGAGAATATCCTTGGTAGGTCCTTGAACGATAATTCAGTCATTCAAAAGTTGCCCCAGTCAGGGGCAACTCTGTATGATTTTTCAAAGTTCGAAAATTCTCATGTCCATATATTCTAAGGTTCATAACTTCCGAACCAAGGAGGTAAAAACGATGAAACTCGCAGGGAATATCTGCGGGAGGTCCCCAAACAATAATTCATCCATATAAAAGTTGCCCCAGTCAGGGGCAATTCTGTATGATTTTTCAAAGTTCGAAAATTCTCATTTTTATATTTTCTAAGGTTCATAACTTCCGAACCAAGGAGGTACAAACGATGAAACTTGCAGGGATATCTTCGGGAGGTCCTTGAACAATAATTCATCCAGATCAAAGTTGCCCGGCAGGGGCAACCCTGTATGATTTTTCAAAGTTCGAAAATTCTCATGTTTATATATTCTAAGGTTCATAACTTCCGAACCAAGGAGACACAAACGATGAAATCTGCAGGGAATATCCTTGGGAGGTCCTTGAACAATAATTTCTCTATATGAAAGTCCCCCCAGTCGGGGCCAGTTCTGTATGGTTGTTTCAAGTTCGAAAAAAATTTTTTTCTCATGTAAAATCAGTTTTTTGCTTGTAACTCCCCCCTCCTTGACTTTTCCGGAAAATTCTTTTTGGTACAATTATCTACGTCCCAAGACCTTCCAAATGAGCTATCATCCATTGAAATCGGTGAAAGTCGGGGGCAACCAATTTTTTCAAATTTTTCTAACTTTTTTATTTTTGAGGTACAAACGAAATGTTTTGTGGTAAAATCAGGTACTAACGATGTTCTTTCGGATGCCATAAAAAAAAATTTTTCGTCCACTTTGGGGGCTAACTTTATACAGGTATAAAGTTACATAAGGGCTAGAAAATCTATACGAGCGAGTCTTCGTTTTGATACGGTTCATAAGAAATCGGTATGGAGAACCATACATTACTTCCATGTCCTTCATATATTTATAAGGAATAGATGTCACACAGAACGAACAACAACTTCTTTCTCCAAACTGAGCAAACAAATTTTTTTCACAGTTTCCCACCAATTGTGATGAAACTTGTATGTAACTACTATGGAATCGTGAATGAAACGTGGTATAAATTCCATCAGATTCAGATTCAGCAATCGGATAACCAGAAGCGCAAATACGAGCGGACGCGAAATTACAATTTTCGAAAACATGTTTCCTTTCCCCATCCAGTTTGCTTGTAAGGATCAGGTCGAAACTTATACGGGACCACTATTGACCCTGCATATAACTGTAGTAGAAATTTCATCACGATTGGATGATAGAAACGGGAGATATCCGCATAATAACGGCATTCACGGAATTTCTGAATTTTCTTTTGATGTTTAGTGCTCACACTTTTTTTCCCTCAATTTCGATATGCCTGAAATTTATATAACTAAATGAACATCTCACGAATTGATTATATGCTCAGAATTCAATGTCATTCTGATGATACCAACAGAGAAAAGGCACGCTTTCAAAATGTCGTCATATATTATGTGGATCGTAAAAAAAATGTTGTCCACATTTTCCAATCGATTGAGATTAAACTTCATACAGGACCACTATGTAATTATAACTGAAGCGTGGTATAAATTTAATTACAATCGGATAACACAAAGCGAAGATATCCGCGGTCGCAATATCACACAATTTTTTAAACAATATTCCAGAACATTTTCGAAACGCGTTATCCGATCGATTCCAAAATCAATAGGCCTCGTGTCCTCACTAAGATGAACATGTTGGCGAAAAATTATTCCAATCGGAGCATTCTGTGGAGAGTTATCGTGTGCCAAAGAATCGTGTCCACGCACACACGCACAGACATTTTTGGGAATCGAATTTTTTTAACGTTCTGGAGCGTTTGGCAAAGGGGAAATATCCCCTTCTGCATAATGGATTTTTGACCCTATCACAATACTTCCATTTCCTTATACATAAGGAACATGGGAGTAAAAATGATAATTTGAAACGGAAATTAGTAAAAACTTTTAAAACCCAGATCTAGGCCAGTCATTTGACTTCGAGATGAGTTCAAGACTTAGCACTGTTAAAAATTTCCGCATGAATTTTAATGTAAATCTACTGGAAGTTTTTTTCAAGTACGTAACTGAAAATTCATGTACTGGTTCCACAAATTTCAAGTCTACATACATTAAATTTAATGTACATGGATTTGAAATTTAATGTACGAATACATGAAATTTGTATATGAATTTTCATTCGCGTTCCAGAAAAAAACTTCCAGTAAATTTTTTTTTTGTTTTTTTTTTAAGCAAAAAACATGTTTCGGAGGAGAACACTTGCAGATTGACGACCACATTGTTCACTACGTTCTCATGTCATGGAGAGAAAATTGGAAACCTCGAAGAGAATCGAACCACCTAAACCAATCCCTACCTAAAGTTGCGCGATCTACTATCCTAACGCCCTAACGACCTAAGCTAAACCGGTACCTACGTGGTTTATTAGAAAAGATCAATGTAAATGACATGGATATCTGATTCAATCCATCGGTTGAGTATAATAATCTATTAACCTATGTGAAAATTGCAATTCGGTTGACAGATGTGAGGTTAAGTTTATGTGATAAAAACAATGAATGAATTATTTTTGTGAAATGTGTGGTCGTTATTGTTTAATCATTATGTATTAAAAATCTTTTCAAGCGAAAGTTTAAAATAAATTTCCAAAAACTTGGATTATTCACATAAAGCTCGTTGGATGGTTTCACTCTTGAAGAGTACTGTCAAAGTGGACATTTGCAAATTGGAGAAAAAAGTCTTATTTTCTGTCTTAAATTTGTTATTAGAGTAGTGACAAACTTGTAGGAAGAGTTTGAAGGTTGGGTGGAATCCATATTGATCAGGAAAGTCAAAACCGTATTGCAAAACTTGGAAAATCTGTTAACGTAGCTGACAATACTGGGGTATCGAGTCAGCTTTTCCTTACTACATGAAATCTAGGCAGGAGAAATGTATCAAAATTCAGTGAATTCAAGTTGGTGTTGAGTGAGAGAAGACAGAAATATTCATTGGATTTTATTGGTCACTATAAAAATGTCAACAAATAAGGAAAGGCTATGTAGGACTCACTGTATCGTCTTTTAATATTTTTGTTTCAATAATGTTGTATCATGCTGCTACGAATGAATGTTATTATATTTGTGGAACAGGTTCAATACACTTGTTTCTTGGACTTATTAGTAAGAAAATACAAAAATGTCCACAATACAAAATTATTGAAACAAAAATAATGAAAGACGATACAGTGAGTCCTACATAGCCTTTCCTTATTTGTCAACATTTTTATAATAACCAATAAAATCCAATGAATATTTCTATCCTCTCTTACTTGACACCAACTTGAATTCACTGAATTTTGATACATTTCTCCTGCCTAGATTTCATGTAGTAAGGAAAAGCTGACTCGATACCCCAGTATTGTCAGCTACGTTAACAGATTTTCCAAGTTTTGCAATACGGTTTTGACTTTCCTGATCAATATGGATTCCACCCAACCTTCAAACTCTTCCTACAAGTTTGTCACTACTCTAATAACAAATTCAAGACAGAAAATAAGACTTTTTTCTCCAATTTGCAACTGTCAACTTTGACAGTACTCTTCAAGAGTAAAACCATCCAACGAGCTTTATGTGAATAATCCAAGTTTTTGGAAATTCATTTTAAACATTCGCTTAAAATAGTTTTGATTAAATTATTTCTTCATGACTCATATTACTACAAAAATGATTTGATCTCTGAGTTTTTTCTGACAAAAATTGTGATGTAAGTATTTGAATAAAACTCATTCTCACTGCATAAACAAATTATGATTTTTTACATATTACAACAGCTATGACTGATTCAATAATTCATGTTGCACTGAATGATAGATTTTTTTAATACATATTAATTGAGAACTAACGATCACACATCTCACGAAAATAATTAATTTTTATTTTTCAATTCAAAGAAGTCAACCTCATATCCGTAAACTATATTTAAATTCTAAAATACAAACAGATTTGTTACATTTTCTTTCTCATTTATATCACCTGTAATTATATGTAAAAATTAATGGAAAAACCCGTTCAGCTGTTTAAAAATCTTCATGAAATACGTGCTGTATGGGTACTGACATTTCCGATATCAAGTGTGAACAATATTTTATTCATTTTAGAATTGAAAAGTTCATTCTTCTCCATTTTATATATATTTTAGTGAGCACTTGTATAATTATTAGGGATGGTTTTACTCCACATTATCAATTAGTTCAACTTATTACATACTAATAAGTAGCTCACTAGTTTTGACCAACCAACGCTACTTGGATTCAACTTATCAGTAATTGACCAGTACCTCGCTAGTTTTTTGTGCTCAGTTTTTCCTCTCTAGCGCCTCATCAGTCATAGGAAAAAATTTGTGAAATTTCTACCAGGGTACGTGCATGGGATTGCGCACTGTGAATGCAAATTCTCATTCCATATTGGTTCTGAAATATAGGAAGCCAAATTTTCTGAATTATAACCTTCAATCGTGAGAATTTTCCATCGATCCCATAATGTTTCAGAACCACTATGAAATTAAAATCCTCAATCCCAAGCATGTATTTGATCATCGTATTTATAAAATTCGTATTTCTCGCGTGGTTCACGAAAATATTCCGCGGAAAATTTCGTACTTTTCCCCAACAGAACCTGAAATTTGTGTACGTCCAGGAAACGTCCAAATACGTTTCTCAGACGTCCTTTGGAGGTTTCCTGGACGTACACAAATTTTAGGTTCTGTTGGGGTTCAGTGTCGTTCAAGCACTCTTCATGACAAGACTCGTAGAGTGTCACCTAATGCGATTGAGAACAATAATTCCAAAATTTATAATCACAAAAAGATTATAATTATTCAATTTATTCACTCAATTTCAAACATTATTGATGGTTATGTTATTTTCTCAAATCTCTATCGATTTACTCTAAGTTAATTTTTAATGTACTGATACTTGAAATTGTAATTCAATTCCACATGATTTGAAAATTAATGTAATAATACTTGAATATCATTTAATGTACCTTCAAGTTGAAATTTCATGTACACTGGTACATTAAAATTCAAGAAATTTTCAACAGTGAGTTTTTATGTCGGTGAACGTGAAAATCCACATAGTTGAGCTTGTGAATTACCATCGGTTGCAGTGAGGAACAATTCAATCGAGGATGAGTATAAGATTTCAAATTTTCATTCAAAAATCGATATTTAACTTCCCCTCACGCTTAAGTGTTACTATTAACACAACGATACGTGGGAATCTACACAAGTGAGCTCTCAGATTGACACGAATTGGACCAACTAAAAAATACAGGACCAGTGAGAGCTTCCATTCTTCAAAGGGGAGCAGGAATTGCGTAACAGCCTTGACGAAGTCATCAGCTGATCAAAGAGTGACGCAAAGCGACATGAATATCTACACCAGCAGCCTGAAATTCCATCACGAGCCTAATTAAAAAATCCTCAAGTACTCAAATGGTCGAATATTCTCGTACGGGCGTCCTAAAATCTACACGAACATTGGAAAATATACACGGGCGAGCTGTAATTACACCCGGGCATGATGAAATGATATCCGAGTACTTAAGTGGTCGAACAGGTACATATCCTAGTAGAAACGCCTAGGCATTCACGAGTTTTGTAACGCTTGAACTAGCGAAATATTAGACACTTACGAGTGCTTCACAAGTATCTAGTGAGGCACTCGCAAGTGTCTAGTATTTCGCTAGTGCAAGCGTTACAAAACTCGTTAATGCCTAGAGCATTTCTACTGGGGTAGGTGCATCGAAAAATATACACGGGCCTGATAGGAAATACCCGAGTACTCAATTCGTCGAGAGTTCTCGTTCGAGCGTCGTGAAATCTACACGGGCGAGCTGGGATTCTATCACGGACGTGATAAATAGATTGAGGGAGTTTATGCGTATATAGATTTTTCGTGTTATATATTTTCCATAGATTCTGTGTAGAAGATACAGAACAATATCCAGCATCGTTTCATTTGAGAAACAAGTATGTAACGTACCATTGGATGTCAATAATGTAAAATATGTAAGAGATATGTGACATGAGAAATCTATATTTGCATAAACTTCCGCAGTCTAGTGATAAAATAAAACCCGAGTAAACAAGTAGTCGAACAGTTACACACAGGCATCGGAAAATATGCACGAGCAAGGGAGAATTTACACGGTCGAGCTAAAATTCGAACACGGGCATGATGAAATAATATCCGAGTACTCAATTCGTCGAATATTCTCTTACGTGCCTTGTAAAATCCACACGGGCAACGGGAAACATATACGGGTGAGCTGAGATCCTACTATGGACCCGATATAGAATACCCGAGCACTCGAATTGTCAAATGCCTACACGTGGACATCGTCAAATGTACACGGGTACCAAAACATCTACAAGGGCGAGCTGGAATTCTGAAACGGTTCCAGGAAGAAACTATAACCAAGTACTTAACTTTTCGATTACTGACACTGATTTTTATACTTATTGCTTGCTTCACTAGATTGCGGAAACAAATAATCATCAAATTCTTAACAACCAATCAGAAATATTAGCCCCGCCCATCTTCTTTCTCTGTCTTTTGACGAAACCAAAGTCCTGGCCTTACTGACGATAAATAACGTCTAAGATTTTCACAATTTGATTTACCGTTTGTGTGTTGGTTTCATTCATTATTTCTAAAAAGGCTGATGAAGGTGATTCACAATTACACGGAGAAAATTTTATAATAAGAATTATCATAGGACGTATCGTACTCGTGGGATATACTTTGATTATGTCGAGTCAAGGAATATTCATATAAAAACTTAATTGAAATAAATCAAAAAGCACTGAATTCAATGAAATATGAATTCCTTTACGTGTGATAAATTCTATGCACAAATTTTCCGAGAGAACAAGTCATTTCATGCTATGTATATTCTTAATACTTGACACACGATGAGCATAATACACTCAACACATAACAAAAATCAAGAGGGACAGAATTCAATCATAAAAACATATGGTATTATAATCTTTACAATTCGCCAGTATCGCATGATATTACAGGATTCTAATGATTCATTCAAAGTTTAAAACAAATTATACGACACGCTGAACATGAGTTGTTCGTATACCCGCCACGGAGCACTATGAAGCGAGCAGTATTACGTTATTCGTTGATACGTTGAGTATACTGCCCATAAGATATAATACCGTTCCCCATACAAAAAATCAAAACAATTAAACAACAGAGTCATGCATCGAATGCTAGACGCCTCGTTTGTTTTCATATACGGCCTGATATTACGTACACACCGGGTTATATGTATTCTCATATAGTAACAGAATTTGCTCACAAACTAGCAACCAGAAGTGATATTTGATCGCAAGAAGAAATCTGTACTCAGTGCGCAGCTTGTGTGTGAAGAAGAAAAGAGTATCTCTTCGTAAAATTATTTTCACGTGGTAAAAATTGGATGAAACTCAAATTCATTGGTGAGTAATGTTAATTGTGGAAATATTTTCAACACTGAATGTATGGGAATTACATGTGGAAATGAATGTGCCAAACATGAAATTCAAATATTCGTTTATTTTTTACAGTGTGTGTGTGCTTGTGATATATTTATACGATATAAGGTGATACGAACACATTGATGTACATAGATTGAAATGTTGTCTTCGAAGTTTTTTGATGAGGTTAGAATTTTTGTAAATGAATCAAATAAATCAATAAATCAAATTTCTTTCGAGCAAATGAAAAGTAATTCTGGTGAGGAGATTGTACTGAATTTTCAAAATTACAAACTGATTTCAATTGAAGTTTTGCACATATGTATTTTTCAAATTCTAGTAGTTTTTGAGATTTCAATAAATGTTTCTCAAATAGTCAGTATATCAAACATCATAAGATCGTGATTCAAACCGAAAATAGTAGAATTTTTTTCTTACTGTCACTTCATTAGTAAGTTTCCCTCACACAACATCAGGAAGTTCTCTGAACGTTCAGAAAATGAGCTTGCTCACATAGAGAATGTGCAGAAAACGCGATATTTGTATTAAACGGGACATATTAAAGAAAGATTTCAATAACATTCTGTGGATGTTTTCGTAACGATTAGTTTTCGTAAAAGATTCTGAGAACTTACTGAAAACGTACTCTGGTAGATGCTCAAAATATATTCAGTTTCATCAAAACATATATACTATGAATGTTTGAGATACGAATTTTTTGAAAACTAAAATACGCGGAACCAAAGACACGTTTCTAAAACTTTCAAAGGACTTTCGGTGTTGCCTGGGACGTTGCTCGAAAGAAATGCTCATAATTCGTCCTCACATTGAACGCATTTATTAAGATTAATTTAGACGAGCTCTCTAATCATTTGGGGTTAAGTGAGACTATTTCGATGAATTTGACTGAAACGAATAACCTTCCCACATCAGAGTATCCTACGTACACTAACCTTCAACCTGTACATAATACGAAAAACATACTCCCATATCCTGGGATTACGAATGTAGTTGATACGCATCATCGTGATTGTAACGTAGGTTTATATACATTAATACACAATTTTACCAATATTGATCATCAAATCAGCTGATGAAAAATACTTATTTCGTAACTTGATATTTACAGACTTTGGAAGAGCACAATGCACCCACCACATCCTCTGGAGAAGATAATCAAAATAATCCAAATCATTCAGTAGATAGTCATAATCAAAACCTTGGAATTGATAACCAAGATCAACAAAAGGATGGTAACACAGAGGTTCAAGATATTAATGAAGAAACTGTAAGATGAATTTTTCAAATCTTCTGGAAAAGTATTGAATAGGAAATCATTGAGTGAATTCATGTACTGTCTTTGTGTTTGTGCCAGGAAGTCGAAATATTATTGAGGAAATATAGTAACGGGGAAATTATAAAACGATCAGCAAAATTCAACAACGATTTATTGAACGAAACAACACGTAAACTTCTTGTGCATTTGATCATACAGAGTGCAGTAGATGAAGCTTTGAAAAACTTATCTGATGATGGAACTGAAAAGTTAACAGAGTTTACGTAAGACTTTTATTATATTTTTTACAGCATTGCAACCGATGAAATATCGACGTCTCCACGTCACATGACATGGATTTCAGGTGGATAAGCGATATCGGTGGATAGAACGCAGATATGAGGTAAGAGCAACGCAACGGGAATGGTTATATGGAATATCCTCAAAAATAGCTACAACATTTCTTCTTTACCTCTGCGTTGCTTCCACCTCACATTCACGTTCTATCAACCGATTTCGCTGATCCATCTCAAATTCACGTAGTGCGACATGTAAGCAACATATCTTGTCAGTGGCGATATTGTACGAGATAGTATATAAAATGATTGTGAAAAACATAGTACATCTATTTCAATATAAATGATGTGATAAATTTTCCAATTACCAGTATTCCCACCCAAAAATTACAAAGCTTCGCTCAAGATATCAATAAAATTTTTCCATCGGAAGATCCATCAACATATTTTAATAGTTTTAAATCTATTGATGGAGTGAGGGTCTAAGCAAATGGAAAATTGTGGGACCATTACAATTACGTGAAATCTCTATTGAGACAACACGGAGTACTTGAGCCAAGAAAATCTGATATTAGAAAAGTACAAAAAACTGATTTGATACTTACTGGTAAGTATATCAATGACCATTGCCCGTTAAATGAATATACATCATATGAAATTCATACAATTTCATGAAATAAGAATTGAGTAACTAAAGGAATGCTTTCAGATGAGATCCAACAGAAACTTAGATGGTTGAAAAATAATGATAAACCAATAGAGGAATTATTGGATAATTGGAGGGTAACCTTTGACGCCAGAAGGGATTTTCTGTTGAATCATGGAAAATCAATTTTTGAATACTATAATAGTTTTTTGGGCTTAAGAATACAAGAAGGAATCCACTTGGTATGTACATTTTTATTTGATTCAGCATACTGAAATATCATATTAAGTACCTGTGGCAGGAACTAAGTTGTTCGACGTGGGTGAAAGTTGGTCTCACGAATATAGTGAGTTTTGCTATCGCCTGATTAAAAGTAGTGTTTTTGTTCGTGTTACGTACAGTGTTTTTTATAACGAGAATATTGGGAAGTGGTATTCTTCTCCTTGTTTCAGTCATATAAATAGACTATTTTCTGCCTTCAAAGATACGAAAATCACTCTTCAATGTACATGTTGCAAATCAACATTTCATAATAGTTATCAAGTTGCACTTTTTGAAATCATTTTTTCACTATAAGAAAAATCTCATAGAAACTTATATATTGCATGGAATCTGATAAACAAGTGAATATGAATGAGTGATAAGCGAGGTTTTCTATAACTGTACTTAGGCAAAAGCGGTTTCAAAATCAAAATTGTGTTTTTCTGAACAAATTTGAATTAAGATAACTGATGATGCAATCACCAACAATACGCGTTAGAAAATGTATTTAAATCCAATGAAAAATTTATTTGAATTCAATCGAAAATTCAGTTGTCATAAATGAGATTCATTTGAATCCACCAAATTTTCATTTCAAGCAACTGGATTTTACAGCTGTCTGATATTAAACCTAATCATCTTACTGTCTGTATGGTTTTATAATTATTCTTACGATATAGGTACTATAGTCTTGGTAATCTGCTTCTTGTAACTTGGTATTATAATATGCCTTTGGTACATAGAAATAGGAATAGATTGATCTCTATGTCGTTATCAGTAACTGAATATTTCGTATTCAATTAGAAGATGTATATTTTGCCAAATGCTAAAAGTATAATCCAATTGTCTCTCCATCTTGAGTCGAGGAATTTAGACGGTTTTATCCTTTTATTTCATTTTTGAATTGATTCCGTCCTGATTCCCAAGTAGCACGAGAATATACTATGAACGTTTTCCGAATATTAGAAATAGGTTCTTCGCATATTCCAATTACACCGTTTCATAGGTGCTATACATATTCATTGAATGTGTGTAATCGAATATACGACGGTACGTCAATCGAACGTCGATTGAATGAATATTGTACATTTCGAATGTACTACGCACGTTCTAAGTATATTTAAAACAGTCTCATTCGAATATTCTATGAACGTTCATTATATATTCTTCGTACCTCATTCGTACATTCTACGAAAGTTTCTATTTCGTATATACTTTGAACTTTCCTTGCTATTTCGTCTATATTTTGGAACTTCTGTTGCTGCTTGGGTTGTTGAATAACGCGAACAAAAACAGAACTTATTCAAGATTTTAGTCTGAATTTCTCCTCCAACGGATCAAAGTGATTGAGGAGAAATTCAGACTGAAATCTTGAATAAGTGCTGTTTTTGTCCGCGTTATTCAACAATCAGGACTAAATCAGTCCTCAAATGAAATAAGAAGACAAAAACTGTCCAAATTTTTCGACCCGGAATTATTCAATTTATCTAGTTATAATTTCATTGTTCCAGAATTTAGTATATCGAAGTATATTAGCGAAGTGAAATTTTCTTGGTTTCTAAAGGAAAAGTCTAGGTTTTAATCTGAAATTATAAGTTCATCTGAATTACACAGTGATTTTTCATTTCAAAAAAAACTTAAGAACAAAACGAATGATCAACTCGACCGAAAGAAAACTCGAAACGAGTGATTATTCAATTCAAATTTGACAAGCTCACTCCTGTAATGAATGTAAAATAATTGAGTGATAATATATAAAATTTCCACCGTGTAGGCGATTTAAAACGGTTCATAGTTTTGATGTTTGAATTTTGATTTTCACAGATTGAATCCGATTTCAAAGAATTCTATTGTGATAAGACAACATTATTCTTCGATAACTGGAACGAAATAAAAAATCATTTGCCATTAAGACTGATTAACGCAAAAAATATCAAAGATGTGAATGATCGAGCACTCGTCCATCTTTTACCCCAATTAGGTGAAGGTATGATTCATTTATGTATGAAAATGGAATACATATTTCACAGTGAGGAATCAAGTGAAACACATGAATGATTATTGAATATTTATTGTAGCTCAAAAAGATTCTGTGATATTTTACTTATTACCTTATCTTATACCTTCGGAACGTGGGAATTTGAAAAGAAAAATACATGAAGTCGGCGAAAGAGCTGAAGAAGGAAATTCAAAATCTTTGAAAGAATCAAGAAAATTAACGCTTCATGAAAGAAGAGAAGCATTCACTTTATTCGTTGAAGTAAGTTTTATATGTATACATACATATCTTTTTTGGATATTCAAGTTATTACCATGTCTGACAAATACATGGATATTTCGTGAAATGGGTTAAGGTAAACGCACCAGGGGTCGACACTATTCTAGTCTTTGACAGTTTATTGTTCTGATGATTTTTTCATTGAATCCCCAATAAAATGATTTTTTTTTATGTTTCCCTTTATCTAAGAATATAGAGGTGTTTGAATTGACCATCTGTGGTAACTGTGAAACAATTATAATCTCCGACTTGCTGGCTCTCTCCGCGCCAAACCAAGTGAAGTTCAAACGTAATTGTTTCTGTAACAATTTCTGAAATAAATATTAAGGAATTATAAATTTGCTTGATTTTATAGAGCAAAATTAAGCGAAGGCATTGGTTAGTGCTTTTCCAAGTCAATGCGCATGGATGATAGATTGTTTTTATTAAAAATCTATAGATGTCAACCACTGATGCAGATTTTGGGTGAAATTGAAATGTGTGTGATAAGAATAGTTGATGATTTAGAATTTAAATAATAAACTGTGATCATTTGGTATCTATTGGAGAATTGAATGATATACGCACGATTGGAAATACAGAAATATTCGTCTGAGGAATGCAACTTCTAATGAAAAATTGTTCCAATAGTGTCGAAGACTGGTGCGTTTACCTTATATTTACATATAATTGATTGTGATTGATATAAATTTCAAATCCATTTGAATTTCACATCTATCAAAATATTTTATCTTATTCTTATCCTAATATTTTAGTCTGGAGCAGATTTGGATTCAACTTTGCTGAAGATTAGATCGAAATTACAGAAGACTGCAGAAAAATTACAACCAACTCCAGTGGTTATTGGATCAGTCACGAATCCGATAGGATTTTATGTTATCATTGATGAAACTACGTATCAAACCTATTTGCAAGCATTAGATCTAACATTTAAGATATTTTATATTACGGATTCCGAATATCCTTCGCGAGCAAAATCCTTATGGTTATTCATTCAAAGGTGTGTATTTGGTATTGCAAATGCAACCGAAAAATTCCCTCCTGCTGTAAATGTTTCAGTTGGTGAGCTCAAACAGCTGTTTAGTAAAAAAACTGCTCCTTGAATAATTGATTAGAAAAATTGTTAGATGAATAGATAAAACCCCGAATAAAATATTATAAAAATTTTACACCATTAAACTATTAGAAGAATTATCAACAAAATTCGAAGAAACAATAAGAGAAAATCTACCACCTAATATATTACCTGTACATCCATCAAAATCTTCCAAATGTCCAAATTTGGCGCGCAGAAGTCTCAAAACATTACTTGCTTCAGTTGCCACGATATATTTTCTGATGAAACTCTGATACGGCATTTTTCTATATTTCATCCAAATTTGAAAGTATATTTGTGCGAAGATTATGATTGTGATAGGAGTTTTTCGTCTTTCGGTTCATACAAAAAGCATAAACGTTTGAAACACTCAAAATGTTTCAAACCAACGGAGAACATTTCACATTTGCCAAATAATAACTTTGATGAATTGATTGATAATTCTTCTTCACTTCCAATATCTGAGGATGAGAATTTCCCACAGCACAATTTAATGGATGCGGACTGTATCATTTTCGAAAATTATGTACATGGAGATACAGATTCAGAAGAAGAATTTGATATTATAGAAACCTTACAACCGTTTGAAGCCGATCCAAAAAATCATAAAGATAATTTTGACTCTGAGAAAACAAAAAATACTACATCATCTCAAACGGTTTTCACAGAGAAAGTGATACAGTTTGTAGCGAAGTTGTACGATTTTCCGGACATACCTCGAATCAGGATCAAAGACATCTTGAATGCAACCTCTAATCTGATAGTAAATATTGTAGAGATGATTAAAGAGGATGTGCAGAATTTCATAGAACCTCATGTTGAAAAGACAATACATTTTTTAGAATTTAAGAAATCATTGAACTCGTTTTCCAAACCTTTCATCGATTTGGGTACAGAATGGCATCGTTTCCGTAAGTTTGTAGAACGGGATACTTTGATTTCACCCGAAACTTACACACTTGGAGAACGAAACGAATTTCGAGAAGAAGATGGTGAAAAGATTATTGAGCGTGTTAAAATGACAGCCGAATTTATTCCAATTGGCAAAATTTTCAAAAAATTATTTGAAACCTCCGTCAACAATCCTTTAGGCAGCCACAAAGGCATAAATGAATGTGGAGCAGTTTATGTGAGTATACCATGCTTACCACCAATCTTTCAGTCCAAAATTGAAAACATATTTCTATTCATTCTGTTTAATACTTCAGATCGTCAGATTTGTAATAATGCTCTTGTTTTCAATAAAGCTATAAAAGAATTAAGACTGCTAGAACACGAAGGTATCACAGTTCATATTTTTGGGAAAGAGATGAAATTGTACTTCAAATTAGCATTAATATTGGGAGATAACCTTGGGTTACATTCTATCCTTGGATTTGCAGAGAGTTTCCGAGCTAATTTTTTTTGCAGATTTTGCCTTGCTCAAAAAAATGAAATCAATGGAATATTTCATGAACGTCAATGCATTCTTCGCAATTATGTAAACTATGAAAATCATGTGAATTTGCACAATGTTACAGCGAGTGGAATAAAGGAAAATTGTATTTTTCATGAATTAGACTATCATGTCACAGAAAATACATGTGTAATTCGCCATCAATACAAGATGATATTGTAGTTGGTTCATTGAAACTTATCAGTTCAGGTACTCTCCGTGCCAAAATTGCTCAATTGGACGATTTTTTAACCAATCTAAAAGAATATGTATGTACTGCAAGTTGGATAAAATGCAGAGGAGAAATGATCAAACGGAATTCAGTTATCATGGTCCCATATGAAGAGGGTCCTATGTTTTATATTATTGAATGTATTATCGTGGAAGGATGTAATGTTATTAGATTCATCACCAAACAATTACATGATTGTTATTTCGATTATCACACACAGTCATATAAAATTATTGATATTGAACTATTTAGTTGGAAAGTTCTCAATGAAAATGATTTGAGTAACGTATGTTTCACATATTTTCATAAATGCAACGATGGTATGCTATATATAACAAAAAAATGGGTTTAAGAAAATGTATTTCATATTGATTTTATATAAAAGTCGAAAAGTTCCAATTGTAATAAAATTTCTACACTTGAAATAAATTGTTTCTTTCCATAGATTGCTGTGTTCACATGCATCATTTCCGTACTGTGCAGTCAATACAGGGCGTCCCATTTGAAACAGGACAGCTGAATAACTCTTCAGGGAATGGAAGGGGAAAAAAATTGTTCACATGAAAGTTGTAGGGTTCAAAGAGGGCCATAAGATGGTGACCTTGAATTTGACCTTGAGGTCAATTTTGAGCATAATTGATGGTCAAAGTATGTTTTTTCGAATGGAAAACCCTACGTTCGTCCTCAGAAATCGAAAGAGCGGAAAATTTTACGTCCGAATATGTTAACATATCAGGTCATTTAGAGGTCATTTGAAGGTCAAAAAACCATTTTCTATGGATTTTCACGGAGAAGCCTCAAACGAGTTGTTTCTCTGACCAAAGTTATCAAAGTTAAAGTGAAACCCCACGTTTCGACCTTGAATTCGACCTTGAGAACGATAATGAATGCCAAATTTGAAACAATGATTAAAAAATTATTTATTTTTCCAGTTCGTCGTTTTATAATTACAAATGGCACAAATCCGTTGACGGGTAAGACACACTTATTGCAGGAGATGTTCGAATTGACCGCCATTTACTTCAATACATAACTCCAGCCGGCGTCGAAAGTTTCCAAGAACAGACTGAAAAACTTCTGCACGAATATTCGCAATTGCGTATCTGATGCGTTGTTGTAGATCCACAGGTGTTGTTGGTCGGTTGGTATAAACGACATTTTTTACGTAACCCCACAAATGAAAATCTAAAGGGGTGAGATCAGGAGATCTTGCCGGCCACAGTACAAAGCCACCTCGACCAATCCAACGATTGGGGAAAAGGATATTTAGATAATCCCTCACACATCGAGCAAAGTGTGGTGGTGCACCGTCTTGCTGACACCACATCCTCTGCCTAGTTGCTAATGTCACATCTTCCATGAGAACTGGTAATTCATTCTGTAAAAACTGTAGATAATTAGGACCGTTAACAGTTCCATCCAAAAAATACGGCCCAATAACTTGATTGTCTAGAATTCCACACCAAACATTTATACTCCACCGATGCTGATGATCAACTTGTTGAGTCCAGTGCGGGTTTTGCGCTGACCAATAGTGGCTATTGTGACGATTTACCAAGCCAGTACTTTGAAACGTTGATTCATCACTGAAAAGAACATTTCGAAAGAGATCGGGCGCTTCGTTCAACCTCTGTAAAGCCCAATGGCAGAAGTTAACCCGATTCTGCATATCTTGTTGAGATAATTCTTTGGTCAGTGTGATGTGGTACGGATGATATTGAGCAGCTTGTAGAATTCTGTGTGCCGTACTGCGTGGAATACCCAAATCGCGTTCAATATCACGTAAACTAACATGAGGATTCATGTGTATCATTGCTAAAACAGCAACGCATCGAGGGTCGTTAAAGTTGAAACCTTGATTGTTTCGGCGTTGACCAATCCTTCCTTGTCGACAATTTCTTTCAACTTGGCGAATGACTTCTGGAGAAGGATGATGCTGCCGATCTCCAAACCGCTCTCTGTACAAACGTGACGCTCTTTGATACACTCCGCGACACTCATACAAGATCATTGAAATATCAACACATTCGTGAGGTGAATAAACCATTTTGAACCCGCACTTACATCGTAAACGATGAAAACTTCCTAATGATCATTTTCGTACTGATATGAAGAATAAACTCTAAAGGTTAGTTCTGTTTACTTTCAATTCAAGGTCGAAACGTGGGGTTTCACTTTAACTTTAATAACTTTGGTCAGAGAAACAACTCGTTTGAGGCTTTTTCGTGGAAATCCATAGAAAATGGTTTTTTGACCTTCACATGACCTCTAAATGACCTGATACGTAACATATTCGGACGTAAAATTTCCCGCTCTTTCCATTTCTGAGGTCGAACGTAGGGTTTTCCATTTGAAAAAACATACTTTGACCATCAATTATGCCCAAAATTGACCTCAAGGTCAAATTCAAGGTCACCATCTTATGGCCCCCTTCGAACCCCACAACTTTTATCTGAACAATTTTTTTCCCCCTCCATTCCCTGAAGAGTTATTCAGCTGTCCTGTTTCAAATGGGACACCCTGTATAATCCCACTGGTTTGCGGTTATTACATATTTTGCATTGATATTCATTATATATTTTATGAAAAATCATTGCTCAAAATTTGATCTGCTTCTCCTGATGTTCGAGTGTCTTCAAAGAAATACCAGCACTAGAATTCTAGCCATTTATTTGTAACACATTGTTTAAAAATGCTTCAATGAGATACAACAGTTACTCTTTGAAGGAATCCTACATGTACTTATACTCCCTGGTTGAACAAACCCATTAAGATTAAACAAAGGGGTTTTTTTCACGTGTTATATAACGGGTTTTTCCGTAGGTGAAAGACGAAAAATCTCGTTATATACGTAAAAGAAAATGAAGCACTTTTCCAACCGAAGTGGCTCGATTGGAAAAGCGAGTGGGTACCCGCTCCTGGTTTTAACCTCTCGATAAGATATAGATTCTCTCATCTTGCACCCCCAGTGTAGTGGTTAAGGTTAAAGTGAAAGAAATTTAGATGTGGAGGAATTCGTTCAACAAATACTTTATTCCGTTCAAAGAATCCATGGAAAACATAAAACAGATGAGATTTTGTTTATAAACCTTCATATGAGAATTTCCGAAAATGATCTGAATGTACAATGAGTAAATCAGATATAATCTTGATTTACTGATATTTCTACAAGAGTTCCCGAAGAGGAACTCGTAATGTACAAAAGGTGAACAGATATAATTCTATTACAGATGATTCTAAGGGAGTTTTCGAAAAGAAAACTCGTAATGTACAAAGATTGAAAGTATATAATTTTATTACAGATGATTCCACGAGTGTTTTCGAAAGGAAACTCGTAATGTACAAAGATTGAAAGTATATAATTTTATTACAGATGATTCGGCAAGAGTTTTCGAGAGGAAACTCGTAATGTACAAAGATTGGCCATATATAATTGGATTACGTATGTTTCTACGAGAGCCTTTCGTAAAGAAACTTGTAATGTACAATGAATGAGAAACCGAATATGTACTTATTTCAGATGATACTACGAGAGTTTTTTAACAGAAACATCGTAATGTACAAAGACCGAACGTGTATAATTTGGTTATAGATGTTTCTACGAGAGTTTTTCGGAATGAAACTCGTAAGGTATTAGGTGTACAAATAAGTTTCCGCGGTTTTTCATAAAAAATTAGGAATTTATTGTAAAGGAAAAGTACATTACGTTTTATTCAAAGTATTTTCCATCATTTGCCACTACTTTTCCCCATCTTTCTGGCAACATTCGGATACCCCGTCGAAAAAACTCTTCATCTTTTGACGCTATCCACAAATCTACCCAATTTTTGGTGTCTTCACATGATGTGAAGCGCTGCTCAGACAGACCATGTGCCATCGACCGGAACAGGTGATAATCAGAAGGGGCTAAGTCTGGTGAATACGGCGGGTGGGGTAAAACTTCCCAGTTGAGTGTTTCCAAGTATGTTTTTACCGGCGCCGCAACATGTGGACGAGCATTATCGTGTAAAAGAATAATTTTGTCGTGTCTGGAGTAGTAATGGGCGCGTTTTTCCTTAAGTGCCCGACTCAATCACATCAATTGTGTTCGGTAGAGAGCTCCAGTAATGGTTTCGCTTGGTTTCAGCAATTCATAATACACGACACCAAGCTGATCCCACCAATTACACAGCATGAGTTTTTTTCCATGAATATTCGGCTTAGCTGTCGATGTTGATGGTTCGCCGGGCTTAACCCATGACTTTCTCTTCTTTGGATTATCGTAGTGAATCCATTTTTCGTCACCAGTGACTATACGATGCAAAAAACTCTTTTTTTTATTCCTGGCAAGCAGCATTTCACTCATGCATAATCGGCGTTCAACGTCTCTCGGCTTTAGTTCATATGGAACCCAATTTCCTTGTTTTTGAATCATTCCTAACGATTTTAAACGATGTGAAATTGCTTGTTGAGTCACTTGTAGAGTAAGTGCAAGTTCTTTTTGCGTTTGGGACGAATCTTCCTCCAATAGTACTTCTAATTCCCCATGTCTTCGTACACTTCCGGCCTTCCACTGCGTTCTTTGTCTTTAACGTCAAACTCACCGTTCTTAAACTTTTGAAACCATTCCTGACAACTTCTCTCACTTAAAGCAGCTTCACCATATGCTTCTAGAAGCAATCGATGCGCCTCAGCTGCAGATTTTTTCACATTAAAGAAGTAAATCAAAAGTTCCCGCAAATGATGCTTATTCGGAATAAAACTTGACATTTTTGAACGAAAAAAATAACGTGATGCTGATACGGAATCACTAGTACTTTAAGGTTATGGTGTTGCCAGATGACTAAACTTGGGATATTACGTTTTACATCTGACAATTTCTCCATAACCTTGTGGTGGGGCCATCTTTTGACAAACCGCGGAAACTTATTTGTACACCTAATACAATGAATGAAAAACCAAGAAAATTCCCTTGGAGTCGTGTATACCGTGTGTATAGAGGAGGAGGAAGAAAGAACTAATATATTTTTCTTTTCTCTTTTGCTCTTGACTCACCGTGGTGGGAAAGAAGAGTACACGTTAGGTACTTCTTTCCGTACAAAAAGGCAACGAGGTGATGGTTACTTCTGATGGTCCTCCTGTCTCTCTCTCTTTTGGACGAAGATCGGAGACGTGCCGGTTCACGATTAAATTTAACGCGATTTGAATGCCAAAAATTAGTTGATCACACTGAATTTCACTGATTTTATTATAACAGATAAGAAAATTGATTTTATTCGCGAATTTTGGTTGGAAGTATAGACTTATTCTACAAAGTCACGTTTCACTAAGTTGCAATCGTGACTAAGACAAAAGGAATGATTTTTTTGAGAAACGTTGCGTTGAAAAACATTATCGAAACATGAATTTCCTACAAAAGACGCCGTGGAACCTTCCAAAGGGACACACTTTTACGATTTATTGCGAACTTGAAGTATGTAATCGTCAACTTGGCCTCAATCGTATCCTCGTTTCTACCCTCTTGTGGAAAAGGACGGACTTGTCTTCGCGTATGGAAAATCGGCTGTTCAACAAAACTTTCGCGTAACGAATCTCCCGATTCTTCATTGTCCGTCCTATTTACGTGTTTTCCATCTGGGTGATGGAACACGCCAGATCCTGGCAAGAGGGGTTTTTCTGCCGACTCAACTGCCTGATCAGCAGTGATTAGTCAACTTGGTATCCGTGAAGAGACAGAGACATGGGTATATGGGTACCGTGAACAAAGATAGCAAATTCGCGGGCCTCGAAAATATGCATCGATGTGGACATCGATGCGAGCTCTGACCTAGATTTCTTTCTTCATTCTCAGCGTTTTGTTTGAGCGTACATTTATTTCTTACATGCTATGGGTCGATATATGTATATGTTTAAATATATATTTTAAATAATGTTTGGGACCCGACTTCCCTTTGATTTGAAATAGTCCACGCACCGGAATACAGGCGGGAATAGGGGTTGTATGCTTCTGTATTCCGGGAGCGAGATTCATCGTCACGTAACATACGAAACGCCTATTTGATTTAGGCCTATTATAATTTCATTGCAAACTGGGAACCGTTTTTGTTAAATCGAATTTGATTTGATTTGATCAGATTCTATGGTTTTGTTCAACCAGGAATTGTTGTATAGAGTGACATTTTGATTTTATTGAAACATTTTTGAACAATTTGTCACAAATGAAATGCTTGAAATCCTGGTACTAGTGTATGCTTAGAGGAGAACTATTGTAAAAATTCTTATTATCAATATTTTGATCTTTATTTTATGAAACATAATTTCTCCAATACCCAGATATTGAACATTCCAATACAATATGACAATTCGAGTTGGTAAGTATGTTAGATCATTGTATACGACAGTTCAGAGCCACAGTTATAATGCTGCTCAACTTTCCTTTTACAGTATGGTAATGTATAAGATACCGCATATGAAAGTAGCAAAAGTGATGTTTCATATTCTTAGAATATTGTACACTACATTTCGGAATCATAGCAATAATGCTGCTCAACTTCTCCTTCACAGTTTGCCAATCTATAGTATACCGTAAAAGAGAACAGTCAAAGTAGAATTTCACACGCAGTATTGTTTTTTATAACAGATGTCAAGTATATCCCACGAGTATCATATTGTATGCGATTGAGTGGTATATTTTTTTATGAATCCTTCCTATAAAATTTTCTCCATGTACAGATTGCTGGTATACTTTCTTTCCTCTCATCCATGAAGTAAGGGCAAATAATGATTTTATGAAATAAATCGTTATCCATATGGCATAAATTACAATATTCGTTCAGTGGTATCTTGTGGAGTGATTTTTTGAAAATAATTCTCGGACTATGTTTGTTCATCAGTCTTATCTGGGCAATTGTTTTACGAGTTGGTAAATTCATGTTCATTGGCAAATATTTTTGTATACCATACCCTAAATTCAAGTGAGGATAGATTATTAGTGAGGCTGAGTTGTGTACCTTCTGTATGTCCTCTTCTCTTAGCACTTTTTCGAGCTTAGAAATAAGTGTCTTTTTTTTTTCTGAAATTAAAGTCAACGTTAAGCGATTCCAGGTATCCGTTTCGCCTATTTCATCAAAGAATAATTTTATTTGTTGTATCAAATTGTGCTTATCTGATTTCATATTGCTTAGATTTTTCATTTCTTCGAAACACACTCGTGGATATCTGTCGCTCTTCATTGTCAGTATCTGTATTAAATAATTCAATGTTTGTTTGAAAATACATACTGATATTTTATGTCGTCCAGTTTCTATACGAGTTGCACTGTTATTAGTGTTTAGAGGGAGATTGAGAATCCTTTTGAAAAAAAACGTTTGGATTACTTCTAGGTTCTCGAGGTATCTAAGACTCCATATTGGCGCCGCGTATAGCAAAGTTGATCTTACTAAACTATTGAATATTTCATTAATTATACTCCATTTCTTCGGTTGAATTTCATTAACTACAGTGATCGTAGAGTGAGCAGCTATTTTGGCTTTTTTCATTATCTCTGAACATGATTTCTCCAAGACAGCTGATGGAGAGAAGAGAATGCCTGAGTATGAGTATGTTTTCGTATATTGTATTTGGCTATTTTTGTATTTGAGTTTGGGAATATTTTTTTCTTGACCATGCCCTCCTATTTGAAATAATATAACTTTGGATTCATCTGTGTTGAGTTCGAGTTTATTTTCCATCAGATATTCTTGAAGGGCAATTAGAATTTTTTTCATTCGTACGCTTGAGTCTGCTAGGATGACTGTATCATCCGCATATGCAAGAAGTAATATTTCTACTAAATGTGTTACACCTACGCCTCGAATTCCTTTAGATATAAAGAAGTCTTCAAGATCTGCTAGGAACAAGGCAAAAAGGATAGGGCTTAAAATTCCACCTTGCAAGATTCCCCTAGTTACTTCACAGGATTTTGATATTTCCTTCGATCCCTTCACAGATATTTGAGCTTTCGAGTATAAGTCTATTAGTATATTAATAAATTTTTTAGATATACCTTCATGGCTTAGCTTTTGCTATAATAATTGATGGGGGACCGAGTCGAAAGCTTGTCTCAGATCTATGAATAAGGCATACAGTTTACCTCCTTTGGCTCCTAATCTAATTTGTATTATGGAATTGAGGGTGAATGATTTATCCATGCATAATCTACCTCCTCTAAATCCGGATTGAAATTCAGATAACAAATTGTATGCTTCACTCCAATTTGTGAGTCTCTGACATAAGATCTGAGTAAATATTTTAACAATCGAACTAACTAAGGATATAGGTCTATAATTTATTGGATCACGTCTATCTCCTTTTTTATGTGTCATCCTAGATTGTATTATACCCCAATTTTCTGGTACCCTTTCTTCTTTGAGTATGCAATTGTAGAAAACATTCATATAAATAACCCAGTTATTCGGCAGATTTTTATAAAATTCATTGGGGATTTCATCAATACCTGGTGCTTTGTTATTTTTCATTTTATGTATACTTTGTAGTGTTTCTTCATATGTTATATTCGAGTCCAAGAAAGGGTTTCCTATATTTTGAAGTTCAAGTATCTTAACGTCTTGTGTTGGGTACATTGTTTGTAGATGGGTATACCATGCATCGGGGGTTATCTCGTCATCTCACATGCGATATTTACAAAAACGTCTAAATTTATTGATTGCCATCCAATATTCTTCCGGATTCCTTGATTCAACTAAATTATTAATAATTTTCTCATTAAATTCACACCTTTATTGGGATATCAGTTTTAAGTAATGTTTATTGCATTCATGGTATTTTTCTGTGAGATTGGCCAGAAAATTTTGTTTTTTACATTCATTTAAAAGTTTTGCAACTTGCGTTTTTGAGGAGGAACATTCTTTATCCTGCCATGGTGTCTTTTGTGTGTCTCTCTAATATATTTCCACTACCATTCCTGTATCGCTCGCGGTTTGATGTATAGTTTTGCTGATATTATAATTTATATCCTCTATCGTTCCGTCGAGCTTTGCTACATTCCTTGAATATTCTATGTTTTTATGAAAATTATTTGCATGATCATTTTTCCATTTGAGTTTTGTTGTTCTATTGCTATTTGCGATCCCTGGTTAAAAGAAACGACTGATCCCGACCAAATACTATTGATCAATCGACTAATCGGAATGAATCAGAACATTGTGCAGTCGGAATGCTGATTGAATCCAATCGGATCACTGCCATGGGCTGTCTTATCCATGAATAGGAGAAGGAGCGAGTATGACTGATGGATTGAATAGGTTCCAATGTGTATGAGAACGATAAGCTCCGATTACACTGAATCGCAATCGATTCAGGCATTTGAGAATCTTATTCAATGAGATTGTATCAGCATTTTGACAGTTGAATATCATGTACTAAATCCGGGTGATAACGAATGAACTTAATGAGAATGAATCCGCGTTGGCACATGGGTTTGGGTGTCATGGTCGGTGATATTGATATCGTCATCCCAATAGAATCCGTTAGGTATCCTGCCGATTCATTGAATAGTTCCAATGAGCGAGTGGCCGGTTAATTTAGACCAAATTGAATTGGAATCGATGAGCGGATTCACAGGGCAACGCAGGGCTTCTCAATCGGATCCCACAGGTTTTTTCATAATTCGGATCGTGATTAACAAACAAGATCCCGCAAACGTTTTGCTGCGATTCAAATGGGTTCAATGAGGCATTCAATGATTCGATGAATGAGACTGTATCTGCATTTGAATGGTAAAATATCACATACTGAATCTGTGTGATGACGGAAGAACTCAATGAGAATCAATGTGAGTTGTTACATGGTTTTGGGTTGGATGGTCAGTGATATTCACATAGTCATCCCAAAAGGATTCAATAGGTGTTTCGCTGATTCATTGGGGAGTTCCGATGACCAAGTGGCCGGTTAATTTAGACCAAATTGAATTGGAATCCATAAGTGGATTCACAGGGCAACGCAGGGCCTCTCAAACAGATCCAATACGTTTTTTCATAATTGGGATCGGGATTGACAACCAAGATCCCACAAACGTCTTGCTGCGAATGTGATGGTATCTAGCGGTGAGTTTGCTAGCGGTGACTTTCATCATTATTGGAACGCATTGTACCAAGGAAAAAAAATGGATTCCAACAGGAAAATCAGCATATTGCGGGGACTTTGGCTTGAGGAAATGTTTATACATGTAATGTTGGATACTAGGAACAGTAGTGTATGGGTTTATTGATACAATCCAAGATTATATCACAAAGTTAACTATTATTTATCCAACGAGAGAAGAGGAGTAAGGGAGGCAGCCGGAGGTTTCGTCCACACTGGATGGCCAAGAATTTTTGTGAAATTGTCCGAATGCATTTATATCAAAGATCATAACCTGAGCAAACATTCTGATGACATTTCATCAATTATCGCGATTGTTAATGTTTATTACCAATTGAAACGGGAGAAAGCACAATAATCCGAGTTTTTCTCGAAGATTGCCTGTAAAAACTGCAGTGGAATTTTTGTAAATTTTTCCAAATGCATTTTTATCGAAGATTATAACCCTAGCAAACATTCAAGACACTTTTCATCAATTATCGCGATCGTTAACTAATATTTATTAACTAATGAACTGGAAGAATACCGATATGCCAAGTGATCCTCGAAGATTGCCTGTAGAAACTGCCGTGCAATTTTTGTAAATTTTTCATAATGCATGTTTATCAAAGATTATAACCCTTGCAAACATCCAAGACAGTTTTTATCAATCATCGCGATTGTCAAGTCATATTTATTAACAATTGAAACGGGAGAATTCGGACATTCCAAGTGTTTCTCGAAGACTGCCTGTAGAAACTGCAGTGGAATTCTTGTAAATTTTTCCAAATGCATTTTCATCGAAGATGATAACCCTAGCAAACATTCATGACACTTTCCATCAATTGTCGCGATCCGCAAGTAATGTTTATTAACAATTGAAACGGGAGGAATTCGGATATTCCAAGTCTTTCTCGAAGATTGCTTGTAGAAACTGCAGTGGAATTTTTGTAAATTTTTCCAAATGCATTTTTATTGAAGATTATAACCCTAGCAAACATTCAAGACACTTTCCATCAATTCTCGCGATCGTTAACCAATATTCATTAACAATTCGAACAGGAGGGATTCGGATTTGAATATCCGAATGTCCGAGTGTCTTGAATGTTTGCTAGGGTCATAATCTTAGATAAAAATGTACTTGGAAAAATTTACAAAAATTTCACGGCAGTTTTTGAAGCCAATCTTCGAGGATCACCTGGCATATGTATTTTTCCTGTTCATTTGTCAATAAATATTAGTTAACGATCGCGATCATTGATGGGAAGTGTCTGGAATGTCTGCGAGGGTTATAATCTTTGATAAACATTCATTTGGAAAAATTTACAACAATTCCACGGCAGTTTTTACAGGCGATCTTCGAGGAAGACTTGGAATATCCGAATCCCTCCCGGTTACATTGTTGATAAATATCAGTTAACCATCGCGATAATTGATGAAAAGTGTCTTGGATGTGTAATAGGGTTATAATCCTTGATAAAAATGCATTTGGAAAAATTTACAGAAATTCCACTGCAGTTTCCAGACGCAATCTTCGAGAATGACTTGGAATATCCGAATTCCTCCCGTGTCAATTGTTAATAAACATTCCTCGACGATCGCGGTCATTGATGAGAAGTGTCCGGAATGTTTGCTAGGGTTATAATCCTTGATAAACATGCATTCGGGAAGATTTACAAACATTCCACGGCAGTTTCTACAGGCAATCTTCGAGATAGACTTGGAATATCCGAATTCCTCCCGTTTGAATTGTTAATAAATATTAGTTAACGATCGCGATAATTGATGAAAAGTGTCTGGAATGTTTGCTAGGGTTATAATCTTTGATAAAAATGCACTCGGAAAAATTTACAAAAATTCCACGGCAGTTTCTACACGGTGAAAAGCAAAACTTGATTCCAGTTAAAATATAAGCTGAATTTAAGATGCAGCCGAAAGAAGACTCATCAGACTTAAAGTCGGCTACTGGAAAACCTTCTCAAACTCAAACAAGAATACAGCTTACATTGATCCCCATTGAACCGAAATTACAACTGATTTTGAACTGAAATTCAAAGCGAATTATTCCTGATAAATGGGTTCGTCCATTGTTTTTTGTTTTGTTCTTCTCAACATAGCGTTACCTATCGACGATGAGGAAGTTGTTTGTGTTTATTCGGAGAATGCAAAATGAAAGTTCCCTGTTGTGTGAATTTATTCACTTCACTTGTTGACTATTCAATTATATCATGATCGTAGTTTTTGAAGATTGAACATCTTTAACCCTCATCGGGAGATTCGAACCCACATTTTTGCTGGAATAACCTGTCCTAGTCCTTTGCGTTCAACCACTTCGCCACGGTACCGTTTCGATCGACGCATGTGATAAATAATTTCATAATAGTATAATTTGATGGTATGTGTAGTGTGGAGTCGAAGATAAATTTGGAAAAAATTTCACGGGGATTGAGAATTAGTGAAAATGTGGATACCCCCGAAAGTTTGAATTAATTCCAATTTGTGTTGTAATGTTGAAGTGAAAGTGTCGACATGAAAAATCCATTGACAGTGCGGAAAATCCAATAGCAAGCTTTTACGAAAGTGATATTACAAACTGCTACCGAATTTGTTAGACACCTTGAATAATAAATCAAAAACCTGAAATAATTTGACTGAATTGAAACTGTCATTAATTATATGCAAATATATATGTGTACGTATAAACAATTGTAACACTGAAAATGAAAGAATTCTGATCTTATTTTCAGATATTTTTTACTGAATTATCCATCAAACTCTACATGGCTGCCTATAAGATATGCATTGCTGATAATCAGCATATTATCCGGTTTAATTGAATTTAATACGGCCATCACTGTTTTTCATCCCGTATTACGGCTGAAATCGTAACATTGCTGGTTTTGAGCCTCATCTGAAAATCAGTCGATCATGGAATTAAGATTTACTTTTTACTGTGTACAGGCAATCTTCGAGAAAGACTTGGAATATCCGAATTCTTCCCATTTGATTTGTTAATAAATATTTGTTAACGATCGCGATAATTGATGAAAAGTGTCTTGAATGTTTGCTAGGGTTATCATCTTTGATAAAAATGCACTTGGAAAAGTTACAAAAATTCCACTGCAGTTTTTACAGGCAATCTTCGAGAAAAACTCGGATTATTGTGCTTTCTCCCGTTTCAATTGGTAATAAACATTAGTTAACAGTCGCGATAATTGATGAAATGTCATTAGAATGTTTGCTTAGGTTATGATCTCTGATAAAAATGCATTTGGACAATTTTACAAAAATTCTTGGCCATCCAGTGTAGATAAAACCTCCGGCTGCCTCCTTTACCCCTCTTCTTCCGTTAAATAAATAATCGTTAACTTTGTGATATAATTCTGGATTGTATCAATTAACCCATACACTACTGTTCGTAGTATCCAACATTACATGTATAAATATTTCCTCAAGCCAAAGTCCCCGCAATATGCTGATTTTCCTGTTGAAATAAATTTTGTCCCTTTGGTACAGTGCGTTCCAATAATGATGAAAGTCACCGCCAGCAAACTCACCGCTAGATACCATCACATTTGCTGCGATTTGAATGGTGGTACGACGGAGAAGCAGCGTGGAGGCAACGGAGAAATGTCCGCACAAAAACACGGCCTGGAAATTCCTCCGTTACGTCTACGCTGCCTGTTCGTCGTACCACGCTATATCCACTGCTCCCTTTCTTCTCCCTCCATTCCACGGAGAAGCCATGTGATTCATCGGCAACTGTCGCGTGTGGGTGATGACACTCCTTTTATATTACTTCGCAGGGCCAATGGACGTTGAATCAAATTTTCAATGTTCCGCAGCAGAGCTGCCAGGTGGGCATTGCCGTTCAGGGGAATAGTACCCCTACTATTGAATAGTGTAATTTGCGAAACCATGTTCTGGCGTGATATCATTGTGTATCATCATATGACTCATTGATCACGATAGAATCCGATCCATCGTACTTGTAGCGAATCGGGTTTAGTACTACAGTCTGTCTCTGAGGAAATTTGATTCACAAACAAATGTTTTGGATCGGTTAAACCCTCATTGGACTCACTTGGGTCAGTCGTGCGATTCCTCTTTATAGCTCATTACGAATGGTACCATTTGCATAATCAGTGTTTCGGTATGCTTTCCATTCCACATCTTAATATAACTTGATGAGTACGATAGAATCCAGTCGGTCATATCCCTATTGGATCCGATTGAGTAGTAGACCCGATCTCTGAGAAAATTTCATTCGCCCACAAATGTTCAGAATCAGCTCGGCCCCCATTACATCCCATTGGGTCAATCGTGAGATTGCTGTTCGCGAAACACTCAGAATAGTGTACCTCGTATATTAGCGTCTCAGTGTGATTTGCATTTCATACCGTGATACGGCTCAAAGAATGCGATAGAATGTCATCGGTCATACCACTATCGAATCCGATTGAGTAGATCCTAAACTAATAAAGGTCCACTCGGTTCCAGATGTTTCAAATTGACTGAACGCTCATTGAATCCAACTGGGTAAATGAGGCGATCCTGTGTACAACTCACTTGCAGTAGTGCACCTTGTATATCAGCGGTTGAGCGTGATTCCCATTCCGTATCGTAATGTAAATCATTAAATACTATAGAACGCTATTGGTCATGTTCTTATCATATCCAATTGAGTAGTAACGCCTATTTCTGATAGAATTCCAGTCGCCTACAGATTTTTTGAATCGGCTACATCCCTATTGAATCCGATGCGGTCAATTGTGCCATTCATTGAATATTATAGCATTCAATCGTTCATTATCATATCGAAACCAATTGAGAAACAGAGCCCATTCCTGATGGAATCTCACTCCCTCAGAGAGATGCAGAATTAGCGAAACTCTCATTGACTCCGACTGGGTGAATACTTTCAACCTCAGTTGAATCTACCTGGAAGAAATGAAAAATTGCATATCAGTATTACAGTGAGTTTTTGAGTCTTAATCGTATCATGAATCACTGAACACTGTAGAATCGAATTAGCTATTCTCCTAATGAATCTGATCCCGAATGTATAGCCCTTTGACAATATTTTTAACTGGAGAAACTTTCAACGAATCAAATTCGCTCACAACGTTCAAATTCCCTATTCATTGCGATTCCTCAACTCCGTACATTTACTGATTGATTCTCAAGTATTTATATTGGTTGATTCGTTGGCATGCTCAATAAATCCAATTGTATCCAATCGGGATATCGACTGCACAATGTTCTGATTCAATCTCATTCATTTCTCATTGCCACCATTCCCCGTTTATATTGTTCTTTCTCCTATTCAATCTCATTGTCTATTGCGTTTCAACATTACTGGGCAAATGCAGATTCATCCCCATTCGTCCATCCGTTGATTTCCGTATTAATTCCCAATCAATATAATCTCCGATTTTTCTATTTCCAATCCACCATTTGATTCTGATTGGATTGCAATCAGTGAAACGATCATTGAATCCTATCAAATATCATGCGAAAATCGAAATGTTTGAATGACTATTGAATCCAGAAACTTGAATATGTTAAAACCGCATTCGATCTGATTATGTTTTTTTCCCCCATTTCCCTGTGAAGAAGTGTTTCTTGTTTCACCTATATGTCCCTGATTCAGTACCATTCATCAAAGCATGTCTATTGGTTCTGATTAAATCTGACCAATTCTGATTGAAGCTCAATCGTCAAATATTGATGCTCCAAAGTACGTACTATTCATCCAATCAGATTTGGTCAGAATCAATCGTTTATTTCAACCAGGATATCAAGTGTTATTTTCAATGATAAGCAAAGCGGCATGTGGTTTGACTTTGTTATCATATGCTTCACATTGAGATCTTCAATAAAAGGAGTAGCTAGACTGTTACATGTTATTAAGTCAATGACTGAACATCCGCGTTTACTTATATATGTGTATTGAGCTGGATAACCACTCTCTATTCCACCGTTTAGAATTATCAAACCATTATCGTCTCACCAGTTCATTAGTTTCCTACCTCTAGTATTTTCTATTTTGTCCAAACTCTCCCTATCCTTAATAATCTCATGATTTATTATATGATCCCATAGTGGTACTTTATCATTTTCCGCGATCCTTGCATTAAAATCGCCTACTATGATTAAATCCTCTTCTGGATACTTTTCATTTATATACGTAATACATTCATTTAATTCTTCAATTATTTTTCCAAAGTCACTAGTTGGGCTAGAGTATATTAGTCCCATATTCAAAGTAAATTTAAATTTTTTACCTATAATACGTGTGAGTATTATGTTATCTGTTGAACACAGCATCAATATGTTGAATAATTCTTTGTTTACAGCCACTAATAATCTGCCTTTTGCTCTTCCCCTTCCTGTTGTTTTGACTGCCGGTCTCTCGATGAGTGTGTAGCAGTGATGCCAGATTCGGCCGACCGACTCGGTGTACCCCCTCCATCACGCTCTACACAATCAAATTCCTTTTGTCGGTGGTTTCATTGTGTGTGTGAAAGTTCTATACAGATGGGTGTAATAGAGAGAGTAAACCGAGTCGGTCGGCCGAATCTGGCATCACTGGTGTGTAGTCGTGAAGGCCAAATTTGCTTCTTATTACTTGATTTACACTCCATGTTTCACTAATATATAATATATCCTCTTTGTTTACATGTTCCATAGCTTCTGGCAAGTTGGAGATACCCGTCGCATTCCAATATACAAGTCGTACCTGCGTAATATTTGGTTGCTATGATGACTCCTGATAATTCCCTTTCGAGTAGTATTTTTGTTTCTTTGTAGTTTTACTGTTATCAGGGTATGTCTTTTTGTCTCGGCTTCTTTTATGACTCTTGTTGGAGTTCAGAGAATGAGAGGAACGATCAGTATCACTGCCCTCATCAGCGTCCGCTTTCATTTTATTCGTCAATAGAGTGTTAGCTTCTTGGATGCAATATTCTTTATTGTTTATAATTAATCTTCCCCTTTTTAGGGTAGCGGAAATCCCGTTTCCTTTCAGTTTTTTCCGCATAGAAATCTCCTCTTCATTTTCTTCTCTTTCCTTTGGTGTTAGGTCATTACTTATTGCGAGGTCGAGGTTTGCAAATTTTTGTACGTTGATAAATACTTCTCTTTTTATGTTATAGTTAGTGAGACTTACTTGTACTGGTCTTGTTCTTGGAGTTTTTCCTATGTGTCTTACTTTTTCTATGTCCGCAGGTGTAATCTTGGTTCCTGTCTGTGTTAATAGATCTATCACTGTTTGCTTCAGGTTTTCATTTCCTTTGTCCGTATCGTTAACTTTGAAAATCAACAAGTTTTTTGCCCGTTCTTTCGATTTGAAGTGATTCACTTCTTTCTTTAGTTTTTCTACCTCCTTTATTATTGCTTCGTTTTTATTTTCCATGTTGTCATACTTTAGTTTCAAGTTGGAAAGCTCCTTGAAAATATTATCACTTGATAGTTGAAGATTATTCACGGTTTTTTCCACTGAGCCCAGTTTTGCATTCATTTCATTTGTTGTTTGGGTTAGGCCCTGGATTAGAGCTTTGAGTTCTTCGATAGCGGTTTCCATTATTCCTCTATTAACTACACTTATTCAGAAGTAATATTATTTGTAATACTTGAGAGTTCTAGACAGACTCGCTTAACGCACGTCCGTACGCTTTCGTGTCTCAAACGCAACTCATGTGATATGAAGATCCACTTGGATTTCCATCAGTCATCTCATTATTGGACGGCAATAGATTATCGAAGTGAAGAATGAAGAAGAGAAGGGAAAAAAAGCGAATGCCCATAAACAAATATACGTGTGAAGAATTCCAAAAACTAAATTTCCCTTGACTGATAAGTTGGCGCTCAAAGCAGCTCAAAGCGCTCAAAGCAGCTCACAGTGCTCAAAGTAGCTCACGCCGCGCAAAACAGCCCACGATATTGTGCTGAACATGTCTTGTGCGGAAATTTCCAGTGTTTTCAAGAAATCATTGTAAGGAAACCGAAACAACATACGAGGTGTGTTCAAAAAGTAAGGTGACTTTTCAAATTTCGCGGGCAACGTACTTTCGATTATCGATTTTTTTGTTTTGTTATGTTGGCACACTCTTCCCGAACATCTGTACCAAGTTTCAAGTGTATAGCATTTTTTGTTTGGTTGTGAGAGGCGTAAAGGTTATAAGTGTTTTGCGTGCTCGGCAATTTCTTGCTATCGAAAAATATGGATCAAAGAATTTGCATCAAATTTTGTGTAAAAAATAAAATAAAGTGCTCTGAAACACTTAAAATGTTGACAGTAGCAAGAAACTGTTCTGACATGAAACTGTTCTGAGTAAAAAAAATGTTTACAAGTGGTACAAACTCTTCCAAGATGGCCGTGAAGATGCCAATGACGAGCCTCGCTCTGGACGCCCAAGCACGTCAACAACTGATGAAAACGTTCAAGCAGTGAAGAAAATTGTTTTGGAAAATCGTCGAATCACTATCAGAGAAGTTGCTGAGGATGTTGGTTTATCGCTTGGCTCGTGCCATGAAATTTTTTCTAACGTTTTGGGCATGAGACGTGTGTCAGCGAAGTTTGTTCCGAAATTGCTAAATTTTGACCAAAATAACCGTCGCATGAGCATCGCTCAAGAACTGTTGAATGACGTCAACGACGACCCAGATTTACTCAAAAGGGTCATAACTGGTGACGAATCATGGGTATAGGGGTATGATGTCGAAACCAAAGTCCAATCGTCCCAATGGAAGACCCCAGATGAGCCAAGACCAAAAAAAGCACGCCAAGTTCGATCAAATGTCAAAGTTTTGCTCACTGTTTTCTTCGATTACCATGGCGTGGTGCATCAGGAGTTCTTACCATATGGTCGTACGGTCAATAAACAGTATTATCTTGAAGTTATGCGCCGTTTGCGAGAAGCAATACGAAGAAAACGTCCAGAATTGTGGAAAAATAATTCATGGCTTTTGCATCACGATAATGCCCCTGCTCACTCATCTTTGCTTGTGTGAGATTTTTTGGCCAAAAACAACACCACAATCATGCCTCAGCCACCATATTCACCGGATTTGGCCCCATGTGACTTTTTCTTGTTCCCAAAACTAAAGAGACCTATGAAAGGACGGAGATTTGCAACGATTGAAGAGATAAAGACTGCATCGCTGGAAGAGCTCAAGGCTATACCGAAAAGTGCTTATGAAAAGTGCTTTGAGGATTGGAAAAACCGTTGGCATAAGTGTTTTGTATCTGAGGGGGATTACTTTGAAGGGGACAAGATAAATATTGATGAATAAATGAATATTTTTTCTTAAAAATACAAAGTCACCTTACTTTTTGAACACACCTCGTACATCTTACAGACAGAGGAAACTTGCGTACAATATATTCAAGGTATCCAACAGAAATTTTTTTTGCAAGATAGAATGTGTACCGTTTAGCATGAAGGTAAAAATAGCTCTCCAGCAAACATTTTTCGGTCACTGTTTTGAATCATTGTGAAAAGTAGCAGATAGCAAAAGTTACAAAAATTAGATCTCATTGAATTCTTTCGTAACCACAAAACGAACTACTGAAATGTCAGCAGAATTCTCCAAGAACTCCATCCTACTGACATTTCGGTGATTCATTTTGTGGTTCCAGGAGGATTCAATGGGATCTAGTTTTTGGAACTTTTGCTATCTGGGTGAAGAGATGTCAAATATTTATCATGCAACAGAAAGATATATCTGCAAGATATCAGATTGAAGACATTTTCTAGTACTGTACGAGACATTTTTCAGAATTCTGTGAATATCCATCAAAATCATTCAAAAAAATTCTTCAAGAATATTCGGTTTGTTATGGTATTATAAAGGTATTCTATATTCTTCAAAACTGTACAATATTACAGTAATTGAATTCTAATTTTATGATGAAGCGAAATTATTGCTCTTTAAAGGAATATATATACGAGTCTTTAGCATTACGTGGCCAATATCGCTCTTCAACTTGCAGATCATGAATAAATATCCACTTTGTACCTTTACTTCGTAACATGCATGTGAAATTACCTTCAGAAATATTTTTACCCTGATGAAAAACAACACCTATAACTTTATAAAAGTGTTGTGCAATTTTAATCCTGAAGTTGGTACCGCTTTAATGTTTATATTTTCTACCTTTGTTGCTTCAACATTATTGTGATTAAATATCATCAATCGCACAATTACATATTGTTCTGACGCTGTTATAAATGATTTTTTAGTTTTATGCAAGTTATTACAATTGTCACAAGAATCTTCTATGTTGAAATTTTCTATGTTGAAAAATTGAACTTGAATATTTCTTGAAACTCAAATGATTTTTGTGAAATTGAAGGTAGCGCAAGACGTATAACACAATTTGTACCAACAATATTTTCGGTATATTCACATTTCGTACATTCCGTTATGGTAGTTATTTGGTGCTTCATTAAATTTTTAATAGCCATTGAATTTTCGCAAATAGAAGCGATGAATTCTCCTGCATCTTGTGAGTAATTATGCAAGTATTTTGGACCTGCAAGCTGTTTTAAAGCTATGATGTCAAGGTTTTTTTGGCGAATTGTAGTTCTGAATTGTAATATTTATGATGTAATTGGGGTCAGATAAAAGTAATTGTTTTGTCTTAGAAGCACAGTACAATATACACTACATTACTGCATTCAAATAAGAAGGAACACCGTCAACATTAGGAAGACCCATTACGTTTAACGCGTGAGTTTCTGTTGATTTTTCATCAATATTTTGGCCCCTGGATTATACATTATCCAATATCCTTATTCCTGAGTACCCAGGTGAAAAAGTTTTTTCAGTGAGTAAATTCTTTGAGTAAAATTAGAGGTGGATCAAGAAAAAGTAGAAGGGATGCAGGTATACTATACATCTGTATGTTACTTACCACCACGATCAATATCATCAGGTAGCGTAGAAGGAAAATGAAGAAAGGGCAGGAGTGCAGTGGATATACCACAGGTCCTTGCATTAGGTACACCATTATCAGATTCTCTCAATAGAATCACAGATAGATGAAGAAAAAGCAAGAAGGATGCACATGTACCATACATCTTTATGTTACGTACCACAATGATCAATGTCATTAGGTAGCATCATAGGAAAATGAAGAAAAAGCAGAAGTGCAGTGGATATACAAGTCCTTGCGTTGAATAATACCACTATCAGATTCTTCCAACAGAATCATAGGTGGATGGAGAAAAAGCAAAAAGGATGTAGATGTACCATACATCTGTACGTTAAATTCTACCATGATCATTAGGTAGCGTTGAAGGAAAATGCAGGAAAGATAGGAGCGCAGTGGATATACCACAAATCTTCGCATCGGGTGCATTCCACTGACCAATTGACGAATGATTAGAGAGACTGTTCAGGATCAACTCGACGAAAATTGAGCAGATACAATATTCTGATTATAGAAATTCTTGCAGAACTACAGGTCAACTTGACTGATGTTACTGGATGTGACAATTCATTCTGAATGTTTTCTTCCAAAGTTCCATCTTTTCAGTTGTTCCATTCAAGCTGGATTATATTTGTGTTCTTACAAACCATCATTCTCATCTTCACTTATCTTGGTTTTGTAATGATTCAATTCTCAAATATCATGAATATTAAATGGTTTTGCTTTTTAATTATCATGAATCACTTTGAATACATTTTGAACATTTCATAGATCCCAGAAATACTAAATCTCTCAACCCAAAAAACTCTATGACAATTTAATAAAATTCATGATATTTGAGAATCGAATCATTCCAAAACGAAGATAAGTGAAGATGAAAATGATGGTTTGTAAGAACACAAATATCATCCAGCTTGAATGGAACAACTGAAAAGATGGAACTTTGGAAGAAAACATTCAGAATGAATTGTCACATCCAGTCACATCAGTCAAGTTGACCTGTGGTTGTTCTGTAACCATTTCTATAATCAGAATATTGTATCTACTCAATCTTCGTCGAGTTGATCCTAAACAGTCTCTCTAATGATTCGTCAATTATTGATCAGTGGAATGCACCCGATGCAAAGATTTGTGGTATTTCCACTGCACTCCTATCTTTTCTGCATTTTCCTTCAACGCTACCTAATAATCATGGTAGGATTTAACGTACAGATGTATGGTACATCTACATCCTTTTTGCTTTTTCTCCATCCACCTATGATTCTGTTGGGAGAATCTGATAGTGGTATTATTCAACGCAAGGACTTGTATACCCACTGCACTTCTGCCTGTTCTTCATTTTCCTATGACGCTACCTAACGACATTGATCATTGTGGTCCATAACATAACGATTGATATATATATTTTTCTTGTAAATACAAAGTTATTTCACTTCTGTTAGAATAGAACGCAAATGAATGATTCCTAAGTGTTATTGTGTTGTAAATGTATTTTGGATGTTTTCAGATTCATGTCACAATATTTTAGTTCACTGTATATATTTAGTTGTTTGCCAGTTGGACCTTGAAGTGGACCTGACCTGAGGATCTGCGTTGGATGGATTCTGCTGCGGAAGATGAAAATGAAAATTGATGGTGGTGGTGCCAAACACTCAGACCTATGGTATATTCATTTCATTTTGTTCCTTTTTTACTCCCCTGAAACAGTACGTAAAGAATCTGATACCAGTATCGGATGGACCTGTGATATATCCATTGCGCTTTTCCATTTTCTTCATTCGAATATGAAATCAACAAATGAAATTGATAGTGAAGATAGCTAGCATACAAATTTGTGATACGTCTGCTCCATTTCTGCTTCGTCTCCAGCCACTTGTGATGCTACTCCAAGAAACTGATGAGCCCAGCATGTTGTAAAGATCTGTGGCATATCTACTGCATTTTCAGCTTTGAAAAAATCACTGTATTCAAGAGTTTTTATTGAAACAATATTTGAGATACTTCGATATAACTAAAGTAACTAGAGACCAACCTCAACTTCTACCGTTGGTCAAACTTTTAACATCTCATTGAGTTTTGTCATCGACTTCACTTTCCAAAAACTTTTGATATTGCGTTGGGGTTTTTTGATGAATTCCTCTTTCTGATCATAAGGGATGATTCAGTTGTTGATTCATTACACAATCTTCAATCATCCATTTCATGCTATTGATTACCAATTTGATACAAAATTTCCACAAGACCACCTATATGACATTGATAGTGGTGGTAGACGACGTAGAGGTCTATGGTATATTTGCTCCGTTTTTGTGTTTCTTCATACACCTGTGATACTACTCAAGCAATCCAATTACAACTCTTGTTAAAATCGAGTATCGGATCAATGAGAAAAGATAAAACGAAGCAAATGCACCATCCGATTCCTACGTCGTCTACCACCACTATCCATTTCATTTAGGTAATTTCGTAGGCAATGTAGTATTGAATATATGAACTACAGATTATAAAGTAGATTTAATTGATAATGAATTGCATAAAATGGATGATTGAAGATAATGTAATCAATCAATAACTGAATCATCCCTTATAATCAGAAAGTGGAATCCATCAAAAACCCCAACGCAATATAAAAAGTTTTTAGAAAGTGAAGTCGATGACAAAACACAATGAGATGTTAAAAGTTTGACCAACGGTAGAAGTTGAGGTTGGTCTCTAGTTACTTTAGTTATATCGAAGTATCTCAAATATTGTTTCAATAAAAACTCTTAGATACAGTGATTTTTTCAAAGCTGAAAATGCAGTAGATATGCCACAGATCTTTACCACATGCTGGGCTCATCAGTTTCTTGGAGTAGCATCACAAGTGGCTGGAGGCGAAGCAGAAATGAAGCAGACGTATCACAAATTTGTATGCTAGCTATCTTCACTATCAATCTCATTTGGTGGCCTCATAGAATAACCTGAAATTCATCCATCTGGTACTTTATGTAATATAAAATATATATCATTCAACCTGTAAATGAATAGGTTGACGGATCGAGCTCTGTATCATATATGACTATGTGTACTATACATATGGTCATGGTTATGGTTACAAATGCTTCGAGCCTTTGATGAGCCTATAACCAAGTAGCACCAGAATATACTATGAACGTTCTTAGAATATTCGAAATATGTTCTATGTACATTCGAATGAGACCGTTTCATAGGTGCTATGCATGTTCATCGAACGTATGTAATCGAATATACGACGTTACGTCAATCGAACGTCGATTGAATGAATATCGTACATTTCGAATGTACTATGTACGTTCTAAGTATATTTAAAACAGTCTCATTCGAAGATTCCATGAACGTTCATTATATGTTCTTCGTATCTCATTCGTACATTCTACGAACGTTTCTATTTCGTATATACTTTGAACTTCCGTTGCTGCTTGGGTACTGGCCTGTACGCCAATTTTCAATCCTGTTGCTACTATAGATATGTATCAGGGTTGGAATTCCCAGGATCCTACATGATTTTGATTGATCACTTCTCAGAGAATGTTGGACTTGATTGGTTGCTCCATAAGAATTGACCAATGAACATTGTGTACGAACGATTCTAGAAGTTCCGAAACCTGATATGTGTATTCGAAGAAAGAAAGAGACATACAATGCATATCTCACATAGAAACTTACCCTAAACACGATCAATCGTGATAGAATAAATCGATGACAATGATGATGATGATGAACAATATTCGTAATCTTGTGATCACATGGAAATTTGAAACATTTATATTTCGGAATCGCATGAATTGATCAAGTTCGTGGTACTTGTGGTACAATGTGTGGTGAGTATTTATGCATTGAAGTTTTTCTCAGTCGGTAAAAACTCGGTTTACGTGTATAGATACACGGTAGCGCTCGACTTCTGCTTTTTCATTATTTTTCATATATATTTTTTATACATATATGTTTTTTTCATGTACTTGGCGTCGAGACGCTACCGCGTCTCTTGATGTATATTTAAATAAGACCGTTTTATAGGTACTATGTACATTCTTCGAACGTATGTAATCGAATATACCATGGTACGTCAATCGAACGTCGATTGAATGAATATCGTACATTCCGAATGTTCTATGTACGTACCAAGTATATTTGAAACAGTCTCATTCGAATATTTTATGAACGTTCACTATGGTAAGGGTCGATTCTGCAGAATGATCGATTTGCAGAAATTTCATTTTGCCGAAAAGTCACGGTAAGGGTCGATTCTGCAGAATAATCGATTTGCAGAAATTTAATTTTGCCGAAAAGTCACTAACTTGAAGTTCGATGACAATGGGATACATTGAGAGGCAACGGCCTCGTGGGATTGTAAACACAGATGTCTTTGTAGTCGGGTTTAACGAAAGATTATGACATTGCAAGAAGTTATGATAACCAAAGAATTCAGGGGCGTACCCAGCATCTAAGAGGGGGGTGGCTGGTCGCCCCTTGATGCGTTCTTAACATGTGTGTTTGAACAGACGGCGAGAGGGGAAGAGAAGAAGCTGCGTGAGCCCATGAAACGGATGGCATACATATATTCCACGAGTTATATATGCCTGCGCACGTGATTACATCACGTAATTGGAAGAACCGATCATTTGTATACTGAATAGAATGGATACAAAAATGACTGAGATGAAATTATATGTAATGCAAAGAGGAGTGGATGTTTATTTTGGTGCAGGGAACACTGGGAATAGAATGCGCATCGCGATATTATTGGAAGAATTCCACATCAGAGAAGAAGGGATTGGGAAGGTTCGAACAGGCATCGGAACCAACAATTTGAAAAAGCGACCCTCTGACTGTTTGAGGGTGAATTTACCTCTCGGAGTGAAGTGATTCATCCGTGTGGTTTCCTTGTGAAATGCGATTGGATGACAAAACCTTCACGAAAAATCCTGATTCGGTCGGTTTGAGCGTACAGTGCGCTCTCCGAATAGTGCCGAATGGTGTCTCCTTCACTCTATCGAGGGTAGGCATTTGAGCGAGGAAGAGGTCCGCGGCACTATTCAGAGAGCGCACTGTATATCCAAAGCATGAGATCGTACGGACAACCCTCTCTTTTTTAGGAGATGATTTTCATTGGTAAAATAAGTAAATTGAGCTGTCATTCTTTCTATGGGTGATGGAACGACGAGATCTTCACTCAAAATCTCAATTCGGTCAGTTCAAGCATATATCCAAAGCACAAGGCCGTAAGAACAACCCTCTCTTTTTTAGGGGATGATTTTCAATGGTAAAATAAGTAAATTGACCTGTCATTCTTTCTATGGGTGATGAAACGACGAGATCCTCACTCAAAATCATAATTCTGTCAGTTCAAGCATATTTTTTTGGAGCACAAGGTGGTAAGAACAACCCTCCCCTTTTGGAGGATCATTTCCATTGGTAAAATAAGTGAATTGAGCTGTGATTTTTTCTTTGGGTGATGAAACGACGAGATCTTCACTCAAAATCTCAATTCGGTCAGTTCAAGCATATATCCAAAGCACAAGGCCGTAAGAACAACCCTCTCTTTTTTAGGGGATGATTTTCAATGGTAAAATAAGTAAATTGAGCTGTCATTCTTTCTATGGATGATGAAACGACGAGATCCTCACTCAAAATCATAATTCTGTCAGTTCAAGCATATTTTTTCGGAGCACAAGGTCGTAAGAACAACCCTCTCCTCCTTGGGGGATCATTTTTATTGGTCAAATAAGTAAATTGAGCTATAATTTTTTCTATGGGTGATGAAGCGACGAGATCTCCATTCAAAATCATAATTCTGTCAGTCCAAGCATATTTCCGGAGCACAAAGTCGTAAGAACAACCCTCTCCTTTTCGGGGGACCATTTCCATTGGTAAAATAACTAAAGTAGGCTGTAATCTTTTCCAATGGGTGATGAAACGACGAGATCTTCACTCAAAATCATAATTAGGTCAGTTCAAGCATATATCCAAAGCACAAGACCGTGAGAACACCCTGACCCTTTTGAGGGGATGATCCTCGTCGGTAAAATAGGTAAATTGACTCATAATCTCCGCTATGGGGGACGAAATGACGGAACCTCTAACAAAAATCATAATCCGTTCAGTTCGATTACATATTCAGCGCACAAGTTCAATTCGACAAACGGCTCCATCCATCCATTCATTCCGACTTGTTATTTTGAATTTTTCCAAACAATTGACCATTGTCAAACCAATGCCTCTCAAGAGCATGATCTCTGTCTTCCATTCAACGGATGGATTCTACTGTAAACATCAATAACACTGGAGAAAATGAATAATCAGCCTCGAAATCCGCATCCCAGAAATCCACAATTACCCAGGCCAGTACAGGTTCTCGAGAAAAAAGTTCATCCGTATTGTACCTCGAAAATCTATTATGATGGTATTTATGCATACCACAGGAACTGAAGAGGTTACAATGAAAGAACGGATAGGCATTTCACGTAAGTATACATGTTCAATACAAAGCACCGCGAACTTCGAATTTCTCCACGTGTAAATCAATTTTCAAATCCTAAAAGTTGACATTATATGACTATAAATGTCATTCATAGATGTCTTCGAAAAATTCATGACATTTTAGGATTTTTCTAACCGTGTCGTGTTTTTTATATACCTAATTTTTTATTGTAATCGTTATCAACAGCTTCACTGCATATTTCCGCATTACTTTAAACTTTATTTTCCAAAAAATGCTCCCCAGGGTTTGACCCCCAGGGGCGAATACAGTATGGCACTGAGGCCTGGCTCATCATCATCAACATAAATAGAAGAGTACAAATACATCACGTTCGCCAATAATAAATACTGATAATAATGATCATCTGGCTCCAGGGGGTGCTCTAATAAATATATTGTAGCCCACCTATGGGCTATTGTGTAGCTTCAGCCTTGAGCATTGAATTTCACAATAAAAATAAGAAATAAGAGAAATGGGTGGCACCACCTGGCCCACCCATATCACATTTGGCTCAGTCTTATCGATGAGGTACCCCCTGGAGCAACCAGACCTATAAACTTAACCTAGACATAAAATAGTAATAATTGCCCCCGCGGAGCTATCACACTGTATGCATACATGGATAAATAAATAAATAGATAAATAAATGGATAAATAAATACATGAACACAAGTGTATATATAAATTGTATAAATATTGTATAAATAAAATTGTATAACTAAACATAAATTTGTATAAATGAAATCAGTTAAAATCTTGACCCTGGCGGCTAAATCACAGATTTTACATACGGAGACTGATAGTTAAAAGGCACACCAGGGTCTCCCGCGGGGGACAGGATAAAATCATGACAGATGTATAAAATAAGTTCGCGGTATTCACACGCTCATTCACACACTAAGGAGAAAAAAAAAAGAAGTTGCTGGCTTGGCAGTGTCATTATTAATCTGTAATTATTGAAAAAGAAAGGAACACCTTCATACCCACACATAACACAAAAAAGATTGACAGAGGAGCGCGCAAGCGTGCGGTGGATCAATTGACCGAATTTTCTTGAGCCGCTTCAGCTTCAGCTAACCTTCGGGGTGTGGACGGCGCCTGATACTGGCGTGCACCGGAAACATGCTCCACGTATATGTCGCGTGACCAGCGGATGGTCTCCGACACCACGAGGCGGCGCATAAGCTGCGCGTAGCGTGGACTGATGTTGAGCAGCCTAAGAACCCCCTCATTGGACGGATCCCACGAGCCGAGCGCTCCTATCACGAACGCATGGACAGCAACACGGTACCCTTTTGAGCGAAGGTGTTCAGCCAGAGGCGCATAGTGTGCAAATTTACGCTCTCTGGCTTCCCACATCGCCTCCCTCCGGTTTTCGAAGGGGTATGGTAACGTCCACTATCACAATGCTCTTTGAGGGTTCGTGTCGTATGACCAAGTCAGGTCGTAGACCCCCAAAGTCGTGATCGACGCCCTCGATCCGCTGGTTGACCTTTTTCTCCCCCGGGAGACGGCAGGCCGCACTCAGGCGGTCCGGCACGGCGGTATGCCGATACTGGATGGCCGCCGAGTGAGGAGAGCAGTGACAGATAACGTGTGGTAGGGTCTTCAGTCCACTACCGCAGCGCCGGCAGCGCTTGTCACCATCGCCCCAACGCCTAGCCCCGTTAAGAGGTAGTACGTCTAGTCGGGCACGATGAATGAACCGCCACTCGGCAAGCGGGCGAAGCTCCCCGTACGGAAGGAGTGATTAGACACATTCAACCGCACGGAGACATCAGCGCCCTTACCCTGGTTCTTCTTCGCGAGGAGAGAGCCCAGGTACCTTTGTGTCACCGCCGCCCTCACCCGATGGATCACCTGCTTCTTGGCGCCAGGTGGTATGGCGACAGGCCGCCCTTCCGCCCTCGGGCACACCAACTGCAACTCCACTAGTTCCGCAGACCACCTCCAAGTTATCCCAGCCTTCTTGGATTGTCTCATAATGGCGTTCCGCACTCTCGACCACATGGAGCCCATCTGAGCGTCCCTTCGAAATTTCCCCTCCAGCGAGCCAGAGAGGTATTTCGCCAGATCTTCACCGGACGCAGGCCTACTAATCTTGTCTCTTACCGCCTGACGGAGGGTGTCCCAGGCCAGCATACTCACCGACTCATCATCCGCATTCGGAAGCCTGAAGGAATGTGCGACGGTGAGCACGTCGGCCAAGTCCCCGAGCGGGAGGAGTCCACAGCCACCCTTGCTGGGAGGGATGTAGACTACCTCCGCGCTCGCCCTCTGCAGCAGGTTGAGCCAAGATTTGACGACCTTTTTAATAAGGTCGTCAGCCGTTTTCAGTGGTTTCTTCTCCACGTGGGCTCCCCTCAGAAGAAAATCCAACCTGGGTAACAAGAATGTCGCCACAGTTCCGATTTTCTGCCAAGGGGCCAAGGGAGAACGGTCCACCATGCCGAGATCCCCAATCAACTGGTTTATATCAGAGATTGGGGTCTGCCTCACCTGGTAGCCCGTCGGCACACCCAGGTGCATGTACGACTCTTCCGTCTCCAGCGGGCGAATGTCCACCCCAATGAGCCCGAAGATGGTCGGTCGGACCCTGCCGCGAGCCGTTCCACCGATGTGTAGGGTCGCAATCCGATCGACTCGGCCTCGGCCTCCACTGCACTCAGCAGTTCTCTCATGCCTTCGGGAGTGTCGGCAATGAGGGCCACGTCGTCCGCGTACGCCAGTCGATTACGCCGCTGACCCTGGATGGTATAATCCGCCCCAAGCCCGTCCAGCTTACGCAGGACGGACTCGAGAGCGAGGTTAAAGGTCACTGGACTCTGTGGACAACCCTGACGAACCCCCCTCCGGATGGGGATGGGACCAGTGTACCCCTCAGCGGTCCGCACGCGGGTCACGCATTCATGGTACATGGACTTCCAGATGTTAAGGAAGCCATGTGGCACACTCAAGTGCACCAGAGCGTTCTCGATGGTCGCGTGCGGGACCGATCCAAACGCGTTGGAAAGGTCCAGCCACGTCACCACCACCTGCTTCTTGTGTCGTTTCGCATCCTGAATGATCTCCCGCAGCACAAAGTTATGCTAGTAGCAACCCTCGTGCGGCAGGAAACCCTTCTGTGCCAGGTCCAGCCTCCCGTGTCGCACCGCCCATCCCGTCAGTCGGTCCGCCATGACCGCAGTCATCAGCTTGGGCATGGTGTCGCCCATGGCGAGGGGTCGCCAGTTGGACAAGTCGTCCCGATCGCCCTTCTTGTACACCAAGACGGTGTTTGATGTTTTCCAGGTGTCCGGGATCCGACCTATTCTGTAGCAGGCGTTGAACAGCGACGCTAATAACACCGACCCAGGATCACCCCCCCACAAATCCCTGTAAGTCAGGCCGTCAGGACCAGGCGCAGAGTTGGTCATGCGCCTGATCCGACGGTCCACCTCATCGGGCGCGGAAGGGATCTCCAGAGCCTCCGTGTTTGCACCGTCCAACGCCGCCAGCTGGTAGGCGGGAGGGACAGGCTCGAGGGCCTCCCCCCCCGGCGTGCACATCCAGGAAGTGCTGCTCTATCCTCTCCTTCTGCACTTGGCAGTGGTGTAAGGGACCCTGGAGCACCTCCTGGACCGCACGTCGACGATTCGACCTGTACAAGGCCTGTATCCTCGTAGCCTCCCGCACTGGATCCCGAGCACCATCCAAGGGACGATCATTGACTCCCCGGTCCAAGTGCTCCCCCCCTCCACGCGCCACACCCACCCTCCCCTCCGGTCTGCGTCCACGCATTCCGCTGCCGGGATGTGCGCCGCGACCCAGAGCCGCCCTCCGCGCGCCGGACGCTCCCCCCGTGTTGGTCGACGCCTGGAAGAACCGTCGGACATTGAAATTAGGCTGTTACAGCTCAACTTCATTTGGTTGAATTGAATTTATATCGTGGTGGTTAACTTTCCCAGCTGTCCAATATTCAATTAATGCTGTCTGTGCCAAGTGATTTCCGATTTTTCTCTTTTTTCAACTGTTCTGAATCCTCGAAATATTCTCCATCGTGTTCAAAACCAAACAAAAGCTTTTGGAGTTTATATAAATAAAGATAGTTGGTATAGCACATTCGCTACAGACACACGAATAGGTTCAAACTCTGTCCCCCTGTGTGCTTCATTCCACCCAACACAGTTTGTCACCGTATCATAACCACAATGTAACTTGAGATCACACGCAATACCACCTTTTCGTTGCGTGCAATGGACTGGTTGCATATAATTTCCCACTCACGAAAAGTAGCCGCTATGCCACTGTACCATAACATTCTTTGTGTTGGTTACATGGTGGTTGTATGCAGTTTTTATGATCTCCTTATTTTGAAAAATATGCATCGTAGACCCTTTTTGACCTTAGATTTGAGGTCACGGGTGTAGAGTATCTATTTACAGCTTATTGTGCGTGCGGCCCTGCAATTCATGTATTAGTGCGCATGCGTGGTCACCATCGTCTACAAAGGAACGCGTACAAGAGTCAGTCTCAGGGTACCCAAGGTATGATGGGAAAGCAAGACCACGAGTTTCAGCGCCACCAGGGAGTTGTCTCGAAACTATGAGTAATATATATGTATGTTTATACATATATATATCGAGTATATCACGTGACCATATTTCCCATATACCACGTGACCATATGTCCTGTATACCACGTGACCATATTAGATATTCAAAAATTAGCAAAAATGATTTGACACATTCCGATATGTATTCGTACCACGGGGATAAATATGAATGAAAAATATAACTTTCATTCATATTGGAAAAATCATGGACTTATTCAAATGATGAATCTGATAGGGATGAATATTTGGAAACACATGAATGGATGTATGTATGGATGTATGTATGTACATATACAAACGTTATTTTTTCCAATCTGCAAGTAATTAAGAATTACCTGTAAGGAAATTAGGTTGAAAAACATCAATAACACATGAAATCAACAAAATTATTTTCATTCAAGAAAATTATTTTCGTTCCCCAGGTTATGCGGGATCTCAATTGCCGTTCAGGGAACAGCCATCATCGGGAACGCGCATCAATTCTCTTATGAAGTTTCAATGATGAAATTTTTGAAGTACAGGAGAGACTTGAACCTGGATCCTACCTATCACCTATCATGACAACCTAATCACCTAACGACCTAACCTACACCGACGTGTTTTCCGTTGAAACAAAAATGTTGTACATATAGTCGAATTTCGGTAGTGGGGAGAATAGCTCCACTTAATATGACGCAGGATCGGATCGAAAAATTGATGGAGCCCTGAGGAAGTTGAGATTCGAGGGGCCCTTCCAGAATTGAGGGTCCGGAGGCAAGAACCGACGATACGCTCGAATTGCGGGATGAGTATTGTCCAAGCCGGGACGTCAGGGGTCGAAAAAAAAATCGGAATTACAAAAATCTGAAAATACTCGGCGATAGGGCTTGAAAAATCAATACAAGTCTTCCCTTACCATTTTTCCCTATGGTTAATAGTTTTTGAGAAAAAAAATGAAGACCAACTATTTTTTGCAACCAGAATCAATGTTTTTCAATATTAAACTCGTCACAACTCGGTCATTTTTTTATGTATCTTAGTGAATCTTACAGATTCTGATTCGTAAGACTTCCCCGATTTTTTAATCCGAAGTGAAAAGCATGTTTTCTATGCTTTGGAATCAAAAAGTGGTGGGGGAAATGTGAGGTACAAAAAACTTCCAGCGACAAAGTTGTTCGTTAGTATATGGACAAACTTTTTGGAAAGTTTCAGTTCGATCGGATTATTAGTTTGCAAAATCCAGCGATTTTTCCATGAGCGCACAACGGTTATTTTGCATTCCTCTACGATGTGTACCGGTTAAATATCAGAGTCCGCGGGGAAAATTGTATTCGTTCGATTTTTCAATGTGGATTCATGTTTTTTGAGTCATAAGATTCGAATATCGAACTATATTTACTAGATTCGAAATTCTCTTTTTTTTATCAACAATTTCATTGTTTATGACGTTTTTATGGTCAAACTATTGACTTTGAAGAAAAATTGTCCCAATTGATGAAGTTTCTTATCCTTGTAAGGAAGAAGTTTTAAATCCGGGAATCCAACTATTTCGGCAAGGTTGCTCATTCAATTTTATAATAAACAATCGATTGGTCCAAAACAATGACATCTACAAAATATTGATTTCATGAAAAAAGTATTGAAACAAAAAAGATTTCTTATCCTGTAACTGATCAACTTTGTACATATCATTTTTCAGTATCCGAATTTTTGATTCAAATATAATCATGATATTCAAATGGAGATAAAAATAATTCTCATAATTTGGTGTCTCCACATAGATTGAGATTCTTTAGGTTGAGAAATTGGAAAATCGAACAATTCTAATGAGATCCAAAAACTGAAGTATCAACGACGTCAGATCGTCTAGTGCGAGCAATAAAATTATTTCAGTGAAGGAAAACCATGGGTATCTGCTTGTAAGTGAGACGAAGAAGTACTGAACAATATACTGATCACGTGGAATTAGGAAGATCGAAGGTTTTTTTGAGATTCAAAATTTGAAGTCAGATACTTTCCTCTTTTTATACGATTTTGCGACTCATGTTGATAAACTTCAATTTCATTGTTTCCTTTTTTCATGATTCTTTTGGGCGAATTTATGATTATTATCAATTCACCTGAAAGAATCATGAAAAAAGAAAACAATGAAATTAAAGTTTATCAACATGAGTCGCAAAATCATATGAAAAGAGAAAAGTATCTGACTTCAAATTTTGAATCTCAAAAAAACCTTCGATCTTCCTAATTCCACGTAATCAGTATATTTTTCAGTACTTCTTCTATAGTGAACAAGACCAGCAAACGTACAAGGCACTGAGGAATAGAATAATCAGAGAATCAAGGAAAGCAAAAGAACAATGGTTGGAGGGAAAATGTCAAGATATAGAAATGAGATTACATTCAGGGAAAATTGATGAAGCATATAGCATGGCCAAGGGATTTTTTGGACAAATGAAATCTAGAAGCAGTAAGATTGAAAATTCTCTAGAGAGACAATTGATAAGAATGGAGGAAAACATAGAACAATGGATTAATCATTTGGAAGATCTGTATAAAGGGAGCGATAATATAAGATTTTTAGAGAGGGAGGAAGATATCGATGAAGGAGAATTGGGAGATTCAATTTTGAGATCAGGATTCGACAGGGCTTGAAAAGAATTGAAAAATAATAAAACGCCAGGAATAGATGGCATAAATGCGGACCTTATGGAAGCCTCCAGTCAGAGAACTCGTGACGCACTGTTTGATTTGATCAGAGATATGTACGAAATAGGCGAAGTACCGAAAGATTTCCAGGAGAATAAAATTGTCGCCATTCCAAAAAAACAAGGAGCAGACAAATGCGAGAACTACAGAACGATTAGTTCAACTTCACATGCCTCGAAAATACTGACAAAAATCATATACAGGAGGATAGAGAATAAAATAGAGAGTAGATTAGCGGAAGATCAGTTCGGTTTCAGGAAAAATAGGGGAACGCGGGAAGTAATATTAGCACTGAGAACAGTAGTAGAGAAAAGTCTAGAGTTGAAGAAGTCTGGGTATATAGGTTTTGTAGATATACAAAAAGCATTCGATAATGTTGATTGGGAGGAGATGTTTACGATTTTGAAAAAGGTAGGAATCAATTTCAGGGATAGGAGATATATATGAATTATATAAGAATCAAACCGCAATAATAGAAATAGAAGGTCAGAAAGGAGAAGCACAAATTAGAAGAGGGGTGAGACAAGGATGCTCACTATCGCCACTGATTTTCAATTTGTATATAGAAGGAGCAATGAACGAAGTGAAGGAGCAAGTGCCATTGAAATTACAGATTCAAGGTGAAAATGTAAGCATGTTGAGATTTGCGGATGACATAGCTATATTAGCTACGAGTGGTGCTGAGTTAGAAAATACTCTCAAAACTATGAAAAAAATATTACTAGACAAATATTGTATGAATATAAATAACGACAAAACAAAATTCATGATTTGTACGACAGCGAAAACATCAAGAAGAACGAAAATCAAAATAGATGCAGAGACAATTCAGCAAGTCAAGGAATTTAAATATCTAGGAAGCATAATCACAGAAAACGGTAAAAGCGAAAGAGATATAAGAGCAAGAATAGCACAAGGGAAACAGGCTTTCCACCAAAAGAAACAGGCTTTCCACCAAAAGAAACAGTTACTATGTTCGAAGAATATTAGCTTAGCAGTAAGGAAGAAATTCTTGGAGAGTTACGTTTGGAGCACGGCATTGTATGGTTGCGAAACTTGGACAATTGGGAAAACGGACCAACGAAGACTTGAAGCTTTTGAAATGTGGTGTTATAGAAGGATGCTTAGAATAAAGTGGATAGAGAAAGTAAAAAATGAAGAAGTACTGGAGAAGGTAAATGAAAGAAGAAGTCCCTTGAGACAGGTCGTGAAAAGAAGAAGTAATCTGATAGGACACACATTAAGGCATGATAGCCTATTGAAAACAATATTGGAAGGAAAAATGAATGGTAAAACTCGAAGAGGTAGACCTCGATTAAGTTATATGAAGCAAATTATACAAGATAAGGGCTGTCGTAGATATGCAGAAGTTAAGCGGTTAGCGGACAAATGACAGGGTTGGAGGATTTCATCAAACCAGTCATAAGACTGATTACTTCATGATGATGATTTCTTCGTCTCACTTACAAGCAGATACCCATGGTTTTCCTTCACTGAAATAATTTTCTTGCCCGCACTAAACGATCTGACGTCGTTGATAATTCAGTTTTTGGATCTCATTAGAATTGTTCGATTTTCCAATTTCTCAACCTAAAGAATCTCAATCTATGTGAAGAAACCAAATTATGAGAATTATTTTCATCTCTATTTGAATATCATGATTATATTTGAATAAAAAATTCGGATACTGAAAAATGATATGTACAAAGTTGATCAGTTACAGGATAAGAAATCTTTTTTGTTTCAATACTTTTTTCATGAAATCAATATTTTGGAGATGTCATTGTTTTGAACCAATCGATTGTTTATTATAAAATTGAATGAGCAGCCTTGCCGAAATAGTTTGCTTCCCGGATTTAAAACTTCTCCCTTACAAGCATAAGAAACTTCATCAATTGGGACAATTTTCCTTCAAAGTCAATAGTTTGACCATAAAAACGTCATAAACAATGAAATTGTTGATAAAAAAAAGAGAATTTCGAATCTAGTAAATATAGTTCGATATTCGAATCTTATGACTCAAAAAACATGAATCCACATTGAAAAATCGAACGAATACAATTTTCCCCGCGGACTCTGATATTCAACCGGTACATATCGTAGAGGAATGCAAAATAACCGTTGGGCGCTCATGAAAAAATCGCTGGATTTTGCAAACTAATAATCCGATCGATCTGAAACTTTCCAAAAAGTTTGTCCATATACTAACGAACAACTTTGTCGCTGGAAGTTTTTTGTACCTCACATTTCCCCCACCACTGTTTGATTCCAAAGCATAGAAAACATGCTTTTCACTTCGGATTAAAAAATTATAAATTTTTACAAATTTGTTCAACATTTTCGTCATCGGGGAAGTCTTACGAATCAGAATCTGTGAGATTCACTAAGATACATAAAAAAATGACCGAGTTGTGACGAGTTTAATATTGAAAAACATTGATTTTGGTTGCAAAAAATAGTTAGTTTTCATTTTTTTTCTCAAAAACTATTAACCATAGGAAAAAATGGTAAGGGGAGACTTGTATTGATTTTTCAAGCCCTATCGCCGAGTATTTTCAGATTTTTGTAATTCTGATTTTTTTTTCGACCCCTGACGTCCCGGCTTGGACAATACTCATCCCGCAATTCGAGCGTATCGTCGGTTCTTGCATCCGGACCCTCAATTGATGAATTTTGTCTTGTTCTTCCTAAAATCAAATCATCCTCAAGAACAAAGTGGAATACGATTTAAATATCGCGTATCCGAATGCGAACTGGGCATATATGAAAATATTCATGAAGTTTGAACAATTTTTTTCATGAGGAAAATCTGAAACATGTATTTTCATATTTTTTCAGAGGATACTTGATAGGTATATTCAATTCAATAGAGTGCATGAGATTTTCCCATGTTCAATTGAGAATTCGTTCCAATGAACGATTCACACTTTATCGATATACATGAAAAGTGAAATTTGGAACAAAGTACTCCTAGAGTACACTTTATTCCTTATTTGATGTGATTTCGAATCGAATGGCCTATTATGACAAATTTTTGAAGTAATTTTTGACAACAAATCTTTGTGGAGTATCTATTGTACCAATAGTTCATGATAATCGGAGTAGAGAAAACTCACTGCGTTCCCAATATATCAGTCAATTCTTCCATCGAATAAAGTTTTGTGGATATCTACTACTCATTCGCAAGGAATTTATTCGACAAAGTGCCTAGTTATTTTAAAAATAACATCTCTCTATTTCACTTGCTCATCACTTGAAAAATCATTGCAAGTGTACAAAGGTTATGATGGTAGTACATTCTTTCATAAAATTTAACTTTGTATCTTCGTCACTCTATGAAAGAAGAAGAAAGTTGTGGAACATTGTTTTCTTGATATACTAATATTCTCTAATACTTTTCCAGGTGAAATTCAATTCCTGTCTCTGCTGAGTCATTACCTTCCCTGGTTGAAGTCGCATAGCAACCCAATAAACATTTTTGGATCAGTCTTTTGGATCAATCTAAAAGATATCTAAAAGAGATCTAAAATATGTCTTATGCAACAAATTTAGATATGTTTAAGACATCTTGCAGAAAGACATCTTTTAGAAATCTAAAAGACATCTTGGAGGAAGACATCTAAAACATATCTAAAGTTTTTGCATAAGACATCTTTTAGATCTCTGTTAGATATCTTTTAGAGTGTTCCGGAAGACTTCCATAGAAATGTTTATTGGGAAGTCATAAAAGAATGTTCTCACTATGAGGCATAATGGATTTTGGAACAGGACATTCATAAGTGAACCTTGAAGCCCTATGAATCTGTGCTGATGATGCATCATGAATACGAATGAATATATATTCATGAGCTTATCGAGAACATTTTCTCATGAATTGCTAAGAGACTTTGACTAGGGTAATCTGTTACATTCATCGAGTGTTGTATTTTGAAATACTTCACCAACGAATACTCGATCAGTGTCCACAGATTAGGTAATAACTCAGCAGAGACAGTAATTGAATTTTTTCTGGAAAAGTATTGAGAATATTAGTATATCAAGAAAACAATGTTCCATAACCTTATTCTTCTTTCATAGAGTGACGAAGATACAAAGTTGCATTTTATGAAAAAATGTACTATCATCATAACTTTTGTACACTTGCAATGATTTTTCAAGTGATGAGCGAATGAAATAGAGAGATGTTATTTTTAAAATAACTAGGCACTTTGTCGAATACATTCCTTGCGAATAAGTAGTAGATATCCACAGAACTTTATTCGATGGAAGAATCGACTGATATATTGGGAACGCAGTGAGTTTTCTCTACTCTGATTATCATGAACTATTGGTACAATAGATACTCCACGAAGATTTGTTGTCAAAAATTACTTCAAAAATTTGTCATAATAGGCCATTCGATTCGAAGTCACATCAAATAAGGAATAAACTGTACTCTAGGAGTACTTTGCTCCAAATTTCACTTTTCATGTATATCGATACAGTGTAAATCGTTCATTGAAACGAATTTTCAATTGAACATGGGAAAATCTCATGCACTCTATTAAATTGAATATACCTATCAAATATCCTCTTAAAAAATATGAAAATACATGTTTCAGTTTTTTCTCATGACAAAAATGATTCAAACTTCATGAATCTTCGAATATATGCTCAGTTCGCATTCGGATACGCGATATTCAAATCGTATTCGACTTTGTTCTTGGGGATAATTTGATTTTAAGAAGAACAATTCATCATTTGAATCAATCAATGATTTTTTCAATATGAATGAAAATTACATTTTTCATCCATACTTATCCTCATGATACGAATACGTATCGGAATGTATCAAATGATTTCTGCAAATCTTCAAATATCTAATACGGTCACGTGGTATACAGGAAATATGGTCACGTGATATACTTTATATATATGGGGCATTCTTTGTCAGATCAGCCACCCCCCCTGCGCATTTCAATTTTCGAGATAAAAAGACTTTGATTGGCTTAAAATTTTCGTTGAAGTGTCTACTTTTCAATGCCGTATGGTACTTTTCGAACATGGTGACTATTTAATCAATATGGCGGCGGAAACGAAGAGGGAACGTGTTGATGATGATCAAAACCGGTCATAAAACTATGATATACGGGGGTTGGATAATTCTGTGGATTGGAACATGCAATTCGAGCATCTCAGATTAATTGCATCCAGTTGGAATATTTAAATTGCAAATGGTGGATCCAATATCGCGGCCGGAATTTCAGAATTACTCCAAATTTTCTGAAACGTGGGAAAAGGGGATTTTTGGGGTCGCTGATGACGAATCCGAACTCAGATGTCCGGAATTACAAATGGCGAATCCAATATGGCGATCAGAAAATTTCTAATCCACTTTAAATTTGTAGAAACATTACCATCCTAAGGGTTTTTCGGTCACTGATCACGAATCCGGACTCAGATTTCCGGAATTGCGAATGTCGAATCCAATATGGTGGCCGGAATTTCAGAATCACTCCGAATTCCCTGAAACATGAGGGGAAGGAGTTTTCCGGGTCGCTCATGCTGAATCCGAACTCAGATTTCCGGAATTACAAATGGAGAATCCAATATGGAGGTCGGAAAAAATCCAATTCGCTTCAATTTATGGGAACATCAACAATCTGAGGGTTTTGTGGTCGCTGATCACGAATCCGGACTCAGATTTCCGGAATTGCAAATGGCCAATCTAATATGGCGGTCGGAAAAATTCTAAATCTCTTGAATTTGTAAAAACATTGTCATACTGGGGTTTTTGGGTCCGCTGATCACAAATCCGGACTCAGATTTCCGGAATTGCGAATGACTAATCCAATATGGCGATCGGAAAAATTCAGAGTCTCTTAAATTTGTGAAAGCATTGCCATACTGAGGTTTTTGAAGTCGCTGATCAAGAATCCGGACTCAGATTTCTGAAATTACGAATGGTGAATCTGATATGGCGTTGGGAGAAATTGAAAATGAGGGGAATTTGAGAGAGGATTGTCGTACGGGAGTTTGAGGGATCGCCGATACATATTCGAACCCAGATTTCCGGAATTATGAATGGAAGATTCAATGTGAAAATTCATGACGGTCTGGATATGAGAAATTATCCGACCTCTGAAGTAAACCTTTGTTCAGAAAAACTTCTGGTCGTTGATTATGAAATTGAGGTCACATTTCCAAAATCGGAATGGACGCATCACGTACAATTATCGACAAAGACATTGAATATGATGGGAACGAATATCATACTCATTTCAGGAATTATTTGGGGACTGGTCACACAAATCCGCGAACTTCCAATGGACTCCAGTCCAATAAAACTCCTCGCAAATCTTTTCTGACCCCAACCATGAATACTGCTGGTTTTTAGCTTGTGGATTTGTGTATTCAGGCTCCGGACTGTCGGCATTAGCATAACCCAATGTGCATCACGAAAAGGTTGCGCGATCAGACTTTGCACATCGAATGGCCCTGAAAAGGGCCGATTATTGTAACATCTCTCTCAATTAGCAATTGTCCAACTCAGCGTACGTACCTCCTGGTTGTCCATTTGGCCACCACACTTTGTTCCTACCATCATTCGAGTACCTTCTGATGAGCACTTCATTATTGGATCCTATCACAAAACCGTGGTTCTTGAGAATCTCAGGTACAGGTTGAGCATTCTCGAATCGTTTGTTGAGTTTGCGTCTCATCTTCTCGTGATATGTTTTATCGTAGTATTAATGCCTATGGTTTCAAAATTACTCTTTGCCCAACTGTAGAGTTTTTGGGGTGTCAATATGGCATTTTGAGGTTTGGCAGTCAGACTCGCTCTATATGCTTCTCTCTTGAATGTAGCACCAATCCCGTCACGAGCACCTTTACCGTGAGCAGTTGCGCTGTAATGCCATTCAGCGTCAATACTGAAATCTCCTTTGTGCTGAATCAAGTTCGCGATTTGAAATTGATTTTTGAAATGCTGCTTTGCTCCGTCACTGGTATGAATAATCTTGTTCACTCTTTTCACATTTCGTTGGATTTGAGGAATTAACAAAGTCTGAATAGCATGAACAGCGGAGGTGTCGTGTATCCAACTTTTAGATGAGAAAATAAAACTCTTGAGCTCAACAACAGGTCCTCCCTTATGATAATAAACGGCAGGAAATACGGTGCATTGATCGTTGTTAAAATGGAATGCTTGTGAAGCATCCTGGCAAACATACGCGTGGTTTTCAGAAAAATCAAACGTCACCAGGACTTCGCCACCGCGGAGATTGTGTTTTCTTACTTGGATGAAAAGATTTTGTTGCTTTGAGATGAATGAATGGGGTTCCAGAATTGTCGGTCTATTGCACAATTCGAGTATAAAATCATCAATTTTCATGATTTCTGTTCGTAGAGTTGAACGATCCGTTGCCGTCCAAACTGAACAATGAATGTCTGTGATGAATGAATTCTCTAGTAGATCATTCAATTTCTCCGAAAACTGCGAAACTCCTGGACAATCATCACATGCATCAAGATAGCAATCAGCCCCAGGTCTCTCACAAACAATTCCATTGAGGCAGTCTTTGTAGTTCGTTAGTGGCTTTTCTGTATTCGAGGTCAGCTTTTGAATATCAAGTGCATCCAACATCAATTTCGCATTTTGATGTATTGTGCAAACACAAACTAAGTGTGTTCCACAAGCTCCAGGGAGTATGTAACTTTTTGGTCCGAGTCTAGCGAACGCGCTGAAGCTGATATTATCTTCTGGGTGAGACTGTTTGAATACGGTGTAAAGTTCTTTTCAACCCACAAGTAAGAGACGTTTCTGTTTCACCGTTCGCTCTCCAATAATCTTCACAGAAACGACATCTTTCTTTCCAGGCGTTATCCTACTGTTTATGTCACTGGTGTAACATCCATTTACTTTTTGTGAAATTGCTTGAGAGAGTTTTTTTCCCTCCCTTGCAATGTTATCAGGTAAAATGCCGGATTTGGACTTCAATTTCCCCGATTTGTTGGCCAAGTATCGCGTTGTATCGAATTCTTGGGCGATTTTCCTCACACTCCAAGGTGATGGGGCAATAGTCAAAATTTGTAATCTCAATGGATTGTTGGATTCCAAGGTTGAAAATTTCCGCTTGAGTTCATCCAGCATTCCTTCCAGTTCAATTTCTCTGTTTGAGCGTGTATAATTAGTAGCTTCGTATGTCTCATTCTCCACTGGGACATCCATTTCCATTGAACTCTCCCTACCATGAATATTTTCACTGATATCATTTGATTCATCAACCACCTCGTCAACTCGTAATTTGTACGATGAACTCTTTTTCATACATGCATCACAAATTCTAGAATTCGCGGATAGGTGAGGAAATTTCTGCAACATAACCTGCGATATCTCACGTAATCTTCTACCAATGTGTCCGGCTTTTTTGAATGGATTTGCACATGGTCCGCCCGAATAATACGCGGCATCGTGTGTGAGATGATCGAATAAATCAGATGACAATATGCGAACTCCTAATAAGGTCTCATCAGTTGAAACACAAAAACTTCGAGGTTCAAACGTCGCGAGCATTCATGAAGTGACAACGTGAAACAATACAAAACAGAAGACGAGAAAAACAATTGACGTCACAACGAACCAACATGGAATTAGGTTCAGAGATCGCAGAACAATATAGCATCAGTTGATAAGAATCGATTCCATGCATTTGTTCGCTTATTTTCATCTGATTTATTCGATCTCCTAATACATGATGCCGCGAATTCTTCCGAAGGATTGATACTTAAATTCATTCAAAAAAGCCGGACACAGTGGTGGAAATTTACGAAAGATATCGGAGATTATGTTGCAGGAATTTTCTCATTCATGTACGAATTTCCAAATTTGTGTTGGATGTATGAATAAAGGGTTCCTGGTACAAATTACCATATAACGAGGTGGTAAATGAATCAAATGATATGAGTGGAGGAATTGGAAGTATTGAGAGTTCGATGAGCATGGACTCTCACTTGGAGAATGAGACACTCGGAGATGTCAATAAGATGCGCTTGAACAGGGAAATTGAACTAGAAGGAATGCTTGATGAACCCGAAGAGAAACCTCTAATCTTGGAACCCAACAATCCATTGAGATTACAAATTTTAACTATCGTCATGTCATCTTGGGGTGGGAGAAAAATCGTCCAAGAATTCGACGCAACGTAATATTCAGCCAACAAATCGAAGGAACTGGAGTTCAAAGCCGACATTTTACCTGCTAAGCCGGGGTGTCTACTACTGGAAATTCCGATTTCTTTTATTGGACATTCTTTTCAGGGCATATAAATGATCGGTCGATTCCATTGGATCTCCAGTATCAGTGGACACCCTGTAGCAGTGCAAGCAGGGAAAAACTCTCAAACAATTTTGAAGAAAGTAGATGGATTTTATACTAGTAACATAAACAGAAGAATAATCACCATATTGGATTCGTCATTCGCAATTCCGGAAATCTGAGTCCGGATTCGTGATCAACGACCACAAAAACCTCAGAATGTTGATGTTTCCATAAATTGAAGCGAATTAGATTTTTTCCGACCTCCATATTGGATTCTCCATTTGTAATTCCGGAAATCTGGGTTCGGATTCATCATGAGCGACCCGAAAAACTCCTTTCCCTCATGTTTCAGGGAATTCGGAGTGATTCTGAAATTCCGGCCGCCATATTGGATTCGACATTCGCAATTCCGGAAATTTGAGTCCGGATTCGTGATCAGCGACCAAGAAACCCTTGAGATGGTAATGTTTCCACAAATTAAAGTGAATTAGAAATTTTCCGATCGCCATATTGGATTCGCCAGCTGGAATTCCGGAAATCTGAGTTCGGATTCGTCATCAGCGAGCCCAAAAACCCTCTTCCCCCACGTTACAGGAAATTCGGAGGGATTCTGAAATCCCGGCCGCCATATTGGATCCACCATTTGCAATTTAAATATTCCAACTGGATGCAATTAATCTGAGATGCTCGAATTGCATGTTCCAATCCACAGAGTTATCCAACCCCCGCGTATCATCGTTTTATGACCGGTTTTGATCATCATCAACACGTTCCCTCTTCGTTTCCGCCGCCATATTGGTTAAATAGTCGCCATGTTCGAAAAGTACCATACGGCATTGAAAAGTAGACACTTCAACGAAAATTTTAAGCCCATCAAACATTCTTTATCTCAAAAATTGAAACGCGCAGGGGGGGTGGCTGATCTGACAAAGAATGCCCCATATATATATATATATATATATATATATCCCATACATGTTCCCATTCACTGTTGTGCTTGAAGGTCGCTCAACTCTAATCGGTTTAAAAGATGATATGAAAAAGTGATGGAATTTTTATTTTGTTCAAATTTTTGTTTGAAACGTTTGATTGAGTTGAAACTGTCATTTTGAAAAATTCTCTTTGAATTTTTTCTAATGGGATATAAACAGAATATTGGGATTCGTAAATGTCTGAATTTCCTATTCAAATTACATGTTAATGTTGCTTTGTTGCAGAAATGCTATTTTCCATGTTATTCAATAGCAATGAATGTGATAAAAATTGTTCCTGATAGTTTAGTTACATAATATAAGTGATTAAGTTTAAAACATTAGAATTAATCGGAAGATGTCAATAACCTCTGCAGTATCAAAAATAATTAATATAACATAGAATATTGTAAGTAGATGATAAAATATGGAGTATAAGTGGAACAGTTCAAATCTATTGGATCAATCGAAAGTTGCAAATAACCTCTGCAGTATTAAGAAAAAATTGATATGACATAGAATATTGAACGTAGAAGGGAAAATATGGAAGTTTATCATTGATGTTGTCAACTGAATGAGGTTCATATATTTTCATCAATTCACTGGCTACTGGCTTTGATATATAATAATTGATCGTACAATTACATTATAATCAACAACACAATGTATGTACAAAAAAAGGTAGGTTTTATAACCCAGATAGAAAGCCATGTCCTAAATATTTTGTAACATAATGTGCCGGAAACATACTATCATTAACTTCGCTCCGCTTGCAATGATGCACAAAATGTAAACATTATGTCTTCATTATGGTACCATCACCTCGTTTTGCTAACAATAACAATGCTTCATGCGGAAACACCTTGGTACCGTGATGCAAACATTTTTTGGCGTGCATGTCACCATTATGATGGCATTATTGAGACATTTTTCTATCTGGGTACAAATTTAACAATTACTTTGCAGCATAAAATTTCAATAATTCGGAAAATATCACATCAGTAATTATTTCATCAATTCATTTCATAATTCCATTGGATTAACCCCTTCATTACTTTGCCAGGGGACTTCTCCTTTCTCATTGGAGTAACGACAGAATTCGTTTCTAACGTATTTTGCCAGCATAGTGCAATTTTTATTGTCCAGGAAATGTCTGTGCGATGGCATACGAATTGCTGATTCGGTCATCAATTGTCTCCAATTTTCATGACAGAAAGTTCCATCCGGTTGATCATCGTGAAGTATATCTGTATTGATATACGTCTCTCTTCCCAAGTTGTGCTTGCCGAGCCAGTTATGAAGACAAACAACTGCTTTCACAATTTCGCAAGCAACCCCAACTTTGACTTCGATTGGTTTTCGGAGAATCCTCCATTGGCTGACAATTATTCCGAAAGAATTTCCAATTATGCGACGAGCACGCGACAATCGGTAATTGAAAATTTGTTTTTCCCTCGTCAATCCTTGTCTTCCTGGGTATGGTCGCATCATATATGTAGATAATGGAAAAGCCTCGTCTCCCACAAACACGTGAGGTAATTCTGGACTATCCTCGTACAATGGTTCCGGAGCTGGAAGATTCATAGATCCAGCTTCAAGGTGACGTCCAATTGGACTGTTCCGAAGAATTCCTGCATCTCCTCGCCTTCCGCATGCACCGATATCTACGCATGTGAATAAGTAATTGGCATCACAAACAGCTAGGAAAACAATACTGTGATAGCCTTTATAGTTGTAATATTGTGAACCGGTATGAGGTGGACACTAAAAAATGATGATGGCAATTGAAGATCACAGAAGCAATATCATTCATGTAGATTACAATAAATATTTTTATTTTCCTTACGTCAATTCCAATATGTCTCCCGTCAATGGCTCCGCAACACTGGGGGAAGTTCCATTTATTCTCAAAATCTTTGGCAATTTTTTTCCACATATCTCTTGTGCAAGGAGACAAAACTAGAGGATATAAAACTCTCCATATTTCAATACAAGTTTCTTTAATGATATGAGAAATGGTCGGTTGTGCGATTAAATAGTGGTACGCCAGGGACATCATGCAGTCACCAGTTGCTAGAAACCTTGAATAATTGATTGATTAATTGGATGAAATAGCACTCTGAGAAAAAAGACGAATGTTACGGAGCTATGAAGAAAGAACGATCAGACGGTGAATTCCTCACTTCTCCAATAGTTCTTGAATAGTTCTGAACTGACTTGAGTTTTTATAAATTCAATTCGGTTTCCCTGTAATCCTACATATTATATATATGGGGCATTCTTTGTGAAATCGGCCACCCCCCCTGCACATCTCAATTGTGAAGATAAAGATCTCGGAAACCGATCAAAATCTTCGTTGAAGTGTCTACTTTTCATTGCCGTATGGTGTTTTTTGAACATGGCGGCCATTTCGCCAATATGGCGGCTAAAACGAAAGGGAAACGTGTTGAGAATAATCAAAACCAGTCCTAGAAATATGATACGTGGGTGTTGGATAGTTCTGTGTACTGGGGCATATAATTCGAGCCTTCCGGATTGATTGCATGCGGTTGGAATACGGAAATTGCAAATGGCGGATCCAATATGGCAGCCGGAAATTCAAAATTGCTTCGAATTCTTCGAAACATGTGGAAAGGGGGTTTTTCGGGTCGCTGATGACGAATCCGAACTCAGATTTCCGGAATTACAAATGGCAGATCCAATATGGCGGTCGGAAGAATTATCAATCTCTTGGATTTGTGCAAACATTGTCATACTGAGGTTTTTGGGTTGCGGAACAAGAATCCAAACCCAGATTTCCGGAATTGCGAATGTCGAATCCAATATGGCGGCCGGAAATCAAAATAGTGCTTCAAATTTTCTGAAACATTGGAGAAGGGGGTTTTTCGGGTCGCTGATGACGAATCCAAACTCAGATTTCCGGAATTACAGATAGCGGATGCAATATGGCGCTCGGAAGAATTATAAATCGCTTAAATTTGCGGAAACATTGCCATACTGAAGTTTTTGGGGTCGCTGATCAAGAATCCGGACTCGAATTTCCGGAATAGCGAATGGCTAATCCAATATGGCGGTCAGGTGAATTATCAATTTCTTGAATTTGTGAAAACAATGTCATACTGAGATTTTTGGGGTCGCTGATAGATATTCGAATCCGGATTCTCGGAATCATGAATGGAAGATTCGATATGACGGTCTGGATATGAGGAATCATCCGTCCCCTGACGTAAATCTTCGTTCCGAGGAAGTTCTGGTCGTTCATTTAGAACCTGAGGTCAGATTCCGGAAACCAGAACGAACGCGCCACGTTCAATGATCCGCAAGCACATTTAATATGATGGGATCAAATATTATATTGATTTCAAGAATTATCGGGGCCTGATCATACTCATCCTGGAATTTATTTTTGAAGTGCTGCTTCACTCCGTCTCTGGTACGGATAATCCCATTCATTCTTCTCACATTCCGTTGAATTTGAGAAATTAACGAAGTCTGAACAGCATAAACAGCAAAGGTGTTGTGTTTGAGACTTTCTGATCAGAATACGTAACTCTTGTGCTCAACATCGCGTCCTCGTGATAATAAATAGCAGGAAACACGGTGCATTGTTCGGTATCGAGATTCAAATGCTTTTGAGGCATCCTGGCTAACATATACTTAGTTCTCAAAAAATCAGTCGTAATCGGTGCTTCGCCATCGCGAAGATTGTGTTTCCGTTCCTGGATGAGGAGATTCTGTCGCTCAGATATAAATGAATGAGGTTTGAGTATTGTAAGTCTATTGTACAATTGTTGTATAAAATTATCAATTTTCATCATCACTGTTTGCAGAGTTGAACGATCCGTTGCCGTCCAAACTGAATATTGAATACCTGTGATCAATGAATTCTCCAGTAGATCATGTAATTTCTCGGAGAACTGCGAAACTCCTGGACAATCGAACTCTCAATACTTTCAATATTTCCACCTCTATCATTCAATTCATCAACCACCTTGTCATCTTGTAATTTGTACGATGAACCTTCTTCCATACATGCAGCTCAAATTCTGGAATTTGCATATAAGTCAGGAAATTCCTGTAACTTGACCTCCGATATCTTTCGCGATAATTCCTACCATTGTGTGCGGCTGTTTTGAGTGAATGAATCATTGGCTTTTTTGAAGAAGTCGCGGTTTCGTATATTAGAATGTCGAATAAATCAGCTGAAAATGAACGAATAAATGCGTGAAATCGATTCTTATCAACTGACAGTGTATTGTTCAGTAATGTCTGCACCCAATTGCATGTGGTTTCATTGTAACGTCAATTGTTTTTCTCGTCTCCTGTTATTTATCGTTTTACATTCTTACTTTGTGAATGTTCGCGACGTTTAAACCTCAAAGTTTTCGTGTTTCAACTTATAAAATCGTACTAAGAGTTCACATATTTTCATCTGATTTATCTGATCATCTAATACACGATGCCGCGAATTCTTCGAACGGACCGATGGCAAATCCGTTCAAAACTGCCGGGCACGTTGGTAGAAATTTACGAAAGATATCGGAAGTTATGTTACAGCAATTCCCTGACTTATGCGCGAATCCGAGGATTTGTGCTGCATGTATAAAAAAGGGTTCATCGGACAAATTACAAAATGACGATGTGTTTCATGAATCAAATGAAAGCGGTGAAAATATTTGTAGTATTGAGAGTTCTATGAGAATGGATGTTCAATTGGAGAATGAGACGCACGAAGGTCTCAATGATACACGCACGAACAGAGAAATTGAACTGGAAGGAATGCTGGATGAGCTCAAGGAAAAATTTTCAACCTTGGAACCCAACAATCCATTGAAATTACAACTTTTGACTATCGCCCCATCATCTTGGAGTGCGAGGAAAATCGCCCAAGAATTTGTCACAACGCGATATTTGGCCAACAAATCAAAAGAATTGAAGATGGAAGCTGGCATTTTACCCGATAGTATTGCAAGGGAGGCGAGAAAACTCTCTCAAACAACTTTAGAAAAAGTACATGGATTTTATACGAGTGACATGAATAGCAGGATAATGCCTGCATCGAAAGATGTCGTTTCTGTGAAAATTGATGGAGAGCGAACACTGAAACAGAAACATCTCTCACTGATGGGTTTGAGAGAACTTCATACCGTATTCAAACAGTCTCACCCAGAACATATTATCTGCTTCAGCGCGTTCGCTAAACTGAGACCAAAAAATTGCATACTCCCTGGGGCTTGTGGAACACATTCAGTTTGTGTTTGCAGAATACATCAAAATGCGAAATTGATGTTGGATGCAATCGATATTCAAAAGCTGACGTTGAATACACAAGAGCCACTAACTAATTACAAAGACTGCCTCAATGAAATTGTTTGTGAGAGACCTCGTGCCGATTGTTATCTAGACGCATGTGATGACTGTCCAGGAGTTTCGTAGTTCTCGAAGAAATTACATAATCTACTGGAGAATTCATTCATCACAGATATTCAATATTCAGTTTGGACAGCAACGGATCGTTCAACTCTACAAACAGAAGTAATGAGAATTGATGATTTTATACTTGAATTGTGTAAAAAACTGACAATCCTCAAACCTCATTCATTCATCTCTAAGCAACAGAGTCTTTTTATCCAAGAACGGAAACACAATCTCCGCGATGGCGAAGTACTGGTTACGTTTGATTTTTCTGAGAACTACGCATATGTTTGCCAGGATGCCTCACAAGCATTTCATTTCAATAACGACCAATACACTGTGTTCCCTGCCATTTATTATCATGAGGAAGGGCGCGATATTAAGCACAAGAGTTATGTATTCTTATCTGAAAGTTTAAAACACGACACTTCCGCTGTTTATGCTATCCAGGCCTTGTTAATTCCTGAAATTCAACGCAATGTGAAAAAAGTGAATGAGGTTATTCATACCAGTGACGGAGCGAGGCAGCACTTCAAAAATAAATTTCGAATCGCGAATTTAGTTCATGACAAAGAAGATTTCAATATTGACGCTGAATGGCATTACAGTGCGACTGCTCATGGTAAAGGTGCTTGTGACGGGATCGGTGCTACTTCCAAAAGAGAAGCATACAGAGCGAGTCTGACTGCCGAACCTCAAAATCCTATATTGACGCCCCAAAAACTCTACAGCTTGGCGGAGAGTTATTTTGAAACCATAAGCATCATGTACTAGGACAAAGTATTCCACGAAAAGATGAGACAGAAACTCAACAAACGATTCGAGAATGCCCAACCTGTACCTGAGATTCTGAAAAACCATGGGTTTTTGATAGGATCCGATAATGAAGGGCTCATCAAAAGGTACTCTAACGATGAACAAAACTGAGTATGGTTGCCATGAGGTAATGTACGCGTAGTTGCAAACTTTTGAATTGAGAGACACGGACAATCAACGGCTCTCTTCAGGGCCACTCGATGTGCAAAGTCTGATCGCGCAACCTCCTCGTGGTGCACATTGGGTTATGCTAATGCCGACAGCTTGGAGCCTGAATACACAAATTCACAAGTCAAAAACCAGCAGTATTCATGATTTGGTTTGAGGGAGATTTGCAAGGAGTTTCATTGGGAGGGAGTCCATTGAAAAATTGTGAATTTGTGTGACCAGACCCCAAATATATCCTGAAATTCATATAATAATCGTTTCCATCATATCAAATGTGCTTGCGGATCATTGAACGTGGTGCGTTCGTTCTGGTTTCCGGAATCTGACCTCAAGTTCATAATGAACGACCAGAACTTTCTTGGAAGAAAGATTTACGTCAGAGGACGGATGATTCCTCATATCCAGACCGTCATATCGAATCTTCCATCCATAATTCCGAGAATCCGGATTCGAATGCCTATCGGCGACCCCAAAAATCTCAGTATGACATTGTTTTCACAAATTCAAGAGACTGATAATCCTCCCGACCGCCATATTGGATTAGCCATTCGCTATTCCGGAATTCCAAGTCCGGATTCTTGATCAACGACCCCAGCAACCTTAGTATGACAATGTTTCCACGAATTCAAGCGATTTATAATTCTTCCGACCGCCATATTGGATTAGCCATTCGCTATTCCGGAAATTCGAGTCCGGATTCTTGATCAGCGACCCCAAAAACTTCAGTATACCAATGTTTCCGCGAATTTGAGCGATTTATAATTCTTCCGAGCGCCATATTGGATCCACCGTTCGTAATTTCGGAAATCTAAGTTTGGATTCGTCATCAGCGACCCAAAAAACCCCCTCCCCCAATGTTTCAGGAAATTCGAAGCAATATTTTAATTTCCGGCCACCATATTGGATTCAACATTTGCAATTCCGGAAATCTGGGTTTGGATTCTTGTTTCGCGACCCCAAAAATCTCAGTATGACAATGTTCGCACAAATCCAAGAGATTTATCATTTTTCCGACTGCCATATTGGATCCGCCATCTGTAATTCCGGAAATCTGAGTTTGGATTCGTCATCTGCGGCCCGAAAACCCCCCTTTCCACATGTTTCAAAAAATTCGAAGCAATTTTGAATTTCCGGCCGCCATATTGGATCCGCCATTTGCAATTTCCGTATTCCAACCGCATGCAATTGATCCGGACGGCTCGAATTACATGCCTCAGTCCACAAAACTATCCAACACCCACGTATCATTTTTCTAGGACTGGTTTCGATTATTCTCAACACGTTTCCCCTTCGTTTCAGCCGCCATATTGGCGAAATGGTCGCCATGTTCAAAAAACACCATACGTCAATGAAAAGTAGACACTTGAACGAAAATGTTATTGGTTTCCGAGATCTCCATCTTCAAAATTGAGATATGCAGGGGGGGGGGGGGTGGCCGATTTCACAAAGAATGCCTCATATACGAGGTGTATTCAAAAAGTAAGGTGACTTTGTATTTTCAAGAGAAAATATGTATTTATTTATCAATATTTATGTTGTCCCCTTCAAAGTAATCCCCCTCAGATACAATACACTTATGCCAACGGTTTTTCCAATCCTCAAAGCACTTCTCATAAGCACTTTTCGGTATAGCCTTGAGCTCTTCCAGCGATGCAGTCTTTATCTCTTCAATCGTTGCAAATCTCCGTCCTTTCATAGGTGTCTTTAGTTTTGGGGACAAGAAAAAGTCACATGGGGCCAAATCCGGTGAATATGGTGGCTGAGGCATGATTGTGGTGTTGGTTTTGGCCAAAAAATCTCTCACAAGCAAAGATGAGTGAGCAGGGGCATTATCGAGCCAAGCGATAAACCAACATCCTCAGCAACTTCTCTGATAATGATTCGACGATTTTCCAAAACAATTTTCTCCACTGCTTGAACGTTTTCATCAGTTGTTGACGTGCTTGGGCGTCCAGAGCGAGGCTCGTCATTGGCATCTTCCCGGCCATCTTGGAAGAGTTTGTACCACTTGTAAACATTTTCTTCACTCAGAACAGTTTCACCGTATGCTACTGTCAACATTTTAAGTGTTTCGGAGCACTTTATTTTATTTTTTACACAAAATTTGATTCAAATCCTCTGATCCATATTTTTCGATAGCAAGAAATCGCCGAGCACGCAAAACACTTATAACCTTTACGCCTCTCACAACCAAACAAAAAATGCTATACACTTGAAACTTGGTACAGATGTTCGGGAAGAGTGTGCCAACATAACAAAACAAAAAAATCGATAATCGAAAGTACGTTGCCCGCGAAATTTGAAAAGTCACCTTACTTTTTGAACACACCTCGTATACATGAAACTAATGATCACTCAAATAGCCGGTACTTGTGTTACTCACAGGAGAAATGGGTCGAATTTTGAAGATTGCATTTGTCTTTCTTACTCTCCAAATATGAGTTAGGAAAACCAAGTAGTTTCAAGAACAATACAATCATTTTCTACGAAATGTATATCGAAGTAAAGCATGAATAAGAATATGGAATATGTGTGATTGAGTAACAATATCAGAGTTCTTCTGTAGACAATGCTGATGAAGAATATCCACTCGTAGGTTGAAGAATGTGGAGTTGGCAGATGCCCGTATCGTTCCTTATTAACGGATAGAAGGAGTCCAATATCGCGGGCAATGGCGAATAACTTTTATTTAAAAAAGTATAAACCGACGTTTCGACCGAGTTTCGGCCATTTTCAAGGATAATACAAAATCATAATGGCGAAGGATTTGTCTGTTCCATCGTCGTTAAAAAACCTCGTTGACAAGAGGACAGAGGTAGAATAAGAATATTCACTCGTAGGTTGAGGAATGTGGAGTTGGCAGATGCCCGTATCGTTCCTCATTAACGGATAGAAGAAGTCCAATATCGCGGGCAATGGCGAATAACTCTTATTTAAAAAAGTATAATCCGACGTTTCGACCGAGTTTCGGCCATTTTCAAGGATAATACATAATCTGTGAAATCACAGTGTAAAATGAGTACAAAATTGAGGTATAACATAGTAAATTATCAAAAAAAATTATCACAAAAATTACATTTCATGATGGTGTCGTATCATTATTATGTGTCGGAAAAATTGGGAGTAATGGTAATAATAATTGTGGTAATAATAATCCGGTAACTGTGCGTTACTGTTGCTCCGCGTGTATATAACGATGAAAAACATATATTGTATATAAAACAATAGATATATTATATATAAAAAGATAAATATATGTAAACACAAGAGTATATATATATTGTATATAAGACCATGTTGAATATCAACAGGGTTTATTGAGAGATTCTTACGATTTTGGTCTTATCGTGTATTATGAAATCTTGGTGGATGGACCTCAGAAAAGAACATTTTTGTTGAAAGAATTTTTTCACAAAATCATCTCCTTTTTTATAAGCTACTTTTGATTGGGAACGAAGCTAGGAGCGCCAAGGTCGAGGTCTTACCCGAAAAAATTGGAACCATCCAGGGAGACAATTTTTGAGGGGGGGGGGGCGAGACCCCCGCGCTCTGCTCGACTCAACCAACTTTTGTTGCAGACCCTTTCGAAATAGAAGTAGAGAGGGCAGCAGAGGGAGTGTAAAAAATCCCAAGAATCATTCAAAACTGAAAAAAAGGTTAAAGAATGAGGACAGATCTGGTCATGACATTGAATGAACGGCAGATAATGGGGGAGAAATTAGGTGATATTTAAAAAAGGGGGGGGGGAGAAAAAGTTGATGGGATGAAATATGACCAACAATCATATGAGAGAGAGTTTTAATGAATATTCTCTCGTAATTATTTGGAAATTTAAGAACTTGAGAAGTTTGGTAATTTTGAAGAATTAACGTTTTGAAAGAATTTTCTCCAAACATATTTTTCCTCTTTGAGAATTCTAATTCTTTTCAGGAAACCATTGAGAGACGATGTATATTTGAGTTTGAAGAAAATAAGAGGAATCGAGCCTCTTTGTATATCCATGTAATGGGATTGAAAGAATAATTTCAATAATCGATGAAGCGTGTTGTTGTGTTATATTTAATTGGCCTTGAGAAGCTGTGTTATCAAATCGTATGATCATGGCATTTTTCAGATGGAAATTAAATTATTCCGTATTAAAATTTCGTATTAAAATTGTACATCTTGTGAAGTTATCACAGATCATGAGATATGGAATTTTTATATATCGAATTAGTTTATGGTGATGAACCATTAATAATGTGAAAGTCCATGTCCTTATTCAAAAATTTGATAAACGGTCTCAAGGGATTGACTAGTGGTTCGACCCTATGATAAATACATCGACGCGAATATAATACACGTATAACGTACGACACAAACATTTATATGTACATATATGTATATATGTATATATATATAGAGAAACGTTATCTGGTACGCGTGAGGCGCGTGCCGTTACGACGAAAGGATTTACAAGTTTAGAAAGACGACGGTCGACGAATAGAACAGCGGAATTTTCAATTTTAATCGGATGTATGTGTTCCTCCCTCTCTTTATAGTAATGATTAATTGGCAAATTCTGTGCCTTCTGATACGGAATCCTCGTGAAAAACCGGTGACTCTCATCTTATTCAGTATGTGTTTTTTTCTTCCTATATGTTATAAATCAAATGAAGAAAAAAGTCCCGGAATCATAAAAAATGTGAACATATAACGGAACATCGTTACGTTATGGTACCAGATATGACTTTGAAATTTCATAGTAAATAACCAGTTGATAGGTGAAGAACCGGTCCATAGACGAATTGAAATTGAGAATTATGAAGAAAAATTACAACAATCAGCAGATGGACAAATACTTACAGATATTTATTCTCATTGCAACCGTTTCAATTTTCTTCGGTGGGAGAGCGTTAGTCTCGCGACGAGCAACGATGTACATGAATGATTTTTTAAATGAATTTCAGAATTTTTGACTAGCATCAGAGTTTAATGAATATATAGATAAATAAGTTAATTGATATATATTCACACTGAAACATAAGTGAGGACGAGAAACACTATGTAAAGAACATTATTCTCTCCTTCTCCATGAGATGTAACTTTCACGTAAGACTGAAGAAGAAAAGTACACGGCACATGTCGTCGACAATTAGAGAGATTCGAATGCGAGTGTTCGTAGATCACCAGTTTTGCATGAAGAGAGAGGGGTGGGGGGAGGAACACACACATTCGAGCATAATTTCTAAATGGATCGATGAAGACGAAAATGACTTTGGTCATGTTACCGACATACCTTATACGTTTTCGCGGTTATTTTGAATTTTTCTCTTTTTCACCGTTAACGGTTTGATTATAGAGTTATATTCACCGTGCAACGATGCACATTCTTTGTGCGAATTGATGGCATTTTCGTTAGATTTTATATGCAGTTTTTCCGCAAATAGCCTTTTATAATAAATAGGTTCGATGTCAAGAACCTCGGCGTTGGCGTAGTCGAAAGAATGTTGATTGTCGACACTGTGTTTTGTTAAGGCATTCGGACGCTCCGTGGTGAAGGTTAAATTTCGCCAATGTTCGTGGAGTCGTTTTTTGAGTGGTCTATAGGACTGACCCACGTATACCGCCTCGCAATCGTTGCAATTAACCTTGTAAACCGTATTGATGGTATTTTCTTTTTTAGTTTCATCTTTCAGCGGTTTTATAACATGACAAAGAGTGTTTTTACTTTTATTGACTACTCGAAAATAAGGATTGGGAATTTTTTTCAGTTTTTTATCTAGCTGTTTTATATAGAGAATTACAAAATATGGTTTGTCGGCACCATCAGCTGGATTATTGTCATCGTCGTTGGTGTTAGATGGTAAATTTACTCCACTTGTGGATGGTAGTTGTTGTACTCCACTCGTAGAGGGTAAATTTTCATCGCCACACATGAGTGAGAAATCCGAGTTGCTTGTCGAAGGAAGATCTGTACAATTTGTAGCTGGCAAATTTACTCCGCTGGTAGGCGGCAAATATTCACCATTTATAGTTGGTGGAAGTGAATTATCGCAATTAACCTCGGTGTTGTAGGTTTTTTCGTGACGGAACTTTTTTGATCTTCTTTTCATGTAACAGTTGATAAACTTCAAAGGATAACCATTATTGATGAGTTCGCTCCTCACGATTTGGATATTGTTGGTATGGTGTTTTTTATGAGACAGGAGAATCGCTCGATCGATCAAGTTATACACTATTGCGATTTTCTGTTTGATAGGATGAGAAGAGGAAAAATTAAGAGATCTATCCGAGACATATGGTTTTCTAAACCAATTAGTGGATAGTGTTATTCCATTATTCTCCTTCGATATGGTTATATCGAGAAAATTTAGTTGATCGTTGGTTTCTCCTTCCATCGTAAATTTGAGTCTCTCATGGAAGTTATTTAATGTTTGAAAAACCTCGTTCAAATCCGAATCTGAGGGGCAAACTAACATAATGTCATCTACGTATCTACCGTAGTAGATAATACGATCGTAATTTTGAAGACAAAAGGTTTCCAATCGATCCATTACAAGATTTGCGATGATTGGTGAAATGATACCACCCATGGGTGTACCGAAAGCTTGTTTATAATATTTACCGTCATAGGTGGAGTATATATTGTCAAATATTGCCTTGACAGCAATCAGAAATACTTTTTTACTCATCAGAGTGTGCGTTGCTATTGCTGGCCAACTTTCTTCTATATAAGTGACAGCTAGTTTCATGGGAACATTGTTGAATAACGAAGTAACATCGAAAGAATAGAGTTTCATCCGGACCTGACTATGTAAAGATGTTAATTTTTCAACTAGTTTGAGGCTATTTCTAATTGAATGTTTTGGAGGAGGTAATGACACTTCAAGAATATTGAAAGTATGAAGTTCGACTGGCCTGAGGGGCCCATTGACGTTTGAAACTATTATTCTGAGTGGGTTTCCCGGTTTGTGGGTTTTGGGAAGACCATATGCTTTCGGTATTCCTCCGTTACTGATGTTAAGACGTCTGCGGAGTCGTTCCTCGATGTAACCTAATCCCTTCCACTTCGTGAACATACCAATTCTTAAGTGATTTCATTTACTGGTTGGGTCTTTGTTAACAGGCAGGTACGTGGTCTCGTCTGATAAAAGGTTGGTCATTTTATCATGGTATTCAGATCGGTCCATAATAACGTCAGTATTGCCTTTATCGGCCTTCAACACTATTAGGTTTTCATGTTGACGTAGAAAACGTTCGGTAGAGTCATAATTCTCTACCATTTTTCGATCTTTCACGTCTAATTGTGAAGGAACTGAGTTAGAATGATGATAGAGTTGGATTAGCTCAGTTCTCAAGGAATTGACTTGTTCCTTGGGAATGAGATAATTCTTATTCTCAAATTCTTTGAAGACGTCGAGCCACGGTGTCCTTGCGTTATTGTCATACGAGAGACTAAATTTGTTGTTGTTGGAAAGTATGGTTTCTACATCTTCAAGGATCTGGACGGTCGATAAATTCACCAGCCATCTTTTATTATTAGGGCTCATATTTGGAGTCTTGCGAATACCTTTATGTTTCTGGATGAGTGAATTGACCTTCCCTTCCAGAGCCCTGCGATGGGATATATTTTTATTACGTGTGTTGGTATGAATTTTGCTCAGAATGGTCGAGAAGTCTGTTTCATCGAGAATCGAGAACAGATTCAACTGAATGTTCATCATGTTATTATACATATGCCATTTTTCAGCATATTTGTCCTCAATTGTGAGAATTAATAATCTTCTCTTTTCCTTTCCGAGCCGAGAGGATGGAATTTTCCTCCATCGATCCATAATAAGAAAGTTATAATGCGACTTATACATATTGTTGATAAAATTAGGTACGACGTCCTCTCGTTTACATTGGTTGAGACACCATAGGTGTTCGCTGATAGAACCGTGTTTCCTCACGACACGGCTATACGTCGAAAAGAGTCTGTACGTATCAAATCCATATTTTTCTCTGACGTACCATAATGGCGAAGGATTTGTCTGTTCCATCGTCGTTAAAAAACCTCGTTGGCAAGAGGACAGAGGTAGAATTAGAATATTCACTCGTACGTTGAGGAATGTGGAGTTGGCAGATGCCCGTATCGTTCCTCATTAATGGATAGAAGAAGTCCAATATCACGGGCAATGGCGGATAACTTTTATTTAAAAAAGTATAATCCGACATTTCGACCGAATTTCGGCCATTTTCAAGGATGATACATGATCTGTGAAATCACAGTGTGAAATGAGTACAAAATTGAGGTATAACATAGTAAATTATCAAAAAAAATTATGACAAAAATTACATTTCATGATGGTGTCGTATCATTATTATGTGTCGGAAAAATTTGGAGTAATAGTAATAATAATTGTGGTAATAATAATCTGGTAACTGTGCGTTACTGTTGCTCCGCGTGTATATAACGATGAAAAACATATATTGTATATAAAACAATAGATATATTATATATAAAAAGATAAATATATGTAAACACAAGAGTATATATATATATTGTAATTCTTTCAACAAAAATGTTCTTTTCTCAGGTCCATCCACCAAGATTTCATAATACACGATAAGACCAAAATCGTAAGAATCTCTCAATAAACCCTGTTGATATTCAACATGGTCTTATATACAATATATATATACTCTTGTGTTTACATATATTTATCTTTTTATATATAATATATCTATTGTTTTATATACAATATATGTTTTTCATCGTTATATACACGCGGAGCAACAGTAACGCACAGTTACCGGATTATTATTACCACAATTATTATTACCATTACTCCCAATTTTTCCGACACATAATAATGATAAGACACTATCATGAAATGTAATTTTTGTGATAATTGTTTTTTTTTTTCTTCGATAATTTACTATGTTATACCTCAATTTTGTACTCATTTTACACTGTGATTTCACAGATTATGTATTATCCTTGAAAATGGCCGAAACTCGGTCGAAACGTCGGATTATACTTTTTTAAATAAAAGTTATTCGCCATTGCCCGCGATATTGGACTTCTTCTATCCATTAATAAGGAACGATACGGGCATCTGCCAACCCCACATTCCTCAACCTACGAGTGAATACGACCATTCCGAGCAAAATTCATACCAACACACGTAATAAAAATATATCCCATCGCAGGGCTCTGGAAGGGAAGGTCAATTCACTCATCCAGAAACATTGAGGTATTCGCAAGACTCCAAATATGAGTCCTAATAATAAAAGATGGCTGGTGAATTTATCGACCGTCCAGATCCCTGGAGATGTAGAAGCCATACTTTCCAACAACAACAAATTTAGTCTCTCGTATGACAATAACGCAAGGATACCGTGGCTCGACGTCTTCAAAGAATGTGAGGATAAGAATTATCTCATTCCCAAGGAACAAGTCAATTCCTTGAGAACTGAGCTAATCCAACTCTATCATCGTTCTAACTCAGTTCCTTCACAATCAGACGTGAAAGATCGGAAAATGGTAGAGAATTATAACTCTACCAAACGTTTTCTACGTCAACATGAAAACCTAATAGTGTTGAAGGCCGATAAAGGCAATACTAACGTTATTATGGACCGATCTGAATACCATGATAAAATGATCAACCTTTTATCGGACGAGACCACGTACCTGCCTGTTAACAGAGACCCAACCAGTAAATTGAATCACTTAAGAATTGGTATGCTCACGGAGTGGCAGGGATTAGGTTACATCGAGGAACGACTCCGCAGACGTCTTAACATCAGTAACGGAGGAATACCGAAAGCATATGGTCTTCCCAAAACCCACAAACCGGGAAACCCACTCAGAATAATAGTTTCAAACGTCAATGGGCCCCTCAGGCCAGTCGAACTTCATATTTTCAATATTCTTAAAGTGTCATTACCTCCTCCAAAACATTCAATTAGAAATAGCCTCAAACTAGTTGAAAAATTAACATCTTTACATAGTCAGGTCCGGATGAAACTCTATTCTTTCGATGTTACTTCGTTATTCAACAATGTTCCCATGAAACTAGCTGTCACTTATATAGAAGAAAGTTGGCCAGCAATAGCAACGCACACTCTGATGAGTAAAAAAGTATTTCTGATTGCTGTCAAGGCAATATTTGACAATATATACTCCACCTATGACGGTAAATATTATAAACAAGCTTTCGGTACACCCATGGGTGGTATCATTTCACCAATCATCGCAAATCTTGTAATGGATCGATTGGAAACCTTTTGTCTTCAAAATTACGATCGTATTATCTACTACGGTAGATACGTAGATGACATTTTGTTAGTTTGCCCCTCAGATTTGGATATGAACGAGGTTCTTCAAACATTTAATAACTTTCATGAGAGACTCAAATTTACGATGGAAGAAGAAACCAACGATCAACTAAATTTTCTCGATATAATCATATCGAAGGAAAATAATGGAAAAACACTATCCACCAATTGGTTTAGAAAACCATATGTCTCGGATAGATCTCTTAATTTTTCCTCTTCTCATCGTTGATTTGAATGCTTCAAAGAGGTCTGTTATACGATCACATGTCTCAATTTCAATCTGATTATTATAGGGAAATGTATCATCATCCGCAGGAGCACATTCTAAATTATCTTCAATCTCAATTTCCACACTAATATCTATAAAATTCATATTCAATATTCTCTATAAATTGAACTCGATTCATAATAAATAATGATTGTAGTAAAATAAATGATAAATAAATTTCAGAATCGCTTCAAAATGAGACTTTTTACAACAAATATACCTGGTTCCGTATATAGGACTCGAATATCATTCAAGGAATTATCATTAGGATGAGGAGAAGAAGGATCAGGTGAAACCTATCAATTAGGAAAGAGTTAGTCAATAAATCAACAATTTTTAATTAATTTACACGGCTTCAACTCTTTTTGAGTTCAACAAGTGAATATTTTTCTGGACTATATGTCAAAAGTTATGCTAAAAATTTTTGAAAACACATTAATTGATGTAATCAAATTATGGCTTTGACAAGAGTCACGGTTCCCGTAGCTATAATATTTTTCTTGGAGTTACGGAAATGGTTTCCCGTAACTCCAACTTTTTTTCCAGAGATACGGTAACCGTAACTCCTATGTATCCTGAAGAGACAGGCTAGACTGACGGGAAGAAAAAATAATCGAAAAGTTTGTCACAAGTATCGATATCGTGATTTAACGATTGTATATACAATCGATTATCGATTATTTTTATATTCCCGTAACTCCAACCCATCCCTTTGGGATACATTAAAGTTACGGTTGGTAAAAAAAAAGTTGGAGTTACGGGAAAAGATTCCCGTAACTCCAAGGAAAATATTATAGCTACGGGAACCGTAACTCTAGTCGAAGCCTTAAATTATTCATAGCTACAATTAAAATTTTCCTAATATCAAAGTAATTAACTAATGTAATAATATGAAGCGGTGTTAATAATTATCATACTGAGAATAAATTAAAAAATAAAAATATTGGGAATGTACTTGTAAATTGACGTTATCACTAATATTTCCGAACTCCGATTTCCATTTGTTCAGAAATTTTATTTGTGGACCAATCTTGGGAATCAAAAGTTCAATGTTGTCCTCTTTAAACGATTTAAATGATTCTTCGTCAATTTCATTGTCTACAAATTACGTTCATTATTTATCAACTGACAGCGCGTCTGTTTTTTTAACCTAACTTTGTAGGTTGACCGTGTACAAATAAAAATAGTAAAAAACACATACCTTCAAAAACTGGTCCAAGATTATCTAAATTCCACTCAGTTAGCTTGTTTTTTACCCAGTCATCCATTAGAAATAAGTTTCTATTTCAACACTTACTCGTTTTTCAATACAACAGATATTAAGTTATTGATAGATGATTTACACATAGCAGGATCGCGTCATACGTCAAAAGCGCGATTGCGCAAACTCCGCGTTTCCGGTAGTCGATAACATTGAACTGTATACTGCATTGATCGATAGTGATCTGTCGTATAGCCAAATCAGCTATACGGATTCTCATATTGGTCAAGTAGTCGGCTATATCGATAAAACGACACATGATTACAGCGACTATTTGTCATTCGTCTGAATTGAGTAAAATTTCTGTAATAATGAAAGACCAAATCATTACTTTAATGATACGTCGTTTGCAGATACTTTGTATAGTCATTTTGACGGAATTTTTCTCTCCGTGTACATGAATAATAAGAAAATTGCGATGAAATTACATACACTGAGCGTTAGTAAACAAATCTATTCATCATAAACTATAATGCAACCCAGAAAACAAAACGAACGAGTCCACGATCGCCCAATCTCATGGACATAATGATGCATGAACAATTGACCAATGATTGTACTATCAGAATGGCTAATGCGTGAATACTATCAATTATTATACAATCATTGATGCACAACAGTTGCAGTAGTCTTCAATGCATGCATCATTGGTCAATAATGTGTTAACTTATCATATAGTTAATTGTAAAATCGTGAACGACTTCAAAGTGTCCATGATTGTACAATCATTGAACCACTTTGTTTTCTGGGAAGTATTGTTTTCATATTTTTACGCATAATGAATTACAATACAGTCAATTGACACTATTATTTCCACGTATTTCATCATGAATAAACATCTCTTTGTTTCAAGTATTATTCAAATGCTCTACAAAAAATATTTTTCATCACAAATTTCTCATCATCAATTAGAAGACCCAGATAGAAAAGCGTGCTATGCATTTTCATAACATAAAGTGCTCAAAATAGCGTGCCGTCAACTTGAGATTATAAACATAACTTAACTTGTTAAAGGTGCATGTAATGGTGAGATCATGTATACATCATAGAACCATTCGGTTCGCATACCATGTTCGCATAAACATAGTGAAATGCGGAAACACCTGGGTACCATCATGACAGCATTCATGTGTGAAATAGTTTTCAGAATTATTTCTCCATTATCGATACATTTTTGTTCCACGCAATGCTACCTTCATGTTGCCATTAATATAGCAAAACATGGCTCATTTTTCTCACCATGATATGGCTGAACATGGTGTCATAATCCTTCAATAATGGTGTCACGTTATTTGACGCGAAATGCAACAATTATGTTGCCACGTTTTGCTGTAGCACAAAGCAAACACCACGATCAAACAAGCAAACAAACTACGGGCGAACACTTCATAATAATTGAAATATTGCTCTGTACAGCACTTATACTTGAATCGGAGAATGGCTGTACACGGCGATATTTTGATTAAAACGAAGCGTTTGGTCGTAGTTTGTCATAAACGATTTGGCTGCTGCCACGCCGCTAGTATCCCCTTAAATGGATACTAGCGTCGGTAACTCGCGTGATCGGTTAAAAAGAGACAGAATCATAAGATAGAAAGAAAGATCCAATACCAACGCTAGTATCCCCTTAATAGAAACGTTTCAAGACAGCATCACAGTGGTTGAGGGGATACTAGCGTACCATCCGAGTAAAGATTTTGTGTGATAGATTTCTCCGAACTGAGCTTATGAAATTGTCTGAAATTTTCAGAGAATGATCTTGGATACCTTTTCAATTGCTGTACAGAGTCCAAATTGTAAATTTCAGGCCAAAAATTTCCTTTTACCGACTGAGAAAGAAATTTTTTTTCTACATTCAAAATTTGGACTCTGTACAGCAATTGAAAAGGTATCAGAAATTATTCCCTGGCAATTTCAGACAATTTCATAAGCTCAGTTCGGAGAAATCTGTCACACAGAATCTTTACTCGGATGGTACGCTAGTATCCCCTTAAGGTGATGCTACTGTTACTGGTATGGTGTGCATTTTTGATTGATTTTGTTGTAGGACACATTAAACACTTTTTTTTTATATTTGTTCAAATGCTAATCAAGGGACCTCAGGGATTCATTGAATTTCTTCAACGTGTATTGAATCCTATAATATATCATAACCACTTAAATGTATTGGCTTGTTAATTCTGGAATTGGATTCAACTTCAGCTGTATAATATTATTCAATGTAATGATCGATAGTAAGTTTTAATTTCAGCCGTAAACAATTCTGTCACAAAAACAGTTTCATCGTGGAAAAAATGAAGATATTAATCGAATAATCATCGTATTTTATTCCTACATTTCCTCTCGAGATTGGTTTTTTCAAATTTCAGGACCAGTAATCTACATAAAATAAATGAGTTTCATGAATTTCTCCGTATATCAACGCCATGGTATGTGCTAATAATGAATCGATTATGGTTGCGCGGGATGTTTTCATGTAATGCATTCATAATACATGCATTATGGCAGCATGATTCGGCTCGTTTTCGATGCCACGGTATGTGTCAATGATGCATTAATCATGTTTGAGCGGAATGGTTTCCCGTAATGCATCCATAATACCATAAATCTGACACCATGAATGGCTCTTATTTCAGATGCCATATCGTGCATCGATGATTCATCAATTTTTGTGGATCATAATGTTCGCTCAATACGGAAACACCTTGGTACCATCTTGCTAACATTTTTATCCATACCATGGCTCCATGATGGTACCATTATGACTACATTTTTCTATCTGGGAGAGTTGCTGGTAAATCGTGAATGTATTTGGTTTCGGTTACATAAGTTGAAATCTCACGCTTTTATAGCAAAGGAGCAATCGTCCTTTCTTAAGAATCTCAAAGATAATTCGAAGGCCGGAGAATTCATAGTTACATGTGATTTTGCTGAAAACTATGCATTTATTGCTCAGAATGCTATTCAATCGTTCCATTGGAATAACAACCAAGTTACCATTTTCACAACAGTAATTTATTACAGAACAGATGAGTTGAGACATCGCAGTATAGCAATTTTGTCTGATAATCTGACTCATGATACGGTAGCTGTTCATGAATTCCAAAAAATTATTACAAAGTATTTGCAAGATAATTTTGAACGTGAAAAAATCTTCTACTTCACTGATGGAGCATCGCAACATTTTGAAAATAAATATAATTTTGCAAATCTTCTACATCATGAACATGATTTTGGAATTGCGGCTGAGTGGCATTTTCATGCAAGTGCACATGGCAAAGGACCTTGCGACGGTATTGGTGGAAATTTGAAGACACTTGCAGCACGTGCAAGTCTGCAAGCATCATCAAATGAAAATCAAATTTTGACTGCGGATGCTCTTTATCAGTGGGCTAAAGAACATTTGGAAGAAATTGTAATTTTTTCAGTCCAAAGAGTACTCATATAGAGGCTACGAAAGCACTTGAAAAACGATTTTCATCTGCAAAAACGATAGCAGGAACTTTCAAATACCATTGTGTAATACCTATGGAACATTCATCGTTTATTCTTAAAACTCACTCTTCGGCAGTGCAATACGAGTGATATATTCCCAAAGACCCGAAGAAGGCATAAAAATTAGAGTATAGGAACAACCTTTCAGAAGGATCAGAAGATTGATAATTATAAATACTGCGAATTGTTTAATATCATTCTGTACATTTATGTAGCAATAATTCGATTTTGTAAATAATCAGAGTACTATAACTTGTACAAAGAAAGTCACTACTACCAGTTACAGTAGCCGCGTTTCCATAAAAATTGATTATCAATAAAAAGAAATTTAATGGGTCCAAGATGACAAATTGGTATGACTAATTATTACAATAATGTTGTAATAAAGTATGACGTGTTTTCTTCAACCGTGTGTCGTGAATCAATTATTCATTTGAGAGGGGTAATCTAGATGGTTGTATTGAGCAATGTGGTAGGCAAAATTCAGAGAATAAATTTGATAATTACTTTTTTCATAAAACAATACACTGAGAATCGATGGTGTGATCGTCACGTCCTCAAGGTACGATACGTACACACTTGGAACTCTGTACCTTGGGGAAATTTCTTCGTCCCATTTTTGAACCTGTATAATTTTGAAGCTAAGGAATCAAGCTTCACATTTATCTAGCTTTCATCAATATCAAAAGGGGCGCGGTGACCGAAAAATGCAAAAATACTTTTAAAAATCGGATTCCTATGTGAAATATTCCTTCTGCATGAATGAAAGTATTTTTATCGTAAAATTCAGAAAAAATCCTAACAATACCAATGATAACATATTTTCATTAAATGAAATTAATGAGGATGATGATTTTTCGAAAAAACGCAGATAAAAAAAAATCTTGAAAATTTAAACCCCTGTACCACGAAAACCTGACTCCCTAGAAACCTGGTGTTGACAAAATTTGAAGGGGGTCACTAGTACAACAAATTCATGGAGTTTCATCAACATTGATGAGATTGAAATTTTCAGGTGGGAACACTTGGCGAATTTTACCCCATACGTGAAAGAAGTCGCTTCTTTCAAGCGACCGGCGGTGGCGCCAGTGGAAGGGGGATGGAGTCCGGTCCCAACGAACCGCGTTCAATTCTCGTAGAAGAGACTTTTTTTATACCCCTCAATAAATGGAAATAAATCATATATGGGTCATATATGGATCATATATGGTTCATATATGTTTGGATTACTCATAACATATATGATCCATATATGGTTTATATATGGGGCATATATGGGTCATATATGGTGCATTTCCACTAGGGTATGACCTTCAAATATGAATAATTTTGTTGATATTAAATTTCAAAATTCAATTGCGATTTCAATTTTTTACTTACTGTTGACAGTTCGTGGTTTTCATGACGAAGGCACATATTCTTAATTTCCAGACTTTCTCCATTTGGAGATGCTCGTAGTGAGATGAATGCAGAGCAGTTCAATTTCATTGATCTGTGAAAACACAACTCGCATTAAAACACAAATCATAAATTCCAGAATTTATTTTCGAATAACCCAACAGTCATCATATTTAGATTCAGGTTTATATTAAACCATAAACACGTATATATATTTCAATGTCATACAATAATCTTACTACCGATATTCGACTTCATGCTGAACGTGTGCAAAAAAAATTTTGAAAGTATAACTGATATTGTTCGAATGATCATCGTGTATACATACTCGGTTCTCCTGATCCCTACACCTTGTGGCTTGTGCGTCCCTCCACATACACATTCATATGTAATCTCGTACTGAACCAATTCTTTTTTTTAAATATCCCACATAGGAACAGAGGCTATGTCGTTCCAAAAGTATTCTAAAAGTTATCTTCAAGATGTCTAATGCAACATAAAAAGAAGAATTTAAGAAAGATCCTTTCTCAAGAACAAATCTCTCTTAAATCGTTCTTTCCATGTTGCATAAGACATCTTAAAGATATCTTTGAGAATACTTTTGGAACGACATAACCTCTGTTGCTATGTGGGATCTTTTCCTTTCTGCCCCTTCAATTGTGTGGCTTCGTTTTTTTCTAAATATATGATTTGTTTCTTTTTGGTACTTCTTCATGGAGCGCTTCAAAGTACGAAAATCTGTGAATGTACGTCCAATCCATAATCCATTGCCGGACATCTGGAATGAAGATAATTGATTGATTGAATTTGCACTGTATTCTGATACATAGACATCCCAAGTTCTGCTTAAGATAAACTAGATTTCTTTAGGTACATCTTTGCAAAGATTCTCCTGCTTTGAGATATTATTACATATGATTTTCGAGAAATTGGAGATGTAAGAACAGTGTACTACTGGTCGAATCATCGATGATACCTTTTCTGAAGGAAATTATTGAAATATTCTCCAACATTTTCTTCATGAACCCACTCTTCATTTATGTGTTCATGAAACGCTGTATAAAAGTACATTTTTAATTTTATTGAAAGATTTCTTTCAACAAAGATGATTCTGCTAGTACTAACCTGTTCTCATTTCCTCAATTAGACTAAGTACACATCATAAATTTGAGTTTATAATTGAAATATAATATACTTACCTCGAATATTTGTAATTAATAAAATTTATTACATTGAAGTGGGAGTGGAGGATGTTTGGGTGCACTGATCTACAGCCTGCTGTAATCGATGAGGGATCAAGGTTAACTGAAGTCACGCTTCACGTAAATTGATGAAAACAAACGAGACCGAGAATCCGAGAAATGCTTTTGCGCGTCTGCGCAATATAAAGATTTCTGCCTCACGTCACTCTAGTCTTTTGTGAGAGGTTACGCTATATGTACGCGTCACGTAGCTCTTGAAAAATATATTGCAGCTACGTGAAAAAGTCACGTAGCTCCAAAAAACACATGTAGATCTACGCGAAGTTGCGCGTAGATCTGAAGAATACCCTTCCGTCCACGCTTGACGTAGCTCTAGACAAGGCCTTTTTATGAATGCCGAATGAGTGTATTGTACCATTTTGTAAAACGGGATCAAGGCCGGCGGTCCACGTGGGTAGTATAGGTAGCACTACCCACTCGGAAATATCTGAGTGGGTAAATTACCCACTCAAAATTTTCAAGCATTATTCCTTCATATGAGTACATTGTGAAAAATGATTTAGCATTGACCCCCCCCCCTCCCCCCTCCAAACTCGCTACCCACTCTGAAAAAAAGTCTGATGCCGGCCCTGAACAGGATATAACTCGTGTGAAGACAAGTTATCCGTTTTCAAAGTTTCAAAAAGCGAAACATTGAGAAATGAATGGGAGAAAGTAATTAGAAGACCGAACTTCAATTTAAAACCAACCCATGTAGTTTGTGAGAAACATTCCGACGAGGAAGAGATTATTCGTCATATCATAAGAAAATCAGATTCCGGAAAACTGCTTTCTGAAGTGGGTATTTGATTCTCAATAATTGCAAACTTTCGTCTGGAATCAATCTTTGTATTAGATACTTTGAATGTTTCGGTATGTCCCTTGATTTACGGCAGAAGAAAAACTTGCTTCCACGTCCTCAATATTTATGAATATACTATATGATTAAATTGAATATAACTAAAGATATCTTGTAATCATTTTCACATCTGTTGGAAGATGTGATTATATTATATTCCTTTCTTCTAATATATGATTGTAGATCCAGAATAGTACTATGGGTTTTGATTTCTAGACAATACACCGCAATCCCAAATTGAAGCATGGAGCGATTCCTTCAAAATTTCTTCCAAAAGACATGGATGGTGCTTATCAGAATTCAATGCATATTATTACATCGGAGATTCCTCATAGAGTCGATGTTATCAAATACAATGACAGCAATCACAAGCAATATTCAGATAAAGTTGGAGTCTGTGATGAAATTTCGTATACCGTACTCGATGATACTTCATAAACCAGAACAAGAAGCTGCAAATCTTCAACTCTTTGAAAATGTGAATGTAGAACGAATTTATCTGATTCACGATGTTTCGAAATCTGAGAATTCTAACAACCATGACCTCTTTGGAAAAATGTGCAACATCGCTGAATCGCGAACACAAGATGCATTCTCTGAAATTTATAAGGATGACAAAAACAAGAAACTGTGGATCTCAACATTTATGAAAATATGAATGACTAGGGAATCAATCACGAGCATTTGAAATCTACAGACAGCGAGAAGCAAGAGCTCTTGGAAAAAATGGATCACGATGCGATACACATTCCTTTACCTCCAGATTGGTATCGAATAACAATGAGTGTGAAGAATGAATGTATTATGTATTCTCAGTTCATTACAAAAGAAGAAGATGGTGCGATACCTGTAGTACCTGAGAAGTGCCTTATTATCAATGATAACGCTGAAGTATCTTGTTTTGTCAATGGGAAGTTTTTATTTCTTCAAAAGTTGAATGTAGATACTACCCAGCAATATTTGAAGAATGAAAATGATATTATCAAAATATCAACAAAATTACATGCTGTCAAGGTATGGAATAGTATTATTCCGTTGACGTCTCAAGACATGAATCTTGTAACAGGAAACATCATACACCAAGATAATGTCGGCTTATGGCACCTCAAGAATTGTCAATTAACCTTAAGAGGACGGGACTGGTCCCAAAAGGGATGACCCGGGGAAACAATATGCCTATTGTTTTTTAGGAGTGAAATTTTGTGCTGCGATCGACAAAAAAAGAGAAAAAAGTCCTGGACGCGTCCTTGATCTTGAAACAGGTCATGTCGAGGTCGAATTTGATTTTTTCCCCGTATTTTGAGCTCAAGCTGTGTAGGCCTACGTTTTTTGGTGTGCTGAGTACGTCAAAAATACTGAAAGAATCCTGGAGTCCTTGACCTTGAAAAAGGTCCTTTCAAGGTCATTTCAAGGTTCAATTTCTTTTTTGTCCGTATTTTGTGTCTAAACTGGGTATGCCTACGTTTTTTGTGTGCCCAGTACGAGAAAAATGGTAAAAGGGATCCTGGACGCGTCCTTGACCTTGAAACAGGTCATTCCAAGGTCAAATTTGATTTTTTTTCCGTATTTTGAGCTCAAACTGTGTACGCCTAGGTTTTTTGGTGGCCTGAGTACGACAAAAGTGATGGAGGGAATCCTGGATGCGTCCTCACCCTCGAAAAAGATCATTTAAAGGTCCAATTTCATTTTTCCCGTATTTTCAGCTCAAACTGTGTAGCCTACTTTAGTTGTTGTGCTGAGTACGCAAGAAACTCGTGGGAAAAATTCGACAAGACTCATTGATCTTGAATACAAATATTTCGAGGTCCAATATTGGTTCCCTGATGCCAGCCTGAGGCATTCTCAAGTTCGTTGATGGTCAGAGTACAGAAAAGAAACATCGTATCCCTCTCATTCTGCTGCAACTTCTTCTCATGTATGGTATCAGGTATTTTCTCTCCCATTTGAGAAGATTAGTCTGAGTGATCGGACAATTTCCATTTGTTAAAAATCTTCTCAATCGTAGAAGCATATTCTCAATTGGAGAAGAGAAAAAGGTGGCATATTTTTCCTGATTGAGTTGGATTTTTTCTCTTATTTCCAGATTATTTCCTTTGGTGTGAAAATCCTGATGATATATTTGAGGTTGAGATACAGGTTGTCAGGAAACTGGAGCTACTCGCTTTCAGCATGACCCAGGTGCAGCGACGTGGCCACGGCGAAAATTTGATGCCTTTGCAGGTGGCGGATTTCCGTGAGTCCCATCGCCTCTCGCGTTGTTTTGAATTCATTGAACTCACGGTAAAATCACTCCAGTGGGGTACACTTTGAAGCATGGCGTGATGCATAGAGAGATATTGGAAATGGGGCATATGTAATTTGTTCGCGTCAAGGTCGTACGCAAAGTGCACAATCGGCATCTCCGTTTCGTAGTAGATTGCGGGAAATGTCGACCAACCAATCGAGTGGCAGAGAGTTCGTTACTAGGAATGCTTTCAGCAGACTCCAGTTTCGATAATCATCAAGGTAATTGTGAACGAAATGAAGGAAACGATGTATAGGGCAAAGTGGAGCAAATTTCCTATAGGGGTACGTTTCCCCTTGCGTCATAATTCCACAATGTGCTGGTACAGCGCGTCATGGGATAAATAATCGGGACGCATCATCCAACGCAGTATTCACGAAAATATCAGCTTGAAAGCTGCTCTTATCACAGTGTGAGGACTTTGTTAAAGATTTGGTTATTGCTGAGTAAACTTTACATATCTTCACTCAAATTTAAAAAAAAGATTGTTCTCCACAGGTGAGGTAAGAATATCTTGGCCGGTCCTTTTCAAGATACTTCAATGAAGTTCTCATTTGGCGATAATCATTCCACGGACAGTCCTCCTCAGCATATTCGGCGGTTTTCATCCACAGATGAGGTAAGAATATCTTCCACCTCACAGGTGAGGTGAGAATACCTTGGACGGTCATTTTCAGGATAATTCAAGAGCGTTGAGATTTTACGGTGTTTACTTCACCAACAGTTTTTCTCAGCATAGTTGCGGTTTTTTTCCACAGGTGAAGTGATAACATCTCGATTGGTCCTTTTCAGGATAGTTCAAGGAGGTTCTCATTCGGCGATGGTGACTCCACCAACAGTCTTTTTTAGGATAGCTGGAGATTTTCCTCCACAGGTGAGGTGGTTGAACAGTCCTTTTTAGGATAGTTCAAGGACGTTCCGATTTGGCGATAGTTACTCCACCGATAGTCTTTTTTAGTATAGTTGATGATTTTTCTTCTCAAGTGCAGATAGTGATTCTAGGGCAGGCGTTGGTTTATAAAATGGCTGAGAAAGGAGCTTGGAGTAGCGGTGAATCCGACCCACAAGAAGAGGACACTGGGAATAAAGAATTTGATGCCGTTGATTTGGAAGACGCCGTCTATGATGTCTCTCAGATCTTTGATAATGCGCATTTTCACCCATCAATCAAAGATTTTGAAGGTAACTCCGAAATCAATCCCAACGCCTCCATAACCGGAAATTCACCGATAAATTTTTTCAATTGTTTCTGCGATTCTCTCCTAGTTGGGAAGCTCGTAACGGAGATGAATCGTTATCACGCCCAAAGTCCTCAAATTTCATGTCTCCATACGAAAGACTGGTGCCCTCTTACGAAAGATGAATTCGAAATATTTCTGGGTCTCTCAATTCTTATGGGCCATGTTCGAGAAGGTGATTTGAAGGATTATTTGTCTACGGATCCTTTGTTATATACTCCAATTTTCCGAGAAACAATGCGTCGTGATAGATATTTGCAAATTCTGCGACATTTACATTTCCAAGATAATGAAGATGATTCAGAATTTGTCAACCATTCCTTACGGAAAATCAAACCAGTGATAGATCACCTACAAACCAAATTTTCGGGAGTTCTCATTCCAGGCAAAAACCTGTGCATAGACGAAAGTCTGTTATTATGGAAAGGTAGGCTTCGATTCAAACAATATATTCCTCTCAAAAGAAATCGATTTGGTATCCAGTTGTTTGAATTGGTAGACTGCGATACGGGATTCATTCTAGGCTTCATTGTCTACACTGGAGCAGATACTGAATATCAAAAGTTTGGATTGAGTGTTACCGGTGATATTCTCACTCACTTCTTACAACCTTATTCTTATAAGGGTCATGTTATATCCATAGACAATTGGTATACATCCCCTACTTTGGCTGAATCCTTACGTGATCGTGATACGGGAATTCATGGTACGGTCAAAGCCAATAGAAAGGGAATGCCAAAGCTAGGAAATAAATTACAACGAGGTGAGGTACAAATCGCTCATCATTATGTTTGGATGGCAATGAAGTGGGAAGACAAACGTAGTGTTCACATGCTTACAAGTGGACACGAACCAGGAATCTGGGTGACCGGAAAAAAAAATTATAAAACCAAAGAAGACATTATGAAGCCAACGTGTAAAAATGGATGCAATAAAAATATGGGTGGCGTTGACAATATAGATAGACAACTATCGATAACCAAAACAGTACGAAAAACAATGAGGTGGTATCGGAAGCTCTTCTTTCACCTCATCGATTTATGTCTATGTAATACTCATGCTTTGTATAAAAGTACACACCAAGAGTATACATCGTTTCCTTCATTCCGTTCACAAATAGCTAGAGCATTATTGGAACTGGAATCTACTGAAGGCATTCCTCGTAACGAACTCCCTCCCACTTGACCAATCGGTCGCCACTTCCCGCAATCTACTACGGAACGAAGGTGCCAATTGTGCGCTCTGCGTAAAACGACGGCGCGAACAAATTACATACGCCCCATCTGCAATATCCCTCTATGCATCACGCCATGCTCCGAAGAGTACCACACTGGAGTGATCATACCGTGAGTTCAATCAATTCAAAACAACGTGAGAGGCTAGGGGACTCACGGAAATCAAGCACCCTGATGTGAGAGGCAATGGGCCTCATGAATATCAAGCACCCTGACGTGAGAGGCGAAGGGACTCACGGAAATCAAGCACCTCGATGTGAGAGGCAAGGGGACTCACGGAAATCAAGCACCCCAAAGAGATCAAATTTCCGCTGCGTCCATGTCGCTGGTCCTGGGTCATGCTGAGAGCGAAAAACCATGTAGTAGCTCCAGTTTCCTGACAAACTGTATCTCAAGCTCAAATGTATCATCACAATTTCCACACCACAAAAAAGTAGTACGAAAATAAGACATAAAATCCAAATCAATCGGGAAAAATATATCATCTTTTTTCTCTTCTTCAATTCAAAATATACTCCTACAACTGAGAAGATTCTGGACAAATGAAAATTTTTCCACGACTCAGACTAATCTCCTCAGATGGAAGGGATACACCTGATACCATATATCAGAGGAGTTGCAGCAGAATGATGGGGATACGATGTGTTTTTTCTGTGGTTTGGCCGTCAAGGAAGTTGGAAATGTCTCAGGCCGGAATCGGGAAACCAATATTGGACCTTGAAATGTTCGTATCCAAGATCAATGAGTCTTTCAGAATTTTTCCCACAAGTGCCTTCCGTACTCAGCACAACGAAAAAAATAGGCGTACACAGATTGAGCTGAAAACACGGAAGAAATAGATTTGGACCTTGAAATGACCTTTTTCAAGGACGCGTCCGGGATTCTTTGAACTATTTTTTTCGTACTGAGCACACCAAAAAACGTAGGCATGCACAGTGTGAGCTCAAAATACGGGGGAAAAGGAAGTGGACCTTGAAATGACCTTTTTCAAGATCAAGAGCGCATCCAGGATTTTGTTTACTATTCTTCTCGTACTCAGCACACCAAAAAACGTAGGCGTACACAGTCTGAGCTCAAGTATGACGAAAAAAAGAAATCCGACCTCGCAATGATCTTGAAATGACTTTTTTCAAGGTCAAGGACGCATCCAGGATTTTTTTCATCATTTTCTCCGTACCCAGCTCACCAAAAAACGTAGGCATACACAGTTTCAGCTCAATATACGAAAAAAAAGAAATTGGACCTTGAAATGACTTTGAAATGACCCTTTTCGAGGTCAAGGACGCACCCAGGATTCTTTTTACCATTCCTCGTTCTCAGCGCAAAAAATCACTACTGAAAACACCCAAAAATCATCGCATAGTTTTCCTTTGCATTCACCTTCCCCTCCTGGACGGAACTGGTCCCAAAAGGGACCACCTGTTCGGTCGGAGGTTAGTCGTGAGTTTTATATTCGATTTATATATGATATACACGAATCAAAACAGGTCGATTTGCACTGAAAATTCCCCGTCCTCTAAAGGTTGATATCCAATAGTATAACTCAGTGTTTACCTTGTCAAAAAGCGAAAAAGGTTTCGAAACAACAAATCGCAAGAAAAAATCCTTCTTCAAAAAGAATAATGTATATACGTTAGACTGGCCGCAATTCGTTTGGAAATTTCTCGAAACGGCAATACCAATGAGCGCCGGGCTAAAAAAGTTTCTTTTGGGTCTAAAAAGAACACCTGTAAAACCTGAAGGCGATCTGAGAATAATTGATGGACCCAAAAATGGATGACAGTTGAACAAAGGGAATTTTATTGAAATTTTGCGTTTTTCTCGTTGTTTTTATTATACCAAGTATTGAAATACGCCAATATCAACACGGATTGTGATGATATTAATACAGATTAGGCTAATATCAGTACGGATACAATTAATATCAATTGTGCATGCAATATTTCAATTGAAGTGAGACAGAAGTTAGGTTTGAGATTGGCCAGTCAATGTCGATTCCGTATGCGACGGATATTTTTTCCAATACGACTCGACAACTTGCAATATAAACTGAGCTTCTTCTTCGTCGCGTGTTAAAATACGGTTATAATCTTTCATAAATCTAACCCCACGCTCCGCAGCATCGTTAACGACGAATAAATTTTGACAGAATTTCAAAGCAGCTTGATATTCTTCATTGTTTCTCCATACGGATGGCTCGAGCTCAAAAAAATCGGTTTGGAGGTTGAAATTGGAGAACAGATTTCTCGTTTTATACGAAACGGAATCAGATAAATCGCATTTCAACAGATGTTGTACATTTGGATATGTGCGGTATTCAACAAAAACTACAGCAGGATCCTTCGCTTTCAAACGATTCACCATTTTTTGCTTGATTTCGAGTGAGACGCTCGGATCGAAAAATGCCAACCCCACCGTTTCTGGAGTCAAATACCACATGTGGTTCTTCACCTTTTCAATTACCGCGTCAGACACAACTTTATCGATTTCAGCAAACTCGAAAGTGGCACGCAAAAACTTTAAATCCTGATTGGGACACTCAATAGAATTAGTGCATCCGTACCAGGCTTTGATGTAAAGTTTAACAATGAAAATTGAGATATCTCGAATAGAATTGAGCTCTCTGGCAGTCAAACTGAATTGTGCACAAAACATAAAAATTTTCAGACAATAAATTGCCTTTAACATAAATCTTGCGTGAGATGTTGCCCCACATGTACGAAAAGCACCGCCGTCATCACCAAGGAATGTAATCGTGAGCTCTGAGAGTTCCTTACAATCGCCACGTATTTGAGTATATTTGAGCTGGTCCTGACAGAACTGCTCAATTCGCTCACATTCATCATCAGAAATTTTTGAGCGAACAATTGGATCATCGAGGCCGCAATTGAATTGATCTTTTTTGATATTGTGCCATATGTCAGCGAATCGGTTGAAAATGAGAGTTTCAGGTGCATTGCTTTTGCCGTACTCCTTCTCGGAGACATTTTTGAGTACAATCTCGTAGATATGATGACGGCATCCAAAACCGATGAGTTTTCGCCCGAGTAGGTCTTGCAAGAGAATGCAGGCACCTCGTTCAAGACCAGTGTTTGAGTAAGTAGTATCAAAGCTCGATGCTACAACTCTATCAGAAATTTCCCATCAAACTAAAGTATTGTGGACAGCTTCAGCGATGTTTTGGCCAGTACCCGATACAATTTTGGGAGCTCCCAAAAACTTAGCCGTTCCATTGTAGCTCACGAGAACTGCTATACGATCCACATTGGATCTACCGACTAAATCGGCTGAAATTTTCCCGTCTCAGTGAACCACCAAACGATCATTGGTACTAAGCTATCTCATAGTGGAAGAATAAAAAAATGAACCAACTGACATGTACAATGTTCGTAATACAACATATATGTATGTGTGATTCGTACGTTGTGGATGAATTCAGATTTTGCTTCATCAAATTGGTAGTGCCGATTGTTTTCATGCAACTATTGTAGATAAGTTGTAACGTGGTATTCTTGTAACCACGTTATCTCCTTCGGGATCCTTTTTTTTCCCTCTCCCTCTCTCTCTCTCAACGGCGCTGCAATTTCCGAAATGGAGTGTCCAGATCTGCTCTCTCTTTCTTTTGAATTTTGTGACGATGATATGTAACTATTCCCTGTACATTATTTGTGCAGGAAACAATAGATTACCGCATTTTACAAGGAATTGTTTTGTAGATAGACTCGAGACATTCTTCCCGAAGATCATAGACTGCCATGGGAAAATAATGTACCTTGAAAAACGCTTTGCTTCTCGCCTTCTTTTCTGCTTCCCATGTATAACGGCCAAAGAAAGTGGTAGGACGAGAAGTCCTGGAGGAAAAGGGGAATCATCGCAGAGCCACCGACGGACGATGGACCCGACGCATGGGAAATTCGATTCTCTTCTCCAGCGGGGCACCACGCTTTACCTGATCGGCCTACTTTACTGGTGCACGCATCAACGCCGCACGCAGCAATAGCACGTGCTCCAATTTGAAAATTGGAGCACGATCATTAGAGATGAGTTACCGCGTTGATCGAGGTGATCCCCGATACGTCGATCGATGTGACGACGAATGGAGGAGAATCCTGCCGTTGAACCCACCGAAACGTGGGGGGTAGATTTGAATTCAGAGTAAATCTGGACGTGATAGAGTGTACTTCGTATCGTGGAAAACAATTAAGTTCGTGAGTTGGGTGAATTGTGCTCCAGGAAGATACCAGAGTAGCTTGACTCTCCCTGGAGAACACCCTGGTTCCTCCACGATTCGGTGAGTTGGATATTTTCTGTTACGAAAGTATTGTTGGTCACGTCGTTGGGACCGTCCATATTGATTTTCTCAAATCCCGGAGCACCGTTCTCGCTCGCTGGATTATGGGAAGTAGAAAAAAGCGTGAGATTCCGTTCCTTCATTAGAGAAGATCCACCATCGATTGCCGGTGGATCTACGATTATAACTGTTTTCTTTTGAGTTTGAGTTCACTCTATTTCGATCTTTTTTCAGGACTAAATTCTCGGCAGGAATATCCAAAGCTTCTATCGCTGCCATCAAAATATGCATCGCCATCCTGTCTGACACCTGAACGTAAAGAAGGAAGAATAGTTTGAAATGATCTTAATTTTCTATCCCATTTTTTCCACCTTTGCTTCATCAAGTGCAGCGTATCACCTTGGTGTAATCCATTTTTCCTTCGCAGTGAAACTGCGTTCTTCTGCTTGGAGTGTTCCAATTGTATCGTCGAAATCAACACTATCTACTTCCATGGGCTCAGCATCGATTTCGGTTTCACTTTCGTAGCACACTTTAATGAACAAGGGACCTGATTTTGATGGGAAATAACCATTATAACGCGAAATACCTTATTCCCGACCATTCCATCCTAACCTTCCGACCGCCTCATACTTTTTCGAATAATTATTTGTGTACATGTGTGAATAAATCAAACTTACTTGTAATGTGCAGACTAGATGTCCATCTAGTTACCCTTAATAATCAAATACAAACGCGTGTGATCAATTTTTCTCAAAATGTGAAATGATTAAATTTATAAGAGTGGTGGAGGATAGGGAATGGGACATATTATGTAATCAAAAACCACAGCAGCACTACACTGAGTGAAATTTAAAGTTAAATTTACTATGGTACTTTGTAACCGAGGCAAAGACTGACCTCACAATGAAATCTACTATGATGTGACAATAGAAACCTGACCAAATTTAAAATGTTTTACAGTGAATTCCATTCAAAAGTCAGTCTGTTCTTCCACTCCTATTATCCTATAGTAAATTCAACTCCAAACCCCACACGGAGGAAACGAAACATTAGTGAGTATTTTCCGACACGACTGGCTCGTATCATAAAAAACAGAGGTCTGACTGATTTATGTCAATGTAACCTATGGTGTTGGATTTTTTTGTTTTCATAACACGAACTAGTCGTATCTACTGAGCATTCCTATTGAACACTTCTATTGAACATTCTTTGAACCTTCGTGTTCTCTTGGGGAATTTGTCTCATTGTAGTTGAATTACTTACCGGATTGCTGCCATTTCGATGTTTGCTCATGTCTTAATTTCCGCGCTTCTTCCTTTTCTCTCCGTAATGTAGATTTTTCTTCTTTGGAGGCTCATTTCATATCAATGCCCAACATTGGACCTGGCCGTCCTTTTTGACGCTCTTTCCAAAAATTCTTTATCCTCTTCGTTTCTCATCGCCGTCAATGCATCGATAGCCGCAATGTCAAAAAGATCATCTAACCCACCCATGAAAATATCAAATTTTCGCTTCATTCCGGCTACCATTCTTTCCACCTTCACTTTGTTCAAAGTTTTTCAATCTTCGTACATTTTGAGAAGTTTGCCGGCACTTTTCTGAGATTCGCGGGTTGATATACGTGCTTGTTGCCAAAATATCGAAACGGCATCAATCGCTACCCTTGCACTCTCTTTTGAGGTTAGCTTTACGAAACGCATATTGTAAAAAAACACTTCCAAAACTTGTCTATTTGATGGCAACTTACCTCCCACAATTTGATGCGATACATGTCCAATCAGAGCCATCCGTCGTTGTGTTTCATCAGCTTTACGTGTTTTCATTGATAAAGCAGTCGAATCAAATGCTTTTGCCATTCTTGAAGCGAAATGAATGGAATATTCAACAACTTACTTGTTATACTTGAAATCAGCACGCAAATGAGGAAGTTTGTCAAAAAATTCTTGAGCACAATTCAATACAATCTCACACATATGATGGCCGCATCCAAACACATGGAGAATCGTCATTTGTTTAAATATCGACTCTGCGCATGCTCAAACGTTGTAATTTATTTTGTAATAGAAAACATGATAAGTGTGAAGATTCAAAAGTATTCCTATACACGATAAACGTTTTCTATGGGGAAGCAACAAAAGAAAAAGAAACCATCGAAAATTTCAATGAAATTCTCTTTGTCCAATTTCAATCAATTTTTGGGTCCAACAATTATTCTCAGATCGGTTTCAAATTTTTTCAGGTGTTTTTTTAGACAAGAAGGAAACTTTTTCAGCCCGGCGCTCATTGATATCGAATGACGTTACAAAAATGGCCAGGCTAATATACGTATGAACAATATCGATGCCTATCAAACTGCTTTTTCAAAGAAATCAATCACAAATACACGGGAAAGACGGGAAAAACGTGGCTTTGATGAAAATTCCTTTCATTCATTCGCTAAATTTCTGGAAAGAAGAAATGAAGAAGATAAGCACGGAATGTTACTTTTGGATGAAATGGCTGTCAGAGAATCTATTTCAGTATGTACTAAAACACTGACATGCAGAGGATTATTGGATTTTGGTGATGATAACATTCAACCTTCTCACATAAACGACAAAGCCACTCATGGGCTCATTTTTATGTTCAAATCATTTACTGGATCATATACTCAACCAAAAGCTGCATTCGCATCGCACGGCAGTGTTACGGGAATTGAACTGGTCAAATTGATCATTAGAGCCGTTATATATCTTGAAAAATCTGGCGCTAAAGTGAATGCCATCATATCTGATGGTGCTGCAACAAATCGGAGAATGTGGAAGGAGTTGAATGTTCAAGGTAAAATAAATTATGTCAAACATTGATTCCCACATCCTTTGGATACCCGAAGTAAGATTTTTATGTTTGCTGACACTTCGCATCTCATCAAAAACATCAGGAATGCTGTGTATAATAAAGGCGAATTGCAAGTGAGGATATGGAATATACGAAATCAATAAAAATTCTTTTGATCTTATAATTTAAATTTTGAAAAAATTATATTACTAAATATGAAATATCGCATTTCTGAAAGTAATTGTCCTCTATATTTCAAAGAATATCATGTAACTCTTTTGATTCTAGAGGAGTCCACAAGAAAATCTCATCAAAAACATCAGGAATGCTCTGTATAATACAGGCGAATTGCAAGTGAGGATATGGAATATACGGAATCAATGAAAATTCTTTCGATCTTATAATTTCAATTTTGAAGAAATTATATTACTAAATATGAAATATCGCATTTCTGAAAGTAATTGTCCTTTATATTTCAAAGAATATTATGTAACTCTTTTGATTTCAGAAAAGTCCACAAGAAAATCTGATAAAATGGAAACATTTCGAAGCTTCGCATAAAGAAACATAAAACATAAACATAAAACTGGACACTTCTTTAAGAATGCGTGTGAATTTAGCCGTTCAGGTACTGATTAACTGGATTTTATTCGTACTGCCTGCAATAGGATTGTATCCAAAACAATTTACTCAGAATTAACGTTTATGTAACAAAAATTTTATTTTCTCCCAGCTCTAGAAAAGAATTTTTTGTCAATTCTTCGCAGGCTTATGGATTTATTGAGAGTTCTAAATGCGTTATATTTTGGTGACATCAATCTGCAGAGAATGGCATGCCTCCAAAATCTTCTCACCATTCTTCCTGTATTCAGCACATCAAACTCACCCTCTAAAAACACATGAAAAATGTTGCTTTCCCTGGAGGGTGGCGCCCCTTTAGCGGCCACTCCTGTCCTCTAAGACCAGAGGCTCATGCTGACGATTGTTGCGCGCGACACCATCAGAAAGAAGAAGAGGAGGGGTAAAGGTGAATGACTTATTGAGTATTCTCAAAGAACTCGTTGATTCTACCAAAATTACCGCTTCGGGAACTCTTAATGAATTAGGGTATTATTCTGATTTATGGTATTATTTCGTTTTCATCAGGAATGAAATGATAAAACTTTTGAATTGAAGATTTTCGTGTAGATTGAAAAATATTAGGAAAAACCCTTTCATCAGGTTCTTAGTAATCCTTTGGTAAGAGGATTATTGTTTTACAAGGCGCATCATATTCCAGAGCTAGAAGACAGCGACGCTACTCGTGAGTTTTGCAGTGACGGAGATAAAATGTTTGATGCTTTAAATCGCAATGATCCAGAGAAAGTATTGATTCCAGATAATGATGATTATGAAGTAAATATAATTTTTGAGATTCATATCTTTGTATCTTATATTTAAAAATCAGAATTTTATTTCGAGAATTTTATGAGACCTTGAGTGAACATAGAAATGGTGTGTTTTTGTTTTTCAACCAAGATTTCGTACTTTTGTTCCTTTTTCATGTTGAATCAATTCAGTAATTGATTCATTCATTCATTCCTTTTTCATTCTAGATTCTTTGTTCTTCTATTGAGTGGTTAGATCACTGGAAACGAGCAACATGCCTTTCATACAAAGAACAGCAAAGTGAGTAACGTAAGTGTCATAAACAAGATGAAATAAGAGCAGAATATCCCAAATTTCTATCAAGAAATACTGCTGATGGATTGAGGGTTACTTTCAATTCAATGGAAGATCTTTGTTCTTAAATGAGAAATAATTACGATTCCAAACAATTTCTCACTGGAAAGATCATTCAAGATGCTCTATAGGTATTACATGTTCATATACTACACGGAGAAAAAGGAATTCGCTGTGGCAGCGAAATCTACTTTTGCTGGGTTCCTTTTGCCAGAGCAGCAAATTTTTTGCTGTGACAGCAAACTATTTGCTGTTCCAGCAATCTTGTTAGCTGCGACAGCGAATTTTTAGCTGTGGCAGCAAAAAATGTTTGCTATCCCAGCAAAATTTGTTTGCTATTCTGTATATAATACTGAAAATTTGCTGGCGGAGCAAACATTTTTTGCTGCCACAGCTAAAAAATTGCTGTCGTAGCTAACACGATTGCTGTTATAGCAAATTTTTAGCTAGGTCAGCAAAAAATTTTGCTATCCTATATATAATACCTCGATTTGCTGCGTCAGCAAATTTTTTCTCTCCGTGTAGTATGTTTATGAACAGTGAACTCTCATTCAAACAATCTGTCGTAAAACCGTGAGTGTTATGGAAATGTACAATTTCTCATAACTGTTTTAGAAATTTTATGGTAGCATCCGACAAACTGCTGGGTCAAATGATCATCCTGCAACTCCTACGTTCATGCAGCTTTATGAACTCTTGTCCATAAATTCCCTGGTTAAACCACCAATTTATGGGAACTGTATTGTGGAAGAAGATCATCCAAAAACTTCGATCAGTAAGTCAGATTTGCGAGATATTCATCAAAAACCTACAGAGTCGAACATTTAAATCCTGAAGGAAAAATTGGATGGTTTAATTCAGCACGAAGAATGGGACTTCAATGGAGCTGTTGAGCATGATCATTGTATACCTACTATAGTTGATAGCGTTATATATTACACTACAGGTTTGACTGCAACTCTTTTATAGAACCATTAAATCGGAAAACAATTTTTGAAAGAAATTTAGTGATTCAGTCATTTCGTAGTTTCATGGTTTAAAGTTTTGTTTTGCTGAAGTAGTCCAAAAAATGAAAGTGCCTCCCGAAAAATACTTGTATGGGATTTTGTAGACATTAAATTTTTAATGGGCTCTCAATGAAATGAAACCTATTCAAACATGTCCTCCCATTCACAACAAAGGAGTAATTAAGTGAGAAATGACGAACATCCATAGTGTTCTGATCTAGAGATGGGTGATCTGAAAAGAATCGATTATTTTTTATACAATTTATATCGAATTCCAACTGAGATCATATGAGAATCAATAAAAGCCAAAAAATTTCCATACAATCTTGATTGATTTTGATTCTGATCCAATAAAAAATAATTAATGCTTTTCAGATAAAGAATCGCCGCAAAAACCGTATTTTCGCCTGGATACGCCCAAATACGGTTTATCCGAGTTTTATTTGGATCCTCATCAAATTCCGTCTTTGTTTTACCAAGGTAGTATAAATGAAAATGTACATTGATTTGATTTTCTTACAATTCCTATAAATCAATAAGATAAAATAGATGACTGAGATGCATATAAACTCAGCTGAAGAATGTACACCACACATCCTTTCCTCTTTTCTTTGTTTGGAATGTATTTAAAAAACCCCTTTCTTTCAATATTTCAATACAATAGATGTGTTTTTCGATTGAACATTGTACTCTTGTGATTGATGATTTTTTTAAATACATACTATTTCGAAAAAATGCATTCTTTCTGAATACTTGAGGAATGGCTAAATGAATTTTTTAATCTTCTTTAGACAATTCAATCAATATTTCAAAACTCTGATTGGATTCTTCAGAAACTGTTTTGTCAGGATTCATTCAGTAATTTTCTCCAATCATCCAGGAAGAATCATTCTTTTTAACTCTTACTACCTGGAACTTGTATCATCCCTGTTCAATTGAATTCATCACAAATAATTATAATTGGATCATTTACTCATTGGAGGTGCTTCATGTCAGAAAATTTCCAAATATTCCAAGTGTCCCACCTGTGAACAGTCCATTGTGAATCCTAATACCACCTATTCTGCCCATCCTGCTGCTGCCCCATCTAATATGGAAGTACGAAGCTTCACTCATCCTGATGTGAATTTTTATAAAATGATTCAAGAGATTGAATGTTATCTCCAAAAATATTTACATTTTCCTAATCCTTATACCTTCGAAATTGATGTTATGTTGAACACCTATAAATTTTGATTTCCTTGCATTGACCATGCTGATTGAATTCCATCTCACGCATCTCACTCACATGATTATGTAAAATTGAGATTACAACAATTTGCTTATGAACATAATGTTAATGAGCGTAAATAGAGTATGGAGAAAAAGAAGAATACAAAATTCTGTAGAACTTAACTTCGTGTGAGAAATTGTATCTTATGTTATTTTTGAATATTCGAAACGTACTTCAATTATTTATAATAAGGAATATTGAGAAATAGTTATGATATTGTCTTGCATTTCGGGAAAAAGTTTTATATGACGTTTATAAGTGAATACTCGTGATATTAATTGATCATTTGATTCAAGAAATGATGAATTAGTATTATTGATGGAATATCTTTGTTATATTCGAATGCATACACAATTTCACACAATTCGCAGAAATTTGCGAATATTCCAGCTTGTCCCTGGTTAAAGCAATCCACTGAATACGATCAAATTAAACTTCATTAGATTTCGCCACAACATAGTCCGAGACTCGTCAAGATTTTGCGAAATTCAATGAAGTTTCCATAGAAGGAATCCATAAAACCTGACAGACTTTTATTGACACATAATTTATACGATTTCAGCCTGATGAAATATGTTATTATACGTTCCGCAACATTTTGAACCTTGTTCAAAAACTCCGTTGGAATATACCAACATTCTTTTCCCTGTAAATCGTTCATATTCCTTTCATCTACAATCGGGATTCACAGCTGCATCCGTGAGGGTGGATACTCGCGAAAATTCATTTCAAATCAAATTAAAGAATTGAAATATGTTAAAGAGATTGATAAATTCAATCTCCGGAATTGTTATCGGAATAGAGTGTCGACCTTCGCGCGTGAGATCGTGATTCTCCGTACTACTTCTGGAACAGTGAGACCTTGTTCCAGTGACTTCCCCAATTACATATTTTTCTCTCACGATAAGGACGTGAGAGAATGCGGGTAGCGGCCATTCCCAACGCTGGGCAGGGCCTGAAGTTTCGCTGACACAGTGCATTCTCATTAGAGAAAATTCATCAAATCCGACACGCCTAGATGCATGAGGGGTCGAGGTTGACGAGTGAGGAAGAAAACTTCACTCTCGTTACGCCAGTCAAGTCGTGATTTACGCCGGTGAAGCGAAGTCCTCGGTCTTTTGAGTTTCCTGTTTTTAGGGAGAACTTTATCCGTGTTCTAACCGTGTTTCAACCGTGTTTTGACTGTGCCACTTCACCAATTTTTATTGTGTTAAATACCAGGGAAGAAGAACTTCTGGTGAAGCAGTGTTCTTCAAAATTTGGGGTAACACAGAGAGGAAGAAAGAGAGAGAGAGAGAAGCTGCACCAACCTCCATATAAAAAGTAAGTGATAAGTAACAATTTCAATGTTCCTTCATTTCTTTCATAACGTTTCCCGGTTCAAGAATTGATTCCTCTAAATTTCGAATAGTTCTTTGTTTTCGAACAGAAATTGTAAAATTCTAAAAAAAAAGGTGTTAAAATTCTTGATTGTCACAGATATAGTTTTGGAATTTTTATAACTTTCTTCATGGAATTGAATTGAATTCGATAAACCCTACATTTTTGTTTTCTTTTCTTATTTTTTTGTTGTGAAAAATAAATGAATTCAACTCCTGTACAGGAGAAGAACAATTAACACGCCCTATTACTATCCTGATCGTTGATTGAACTCCTTCAATATTCTCAAATTTTGAGGTTTTTGGTTATTTTAGTAAAAATAACCTGGTGTCAGAAGAATGACTTTCTGACTACCAAAACTATTTTGTCCATACGTAACAAATATTACCTGAAAGTTAATGGGAATGGCGACATTCAATGAGTTTTTTCACCTAGGGGTGACAAAATTTTTCACGCAGAATCAAACAATAAATATTCGGTACCATTGTAACAAAATAATGTGAACTCATATTCTGTATGAATTGAAGCAAAATCAACCTTTCAAATAATGCATGCAATTCCATCAGATAATATTTCCAAGTTCCATTCATAACAAGATTCATTTATTGACCTTCAGAAACTGATTTTGGACATATTTTTGTATGACAGGGCTTTTTGATCAGGGAGTTCTCTGATCATTGATTCTGAGATATTTTACGAATATCGCTCCTCAACGCAGGATTTGAAGAAAGACTGGAGAGTTCAATTAGGCAATATCGAAAGCTTGTTCACAAACACTTCTTTTTTCAAAGTTCTTTGAGTAGAAGCATTTGAAACATTTGAAAGGCAGGCCTCTGATACAGACAGCACCATTCGAATTATAGGGATAGTTACAAAACTACGTCTCCAACTCTGAACATATCTTTATTATGCAAAAACACGGCGAGTGTCACCCCCTGCTATAGCTCCGGAACTATCGATGATAAAATAGTTTAATTTTTTTTCCACAGATCCGCCGTTTTCCAACTTAGTGAATGGTGTGAAGCTCAAGTATGTAGCATACAGTGTTTTTGGATGATTTTGATTTGAAAAAAAATCTAAAAATGCTCATATTTCCAAAACTAAATGTCGAAAAAATTTTTTTCAAACGGGAAATTATTGCATTTTGGCTGCAGGATATACCTGTGGAATCCGGTCCGCGAATTCTGGAACACCCTGTAGTTCATGCCAGAGATGTATCATACCTGGAGATCGATCGATGTGAATAGAAAACAGTCAAAAATGATTTACTCAGGTCTTGATTATCCGGCAAGAACCAAGTAATCATTTCGGGATAGGATCGATCCTGAACATCACGTGAGAACATCTCCTTTAGAAAATATTATACCTGAAATAGATATGACTACGATTTGTGTTCTTGATTATATGCATCTAGCCTGTATGGGCGCTATGAAAAAATTGCTTGAAATACTTATGTATAGGTCCTTGAAAATTCGTTTGAGTCCGATGCAAAAATTGAAAATCCACAAAACCTCCTTGCTTTAACCCATTAGCGCCTGAACGGACACTTTTGGACACCAAATTTCAGAGATTCATTGTACAATGAATTTGGTCGAAGATAAATTTTTAAGCCACTGTATCCTCTTTCGAATGGTGATGTTCAGAAGTCCCTAAAATGAGTTTTTCCGTGTGAAAATTGTAAATGAAAAAAAAGCACTGTTTTTTTGAAAAAAAAATTTTTCAAGATCATGTTTTTGTTTGCTTTTGCATACTTCTATATACTTAATACCGATAAATATCGCGTCCATGGACCGTCAACTGAAGGTTATTGGCTTAAGATTAATGAAAAAAAACGGTTTATTAATACAAAAAGGCGTCCAAAACGATAAATTTTACTCTTAATCTTCAGCAATTTTTTTCTCGATTTCTAAGGACTTTAGGACAAATTTCCTAAGAACAAAAACGTCTTAAAATTGGTGAAAGAATACCCACAAATTTCTTCAGACCCGTAAAAAAACATTTTTGATGTTCCGGAAAATGGAAAAATTGGCATTTTTGAAAAATTGTTTGATAAATCTGAAAAAATTTGAGGGTATTGTTTGACTGATTTTGAGACTTTTGTTCTTACAAAATTTCCCCGCAAGTCCATAGTTATTGAGAAAAAAATTGCTGAATGGTTTCTGAGATCACCAATTACAAATTCAACATTTTCATTGTGTAATTATTAGTATGTAATAAATATCAAAATATATTTTCTCAATAAATCTGTGATTCCATTTATTGATTTCAAATTCTGTTCAAATTGAGATGCAATCGAATCAAACATTTATCACATAGAAATATTTACCATGTATCAATATTTCACATTGTTTACATCAATATACCACGTTACTTCGATATTGCACCGTATCATTTTAGGAGCTTCTTATCATAGTAATTCTTGGGTGGTATTTCTATTTTACGCTTTTGAGTAATCAAAAGTAAATGAACTACTGTTATTTGCTTATCTACTCTTTCAAATGTCACATCCACGTCAACAGAAAAGACAAAAACGCGTTCGAGAAGAACTCATTGAAGTAGAGGAAAATGAAAATGACATTGCGAATGCTATCTTCATCCCTTGTTCGAATGATTCTGGATCTTCTGATTCAAGTTCTGAATCTGACACAGAATCAGTTGATTTCTCGAGTGACATAACAAATCTTCCAAAAGTGTCCTATAGGCAGTTACGGAATAATTATGAGGAAAATCAGACAAAATCATCCCCAAATCACGAATACGAATGAATAATGGGAGAAAGACAATATCATGAAGTACTCAAAAATGATACTTTACTTCCTGATAAAACAAAGACATTTTTTTCAACTTTATCCTCAGTTCAGTTGTTTGAGTTATTTTTTTGTAGCGATCTAAAATAATGTATTATAAAAAGTACAAATTTTAATGGGTATCAGCTAACTAATAATGAATTGGATATTTTTTTAGGAATAATAATTACGACAATATTCAATAATCGTAAATCTCAAAGAGATTAATGGTCTTCAGATGAGCTGTTACGCTGCAATCCGATTGCATCTGCCATGAGCCGCGATGAGTTTTTGAAAATCAAACCAAATATAAAATTTAGTAGGCCGCAGGATAAAAATGGACATGACAAAGTTTGGAGAGTGAGAAATATACTAAACATATTTAGAAAAAATATTTTACAATTCGGTTTTTTCTCTACGGCGTTATCTATTGATGAGATGATGGTCAAATTCCACGGGCAAGCTCCAGTCTTACAGTTTATGTCAAATAAACCTGAGAGGTTTGGCATAAAAATGTGGGCAATATGCAGTCCAGAAGGATATTTATTTGATTTAGATGTATATTGCGGTCGAGGATCTAACATTTATTCATCAGATAATAAAATGAAATGAGTTTAATGTGCTGTGGGTAGTCGCGTTGTAATGCTAATGGTCCAACAATTACTTTTAACGGTATCTCCGAAGAAACTATGTTTGTATCACTTGTATTTTGACAATTACTTTCGCAATCCCGATTTATTAGTTGACTTGAAGGAAGTTGGTCTTGTCGCTGCAGAGACTGTTCGATCCGACAGAATAAGAGAAAAAAATTTACTGGATAAAAAAGCGAAAAGAGGTACTCACATAGTTCAACATGAAAAAAACAGTTGACTCAATTTTATAACTGTTATGGATCCCAAACCGTTTCAGTTTTGTCAACAGCAGCTGGAGTCACCCCTATAAGTAGCGTTAGAAGATACTCGAAAGACAGTCACTCTAAAGAAGAAATGCAATTCCCTATGGCTTTTAGACTGTAGACTCATGGAGGGCGTCGATCAACATGATGCTCATTGTAGCAATTTACTTCCTCGAATACGAGCAAAAAATGGACTTGGTCGATTTTTTGTAGATTGATACAATCGTCAATTACTAATGCAACTGTCATTCGAAATTTAGTTTACGAAAACAATGTTGAAACCAAACAAATATCTTTGGGAATTGCAAAATACTATCTTGACAAGCGTAGAAATGAAAAAGCACACGAAAGTATTGTTGTTGTTAAAGAAAGGTACTGCGAATACGCCAGTATATGTCATACAAGAACACAGAAAATGTGCAAAACCTGCACCATTTATGTATGCTCGCCATGCTTCTCAATTCATAACAAAAATTGGATAATAAAATTAGAAAATTAGACAAAAATTTTTCAAAAATCATGAAATACAAAAAAAAATAAGGCTCTCAGAATTACGTTTACCGCCCCGTGGTGAGAGTCGGACAACGGCAACATTTGTCGGCTAGGCAACGTACGTAGTTTACTTAACGGGATTACTAGCGATGATACCAAACCTCTCTTTCTATCGTATAGGCGTGTCCTTTTCTATCCAACGTGCTCTGTTGGTAAGCGCTAGTAACCTCTTAATAAGAATATTCTCCGATACTCCTAAGAGCTTTATGATTGGAGACCTCAGAAACACTTCAGCGATTTTTTTCTCAATAACTATGGACTTGTGGGGAAATTTTGTGGGGACAAAAGTCTTAAGATCAGTCAAACAATACTCTCAAATCTTTTCAGATTTTTTAAACAATTTTTCAAAAATGCCAATTCTTCCATTCTCCGGAAAATCAAAAATGTTTTTTCACGGGTCTGAAGAAATTTGAGGGTATTCTTTGACCAATTTTAAGACGTTTTTGTTCCTAGGACATTTTTTCTGAAGTCCTTAGAAATCGAGAAAAAAATTGCTGAAGATTAAGAGTAAAATTTATCGTTTTGGACGCCTTTTTGTATTAATAAACCGTTTTTTTTCATTAATCTTAAGCCAATAACTTTCAGTTGAGGTTCCATGGACGCGATATTTATCGGTGTTAAGTATGTAAAAAAATGCAAAAGCAAACAAAAATATGATCTTGAAAAATTGTTTTTCAAAAAAACAGTGCTTTTTCTTTTAACTTGCAATTTTCACACGGAAAAACTCATTTTAGGGACTTCTGAACGTCACCATTCGAAAGAGCGACCTTCAAAACATAGGATACAGTGTCTCAAGAATTTTTTTTCGACCAAGTTCATTGTACAATGAATCTTTGAACTTTGATGTCCAAACGTATCTGTTCAGGCGCTAATGAGTTAAGAAGATAAGGAACTTTTTGTTGGGACAATTCTTCTCTAAAGTTAATGGTTTGTCCATAACAACGTTATAAACAATTGAAATTGTTTATTTAAAATAACGAATGACAAATCTTGCGATAATGGTTCGATAAACGAATTCTCTGATCCGAAATAACATAAAATCTGATCAACCCGCATGCATTTCAGAAATCAAAATCAGTAACCGAACGATCCTCGAATGAACCCTAATAGTATTCTAAACGCCGCAATTTCGGTTGTTTTTTCCCGGATGGATCCCGTATACCAGTTCCATTCCATATTTTCATGGACCTTATAGAGCCCGAATGAACCCGAATCCCTCCTCGAATTTTGAAAACATTCCTGTATACAGTCCGTACCGACCCGGATAAAGTTCCGTTTTTCAGTACATTTTCCCGAAGAGTGTCCCGATCAACTCGTAGGGGAAATACGTACAAAACGACATAGACAGGTGAAATGACATGGGGGGGTTATTTCAAATGTGGCGAGTCGGAAAGCGCCATCTGCTGATGTATTACGTGATTTGATCGCTAAATATTGACCTGTCAGTATACAGACGCTCTTCGCTCATTTGTTTACATGTTATGGCATATTTGATGTTTTCGGCTGTTTGGATATTTTCGAGGTGATAACTTTTTTATTTACGGTGAGTTTTGAATTGTTTTACTAGTGTGAATAACACTCATATTGCTTCTCGATATCGTACTGCTATCACCCAATAACGTAGGTGAAAAGAAAAATCGTTTCTTGTGTATATTTTTCATTTCAACAATTTTCACACCACAGTTGGACAAAATGACATAGGACAAATACGGACAAAATGACATAGTATGTCGAACGAATTTATTATGCTCCCTTCGTGTAGCCGATCGACGGTTCAGATCCATACGATCCTTTATCAAGATACAAAAATGATATAATCGTAGAGGTGAAAAAACGTTGTTGAAAGAAAATTCATCCGGACCCATCTAATCGGATGTGGGTAGTTTTTGAATTTTGGTTGGGATAGTGCTTGGCGCAGGAAATCAATGACTTAGAGGGCAAATAACCGATCCAATTTGTTAGCCATACAAATGTGTCGGACGAATTTATTATGCTTCCTTCGAGTAGCCGATCGACGTTTCAGATCGATACGATCTTTCATCAAGATACTAGACGCGAGGGCATAAAAAAAAGGAAAGATTTGAGTGAAAAAGAAAGAATGCTGGAAGGGAGAAAACAATAACGAGACCAGTTGAACTATAACATAAAATTTAATGGTTTCGAACTTTAGTCCCGAATAAGACTGTGTGGCAGCCGCCTATCGGAAGAAAACCTCATATAATGGTTGTAGATTATTTACAACAATAGTTTTGATAATATACATGCAGGCACTGACACCCGTGCGAACTGCATGTAGCACAAGTGAAAAACTTGGATAATTAGAGTTCACACACGTAATGCACCTCAACACACTCGCACACATACGTGAGCCACACGCAACCACCGCCGGAGCACAGATGAGTTTGCTTTAGTTCACAAATTAGTATAAAAAGTATCCCTGCGGGGAACGAAGAACGTCAAATGATCTCAGTGGGACTCTCGCAACGAACAAAGGATAATTTGATAGCTGAGTTACAGAGCATGCAATACACCTGTGCTCTGAAAAGGGGTCACGCGTGAACTGGTGAAATTTGAAATAGTTCTTGCAATTGCGAAAAGTAACGATGTTACCCGACGATAATCAGGTGATTTGGCGATCGATGAATCCGGATCTAAGCACACTGATATACCAACATGTACAAAGTATGGACACACACACATTCCCGCAAATCAAACTACATCAAATCCTGAACAGATACAAAAATGATATAATCGTAGAGGTGAAAAAACGTTGTTGAAAGAAAATTCATCCGGACCCATCTAATCGGATGATCTGACAAAAATTTAAAAACTAACCACATCCGATTAGATGGGTCCGGATGAATTTTCTTTCAACAACGTTTTTTCACCTCTACGATTATATCATTTTTGTATCTTGATAAAGGATCGTATCGATCCGAAACGTCGATCGGCTACACGAAGGAAGCATAATAAATTCGTTCGACACATTTGTTTGGCTAACAAATTGGATTGGTTATTCACCCTCTAAGTCATCGATTTCCTGCGCCAAGCACTCTCTCAACCAAAATTTATAAAGACATAACCCTACTTTTGGAATTTGTTTTTGTTTTGCATCTAATAAAACATGAAATTCTTTATAACAGTGATGAATTAATGTGATTTTTGTGATAAGATTATATTTTGGTTTGAATTCAATATTTTGTGCTTCCCATTGAAAAATTATTCACATTATGTTATGTGTAAGAAGTGAACTAGAAACTATTACAAGTTATGAATGTATTGTCATGATTCTTCAAGTGTCCCTGTTTTTCATCAAAATCGAATCCCAAAGGAGACTTTTGTGAAATCATATTGATGGTATGTGAAAGTCACATAGATCTCTTTCATTTAGATTATTCGAAGAAAAGAGCAGTTATGGTTTTTTTTAATGCTTCAAAGTAAAGTTCGTGCATCATTGGCATTCATTATCATTTTGCTCACTTATATATGTGAGCTCCTGATTGAGTTCCCTTAATCACTTAAAGTGGAGTGTTTTTTGATAAGTGACGCGAAATGACTTCCTCACTCAAACAATGTGCATGATATAAAATGAACTGTAAGTTTGTTGGAATAAATTGTCTACGAATGAGTATGACTTGAATCGTTAAAGATATTATCTTGCAATTATATTGGAAGCGCAGTGAATTTCCTTTCTCTGATCAAAATGAACTACTGGCATGATGGATACTTAACTGTGATTTGCTTCTAAAGAGTATTTCCACATCACTTTATTGAACAATACATATATGCGGTTATAAATGGAGTCTAAGGGTTTTAGCAATAAAAAATCTTCTGTCAAATTGCAAGCACAGGGAATTCCCTTCATTACCATAAATGACATGCGACATGAGAAATATCCAATTGATTTTCATTCTGACAAATTGACTGAATAATTTGTTCATATCTAATTATTCATAAATACATGTATAGTTCAATGAAGTTATTTTCAAGTAATTTTTGACAATCAATATCTCTTATAAGTATCTATCGTGCCAATGGTTCATGGTAGTCAGAGTAAAGAGAACTCACTGCGCTCCCAATATGTAAGTCAATTTATTCATCGACTCAAGTGTTGTGGATACCTACTTCTTATTCGCAAAGAATTTATTTCAATCAAGTGGCTGGTCATTTCACTCCATACAGATTGTGGATCGAAGGAATGACATCACTTCATCCCACTTGATCACCTGAAAAATCATCAGCGGTTTACGAAAGTGGTAGTGATAGTAAATTCTTTCTGACAATTGGTATGATGGATACTTGACTGTGATTTGATTCCAAAAAATATTTTGTTGAAAAGATATGGGTCTGAGCAGAAAAAGAACACGCAGTGTACTTGACAATGATATTTATTATATAAAATATGACCGGAGTGTATAAATAAACGGTCTGTAATTAATAAAAAAAAAAAACACGTCGTGCATGAGCAAGTATGGCGACACGAATGACGATAGAACCAGTGATGCCAGCATTTGGTCGACCGAGTCGATTTACCCTCTCCATCTAACCATTTTTCGTCCCCACCATTCCAGCCGGGTGTACGCACACACTGAAACCCGTATTCATGTGATTCGGAACCGGTCGGTTCACTTCGAGTCAGCTCGGACAATCGAGAGAGAACCAACTAGCCGTCGGTCTTTGTCTTCTCAATATGTTTTACGATCGGCTGACTCCGTGCAAGATCGGAAAAAGTTTGAAGCCCACGTGGTCGACTTACCGAAAAGTTTCACCGCTTTTTCTGTTCCAAGCGACAATTTTATTGTAATCAGTATCGAACTGACTTACCCGGCACCCCGGGCAATTCTCGGCCGGGGCCCTTCGATATTTTTTTCGTTTTGTTTTTCAATTAAAGAGCCAGTTCAATACTGATAATTAAATTATCACGATGAAATATAGATTTGATGCATATCATCATTCAATTGAATTCAATTCGAATATAAGTAAATAATTTTCCAATTATGATTTATTTTTCATAAATTTTATAAGATTATTGGTTATTCTTATGACTGATTATGGAGCTTTCAATAACTCCTATATGTATTGTATAAAAATTTTCTAATAGTTACGCATTTCTAATCATTATTTTAAATCTTGATGATTTTTCAATGAATTTCATTAGAATTGTCAATCAATCGATGGTTGAAAAATTCTAAGATAGTTTGGGGATCTATGATAAATGTCCTGCGGTGAATTCCATAATTTTCCCTGATAAATTAATTTTCAGAGATCACTATGATATTCCAATGAGGATAATCAAATCAACATGGATTATCAGATGTTGATCAACATCAAAATAATAAGACTGAATATTCAATTGATTGAGTGCAAATTATTTTCAATGGACTGAATAATTAGATTTGAGCATTCAGATTGATATTTCATCATTTCACGCACTATCAGTCTCTTTTCTTCGCTGCATTACTTCATAGACGTCATATGTGGTTCGGAATATTACAAGACCCTATAGCCTAGCGGCAAAAGACATGGTTCTTGCGAAAGAACGGTCGGGTTCGATTCTGTGTGGAGACGTTTCATTTTTTTTTCTCATCTCTCTGGTGAATAATTGAATTTCACATCCGATTATTATTTTTTATGTCATTACATCGGCATGTTATCAATAATCCTGATCTTTCAGAATGTACTCGCGGATTCGACCAAGTACAGGTCCGAGTCGATTGGAAATTTTCCAAATATTCGTGTCCATGAGATATACACAGTAAAAAATTTTTTGTCAAATCCAACACACAAGCGAATGTTAACCATTTTTCTTCACACTCAACGTATGTTGATTCCAGAGTGACACTCACAAAGTGTTAATTTGAACTCGAATAACATTTTAATGTGTTGGGAATGAACCGATCGAACAACATTTGATCAGTGTGTTAAATGAACACACAAGAGTGTTAAATATTCAACACTTGAATTTTAACACGTAGTCAAATATTCAACACTTGAATTTTGACACGTAGTTAAATATTCAACACTTGAATTTTGACACGTACTTCTTTTTTACACAATGACGGAATTTTTTTCCACTGTGTAGACCGATCGATGCAGAATCTTCTGAAATGAGAAATGAATAGCACTTCAGAGGAACGTTTTTGAAATTCCTGTGACGAATTGATGGGAAAATTTCAAAAATTTGTGTCCATCAAATAAAGACCGATCGATTCGCAATCTACTGGAATGAAAAAGAAATCACTTCGGAGGAATGTTTTTAAAAAAGTATACTTGCAAATTCCATCAAACCCTTTGACGAATTGATAAAAAAATTTCGAAACTTTGTCTCCGTGGAATATACACCGATCGATTCGAAATCTTCTGAAAAGAAAAACACTGAATATCACTTGTTGTTTTTCAAAAAGTATACTCGCAAATTCCATCAAACCCTTTGACGAATTGTCGAAAAAAATTCGAAACTTTGTCTCCGTGGAATATGGACCGATCGATTCTGAATCTCCTCACGGAGAGCAATGGATTCTGAGTAGTATGACAAATATCATGAAGGCTGGAATATTTCATAATATATTCTCGAGTATGAGGACGAGTATCTAGATTATAAGTACAAGTATCCATTTATGATAAAGGTGTTTGTTTTAGGGTATATGGTACTGTCAACCAGTAATATATCAATATAATAACAGCAAGGGGAGAAATTAGTTCCTATTATAATATAAGATTAATACAATTACTATCTTCAGTTGCTTGAATCAAGAAAAGAATAATATGAAATCGGTAAAAAAAAGATATTCCTCAGGACATGAACCCGCCAAGATAACACACGAAGAATTCTCTCTCAAGAGCGAAAATAGAACTTTTCAAGAACTAATGAATTCATATAGAGCTCTGGGGGTGTTCAATCCGTTGGACATCAACAAGCTCTTTGAGAGTACTCAAACAATACTTCCGATATTCTCAAAGAGCTTGTTAATGTCCAACAGATTGAACACCTCCAGAGCTCTATATGGATTCATTAGTTCTTGAAGAGTTCTATTTTCGCTCTTGAGAAAGAATTCTTCGTGTGTTATCTTGGCGGGTTCATGTCCTGAGGAATATCTTTTTTTACCGATTTCATATTATTCTTTTCCTAATTCAAGCAACTGAAGATAGTAATTGTAATAATCTTATATTATAATAGGAACTAACTTGTCCGAAGAAAAATGGTTAACATTCGCTTGTGTGTTGAATTTGACGAAAAATTTTTTACTGTGTATATCTCATGGACACGAATATTTGGGAAATTTCCAATCGACTCGGACCTCTACTTGGTCGAATCCGCGAGTGCATTCTAAAAGATCAGGATTATTGATAACATGACGATGTAATGACATAAAAAATAATAATCGGATGTGAAATTTAATTATTCACCAGAGAGATGACAAAAAAAAAATGAAACGTCTCCACACAGAATCGAACCCGACCGTTCTTTCGCAAGAACCATGTCTTTTGCCGCTAGGCTATGGGGTCTTGTAATATTCCGAACCACATATTACGTCTATGAAGTAATGCAGCGAAGAAAAGAGACTGATAGTGCGTGAAATGATGAAATATCAATCTGAATGCTCAAATCTAATTATTCAGTCCATTGAAAATAATTTGCACTCAATCAATTGAATATTCAGTCTTATTATTTTGATGTTGATCAACATCTGATAATCCATGTTGATTTGATTATCCTCATTGGAATATCATAGTGATCTCTGAAAATTAATTTATCAGGGAAAATTATGGAATTCACCGCAGGACATTTATCATAGATCCCCAAACTATCTTAGAATTTTTCAACCATCGATTGATTGACAATTCTAATGAAATTCATTGAAAAATCATCAAGATTTAAAATAATGATTAGAAATGCGTAACTATTAGAAAATTTTTATACAATACATATAGGAGTTATTGAAAGCTCCATAATCAGTCATAAGAATAACCAATAATCTTATGAAATTTATGAAAAATAAATAATAATTGAAAAATTATTTACTTATATTCGATTTTAATTCAATTAAATGATGCTATGCATCAAATTCATATTTCATCGTGATAATTCAATAATCAGTATTGAACTGGCTCTTTAATTGAAGAAAAAACGAAAAAAATATCGAAGGGCCCCGGCCGAGAATTGCCCGGGGTGCCGGGTAAGTCAGTTCGATACTGATTACAATAAAATTGTCGCTTGGAACAGAAAAAGTGGTGAAACCCTCGGTAAGTCGACCACGTGGGCTTTAAACTTTTTCCGATCTTGCACGGAGTTAGCCGATCGTAAAACATATTGAGAAGACAAATACCGACGGATAGTTGGTTCTCTCTCTATTGTCCGAGCTAGAGAGCCTCAAGGGAGAGAGTCGCCAACTTGCTGTGCTCTGATTGGCGTAATCGCGAAGAGCTCTTTAAGGGAGACGCCATATTGAAAATTTGACGTCTCCGCAGTATCGTAGTTGACGATTTGTTCCCGGATGTCATAACGATAACATCAGCACACATCAGTTATAGCGAATTGTGAGCTTCATTTCGTTTTGCAACCTGCAAATTCATTTTTATTCACATTCAAAGTTGAATAACATCGGTATGACTGATTGCTGATGTTATGGTTATGACAGCCTAAAACAAATTGTAAACTACAGCACTGCGGTGACGTCAAATCTTCAATATGGCAACTTCGTACAGAGTTGTTCGCCATCACGCCAATCAGAGCACAGCAAGTTGGCGACTCTCTTCCTTGAGGCTCTCTAGTCCGAGCTGACTCGAAAGGAACCGACCGGTTCCGAATCACATGAATACGGGTTCCAATGTGTGCGTACACCCGGCTGGAATGGTGGGGACGAGAAATGGTCAGATGGAGAGGGTAAATCGACTCGGTCGACCAAATGCTGGCATCACTGGATAGAACACGCATCGTCGAGTGAGAACAAAATAGAATAGAAGAGGAGCTGAACAGCGACACATCGGACGCCAACGGCATTAAAGCATAGCATATATATGTAAGCGCGCTAAATTCGAAATGCTAAGAGCTATACATATCATATATTTCCAACATATTTGTACATAAATTCATTGAATGATACATGTAGTTATGAATGGAGTTTAAGATTCTTACCGTTAGAAAGATCATCTCTCAAATTACAAGCATGGGGAATTCCGTTCACTACCATACCTCACATGCAACAATATGAATATTCAATCGATTCTGATTCTTGCAAATGGACCTAATAATTTGTTCATATATAATTATTTATGGTAATTATGCAGATGTACTACTCCACCTCGAAGTTTTCTGGAACTCACTCATCTTATGTATTTTTTCGCGTAGATGACGAATCTGCATGTTAAAATTGTCGCTCGCCCTTAGTTTCTGAGCTACAGTCACTTTTTGATGCTTTTTTGGCCTTTTTTCGACATTACGTAGCTGATAGACCTGCGTGTTCTCTTATTCTCACCTATCTTATGTACTTTTGTGCGCATATCACGAATCTGCAACTTGAAATTGTCCCTCACCTGTAGTTTCCACGTGACAGTCACTTTTTTGTACATTTCCTGCACTTTTCCTCTACCAGGCGAACAGGAATCCTACGGTCTATATGTTTTTTTCCTTTTTTTTTTATTCAACAAAAAAACAACGTGTGCTCATTCACAATATGAAGCTGAAGCTGGCAGTCGTGCACAACCAGTTCCAATCAGTTTCTAGTGTGAACAAAGGTTTCACAGAGTTTAATAAAAAAAATTATAGCAATCGGCTGCTAGTTTCAGCTTAATACCCAGAATATAAAGTCTTCTTTGCGCAGAACGTACCAGCCTCACGATTTACCTGAACTCGCTACCAACTATTACAGAGCACCGACAGTGGTAAGGAAGGCAGTGCTGGCAAGAGCAATGATTAATTTTGATTTTTACCATCATAGCTGACAATAATTATGACTTCCCTAGTAAAAAGGGTTATGTATGGGCTATATATAATTCTTCAAGTTCATGTAAGTGTTACTGAGAATCATACTCAATTCCCTCAGGCTGGGGCCAGGTATTGCTTATTTCCGCGAGCGCCAACACAAAAATTGTAATAGCGAGCTCAGATTCGGTGAATTTTTTTCCCCCGAGCGAGAAAGGTGATTTTCACATGGGAGTCAAAATAAAAAAATAGTTCCCGAATTTGACACAGTCTAATGTCTATATATAAATTTCAATAATACTTATATAAACTTGAAAAATTATATATAGCCCACATATACATATGATCCTTTTTTACCAGGGTTGTGTTATGAATTATCGTCTCTCGTTTTCCAATAGTTCTACTTTACGAATAAAATGGTTATCTTTGCAATTAAATTTTCCTCCGTGTGTATGTAGTTCCGATGATTAATCAGCAAAGTTGAAATTACTCGCGAATAAATTACTAATGAATGCAAATTCGAAGATTGTGCATTGGAAGTGAAGCAATGTATCTTCTCAACGTTTCCCACGATTTATTCATAATTCCGTGTAGCGTGTGCAAAAGTTAGGGTTGTTCATGAACATTCCAAAAGCACCTAAGTTCATGCATAACAAACCTTAACAGCACAACAGTTCAGAATGAATTCGTAATGAATTCTTTTGGGACTACAAGAATTGATGAAGATTCCTTTATGAATTCATTCTGAGCTGTGGTGCTGTTAGGGAATATACTTTCAAAATTGATTTTGCTGAAAGTAAACCGAAGTACCTTCTGCACATTATACACAGTTTATTGAAAATCCAATATAGTTTGTATACAGTTTGTATATAAGTATCCCAAAATTATGTGTAATTCTATTAGAGTTGACCATGAATGTTCAAAATTTATTTGATATCGTGCATAATGAATACAATTTTGCCAATTATTATTATTATAATTCCCAGATCATATACGACTTATTTATAATCCGGTATGGTTTGCATGTGGTTTCTATACAACTACCCGGGAATCGTATGTAATTCTAATGATTGATCGGCGACATTCTAATTGTATTTGATTTCATGGATAATAAATGCAATTCCGAAAATTGGCTCGATAGAAATGAAGCAAAACATTTTCTCCACATTACACATAAAATTAATGAGAATAGCTGAGAAGCAGGTTTGTCAGCCATGTAATGTCGAAAAGATGCAGAACAAGCACCAAAAAGTGACTGCAGCTCGAAAACTGAGGGCGAGCAACAATTCTAACATGCAGATTCGTAATCTACGCGAAAAAACATGTAAGGTGGGTGAAAATAAAAGACCACGCAGGTTTGTCAGCCATGTAATGTCGAAAACATGCAAAAAAAGCACCAAAAAGTGACTGTCGCTCAAAAACTAAGGGCGAGCGACAATTTTAACATGCAGAGTCATAATCTACGCGAAAAAACACGTAAGATGGGTGAAAATAAAAGAACACGCAGGTTTGTCAGCCATGTAATGTCGAGAAGATGCAAAAAAAGCACCAAAAAGTGACTGTTGCTCAAAAACCAAGGGCGAGCGACAATTTTAACATGCAGATTCATAATCTACGCGAGAAAATACATGAGACAGGTGAGTCTTAAAAGAATTGAAGGTGGGGTAGTACATCTGCATAATTACCATCGTGCCAATAGTTCATAGTAATCCACATGATTTGTGATAGAAAACAGGTATTTCAAATATCACATGAACTAAGATGAACTGTCTATCGTTCATTCCACATGCATCACGATTGCATGAATTTGTGATTGGCAACGATTGAATGCCTATCGTAAGTTTCACATTACTTGTGATAGAAAACAGGTATGTGAAATATCACATAAACTACGATAGACTATCTATGATTCATTCCACATGCACCACGACTGCTCAAGTTTGTGATTGACAACGATTATGTGAACATAACCTCAATACAATCACTCCAGTTATTCTCTAGATTGTTACAAGGCCTTGCAAGTCCCTCACAAGGGACTAGTAAGGCCTTTGTGAGGCTTAGAGAATGACCAGAATGATTTTTGCTGGAGTATCTACCAGTCAAACTTGTGAGGAGCTCACTGTTAACTTGCAAGTTCAACTAGACTAGTTTTGCCTAAAGAAAAACTTGCGAGGGCCTTGAGATAACTAGAGAATGCCTAGAATAATTTCTGCTAGGGAAGATGATGTCTGCCAGGTGATGGTATTCTATTGGATAAAATTAAAGATTCATATGCAAATCACAAAACAGTATGTCATTTTGTCCGTATTTCCCCTATACGTTCCCGAAACTGAAAATTGTGCCCGTATCAGAACCGAATGGTTCCGGATATCATCCCTTTCGGGTTCCAATCTGGATTCCATCCGGTCCTTATACGGTTCCTATCTGCACGGAAAAAAAGGAGTAGTTGCAGTAACCACTTAAATAGTCGATTTTCGACCATCCACTTAAGTAGTTGCTGTAGTTACTTAGTAGTCAGGACAAGTACCAGGTTAGCTGCCTCAACTAACTCGATATTTGCAATCACTTACGTACATACCTGAGGTATTTTAAGTTAGTTGAGGCAGCAACTACTTAAGTAGATGGTCGCAAATCGACTATTGAGGTAGTTACTGTAATTATTCCTCTTTCTCCGTGCGCTGTTTTAAGCAGGGAACCGACCCGCTGTCACAACCTTACCCAGTCTATCCTATATAAAATTTATCCATGCCATTACACATGAGAATTGCATTATCTATAAAATTCAAGAAATTTGACATTGTATTCGCATCTAGAATACCAAAACCACTCCGAATCAGTTCCCAAACCTTGGGAACCACAGAGAAAAAAATGTTGTAGTTCTGCGTATTTATTTATTCATTCTCCACGTACGTTATGCTATTTTTCTTTAAAGATATCCAGTTTTAATAAAACATGATCAATTTATATCACAATTATCGAACGTCGTTGAGAATGATTCACACTGTAAGAAATGATTGTGGAATTTTCCTCCAAAAAATGGTGGTAGCAAAGTTCCTTCATAGATGGGGAATTTTTCACCATAAACTGGTGGACTTCCCCTCTATTTGTAGAGCATTTTTGATGGAAAAACAATTCCCCCGCGATGAGGGGACGAAATTCACCAACAGCGTGAAGAAAAACTCCCCTCATTTTTTACAGTGTACTAAAGAAATGTTACAAAGTGAAATTACTCTCAAGTTTTCTTGAAATACTTTCAATGTGGCGAAATGATTGACAAACAATGTGGAGTATGAGAAAATTTGGATTACATGTTCTGCATTTGTTCCTTTATGTAATCAATGAACGCTGAAACTTTAACGAAGGTATCTGGTATTCCAACTGCGCAAGGAACACCCCGCGATGTAACTCCGATGACTGTATCGTTGTAAACCAAGGGACTGCCACTGTCACCCTGAAAAAAAGCACATCTATCGTTTCTGTGAACTCTTCTCTTATTCTACTGATTTCGTATAAGGTACGCATGCATTCTTTTTAATTGTTTCCGAAATCTCAAACCAGCGCTTTCCTTGACAGGTCTTTGATAACAACTTGAATTGACTTACGGGACATACTCCATGTTTGAATCCACCGTGAGCACAAATTGTTTTCTTACTTCCGAACCAGTGAGCTGATGTTAAAATCTCGCAAACTTTGGTTGAAGGTACCATCACTTCTACTTCTTGCAACACATTTTTGACGGTTTGCAATTTCCAGTTATCGATTCCCCATCCGAGAGCAATAGCCACAATATTGGGAGGAAATTCGGAAGTTAATAGTTTGATTGGCTTCTGCATCTCATTGAATTCAATTTTATCTAACAACTGAAATCAAAATGATAATAAGTTTCCACATAATTCAATACGATCTTTCGAGAAATTTAGAGTTCGAATACCTTTATGATCCCAATATCGTATTCTGTTCCTCCGCGAAATTCACCATATTTTTCATGCATATGAATTTTGTCAATTCGATGAACATTACCATTGTCGTCGCGGTAACTCGTACCTAGATGAATAGTTACACGATTTGAGTTTCTCTTCATTGCCTCTATGCAATGGCCAGCGGTTAGTAAGTGATAGTCGCTGATAATTGCAGCACCGCAAATATGAAAACCGTCGGATCGTATAGATGCCATGTAAGGGTGTTCTTCAATCCTGCTATCCATTCCTCCGACTATGTATTGTTCATCTTCAGCAAGGATAATTGTAATCCGTGGGTTTTATTAATATTCAATTCATCCTAAGGGGATTCAGCGATCCCCGCAGATGCAACCTGCCATACAAGCGTACAGATTGAGTCAACATTTCCTCGAGAAAAATACTCTGGATTGAATCCATAAAGGAGTATAAAATTTTCAGGAATCAATCTTCAATCCTTTATCTATCGCGGTAAATCGCCCGAATTTTGAATTTCGAAAAACAAAGTTTGCGTAAGAAAAAAATGTTTCCTCGAAATTCAAAATTTGGGCGATGTACTGGAATAGATAAAGGATTGAAGATTGATTCCTGGAAATTTCATACTTCTTTATGAATCCAGCTCAGAGTATCCTTGTCGATAAAACGGTTACTCAGTCGGTACGCTTATATGACGGGTTGTATCAGCGGAGATTGCTGGCAAATAAGAATTCATATTACCTCCGATTCCATTGCATAGTAATAAAAGTTGAATGAACACGAACAATAATAATTTGATCATCATTTTATTCTTTTGCTTTAATAGATTTTAACTTACAGGGAATCGTAATGGATCGAAGCCACATTTATACTGGAATCGAAGAGGATTTTGAATTATTGCACAACTGGGTTAATTTTTGAAATTATCCAATCATAGCTGGTGATCATTAATTATTTAAATTCAAATGAACTTCTAGTACATTGCACATTGTATTATATAATTTATTCTATCATTTTCGTTATATTTATTTGTTCAAGTGCGCTTCTTTTTAAATTATTAACAGGTCTCTTAATTGTGATTTTGCCGTGTCTAAACTGTTTTGTCAAGTTTGAAAGAAAGGAGAACTCGTTTGTAGGTCAATAGATTTTGATTATGTGCAGAAGAAGGAGTGATGATGTAGGAACATTCAAACGGAGTAAAAACCAAGAATACAAATATTTTCGGTTTGAGTTTATAAATTGCTGTTTTTACATATTTTTGGTATTATCACGCAGAAAAGAGCCTCTTTGGAAAATAATAAAAGATGATTGTAATATATTATCAGGGCTGTGAATTGTGTAATTATGTTGTAGTGGTTTTTACAATTTTTATCATTGAATTCAGACTTTGTGTGCGATAAATAAGATAAAGGGGATAGGTCTGTGACTGTCCTCTGCCCTCCTCGATGTTTTATATCAAAGGGTTTTGATGGATTCTTCAATATATGCTTTAAAGGGGTACACATTTGTGTACACATCTGGTATTCCTTTCCCACATGGAATTCCTCGGGATACAATACCGATGAGTTGATTGTTATATATCAAAGGCCCTCCGCTATCACCCTGAAAATATACCACATTCCATTTGATGCAGAAATAAATGAACAAAACATTTCAAATGTAATTTACAGGATCACCTTACTTTTAACACTGAAAAATGTCATATCTTGAACTTCAAATCTTTTACTGGAACGAATTTGAAATGGAATACGAACTCATGTAGTTCAGAATTCATTTCCATGGATTAATAACAACGATCGAACATTAGAGATATCCACAGAGAAAAATAGATAATAATGAGTTCAAGAAATAAAATGTTGGGTACTATTTTTTTTTTAATCAATAAATAGACAGGCATCTAGAATATATCTATGATACTCTGATAATAATCTTAAATAACTTTCGATATATTTCATTATTCATTATAAGGAGAGAAAAAATTCACTGGAATAGCAATTTTTTAGTCGTGGCAGCAAAACATGTGAACTCCTCCAGCAAAATTTCTCTGCTATTCTATTTAGTATTGGAAACTTTGTTAGTCCAGCGAAGCATTTGTTGTTTCAGTTAATCATGCTGCTCTCACAGCAATCCAGTTAGTTGTGGCAGCAAATTTTCAACTAGGTTAGCAAAAAAATTTGCTATTCTATATTTAATACTCCGATTCGCTGCCTTAGCAAATTTTTTCCTTAGCGTTTAATCTGGTGGGAATTGTTTGATATGATTCATACAATCAGTTTTTCTTTGCGTTAATGCTTCAATATTTTTGTACTCGATTAAAAATTAGTTCCAATAAACGATTAGAACTTTTTCGAAATTAAATGTCAAGGAATTCATCAAAGAATCATACTTACGGGACATGTTCCACGACCCATTCCTGTGTATCCGCACATCATTCTATCGGACTCTATTTGGACTTTCGCTCCCAGAATTTTACATACTTTTATAGAAGGAACTATCACATCCACTGCTTGTAATATGGTAGGATGCTTTTTAGTTACCCAGTCAGTGAAACCCCATCCTATAGCTTGTGCCACAACATTTATAGGGGGAGGAGAATTTGGCAATTGAACTGCATAAGTATCCTTGTCAAATTTGATATCCTTAGTCACCTGGGATAAGAGAATAGAATTGTTTTTTCAACGGCTTTATCATAGACGCACGTTACGTGGTAAACAGCCAGCTGAATTTTGATAGTATAAAAAGTACACTATAAGAAAGATGGGTAAGCAATTTTCTGAATATTTAATATCGAATTGTTATTAAAATTCTCTGAAATTAGAAATTTCCACATCAATCCAAGGTAAATTTCTTATACATGTATACATTTGTGGATGCAGGAAAATTTCAATTATTTTTCACAGTGTATATGCATTTGGATTTTGAAATCTTCAAGCGAAAGTGTTTCAATCAGGGTTGGCCTTGGGCTGTGCGAAGCCCGATTTATAATAATTTTACGGGTTCTCTAAGTGTAGACGAAGTGTCACCAGACAAGCACAAAGAAACGTATCATTTATCAATTATGTATGGAAAAACAATGGTCACCCGAGTGGAGATTAATCACATGTAACTTACATATAAACTGTATGAAACTATATATATCTATATATATATATCTATATATATATATCTATATATATATATCTATATATATATATATATATATATATATTACATATAATTTTCATTGGATTTCATCAAACCAGTCATAAGACTGATTACTTCATGATGATGAATTTTGAAGATTATGAGGAATCGGTCTAATCGACTTGAGGCCGGTTCTGGTTTCAATCATAATATTTCTTGGGTATAAATTACCTTAACGATGCCAATGTCGAAGTTGTGTCCAATCGTCTTACTATCGTAATTTTCATTATAATGTAGATTTTCAATGTGGTAGATATCACCGCCGCTTGTGGGAAAACTACTTCCAATTCTGACTTCTAATTTCTTCGGATCATCCATGAAGACTTTTTGCATTGATACCACACAATGCGCGGCTGTAATGATATGACACGAGCTGATAATGGATCCACCACAAGAATGATGATCATTCCTTCTGAGAGATACTATGAACGGATATTGCTTGATGCTGGCATCTTTTCCTCCAACCACTTTTTCTGGATTTTCAGCATTCATCGCTGTGAAGAAAAAATTGAATTAAAACATTAAACACACTGAATTTAAGAGGAAAACTGTAAGTTTGAATTGACGACTTGTTTTTTGTGATCTAGGATTTCAATTTCTCACGAATTAGAAAATAGTAGGGTTTGATTTTTGTAATCTTTCCGAGACTGTTGAAGGAAGGGTGAGAGAAAATACCCTCAAAGGATTATATTACTCTCGTGTACCAGTTGAAATCACTCATGGTTCTCCAATATTGCACTATATAGCCCGTTTCGTGTCCTCTTGAGGAGCTATCCCCAAGTAGCAACCGAACGTTGTATATGTACTATGAACGTTCATAGTATATTCAGATATACTATGAACGTGCATAGTATATATGCAACATTCTGATGCTACTAGGGATCCTGGCATAAAACATCGAAAACGAGCACTTTTTATGGATTTAAAAAAAACTATTCTCAATATATATATAATATTTTTGTAATGCGCAGCGTTTATAGTTCATATATTGAAGAATTCACACAAATTCTTCAGTGAAATTATATGAAAATTCAATCAAGGCACTGAAATGAATATTAAAGTGCTTCCAAACATTGTTCCTGGACGGCTTGCATTCTAGCATCCCGTAGACTTGTTTGAAAAAGAAGAGGAAAATTTTTTTTTTCAGTTTACAAATTTTATTTGTAGATATATTCGAAGAATCCATGTTTTTGTCAGAAAAAATATTCCAAATCATAGTTTGAAAAAAAATTGTTCACTGAGGAGATTGTAAACATCTTTCCATGGATGAAAGCTGTATTTAAATGAAAGTTTCCGTGCGGTATTGTTGAGATATGTATTCGAAGGAATTCGATCACCTTCAATTTAGAATCGAAGTCATTATGATCCATCGAGATTTCTTTGAATCATATACTACACGCCGAAATTTCCGACAACACTTTCGTATTCGGTGCAGTGCTTTGCTTCAAGTTACGTATGATTGAACTGAAAGATTAATTTGAATTCTTCAATTTGTGAACAATGAATGCTGCAAATTGCAAAAAGATGTATTTAATAGTTCTTCTGAAAATAAATCCAAAAAGTATTCATTTCTTTTCTATACCAGGATACCCTCTTGAACTAAGTTTAATTGATATAGACGCGCGTTTCACATTTGCTTTTAAATTACCTTGCAATCCAATGCATAGTAACAAGATATGAATTATCAGACGGTTCGTGAATAACGATTGTTCAAATTTCATGGTTGAACTCAGAACTTTTAAAAATACATTCATTAGTGGATTGGATATTTATACTGAAAGGCCTATCCAAGAGATTTAATTCTTCATCAATTCGTGTGTTTACGCAGCTGGATGATTGAAATATTGGATTTGCCTCCACTTGGATACGTAATTGTGAAAAAACCCATATTCCTATAATTGATAAAGGTGTAAGCAATCTAATTAAAAAGTGGGAATCGAGTTACAGATATTGGTTCCAATAATTGTGTTAGAATGGGAACTGTTTCAGCTGAGTACGATATTTTTAGAAAAACAACATGTTCGATACCACTGGGATGTAAAAAAGTACCTTTGTTCACCCCTTTTTATCGAATGGAAAAGACCCCAGACAGCACAAATGATCGTTTTGAATTCACAAAACCTTCTGCAAGAACTTCTTGCGCAGTCCCCGTTATGACAGTAGGAATGAATTCAATATGAACTCAATGAATTGGAGATGCGGGATGGACGGTAGTGTAGATAAGAGCATGTAGAATAGCTCCGTATAGAATTCGAAAATGGGTGATGAAAAGGGTGTGAATTATAGAGTAGTTTATAGGAAAGTGTAGAGGAAAATTTATTCAGGAGGTGTGAAAATCAGGGTGAAGGATCTGTGATAGGGAATGGTGTAAAACAGTGAACCAAAGTGTATAAATACAATAGGTTAGTTGAGTATTTATTGGAGGGAAGGCTATAGAGTTGGAGGCTGTGACAACTAGCGGCATCTGTGAGGATAGGAAAGAAACAGGTTGATACAAGGGAGGTACGAGAGAGTGAAGAAGATGGTGATAAAACCATATCGGAAGGGGCAAGGTAGCAACCGAGGGAAGCACAGTGTGGAAGCAGAGCGGGTTGCGGTAGTCGGACGTTAGAGAAATTGGAAAAGAAATAAAAATTGAATATATAAGGGAGAGGAGTGGGAAGAAATGGGAGATAAAGGAGAAAAAGAAGATGGGAAAGATGAAGTAGAAAAATTTTTCACACCGGAACGAAAGAGATTTAGGACAATCAGAGGGAGATCAGGGTCTCCAGGAAAGTTAGAAGATTATCTAAAAATGAATAGAGAGGAAGAGATAGAAGAAGAAAGAAGGATCTTTAAGGAAAGTGCCTTGGTGAGCAGATCACCACAGAAAGGGGGAGAGAACTGGGACAGTTTAAGGGCACAAATGAAAGAGATGAAAGGAGAGATGATTGAGAAATTCAAGAAGGTAAATGAGTGAGAAAGAGAGGAGAGGGAAGAGGAAATAGAGGAATGGAGAAATGGAGAAATGAGATTGAAGAAATGATAACGGAAATGATACAGAATAAAATAAAGCATAGGGCAATGGTGATAGAAAAAAAGATTGTGGACAGGATTAAGAGAATTGAGGAAGAGAGTAATGATAAAATGATAAACTTAGAGTCAAAATTAGGAAATGAGTTAGAGAATATCAGGAAGAGGTTGAATGTGAGGGAAATCCAGACCGGAAGGAAGGGGGGTACGGAAAGACTAGAAGATCAGAAGGAAATATCAGATTTGAAAAAAGAAATTAGAGACATAGGGAAAAACCTAGAAAGACAGGAGAGAGAAAGAAGAAGGAGAAATATAATTATAAGAGGGGTTGAGAGTGGGGAAGATGCAATGGAAGTGGCGAATGAGGTTATAAAAGATAGGCTGAGAATGCCGAAGGGGATAAAGAACGCGAGATTCTTAGGACAGGGAGTAAATAAAATGGCATTAGTAGAGATGGAATGTATTGAGGATAAGAGCGAAGCAATGGGAAGGAGGGCGACGTTGAGAAGAACGAGAATTTTCATATATGATGATCTTACTGTTGAAGGAAGAGGGGTCCAAAAAGATCTGAGGGAGATACCAAAAAAGATGAAGGAAAAGGGGGATAATGTAGTGGTAAGATATAAGAAACTAAGAGTAAATGGAAGAGATATAAGTTGGGAAGAGCTCAAGAGAATGGATTTTTGAAGAAAAATGAAGCAAGAGGGAGGAAAAGGGTGGAAGGAAACGGAAATGAGAGCGAAAAAGGGGTGGAAGAGATTAGATTTTCGGAAGACGTAGACAAGACAAGAGGCTGACGGCAGGGGTGGGGGGAAAGGAGAAGGTGGATTGAGAATAGGTTTCTGGAATGTAGCTGGGCTGAAATATTTAGGGGATGATTGGAAGAAGAACACAGAGAGGTGGGATGTGATAGGTTTAGTGGAGACGTGGGTGGAAGAGAAAAACTGGGAGAAAGTTAAAAAGAAGCTGCCGAAGGAATTCAAGTGGGGCTACCAAGCAGCAAATAAGATAAAGAAGGAAGAAAGAGCGAGGGGAGGAATGATAATGGGAATGAGAAAGGGTATAGAGGAGGCTGAAGTAAAAGGAGAAGAGAATAATAAAGAAAGGATAATGAGGAAAAGTATTAAATGGTCAGGAGAGGAGTGGACAAATATATGTGTATATGTGAATCAGGACATAAAAGAAAAATTAGGAGAGATAAAAGGAATGCTTGAGGAGGGGAGAAAGAAAGATAGAATTGTGATAGGAGGGGATTTTAATGCGAGAACAGGAAGTGAGGGAGCGTTAGAGGGTAGAGGAAGCTTTGAGGGAAGAAAATCGGAGGATGATAAGATAGATAAAGAAGGCAGATTACTACTCAAAGAGATAGCAGAAGAGGCATGGGGTATAATGAATGGGGTGAAAGATGGGGATGAATTGGGTGAATATACATATAGTGGAGCGAGAGGAGACACAGTAATAGATTACACAGGTCGACATTTGATCTACGCTGGAACACCAGAACAGAGGTGGGTACCTATAAGTTTTGGGGGTCGGAGATTACGATTCCTGGGTCCATATGACCACATCACGTCGGGATCAAGGTCAAATCAAGGTCAAACATCTCAAATCGAAAGATGTAATTTTTTCGGCCCCGGATTTCGAACCAGCGGGAAATTTTACATCCAAATACACTTTTACATTCAAATAAAAGTCATATCTGCAGGTCATATAAAGGTAATATGCAGGTAAAATCCTTTTTTCGAACCTTTCCTCTGATTTGAGGCTGAACAGGCTCTTGGATTAGTTGACTTTTACGTTTTTGGGGTCGCAGAGTGAGATTTCTAGGTCTATATGACTCCATCACGTCAGGATCAATGTCAAACATCTCGAATCGGAAGATATAATTCTTTTTACCCCGGATTCCGAACCAGCGGGAAATGTTACATCCAAATACATTTTCACATTCAAATTAAAGTTATATCTGCAGGTCATATGGAAGTCATATGTAGGTAAAATCCTTTTTTCGAATGTCTTCTCTGATATTGGCTGGGCAGGGTCTTGGAGTAGTTGACTTCTATGTTTTTGCGGTCGCGGATCACAATTTCGGGGACTACATGCCCCCATCACATCAGAATCAAGAATTTTCCAATCCCGGATGCTGAACGGCCGGGGAATTTTGAATCTAGATATATTATTTTAATCCAATCAAGCTGATATCTGCAGGTCATATGGAGGTCATCTGCAGGTCAAATGTTTTTTTCGAATTCTCTGTCTTTCAAAATCTGTTCAACCTCAATATAAACAATTTACTCAGGCTCATCATAAGAGTCAGCTTCAAAGGACAAAACTAAACTGATCCCTCCAAAAACGCCAATTTTCAAGAATTCATGGTCGTTTGGTGGGAGACATAACCCAGTCCAAGATTGAACCAAAACAATGCACCAAAGATAATTCGTTTTTGTTATCCAAAATGTAGTGAAATACGTATCGCTTTTAAAAAATATGCTTTTTTACGGCATGGCATCGATTTGAAGGAAAACGTAAAATTTTGACCCCAAAATTCGTGACTTAAGAGGAACGTGAACATTATTATTTCGTCACCCCCGTATGTATTTCATTGGATGACCATATCACGAATACAATTAAAAAAAACCGAGGGAATTGATTGAAAGTTGGCAGAGCTAACGCTCCCACCGATTTTCAAGATACAATTCTCAGATAAACGTTTAAAGTTTTCATAACGGTTTGTTGTGAATCAAGATGACTTGGATAGAAATCACCTCTAATTCCCTTTACTGGGCCTACATTGCATCTTTCCTACATCTATGTGATCGATATTCACTTTCTTCTGACAAGTAAAATAGGCAGGTGATGAGCCAGAGATTTGGTTTCCGAAAGTCACCATGCTAGAACGTCAACGCACTTGTGCACGCCTCTATTTCCACGTTTAAAGAATTGTCTTTCCACTTCAAATCTCGATTTGTAGATCATGGCGTATCATTTCCAAATCTATAAAGAGTATTTCAAACCAAGAAAAATTCATTTAATTCTTTTAGAAGTACAATGTGGTGTCACCGCTTAGAATGCTCACGTTTACTTTCTGAAAATGATCTCCTAACACCTTCCCTTTTATGTGACACGGTTGTGTCTCTTTTTAAACACCAGCAATAGTCTGCCAACATATATTTCCCCCAAATACCTTCAAATCTTTTCTCAAACTCACTTAAGTCTTGATGCATCCTTTCACCGTGTTCTTCACTAAATGCCCCAAGATTTTCTGGAAAGAAGTCAAGGTGAGAATCAAGAAAGTGAAGCTTGAGATTCATCAAACATCCCACTTCTTTGTAATCATTCATCATTTCCGCCACAATATTTTTATACTCGGGGTCTTTATTGTTCCCTAAAAATTTTTCTGTAACCTCCCTAAAGCTGCACCATGCTGCGTTTCCTTTATCATTCATTCGCTTCTCGAATTCCTCATTTTTTAAGAGTGTCCTCATTTCGGGTCCTGTGAATACGCCCTCTTTTATTTTCGCTTCAGAAAGATGAGGTAATACTTGAAAAATGTACATAAGAGCAGCACTCTCATTTTTTCTCATTATTTCGATAAATTGCTTTGATAGCCCTGATTTAATATGTAACGGTGGTGAGAGAACTTTTTCTCTTGATATCAGACTCAGACTTTTGATATTTTTTTCACCAGGAATCAATTTTTCTTTTAACGGCCAATTTTTTCGAACATAATGTTCATCTCTAGCCCGACTATTCCATTCGCAGATGAAGCATGGATATGATGTGAATCCTGATTGTTGCCCAAGTGATGATACTTTCCATCTAGTATGACAGAATGAGCAACTGGTGAAGGAGCGTAGACATTTCCGTTGTGAAGCAAGATAGCTTCTAAGCTTCTTTTTTAGGAATCTATGAACAGACGCCAATCCCTAGCTGTATACTCTATGCTGTATTCTTTGACCGAACCTTCGATATTATTGCAATAAACTCAATTTGGCAACTTCGAGAAAGACTTCCTGAAGGGCCGTTCGCTTGAACGATGGTGTGTTACACGCGTTCCTGGAGTCAAAAATTGAGTTCATCTTACAAGTCACTGAGTTCATCTTGGTTCATCTTTTCTCGATTCAATTCATTGTCCCCAATGTCTGATTCTTTTTCACTAAAACTATCACTTCCTTCATTTTCTGAAGTATTCAAATTTTGATCTGGCGTATCTGCATCGATAGTGATATTATCTGCGGGAATTTCATCAATGTTGGCTTCATCATCTACATCTTCACTGTCGTTCCCATCGATTGTGGCGCTGATATACACGGGAGGAGTAACAGATGTCACGCACGCATAGAAAATTGCGTGTCTACTGACAAAATTGAAGCCTTTTACGTTGGTCAAACAAAAGTAACAATCAGAAGTATGATCTGTTGGTTTTCTCCATATCATTGGCCTCGGGAATATTCGTTCATCAGATTCATTAAGGGCACTGCGACATCTGGAACATATAGATTGAGGCGTCCAAATCTTGTCGAATGTGTAGCTATCGATATCGAAGTACTCGTTATATTTTTTTTTCATTAAATCCGAAAACATATATTTCTTCGATTGGGGAATATACTCTCCACACATGACACAGGAATCGTTCACCCTGTTCATGCAAGACGAGTATTAACTTGTCGCATTCGACTCTACAAAGGCCAAGTTTCCCACCAATGTAGAGCTGCGGTCGCATGATGACGACGCTTGCGGGCCCGCTTTCCCACCCTGACCAGCCGCCGGTTCTGGGTCTCCGAAACCCTGTCCCGTAACATTATCCCGTGTGGTTGCCATACCGGCATGTGGCGGCCATACGCGCACAGTGGGGCCAAATGCCAAAAAGCTGGACAAAACTATAAGGGGCTCTCAAATTCGCTTGCGACTTCGTACTCGAGAAGTTTATGGGGTCACTGATTACGAATCCGTTGTCAGAATTTCAAAATTCAAAATGGCGGATCCAATATGGCGGACGAAAATTGAAAGAAACCATCGGATTTTCTTCAAACTTGGTGATCAGGAGTTTCTGGGGTCGCTGATTACGAATCTGCTGTTTGAGTTCCAAAATTCAAAATGGCGAATCCAATATGGCGGACGAAAATTTTAAAAATCATCGGATTCTCCTCAAATTGGGTACCCAACGGTTTTTGGGGTCGCTGATTAAGGATCCGTTGTTCTCATTTCGAAATTCAAAATGACGGATCCAATATGGTGGACGAAAATTGGAAGAAATCATCGGATTTTTTTCAAATTTGGTGATCAGGGGTTTTCGGGGTCGCTGATTACGAATCCGCTGTCTGAGTTCCCAAATTCAGAATGGCGAATCCAATATGGCGGACGAAAATTGGGAAAATTATCGGATTCTTTTCAAATTGGGTACCCAGGGATTTTTGGGGTCACTGATTACGAATCCGTTGTCTGCATTTCGAAATTCAAAATGGCGGATCCAATATGGTGGAATAAAATCGAGAAGATCATCGGATTTTCTTCAAACTCGGCATCCAGGAGGTTTTGGGGTCACCAATTACGAATCCGTTGTCAAAATTTCGAAATTCAGAATGGCGGATCCAATATGGTGGACAAAAATTAAGAAAATCATCGCATTTTCTTCAAACTCGGTACTCAGGGGTTTCTGTGGTCGCTGATTACGAATCCACGGTCTGAAATTCAAAATTCAAAATAACGGACCCAATATAGCGGACGAAAATTGTAAAAATCATCGGATTCCCTTCAAACTCGGTACCCAGGGGTTTTCGGGATCGCTGATCACGAATCCGTTTTCAGAATTCCGAAATTCAGGATGGCGGATGCCAAAAATCAAAACTTCATTCATAACTTAATATTAAACAAGAACTAAACGGCCCGTTTTGTTGTTCCTATTATGATCATTATTATTATTATTTCCAACATTGAATCATTATTAATATAATTATCGAATGATATTACCACACCAAATGTGTTAAATCGAATGATATATACATTCACAATATATACAATGATATAAAAAACTGAAATCGTAATGGTTTTTACTTTTGCCACACTTTTTTTACTCAGATCAGTCTTCTTCTTCACTCTCAGAGGAAGATAATGGGAAAGTTACGTTGTCTTTATCAAGTATATCCGGAGTTTTGATCAAGCTTAACACGTCTCTAGGGAGAAACTTTAGTTTTTTCTTGGGCAACTGTCTTTTACTCGATAACATTGGATCAGAACTCAAAAGGAACCATTTAAAAATGTCTTCATTCGTTTTTTCTCCACTGCATTTCCTGGAGTGATGCTCTCGGTACCTTTGGAAATGAATGTTGTTAAGATATTTGAATATAATTATGTATTCATCGACACCGTTAAAGCTTTTGATCTCAACATGACAAGCAAAATCAAGGAAAAACAAAAAGCAGCTGCACTTTGGGGTCATCAGTATAAAGTTTTGAATAAATCCTCTAATTCATAAGTTTACTTGATTCTCAAAATTGTTTTCTAGTCTATGAATTTATGTTTCCAGAGGATGAACAATGTGGCTTATTAATAAAAAAAAAAGTATATGAATATTCATAATTCCCCGAATTCCTCACCAGAACAAAACAATCTTCGCGAACATATATTCTCGTGGTTACCATAAATATATAGTTTGCCTAGTAGTCAAAAACGTATTGTGCAATGTATCAAACTGATTGCAGTACTTGAGAAGTAAAATTTTTCCCTTCAAAGTGTCGAGTCCACTGTGACAAATATAGACTATTATTAAGTGATATACATCATTTTCACCTTTTAAAATCTTTGTCACGAGCCTCTTGTGCTTCCTCAGTCAATTGGCATATAGGTAGAAGAGCAGATGCAATGATTTCAGGTCCGTGGATCAAAAACTTGTGCATCGTAGGTGACATTGGGTACCACGGATATTTTGTCGCGTAGTAGCGTGCCGTGTCTAAAGCGTAACTCCGGAACTTTTCAACGTCTATTTCATGGCCACTTGAAACGGTAGCTAATACTACAAGAAGTCGTTGTATCAGGTTGACATCCACCCCTGTGATTTCAGCAGGAACTTCGGGTTGTGCGAAAAATCGCCTAGCGGTATTCCCATCATTTGAGTTCCCAAACCCTGGCTTAGGAACATCGACAATGAGGCCACTGTTTTCTTTAAAACTTTTCTGTACAACCTTTTTTCGTTCTTCCACCAAAGCTTTATCTTGTTTTCGTGCTTGCCACTTCTGGATAGGTAGCTTATAAGACAAATGCAGTAGGCCCTCAAAAAATCGTATCCAGCCGTGTAGACAAGACAAACCAAACTGGAGGTTTTCGGTTTTGACCGGCCTGGATACTATATCATCAATTTTGTTGAATTCCTTAGATGTGGCACCACATATATAGCACTTCTGGGTATAGGTTGTCTCAGTTATGGCATTGCATACCTTCCCGTCCACCATAGAAAAAATCATCTCATGTTTCACTGAAACATTTTTTTCATCAGTTCTGAAAGAAGTAGCCCTCAGATTTTCTATTTCATTATCAACCCGTAGCTTCTCTGCAACCGAAACTTCATTTGATTCTTTCACAAACTCTATTTTGATTGGCCTACAAAATCTGGTTGATGATGGCCTTGGATTCTGCCAAATTATTTTTGAATTGCAGTGTAGGCGGAGAGGCACAAGTGAAGTAATGAACACAGCGGAATCACTAGCTTCCGAACTTTGATATGCTTATTTGTATGAGGACTGGCCAGAGCTCCCATCAAACCCCCATTTGGAAATAAGTACCAGGTTTTGTAACTCTTCATCAGATAAAGTTGACAAAACCGAATTCTGTAGCTTCAAAATACGTGTAGCTGTGTGATCAAGAAGTGCTTGTAGTTGCACAACAGCGCAGGTTTCTGTTATTTGAATAAATTCCTTGTCAGGGAAACACATGCGTTTGGCCAGTTGAATTTTTTCATAAGGTGGAAATTTCTGCGGATCAGCTTCACGCAATAAGCAGTACTGATGTTTTGAGAGCTCGGCATCTACTAGGAGAGCTAGAGCATCTTCATCATTCAACATCTTTGGCTCATTTCGCTTGAAAGTTTGATAACCTTTCATATACATTTTGGCAAGCTCAGGATCAGAAGATGTAACATCCTTTACAATTTTTGCGGCTTCGATCTGTCCAGACGCTCTCAAACACATTTGTGTGGCGTAAGACAGCTCTGAGATAGGAGTATTTACTCTGATATTCTCCGTTTTCCTACGTTTCGTTCTTTCTGAACATTCGTTGAATTCAACAAGAGGTCTTCCCACTTGCGTGTGAACAGTTACAGAATGGGGATTCCTGAAAGTACAAAACACTACCTCTTGTTTTAACCATTCTTCATTATTTTTAAGAAATCGTTCTTCGGTCCTTTGAGGAGATTCCCATCTCTTTTTAAATGCACATTCAAAAGTAGATAAAAGGTTAGAGATCTCTGTAGTTTTGTTATCCGGACAACACGTTAACTCGATGATTTTTCCTTGAAGGAAAGTGAACTTTTCATCCAACGTAGGTAGAGGACTGCTCCTCAAAATATTGTACATCTCTCTCCGAGTCATAGATATTGAATCATCTTTGAAATCTACAAACGTTGTAGAATTCGATAAAATTCACTACAGAAACCCCATGTGTTTCTAAAAATTTTCCTAATTTTCTTGGGTTGGATTCAACCCTCTTAAGCTAATTTTTTTTGCAGTCAACTGTTCAAATTAAACTACTAAGAAAATATAGGTTGTTGAAACACTCACCTATGGCAGCGGAATCCATCTCATTTGGAATTGTATGTTAACATTGAATGATTTCAAAAAACGAAAAATATTCACCAAGCTCCAAACTTGCACGCGGAAAAAAGTTTACGGTAACGATTACTAGCAAGAGTAAGAATTCGGTGACAGCTATTGCACAATTGTGATAAGCACCATTTGAAATCAGACCGATTACAACCAACTATTTACGTTGCCATGGAAACGATAGGTTAACATAAGAACGATCACCAAATCGCGAGTCATGATTCAGTTCACGAAAAGAAAAGAGATATCAATACTTGAATAACATTTATAAACATTTAGGAAAATGACGGTTACTTTAGGGAAAAAGAGCATCGCTGAAGAATGTTAGCAGTGAAGTTACCAAAAATTCGTAGTAATAATACTAAATGTTGGTAGTTTTATTGTCATTTCCCATAGTGAATTCATCAACTCATAGTAAATTCACTACGAATATTCTCCAGCAATACTGTTTTTCTCTCAATGGTCCATCATCTTCCTAAATATCAATGATTTCTGGCTTTTGTGTACCCTAAGCCCGCGATGAGAAGAAAAACGAATGGTAATGAATCTCATACAGTTTTCCTCGTGCAGCAAATGTACACTGGAAATAAAACACATACTAACGTTGAGATAAAATTCAAAGCGAATCTACTGAATTCTGAGTTTTGTGTCCACCATATTAGATACGCTATCTTTGATTCTTGGAATTTGACAACTGATTCGTAATCAATGACCCCACAAAACCCTGGATACCGAGTTTGAAGGAAATCTGATGATTTTTTCAATTTTTCCCTGCCAAACTGGATCCGCCATTCTGAATTCCGGAATTCAGACACCGGATTCGGAATCAGCGACCTTAAAAACCTCAGGGTACCGAGTTTGAAGGCAATCCGATGATTTTTTCAATTTTCATCCGCCATATTGGATCCGCCATTTTGAATTTCGAAATTCAAACAACGGATTCGTAATCAGCGACCTCAGAAACCCCTGGGTCACGAATTTGAAGGAAATCCGATGATTTCTTTCAATTTTCGTCCGCCATCTTGGATCCGCCATTTTGAATTCCCAAATGAAGACAACGGATTCATAATCAGCGACCCCACAAACTTCTGCATATCAAGTTCCAGACGGATCTAAGGACTCCTCATCACTCCGTCTAATTTTTTGTGATTTCCTGCACAAAAACATGGCGGAATTGCTTAGGGGCAGACATGGGCAGCCGTTTTTTTTCTGATGTTCAGGTAAGAGTCTCATCTACCACCTCCAATAAGTCAAACGACGTAATTTTGCGTAATTCTCTACTATTCCTTCAAAAACCAAACACATTTTCTCATTTATAGATATAGAAATTACATCCAATCATTGCTCTGTCAGTATTTTCCACTCATCAAATTGATATTCTCTTAATTTTTAGTGTATTCTACATAGTTTTAGTAATAGACTCCAATTTGAAAAAGTTAAATCGGTTCATTTTTCGAGACACAGCGTCTTTTTGAACATGCTCGTTATTTTACTGTCTCTCAATCACGCTGATTATACTTCAAGGAGGGTATTTTGCGACTGGTACACAAGGGCAGGGGGAGGGGATCAGATCTTCTTATATCAGAATTCCAATACTTGGGACATCACCTTACTTTTCCCAAGGGTCAAATATCCCCAACTACAAACTTCATTTTTGGGGTTTTGGCCAGCTTTTTGGCATTTGGCCCCACTGTGTGACGCAATAATTTGTCTCACAAGAATTGATCATGGAAAAACATCAAGATCTTCCTAACAGCATTATCACCAAAGAGACAGGTTGTTTCCAGATCATACCACGTAGAGGCAACGTCCCACACAGCACAGAATATTTCAGTAATATCGCAGTAATATTATTTTGTGATATTGTGATATTCCAGGAAAATATTACTGCGATATTGCTGTAATATTTCATGTCCGCGCAGATTGATTGCAGTAATATCACAGCAATATTGTAATATTACGTCAATGTTACAGCAATATTTCAGTGATGTCACAATAATATTTCACACCTGTCGATATTATATATTTTAGTAATATTGTGGCAATATTTTAAGGGGACACTAATTGCACGCAGTTGAAAATATAACAGTATATGGACTCGACAAACATTTCCTTGTTAAGAATTATCCGAACTGAATTCATGAATTTATCTGAAGTTTTCAGGGAATGATAGTTAACACTTTATTCGCGATACTGAAATGAAGGAGGAAAAAGAAAAGGAACTCAAATAAATTCAAGAAGATGCATGTTCCTCTAATAGTTGAAGTATTATTATTTAAACTTCACTTCCAAATCTATAAATGCCGGAGCTCGACTCGAGAAATGATCAGTGGAGAAAAGTAATGATAATAATGGATATTAAAATATAAAGTTGGTTCCTTGTAGGTAGAACTTTGATTCTTTCCGTAAAAATCGCTGAATTCGCACGGTTTGAACAAAAACAAAAAGGTCGAATCGTTGCTCCACGTTTCTTCGCACTTTCAAACACACTGATCACACTTCGCAAGTAACTTCACTCATTCAAATAGATTCTAAAGGTTTAGAGCATTTTCAGCAAAAAAACAATGACACTTTGAACAAGATAGAGGCGATACAAAATTTTCGCATAGCAACAAATTTTTGAATTTCAAAAAATTCTTTTCCAACATCTGTGCGAAAGTTTGAAATTCAAAATTTGGATTCTGCACTGCGATAAAGTACTGAACATTATTCCTTGAAAATTCCATCTATTACCATGAATTCCGTTCAAAGAATTCTTACCAAGAGAATGTTTGCTTAGAGGATACACTGGTATCCCCTTACAGCATGTGATACTAATACCAGGACCTTGGCCATTTCATTTACAACAAACTAGATGAAATCAATTCAATAGAATCAAAATATCTCTCCGTACACAGTAATTTTCAAAATTCATTGAAGAACTGCTGTACACAGCGTTATTTTGATTTGATGAACAAAATAGCTAGCATCTCAGCCCTAGAATTCCTCTACGTGAATTGTTCATGTGAGGTTTCTAGAATATTCTTCACAAGTTTTAGAATATCGCTTTGTAAAGTATTTCTTTGCAGTCATATAAGTATTCAACGATTGAGGCATAGAACAATATTCTGAGAATGCATCGCAAGGTATTCGAAAAGTCTCGTATGAACAATTTGGTTAACATCAGGGTGCTATAGCACCCTCACTATAGTATCCTCCCCAAGAAATACGATCAGCAGTGTTCCTAGACAAATGTAATTTGAAACTTGAAGAAAAACGAAACATTGTGATTAAGCAGATACCAGTGCCATGAGAGCAGCTGATTATTTTTTGGAGATTTCGCAAAAGGGGTGAACAGGGAAGTGCTTCAACTGGGATTTCTAACGTAATTGATCAATGATGCCTTTCTTCTAAATAGAATAACCAATCAAAAAGAGAAAAAATCCCGGTTGTCACAAGCCTGGTGAAATATAATTTTCCAGTTAAACGAACTTCGAGAAGTGAAGTTCTACTGGAATTATATGAAAGCCCCGTTCGAGATGATTACAATGTAGTACCTACTTCGTCCGCCAGATGACCACAACGTTCAGAGTCCTTAAATGAAAATTTCCCTAGAGCCCCTAGGGTCTTACCTGTCTGCTTCCGATTCCCGCGTCTTCATTATTTGAGAGCTTCAAATTGCGCGGTATGCACTTCACTTCTCGAAGTTCGTTTAACTGGAAAATTATATTTCAAGCTCCGTTTCTCGAGATTACAATGTAGTAGTTTAGCGCTGCGCAATTTTGAAGAGTGATATGTTCAATAATTCAGTACATAATTTATTCTTCAAACCAATTTATTTTCTTAGTTTTAAACTCTTTAAAAATTTGTATTGAACAAAAATAAACTCTTCATACATTTTGAAATTATAAAAATAAAATGTTTCTTCTTTTATATGTCTTTCTTATACTTTATCCTCACTTAGACTAGTTTTAATAACACAGTTTGCAAATTTAGTCTTATTATTAACAACTGGTCTGTTATAAAACTTCGCAAATGTTTGTGACTTATCTGACCAGCCTGCCGTTCTTCTAATAATATCGATATCAAGACCTTTTCGCGCAGCTGCTGAAGTCGCGGCATGTCTTGTAGAGTGAGCTGTATACTTCGAAATATCTATGCCACATCTTTCTAAAACTGACTTTATCCACCTTCGTATTGTTTGAGAAGATACTCTATGGAAAGGCTTTTTAACTGAAATAAACAAAAAATCTTCTCCTCCTCTTATACCTTCCGTGACCTTGATGTATCTCAATAATGTAGAAGCTACACACAAAGGTGGATCTTGCTCAAATTTTGGAATCCATAACAAAGGTTGAGATTTTCCAACTTTCGACGTTTTTATCAATTGAGGAATCTTAATATAAATGCCATTTTGCTCTATAATAATATTACTAATTCTAATAGACGCAAGCGTTTGCGATCTTTGCGCCGTGCTTGAAGCCAACAAAATAATCAACTCATCTGTTAAGCATTGAAAAGATATAGTCTCTAACGGAAACCATTGCCTTACGACCTCAAAAACTTCATCCACGTTCCAAGTAAAAACATATTTTGGTTTGATCGGTCGTAACCTATACACTCCTCTCATGAATCTCGTTATCAACCTATTCTCCCCAATATTTTCTGACGAAACTAACGATATTGCAGATCTGTACGAATTCAGCGAACCGTATGATGAACCGTTGTTGAATTCCTTCGTTAGAAAACTTAGAATTACCTCGACTGGAGCCCTGAACATATCTACTTTCCTTTCCTTACAAAACGCTTCCCATTTTTTAAGGCCCGTATTGTATTGTTTGAGTGACGATTCCGCTAGAGATGCCGACAAAATATTCAACGCCTCCGCTGGTACTTGTTTATCTATAAACGCCTTCCGGATAATCTCGCTGCTACCAGCGACAGCTGAAATGCCTTTGGGTGCCTGTCTTCCCTGTAAGTGGATTTCAACAAACTTGGATTAGGTTCAAAAACCAGCGGATCTCCTATCATTAAATCTAAAAATATTGGGTACCAAGGTTGAGCCGACCATTTTGGAACAACCATGATCCCTTCTGCCTGATCTTCCTGAATCTTTTTTAACGTTTTTGAAATTAAAGCAAAGGGCGGAAAAGCATAAAAATATATGTTTTCCCAATTTATGGTGAAAGCGTCTATTGCTAACGCGTCTATTTCTGGGAACCAAGAGCAAAATGTTGCACATTTAGCATTGCCTCTTGAGGCAAATAAATCCACCTCCGGAATACCAAAATTTTGCACTATTTCCTCAAATGCCTCCGACGCCAAGGACTATTCCGTATCACGATACTTCAACCTTGAAAGCCCATCTGCTTCCACATTCTGCTCTGATGGGATATAAGACGCATACAACCATATATTTCTACTCTCCGCCCATTGCCACAATTTCCTCATTAAATCATTAAATTTTTGAAATCGAATACCTCCCATCTTATTCACATACGCTATGGCCGTCGTATTATCCACTCTTAATAATATTTTGCAGTTTCTTAGCTTATTTCCTAACAATTTTAGTCCCAAATATATAGCTTTTAGTTCTAGATAATTTATGTGTAATTCACTTTCTTCACTTGACCAGAAACCATTCACACTACCTACACTACCTGTGACACCCCATCCTGATTTTGACGCATCGGTATATAAAATCACATCGAATTTTGTATCCCGGATCGGATGATAACTATTTGGAATTGTATCTTTCCACCAGTCTAGATCTACACGGATTTCTTCAGTAATTTTCACACTACCTGCGTAATCCCCGTTACTCAAAATTAAAGCTTTAACTTTTTCCTTCTCCAAATTTTTAGTATACAACCAACCGTACCTAACTGATGCACAACAAGATACTAATATTCCAATCAATTGTGCCAATTCACCGATCTTACATCAGACTTTCCTAATAAATTTTTGGATAAATCCCTGTACTTTTTCTTTCTTCTCATCAGGTAGTGTAAAGATTTGTTTCTGCGAGTCTATCTCAACCCCAAGGAACTTACACCTAGTGCTTGGTTTCAAATTGCTTTTCCTGTGATTTATCAAAAAACCTAATGATTCTAACAATCTTATCGATTCTCTAACATTTCTTTCGCACATATCATAAGTTTTCCCGATACATAGAAGATCATCCAGATATATAACCGACAAAAAACGTCTCGCTCTTAAGGTACTGATGACTGGTTTCAAAACTTTTGTAAACACAAAAGGACTTGTGGCTAAACCAAATGGGAGGCTTGCAAATTCAAACAACTTTCCTTGAAACTTGAATCTTAAAAATTTTCTACTAGATTTATGAACTGGAATCACACAGTATGCGTCTTCTAAATCTAAATTGGCCATCAAATAATCATTCATAACCAAATTAGCCGCAGTCTTGAGATTTTCCATCTTGAAATGCTGTGTTTGAACGAATTTATTCACATACTTCAAGTTTAGTATAAACCTATGTTTACCTCCTGGTTTATCAACCAAAGAATACGGAGACAGTACTTGACCTTTTTTGTATTTACATTTCTCTACAATACCTTTTGACTCGAGTAAAGCTATAGATTCCTTTAAATCTTTTAATTCTTTATCCGATCTAATTGGCTCACACCAATCTGGATTTTCTTCTATGTTTTTATCTATTTTTAATCTGTAACCTTCAACACATTGTAAAACAAACTGATCTTTGGTTAGTTTTTCCCATTCATGGATAAAAAATCTAAGTCTTCCTGAAATTTTACATACATCTATCTCCTCCTCGTGCTGTTGGTCGATCGTGCCCTCGTTGGACTCCTGTGGTACCTGCTTGTCGTACTCCTCGCTTTGAAGTACCCTTGACGAGGCGCTTTGAATACCTTGCTGCCCGCCTGCCAATTCGATGTCCGAGCTGCTGACGGGCCCTTCAAGTTTAAAGGTCTTTTAGATGACGACAGGCCTCTCTTGAAGCTAGGTTGTTGTACTTTCAACCCCTGCGTCAGCTTCTCCAATGACCTAACCTCTTTAATCCTGTCACCCAAACTATCTCCAAACAGGAATTCGTTGGTCTCAGACTTCTCTAAAATAGTCTTAAGCTGTTTTTCCATGCCTGGTGTAATGAACGCTTTCCTTGCTGTATCCTGCTTATAAAAGGCATGAGTAACTAATTTTGCTGCATCGCAAAGTCTTTGCAACAACAGCAACTTGTTCAGTTCTTCGCCATCTTCTAGCATCATAGATATGCCTGCACCGAGGGATGTTAACGCAGTACCCAATAAATCTTGCACCTCACAGAAATGACCATCCCTTTTCAATGCGTTCTCACTCATTGTTGGAACAATTTCAGGATTCAACTTTGACGTTTGCACAATGCCCAAACGTTCATATTTGTTTAGAAGTGTATCAACTTCTGTTTTTGCCAGACCCTTCTTCGTCCAAATTTTCCATCTATTTTCCAACGAAGGGTGTAATTTGAATTGAATTTTATTCGCCTTCGAAGGATCTTCACCCAACACTTCTATGATGTCCTCGTCCAGAGCATCAAATTCTTCATCCTGACTTTCGACATCCTCTCCACCTGAATCTGATTTTGGTTGATTTCCTTGGCTGGTAGATGGAATATTAGGATCTATATTTTCGTTTTGAATTTTCTCTATGTACTCTGTTGAGCAATTTTTTGAGGTTAAAACCAATACCATTCATCTTGTCTAAGAACAAGCTTGTTGGTTAAATAAATTTGATATATCTAACCCTGTAAGTTAGCTTATCAACAAAAATACATGCATTCCATAAAAAATCATAATGCATCCATGAATGCATCCATTGCTTACCATCATCCATAATAGCGTCGTCTGAGTACATTTCATTTTCGTCTCTTGGACCGAACACTCTTTCTTCCAAACATTTTATTTTTGATAAAATTGACTCCAGTGGATCCTCTTTCGATCTTTTCCTCTTCTGTTCCATTTTCCTGTTGATTTTCGTTGACTGTAACCCGACTCAAAAAACTCTGCACGTTGTAACCCTCTCGCACAACGAAATAGAATGAAGACGCGGAAATCGGAAGCAGACAGGTAAGACCCTAGGGGCTCTAGGGAAATTTTCATTTAAGGACTTGTAGGGTCTCAAGTATTCGCTCATGCGCGGTTCTCAACCCGGCGTGGGGGGAAACCGGGCATGTCAGAATCAACGGCCGCGTCCAAAGGACTCTCGTTCTTGGTACTTCAACGTGCACACGTCGAGTTCTCGAATACGAACTCATCAGCATTGAACTGAGTTCACGCGCGCGACAGTCCGTCTACCGCGATACCGTTGTTATATCTTTTATTATATTAAAAGTACTATTATTATCACCACAGCCTTTTGATTGAATGACCCGTACATACCGATATTTGTAGGGTATTGGACACACGCGGTCTCAGAACCAGTGCCACTCTGAACTTCATCCATATTTGAACGCGATAGATTTCAACATACTTCGATACGAAATCCGATCTATCGAGGGTATAGACTCTTATTGCATCACTTAACCAAGATACCTACAACTGGTGACCCCGATATTGAAGCAAGTAAAAAACGGATCACCCGACAAATTGGTGACTCCGTGTGTGAATTGCGGTGTTGTGAAAAACTACAACTCGTCGTGCGTGTAAAATTCGTGGTGAACCCTAAAAATCATTATTTTTGAAGTGCTGAAACGTTGACCAGTCTTCAGAATAACTGATGTTACAAGCATCAAATGTTCAAACATTTTCCTTTACTCAGATCGAGTGTACCTAAGAGGGGGAAAATCAACTTCAGGCAGTGACGCCTTCGAAAAATTCGTCATCGCCATTTTGTGGCACTTGTACGTGCTTCGCATGAAATACGGCCATTTTGGACGCTCATGCTCCTTCCTCGCTGCAGCCAATCAACGAGACACAATCGCTAACAGTGAACACGTCTCAACGAAACACTTTCCGCTTGCAAGGAACAGCGGAAAACGAACCGTGTCCATTGCTCCGACGTCATCGTGACGTCGAAAACAACAAGGATTCGGCAACAACCCTTGGTGGAATCGGCCGTTCTATCGACGTCAACTTTCGATCTGTATGGTAATCGATCAACATAGCGTGTTTACACACGTATTTGAGCTACAACAGCCTTCGACGCTCCTTCGAGACCTACAACCAGGGCTGAGACTATACTCATCGAACAGTAGGATTTTATAATTATATCTCAAATTGGTTATAATTCCAAAAATAATGATATATATTTTAGTTTGTGCGAAGACACATATAAAATGAACAATCATTCTACGTGTGCATATTTTACAGGATCTATGACAATCATATTATTCAAAACATTTCTTTCTTTTGTGTTACATCTCAAAGTACATTCTTTGAATCAATTCAGAACGAATAAGTCCGAATTCAAGATTTCCCTTGATCAAACGAACAACGTTCCTATACGAATATCAATTCAATATCGAATTTGATCTTTGTGTTTTTTTTTTCTTTTTGTTTTTTTTTTTATGTGATTCGAGTCAGAGTCAAATCATTCAAACATATTTCTTCCTGACGATTAATGCTCGAGTAAACATACTCATCTTTGTATCCCTTCACACTCAACAAAAAGGAAAAGCGAGATAGGTCGTTTGAAGGTAGTTCCACGTACCAACGATTTGTCTCACGAATGTTGTTGCACATGGTCAATTTGTTTTTATCGATTTATTTGTGTATCACAGCAATTTAAACTCATGAATCATATTATTTTTACTGTATTTAGACATAGTATTAGGAATTTTTAAAAGCTGTTTTTCCTTCTTTCCTCCGACTCGCGTTTATATCGAGATTTGACGACACAATCATGGAATTGGCGTTCGTACCTGAATTTTTTTCAATGCTCCGAGTTCTAGCGTGGGCAATATTTAATGGTTACTCGATAATGTCCACGATAATAGTAACTGCTTTCAGTATCGTTTGCTTACGTAGTTGGTTCGTTAATCGTACGGTTTGCGCAATCGACAACGAAACTCCAAACAACAGTAACCCCGGGGGGTCTGCGGCGGTACCGCTCGCGAATGTGGCCGCTTATCGAGCACCCAAGATCCCGAAATTTTTGAAAGACGATCCGGCACTGTGGTTTGTCCAAGTCGACAAAACTTTTTCAAATTCGAATATCATTAATGAAAATACAAAAGCAGATTTTTTAATAGAAACTCTGGAACCCGAGTGCATGACCGCGATTAGAGATCTTGTGTTCTTGAATCCGGCTCCAGAGAATATGTATACTCGAATTAAAGAGAGACTAATAAATCGATTCGGGGCAGCCCCAGAAACACGGCTACGCCAGCTCCTGAAAGGTGAAGTTATTTCGGAAGGAAAACCTTCACTAGTGTTAGGACGTCTTCAGGCCCTAAATGATGGCAATTGTAGCGAACAGGTTGTAAAAGCCATCTTCATGGAACAGTTACCCAGTCAGGTTCGAGCAATCGTAGCATCGACCACAGGACTTTCATTACAAGCTACCGCGGAATTAGCTGATAGGGTGATTGAGCATACTTCACACGCGAGTTATCAGGCCATGCCCGTAGTGGCACAAGAAACTGCTCAAAACGCTTCATGTAGTTCGGTTAAGTCTGACGCTTGTTGCAAAGACGAAGAAATCCGATTGCTACGAAGTGAAGTGCAAAAATTGACAAAAATGATGACAAATATGCAGCATAGCATGACAAATAGTCGATCGCGTGGTTCATCTCCAAGTCCCAAACCCAAAAACAATTCGGGCAAGTCAACCATGCACACGATCTGTAAATATCATTTCAAATTCGGCAATGATGCACGAAGATGTATCAAGCCCTGTTCGTGGAAACCCCGCGACAATCAAAAAAACTAGATTCACCGGTTCACGCGGAGGCTGTCGGATCGGGTCAAAATGAATCTAAGCGCCTCCATATTCGTGACCTCGGTCACCACGAAACATTTTTAGTCGATACCGGCTCGGATGTTTCGATTTGGCCAGTGAACAAGCGAGTTACCTCATCGACGAGCGAACTGACGCTCTACGCCGCAAACGGTACACGCGTATTAACCTACGGGGAAAAACGCGTCTCTTTGGACTTGGGGTTACGGCGGCCCATAATTTGGAATTTTATTATCGCAGCAGTTCCAAACCCAATCATCGGGGCGGACTTGCTCGCGCATTACAAGCTAGCAGTAGTATTACACGAAAAATGCCTAGTAGACACCACAACGGGATTGAAAACAAAAGGTTTTTTTAAACAATCGACCGTTCACGGTATGAGTGCAACTGACCGCTCATCACCGTACGCCACTATTCTCGCGTCGTTTCCCGAAATAACTGGGGCAACGCGCATGGTAGATATCACGCACAACGTAGTGCAACATTGCATAGAAACAACGGGTAGTCCTGTTGCGGATAGAGCTAGACGTCTCGCGCCAGAGAAATTGGCCGTGGCAAAAGCCCAATTCAAACAAATGACAGAAGACGGTATCTGTCGCCCGTCTAAAAGTCCGTGGGCTTCGCCCATTCATCTTACATTAAAGAAGGACAAACAATGGCGGATATGCGGAGACTATAGGCGACTTAATGCCATAACAATACCTGATCGTTATCCCATTCCGCACATCCACGACTTCACGGCAAACCTCGCCGGAAAGACAATTTCTTCGAAACTAGACCTTCATAAGGCGTACAACCAAATTCCGGTTGCGCCAAATGACATTCCCAAAACAGCGGTTATTACACCGTTCGGGTTGTTCGAATATACGCGGATGACGTTCGGTTTGCGTAACGCAGGACAAACGTTCCAGCGCTATATTCACCAGGCACTGGGGGGTCTAGACTTCGCATTTGCCTATATCGATGATGTTCTGATCGCGTCCTCGAGTCTTCAGGAGCACGAAGAACATCTTAAAACCATTTTTAATCGTCTCAAAAAGTTCGCATTACGACTAAACGTCAACAAATGCCAATTCGGTCAAGCCGAATTGGAATTCCTGGGTTACCTCATCAATTCCGAAGGGTTAAAACCCACCTCAGACAAGGTAAAATCCATCACGGCCTTCCCAAAACCAACAACTATAAAAGAGTTACGACGGTTTCTCGGGATGGTGAACTTCTACCGACGAAATCTCCCAAAGCAGCGGAACTTTTAGCTCCATTAGACGCCTTTTTAACAGGTACGACGAAAAACGACAAACGCCCTGTCAACTGGACACCTCTAGCTGAACAAACGTTCACTAAGGTAAAACATGAACTCGCGGAAGCTTCGCTATTATCTCACCCGGTAACAAACGCGGAGACTCGACTCGTCACCGACGCTTCAGATGTAGGGATGGGAGCGACGTTAGAGCAGCTCATCGCGGAGCAGTGGAAACCCTTAGCGTTTTTCTCAAGACGATTTACCCCTGCTCAACGAGCTTATAGTACATATGACAGGGAATTGACAGCCATATACGAGGCGGTACGTCACTTTAAACACTTCTTAGAGGGACAAAATTTCAAAATTGTGACCGATCACAAACCTTTAAAATTCGCGTTTCAACAAAAAAACGAAAACGCACCACCACGTAGACTCAGACAACTTACGTACATTTCAGAGTTTACAACTCAAATTGAATATATTCCCGGTGATAGTAATGTCGTCGCGGATTCATTATCTCGAATTTCTTCTTTGCGTCTTCCTACGGAGTGGAGCTTAACGGAGCTTGCTCAGTTACAAAAAGAGGACGAGGAAATCAAAAATTTATTGCAAGATCCAAGCACTTCTCTCAATTTACGTAAGATTCAATGGGGTCCCGATCATTCCACGATCGTTTGTGATTTGACGGGAGAATCCTTACGCCCAATCATAGCGAGAGTACTGCGCGAACGCGTATTTCATTTATTCCATAATCCTGCTCACCCCAGCGCCAAAATTACCGATAGAGTCATACGCAACAGGTACGTTTGGCCTAGTATGCACTCAGACATAAATCTTTGGTGCAAAAACTGCTTGGATTGCCAGCAATCCAAAGTAACGCGCCATAACCACCTCAAACCGGCAGAATTCACAGCGCCTGATGGACGTTTCAAACACGTTCACATGGACATCGTGGGTCCATTGCCGCTTTCGGAGGGCTTCCGCTATTGTCTGACGTTCATAGATCGATTTTCTCGTTGGCCTGAAGCGGTACCCTTAAAAGATATAGAAGCGTTAACCGTGTGTCGAGCATTTGCCGACCATTGGGTTTCTCGATTTGGCGCTCCGGAAACGTTAACAACGGACCAAGGAGCACAATTTGAATCACAATTGTTCACCGCATTACTCCAGTTAACTGGATGTAATCGAATTAGAACAACTCCCTATCATCCGGTGGCAGATGGCATGGTCGAACGATGGCACCGATCTCTCAAGGCTGCAATCATGTGCCATGCCAATCCTCAGTGGACACGGACGCTTTCTACAGTATTATTAGGTCTGCGTTCAAATGTCTTGGACACTGGATCTTCGCCGGCCGAGTACTTATACGGTACCGTTCTGCGTATTCCCGGGGAATTTGTTTTGCCGGAGCATGATAGCCATAACCCGCAGGTGTTTCTCGAAGAATTCCGGGAACACATGCGTGCGGTTAAACCGGTTCCGGTAGCCCAAAAGTACAAGCGGAAAGCGTTCCTATTCAAGGACATTACCGATTGTACACACGTATTTCTGCGAGCAGGTCCCATCAAGAAATCATTAGAGCGTCCGTATACCGGACCGCACAAAGTGGTAAAACGTCATTCGGATCGAGTTCTTGAGATAGACGTGAATGGAACGTGTCGTCAGGTCTCGATAGAAAACGTAAAGCCCGCGTACTTCCTACGCGAGGATTTACCGGCGCAGGTAAATGTAGATGCAAACTTACCTGTATTAAGAACATATACGGAGAAGAAATCTGTACAGTTTAGAACGTAAGTTTCCAATATACAGAATTTTTTTTTTGTTTAAAAAAAAAAAAAAAAAGTAAAGAAGAACGTATATGATGTACTAAAACTCAAACCTAAACACAGATTGTAAGCATGTGTCAATAACAAAAGTCACTAGATTTAATCACAAATCATAACAATTTGTAATAACATTTTCTTTTTATTAGTTTTAAGCAACAAACTATGTACAAATCATTGTAAATATTGTCAAAACGAAATCATCGTTGGACGGACATCGTAAAAAAAAAAAAAAAAAAAATTATTATTCAATTCAAAATTCGCGCCCTCGTCCAGGTCGCTGGGGGGGGAGTAATGTAGGGTCTCAAGTATTCGCTCATGCGCGGTTCTCAACCCGGCGTGGGGGGAAACCGGGCATGTCAAAATCAACGGCCGCGTCCAAAGGACTCTCGTTCTTGGTACTTCAACGTGCACACGTCGAGTTCTCGAATACGAACTCATCAGCATTGAACTGAGTTCACGCGCGCGACAGTCCGTCTACCGCGATACCGTTGTTATATCTTTTATTATATTAAAAGTACTATTATTATCACCACAGCCTTTTGATTGAATGACCCGTACATACCGATATTTGTAGGGTATTGGACACACGCGGTCTCAGAACCAGTGCCACTCTGAACTTCATCCATATTTGAACGCGATAGATTTCAACATACTTCGATACGAAATCCGATCTATCGAGGGTATAGACTCTTATTGCATCACTTAACCAAGATACCTACAGACTCTGAACGTTGTGGTCATCTGGCGGACGAAGTAGGTACTACATTGTAATCTCGAGAAACAGGGCTTGAAATATAATAGATATTTCGATGTAGCTTCGTTTGGTTGGTAGAGAATAAAGGTTAATCAAGATATTCCAATTGTATTTCACCCGTTTCAGAAAACTTTACAGACAAAATCAGCTGATCTCATGGCACTGGTATTGTCTTAAAGTCTTGTATAACAACTGTAACTTTTGTGGGTTTCAAGCAGGCCCCTCCGACTCATGCATTCTTCCCCAGAAATGCGTTTCACGAAGTGACTAAGAAATCCCCAAAAAATCCAGATGTCGAACTCATCGAGTTGGCCGAACCATAACAATCGTAACCTCAAAATATTAAAGCTGCAGAGCGTGGTCTTGGGAAGGTTATAGAAGTTGTGAAAAACGAAAAAGTATTCATGTAGTGTTCAGTATAAAAGTGTAAAAGTATTTATATTAATATTATACCACTATGAAAACAAAAGTACGACTTGTGTGATGAGATACATAGCATTAGGTTGTACGTCAGGGTACTCTAGCAATCCAGCACGCGTACATTTCTTCAGAGTGCCCAAAGACTCAAGTGTAGCCACGGAATGGCAAAAAGCTTGCAGAAGAACGGACATAATTTTGAATAGTTCACATTGCTTTTGTCAACTTCATTTTGCACCGGATGATACAGTATGGAAGAAACTGATTTGTGACTCTGATGGAATTATCATACAAGAGGTTAGTATTCATACAATCATACTTTTTGTTCATAAAGTGAGGATTGAAAATATATTTGAATTTTTTTATGAATTGGCGAGAAATTTATGAAAATAATGTTTAAAAAAACTCTATTCAGGTTCCGTCGAAAAGGCCTTACGTCAAGAAAGGGAAGATTCCCTCATTGTTTCCATGGAGTGAATCGACAACACCAATAGAAGTTCCTGGAGTTCACAATGAAAATGTAATTCGAGACGAACAAGCAGAAGCTGAGATCAACGTACAAGATGAATCGAATGAATCGCCTCATGAGCGAAGTAGCAGCAGTGCAGTTTCAAATCTACAAATTATGTCAACGCTTCCCAGCATTACATTTCAAGATCTCATTTTTAATAACAAAATATACCTCTCGTCAAATTGGGTTAGAAGAGAGTTGCCTTATGAAGATTCGCGCATGATATTTTTTAATACTGCAGTTTGCCGAATGAGAGAAGATATCAGATATCAAGGTAGTGGTTATCAAAGAAATCATTGTTACACCAGATTTGGCGATCAAGATTGATGTCATGGCACAAAAGATTGATCCTGAAATTTTATCACTGAAAGATGGCACGATAAAATCTTTAGATGAATTAGAGGATACAATAAAACAACTTCATAATTATGGAGTGTGTACGGGGTATACAGGAGAAAATTCCAACGTTTCGAGTGAGGTTGCGTACAAACATAATGACGATATATGGAGACATAAAAAATGCCCTCTGCTTTTAAATTCGATTCAGTGCAAGTTCTGCAAATCATTGGGTGCTGTGTTGAGTAAGAAACGAATAAGATTAGAGTCCAAAGGAAATCAAACTCAAAGATTGAATTGGAATGCTGTGTCTCCAAATACACGGAAAGTAATTGAAGATCTGCGACGACAAAGAAACAACGCCACTAGAGAGAAGAACCGCCTGAAAGATTTGAATGGAAAATTGAGAAGCGATTTGCAAGACATACAAACAAAATTGGCCCAAATAACAGATTGTAAATCATCCGAAAAAATGAATGAATACAAAGTTCCTTTACATCAAAGACAAGCGGTAGAAGAAATTTTAACAGCATCACAAAGAAAAAGTGCTCAAGGAAGGAGGTATTCGGAAGAATAGATTCTTCTTTCATTATTGATGCACATGAGGTCACCCAAAGCTTATGATTCCATACGCAGTAATGAAATCCTCCCTCTTCCCTGTATCAGTACAATACGCAGGTAAAATCAGTCACATTTTTCAAATTTTATTTTATCTTTATTCGAATGATTTTGGAGAAATCCATGACTTTTCATCCTTTCCTCAGATATTTGTCAATGATAGACAACCTTTGCGGTTTCGACCAAAAGTTTTTTGAATCATTTAAAGTGGCCATGGACAAGAAAAAAGAAACTTATAAACATAAAGTTTTACTCATCGATGAAATGGCGACGCGAGACATCATCGGGGTTAAATCCCAAACATTACCCTACAAGGGTCTGATTGATTTCGGCCCTGATGGAGATACACCGAAAAGTTTGGACCAAAAAGCGGACCACGGTCTTGTACTAATGTATCAACCATTAGATGATTTGCAGGCTGCTCAACCCATCGCAGTTTTTACCTCGAGAGGAGCCGTGAATTGGAAGACATTGGCTCAACTTATTATTAAAGGTATCATTTCACTCGAAAACTGTGGGGCAAAAGTCCATGGGGTTGTTAGCGATGGAGCGGCCACCAACAGGAAGTTTTGGACCGAAGTAGGCGTTTCTGGACGAAGAAAAAATTTGAAAAATCACTTCGAACATCAAATAGACAGCACGCGAAAGATCTTTGTCTTCTCTGATTCACCGGATCCAATCAAAACGATGAGAAATCGTGTAGAAAAAACTGATCTGCAGGTAATTGAACCATACCATGAAAACTCGTAGACATCTTGTATAATTCGAAATACAAATTAATTGATTTTCGCAATCAAACTAACTATTCAGTGTTATTCACATTCATTTGAAGTATACATATTAATTGTACAGATGGACCCAGGAGGAGATCCGATTAGCTGGAAACATTTCCAACTTTTGTATGCTATAGATCACTCTATGCCACAATCCGTTTGTCCTAAACTGACTGCCACTCATCGGGTCTTACCAATTCTTCAAAAATGAATAGGCCTGGAAATTCTGATATCATGGTATGCTTGAAACTGTGCAAAAATTTGATCATTGTGTGAATATATTCCAATGCATTTCATTTCCATATTTCAACAGATACTGAAAGAATCGCTGATCAAATTGGACAATTGGGAAGTACTAGTGGAGCAAAAATTGTTGCAACCAAGTATGTTTCTCTCACGGCAAATTGCAGAGGGCCTGCGTGTGACTCTCAAGTCAACAATCGATATAACTGACTATTTAATAGACAAATTTGGTCTGCCATGTGTGCTATCTGGTAATATTACTCAGGACGCTTTGGAGGTGTGGACCAAAGTAGTTGCATAACTTCATCATTTAATAAGCTCATCAACATCAATCATGTCGAGGAGTACTCCTCATGTGTATTAAATACACGAAATGCTGGTGTTCAATTGATTCCCAGGAAAAATATTTCACGTTTTTGAAGCAAATTGTTTTTTCTGAGAACTTTTTTGTGAGCTACTTTTAATCAATTTCGGCCACAAAGTGTGAAATTTATTGAAATCATGGTTATAATCTTCTGGATTATCATAGGAATAATGAAAGTGTGATCTTGAAATAACAATTCCTTACAAATGAACTCGTAGAGAATAAGTGTGAAAACATCACAGTTATTCCACGATAACACAAAAGATTTTTAATCTATGATTACCGACTTGAATATTTTTTTATGATTCTAATTTTTTTTTTTTTATTCACTTTACATCATACTAGGTCTTCTGCCTTGAGAAACCATGGTTTCCCTGAAATAGGACTCATTATAATGCATTACTTCAATTAATTTCCGTAGCGTTTCTTTGGATGTGTACGCATGGCCTGTGGGGCGAATGACCACCCTTCTCCGACGACCTTTTTACAGATATACAAGTTACTATGCACATTCTCAATAATTGCACCTCCTAAATATGGGAATCGTTCATTACTACAAACATCTAAAAATGTTCCCCTCATAACAATGGAAGAATTGAAGTCCATTTATTCGACTCCCTGCTCTGAAAAAACTAATTTTATAGAGAATGTTAAGCGCCAATTGAATGATACGGTACGAAATAATGAATGGGACGTATTTGATATATTTGGAGAAGATGATAACAATTCTCCTGGGGTCCGAAATTGCATTATATATCATATGACGGGTCGTATATGCAGACAGCTTGAACAGTTCACGACATGCGAAGAGTGCAAGAATGCTTTAACTACCACGGCTCCCTCACCTCATGAAACTAACATATTGACAGATGATGATATTCATTTTGTACATCCCAATAGAGGCTCCCAACAATTTATCAAAAACTTAGATCATATCTTTGAACTACATGAAAATGAGATTCATGTAGCTGATGAACTGATCACAGATGCAATGAGCGTGAACTTGCTGGTTTTTCCTTGTCATGCGCATAAAGAACAGATTATAGCCCACATTGTATATTATCATCTACACATAAAAATGGCCCAGGAATGTAAAACCATCAATAACGCAAAAAAGGACAATCAATATAAAAAAAATAGCCAAGCATTGTGTAAACTGACATTGTTCTGAATCAAATGTTTTATTTGGATTGTTAAATGAAAAAATCTATAAATATAATCTATTTATTATTATAATTGTTTGCGTGATTTATTTCCTCTCTTTTCAGTATCGTTTCTTTTTTTCCTGTTTGTTCAAATCCACTAGTGAAATTTCTATCTCGTACAATGTTTCTTTAATTCTGATTCATAGCTTAGGAATTTTCAAAAATAACACTGCAAAACATATTTACTGGAAATTGAAGAATCACAGATTTTTGTGAAAATACGGTGCTCACTGGAGGAAGAATGAATTTATCTATAATAAAAGTTCTACAGTCAGCTTTGTGATACCACAGAATTTCGTGAATTGTTTACGCTTAGCATACAGAGCTTCATAACCAGTACTAAGGGTGAACAATTTACAAAACTTTGTGATATCACAAAGCTAAGCGTAGAACTTTTACAATAGAAAAATGTATTCTCCCAACGATGAGCACAGTACTTCCACAGAACTGTGATTTTCCGATTTCCACTCAGTAACTCACAATGAATATTTTTTATAGTGAAGGTCAACTCTATTATTCACCACAGTGTACTACTGTTAACATCTTTAATATTATCTGTTCTTAATCGTCATTTTTTCACTGTTTATATTCAATTTTCAAATCAGAATGAAGTTAGGATTTATGGTACTAGATCAACAGGCCAACTTGCACACAGAGCCATCTACAACTTTTTGGTCAGTTTGTGAAAGAAAGTTCTAGAGAGTCGGAGGGGCCTGGGGAGGTCTACACCGGCTCTGACTGCTCCCAGAACAATCTTCAAGTGGTCATAATTCGGCGAAAAATTGACCGATTTCAAAAAGCAAAAGACGGCTGTATTCGGGCTGGAAATCCCCATCGAATTAGCTATTGCAAGCCCCCCCCACCTCATTCAAGATTTTTGCCCCCCTCGTCCTTCGACTGTAAATAATTTTCCACCACATGCCGTTGAATTCCTCCTTTGGTTAGGGTAAGCTCAAAAAGCTACGGAGTGCTTTTTCGAGAGTGTGCGTGCCCGGGTTCAGGAGTGCAAGAGTTCCCCCCGTATATCATACTTATACGTGAACTGTTGAAGAAGAATTGTTCTCCAAACCAAAATCGAGCCACGGGAAGGACCGTGTCCTAACCGAGAAAATATATTAGAGTGTTTGGTCTAGAAAAACGGGATTCTCTCTTGATTTTTGGAACCTCGACCCCTCTCCATCCCTTTCATGAGCGACCCGGTAAGATCAATCCACACTCTAAAAAATAATATGTTTCCTGCAAGAAGTTCAGCTTCTCCGGTTCATTCTTCTTGCGCGAAATACTATTTCTTCTGAATCAAGAAGAATCAGTTTCCGACAAAATTATCACATACTGAGTGCAAGAATACTCAATTTGAACTGAAGAATATTATCCACTTGACATAACTCACAATCCTCTTTCCCTTAGTAGATTTCAAATCGTATGTAATTTATAGGTTCGTTCGTTCTACGTGCCCTGAGTTGCTCCAACTTGTACCAAACCAATCATTTCGTTGCTTAAACTGGAAGTAGCGAATCCAAAATACTTGGAGCGAGTTGGGGTAACTTGGGACATCGGTAAACGAACTTAGCTTATATATTCTGTCAACTTCATAGTATTGTGAACACTGCAAGGGAAAGATTAACCACACTTTCCACAATAAATGCGTGACTTTTTCATTTCTCAAAACCTGACCAATCCTAATATTATTCGAGTTCAATGGAAATTTGAATTGTAATATATGATTTTAAAACATATAACTAATAAAGCAGATTCCCATACAGCACACAGAGAAAGCCGAGAACTCTTTTTGAACTACTGTGGTATGCCCTGGTAAAAAAACCGGATAGAAACCGGATAAAGACTGGATAGGACCCGAACTAGCCCCGGAACGGATTGATATCCGGGTGCATACGGGTTTTACACGGGGAAGGTTTCCCATTTGGGGTATATATACGGGTCTATACGGGTGCAGTACCGGGACTGCGAAGTGGGATTCGGACATGAATCCGGGTTCATTCGGGTCCTATCTGGGGAAATTTTCACGAATAGGGTTTGTATACGGGTCTATCCAGGTAGTAGCCGGGAACTACGAAGCTGAAAATGGATATGTATCCGGGTTCATCCGGGAGTAATACGGGAATTTGTCACCGAAATTATTTAATAAGTTTCAGTCGGCATCCCTGATAAAAAAACCGGATGGAAACCGGATAAAGACCGGATAGCATCCAGACTGGGCCCGGAGCGAAATGGTATCCGAGTGCATCCGGGTTTTATACGGGGTTATTTTTCGTTTCGGATACACATATGGGTCTATACGGGTGCAGTGCCGGGACTCTGAAGTGGGAATCGGACATGTATCCGGGTTTATTCGGATTCCTTCTAGGAACATTTTTGGGAAAAGGTTTTGTATACGGGTGTATCCGGGTGGTAATCGGGAACTTTGAAGCTTGAGACGGATACGTATCCGGGCTCATCCGGGAGTGATGCGGGAACGATTCATCGGAATTCATTTATAAGTCTCAATCGGGATTCATTCCGGGACTTTCCGGGTTCTATCTGGGGCAGTCTCAGACCCATGGTTTTTTATACAGGTCTATCGAGATTGTGCACGGAAACTTTGAAGCTCACAGCGGATACGTATCCGGGTTCGTCCGGGAGTATTACGAGAATACATCTTGACTTTTCCAGATGGAACCCGGATAAAGCCAAGCATATATCTGCTTTAAGCGGTGTAGTCAACGAGTAGCAGCCCGGACAAATCTGTATATGAAACCATTCTTCGAAAACTTTTTCAGATCGCATCTAGATAAATCTGGAATCCATGCCGATTGAAACTTGTGAATGAATTTCGATGATGAATTTTTGTATTACACCCGGATAAACCCGGATACGTATCCGTTTTCAGCTCCAAGATTCCCGGACACAACCCGAATAGACCAGTATAGAAAACCATCTTTCTGAAACTGTCCCAGATAGAACCCGGATACACGAAATAAATTCCGATTGATACTTACAAATAAATTTTGGTGAATTATTCCCGTATTACTCCCGGATAAACCCGGATACGTATTCGTTTTGGGCTCCAAAGTTTCCGAGCCTAGCCCGAATAGACCCGTGCATAAAACCATATTCCTGAAATTGTCTCAGATAGAAGCGGATAGACCCGGAATGGATCCCGATTGAGACTTATAAATAGATTTCGGTGAATTATTCCCGTATCATTCCCGGATAAACCCGAATACGTATCCATCTTAAGCCTCAAAGTTTCCGGCCACTACCCGGATACACCCTTACCCAAAACCTATTCCCGAAAATTTTTCCAGATATAACCTGAATGAACCTGGCAGTCCCGATACTGCACCCGTACAGACCCGAATATATACCCGAAAAGAACAACCTTTCCCGTATAATACCCGTATGCACCGGGATACCAGTCCGTTCGGGTCCCAGTCCGGGTTCTGTTTGGTCTTTATCCGGTTTTCCTCACCAGGGTGTAATAAAAGACTCTGTAAGTGTTTTGTCGTCATCGCAGAGATCCGCTGATGTGATAGAGGCTTTGTCTCTCACTCGCAGGACCCGGGTTCAATTCTCGCTGAGCGAACTTCCAACAATTCAATTGTAAGTTGATCTTCATCGGTAATTAGAATAAGAAAAATCGTCTGCAACACTTATAAAATCGAATTATCACAAAAATTTATTTCTGCACAAAATATAGATCGAAATTTTTTAGATGGACCCGGATAGAACCCGATCAGGACCCGAATACAAGAACCCGATTGATTCCCGAATGAACCCGTATGAAGCTCCGACACCTACACGGATCCTATACGGGTCTCAAGTCTAATTCGTGGGAAAATTCCCGACCGAGTCCCGGGTAGTCCCGGATGAGACCCGGACACAAAAACCGGATAAAGCGTCGTATTGACCCGGATGAAGTTCCGATGTTCACCGGGACCTTATCCGGGTCCTATCCGGGTTTTTGAGCAGGGTGTGGGGAGATGTGATAAATATATTTGTTGAAGTTATAACTTCAAACAAGCTATTTTTTCAATTAAGAATTTTCATAAATATTGAGATAAAAAATCGAATTGAAAGATGATTTCCAATAATATCTGATGTTCCTCAACTCATCATCTTCAATGTTGAATGATGATAATGTCAAATGAATTTTCGTTTATTCATTTGACCACCAGTTCCTCCCAACCAAATGAGCTGTAACCTACACAGGAATCAACCCTAAATGTGATGAAAACGATCGCATCATGACAATGAATTCCAATTCGGTTATTTGTTGACAAACAGACACAGGTCGGATCCATTTTGTTTTTGGAGGTGTGAGAAACGTTTTGATTCAAGACATTTTGAAGATACACAAATTTTGGAGTCCCTCAAAACGATAACAAAGTTTCTTCTTACAAAAAACCAAAATATCTTCTTCATGCAATCTAACGTCTTTTTCTCACAAACGGATTTGCCATAAGTAGAAATTCTTCTTCGGCGAATCCGAAATCCGTTTGATGAAATATTTAATGGAATTTCCACTTGTGGTAAGAAGAATCCGATTGCAGCAAGCAGCCTTTTTTTAGAGTGCAGAATTATTTACATATGATATTTGTCTTGTGTTGGGAAGTCTGGACTTCGATTTTTGTTTAAGTTGAGTGATTTCAGTCTTTTTTTCTCGTCACGATAGTGGCGCCTAACGCATTCGAACTCATTTAGGGAAGTTTCACGGTGTCATTTGCGTGTGATACAGTGTTTTCCCTCTCCAATCAATGAACGAATTCCATAGCTTATCGTATGAGAAAACGTCGGAGTGAACAATTAACGTATTCAACAAGGAATAGTACAGGGAAAGCATTCATATCTCGATGAAAGTCAGTGTTCGTGTTCGCGAAATAATTCATTATTAATTTACTTTATAATAGTAATTCGGAATCGAATCGGAAGCATGAAAAAACGTGACCAAAAATAGATAGATGAATCAATTTATAGTATCAAAATCGATACGGATCATAACGCGTTTGATTCTTGCAAAAATTGTCCTATTCTCCAACGTAAATCAATGTCGTGAAGTGCAAAATTCTTTTTCTTTCGTGACACGTGACATAGCTTCGTACGTCGACATGGAAAATCGAATCAAGTAAAAAAAAATTTCGAATTAACATTATAGAACTCTCCCGAGCTTTCGTGAGGTCGAAATTTTTTATATCCTAAGTACGAGTTTATTGTATTCCCTTATGGGAAAATTCGATGGAAATCGGACAAAATCCCGACAGGCGGTCGTCATGTCGGGTGAGTGTCAAAATGTTTCTTCATCAGACATGAACACAACAGACTCAATGGTCAAGGAATTGTTGGGAGAACGCGCGGAACATCAGGTGGTTCTCGGGATAAGATCGGGAGATGATGCGTGCGATATAGGGTTCGGGAGATATAAGCTATCGGGAAAATCGATGATCAGTCGATATTGTCATGTGTTCGGGCTCAATAATTTTGGGGGCCTTTCCTTCGGGGTTGGAGCACTACTCGGAAACTGTTGATCAAGTGTTGGAAAAGACAGCGGGGGAATATCTGATGGATGTCAGTACTGTCGGATGAGTCAGAAGTGTCGGAAAAGTATCAGAACCGCTGGTGAAATACCCGAATTCTGTTGGGCATTCGTCGGATATGTAGGATGTAGGCCAGGAAGCAGAGTCTGCGGCAGGATTATCGGTGACATATCGGGATGACATCGGTTAGTTGCCAATGTTCTCTAGATCGCATCGGAATAGTATCGAAACTGTCGGAAGGATATCCAGACCATATCGGGATTCTAACGGATATGTTGGGGCGATCCAAAGGTGCAGATTCCCAGGTCCCATAATCGGCTACATGTCGGGATAACATCGTATGATTGTTGACTTCATCCCAAATGCATCGGAAAAGTATCAGAACCATCGGTGAGATACCCGAATTGTGTTGGGAATTCGTCGGATATGTAGGATGGAGGCCAGGATGCAGGATCTTCGGCAGAATTATCGGTTACATATTGGAATGACATCGGTTAGTTGTCAATCTCTTCCAGATTGCATCGGAACAGTATTGAAACGGTCGGAGGAATATCCAGACGGTATTGGAATTTCAACGGATATGTTGGACAAATCCCAAGGTATGGATTCTCAGTTCCTATCATCGGCGGCATATCGGGATGATATTGTTTGACCATTGACCTGATCGCGAATGTATCGGGAGAGGATCAGAACCGTCGGTCAGATACCCGAGCCGTGTTGAGACTTCCTCGGATGTGTAGTATGGATATCAGAATGCAGGTTCTTCGGCAAAACAATGGATATAGTATGGACACTCACGTGCAGGTTGTTTGGTAGAATTATCGACTACATGTCGGGACTCCGACCCGTCGCGACGGCTGGTCGTTGATATTGTCCCGAATGCATCAGAACAATATCAGAATCATTGGAGAAATACCCTCATCGTTTCGGAATTCTGCCAGATGTTGGTCGGCTGCCCAGGTGTCAGCTTCTCAGTTGCAATATGTGGCTGCACGTAGCGATAATATTGTCTGGTTTTTTTGTTATGTCCCTACTGCATTCAATTAGGAAAAAACAAACCGTCGGAACAATGTTTGAGCAGAAGCCGTCTCGACTTTGTCTTATGAGGATCCTATTTCTTCTATTGTGATGTTGGGAAATCAACAGTCGATGCTCTGGGAAATAGCAAGTACCCGAAAGGCCATACACCCGGAAGCGGTGAAGTCTGTGGCTATTTGAGAAGGACTAGGAGATTCTAGTAATTGTCCTCGGATCCACAAATGATTTTTTTCCGGGTGAATGCAATTTCGAGCACTTGCTACCTTACCTTGAAGACATCTTTGAGAAATCTTCAACACAATCTATACATATCTATTGGTGTCGCATAACATATATTTTTGCCAGCGAAAAAACTGTTTCGAAGAGTGCGGAAGGTCTTGAATCTTTTCAATACATTTTTTGGAATTATGAACAATATCTTGTTGTCTACGTGGGATACGATCTCTGTCACTGAATACCAATTCTTCATTTGAAGAACAAATGAAGTCTACTAGTATTCGTTCGTTTGAAATTCAAAGTTTCTTTTGAAACATGTGCTGTTTGCTTTTGAACTCAATTTTCCCCACGTTCATATGCGTACTCCACTACACTGAGAAAAAATTATTTCCAATTTATTTCAATCAAGCAAGGTTTGTTAACTATTGACGAATCTTATTTGACCCAAAAAAATCCAGGTGGATCCCATAGGAACATGTATGGAAACCAATATCGAAGATCTATCGTTTTTTTCACCATCGGACTTAGTAAAGTGAACTTTTAAGAAGGCTTCTTTCCAAAACAAAAAAATATCTGATTTTTAAGTCGAAAATCATCCCTTAAGAGGGTTGCACAGTTTTCTGGGACATCCTGTGTGTTTTTGTATGGATTTATGTATGCTTCACTTTTATTACCGGATAGCTTCCATCAACGCATACTTTAAAACGGAAGACAATTGAATCAAGGATATGTAATTACATCACCTGGAATTTTTCCCAATTTTTCATGTAGGGCATCCACCTCGCTCAACAAAATGTGCGTTGAATCTGCCCCCATTTTGGATTCTGTTTCTGTTCAACGTATTTTCAGATCATCAATTTGTATCCTGAGGTTTTCAGTTTCTTGTGTCGCCATCAACAGTTGATTCGATTGTTTGTTAAAAAGCCGTTTACACCCCAAACAATTCTTCTATTGAAATTCAATAAGGAAATGCAATTTTCGAAGGGACAAAAGCAGAATCAAAATCTGCGATTGTGTATGAAATTCAAACCTATTTGATTGCTATAATTATGAATATGAATAAACGTTGTCTTTATGAAAAAGCTTACTAAATGTGGGCAACCATCTGCAGTTTGTTGATTTGTATCCTGAAAGGATCGAAGGGTTATAAGTGTGGATTCAATATAGAATACTCTATACGAAATGATACTTCAAACTTTCCCTAATATATATGATCCCAATGAAGGCATATATGCAATAGGGTGGGCCGAAAAAACTCAACTTTTTTCTCTTGAGTCGCTATACCGCGGAAAAGTTGCGATTTGGAATGACAAAAAATATTTTTGAGAAATGAATAAAAAATATCGATGTCTCCCGGTCGCGCAAAGCCGCCAAAGTTCATAAAAATAGGTGAAAATCCACTATTCCACGTGGAGTTCCGAAATGAGTAGAGATATTATGATTCGAACGCTATAGCTGTAATTAATCAATGATGAAATCATCGTAAACAATTGTGGAAAATCACCGAAATCATTCAATGCATTCAGTTTACCCGCTAGCATGAAATTCATGCGGAATATTGAGGAAGCAAGTGCGTGCGTGCACTGAAAAAAACAATGTACCTGAATTTGAGTCCGAATCCATTCTGTAGTTACTGTAACTGTATTATGACCATGAAAATGTCCGATAGATATGACCGAACTCGTGTGGATCCCTCAGAGAGAGGAGAAAAATGGGATGAGTATTACTTTCTTTATTTAATACAATGTATAGAATAAAGAAACCTTTATTAGTCTGAGTGTTTCCTGTTAAAATATTCCATCTCTTTCCTACATGACTCTCTTCATTTCTCTTGTTTATTGCCTCCATTTACTCAATTCTAATTGATTGTCTCTGTTCTATGTTCTTATGATTATGAATGTTGCACTGACTTCCACAGTAACCTCAATAAGAACATGACTTCCGCAACTACAAAACTCAAATTCGATTGCATTCTCTTCTCAATGTGTTTATTAACCTGGAAATTATGAGAAATTCCTGTTTTGTTACTACATAATATGAATATTACTACGTGAAAAAATTGAGAATATTGACCCAGCTCAGGTTGAGGATGGTAAAATACGATTAACCCCTGGGCGCCAAAAATGTACAAACGCCCTCGCTCCTGCCTTCTTTTGTTATCATCATGCCATTTTTGCTGAAGCTCTCATGCGTTCACATCTTCATGTTATTTTACGTTCAGTGTTGTGCAGTGTTGTGTTGTGAAGTTTTTGAGATACACAATGGCAGCCTCAAAGAAAATGATCACAAGAAATGTCTTTGAGTGCCCTATATTTGGTAAACCCAGAGATTTTGTGCAAAATATACTTCCCACGCATGAAGACGTGATTCGGTCCTGTTTCCAAGAACAGTATAATTCATCTGTGAAGGTTAATAACAAAAGTGTCAGTTTTTCAAACGTGGCTCATAAAGTAGCTGATAAAATAAAAAATTTATTTGATTCTATACTATAGATGCTTTCTCAAACAAACTTTTTATTTTATCAGCTACTTTATGAGCCACGTTTGAAAAACTGACACTTTTGTTATTAACCTTCACAGATAAATTATACTGTTCTTGGAAACAGGACCGAATCACGTCTTCATGCGTGGGAAGCATATTTTGCACAAAATCTCTGGGTTTACCAAATATAGGGCACTCAAAGACATTTCTTGTTATCATTTTCTTTGAGGCTGCCATTATGTATCTCAAAAACTTCACAACACAACACTGCACAACACTAAACGTAAAATAACATGAAGATGTGAACGCATGAGAGCTTCAGCAAGAATGGCATAATGATAACAAAAGAAGGCAGGAGCAAGGGCGTTTGTACATTTTTGGCGCCCAGGGGTTAATCGTATTTCACCATCCTCAACCTGAGCTGGGTCAATATTCTCAATTTTTTCACGTAGTAATATATTTATATTATGTAGTAACAAAACAGGAATTTCTTATAATTTTCAGTTTTGTAAACACGGCAATCACACATTGAGAAGAGAATGCAATCGATTTTTGAGTTTTGTAGTTGCAGAAGTCATGTTCTTATGGAGGTTACTGTGGAAGTAAGTGCAACATTCATAATCATAAGAACATAGAACAGAGACAATCAATTAGAATTGAGTGGATGGAGGCAATAAATAAGAGAAATGAAGAGAGTCATGTAGGAAAGAGATGGAATATTTTAACAGGAAACACTCAGACTAATAAGTTTCTTTATTCTATACATTGTATTAAATAAAGGAAGTAATATTCATCCCATTCTTCTTCTCTCTCTGACGGGTCCACACGAGTTCGGTCATATCTATTGCACATTTTCATGGTCATAATACAGTTACAGTAACTACAGAATGGATTCGGACTCAAATTCAGGTACATTGTTTTTTTCAGTGCACGCACGCACTTGCTTCCCGAATATTCCGCATGAATTTCATGCTAATGGGTAAACTGAGTGCATTGAATAATTCCGGTGATTTTCCACAATTGTTTACGATGATTTCAGCATTGATTCATCACAGCTATAGCGTTCGAATCATGATATCTCCACTTATTTCGAAAATTCACGTGAAATAGTGGATTTTTACCTATTCTCATGAACTTTGGGGGCTTTGCGCGACCGGAAGACATAGATATTTTTTATTGATTTCTTTTAATATTCTCTGTCATTCCAAATCGCAACTTTTCCGCGGTATAGTGACTCGAGAAAAAAAAGTTGAGTTTCTTCGGCCCACCCTAATATGCAAGAGTAAGCCATAATTCGTTCACAGTTGGACAAAGCAATTCTAAAATGACAATGATTTTTTCCAAATGACAGTTTCAAAAGTGATTCTAAGATGACTTTTGCTTCTGCAGAACATTAAACAGAGAAAGATAGATGATATAAATCGTCTTAAATTTTGTATTCATTTTCAATATCCATCAATGAATTCTCAAAGACCCAAAGAATTTCAGAATTTTTCAGAAGTCCTTGGAAAATTTCTCACGAAATCTGTAGTTAATATGTATATATATATATGTATATATATTACAATATTGATTGTCTAGATATGAGTGATGTATGGATTTCTGTTCGGATACGAATATTTCACCGTTCTTTTATTCCACACCTTTCTTTACAAACGACATATGATTAGTTGACAAAAGGGATACGGTTTTCGATTTGACAACCAATTTCGTGATGTGATGGTATGGTTCATATCCCAAAAAAATTCTAAACGGTATGATAGCGAGGAATTTTCATTTTCACAACACGGAATATGTCTGTCATACTGATAAATTTTGTTCTTACAATAATCAGACTTACTTTTTCCGATAAATTTCGCTCCTCTTCTTCATTGAGTTTGAAACTCTTTGAACTACCTTCAGCGGAAGTAACTTCTTTTCTTTTGACCGCCTTTGGACCGCTGTTGGATACATTCTAAAAATTAAGTGGTGATCGATCAATCGGTTTTACACACTATATGATGACTACAACATACACAGAAAACATTCACAAGTTAATATGTATATCCAATAACTTCAATTTATTAATACACAAAATATTCAAATGTCTATGGAGTATATATAAGTACCTGATTGTTTGAAACGTTTCGGGTTTCCTCCAATGTATTTCTGTATTTTTGTTATCTAATGACTTTGGCAACATCATTATCACGCTTCTGTAAGTATACACAATATGAATTGTATAAAATTATCAATATCTAATTGTACACGGAGAGAAAAACGAAAATTTTTCCCCCTCTCTATGAAGTCAACTGAAACTTATATGAGACCATCATGAGAACATCGCTGAAACATGCTTTGAGTTTCATAGGAATCGGAAGAGCAGGAGATGAGAAACGCGCGTTCGCAAAAACCGCAATTTTGTTCACATTCTTCCTTCCTCATTCAATTGCTCTGGATCGATTGGGTTGAAACTCATGTTTTTTTCTCTCCGTGTATTGGTTTTCATAAAATGGTGATGTGGAAGAATCTATATACATATATGTAGTACACAGGGTATTCTAGAAATCCTTCCACCCCTTTGAAGGGGACACTCCGGAGACAAAACTGAACAACGTTTCCAATTGACATTTTTTCATCCGAAATAGCTTAGTTTTTCACTTGTGAGCAAAATAAGTCGATCATTCAAATGGTCAGTACATCGGCTACTCCAATGATTGCAGAGTATAGGTGAGAACGGTAGTCCTGGGCTACTTTTCACCTCCGTTTTTTTGGCTGATAAACAATGAAAAATCGGAAAATACATGAAATAGTGTCAAAATATAACTCCGGTTTCATTATGAATTCTCCCCCAATTCCGAGAAATTCATGTGCATAAACTTATAACTTGAAAATCAGCTGTTACTTGGCTCTTTGGCAGATGCTTTGGGTCACCGTTTTCTATCCATGTCAGCATCATATAAAAGAATAGAAATGGACCATTTTCTACACAATATTGTTTCGAATATACTACAAGAATGATCGGAGTCGTTGTTTATGAACTCCAAATTAATTTGGCTTCAATTTATCATGAGCAAAAAAATTCAATGAGCAAAGAACTGAACTTTTGGAGTTGCAGGAGCGTGGTATGTTGCGAAAATGGATATTCTCCATGCCTTCGATTGCTTGTTTCGATTGATCCTCATACAAATATTCGTTCCCCATATAACCTTTATAAAAAATAGAAAACATCAAGTTTCAATGCAGCCATTGTAATCCAAGGCACTCAATTTCGAATTCTGATATATTTTTTAGAATAGAAGTGTTCGTCATAATTATTTCGTCCTTGCATTTATTGGGATATATCCTCAGATGCTACCTTCAAGTATCTGATCCATTTTTTTAGAAATAAAAATTGAATTTCACCACGTTTAATCGAGAAAAACTTGAAACAAAAAATTCATCCTTGTCTTCCAAATATAAGATATATTTCTTGGGGAAAAAAAATAAATGTGAATAAACATTTGTCAAATCACTTCCTCCTCTTCCTGAGAAAATCAAAAATTTCCCATTAATACCTTTCAGTCATGCCGTCTTGTCGACAAATGATTGTTCGTCTCATGTCGTTACCGATTTCAATCTGGTCTCGAGACTCTCGACGAGACGAGATAAGATGATATCACCAATACCTTTCGAAAAAATACAAGTAGCCCAAGGCCTATACCGACCCGGGACTGCCGATCCTCTGCTTATAGTATGTATAGTATTCATTCCATTGGTTGGAGTTAATTTTCAATCTAAGCTCCAGATTGAAAACATTTGATGGGAGAAGTGTTCAGTTTTGTCTCAGGAATTCACTCTTGCAAGGAGCGGAGTGTTTTCTAGAACATCCGGTATATTGTATATATAGAATGAGTATATACGTCAATTCTTTCTAAGATCAATCTTAGAAACTTTTTAGATTCTTCCTGGAACTTTCAACACTTCGTTATTCTCCAAACTGAATCTATAAAATACCAAACCTTTGTAACTTTCACTCCTTTCTTTATCTCCAAATTTACGATTTTCTTCAAAGGAATAACTGGATTAGAATTTGATAGCCGTTTTGGGTTACGTCTCAGTCCACTTTTCTTCTCCTCCAACTCTTTCTCAGTTTTTGTCAATAAAACTAATATTTTAACATCACACAAGATTGACATATGATCAGTGAACTGTATTATATACTGGAATGTGCCCTTTGTCAATTTCCTATAGTATACTCCGGTCAGAAAACAATCTAAAACAAAGTGACAGAGAGATCCAAACAATTGGCGCAGGATACCTCTTTTCAATACATACTGTTTAAAGAGAGGAAGGAAAAAAATTGGGTGAGTTTCACTTTCTCTTGCTCATGAAATCAACTACACCACTCTGACCACGCTAGGGAGAACTCATTCCATGATGTTATAGAGTTCACTGCATATAACGAATAAAGTGATTTCAGGGATTTTTTCCAAATAAAACATGACGTTCAACATTTATTATAATCACATTTTTGCCATTGATATCAATCCTTTATTCTGAATTATAATTAAACGTTATTTGCTGATCGAACCAGCATGTTCATGTTTTTATGTAACTGGCACCGAGATTAGGCTGAAACTAGCGATGGCGGACTTGCGGTAAATTGATTTAACTTTTGATAGAATTGTTCTTTCAAATGAGTAAATCGCATAATTGGGAGCCAATATATTAATTTTTGATATTAAAAACATTCCAGTTAAGTTTAATCCAATATCACATCAATCCGCCGCTAGTTCGCCACCGCCCTAGTGGAAATGTCTGGGCATTCAAAAGTTTTGGCGAATAATAACTGATAAGTTGGATCCAAGTAGCGTTGGTTGAGCAAAACTAATGAACTCATCAATGGGTCGTAAGTTGGACTAATTAATGGTAGAGTAGAAACATTTCGAACAATTGCAAGTACGCAGGGGGTCATTTCGTCGAAAATGTTTTTGGCCGAAAATTTGTTCATTGGCAGATTTAATAGGAGTAATTACACATTCCCACGAAATACTAGTGATTCTCCAATGCAGAAAATTCGGCCAAAAACATTTTCGGCTAAAAGATCCTCTACCGCAAGTACTCACGTACAGTATACTCGAAATGAATAAAGATGGACTTATCAATCTTGAAATGAATAAAATATTCTTTGCACTCACTCCTGTCAAAATAAATACGAATTGAGCCACAATACTGGCACATTCGACATCGAGTGCGAATGATCTCTCTAAATTCCTTGGAGTGAGAATTCACTCTTGCCGAGTGAAAATACTGCAACTCCGAAAGAGTGAATTTTTACTCTATAAGAGTGGAAATCAACTCTGGTGTTGGAGTGGAAAACTCACTCTTAGGAAAAAGAGTGAATATTGACTCTTAAAGAGTGAAATTTCACTCTTCAAGAGTTGAGCTCCCACTCCGTTCTAGAGTTGCAGTATTTCGACTCTTTGGAGAGTGAATATTAACTCCAAAGAATTTAGAGAGATATTTGATTCGTTTCAAAATTGGAAAGTTGATGTCTCTTTATTTTATCTATACTACAAGTGAAGATGTATAGTTCCATAGTATAGTATTTGTCATAACAAATTACTCGCATCATCTAGATATACCTCCAATGAGTTTCATCATAAAATTATTGCTATCCCTATCTTTATTATGCATTTCTCTCTGTGTAATCCAATTCTCTGCATTTTCAAATATCTTTCACCCAATTTCTTCATTGAAAATATAATAACTGTGCTCAAAAATTCATGTACGAATCAACAAGCTCTTCTCGGAATATCTTCATTCATCAGTTTCTTCCCGTTACAATCAACAGTACACTGCAACTCTGGTAATTTGAAATATTTCGGTTCCTCACTATCTGTACTCCAACATACTTCTGATTACCTAAGTTTCAGCATACTATACTACATAGTAATTCTAGAGATGGGATATTGACGAAAGAAGATAACCGGGAACAAACTTGTCGAATGGAGAAATTGAGTGGCAGAGATTTGGGATTTCATATTCAAAATATTGGTTTTATGGAAAAATTATTTCAACAAAACTTTTCTTATTCTGTAAAAAATAATCTATACAAAGTTTTTTGTTTCATAGAATAAAGGAACCTCTCTTGTTCGAAGGACAATTTTTCTTCAAAGTGAAAAATTTATCCATAAAAACATTATAAACAATGAATTTATTTGTAAAGAAAACAAATAACAAATCTTGCCAAAATAGTTCAATATTTGGATTCCCTAACTCAAAAAACATAAACACGCATTGGAAAATCAAATGAACACAATCTTTCTTATGGACTCCAATATTCAGCCGGTAACACGACGTGAAATGATGAAGAATTCTCGTTGCGCGTTCATATTAAAATCGCTGTATTTTCCAAACTAATAGTTCAATCGATCTAAAATTTCCACAAAGTTTCTCCATACAATAACGAACAACTTTGTCGTTGAAAGTTTTTCGTAGTTCATACTTCCCCCGACACTTTTTCAACACAAAGCATGAAAAACATGGTTTTCACTCTGGATTAAAAAATTTATAATTTTTTATCAACTTTCACGAATTTTTCCAACATGTACGTCATCGGGAAAGTCTTACAAATCGGATTACGCAAGATTCATCACCACACATGAAAAAATGGCCGAGTTAGGACGAGTTTGACGTTGAAAAACATTGATTTTCGATTAAAAAAAATAGGTGCTTTTCATTTTCTTTCTTGAAAACTATCGACCATAGGAAAAAATTGTGAGGGGAGACAATTTGTATGCAAGTTGTGTACAATTGTATACATTTTTGGACATTTTTTCTCACATGGGTAGGAGAAGAAAGATCTCGATTCTCCTTAATTTTAAATATTGATACAAGAAAACGCACGCAATTCGAGAAAATTTCATTGCTCTATTCTGTTGCCAACTATTTTCTAACTTGTACAGAAATTTCACATTTAGAATACAATTTTTGGCGTCTTACGATGAAGGTATTCCTGAGAATTTTACGCTTTTACGTTACAATACATCCAAATGGAAAACTCTCATGGCGATCAGCACTCAGGTCCATGTAGGACATCTCAATGGAGAGCAAAGAAGAGACGATTAAAATATCCACAAGGCGAACAATATTCTTTGAAACTGAATGTACAGGAGGTGAGAATACCTGTGATGGAATCATTCCTGGAAAACATCGGATAATGAAACAAATCAGTCCTAATCTGATGAAATGTATCCGGATTCCACCCCATATTTTCCATTATTCGCTGTTGCTTCGATAATAGTTGCATTCCGAACTATTAAGAGCAGAATGCAATACACTGAGAGGAATTTTTTTGAATAAATGATCATTTTTGTTCGTCTGTCAGGGGCATTAAAAAATATTAATTATATGTACTCTCAATTCCCTATCCGGTTTTTTGCTTCCTCGTAACAGGAAAGTTTTGTGATCGTTCTGGAAGACAAAAATTCTTTTTGTCTCCAAATTCCAAATTTCTTAGACCAAAATGTTTCTTTAAACTCGGGGGAAATTTTTGGTCCCGTGTCCATCCGTCCGTCTGTCTGTCTGTCTGGATGTGTGCACTCCACCCCTGAATTGCGAACGCCCGTACCTCTCGTTCTAATCATCCGATCTTCATGAAATTTTTATCACAGTTGTGGACCAAGGTGATGGCGGTCCCATATGAGTTTCAACCTGATTTCCACAGGAGAACGAGAGAAGGAAAGGAATAATATCATTAAGAGTGTGATCAATGATCTTTCCAATTCAGCTTTGGAATAGTAAAGACGATTCCATTATGAATTTGAAAACTAACAAATTCATAATATGTAAAACATTAGCAAAACGTTTTACATCAGTTGCAGTATCCTCATGAGAACCATTTAGTAGAGTCAGGGAAAAATGAAAAATTATCTGGGAAAGTCAGAGAAAAGTCAGGGAATTCTGTTCCAGAAAAAAAGTGGTCACCCTGAAATATTTTGAAAGCATGCCTTCCCTATGTCCGTGATATCCGAATGCCATGGAACTCTGAGTATATTCAATTCACGAGGTATTAATTGTACGATATAAATTTCAGGCAAATCAGAATTGAGGGAAGAAGAAGGTGAGCAACAAACTTCCGGAAAAAATGTGAAAATTTCGTGAATGCCGCTATTATGCGGATATTTTCGGTTCCTATTATCCGATCCTCATGGAATTTTCACCGCAGTCATATGAAGTGCCAATAGTGATCCCATATAAGTTCTAACCTCATGCTCACAGAAGAACGGGAGAGGGAAAGGAAATATGTTATTAAACATTGTGATTTTGTCACCGTTCATATCTATGTTCCTGGTTACCTGATTGCAATAAAACTTATACCACGTTTTAGTTACGATCTCATAGTGGTTTCATACGAGTTTCGTCTCAATTGGTTGAGAGATGTTTTCAGAAACGGGGAAGCTTTGTGCCTATAAATTGGCAGAGTCTTTCACCAGGGTACTATATTAGGATATAGGATCATTATGAGATACGACGCAAAAAAATGTTGATAACGTTTCGTCGCTATACATACTACACAGCGGAGAAATAATCGAATGAATATAGTTAGTGTTTTAGTTTTCACAAACAAAAGTAAGAAATAATCGCAACTGCATATCGTTCTGACCTCATATTAATAATGAAGGTTAAGTTTCTCTTGCGCAGACATCGAGAACCAGTCGAAGAGCATGAAATGTCGATTTCAAATAACCAATTAATTGTATTGATGCAGTCTTGATAAGCTAGATATCAATTTAATATCAAATTGATATTGGACTTCTGGCTGGGACGGAAAACCACTTTTGGTTTGGTTTGGTTTGTGGAAAAACAATTCCCCAATAATGTATATTTCTCGTTTCATTTCCTCAGACTATTCAAGAACAAGGTGAAGCGGGAAGCAGCACCGCGAGTACAGACATTCAAATCTCATCTGATGTCAATATGACCGGAACGTCTGTGGAAACTTCAAATCAAAGATCAGGAGAATCGCATTCCAAGGTGATAATTTAATTGAAGAAAATCAAACAGAGATACTCCTAAATAACAGATATGAAAGATATTCCGTTTATGAAGTGCGGGAATGAAGATTTCCAAGTATATACATATAAACGATTCAAACTTTAACTATATTTTAAATATATGGAAATTTCAAATGGTTGTACATCATCAATATTGATGGTGGGTTTATTTTATTTGATAGGATCATGTTGGTAATGAGCAGATTGAATGTGATATCGATCGAAATCCGATCGACGATCAAAATCATGACCAGAATGCCAGGAATGAAAGAGACTGTTCCTTGGGTGTAAGTGATAACGATAATCAAGATGGAAATGATGACGAGCAAAGTGATGTCAGGTAAAAAATTCTCTGATTGAAAATTCTGATTAGGGACATTGTGTGATAGAATACCCAAAATTCGATATGGATTTTGCCGGTTTGTTTTATTATACAATCAAATATGCTGTTTTTTGATTGGGTTTTTCCTTGAGAGAAATGATAAAAAATCGAACTTCCTGATCGACTTCACTTATTTGAATCATCATGAAAAATATGTTTGTCCTCACAGCTCGAATGGTCATCATGATACAAGTATTGAATATAGTCGGGATGATAACGATGCCATCGAAGAAGACAATGCCTATGAAGAAGATCAAGATATTGGCGATAGTGATGAGGAAGACAACTATTACAATGATGGTCAAAATATTGAAAATGACAGCGAAGGAGACGACAATTATTATGACGATGGGAATGACGATTTTAATGCTCATGACAGCAACTTTGGATTCACTCATGAACTCCTAAATACAGTGCTTGAATTCGGACAAAGGACAATTGCCAGAGAGGTTCTTTTTTTATTGCTGGGATTGTTCATGAGACATAAATGGACATATGAAGCCCTAATCGATTCCATGATAATGTGGAATACGGTTTTGGGAAGAAAAATTTTGCCTACGTCAAAAAAAGAGTTATGGTGACTCAAACAAAAATTTTGATGCTGTCATTCCACATGCATATTGCAGTAATTGCAAGAGTTATTTGGGTTTGAAAGCGGATTCACAACCCATCAATGTATGCTCACCACCTTGTGAGGAGGTAATAGAAAAAAAGACTGTGAAGTATTTTGTGAGTATCAGTTTAGAGAAGCAATTAAAACGCTTCTTCACCACTCCAGGTATATCTGACATCATGCGTTATAAGGACACGCGAAAAAAGTCTGTCTCGGATAATGACGAAGATATCATGGATGGCAACAAATATAAACAACTACAGGAAGATGGAATATTATCTGTACATGATTTCACCTACACCTTCGACACAGATGGGTTCCAATTGAGTAAATCTCCAGATAATACAGCCTGGGGATTGTTTGTGATGATCAATGAACTCCCACCTAATTTAAGAGTGAAGTATATGTTCCCCATAGCATTATGGATAGATGAGCAGGCACCTGATATGCATTGTTTTTTGCATCCGTTCATACAAGAAGCGGATGTTTTATCTTCAGAAGGTCTGAGATGGAAACTGAACGGTCAAGGAATAATCAGTAAATTTCTGCCCATTTGTTGTTGTATAGATTCGAAAGCACGATGTACGATACTTGAAATGAATCAGTATGACGGATATTTTTGTGAACACCCAGGGCAACACATTCAACACAGTATGAAATATCCAATGAAAGGATATAACAATCCACCAATTCGAACGGATCCGAGTATTAGAACAGCCATGCGACAAGTTGCTGATAGTGATGAAGAAATCGTCATCAAAGGAGTACGTGGTGTTTCCAAATTGATGAATTTGGAACACTTTGATCTCGCTGGAGGATTTGTTGTCGACCATCTGCACGCTGTGTTCATTGGAGTGGTGAAAGCACATACCGAAATGCATTTAAGTTGTGTTGGATCAGACTCCTATTTTGGAGACCCAAAATCACTAGCTATCATTGACCAGCGATTAGCATCTATCCGTACTCCAACATGTATTGCGAGGAAGCCCAGAAGTATAAAACAATGTGCGAAATGGAAAGCCTAAGAATGGAGAAATTGGTTATTTTACTATATTTTATTAGGTTTGCAAGAATTAAAGATCCCTGAGAAATATATAAGACATTGGGAGTTGTTGATGGAAGGGATCTCCCTCCTTTCACGTGACGTTGTCACTCCTAGAGACGTAGAGAGAGCTCGCAAATATTTATTATTGTATGTGGAAAGATATGAGATGTACTTCGGTACGTACAATATGAAGTACAATGTGCATCTTTTGACTCATCTGAGTGATAGTGTGCAGAATTGGGGTCCAACTTGGGCACACAGTAAGGAATACTGGAACAGATTACTATGCGATATTTGATAAATACCCAATTATATTCACCGGCACATGAAGAATATATGTCGGAGAATACGAATTGTCTGTTGAATGGGATATTGACGGAGCGAAGGTGGAAGGATGCCGTAAAAATGGACGACTGCTACCTCATCGGTAACGTGGGTAGAAGAAAACCGACTATGGAAGAAAGAGCTGTTTTGAACGCACTTGGTATTGAAATCACTGAACTGACGGAATTTAAAAGAATTTATACCAACACAGGATTTGAATTCGAAAAATATAACCGCGAATCTGAGATTCGAACGGACAACAGTGTACTACAAACTTCGAATGGAGAATTTTGTCAAATAGTATCTGCAGTGCTGTTGCAAGTGGACGAAAATAATCAGTAGAATGTTTGTACATGAAATTCTGACCGGAAGGACTATGAGATATGTAGATTACATTTATAAGATGGACGAGACCGAGGAGTTGTCATTTCTTGAATTGAGTAGCATCAGATGTCCAGCTATTATAGTACGAACGAATCATGGGCAGTATGTGATGCCTATCGCCAACTGTTGAGAAATTGACTGAGTTGACGAACGTCAGGAAGAATTATTCAGTACGGGGAGAAAATCTATCGATCAAAGATCACTCAAAGTTGAGTAAAACGAGGACATAGTGACATTTCGGCGAGGTTTCAAAGCCAGTTGACTTCGTTTTACTCGACTACCTATGAACATTCAGTCAAATGTTTTCTCACAACACTAAACTAGTGGACATAATGAAAACATTGGAATGAATTTTCATCTGTTGTCGAGTAAGACGAAGTCAACCGGCTTTCAAACTTCACCGAAACGCCAGTATGTCCTCGTTTCACTCAACTTTGGGTAACCTTTCGTCAATAAATTTTCTCGGTGTATGAAAGAAGCTTAGGATGCTAATCAGATCAGATGAGAGGCAGGGTTATAACAGGTACAATTGAGGACGCCTATGTCATCTTCATCATCTGAAATTATGATGTTTACACTGTACAAAATTTTTGTATGAAATTTAATAGCAAAGTATGTGAAGCAATTAACACATACATTTGGTTCTGAATTTTCAAAGAAATAATTCGATAAAATCCAAGAAGAGCCTGATGGGAAAACCCGATACTTGCATCTTGTCGGGATTCTATCGTCAACGCGTCAATTATATTGGATTCTTATCGGACTTGTCCGATAATGAAACGAATCGATGGATTTCCGATATTCGTACGATATGTACGATAATTATCCGATATAAAACCAACACAGCTACCAATCATTTCCCGAGAGACCTGTACGTTGGTTTTATATCGGATAGTTATCGTACATATCGTACAAATATCGGAAATCCATCGATTCGTTTCATCATCGGACAAGTTCGATAAGAATCCAATATAACTCACACGTTCACGATGAAATCCCGACAAGATGCAAGTATCGGGTCTCCCCATCAGGGGAGATTTTGAAAATGTGTGAATCATTTCATGTTGGTATCAAAGTTCGAAACGATTGTTGGATTTTCAATGGAATACTTTTGAAAATTAATTATGAATATGTATCAACATTCCAAATGGGACGAGTGTATGGACGAGGGTGATAGGTGTGCGAGGAAAGGGTAATTTAGCGAAAAAAATAGAATAGAAAAAAAGTGTAATGGTGTGGAGGTGAAAGCTGGGGCGTCAGTGTAGGTGTTTCAGTGAAGTAGAGGTAGTGAGGTGGGGGAGCAAAGGAGGAAAAGTAAAAAGTTAAGTGGTGAGACACGTGGTAGGAAAGGGGTAGAGGGGACGGGTGAAAGTAAGAGGATAGAAGAGGGAAATCGGTGGTGCAGTATAGGATTGGGAGCTGAAGTAGGTAGAGGAGTATAGTAGGTAAAGAGAACGGTGGAGAGGATAAGGCAGTGAGAAAAGCAGAGATTTAGTTAGGGGCGACATCGGGCGGAGAGATAGCGAGTAGTGGCAGTCGGTATCGAAGGTAAGAAGAGAAGTAGGAAAGGTGGGGAACGAGAACATGAAGAAAGTAGAAGAGGTAGAGTTAAAGTCAGACGGCAAGACAGTGGAGGAGATAGAGATAAGGCCAGACGGGAAAGAAGTAGATAAGGTTGAGCTGGGGTCAGACGAAGGGAAAGGGGAAGAGATAGAGCTGGGGTCTGGCGGTAAGGAAGGAGAAGGAGGAAAGATAGGGCTATAGGAACAGAAGAAGGAGACAGAGAAGAGGCAGGGGCAGATAGGGAAGGAAATGGGTAGAGGACGGCCGAATAACGCGGTGAGATTGGGGAGAGAGAGGAGTGGGAGCTTGGGGGACGGCGAAGGGCTCAGGGATTTCCTGAAGGGGAAGAGGGAGAGGGAGGAAGAGTTACTAGGGTGTGAGAGTAGGGTAGAAAGACCGCCGGAAGAGGAGAGATCGAGAGAGACAGGTGGGATGTCGGAATTGATGCAGATGATGGAGGAATTGGGGAGAGACATGGAAGAATTGAAAGGGCGAATGGAGAAGAGTATGGAAGGGATGAGGAAAGAGTTAGAGGGGATGAGAGAGAGGCAGGATAGGGCAGAAGAGATATGGAAGGCGGAGAGAGAAGAGTTAAAAGCAAGGATGAGCAGAGTGGAAGAGCAGGGACAGGAATGTAGGGGAAGGAAAAGGTTGTCAGAAGATTGGAAGATGAGGGTGAAGGAATTAGAGAAGAGGTCGGGGGAAGGAAATAGGAATGGGGGGGATATGCAAAGTTCCATAGGAGCAGTGGGAGAACCAAGATGAATGGAGTTGGAAAAAAAGGTGGAGAAAGTTGAAGGTAGAGGTAGAGAGGAGTATGATGGAGGGAAAGAGAGAGAGCTCAGTCACTCGGAAGTTGGGGAGGGGGTGGATAGGAGAATGAGGGAGATGGAGAGGAAAATGGAGTTGAGGGAGAGGGAAGAGAGGAGGAAAATGTCGTAGTGAGAGGTTTAGAGGGAAAGAAGAGCGCAGGAGAAGAGGTGAAGGAGTTAATGGGGAGGTTAGTGGTGGAGGTGCGAATGGAGGGAATAAGGGACTTAGGACTAGGGGGAAAGAATAGGAGAATAATGATGATCATCCAATTCAGGACTGTGGAGGAAGAAGAAAGGGTTATAAGAAAGGGAGGGGTACTTAGGGGTAGAGATGAGAGAATAGAGGAGGATGACACATGGAAGGAAAGGAAGATGGCAGAGAGGATGAGGGAAATGGGGTTCAAACTAAGGAGGCAGCGAAAAAGAGTGTGGGTAGGTTGCGGGGGGAATATGGATAGATGGTAGATGGTGGAAATGGGTGAAGAAGAGGAGAAGTTGAGAAGTAGAGGAGAGTATTCCAGGCCAATGTAAAATATTAAGGATAGGAGGGGGGAGAGGGATTTTTAGGAGAGACAGGGGGGAGGAGGAGAGGCTGGAGAACAGAGGTAAGGAAGAAGAGAAGTGGAGAGGACGTAGGGGGAGGGATAAAGATGGGGTTCTGGGATGTAGCAATCAGTTGGAACTTCAACTTTGAAATTTTGACTCCATCACAATGCTCATTCCTACGGAATTGAAGAATAATAAACTTCATACGAATAGAAAAGTAACATAGTTCAAATAAGTGAATGCAATCAAAGAAATACAATGTTTGGACACGTTTATTTTCATGTTCACTTATGATATGACCTTAAATTATTTTTATAAGATAATTTTGAACGCCTCTATTCATGAAGCCATTATAGCTCTCACGTAATGTTTCAGGAAATATAAGGAATATATAAGGAAACACCATGTGATTCATAAATGTTGCCAAAGAAATTTGGATTATTTGATAGCACCGATCATAGAGCGTGGATCTGCAGAAAACATGCGCAATGGTTTCGGCACGCAATGAATTCATACAATTGTTTATTGTTTTCCAACAAAACTATTGAAATTTCATGGATAGAATTTTGAATATTTAAAATGTGGTTGAAATTTCACAAATGAAATTTTGAATATTCAAAATTTGTTTGAAATTCCGCAGAAACGATCTGAATTTTCAAAACTGCTATTGGGCATATATTAACGCAAAATATTCTTTAGAATTTTCATGTACTTGATATTGAAATTTCGTACTATACTGCAAAATTCAATCATGTGCAAGAAAATTCAAATTGTAGAACTGAATCTCACAAAGCATGTTGAAATTCCAATGTTAATACAGAATTTTGAGACAAAATATTTTTAATTACAATGATACTTATTGGAATTCAAATACGTTCATAAAAATTGAGAGAGTAACGTGAAATATTAGTGCTATTGTATATTAAATACGATTCAACTTCCATTCATTTGAAATTTCATAACCAATTTTATATGAGAATTCAAACCTTTTTTACAGTCTAGAAATGCATAAGTTATTTCACCATGTGTATGTTCATATTTGTGCTGTACAATAATGCAATATATGAGGACGATTGGTGCTCGGATACAGTTAGAAAACTTGTTTGTTTCTTTTCAAAATAATCTTCAACACTCATCAACAGTTATGTTCAAAAGATAGACTGACACATGAACAGGCGAATGATAACGCCTGAATGATTTGACAGCGGCGATGGGAGGGAACAGTGGACTGAGAGAGTTGATTGGAGCAGTCTGGTGACCGGGTGAGTCGGATATTTCGGCAGAATGCTGATGAGACTTCATCGGTATGAGTCTCGATGGGATTGGCTCTGAATCATGCGGATCGGATCAGACTGATATCAGATCTGATCATCAACCATGTGAAAGGATGATGAGGAGATCATATAGGTATAGCAATATATATATATATAGTTGGAATACATGGTGACCGGTAGCATAATCGGTGCATTGCTCGTGATCGTTCGAGTCACAGTTGGAAACTTCCACGAAAAATTGCAATAACATGTTGGTTGGGTTCAGGTCATGCTGATATTGGACCAAGATCAATGGTGTCGGACGACGATGATATGAGTGAACCAATCATCCATATTCGTGAATTCGTCCATCTATACTCTAGAATCAGTCGGAATGGTCGGTTTTATATTGGTTCCGTTCGATAGTTGTTGGGTGTATGTCATCAAATCATCCTGACTGACTTTGATCCCGAACGGAATCTCGCAAGATACGTCCTGTACCCGTCACATCGGTTCATTGTCCAAGTTACATCGGGAATAGGTTGAGATCATGTGGATCTGATCGAACTGATGGACTGTCGACCAGCCGTCGTGCTTTTGTCGGGTAGTGGTCGACAACGTTGGTAATAGCCCCTATCACTCCGAATCACTGTTCTCATGATAGGTGCGACGCTCGTGATAAGTTGGGTCATAGTTGGAAACGTCCATGGTACATCGTGATAAGATCCGGCTGGTTGGGTTCATATCGGGCTAATATCGGGATGAGATCGATATTGTCGGGCGAGGCCGAAATTCGCGTATGAATCGTCGGTATTCGTGAATTCGTCCATATATTCTCTGGAATCAGTTGATATGGTCGGTTCCGTGTTGGATTTGTCTCTCAGTCGTTAAGTATATATCAAGAAGTCATCAGGGAGCAGTTCATTTCCACTTTCAATTCCGTCAGATTTGTCCCGTTTCCGTCATATCGGTTCTCCGTCCGAGTCTCAATGGCAGTAGGTTCGAATCGAACTGATATCAGAACTGTTTATCAGATGTCGTGCTCTTGTTGGGTAATAGGTAAATTGGTTCTGTCCCTCGGTCGTTGTATGTATGTCAAGACGTTATCGGGAAGCAGTTAATTTCCCCTCATAATTCCTCCAAAACCGTTCAGTTTCACTATATTCTTATACACAGCAAACAAAAAATTTTAGGAATCTTATGAAATGCATGAATGACTGAAACACCTCTTCCAAAATCCAATGGATTCTTCAGTCTCCACTCCATACTGGATCCGCTCCTTGACATCCAAAAATCTTCATCGCGAATTCGTATTCAGCGACCCCAAAAATCCCTGGGTGACAAGTATCAGATGAATCAGATAGATTTTCATATTTTGGTCTGTCATGTTGGATTCGCCATTCTGATTTCCGGAATTCTATTCTCAGATTTGTATTCAACGACCTCGAAAACCTTCGTTCAATAAGTTTCTAGAAAAACCAATGGATTTTCGAGTTCTAATCCGCCATATTGGATCCACCATTTTGATGTGTAGGATTTCAACAACGGATTCGTATTCAGCGACCCCAAAAACCCCCGAATATTGAATTTTAAGCGATTTAAAGCACCCCTCATATTTTTGGGCAGGGTTTTGGGCTTCTGAACCACTGTGTGCCGATCCCATCAGTGCACGATATGAGCAGTGAAGTTTTTCCCCAATCACCCAATGCTGATCCGATTAATGCACGATATGATCATTCAATATTCATCACAACATCACACGATAATTGTCCTACATTACCTTGATAAGCCCAAATGTTGATGTGACAGCAAACCAACATCAGCACGATATTCATCTGATATACTGTACTGCTGAATAATCAACGAAACAAGGGCCGATTCCATCAACACATGACCTCCATCTTCCCGATACCACTCTACATGGACCCTGATATCACCTGATAACATTACGATACTCTCCGAGGCTCAGAATTCTGTTCTCCCGATTACCCAATGCTGATCCGATCAATGCATGATATGAACAATGAATTCTGTTTTCTCCATGACTCAACGCTGATCCGATCAATGCACGATATGATCATTCAATTTTCATCCCAACATCACATGATAAACCTCCAACATTCTCTTGATCAGCTAAAATATTAATGTGACTTTGAACCAACGTCAACACGATATTCATCTGATATACTGTCCTGCAGAATAATTATGAAAACAAGGGCCGATTTCATCAACAGATGCCCTATATCTTTCCGATATCAGTCTACATTGACTCTGATATGACCCGATAACATTATGATACTCTCCCGAAATGTGGAATAACCTCTGATAGAAATCAGACAAACATCCAACATTTGTCCAATACGCATTAGAAATTATTGAAAGTGGTTATCAGCGTCCAGATACAGTCCCGACCAATACAAGAACCTTCCAGGACATTATCAACTAATTCCTGATATTAACCGATACAGTCCCGATGGATCATCGTGTTGGGTTTTCCCATGAGGGTTTGAAACGATCCCGCTCAACATATATCGGAACAAAGCGTCAAGACCACTGTATCATCACATTCCAATATAGTTGATCTGTTTACCTGAATAGTCGTGAATAAACGAAGATCATCGAAGTTTATTGAAATAGTTCACATGAAATTGATAAAAGGATAAATAGAAAACGAGATTTCTTTTCACGAATAAAGTTCATATTGAAATTAGAGGACTCGTAATGAATCGCACGAAGGTTAGAGATTCTAGTGAACTGATAATTTTCCCAAATCAGTTAGCGAACCCGAAATTGATAAGATTTTTCCCCTTTCCCTTGGAAATATCAACCCGAGAAAAAAGAATTAGATCTAATTAGATCTAATTAGATCTTTTTAGATAAAAAAAATGGGATTCAGTAGATCTATTTAGATCTGAATGATGCATCTGTTTGAATCACAGTAGATCTACTTAGATCTTAGTAGATTTTTGTAGATCTAAATTCAAACAGTTCTAGATTGACCCAGATCAATTGAGATCTGAGGAAATCTAAGCAGAACTATTTAGATCTACAGAAATCTAAATACAAAAAGAGCTGTGAAGTGTGCTTAGATCTGCGTAGATCTATCTATATCTATTCAGATCCAAGGAGATCTGTGTCATCCCATTTTCTTTATCTAGAGAGATATCATTTGATCTAATGAGATCTAATTAGATCTCTTTAGATCCCATTCATTTTTTCTCGGGAACCTATATGATATAAAGTAAAGAAATCACTGTGCATGGAAAATAATGAAATGGATCGTGATATGTAATGTACATATGTATGTTTGAATTTGGCCACATAATTCACACGTGTTACTGAAAGACCCCACATTTTCAGGAAAAACCCCAGCAACACCCGGAAAACTACATTACGGTCAGCTGAATTTTTTTTCTCTCCACGAAAACAGAGCACTTTGGTTATATCTTGTGACGGCATTTGATAAAGACTGTTACGCAAAATTGAATATGTAAAACCCGTACAAATATGATTTCCCTCTTTGAGGAATGAGGAATTTTTGTTTGAAACATTTTTCCGAAATTCTTGAAGATGGAAACGGTGGAAAATGAGGTCGATGAAAAAGTTCTACTGCATTATCTGTGAAGCAACGCTCAACAAACAAATAAAAACAATAATAATTTCAGAGAAGAAATCGAACACAAAACACAACAAATGTCATGTCCAAAACATTGTAAATGACTTCAATTCAATGTTTTGGAAACGACATTCATTGTGTTTTGTGTTCGATTTCTTCTCTGAAATTATCATTGTTTTTATTTGTTTGTTGAGCGTTGCTTCACAGATAATGCAGTAGAACTTTTTCATCGACCTCATTTTCCACCGTTTCCATCTTCAAGAATTTCGGAAAAATGTTTCAAACAAAAATTCCTCATTTTTTCGCGTAGAACCATGATATGCGATGAAAAGTAGGAGTTTCCATTTGAAAAATTGAACTTGACCTCATTTTTACCGATCACAGCGCCATCTATTATGGAACTGATATCGCCATTGTGTCGTCCCCTCTCTGAACAACAACATTCGAATGAGATATTTCGGCTCTTGGATGCATTCCTCAAGATATCCGCATATTGTTTCATAGACTTTATTTTTCATCGATTGTGGCGCCATCTTCAAGAATTTAGAAAAACGTTTCGAGCAAAAGTTACTCAGTTTTTTGCGTAGAATCAAGATATGCAATAAAAAGTGGGGGTTCCCGTTCGAAAAAATGATGTTGACCCCATTTTAATCGATCGTAACGCCACCTATGATGAAACTGATATCGTAGTTTTGTGGCCCCCTCTTTGTATAACAACTTTGGTATGAAGTACTTTTGGTTTAAGATGCATGTTTTTGAGATATTTGCATTCAAAGATTAAAATGGGACACCCTGTATGTATCGTGAATTGAATTCCATCTATGTGAATGTCATTGCAGAAACGGGAATTTTGCATTGTATTTCGAATCGTGTATGGAAATTTTTCTCCCTCACAGAGAACACCTGGAAAAAGCCCCGAAACATAAATCTAAAACCCCAAAACTGAACCCACAAACCTACTTGCACCCGGTTGATCGAATTTTACCATTTAATTCGTGGGAGAAATAGAATCTTTTTTTATCTTCATTCACAGGGAACAAACTTGAAACGAGTACGGGAATAAACAAGTGAAATTCTGATTCAATTTCAATCGCTTGGATTTGTCGTAGTCAAACGTTGATAAAGTATACGCGGAATAATTGAACAAACCAGAAATAACAAATTCAAAGGATTTTGAAATACCTCTTCTTCCCCTATTCTGTTTGCCGAAATCAATTTACAGTGAAATATTGGACAAAATTAGAATTTCACATTCGATCCAGACATACATACGACTCACTACTCCCCTGTAATGAAATGAACATGGTGGAACACAGAACATCCGCATATTGGGTGAACCTCCCCCAATCGAGAAAATCGATGAAATCCTGGAAACGTTTCTACTATCAACATCCGGGACGGAATTGGGAAGGAGATGTAGGGTAGAGAACTATATGGGAAAATACACGGAGAATCAGGTAGAGAAACAAGAAAACTCCGCAGTAGAGGTAGATCTACCCGAGGTGGAAAGTTTATCGACCTCACAAATTCAGGACGGACCACCCCATGCCGCACTAGCCCCAGAAATACCCCAATATAACCCAACAAACCCATTTAACCAGGAAATATTTACAGAACAAAATATGCAATCCCCGACAGCGTCTTACGTAACGGCGAAAAACAATACCCCTGACAAAGACGATCGATATGACCACATAGAGACACTAGACGAAGAGGACCTAGATAATCTGTTAGCAGATTACTTGCTGAATAAGACGGGAACGATAGATATTAAAAAGGATAGAGCGGAAAGATTTGGGGAATAGTATATTGTTCATCAAGGGGGGAAAAGTGGAAATTTCCCACTTCCCCCCGAGGTGAACATACTATTTTTTCCCACAACTGCAAGGAAAGTGAAAATCATCTGTTTAATTGCATATAAAATATTCATATGCATATTTCAGAGCGAAAAGATAGTTTGTATTTCCCTCCCACTGCAAACGGGCAGAAAGTACTTTCCTCCCGTTGCGAGCGGGCAGAAAGTACTTTCCTCCCGCTGCGAGCGGGCAGAAAGTACTTTCCTCCCGCTGTGACACATTCGCTTGGAATTCAGCACTTTCTCCCCTAAAAATAGGTCAGAAAACATCAACTTCCCGTGCAGGTGTGGGAAAAAAATAGTATGTTCACCTCGGGGAGAAGTGGGAAATTTCCACTCGTGTGATTGTCTCCCTCGCCTTCGGCTCGGGAAGACATACTTCACACTCGTCGGAAATTTCCCACTCTCCACCCTTGATGAACAATATACTATTACAATTTCGGAATTATGGGTATTGTACCATAGAAGAAATTGTTCTATAAATTCCATGAGACCGCTGTTGGGTTTACATACCGTTTTTATTGCACGATTGATGGCTTCAAGCCGATTATTTGTTCTATTCAGTAGATTCCCGTGGATCATACCGTGAGATGCCCACTCTTCTCTAATGCAATGCCAACTATTGTTGAAATATTCCAATACACTTTCTGGAGTCACTTTTCTAAATGATTCATAAGTTTCCATCTAATTACTTTCTGAGGTGCTATACGCTAATTCCTCTCATAGTTTGAGGCATTCTCCACGTTGTTTGTGGGTAATTTTCATGTTTTTCACAGTTATGTAACGGGGAAAAATTCTGAGAGTGTGAAACAAACAAATATAAACGGGTACACCGAAGACTTCTTTTAACATATCGTGCTGTTTGAGGTCTTTGTCTGCCATGAGACAATGTGTTTTTTGAAGAGCCACGGAATTTTCTTTTTCATGTTATATAACGAGTTTTTCCGTAGGTAAAAGACGAAAAATCCCGTTATATACGTAAAAGAAAATGAAGTACTTTCCCAACCGGAGTGGCTCGATTGGAAAAGCGAGTGGGTACCCGCTCCTGGTTTTAAGCTCTCGATAAGATATAAATTCCCTTATCTTGCACCCCCAGTGTAGTGGCTAAAGGTTAAAGTGAAAGAAATTTAGATGTGGAGGGATTCGTTTAACAAATGCTTTATTCCATTCAAAAAATCTATGGAAAACATGAAACAGATGAGATTTTGTTTATAAACATACATATGAGAATTTCCGAAAAATGATCTGAATGTACAGTGAGTAAAACAGGTATAATCTTGGTTTATTGATGTTTCTACAAGAGTTCCCGAAGAGGAACTCGTAATGTACAAAAGGCGAACATATATAATTCTATTACAGATGATTCTAAGAGAGTTTTCGAGAGGAAACTCGTAATGTACAAAGATTGAACGTATATAATTTTATTCCAGATGATTCTGCAAGAGTTTTCGGTACGAAACTCGTAATGTACAATGAATGAAAACCGAATATGTACTTATTTCAGATGGAACTACGAGAGTTTTTCAGAAAGAAACTCGTAATGTACAATGAATGAAAACCAAGCAAATTCCCTTGGAGTCGTGTATACCGTGTGTATAGAGGAGGAGGAAGAAAGAACTAATATATTTTTCTTTTCTCTTTTTGCTCTTGACTCACCGTGGTGGGAAAGACGAGTACACGTTAGGTACTTCTTTCCGATCAAAAGGCAACGAGGTGCTGGTTACTTCTGATGGTCCTCCTGTCTCTCTCTCTCTCTTTTGGACGAAGATTGCAGACGTGCTGGTTCACGATTAAAAATTTTACGCGATTTGAATGCCAAAAAAGGATTAGTCGATTACACTGAATTTCACTGATTTCATTATAACAGGGAAAAAAAAACTGATTCTATTCGCGAATCTCGGTTGGAGTATGAACTTATTCTACAAAGTCACGTTTCACTAAGTGGCAATCGTGGCTAAGGCAAAAGGAATGATTTTTTTGAGAAACGTTGCGTTGGAAAAAATTATTGAGCACGAGTTTCCTACAAAAGACGCCGTGGAACCTTCCGAAGGGACACACTTTTACGATTGATTGCGAACTTGGAGTATGTAATCGTCAACTTGGCCTCAATCGTATCCTCGTTTCTATCCTCTTGCGGAAAAGGACGGACTTGTCTTCGCGTGTGGAAAATCGGCTGCTCAACAAAACTTTCGCGTAACGAATCTGCCGATTTTCCATCGACCGTCCTATTTACGTGTTTTCCATCTGGGTGATGGAACACGCCAGATCCTGGCAAGAGGGGTTTTTCTGCCGACTCAACTGCCTGATCAGCAGTGATTAGTCAACTTGGTATTCGTGAAGAGAGAGAGACACGGGTATATGGGTACCGTGAACAAAGATAGCGAATTCGCGGGCCTCGAAAATATGCATCGATGTGGACATCGATGCGAGCTCTGACCTAGATTTCTTTCTTCCTGCTCAGCGTTTTGTTTGAGCGTACATTTATTTCTTACGTGCTATGGGTCGATATATGTATATGTTCAAATATATACAGGGTGATTCAAAATTCGCGCACTCTTTTTTGGGAGTAGATTCCTGATGAAATTCTAAAACGATTTGTCCTTTTGCACAATGCTCTTCGACGCATAATTTCCGAGATATAATTAATTAAAGTTGACTAATTATGGGGTGGATCCATCGGTCATTCAAGAGCGTCATAACAGAACAAGAGAGGAAGGTGCTTGCTGAGGGCGCTCATACGATCAGCTGATCGGTATAATCGATACGAATTACCAACATACAAATTGGTAAATTTTCTCTGTAGAACGATTGAATTCGTCGACACTGTGGAAAAATTGATTCTTGTCTTAACTTACTTCAACTTGTACGTAATTAACGTTCGATAAACCCTTTATAATCATCGAATGATGTAAAAAGGGTGAATTCGAATAAATTCATCATTGTTCAATGTTGTGGTTGGGATAAGTCGAAAACACATTCTTCAGAAGAATCATTTGAAACGGCCGAGGATTGATCTAATATACATTGATTCTCGACCTATCAGAATACAGGATTCGGAATCCAATCTCTTGTGTTAAACTTACTAATCAAACCGTTCAAATTGGGTATCGGATGAATGAAAATTCTCATGTTTTCTTTTTTACATGAAAATTCTGAAAACGAGTAGTTATACTTTTTTCTCCCACTTGAATCCCTATCCCTACGAAATAACACTATTTTACATTTGTCTGCGTAATAAAAATCATTACTGAAATTACAACTTTCACCTACAGCATATCGTGATAAGAATTCATGACAAGAATCAATTTTTCCACAGTGTCGACGAATTCAATCGTTCTACAGAGAAAATTTACCAATTTGTATGTTGGTAAATCGTATCGATTATACCGATCAGCTGATCGTATGAGCGCCCTCTGCAAGCACCTTCCTCTCTTGTTCTGTTATGACGCTCTTGAATGACCGATGGATCCACCCCATAATTAGTCAACTTTAATTAATTATATCTCGGAAATTATGCGTCGAAGAGCATTGTGCAAAAGGACAAATCGTTTTAGAATTTCATCAGGAATCTACTCCCAAAAAAGAGTGTGCAAATTTTGAATCACCCTGTATATTTTAAATAATGTTTGCGACCCGACTTCCCTTTGATTCGAAATAGGCCACGCACCGGAATACAGGCGGGAATAGGGGTTGCATTCTTCTGTATTCCGGGAGCGAGATTCATCGTCACGTAACACCTCCCCACTTAAGACCGGAAATGGGGTGCGGAAAAACAATCCCGTGTACGGTCCCAGTTCCGCAAGGTGACGAGAAATTTCTCTCCTTCGTGGTTAGTTCGTGACCCTCGTTTTTTTTTTTTTATATACATATATATATGACTCTAAAATGTGGATGTGTGTATTGTTCGTGTTTTGTTGGGAAGGCAGCTTCGTCCGTTAGTGCAGATCCAACGATGCGATTGGCGGGGCGCGGGCCAGAGGTTGATTTGGCGGACAGATGGCTTTTATTTGTAATGGCGTCGGTGGTGGCGCCGGTCGTGCTACTGGCGGCGTGATGCTGGGTATTTCGTGGATGATCGCAATTTCGGGCCTGTTGGCGAACTTTTTCCGGGGCTGCTGGTATGCTCTGTTGGCCCTTTTTTCGCAGCGTTTTCTGTAGATGACGTGGGCAATGATTCCGAGCGTTAGAGCCATCGTTATGGATGGCACTCCGTATAGGGCCACGCGGGATTCGAATCAGCTCCGATGGTGCCTCTGTATATTTCGGGCCTCGGTTTCGATTTCCTCCAGGGTTGCTCCATCCTTTCCGCTGTCCCAGTCGTTGATGGCTTCGTTCTCCTCGGGTAGTGACAGGCGGTCCAGGGCGATGGTATGTTCGGGCGTGAAATTCCGAATCAAGAGGCTCAGATTTAGGGCCTGGGATGGTTGGTACTGGAGAGTGAGTGACGCATTGCCGGTGTATTTGGCGGTCATCATGGTGGTCCCGGTGGAGGCGGTGCATCCGGCTCGTAATTGTAAGATTCCGGTCCCTTGTATGGTGGCCTAGCCCATGCTATGTTTTGGGCAATGGAGGTCGATTCCCTCTGTCTTGCTGGCGGAGAATAGCCAGCCCATACCAGACTCCAATTCCGCCCAATAAGTATCCCTGGTGCGAGAGATCTTCACAGTGCATAGTTTCCAGGGATCCGATCCGGGCTGCGTAAGTAGCTCAGTTTTGCAGGTCGGTCGGGCGGTGGTCGTTCGAAGTAGCGTTGATTGGCAGATGTAGTCTGATTTCTTTGTTTTGCATTTCCCTAGGTATGACGTGGGTGGGGTGAAATACAACATTGCGCTGGTATCAATAGCCAGGTATGGAACTTGTGGTTCCACGTATGCAACTACTGTTCTTTCGGGGCCAAAGGTCTGGGCCACTGGGCAGCTATACGGCCTGTATAACTGATACACGTTCCTCTCCAGTAGGGGCACTCCGAGTACCAGTATGAAACGCTGCTTGGTCATCAGTTTCCGGATAGTTATTAATTTTGGGAATTGTTCCGAGTGTAGTTCCTCCAATGTCATCGGGACTTCATAGATGGAATTCTGCATAATCTCTTTGGCTGCTGCCTCTAGTTGGTCGGGCGAGATGATAGCTGGATGGAGGATTTCGTTTTGAGCAAATACCACCGCGTCGATCATGGTATTTATGCCATTGATGTATTGATCAATTTGCTGCTCCTGTTCCTGGACCCATTGGCGCATCAGAAGTTTATAGGCCTCGGTTTTGGACTCACTTTCGAATTCTTTCAGTTGCATGCCCAGTTTGTGGATTTCTTTAGCGGTGGTGGACATCCTTCGGCTCTGATTATTGATAGCCTCGTGTATGGTGTGGAGTTGAGAGCGTAGGACATGTGTTTGGTTCGCTAGTAATGCGGCCACCTGACTCTGGTCGTCGTACAGGCGATCGATTTCTTTGTTGTAATATTCCGCTCCGTCCTCGCCCATAGTTCCGAATAGCACGTGACTCACAGTTCCGACGAATGCGAAGGGCGCTCCTCTTTTCTGGCGTTTCTGTTGGGTTGTGAGGCCCTGCAGAATCCTGGTCAGGCTTTCTGCCGCCGCGAGTTTCCGGTGTGATAGGCCTTCAGTGCCAGTGAAAGAACATTCCATCTGTTGATGTTGATGGCACGCACGTTTGGCCTGAAAGAGATGGTCGTCGAGGTTTGGATTCGTATCGAGGAGTGGCTGAATATCGATGTAAGTGATTAGTCGCCATCCTGCCGGTGACAATCTTATTGTATTCAGCTGATCGAAATAAATGCCCGCTGGGGCGTTTATAGGGATCGTTGTTGAATCCAAGGGCCCCCACACGCCGTTGTAGAGGCGTGGATAATTATGTAGGCCAGTATCATAGGGCCTGCCATCTTGTGGATCTGAAAGCAGAATTCCCACGTTGACTCCTTGTTGTCGCTGGGTTTCTCTTTTCTTTGTTTGGGGGTTTTGTGTATTGAAATAGTTGTTGAGTATATTTAAGCATTGTGCATGTTTGTGTATGATGTATGATGAACATTGATCGAGTGTTTCTTGAGCTATCTTAGCGAGATATAGAATACATACATATATATATATATATATATATACATATATATATATACCTATACACACATATCTACACATGTGTGTGTGTGGATAGACTGTACCTGCATACCTCTACTCCTGCTTACACATACATATGTGCATACATACACCCGTGCATGCGTGCCACGAGTGTATAGATAATTTCTCTTGTTTTTTTCTTTTCATTGCAATCTTCTTCCTTTACTTGTATTGAGAAAAGGATGAGTCGAATCAAATGATACTTGTATGTACTAAGCGGATGGTACAGTTGGATACGGTGAGAGAAGTATTCATCAATTTCCCTTGATTGCAATTTTGATGAATACAGCACATATTTCTTTGAGTCGTGTTCATATCTGGATATATTTGAGCAATGTATATTTCATAGGAGATCATCTTTCTTTGAATTAATTTCGATCGGCTTGATTTGGCTATAGCTACTAAATATGTATCTTTTTACTCAACGCAATGTTTGGTTATAATGAATATGGAATGATCATTATTCACATGATTTCCACTCTGTTGCAATGAGTTCGTTTCCATTGTTATGTATTGAAGGTATGTTTGCCCCCATAACGTGCCTACATGCGAGGGATAAGTTAAAATTGTAGTCATGTGCTTATGTGTTCCGAAGCTGAACATAGGGATTGAGGAGCCCGATGTTGGAACTGGTTTTATTCTATAGATTGCGGACAGCAGTTTCGTCAGTCCTTGTTTTGAGTTCGCTTGCCATTACAATTTCTTGTCTTGGCAAGGTTACAGTGTTACATTTTTCTGACTTGATTTCCCGGTCTCCCGACTATGTTCAGGGGAGGAATGATTTCTTTTCCCTTTTTTTGGAAATCGCGATCTAAATTTATCTTCGAGGGATCCCTCGGTTTTTTTTGAAACCGTCTATTTTTTTCCTTCCTCTTCATTCCTTCCCTTATACTTACTCGTCTGGATTTCTCGGGCAGTAGAAGAAGTTGTGATTGGGGTATCCCTGTCTCCCTTCATCTTGTAGGACACAGTTGCATAAATACCTTTTTTTTTCGATAGTTGTTTTTTTTTTGTGTGGGGCTCTATGGTTGGTCTCTCTTCTTTTTTTTTTTTTCGCCCTCTTTTGCTTATGCTCTTGTGTTTCTCTCTCTTTTTTTTTGTTTTGTCTCTCTTTTTTTTTCCTTTATTTAGGGAAAAACAGGGTGGTTCTGTTAGTGCGGTCCATGGGTTAGCTAGGCGATGTCCGTGAGATCGTATATTGAAAAATTTGTTGGGTTTTTCTTTTTCGTCCACGGACATACTTGTCTTTGGAAAATTCGGAAAATGGATTGGGTCCTTCTTCTACTCTCCGAGCAAGATGGTCCAGGTGTGTAGTCCGGCGTTGACGTTCGGATTCTTTTGTTCGAGTCAGGATACGAGGACTTCTCCACGAGAAGGAACCAACGTGGATTACATTTGTACGCCGACCTCGTCTGCTCGAGTGAGTTGCGGCGTTGAAAAAAAAAGGAAATTCGGGTCGACAATATCGAAGTTGGCTCGAGGAAAAGCCCTGTCGGAGATTTGGCAACCAATGACCCTTCAGTTACCTCATGATAATGTCAAAGTTGATGGGACATAACTTAATTCCCAATTCAATCGCCAGGGATTTTTTTTTTTTTTTAAAAAAAAGAATTCATTTACAAATAAACGGGGTGGTCCGTATATGGAAATTTTCTTTCCCGTCTTTTTTCCCTTGGGATTAGTTTGTTCTTACGTAATATATATATATATATATATATATATATATATATATATATACATATATATATACATAAATATACATGCACACATACATATCCACACATATATACACATATATACATATCCCTGTGTATGGGACACTAGATACCTCTACTCCCATGTCTTGGAAGTCTCGTTGAGGAGATGTAATACGAGGCTATGATAAAAAAAATGCTAGCTGGCACATCACATTTCGTATTCGTTTTCAAAAAATTTTATATGGCCCCAGTGTTACTTATGATTTGCCAGAGTGCAGTTGTGATTTATTTCATTGTTCATTTGTTTTCGTGCGGGGAAAATACTTCCGACAATATGCCAGTGATTCGTGGACCTCGTTATTTAGTCGTGGTAAGTACCTGGGTAATGTTTTCCCATTTCTATATTCCCCTTTTTTTTTGCTTACTATCGTGTATGTGTTTCGCGCCTCTTTTCCTCCTTTTTTTTTAGGAGAATCGGAGGGGTTTTAGTTTTGGTGTCGGGCTCTCGGTGGTCTCGGCCCGGCTGCGCCTGCGGGCGGACCTTTGGGCCGAGGAATGGGACTTCGAATCCTCGTGGGACGACGACGTCTATTGTATCACCCTGATGTGGGAGCGGATGGGGGAAGTGTCGCCCTCTGACCCAGAATTTGCCGTTCCCTACCGCGAGGATTACTGCCCGAGGGTAAGTGTTGGCGTCTCCGTTTCGGCGGAACTCCCTGAAATTCCCTCATTTGTTTTGATGCTTATTTGTTTACAGATCTCGGACCATCGGTACGGGTGGCTGCAACATAGTGGTGACTTCGGTGCGTGGAAACCAATGGTTAGATCGTGCGTTTCCTGCACGAGGGTAAGGGTCCTCGGGTTTTCTTCGTGGTGATCTGACGAAGTTACGATGTCGCGACTTGCCTGCATCTTTCGTAGGCGAGGGGCAGGGCGCGGCAGGGTACAGGAGAGCGACGCATGAGTTGCGGCTGCGCACGAGGAGTTCCCAGAACCAGTGAGGCACCAATCCAGGGGGCCATCGCAGGTCCTGGCATTTCCCTCGTGGGTCGGTTTTTTTCATTCTTTCCTCCCTCTTTTTTTTTTTAAAAAAAAAAATGCTTCCATATATGCATGCATACACCCACAGTCACACATATACACATACACACACATACACACATGCATACACATACCCACATACGTACACACACACACAGCTACACACATGTACACGTGTGTGAATGTGTGCTATTGATTGGACACAGGGATTATCATTGTTGTCACATATCTCGTTATTGCTTCGTTCCGTTTTTCCTTCTTTATTCAAGTTAAGTTTGGGATAAATTTTCGGGAAGAGATAAAAAACATGCAATGGCTCGGGATAATTGTGATGGCTGAGGAGGTTCCCTGAAGGAAATAGGAGCTTGGGTGATGGCGGGATCCACCGTGTCGGCCGTATGGGGTTTCTTCATGGGGTTTTTTTTTTTCAGTCTCCATAGTGTTGAAATTTTTGTTATGGGAATCAATCTAGGATAGTGGTAGATGCTCATGCATGTGAGATTTCTACCCTTGGGTGGTCCTATGGTGAATTTCATGGGGGTACTTGGTGTAATCTTGAGATTTCGGGCTCTCCATGCGATGGGCCATGGTCGTAGGTGCATAGAGAATCAAAATCCGTCGAGTGGTAATCCATGGGGTTTTTATGGAGTTTCTATGGGGTTTTGCCGATTATGTATGGAAATCGATCTGGGACGCTAGTGGGTCATTGTGAACGCATGCGCTAGGTTATCGCGTTGTTCTATGGGAGTTTTCTATGGTTTAATCATGGTGTGATTTGGAATTGGTGTGTTTCAGGTAAATAGGGATGATCAGTAAGGTGTACAGGATCAGAATCCGTCATGGGGTCATTCATGGGGTCTTATGGGGTTTCTATGGGGTTTTTGTTAATTCCTTATGGGAATTGGTCTAGGGTGATAATGGATCTGTATACGTGTAGAAACTTGGTTATTAAGTGATTCTATGGGGTGTTTTTATGGTTTGACCATAGAAGAACTCTCGCGGGCGGACACGGGCATGCATACGAACCCTCCAAAAACTCCTCTAGAAATTCCTGTCTATGGGAGGAGTGTATTATTCAAAAAATTGATTACAATGAACTCCATCTTATTGCGATGCTTTTCAAATTTGGGTTCAAGCAAGAAAAGACTGCAAGAATCCTATCATTTTAGTACGAAATTTGAATTGGAAAGCATCGAAAGAATAGAATTCATTGTTATTCCCATTTCCTTTCTATTCCAGATTTTTTTCTTTGGTTGAAAAAAGGAGTCGATCAACATCCCTCAACACGAATTCCACCCCCCTTTTCTTTTTTCTTCTTTAATAAGTTTAGCCTCGCAGAACAGAATTCGAGAATTCGATGGATTCATAGATACCCATGGCACACATGTATATGGTATATAACCTCACAGGTACATACACATCCGCATACGCTCATATACCGATTGCATACACAATACATATATATATAGGCACGCACACATATGGATACGCACATACATAGATACACATACACAACATGTACATATATATACATACACATACAGACGTCTACACGCCTATATATACATATATACATATATATACATTCACATACACACACACATATACATATCCATATATAAATATATATATACAGGGTGGGGCATTTAAAGTGTCGCGGGCGTTTTTTCCAAAAATAAAATGAGATACGAGAAAATTTTTCGGACAAAAATTGTAGGGTATCGAGGGGGACATCCGATGGTGGCCTTGGCTTTGACCTCAAATCTCATCTTCAAGGGCATTCTGAGGTCAACTCTTGTTTTTTAAATAGCATCTCATATTTTTTACTGCAGATTTGGATTCTAGGTCAAAAACCAAGAAACTTTTGTCTGAACCATTTTCCTGAAATCCGCAAAAATGGCGCTCTAATCGATATTGTTCCATACTGAATCTGAAATTAGAATAACTCGAAAACGAAGGGTCTTGGAGGAGAATGTTTCGGACAAAAGTTGTCTGATTCCAAGGGGGACCCCTTGAACTGAAACGAAGGTGATGGGGTATAACAGATAAAACACAACACATTTCAATCGTCTACATCACTTGGATAATTTTAATGCAGTAGATGCTCAAAATGATGGCCTTCGACTTCAATACACATTTCAAAACGTTTTACAAAAGATTGCTGAACTCGTGCTAAAATATCTTCATTGATGCTCGCGCATGCATTGATGATTCGTTGACACATATTCTCAGGTGTAGTCGGTGCTTGTTGATAAACTGTATCTTTAATGTATCCCCATAAAAAAAAATCTGGAGAAGTAAGATCCGGAGAACGGGCAGGCCAATGAACTGGTCCACGACGTCCTATCCATCGTCCAGGATAATCTCTGTCCAATGTTTCTCGAGCTGTGACTGCATAATGGGATGGACAACCATCGTGTTGATACCACATATTCAATCGTTCCTGAATAGGTATGTCTTCAAGTAATGTTGGAAGTACTTGATCTAAGAAATGTCTGTACTCCTCTCCATTTAGCGTATCTGCAATGAAGTACGGTCCAATTACTCGAGATCGAAAAATACCACACCAAACATTCACAGCCCATTGTCTTTGATGCTCTACTTGACGTAACCATCTTGGATTTTCTGTCGCCCAGTAATGCATATTATGTCGATTTACTTGACCATGATTGGGGAACGTCGACTCATCAGAAAATAATGTGTTGATGAAGTTGTTATTGTGCATTTGCGCTAGACCCCATCGACAAAACTGTACACGATTTTCGAAATCATCACCGTGAAGGTCTTGATGCAAACAAATGTGATACGGATGGAATTTGTGACGTTTCAGTATTCGAAGAACACTTCTTCGAGAAATTCCCGAATGGAGTTCAATTTCACGAGAGCTCACGTGTGGATTATTGGCTACTGCAGCTAGTACATTAACTTCCGCATTTTCTCCGCTAACAGTTCTCATTCGATGTCGTTTTTCCCTTGTAACACTTCCCGTTTCTGAGAATAATTTTGTAATGCGTTGAAAATACCTAATGGATGGCGTTGTTCTTTCAGGAAATCGTTCTGCATACAAGTCATATGCTTGTCTGGGGTTCTTATGCACTTCACCGTAAATGTAGATCATATCGATCTTTTCAGAAACCGTGTATCGGACATCCATGATTTTCAATTCGTCATAAACCAAGTAATAATAAAATGTAACTGACAAACTGACTTTCAAAATCGTGAATTTCCACTGAACCCCGTCGTTTGTTTACATCGCGTGAGCTCTGAATGGTGGTATTGTAGACGATTGAAATGTGTTGTGTATTGACAACTTTTGTACGAAACATTCTTTTGCAAGACCCTTCGTTTTCGAGTTATTCGAATGTCAGATTCAAAATGGAACAATATCGATTAGAGCGCCATTTTTGCGGATTTCAGGAAAATGGTTCAGACAAAAGTTTCTTGGTTTTTGACCTAGAATCCAAATCTGCAGTAAAAAATATGAGATGCTATTTAAAAAACAAGAGTTGATCTCAGAATGCCCTTGAAGATGAGATTTGAGGTCAAAGCCAAGGCCACCATCGGATATCCCCCTCGGTACCCTACAACTTTTGTCCGAAAAATTTTCTCGTATCTCACTTTATTTTTGGAAAAAACGCCCGCGACACTTCAAATGCCCCACCCTGTATATTCAGTAAGGAACGGGGTAACGTACAATGGTGCAGCATATATAACATACCTTATGCGAGGGAATGCACTAGTGGCACAGAGGAGGACAGAGCGACGAATGGATGGAGCTGGGATAAACGGATTAATCCACCAGCGTTCGTCGCTCCGTACGCAAGAGAGGCATCACGATGAATCGATGTCTCGAATAAGCTATCTTCACCCAAAAGCAAAATGTATTGATTCTTGCTTCTGGGTGAAGACCACTTATACGTTGCATACGCACATTCTCCCACATGCATCTTGAATATACGTATGCACCGTGTAGGGCTTACATTTACAGGTCCGTTTAGTTAGAGTTGTTTGCATTGAATACGTTAGTTTCATATGTTCGTACGCGGTAGGCTGTTTCATCGCGTTCCGTGTGGTTGCGAGAGCGACAGCGACTACGGACGGATGGAACTGGAATACACGGCGATAACTCGTGTATTGCTACAGTCTTGTATTCATGCCTGTAATACAGTGTACTATGGGAGATCATTGTAACGTTGATGCTTTCGACCTGAATGGTTATGATTGTTGTCGAGAGGGCTGGCATTGATACACGATACCTACAGTCCTACCGTGGTTTTATCGCTTCATGTTTATATATCCTACTCTCTTTCTCTGAACCAATGATAAGTTATTTCTTTCTTTTAACTTCAGCCGTATTAATGGCTGCTGTAATATTATAGGTACTTGTATATCTATATGGTATGCATACTGAATGTATGCACACGCCTCTCTTCAGCCGTAATAATGGCCGCTCTTGGCTAATAACTCTCCTTTTTCTTTATTATATGGCACTTTCCTGATATTCGTGTGTCATTATTTCATCAATGTTCCACTTCATATAATCGTTTCTATCGCTAATCTATAGTTGCCAAGGTGTGTTTTCGTTTTTTGAAAGTCGAAGTTAGATTGTCAAATACTATTTATTCCTTTTGTTCAGTGTATTAGTCGTCCTTCTGTACTTTTACTCTATTTATCAATTCATGACTCTATTGTTTTTTCCTGTTCGTATGCGGGTTTTAATTTGTCGATATGTTTGAGTATGATTGCTCCGCGCTCGTCCTCGAGAACGGCGTTTTTGCTCTCGGTAAGGTCTAATATGACGTAGGGACCCACATATTGCTTATCTAATTTCCCTACACGCGGTTCTTTCAACACGTAAACCGATTGACCTACGCTGAATTTTACGGGATTTATATTTCGATCATAGTAACATTTTGATTTTAGTTTTGTGTCAATAATTTTTGAATGAGCGATGGCTCTTATCTCATCGAGTCGTTTTATTAATTCAGCGAGATATGAGTTGTATGTTTCCAGCTCCTCTGGAGGTGGAGATTGACTCGGCATGCGGGCTTCATGTCCGAATATGAGTTCAAACGGGGTGAACGAAGTCGCCTCGTGCACCGAAGTATTGTATGAAAACATCGCAAATGGGATCAATGTGTCCCAGTCATCGTAGTTTTTGATATAATGTTTCAAATACTCGGTGAGCACTAAATGACTTCGCTCTAAAGAACCATTCGATTGCGGTCGATAACCCGAAGTTGACACTTGATCTATGCGGAATATTTCCGCGAGTTGTTTCAGGACACTACCTACAAAAGCTTTTCCCTTATCAGTCAATATACACCGCGGAGCTCCAAACATCGCGATACAATATCGCGCGAATGCATCGGCTATGGTTGTAGCCCGTCCATTGGGTATGGGAATAGCAATGCAATACTTTGTGAACTGGTCTTGCATTGTCAGGATGTAATTGTTCCCGCTGGGGGTGGTTCGTAGCGGCCCTACTAGATCGAGAGCGACCTTGTCAAAAGGTTGAGATGGAGTATCGGTAATAAGCATCGGTTCTTTGGTTTTAATTCGAACTAATTTCTGCTCCTGGCAGCTCTTGCATGCTCGAATGTAGTTACTGATTTCTTCATGCATGTTCTTCCAGAAGAACCGATGTCTCATACGATTATATGTTTTTGAGACGCCTTTATGACCTCCAAAAAGACTTGCATGGTACTCGTTCATAATTTTACTACGAGCTTCGGGAGAGGGTACGATAATTTCTTTCGTGCAAATTAGTATTTCGATGGGGGATCCTGGAAGAAATACGTCAGGATGTTTTTCACCTGTTTCGGCCTAAGAAGTTTAAATAAACTTCCTGTCGCGGAGAAACGTATGGAGCGACGTTTGTCGGGAATTACTTCCGCTTTGAAGGATCGGACCAGCTGGGTCAATTTTGTTGCACTTAGGGGGCTCTTATCAGTGAAAATACTATATACATTTTGTTGTCCTCTCTGTGAGAGTACGATTCCTCCAGGCTTTGGTCTGGCTAAACGAATTCTAGTATCATCGATGAGAGACAATTCCTTAAGAACTTGATAAGTGGGATCCTCACTCATACTCTCGAACACAACAAAGTGTGCGTAATTATCCCTCTCCACCGTTAATGGTTTATCGATGATAGTGATCGTTCCTCGAGCAGCAAGGAATCGCTCTGGGATCGGATCCACGGGTTCGGGATCTAAATCGATTTCCTCTATAATCGAATCATCGAAGAGTGATGACAACCCTATGGAGGGAATCCCGGAAACTTCTGGGGGAATCTTCTCGTCAATGGGGGACGCATTGGAGGGGGATTCACCGCTATTTTCACCCTGCTTAGTTCGATTGAGTATAGTGGGTGGTTGTGCCTGGTTTCCGAGGAGATCAATCTTCGTAGATTGTTTTTCTGGGGAAGAATTCGGGGCAATGGAAGGATTCCACGAGGCAGTGCTATCTCCCGGCCGAATTGGGCTAGGAGGCCCGTTGTTCCGGGCTATTATCGTCTCGTTTATGGTTGAGTCCGAAACGGAGGTGGAATCTCGAGAACGAATCATCGTAGAATTGGCATCAGGCGCGTCAGGGATGATTTCGTCTTCCGGGAGATCGGGCATAAGCAGCGTTCGGGTGAGAGTAGGTAGTAGACTTGACCGGGAAGATTCGAGGATTCTTGAACCATCGATCGTCTCGTCTGAGGGGTCATCTTCGGCTATGGATGACTCTTGATAGTTGGGACGATTTTCCTCATTCCGTCGTTCTCTCACGCGTATTCCTATTCCCGTATTGTCTAAAGGAGGCTGTCTGAGCTTCGCGGTATATTCTGGGTCCTTGTCTCGCGGAACAGCGGGGCACGCTCTCACCACAGGATTCCGCGAGAGCGCGTCAGCGTTCGAATTTACTCGACCAGGTTTGTATACAATCGCGTACCGATGGTTACTAAGTTTGTTGGCCCATCTACAAAGTCGGGCCGTCGAGTCTTTGAACGCCTTCAGATAGGTTAGGGGCTTGTGATCGGTGAAGAGTATGAACTCCCGACCATATATATACGCTTCGAATTGTTTAACAGCGTAGATTATTGCCAGAAGCTCCTTCTCGATGGTAGCGTATCGAGTCTCGGGGCCTGTTAGAAGTCTGGAGACGTACGCTATTGGCAAGTCTTGCCCATCCGTCTTCTGACTGAGAATCGCGCCTATTCCGTGATCGGAAGCGTCAGTGGTAATGATGAATGGTTTAGAAAAATCTGGGTATTGAAGGATGGACTGTTCGCACAGCGCATCTCGTAAATCCTCAAAACTTTTCTGTTGTTTCTCTGACCATTCGAAAGTCGATTTCTTCTTTAGTAAATCGGTCATGGGCTTCGCCCGCGAGGAGAAATCCTTAACGAATTTGCGATAATAGCTCACCAGACCGAGGAATTGTCGGATTTGTTTTGGATTTTTAGGGACCGGGTATTCTTTCAGGGCTTCCACTTTCTTGGGGTTAGGCTGCACTCCCTTTGCACTGAGCGTATGTCCCAGATACAGGACTTCAGGCTCGAAGAGGGAACATTTTTCGGTCTGGAGAACTAGATTAGGCTCCCTAAGTCTTTCGAGAAACAGACGAACCTTATGAGCGTGTTCTTCTATGCTCGATGACACTATAATCACGTCGTCGAGATATACAAAGATACCTTTCCCGACGAGTCCTTGCAAAACTTTATTCATCAGTCTCTGGAAAGTCGGAGGGGCATTTTTCAGTCCCATGGGCACCCGAGTGTACTCGAAATGGCCCATGGCAGTGGAGAACGCCGTTTTCGCCTGGTCATCGGGGTGCATTCCTATTTGATGGAAACCGCTGGCTAAGTCGAAAACCGAGAAATATTTAGCGTTTCCCAACTTGTCGATAATATCAGAGATTTTTGGCATGGGGAAATAGTCGTCTACCGTCTTATCATTGAAAGCACGGTAATCGACCACCATCCTCCATCTCTTCCGCCCGTCAGGCCCAGGTTTCTTGGCCACTGGGAAGAGTGGTGCATTGTATGGTGATTCAGAGGGTACAATGATTCCTAACTTCAGTAGGTTCTCGACCTGCTTTTCTATTTCTTCCGCTAAATGTCGAGCAGTGGGGAATTGGGGCTTATTTATATAGGAGTCGTCTGTCTGTTGGATTCTGTGAAGGGTGGTTTCTGTTCGAGGGAAAGGATCACCGTCTAGAAAGAATTGATTGTGAAATTCTTCGACTATAGGGTGCATTAATTCACGAGCCCGCGGCTCTAAATCCCTTATTTGCAAAAGTTCATTGATTGCTTCGATTCTCTCATCCTCGGTACGAGTTCTCAAAGTGTATTCCCCGAAGTCGATGTCGCTATCCGAGGATATCTCGTCTTCCGGGCACGTAGGGGTCAAATTTTCGCGGATGACTTCGAAATCCTCTCCGAAATCCTGAAGGGTGGTATTCAGGCGAGAACTGCGTCCGCGATAGGTTTCTACAGACTCTTTGTCTTCTAAAGGGTGCACCACCGCACCAACGTTAGGGGGTGGTTCACATTTTCGGGATGTAGGTTCGTTCTCCCGTATAAATTCCATAGCTCGTTTTACGGATTCGTAATTGTGGAGATTGATAGGGTCCATTGGGGTGTCAACATTTACAAGAGTTCCATGATAGAACGATAATTCGCTTCCGTTTTCTACGAAGAAAGGTGCCTCTAAAATTCCATCGTTCGGTAGTTCACAATCAACGATATAAAAGAATACCGTTGCCACCTTACCATGGAACTTAAGATCGATCAGTTTAGTTCCAAGGGCAGTCACCGATCCCGCAAGTCCGGTGAGTATCGTGTCGTCCGTTTCGATATTCTTGTCTTTTAAAGAAGCATAGGGCAGAAGATTCACTCCTGCTCCTGTATCGAGCATCAATTCAGCCCTACCCCCTCCAGACTATCAGATAGGACAAAGATCGTGGGGGACGGGGCTCGGATTATACGGAGGGGCGGCAGGATGTTTATCGAAAGTTCACCCTCCTCTGGCTGCTTTGGGCCTCGCTCGCCCGTTTGCCGTGTATCCGACGAGCGCCCTCGGAGTTTAAAGATAGCTGAGCGATCGCCGCTGGAGACGCGGATCTACGTTCCCGGAAACCCTCGCTTGACGAAGTATGTTTTGTCTCATATCTAGTTCCCTTTTGAGCGCAACTACAGCATCCAGAGCAACGGGATTCCGTAGGGACCCTCTCAGAACTCGATTAGCGAAAGCCCTCACGCTTATCCCGTGGATATCCCGGGAAACGTCTTTCGGAGCTCATTGATCGATCTCGATTACGCGAACTGCGATCGATTGATGGGTACCTTCGGTCAGGAGAAGAATATTGGTTCCTTGGGGGAGCATCACTGCGATCATCGGGTCGCTTATCCCGTCGTTCCATCGATACCACATATGTGTACGATGAGGGAGATCTGCCTCGATAATCTGAACGATATCGATCTCTTGAATGGTCGTCGGATCGGGAGAAACGACCGTATGTGTCGCGAGCATCCTCGTGTTTGGCCTGTGTTCGGCTATAATGCGTGTTCGAGGGAAAATCTCTATCTGGGTGCCGTGATCGGTGATTATCGCGATATGTCAGATAGTGAGGGTAAGCCATGCGATCTTGGCGGGCTGGGGATATGTATCGCGAGCTATATGCTTTCGGAGAATGGTTGCGGTCGTAATCTCCGAATCCCGAATAGCGCGTATCGGAGTATTCTCCCCTATCCGGACTCACGGATTCGTAATATCTTCTAGCGGCGATGGCTTTATTGACCGCTTCATCGTAGGTCGTAGGGTTAGCATCGCGGATAAATCTTCTAATTTTATCGGGCATACAATCGAGGAGACTACGGATTGAAACTTCTTTGATTCCCTTCTCAAGAGACTGCAAGTATGGCCCACCGTCAGGGCATTCATCCTTAGCAGCCGATCGTGTTCGTAGAGTAAGGGCTTGGTGACGATTTAGAAATTCTTGGAAAGTCTCTTAACCTACTCGATACCGCATTCGCTTTAATTGATGTATTAGCGTGTCGAAAGCCCGGAATGACCCGAATCTATCCTTTAAATGGGCATATAATTGTTTTGGAGCAGCAAATGCTCTCCCCTCGACACTATTCCTTGCCGGCCCTCTTAGCTTAGTCAGAGCGCGTTGAAGGAAAGGAGCTTCGTCTCCTTCCTCCAAAAGTTTCGAGGCGTCCTGACAGCCAATAATAAATTCGTCCGGAGGGCTATACCCATCGTAAACTGGGACATCGAGGGCGGCCTCACGGACTCTTCTCCACGCTGCAGAGCGTATGGTTTGATCGACTTCGTCCGGCATACTATTACTCGAAGAACACGCAGGGGGTAGTGGATATATAGGGTCACAAGGGACAGAAAATTCGTACATGCGGGGATAACTTCTCTTCTAGGTCAGCTGTTGGCCTTCTTAATTTTCCCTGAGAGATCCAATGCCCTCCTAGATGTCGTTGATTGGTCTAGAAGGCGATCCGAATTTTTGAAATATCGATTCGAATCGGAATTGAAAGTCTAGCCTTGTTCGCATTTGGTGAATCTATCAGATAAATTCCCGGAGTTCGTTCTTCCTTGACGTTTATCTCTGGGATATACCCAGAGCGTTGATGAGGAGGTTTCAATCACTCGATTTCTAATTCGAAAATCCTATTAAACAATTTAGCTTTCTCGTTTTCTGATAAATTTACGTCCTTTTGATAAAGTTTCCTTTTCAATGATTTAAGAACGGCTCTCCGACCAGTTTAGTCATGGACGAAAATTAGCAGGGAAAGGAAAAGGACCAGAGACAGAATTCTTTGTTTCAAACAAAACTCTACCACTGAATGCAGTCAGAATTTCTCGGAACCAAGGTAGTGAGAGTAGGTAGGGAGAGGATCACGGTAAGAGAAGTTCCTCTTCGTACTTATATTTACCCCCTTAACAACCGTCCAGCACCACATAAGAGGCAGTCGCCGTCGATTGGGAAGTTTCGTAAACACAGTTGGAAATTCCACGCTAGTGTCCTCCGATTATGAAAGACTTACCACTGAATGCAGTCAAATCTTCCACAAGGGAGAGAAAATAACGCAGAAAAATCGATGATCAATCTCGGATTTTTTTTCAAAATCTATAGTGTCAAATCTGTTTACATCTCCATACAAACGCTTCACTACCATTACAGTCAGTGTCAGTTTGAAAGTTTGGTTAACAGATTTTTATCCACACGCTATAGCTCCACCAATGCAAACGATCACCACTGACTGCAGTCGAAAGTTTTACAAAAGAGGATAACCGGTATAGCGCACAGACTCTTTGTTTTGAGGATAAAATCACCCTTAACTATTCGCGGCCCTTAACAACGATCCAGCACCACGTAAGGCAGTCGCTGACCATCGAAAAAGTTCGCAAAATGTTCAAGTCCCAAGTTATTATTCTCCTCTCGTGAGACACACACCACAGGATGCAGTCGTATGTATCACAAGCGGGGAAAAAGAATAACTTGGAGGAACTCAGTGATTTGATTCAGGATTTCTCGTGAACAGGAACGGTCTGATCGAGCGAAAGCAGGACGAGTAAATCCACCTTTTGTTTTTTTTTCACAATTTTACTGAAAGAGACACGTTCATGTCCAAACAAAACTAGAGTTTCAACACCGAAAAAACGTGTTTCAACCGTGTACGGTACACGAAGCTACTCGTATACCTCTTATCACGATGAATTCTAAGTCCCTGTATTCTTGGCTGTAAAATTGTTTGGGCGCCTCAAGAATAATTGTGACGTAATGGGGTTCTAAATAACGAATATATATATATATATATATAATATGAATGATAATATGATATTAAAACACAACAAGAAAATATCAGTTGAAACTGTACTGGTTCCCACACACGCTCGTAACCTGAAAAGGGTGAGCTAATCGTTGTAGATTAAAGCAAAGCAAATGAAAAAATTACTTTTGTGATTAAAATATTCCCTTCCAATATGAATTATACAAATTTATTTCCAAAGATTATTGCAAAGGGAAAAAAAACGATTTGGGTGGACCAAGTGAACGTGTGTGCAACTCCTGTCCGGTAGATATGTAAAAACATGCGTATATTTAACACCTGAAAAATGAGAATAAAGACAGAATAGGATAGAGTGTAATATGGTGTGTATGTTGGCGAGTGTATGAAATGAGATGTGCGAGGAGTTGGTGTGAGTTCGTATAAAGAGACGAGGCCGAGGTATCGTATGACGTCCCTGACCTGCGACAATGCAATGATTGTCTTTATAACGAGAAGGAAAAATCACTCAAAATCATCGAAAACATCTATGTTCGTGACAAAAAGAAACAATTCCCAAAATATAATACACGAGTTCGCAGAGAATTGTTCTGTTTGGAATGAAAGTGAATACGAGAAGGAAAAAAAAATTAGTTTATTTCATCTACAGGAAAGAAGTTCGTATATGTAGAAGAAACTCGAAAAGAGTCGAGTTGTACAATGCAACGATCGCGCGTAACATACGTTGTCGACGACGTTGAAAAAGAATCGATTCTTCTTCAACGTAGTGAAGAAGAAATTCGTACGGCGTGTTACACACGCGTTCGTCGCATCGAAGTATAGAGAAGAAAGAAGAAAAAGTATATCGTTGAATGCAACGAAAGAAGAATCCACAGTACACTGAGTTATTGAGCGGAGTTTCTGTCAAGATTTTGGACAACGAAGTTAGCAAAGTAACTGAAGAAATTGACAGGAACTTGCACCCCACACTTAGCACCAATGTTATATAACGAGTTTTTCCGTAGGTAAAAGACGAAAAATCCCGTTATATACGTAAAAGAAAATGAAGTACTTTCCCAACCGGAGTGGCTCGATTGGAAGAGCGAGTGGGTATCCACTCCTGGTTTTAAGCTCTCGATAAGATATAAATTCCCTTATCTTGCACCCCCAGTGTAGTGGCTAAAGGTTAAAGTGAAAGAAATTTAGATGTGGAGGAATTCGTTTAACAAATGCTTTATTCCATTCAAAAAATCCATGGAAAACATGAAACAGATGAGATTTTGTTTATAAACATACATATGAGAATTTCCGAAAAATGATCTGAATGTACAGTGAGTAAAACAGGTATAATCTTGGTTTATTGATGTTTCTACAAGAGTTCCCGAAGAGGAACTCGTAATGTACAAAAGGCGAACATATATAATTCTATTACAGATGATTCTAAGAGAGTTTTCGAGAGGAAACTCGTAATGTACAAAGATTGAAAGTATATAATTTTATTCCAGATGATTCTGCAAGAGTTTTCGGGACGAAACTCGTAATGTACAATTAATGAAAACCGAATATGTACTTATTTCAGATGGAACTACGAGAGTTTTTTTCAGAAAGAACCTCGTAATGTACAAAATATTGAAAGTATATAATTTGATGATAGATGTTTCTAACGAGAGTTTTTCGGAACGAAACTCGTAATGTACAATGGATGAAAACCGAATGTGTACTTATTTCAGATGGAACTACGAGAGTTTTTCAGAAAGAAACTCGTAATGTACAATGAATGAAAACCAAACAAATTACCTTGGAGTCGTGTATACCGTGTGTATACAGGGTGATTCAAAATTCCCGCACTCTTTTTTGGGACCAGATTCCTGATGAAATTCTGAAACGATTTGTCCTTTTGCACAATGCTCTCCGACGCATAATTTCCGAGATATAATTAATTAAAGTTGACTAATTATGAGGTGGATCCATCGGTCATTCAGGAGCGTCATAACAGAACAAGAGAGGAAGGTGCTTGCAGAGGGCGCTCATACGATCAGCTGATCGGTATAATCGATACGATTTACCAACATACAAATTGGTAAATTCTCTATGTAGAACGATTGAATTCGTCGACACTGTGGAAAAATTGATTATTGTCATGAATTCTTATCACAATATGCTGTGGGTGAAAGTTGTAATTTCAGTAATGATTGTTATTACGCAGACAAATGTAAAATAGTGTTATTTCGTAGGGATGTGGATTCAAGTGGGAGAAAAAAGTATAACTACTCGTTTTCAATCAGAATTTTCATGTAAAGAAGAAAACATGAGAATTTTCATTCATCCGATACCTAATTTGAACGGTTTGATTAGTAAGTTTAACACAAGAGATTGGATTCCGAATCCTGTATTCTGATTGGTCGAGAATCAATGTATGTTAGATCAATCCTCGGCCGTTTCAAATGATTCTTCTGAAGAATGTGTTTTCGACTCATCCCAACCACAACATTGAACAATGATGAATTTATTCGAATTCACCCTTTTTACATCATTCGATGATTATAAAGGGTTTATCGAACGTTAATAACTTACTTCAACTTGCAGAATCCATCAATTTTGACGAAAATACAAGGTGTGACATCGTATACGACCCAATCATTGCACTTGATTGACATTGTAATCACATAGGGTTTGTTTAGCTTAAATCAACCATTCGTGATACGAATCAACCAATCAGGTGACAGCTCGGAACAGTTTCATTTAAAGCACATATGACTTCAATGGGCATATTGTTATTCCAAATGGAAAAATAATTGTCTTTGAAGATTAACCAAATCCGTCCTTTTTAGGACGAATACATTTTCTAAACGTAGAAACGCGCTCGAACTTGCACACAATTTGAATTAGATTTTGATTCAAACATGAATGATCTTGAGTGATCTCAAGTAAGTTATTAACGTTCGATAAACCCTTTATAATCATCGAATGATTTAAAAAGGGTGAATTCGAATAAATTCATCATTGTTCAATGTTGTGGTTGGGATGAGTCAAAAACACATTCTTCAGAAGAATCATTTGAAACGGCCGAGGATTGATCTAACATACATTGATTCTCGACCAATCAGAATACAGGAGATTCGGAATCCAATCTCTTGTGTTAAACTTACTAAACCGTTCAAATTAGGTATCGGATGAATGAAAATTCTCATGTTTTCTTCTTCACATGAAAATTCTGATTGAAAACGAGTAGTTATACTTTTTTCTCCCACTTGAATCCACATCCCTACGAAATAACACTATTTTACATTTGTCTGCGTAATAACAATCATTACTGAAATTACAACTTTCACCCACAGCATATTGTGATAAGAATTCATGACAATAATCAATTTTTCCACAGTGTCGACGAATTCAATCGTTCTACCTAGAGAATTTACCAATTTGTATGTTGGTAAATCGTATCGATTATACCGATCAGCTGATCGTATGAGCGCCCTCTGCAAGCACCTTCCTCTCTTGTTCTGTTATGACGCTCCTGAATGACCGATGGATCCACCTCATAATTAGTCAACTTTAATTAATTATATCTCGGAAATTATGCGTCGGAGAGCATTGTGCAAAAGGACAAATCGTTTTAGACTTCCATCAGGAATCTACTCCCAAAAAAGAGTGCGGGAATTTTGAATCACCCTGTAGAGGAGGAGGAAGAAAGAACTAATATATTTTTCTTTTCTCTTTTTGCTCTTGACTCAAGGTGGTGGGAAAGACGAGTACACGTTAGGTACTTCTTTCCGATCAAAAGGCAACGAGGTGCTGGTTACTTCTGATGGTCCTCCTGTCTCTCTCTCTCTCTCTTTTGGACGAAGATTGCAGACGTGCTGGTTCACGATTAAAAATTTTACGCGATTTGAATGCCAAAAAAGAATCAGTCGATTACACTGAATTTCACTGATTTTATCATAACAGGGAAAAAAAAACTGATTCTATTCGCGAATCTCGGTTGGAGTATGAACTTATTCTACAAAGTCACGTTTCACTAAGTGGCAATCGTGGCTAACGCAAAAGGAATGATTTTTTTGAGAAACGTTGCGTTGGAAAAAATTATTGAGCATGAGTTTCCTACAAAAGACGCCGTGGAACCTTCCAAAGGGACACACTTTTACGATTTATTGCGAACTTGAAGTATGTAATCGTCAACTTGGCCTCAATCGTATCCTCGTTTCTACCCTCTTGCGGAAAAGGACGGACTTGTCTTCGCGTATGGAAAATCGGCTGCTCAACAAAACTTTCGCGTAACGAATCTGCCGATTTTCCATTGACCGTCCTATTTACGTGTTTTCCATCTAGGTGATGGAACACGCCAGATCCTGGCAAGAGGGGTTTTTCTGCCGACTCAACTGCCTGATCAGCAGTGATTAGTCAACTTGGTATTCGTGAAGAGAGAGAGACACGGGTATATGGGTACCGTGAACAAAGATAGCGAATTCGCGGGCCTCGAAAATATGCATCGATGTGGACATCGATGCGAGCTCTGACCTAGATTTCTTTCTTCCTGCTCAGCGTTTTGTTTGAGCGTACATTCATTTCTGACGTGCTATGGGTCGATATATGTATATTTTCAAATATATATATTTTAAATAATGTTTGCGACCCGACTTCCCTTTGATTCGAAATAGGCCACGCACCGGAATACAGGCGGGAATAGGGGTTGCATTCTTCTGTATTCCGGGAGCGAGATTCATCGTCACGTAACATTCAAATGCTTCAGTAAAAAATTTACAAACTGGTAAAGTTTCTGACGCTATGATAGCAATACCTCCTACTTCACTAGTCCCTATCGAGTTTTCCACCAAGAAAATAATTAAAGTGAATCCTAAACAAAACAACTTGTACGTGCCATCGATGAGAATTATTTCCGGCCATGCAGCGACAGAAGACCTCATCTCCGATGTTGGAAAGTATAGAGCTTGGAAATTGTTTTCTTCCGCATAAATTCGCACATCAGCCTCTGAAACGGATGGGGGAAAATAATTTATTGTTAAACGTGGGGTATATAAAAAAATAATGATGTACTATTGCATCATTTATTGTTGAGGTAATAACACTTATTTGTAACCATCCATTCTCGAAACAGTTCCATTTTTGAAATTAGTATCTGTACAACAATCCAAAAATTCGTGGGTGAGCTTGGACGTCTCAAAAATGTAGTCATATAATCTTCAAACCCAAATGTAATTTTCTTCACCCTAGGAAAATTCATCAATCTTGTGAAATTCAAGAACAACTTTTTCCTAAAGAACATCGTAATTTTTCAATTTCGAATACTATTAATTGAAAACTTATATCGTGATTATTGAAGCATTGAAAGTTCTAGTCATTAAAATTCGTATTCACTCCGTATACTAATCCTTTTTGAAATACAAAAGACACACATAGTCGAATTCGACTTATAGGTGATTACCACCCAATGGAGGGTTGGTTCGGGAAAACCCAACCCGGTTCAACCCATCGAGTTTTTTCACCCAAGACCCATTTGAAAAAACCTAATAACAAATTGGACTCAAGATCGAATAAATTTTGGAACAGTTTATTGGATAGTTGAGAGAATGATGAATTATCATATTTCAACAACAAAGTTTGATATACTAGTAATATTTGAAATGTGGAGGAATTTTTCCATCCTTGCCTACGGAAAAAATCCAAAATTGTTACAAGTACTTATCACATTTTTAATAATTGATGACTATATGCTGATTCACAATACATATGAGAGATGTAGGAGAAAAGTGTACAAAAAATCCCTCAAGGTATTTTCCAGATTTTATTAAGACTTGGGGACCCGATGAGGCCTTGATGGAGCCTCTTTAGGTCTCATTAGGCCCTGGTCAAGCTCTTCAAAGAGCTAGGGAATGCCACGAATCATTTCCAGTCGGGTTGAAATCATTTTACCTCGAGGAATCATTCTCTAAACTTCTCCCTTACCTTCAAATGTTGGATGTATTATTCCTGTTAAAAATGTCCGTTGGACCCTGCCAGAAAATTTCTACAAGTTCCTGATCGGTTTTTGTTATAACAATTGTTGACAATAATTCTTAGAAATCCTATCAGGTATAATAAAGTTCTAAAAGTTACGGAAAACCGGTCAGAAACTTCCAGAAAATTTTGTTTCTAATTTGATAAGTTTTTCACGTGATGTGAAAAGCTTATAGAACCGGATAAAATACTTGATGGAAGTTTGGCAGGACAAGAACTCTACTCTCCATTCCTCTATTCTCAAATGAATCTATTCCTAAATATCTCTATTCCCAAATATCACTAATCCTAGTATCCCTATTCTCACAAATCTCTATTCTTTTGTATACAAAACAAAAAATCGTCTACACCCAATTAGATATAGATGTTTTTTGTTTTATATACAAAAGAATAGAGATTTGTGAGAATAGAGATATTTAGGATTAGTAATATTTGGGAACAGACTTATTTGAGAATAGAGAAATAAAGAATAGAGTTCTTGTCCTGCCAGAAGTTTCTGACCGGTTTCCCGTATCTCTGAGAACCTTATTGCCCGAGTGGAAAAATTTTCAAAATTGTATAAAATTTATATCTAATTATATCTGAATTATATATAAATTATATCGAATTATACAAAAATTATATATAATTTTGAAAATTTTTCCACTCGGGTGAACGTGATAGAATTTCTATGAGTTGATAGCAATTGTCATGACAAACACCGAACAGAAAATGTCTAGAAGTGCTGACGGGCATTTCTAACAGAATTATGTATAACTCATGTATTTCGAATCAATTTATACCTGATTATATTCAAATGCAATCAATTATCGGTCACTTTATGATGCATTAACCAAGGTGAAAATGAATATCTCAACCTTAAATACATTCTAAACAATAATTGAGAAGTTTTTCCCAAAAAATGACAATCAGGTTCCTCTATAGATGAGGAACTTTTCATCATGATTTCGGAAACTTTTTTTTCATTTTTTGAAGAATTCAACACCCAGAAGATGGAATAATTCCTCAAAGTGGGAAAAAGTACTGTATTTTTTTACACAAACACAGTTCCCTCATGATCACCCTATATACACGTAGTACATGTTTTTTTCATTCAATTCACCACTGAAATTGTAAAAACACGAAAAAATTTATTCATACCATTGGTTCGGGAATTTTTAATACAATAAACTTCAATATTGAAAGTGCTGAATATGTACTTCTGAAAATGGGAGAAAAAGTTGGAAGATAAATATTAAATACCGTCAAACACTCACCATATTTTTCAATTAAAAGAGATTTTGCAGCCACAAGATGATTACCTTTCGTACGCTGCGTGATCGTACTTTGAAGATTGCTTAAATCCTTCAAGGTTTGACAAACTGCCGCCTCAGCTGACAGTTTTTGAATGATTTTTCGCTTGTCACATCCCAAATCGAGCATGTTTTCCACATCGGCTTTGGTTGATCTTTTCAATTTTCTTCGCTGCCGTATATGCTTGGATACTACCTGTTATGATATCCACTGATATATTAGGTGTATAACTTTGCTTCCGCCGTTTTGCAATAGATGGCTGTAGCGGTAAGTGGTAGTTGAAATGAATAAATTATAGATATCATACAATAAGCTCAGGTATTTGTAAACATAACGCCATCGAAATATCGGTCGATTTGTGTCTGCATCATAAAGTTATTCTCGATTAAACATGCCAGCTTACGAGTCAAATTCTCGTCATTTGCGGGGAGTTTTAATTTTCTGCTTTAATATGAAGAAATCTGCGGCTGAGGCTCATCGAATGCTCTCAAATACTTATGGTGAGGCCGCTATGAGTGAAAGAACGTGCCTAGAGTGGTTTCAACGCTTCAAGAACGGTTAACGTCGAAGACGAGCATGGCGGTGGAAGAGAGAAGGTTTTCGAAGATGAGAGCAGAATTGGAGGCATTATTTGATCAAGACTCGTGTCAAACGCAACAAGAATTGGCAGGATCATTGGGAGTGACGCAACTAGCCATTTCAAAACGCCTGAAAGTCATGGGAATGATTCAGAAACAAGGAAATTGGGTGTACGGCATGCCGTACGAGTTGAAGCCGAGAGATGTTGAACGGCGTTTGTGTGTTTGTGAACAGCTGCTCGCAAGGCAAAGACGGAAGGGATTCCTGCATCGCATTGTGACTGGGGACGAAAAATGGGTTCATTACGATAATCCCAAGCGCAGAAAATCATGGGGATATCCCGACCATGCTTCCACGTTGACGGCCAAACCGAATATTCACGGTTCCAAGGTTATGCTCAGTATTTAGTGGGGCCAGCTCGGCGTAGTGTATTACGAGGTGTTAAACCCGAGTGGAACAATCACAGGCGATCGTTATCGAACGCAATTGATGCGTTTGATCCAAGCATTCAAAGACAAACGGCCGCAATACAAAGAGAGACATGATAGAGTGATTTTACAGCATGACAATGCTCGACCCCATGTTGCGAAAGTGGTCAAGACATACTTGGAAACTTTGAAATGGGAAGTCCTACTCCACCCACCGTATTCTCCAGACGTTGCTCCCTCGGACTATCTCTTGTTTCGATCAATGGCACACGGCCTAGCTGACCAGCACTTCCGGTCTTATGAAAAAGTAAGAAATTGGATGGATTCGTGGATCGCTACAAAAGATGACCAGTTTTTTCAACGCGGGATTCGTATGCCGCGCGAAAGATGGGAGGAAGTAGTGGCCAGCGATCGACAATACTTTGAATCATAAATGTATAACCAGTTTTTTACAATAAAGTCTCGAATTTCGGAAAAAAACGGCGGAAGCAAAGTTATACACCTAATAAGATATTGTTTCAATCAACTTATGAATTAATAATTCGCATACGAAGTATCTCGAGATCAAATCAATCAATCTATCAACCCAAGTAACACAAGAAGTTCTAAGAATGTGCTCGAACAATCTTACAAGGTGCTGGACCATTCTTAGAATGTTCGAGCACGTTTTCAGAACTTCTTGTGTTACTTGGGAATTGATCAATTTCCGGCCGTTGAAAATTTGTCATAAATTTGTTTCCCAACATCAACAAATAATGAATAAATTTAAATTTATATTCAGGGTTCAATCTTGGGTATGGAATTAATTGTTGTGTATATCAAGCTGATAACAGCGACATGGCAGTAGCCAAATTTATTCTGACATTTTTTTCGAACATGAAGCAATGTCATCAAAATATCGATCTATACAGAGTGGTATTTTGATTATATTGCTTCATTTTCGAAAAGAATATATCCCTCCAAGGAGATACTAGCGGCGTGATACTAGCCAAATTTTTTCTGATACATTATTCGAAAATGAAGCAATATGATCAAAATATCGTTCTTTACAGTGGATGTACCAAATTAAGTAACAGTTGTGATGGAAATATCTTTATATAATATATTAGTGCTGTTATTTGAGAATCTATAATTTATCAAGATGGAAGAAGAAACATTTATGATGGTATACAGTCGGACAAGAAGATTTAAAATTAATCAATCATAACGTATTTGAAGATATTTCCATCGGAATTGTTACCGGACTTCTTACACCTACTATACTAATAATCTTTATTGATTCAAGGACTGTATAGACCGATATTTCAATCATATTGCTTCATTTTCGAATACTTTGTCCGAAAAATTTTTTGTTAGTCCCACGCCGTGGATATCTTTTCGAATTCGTATGTATCAAGTAATTTATGAAGAGAAGCCATGCGCAATGGGATCCTTCTCTGCTCATAATTAAGTACCCTCTAGAGGATACGAACGTTACCATCGGAGCACGTTGATAAGAACAGGACACCGGGTATTTCAGAATTCGCTGAAAAAACTTCACAAGTGTTATTCTGGAGTGAGAATGCAATAATAATAAGTTTGGAAAATTTTTTTTTAGCTTTAGTTTTTGAGATATAAGCATCTTTGAATTTTTTTCAAATTCAAATCATTCAAAAGCACTGTATGCTACATACGCGAGCTTGAAACTATTCGCTAAGTTGAAAAACGGCAAATCTCTGGAAAAAAAGTTGAACTATCCTATCTAGTGTTGCCGCGACTCGAGCCGAGTCGAGTTTTGAACATTGGCTCGGCTCGGCTCGCAATTTTATAATCATGGCTCGGCTCGATGAATTCAAAGCTCGGCTCGAAGCTAGGCTCGCTGCGAGCTAGCTCGAGCCGAGACGAGCTGGGGGCGTAATTCAAAGAAGTATCAACATGTCTTGAGGTGATACACGCAGAAAAGTGCCTCTTTGGAAGATAGCAGAGTTTACTGTTTAACATATCAATGAATGTTTCCAATATATTTTCAGTAGAATGAGCTTTATAATTCAAGGTAAGAGACCCTATACCCGATCAGGGACTAGAACTCGATCATTTTCACACGGGGAGAAAAAATTTGCTGACGCAGCAAATCGAGGTATTATATATAGAATAGCAAAATTTTTTGCTGACCTAGCTAAAAATTTGCTATAACAGCAATCGTGTTAGCTACGACAGCAATTTTTTAGCTGTGGCAGCAGAAAATGTTTGCTCCGCCAGCAAATTTTCAGTATTATATACAGAATAGCAAACCAATTTTGCTGGGATAGCAAACATTTTTTGCTGCCACAGCTAAAAATTTGCTGCTCTGGCAAAAGGAATCCAGCAAAAGTAGATTTCGCTGCCACAGCGAATTCCTTTTTCTCCGTGCATTATTACATGACTTTACGAAGTAATTTAGCTGTGAGTTTCAAATAAAAAAGTTAATTTTCGATCCATGATTTACAAAAAATATTCTTGTTGAAGACTTTTTGCACAACTAAACCACAAAAGCTACAATATAAGGACTGATCGGGTATACGTTCACTGATCGGCTATCGGGTCTCTTACCCTACTGATTATGTGATGTGAACTATTACAAAGTGTAATGCCATATAGTATCTTTGTGAACCACTATGAGAATTGGGAATTCCTGTGATTTCCATTACTGAATTTGAATTTTATGTGCCTACAAATCAAAATGCGACGCGATATAATTCACTATGCCACATATCGGGGGCGGCTGTGCTACGTATGTCAGTGAACTTTACTATTTTTTGAAGATCTCTTTTCTCCGTGTACTAGCGTCGGTAAATCGCATCATTTGTTAGAAAAAGATGCGATCACATGATAGAAAGAGAGGTTTCATATAGATGCCAGCATCTTCTTAAGGTGACCTTTTATCTCATTAGCGCACGAATAATAAAGTATAGTTATATTTCGGGATTATTCTCATTCGGGATATCAAATTTCGAGCCAATCGAGCGTCGGGCTGACACTCTTTCGGAATAATCACGGTTTAATTGAACGTGAACTTGAGACCGTGAGGCTGCGCCTTACGTTTTTCTCACTTGAACTCTAGCTACACAAGTTCACGTAAATGTGAACGTGAAGAACAGAAGGATGAGCACTACGAAAATTTGGCGCCGTGCGCAGGTATTTACCTTTACGTCCGTCTTCACGAAATTTGTGTAGCTAGACCTTTAGTACGAAACGTCTCGTTACTATGTTCACGTTTATGAAACTCCCGTAGACAAACCTTTGACTATATAATCATGGACTGCCAGTTTACCCCCACTTTTCCTATCTAAGCAAGGTAAAAGGTTTATCGCCAACATATTCGAGATCTTCGATATTTTAGCTCCACTCCATCAACTGAATCCGCGGGTAATTTAAACAATTAAAATCCATAATTGCGTAATATTCAACGATATTCAATAATTAATCATCTTCACGAAATGAAAAACACCAATGATGAAAGTTCCAATGTTTCAAACAAAACGTGGTACAGTAGACTCTCGATTTAAGCACCATCTTTGTCTTTCTCTCACATGAGATTGCATCCCAAGTAGAATAAGGACGTGGATGGTGCTTAAATCGAGAGTCCACTGTATTATAAAAAATTATGCATTATAATATAATAAATGCAAGCAAGATAATGTATGGAATCTATTGATGTTAATACTGAATCAAAATTTTATGAATCAAGGTATTCAATCAAATCATCTACACAGTGATAGAATAAATTTAATCAGATTTTTAATTCGATGACAGTGCAATGTCCATTCAACAATGTAATAACCTACGTAGGAGAGATTAGAGAGCTCAAAGAATGCATCGAAGAAGCCTCCCAACATATGCAAGTTTCACATGCAATATTTAGGAGAAGTGTGATTAAAACATCTTTATTTATTGTAGATAATAAAATATTCTTATGTTGGATAAAGGTATTTGGAAGGATTTGATCAAGTATCATTATAAAATGATTCCAAATGCAATGAGATGTTACCTTCAAATGTTTATCATTTCAAGAAATAGGTGATTCAATGAACAAGATATTGAATACTGAAAATTTAATCAATTTTCTTTACTAAGTCAATCATTTCATTTGGAGAGAATTTGAAAACTTTGATGAGGGCGTATGGATGAAACTGAGATCATTTGTTGAGAAGAGTTCCGAACTGAATATTCATCGGTGACTCATGAGAAACATGGATGTAAGATTGACTTTTTCAATCTCCAAAACATATTACAAGAAACCAGCCACAAGATTCACAACATATGAAGTTGAATTCTTGATACATTTGAATAAATAATTCAAATCTGAACGACATGTCATTATAGTTGCACATTGTTATATAGTTGAATATTACAATTGAATTATCTATATTCCTAACAGAAATATCCAAAAATTATATGTTGCTAAAATTTGAATTTGAATTGTTCACTGAAACAAATTTGTAATCCAATAACGGAATACTCAACTGTGAAAGACCCAAAATCTCACGATACATTCTTTGATCGATGTTTTCAATTGCAAGATAATATTTACGTTATAAGCATGCACTTTATTATCACACGCCTTGAGATAGGATGACGCGCCAAAAATTCGCATGTTCGTTCTTAGTGAATGGTGGTGCTGCGAGCACAAATCATGTTGCGATCACGTCTGAAGTTAGCGACTAGCAGTCCATGATTATATAGTCAAAGAGACAAACCATGAGTATGAACGGGAACGTGACCGGTTGCGCAGATTTTCAAATTGAGTTTGTGCGCAATCAGTTACGTCTATGTTCATGTTGGAAGAATTTGTGAACACAGATCATAGTCGATGATCATTCAAATGCCAATAGAACCGAACGGGCATTACCTTGGAATGGAACTACGAGATGTTTTCGCAATTGAATTGATATCTTTTGGAATCATTAATCAAACACGTGTCATCATTGAATAAAACTACAATTATCGTACACGGAGAGAAAAATTTGGTCAGAATGAGGATCTGTATAGCTATTTTAGCTATACACAATAAAGTTATCTGTCTTCATGACACACTGTATAGCTAATTCAGCTATACCACGTTTCTTCATTGCGTATCGCCAAAGTGACGATCGTATAGTCATGACAGACATGTGAAAGATTCTTATTGTTCTACGGATATTGTTTGATACAAGCATAATTTATTTTATACATGAACAAAAATATGGGGTGTAATATAATCTTAAAAAATTCTATAAAAATCAACTTCAACTTGACAAATATAAAATTAATGGAGAATTTATAAAATTGAAATGAATTATAAATTATAGCTATAACTAATTTATATTTTCATTATTAGTATAAGCGATAAGAATAATAATAGAAATTTCAAAGAACAAAGTTTATTAAAATAATTGATTCAATACATTATTACAATCTCTTAAGCTAAATAATGTGGTAGAATGTAACGTTCGTCCGAACTTTGAATTGATGCTACTGGATACATGTCTACTAAGTCGTCATATTGTACAATATAAAAATCTGCTTTAGAACTTAATATTTTAAATGCATGACGATGACTATCGAAAACCGTTATCAACTTTTCATATATGAAATAAATACTATTTTGCTCAATTACTATATATTTGATAGTACCGAAATTGAGTTTATAATTTTCATGAGAAATACATAACGTCATCTTGGGTTTGTATTTAATTCCTCTCTTTTCAATGAAGTTATAAGTATTTATTTTTTTATTAGAAAATTTATGATTGAAAATAGAATCATTATTATCCAGTGAGAGTAATCGTTTTATTAAAATTTTTGTCATGACCCCAGTTGACAATTCCGCAGGAAACATAGGTTTTAGATTGGACAAGATAAGCAAATCTGAGTTGATGTTTAACACCCAAAGTAAAGCATATATATTCACTCTTGAATTAGATATTGAAGCTAGTAATCGAGACTCTTTGTGCTTCGCTTCCCAGCGAATTAAAAATACAATTTTGTTCAATGCCGGTAGAACTAGGATCTGCCAAACTAACATCAGCATCATAAGAAGTTTTGTTACGTAATAGTCTTGGATCCTCCAAAGTTAAAAATAAATTACGTTACGAATTAATTAATTACTTGTTAATAACTGTTCGATTTAAATCATTAATAAACGTATCAAGAGGAGGGATGTCTAGATCATCGTCACATGAGATCTTATAGATCGCATTCTTCAAAAATATCCATGGATAAGCCGCTTTCCGAGAAAATTCTAATTGTAAGCTGTAGAAGCTTTTAAAAAGTTGAATCCACACATTCAAGTGTGGAGCTTACGACATAATGAATATCATTGATGATAACTAAACGTTTCGTAATACTATTTCAAGATTCTCCAATGAGAACAGACAAAGGCTGTTCCGATAAACCGAATTTTTTCAGCTTGCCTTTTCTGCTTTCCAGTTTCACTTTTGATGCTCTTTCATCCTGAAAAAAAAAATCGAAAAACAATTATCACTATTGTGAACAACCTTCATTTTTCACATTACAAATCTATCAGATAAATAACTGATATTATACAAACTTCATTCCAATTTACTACAGCTTACCTTGACATGTAAAAGAAATCCTTCAGTAACGTCTCCTTTGGTGGGTCGCCAAGTTGACTCATCGCGAGAAGTGAAGAGAGCAGGACTAGGTAAAAGTGAAGCGAGCCATCGAAGTATGATTGAACCTCTTACATCTGTATAAGAAGATAAAATAATTGAATAATAATTAGTACATAATTGAGTCATGAATCAACTAAAAAGTGATTACAACGTAAATTACAAACCTTCATTTTTATCACGATGTTTTTCAAATAAACTTATTTGATCTTTTATATCTTCGCTTTTCTTCGATTTGTTTACACAATAAGCGTAAATTTTTTCTCCAAATCGTTGTATCTATTGATTAAACACGATGCTTTGTCAGGATACTGAGTATTAAAATCGATATCAATCAATTTTAAACCATCATTGATGCCTCTCAGCGCTGGATATTTTGTAAGATAATCTAAACTCGTAATTCTATTATTTTTGACAAGTTCTTGAACTCGGTGGTGAGAAGTTTTCTCCCAATATTGCTTTATGACATTCCACGGGTCTGTACGCGTCGTGAGATATTCCAATTGATCAGTACCATCTATACGAGCGCAATCTAAAAAAAACAAACGAGAAATAGTTATCCAAGATAATTAATTTAATAATTAAGAAAAAATATACGGTTTACTACTAACCAATTTTAGAAATATCTCCATAAGTTCCCAAGCGAACTGGTTACGACTCATCAATGGTCTTGCGTTTCACTCCTCGTCGATTTTGTGATGACCCTGATTCTACTAAGACCTCCCTCCAATGAGTATAACGAGAATACAATTTACCTCTTGGTAAAATTTTCCTACTGCCTTCTTTGAAATATCTTACATAGTACGTATTCGGTAACTCTGAGACAAAGACTTGGGGTATTAATCGTGATAGTTCAAATAGACGTTCCGGAGTAATCCTAAAAAATTTTTTATCAGTCATTTAGTAAAAATATGTTGAAATATTATTCAATTTAAGAGTAAAAAAACAATAAAATATTTCAAGTACATTAAAGTCTGATCAACGCGCATTTCAATGAAAAGAATAGCATCACACAAGTGTTTACGGTACGTATCATTGAGATCTCGGTGATGTTTGTAATAATTAAGGACGGCTACACCTTGAACTTATCAAACAGAAAATCGCAATAGTGTATAACTTGATCGATCGAGCGATTCTCCTGTCTCACAAAAAACACCATACCAACAATACCCAAATCGTGAGGAGCGAACTCATCAATAATGGTTATCCTTTAAAGTTTATCAACTGTTACATAAAAAGAAGATTAAAAAAGTTCCGTCACGAAAAAACCTACAACACCGAAGTTAATCGCGATAATTCACTTCCACCAACTATAAATGGTGAATATTTGCCACCTACCAGCGAAGTAAATTTGCCAGCTACAAATTGTACAGATCTTCCTTCGACAAGCAACTCGGATTTCTCACTTATATGTGTCGATGAAAATTTACCCTCTACGAGTGGAGTAAAACAACTACCATCCACAAGTGGAGTGAATTTACCATCTAACACCAACGACGATGACAATAATCCAGCTGATGGTGCCGACAAACCATATTTTGTAATTCCCTATATAAAACAGCTAGATAAAAAACTGGAAAACATTCTCAATCCTTATTTTCGAGTAGTCAATAGAAGTAAAAAAACTCTTTGTCATGTTATAAAACCGCCGAAAGATAAAACTAAAAAAGAAAATACTATCAATACGGTTTACAAGGTTAATTGCAACGATTGCGAGGCCGTATACGTGGGTCAGTTCTATAGACAACTCAAAAAACGACTCCACAAACATTCGCGAAATTTAACCTCCACCACGGAGCGTCCGAATGCCTTAACAAAACACAGTGTCGACAATCAACATTCTTTCGACTACGCCAACGCCGAGGTTCTTGACATCGAACCTAATTATTATAAAAGGCTATTTGCGGAAAAACTGCATATAAAATCTAACGAAAATGCCATCAATTCGCACAAAGAATCGTTGCACGGTGAATATAACTCTATAATCAAACCGTCAACGGTGAAAAAGAGAAAAATTCAAAATAACCGCGACAACGTATAAGGTATGTCGGTAACATGACCAAAGTCATTTTCGTCTTCATCGATCCGTTCAGAAATTATGCTCGAATGTATGTGTTCCTCTCCCCTCCCTCTCTCTTCATGCAAAACTTGTGATCTGCGAACACTCGCATTCGAATCTCTCTAATTGTCGACGACATGTGCCGTGTACTTTCTTCTTCAGTCTTACGTGAAAGTGACATCTCATGGAGAAGGAGAGAATAATGTTCTTTACATAGTGTTTCTCGTCCTCACTTATGTTTCAGTGTGAATATATATCAATTAACTTATTTATTCATATATTTATTAAACTCTGATGCTAGTAAAAAATTCTAAAATTCATTTGAAAAATCATTCATGCACATCGTTGCTCGTCGCGAGACTAACGCTCTCCCACCGAAGAAAATTGAAACGGTTGCAATAAGAGCAAATATCTGTAAGTACTTGTCCATCTGCTGATTGTTGTAATTTTTCTTCATAATTCTCAATTTCTATTTGTCTATGGACCGATTCTTCACCTATCAACTGGTTATTCACTTTGAAATTTCAAAGTCATATCTGGTACCATAACGTAACGATGTTCCGTTATATGTTTACATTGTTTATAATTTCGGGATTTTTTTCTTCATTTGATTTATAACATATAGGAAGAGAAAAATACATACTGAATAAGATGAGAGTCACCGGTGTTTCACGAGGATTCCGCATCAGAAGGCACAGAATTTGCCAATTGATCATTACTATAAAGAGAGGGAGAAACACATACATCCGATTAAAATTGAAAATTCCGCTGTTCTATTCGTCGACCGTCGTCTTTCTAAACTTGTCAATACTTTCGTCGTAACGGCACGCGCCTCACGCGTACCAGGTAACGTGTCTCTATATATATATACATATATACATATATATACATATAAATGTTTGTGTCGTACGTTATACGTGTATTATATTTGCGTCGATGGTATATTATCATAGGGTCGAACCACTAGTCAATCCCTTGAGACCGTTTATCAAATTTTTGAATAAGGACATGGACTTTCACATTATTAATGGTTCATCACCATAAACTAATTATCTTGACTACTAAAATATTGTCAAAAATTCGAAACATAAAAATTCCATATCTCATGATCTGTGATAACTTCACAAGATGTACAATTTTAATACGAAATTTTAATACGAAAAATTTTATTTCCATCTGAAAAACGCCATGATCATACGATTTGATAACACAGCTTCTCAAGGCCAATTAAATATAACACAACAACACGCTTCATCGATTATTGAGATTATTCTTTTAATCCGATTACATGGATGTACAAAGAGGTTCGATTCCTCTTATTTTCTTCAAACTCAAATTTACATCGTCTCTCAATGGTTTCCTGAAAGAATTAGAATTCTCAAAGAGAAAAAATATGTTTGAAGAAAATTCTTTCAAATTGTTGATTCTTCAAAATTACCAAACTTCTCAAATTCCTAAATTTCCAAATAATTACGAGAGAATATTCATTAAAACTCTCTCTCATATGATTGTTGGTCATATTTCATCCCATCAACTTTTTCCCCCCCCCCCCTCTTTTTCAAATATCACCTAATTTCTTCCCCATTATCTGCCGTTCATTCAATGTCATGACCAGATCTGTTCTCATTCTTCAACCTTTTTTCAGTTTTGAATAATTCTTGGGATTTTTTTACACTCCCTCTGCTGCCGTCTCTACTTCTATCTTGAAAGGGTCTGCAACAAAAGTTGGTTGAGTCGGGCAGAGCGCGGGGGTCTCGCCCCCCCCCTCAAAAATTGTCTCCCTGGACTCAGATTCGGCCCCCTCACTTCGAAAGTTGACTTCCTCGTTCGTCAGGACCTCATCTTCGTCCGGGTTCCAATTTTTTCGGGTAAGACCTCGACCTTGGCGCTCCTGGCTTCGTTCCCGATCAAAAGTTGCTTATAAAAAAACAGATGATTTTGTGACAAAATTCTTTCCACAAAAATGTTCTTTTCTCAGGTCCATCCACCAAGATTTCATAATACACGATAAGACCAAAATCGTGAGAATCTCTCAATAAACCCTGTTGATATTCAACATGGTCTTATATACAATATATATATACTCTTGTGTTTACATATATTTATCTTTTTATATATAATATATCTATTGTTTTATATACAATATATGTTTTTCATCGTTATATACACGCGGAGCAACAGTAACGCACAGTTACCGGATTATTATTACCACAATTATTATTACCATTACTCCAAATTTTTCCGACACATAATAATGATACGACACTATCATGAAATGTAATTTTTGTGATAATTTTTTTTGATAATTTACTATGTTATACCTCAATTTTGTACTCATTTTACACTGTGATTTCACAGATTATGTATTATCCTTGAAAATGGCCGAAACTCGGTCGAAACGTCGGATTATACTTTTTTAAATAAAAGTTATTCGCCATTGCCCGCGATATTGGACTTCTTCTATCCGTTAATGAGGAACGATACGGGCATCTGCCAACTCCACATTCCTCAACCTATGAGTGAATATTCTTATTCTACCTCTGTCCTCTTGTCAACGGGGTTTTTTAACGACGATGGAACAGACAAATCCTTCGCCATTACGATTTTTTATTATCCTTGAAAATGGCCGAAACTCGGTCGAAACGTCGGATTATACTTTTTTAAATAAAAGTTATTCGCCATCGCCCGCGATATTGGACTTCTTCTATCCGTTAACAATGCTGAAAAATCAATGAATATTATATAATTGCTTTCATTTACCTCATAGTCAATGCTAATCGTTCTGCCGCTGGTATAGATTTTCAGACAACGTCTTGCTTTGTTAAGTGCGGCCCTAGGAGTTGTAATAATTCCTCAAATTGGGTTGTAGACATTCTCATATACTTGGGAAAATTAAGATCATCCCAAATAAGTTCAGGTATGAGCGCATGGAAACAACCGTAAATGGGTCGCAATCGTAGAATTCTGGACATCCAAATTTTCCTTCGACCTCTTCTGCGCTTGAGTAATAAAATTGATATCAAGCCAAAAGCCGCAGACAGTATAGTGGTTTTTTCCCTCTCTCCTTGTAGGTGGAGTATAGCTTTATTGCTCCATCACAACGGAAGTGACAAGTTGAATCCATAGAACGCGATAATTACTGCAACTGTAAAATGACAAAACAAAGAATGAACAAGTCCATTTCATATTCGCAATAGATGAGCAGGAATGAGGTGAATTCATTGTGATGTTGATTATCAAAACATAAATAAACTGAATATCAAACACAAAAGGCACACAATATGGAACTGATTTCTGTAGAAAGATGTTCTGGTATCGCATACGTGACTTTTCACTTTCCGGGTCAAACGAGTCTACAAATAAGTGCAACATTAATCTCTAGGTCCTATATTATTCAGATTCTGATCGCAATTCTTCAATTTATGCAGAACAACAATTCATCGGAATTTGCACGACTTTCTCATTTGTATTTCACAACTTATTTTTTATTAATGGAAAGTTCACAGTGAAAGTTTACAGTTAGGTTGAAGTGAAAGATCATGGTGAGATAATTCTAATTCTTCAAATAATTAAATACTAACCAAAAATGCTCTGCTGAGCATAATCGCTGGAGATGAATTTATCACATCATAAATGTTGCGTAATTTCTTCAGCGCCACATCGCTCGCCACCAACGTTCGACGCTCATCGCCAACTCTCGACGGTCATCGCGAACGCTCGTCGCTTGCCGCTCATCGCTTTCCATGTAATGGCACCTTTACAATGTTCTTATATTCTAACCTCAATCCTAAACTTAATTGTAACTCAACCTAACCTAATCCTAACGCTACCAGACAATTCTTTTGTGCTTGTGTGTGTACGTGTGTGCTCCGTGCGCTCCATTCATCCTCACTCTCTCACTCACACCATTCCCACCCTATACCCTTCTCCCTCACCTCCCTCAACTTCTCCAATTCCTTCATCCAATTCTCCCCTGAACCGTCATCTTCCAGGAACTTTTTTATTCCCTCCTGACTATTCCCATTACCCTTTCCTATTCTTTTACTACATCTCTCAATTACGTGCTCCCACGTCTCAACTTCCCATCCACATATCCTGCACTTTCTCTCCTCTTCTTTTCCCCAGTATTTCCCTCCCCTCATCTCGTTCCCTAGTCTGAATCTAGCTATTCTACACTTTCTCTTTCGTGATCCTCTTTTCTCTCTCAAATATCTAGGTCTTCCTATCGTCCATATCTGTCTGTACCACTTGTTATATCTCGACATGACTATTTTTCCCCAATTCTCTTGTCCCTGCACCTGCTTGTCTCTCTCCTCTAGTTCCTCATGAATATCCTCTCTCCTTTCTTCCCTGTTCCTCACTTTTGTTAACGAAAACCCTCTGTCCTCGAAAAACTGTGTCCTCCCTCATTACCATCTTGACTCAGCCTCATCTCTGTTCATTTCTCCCCAGCATAGCCTCGCTATTTCACCCCCTTCACCCATTCTCAATTTCATTTCGAAACCCCAACTTCTCTTTCCCATTTTTGTTCTCAATTTGTCTCTTTCTGTCTCTTCTCTCACCATATATCCCGGCGTTCTCCCGTCCAGATCCAATGTCCACCTTATATATTTTTCTTGTAATTTCTCAAACCCTTCTCTTTCTTTTCATCCCCATATTTCTGCTCCATAACTAACTACTGTCCCTACAAGACAGTCGAACAACCGCATTCTCCTCTCCCAATCTCCTCCGAACTTCTTTTTCCCTATCCCCCATACTTGTTTCATTACTTCGTACGCTTTTCTCACCCTGTCTCCAATATATCCCTCCTGTCTTCCGTTTCTCTGTATTATGTATCCTAGGTATTTGATCTCCTTCACCTCTTCTATTCCTTGCTTTCCCCATTCCCATTCTACCTTCCTGCTCCTACCACCCCCCTTTCTAGACCTAATCACCTTCGTCTTTTCAGTACTCACCTGTAAGTTCCTCTTTTCATAGTACCTCTTCAGGATCTCCATTCCCCCCTTCATTTGTTCCTCATTTTCTGCCAACGAAACTATGTCGTCTGCATACGATAGAGATCTCACTCTCCTCCTCCCTATTCTGATTCCCCCTCACATTTCTTCTTCCAGCTCTTTTTCTAAATCTGCGATGAAAATGTTGAACAAATTCGGGCTCAATGGGCATCCCTGTCTCACCCCTCTAGCTAACCCAAATTCCTCACTAACCTCAACTTTCCTAAATACTCCCACCTATCAATCTTTCCTTTCCTCCATTTTCTAAGCTTTTTCCTCACTTCTTCCTTCAATTCTTCACATTCATCATCCCACCATCGCCCTTCCAAATCATTTTCCCCTTCTTTTACCTTTTTCCATATGACCACTCCTTTGATTTTTCTTCTAATTCTCTCATCATTTCTTCTGCGCTCCCATCCTTTGGTTTCCACCCCTGAATACCCTCTTTGAAAACTTCTATCCCGTTTCCAGACCAACCCATCCTCTCTTTCTCCTCCTGCACCCCCGTTCTTTATCCCAGTTCCTTCTTGCAGTCCCCAGATAAACGGTTATTGACCTGTGGTCAGACTCTATCTCCCCTCCCACTTCTACTTTTTTCACCTCGTTCCATGTCTCTCTATCTCCTATCACATAACACAGGTTAACATTTGATCTACGCTGGAACACCAGAATAGAGGTGAGTACCTATGAGTTTCGGAGGTCGCAGATCACGATTTCTGGATCCATATGACGCCATCACGTCAGGATCGAGGTCAAATCAAGGTCAAAGATCTCGAATCGAAAGATATAATTTTTTTGACTTCGGATTCCGAACCAGCGGGGAATTTTACATTCAGTCACATTTTGACATTTGAATAAAAGTGATATCTGCGAGTCATATAAAGGTCATATACAGCCAAAATCCTGTTTTTGAATCTTTTTTCTTATATTAGGCTAAGCAGGCTCTTGGATTAATTGGCTTTCACGTTTTTGAGGTCGCAGATCACGATTCTGGGGTCTATATGACCCCATCACTCCAGAATCAAGGTCAAATCAAGGTCAAACATCTCAAACCAAAAGATATAATTTTTTTGACCCCGGATTCCGAACCTGCGGAGAATTTTTCATTCGAATACATCTTGACATCCAAATTAAAGTGATATCTGCAGGTCATATGGAGGTCATATGTAGGTAAAATCCTTTTTTTCAATGTTTTCTCTGATATTAGGCTGGGCAGGCTCTTAAATTAGCTGACTTCTACGTTTTTGAGGTCGCAGATCACGATTCCGGGGTCTATATGACCTCATCACGTCAGAATCAAGGTCAAATCAAGGTCAAACATCTCAAATCAAAAGATATAATTTTTTTGATCCTGGATTCCGAACCAGCGTGGAATTTTACATTCAAATTAAAGTCATATCTGCAGGTCATATAAAGGTAATGTGCAGGTAAAATCCTTTTTTTGAGCCTTCCGTTCGATTTTGGCGGTTATTATGTGTGGTTGCGCCCAGGGCACCTCCCCGTGGTGACGGCGGGCAACGGAGTTGTTCCGCGTTCCGGCTGAGTCCCCGGGTTACGGGTCACAGTGGGGCCAAATGCCAAAAAGCTGGCCAAAACCCCAAAAATGAAGTTTGTAGTTGGGGATATTTGACCCTTGGGATAAGTAAGGTGATGTCCCAAGTATTGGAATTCTGATATAAGAAGATCTGATCCCCTCCCCCTGCCCTTGTGTACCAGTTGCAAAATACCCTCCTTGAAGTATAATCCGCGTGATTGGAAGACAGTAAAATAACGAGCATGTTCAAAAAGACGCTGTGTCTCGAAAAATGAACCGATTTAACTTTTTCAAATTGGAGTCTATTACTGAAACTATGTAGAATACACTAAAAATCAAGAGAATATCAATTTGATGAGTGGAAAATACTGACAGAGCAATGATTGGATGTAATTTCTATATCTATAAATGAGAAAATGTGTTTGGTTTTTGAAGGAATAGTAGAGAATTACGCAAAATTACGTCGTTTAACTTATTGAAGGTGGTAGATGGGACTCTTACCTAAACATCAGGAAAAAAACGGCTGCCCATGTCTGCCCCTAAGCAATTCCGCCATGTTTTTGTGCAGGAAATCACAAAAAATTAGACGGAGTAATGAGCAGTCCTTAGATCCGTCTGGAACTTGATATGCAGAAGTTTGTGGGGTCGCTGATTATGAATCCGTTGTCTTCATTTGGGAATTCAAAATGGCGGATCCAATATGGCGGACGAAAATTGAAAGAAATCATCGGATTTCCTTCAAATTCGTGACCCAGGGGTTTCTGAGGTCGCTGATTACGAATCCGTTGTTTGAATTTCAAAATTCAAAATGGCGGATCCAATATGGCGGATGAAAATTGAAAAAATCATCGGATTGCCTTCAAACTCGGTACCCTGAGGTTTTTAAGGTCACTGATTCCGAATCCGGTGTCTGAATTCCGGAATTCAGAATGGCGGATCCAGTTTGGCAGGAAAAAATTGAAAAAATCATCAGATTCCCTTCAAACTCGGTATCCAGGGTTTTGTGGGGTCATTGATTACGAATCAGTTGTCAAATTCCAAGAATCAAAGATAGCGTATCTAATATGGTGGACACAAAACTCAGAATTCAGTAGATTCGCTTTTAATTTTATCTCAACGTTAGTATGTGTTTTATTTCCAGTGTACATTTGCTGCACGAGGAAAACTGTATGAGATTGATTACCATTCGTTTTTCTTCTCATCGCGGGCTTAGGGTACACAAAAGCCAGAAATCATTGATATTTAGGAAGATGATGGACCATTGAGAGAAAAACAGTATCGCTGGAGAATATTCGTAGTGAATTTACTATGAGTTGATGAATTCACTATGGGGAATGACAATAAAACTACCAACATTTAGTATTATTACTACGAATTTTTGGTAACTTCACTGCTAACATTCTTCAGCGATGCTCTTTTCCCCTAAAGTAACCGTCATTTTCCTAAATGTTTATAAATGTTATTCAAGTATTGATATCTCTTTTCTTTTCGTGAACTGAATCATGACTCGCGATTTGGTGATCGTTCTTATGTTAACCTATCGTTTCCATGGCAACGTAAATAGTTGGTTGTAATCGGTCTGATTTCAAATGGTGCTTATCACAATTGTGCAATAGCTGTCACCGAATTCTTACTCTTGCTAGTAATCGTTACCGTAAACTTTTTTCCGCGTGCAAGTTTGGAGCTTGGTGAATATTTTTCGTTTTTTGAAATCATTCAATGTTAACATACAATTCCAAATGAGATGGATTCCGCTGCCATAGGTGAGTGTTTCAACAACCTATATTTTCTTAGTAGTTTAATTTGAACAGTTGACTGCAAAAAAAATTAGCTTAAGAGGGTTGAATCCAACCCAAGAAAATTAGGAAAATTTTTAGAAACACATGGGGTTTCTGTAGTGAATTTTATCGAATTCTACAACGTTTGTAGATTTCAAAGATGATTCAATATCTATGACTCGGAGAGAGATGTACAATATTTTAAGGAGCAGTCCTCTACCTACGTTGGATGAAAAGTTCACTTTCCTTCAAGGAAAAATCATCGAGTTAACGTGTTGTCCGGATAACAAAACTACAGAGATCTCTAACCTTTTATCTACTTTTAAATGTGCATTTAAAAAGAGAAGGGAATCTTCTCAAAGAACCGAACTTGTGCCTCTTCGCCTACACTGCAATTCGAAACTAATTTGGCAGAATCCAAGGCCATCATCAACCAGATTTTGTATGCCAATCAAAATAGAGTTTGTGAAAGAATCAACTGAAGTTTATTAAGTGCTATATATGTGGTGCCACATCTAAGGAATTCAACAAAATTGATGATATAGTATCCAGGCCGGTCAAAACCGAAAACCTCCAGTTTGGTTTGTCTTGTCTACACGGCTGGATACGATTTTTTGAGGGCCTCCTGCATTTGTCCTATAAGCTACCTATTCAGAAGTGGCAAGCACGAAAACAAGATAAAGCTTTGGTGGAAGAACGAAAAAAGGTTATACAGAAAAGTTTTAAAGAAAAATGTGGCCTCATTGTCGATGTTCCTAAGCCAGGGTTTGGGAACTCAAATGATGGGAATACCGCTAGGCGATTTTTCGCACAACCCGAAGTTTCTGCCGAAATCACAGGGGTGGATGTCAACCTAATACAACGACTTCATGTAGTATTAGCTACCGTTTCAAGTGGCCATGAAATAGACGTTGAAAAGTTTCGGAGTTACGCTTTAGACACGGCACGCTACTACGCGACAAAATATCCGTGGTACCCAATGTCACCTACGATGCACAAGTTTTTGATCCACGGACCTGAAATCATTGCATCTGCTCTTCTACCTATAGGCCAATTGACTGAGGAAGCACAAAGGGCTCGTGACAAAGATTTTAAAAGGTGAAAATGATGTATATCACTTAATAATAGTCTATATTTGTCACAGTGGACTCGACACTTTGAAGGGAAAAATTTGACTTCTCAAGTACTGCAATCAGTTTGATACATTGCACAATACGTTTTTGACTACTAGGCAAACTATATATTCATGGTAACCACGAGAATATATGTTCGCGAAGATTGTTTTGTTTTGGTAAGGAATTCGGGGAATTATGAATATTCATATACTTTTTTTTATTAATAAGCCACATTGCTCATCCCCTGGAAACATAAATTCATAGACTAGAAAACAATTTCGAGAATCAAGTAAACTTATGAATTAGAGGATTTATTCAAAACTTTATACTGATGACCCCAAAGTGCAGCTGCTTTTTGTTTTTCCTTGATTTTGCTTGTCATGTTGAGATCAAAAGCTTTAACGGTGTCGATGAATACATAATTATATTCAAATATCTTAACAACATTCATTTCCAAGGGTACCGAGAGCATCACTCCAGGAAATGCAGTAGAGAAAAAACGAATGAAGACATTTTTAAATGGTTCCTTTTGAGTTCTGATCCAATGTTATCGAGTGAAAGACAGTTGCCCAAGAAAAAACTGAAGTTTCTCCCTAGAGACGTGTTAAGCCTGATCAAAACTCCGGATATACTTGATAAAGACAACGTAACTTTCCCATTATCTTCCTCTGAGAGTGAAGAAGAAGACTGATCTGAGTAAAAAAAGTGTGGCAGAAGTAAAAACAATTACGATTTCAGTTTTTTATATTATTGTATATATTGTGAATGTATATATCTTCCGATTTAACACATTTGGTGTGTTAATATCATTCGATAATTATATTAATAATGATTCAATGTTGGAAATAATAATAATAATGATCATAATAGGAACAACAAAATGGGCCGTTTAGTTCTTGTTTAATATTAAGTTATGAATGAAGTTCTGATTTTTGGGATCCGCCATCCTGAATTTCGGAAATCTGACAACGGATTCGTGATCAGCGATCCCGAAAACCCCTGGGTACCGAGTTTGAAGGGAATCCGATGATTTTCACAATTTTCGTCCGCTATATTGGGTCCGTCATATCGAATTCTGAATTTCAGACCGTGGATTCGTAATCAGCGACCACAGAAACCCCTGAGTACCAAGTTTGAAGAAAATGCGATGACTTTCTTAATTTTTGTACACCATATTGGATCCGCCATTCTGAATTTCAAAATTTTGACAACGGATTCGTGATTGGTGACCCCAAAAACTCCTGGATGCCGAATTTGAAGAAAATCCGATGATCTTCTCGATTTTTGTCCACCATATTGGATCCGTCATTTTGAATTTCGAAATGCAGACAACGGATTTGTAATCAGTGACCCCAAAAATCCCTGGGTACCCAATTTGAAAAGAATCCGATAATTTTTTCAATTTTCGTCCGCCATATTGGATTCGCCATTCCGAAGTTGGGAACTCAGACAGCGGATTCGTAATCAGCGACCCCGAAAACCCCTGATCACCAAATTTGAAAAAAATCCGATGATTTCTTTCAATTTTCGTCCGCCATATTGGATCCGCCATTCTGAATTTTGAAATTCTGACAACGGATTCGTAATCAGTGACCCCATAAACTTCCCGAGTATGAAGTCGCAAGCGAATTTGAGAGCCCCTTATAGTTTTGTCCAGCTTTTTGGCATTTGGCCCCACTGTGCGCTGGCTATTATAGGAGGTTTATAGGAAAATTTTCGTCTATAGCAAAGCCGTTAACGGACTTGTTAAAGAAAAACGAACCGTTTGTGTGGACGCAAAAACAAGAGGACGCGTTCAATCATTCGAAAAACACCTCATGTTCTGATACAATTCTACAATATCCAGATTTCACCAGACAATTCCTAGTAACCACAGATGCATCCGGTTACGCCATAGGAGGAGTTTTCAGTCAGGGCACCGTAGGGAAGGATCTCCCTATTTCTTATTGCTCTCGATTATTAAATACAGCTGAAAAGAACTATTCGACCATAGAAAAAGAGTGTCTTGCGGTGGAAATTCACAATTTTAACCGATCATAAGCCGTTGCAATGGCTCCATTCCGTTAGAGATCCTTTATCCAGGTTATGGAAATGGAGGATGAAACTTATGGACTTCCAGTATGAAATTTTGTATAAGAAAGGAAAAGTAAATTCTAACGCAGACGCGCTTCCTCGAAATCCGGTAGGAAAAATAGTTTTGCCTTTGGAGGAGGAAGACTCAGATCTTTCAGACATATCCTTGTTTCATCCTTCACCAACCAAATTGAAAAGGAAACCAACTATAGTGAGAGACGAAAAAATGACGAAGAAGGTAAAAATGAAAAACTTGAATAATCAGAGCGAAATCGCGGAACTCTCGGATGATGGTGGAAATACCCAAAATGAAAATACAGAAGTTGAAAACAGAAATGGAGAGACACCCCCTCACAAATTATTAGAAACAGAAAATTTTGAGGAAAATAATTTGGATACGCTTAACGAATCAATTGAGAATTTAGACGGGAAATTGTACCTTATTCCTGACCTCAGGGACGAGATAATGGAATCTTTGCAATATTCTGACGAGAATGATAGTTATCAAGTAGAAGACAATAATAATTCAAATAATGAAAATGCAGGGAACGATTCTGAATTTTTTCGGCCGGGTTCTGGTGATCTCGAGGGGAGGTTAAACTCAGATTATGAAATTGACGATTCTGGGAAATCATCTGATGATGAATCGGAATCTGATGAGATATTTGAACTCGAGGCTTCAGAACATGGTTTGAGAATAAAACAAACTAGGGAAAATTTGAGCAACGTAAAAGATTCTCACGTGATTCTCGCGACTTGTAAAATGCAAGGTGTGAACGAATTGACGGAGAATTATATTGACGAAAAAGGATTAGATAGAACGCTAAAATTAAGATTGTCGGTCCCTGAAGTATTAAATGGTAACAACAAAAGAATTGTCATTTTACCTATCAAAGAAAGTTTGAGACACCCTATTGATGATGAAATATTGAATGAATGCGTAGAAGGACTGCGTGGGGTTATATACGAGTTACAATTACCTAGTTTTTCAATGTTCAAATATAGCAATATAGAGGGTTTAACTTGGTTAACTTTGTGGCATAAAATTAGAAATAAGATGGAAGATTTCGATATAGCTATAACCATTTGTACAGGGGAAATAAAAACTCCAAGGGAAGAAGAGAGAATGCAAATAATAAAAAACCTACATGAAAGTCGAGTCAATGGGCATAAAGGGGTGAATAAAACATACAAACGTTTGAGACAGAAATATTTTTGGCCAAATATGAAAACTCAAATTCAAAGGGTAATCAAAGATTGTGAAAATTGTTAATTGAAAAAACTGGTTAGAATAAAAACGAGACAACCAATGGTCCTTACAGACACACCGGGGAGCTCGTTTGACAAAATTGCAATGGATATTGTTGGTCCATTACCGGAAGTAGATGGATGGAAGTATCACTTGTCTATAATATGTATTTTGACTAAATATCTCGTTTGCATACCATTGAGGACAACAGACGCAATAACGGTTGCTGACGCTTTTGTCAATGGTTTCATTAATATTTATGGGCCATCCAGATACTTGGTCACTGATAGAGGAAGTCATTTTGTAAATCCCGTTTTGAGAACATTATTGAAGAAATTCAAAATGATTCATGTAAAATGTACAGCCTATAACCCACAGGCGAATGGTACCGTAGAAAGGGTGCATCACACTATTACTGAATATCTCAAGCAAAATGCACGGAAGAATGACTGGGTACATGTAATGTCCTACGCTACTTATTCTCATAACACAAGCGTACATGAATCCACATTATGCACTCCTTTCGAGTTGATTTTTGGAAAACTGCCCTCCAATATCACAGGCAACGTAGATGTTCCTGTAAATGTGAATGAAACTTACACAGGATATCTGGAAAACTTATTTCTGAGAATAAAAGAGGTTCAAAGAATAGCCAAAGAAAATGTAGAGAAATCCAAGGAAAGAAATGAAAAATATTATGATCGAAGATTGAACGTGAAGAACTTTAAGGTGGGAGATTCTGTGTACCTCTTGAAAGAACCTGTGAAACATAAAGTTTGATGACCAATATGTTGGTCCATACAAAATTATAGAGACATTCGACAATTGCAATGTGAGGCTGCAATTGACGAACGGCAAAACAAAAATAGTACATGTAAATAAACTAAGGTTAGCCTAAATAAATGGAAGAAAGGGTGTATGTGTAAATATTATAGATATAAACCTGTAATGTGTGCAAGTAAACTGAATAACCTTATTGTTATAGATAAGAGAAAGCGACCATTGAGAGGAGGAAAAATGGAGGAATATTGGAAACTAATTTTAATTCTGTTTTCTGTAAACGCTGTGACCGCATTGTTCGGGTATGATTGCGGGGGAAGGAACCTCAACATTACCACGTATAGCACGACTTCGGTGGGCGACTGTGCGGACAACTCGAAGAATGTATCGTCCAGTGTGGTATACGTGCAAGTACTACAATTGGCTGACTTTGATCATTTAATGGTAAAACGTTGCAAGATTTCGATCGACCGAACTGTTTATATATGCGGAAATATTGCCTCGTATATATCTGTTGTTGGAAATGGACGGATGGAGTACATAAAAGAAATCTCTGGAGAAAAATGTGAAAGACTGCTCCTCGATGGAGAAGTGAGAATAACCGAAAACATTTTATTAACGGGAATAAAACCGAATTCTACTGAAACACGCTCGGTAACGTTGGCCGGGACACTAAAAACTGACGGTGGATGCAAAGGCGCGACTTATTCAGATTCTTATGGAAGCTGGAATGACGCGGTGGTGCAGGCTACGGTGCGAATATCCGTGGACGAATATCTAACTGCCGTAAATCTCAAAGAAAATCAAGTTCTTCTAAAATCAGGAGTCCAGTGTTCGTTACAAAAGGGCAGATGTATGGACATGGATGGGAGTTATGCTTTCTGGGGTAAAAGTCCGCCTACGTCTTGTAAATTCGAAGAATACGATGTTCTGTATGAGGGATACGCCAATAGAATAGAGGGAAGTCAAACCATGTTTTCACTAACTTCCAAAGACACGACGTTCGTCTTGTCGAAGATTGATGAACAAAACAAGTGTGGATTTCTATTGTATGGAACGGAACATCCCAGATTATTTGTTTTACAAACTACCAGAGAAACAGCTTTTGTGAAGAAAACCGTTTTGAGTCCGGACAACATGGACATGTTCACTTATATTAATTCCAAATTCGTTTACGTGGAAAATCATCTCCGGAATCAAATCGAAAAACTGTATCATAATGTGCTACAACAAAAGTGTGATTTAGAAAAACAAATTCTACGCCAAGCACTATGGATATCCAGGACGAACCCAGATGAATTTGCAAGAATCGTAATGAAAGAACCAGGATATACGGCGATTCCTTCCGGGGAAGCTATACACATTATGAAGTGCGTTGCTGTGGATGTCAAATTAAGACAAACTCAAAAATGTTATCAAGAACTACCAGTGTTCGCAGGGGAGGAAGAAATGTTCCTCATTCCCAATACAAGAATATTAATAAAATGTGGCACAGAGAGAGGATGCGATCCAGCCCTCCCTGTTATGTTTAACATCGAAGGAAGTTGGTTAAGTTGGCCACCGGCGCAACATCGGCAACCGGAACCACAGACGATCAGGCCATTGGAACCACCAAAATGGGAATATTTAGTGCCGGAGCACCTGGCCACCAGTGGTATCTATTCGACCAAGCAACTGAATGAGTATCGGCAACACATCCTTTTTCCAGCCGAACAAACAGCTATACTACACACGATAGCACGAGGAGCTTCTGGAAGAGAAATCCCCTCTGGAACGGTTTCTATGTATAATTTAGTAGATGTTAATACTATCGAAAAGTTAGCTGAAACCACGGGAAGGAAAATTTGGGACAATTTGTTAATTTTTGGACAGATAAGTTCTACAGTGTTCGGGTCATTGACTATTATTTCTCTTCTGAAACTTTTATTCGGAACTCTTATACATGGCTATACGTTACATTCATTGTACGGGTGTAGCTTTCATTTATTCGGAGCGTGTTGTGGCTCCCTTACGCATCTACTAGTGCATCTCGCGAAAGGGGACCAAACCCCTAAGGAACTGAGAAAGAATAAAAAAATAAATAAATATAAAGACTTGATTGAAAAACGAAATAAAATACCCATCACCCGTCAAATCAAGGCTCAAGATACCCCCATAAACATAGAGGGCGTTATAGATGAAATTAACTCACTCTAATTTCAGGAACAATGAACCACGACATCATCTCCAGGAGAAATCTGGAGGGCCTCTCGATGTGTTTTGGAGCAACGGTGACATACTTCGAATCACCTGAGCTCTTCTACATTACCACACCTATGGACTACGATAAACTAGACCTGGGAGAGGTCTACGATGATCCAGACGAGACCAACCATTTCATGCTGGAACGAGAAAATCTTCGCGCAGGAACCCTATGCGCAGTAAACTACAATATGACGTGAGAAAGAGCAGTAGTTCAAAGTGTAGATGAAAATGGGTTATTGACTTTGTGGTTAGGGGATAATGGGAAATTAATTACAGAACATTATAATAACACAAAAAGACTGTCATGGGAATTTATAAGGACACCGTGGAACGCTATTCCATGTGCCATGGATTCCATTAAATGTAGGAACAGTGAAAGTTGGAGTGAAGATCTCCTTAAATGGTTGAGAGTGCTCTTGATGGGAGAAGAAATAGAAGTGTTTTTAGAATACATAAACGGGGACAGGAGTTTGATAGTAGACTTGATTAGAGATTCATTGGTTCTCAACGATATAGTACTTCATCTGGAAAGGGTGGAGGCGAGCAGGAAGTTGTCGCTGGCAGATGCAACTGTTGTGTATAACCAAGCTGAAGAGATTTTACCGAATGTCAGCCAACGGTACAGGCGTTTGGTAACCAGCCTCGCTGGTTGATGAAAATTTCTTTTCAAAACTTTCGCAAATTTTTGAGAAAGAAATTCTCAAAAATCAGGGGGGAGATGTAACGTCCCGCTACGATTTTTGATTTTTTCCTCCGCTTTATTTTCGAACTATACTTTGCAGTTTCAAATTAGAATTTTATTACATTATTATTGTGAGCAGTGTAACCTTATATGTAAATTTATAAATTGAATTGACATATGTCTTTAATTAAATAATAAGGTCAAAGAATTAATGCAGTGCGAGCAAGGGAGATGAAAGAACAATAAATCAAATAATAAAAGTATTTTTAGTAATAATAATCAATTCTTCATAAAGCACATTGAGTGCATGACGTTCTTTCACCTCCACCTGATAATTTGATGTATCGAGCCCTCAAGAATCCAAATAGAAAGAACTATATACGAAAAAGGAAGACATGAATACTTAGAGATGATCGAGTCTCGACGCGCTCTCTACCGACGAAGAAATTCTTCTTCTTCGTTGAAGTCACCAGGAACGATAGTCTTCCCGTGAACTTCAAACTTGCGACAACTACTCTTAAAGAAAAAGAGTCTTACCGCGATCGTAGTCTGGCGCGTAAAGTAAATTTTGAGGAAGCTCCGGTTCACGATAGTTCGTAACCGTCAGAATTTTTATACACAATTTCATAAAGAGAGAAAGAATAAGAATAACAAAGTTTTTTATATATTTTTATCGTTCTGAAACATCGTTAAAACCGTTTTTTATTAAGCATATTTTATAATACGACGATTGATAGATTTTTCTTTATTGTACGAGACAGTGTTTGTTCTCCATTGATGTAACATCATTTGTTTATCATTGCTTGTAAACCAATTAATTATATTAAATCCCAAAAATATTGTTAATAAACAAAGAAAGTGAAGTAAGAAGAAAAAGAATAAACTTTTCTCAAGTGAATGTTTTAATAGTAAATGAGTGTACATTAATTTAATATTCCTTTCGAAGATCCTTCGTTTTCTTGAAAAGTGTGGTGTTTTATCTTCACGTAGATTGTTCATTGTCCAATTTTTATTGCTTTGAAATCTGAACAAGTCTCAAGTAAATTCCTTTTTGTAGAGATTCAATTTTTTTTGTTCTCCTTGATGAAATTCTCTGTTCATAAATAAAATTATTTACAAGAGATAGTTCGAGTTTTCACACCACTTCGAAGAATAAAATTTATTCAAACAGAGTGACAGGATCACTCTCCAGGACAGCTGATTTTCCTTCCAACCTGTCTTCTTTCACGGAAAAAGGACGTACCCTTCGAGACCTCCAGTGAACGAACCTACGAACCAGAAAAAAAATAGTAAGTATAAATTAAAATAAATAATTTCAGAATTATTCTTTACGAGAATCCAGTGAAACGTCCGTTCAGATTGTATTTTACGTTGAAGTTGAAATCTAAACGAAGATGTGTCAATGCTTTCATTGGGTTCTTACAATCGCAACTGGTCTTTCAATTATTCTTTACTATTATTTATATGTTAATGAGATAAAAATGACCAGCATTTATTCAAAAATTACTTTATAATTTTATTATGATGTGCTGATTTTAAATAAAGGTGATAGAATATTTTCCTAATATACTCATATTAGAGAAATCTATGGAATGAATGATTCAAACCTTAGAATATTCATATAAATAAATAAATAAATAAATAAATAAATGAATAAATAAATAAATAAATATCACTATAAAATCAGGACATCACAGTTGTAGAGTTTTTGGGGCGTCAATATAGCATTTTGAGGTTTGGCAGTCAGACTCGCGCTGTATATTTCTCTTTTGAAAGTAGCACTGATCCCGTCACAAGCACCTTCACCATGAGCAGTTGCACTGTAATTCCATTCAGCGTCAATATTGAAATCTTCTTTGTTATGAACTAAATTCGCGATTTGAAATTTATTTTTGGAGTGCTGCTCTGCTCCGTCACTGGAATAAATAATCTTATTCATTTTTTTCACATTGCGTTGAATTTCAAGAATTAACAAGGTCTGGGTAGCATAACCAGCGGAAGTGTCCTGTTTTAAACTTTCAGATAAGAATACATAACTGTTGTGCTTAATATCGCGCCCTCTCTCATAATAATAAATGGCAGGGAACACAGTGCATTAGTCGTTATTGAAATGAAATGCTTGTGAGGCATCCTGGCGAACATATGCGTAGTTCTCAGAAAAATCAAACGTAACCAGTACTCCGCCATCGCGAAGATTGTGTTTTCGTTCTTGGATCAAAACACTCTGTTGCTTAAAGATGAATGAATGAGGTTCGAGGATTGTCAGTTTTCTACACAATTCGAGTATAAAATCGTCAATTTTCATCATTTCCGTTTGTAGAGTTGAACGATCCGTTGCGGTCCAAACTGAATATTGAATATCTGTGATGAATGAATTCTCCAGTAGATTATGTAATCTCTCCGAGAACTGCGAAACTCCTGGACAGTCATCACATGCGTCTAGATAACAATCGGCACGAGGTCTCTCACAAACAATTTCATTGAGGCAGTCTTTGTAATTAGTTAGTGGCTCTTGTGTATTCAGCTTTTGAATATCGATTGCATCCAACATCAATTTCGCATTTTGATGTATTCTGCAAACACAAACTGAATGTGTTCCACAAGCCCCAGGGAGTATGCAATTTTTTGGTCTCAGTTTAGCGAACGCGCTGAAGCAGATAATATGTTCTGGGTGAGACTGTTTGAATACGGTATGAAGTTCTTTCAAACCCATCAGTGAGAGATGTTTCTGTTTCAGCGTTCGCTCTCCATCAATTTTCACAGAAACGACATCTTTCGATGCAGGCATTATCCTGCTATTCATGTCACTCGTATAAAATCCATGTACTTTTTCTAAAGTTGTTTGAGAGAGTTTTCTCACCTCCCTTGCAATACTATCGGGTAAAATGCCAGCTTTCATCTCCAATTTCTTTGATTTGTTGGCCAAATATCGCGCTGTAACAAATTCTTGGGCGATTTTCCTCGCACTCCAAGATGATGGGGCGATAGTTAAAATTTGTAATTTCAATGGATTGTTGGGTTCCAAGGTTGAAAATTTCTCCTTGAGCTCATCCAGCATTCCTTCCAGTTCAATTTCTCTGTTCGTGCGTGTATCATTGAGACCTTCGTGGGTCTCATTCTCCAATTGAACATCCATTCTCATAGAACTCTTAATACAACAAATATTTTAACTGCTATCATTTGATTCATGAACCACATCGTCATTTTGTAATTTGTACGATTAACCCTTTTTTATACATGCAGCACAAATCTTCGAATTCGCGCATAAGACAGGAAATTGCGGTAACATAACCTCCGATATCTTCCGTAAATTTCTACTAACGTGCCCGGCAGTTTTCAACGGATTTGCCATCGGTCCGTTCGAAGAATTCGCGGCATCGTGTATTAGATGATCAGATAAATCAGATGAAAATATGCGAACTCCTAGTACGATTTCATGAGTTAAAACACAAAAACTGTGAGGTTTAAACGTCGCGAACATTCATAAAGTAACAATGTAAAACGATAAATAACAGGAGACGAGGAAAACAATTGACGTTACAATGAAACCACATGAAATTGGGTGCAGACATTACAGAACAATACACTGTCAGTTGATAAGAATCGATTTCACGCATTCATTCGTTCATTTTCAGCTGATTCATTCGACATTCTAATATACGAAGCCGCGAATTCTCGAAAAAAGCCAATGATTTATTCAATCAAAACAGCCGCACACAATGGTAGAGATTCGCGAAAGATATCAGAGGTTGAGTTACAGGAATTTCCTGACTTATATGCGAATTCCAGAATTTGAGCTGCATGTATGGGAGAAGGTTCATCGTACGAATTACGAGATGAAAAGGTGGTTGATGAATTGAATGATAGGGGTGGAAATATTGAAAGTATTGAGAGTCCGATTGTCCAGGAGTTTCGCAGTTCTCGGAGAAATTACATGATCTACGATCATGATGTGTGATCTATAATGCAGGATTCATTGATCACAGGTTTCCAATATTCAGTTTGGACGGCAACGGATCGTTCAACTCTACAAACAGTAATGATGAAAATTGATAATTTTATACAACAATTGTGCAATAGACTGACAATACTCAAACCTCATTCATTTATGTCTGAGCGACAGAATCTTTTCATCCAGGAACGGAAACACAATCTCCGCGATGGCGAAGCACCGATTACGTCTGATTTTTTGAGAACTAAGTATAGTTAGCCAGGATGCCTCAAAAGCATTTGAATTTCGATACCGAACAATGCACCGTGTTTCCTGCTATTTATTATCACAAGGACGCGATGTTGAGCACAAGAGTTACGTATTCTGATCAGGAAGTCTAAAACACAACACTTTTGCTGTTTATGCTATTCAGACCTTGGTAATTTCTCAAATTCAACAGAATGTGAGAAGAATGAATGGGATTATCCGTACCAGAGACGGAGCGAAGCAGCACTTTGAAAATAAATCCCAGGATGAGTATGATCAGGCCCCAAATAATTCTTGAGATCAATATAATATTTGATCCCATCATATTAAATGTGCTTGCGGATCATTGGACGTGGTGCGTTCGTTCTGATTTCCGGAATCTGACCTCAGGTTCATAATGAACGACCAGAACTTCCTCGGAACAAAGATTCACGTCAGAGGACGGATGATCCCTCATATCCAGACCGTCATATCGAATCTTCCATTCATAATTCTGAAAATCCGGATTCGAATATCTATCAGCGACCCCAAAAATCTCAGTATGACATTTTTTCCACAAATTCAAGAGATTGATAATTCTTCTGACCGCTATATCGGATCACCCATTCGCTATTCCGGAAATTCGAGTCCGGATTCTTGATCAGCGACCCCAAAAACTTCAGTATGCCAACGTTGCCGCAAATTCAAGCGATTTATAATTCTTCCGAGCGTCATATTGGATCCGCCATTTGTGATTCCGGAAATCTGAGTTCGGATTCGTCATCAGCGACCCGGACAACCCCCTTTCCACATGTTTAGAAAAATTCGGAGTAATTTTGAATTTCTGGCCGCCATATTGGATCTGCCATTTGCAATTTCCGTATTCCAACCGCATGCAATTAATCTGGAAGGCTCGAATCACATGCCCCAGTCCACAGGACTATCCAACACCTACGTATCATATTTCTAGGACTGGTTTTGATCATTCTCAACTCGTTTTCCCATCGTTTCAGCCGCCATATTGGCGAAATGGCCGCCATGTCCAAAAAACACCAAACGGCAATGGAAAGAAGACACTCCAACGAAAATTTTGATTGGTCCCCGAGATCTCTATCTTCAAAATTGAGATGTGCAGGGGGGGGTGGCCGATTTCACAAAGAATGCCCCATATATATTAGGGTGGGCCGAAGAAACCCATCTTTTTTTTCTCGAGTCGCTATACCGCAGAAAAGTCGCGATTTGGAATGACAAAAAATATTTTTGAAAAATCAATGAAAAATATCGATGTCTTCCGGTCGCGCAAAGCCCCCAAAGTTCATAAAAATAGGTCAAAATCCACTATTTCACGTGAATTTTCGAAATAAGTGGAGATATTATGATTCGAACGCTATAGCTGTAATCAATCAATGCTGAAATCATCGTCAACAATTGTGGAAAATCATCGAAATCTTTCAATTCACTCAGTTCTTCCATTAGCATGAAATTCATGCGGAATATTGAGGGAGCAAGTGCGTGCGTGCATTGAAAAAAACAATGTGGCTGAATTTGAGTCCGAGTTCATTCTGTAGTTACTGTAACTGTATTATGACCATAAAAATGTGCAATAGATATGACCGAACGCGTGTGGATCCCTCAGAGAGAGAAGAAAAATGGAATTAGTATTACTTTCTTTATTTAATACAATGTACAGAATAAAGAAACTTCCATTAGTCTGAGTGTTTCCTGTTAAAATATTCCATCTCTTTCCTGCATGACTCTTTCCATTTCTCTCATTTATTGCCTCCATTTACCAAATCCTAATTGATTGTCTCTGTTCTATGTCTTCATGATTATGAATGTTGCACTTACTTCCACAGTAACCTCAATAAGAACATGACTTCTGCAACTACAAAACTCAAAAATCGATTGCATTCTCTTCTCAATGTGTGATTGCCGTGTTTATTAATCTGAAAATTATAAGAAATTCCTGTTTTGTTACTACATAATATAAATACATTACTACGTGAAAAAATTGAGAATATTGACCCAGCTCAGGTTGAGGATGGTAGATTACGATTAACCCCTGGGCGCCAAAAATGTACAAACGCCCTTGCTCCTGCCTTCTTTTGTTATCATTATGCCATTTTTGCTGAAGCTCTCATGCGTTCACATCTTCATGTTATTTTACGTTTAGTGTTGTGCAGTGTTGTGTTGTGAAGTTTTTGAGATACATGATGGCAGCCTCAAAGAAAATGATCACAAGAAATGTCTTTGAGTGCCCTATATTTGGTAAAACTCCTGTTTCCAAGAACAGTATAATTTATCTGTAAAGGTTAATAACAAAAGTGTCCGTTTTTCAAACGTGGCTCATAAAGTAGCTGATGAAATAAAAAGTTTGTTTGAGAAAGCATCTATAGTATAGGATCAAAAGGAGGCAGGAGCAAGGGCGTTTGTACATTTTTGGCGCCCAGGGGTTAATCGTATTTTACCATCCTCAACCTGAGCTGGGTCAATATTCTCAATTTTTTCACGTAGTAATGTATTTATATTATGTAGTAACAAAACAGGACTTTCTTATAATTTTCAGATTAATAAAGCTGTGGAACAGTATTTCCCGGAGCTTCCGGAAAATCACTACAGAGATGGTATAAGATTATTGGAGGATCTTTGGAATGAGTGTGTTGAAGTTGAGGGAGACTATATTGAATAAAAAAAATCATTTCATCAAAAAATACACATTCTTTCATCTTTGCTTTCAAAACTTCTCAACAAACCTGTAATATCTCAACGTAACAGATATCTTTGTGAATAAGTGAACTTTGAGGAAGTTATCGATAATTCTATGTTTGAATCAACACATATATGTATAGATAAATAGATATATTTTCGAATTTGTGAATCAAGGGAGGAAGAACCTGCATACCTAAGAGGAAGGGTGAGTGGGTCTCTAATTGAAGAAAATGGAGAATTTCCTTCACAGGACAAACCCACTGTCAAGCAAAGTATGGATCAATTTGAAGGAAGTAAGAGGATCACCCTCAATTAAGATCTCCCAACCAATCTATAATTTTCACACGCCTCTAAACTTCTGCATGTATCTATTCTTCCACTACTCTCTAAATTTTACCCCTTTCCTGAAGAAACCGAGGTTTCTTCGATACAAGATTTTTTACGAAAGACAGAGCTTGTTTTTCTCCTGAGGAGCTCCTTCCCACAAGTTTTGGTTTCCAATCGTGCACAAGCTTCAATTTAAACACCCATTCAAAACCCAAATCTAATTTCTATTGGGATCTTCCTGAAGCAGCCAGGTACTAACAGTGATTGTTGGGCACCTGATAGACTAAATTCTCAAACTAAAAATCAAACACATACGTCATTTGAAGATCTTCAAAAGGTGAGTTATATACGAATGTTGATGAATTCCATGTGACTTCCTCAATTCATTAATGAATAATATATTTTCACATTCAGTCTCTAAATCAAACTCAAATTAACAACATCAAAATCAATTCTCAATTTTATCCAACTGGTTCAACAAAAAAGGCATTCTCAAAATCAAATTAGACTATATTCAAATTGAAGTATTCGCTTAAATCAGAATAATTATTCTAAAACGAAGGCCTATCCTCCTCAATCGAAGATTCATTGATTGATTCTATACGAAATCCCTGAAAAAATTGGACATTCAATTCAAAACAATCATGGAATACAAAATGTGCACATAATTAAAGAAAATAATTGGGAAATCATTTTTTTCTGTTCACAATCAACAATCTTCGATAAATTCTGATCTCGTGAATCTGAATATTCGTTTCTCTGATTACACCTTGAATAAAATTTATATAATTTTCTTCCCCTTCCCTAAAATTCTCTGAGAAGACTATTTTTCTCTAGTTTCTTTTATTTTGCATGAAATATTGTACGTCCCTAAAGTTTAAAAACCAAACAAAGAAAGAATTAGTTACTGGGAAAACCCCAGAGAAATTCCCTCTCATATACAAATAATTTCTTCTCCAATTTCTTTCATCTTTTTTCACACCTAATTTCTGCAGCCAAAATTCATAATTATTTCTACTGTCAGTGAATCTCTCATATTTTTTCATCCATATCCATCAGAAACAAAACTTGAATCAATCAATTTTCTTTCCTTCTTGATATAAATCATTTGAATGAATTGAAAATTCAGACTTTTCAAAAAAAAAAAGAAATCAATGAGATATTGTTGCAGGAAGCAAATCATAATTGTCTTCGATGAGTACTTATTATAATATCAACATTTGTACTTGTTGACGACATTCAATTTCCAACTAAAATCATCATTTGTATTGAAAATGTATAGAATATAGCCAAGGTACATTCTAGCATCAAATCGGAACACTTTTCATTCAAAATATCCTCTCCCCAGTCCTTGTTTAGGGTTATCTCCTAACTGAAGTGGGGTATCAAAGGGAGTATCGGACTCTGATTCGATATTTTCCCTTGACTATCGTCGTTGCTGAGAAACTAAAAAGTTTTGACATAACACCAGGTATGTGATTCATTTTTATTCAACCCGAATTTGTATTATTTACGTACCTTTTGAGGAAAGTTCGCGCGAAATTTGACTCTTTCCCTCCCCCACTTTCCCATGCCGTTGTTCCCTCAGAATGCATATATCAAACCGCATAAAACCCAACGAAAGTGGATGGAAACTCGTAAAATTGATCTATTGTAACGTCCCGCTAAACGTCCCGCTAGGATTTCTGATTTTTTTTTCCTTCGCTTTATTTTCGAACTATACTTTGCAGTTTCAAATTAGAATTTTATTACATTATTATTGTGAGCAGTGGTAACCTTATATGTAAATTCATAAATTGCATTGACATATGTCTTTAATTAAATAATAAGGTCAAAGAATTAATGCAGTGTGAGAAGGGGAGATGAAAGAACAATAAATCAAATAATAAAAGTATTTTTAGTAATAATAATCAATTCTTTATAAAGCACATTGAGTGCATGACGTTCTTTCACCTCCACGTTATTCACAGTATCGTACAGGAAATATTTCATTTGATTACATTTCAACTTAGCATTGATAAGTTTGGAGCGTGAGATTCGACAGTTAATTTAACGTTGAAATTATAAGTCAATTGATTACCAAACCTATCTAACCTGATCTAACGTCAAATTTAAAGAGTCAACTTAAAACTTGAATTGAATGTTGAATGTCACGTGTTTACAGAAATTCATGTCTGTAGAGGATTCGAACGAATTTTCTACGTCAGAGGGTCGTCTATGGTCATAAAACTTCGACCTCTCGAAGAGTTCATGCGGTGAAAACGACGAAAGGAAATTGTAACTGAAGAATGCTCTTTTCAACACACACGATCCGTTTGACATAGGAAATTCAATGGAGAAAGAATGAATTCATTGTTAATGAAACATGGTTTTGTGACCTTGGAATTGTTTGATACCTTTTATTATTATTATTATTATTTAATTGATTTACAATTAATTATTCATTCAATCATTTCATGTGTAAATATAAATTTGTCATTTTTATTATTATCATTATGATTATCATCAAAATCAATATTGTCATCATTATGATTATTATCGAAAATCGATGTTATTAACATTTTACGAATTTCATCATTATTACTATCAAAATTATTATTTTACCTTGTAGGAATTATTATAATTACTCTTATAATGGTTTTCATTTAATTCGAGCGTTTTGAAATGCTTTACATACCACTCACATATGTATATTGTGGCAATCATCTGTCAACTCATTGATTTCTAAAAAGAATGTAGCACTGTATGTTCACTGATTTAATCTGATTCTTCTGTCACACAGTGTATCATTTGTTTCAACTGATCATACAATTTGAATCTTCATTGATTAACTTGTCTAATTCAAAACAATACATGTATGTATATGCAAGGTATTACGAATAATTCGCCGTCTTTGTAATTGAAATTGCGTATGTTCAAATATTTGAAACGTTAATCTTTATAAACTTCATAATCGTATTTTATTAAGAGAAACGACCTATTCTTTCATAGTACTCATGTTGTCAAGTTTTACGTCAACGCATTTCAACCTTTGTTAGGACTGAACAGGTATAAATTGGTGAGTGAACGAATGAGAGAGAGAGAGAGAAAGAAAATAGTGTCCGAAGGTACGAATGACCTGTCATTGTAAACATCGAGTACGTGTCTTTTAACTGAACTTATATTGTTTCGATATTAACGATGATTCAATTCAATGTTTCTACATATGAAACTTGTATATGAATATTCATATTTCGAACAAATTACTTTATGATTTCGATTCACGCAATCGATATAATTTGGTCATGATACACGTCATGTGCTGTCTTTTATCATACTTCATAATTATACTTAACTTTGAATTATTATAACTCTAATTTTGTATTGAGTAGATTTGAAATATGAACATCACATAAAATTGAAACTCATAAAGAGAGAGTAGGTCCAGATACCTGTAAAACATGAAAAATCATTTTCAAACAATGACTTTCTTTTTCGATAATTGAATGCAAAGTTAAAATATAATATTATATTGAGCTTTTGAATATTTGATAGATTGAAATTTAATCAAGAAGGAGAATAAAAGAGAATGATGAAGAAAGGATGTTTATATAAAATGATAAAACTACTTCTTGAGAACTCGAACTGATAATTTGATGTATCGAGCCCTCAAGAATTCAAATAGAAAGAACTATAATACGAAAAAGAAAGACATGAATACTTGGAGATGATCGAGTCTCGACGCGCTCTCTACCGACAAAGAAATTCTTCTTCTTCGTTGAAGTCACCAGGAACGAATTTTTATACACAATTTCATAAAGAAAGAAAGAATAAGAATAACAAAGTTTTTTTATATGTTTTTATCGTTCTGAAACATCGTTAAAACCGTTTTTTATTAAGTGTATTATAATACGACGATTGATAGATTTTTGTTTATTGTACGAGACAGTGTTTGTTCTCTATTGATGTAACATCATTTGTTTATCATTGCACGTAAACCAATTAATTATATTGAATCCAAAAAATATTGTTAATAAACAAAGAAAGTGAAGTAAGAAGAAAAAGAATAAACTTTTCTCAAGTGAATGTTTTAATAGTAAATGAGTGTACATTAATTTGATATTCCTTCCGAAGATCCTTCGTTTTCTTGAAAAATGTGGTGTTTTATCTTCACGTAGATTGTTCATTGTCCAATTTTTATTGCTCTGAAATTTGAACAAGTCTCAAGTAAATTCCTTTTTGTAGAGATTCAATTTTTTTTGTTCTCCTTGATGGAATTCTCTGTTCATGAATAAAATTATTTACAAGAGATAGTTCGAGTTTTCACACCACCTCAAGAAATAAAATTTATTCAAACAGAGTGACAGGATCACTCTCCAGGACAGCTGATTTTCCTTCCAACCTGTCTTCTTTCACGGAAAAAGGACGTACCCTTTGGGACCTCCAGTAAACGAACCTACGAACCAGAAAAAAAATAGTAAGTATAAATTAAAATAGATAATTTCAAAATTATTCTTTACGAGAATCCAGTGAAACGTCCGTTCAGATTGTATTTTACGTTGAAGTTGAAATCTAAACGAAGATGTGTCAATGCTTTCATTGGGTTCTTACAATCGCAACTGGTCTTTTAATTATTCTTTACTATTATTTATATGGTAATGAGATAAAAATGACCAGCATTTATTCAAAAATTACTTTATAATTTTATTATGATGTGCTGATTTTAAATAAAGGTGATAGAATATTTTCCTAATATACTCATATTAGAGAAATCTATGGAATGAATGATTCAAACCTTAGAATATTCATATAAATAAATAAATAAATGAATAAATAAATAAATAAATGAATAAATAAATAAATAAATAAATAAATATCACTATAAAATCAGGACATCACACTAAAATATCTTCATTGATGCTCGCGCATGCATTGATGATTCGTTGACGCATATTCTCAGGTGTATTCGGTGCTTGTTGATAAACTGTATCTTTTATGTATCCCCATAAAAAAAAATCTGGAGAAGTAAGATCCGGAGAACGGGCAGGCCAATGAACTGGTCCACGACGTCCTGTCCATCGTCCAGGATAATCTCTGTCCAATATTTTTCGAGCTGTGACTGCATAATGGGATGGACAACCATCGTGTTGATACCACATATTCAATCGTTCCTGAATAGGTATGTCTTCAAGTAATGTTGGAAGTACTTGATCTAAGAAATGTCTGTACTTCTCTCCATTTAGCGTATCTGCAATGAAGTACGATCCAATTACTCGAGATCGGAAAATACCACACCAAACATCCACAGCCCATTGTCTTTGATGCTCTCCTTGACGTAACCATCTTGGATTTCCTGTCGCCCGGTAATGCATCTTATGTCGATTTACTTGACCATGATATTGGTGAACGTCGACTCATCAGAGAATAATATGTTGATGAAGTTGTTATTGTGCATTTGCGCTAGACCCCATCGACAAAACTGTACACGATTTTCGAAATCATCACCGTGAAGGTCTTGATGCAAACAAATGTGATACGGATGGAATTTGTGACGTTTCAGTATTCGAAGAACACTTCTTCGAGAAATTCCCGAATGGAGTTCAATTTCACGAGAGCTCACGTGTGGATTATTGGCTACTGCAGCTAGTACATTAACTTCCGCATTTTCTCCGCTAACAGTTCTCATTCGATGTCGTTTTTCCCTTGTAACACTTCCCGTTTCTGAGAATAATTTTGTAATGCGTTGAAAATACCTAATGGATGGCGTTGTTCTTTCAGGAAATCGTTCTGCATACAAGTCATATGCTTGTCTGGGGTTCTTATGCACTTCACCGTAAATGTAGATCATATCGATCTTTTCAGAAACCGTGTATCGGATATCCATGATTTTCAATTTGTCATAAACCAAGTAATAATCAAATGTAACTGACAGACTGACTTTCAAAATCGTGAATTTTCACTGAACCCCGTCGTTTGTTCACATCGCGTGAGCTCTGAATGGTGGTAATGTAGACGATTGGAATGTGTTGTGTATTGACAAATTTTGTCCGAAACATTCTTTTGCAAGACCCTTCGTTTTCGAGTTATTCGAATGTCAAATTCAAAATGGAACAATATCGATTAGAGCGCCATTTTTGCGGATTTCAGGAAAATGGTTCAGACAAAAGTTCCTTGGTTTTTGACCTAGAATCCAAATCTGCAGTAAAAAATATGAGATGCTATTTAAGAAACAAGAGTTGATCTCAGAATGCCCTTGAAGATGAGATTTGAGGTCAAAGCCAAGGCCACCATCGGATGTCCCCCTCGGTACCCTACAACTTTTGTCGGAAAAATTTTCTCGTATCTCACTTCATTTTTGGAAAAAACGCCCGCGACACTTTAAATGCCCCACCCTGTATATATATATACACACAGATTTTGGAAGGTGTGATGTCCTGATTTTATAGTGATATTTATTTATTCATTTATTTATTTATGTATTTATTTATTTATTTATTTATATGAATATTCTAAGGTTTGAATCATTCATTCCATAGATTTCTCTAATATGAGTATATTAGGAGAATATTCTATCACCTTCATTCAAAATCAGCACATCATAATAAAATTATGAGGTAATTTTTGAATAAATGCTGGTCATTTTTATCTCATTAACATATAAATAATAGTAAAGAATAATTAAAAGACCAGTTGCGATTGTAAGAACCCAATGAAAGCATTGACACATCTTCGTTTAGATTTCAACTTCAACGTAAAATACAATCTGAACGGACGTTTCACTGGATTCTCGTAAAGAATAATTCTGAAATTATTTATTTTAATTTATACTTATTATTTTTTTTCTGGTTCGTAGGTTCGTTTACTGGAGGTCCCAAAGGGGACGTCCTTTTTCCGTGAAAGAAGACAGGTTGGAAGGAAAATCAGCTGTCCTGGAGAGTGATCCTGTCACTCTGTTTGAATAAATTTTATTTCTTGAGGTGATGTGAAAACTCGAACTATCTCTTGTAAATAATTTTATTTATGAACAGAGAATTTCATCAAGGAGAACAAAAAGAAATGGAATCTCTACAAAAAGGAATTTACTTGAGACTTGTTCAGATTTCAAAGCAATAAAAATTGGACAATGAACAATCTACGTGAAGATAAAACACCACACTTTTCAAGAAAACGAAGGATCTTCGAAAGGAATATTAAATTAATGTACACTCATTTACTATCAAAACATTCACTTGAGAAAAGTTTATTCTTTTTCTTCTCACTTCACTTCCTTTGTTTATTAACAATATTTTTTGGATTTAATATAATTAATTGGTTTACAAGCAATGATAAACAAATGATGTTACATCAATAGAGAACAAACACTGTCTCGTACAATAAACGAAAATCTATCAATCGTCGTATTATAATATACTTAATAAAAAACGGTTTTAACGATGTTTCAGAACCATAAAAATATATAAAAACTTCGTTATTCTTATTCTTTCTTTCTTTATGAAGTTGTGTATAAAAATTCTGACGGATACGAACTATCGTGAACCGGAGCTTCCCCAAAAATTTACTTTACGTGTCAGACTACGATCGCGGTAAGATTCTTTTTCTTTAAGAGTAGTTGTCGCAAGTTTGAAGTTCACGGGAAGACTATTGTTCCTGGTGACTTCAACGAAGAAGAAGAATTTCTTCGTCGGTAGAGACTGCGTCGAGACTCGATCATCTCTAAGTATTCATGTCTTTCTTTTTCGTATATAGTTCTCTCTATTCGGATTCTTGAGGGCTCGATACATCAAATTATCAGTTCGAGTTCTCAAGAAGTAGTTTTATCATTTTATATAAACATCCTTTCTTCATCATTCTCTTTTATTCTCCTTCTTGATTAAATTTCAATCTATAAAATATTCAAAAGCTCAATATAATATTATATTTTAACTTTGCATTCAATTATCGAAAAAGAAAGTCATTGTTTGCAAATGATTTTTCATGTTTTACAGGTATCTGGACGTACTCTCTCTTTATGAGTTATAATTTCATGTAATGTTCATATTTCAAATCTACTCAATACAAAATTAGAGTTATAATAATTCAAAGGTGAGTATAATTATGAAGTATGATAAAAGACAACACATGACGTGTGTATCATGACCAAATTATATCGATTGCGTGAATCGAAATCATAAAGTAATCTGTTTGAAATATGAATATCCATATACAAGTTTTATATGTAGAAACATTAAATTGAATCATCGTCAATATCGAAACAATATAAGTTCAGTTAAAAGACACGTACTCGATGTTTACAATGACAGGTCATTCGTACCTTCGGACACTATTTTCTTTCTCCCTCTCTCTCTCATTCGTTCATTCACAAACTTATACCTGTTCGGTCCTAACAAAGCTTGAAATGCGTTGACGTAAAATTTGACAACATGAGTACTATAAAAGAATAGGTCGTTTCTCTTAATAAAATACGATTATGAAGTTTATGAAGATTAACGTTTCAAATATTTGAACATACGCAATTTCAATTACAAAGACGGCGAATTATTCGTAATACCTTGCATATACATACATGTATTGTTTCAAATTAGACAAGTTGATCAATGAAGATTCAAATTGTATGATCAGTTGAAACAAATGATATACTGTGTGACAGAAGAATCAGATTAAATCAGTGAACATACAGTGCTACATTCTTTTTAGAAATCAATGAGTTGACAGATGATTGCCACAATATACATATGTGAGTGGTATGCAAAGCATTTCAAAACGCTCGAATCAAATGAAAACCATTATAAGAGTAATTATAATAATAATTCCTACAAGGTAAAATAATAATTTTTATAGTAATAATGATGAAATTCGTAAAATGTAAATAGCATCGATTTTCGATAATAATCATAATGATGACAATATTGATTTTGATGATAATCATAATGATAATAATAAAAATGAAAAATTCACATTCACACATGAAATGATTAAATGAATAATTAATTGTAAATCAATTAAATAATAATAATAATAATAATAAAAGGTATCAAACAATTCCAACGTCACAAAACCATGTTTCATTAACAATGAATTCATTCTTTCTCCATTGAATTCCGTATGTCAAACGGATCGTGTGTGTTGAAAAGAGCATTCTTCAGTTACAATTTCCTTTCGTCGTTTTCATCGCATGGACTCTTCGAGAGGTCGAAGTTTTATGACCATAGACGACCCTCTGACGTAGAAAATTCGTTCGAATCCTCTACAGACATGAATTTCTGTAAACACGTGACATTCAACATTCAATTCAAGTTTTAAGTTGACTCTTTAAATTTGACGTTAGATCAGGTTAGATAGGTTTGGTAATCAATTGACTTATAATTTCAACGTTAAATTAACTGTCGAATCTCACGCTCCAAACTTATCAATGCTAAGTTGAAATGTAATTAAATGAAATATTTCCTGTACGATACTGTGAATAACGTGGAAGTGAAAGAACGTCATGCACTCAACGTGCTTCATAAAGAATTGATTATTATTACTAAAAATACTTTTATTATTTGATTTATTGTTCTTTCATCTCCCTTTCTCGCACTGCATTAATTCTTTGACCTTATTGTTTAATTAAAGACATATGTCAATTGAATTTATAAATATACAAATAAGGTTACACTGCTCACAATAATAATGTAATAAAATTCTAATTTGAAACTGCAAAGTATAGTTCGAAAATAAAGCGAAGGAAAAAATCAAAAATCGTAGCGGGACGTTACATCTCCCCCCTGATTTTTGAAAATTTTTTTCTTAAAAATTTGCGAAAGTTTTGAAAAGAAATTTTCATCAACCAGCGAGGCTGGTTACCAAACGCCTGTACCGTTGGCTGACATCCGGTAAAATCTCTTCAGCTTGGTTATACACAACAGTTGCATCTGCCAGCGACAACTTCCTGCTCGCCTCCACCCCTTCCAGATGAAGTACTATATCGTTGAGAACCAATGAATCTCTAATCAAGTCTACTATTGTGACGTCCTGGATTCAGCAAGTTATATTTTTCTTGATTTATAATATGACATTTATTCGACATAATTTGTTTTTCTATAATTTAATTTCACTCGGTTTTGTTTCAGAATAATCGAACTGTTCCATCTTAAGATTTCACTGGAGCTCTTTCCAGCACGTCACTGACGACGTTTTCAACAAAAGCAATCACGTCGACTATGTCAAAACAGATGAACACATGATTAAACAAACTGTGAAAATCATAATAATCGACGTGAAAATAGCGGCATAGAACTTTTGACACATGGTTAGGGGAATATAAGGTAGCGTATAGTGTCAATTCATTCCACACAACTATTTCTGAAAATTATAACATTTACAAAAATCAAAATTATACCTATCGTTTCAGATTCGAAGGCTGTTCGAAGGAGGTCCTCTGTGGTACGTCCTGTCAATGCAGATCGAAATCCAAATCCTTGGGAAGAAGAAGAATTCAATCCTTTATGAGTACGCGGTACTCGCGGTATCTTGATTAAATACGATTCAAATTCCGCGAGTGCTGGTGTTCCTAATCGATGAATACGACGATTTCAAATGTCACGACCATGGTTTTACTCAAGAAAAATTTAATCAAGACACTTAATATATATATAAGTTCTTATTGGTTGTCTATGCAATTTGTTTAATTCTAGTTTGTCCGACGATTTACTATTTCGTAGTCTTAATTCGCGGAATTCGCGGTGTTTCGCGGGTTTTCGCGGTTTTCGCGGTTTTCGCGGTTTCGCGGTTTAATTTCACTTTACGAATCGTATAAATGACATTGACTTGGAATTATGTTTGATTCTAACTTATGTAACGTGTTACATTCACGTTATATTCTCGTTACATTCAAAATCAAAATTTGGACCAATTCTACACTGTGATTTCAAAATTTACTGAAAATCTTCAATTATTCACCGATTCGTCGAAATCTAATAGTTCTTGATAATTATATATATTCAATACAAGTTGAATTTATTAGTTTAATTTAACGAATATAACTTCACATGTCAAAACTTTGTTCTCTAAACATCGATCAATTCTCAAACAGATTGAATAATAAGCAGAGAATTATATGAAGGTAATTTGTCACACTTCAAGAAAACTCTTTTTCCACTTTCACTACACTTAATTGTTTATTGAACGAAAAAAAAAATATATAAATTGTTATTTGACATTTAGGCTATTGGTTATTTTATTAATATGGAACAATACTCCATATATTTGGTCAAGAATTTTACTTAATTATGTTAATCATTATTTTCGTAACTTTCAACGAGAACTTGTTACATTTATCTTTTATTTACGGATTCTTTACGGGAAATTATTCAATTTGTATAAACTTCTTGAAAATGGGAAATATTGAAATAGGTCTTTTCAAGTCGGAGACCGCGGCGTAACTCGTGCTCGTTGAAACAACTTGCAGCAACGAAAACGTAATTCTCCTATAGGGAGCGTCTCGGTGCTACTTATTCTTTTTCTCTCTTCCATTCGTCAGTTTCATACAGGAGCTTCGGACAAGATGTATTGCCCACGTGACTTCTGAAGAAGAGCATCTTCTTCTAATCTATCAGTCTAAACATCCTTTCTCTTCGATTCTCTTTTATGCTTCTTCTTATTCAGATTTCACCTGTGCAATAAATGTTAATGGTTATAATTCATTATTTCTCATTATAATTTGAATGTACATATAATAGTATGATATCCCTTATATTATAATTCAATGGAATATTTCAAGTTTACGGAAGGAAATTTCTAGTACTCATATCATTCACTTTATAAATTTCATATAACTCAATTTTCAATAATTTGAAACAATACTCTGTTGATTTAAATAAACTTGTTCAACAATCAATTTATTTAATTGATTTCAAAGAATATTAGAAGAGTCCGTTCCGTAATATACTTCATTCAACCATCATTCTTAGGTTTCACTCAGTTCACATTCCTCACATTCTGCCTGGTGTAACGTCCCGCCATGAAAATTTTTCGAATTTTATTGCGACGATCGGTTTTTCCACATAAAATATAAATTTTCCTATGTGAAATATAAATTTCCTCATAAAAGAATTATTACTAATACTTTATAGACTCTCTATGAGAAAATACCATATACCATTGTAATTATCGAATTTTCCATAAAAAGATTTACTATCATGATTATAAATTTCACCATAAATTATACTTTATAAATTTCACCATAAGGGAACTCTCCCATAAAAGAATTGTTATTCATAAGAAAACTATTATTCACTATTCCTTATAATTCGTTTTTACTATTGATTTGTGATTACTTCTTAACACATATAATAATCAAAATTTTATTATATTTTAAATGACAATTATGATATACAGTGTTACCATCGTACAAGGTATTTATAATTTCGGCTCAATGAAAAATAAGGTTATGGAACTTATTCAATTTACTCATGTATACACATGTAAGATATAAATATATATACGTATAGGAATAATAAGTCTTTTGATTTTGTATGATGAGTGAGTATGAAAAATAACTAACATTGTTTAAACAATAATATTATCGAGTGAAAACTGAAATGACGATTGACCCTTACTGCTTGGAATTGTTTAAACAATGAATAGCAAACATGAATGATGATCGATTAAAGGGATGATAATTGAATGGGATATGAATGATAAATGGAATGATTAATTTGCGATACTCTTGAATGATTATAGAAATTCTCTAAGACATATTTCAAATTCATACTTGATATTGATTGAATGAATAATCTTTCTCAACCTAAAATTATGTCTGACAATAGTTTAAACAATCTTTTTCCACTTGTGAAATTATGTCTGACAATGGTTTAAACAATCTTTTTCTACTTGTGAAATTATGTCTGACAATAGTTTAAACAATCTTTTTCTACTCACAAAATTACGTCTGACAATTGTTCAAACATTGACTCATACTACTGAAATGTTTAAACAAATGTTACCTACTATTAAAATTTTTTCAACGGACTGTTCAAATCAAAAGGACTATTCAATTACTCAAATGGAATTATATTGTCAATAGATTATTTGAACAATCAATATCAACTATATGACAACGTGTGGAATGTATGTTCATTATTATGTAAATTTCGTGGAATGATTTGTTTCCATTGACCTTTTTTTTATTTAAATAATGAATCCACACAGTTAAGTAATAATGGAATAGAATAAAATTGTATTAATTATATAAACAAATAATAACATATACATGAACGAAAATTGTTAATTGAAACGTACTATGTAAAACTGAGAATGAATGAATTTTATAATGAATGGAATAAGTGTGACTAGCACACGCCACACCTGTTTGAATACTATGTGTATACGAAGTTTATGACGGATAACCACAAAGCCATAAAGCAATAAAAGTACCTTTTTCCTTCTGAGACGCACCATTTTCAAAGAGACAAGACTCTGTACTAATTGATTAATCCTCTTCATTTAAAATGTCTCGTAAGTCTATAATCGTTGCATTAGAATTTCTTATACATGAATCAATATGAAAAAACATGTACATCTGTTCTCGTCATAAATTTCGGGTACGAAAAGAAACAGGGTCTCTATTGTTTGGAAATTCCAAAGACATGCCAGGCAGAATGTGAGGAACGTGAACTAAGTGAAACCTAAGAATGATGTTTGAATGAAGTATATTACGGAACGGACTCTTCTAATATTCTTTGAAATCAATTAGATAAATTGATTGTTGAACAAGTTCATTTAAATCAACAGAGTATTGTTTCAAAGTATTGAAAATTGAGTTATATGAAATTTATAAAGTAAATGATATGAGTACTAGAAATTTCCTTCCGTAAACTTGAAATATTCCATCGAATTATAATATAAGGGATACCATACTATTATATGTACATTCAAATTATAATGAGAAATAATGAATTATAACTATTAACATTTATTGCACAGGTGAAATCTGAATAAGAAGAAGCATAAAAGAGAATCGAAGAGAAAGGATGTTTAGACTGATAGATAAGATGCTCTTCTTCAGAAATCACGTGGGCAATACATCTTCTCCGAAGCTCCTGTATGAAACTGACGAGTGGAAGAGAGAAAAAGAATAAGTAGCACCGAGACGCTCTCTATAGGAGAAGTACGTCTTCGTTGCTGCAAGTTGTTTCAACGAGCACCAGTTACGCCGCGGTCTCCGACATGAAAAGACCTATTTCAATATTTCCCATTTCCAAGAAGTTTATACAAATTGAATAATTTCCCGTAAAGAATCCGTAAATAAAAGATAAATGTAACAAGTTCTCGTTGAAAGTTACGAAAATAATAATTAACATAATTAAGTAAAATTCTTGACCAAATATATGGAGTATTGTTCCATATTAATAAAATAACCAATAGCCTAAATTTCAAATAACAATTTATATATTTTTTTTTTTCTTTCAATAAACAATTAAGTGTAGTAAAAGTGGAAAAAGAGTTTTCTTGAAGTGTGACAAATTACCTTCATATAATTCTCTGCTTATTATTCAATCTGTTTGAGAATTGATCGATGTTTAGAGAACAAAGTTTTGACATGTGAAGTTATATTCGTTAAATTCAACTAATAAATTCGACTTGTATTGAATATATATAATCATCAAGAACTATTAGATTTCGACGAATCGGTGAATAATTGAAGATTTTCAGTAAATTTTGAAATCACAGTGTAGAATTGGTCCAAATTTTGATTTTGAATGTAACGAGAATATAACGTGAATGTAACACGTTACATAAGTTAGAATCAAACATAATTCCAAGTCAATGTCATTTATACGATTCGTAAAGTGAAATTAAACCGCGAAACCGCGAAAACCGCGAAAACCGCGAAAACCCGCGAAACACCGCGAATTCCGCGAATTAAGACTACGAAATAGTAAATCGTCGGACAAACTAAAATTAAACAAATTGCATAGACAACCAATAAGAACTTATATATATATTAAGTGTCTTGATTAAATTTTTCTTGAGTAAAATCATGGTCGTGACGTTTGAAATCGTCGTATTCATCGATTAGGAACACGAGCACTCGCGGAATTTGAATCGTATTTAATCAAGATACCGCGAGTACCGCGTACTCATAAAGGATTGAATTCTTCTCCTTCCCAAGGATTTGGATTTTGATCTGCATCGACAGGACGTACCACAGAGGACCTCCTTCGAACAGCCTTCGAATCTGAAACGATAGGTATAATTTTGATTTTTGTAAATGTTATAATTTTCAGAAATAGTTGTGTGGAATGAATTGACACTATACGCTACCTTATATTCCCCTAACCATGTGTCAAAAGTTCTATGCAGCTATTTTCACGTCGATTATCATCATTTTCACAGTTTGTTTAATCATGTGTTCATCTGATTTTGAAATAGTCGACGTGATTGCTTTTGTTGAAAACATCGTCAGTGACGTGCTGGAAAGAGCTTCCAGTAAAATCTCAAGATGGAACAGTTCGATTATTCTGAAACAAAACCGAGTGAAATTAAATTATAGAAAAACAAATTATGTCGAATAAATGTCATATTATAAATAAAGAAAAATATAACCTGCTCAATCCAGGACGTCACATAAAAATTTGGTGGCAGCTTAGGGGATATTTATCAGATCAAATTCATGACAAAACCAATTATTGAAGCAATAAATTTTTACAAAATCACAATTCACTGAGAAATTTTGAGAGAGATTTTAATTTTTGAAATGAGTTTTCCTAACGAGATCAGAGTAACGATAATTTTGGTAAACAATCCGTAAGAAATTTCAGAAAGTATAGTTCATTGGTACGTATTCAGATGATAATTACGTGTTGGCAAATTTTATATGATAAATTTTTACTAAGAAGATCAAATAATCATCAAATATGTATTATACAGATGTGACAGAGTTCAAATAACCTCACCATATTTTTAAATTGCAGCATTGAATTCAATAAATTTCAGGAACCTTTCTGAAATTGACAAGTGAATTTTGAATATACATTCAGATTTGATAAAATAAATATGTGCTTTCTGGAATTCAAATAAATTATATCAGTGATGAAGTGAAATAGTTTTGTGTGAATAAGAGTAGACATGACTGTCAGGATTGTTTTTTCGTTCTTCATATAACCGAAAAACAGAAAGAGAAAGCTCGAAAGCTTCAGTGAATTTGAATTACTTTGATGACTTAATGCGAATAAAAGCTTATTTGAAGTTCACATCCAATTTTTGAAAATATTATGTTGAAAGCTCCGATTTGACCACATCAAAAAGCTCATTGAAAATTCTTCCAGTATATTTTAACTACATAGAACGTGAATTTTTGCATATAAACTTTCAAATACTCAATTTTGAGATGAGTTACTCAAAACCAAAAATAATAGTCATTATCATACGTGAGAAACAATAATTTCGAAAGATTTATTTCAACGTAACCAAAATCTGAGTAGTAGTGAGATTTTTTTAAATTCAGTAAATAACATATCCATCTTTGTTGAGCTTGCAAGTAAAGTTAAAGTATATGCCTGTTACACGATCTTTATCTATAAAAATGGAGGAAGAAATGGAAAAAATGAAACAAAAATTGGCCCAATATGGCAATTTGTTACAACAAAAAGAAATAGAATTACAACAAGGACATTAGATTTTCAACAAAAACAACAACAAATGGAAAATATGGCTAGAGAAGAAATTGAAAAACTTAGGGCAGGATTAGAAAGGACTAAGCATACAGAAGCAATACAAAATCCAACTCAAGGTACAGAAATCAGAACACAGGTACAGGATTTAACGAATATAGTCAGAACTTCGATAGGAAAAGTAGAGGAAGTCACAGAGGAAAGTCAACGAAATCGAAGTAGAATGAATATCGGATTGCGAGATGATCATACCGAAGAATTGAGTTGAAATTCTCATAGAACACGAGTGAGTAGTAACAATGTACCGAATTTACAACAACAATTCAAAATCAAAGACGTAATAAATGTCGTACCGAACTTTAATGGAAGGAATATGTCAGTGATTCATTTTATTCGTTGTTGCAAACGAGCCAGAAGCTTGACTCCCGAAAATTTAGAATATGACTTAGTATGTTGGATTAAAACCGAATTGAACGGTTTAGCTTATGATGCAATAGAAGACGAAGATATTCAAGATTTAGATACCTTATGTAATGCGCTCCAATCGGCTTTCGGTTACTGTAAAACAGTTGAACAATGTTTAGGAAATTTGGGAGAAATAACGCAAAGAAGGGGAGAAAGTGTATTAGATTTTGTGAATAGAATCAAAAATATTAAATTCGAGATAGAACACGAAAATTCTAAGCTTCAAGTACCAATGATTTCTGATGTTATGTTAGCAAACGTGATGATAGAGAATTTTATTCGAGGATTCAACCCTGATCTTAGAATTCGGATGGGAACACAAAGATATACCGATTTTTCTGAAGCAACTTCATTAGCTGTTAGAGTAGAAAAGGAAATGGAAAGGGATTCTTTGAAATTTCCATGGACAAATAAAAGCTCCTTTAACTCAAATAAAGTTTTTTCGAATAATTTTGATTCAAAACCAAAGAATGATCATAAAGATTATAATTCCAGGAATTCGCAACCGAATCACAGTCAAAATGGTAATAATTTCTCAAAGAATAACGCATATACAGACAATAGAGCTTCTGCACAGGGTAGAGCTTCTCCACAAAATCAAGATCGAGGATATTTCAATAATAAATTTGGTCCGAATCAACATACAGCTAATGGAAATGATAGATTTTTGAATAAAAATGGAACAAATAATGATAGAAACTCAAGAAATGATTCATTCAATGTTAAAAGTAATTTTCAAACCAATACAAAACCAAATTTCAACCAATATGACTCTAAAATATCATGTAAGTATTGTAAAAAACCAGGTCATACCATAGAAGAATGTAGAGCCTTAAAATATAAAAATAACTCGGGAAACGGAATGAATCATCCGAACGAAGGGGATGCTCGACGGGTGACCAGCATAGAGGCGCATCCCAGCTCAACACAGGAACCCATAGGGAACATAGTCGAAAGCTCGATGATCGAAAAACCGAGTACATCTTTCGAATAAATGCACTCACGGTACCCAGAGTGTGCCTGAAACAAGATAAAAATAAATTATTATTAATGATAGATTCAGGTGCTGAAGTAAATTTATTAAAAAAGTCAAAATACACGGGAACTTCTGATAGTATAAACTCGCAAGAAAAAATAACTCTCATGGGAATAAATCTTACAAAAATTTTTACATTGGGGACAGTAGAAATCAACTCATTAAATAAGAAAATAAAATTTCATCTCATTAATGATGACACATCAATTCCAACTGATGGTTTACTTGGGATTCCATTTTTGAAACAGAATGAAATTATAATAAATTTCAAGAAGAATCATATGCAAAACAAAGAGTTCGTTATACCATTTTTGAATGAAAATAGCATTATATTACCCGCGAGATCTATATCAACAATTAAGGGAATAATATGTAATCCTGAAATAGATGAGGGATTTATAGAAAACCATATAATTCAAAAAGGAGTTATTTATGGACAAGCCCTTGTGAAAAATAAAGAGGGAAAAGCATTATTCAAAATCGCTAACACCACGTCCGAGGATGTGAAAATCCAAACCCCTGTTGCAGAATGAGAGGGAATTACAGTAATTAACTCAGATAAACTTTCACAAATTGAAAGCTCCGAGGATGCTTTTTAAAGAGACGATAACGTGTTAAATCAAATGCTCTCCGAGGAGACAGAAAATATTGATGGCACGCATGTCTTTCATACATATAACGAGAGAAAGAAATCTGATTATTACAACGAAATAAACTCAAATGAAAATGAAAGCGATAGGACCTTACGAATATTAAATGGAATGAGTATAAAAGAATTAAATAAAGAAGAATACGAACATGTTCACAAATGCATCGCTAATAGTGCTGATTTATATCATCTTGAAAATGATAAATTAACATATACTAATGTATTAAAATGTCCTATACGACTATCCGAGGAGAAAGTCGTTCATAAAAAACAGTATCGATATCCACCGATACATCATCATCATCATGAAGTAATCAGTCTTACGACTGGTTTGATGAAACCCTCCACCCCTGTCTATTGTCCGCCAAACGTTTGATTTCTACATATCTACTACATCCCTTGCCTTGTACGATTTGCTTCATATAACTTGCTCTAGGTCTACCTTTACCAGTTTTACCGATACATAAAGAAGAAATAATAAAGCAAACGAATGAATTATTACGTAATGAAGTTATAGAGACTTCATTCTCTCCTTATAATAGCCCATTGTGGATAGTTCCAAAAAAATCAGAAGAAGGTGAAAAAAAGAAATGGCGTATGGTCATAGATTTCAGGGAATTAAATGAATTAACCATTACTGATGCATACCCTTTACCGAATATTTCAGATATTTTGGACCAGTTGGGGGGTGCCAAATATTTTTCGACCTTTGACCTCCAGTCAGGTTTTCATCAGATACTTTTAGAAGATGGGGATAAAGAAAAAACAGCTTTTACGACACCGTTCGGACATTTTCAGTACAAACGAATGCCGTTTGGATTGAAAAATGAACCGGCCGTGTTTCAAAGATTAATGGATTCAGTATTGTCAGGACTTCAGGGAACAGAATTGTTTATTTATATCGATGATATTGTTTTATATGCAAGATCATTGGAAGAACATGAAATCAAATATAATAGGTTAGTTAAACGACTAAGAGCAGCAAATTTAAAATTAAATCCGGAGAAATGTAATTTTCTTAAGAAAGAAGTCATATACTTGGGACATGTTATCACGGAAAAAGGAGTCACTCCTGATCCCAAAAAGATAGTAGCGGTAGAAAATTTTCCCAAACCTCGTACACCTAAAAACATAAAACAATTCCTGGGATTGGCAGGATACTATAGAAGATTTATAGAAAATTTCTCTCCAGTTGCCAAACCACTTACCGACTTATTAAAAAAGGATAAACCTTTTGTCTGGACCGAAACCCAGGAAACTGCATTTAACAAATTGAAAACCACCTTATGTTCTGGTACTATAGTATACTATACTCCAGTATCCTGATTTCTCTAAACCTTTTCTCGTTAATACAGATGCTTCAGGCTATGCTGTTGGTGGCGTTTTAAGTCGAGGAGAAGTGGGAAAAGATTTGCCAATTTCATATTGTTCGAGACTCTTAAATAATGCAGAGAAAAATTATTCAACAATAGAAAAAGAGTGTCTAGCAGTAGTTTATGCTGTACAGTATTTCAGACCATATCTATATGGGAAGAAATTTACCATCCTCACGGACCATAAACCTTTGCAATGGCTCCATTCTGTACGGGATCCATTATCTCGATTATGGAAGTGGAGAATGAAATTAATGGATTTTCAATATGGAATATTGTATAAAAAGGGAAGAGCCAATCTAAATGCAGACGCACTTTCCCGGAATCCAGTAGAAAAAATAACATTACCAATAGAATATGATGATTCTGATCTTTCAGACACATCATTATTTCATCCTTCACCCATCAAAATGCAGAAAAAACCCATGAAACCCAGAATAATTAAAGAAGAAAGAATAACGAAGCGAGTAAAAATGAAAAATGAAGATAAATCAGATTCAGAAAAGAATACGAATTTAAAAACTGTAGACTTACCTACGGAACTTGAGAACGAAATTCTTCATAGTAATTCAGATGGAAATTTTTCAGATCAAAATAATTCAGACAACTTAGATGAGTCATTCGATGATTTGAGTGGGAAATTACATCTTAGTCCAGATATACGGGACGAAATACATAATTCAATAGGGAATCATGATGAAAATTCAGATGATGATATATCAAATAATGAAGAACAAGTTGAAAATGAAATCAATGAAAACTCTGCAAATAATTCTCAAAATAACTTATTAAATTATGATGCCTTAGGAGAAGAATCAGAAATAAATGATGAAATTGAGGATCCCTCCTCATCAGATGATACATCCATAGATGACGAAGAGATTTTTGAACCAGAAATTATAAATCGAGATTTAAAAATAAAACAGTCGCGAGAGAATTTAATTAATATAAAAGATTCTCATGTCATTTTTACTACGTGTAAGATGCAAGGTTTAGATGAATTAACAGAAAATTATATTACTGAAAAGGGTCTGGATAGAGCCATGACACTAAGGTTGTCAACGCCAAAAGTTATCGAGCAAAATCATAAATATTCAATTATTTTGCCTATTAAAGAGAGTTTGAGACATCCCGTTGATGAAGTGATCTTAAATGAAAGTATAGAAGGATTACGTGGGGTCATATATGAATTACAATTACCTAGCTTTTCGATTTTCAAATATAATAAAATAGAAGGAATAACTTGGATGTCATTATGGTACAAAATTAAAAACAAATTTGAGGATTTTAATATTACAAAAACTATCTGTACAGGAGAAATTAAAACCCCGAAAGTAGAAGAAAGGTTACAATTAATTAAAAATTTACATGAAAGTTCTATTAATGGACATAAAGGCGTGAACAAAACTTACAAACGATTGAGACAAAAATACTTCTGGCCCAACATGAAAACACAGGTTCAACAAATAATTAAACAATGTGAAAATTGTCAACTAAGGAAATTAATTAGAGTCAAGACGAGACAACCCATGATCCTGACCGATACTCCGGGAACGTCGTTCGAAAAAATATCCAAGGATATCGTCGGACCCCTCCCTGAAGTAGATGGCTGGAAATATTATTTATCCATTATATGTCTCTTAACCAAATATTTGGTTTGCATACCATTAAAAACTATAGACGCCGTGACTGTGGCGGAAGCTTTTGTGAATAATTTCATAAATATTTATGGTCCCTCAAAATATCTCGTCACTGATAGGGGGAGCCATTTCATAAATCCTGTACTGAGAACATTAACAAAGAAATTAAAAATGATACACGTAAAATGCACAGCTTATAATCCACAAGCAAATGGTACGGTGGAAAGAGCACATCATACCATCACAGAGTACTTAAAACAGAATTCATATAGGAATGACTGGGTGCACGCAATTTCCCATGCAATATATTCGTACAATACCAGTGTACACGAGTCCACACTGTGTACACCTTTTGAGTTGATTTTTGGAAAATTACCCTCTAATATTACAGCTCATGTTGATATTCCAGAGGATATAAGTGAAACATATACAGGATACCTAGAGAATTTGTTTAGAAGAATAAAAGAAATTCAGAAAATAGCACGGGGAAATGTGGAGAAATCCAAGGAAAAAAGTAAAAAATATTATGATCAGAGATTAAATGTAAAGAAATTTGAAATTGGAGACTCAGTATACCTATTGAAGGAACCAATCAAAAATAAATTCGCTGATCAATATATAGGACCTTATAGAATAATCAAAATTCTTGATAAAAACAATGTAAAATTACAAATAGGAAATGGGAAAACTAAAATAGTACATGGAAATAAGATAAGACTTGTGTAAATAACATTGAATAGAAATGTGAGATATACGTATAGGAGTGAATCGAATTTCTGTGTAAATAATATTACTGTTATAGGTAAAGAACCACAACGGAAAGGAAAAATGGAGAAATGGTGGAAATTAATTTTTATACTACTCTTTGTAAATGTTACGCAAGCACCGTATGGATATGACTGTGGTGGACGGAATTTGAACGTTACAACGTATAGCGCGAACGAAGTGGGAGAATGCGGCGATCACATCAAAAATGTAACCACCAGCTTGGTGTATGCTCAAGTTCTGCAGCTGGCAGATTTTGATCACCTCATGGTGAAACGATGTAAAATACTGATTGATAGAACAGTGTATATATGTGGAAATATCGCATCATACGTGTCGATTGTGGAGAACGGCCGTATGGAATATATAAAGGAAATTACTAAGGAAAAATGCGATCGATTGTCAGTAGATGGCGACGTTAGAATTACTGAAAATATACTATTTACTGGAATAAAGCCGAATTCAACAGAGACACGGTCTGTAACGTTGGCAGGTTCATTGAATACTGATGGAAAATGTGAAGGAGCCCTGTTTTCCGATGCATATGGAACGTGGAGCGATTCTGTTGTGCAAGCAACTGTCACTGTGACCATCGAGGAGTACCAAACAGCTGTAAATCTACGGGAAAATAAAATATTACTTAAACCTGGAGTTCACTGTTCATTGCAAAAAGGAAAATGTATGGATATGGATGGCAGTCATGTTTTCTGGGATACTAACCCAACATCTTCGTGCAAATTTGAGGAATATGACGTTCTATATGAAGGATACGCAAATAGGATTGAAGGAAGTCAAACCATGTTTTCACTTACTTCAAAGGATACTACTTTTGTCCTAACCAAATTCATTGAAGAAAATCGATGTGGACATACGTTCTACGGGACCGAACACCCCAGATTATTCGTCCTTCAGACAACAAGAGAAAAAGCCTTTTTGAAGAGAAGAACATTAAATCCTGATAATATGGACATGTTTACTTACGTTAATTCTAAATTTGTATACGTAGAAAATCATCTAAGAAATCAAATCGAAAAATTATATCATAATGTTCTACAACAACGTTGTGATTTGGAAAAACAAATATTGCAACAAGCCTTAATGATATCGAGAACGAATCCGGACGAATTTGCAAAAATAATAATGAAAGAACCAGGATATACCGCCATACCTTCAGGAGAAGTAATACACATAATGAAATGTGTGGCAGTCGAAGTAAAATTAAGACAAACTCAAAAATGTTTTTATGAATTACCCGTTTTCAAAAATAAGGAAGAAATGTACCTCATTCCAAATACAAGAGGGCTCACGAAAATTGGAACTGAACGAGGTTGTGATCCTATACTTCCAGTGATGTATAATGTGAAAGGGAGTTGGCTCAGCTGGCCTCCTACACAACACCAACAACCAGATCCTCAAACTATAACGCCAATGGAACCTCCAAAATGGGAATATGTGGTACCAGAACATCTTGCTACTAGCGTAATATATTCTACTCAACAATTGAAAGAATATCGACAACATATTTTATTCCCAGCAGAACAAACAGCGATTCTACATACCATTGCAAGAGGCGCTTCAGGAAGAGGAGTTCCGCCAGGAACAGTGTCCATGTATAACTTAGTGGACGTAGATACGATCGAAAAATTAGCAGAATCCACCGGAAGGAAAATCTGGGAAAATCTGTTAATATTCGGACAAATCAGCTCTGCTGTATTCGGAGTGTTGACAATTATTTCACTTCTTAAATTATTATTCGGGACTTTAATACACGGTTACACACTTCATTCTTTGTACGGGTGTAGTTATCATTTATTGGGAGCGTGCTGCGGGTCTCTTACCCATTTGTTAACCCATCTTGCAAGGGGGGAACAAACTCCCAGAGAAGTGAGAAAGACTAAAAGACTAAATAAATATAGAGACCTCATTCGAAGGGAAAATGAAAAGACAGTAGTAGAACAACCCAAATTGCATGACACCTCTATAAAATTAGAAGAGATTAACAAGAAATTAATTCATTGTAAATTACAGGTAAAGCAAAATCATGAATCACGACATCATTGCCCGAAGGACCTTGGAGGACCTACCTGATATTTTTGGTGCTACGGTGACGCATCTCGAATCACCTGAGCTCTTTTATATAACAACACAAGAGGACTATCACAGGATAGACTTGACCACCGTATATTAGGACGAGGATGAGATAGACCGTTTCCGACTCCAACCAGAGGCTATACAATTTGTAAATGTATGTGCGATGAAACATAACTCTTATTGGGAGAGAGCTGTGATTAGAGAGATTGAAGGTGACAGTGTACTCTTGTGGTTAGGTGATAACGGTAAATTAGTAGAAAAAAAATATAAACGATTTGTATAGACTATCGTGGGAATTTACCAAAACACCATGGAACGCCATACCATGTAGCATGATTGGACTAGAAAGTAGAAACGAAGAAGGATGGACTGAGGATCTTCTTCGTTGGCTAAGAGCAACCTTAGTCGGGGAAGAAGTCGAACTTTTGAAAAATAAAATGAATCATGACAGAAGTATGTTGGTTACAATAAGTAAGTGCGCTGTAGATGTGAATGAACTGGTATACCATCTAGAAGGCACCATGGGAGGATGGAAAGAGTATTCCATGGACTCTCTCGAGGTTGTAGAGGAAAATCCAGAATTGTTACCAAGGGTAAATCCAATGTATGATTTCATGATAACCAGCCCTGCTGGTTAAGAAAAATTCTCTCCCTTTTCAAACGCAAAGGAAGAAATTTTTCAAAAGAGGAGGGGAGATGTAACGTCCCGCCATGAAAATTTTTCGAATTTTATTGCGACGATCGGTTTTTCCACATAAAATATAAATTTTCCTATGTGAAATATACATTTCCTCATAAAAGAATTATTACTAATACTTTTTAGACTCTCTATGAGAAAATACCATATACCATTGTAATTATCGAATTTTCCATAAAAAGATTCACTATCATGATTATGAATTTCACCATAAATTATACTTTATAAATTTCACCATAAGGGAACTCTCCCATAAAAGAATTGTTATTCATAAGAAAACTATTATTCACTATTCCTTATAATTCGTTTTTACTATTGATTTGTGATTACTTCTTAACACATATAATAATCAAAATTTTATTATATTTTAAATGACAATTATGATATACAGTGTTACCATCGTACAAGGTATTTATAATTTCGGCTTAATGAAAAAATAAGGTTATGGAACTTATTCAATTTACTCATGTATACACATGTAAGATATAAATATATATACGTATAGGAATAATAAGTCTTTTGATTTTGTATGATGAGTGAGTATGAAAAATACCTAACATTGTTTAAACAATAATATTATCGAGTAAAAACTGAAATGACGATTGACCCTTACTACTTGGAATTGTTCAAACAATGAATAGCAAACATGAATGATGATCGATTAAAGGGATGATAATTGAATGGGATATGAATGATAAATGGAATGATTAATTTGCGATACTCTTGAATGATTATAGAAATTCTCTAAGACATATTTCAAATTCATACTTGATATTGATTGAACGAATAATCTTTCTCAACCTAAAATTATGTCTGACAATAGTTTAAACAATCTTTTTCTACTTGTGAAATTATGTCTGACAATAGTTTAAACAATCTTTTTCTACTTACAAAATCACGTCTGACAATTGTTCAAACATTGACTCATACTACTGAAATGTTTAAACAAATGTTACCTACTATTAAAATTTTTTCAACGGACTGTTCAAATCAAAAGGACTATTCAATTACTCAAATGGAATAATATTGTCAATAGATTATTTAAACAATCAATATCAACTATATGACAACGTGTGGAATGTATGTTCATTATTATGTAACATTCGTGGAATGATTTGTTTCCATTGACCTTTTTTTTATTTAAATAATGAATCCACACAGTTAAGTAATAATGGAATAGAATAAAATTGTATTAATTATATAAACAAATAATAACATATACATGAACGAAAATTGTTAATTGAAACGTACTATGTAAAACTGAGAATGAATGAATTTTATAATGAATGGAATAAGTGTGACTAGCACACGCCACACCTGTTTGAATACTATGTGTATACGAAGTTTATGACGGATAACCACAAAGCCATAAAGCAATAAAAGTACCTTTTTCCTTCTGAGACGCACCATTTTCAAAGAGACAAGACTCTGTACTAATTGATTAATCCTCTTCATTTAAAATGTCTCGTAAGTCTATAATCGTTGCATTGGAATTTCTTATACATGAATCAATATGAAAAAACATGTACATCTGTTCTCGTCATAAATTTCGGGTACGAAAAGAAACAGGGTCTCTATTGTTTGGAAATTCCAAAGACATGCCAGGCAGAATGTGAGGAACATGAACTAAGTGAAACCTAAGAATGATGTTTGAATGAAGTATATTACGGAACGGACTCTTCTAATATTCTTTGAAATCAATTAGATAAATTGATTGTTGAACAAGTTTATTTAAATCAACAGAGTATTGTTTCAAAGTATTGAAAATTGAGTTATATGAAATTTATAAAGTAAATGATATGAGTACTAGAAATTTCCTTCCGTAAACTTGAAATATTCCATTGAATTATAATATAAGGGATACCATACTATTATATGTACATTCAAATTATAATGAGAAATAATGAATTATAACCATTAACATTTATTGCACAGGTGAAATCTGAATAAGAAGAAGCATAAAAGAGAATCGAAGAGAAAGGATGTTTAGACTGATAGATAAGATGCTCTTCTTCAGAAATCACGTGGGCAATACATCTTCTCCGAAGCTCCTGTATGAAACTGACGAGTGGAAGAGAGAAAAAGAATAAGTAGCACCGAGACGCTCTCTATAGGAGAAGTACGTCTTCGTTGCTGCAAGTTGTTTCAACGAGCACGAGTTACGCCGCGGTCTCCGACTTGAAAAGACCTATTTCAATATTTCCCATTTTCAAGAAGTTTATACAAATTGAATAATTTCCCGTAAAGAATCCGTAAATAAAAGATAAATGTAACAAGTTCTCGTTGAAAGTTACGAAAATAATAATTAACATAATTAAGTAAAATTCTTGACCAAATATATGGAGTATTGTTCCATATTAATAAAATAACCAATAGCCTAAATGTTAAATAACAATTTATATATTTTTTTTTTCTTTCAATAAACAATTAAGTGTAGTAAAAGTGGAAAAAGAGTTTTCTTGAAATGTGACAAATTACCTTCATATAATTCTATGCTTATTATTCAATCTGTTTGAGAATTGATAGATGTTTAGAGAACAAAGTTTTGACATGTGAAGTTATATTCGTTAAATTAAACTAATAAATTCAACTTGTATTGAATATATATAATTATCAAGAACTATTAGATTTCGACGAATCGGTGAATAATTGAAGATTTTCAGTAAATTTTGAAATCACAGTGTAGAATTGGTCCAAATTTTGATTTTGAATGTAACGAGAATATAACGTGAATGTAACACGTTACATAAGTTAGAATCAAACATAATTCCAAGTCAATGTCATTTATACGATTCGTAAAGTGAAATTAAACCGCGAAACCGCGAAAACCGCGAAAACCGCGAAAACCCGCGAAACACCGCGAATTCCGCGAATTAAGACTACGAAATAGTAAATCGTCGGACAAACTAAAATTAAACAAATTGCATAGACAACCAATAAGAACTTATATATATATTAAGTGTCTTGATTAAATTTTTCTTGAGTAAAATCATGGTCGTGACGTTTGAAATCGTCGTATTCATCGATTAGGAACACGAGCACTCGCGGAATTTGAATCGTATTTAATCAAGATACCGCGAGTACCGCGTACTCATAAAGGATTGAATTCTTCTCCTTCCCAAGGATTTGGATTTTGATCTGCATCGACAGGACGTACCACAGAGGACCTCCTTCGAACAGCCTTCGAATCTGAAACGATAGGTATAATTTTGATTTTTGTAAATGTTATAATTTTCAGAAATAGTTGTGTGGAATAAATTGACACTATACGCTACCTTATATTCCCCTAACCATGTGTCAAAAGTTCTATGCAGCTATTTTCACGTCGATTATCATCATTTTCACAGTTTGTTTAATCATGTGTTCATCTGATTTTGAAATAGTCGACGTGATTGCTTTTGTTGAAAACATCGTCAGTGACGTGCTGGAAAGAGCTTCCAGTAAAATCTTAAGATGGAACAGTTCGATTATTCTGAAACAAAACCGAGTGAAATCAAATTATAGAAAAACAAATTATGTCGAATAAATGTCATATTATAAATAAAGAAAAATATAACCTGCTCAATCCAGGACGTCACACTGTCCCTCAGGTATGCGTATGTAACTTTGATTCACAATGAATCCACCTGTACGTTCCGCTCGCAATGAGAAGAACTCGAGGGGATTCAGCTGAAAAGAATCTATGAGGTAAACCTCTTATTTGAATTCTCGTTCACGAGAGTGTGTAGGCGCCTCGGCTTAATAATCGAGAAGATATTCTCAAGTTCAATTTTACATTGATTTTTACCTATATTTATATTGTGAAAAGTTTATTTTGAATCACATGCGACTACAACATCTGTCGGTTTTGTTTATAAGCTTTGTTATCGAGTTATGGAATAATTTGATGACAGGCGAGGTCTCTTATCATTGGTTATTCATGTATAATATTATCCATCGATTATGTATCGATTGTTTGTCAAATTTGAATGATCTTACATTCCGAGACTCTGCTATAGAGGTGCAAGAAATCTTTAATAATTGTTTTTATTTTGACGCGGTCTTTAATTCTTTCTCAGAATTTTGTCTGGTGCACTCGCATGTGATTCTCTATTCTCTTCCCACGTTTTTCGTCGATCGAACGCTATTATTTCATCGTTTATATGTTAGTTACCGGAATACATACATGGTTCGTGTGCCGACGATGTTGACATTTCCCCATAACGCGTTCGCTCGACGAATTTTCGTTCGCTATTCTACTCTCTATACTTTGCGTGTATACATTATTTTCATCGAAGGCATGTGAACACGTCTTTATCTCTTTATAATTCAATTATTCATTTTTCCTTTGGAAATTATTTTATGTTCCTTCACTATCGCGCGGTGTTGTAACCGTATGAATGTCTATGACACATTCGTACCGTTACAACTACCCCCCCCAAACGATGAATGCCTGCCTTCTCGATGCTGCATTCAACGTTTACCTTATACCTATATTTCCTGATGGACAAAAAAAATGAAAAAACCTCACTTCCAGTCTCCTCGCTCTCATCTCCTGATTCCTCCCATATTCCTCCATCCCTCGTCTTCTCTCGTCCTTCCGTTCAACTATCCCCATTGTTCTCCTCATCTGTTCTTGTAATCCTTCTTCCATTTCTCTCATCACCTTTTCCCTGTATTCTTTTATCTTTTTTTGTTCTTTCCTTTTTTTTTTCTCCATCGTCTTCCTTGTTGCGAGCACTATTTTGTTCGTCCCTATTTTCACCTCATTCATTTGTATTTTTCTTATTTCAATTATTTTTATCCTTCTGTTTCTCGGTATCGTCTCTATTTTTGTAATTATTGGTCCCGTCCATTTTTCCGTCTGTGTTTGTTTTTTTTCTTTTGTCTTGCCGTTTGTGTCCCGTTTCCTCTTCTTTCTTTTCCTTCTCCTGGTTCAAATTTCCCTCCTTTCACCTTCTTTATCATCGTGGTTTTGATCTTTTTCCTTATCCACTCTCCTCTTTCTCCCGTCTGCATTGCAAAACCACACTCCTGATATAGAAACTCCGTTTGCGTTCCTTTATCCATTTTCACTTTAAGTGTTGGTGTGTCCGCTCAGATTTCTCGTTGCTAACTGATTCCTGGTCTCTAATTATTCACCTTTGGCCCTTCAATTTCGGTGTCATGTGATGATTGTTTTGATTTCTTCTATGATTCCTCTTGATGTTTTCTTTTGTCTTGATGAGAGCGAGTCAACCGTTTGTGTTCCCTAATGTCAACTTATTTCTACTTGTTCTTCTTGATTATTCTAATCATTCTATTCACATTTTGTTTTTATATAATTTCAACAATTGCGTATGGAATTTACCCCTTTCTCTTCTAGTTTCAATATCTTCTAATATATGTGTATCTTCCGCTACTTTTTTCTTAATTCTATATGGTCCTCCATATATCGCGAAAAATTTTGCAATTTGTTTTTCATACGCATCTGAGATTTTGTTGGCTTTCAGTAATACTAGATCATTTTCCTTGAAAGCTGTCATTTTATGTTTTTTATCATGTTTTTCCTTCCTTCGCTTTCCTTTTCTTTCTATTCTATCTCTCACTAACATGATCTTCGCTTTATAATCTATATCTTTGTCATCTTTTTTATAGTTGAGCTATTTCTCCCACATTCTTCGTGGTTTTTCTCTTAGTTGTAACTCTCGTGGAGTATATTCTGTTGTTTCCTGATGTGTTTCATTAATGATATTCTCAATTATTCTTACGTAGTTGAGCCATGATGTGTGTTTCTTACCCACAAATGTGCGGAAAAAACGTCCCAACTCCCTATTGACTCTTTCTACAATATTCCCTCGCGGGTGTCTTATTGATGACATTACTAATTGTATTGCATTTTTGTCTGAAAATTCCTTCCATTTTTTTGCTGTGAACTGAATTCCATGGTCACATTGAATCTTTTCTGGTTTTCCATACGTTGGAATATAATGTTCCCTCATTTTTTTTCATTACTATTGCTGTTGTTTGTGTTCTAATCGGATATGAATTTACAAACTTTGAAAATGCATCTATTGTGACCAATATATATTCCATGCGCCCCTTTGCTGTCGGTAGTGGTCCAGAAAAATCTATTGAGACCAATTCGTGTGGTTTCTTCGGTGTTGGATTTTGCATGGGTGCATACGAATATCTACTGGGTACCTTGTTCCTTTGGCATCAATCACAATATGATAATATTTTTCTAACGTGATGATATAATTCCGGATATGAAAAATCTCCGTCTATCATTCTGAAGCATCTCTTAGCCCCAATGTGACCATAAACCTCATGACATTCTATCACTAATTTTTCTACTATCTTCTCTGGTAACATGATCTTGACTTCTTGTTTCTTATTCAGTTTAACTAATATATCATCAATTATTCTATACCTATTCTCCTTTCCTTCATTTTCCGCTATTTTTCTCAATTTTATGAGTCGCTGTAACGTCCCGCTGTAACGTCCCGCTACGATTTCTGATTTTTTTTCCTTCGCTTTATTTTCGAACTATACTTTGCAGTTTCAAATTAGAATTTTATTACATTATTATTGTGAGCAGTGTAACCTTATATGTAAATTTATAAATTGAATTGACATATGTCTTTAATTAAATAATAAGGTCAAAGAATTAATGCAGTGCGAGAAAGGGAGATGAAAGAACAATAAATCAAATAATAAAAGTATTTTTAGTAATAATAATCAATTCTTTTTAAAGCACATTGAGTGCATGACGTTCTTTCACCTCCACGTTATTCACAGTATCGTACAGGAAATATTGGATTTAATTACATTTCAACTTAGCATTGATAAGTTTGAAGCGTGAGATTCGACAGTTAATTTAACGTTGAAATTATAAGTCAATTGATTACCAAACCTATCTAACCTGATCTAACGTCAAATTTAAAGAGTCAACTTAAAACTTGAATTGAATGTTGAATGTCACGTGTTTACAGAAATTCATGTCTGTAGAGGATTCAAACGAATTTTCTACGTCAGAGGGTCGTCTATGGTCATGAAACTTCGACCTCTCGAAGAGTTCATGTGCTGAAAACGACGAAAGGAAATTGTAACTGAAGAATGCTCTTTTCAACACACACGATCCGTTTCACATAGGAAATTCAATGGAGAAAGATTAACAATGAATTCATTGTTAATGAAACATGGTTTTGTGACGTTGGAATTGTTTGATACCTTTTATTATTATTATTATTATTTAATTGATTTACAAATCATTATTCATTTAATCATTTCATGTGTAAATGTGAATTTTTCATTTTTATTATTATCATTATGATTATCATCAAAATCAATATTGTCATCATTATGATTATTATCGAAAATCGATGTTATTTACATTTTACGAATTTCATCATTATTACTATCAAAATTATTATTTTACCTTGTAGGGATTATTATTATAATTACTCTTATAATGGTTTTCATTTCATTCGAGCGTTTTGAAATGCTTTGCATACCACTCACATATGTATATTGTGGCAATCATCTGTCAACTCATTGATTTCTAAAAAGAATGTAGCACTGTATGTTCACTGATTTAATCTGATTCTTCTGTCACACAGTATATCATTTGTTTCAACTGATCATACAATTTGAATCTTCATTGATTAACTTGTCTAATTTAAAACAATACATGTATGTATATGCAAGGTATTACGAATAATTCGCCGTCTTTGTAATTGAAATTGCGTATGTTCAAATATTTGAAACGCTAATCTTTATAAACTTCATAATCGTATTTTATTAAGAGAAACGAGCTATTCTTTTATAGTACTCATGTTGTCAAGTTTTACGTCAACGCATTTCAACCTTTGTTAGGACCGAACAGGTATAAATTTGTGAGTGAACGAATGAGAGAGAGAGAGAGAGAAAGAGAATAGTGTCCAAAGGTACGAATGACCTGTCATTGTAAACATCGAGTACGTGTCTTTTAACTGAACTTATATTGTTTCGATATTAACGATGATTCAATTTAATGTTTCTACATATAAAACTTGTATATGAATATTCATATTTCAAACAAATTACTTTATGATTTCGATTCACGCAATCGATATAATTTGGTCATGATACACACGTCATGTGTTGTCTTTTATCATACTCCATAATTATACTTACCTTTGAATTATTATAACTCTAATTTTGTATTGAGTAGATTTGAAATATGAACATTACATAAAATTATAACTCATAAAGAGAGAGTACGTCCAGATACCTGTAAAACATGAAAAATCATTTTCAAACAATGACTTTCTTTTTCGATAATTGAATGCAAAGTTAAAATAATATCATATTATAATTGAGCTTTTGAATATTTTATAGATTGAAATTTAATCAAGAAGGAGAATAAAAGAGAATGATGAAGAAAGGATGTTAATATAAAATGATAAAACTACTTCTTGAGAACTCGAACTGATAATTTGATGTATCGAGCCCTCAAGAATCCAAATAGAGAGAACTATATACAAAAAAGAAAGACATGAATACTTAGAGATGATCGAGTCTCGACGCGCTCTCTACCGACGAAGAAATTCTTCTTCTTCGTTGAAGTCACCAGGAACGATAGTCTTCCCGTGAACTTCAAACTTGCGACAACTACTCTTAAAGAAAAAGAGTATCACCACGATCGTAGTCTGACGCGTAAAGTAAATTTTTGAGGAAGCTCCGGTTCACGATAGTTCGTAACCGTCAGAATTTTTATACACAATTTCATAAAGAAAGAAAGAATAAGAATAACAAAGTTTTCATATATTTTTATCGTTCTGAAACATCGTTAAAACCGTTTTTTATTAAGCATATTATAATACGACGATTGATAGATTTTTCTTTATTGTACGAGACAGTGTTTGTTCTCTATTGATGTAACATCATTTGTTTATCATTGCTTGTAAACCAATTAATTATATTAAATCCAAAAAATATTGTTAATAAACAAAGAAAGTGAAGTAAGAAGAAAAAGAATAAACTTTTCTCAAGTGAATGTTTTAATAGTAAATGAGTGTACATTAATTTAATATTCCTTTCGAAGATCCTTCGTTTTCTTGAAAAGTGTGGTGTTTTATCTTCACGTAGATTGTTCATTGTCCAATTTTTATCGCTTTGAAATCTGAACAAGTCTCAAGTAAATTCCTTTTTGTAGAGGTTCAATTTTTTTTGTTCTCCTTGATGAAATCCTCTGTTCATAATTAAAATTATTTACAAGAGATAGTTCGAGTTTTCACACCACCTCAAGAAATAAAATTCATTCAAACAGAGTGACAGGATCACTCTCCAGGACAGCTGATTTTCCTTCCAACCTGTCTTCTTTCACGGAAAAAGGACGTACCCTTTGGGACCTCCAGTAAACGAACCTACGAACCAGAAAAAAAATAGTAAGTATAAATTAAAATAAATAATTTCAGAATTATTCTTTACGAGAATCCAGTGAAACGTCCGTTCAGATTGTATTTTACGTTGAAGTTGAAATCTAAACGAAGATGTGTCAATGCTTTCATTGGGTTCTTACAATCGCAACTGGTCTTTTGATTATTCTTTACTATTATTTATATGTTAATGAGATAAAAATGACCAGCATTTATTCAAAAATTACTTTATAATTTTATTATGATGTGCTGATTTTAAATAAAGGTGATAGAATATTTTCCTAATATACTCATATTAGAGAAATCTATGGAATGAGAGATTCAAACCTTAGAATATTCATATAAATAAATAAATAAATAAATAAATATATAAATAAATAAATAGATAAATATCACTATAAAATCAGGACATCACAGTAGGTGCCTTGGCTTAATAATCGAGAAGATATTCTCAAGTTCAATTTTACATTCATTTTCACCTATATTCATATTGTGAAAAGTTTATTTTCAATCACATGCGACTACAACATCTGTCGGTTTTGTTTATAAGCTTCGTTATCGAGTTATCGAATAATTTGATAACGCGCGAGGTCTCTTATCATTGGTTATTCATGTATAATATTATCTATCGATTATGTATCGATTGTTTGTCAACTTTGAATGATCTTACATTCCGAGACTTTGCTATAGAGGTGCAAGAAATCTTTAATAATTGTTTTTATTTTGACGCGGTCTATAATTCTTTCTTAGAATTTTGTCTGGTGCACTCGCATGTGGTTCTCCATTCTCTTTCCACGTTTTTCGTCGATCGAACGCTATTATGTCATCGTTTATATGTTAGTTACCGGAATGAATACATCGTTCGTGTGCCGACGATGTCGACATTTTTTCGTAACGCGTTCGCTCGACGAATTTTCGTTCGCTATTTTACTCTCTATACTCTCTCTCTCTCTTCCTCTGTGAGTTTAAGCCTGCACGCTCTTGCTTCGCTCTACTCTGTCAACTTTTTTACTGCATATTTTGTGGTCCTATCGAGGTCGACCTTGTTTCAGTGCATCCCTTATCGGCTCGGGCATTTTTTGAGCAACTAACGATAAGTAGCTGTTTCGTTGGCAGCCGATGGTGGATGTTTTGTGATTTGCATTTATCCGGTGTTGTTGGAGCATCTGCCAAGCGGGAAGACCAAGGCTGGTGTATTACAAGTGCTTCTCGCGCGTGGCGCTTATCATTCGCTCTTATCAGTGATTGGTCTGTCTTCTCTACACGTCATCACGGTAACGTTGAGGTATTGGCCATCGTAGCACATCCACACTCCACAGCATAAGTCTTGCCTTCCAACGGGAGCCTTGACGACATCTTTGTTGGCATACTAATTCGTATCACATCACTTTTCAACGAGGTTTTTGACACATGCTTTCTCTCTCCTCATTTGCGGTCTACATAGATAATAATTCGGTGATGCATTTCTCAATAATACTTTCATTACGTTCATAATTATAATGCGCGATTATTTCATGATACTAGCGTTCGTTTGCATATACTGCGTTGTGTGTGTCACACATATACTATGAAACTGAGTGTATAGATACGTGCACACTGTTGTTGTATTCTTTCTACGTTATTGCTCTCATCTCTGTCTCTCGAACCACTCGATGGTACTCTCTCTCACCCAACGTAGCATATACTCATCTTAACCGTGCTTACAACGACTTCTATTCTATGTAATCCGTTTTTTATTTGGATCTTCACACATATTAGTACCAGATTTTTCTGTTTTTCCATTATTACAATGGATCACATTTGCTCAATCTGCAGAAAATCTGTGAAAATGGATGTCATTCAGTGTACACCGTGCATAAAATATTTCCATCCTGGTTGTGTGGAACTACATAAAACGTATGACCACAACAACGAGCTTGTACTCTGCAAAGGTCCCTTCGAATCCTTCAAAAAATCTGGAGATATCCCTCCCTCATCAATGGAGGTTGATTGTCCGTTAACTTCGATGGTTGATCGCAACACCAGTGGTGGTACTACTCCTAATACAACCTTTACTATAGATGATATTATGAGAGCTATTCAAATATCCTCAGATAAACTCGATAATTCCATTGAACGGCAAGAACGCAATAATACTGAGGTTCATGCTCGACTTCAACAACTATCTTCCATCGAAAACAATGTCTCCTCTTTATCCAGCAAGTTTGCAGGGCTTGAACAGGCTGTTATGACAATCAATCAGGATGTGAAATCGCTCACTAAAGACTACCAGGAATTTGAAACCTCACTGGAACAGAATTCCTCTTGTATCAAAATGACTGACGCCAGCCTCATATCGCTTAGCCAGCGTGTTATAACCATTGAAGATAACTCTCAATCTCACTCAGCACGCATCTCTCAATTGGAATAACACAATACCAAGTTGCAGGAAGAACTTCGAGCGCTGCGCTCTCAATCAAATAGGAACCTTCTCACTCTTTCAGGATTACCTGAACTTCCTGATGAATTCATTCCAAGCCGTATCATGGATGTCATGGCTCATCTCAATGTTCAGATCACCCAATCTAACATTGTGAGAGCATTTCGTCTCCGCTCCACCAAAACAACATCGCGTCCACGTACCATCCTCATGGAGCTTGATTCTCCTTCTGTCCGAACGAAAATACTTGAGGCCAAACGTTCTACAGGATTAGTCGACGCGTCTGATATTAATCCCTCTCTACCTAAGTCTAGGCATCATCTTGATGAATATCTGCCGTCTGATATAGCCTCTCTTCTCGCAGAAACTAAGAAAGTTGCGAAGTCTAAAGGATATCTCCATACTTGGTCGAGGAATGGACGTATTCTGGTGAAAAAAGACGATACCTCAAATGTTATTGTCATCTCATCTAACAGAGACTTTGATCAACTTAGATGACTCCCGATTCGACCCTCAAACTCTCACTCTAATCAAGTTTTCCGTTCGTTAAAAATGTGTCATGTTAATACACAATCACTTATGGCTCATTTTGATGAATTCTCTGATTTTTTCTGCATTAAGAATCCGAATAAGTACGATGTTATTGCGGTATCTGAGATCTGGTTTAGGAGTGACATGGATGACTCATTCTGCTCGTTGGATGGATATGTGGTCTTTCTTTGCGATAGGGTGGGTCGTATTGGCGGAGGGGTCTGTCTCTATATCAAACAGAATCTCCAATACAAAATTATACAGAAATCTGAGTACGATGCCACTTGTCCACGACCCGAATATCTATTCGTCCAGGTTTCCAGCAGGTGTATGCGCAAAGTACTCATTGGTGTAGTTTACAGACCTCCGAAAATAGGATTTGCTAATTTGGAAAGGGTGATCTCTACACTGAGTCCTGACTATCACGACAAAATCATTATGGGTGACTGGAACACCGACTTGTGCCGTTCATCTCCTGATAGTACTTATCTCCGTAAAATACTCTCCAGTCTGAATCTGGCCATTGTCCCCTACGGCCCCACTCATCACACGTCCATCTCTTCTACCTTGCTTGACTTATGTGTAGTGGACGATCTCTCCGGAGTGATTGACCATGAACAAAAGGAAATGCCTTTTCTATCTCGGCATGACATGATCTCAATTGGATACTGTTTCAATCTACCCATGAGTCAACAGCAGATCGTCTCTGTGCGTGATTACTCGCGTATCAATGGGCAAGACATTGATATACCATCGATTTTGCTGGACATTGGGAACTCGGGTATTGCAAATATTGATAAGTGTGTTAGGGTTTTCCATGATTATCTCACTGATCTATACAATAGTGAAGTACCGATCAGAAGGTTCACTCCAAGACGTCCTCCTCCTCCCTGGATCACTCAGGAGATTCGTAATCTCATCCGTGAACGTAACACTGCGAAGAGGACATATCTCCGCACAAGAAATCCTGAATGTCATCTACTCTTCACACGACTAAGGAACAACGTTGTTACTTCTCTCAGGAATGCGAAGCTTCAATATTATAAGGGCAGATTGTGAGCACTCCCGACTCACGCACACTTTGGAGAGAACTTCGTACCCTGAGAATGATTAAATCTAATAGTAATCATCCACCCGCAGATAAATTTTGTGTGAACGAGCTTAGTTTACACTTCTCTGCTGGCTTTCATCCGGCCTGTCCTCCACCGCCCATTCTCGTCCAAAGTCTCGGCTACAGTGATAACCTTTCCTCTTTCCCTCACTTAACTCCTTATGATCTGCTACATTTCTATCATTTTTCTAACTCGAATACTATTCCTCCAGATGGGCTTCCTGGTCGATTCCTTAACCTGATCGCTCCGTCCATTTTTCCATTCCTGCTGACCTTATTCAACTCCTCTCTCATGCTATCTCTCTTTCCTATGACGTGGAAACGTTCCTTCATTACACCTATACCCAAAACAAGATCTCCACAAACTCCACGTGATTTTCGCCCTATCTCCATCTCTGTGAGTCATCTAAAATACTTGAAAAGATCGTCCATCACTACTTGTGTGATTTTTTGACCAAGAATCCTCTACTTGACCAATATCAGTGTGGATTCATCAGACACCGCTCCACTCAAACTGCTCTTTTGAAATTGACTGATGATGTTCGTGAAGCGATTGATAAGCGCATGATCACTCTTTTGGTGGGGTTTGATTTCTCAAGAGCTTTTGATACCGTTAACCACTCTTTGCTCATACAAAAACTCGCTTCTTTCAATATATCTACCCCCGTGCTGAAGTGGTCTTGGTCCTATCTATCTGGTCGCACGCAAGCAGTTAGAAGCTCTGAAGGTTGCTCCGAATGGACTCCAGTTACCTCAGGTGTTCCCCAAGGCTCTCGCCTGGGCCCTCTATTATTCGCACTGTATGTTACCGACATAAATTCGATTATTCACCATTGTAAACTCTTTGAATTCGCTGATGAATTTTATATTTATCTGCATACTTCACCTTTTCTCATAGACGAATGTATCACGGAATTGAATGACGATATACAGAGAATTGCCAGTTGGTGCTCCCCCAACTACCTAATTCTGAACCCCTTAAAAACCAATTGCATGATCCTTGGTTCTCCACGTTATGTCAACGATATTTCTCTTCGCTCCTTACCGGACATCATACTTCAGGGCACCCCTATAAATCTTGTCTCTTCGCTTAAATCGCTTGGGATTATTCTGACTCCTTCTCTTAATTGGAATGAGCAAGTAACTTCTATCTGCAGGAAAGTCTCGTGCGCACTCTACCAATTGCGACTTAATGGCAACTCTCTATCCAGATGAGAACTAAACTGATTTCAACGCTAGTTATACCCTATTTTGATTATTGTTGCTTAGTTCTCACTGATCTCTCCGAAGGAGACAGTATACGTCTGCAGCGTAAACTGAATGCCTGCGTGCGGTTTATTTTCAATCTCAGGAAAGATGTCCACATCTCTCCTTTCTTCACGCGCCTCGGCTGGCTCCAACTTTCTGATCGACGGAAATTCTTCCTGGGGTCGTACTTGCATCAACTATTTGCTTTCAAGGATCCTCCTTTTCTTTACGATCGTTTTAATTTTGGTACCTCTGATGCAATTCGTTGCACTAGATCGAATAGGGAGCTCCTTAAAATGCCACTGCATCGTACCACCACATATCGAAAATCTTTTTTGATAACAGGTAGTAAACTCTGGAACACGATCCCAGATAACATCAAATGTAGCTCTTCCCCTAACGTCTTCAAAAAGAGGTATTATGACTTCTTGCTCACCTCCACCCTTTCTCACTCATAGACATATACTCCTTTCCAAGTAGGTTCATCGTGGTTCATCTTACGCTTTGCTTGCCTTCATCTTCATTCTGCGCATTTATAACTATTGTATCTCTATTTTATTTCTGTATTTTCATTTACCTTCATCTTCATTCTGCGCATTTATAACTATTTTGTATCTTTATCTTATATCTGTATTTTCATTTCTCACACCTTTGTAATCTCATCCTCACTCTCATTCTCATTTCATCTTTATTTTTAAGTTCATTCATTGTGCCGTTTTTTTTTGCTTTTCGGGCTGTGGGTTTAATGCCGTATATATATAAGTATTTTTGTATATAATATCTTTGTTATTGTTTATACCTCTTTCTCAATTGTTCCACAGGATCTCATCCTAGAACATAAATAAACATATCTATCTATCTATACTTTGCGTGTATACATTATTTTCATCGAAGGCATGTGAACACGTCTTTATCTCTTTATAATTCAATTATTCATTTTTCCTTTGGAAATTATTTTATGTTCCTTCACTATCGTGCGGTGTCGTAACCGTATGAATGTCTATGACACATTCGTACCGTTACAGAATTCTCCCGGCCTCAATTGAATTCTCTACGAACTCTTCCTGAACTGGTGTGCTGTAGGGGTTCATGTTCGTGGAGTGTTACAAACGTGATTTCTCCCAGATAAGCTTCCAACTCATCAATAACCATCCACGCAACCTTTCATAACACGTCCATTCCGCTTTCAGGGATCTGTTCTTATGATTCTCAAATCCTGATACCCGGGAAAAAATGATCAGATCTGACCAAATCTAAATTTTGGTCAGATCTAAACAGATCTATTAAGATCTGAAAAACTGCGATTTTGGCTTGTGTTGTGTCACATTATATGTGCAAAATCAAATTCATATACAGACAGATATCACAAAATTTCTGACAATTGAACCACCAATTGCTCATTAAGATTTAATCTAATATTCAATTCAGATCTAACAAGACCTACTCAGATCTAACCAGATGTGCCAAGATCTGATCAGATCTGCTGAGATCTGAACAGATCTAATCTGATCTTTTGAACCAGATCTGACCAAAAATCAGATCTACTCAGATCTATTTAGATCTGAATAGATCTAATGATTTTTTCCTGCGTACTCTATAAGCACTTGTCTAATATTCCCTATTACACGCTTTTTTTCAACAGCGAAGGTTAAACACCATTATTGATCTGATCTGTCAAGCGATTCCAAATGCAAAATTAGGCACCGAAAAATTATTGTATCACGTGACTTTTTCTGATAGTACAATCAGCGTCTCTTGCAGACAGTTTGGGAAATATCGAATGGTGACAAACGTTACGTATGGTTTTTATCGAGTTGCACCCCCCTGATTGAGTGTTACCGGTGATATTGTCGCTCACTTCTTACAACCTTATTTATATAAGGGCCATGTTATATGCATAGACAATTGGTATTAGGGGTGGGATTTTGATCCGAAATTTTCGAATATCTGGATATCCGAATATTCGAATATTCGTAGAATCGAATAAGTGATCCGATTATCCGGATTCTATGGATACCCGGATAATCCGATTAAATTGCATCATTCTCATAAATTTATTATCGATTGCATTGAGATTCGTCCAACAAGTGCTCGTAAACTCCCGGACTACACAATTTTGTTAGAATTCTTCAACCTTTTCAACAAACTTTTCTTTGCCCAATGGTACAGTGTGAGTACTGGCAAGGTTGGAATGCCAGTACTGCGCCTGATACAAAACATCATTTTCCCGCTTCTAATCCAGTATTGACAAAACAACTGGTCTTTGTGAAGTGCCAAAGTTCTATCACCGCAAGTTCACTCAGAATGCCAGTACCGACACGGTTGTAAATGTCATACTGATCTGTACGTTACATGATGTTATCATTTCGACTAGCTAGTAATCAATCAGTATCCTTCATTCAACCGACCCTGTATTGGTGAGTTTGGATTTGCCAGTGCTGGCAACTCTGGCAGCAGTACTGAGCCAGTAGCGGCCCATGTTTCCATTTGCATATGGAATCTTACATTTACATATGTTATATTGCTTTTTACATCATATGTACATATTTTTATTATACGCTAAACAACATTTTGATTGTTGAATTTTGATGTTATAGAACTCTCTTTAAGGTGACAAGGTCAAGGAATAGAGTACACGGAAAAAAAGAACATACTTGCAGCAGCTACTCGCGTAGTCGATTTTCGACCATCTACGAAAAATAATTACACTGAAAAAAAGGTATGGCTCTCACAGCTCTACTATTTATGTGGTCTTGCTGTCAGGAGGTATGAGGATGCCAGTATAGCTCCAACAGCCGACAGATTGCTATGATAGCGACGCGTTCGGCTGTGGGAGCTATACTGGCATCTTTATACCTCCTGACAGCGAGAACACATGAATAGTAGAGCTGTGAGAGCCATACCTTTTTTTCAGTGTACGGCAACTACTTACTAGTTTAGACAAACGACAAGTTATTTGACGTGACCATCGTATTATTTCACTCACCTAATGAAGTATTTGTCTCATCTATTAGGTAGTTGCCGTATCTATTTTTCGTAGATGGTCGAAAATCGACTCCACGAGTAGCTGCTGCGAGTATTCTTTTTTTCTGTGTAAAAGATACAAATATGAGGGAGGTCATGAATATACGTGAGGTCTTCATAGGAAAAAAGCGATTGATACGCTCTGCGCTAGAATATTGAAATACTGATGTAACTGAAGGTGGTTCAAAAATGTGACATTTGGTATATCACAGTTATTCGACTGAAATGTTTTATTTTGGTATTTCATTTTCCAGTATAACGTAATTTTCTCAGATATTTGACATTCTTGCATATACTTATCAGATATCACGACAATATGACTGCATAAAGCTGTAATATTACCATGATTAAAAACCGCGGACATAAGAAATTGTAGGAATATCGCAGCGATATCACTTCACAATATTACAATATACAAAATGACATTGCCGCAATAATGCTGCAGTATTATGTGCTGTATATTACCCCTCCCCGTGGATGATTGCGGGTCTTCCAGGGGGATATTCATGATACCTGTCCTTGATATCCTTTTTATCCATCCCTGGTAGTATCTGCTTCCTTTACGTGGTATGGAGGATAAGTATCTCAGAGTTGGATCTTTTTTTTGAGTGGAATGAACTACTCAAGAGAGAGAATACAAACTGAGAGAAACGAAATCATCCTAATGCCAGAAACATCGGCAAAATCAAACGGAAGGAAAGCAAGGGGAAACTACCTTCCTTGACATGTTTCAATACTTTCCGAGGAAATGAAACCTTTTTCCTAACCTGGAATATTATGTAACAAAAACGAACAAACAAATTAACAAATACATGATGGCGCCCTCTCGAGTAAAATATTCCGGAGGTAAACTAGTCTCCCGTTCGGATCTCCGGGTGGAGGCTGCTCGAGGAAGCTTCATCAGCAAGGAACGAAAACCGAAGAATAGGATAGGGAAAAGAAACAACATTCTTCGAGTCGGAGCGTGGAATGTTAGATCACTGAGGCAAGCGGGAAAATTAGAAAATTTGAAATTAGAAATGAATAGGTTGAATATAGACGTAATGAGGATTAGCGAAATGAGATGGCCACAAGAGGACGATTTCTGGAGTGGGGATTATAGAATAATTCATACAGAATCAAAGAACGGTCAAGCAGGTGTAGGAATTGTAATGCATAAAAGAGTAGGAAATAGAATAGAAAATTATTTGCAACATAATGAACGTGTGATGATGGTTAGAATCAGAACAAAACCGGTAGACACAGTCATAGTCCAAGTATACATGCCCACATCTGCATATTCGGAGGAAGATATTGAAAAAACGTACGAAGAAATAGAAGAAGATAGAATATGTGAAGGGAGAAGAGAATTTGTTAGTGATGGGGGATTGGAATGCGGTAGTAGGACAAGGAAAAGAGGACAACATTATAGGAGATTTCGCGTTAGGGAGGAGGAACGATAGAGGACAACGTTTAGTCGAATTTTGTGAAAACCATAAGATGGTTATCACAAACACTTTATTCGAAAATCATCCAAGAAGAATCTACACTTGGAAAATGCCAGGAGATACAGCAAGATACCAAATTGATTACATATTAGTGAAACAAAGATTTAGAAACCAAGTGAAAAACTGTAAAACTTATCCCGGTGCAGATATAGATAGTGATCATAATATGTTGATGATGAAATGTTCTCTGAAATTCAAACCTCTGAAGAAGAAAAGGAAAATGCAGAAAAGATGGAATTTGAAGAACCTCAAGCAAAAACAAACACATGAGGCATTCGAAAAAATGTTGGATGAAAAATTGGGAGATCAAAAAGAGAAAGACTTGGGAATAGAGAGGAGATGGACAAAGATGAAGGGGAATATAAGAGAATGTGCGGATAAGATTTTGAAGAATGATGGAGTAGAAGCTAAAAACCCATGGATAACGGGAGAAATTTTAGAATTGATAAATGAAAGAAGAAAATACAAGAATAATGATAGCCACGAAGGCCAGCAACGATACAAATCATTGAGAAATAAAATAATAAGAGAATCAAGGAAAGCAAAAGAACAGTGGTTAGGAGAGAAATGTCAGGAAATAGGAATAAGATTGCATTTAGGAAAAATAGATGAAGCATATAGGATTATTAAAAGATTTTTCGGACAAATGAAATCTAGAAGCAATAAGATTAGAAACTCTCTAGGACGACAATTGATAAAAACGGAAGAGAAAATAGAACAGTGGATCAATCATTTGGAAGACTTGTATAGAGGAAACGATGATATAGCACTATTAGAGGAGGAGGAGGATGTAGATGAGGCAGAATTGGGAGATTCGATATTGAGATCAGAATTCGACAAGGCTTTGAAAGAATTGAAAAATAATAAAGCGCCAGGCATAGATGGCATAAGTGCGGACCGTATGAAAGCCTCCAGTGAAGGAACTCGCGACGCACTGTTTGAATTGATTAGAGATATGTACGAAAAAGGAGAAGTACCGGAAGATTTCCAAAAGAATAAAATTGTCGCTATCCCGAAAAAACAAGGGGCAGACAAATGCGAGAACTACAGAACGATCAGTTTAACTTCACATGCTTCGAAAATACTGACCAAAATTATATACAGGAGGATGGAAAATAAAATAGAGAGTAGATTGGCAGAGGATCAGTTTGGTTTTAGGAAAAATAGGGGAACGCGAGAAGCAATCTTAGCACTCAGGGCAGTAATAGAGAAAAGGATAGCGCTGAAGAAATCTGTGTACATAGGTTTTGTAGATATACAAAAGGCTTTCGATAATGTGGACTGGGAGAAGATGTTTGGGATCCTGAAGAAGGTGGGAATAAATTATAAAGATAGAAGAATAATATACGAATTATATAAGAATCAAAGTGCAATAATATACATAGAGGGTCAGGAAGGGGAAGCACAAATAAGAAGAGGGGTGAGACAAGGATGCTCATTATCGCCACTGATGTTCAATTTATATATAGAAGAAGCAATGAACGAAGTGAAGGAGGAAATTCAATCGAAATTACAGATTCAGGGAGAAAATATAAGTATGTTGAGATTCGCGGATGACATAGCTATATTGGCCACGAGTAGTACTGAGTTAGAGAATATTCTCAACACCATGAGAACAATATTATTGGAAAACTATTGTATGAATATAAATAAAGACAAAACAGAATTCATGATGTGTACAGCAGCGAAAGCAGCTAGAAGAACGAGAATCAAAATAGATACCGAGACAATTGAACAGGTGAAAGAATTCAAATATCTAGGAAGCATAATTACAGAGAACGGCAAAAGCGAAAGAGATATAAGAGCAAGAATAGCACAAGGGAAACAGGCTTTTTATCAAAAGAGACAGTTATTATGCTCAAAAAATATAAGCTTGGAAGTAAGGAAGAAATTCTTGAAAAGTTACGTTTGGAGCACAGCATTATATGGTTGCGAAACTTGGACAATGGGGAAAACTGATCAACGAAGACTTGAAGCTTTTGAAATGTGGTGTTATAGGAGGATGCTCAGAATAAAATGGATAGACAAAGTCAAAAATGAAGAAGTACTCGAGCAGATAAATGAAGAAAGAAATCTCTTGAAACACATCGTGAAAAGGAGAAGCAATCTTATAGGACACACATTACGGCATGAGAGTTTATTGAAAACAATATTGGAAGGGAAAATGAACGGTAAAACTGGTAAAGGTAGACCTAGAGCAAGTTATATGAAGCAAATCGTACGAGACAAGGGATGTAGTAGATATGTAGAAATTGAACGTTTGGCGGATAATAGACAGGGGTGGAGGGTTTCATCAAACCAGTCGTAAGACTGATTACTTCATGATGATGATTATGTGCTGTGTGGGTAACTTTATTCACGCGGTGTTCAGCGAATACGAGAATCAGGGAAAAATCAAGGAGACATAAGAGAATTGGGTCATTTTTCACCCGTCAATATACTAGCCATCACAATTATACAGATTTTCGAATGTACCTTGCACATGAAATTTTCCCCGTGGTGAATTTCTACTCCTTAGCCTTGTCCAAAGCCATCGGAAGTTATTACAGGGTCTGGCTTGTTTCTAAATTCGAAGAGGAGATTTTGAATACTACGGTTTGTATGAAGTCGACTTCAATCATTACATTCATTGTTCTTGCACAACATAAGCGCAAATGATTTTCTCAATTCCATTCTAATTTCCAGATAACTCTTGAACTAAAAATTACGATACTCTAATACTGATTTGAAGAAAATTGGAATGCACTCAAAAGAACTTCCAATATGTAGGCAATCCGTTTTGCCTTTTCCAGATCTGGCAGTGAATACCTGAACGATATTGAGAGTTCTCAAATCACTCCCGAAGAATTCACAAATTTTTGAAATGACTCTTCGGAACCTAAGAAAACCAAAACATCCTGATCACACATATTTAAATTCAGACCATCATCTTCTTACAAAATTGCTATCGCTTTCCTATCAAGTGGATACATTATGTCTATTTCAGATATCCGGATATTCAGATTCACGAATATCTGGATAATATATCCGAATATCCGGATATCCGGACCATATCCATACATCCGGATAATCAACCGAATATCGAGATATCCGGATATACGGATAATCCCAGTCCTAATTGGTATACATCCCCTACTTTGGCTGAATTCTTACATGATCGTGATACGGGGATTTGTGGTACGGTCGAAGCCAATAGAGAGGGAATGTCAAAGCAAGAGAATAAATTACAACGAGGTGAGGTACTAATCGCTCATAATGATGTTTGGATGGCAATGAAGTGGGAAGACAAACGTAGTGTTCGCGTGCTTACAAGTGTACGCGAACCAGGATTTTGTGCGACCGGAAAAAAAATTATAAAACCAAAGGAGACATCATGAAGCCAACGTGTATTCATGAATGCAATTAAAATATGGGTGGCGGTGACAATATAGATACACTACTATCGATAACCGAAACAGTACGAAAAATAATGAAGCGGTATCGGGAGCTCTTGTTTCACCTTATCGATTTAGGTCTACCCTGTTGAAAAAGTTTCATAAGATCACATAAATGCTCATAAGTTCTTGGACAAATCCACATCAAAAACTGATAGATTGTTCTTTATTTTATCATTCATTATGAGATTTCACAGCTCTTATGAGATCCTTATAAATTCTGATACATTCGGTATTCTTGTCGTATGCGGTCTACGTAGGTCCTTGGATTGTCGTATGCGGTCTACTGTAACGTCCCGCCATAAAAATTTTTCGAATTTTATTGCGACGATCGGTTTTTCCACATAAAATATAAATTTTCCTATGTGAAATATACATTTCCTCATAAAAGAATTATTACTAATACTTTTTAGACTCTCTATGAGAAAATACCATATATCATTGTAATTATCGAATTTTCCATAAAAAGATTCACTATCATGATTATAAATTTCACCATAAATTATACTTTATAAATTTCACCATAAGGGAACTCTCCCATAAAAGAATTGTTATTCATAAGAAAACTATTATTCACTATTCCTTATAATTCGTTTTTACTATTGATTTGTGATTACTTCTTAACACATATAATAATCAAAATTTTATTATATTTTAAATGACAATTATGATATACAGTGTTACCATCGTACAAGGTATTTATAATTTCGGCTTAATGAAAAAATAAGGTTATGGAACTTATTCAATTTACTCATGTATACACATGTAAGATATAAATATATATACGTATAGGAATAATAAGTCTTTTGATTTTGTATGATGAGTGAGTATGAAAAATACCTAACATTGTTTAAACAATAATATTATCGAGTAAAAACTGAAATGACGATTGACCCTTACTACTTGGAATTGTTTAAACAATGAATAGCAAACATGAATGATGATCGATTAAAGGGATGATAATTGAATGGGATATGAATGATAAATGGAATGATTAATTTGCGATACTCTTGAATGATTATAGAAATTCTCTAAGACATATTTCAAATTCATACTTGATATTGATTGAACGAATAATCTTTCTCAACCTAAAATTATGTCTGACAATAGTTTAAACAATCTTTTTCTACTTGTGAAATTATGTCTGACAATAGTTTAAACAATCTTTTTCTACTTACAAAATCACGTCTGACAATTGTTCAAACATTGACTCATACTACTGAAATGTTTAAACAAATGTTACCTACTATTAAAATTTTTTCAACGGACTGTTCAAATCAAAAGGACTATTCAATTACTCAAATGGAATAATATTGTCAATAGATTATTTAAACAATCAATATCACCTATATGACAACGTGTGGAATGTATGTTCATTATTATGTAACATTCGTGGAATGATTTGTTTCCATTGACCTTTTTTTTATTTAAATAATGAATCCACACAGTTAAGTAATAATGGAATAGAATAAAATTGTATTAATTATATAAACAAATAATAACATATACATGAACGAAAATTGTTAATTGAAACGTACTATGTAAAACTGAGAATGAATGAATTTTATAATGAATGGAATAAGTGTGACTAGCACACGCCACACCTGTTTGAATACTATGTGTATACGAAGTTTATGACGGATAACCACAAAGCCATAAAGCAATAAAAGTACCTTTTTCCTTCTGAGACGAACCATTTTCAAAGAGACAAGACTCTGTACTAATTGATTAATCCTCTTCATTTTAAATGTCTCGTAAGTCTATAATCGTTGCATTAGAATTTCTCATACATGAATCAATATGAAAAAACATGTACATCTGTTCTCGTCATAAATTTCGGGTACGAAAAGAAACAGGGTCTCTATTGTTTGCAAATTCCAAAGACATGCCAGGCAGAATGTGAGGAACGTGAACTAAGTGAAACCTAAGAATGATGTTTGAATGAAGTATATTACGGAACGGACTCTTCTAATATTCTTTGAAATCAATTAGATAAATTGATTGTTGAACAAGTTTATTTAAATCAACAGAGTATTGTTTCAAAGTATTGAAAATTGAGTTATATGAAATTTATAAAGTAAATGATATGAGTACTAGAAATTTCCTTCCGTAAACTTGAAATATTCCATTGAATTATAATATAAGGGATACCATACTATTATATGTACATTCAAATTATAATGAGAAATAATGAATTATAACTATTAACATTTATTGCACAGGTGAAATCTGAATAAGAAGAAGCATAAAAGAGAATCGAAGAGAAAGGATGTTTAGACTGATAGATAAGATGCTCTTCTTCAGAAATCACGTGGGCAATACATCTTCTCCGAAGCTCCTGTATGAAACTGACGAGTGGAAGAGAGAAAAAGAATAAGTAGCACCGAGACGCTCTCTATAGGAGAAGTACGTCTTCGTTGCTGCAAGTTGTTTCAACGAGCACGAGTTACGCCGCGGTCTCCGACTTGAAAAGACCTATTTCAATATTTCCCATTTTCAAGAAGTTTATACAAATTGAATAATTTCCCGTAAAGAATCCGTAAATAAAAGATGAATGTAACAAGTTCTCGTTGAAAGTTACGAAAATAATAATTAACATAATTAAGTAAAATTCTTGACCAAATATATGGAGTATTGTTCCATATTAATAAAATAACCAATAGCCTAAATGTTAAATAACAATTTATATATTTTTTTTTTCTTTCAATAAACAATTAAGTGTAGTAAAAGTGGAAAAAGAGTTTTCTTGAAGTGTGACAAATTACCTTCATATAATTCTATGCTTATTATTCAATCTGTTTGAGAATTGATCGATGTTTAGAGAACAAAGTTTTGACATGTGAAGTTATATTCGTTAAATTAAACTAATAAATTCAACTTGTATTGAATATATATAATTATCAAGAACTATTAGATTTCGACGAATCGGTGAATAATTGAAGATTTTCAGTAAATTTTGAAATCACAGTGTAGAATTGGTCCAAATTTTGATTTTGAATGTAACGAGAATATAACGTGAATGTAACACCTTATATAAGTTAGAATCAAACATAATTCCAAGTCAATGTCATTCATACGATTCGTAAAGTGAAATTAAACCGCGAAACCGCGAAAACCGCGGAAACCGCGAAAACCCGCGAAACACCGCGAATTCCGCGAATTAAGACTACGAAATAGTAAATCGTCGGACAAACTAAAATTAAACAAATTGCATAGACAACCAATAAGAACTTATATATATATTAAGTGTCTTGATTAAATTTTTCTTGAGTAAAATCATGGTCGTGACGTTTGAAATCGTCGTATTCATCGATTAGGAACACGAGCACTCGCGGAATTTGAATCGTATTTAATCAAGATACCGCGAGTACCGCGTACTCATAAAGGATTGAATTCTTCTTCTTCCCAAGGATTTGGATTTTGATCTGCATTGACAGGACGTACCACAGAGGACCTCCTTCGAACAGCCTTCGAATCTGAAACGATAGGTATAATTTTGATTTTTGTAAATGTTATAATTTTCAGAAATAGTTGTGTGGAATAAATTGACACTATACGCTACCTTATATTCCCCTAACCATGTGTCAAAAGTTCTATGCAGCTATTTTCACGTCGATTATCATCATTTTCACAGTTTGTTTAATCATGTGTTCATCTGATTTTGAAATAGTCGACGTGATTGCTTTTGTTGAAAACATCGTCAGTGACGTGCTGGAAAGAGCTTCAGTGAAATCTTAAGATGGAACAGTTCGATTATTCTGAAACAAAACCGAGTGGAATTAAATTATAGAAAAACAAATTATGTCGAATGAATGTCATTTTATAAATAAAGAAAGATATAACTCGCTCAATCCAGGACGTCACACTACCCCGGTAGACCGCAAGCTGCTTACTATACGCTTCTTGTATGGGGTCTACCCTGAGCAAAGTGCATACGATAAGGTCAAGGATTGTATTATGCGGTCTACTCCGGTGGGTGGGAAACGACCTCGATAAACTGCAGCATGCGTAATGGAAAGCAGTTCAAGTGCAGGTCAAAATGCAGAGAAATAACAGTCTGGTACTTATGTGGAAACACCGAAACTTGCTGAAATTTGAGTGGAGCAGGAAAATGAGAGGAATAGTGAAAAGAAAATGTTCCACAGAAATGGAAATAAATAAAAGAGAAAAAGAGAAAGAATAACGTTATCTACGACCTGAATGGCAGCACATTGTGCATTAAAGTGTTGGTACAAGAAGTACCTGGAATCCCACAACGTCATGAATGAAACAGTAAATATGTAGGAAACGTACGCGCGTGTATTCAATGATAATCCGTTCATTCAGATAAGCAGGAATTTTCGACAACTACGTGTATGTGCGTACGTGTGCGTGTGAAGAATTTTCATCACAAACCGTTAGTCTCTTTTGAATGAAGTGAGAGTCAGGTATCAGTTCGGTTGTGAATTATAGCAGTCGTGTTTGGAATACGTGTCCAGTAGCCGAAGCAGGTGCAATCGCGGACTATGTTTCCTTGTTGAATCAATGATTTGTACATGCAATTAACAGTTCGCTTTCAAAATTAGTAATTTGCACATGCAGTTAATGACTTGGTCACGCAGGCAATGTTTTTTTCATGCGATTGAGGTTTTCCTCATGCCGTCGTTCATTTCCTTTGTACTCCCCCTGTAATGAGCATATTCTCAAGCAGCTCTTCCGCACGTAATTGCAAACAATAAATGGTGTTGAACGATTATTATTATTATTTCTTTCCTTTGCTTTCCACGCTCATTTTTCAGTCACCGCATTTACTACTCCGTTTACTTGTGCTTTTTCCTTCACTTTTTTGATTTCAGTTCCTGCAGTTCGTTTTCTGTACGACTTGCCTGTTTCTTTTCCTATGCTTTGCCGCTTTCTCACGGTAGACCCCATACAACAGTCGTTACGGAAGCACTTTGCGGTCTGCCCAGGTAGACCCCATACTGCAACCGTCACCGTTGTCGTATGCACTCCACTTAGGGTAGACCTCATACAAGAAGCATAAAGTAAGCACCTTGCGGTCTACCGCAGTAGACCGCATACTGCAACCCTATTTGGGCAGTTTGCGGTCTACTCCGGTAGACCACCAGTCTCCGGTAGACCGCATACGACAAGAATACCATACATTCTTTTTTAATGATTCTCATTCATTCTCTCGAATAAGTATAACCTCATGGACAAATACACATCCAAATCTCATGAGAGTTAAATATCAGAATTTATGAGACGTTTTCAGTAGGGTATGTGATGCTCATGCTTTGTATAAAAGTACAAACCAAGGATATACATCGTTTCCTTCATTTCGTTTACAAATAGTAGAGCATTATTGAAACTGGAGTCCAGTAATGCCAGGAAAGACGGTGTGGACCGAAAAATCAGCCCCTCTACCGTGCACACGATGAAACTTTCGTATACATGTGAATCACACGTATACGAACGTGTCATTGTGTGAACAATGGAGAGGCTGATTTTTCGGTCCGCACCGTTTTTCCTGGCATCACTGCTGGAGTCTACTAAAAGCATTCCTCGTAACGAACTCTCTCCCACTTGACCAATTGGTTGCCACTTCCCGCAATCCACTACGAAACGGAGGTGCCAATTGTACGCTTTGCGTGAAACAACGGCGCGAAGAAATTACATATGTCCCATTTGCGATATCCCTCTATGCATCACGCCATGTTTCGAAGAGTACCACACTCAAGTGATCTTACCGTAAGTTGGATTGATTCAAAACAACGTGAGAGGAGAGGGGGCTCACGAAAAGCAAGCACGCCGACGTGAGAGGCTAGGGGACTCACCTTCGAATGACCTTTTTTTAAGGTCAAGGACGCGTCGAGGATTCTTCAAACTATTTTTTTTGTACTGAGCACGCTAAAAAACGTAGGCATGCACAGTGTGACCTCGAAATCCGGAAAAAAAGAAATTGGACCTTGAAATGACCTTTTTCAAGATCAAGAGCGCATACAGGATTTTTTTCACCATTTTTTCCGTACTCAGCACACCAAAAAACGTAGGCGTACACAGTTTGAGCTCAAAATACGAAGAAAAAGAAATTGAACCTTGAAATGACCTTTTTTGAGGTCAAGGACGCATCCAGGATTTTTTTAATCATTTTTTTCGTGCTCAGCGCAAAAAGTCACTATTGAAAACCCCCAAAAACCATCGCATAGCTTTCCATTGCATTCACCTTTCTCTCCCGGACGGGATTGGTCCCAAAAGGGACCACCTGTTCGGTCGGAGGTTAGTCGTGAGTTATATGTTCGATTCATATATAGAATACACGAATCAAAACAGGTCGATTGGCACTGAGAATTCCCCGTCCTCTAAAGGTCAATAGTTACACTTACTATTTTATTTTCATTTTAACTAATCAAAACAGTAATTTGTACAATTAATATTGTTATGCAGCCGATAAAGTAGTGGGACTTATCATCAGTCTTAGTTGAGTCCTTTCCCAACTATTCCAATGGCGATTCCGACTATGTTCTCCTCTGAGTGCACTTAGTTCCATACATGGATAACTATCACACATTATCATGCTGCTCGCTCAAAATTTTCCATAGCCAACGATGTACTTTAGCAGTATTTTACTGTTTCCTATCGTTCCGTATGATTTGTATCGTAACATTGGAGTAATTCTATGAGAGAAATTTCCTACAATAAAATTCTGTAATAATAGAACGATACGACAGGCACCAGTCTCTATCAAATTCATCGTTTCTTATTGTTTATGCACGATAAATTATTCACACTTTCCTTAACGTACTTAGTTGAAAATTTTGTGTCAGAAATGGTCCCCTCAAAATTTGTCACGAAAATCAACACCAAAAATGACCTACCGGCATATGTTTTATGTCCATTCAACACTTCCGTGTTGATTTGACCACGGAGAAAAATGTGTGTGTTAAAACCAGCAATATAAGGATTGTTAACGTTTTATTGCTGCTCATACAATGATGTGTTGTTCTTACAGCAACACCACATTGTGGTGCTGACAAGATCTCTAATGCTGAGAATCACCGGTTAAAATGACAATATGAGTCGCCATTTCAACTTACAATAAACATTGGTGATTTGTCAAAACAATATCAAGCAGCGAGAACAATGAGTATCGCTGTATCAACAAGACAAATTGTCGTAACAAAATCCATCCATTGACGAAACAGCTATTGATTGAATATATATAAAACAGTATCATCATTCCTCTGAGGAATTTTGATCCACGGTTAAAAATCATATCCGAGCGATGGAAAAATCACACTGATATACATTTCTCCATCAACTTCTTCCCGATGAAGCTTTTCTCGAATTCACCAACACGAGAATCGATTCGCATTTCTAATTGATCGAAAAACTTGATATGAGTTAATAAATCCATCTGAGAAGAATTATTAATTTCTTAGAAAAGTCCTGTGATGCAAATTCTAATTCATTCATTCAATTACAATTTAATGTTTGTTACAAGTATCTTTTCACCGTGAATTCTGAATGAAGTCAAGGATTACAATAAATGGCAATTCAAGTACTCCATTGTTATTTTGGAGATTTGCTGAAGTGATAGAGGCTTTGTTTGCCCCTCGGAGGACCCGGGTTCGAATCCCGCTGAGGCCACACCTCTTCCAACAGAGTAGAACTCCAAATCGCCTTCCCTACGCGAATGAATCAGAACAAACAATAATAGAATGTTTGTCAAGGTGAAAATTCGGAGGAAAAATTTGTTTCCACGACCAGAAGTACCGTTTTTTGAATATGCAAACATAAATTTTTGATATCACTATATCACACTGCAGAATTGAAGGAATGAATTGTTAATAATCTCAAAAACATAATATTGTTGCCAGTTGAGCAATATTGACGGTTATAATTCTACGATATTTATTGTGGGTTGATGTATGACGATACTTTATTGTCAATTCAGCAATATCATTGTTAGTTTTTTCCTCCGTGACACATGTGTCGTATCAATATTGGAGACAAATTGTAAGTGGACCGTTTGAAACATGCCCGTGTATTAAAAATACACAAAACTTTTTACCGCCAATATGGTTTATTCGTGGAATTCACCGTACTCTCCATATGTTGGTGAATCGTTTATTGAACCGAATTGATAATTGAATGTTGATCCCAAAATATAAATGTTTATAACTTCTCAGTATCAGTCATGTCTAAATAACAAATCCCATCTGAAAGTGGAAATTGTATAATAATACTGTTCATAACCCACCCAACATATTTCTGAGATTGATGTCACTCAGAGCTATCATGTATGACATATGTTTGTCACATTCAATGAGATCTCCAAAATATACCTAAAACAGGTCTATGTCAGAAATTTTACATACTGAAGGTGTTCCATTAACATGAATTGTTCTCTGAAATATGGTACGTCAGAATTTCACTTCCAGCGGTTCCGTATGAGCTCATTCAGATATCCTTTTGATAGAAGTTTTTGATATCGGAATCAAAACAATGCCCTGTTCAAGAAATTTCTTACTTCCCTGTGTTGTGTAGGAACATGACGGTTTTTCCTATCCTTTGTACACATTCCGTTTCGATAAACTTTTCAAAATTCAATGGTATACCTTGTTTGAGAATATCCATTGACTCTCACCAAATCTGATTGATTCTCATTGAATTTCGGACAGTGTTCGAATTTAATCTCATCCAGCGATGTTTCAATGAGATTTTGTCAGAAAAATGAATTTTTTCAGCATGAATCTGGGTAAATCCCGCCAAATCCCATTGAATTTCGGACAATGTTCTGACCAAATCTCGTGACTCGTCTATATAACCTCCCAAAGACTTGATTCCAGATCTTGACCCGACTGGGAGCAACCACTATCACATTCACCTGGCTTTCCTATTTACGAACAGCTAAGTAAGTTCCTGAAAGCTCGAATCTGCACCTTGGAATCTTTAACACAAACCAACATTAGTCGACCTCCAGTGCATTCCAAGGTACCTACACATACTTCGAAACCAACATCAAAACCTGATACCAACCAATTCAAACAATCAACTCCCACGATTTGATCCTATAATGTTAATCGAGTTAAACAGGAACCTCCAAACCCTCGTCAACCCTCACTTCGCCGAGAATCGCCTTGTCTTTGTTGCAAGGGAGATCACCTACTTGACCAATGTGATTCTTTCAGAGCAAAATCAATCCCTCAGCGGAAAGAGTTGATTTCCAATAATCACAGATGTCTCAATTGCTTCGGAGACCACAAGCTTGCCGACTGTCGTTCGAACAAAGTGTGTAGAGTTTGTTATGGCCGTCATCATTCTCTTCTTCACGGAATCTCTCAAAATAATGGTTCCCAATCAGTATTCCCCACTACATCTACTAATGCCCTTATCTCTCGATCTGTGGCAAACGAATCAACCACAAAGCACCTGGCCACTGCAATAGTCCGAGTATACAACTTTCAAGGATCTTGCTCATTCACTAGAGCATTAATTGAACCCTGCTCAGAGAGTAATTTCACAAAGCGAATCTTTAGTGAAACGATTACAAGTATCACGACGATTCAACAACTACTCGGTTTCCGGTATTGGGGCTAGCTATTCATTCCAGACGAAAGGACGCGTATCCCTTCAAATGGCGCCTCATTTCCCATCCAAATCTGAACCGATTGCCATCGACGCTCTGATACTCTCCCGACTAACCAATTATCTGCCTCCAAATTACTCGCCTTGCTCATCATGGCCTAATATCAGCCATATCGAATTAGCGGATCCCAATCCTGGCACCCGAGAACCCATCGAGTTACTACTTGGGTGCGAGCTATACGCTCAAATTTTTCGATCAGGTATCAAAAAAATTGGCAACAATTCGTTAGCTCACGATACCGTTCTCGGTTGGATAGTGACTCGAGCATCCATCATCCCTTCCAACATCCAATCTACCACCACCATCAATCACTCTTCGAATCTTGCCACCCAACCCGAGGACAACTTATCTCTCTTGATGTCTCGGTTTTGGGAGCAAGAGGAGCTTCCAGGCACTGGATCAGCCTTATTGACGAAAGAAGAACGCGAATGTGAAGACCATTTTTTATCCACCCACTACCGCCAACCTGATGGACTTTATGGCGTTCGTTCACCCTTCAGCGCATCGAAACGGGAACTTGGAGACTCTTATCGTATCGCGTTACAATCATTCCTTCGCTTGCAATCCAAACTTCAAAAAAACGCCGATTATCGCTCTAGCTATGGAAAATTCATGCTCGAATACCTCCAACTCGGCCACATACAAGAAGCATTGACGCCACCCTTGAAGGGTTGCTCGTATTACCTACTTCATCATGGAGTCATCCGTGAATCCAGTACTTCCACGCGTTCACGTGTTGTATTCAACGGATCTCAACGCTCCTCCAACGGAGTGTCACTTAATCAGATCCTACATGCAGGTCCTAAGTTGCAACCAAATTCAACAGACATTTTGACACGATGGCGGATCTTCTCAGTCGTAATCTCCGCAGACGTCTCAAAAATGTTTCGTCAAATAATACTCCATCCCAACGATCGGGATTACCAACGAGTCCTCTGGCAACCCAGCGAGTCAACGCAACCCCTAAAATATCAACTTACAACAGTTACCTATGGTCTAACTTCCGCACCCTATCTAGCCTTAAGAGTACTCAGGCAACTAGCTTCCGACGAGTCAGCCCGTTATCCACTAGCCTCCCTAGTCCTTCTCAATAATACGTACGTCGACGATGTCCTGACCAGAGCACACACCATCGGGTCAGCTCTGGAACTCCGAAATCAACTTCTTGAGTGGACTAAGGTGGGTGGATTCCCTCTAAGGAAATGGAAGGTGAACTCCCTCCTTCTCTTGGAAGATCTTGATCCTGGTTGGTTATCGCCGAACATCACCTTATCGTGGCAGCAATCAGAGCACTATCAATTACTCGGTGTCTACTGGAATCCTCAAACCGATGCCTTCCACTTCCGATACCAAGCCGTTGGATAAGCTGAGCCTCTAACTCGACGCAAGGTACTCTCCTTAATCGGACGTTTGTTTGACCCCTTAGGATTTTTAGCCCCATCAATAATCCGTTTCAAAATCTTCATGCAGACCATGTGGACCCAAACCAAGGACTGGGACCAACCACTTCCGAGTGAACTCTGTCGATCATGGATAGCCCTGTATCTTGATCCTAACCTAGTCAACAGCGTACATATACCTCGTTGGATCGGGTTTTCCCCTGATCTCGAACTCATGGAGATACACGGCTTCGCGGATTCCTCCCAAAAAGCTTACGCCGCGGTCGTCTATCTTCGAATGAAATCCATTGATGAACCGCCTAAAACCACTCATATTCGCGCGAAAACCAAGATTACCCCTCTCAAACCTGTCACCATATCGCGTTTGGAGTTGTGCGCCGCCGATTTGCTCTCGAGTCTGACCTCACACGTGCGTACATTGATACTTCATCCAAATATTCCTATACACCTGTGGTCTGACAGCAAAGACACCCTGTACTAGATCTAGGGTTCTCCTTCTTCTTGGACTCCATACGTAGCAAACCGAGTCTCAAGGATTCAAACCGCTCCACAGTGGGCCAGAAATCTAGTTGCGTGGCCAAAAACGATTCTTTTTCAAATTGATTGAAATTAAATATAAACATCATAATTTGTTTCCATATACTTTGACACACTGAATCACAAAATATTGTTACTTTTGGTAGCTTAGGTCCCTCATAAAGGACATTTTTATTTCAAATTCATGTTGAAAAATGAATGCATTGTCATTGAGTTTATACATGCTCCGAACTCAATATCATTCCTCTAGACATTGCAGCAGTGCATATTTATCTTGTAATTGCATAATTCTAATGATATTTGTAAAGAAATAACATTTTCCATGCTATATTTTGAGTCTAATCATTTCAGTTTGTCTCATTTCATTAGGTTTTACTGCACTTCTGTACCTTTGAATTGAACCTTCCCCGAGCTCCCACTTCCAAATGGACAGAATGATATACCAAACTTCTCGTGAAAGAGTTCTCAACACTGTGGATATGCCCCTTTTTGCCCGTTTTCATTCAGTTGTCAGAAAAATCGTATTTAATGTGAATGAAAACTCGTTACGTCAATGGGACAAATATTTGAACAAGTAGTAAAAATTGAAAATTTCATTAGAACCGTCTGGATTCTGGTGTACAGAGGTTTTTAGGGTTGCTGATTATGAATCTGAGGTCAGATTTTGCAAATTCAAGATGGCGGATCCAATATGGCGGAATAAAATTTGAAAATTCATCAAATTTTCTTAACCCCATAAACACCAATTGTTGCCGTTTTAATGGACCATCAATGGTCCAACGATGCTGATAGCGGCCTTTTGATGGTCCTTTGAAACGCCAGTATTTGTGTGTGTTGGGAAGGTGCTTCGCTAGTGTTGCCGCGAGCCGCAAAACGAGCCGTAACGAGCTTTAGATTTCAACTGGATTCAAATAGGACTATGAGACGTGAAAATTGTCTGAATACTTGGTTGGATGGTCCTATAGTCTCATTCAAAAGTTCATATAAACTCGTAGTTCTGTAATTTGAATTTGCAACCGATTTCTACATCCAACAGCATAGGTCCAGCTCGAGTATAGATTGATTTAAAACTTTTTTCAATGAAGATATATCACAATTTGAACCTTCAAATTCAGTTGAAGGTCTGATAAATTGGATTTTGGGGCAATTTCGTTGACTAAAGAGCAGGTCACTTTGGATTCAGATAATTCAAAACCTGGAATTCGTTACGGCTTATTTTGCGGCTCGCGGCAACATTACTCTTCGCTTATGATTCTGATGCGTTATATGCTATACAAAGATTATCGGAGAAGTTCGGTTAATGGCACTTAGTTTATCACATGAACCTCATCTTTCAGGATAAAGTGAGCATTTCATCAATATTCAGTCTTTTTCATTTTTGTAAGAGTCGATTCAATTTATAGCAGCTGGTGAATGTGAAAGTTTCGTTTCATGTGCATAAAATTAAATTCACCAAAAGAGAAATTCTTGAGTTGCTTTCAAATTCACCAAAAAAAGATTCAGTTGTTACATACATATTAAATAAGCTCAATAAAAACGTAAGTGATTTTGATAAAAAAAATATAGATTGTCTTAAGCTTGCATTATCAACTATCAAAAGAAAACGGGATATAAAATTTGAGGCTGCAAATAGAATGACTGATAGATTTCTTTTGAAAAATAAAAAATGGCTTGATTCTGAATTTGTTTTACCTGATTTTATATTCAGATCCTCAGTAGCAGGTCCTGGTAGAAAATCTCTTGATTACACGGAGAAGTCTGATAGATCAAAAAGACGATATGTTTCAGCTATTAGTGCTGCCAATGCTAATGATCCACAAAGACTTCTATCGGCTGCACGTCATGCAGCTAATGTATCTGGACAAAATGATGTGAAGGTAATACTAAATGAAATAACAAAAAGTCCCTCTCGTGCTTCTAAGGTGATGAAATTAATGAATATGGCACCGTCTTCAATTATAAAGAAAACTCCTTTAGAAGCTCTAGTTTTTCTATTAGATCAATCTTTATCAAAGGAGACATACAATGCTATACGTCAAGAATCTAAGAATTGCGGAGCTGACATATGGCCAGCTTACAATAACTTAAGAGAAACTAAAAATATTTTGAGACCACCAAAAGATGACATTCTGATGAATGAACATATAGCACAGGTTTCCGTTCAATCACTATTGAACCATACAAGTAAACGAATAGTCGAAATGCAAGAAGAAGTTTTACTGAGAGTGATGGATACATATGCATTAACAGAATCAGAATTTGTTTCAATATGTTCTTGGGGATTCGATGGTAGCAGTGGTCATTCAAGGTATAAGCAACGTTTTAATATTGGTTCAGATAATGTCGGCTCAAATGATGAAAATATTTTTGCAGCCACACTGATTCCTTTACAATTAACATGCCAAAATGGAGAGGTAATTTGGTACAATAATGCTTCACAATCTCCAAGATTTTGTCGTCCTATTAAATTAGAATTTATCAAAGAATCAGTGGAAGTGATTCTGTCCCAAAAATTGGAAATTCAAAATCAGATTGATCAATTAAATACCTTGAGTATCGTGATGAGCAGTGGCCATGAAATAAGAATCCATTTTTCTATGCATTCAACTTTGATTGATGGAAAGGTATTGCAAATCTTAACAAACACCAAATCCTCACAGAGCTGCCCTATTTGCAAATCTACTCCAAAACAATTTAATATTATAGAGAATATTCTTGGGCAAACAAACACTTTTCTTCCTGATCAGAACTCACTTCAGTATGGTGTTAGTCCGTTACATGCATGGATTAGATTGTTCGAATGTTGTTTGCACATAGCCTATCGAATGAATATTAAAAAGTGGCAGGTCAGAACTTATGAGCAGAAAAAGCTGTTTGCAGAACAAAAAGCTCAAATACAAAAATCCTTACATGATAAATCAGGTCTAATAGTCGATGAACCAAAATCAGGTGGTAGTGGTAGTACTAACGATGGAAACACGGCGCGTAGAGCATTCCAAAATGCAGATGTTTTCGCTGACTGCTTGAACATTGATTATCAGTTGGTGCATAACTTTAAAATTATTCTCATTTCTCTTTCTTGCCAACTCCTGTCAACGTAAAAAAATTCCAAGAGTTCTGTATGGATACAGCGAAATTATATATTTCCCTTTATCCATGGTACCCTATGCCATCCACAGTTCATAAGATATTAGTTCATGCTGGAGACATAATGAAATACTGTGTTCTACCAGTAGGTATGTTTGGAGAAGAGGCATCTGAATCTCGTAATAAAGACTATGAAAGTTTTAGACTCAACCATAGTAGACATTGTAGCAGGGAAGCGAATTTGGAAGATTTGTTTTATCGCATAATGGATTCCTCTGATCCAATTGTATCCAACATGAGTATCATATCTCGAATTCGCAGAAGAAAACGATTGCCATTACCAGTGGAAGTCAGACAGCTACTTTCGATAGATGACAGAGATAGTGATGATGATGATAATGATGAGTGCAAAACAGGAGATGTGGAACAGACTGAATTTAATTCTTCCAATGAATTGTTAGATGGGGTAGAATTATCTGATGAAGAAATCAGTGATAATGATTGAATAAATATCAATTATAAATGATTGGAAAATGTTAACAAAACCACAAAAAAAACAAAAAAAAAAGACAAAAATGAAAAAAAGACAAGAAAAAATACAAAGAATGAGTGATAGAAAAAATACAAAAAAAAGTAAATAAAAAAAATACGGGATGTAAATTCGGACTAGGAGCCTCCTTGTGGCACATCCTGGGTGCATAACTGCAGCGAATCTTAGCCGTGAATCAAGTTGTATAATTGAATTGTCGTTGCTTCAAAAAAGTAAAGTGTGTGTATTTGGAAGGTATCTTATAGAATTTTTTCTGTAAGAAAAAGACAACTTTCGACAAAAAATTCATTAATAATTCGTAATTAGCAGTCTAAAAAACTCTAAATAACATTGTTCTCGCACACTTCATGAATTTCAATAATTTTGGATATCATATCGATTCCATCATCTTGAATTTCAAATTTTGTACTTAATGTGTAGAATTAACAACTTTGGCCACCACCAAACAAAGGATTTTATTTCAAATCTCCGGAAATCATGTAGGTCTCACCATTTTAAATGAGGAATTTTGACATCGAATTCGAAACCAGCGATCCCAAAAACCTCTTAGTGACACAGTAAAAAATTTTTCGTCATTGTGTGAAGTGTTAAAATTTGTGTGTCAAATATTCCACATTTGCGAGTGTTGATTCAACACAATCATTGTGTTAACACAAATGGATTCAACACAATCGTTTGTGTCAACACAACGATTGTGTTGAATCAACACTCTAGAATGTTAAATATTTCACACACAAATTTTAACACTTTACACAATGACGAAAAATTTTTTACTGTGGAAGAGCCAAAGGGAATTCAATGGATTTGAAAATGAAAATCCGTCGTGTTGGAACCGCTATATGGAATTTTCCAAATCTGAATACAGATTTGAAATCAGTGACCTTGAAAACCCCTCAGGAAAAAATTTTCAGGAAATTCGGTGAATTTGAGCATTTAAACTCGCCATATCAAATCCGTCATGTTGAATTCCCGAAATCTGGCAACAGATCCGTGATCAGCGACCCTGGAAACCCCTGGAAAAGAATTTTCAAGGAATTCGGAGAATTTCAACATTTGAGCCCGCCATATTGGATTCGCCATGTTCAATTTTCCCAATCTGACTGTAGATTTGGAATCAGCGACCTCAAAAACTCTTATATGCCAGGTTTAGAACAATTCCGACGACATTTTTAATTTTGGCCACTTTTCCAGCTACCTGGTCCACTGTGCGCTCTGCCTGAAGCCCACTGGCACCATATCGCAGGTCATCTGAACCCTGCCGATTGCGCATCAAGAGGAATACCATTCTCCATGCTCGCCTCACATACCCTCTGGTGGAATGGTCCTCCGCATTTGACGACTTCGTCTGACCCTTGGCCTAACTCTACCAAACTCTCAGACCTTGACCAACTCACGGAACGACGAGTCATCTCCCTCACCTCCAACATCACTAAATCGGGCTTTCCCTCACCAGTGTGGACAATCTTCGCCACACACGCCTCCACATTTTGGAAATTAGTTCGAATAACCGCCTGGTGCTTAAGTTGGAGGTCTAGGAAACGCAATTATTCTCCTACTATAAATATACCAGGAGTACTCCGTCCATCTGAACTTGAATCTTCGCGGGAATTTTGGGTTCGAGTCGTTGAACAAGCCGCGTTTTCCCGTGAGCTATTGATACTATCTCAAGGTCAACCCGTACCAGCTAACAGTCCTCTCTTACCATTACGACCCTTTCTAGATACTAACCAAATTATGCGCGGGGGAGGAAGACTAAACTATTCCAACCTCCAGCACGACCAAGAGCACCAAGCCATTCTACATTTCACTGTCCGATAACCGATCTTATAATCGATGACTGTCACGAATTCAGTTTGCACGGTGGTACCCAACTTACTTTATCCACCCTCCGTCGACGTTACTGGATAATTAAAGGTTGACAAGCAGTCAAACGCCGAATCTCCCAATGTATACAATGTTTGAGGTATAAACCTACATCCATCGAACAGCAGATGGCCCCTCTACCTTCAACTCGAGTCCAAGAAGCTGGACCTTTCATTGACAGCGGAGTAGATTTTTGCGGCCCGATTGACTTACGATGTAGTCCTGGACGAGGAACCCGATCCATGAAAGGATACATCTGTGTGTTCGTGTGTATGGTCACCAGAGCTGTTCATCTTGAAGCCGTATCAGGTTACCAATATGAACATTTCCTTGCAGCTTATAGACGATCCATGTCTCCTCGTGCAATTCGCGTCTAACATGTTCAGCGACAGAGGTACTAATTTCGTAGGAGCTTGTTCCGAATTGGACGGACTATTTTCCCAAGCTCGCGAGAAAGCAATTGAAACCACCTCGGGCCAAGGTACCAACTGGAATTTCAATCCACCCCACTCACCTCACCATGGGGGACTATGGGGAGCCGCGGTGCGATCCACGAAACACCACCTAAAGAGGGTCATCGGGGAGGCTAAACTCACCTACGAAGAAGTCTCCACATTGCTAGCCCAAATAGAAGCGTGCCTCAACTCACGTCCTATCCAAGCGTTACCCGACGATCCCTCGGACCTTGGAGCTCTGACACCTGGACATTTCCTCGTGGGTGAGCCGTTAAACGCGATTCCAGAGCCCTATCCTTCCCGCGAAACCTTTGACGTCATAAACCGATGGAGGTTGATAGTCAAAATGCGCGACTCCTTTTGGAGAAGGTGGTCCACTGAATATCTATATTCATTACAACACCTCCCAAAATGGCGTCGAACCCAAGAGCCAGTAAAAGTGGGCGACATAGCAATCCTTAAGGACCATTCTTCACCCCCCGCTGGGTGGGCGCTCTGTCGGATTGTAGAAACGCATCCGGGATCTGATGGTGAAATCCGTGTAGTTACTGTGCGAACTGGAAGGTCCCTACTCAAACGATCGATTGTAAATCTTTGCGTTCCATCTCAAGCAACGAACAAATAAACCACCAGTCCGTTGAAGTTCTCCACAGTTGATCTGCACGATATACTATCAAACCCCCTGAGCAGAACCATCATCTCACTCTCCTTAATCTTAGCCTAAGCGATAATTTACATAATTATTGTGAGAAGTGACTAGCGCGTAATCAAGACACCCTTCGAATCAAAGGATTCGAGGCGGGCAGGATGTTCGATTTCTCCCTTTCAAAATTGAAACATTACACATAACTCCTATTCCTGAAAAATGATTACACGCTCGTCGCTTCCCCTTCCTTCTATGTACAACCATGGTACATTATCGCTGATACCGACCTCGTTACATAGTAAAATCAGTGCTCGCTTGAACTTGACACGGTACACCTGTACTACACGAAATTTTGAATCAAAACGTGCGCGGGTAAACTGAACTCACAAGTTTCTTTCATACTACCTTCCCTCCTTGCTATTTGCAATAATGAGTTCGTTTAAGAACATACATAAAAAGGAAAAAATTATCAATTGAGCGGGAAGGGGGGTTTGGACCCCTTGGATCCCCCCCCTCCCCCGGAGACACTCTCGAATGGAAATATCGAACACTGATTCATTCTACCTGCAACGCTCGAATGTTTGACTCTTTGCTACAATGGGAATAATAATACCCTAGGTATGGAACCTCAGTAAACGAGAAAGTTCTTAAATGGATCGAATAAAACAGTAATATTTCAAACCATCGACTTCAACACATTATTGTCTATAAGATGCTATGTTCTCACACCTTTCAGGAAAGATTTTGCTTTTTTGGACAAAAGCAAAGTTCAACGATACTTTGATCAATCCATTCCTTCATATTGAGGAAATTCTAACAATTCATTCTTTCGAATAATCACCATCAAATGTTCTCTAATTTTCGTACAATCCTTATTATAATTTTTTTCAGAAGGATTATCTCCTCGAACTATTGTCATTGCGAATGCTGCAGAATATAGACCGCATGAAATCCCATCTTTCTGCTTTTGAACCGGTTCAAAAACAACATTGGTCACATTCAATGTTGGATATCGCTCTCGAATATATAATTTTTCATCCGATGCTAAATTCTTATAAGTATGAGCATCACAATACAAACTATCATATACAGGGTGGGGCATTTGAAGTGTCGCGGGCGTTTTTTCCAAAAATAAAATGAGATACGAGGAAATTTTTCGGACAAAAATTGTAGGGTATCGAGGGGGACATCCGATGGTGGCCTTGGCTTTGACCTCAAATCTCATCTTCAAGGGCATTCTGAGGTCAACTCTTGTTTTTTAAATAGCATCTCATATTTTTTACTGCAGATTTGGATTCTAGGTCAAAAACCAAGAAACTTTTGTCTGAACCATTTTCCTGAAATCCGCAAAGATGGCGCTCTAATCGATATTGTTCCATACTGAATCTGACATTAGAATAACTCGAGAACGAAGGGTCTCGGAGGAGAATGTTTCGGACAAAAGTTGTCTGATTCCAAGGGGGACCCCTCGAACTGAAACGGAGGTGGAGGGGTATAACAGACAAAACACAACACATTTCAATCGTCTACATCACTTGGATGATTTTAATGCAGTAGATGCTCAAAATGATGGCCTTCGACTTCAATACACATTTCAAAACGTTTTACAAAAGATTGCTGAACTCGTGCTAAAATATCTTCATTGATGCTCGCGCATGCATTGATGATTCGTTGACGCATATTCTCAGGTGTAGTCGGTGCTTGTTGATGAACTGTATCTTTTATGTATCCCCATAAAAAAAAATCTGGAGAAGTAAGGTCCGGAGAACGGGCAGGCCAATGAACTGGTCCACGACGTCCTATCCATCGTCCAGGTGTAACGTCCCGCTACGATTTTTGATTTTTTCCTTCGCTTTATTTTCGAACTATACTTTGCAGTTTCAAATTAGAATTTTATTACATCATTATTGTGAGCAGTGTAACCTTATATGTAAATTTATAAATTGAATTGACATATGTCTTTAATTATATAATAAGGTCAAAGAATTAATGCAGTGCGAGAAAGGGAGATGAAAGAACAATAAATCGAATAATAAAAGTATTTTTAATAATAATAATCAATTCTTTATAAAGCACATTGAGTGCATGACGTTCTTTCACCTCCACGTTATTCACAGTATCATACAGGAAATATTTCATTTAATTACATTTCAACTTAGCATTGATAAGTTTGAAGCGTGAGATTCGACAGTTAATTCAACGTTGAAATTATAAGTCAATTGATTACCAAACCTATCTAACCTGATCTAACGTCAAATTTAAAGAGTCAACTTAAAACTTGAATTGAATGTTGAATGTCACGTGTTTACAGAAATTCATGTCTGTAGAGGATTCGAACGAATTTTCTACGTCAGAGGGTCGTCTATGGTCATAAAACTTCGACCTCTTGAAGAGTTCATGTGGTGAAAACGACGAAAGGAAATTGTAACTGAAGAATGCTCTTTTCAACACACACGATCCGTTTCACATAGGAAATTCAATGGAGAAAGATTAACAATGAATTCATTGTTAATGAAACATGGTTTTGTGACGTTGGAATTGTTTGAGACCTTTTATTATTATTATTATTATTTAATTGATTTACAATTAATTATTCATTCAATCATTTCATGTGTAAATGTGAATTTTTCATGTTTATTATTATCATTATGATTATCATCAAAATCAATATTGTCATCATTATGATTATTATCGAAAATCGATGTTATTTACATTTTACGAATTTCATCATTATTACTATCAAAATTATTATTTTACCTTGTAGGAATTATTATTATAATTACTCTTATAATGGTTTCCATTCAATTCGAGCGTTTTGAAATGCTTTGCATACCACTCACATATGTATATTGTGGCAATCATCTGTCAACTCATTGATTTCTAAAAAGAATGTAGCAATGTATGTTCACTGATTTAATCTGATTCTTCTGTCACACAGTATATCATTTGTTTCAACTGATCATACAATTTGAATCTTCATTGATTAACTTGTCTAATTTGAAACAATACATGTATGTATATGCAAGGTATTACGAATAATTCGCCGTCTTTGTAATTGAAATTGCGTATGTTCAAATATTTGAAACGTTAATCTTTATAAACTTCATAATCGTATTTTATTAAGAGAAACGAGCTATTCTTTTATAGTACTCATGTTGTCAAGTTTTACGTCAACGCATTTCAACCTTTGTTAGGACCGAACAGGTATAAATTTGTGAGTGAACGAATGAGAGAGAGAGAGAGAAAGAAAATAGTGTCCGAAGGTACGAATGACCTGTCATTGTAAACATCGAGTACGTGTCTTTTAACTGAACTTATATTGTTTCGATATTAACGATGATTCAATTTAATGTTTCTACATATAAAACTTGTATATGAATATTCATATTTCAAACAAATTACTTTATGATTTCGATTCACGCAATCGATACAATTTGGTCATGATACACACGTCATGTGTTGTCTTTTATCATACTTCATAATTATACTTACCTTTGAATTATTATAACTCTAATTTTGTATTGAGTAGATTTGAAATATGAACATTACATAAAATTATAACTCATAAAGAGAGAGTACGTCCAGATACCTGTAAAACATGAAAAATCATTTGCAAACAATGACTTCCTTTCTCGATAATTGAATGCAAAGTTAAAATATGATATTATATTGAGCTTTTGAATATTTTATAGATTGAAATTTAATCAAGGAGGAGAATAAAAGAGAATGATGAAGAAAGGATGTTTATATAAAATGATAAAACTACTTCTTGAGAACTCGAACTGATAATTTGATGTATCGAGCCCTCAAGAATCCAAATAGAGAGAACTATATACGAAAAAGAAAGACATGAATACTTAGAGATGATCGAGTCTCGACGCGCTCTCTACCGACGAAGAAATTCTTCTTCTTCGTTGGAGTCACCAGGAACGATAGTCTTCCGTGAACTTCAAACTTGCGACAACTACTCTTAAAGAGAAAGAGTCTTACCGCGATCGTAGTCTGACGCGTAAAGTAAATTTTTGAGGGAGCTCCGGTTCACGATAGTTCGTAACCGTCAGAATTTTTATACACATTTCATAAAGAAAGAAAGAATAAGAATAACAAAGTTTTTATATATTTCTATCGTTCTGAAACATCGTTAAAACCGTTTTTATTAAGCATATTATAATACGACGATTGATAGATCTTTCTTCATTGTACGAGACAGTGTTTGTTCTCTATTGATGTAACATCATTTGTTTATCATTGCTTGTAAACCAATTAATTATATTAAATCCAAAAAATATTGTTAATAAACAAAGAAACCGAAGTAAGAAGAAAAAGAATAAACTTTTCTCAAGTGAATGTTTTAATAGTAAATGAGTGTACATTAATTTAATATTCCTTTCGAAGATCCTTCGTTTTCTTGAAAAGTGTGGTGTTTTATCTTCACGTAGATTGTTCATTGTCCAATTTTTATTGCTTTGAAATCTGAACAAGTCTCAAGTAAATTCCTTTTTGTAGAGATTCAATTTTTTTTGTTCTCCTTGATGAAATTCTCTATTCATAAATAAAATTATTTACAAGAGATAGTTCGAGTTTTCACACCACCTCAAGGAATAAAATTTATTCAAACAGAGTGACAGGATCACTCTCCAGGACAGCTGATTTTCCTTCCAACCTGTCTTCTCTCACGGAAAAAGGACGTACCCTTTGGGACCTCCAGTAAACGAACCTACGAACCAGAAAAAAAATAGTAAGTATAAATTAAAATAAATAATTTCAGAATTCTTCTTCACGAGAATCCAGTGAAACGTCCGTTCAGATTGTATTTTACGTTGAAGTTGAAATCTAAACGAAGATGTGTCAATGCTTTCATTGGGTTCTTACAATCGCAACTGGTCTTTTAATTATTCTTTACTATTATTTATATGTTAATGAGATAAAAATGACCAGCATTTATTCAAAAATCACTTTATAATTTTATTATGATGTGCTGATTTTAAATAAAGGTGATAGAATATTTTCCTAATATACTCATATTAGAGAAATCTACGGAATGAATGATTCAAACCTTAGAATATTCATATAAATAAATAAATAAATAAATGAATATCACTATAAAATCAGGACATCACACAGGATAATCTCTGTCCAATATTTCTCGAGCTGTGACTGCATAATGGGATTGACAACCATCGTGTTGATACCACATATTCAATCGTTCCTGAATAGGTATGTCTTCAAGTAATGTTGGAAGTACTTGATCTAAGAAATGTCTGTACTTCTCTCCATTTAGCGTATCTGCAATGAAGTACGGTCCAATTACTCGAGATCGAAAAATACCACACCAAACATTCACAGGCCATTGTCTTTGATGCTCTACTTGACGTAACCATCTTGGATTTTCTGTCGCCCAGTAATGCATATTATGTCCATTTACTTGACCATGATTGGTGAACGTCGACTCATCAGAAAATAATATGTTGATGAAGTTGTTATTGTGCATTTGCGCTAGACCCCATCGACAAAACTGTACACGATTTTCGAAATCATCACCGTGAAAGTCTTGATGCAAACAAATGTGATACGGATGGAATTTGTGACGTTTCAGTATTCGAAGAACACTTCTTCGAGAAATTCCCGAATGGAGTTCAATTTCACGAGAGCTCACGTGTGGATTGTTGGCTACTGCAGCTAGTACATTAACTTCCGCATTTTCTCCGCTAACAGTTCTCATTCGATGTCGTTCTTCCCTTGTAACACTCCCCGTTTCTGAGAATAATTTCGTAATGCGTTGAAAATACCCAATGGATGGCGTTGTTCTTTCAGGAAATCGTTCTGCATACAAGTCATATGCTTGTCTGGGGTTCTTATGCACTTCACCGTAAATGTAGATCATATCGATCTTTTCAGAAACCGTGTATCGGATATCCATGATTTTCAATTTGTCATAAACCGAGTAATAATCAAATGTAACTGACAAACTGACTTTCGAAATCGTGAATTTTCACTGAACCCCGTCGTTTATTTACATCGCGTGAGCTCTGAATGGTGGTAATGTAGACGATTGAAATGTGTTGTGTATTGACAACTTTTGTACAGAACATTCTTCTGCAAGACCCTTCGTTTTCGAGTTATTCGAATGTCAGATTCAAAATGGAACAATATCGATTAGAGCGCCATTTTTGCGGATTTCAGGAAAATGGTTCAGACAAAAGTTTCTTGGTTTTCGACCTAGAATCCAAATCTGCAGTAAAAAATATGAGATGCTATTTAAAAAACCCTTGAAGATGAGATTTGAGGTCAAAGCCAAGGCCACCATCGGATGTCCCCCTCGGTACCCTACAACTTTTGTCCGAAAAATTTCCTCGTATCTCACTTTATTTTTGGAAAAAACGCCCGCGACACTTTAAATGCCCCAGCCTGTATATGTTAAGACAGTCCATCGTAATGAATGCAATGCCAATAGTTCGTGCTTCTTCCACCCAATATTTGAATGTCTTGATTCCTTCATTCATTCCTTGTGCTCGGAACAAGAACCGTTGGATTTTGAAGGCATAGCGTACTCAAAGTATCCTATGTAGAATTCTGCTTGATGACTTCTCAAAACTTGTCAAGAGGTCGATCATCTAAATAAGATTGCTCCCACATTACATGTTGGTTTGATCAGATAGTACTGGTGTAAGCTCAATGAACCCTGGCGATTAGTCAGATCTTCAATTTCTTCATTGGTCAAAGTTTCTATAATCCCCTGATCAAGTATTTCACTTCCAATCCAACTGTCATCATCAGATATTTCTACAAAACTGTCAGTTCATTCATTTGTGTTATCACAAATTCCATCTCCAATATCATCTTCTCCATAAGCAGTATCTGATACAATTTTGTTCAATGTACTGTTATTATTATGATCTGTGTTATGTTCATCGATCTGCATGTTCAGAATTTCATTTCTCTGAGCTTCTGAAACACTCGCTGGTTCTCGTATTTCCAAATTCCGGAGATGACGAGGATCCACTATTTCGGGAAGCAGACATTCATAATAAAAGCGGTCTAAAATTGGTGTCATTTTTTCCCACAACGAAGAATCTCGTTTGATTCGAGTAGTAATCAGCCCTTTCTTCACCCAAAGACCGAAAATGCAGTAATCACGATTTGTAATATGCAAATCCCCTTGGATCTGATAGTAATATTTATGATTTCTGTTTATTTCATCAGGATTTGATTTGCTAAAAATATTTGTATAATCCTTCAATGTTTTCATGACTCCATCAGGAGTGAAATTTTAAACACCAATCGGACATTCAACAAGTATTGTACACAGTTGGAACAAATTCGTCAAATATAGCACATTCGTCATGTCCAAAACAGTCCACATTGAACAAAAATGTTGAATTGACAACATCCTATATTATTCACTTTCTCAACACACTTCATATGTCTTTTGTAAACACAAACCAGTGACTTTTATTGTGTGTCAAACATTCTAGTTTATGTTAAGAAAACATCTTAAAAAATGTTATAATGTGATTTCAACATATTATGTAAATCGTAGTACATCTGCACTGAGAGAAACTGATTTTTGGAAATTACTGGTCTCCCCATTGGACAGGGGATATTCTTTACATAACAGTTTTATATATTTGGCATGACATCACAAATTGATGAGAAAAACAATAATTATTCGTACTAAAAGGTTTGAGAACTGAAACCAGTGAGAATTCATGTTAAAGAACATGAATTTCTTATGACACAATTTGGAAACAAGAAACTCTCAATTGATGAGATTGATATGAATTGAAAACTATAACATTCTCAAGAGTGATGCGTGGCTTCGGGGAAGGAGGCAAGATTCGTGATCACAAACAATTATGTTCGAGGCTAGGTAAGGACAAAATTTTTTTTCAGTCAAAATAACGTATGAAAAATCACTGGTATTTCCCATCAATTTATGATAACATGTCAATTATATCTCTTATTTACTGCCAAGAACCAGTATTTTCAATGATAAATTTTTCTCAGTGTGGGAAATTTTTTTGAGTTTCGCCCACATTTTACAAATGTCATAATGCTACAAGCTCATTCACTTTGATAATCTCACAACATCCAAACTTAAGTACACCCAATACAAGTCCGATATTGCATTCGACATGTGTCATATACTGTTAAATTCATTCTCAAAGAGGTTTTGTTCATTTGGGAACAATTTTCTAGTTTTCCTTTATTTTGGGGGAAAATTGTGGAAAACTGTTATTGTTGGGAGCGAATTCTTTCCAAAATACCGTGATTTTCTCTAGGTGTTCCTTCTGTGGTTCCAATGATTTTTCATTGTGTTGTTTCAATGTCAATGAATTGTGAATTCGATATGAATATCGCAAAACAATGATAATAGTTATACGATATCAAAAAATTAATATATTCATGTGGAAAATTTACGAAAATTCTTATATTCGATTGGGAGTAATCACAATATACACAAAATATGGAAATGCAAAATTATCGTTTCTATTTCGATTTGCGAAATTACAAATGAAAAGTGAACATCGGTTGGTACACGAATTATTTTCAACTTCAAAAATGAATAAATGTTACTACATTAAAAAATATGGTGAAATGATAATACTTTCGTTGTTGGAAACATTATACAAACCATAAATTTTCGAATAATGTGAATCCGTAATTCTAAATAAACGAGTTTGATCAAATTTCATTCTCAACAACAGTATATCCTATAAATTCTTTAGATATGGCTAAAGTCATCCAAGGTTCACAAATGATGAAAATAATGGAATTATAAGAAAATATTTGTAATATTTTTTTAAATACTAGTAAATGATTAGACAGAGATGTGTGAATGGATTTATCTAATATCCAACAGACATTTTTGAACATTACTGATTTTCCAACATATATACATTCATCAGATGATATGTTCAAATTACGTACGATCGAGTCGCGATAAATGTTCTGCTCCACAGATGCACATGTGAAGCCTCTCAAAATTGGAGAACAAGTTTATGTAGGTTCATTCTTCCAAACATAGAATACATTTTGCTGATGATACATACACAAGGTGTGACATGAATCTTTAAAATTTTTCAGTTTTCTGGATAGGTCTTTGAAATATGAATGTTTATTCTCATATCGCATTGTCCAATATGATCTAGGAGGTCCCATTTCTTTGATGATATCCGGATAGTGAGTAATCAAATGGTGTTTTGGGGTTAAACGCGTAGAATATGCTCTCATGTAAGTCGAATGATGTTCTTCTATGAGTTTCTTCAATTGTGCAACCATTTCGTGAGGAATTACAGGTGCAATTACAATTTTCACAATTCTAATCAGTAATAAAATAGTATAACACTTATCAAAATTGACTGCGTCAATCTTTTTAATAGTGTCCCGAAGTATCATTGGGAGAAATATTAGAAGACATAACGTTTGCGCTGCACTTTGTTTAATTTTCCCTCCTAAGTGTTCTAAAATAACTGGACTTGGTTTATTTGCTCTGATTGAGAGGCCATAATCAAAGTTTATAATCTTCTCATTCAAGTCAACTAATTTTTCAATTTCATTCTCGATTAGGAAATTGATAAATTTCTTCAATTCCAGTTGGCAAATTCCTTCTAAAAAATCATGCATTGAATCAACAGTTTTATTTTTTGCTAATTTGAAGTGATGGAGTTTATCAAGCGCAGATTCTGCATTTATTCCTAAAAGATGTGATTTCGTATTATTTGAAGCACTGAAAATCGAAGCGGTTTCTTGGAAATTATTCTCATCGCGTAACAAATCATCATTCTGACAAACAGCAGTTTTAGCATCAGTTTTGCTCATTTTACAAATACTACAATAATATTCTGCATTAAATGACTGAGTCATACCATACACGGTCGCTCCTCCTAAATTATCATGACTGAGTGAAACTAATGTGCCTTTGATGTAAGTATTGATTGCCTCACAAAAAATCCCTGTTGTTTCCAATTTATCAATATCATCAGTGATTGTCTCTAATACAGGACCTATTTCAAACCTTTTCACATCTTCGTTATAACGCAAAGCCAGTGAAAAAGTGTTGTCTAAAGAAGAATCATTATGCATCGGAAAATTAGTAATTGTGAAGTAAAAGGCAGCAATTTTATGATTTCCAGCTTTGCTCCCTAGAGGGTTACATATTTAAAATTCATCTAAAAAAATTTGTATTCGAATATTATACGTATTATATTTGAAAAACTCACTTGTTTTAAATACCTTGCCATCAACAAAGTGCGTATATTTACAAACATTGATTGGATGAGGTTCAATTATACGTTTTACAATGGATTCATTCTTTAGAAGGAATTTTAGACTTTCTAAAATAGGTACATAAGAAAACGTAAAAGTTGTAGGTATTATTTTATATCTTTTCAGTTGATTGTCATACATTTGATCTAATCGAATTCCATGAGACTTTTTCTCTGGATGAATAATTTCTTGTTTCAAAAGCTTCCTTCTTTTGTATTTTGTTGAATGAGCCATGAATTCAATTTGGAATGCATTAAGAAAGGATTCACATTCACCAGAGTTAGCATACTGAGTACGAATATCATCGCAAACTGAAAAAAATAATTCTGCCATAGCTCCTAGAATGGTATTCATACTTGTTTCAGGAAGGCGTAAAGAATATAATGTAGACACATAAGTTGAAATTTTATCAGTAATATAATTTTCGTCTCCTTCGTGTGACTCAGAATTATTAATGTTCATTTCAGGAACATGTTCTGAACTATTTTCTTGAAGGTGAACACCCAAATCATTTTCAAAAACCTGAGGATTGAAATGATTATCCAGATTTGAAGTGTTTGAATTATTATTGTTTGAATAATTGGATTCAATCTTCTCTGTATGACATTTGATTATATGTTTACGGTACCCATTATAAGTTTTCAGAATAGCAGAGCAATTCGAACAGCGCAAATTCAATTTAGATCCTTCGAATAATAAATGTTGTTTTTGTGAATGTTTACACAGCTCTTTGATGATTAATGATTCGAAATCACATTTAAAACAACAGAAAACCATTATGAACAACATGAACTATATCTATACATGCGTATTTTCATAAAACTATCTTATAATGTTATGATAGTTTATTTTTTATAGACTTTTACAAAGCTTCAAGTCCAATGTCGTTATTTACTTCGATTGTTTTCTCTTGCAGAGCATGTAATTTCGTATATAAACTCACAATTTTGGGAGTCACCTCAGAACTCATTTGGTAAAAATAATGCTGTATAAACATCCAAAAACTTTCCAAATTCTGATCGTAACTTCACGGAAAAAATGAAACACGACTGGTTACTGTGTTACACAAGAATAAGCAAAAAATATGAGAAAAAATTCTTAGGATGCGACTAGTTCAAGTCATAATGAGAATAAGTAGTTTTCACATACGACAGAGGATATTTTACCACAGTAACCATTACTATGTTTCACATGACATTGAAAACATGAATGGTTATCATGTTCACAGTTACCGTTTACTTTTAGGATAATACAGATTCCCTTCAGCAGTAGAACCCTTGCTATATAACACAAATGTAAGTGCTGTGTCCAAAAACGATATGACTCACTCGATGAAGATCCCCCATTCTAGTCCAGCACAGTAACCATTCCTGTGCTAGATAAGAACTGCCCCTCAGAGTCCCCAAGGCATAATAGAAACTCGAGATACGAGTTACAGTGCCACCAGGGATATCCTCACGAACTAGAATTCACACGCACAACTATATCCCTGTCACCATGGTGGCGCTATAACTCGTATCTCGAGTTTCTATTATGTCTTGGGGACTCAGAGGGGCAGTTCTTATCTAGCACAGGAATGGTTACTGTGCTGGACTAGAATGGGGAATCTTTATCAAGTGAGTCATTCGTTTTTGGACACAGCACTTACATTTGTGTTATATAGCAAGGGTTCTACTGCTGAAGGGAATCTGTATTATCCTGAAAGTAAACGGTAACTGTGAACGTGACAACCTTTCATGTTTTCAATGTAATGTGAAACATAGTAAGGGTTACTGTGGTAAAAGATCCTCTGTCGTATGTGAAAACTACTCATTCTCATTATCACTTGAACTAGTCACATGCTAAGAATTTTTTCTCATATTTTTTGCTTATTCTTGTGTAACACAATAACCAGCCGTGTTTCATTTTTTCCGTGTTGTATTGAAGACATAATTCGCCTCAAAAAGATAATCTAACGCTGCCAGCACGCTATTCGTGGGTAACAGAATCTGATGATTATCAACGTCCAAAAAATACTGATCTATGGCGCATTTATTAGATCCTACTGCAATCAATTTAGGTTGAGTTTTTTGTTGTCTTTTTGCATCAAGTTTTAGTGGCGTTCCATTCTAAAAACAAGAAAACCAACAAATATTCATTATATTGTATGTTTTTCCATACAATATGAACGGATTATCTCAAAGGAGTTTCGCTTACATCAAAATATCTCAACAGTATGTCAATCAGAATTGAATAATTACCTCTTTGAAAATTAAAAAATTCTGCGAATTATTCTTTTTTTTTCTCTCGGCTTGCGAAAGATTTTCCCCGAGCTACGGGGGGTAGTGACTGGGTGAGAGCTAAAAGGGAATTCGTTGTTCTATTCCAGTCTGTAAAATTGTGTAAAATTTGAATGAAGATAAATCAGTTAATTAAAAATATCTTAACATATATTGAAATACATGTCAACCTAATAATGCTGGATCTTCTTGTTCTATACTATACGATGTTAGGATGGAATTGATGAATGCAGGGTACATTTGCGTGAATTTGTTCGATTCCTGATCAGGAAACATGAGTTGAAACCCTATATGAATCTGTAAAATATGAAGTTCATTACGCTACTGCATGGAATTCAGAGGACATTATTATTTTTACAATAGAAACTTTTTCAAATATTCTCCTTCAATCAGAAATATGCCATAAGTAACTGCACTTTGACATTATCAGTACGTTGTTTGGTCTTGCTTAATAATGAATACATGAAAAATCTACAATGGCGAACTACAATCTCATGAATAAAAATCAACGGACTAATTCAGGCATGTCCAAGGATCGTGGAAAATGTTGAAAAAAAATTCATTAGAATATTTATCTCGTCGGAACTGGAAAGTCATTTTCGTCATTTTGATAATTTCCTGATTTTGTTGTCCCGGGACAGCGTGTTTCATGAACATTACAGCATCTTTAGTTTCTTCAGTCTCATTGACAACAGATTCTGGAGGTGTTGGTGACTTTTCTGGACAGTTTGGTTTAAATTTCTTGACACCTCTACGAGAATTCGATAAAGCTGTTACAATAAATCCTGTCCTTTTCTCTGGGTCATAAAATTCTTCCTGTGAGATGTAATATTATGGTAGTCAGTTCATGAAAATATGAGCGGTTTTTCTTTAACTTGAATCCATTCAGAAATAAATATTCTTTCTTTCATCTCTGATGCGCACATTCCTGGCAGAATTTGCCGAGGAATTATCGGAGGAATAGAATTCTAACATACTCACATAACCAAATTTGCCAACAGGATTTTTTAATTTAGGAAACAATGTAAGTAGAGCTTTTGCATATGCACACTTATCTATATGGTTAAGTCTACGTTTTTAAAGATCTCTGACATTATTCAACTGTTGAGCTATGATTTTGACGATAATTTTCCTGTGTTTGTCCATGAGAAAGCCACTATTATTATAATGATTTAGAATTTCATCACCAAATGGATTATCTTTGATCTGTTTTGAAAGTTGCTAAAAAGGAACAGACGGAAATGAAGGTCAATTTTCTATACAGATTCAATTTGAATTGCATTGAACGAATAAATGAAATCTTGAATACATTAAAAACTATATGGGTCATTCCACGTGGATTTCACACCTAAATTGCAGAATTCAACGCAGTAATTTTTTTCGATTCTTGGTCGAAAAATATTCGATACGTATTTTTGGATTTTATTTTTGAAGCTTTTGTTCCGGAAATATGATTCTTTGAAAATTTGAAGTTTCTGAAATTTCCTAATTTTCAAGCGCTTGTTACTTGAACTCCATCAAACGTATTTGAAACTTCCAAAGACATGCACGGAAAGAACTCTGAAGCTACCGTAGTATGTGAGCCTGTCGCACTATAGTAGCTTGCCTGCCCACATACCAGCGTAGTGCCGCTGTGTACCAAAGTTGATTTGACAGTCAGCCAATGTGGTATGACGAAGCGCCGAACTGAATTTGCTCCCGTGTAACACCACGATGGTATGGCTCAGAAGCAAACAGGCCTCGACGCGCGTACTCGCGCTGCTCCCCACTACGCGCGTCGAGGCCTGTTTGCTTCTGAGCCATACCATCGTGGTGTTACACGGGAGCAAATTCAGTTCGGCGCTTCGTCATACCACATTGGCTGACTGTCAAATCAACTTTGGTACACAGCGGCACTACGCTGGTATGTGGGCAGGCAAGCTACTATAGTGCGACGGGCTCACATACTACGGTAGCTTCAGAGTTCTTTCCGTGTGGAAGTTAGCATTTTTCTCTAGTTTTCAATTCTCAAAGTTTCATGATCATTGAAATCAGCGTTCATTGAAAATTTTCCAATTGAAAAATAAAAAGTGAATTTTTTCAATAATAGGTAGTTTTGATTCTCTTCGTTTTTTTACACAGTGATCTGTAAACGATCAGAAAAATTTAGCAATTTTCACTATAGTGGTAAATATTATAGTTTTCGAGATATGAATTTTTTTCAGGCCAATTTCGAGCTGTACGTCACGCGGGTGACGCGATACCATGCTTCAAGCGTGACGTCACGTCGCGAAGTGTATTCCGGAAGAGGAATACTTCGCAACGGCACACTCGGAGCCCTGTATAGCGCCGCGCGCGTGACGTACAACTCGAAATTGGCTTGAAAAAAATTCATATCACGAAAACTATGATATTTACCATCATAGAGAGAATTGCTAAATTTTTCTCATCGTTAACAGATCATTGTGTGAACAAACGAAGGAAATCAAAACTACCTATTATTGAAAAAATTCACTTTTTATTTTTCAATTGCAAAATTTTCAATGAACGCTAATTTCAAGGATCATGAAACTTTGAGAATTGAAGACTGGAGAAAAAATGCTAACTTTCATGTGTTTGGAAGTTTCAAATACGTTTGAAGGAGTTCAAGTAACAAGCGCTTGAAAATTAGGAAATTTCAGAAACGTCAAATTTTCAAAAATCATATTTCCGAACCAAAAGCTTGAAAGATAAAATCCAACAACACGTATCGAATATTTTCCGAACGAGAATCGAAGAAAAATTACTCCGTTGAGTTCTGAAATTTGGGTGTCAAATCCACGTGGGATTAACCATATACAATAGAGAAAGCTGTGATAGAAATTGAATATCTTCTGAGAATATTTTCATCTTTGAGGGTACGAATCATTGAAGACATTTTCAATCATTGTACAGCAGATGAAATAATCAATTTATAAAAATGCGTAGAATGGAAATTTTGGAAGCAGATTTTACACTGTCAACCCTCTTTAGTCACAAAACCAAATACGAAATCAAATAAAAAAGTTGAATTGCCTGAACTGAAATATTGGCGATTTCAATAAGAGTTCTAGTTGAAGTAACTAATATTTTCTTGAGATGATTGAATTCTTCATTCGATTCCACCAAATTTGTAGTCATGGCTAGTGAACATTTTTCTGAGTGTAAAATAACTCTTCTCATTTTTTGTTCACTTTTCGTTCAATATTTTGAGACAACTGCGCCAGAATGAAGAATGATAAAATTCCTCAACGAAATTGCGAATTTTCAAATAAATGATGTACATAATGGATAAATTATTGGATTTTCATGACGAGTATGAGTGATGAGTTTAAATATCCATAGTATCTCTGAGACAGCAGTCATTTTTTGCTGGAGGAGAAGTAGCCTCGCAAATCACTATAAACAATGAAACATTGAGTTTCTCGGTAAAATTACCCATAATAAAATCATGAAAAAAATGTTCATACAAGGTGAAAAAAGTCATTACATTTTTTGATTAAGGAATAATCAAGGATGTAAAAATATTGATGAAAAACTCACATGTCTCGACAATCTTAGGTGTTTTTATTCCGATCAGTACTCCTCTGGGTGACATTAGAACAAATTCAACTAAAGAATGTTCTCTCAATTGAGCCCCGTTTGCATCAACAAATGCGATATTATCCCCCTCCAGATATGGAAATAATTCTTGAGCTAAAAATAAATAATTCTTTAAACATGAAAGTGAAAAAAGAACCTGTTGGTTGAAGAAACCTTTGCTTTCAATCTTTTATCCATCAAAGAGTGTATGAAGGAATTCACGAAATTCTATTCATCTTCCTAAACCTAAACTCATGATAATATTGAATGAAATTCAATTTTTCGAGACATTAGTAAAACATATGAAACATTTAGGTTTCTCATATATTGTCAGTTTGAAATTTGGATCATAGAATCCTTGTTGACAACGTCTCATAAATTCAAATGAATTCTCGTTATTTCTGTGAAGAAACCCAGTGAAAATGCTTGATTTTATGAGATTTTATGAGATCTTGCGAATCATCCCTAGAAACTGGCGTTTCAATGGCCTGCGAAGCCGGTGAAGAGCAGTTGATGGCCTTCTGAACCGCCTGCAGTCGTGTTTGCTGAAATGGTAATTGAATTTTATACATAAGTTCTCATACAATTGTTGCGTTCTGATATTGAATCATAAAAATCCATCGTGAGTTGTTGGGCAAAAAGAAATAAAACGACTCTGAAGAGAAATTTTGAAAATTCATATGAACTAATGACATTTATGCATGATAGATGATAGTTTATGGAATTCTTTCAACACTGATGATTGTTTTTTATCATGAATCATATACATTTTGGTTATTGGTGTTCAATTGAAATTTACCTTTCAAAATAAACTTCTTATATTCGAGGGGAGGATCTATTCTGCTCCACTCTCGAATATCTTGGTATTTGAACACAACATACACTGATACTAAAGGTGGATCCTGTTCCATATTTTCCATCGTGATCAAGGATTAGGAAATACGTTCAACGACTGGTGGAAAAGAATGAAAATTGAATTAGTTAATAATGAGAGAAGGTTACATGAATGACACATTTTATACAGAGATAATTATCCTATAACTGGGAATAAAGGACACATTACGACTCATTTTTATTGTATCGGAATTCAGAATATTAAAAATGTAACTTCTCTTGTGTGATACAATTCATTATATTGAACTGAAATATTCTACTTCATTCAGAAATATGAAATGTAGCCTGTCATACACAATCCACACACCCCAATGAAAGAAAAAACATTCTTATGTCAATAGGGAAACATTTTTCGAAGAATTATTCAATTCAGCACATTAGATTTGCAACAAAGTTTCAAATTATCATCGATATATACATATATATGTACACACAACATGTGTGAATGAAATGATTTGAGCGTTTATAACCTAATTGACATGGTATAAAAATCTCTATTTCTTCCACTTCTATTCAACTGAATCTAATTTTGTGTGCCTGTATAAAATTTCCCGTAGAATATGTCACTATGATGGGATGAATAAATAACACACACACTAAAAATAGTTTATAATATAAATGACTTACATTATATTACTTTTATTCACTCTTGAACGCGGCGTCTCGGACTACCCAGGGTACCCAAGGCAGTGATGCCAGCATTTGGTCGACCGAGTCGATTTACCCTCTCCATCTGACCATTTCTCGTCCCCACCATTCCAGCCGGGTGTACGCACACATTGAAACCCGTATTCATGTGATTCGGAACCGGTCGGTTCACTTCGAGTCAGCTCGGACAATCGAGAGAGAACCAACTATCCGTCGGTCTTTGTCTTCTCAATATGTTTTACGATCGGCTAACTCCGTGCAAGATCGGAAAAAGTTTAAAGCCCATGCGGTCGACTTACCGAAAAGTTTCACTGCTTTTTCTTTTCCAAGCGACAATTTTATTGTAATCAGTATCGAACTGACTTACCCGGCACCCCGGGCAATTCTCGGCCGGGGCCCTTCGATATTTTTTTCCTTTTTTTTCAAATCAAGAGCCAGTTCAATACTGATTATTGAATTATCACGATGAAATATAGATTTGATGCATAGCATCATTCAATTGAATCAAAATCGAATGTGAGTAAATAATTTTTCAATTATTATTTATTTTTCATAAATTTTATAAGATTATTGGTCATTCTTATGACTGATTATGAAGCTTTCAAGAACTCCTATATGTATTGTATAAAAATTTTCTAATAGTTATGCATTTCTAATCATTATTTCAAATCTTGATGATTTTTCAATGAATTTCATTAGAATTGTCAATCAATCGATGGTTGAAAAATTCTAAGATAATTTGTGGATCTATGATAAATGTCCTGCGGTGAATTCCATAATTTTCCCTGATAAATTAATTTTCAGAGATCACTATGATATTCCAATGAGGATAATCAAATCAACATCGATTATCAGATGTTGATCAACATCAAAATAATAAGACTGAATATTCAATTAATTGAGTGCAAATTATTTTCAATAGACTGAATAATTAGATTTGAGCATTCAAATTGATATTTCATCACTTCACGCACTATCAGTCTCTTTCCTTCGCTGCATTACTTCATAGATGTAATATGTGGTTCGAAACATTACAAGACCCCATAGCCTAGCGGCAAAAGACATGGTTCTTGCGAAAGAACGGTCGGGTTCGATTCTGTGTGGAGACATTTCATTTTTTGTGTCATCTCTCTGGTGAATAATTAAATTTCACTTCCGATTATTAATTTTTATGTCATTATATCGTCATGTTATCAATAATCCTGATCTTTCAGAATGCACTTGCGGATTCGACCAAGTACAGGTTCGAGTCGATTGGAAATTTCCCAAATATTCGTGTCCATGAGATATACACAGTAAAAAATTTTTCGTCAAATTCAACACACAAGCGAATGTTAACCATTTTTCTTCACACTCAACGTGTGTTGATTCCAGAGTGACACTCACAAAGTGTTAATTTGAACTCGAATAACATTTTAATGTGTTGAAAATGAATCGATCGAACAGCATTTGGTCAGTGTGTTCAATGAACACACAAAAGTGTTAAATATTCAATACTTGAATTTTAACACGTAGTTAAATATTCAACACTTGAATTTTGACACGTACTTCTTTTTTACACAATGACGGAATTTTTTTTCACTGTGTAGACCGATCGATGCAGAATCTTCTGAAATGAGAAATGAATAGCACTTCAGAGGAACATTTTTGAAAAAGTGTACTGGCAAATTCCATCAATTCCTGTGACGAATTGATGAAAAAATTCCAAAAATTTGTGTCCATCGAATAAAGACCGATCGATTCGAAATCTAATGAAGAGAAAAACAATGAATATCGCTTCGAAGGAACGTTTCCAAAAGAGTGTACTTGCAAATTCCATCAATTCATGTGACAAATTGATGGAAAAAATTTCAGAAACTTGTGTCCATCGAATAAAGACCGATCGATTCGCAATCTACTGAAATGAAGAATGAAATCACTTCGGAGGAATGTTTTTGAAAAGTATACTTGCAAATTCCATCAAACCCTTTGACGAATTGATAAAAAAATTTCGAAACTTCGTTTCCGTGGAATATGGACCGATCGATTCTGAATCTCCTCACGGAGAGCAATGGATTCTGATGAGTATAACAGATATCATGAAGGCTGGAATATTTGATAATATATTTCCGAGTATGAGGACAAGTATCTAGATTATAAGTGTTATAAGTACAAGTATCCATTGATGATGAAGGTGCTTGTTTTGGGGTAGATGGTACTGTCAACCAGTAATATATCAATATAATAACAGCAAGGGAAGAGAGTTAGTTCCTATTATAATATAAGATTATTACAATTACATCTTCAGTTGCTTGAAATAAGAGAAGAATAATATGAAATCGGAAAAAAAGATATTCCTCAGGACATGAACCCGCCCAGATAACACACGAAGAATTCTTTTTCAAGAGCGAGAATAGAACTCTTCAAGGACTAATGAATTCATCCAGAGCTCTGGAGGAGTTCAATCTGTCGGACATTAACAAATTCTTTGGGCGTACTCAAACAATACTTCCGATATTCTCAGAGAGCTTGTTAATGTCCGACAGATTGAACACCTCCAGAGCTCTATATGAATTCACTAGTTCGGAAAGAATTCTTGAAGAGTTCTATTCTCGCTCTTGAAAAAGAATCCTTCGTGTGTTATCTTGGCGGGTTCATGTCCTGAGGAATATCTTTTTTTTCCGATTTCATATTATTCTTTTCTAAATTCAAGCAGCTGAAGATAGTAATTGTAATAATCTTATATTATAATAGGAACTAACTTTCTTCCCTTGCTGTTATTATATTGATATATTACTGGTTGACAGTACCATCTACCCCAAAACAAGCACCTTCATCATAAATGGATACTTGTACTTATAACACTTATAATCTAGATACTTGTCCTCATACTCGGAAATATATTATCAAATATTCCAGCCTTCATGATATCTGTCATACTCATCAGAATCCATTGCTCTCCGTGAGGAGATTCAGCATCGATCGGTCCATATTCCACGGAAACGAAGTTTCGAAATTTTTTTATCAATTCGTGGAAGGGTTTGATGGAATTTGCAAGTATACTTTTTAAAAACATTCCTCCGAAGTGATTTCATTCTTCATTTCAGTGGATTGCGAATCGATCGGTCTTTATTCGAGGGACACAAGTTTCTAAAATTTTTCCCATTAATTTGTCACAGGAATTGATGGAATTTGCAAGTACACTCTTCTAAAAACGTTCCTCCAAAGTGATATTCATCGTTTTTCTTTTCAGAAGATTTCGAATCGATCGGTCTATATTCCACGGAGACAAAGTTTCGAAATTTTTTCATCAATTCGTCGAAGGGTTTGATGGAATTTGCAAGTATACTTTTTCAAAAACGTTCCTTCGGAGTGATTTAATTTTTCATTTCATTAGATTTCGAATCGATCGGTCTTTATTCGATGGACACAAATTTTTGAAATTTTTTCATCAATTCGTCACAGGAATTGATGGAATTTGCAAGTACACTTTTTCAAAAATGTTCCTCTGAAGTGCTATTCATTTCTCATTTCAGAAGATTCTGCATCGATCGTTCTACACAGTGGAAAAAAATTCCGTCATTGTGTAAAAAAGAAGTACGTGTCAAAATTCAAGTGTTGAATATTTAACTACGTGTCAAAATTCAAGTGTTGAATATTCAACTACGAGTTAAAATTCAAATGTTGAATATTTAACACTTTTGTGTGTTCACTTAACACACTGATCAAATGCTGTTCGATCGATTCATTTTCAACACATTAAAATGTTATTCGAGTTCAAATTAACACTTTGTGAGTATCACTCTGGAATCAACACACGTTGAGTGTGGAGAAAAATGGTTGACATTCGCTTGTGTGTTGAATTTGACGAAAAATTTTTTACTGTGTATATCTCATGGACACGAATATTTGGGAAATTTCCAATCGACTCGAACCTGTACTTGGTCGAATCCGCAAGTGCATTCCGAAAGATCAGGATTATTGATAACATGACGATGTAATGACATAAAAAATAATAATCGGATGTGAAATTTAATTATTCACCAGAGAGATGACAAAAAAAAAAATGAAATGTCTCCACACAGAATCGAACCCGACCGTTCTTCCGCAAGAACGATGTCTTTTGCCGCCAGGCTATGGGGTCTTGTAATATTTCGATCCACATATTACGTCTATGCAGTAATGAAGCGAAGGAAAGAGACTGATAGTGCGTGAAATGATGAAATATCAATTTGAATGCTCAAATCTAGTTATTCAGTCCATTGAAAATAATTTGCACTCAATCAATTGAATATTCAGTCTTATTATTTTGATGTTGATCAACATCTGATAATCGATGTTGATTTGATTATCCTCATTATTGGAATATCATAGTGATCTCTGAAAATTGATTTATCAGGGAAAATTATGGAATTCACCGCAGGACATTTATCATAGATCCCCAAACTATCTTAGAATTTTTCAACCATCGATTGATTGACAATTCTAATGAAATTCATTGAAAAATCATCAAGATTTGAAATAATGATTAGAAATGCATAACTATTAGAAAATTTTTATACAATACATATAGGAGTTCTTGAAAGCTTCATAATCAGTCATAAGAATGACCAATAATCTTATAAAATTTATGAAAAATAAATAATAATTGAAAAATTATTTACTCACATTCGATTTTAATTCAATTGAATGATGCTATGCATCAAAACTATATTTCATCGTGATAATTCAATAATCAGTATTGAACTGGCTCTTGATTTGAAAAAAAAGGAAAAAAATATCGAAGGGCCCCGGCCGAGAATTGCCCAGGGTGCCGGGTAAGTCAGTTCGATACTGATTACAATAAAATTGTCGCTTGGAAAAGAAAAAGCGGTGAAACTTTCCGGTAAGTCGACCGCGTGGGCTTTGAATTTTTTCCGATCTTGCACGGAGTTAGCCGATCGTAAAACATATTGAGAAGACAAAGACCGACGGATAGTTGGTTCTCTCTCGATTGTCCGAGCTGACTCGAAGTGAACCGACCGGTTCCGAATCACATGAATACGGGTTTCAATGTGTGCGTACTCCCGGCTGGAATGGTGGGGACGAGAAATGGTCAGATGGAGAGGGTAAATCGACTCGGTCGACCAAATGCTGGCATCACTGACCCACGTTCCAACGCATAGAATAAAACCGCGAGCGCCCGCGTCATCTGGGAGTGGAGCGGCCTAAAATAGGAACTAGTGGTCACATATACATACGCATTCGTGTACATGTATCTCAGTGCCGGTGCCACAATTATCCCGGGCTCCGGTATGAACATTTCTATTTTTTCAATTTTTATAAAAATATAGGATTGAATGGAAATTTTTGGAGACCGCTGCTGTAATGTATGGACCAAACAACAAGGAGTTCTTTCAAACGAGAAATAATGAAGTCGTGATGGTTGAAAAATTCCACCTCGAAATTTTACTAAGTGCTGGAATAAATTGATGGAAAATTTCAAAAATTTGTTCACATATTACATATACCAATCGATTCAGAATCTTTCAAGATGAAAAATGAACAGCACTTTATAGGATGGTTTTTGAAAAAATTCTACCTCGAAATTTTACTAAGTGCTGGAATAAACTGATGGAAAATTAAAAAAATTCATTCACATATCATATATACCAATCGATTCAGAATCTTTCGAGATGAAAAATGAACAGCACTTTATAGGATGGTTTTTTAAAGGATTCCACCTCGTAATTTTACCAAGTGCTGGAATAAACTGATGGAAGATGAAAAAAATTCATTCACAAATCATATATACCAATCGATTCAGAATCTTTCGAGATAAAAAATGAATAGCACTCTATAGGATGGTTTTTTAAAGAATTCGCCTCGAAATTTCACCAAGTGCTGGAATCAATTGATGCAGAATTTCAAAAATTTGTTCACATATTATATATACCAAGCGATTCAGAATCCTTCGAAATGAAAAATGAACAGCACTTCATAGGAACGTTTTTTTTCCTAGCCCTCAACCACGCACCTTCGAAAAAATCCCTAATCCACGCACCCGGGTCTTTTGGACCCGGCTCATCTTATTTTGGCTGTATTTTCTTCAAATATTATCCTCTTGAGATGATTTTTTTTCCAATCGATTCGTCGTAATGTCAAGAATAGTAATCAGTATTGTGAAAGAAGATTTTCTTGGGATTTATGTGAGTTATGTAGGAAAGAAGGAACATGAATCTGAAAAAAACAGTGAGAACAACGATTTTTTTCAAAAAATCATATCTATCCCGCACAAAGACGTAAAGACAAAAATAACCACCGTTTTGTAATCAGAAAAAGTTCAACTTCCAGGAAAAAAATAGTTCCTAATGATAGTTAGGAAAAAACATAATTATTTACAAGAGTGAAGTTTGGGTATTTTAAAGAATCCACAATTAGTGAATTAAAGATATTTATCGGAATATTGGAGGGAAAAAATATAGAAACCGATAAGAATAATGTTCGAAACACTTTTATCCTGCAAGACTATCCTTTGTTGATTATGAATACCCTTAGTGCATATAAGTACATATACACTCAAGAAAAAATCATTTAAACTGAATATCGATTTGTTCTTTATCCAAAAAATATTCATTGCTATCAGAACTACAGTAGATGGAATGGAACAAAAACGATTACACTGGCGAAAATTAACCGTAAAAAATGCCATGGAGTGTGGGTGAAGTTAGAAGCGAATGTACCCTAAGAGTCATTTTGCGCTTTTGGAATGTAACATGTTACAGTTCCTTACGCGAATGTACATTATATTTTTCCCAGAGGATTTGTAGGAATAGAATTCAATTACTTTAATTCAATGCTTGCCCAAACTACACAACAATTCTGAAAGAACTTTAATGTACTCATTTTGAACTTTCATAGTTCCCAATGAATTCATTATGAACTCTTTCTGAACTCATGTGCAGCGTAGGTCATCAATACCACTAAATACTTGCCAGACAAAAAATAAATGTTTTTGATGCAAATATATATTTTTTAGTGTAGTTGAATGGGTTATGATTCAATCCCCACGTGGGGGGGGGGGGGGGGGCTGCACACAAATTTATACTTTTATCATATCGAAACAATACATCCTTCCTCAAAAGGATACATGAACATCTTCTATGCAGTATTGAAACATTTTCCAGTTTTCCGCCAAAAAAAGTTACACAACCACGCACATCGGGTCCAAAGGACCCGAGCTGAATTTCAAATACATGCTACTCGAAAACTAAGTGGCGGATCCCGGATTTCCAAAAAGCATTCAAAGCAGGAAGGTTCCAAGTTGCTGACATTACAATACCAGCCCTTGGCTGTGCATTGCAACAAAATGAGAAGTAAAAGAAAAAATTGCTCGGGTCCAAAGGACCCAGGTGCGTGGTTGAGGGCTAGTCATATATGCTGGAACTATACAAAAATTCTTATCATGAAAGTTTAGGTAGTTTTCTGAAACGAATTCAAAATAACGCATGGAACATGTAATTAGTAATGTCTCAGTATCCTAAAAGAAATTTATTTTGACAAAATCAAACGATTCAATTAAAAAATATACAGATTCACAAGGTGATTGTTTTATATATATATAATGTTGTATACATGATTGACATACATAAATACATAGATACATACATACATACATACACATAACCATACATAGAAACATACGTACATACACATGGCCATACATAAATACGTAGATACATACATACACATAACCATACATCAATAATCACATATTTATTTTGTTGTACAAATCAACTTAATAAGCCTAATATTTTATGCTCATTTTCGATCAATATTCGGACAAATGAATGATTCCAAGTACAATAACATGGAAGTGATTTGCAACTTGCACGTAAGCCGGGACATGAATTACCCACTCTTAGAGAACGACATAGTATATCAGATATCAATAAAAATGATGAAATCGATGCTCCTTGAATTGTAGATCTTACAAGAACTTGAAGGAATTGAATTTCATTTTATATTTGAATTGTAATTTCTATTCAAACATGGATTTGAGACATGAGAACTTGAGACGATGGAAATTGACTTACATATTGAGAGCGCAGTAAGTTTTTTGCACTCTGATATTACTATGAACTATTGGCACGATAGATACTTATAAGGGATAGATTGTCAAAAATTATTCAGGAATAACTTCATTGAACTATGCATGTAATTATAAATAATTATATATGAAAAAATTATTAGCTGCATTTGCAAGAATCAGAATCAATTGAATATTTATATTGTTGCATGTGGGGTAAGGTAGTAAAGAAAATTCCCTGTGCTTGTAATTTGAGAGATGATTTTTCTAACGGTAAGGATCTGACACTCTATTTATAAGTACATGTGTCATTCAATGGAGTTATGTACAAATATTTTTTGTAATCGAATCGCAGTCAAGTATCCATCATGCCAATTGTCTGAAAGAATGTACTATCATTCCCACTTTTATACACCTCTGATGATTTCTCAAACGGTCATCAAGTCACATGGAATGATAGTATTTTCCCAATCAACAATCTGTGTGAAATGGAATAACCAGCCACTTTGTTGAAATAAATGCTTTGCGAATGAGGAGTAGGTATCCACAAAACTTGAGACGATAGAGGAATTGACTTACATATTGAGAGCGCAATAAGTTTTTTGCACTCTGATATTACTATAAACTATTGGCACGGTAGATACTTATAAGGGATAGGTTGTCAAAAATTATTCAGAAATAACTTCATTGAACTATGCATGTAGTTATTTATATTGTTGCATGTGGGGTAAGGTAGTGAAGAAAATTGCCTGTGCTTGTAATTTGAGAGATGATTTCTCTAACGGTAAGAATCTCACACCCTATATATGAGTACATGTGTCATTCAATGAAGTTATGTACAAATATTTTTTGTAATCGAATCGCAGTCAAGTAACCATCATGCCAATTATCTGAAAGAATGTACTATCATTACCACTTTCATACACCTCTGATGATTTCTCAAACGGTCATCCAGTCACATGGAATGATAGTATTTTCCCAATCAACAATCTGTGTGAAATGGAATAACCAGCCACTTTGTTGAAATAAATGCTTTGCGAATGAGAAGTAGGTATCCACAAAACTTGAGACGATAGAGGGATTGACTTATATATTGAGAGCGCAGTAAGTTTTTTGCACTCTGATATTACTATGAACTATTGGCACGATAGATGGTTCATGGTAGTCAGAGTAAAGGAAACTCACAGCGCTCCCAAGATATAAGTCAGTTTCTCTATCGTCTCAAGTTTTGTGGACACCCACTTCTCATTCGCGAAGCATTTATTTCAATAAAGTGGCTGGTTATCTCATTCCACACAGATTGTTGATTGGGGAAATACTATCATTTCATGTGACTTGATGACCGTTTGAAAGATCATCAGAGGTGTACAAAAGTGGTAATGATAGTACATTCTTTCAGACAGTTGGCATGATGGATACTTGACTGTAATTTGATTCCAAAAAATTTTTGTTCATAACTTCATTGAATGACACATGTCTGAGTTATAAATAGAGTGTGAGATTCTTACCGTTAGAAAAATCATCTCTCAAATTGAAAGCACAGGCAATTTTCTTCACTACCTTCCCTCACATGCAACAATATAAATCTTCAATTGATTCTGATTCTCACAAATGGACCTAATAATTTGTTCATTTATAATTATTTATAAATACATGCATAGTTCAATGAAGTTATTTCTGAATAATTTTTGACAATCTATCCCTTATAAGTATCCATCGTGACAATAGTTCATAGTAATATCAGAGTGCAGAAAACTTACTGCGCTCCCAAGATATAAGTCAATTTCTCTATCGTCTCAAATTTTGTGGATACTGTAACGTCCCGCTACGATTTTTGATTTTTTCCTTCGCTTTATTTTCGAACTATACTTTGCAGTTTCAAATTAGAATTTTATTACATTATTATTGTGAGCAGTGTAACCTTAAATGTAAATTTATAAATTGAATTGACATATGTCCTTAATTATATAATAAGGTCAAAGAATTAATGCAGTGCGAGAAAGGGAGATGAAAGAACAATAAATCAAATAATAAAAGTATTTTTAGTAATAATAATCAATTCTTTATAAAGCACATTGAGTGCATGACGTTCTTTCACCTCCACGTTATTCACAGTATCGTACAGGAAATATTTCATTTAATTACATTTCAACTTAGCATTGATAAGTTTGAAGCGTGAGATTCGACAGTTAATTTAACGTTGAAATTATAAGTCAATTGATTACCAAACCTTGTGCTTGATCTAACGTCAAATTTGAAGAGTCAACTTAAAACTTGAATTGAATGTTGAATGTCACGTGTTTACAGAAATTCATGTCTGTAGAGGATTCAAACGAATTTTCTACGTCAGAGGGTCGTCTATGGTCATAAAACTTCGACCTCTCGAAGAGTTCATGTGGTGAAAACGACGGAAGGAAATTGTAACTGAAGAATGCTCTTTTCAACACACACGATCCGTTTCACATAGGAAATTCAATGGAGAAAGATTAACAATGAATTCATTGTTAATGAAACATGGTTTTGTGACGTTGGAATTGTTTGATACCTTTTATTATTATTATTATTATTTAATTGATTTACAAATCATTATTCATTTAATCATTTCATGTGTAAATGTGAATTTTTCATTTTTATTATTATCATTATGATTATCATCAAAATCAATATTGTCATCATTATGATTATTATCGAAAATCGATGTTATTTACATTTCACGAATTTCATCATTATTACTATCAAAATTATTATTTTACCTTGTAGGAATTATTATTATAATTACTCTTATAATGGTTTTCATTTAATTCGAGCGTTTTGAAATGCTTTGCATACCACTCACATATGTATATTGTGGCAATCATCTGTCAACTCATTGATTTCTAAAAAGAATGTAGCACTGTATGTTCACTGATTTAATCTGATTCTTCTGTCACACAGTATATCATTTGTTTCAACTGATCATACAATTTGAATCTTCATTGATTAACTTGTCTAATTTAAAACAATACATGTATGTATATGCAAGGTATTACGAATAATTCGCCGTCTTTGTAATTGAAATTGCGTATGTTCAAATATTTGAAACGTTAATCTTTATAAACTTCATAATCGTATTTTATTAAGAGAAACGAGCTATTCTTTTATAGTACTCATGTTGTCAAGTTTTACGTCAACGCATTTCAACCTTTGTTAGGACCGAACAGGTATAAATTTGTGAGTGAACGAATGAGAGAGAGAGAGAGAAAGAAAATAGTGTCCGAAGGTACGAATGACCTGTCATTGTAAACATCGAGTACGTGTCTTTTAACTGAACTTATATTGTTTCGATATTAACGATGATTCAATTTAATGTTTCTACATATAAAACTTGTATGTGAATATTCATATTTCAAACAAATTACTTTATGATTTCGATTCACGCAATCGATATAATTTGGTCATGATACACACGTCATGTGTTGTCTTTTATCATACTTCATAATCATACTTACCTTTGAATTATTATAACTCTAATTTTGTATTGAGTAGATTTGAAATATGAACATTACATAAAATTATAACTCATAAAGAGAGAGTACGTCCAGATACCTGTAAAACATGAACAATCATTTGCAAACAATGACTTTCTTTTTCGATAATTGAATGCAAAGTTAAAATATAATATTACATTGAGCTTTTGAATATTTTATAGATTGAAATTTAATCAAGGAGGAGAATAAAAGAGAATGATGGAGAAAGGATGTTTACATAAAATGATAAAACTACTTCTTGAGAACTCGAACTGATAATTTGATGTATCGAGCCCTCAAGAATCCAAATAGAGAGAACTATATACGAAAAAGAGAGACATGAATACTTAGAGATGATCGAGTCTCGACGCGCTCTCTACCGACGAAGAAATTCTTCTTCTTCGTTGAAGTCACCAGGAACGATAGTCTTCCGTGAACTTCAAACTTGCGACAACTACTCTTCAAGAAAAAGAGTCTTACCGCGATCGTAGTCTGACGCGTGAAGTAAATTTTTGAGGAAGCTCCGGTTCACGATAGTTCGTAACCGTCAGAATTTTTATACACAATTTCATGAAGAAAGAAAGAATAAGAATAACAAAGTTTTTATATATTTTTATCGTTCTGAAACATCGTTAAAACCGTTTTTATTAAGCATATTATAATACGACGATTGATAGATTTTTCTTTATTGTACGAGACAGTGTTTGTTCTCTATTGATGTAACATCATTTGTTTATCATTGCTTGTAAACCAATTAATTATATTAAATTCAAAAAATATTGTTAATAAACAAAGAAAGTGAAGTAAGAAGAAAAAGAATAAACTTTTCTCAAGTGAATGTTTTAATAGTAAATGAGTGTACATTAATTTAATATTCCTGTCAAAGATCCTTCGTTTTCTTGAAAAGTGTGGTGTTTTATCTTCACGTAGATTGTTCATTGTCCAATTTTTATTGCTTTGAAATCTGAACAAGTCTCAAGTAAATTCCTTTTTGTAGAGATTCAATTTTTTTTGTTCTCCTTGATGAAATTCTCTGTTCATAAATAAAATTATTTACAAGAGATAGTTCGAGTTTTCACACCACCTCAAGAAATGAAAGTTATTCAAACAGAGTGACAGGATCACTCCCCAGGACAGCTGATTTTCCTTCCAACCTGTCTTCTTTCACGGAAAAAGGACGTATCCTTTGGGACCTCCAGTAAACGAACCTACGAACCAGAAAAAAAATAGTAAGTATAAATCAAAATAAATAATTTTAGAATAATTCTTCACGAGAATCCAGTGAAACGTCCGTTCAGATTGTATTTTACGTTGAAGTTGAAATCTAAACGAAGATGTGTCAATGCTTTCATTGGGTTCTTACAATCGCAACTGGTCTTTTAATTATTCTTTACTATTATTTATATGTTAATGAGATAAAAATGACCAGCATTCGTCCAAAAATTACTTTATAATTTTATTATGATGTGCTGATTTTAAATAAAGGTGATAGAATATTTTCCTAATATACTCATATTAGAGAAATCTATGGAATGAATGATTCAAACCTTAGAATATTCATATAAATAAATAAATAAATAAATAAATAAATAAATAAATAAATATCACTATAAAATCAGGACATCACAATACCTTCTTCTCATTTGCAAAACATTTATTTCAACAAAGTGGCTGGTTATTCCATTTCTCACAGATTGTTGATTGGGAAAATACTATCATTTCATGTGACTTGATGACCGTTTAAAAAATCATCAGAGGTGTACAAAAGTGGTAATGATAGTACATTCTTTCAGACAGTTGGCATGATGGATACTTGACTGTAATTTGATTCTAAAAAATTTTTGTTCATAACTTCATTGAATGACACATGTCTGAGTTATAAATAGAGTGTGAGATTCTTACCGTTAGGAAAATCATCTCTCAAATTACAAGCACAGGGAATTCCGTTCACTACCTTACCTCACATGTAACAATATAAATATTCAATTGATTCTGATTTTTGTATATACCTTCAATATGTATTCTTTCATGCATTATCATAATATTCCAAGAAAGAATTCTGACACTTACCGTTGAATGATCCAGGTTCTGAATGTACTGCTTCATCCTTTTGTCCTGTATGGCTGATTCCTCTTGATGATCCTCCAGTTGGAGTCGCAGTGTCATCAACATTTCCTTCTGCGATTCTAATCTCTATGGTGTTTCCCATGTCCATCGCTGTTGCTGTCGATCATAGTGGGGCCAAATGCCAAAAAGCTGAACAAAATTATAAGGGGCTCTCGAATTCGCTTGCGACTTCATACTCGGGAAGTTTATGGGTCCACTGATTACGAATCCGTTGTCAGAATTTCAAAATTCAAAATGGCGGATCCAATATGGCGGACGAAAATTGAAAGAAACCATCGGATTTTCTTCAAACTTGGTGATCAGGGGTTTTTGGGGTCGCTGATTACGAATCTGCTGTTTGAGTTCCAAAATTCAAAATGGCGAATCCAATATGGCGGACGAAAATTTTAAAAATCATCGGATTCTCCTCAAATTGGGTACCCAACGGTTTTTGGGGTCACTGATTACGGATCCGTTGTTCTCATTTCGAAATTCAGAATGGCGGATCCAATATGGTGGACGAAAATTGGAAGACATCATCGGATTTTTTTCAAATTTGGTGATCAGGGGTTTTCGGGGTCGCTGATCACGAATCCGCTGTCTGGGTTCCCAAATTCAGAATGGCGAATCCAATATGGCGGACGAAAATTGAAAAAATTATCGGATTCTTTTCAAATTGGGTACCCAGGGATTTTTGGGGTGGCTGATTACGAATCCGTTGTCTGCATTTCGAAATTCGAGATGGCGGATCCAATATGGTGGAATAAAATCGAGAAGATCATCGGATTTTCTTCAAACTCGGCATCCAGGAGTTTTTGGGGTCACCAATTACGAACCCGTTGTCAAAATTTTGAAATTCAGAATGGCGGATCCAATATGGTGGACAAAAATTAAGAACGTCATCGCATTTTCTTCAAACTTGGTACTCAGGGGTTTCTGTGGTCGCTGATTACGAATCCACGGTCTGAAATTCAGAATTCAAAATGACGGACCCAATATAGCGGACGAAAATTGTAAAAATCATCGGATTCCCTTCAAACTCGGTACCCAGGGGTTTTCGGGATCGCTGATCACGAATCCGTTGTCAGAATTCCGAAATTCAGGATGGCGGATGCCAAAAATCAAAACTTCATTCATAACTTAATATTAAACAAGAACTAAACGGCCCATTTTGTTGTTCCTATTATGATCATTATTATTATTATTTCCAATATTGAATCATTATTAATATAATTATCGAATGATATTAACACACCGAATGTGTTAAATCGAAAGATATATACATTCACAATATATACAATAATATAAAAAACTGAAATCGTAATGGTTTTTACTTTTGCCACACTTTTTTTACTCAGATCAGTCTTCTTCTCCACTCTCAGAGGAAGATAATGGGAAAGATACGTTGTCTTTATCAAGTATATCCGGAGTTTTGATCAGGCTCAACACGTCTCTAGAGAGAAACTTTAGTTTTTTCTTGGGCAACTGTCTTTTACTCGATACCATTGGATCAGAACTCAAAAGGAACCATTTAAAAATGTCTTCATTCGTTTTTTCTCTACTGCATTTCCTGGAGTGATGCTCTCGGTACCTTTGGAAATGAATGTTGTTAAGATATTTGAATATAATTATGTATTCATCGACACCGTTAAAGCTTTTGATCTCAACATGACAAGCAAAATCAAGGAAAAACAAAAAGCAGCTGCACTTTGGGGGCATCAGTATAAAGTTTTGAATAAATCCTCTAATTCATAAGTTTACTTGATTCTCAAAATTGTTTTCTAGTCTATGAATTTATGTTCCCAGAGGATGAACAATGTGGCTTATTAATAAAAAAAAGTATATGAATATTCATAATTCCCCGAATTCCTTACCAGAACAAAACAATCTTCGCGAACATATATTCTCGTGGTTACCATGAATAGATAGTTTGCCTAGTAGTCAAAAACGCATTGTGCAATGTATCAAACTGATTGCAGTACTTGAGAAGTCAAATTTTTCCCTTCAAAGTGTCGAGTCCACTGTGACAAATATAGACTATTATTAAGTGATATACATCATTTTCACCTTTCAAAATCTTTGTTACGAGCCTCTTGTGCTTCCTCAGTCAATTGGCCTATAGGTAGAAGAGCAGATGCAATGATTTCAGGTCCGTGGATCAAAAACTTGTGCATCGTAGGTGACATTGGGTACCACGGATATTTTGTCGCGTAGTAGCGTGCCGTGTCTAAAGCGTAACTCCGAAACTTTTCAACATCTATTTCATGGCCACTTGAAACGGTAGCTAATACTACATGAAGTCGTTGTATTAGGTTGACATCCACCCCTGTGATTTCGGCAGAAACTTCGGGTTGTGCGAAAAATCGCCTAGCGGTATTCCCATCATTTGAGTTCCCAAACCCTGGCTTAGGAACATCGACAATGAGGCCACATTTTTCTTTAAAACTTTTCTGTACAACCTTTTTTCGTTCTTCCACCTAAGCTTTATCTTGTTTTCGTGCTTGCCACTTCTGAATAGGTAGCTTATAAGACAAATGCAGGAGGCCCTCAAAAAATCGTATCCAGCCGTGTAGACAAGACAAACCAAACTGGAGGTTTTCGGTTTTGACCGGCCTGGATACTATATCATCAATTTTGTTGAATTCCTTAGATGTGGCACCACATATATAGCACTTCTGGGTATAGGTTGTCTCAGTTATGGCATTGCATACCTTCCCGTCCACCATAGAAAAAATCATCTCATGTTTCACTGAAACATTTTTTCCATCAGTTCTGAAAGAAGTAGCCCTCAGATTTTCTATTTCATTATCAACCCGTAGCTTCTCTGCAACCGAAACTTCATTTGATTCTTTCACAAACTCTATTTTGATTGGCCTACAAAATCTGGTTGATGATGGCCTTGGATTCTGCCAAATTATTTTTGAATTGCAGTGTAGGCGGAGAGGCACAAGTGAAGTAATGAACACAGCGGAATCACTAGCTTACGAACTTTGATATGCTTGTTTGTATGAGGAGTGGCCAGAGCTCCCATCAAACCCCCATTTGGAAATAAGTACCAGGTTTTGTAACTCTTCATCAGATAAAATTGACAAAACCGAATTCTGTAGCTTTAAAATACGTGTAGCTGTGTGATCAAGAAGTACTTGTAGTTGCACAACAGCGCAGGTTTCTGTTATTTGAATAAATTCCTTGTCAGGGAAACACATGCGTTTGGCCAGTTGAATTTTTCTATAAGGTGGAAATTTCTGCGGATCAGCTTCACGCAATAAGCAGTACTGATGTTTTGAGAGCTCGGCATCTACTAGGAGAGCTAGAGCATCTTCATCATTCAACATCTTTGGCTCATTTCGCTTGAAAGTTTGATAACCTTTCATATACATTTTGGCAAGCTCAGGATCAGAAGATGTAACATCCTTTACAATTTTTGCGGCTTCGATCTGTCCAGACGCTCTCAAACACATTTGTGTGGCGTAAGACAGCTCTGAGATAGGAGTATTTACTCTGATATTCTCTGTTTTCCTACGTTTCGTTCTTTCTGAACATTCGTTGAATTCAACGAGAGGTCTTCCCACTTGCGTGTGAACAGTTACAGAATGGGGATTCCTGAAAGTACAAAACACTACCTCTTGTTTGAACCATTCTTCATTATTTTTAAGAAATCGTTCTTCGGTCCTTTGAGAAGATCCCCATCTCTTTTTAAATACACATTTAAGAGTAGATAAAAGGTTAGAGATCTCTGTAGTTTTGTTATCCGGACAACACGTGATCTCGATGATTTTTCCTTGAAGGGAAGTGAACTTTTCATCCAACGTAGGTAGAGGACTGCTCCTTAAAATATTGTACATCTCTCTCCGAGTCATAGATATTGAATCATCTTTGAAATCTACAAACGTTGTAGAATTCGATAAAATTCGCTACAGAAACCCAATGTGTTTCTAAAAATTTTCCTAATCTTCTTGGGTTGGATTCGCCCCTCATAAGCTAAGTTTTTTTGCAGTCAACTGTTCAAATTAAACTACTAAGAAAATATAGGTTGTTGAAACACTCACCTATGGCAGCGGAATCCATCTCATTTGGAATTGTATGTTAAGATTGAATGATTTTAAAAAACGAAAAATATTCACCAAGCTCCAAACTTGCACGCGGAGAAAAGTTCACGGTAACGATTACTAGCGAGAGTAAGAATTCAGTGACAGCTATTGCACAATTGTGATAAGCACCATTTGAAATCAGACCGATTACAACCAACTATTTACGTTGCCATGGAAACGATAGGTTAACATAAGAACGATCACCAAATCGCGAGTCATGATTCAGTTCACGAAAAGAAAAGAGATATCAATACTTGAATAACATTTATAAACATTGAGGAAAATGACGGTTACTTCAGGGAAAAAGAGCATCGCTGAAGAATGTTAGCAGTGAAGTTACCAAAAATTCGTAGTAATAATACTAAATGTTGGTAGTTTTATTGTCATTTCCCATAGTGGATTCATCAACTCATAGTAAATTCACTACGAATATTCTCCAGCAATACTGTTTTTCTCTCAATGGTCCATCATCTTCCTAAATATCAATGATTTCTGGCTTTTGTGTACCCTAAGCCCGCGATGAGAAGAAAAACGAATGGTAATCAATCTCATACAGTTTTCCTCGTGCAGCAAATGTACACTGGAAATAAAACACATACTAACGTTGAGATAAAATTCAAAGCGAATCTACTGAATTCTGAGTTTTGTGTCCACCATATTAGATACGCTATCTTTGATTCTTGGAATTTGACAACTGATTCGTAATCAATGACCCCACAAAACCCTGGATACCGAGTTTGAAGGAAATCTGATGATTTTTTCAATTTTTTCCTGCCAAACTGGATCTGCCATTCTGAATTCCGAAATTCAGACACCGGATTCGGAATCAGCGACCTTAAAAACCTCAGGGTACCGAGTTTGAAGGCAATCCGATGATTTTTTCAATTTTCATCCGCCATATTGGATCCGCCATTTTGAATTTTGAAATTCAAACAACGGATTCGTAATCAGCGACCTCAGAAACCCCTGGGTCACGAATTTGAAGAAAATCCGATGATTTCTTTCAATTTTCGTCCGCCATATTGGATCCGCCATTTTGAATTCCGGAATGAAGACAACGGATTCATAATCAGCGACCTCACAAACTTCTGCATATCAAGTTTCAGACGGATCTGAGGACTCCTCATCACTCCGTCTAATTTTTTGTGATTTCCTGCACAAAAACATGGCGGAATTGCTTAGGGGCAGACATGGGCAGCCGTTTTTTTTTCTGATGTTTAGGTGAGAGTCCCATCTACCACCTCCAATAAGTTAAACCACGTAATTTTGCGTAATTCTCTACTATTCCTTCAAAAACCAAACACATTTTCTCATTTATAGTTATAGAAATTACATCCAATCATTGCTCTGTCAGTATTTTCCACTCATCAAATTGATATTCTCTTCATTCTTAGTGTATTCTACATAGTTTTAGTAATAGACTCCAATTTGAAAAGGTTAAATCGGTTCATTTTTCGTGACACAGCGTCTTTTTGAACATGCTCGTTATTTTACTGTCTTTCAATCACGCGGATTATACTTCAAGGAGGGTATTTTGCAACTGGTACACAAGGGCAGGGGGAGGGGCTCAGATCTTCTTATATCAGAATTCCAATACTTGGGACATCACCTTACTCATCCCAAGGGTCAAATATCCCCAACTACAAACTTCATTTTTGGGGTTTTGGCCAGCTTTTTGGCATTTGGCCCCACTGTGCGATGGCGAAGTCCTGGTGACGTTTGATTCCCCAGAAAACCACGCGTGTGTTTGCCAGGATGCTTCACAAGCATTCCATTTCAACAACGATCGATGCACCGTATTTCCTGCCGTTTATCATCATAAGGAAGGACCTGTTGTTGGGCACAAGAGTTTTATTTTCTTATCTAAAAGTTTGATACACGACACCTCCACTGTTTATGCTATTCAGACTTTGTAATTTCCCAAATCCAACGAAATGTGGAAAAAGTGAACAAGATTATTCATACCAGTGACGGAGCGAAGCAGCATTTCAAAAATTGAATTTCAAATCGCGAACTTGATTCAGCACGAAGAAGACTCCAGTATTGACGCTGAATGGCATTACAGCGCAACTGCTCACGGTAAAGGTGCTTGCGACGGGATTGGTGCCACATTCAAGAGAGAAGCATTTAGATTGAGTCCAACTGCCAAACTTCAAAATGCCATATTGACGCCTCAAAAACTCTACAGTTGGGCGGAGAGTAATTTTGAAACCATAGGCATCATGTACTATGATAAAACATATCACGAGAAGATGAGACGGAAACTCAACAAACGATTCGAGAATGCCCAACCTGTACCTGAGATTCCCAAGAACCACGGTTTTGTGGTAGGATCCAATAATGAAGTGCTCATCAAGAGGTACTCGAATGATGATAGGAACAGAGTGTGGTGGCCAAATGGACAACCTCGAGGTACTTACGTTGAGTTGGACAATTGTCAATTGGGAGAGATGTTACAATAATCGGCCCTTTTCAGGGCCATTCGAAGTGCAAAGTCTGATCGCACCTCCTCGTGGTGCATATTGGGTTATGCTAATGCCGACAGTTTGGAGCCTGAATACACAGATCCACAAGCTGAAAACCAGCAGTATTCATGGTTGGGGTCAGAGAAGATTCGCAAGGAGTTTTATTGGAATGGAGTCCATCGGAAGTTCGTGGGTTTGTGTGACCAGTCCCCAAATAATTCCTGAAATGAGTATGATATTTGTTCCCATCATATTGAATGTCTTTGTCGATAATTGTACGTGATGCGTCCATTCCGATTTTAGAATTGTGACCTCAATTTCGTAATCGACGACCAGAAGTTTTTCTGAACGAAGGTTTACTTCAGAGGGCGGATGATTTCTCCTATCCAGACCGTCATGAATTTTCACATTGAATCTTCCATTCATAATTCCGGAAATCTGGGTTCGAATATGTATCGGCGATCCTTCAGACTCCCGTACGACAATCCCCTCTCAAATTCCCCTCATTTTCAATTTCTCCTAACGCCATATTCGATTTACCATTCGTAATTTCAGAAATCTGAGTCCGGATTCTTGATCAGCGACTTCAAAAACCTCAGTATGGCAATGCTTTCACAAATTTAGGAGACTTTGAATTCTTCCGATCGCCATATTGGATTCGTCATTCGCAATTCTGGAAATCTGAGTCCGGATTTGTGATCAGCGAACCCAAAAACCCCAGTATGACAATGTTTTTACAAATTCAAGAGATTTAGAATTTTTCCGACCGACATATTAGATCGGCCATTTGCAATTCCGGGAATCTGAGTCCGGATTCGTGATCGGCGACCACAAAACCCTCAGAATGTTGATGTTTCCATGAATTGAAGCGAATTAGATTTTTTCCGACCTCCATATTTGATTCTCTTTTCGTAATCCCGGAAATATGAGTTCAGATTCATCACGAGCGACCCGAAAAACTCCTTGCCCCCATGTTTCAAGGAATTTGGAGTGATTCCGAAATTCTGGCCGCCATATTGGATTCGACATTCGCAATTTCGGGAATCTGAGTCCGGATTCGTGATCAGCGACCAAGAAACCCTCAGGACGGTCATGTTTCCACAAATTGAAGTGAATTAGAAATTTCCTGACCGCCATATTAGATTCACCATTTGTAATTCCGGGAATCTGAGTTCAGATTCGTCATCAGCGACCTCAAAAACCCCCTTCCCTCACGTCTCAGGAAATTCGGAGTGATTCTGAAATTCCGGCCGCCATATTGGATCCACCATTTGCAATTCCAATATTCCAACTGGATGCAATTAATCCGAGATACTCGAATTGCATGTTCCAATCCACAGAATCATCCAACCCCCGTGTATCATAGTTTTATGACCGGTTTTGATCATCATTATCACGTTCCCTTCTCGTTTCCACCGCCATATTGGTTGATTCATTCGCCATGTTCGAAAAGTACCATACGGCATTGAAAAGTAGACACTTCAACTAAAATTTTAAGCCCATCAAACATTTTTCATCTCAAAAATTGGAATGCGCAGGGGGGGTGGCTGATCTGACGAAGAATGCCCCATATACAGGGTGTCCAATTCTAATCTGTCACTCAGGATATCTCGAAAACGAACAGATTCAGAAGAAAATGCTCCGGGAAAAAAATGTAAGAATCTGAGGGGGACATCCGATGGTGAACTTGGCTTTGACCTCGGATCCCACTCTTCAGGTGATTCTGAGGTCAACTCATGTTTTTTAAACGGAATCCCCTATTCTCCACCACCGGTTTAGATTCTACGCTAAAAACCAAGGAACTTTTGTCTCAAACGTTTCTTCGAAATCCCCATAGATGGCGCTCCAATTGATGAGAAAATGAGAATTCTCAAACCCTCGGATTGTATTCTGTCTAACATAATGCTCAACTCTTGAGTGTTTCTCATCTCCCGGAAATTGCCGTCGGCATCAGCGTCACCCAATATGCACCACGAGGAGGTGGCGCGATCGGACTTGACACATCATTGTGGCCCTGAAAAAGGCCGATTGTCTGAACTGGAGGTGTATCTTCGGCGACGCATTGGGCATTCAAAAGATGTTCAAAATGAGCGTCGTTTTGCCTCTGACAAAGCGCAATTCTTTTATGAAAGTTTTCTACAGTTGCTTGCAACGTAGCAGGTGTTATTGCTGTGCATGCTCTTCTTATTCCATCTTTCATGTCATCGCGTGTTGTTGGAGGTTCACGGACTACAACATTTTTCATGTAACCCCACAAGAAAAAATCAGGCGACGTCAGATCTGGCGACCTAGGTGGTCATCGCACAGCTCTTCCACGGCCAATCCACCTTCTGGGAAACTTCTCGTCCAAAAATTTTCGAACAATTCGCATGTAATGAGGAGGTGCTTCATCCTGTTGGAACCACATCCTTGATCTCACGTCTTCCATAAGAGCAGGGAGTTCAAAATGCAAAAAACGAAGATACTCCGCGCCAGTCAGGTTTCCTTCGAAAAAATACAGCCCTATGATCCTGGAATCTACAATTCCGCACCAAACCTTCACACTCCAACGGTGTTGATGATTAATTGTACGGACCCAGTAAGGATTCTGAGCACTCCAATAATGGCAATTGTGCCTATTGAGAATTCCAACATTGTGAAATATTGCCTCATCAGAGAACATAACGTGATGAGAGAAAGTAGGATCTCCTTCAATTCTCCGTTGGGCCCACGTGCAGAATTTCAATCTTGTTATGAAATCCTCAGCTGTTAGAGATTGCACCAAAGTGATATGGTACGGATGATAATCCAACGATTTCAAGACACGCTGAGCTGTGGATCGAGGAATCTCGGTGATTCTCTCAATCTCCCGAAGACTGATATGGATGCAAGCACAGCCAGCGATGTAACATCAGGATCATTGTCATCCGCATAAACTTTCTTGTTCCTCTGTCGTTTGAGGAGACCTTGACGAGCACGTTGTTCAAGAAATCGGATCGTAATGCGATTCGGACACCTCTCATCCGGAAAACGACGTTGAAACGTTCTCACAGCTTCAACATAATTCCCCCGCGCTTCACCGAGACACAACGAAACGTCAACAATATCGTTTGGCGCGTAATCGGACATGATATTTAGAAATGTGTTTCCTCCAAATGATAACAGAGAACTGAGCGGTTTGGGAATGCTCAATTGCCAAGGTATTCACACGTGAATCAAAACAATAAAAATTTCCAAGAACAAAACCAAAACAAAACACAACCGACGGCAAGTTCCAGGAGATGAGAAACACTCAAGAGTTCAGCATCATGTTGAACAGAATACAATCCGAGGGTTTAAGAATTCTCATTTGCTCATCAATTAGAGCGCCATCTACGAGGATTTCGGAGAAACGTTTGAAACAAAAGTTCCTCGGTTTTCAGCGTAAAATCTAAACCGGTAGTAAAAAGAGGGGATTCCATTTAAAAAACATGAGTTGACCTCAGAATGACCTTGAAAGTGGGATCTGAGGTCAAAGCCAAGTTCACCATCGGATGTCCCCCTCAGATTCTTACATTTTTTTCCCGGAACATTTTCTTCTGAATCTATTCGTTTTCGAGATATTCTAAGTGACAGATTAAAATGGGACACCCTGTATATATATATTTACATATGTATATCTACATATTCACTCCACATATTCCAAATGTATGTATATTGCTATATATAATCTATATATCATTTTTTCACATGGGATAATAATGCGATTTTGAAAGACATGTTATATTACAACGATAATATTACAAAGTAAAATGAAAGTTATTGCAACGATATCACGTTGTCGACAGATATTTTGACAAGCTTATATAATAAGGTTACCATCGATATCTTCTATCACAGTTGATTCTTAGTCGAATACAACAAAAACGATCGTCTATATAATGACAATTCCATTTACTTCACGGATTTTCTCCGCAATTGAGTATGTGTTGATGATCGTGATGATTCTCAATTTTTTATGTAGCAGATAAGAAGAAGGGGAACATTTTAGCTTATTTTGAGTATTCCAAGCCCTATTAAAATATGAAATGAATACTTGAACGATGTACAAGACCTCATCTGGGGATAATTCATCTCCAATATGATTTTAAATAGGTACCTGTGACGTGAGGTTTTCACGTCACCAGACGAATTAGTCTGAGGATCGCACATGAGCCAAAAGCATCGGTCTATTCGCAAATAGATATAGGACCGATATCCACCGTTCATCCACTCCCCGGGGCACACACCAAATATGAATATTAGACTCAGATTAATTTTCCGTATTCGCGATTTCTATTCTGTTTTATGGAGATCAACGTATGAGAGGAAGGATCGACGTAGTGTCGGAATCTAGGACGAAAGAGTACATAGACGAGGCTTACCTACGCATGAGAGATCGAGATTCAAAAGGGAAAATCGTCTTTGGACAAGAACGACGAAGGGTCAGGCCACCAAAGGCCCATTACGCTAGTCTATAAGACCCATACCTGGATTGCACCCAAGCAATCAAGGGACCCGCCAAGCCGCACGAGGGCACATCAGAAGACAGTGATAATGAACTGTCTATATATGTGACAAACTCACATACACGGTTGATGAGAGACATAGCATCGAACCGAAATTAGTTAGATTTCAAGCCTTCGCAGGACGAGGCATTCATTTGTCGAAGATCTTTGTTTTTTCCTTTTGTTCGTATGTGTGATGCGCGTAGAGACCAGAACGAAGTTACGGTCACCAATCCTGTACAATAAGGCTGGGATAGAATGAATTAAACTCTCCTAGTTTCGTATACCAAGTCGCCTACATAGATTATGTCGCCGAAAAAAAATTTCAATTTCTGTCGTTTCTTTAGAGTATATTCCAGTGTGAAAGAGGTATTTAAAATTGTTCAGAATAGTTTAAGGAAACATTGTGAAGGATTCGCACCGGTTACTATCACCGAGGAGATTCAGAAAGGTCAAGTATTGATCCTTTTTCTACGAATTTAAAAAGTATATGACATCCTTTGTGTTTGTTAGTCAAGTACTCTTCTTTTCTCTTTCATTGATTCTTCTTTTTTATATACAATCGGGGAATTTTGCATTAGTTATTGTAGGACGACTCAATGTGCGCGCCGGTGACTAGTTAATACGACGGCGAGTCCGAGATGGCAGCACCTTGGGCTGAACGAAAATGAATTCACTGAGTCTCGCTACGCGCAGCCGCGGTGGCTGAGCGGACGAACGAAGTTGCCGATGGCACGAGGTGTCGTCACTTGAGTGTCGAAGCTAACCGTGAAACCCTCTACCAAGAATATAGGGTAAAAGAAAACGTGGCCAGTGGAAAGTTAAGTGAGTGTGCAGGTCTCGCGGCTTATTCGTTTATGAAGATTATTGTTATTCGTTTATTCATAACCGTGTGTGCCCCTCAAATCGCTATTCAGTGAGGATTTGTGTGAGACGGGATCGTGAACTCCTTCAGGAATTTCTATCTGGTGTCTGTGTGATGCAGCCCTCGCCATGACGACAAAAGAGGGGTCAACGTTGAGGTGTAGACTATTGATTGTTGATTATCAAATCAAATGGAAATTAACGAAAACGAAAAGAGCGGACTGTATGAGGATAGGATTCTTGGATATCCTTTGATTATATAGAAATAAGAAGAAAGTGAAGTTTGTTCAACAAACATATAATTAAATCTAAAACAAAATTCAATACAAAGATATCTCATTGATCGTGAGAAAATGGAAAATGAATACGTCCTTAATTCTAGAGAGCATTGGTATAAAGAAAAGACATGAATTCGGTGATAAGCACTGAGTTTGAATTTGATTCATGGAAAAAAAAGAAATCGCAAGTTGAAAATATATGAACACTATGATTCTGGCCAGAATATTGAAATCGCTTGCGTGACCGGTCTCTAATATAACGATGGCCGGCGAGAAGATAGCAGGTGATAAGAGGTGGCCATAGATTCGTCCAGAATTTGAATTGATCCAGGGAGATCGCCCAGAAGAGATGATGGATCCAGAGAGATCGAGGAGAAGACCAGGTTGTTGTCCGATGAGAGAGGATACACTTGAATCCTTAACGGAATTGCGGAAATACGCGACCTTGTAAGATTTCGTGTGAGGCAAAAAAAACAGTAACACGTTTTGGAGTAGCCGAGGCGAGACACGTGATCCCGTTGTGAGAGTGAATGACGAACTGTACTAAAGAGGGGATCGACACGTAAATCATGGACCTTTGACCTCCCACCTTGCATTGGTCTCTGTCTTCCTGGTCGTCTGCTAGAGTATGATCTTTTGCCCTTCGACAGGCGATCATCCACTGTGCCTTGTGAGGAAGTGTGTGTGTCGGTTGATTATAATCGTAAACCCGACGAATTCCATCTTTTCCCGGCGGGGTTGACAATTCAGTGCACCGTCGTAATCTTTCACGCGGACGACGGAATTGTTTTGATTGACGCGTGCAAGTCCTCGTTTTTTGAGTCTGCCGAGAGCAGAGGTGTATAGTGTCGCATGCGAACTCCTCCGGCGTGTTCGGTTTGTAACGGAGAGTTTGTTTCCTGTGAACGGACCTACAACTTTTGTGTGTTCCGACTCTCGAGAGATTACTCGAGTAGAGTTTCTTTTCTTTGTGTTTTCGAATATTAAGAGTCGATATTCGTGGAATTAAAATCGGTCGTGGTTTATGATTTTTCCTCACCTCGGTTCAGTGCTCACCTCCCTCCTCTACCTGCTAAAAACTTCCCGCCGCTTCTATCCAAGAAAAATATAATTCTGGTTTCCTTTGGTTATATGATCAGCTGGGCTCGTGTCCTTGTTTTTTATTTGTGCTCACAAATTGTTTTTCAGATTCGATTGAAGGGGAATCTCGGTCTCATAAGCCCGGGATTGGCGCTCAACTTTATAAAAATAAAACGACGCCAATGTTAGCCAGCATAGCGCTACACACCGTGCCACTTAAATCTCTTGTTACACATTTCTACCTTCCAGCAAGATTTCATATGTATAGTTATAGCATTTTGAATTAAGCAATTTATATTTCAATGTAGGCATATTTCATATAATGTATGTGCTACATACTTGTAGAATTATGAGAATTGGTGAATAATGACTTATGGATTCATTGATAGGTTGGAAATCCTACACTCCACAAACGTGTTAAGAAAAGGAGTTGTCCTGTCTTCCACCGTTCTCCCTTCCATCCCACTCTCTCCTTCCTCCTTTGGAGTCTTCTGGACATTTGAGTGTACCTTCTCTTTCTTCCTTATACATTTCAAGTACTCTCAGCTGCTCATGCGCTGGATCATTAATTGAGTATTTCACCAAAAACATACTGAAATATTGAAAAGCGCTAACGGCTGCTAAAGCACCGTATGATTGAGAACACTCGTGTTCTTAACAATTTCAAAGCTGCTATCTCTATTACATGCTGACAAAGAACATTGTTGATGGATATCACGTAAAAATCGGAACTCTCATTTCATTATATTCAAGATGAGCAATAATTTTGTGTTGGATGCCCACAATATTCAAATTTTGACTGCAGGCGGTTGGTTAACAGATGAACATATAGAGCATTCTCATAAATTGCTAGACAACTGTTCGGATTACTAACCTCGGGGAATATGGAGGTTTCAATCACACGAAACGATTGAGCCTTTCCCTTGGAATCAAAAACATATTCAGATTCTGCACGAATGTGACGATTTTAAGACCAATGCGATTGGACATTGGGTTTGCAGTTGTGACGATACACACAATATTCATATTCACGATTCACTCAATTCGAAACAGTCACATGCGCATTGTGAGATATTTCTGGAAAAATTATATCTTTTTTATTCATTGGGAAAGATCGAATTCCCGCAAGTGCAAACTCAACCCGATGGTCGAGACTGTGGGGCATTCGCAATAGCTCTCGCAACATCGTTATTGTTTCACAAACGCCAAAAAAGTGTTGAATACGAACTTGCATTTATGCGCCCTCATTTATTAGAGATACTTTTGACAAATCGAATTGAACATTTTCCATGCATCATTGGAATTTCAGATCCATCGATTACTCTCCCTGTCATGAATTCGGGAAAATCGTCTAAACTTTATGTGGGGAATTAAAAAAAAAGATAGGAGTTGATGGAAGAAACTCTAAAATTACAACCCATGTAACACAGAATATTCTGAGAATATTCTCACAACATCCGTGAAACGTACTGTATCGAATATTCTTAAAAAAAGCGTAGAAGCTTCGTAAATATTCATAGAAGATTCTGAAAACATTTGAATGGGACTGTTTCGAATATTCTAGGAACGTTCGTACAATATGCGTACAAAGTTTGTAGGGAGATTGATAAACAGCGCATGCGCAAGCATCTCAATGACATGAATTCAGTAATGGTGGATAATGTTGTTGACAGGCTACAGACCCTTGGATAATATATTATTTTAACTTGTATTTGGGGAAAGAGAAATTCATAAATGTGCATTTTAATATCCCGAATGTTTTGAGAGCGTCATGCGTGAAAAATAATCTTCAAAAGTGTAATAAAATTTGAAGAAATATCGTATATATTATGATGGTTTGTTGTGATCATAAGTATCTCACCCATCCATGATATTGCTAAGAATCCATGATGACAGATGTTATTGATTGGAAGAATTGATTGTGAATTAGTTTTCGGTTACATGCAAAAGTTATATTGGCAAGAATTTCTATTTTAACAGGATTTTTTCATAATATTCCTACAATATGCGTGGCATAATATTCTGAGAATATTTGAAACAGTCTCATTCAAACATCCTGAGAATGTGCGTAGAATATATTCGCACGTAATAAGAATCTCCTTAGAATATTCGAATATCTTCAACGTATATTCTTAGAACATTCTCAGAACGTGCTTGTGTTACCTGGGAAATGTTTCACAACAAAATAACCATGAGTCCAGATGAATATCAGGTTTCGCCAGTGATAAGCCAATCAATTCCACCTCAATGAATAAATTCAAGCAAAATCATGATCTCACAGAAACAAAACAACATCCGAAGTGTTCTATCAATTCTACGGTGGAAATAATCGATTCGTCCAACAGGAGTAAGCTTGAACCTGAAAATGTCAAATTTGATGAGAAACATTTGCAATTACGTATTGTTACCGCAAATGATATTGACCAAAACGATTTCAAACAGATGATTAATGAACCTCCATCCAATCGAAATTTCATACAAAACTCTGATTTTATGGATTATACAAATTCTCCTCAATTCACTGAAACAACAAACCATCGAAGTTCATCAGCTGTTGTGTCTTAATCGAAAATACCCTCTATACATGAAATTATCGCCAAAGGAAGTCAAAAGCAAGAAGTTGACAATGCTTGTCGTCGAACAGGAGCAGATATAGATGAGAGGGGCTACATAAAAGAGCTTATTATGAGAAAAATAAAGACGAAATTAATCGAAGAAGAGGAGCTGTTTATGAGAAAAAAATTGATTACAGTAAAAAGCAGGAGGTTGGTAAGGAATTTGAAATTCTTCCGAATAATAATTCAATATCAAATGCACATCCTCCAATTAGCCAAACTACGTCTTCAAATTATACACATCATAGAAAAAGTGACGGAAATGAAAATGTTGTTCCAACTACTCATACTCCAAACGATTCATCGTCTTGCAGTTCTCCCATCGATTTGCTATCAATTAATTCTTTTCAAATCATTGGTAAGACACATGAAAATCAGCAATGCGATATTTCTTGCTCTAGAAATGAGCAAATTCAACAAAATACAATTATCGCTCCCCCCCTTCCCTGAAAAAAAACTTCAAAAAAGTAGAAATGCAGCCGAGTACATGGGAACCCCTTCAAAACTCATCACAAAAATCTGAAAACACATTCTGAAAGAAAATGTCGCTACATTCAACATTTTGATGGAATATAACAAGATATGCTTCAGCTGGAAGAAGAGATGTGAAATCAATATGGACTGCCAAGTACATTACCTTAATGAAACTATCTTTGGAGGGAGGTAAAGCATTTCTGGTATATTTCCACCCCAGTTTGTTCATCAAACTGTATTCAAAGTGGTTCATAACTATTAAAAAAAATCATTGTAATCAATATCAAGCGAAGTAGAACAAAATTGAATTTAAGCATTTGATATACTAGAAACAATTCTATGTTGATTGAAACCAGACTTGTTGGTGGTTTCTGATAGGTTCTGGAATTTATGTCCATGCAAAGTACTTGGCGTGGCCAATGGAGATCTTATGATCCAAGTGTCTGTTCGATAATAAAAGCTCAAAACTCACTGTTGGCCATGCTAAGTACTTCGCATAGACATGAATTTCAGAACAATATACCAGATATGCTTTACCTCCCTCCAAAGATAGTTTCATTGAAGTAATGTACTTGGCAGTCCATATTGATTTCACATCTTCTTTTTCAGCTGAAGCATGTCCTGTTATATTCCATCAAAATGTTGGATGTAGCGGAATTTTCTTTTGAAATGTGTTTTTAGATTTTTGTTGTGAATTTTGGAGGGATTTTTATGTACTTGGCTTCAGTTGTACTTCTTCGAAGTGTTTTTTGGGGGGTCTGTTAGATTCATCGCAATTTAGGTGACCACTGCAGCAAATTTCCTTTTTATCGGAGACGTTTAATTTGCGTATATGCTACAGCAATTCAATCCTGTCCCTATAATTACAGCAATTTTCTCTGTGTGAGGGCAAACGTCAGTGCTTCATGTGAAAAAAGGCTCGGCTTGAAATCTCCTCACGTTGACCTGTGACGTTTCGTTTCAAAGACCCTAACGCGTTGATATATGATGATATCGTAAATTGAAGAATTTACCCTCAAATACGAGGATGGATTGATAAGTTTCCGGCCTGACCAAGAGATGGCGCCACTAGGCCTACCTTGAGGTGGCGTTCTATAGTACCATTCTTAGATAGCGCGTCGCTATAGTTTCAGTCCGATCGCCATGTTAGTTTAGTTTTGAGAGCACGCTGACCAAGACGCCTCTGTGTTTTTCGTAAAAATGGAAAAGCTGGAAAATCGTGCTGTCATCAAATACTTTTATTTGAAGGGGTTAACGCCGAAGGAAATTGAAGAAGAGATGGACTCAACACTGGGGACATCCTCCCCATCATATTCAACCGTTAAGCAGTGGGTTTCCGAGTTTAAAAAGGGTCGTGTGAGCACCTCTGATGAGCCTCGCTCAGGACGCCCCATTGAGGTCACAACTCCAGATATGATCGAAAAAATCCATCAAATAGTGCTGAAAGATCGCAGATTAAAAGTTCGTGAGATAGCTGAGACCTGTAAGATGTCATATGAACGTGTACAAAATATTTTGCACCAACATTTGTATATGGAAAAGCTCTGTGCAAGATGGGTGCCACGTTTGCTAACAGTCGACCAAAAATTGATTCGAAAGAACATTTCTACCGCCAATTTGGCGTTGTATAAGCGTAATCCAAGCGAATTTTTGCGTCGATTCGTAACCGTTGACGAAACTTGGGTCCACCACTACACTCCTGAAACCAAAGAACAGTCTAAACAGTGGATTGGACCAGGGGAATCAACTCCAAAGAAGGCAAAAACAATTTTTTCGGCGAACAAGGTTATGGCTACTGTTTTTTGGGATGCAAGAGGTATTATATACATTGATTACCTTGAAAAGGGTAAAACTATCACCGGTCAATACTACGCAGACTTATTGCAACGTTTGAGCCACGAAGTGAAGATTAAACGACCTCATCTGGCGAAGAAAAAAATCTTGTTTCATCACGATAACGCACCAGCGCACACGTCAATCGTTGCGATCGCTAAAATCAACGATCTGAAGTTTGAATTAATGCTGCACCCTCCCTACTCTCCAGACCTAGCCCCGAGTGACTATTATCTGTTTCCTAACCTCAAAAAATGGCTTGGCGGTAAGAGATTTGCGGACAATGAAGAAGTAATCGAAGCTGTAAATGGGTATTTTGAGGAGCTTGACGAATCAGTCTATAGAGATGGCATTACTAGGCTAGAACACCGCTATGAGAAATGTATCAGCCTTGGAGGAAATTATGTTGAGAAATAAAAAAAAAAATTCTTAAAAACGTTGTTTTTCTTGGTCAGGCCGGAAACTTATCAATCCACCCTCGTATGCCTCTTGCTCGTCGGAAGACCAAGGTTCGGGTTTCCTAGGTTGAGGAACGCGGGTCACAGATTATTAACATTAGAAATAACAAGACGAACTTCAAATGTTCAACAAAGTAAATTAACATTTATTGAATTACTTTTCAATACACAGGATCGAACTGGTCACTTCGTGAATAAACAAGAATTAAATTTGAATAAAATTTGACAAGATCTTACAAACTAGGTAATTCCAGGAATAATTACAGTCTGAGACCCTAAGTCGACTATTCCTAACGTGTGTACACGGGTTCTGCGCGGAGACGTTAAAAGGTTTGGAAATTCGACCGGATCTAACGGAAACAAGGCGTGTATTATAGTACGCGGCGACTCTGAATGGTATGACAAGGTGCGGTTCCAACGGAATAATGCGCGTGGCGATTGTAAACGATCGGTTACTTGCGGACCAATCGCATTATCATCATCATCATCATGAAGTAATCAGTCTTACGACTGGTTTGATGAAACCCTCCACCCCTGTCTATTATCCGCCAAACGTTCAATTTCTACATATCTACTACATCCCTTGTCTTGTACGATTTGCTTCATATAACTTGCTCTAGGTCTACCTTTACCAGTTTTACCATTCATTTTCCCTTCCAATATTGTTTTCAATAAACTCTCATGCCGTAATGTGTGTCCTATAAGATTGCTCCTCCTTTTCACGATGTGTTTCAAAAGATTTCTTCCTTCATTTATCTGCTCGAGTACTTCTCGAGGACAAATCGCGTGCTTTGAAAATCTAGAGTTATCCTAGTGACAAACTAGACTCCGGCGAATGACAAGGTGACCGTGCGTCTCAGAAGGAGACCAATCACGTCGCAGATCTGGAGATCTTGAAAGCTAATTGGCCACCGGGTGCCCTGATGGATTCAGAAGGAATCCGTCCAAGATTTAACGGGAAGTTCAAGCAATCTGCCTTGTGAAGGCGAGTTCAACAGTATTTTCAGCCGTGAGGGGGGGCTGCTAACTAATCCCATGGCTGGATTTTGCCCCTAATGACGTAGGAGTATTATTACCATCCCCGTCATGTAGTGCCCTAACCAGCGTTTATTCTTGGGCAGCGGTTTCTTTCCAGCTGACCACCCCCGGCCCTGAATCAAAGCCTAGCTAACGTTGGATGCAAGCACCCAACGGACTCAGCTATCCCTGTGATCTGCACTGCGGTATCAGCTTCGATCTGGATGGTGAAGTGAAGAATACACCTCGGGTACCTCCTCTTATTCCCGGCTTGAATTATTTCCACGTCACGGGCGACTCTGACACCTATCGGTTGCCGCGTAAACCAGGGTCCACCTCGATACTATCGATCGTCTCGCTTGAGGATCGCATTGAACACACCCTGCACATGCGCGGTTGGTAACTGGGGAATTCAATATGGATGACCAGGTTTGTTTAGAACCTGTCATCCCCTTCGCGTAAAGATTCAATATGTGAATTATCGCGAGTGTTAAGTGGAAAACCACTTTCTAGTGTCGTGAAGTGCTTTCACGGGCCGAAATTCCTCGAAAACTCCCCTCGCGATCCTCTGGATTATGTCTTTACTTAGGTAACGTATAGTTTTCGTATTCAATACGTATTCTCACTTCTCTACTTATTCTAATAATCTTATTTTCTAATAATCTTTCTATTTACAGGTAACTGTTTGGTACTCCGTGTGGTACGTAACGTATCGTTCTTCGGTTCACTTTATTGACCTTTATTGATTATCTCCATTTTACAGGTTATGCTTTACTCTGGTCACTAGCGCTGGATTAGTTGGTGACTACAAAAGGTATGCCACCTATCTCTTCATTCAATGTTTTAATTATTGAATTCTCTTTTTCTAATCGCTTATGTGGAACAGGTTTTACCTTCCGAAGGCTGGTAAGACGAGGGAGTAGGATTGCACCCCAACAAAGTAATACGGTTACGGTAAGGCTGTATCGTCTCCATACTAGACCTATAAAGTTCGTTATAATAATCTTGTCTCTGTTGCAGGTCACGGAATTCAATGACGAGTTCACACGACCCAAACTTTGACGGGCTCGTCACACACCTAATCAAATTTCTACTCGGGATCGTTTCAGCAATTCACAAGCCTTTCAATTCTGACACCCACACGGGGAAAATATTCCTTCAAGGGAGTAGTTTGGTCACTTGAGTTGAAAAAATCGAATTTTTTCTTCCGATCATAAAATGATCACAAATGAGGCCTATGAAGAGGTGGAAGGCTTGTTGTACGCACCCAAGATAGACAATTAATGTAAGTATGATTTTTTTTGTACAAACATTCCATAAAAACGTTGAACGTGATTTTCTCGAAACAACGGTTCATGGTTGGCCAACTTCATGACAAATTTTCTATCCAACCGAATGGGTAGAAATTTGGATTTGTTATTTCACTTATCAACACCTCTCGCAGAAACAAGGACCTTCTTTTTCCTCCCTCACTTTGCATTTCCAGCCCTATTTCCAGTGAAAAAAAATTTTTTTTTTTCGAAGTCCGCCATTTTATGATTTTCCAACGAAATTTCTTGATCCTAGTTCCGACCAGAATGACGAGCTTCCCATGCGATAATCTTTCTGATTTTCCCATTTCAGATATCCTGGGGCGTCACAATCATGTTGGCCAGGCAGCCACCTTTTTTTTAAAGGCTCACTTCGATGCTAAAAATCGTTCACAATAAATCATAAAAACAGAAAAAAAAAATTGTCTTCGTACCCTATCAACTATGCTTGATAATAATACACAAAATATCAAACAGATTGAATTTTATTTTCTCAAAATAAAATCTTCAAAAAAAGTATTGAAAAACGTGCAAGTGACCAGACTACTATCTTAAGTATTATAGTGTACCATTAATCAGGGTACCATTACACGTCATATTGATTTCGTCGACAAAAATTACTGTGAGATTCTATGCAATCACACAGTAACCTTTCCCGAAGAACCGGATATCGCGCCTCGATCCAATGGTACACTGTAATATTCAATGGAATATTTTCTCTGTGTTGGGCGACGGTTATGAAAGAGGCCCAACACTGGTGCAAGCTTGATATAATGGTCTTGCAATGAATGGCCGATCTAAAATTTTGGCTATAACATCAATTTTGGTCCGAATCTCAATGCGTGTTAGTACAAATTTGTCACAAAAACTGTTCTCACAGAACTCATATCTTTGTATTGCCAACTAACTTTCAGTTGTTCCCGCTCGATTTTTATCCACGCCATGTAGGTTTTAACTGGTGTGAATAAAAGTCTAGTTATCTGGAATAGGAATAAAACTTCCTTTCTCTCAGTATACTCGGACAATGATTATTCCCAAGCAGTAACAGAATATCAAAGTATATACGAAATAGAAACGTTCGTAGAATGTACGAATGGGATACGAAGAACATATAATGAACGTTCATGGAATGTTCGAATGAGACTGTTTCAAATATACTTAGAACGTACATAGTACATTCGAAATGTACGATATTCATTCAATCGACGTTCAATTAACGTGCCGTCATATATTTAATTACATACGTTCGATGAATATGCATAACACCTATGAAACAGTCTCATTCGAATATGCATAGAACATATTTCGAATATTCGAAGAACATTCATAGTATATTCTGGTGCTACTTGGGTTCCTTTTGAATTTGTATTAATCATGTGGTGTATTGGAAAAAGTTGGCATAGAAATTGATATGCTTCTTCTGATATTTGAGTGCCTCTAAAAATTATCTAATGGACCCACAAGATTCTGAAAATATCCTTGACATTGTATCAAAATATTCTAGGGACTCTGTAATAGAATAGATTCTTTTTGATACAAAGGAATTGTAGAGTTCTTATAGGTTAGAATATTGATTAAAATCCGTTATAATGGCTATGAAGTCGATTTCCTCAAGAATGTCCATCAATAATCAGAATATTCCCAGAATATTGGAAATCTTCAACAATCATATGATTACTAATAGCAATATTCAATAATGGATCATTGGGAATAATTTGGATGTCTATTTAATAGAAATAAGATCATCAAAGAAGTAGTGATGTCGATTCTTAAACAAAATTGATTCTTTCTCATAAAAAAAAGTATTTAGTTTTCATAGATTTGTCTTGATGAAGTCGATAAAAAAATCGATGGAAACATCGATGAAAATTTGATATACTCTGTATAAAAAGCATCGATTCTTTGAACAATCGGCATCACCATGAGAAAGTGAATAAATTTCTCTATAAATTGTTCTCAATAAACTTATATTGAAGAATCCATCATTTACATTCGAAATTTATTGCCTATTTCATAACATAATCTTAAGTCATAATTTCCATAGAAGAACTGATAAAATCTCTAAATGCTTTCACTTTGACAAAAATATCTGGAATACCTTTCGCACAAGGATAAGAACGAGAACTAATTCCGATTAACACATTATTGTAAACTAATGGACCACCGCTGTCACCCTGAAAATTTAACAAAATGGTTAACTGAAACATATGTCATGTATGTGAGTGCAGTATTGCCACCGATGGGGTACGTCGCCTTGATGTAGAATCCAGGTGAAGAATCGATGGATTATATATAACTTGGTAGACGATGGTAGCTCGATGTAGAAGCAAGGTAAAGGTAACGTAGGAATGTCTGGCCTCGATTTTTGTGCAGACATCTCTACATTGTAGAGGTGCACGAATTTCACGGTATCGATATTTTCTATAAACACTTTTATAAAACACTGATAAAAACTTCATAAAAATTGTATATAAAATATCGATATCGTGCACTTCATGCTACGTTACCTTTATGTTGATTCTGTATTGAGCCACCATTGACTCGGCTCCCACCGATTGTCGTGCTTCTAAATTCTACAAGGAGGCGACGTACCCTAACAAATATTTTGTTGGTGACGATGTTCTAGAATATCCTAGTAGAAAAGAATCACATACATCCTACATATTACCAGGTGTGTAAGTATGAAACCGGAATTTGCCCATAGGTGGCGCTACAAGTCGATGCAGTTACCGACACATCACGTCAGCGGTGTCTTGTTATTGTATTGATATCCGACAAAGATTTCCAACTCACAATAGCACGAGTTTCATTCAGTAGCATTAGTTTATTAGAGATAAACATGTCGAGTTTTGTGCCAATGAATGACGATTTACGGACAGCACTACTTTTCTGTTTTCATCTGAAGAAAACCGCAGCCGAATCGCATAGAATGCTTGTGGAGGCGTTTGGTGAGCATGCTCTCGATAAAACACAGTGTTTCGAGTGGTTCAAACGGTTCAAAAGTGGCGATTTTGACGTCAGGAACGAAGAACGTGGAAGACCACCGAAAAACTTTGAAGACGCTGACCTGCAAGCCTTGTTGGACGAAGACGACGCTCAAACACAACAACAACTGGCGGATCAGTTAAAGGTGACCCGAGAAGCCATCTCCCTTCGGTTGAAAGCCATGGGAAAGATACAAAAGGTGGGGAAATAGGTTCCACATGAACTCAACGAAAGACAGCAGGAAAACCGCGAAACATCATGCGAAATGCTGCTCGCCAGGTTCCAAAGAAAGTCATTTCTCCATCGAATTGTGACTGGCGATGAAAAGTGGATATATTTCGAGAATCCTAAGCGCAAAAAGTCATGGGTTACTCCGGGTGAATCATCAACATTGACGGCAAGACCAAACCGCTACGGACGAAAGACGATGCTGTGTGTTTGGTGGGATCAGAAGGGCGTAATCTACTACGAGCTGCTGAAACCTGGGGAAACTGTCAATACTCAACGCTACCGACAACAAATGATCGATTTGGATCGAGTTTTGCGTGAAAAACGACCAGAATACCAACAAAGACAACACACGATGATTTTGCTGCATGACAATGCACCAGCACACAAAGCAAAACAGGTCCAGGAAACGATAGAGTCGTTCCGTTGGGAGATTCTTCAGCACGCGCTTTACTCACTGGACCTTGCCCCATCCGATTACTACTTGTTTGCATCGATGAGACACGCACTTGCTGAGCAGCGCTTTACTCCTCACGAAGATGTACGAAAATGGCTCGATGACTGGTTTGCCTCAAAAGAGCAACAGTTCTTTTGGCGCGGAATCCACAAATTGCCAGAAAGATGGGAAAAATGTATAGATAGCGACGGACAATATTTTGAGTAAGTTACTTTGTATCATATCATTACAATAAACGTGTTTTTTCTGTACAAAAATTCCGGTTTCATACTTACACACCTGGTATTATTGAAATTTATATAAGGAGACATATATCATAGGTCAACAACAAAAATTGTTCCCTTCGGTGATCAAGGTCTAGTAACTGATTCAGTCTGGTGCTTTTGGCGTGTTGAATGCGGAACGACTGTCAGCTTTCTTGGATTAGCTTCATTTTCTATTGTCCTTTATAGATAATCTTCATATAGGTTTAATGTTTATGATTGATCAATTTTATATAGGGTAAGGCGGGGTAAAATGCCAGTGTGGGTAAAATGCCACTCGGGTGATATTATCCAAAATCATCGCAGATGGCAGTCATATGTCCTTCTGAATCAGTAGACTAACTGATTCCGAAGAACATATGACTAAGCTATGACTGCTATCTGCGGTAATTTTTGAAAATATCACCCAAGTGGCATTTTACCCACACTGGCATATTACCCCGCCTTACCCTACACGGAAAAAAAATATCTCAAATTCATTTCAATCAAATACGGTTTGTTAAATATAAAAAAATCTTATTTGACTGAAAAATGGTTCGTTTATAATCGATAAGCCTTCCTTGTCACAAACAAGGACCTCTGGACAAATCTGATTGAACGAATCCTACGTACTTTGAAGCATTGATATCTGACGATTGAACTTCAATCGGAACTGGTCATCTTGGATAGGGATCAATGGACATGTCCATTGTGGATGATGAAACACGAGGTAGGCACTTCGCTACGTACAGTAGCAAGCACGGAGTTTTACGTTGCTTGGCAGCACGGCCTCACGGCGCATAGTGAGAAATTTTGGTGCATTCATAGACAAAAATCAGCCCACAACTCAATTTTCATCCGATGCTGATGGATTTCATTTCAAAATACTCAGAGAGGGTTCCCTTTGAACGTATCACTGCGGCATTTCCGCAATATTCAACTGAATTAGAGGAGAATTCGAATCAAAATTGAAAAAGAAGATTTGGTGAACGAGTGAATGATTATTTGTCTAAAAAGAAACGTTTTTCCTGTTTCACGTGACGAAACATATTTCTTCACATGGAATTACTAATACTTGTGGTGGAGAAGCACAAAAATGCTATAGAAATCTGATAGGAATTACATAATCCACCCAAAGATCAAGAATTTTTGTGAATAGAAATAACTTTCTCAAAATCAAAGTCGGTTATTAGATAGCAGAAAAGACTCAAGAAAACCGGGACAACTTTATGTAACTCCTGACTATTGAAAATTCGAGAATTTCCATCACTAAAAAGCGATGTTTTGCAGTATCGATGTTTTTTTTTTGAGAATTTATCGAGTTTCTGTTGAATTGTATAGATATCGGATTGGTCCAAACAAAAATGCCGCAGTGATACGTTAAAGTGGAACTCTTTCTGAGTATTTTAGAAGGAAATTCATCAGCGTCGGATGAAAATTGGGTTGTAGGTTGATTTTTGTCAATAAATACACCAAAATTTCCCACTGTGCGGCGGGCGTACCATTTTGCGTGTATGTGTCGATTGGAATGCTGATGAATTTTATTAAATCAACCATAAAAAATTGACCTGATGACGGTTTTAGCTTAGTGAGTCACTTGGACATGATGTGATCTGTTTAATAGGCCGCCTAATGCGTTTGATTTTCCCTGGGAAGTATCAAACTATCCATTGAATCAACCATCGAATAGTGATGGCTGATATGGGAAAAATCGATTCTTTTCTATGAAAAATTTATCAATCTTTTATTGAATCTTTTATTCCGATCCAAATTGTACAAAAATTCTATAAAAGAGAATCGTTTCTTTCAAGATCGGCCATCACTACCATCGAATAACTGATTCGATCCATTCATACCATACTGCACAGCTCGCGAATGCTCATTAATCAATCTCAATTCAAACCATGAAAGGACTGATTGAATCCGATAAACATGCTGTCCAAACGCCGGTATGTTCTCTCATGTTTCCTGATTCAGTCCCATTGAGTCTGATGGTTATGATGCATATTGGAGCTTATTCAACAGTCAGTGATTTCCACTCCATTTCCTATTGAAGAATGAGAAGGCCGATGCCAGTCATTTGATCAGATTTAATCGGGATTCCGTTTGCACAATGTTTTGAATCAATCCGATTGGCTGATTGACTAATATTAGGTGTAAAACTTTGCTTCCGCCGTTTACAATATATGGTTGCGTCGGTAGGAAGCGATCGAAATAGGTTAGGTACTGAATGTCACACAGTGAGGTTGAACATGCGTCAACATAACAACATTGCAATATTAGTTAATTTTTTATTACATCATAAATTTTTACTCGATCGGAGATGTCAGTTTTTGAGCCAAATTCTTGTCATTTGTGGGAAGTTCTGATTTTCTGCTTTCATTTGAAGAAAAGTGCGGCTGAGGCTCATCGAATGCGCTCTTAGATACTCACGGTGAGGCTGCTTTGAGTGAAAGAACGTGTCGTGAATGGTTTCAACGTTTCAAGAAGGGTGATTTCAATGTCGAGAACCGACATGGCGGTGGGAGAGAGAAAGTTTTCGGAGATTCCAAATTGGAGGCATTACTGGATGAAGAATCGTGCCAAACGCAAGAAGAATGGGCAAAATTATTGGGAGTAACTCAATGAACCATTTCGGAACGCCTCAGAGCCATGGGAATGATTCACAAACAGGGGAATTGGGTTCCGTACGAATTGAAGCTAAGAAGTGTTGAGCGACGTTTCTTTACTTGCGAACAGCAGCTTCAAAAACAGAATCGAAGGGAGTTTTTACACCGCATTGTGACCAGCGACGAAAAATGGGTCCACTACGATAATGCCAAGCGCAGAAAATCTTGAGGAATGCCCGGATATGTCCCCACGACGATGGCCAAATCAAATATTCATGGTGCCAAGGTTATGCTTTGCATTTGGTGCACTGAGAGAAAAAATGTGTTTTTGGCAACTCCGCCAAGGGTTTGGTAGGTATTCGATTGAGTCAACAGAATAACGCTTGATATAAATTTCCCGTCATTGGTACAATAATCCAGGTTTGGTTGATTCAACCCTGTAGCGATATTGTAACTAAATAAGACGCGCATTACAGTCAACCACTATGTCTTTAATGGAAACACAACGAAATTTGAACGCACCATTTTAAGCAGTTGATTCAATCCCATATCGAAGTGATTGAAATGCATCAGGTGTAATTGAAAAAAATTAGCATTCGAGATAATATTCTCATTCAATTGCTTCTGGAGAATTGGTTAATTGAACGAATATCCAATGAGTTTGGCTGAAAAGTGGTCGGGTCAAGACAACCTCATCAATGCGATTGCTTTTGATATGTCATGAAGTTCATTACAACCAAATAAATTCAACGTACGAGGTGTGTTCAAAAAGTAAGGTGACTTTTCAAATTTCGCGAGCAACGTACTTTCGATTATCGATTTTTTTGTTTTGTTATGTTGGCACACTCTTCCCGAACATCTGTACCAAGTTTCAAGTGTATAGCATTTTTTGTTTGGTTGTGAGAGGCGTAAAGGTTATAAGTGTTTCGCGTGCTCGGCGATTTCTTGCTATCGAAAAATATGGATCAAAGGATTTGCATCAAATTTTGTGTAAAAAATAAAATGAAGTGCTCCGAAACACTTAAAATGTTGACAGTAGCATACGGTGAAACTGTTCTGAGTAAAAAAAATGTTTACAAGTGGTACAAACTCTTCCAAGATGGCCGGGAAGATGCCAATGACGAGCCTCGCTCTGGACGCCCAAGCACGTCAACAACTGATGGAAACGTTCAAGCAGTGAAGAAAATTGTTTTGGAAAATCGTCAAATCACTATCAGAGAAGTTGCTGAGGATGTTGGTTTATCGCTTGGCTCGTGCCATGAAATTTTTTCTAACGTTTTGGGCATGAGACGTGTGTCAGCGAAGTTTGTTCCGAAATTGCTAAATTTTGACCAAAAGAACCGTCGCATGAGCATCGCTCAAGAACTGTTGAATGACGTCAACGACGACCCAGATTTACTCAAAAGGGTCATAACTGGTGACGAATCATGGGTATATGGTTATGATGTCGAAACCAAAGTCCAATCGTCCCAATGGAAGACCCCAGATATGAGCCAAGACCGAAAAAAGCACGCCGAATTCGATCAAATGTCAAAGTTTTGCTCACTGTTTTCTTCGATTACCATGGCGTGGTGCATCAGGAGTTCTTACCATATGGTCGTACGGTCAATAAACCGTATTATCTTCAAGTTATGCGCCGTTTGCGAGAAGCAATACGAAGAAAACGTCCAGAATTGTGGAAAAATAATTCATGGCTTTTGCATCACGATAATGCCCCTGCTCAGTCATCTTTGCTTGTGAGAGATTTTTTGGCCAAAAACAACACCACAATCATGCCTCAGCCACCATATTCACCGGATTTGGCCCCATGTGACTTTTTCTTGTTCCCAAAACTAAAGAGACCTATGAAAGGACGGAGATTTGCAACGATTGAAGAGATAAAGACTGCATCGCTGGAAGAGCTCAAGGCTATACCGAAAAGTGCTTATGAGAAGTGCTTTGAGGATTGGAAAAACCGTTGGCATAAGTGTATTGTATCTGAGGGGGATTGCTTTGAAGGGGACAACATAAATATTGATAAATAAATAAATATTTCTCCTTAAAAATACAAAGTCACCTCACTTTTTGAACACACCTCGTAGATATAGCCCAGAGGGCTCCGTCGCCTGACTGCTCCGCTTCGCTCAGCAGTCCGATCGCCTCCAAGATTCGCTTCGCTCATTTTGAATGGATCGTAGCCCACATATGCTCGCTTCGCTCGCATTTTGAACAATTCAGTTATCCAGGGATATATGGAAAGGCACTCATCGGTTTTCCCCTCAATTGAGAAACTTTGTAAATGTAATGTTCAGAAAGCCTGGAACTTATTGTCCACCATCCTTTATACCATCCCCAAATGATTCAGAAACATGTACCTGGGGAACTGTAGAATTCCAACTGTCCTGGTAGGAATGGAGCCTGGAAGCGCGACGAAAGCGTGAACTGAAAGTGATTTAAGCGTAATAAGCGTAACAAAGGGTTATTTAGGCGTAATTCAAAAATGAATCCGAATATTGTCAGGCTTCATTTGTTTCAATAGCTACTTCCTTCACTTCTGGATTCTCACTAGTGCGCAGTTGTCGTAACGTCAACCAGGTCTTGAAGAGTCTTCGGATGCAGTGGAGCTTACACGGGAAGATCGGAATTATTATTTTCTTTCAACATTGGAGCCCAGAATTTGATTCAGAACCTTGGGAAATCCCTAGAACCCGTGTCACATAAAACGATATAATTTTGTTAATTAGAGCCAGAATCACTATATTCATGCGTGCCATATTGGATTCGCCATCTTGAATTCGTTTTTCGACGTCAGATTTGGATTCCTCACCCTCCAAAACCCCTGGGACCATGTTGCATACAAATCTGTCCATAAATGCGAAGTTGACTGAATTCACGTCCGTTATCTTGGATCCGTGATCTGGAACTCGTTTTTTGCCGTCAGATTCGAATTTCTCACTCTTCAAAACCCCTAGGACCCATGTTCCATATGAATCTGTCCACAAATGCAAAGTTGACTGAATTCACGTTCGCCGTGTGGATTGGATATCATGAATTCGGGATTTGACTCCAGATTCGTATTCAGCACCCTCGAAAACCCCCAAAACCCATGTTTCATAATAATTCATCGATCCGATCCAAGATAGCGAATTTTCAAAGACTGCGGAGAAAATGAGGTATATATATATATGGAGCATTCCGCGTCAACTGTGCCACCCGTGCCTCCAAAATTTGGCTGAATCGATTCCGATGGAGGTGGGATCAAAATGTTCGTTGATGAAAGGGCTTTTGGAAAATACATGGTCTTTGGGGGTGGTGGATGTGGAAGGGTGCATTCCAACCCTTAGAAGAGCAGAAAATGCGATTCCTCTCCAAAGAAAAATATCCCTGCTCCCTTCTGCGGAGAATATTGATTTGGAAATGGATAGAGAGAGTCTCTGTCATCCCTGGGATACACCAAAAAATTTGTGGGCCCCTAGCTTCCCCCTAGCCCAACCCCCAGCAACCGTTGCGGGATTAAACGTGCTTCGGTCATCCTGCGGACATAAAATTTCTTTTCCGCACAAAGTATTGATCTAAAAATCATTGGGAAATATCACTGGCTCCCCAGAAACGCCCTCAAGAATTTTCAACCCCCAGCTCCTCCCTAAGCCACCCCCCAGCCACCCTTACGAGATGAAACGTTCTGCGTTCATCGTATGAACAGTAGATGAGATTCAAACTCATCGGAGAGAGTCTCTGACATCCCGGAAATACTCTCAGGAATTTTCAACCCCCTAGCTTCCTGTAACCCACCCTCAGCAACCCATTTTGCCATTTTGAACATGATTCATCCGATCTAGAAGATACAACTGACGTTATGTCTCTTGAAATTGATGAAAGTTCATATCAAATCTGTGAATATAACTGGATCATACTCTGTGTAAAATCACGTATTTTTCTTCATATGAATAGGAAATAATTCTTTTTTGAACGGACGCTTGTCTATATCTACATTGAATTTCTTTGGTCGTGATGAACTTCATGATATATCAAAAGCGATCGCATTGATGAGGTTATCTCAACCCCGCCACTTGCCAGCCAAATTCATTGGATATTCGTTCAATCAACCAATTCTCCAGAAGCAATTGAATGAGAATATTATCTCGAATGCTCATCCTTTTCAACTACACCTGATGCATTTCAATCACTTCGATATGACATTGAATCAACTGCTTAAAATGGCGCGTTCAAATTCCGTTGTGTTTCCATTAAAGACATGGTGATTGACTGAAATGCGCGTCTTATTTTGTTACAATATCGCTACAGGGTTGAATCCACCAAACGTGGATTTTTGTACCAAATGACGGGAAATTTATGTCAAGCGTTATTCTGTTGACTCAACCGAATACCTACCAACCCCTTGGCGGGGTTGCCAAAAACACATTTTTTTCTCAGTGCACAGTACCAAGAAAGACACGATAAAGTTATCCTCCAACATGATAATGCTCAAAACCGGTCAAGACCTATTTGGAAACACTAAAATGGAAAGTTTCACCCCATCCGCCGTACTCTCCAGACATTGCTTCTCCCGACTACCCCTTATTTCAATCGATGGCACACTGACTGAGTGATCAGCATTTTCATTCTTAAGGAGAACTTAGAGAATGGATCGATTCGTGGATCGTCTCAAAAGATGGATCGTTTTTCCGAGATGGGATCCGACGATTGCCAAAAAGATGAGAAAAAGTAGTGGCTCGCAACGGCCAGTACTTTGAATCATAAATATGTATTCACTTTTTAAGAATAAAGCTGCAAATTTTGAAAAAAAACGGCGCGGCGGAAGCAAAGTTGTACACCTATTATGGTTTGGTCAAAATCAATCGTTTGTTTTAACCAAGGGTTGTTTTCGTATTCAGTGTTCTAAAAGTACACCGAATCAGTTTTCAAACCTTAGACACCGAGATGTCTGTTCACCAATGTCGTTATACTTGTGAGGGACTATGTATGAAAACTTGATATAATTACATGTAATAAAAAGCGTATATAATTAGGTTGTTCCGGAACATTCAAGTGTGTAAACAATGGCACGACTCACACTTTTTGATTCACCACTATCTTCCGAGTTGGCAAAAGGTGGATTTTTGAAAGAAGTATTGAATTATTCTGGTATTCTCCGTTTTGAAGTTGCAGCGGATTATTTGAAATTTCAGGAATAACAGCCAATTAGAATTGAAAGTGTTGGAGAATCCTTGGGTGATTCAATTATTCTTCCGAAAATCTGTTTTTTCCAACTTCATGCGTTTTGTAACTTATTTGAAATGTTGTTGATTACGAAAATTTTTGAGATACTTGAATTTTTCAGAGAATTGAAAAATGTCCGAATTTCCAAAACGTCTTAAAAGAAATGAAGTCAACGGAAGGAGTAACTCGTTTCCGTCCAAAGAATTGACCCAGATTCAGAACAATACAATTAGCGACATTAAGATGATCAGAAAGACTTTGATTAGCAGGCTTCTGAAGTAGCTGATGTACTTGATCGGATCACTTTTTTATCCAATCAAAAAGGTTGAGAAAGGACCCGGAGATCATCTAGATCTTCACTTCGGAAGCCTTCCCAGACAGCACACAAGTCCTTTTTGAGTTCACAGATAATTCAGACTAAAGAATACCTACGGAATTCATTTCTATGAATTCATGGAGTATTCTGAATGAATATATAGAGTATCAAAATAATTCTCGATGAATACATGTGGGAGTTCTTGAAGTACACATAGAAAATGCACGAAGTCATTCGTAAAGACCACCCGTTATCACAGTGAATATGAATCTTTATGGAAGTTCAAAATGCAGTCCTGTTCTGCCCAAAAGAATTTATAACGAATACCATGAACTTCGATCAACAAGGATTCAATCAGAGTCTTCCTGAATTTGTAAACGCCTTTGGACAAAAATAATGTCCAAGATACAATTAGTAGTATATTTTCTCTTATGAATCGATTGAATAGGTGCGTGTACGAGATTTGGAGAGTGATTAAGAAGTGAAGTGAATTATTCAATGTATCAATCAGTTAGTAATTCATTTCAATGCAAAAAAACATATAATACGAGGTGTGTTCAAAAAGTAAGGTGACTTTTCAAATTTCGCGGGCAACGTACTTTCGATTATCGATTTTTTTGTTTTGTTATGTTGGCACACTCTTCCCGAACATCTGTACCAAGTTTCAAGTGTATAGCATTTTTTGTTTGGTTGTGAGAGGCGTAAAGGTTATAAGTGTTTCGCGTGCTCGGCGATTTCTTGCTATCGAAAAATATGGATCAAAGGATTTGCATCAAATTTTGTGTAAAAAATAAAATAAAGTGCTCCGAAACACTTAAAATGTTGACAGTAGCATACGGTGAAACTGTTCTGAGTAAAAAAAATGTTTACAAGTGGTACAAACTCTTCCAAGATGGCCGGGAAGATGCCAATGACGAGCCTCGCTCTGGACGCCCAAGCACGTCAACAACTGATGAAAACGTTCAAGCAGTGAAGAAAATTGTTTTGGAAAATCGTCAAATCACTATCAGAGAAGTTGCTGAGGATGTTGGTTTATCGCTTGGCTCGTGCCATGAAATTTTTTCTAACGTTTTGGGCATGAGACGTGTGTCAGCGAAGTTTGTTCCGAAATTGCTAAATTTTGACCAAAAGAACCGTCGCATGAGCATCGCTCAAGAACTGTTGAATGACGTCAACGACGACCCAGATTTACTCAAATGGGTCATAACTGGTGACGAATCATGGGTATATGGTTATGATGTCGAAACCAAAGTCCAATCGTCCCAATGGAAGACCCCAGATGAGCCAAGACCGAAAAAAGCACGCCAAGTTCGATCAAATGTCAAAGTTTTGCTCACTGTTTTCTTCGATTACCATGGCGTGGTGCATCAGGAGTTCTTACCATATGGTCGTACGGTCAATAAACAGTATTATCTTGGAGTTATGCGCCGTTTGCGAGAAGCAATACGAAGAAAACGTCCAGAATTGTGGAAAAATAATTCATGGCTTTTGCATCACGATAATGCCCCTGCTCACTCATCTTTGCTTGTGAGAGATTTTTTGGCCAAAAACAACACCACAATCATGCCTCAGCCACCATATTCACCGGATTTGGCCCCATGTGACTTTTTCTTGTTCCCAAAACTAAAGAGACCTATGAATGGACGGAGATTTGCAACGATTGAAGAGATAAAGACTGCATCGCTGGAAGAGCTCAAGGCTATACCGAAAAGTGCTTATGAGAAGTGCTTTGAGGATTGAAAAAACCGTTGGCATAAGTGTATTGTATCTGAGGGGGATTACTTTGAAGGGGACAACATAAATATTGATAAATAATTAAATATTTTTTCTTAAAAATACAAAGTCACCTTACTTTTTGAACACACCTCGTATGTGAGAATAAATGACATATCATATGATTTTAAGGTTAAAGTTTCGTATATAACAAAGTGATGTAACTCTAAAGAAGAGAAGTGTGTAAAAATTCATGAATGGCTTGTGGATAATGAAGTAAATTATTTATTAACTCAAAATATGTGAATATCGACTGTAAAAATGCATTCATACAAACGATCTTTTATGTATGGAAGAACTAATCGATTGTATCGAGTATGGAAAATCCCTTATAGAAAACGATGAACAAAACTCTATGATCTTTATCTTTTTCAATAGGAAATTTGTAAAAGACTTGATATTCAATTATAAAGGTTTATTGAATCATGAGAAAGTTCAGAATGCCTGTTTTGTGGTGTGATTTATTTATACTCAATGAATTCAGATGTAAATGCATTATGAATTCTTTTGGGCAGATTACGTGTTCTTTCTGAACTTCTATATGTTTTCATTTCTGCTGGCATAACGGGCATACTTTTGGAATTTTTTCTGGATTCAAATGAATGATTGTGCGTATTCTTAAAGAGTTCTCTCAAAAAGCGTGTCATTCTAATGGTATTCTCTAAGAACTGTTTGAGAACCAGTTGTGCTGTATGGGTTCCTAGACTTGTTCCCAATTTTGATGGAATTTCGATGTGTTAAATGATTTTATTTAACTAGAGAACAGTTGGCGTTTTGGAAACCCAGTACTTGTAAGAATACAACCGGAATAACTTACAGAACATATACCGCGACCAACACCGCCAAATGCACACATCATGAGTTCACTGTTGGGTTCGATAGGAGCTCCGAGATGTTGGCACACTTTGAGACTGGGAATCATGGTTTTTGCTTTTTGTAAAAATGTTGGGGTAGTAGCTTTGTTCCAATCTGTTAAACCCCATCCAATTATTTCTGCTTTTGTGTTGGGAGGTACATCAGCGTCAGGTAAATTGATTGGTTTCTGAAGTTGACTGAATTTCATTGGTTTCTTCAGCTAGGAACAATATATTTTTATGATTCAATATAGATGGATTAATCTCCGGGTTGCTACTGCATACCTTTATGATTCCGATATCGTAATCGGATCCGTTGGCTCCCCAAAACGAATTATGAGTGAGGTAGCTGCTGATTTCATGCTGTTGACCCATGTGAACTCCTTCTTTCATATTCGTCCCAGTTCTAACATAAACAGATGCAGGATCCTTTTTATATTTCTCTCTGAATGATCTTATACAATGAGCTGCGGTGAGGACAAAACTTTCGTTTATAATCACAGCACCACAATGATGTTTATTGTTCATTCTCAGAGCAGCCATAAAAGGATTCTCGCGGACACTGGTATCACTTCCTCCGACTATTTTCTCTGGCACCTCACCATATACTCCTGCAATTTGGGATGAAAATGATTAAATTCTTCTAAAACAGATGGAAATTGCTAATCCGTATCGGAAAAAGAAGTAGGGGAAATTACAATGCAAAATCTCTGTGTGACAACGTACCACAGAAGTTATATTTCAAGTCCTCTTATCTCCGAATGTCCGTGAATCTATTTGTTTCCCAGGAAACATCGATGTCTAAAATTATTGCATTATCCATATTTTAGACTCCTATTAGATAATTTCCAGAACTTGGTAATTAAGATAAACTATTTTTCACATTGAGGATGTTTGTTTATGTTTAAAAACAGCAGGAACAATATTTGATTTTCAACGACTCTCAGTGGAATTTATTTACTACCCTGGCTAATAGCATTTTGCCCGTGAATGTAAGTGATTTGCATGAAAATCGAGTCATCGAATCGATAGCGAAGTCGGCAGATCTATGTACGTTGTTTTTTGTAGAGAGAATTTTAAGCCATCACAGCCACGCATGAACAAGATTCCTATTTGTGTGCGAAGCATTGGCAAGCTTTACTTATGAAGACGCGGGTTCTAAGGCTCTAACTTTGCGTATACAGCAAAGTATTTGCTATCACAACACAATCTTGATAGCAACGACAGCGATTGTTCAAAAATGTCGACTTCTCTGAGCAAAATTTGCTTTTCTGTATGTGATACTGAAGATTTTGCGAGTCCGACGAAAAACTTGCCGTTCGAGTTGATTATGTTGCTCCCTCAGCAATCCGGTTGACTGTAGCAGTGAATTTTTAACTACACTGAGAGAAAAGAAAGCGTAAGAATTACAATCTTTACTAACCGATTGAAGTGCGATAAATTACTATTCATTGGTGCAATAAATTACTATTCATTAGTGCGATAAAGTACTATTCATTAGTGGAATGAATTACTATTCAAACAGTAATTTTGTTCCTTCAAACAGTAATTTATTGAACTTCAGGAATTTGAAGTTTGAATTGAAGGGATTTGAAATTTGAATATTGAACTTTAAAGTGCAGTGACTATCTTCTATGATCCGCGACGTCCTCAATCTGTTGATAAAGATTGTAATTCTCATGCTTTTTGTTCTCTCAGTGGAGGTTCCTTCAGGTTTCTTCAGAAGGTTCAACTACTAATTTGGGGTAGGGGGTCTTTTTGCCGAAAAAGTTTTTCGCCGAATAAACTTAATTCGACAATCGCTAGTCATTTCTAGAGATCACAACGAAATCTCCTAGTGATTTCTAGAGGTGACTATCGATTATCAAATTACAGTGTATTCGGCGGAAAACGTTTTCGGCAAAAAGACCCCCTACCCTAATTTGGTGGCAGCAAAAATCCCCCACGTGGGGTAAATTCATCTACCCAATATTCTGAGGGAATTTTTCTTCTTTTGGAGAGGAATTCCCTTCAGGAACAAACAATTTCCTTTCAAATGCAGGATTATCCTTCCAAAATATAGGAGAGATCAACTTTCCCTACGTGGGGGATTTTTGCTGCCACTGAATTTGTGGGTAACTTCACTTCTCTTTTCAACAGTGTGCGAGATACTCCGGATAACTCAAACTCTTTTTAGGTCTGGAGAATATCTAAAAGTGTTGCAAGAGCAGGGTATCTACTCCGAGAATTTTCAATTTGTTTCATTGGGGATTTTATTCCACCCGATTTTTTGATTGATTGATTCCGTTGAAATTCCCGACTAGTAGATACCCTGTGCATAAAACTCATTGATCTTTGGTAAAATATATCGTGATAAAATGTTTGTTGACTGAGGTTGTATTTGTTGAGGCTCAAGCTTTACGCGCAAATAATGTTATCTGGTTAGTTTCAAGTAATGAATATGCAAATATGCACGCCCTACTTGAAAAAATCTATGGAATATGATGAAATGAAATTTAATGGGATTTGGTTAGAACTTGTGCAAGATTCAATCAGAATTACGTTGAAAAAATACACTCATCTCATTAACCCATTAATGCCCATGACGAAACTGCTGGGCCTACAGGGAAAGTGACTATTGGAAATAGGATATCTGGGTGGAGGATGAACATCAACGGAGAAAAAAAATTTGTACAATTTGTTTCAACAATTATTGTTTGAACAATTTGTTGAAAATATCAATTCAAGTGGATGAAAACCCCGGGATCGTGTTCTACGGGAAATTTTATATGAGAATAGGTGGTTTGGAAAGTTTTCAACTATCGCATTGGTTTGTAAATAACAATTATAAACAATTTTGAATACTCCATACCTGTTCGTGCCCACGGTGAAACTGCTGGGCCTACGGGAAAAGTAACTATTGGGGATAGGATATCTGGGTGGAGGATGAACATCCAAGGAGAAAAAAAATTTTCACAATTTGTTTAAACAATTATTGTTTGAACAATTTGTTGAAAATATCAATTCAAGTGGATGAAAACCCCGGGATCGTGTTCTACGGGAAATTTTATATGAGAATAGGTGGTTTGGAAAGTTTTCAACTATCGCATTGGTTTGTAAATAACAATTATAAACAATTTTGAATACTCCATACCTGTTCGTGCCCACGGTGAAACTGCTGGGCCTACGGGAAAAGTAACTATTGGGGATAGGATATCTGGGTGGAGGATGAACATCCAAGGAGAAAAAAAATTTTCACAATTTGTTTAAACAATTATTGTTCAAACAATTTGTTGAAAATATCAATTCAAGTCGATGAAAACCCCGGGATCGTGTTCTACGGAAAATTTCATATAAGAATCGGTGGTTTGGAAGGTTTTCAACTATCGCATTGGTTTGTAAATAACAGTTATAAACAATTTTGAATACTCCATACCTGTCCGTGCCCACGGTGAAACTGCTGGGCCTACAGGAAAAGTAACTATTGGGAATAGGATATCTGGGTGGAGGATGGACATCCAAGGAGAAAAAAAATTTTCACAATTTGTTTAAACAATTTGTTGAAAATATCAATTCAAGTGGATGAAAACCCCGGGATCGTGTTCTACGGGAAATTCCATACAAGAATAGGTGGTTTGGAGAGTTTTCAACCATCGCATTTGTTTGTAAATAACAATTATCAACAGTTTCGAATACTCCATACCCGTTCGTGCCCACGGTGAAACTGCTGGGCCTACGGGAAAAGTAACTATTGGGAATAGGATATCTGGGTGGAGGATGAACATCCGCTGGAAAAAAATTTTCAATAAATTTTTGACACAATAATTGAGGGTCCCCATGCAATAACACGTAGGCGCTCGAGAAGCGGCATAAGTATTGTCCAAGCTATGACGTCAAGGGTCGAAAAAAAAATTTGGAATTTCGAAAATCTAGAAATACTGAACAATAGGGCTTGAAAAATGAATATGAGTCTCCGTTGACGATTTTTTTCTAGGATCAGTAGTTTCCGAGAAAAAAAATAAAAACTATCTATTCTTTCGCACCACAAATCAATGTTTTCCAATATTAAACTCGTTCAAACTCGGTCATTTTCCGATGTATCTTGATGAATCTTCCGGATTCTGATTCGTAAGACTTCCCTGAAGACAACAGTGTATGAAAAATTCATAGAAGTGGATGATAAATCACCAATTTTTTAATCCGAAGTGAAAACCCTGTTTTCCATGCTTTGCATTGAAAAAGTGTCAGGGGAAGTATGAGCTACAAAAAACTTCCAGCGATAAAGTTGTTCACTAGTATATGGACAAACTTTGTGGAAAGTTTCAGATCGATTGGACTCTTAGTTCGCGAAATACAGCGGTTTATTTATTAACGCGCGACCGAAATTTGTCACCATTTTGCGTCATTCATCAATTAAATATCAAGACCCGTAGGAAAGATTGTGTTCGCTCAATATGTGAACCTGGGTTTATGTTTTTGGGGTCAGAAAATTCGAATATCGAACTATTTTCGCAAAATTCTGTATTCATTTCTCTTGAATGAACAATTCAATTGTTTATAACGTTAGTATGGAAATACTATTGACCAAAGAGAAACATTTTCTTGACAACAAAAGTTTCTTATCTTGCGATAATTAGATTTTGTACAAAAAAATTTTTATCAACACACTTGTATTTTCATGAGTATCATAAGTATATTTGAATGAATTCACATGGCCTGTATTACATAAAGTATCAAATTTTTTAAACAACACATTATACAACAAACAATTAATACATGTATTGTTTTTTAAACAATACATTTTATAATACATTTTCCTAATACGTTTGCAATTAACTTTGTAATGTTGTCCCTTTCACAAATCGATTATTTTTACACCTTTTCCCCAACTTTAGCTATTAATGCATCAAAAAATTCTGTTCCCTTTGGAGAGAGATATTTCATAAAATAATTTAAATCATTCTGTTTCTCTTTAGGAATGCCCACTGGTTCAGTGAGTGGTGCTCCGTCTAAATGCTGTTAGTGATTGTTCTATGAAAAATGTTGCACCGTCCCAATTTTCATAATTATTATGGAAATACTGTTAACCAAAGAGGAACATTTGCTTGACAAGGAAAGTTTCCACATAATTATTATGAAAATCGGGACGGTACAACATTTCTCATAGAACAATCATCAACCGTACAGCATTTAGACGGAGCACCACTCACTGAACCAGTGGGCATTCCTAAAGAGAAACAGAATGATTTAAATTATTTTATGAAATATCTCTCTCCAAAGGGAACAGAATTTTTTGATGCATTAATAGCTAAAGTTGGGGAAAAGGTGTAAAAATAATCGATTTGTGAAAGGGACAACATTACAAAGTTAATTGCAAACGTATTAGGAAAATGTATTATAAAATGTATTGTTTAAAAAACAATACATGTATTAATTGTTTGTTGTATAATGTGTTGTTTAAAAAATTTGATACTTCATGTCATACAGGCCATGTTAATTCATTCAAATATACTTATGATACTCATGAAAATACAACTGCGTTGATAAAAATTTTTTTGTACAAAATCTAATTATCGCAAGATAAGAAACTTTTGTTGTCAAGAAAATGTTTCTCTTTGGTCAATAGTATTTCCATACTAACGTTATAAACAATTGAATTGTTCATTCAAGAGAAATGAATACAGAATTTTGCGAAAATAGTTCGATATTCGAATTTTCTGACCCCAAAAACATAAACCCAGGTTCACATATTGAGCGAACACAATCTTTCCTACGGGTCCTGATATTTAATTGATGAATGACGCAAAATGGTGACAAATTTCGGTCGCGCGTTGATAAATAAACCGCTGTATTTCGCGAACTAAGAGTCCAATCGATCTGAAACTTTCCACAAAGTTTGTCCATATACTCGTGAACAACTTTATCGCTGGAAGTTTTTTGTAGCTCATACTTCCCCTGACACTTTTTCAATGCAAAGCATGGAGAACAGGGTTTTCACTTCGGATTAAAAAATTGGTGATTTATCATCCACTTCTATGAATTTTTCATACACTGTTGTCTTCAGGGAAGTCTTACGAATCAGAATCCGGAAGATTCATCAAGATACATCGGAAAATGACCGAGTTTGAACGAGTTTAATATTGGAAAACATTGATTTGTGGTGCGAAAGAATAGATAGTTTTTATTTTTTTTCTCGGAAACTACTGATCCTAGAAAAAAATCGTCAACGGAGACTCATATTCATTTTTCAAGCCCTATTGTCCAGTATTTCTAGATTTTCGAAATTCCAAATTTTTTTTTCGACCCTTGACGTCATAGCTTGGACAATACTTATGCCGCTTCTCGAGCGCCTACGTGGTTATTGCATGGGGACTCTCAATTGTTTAAACAAATTGTTGGAAATATGAATTCACGTGGTTGAAAACCCCGGGATCGTGTTCCACGGGGAATTTCATGTAAGAATAGTTGGTTTGGGAAGTTTTCAACCATCGCGGTTGTTTGTAAATAAGAATTATAAACAATTTCGAATACTCCATACCCGTTCGTGCCCACGGTGAAACTGCTGAGCCTACGGGAAAAGTAACTGTTGGGAATAGGATATCTGGGTGGAGGATAGACATGCGAGGAGAAAAAAAATTTTCACAATTTGTTTAAACAATTTGTTGAAAATATCAATTCAAGTGGATGAAAACCCCGGGATTGTGTTCTACGGGAAATTTCATGTAGAACAGGTGGTTTGGAGAGTTTTCAACTATCGCATTGGTTTGTAAATAACAATTATAAACAATTTTGAATACTTCATACCTGTTCGTGCCCACGGTGAAACTGCTGGGCCTACGGGAAAAGTAACTGTTGGGAATAGGATGTCTGGGTGGAGGATGGACATCCAAGGAGAAAAAAAATTTTCACAATTTGTTTGAACAATTTGTTGAAAATATCAATTCAAGTGGATGAAAACCCCGGGATTGTGTTCTACGGAAAATTTCATATAAGAATAGGTGGTTTGGAAAGTTTTCAACCATCGCATTGGTTTGTAAATAAGAATTATAACCAATTTCGAATACTCCATACCCGTTCGTGCCCACGGTGAAACTGCTGGGCCTACGGGAAAAGTAACTATTGGGAATAGGATATCTGGGTGGAGGATGGACATCCAAGGAGAAAAAACATTTTCACAATTTGTTTAAACAATTATTGTTCAAACAATTTGTTGAGAATATCAATTCACGTGGATGAAAACCCTGGGATCGTGTTCTACGGGAAATTCCACATAAGAATAGGTGGTTTGGAGAGTTTCCAACCATCGCATTTGTTTGTAAATAACAATTATAAACAACTTCGAATACTCCATACCCGTTCGTGCCCACGGTGAAACTGCTGGGCCTACGGGAGAAGTAACTATTGGAAATAGGATATCTGGGTGGAGGATGAACATCCGCTGAAAAAAAATTTCCAACAAATCTTTTAAACAATAATTGTTTAAACAAATTGTAAAATTTTTTTTTCTCCGTGGATGTTCATCCTCCACCCAGATATCCTATGTCCAATAGTTGCTTTCTTCGTAGGCCCAGCAGTTCCACCTTGGGCACGACCGGGTATGGAGTATTCGAAATTGTTCATAATTTTTATTTACAAACAAATGGGATGGTTGAAAACTTCCCAAACCACGTATTCTTATATGAAATTTCCCGTAGAACACGATCCCAGGGTTTTCATCCACGTGAATTGATATTTTCAACAAATTGTTGAAACAATAATTGTTTAAACAAATTGTGAACATTTTTTTTCTCCGTGGATGTTTATCCTCCACCCAGATATCCTATTTCCAATAGTTTCTTCCCCCGTAGGTCAAGCAGTTTCGCCATGGGCATTAATGGGTTAAATCTCATCGAAAATTGTTGGATAGGATTTGGTCACAACATTGTGCAAGATTCGACGAGATTTGGCGAGAATCGATGGGTTTGTTCAACCAAAACGCAAAAGAAATGCATCTATTAAAATTATCACAGCTCACAGTAAAGTAGGGTCGAAATCAAATTGTGAATTTATGTATAATGTTTTGTCATTAGAATCACTAGACTTTCTATCAATAAATAACAGAATTCTGTAACTCTCTGATAGAAAGTATAGTGATTTCAATGACAAAACATAATCCATAACCCCACATTGTAATTCTGTCCCTACTTCACTGTCAAGTGTAGTAATGTTTTAGGACACTTCTTTGCGTGTGACGGATCCTAATATGTACACGGAACAAAGAAAATTGCAACATTCTTTACATGAGATAACAACGATACGCTTCGAATCTTCAATTTGTGAATTTCACGAGTTCATTACAGTATATATTTATACTAAATGCAAAATAAGACCAAGAAATTGTAGCATCCAAACGGGCCTATTATTTTATGAACAAAATCATATTATATATTGTGGAACTTCAATTAGAAAACCCAAAGCGTTGAATTGTAATTTTACGCAGTTAATTTAAGAAATTCTTTTTCCACGTGATTAATTGGAATGTCTCAAATTGATCGAAAAATGTTGCATGAGTCGTCTCTTAGATTACTATTAGATATTTGATACAACATTTTTCGATAAGTTTCAGGTGTTGTGTTTATTTAGATGAGATTGAAATTGATATGATTGCCTCAATCTCATATTGGGACTCGTTATGCTTGACCTCGTTGTAGTTGAATCCACTGTTTTTTGCCTCTTCAAATTTACGTTTCTTATCGATTATAATTTGTTCTTACCATTTATAAGATTTATTGCTGTGTAAAGAGTGAAGGTTGATATCACCCAAAAATTCCTGGGGATCATGATGATTGTTGTTACGTTGTGGGACCGACAAAATGCATGTAACTGATAGAGAATGATAGGATGGGAATATATAAATCTTTTGCTGCATCCTTGTTCTTCCAGCTGAGGATTCCACTTGATCAGAAAATTACAGAAAATCGGTCATTCATATGTTTACGTTGAGAATTCGAATTGTGCATTGCCCCGAATATTAATGGAGTATAGAATGATTATCGGATTTAAACATCTAGGTTAATGTTCGATTCTTCATTTCAAAGCATTCTGTTTCACCTTTCAACCGACATTAAAACAGAAGTTTGAATACTTATGCTGAAAACGGCTTAATTTTTCACGTGTCAATTGTGTCGTCAATTCAAATACATAAAATCATAAAAACATCGCTGTGCAACCGTTATTCACGTATTCTTCGGTGATGACATTGAGAGTTTCTTGTGTTGGGAATCTTAACATTCTTATTCGTATTCTCGATTTAGGGGAAATACGGACAAAATGACATACTGTTTTGTGATTTGCATATAAATCTTTAATTTTATCACATAGAATACCATCACCTGGCAGACATCATCTTTGGTCTCCAATTAACAAATATTATAGAGATTTTTTAAGGAAAAAACAAAACATCAGAACATATAATAATTTGAATCACAATTGAAGAAAAACCATTTTGGCTTTACAGTATGGACAAAATGACATAGTTGATACGGACAAAATGACATACAAGAAAAAATATGAATCTAAGCGCACAGATTACAAATAAAGTGTTTGGTTCTACTAGATATACTAGCACAAGAAGCATGAGCCCAATTAGAACACTTCATGCACCGTAACCAGTCCTCTCCAGGTTCAGAACATGACCAAAGGTCGTCGCAATAAATGCAAGAATAGTCATTTTCTGAATCTTGTTCATTGTTTATAGGATTTTCTTTGCTGCTGCCTGTACTAAAACACTTTTTAGTGACCTTTCGTTTTGCATTTGTAGGTAGATATTTGATTGCAGCATTCATTTTTATTTCTTTGATGTTAGGACTGGAAGTTAAAACGGTGATGGTTCTTGTACTCTTCACTTCACGTTTTCCTTGGCCACTGACAAATGGCCCTCGTGAGATAGGAGACAGAACTTCACGGAGAGAAATAGATACTAATGGGTATAAGAAATTTACTAGTGGTTAGTATACGAGGACAAGTATCCAGATTGTACAAATTTATTCTTGTCCTTAGTATCCATATGCTAAGGAGTATTAAATATATTATACCCCTTAGCATATGGATACTAGGGACAAGAATAAATTTGTACAATCTGGATACTTGTCCTCGTATTCTAACCATTAGTATCTATTTCTCTCCGTGTTCTATCGGGAAAGCCAAGTTTGATGGATTTTGAATGAGTGAAGAACTCGCTTGCTGCTGAGCAGATACTGAAACTGTGGGCGTATCAACACTGGAAATAACATTGTTTTCTCCTTGTTCAGACTGAGGTTCAGTTGTGACGTCATCTTGGAGATCACTCGTTGTCGGATTCTGGGACGCCAATAGTATATTTGTGGTTTCTGCAGGTTCAAACATGTAATCAGGAAAGATTTCTGGATTGCAGGGCCAAAGCCCAGTGCTTTTGAGACCTTCAACTGCGTTTTGTACTGTTGCAGCTTTCCCATACGCTTCTTTGAATAACCCGCTAACCTGTATATGTGTAACAACACGTCCTGGATGTGATTTTAACTATTTGGATACTTCTTGATTGTAATAATTTTTTAAAAGTCCGTAAAAGCAAACATCAAGAGGTTGCATCCGATGAGTACAATGTGGTGGTAGACAAACCATTATAATCCTGTTCTCTCTAGCATATTCCAAGGTTGCAATGTTTTTGTGACTAGCATGCCCATCGAAAATAAGAATAACTTTTTCTTCGGGACTTGCTTTTACACACTTTTGGAAATGTTGTAACCACTTCAAAAATCCATCTGCTGTCATCCATCCTGAAGGTTCAGCCAATCCCAGGGTACCAGAAGGAGCTCCGTCAATGAGTTCACTTTTCATGTTTTCTCTTGGGAATATCATGCATGGGGGGATATACGAGCCACTGGCACTTACACAACAAACAACTGTTGAGTTACGTCCACGTTCAGCACTGGTGATGCAACCAACTTGCTTTCTACCAGTCGTAGCCAATATTTTTTGCGGTTTCTGAAGGGTAGAAAGACAAGATTCATCAGCGTTGAAAATCTTATCTGCTGTAAAATTATGTGTATCTAGTAGTTCTTCAAACGTGTCAAAAAATTTTTTAACTCGCGGCTTATTGAATGCTTGAGCACGTGCTGCAGAAGCAGCCTCTGGCTGACGCAAAGAAATATCCTTGTGACGCCTGAGAAATCCCTCTAACCACTCTTGCCCAGCTCTCTTCTTGTCGAGATTGAAATTATGGGAAAAACCATTCTTCTCGGCTAATTCAAAAGCGAGTCGTTGAATCGATGTTCTTGTTGATCCAAACAAACGATGTTCAAGGAGCTTCAAGTGTTCAACTAATTCTCTTTCTACGGCAAAGGAAAACACTGGTTCATAATATCCTAGACCTTTAACATAAGGCTGCAAAACTTTATTTTTGTTGAAAGCGTGACGTCGAAGTGTAGCTTGCGGTACTCCAAACGTTTTCGCCGCTAGTAGCCATCCCATTCTTTTATCTTGAACAGCTTGGATAGCTTTTTCCATTGATTCCTGGCTCCATGATTGTCGATCCGTTTTTCGTTGGTAATTCCTCGGCATAATGTGAGCTTTATGAACGAAGGAAGAAGGGGATGTACGAAAATCTATTCTGTTTATTAAAATGAAAAATGAGAAGGCTAAATTATTTATATTCCATATAAAAATTGTGATACACATATTTTTCGTCTTTAAATAACGGATCATCTCTTTCTACTTTATATTTTAAAGCGGACGAACACAATAATCATAAGAATATCTCTATGTATGCATCGAAAATATGACGATATTACGGACTAAATGACATACTATGTCATTTTGTCCGTATTTGTCCTATGTCATTTTGTCCATCTTTGGTGTGGAGATTGTTGAAATGAAAAATATACACATGAAACGATTTTTCTTCTTACCTACGTTATTGAATGATAGCGGTACGATATCGAGAAGCAATATAAGTGTTATTCACACTAGTGAAACAATTCAAAACTCACCTCAAATAAAAAAGTTATCACTTCGAAAAAAAACTCCAAACAGCCGAAAACATCAAATACGCCATAACATGTGAACAAATGAGCGAAGAGCGTCTGTATACTGACAGGTCAGTATTCAGCGATTAAATCACGTAATACATTAGCAGATGGCGCTTTCCGACTCGCCACATTTAAAATAACCCCCCTATGTCATTTTACCCGTCTATGTCTTTTGTACGTATTTCCCCTATATTTAGTTCGGTAAAAATGCAAACAACTTCAAGAGAATGCATACCTTTTAGATCAAATGTAGGTTCATTATACCCGGATAGAAGAACGTGCTTTGAATAATTTGTAACAAACGTGCCGTAAACATACTATCATGGAGTTCGCTCAACTTGCGATAATGCATAGAATGTAAACATGATGTGTTTGCTATGTTATCATCACCTCGGTTTGCCACCATCCTGGTGAAAAGAGTTCAACTGAAAATCTCTGGAAATTTCTCTGAATTTTGCTGCAAAACTGTGAATCTCACTGAAACACTCTGAAAAACACTGACAAATCCTGGAAGAATCTCAAAAACTCTGAAAACCTATAGAAATATTTTCAAACTCTGAAAAATCTTGAAATACTCTGCAAATCTTTGAAAAATTCTGAAAACCTCTCCCTCATCGGGCACGTTTTTCACTGAGAATTTTTCTAAATATTCATGAACATCTGTGAAAAACCCTGAATTTTTCTGAAAATTACTGAGACTCTCCGAAAAAATATGAATCCTCTGAAATCCTCTGAAAAACTGTTCACTGCAAATCTCTGAGAATGTCAGTGATTTTCAGCAAAATGTTCCCACCAGGGCAATAACAGTTCTTGTTGCAACACACCTTGACAACATGATGCGAACATGTCCCCGCACGCATGTCAGTATTATGATACAATTATTGAGGAATTTTTCTATCTGAGATACATAAATTCATTGGAAAGTTCAATGGAGCTTTAAATTTCCAGACGTTCAATGGACCTCTATTGAACAGTCCTTGAATTTTAGTGTTATTCTTGGAGAATTGTCGGAAAATTTTTCTTGTCACCCATGCAGATAAACATGATAAGACTAAAAACAACCCAAGCTTGTCCAAGGGATGACACGTGTACCAGAGACAGCCCGAGTCGGAAAGTGATTCCTCTTTCCCCTCTACATATGGAAGATCAGGGAATTTCTGCCATATGTCGGGGGAAAGGAAGAATCATTTTTCGACTGGGGAGGTTCTGGCTAAAACTGATTAGGTCAATATCATTTCATAATCGTCCCATTGTTTCGAATGATCAGTCGGTCATGGTACATTTGAAATATTCCAAGAATAGCCGCTGCATAGACACACGCTTGACAAAAGCGGCAAAACAAGCATTGATTATGAATAATTGTGCCAAAATTTCACACATGAGTGCACAAGCATCCATGCTCAAGTACGTGATTACGTGACACGAGTAATGCTGATAAGCAGTCATGTAATTCCGGATTTGTGATCGGTGCATGATGATTGGCCCTAGTTTGGCACAAGGTTGGCGCGATAGTGGTACAAAATGAGACAGATATCGCGATTGGTGCGAATAGGGTAGAAGCTTGGCCCAATTTTGATAATGTACTGTTACATGTGATAATACAAAAAGATCAGCCGGGGTCAACACCATTTTAGCAATCATTGGTTTTTATTGTGGGTTTGAAAATTTTTGTCGGCTCGGATTTTTCCAGAATTTTTGGTTGAAATGGTCGAAATTGGACAAAGATGTCCACGCAAACAAATCTCATTCTGGAAGGTTCTATAATTTTCAGACAAACAGAAAAATGAAGACCACGTGGAAAAATACTCTGCTGATAATTAGCCCACTGTTTTCTCCTTTTTGATTAATCAATTATCATGAAAGTCATACCATGCTCTCACCATGGTCCTACAATGATTCCATATGGGTTTCAGCGGAATTCCCACCTTGTATCAACGCAAGTAGAAATATTCTATTAGATTCTATTACGAATGATGAACTTTCTGATTGAATATCAATGGATTCTATTGAAAACTATTCATTTTCCTATTCGTCAATGAGCTTTTATAGATTATTCGTAACAGTGAATTTATCAAACATTCAATGAAAACATCAATCACGAAGATGGTAATTGAGGGTCCCTATGCGATAACCACTTGAGGACTAAACACATAAACGAATAAGAACAGCCATGAGGTAAGAGCATAAATATAAGCGTAAGCGCAAGCATAAACATAGAAGTTTGCGTCTCAGTGGATGGACACAAGCAGAAACACACCCACTCAATTATATATCGAAGATATCCGAACCGAAATAAGAGCGGGGAAACAGCGGCATTATAATTAATGAAAAAATAAACTGTAGGTATTGAGAAATTCAATATTTTATTTTCAATATGATTCAAAATGTCTCAAATACAAGAGTAATGAATATTTTATTGTAAATTTTAATATTTATAGTCTAGTTTTCTTATATATTCTCTATTCTAACCTCAAAAATATTATTATCGCGTCGTTTATCTGATTTTCGATGAAAATCTACTAATATTCATGACATCTCATTATCAATTGATTGAATTGAGCGTACAATCTATTGATTCTTTATGGATGATATTTATGAGGAAATTAATTACTATAGATAATGCAATAGTAACACCCTGCTCAGAATTTTTCGGAGAAAACTTTCGGAAAAACGAATTGGTTTTATTGATTGTTTCGAATTGGTAATTCGTTGAAGGTCTGTACTTGAAAATCGCTAATCCTCTATTGATTTGTAGTTTGCAATTTACCATAGGGAACTATTGAGAATCATTCCTCTCAGAAAGTTATATTACCATTTGTTGAGGATTTGATATGTACGTATTGAATTCGAGTTACCCGCGTTTCGAGGTTGGCTGCTGCCAACCAAATTGATTAGAGGCAATGCTTCGCCTCCGATTTGTATGTGTTGCCCTCTATATGGGCCTCTTCACTCCCTTTTTTTCTTCCATATTCACTTGTGCGTTGGAGCTTGACGCGGGTGAACACGCGCTGATGAATTATACAGTTCACTAGCTCGATCAGTTTATTTCAATGAAGATCAACAATATTAAGTTTGATTTTCCAAAAAATGCTCCCCAGGGTTTGACCCCCGGGGGCGAATACAATATGGCACTGAGGCCTGACTTACAGTAATAAGTACATAGGAAAATATAAAATAATACAAATGAAACAATTATGCATTTTGGTGATAGAATATTAATTTTCATCTGGCTCCAGGGGGTGCTCCAATGAATAGATTTTAGCCCACTATGGGCTATTCGATGACTTCAGTCTCACAATTAGCTTTGTATAATATAAATGGGTGACACCAACGGGTCCACCCATATCACACATCGCTCAGTCTCAACACAAATGTGAAACCGCAGCCCAATCGACACGGCTTCAACCTCCACTGTCCTAAGCAATTCCCTCATTCCTTCAGGGGTGTCGGCAATGAGAGCCACGTCATCCGTGTACGCCAGTTTGTTGCACCGCTGACCTTGAATCGTGTAACCCACCTCAAGCCCATCCAATTTACGCAGAACAGACTCGAAAGCGAGGTTAAAGGTCACTGGACTCAGTGGACAACCTTGACGAACCCTCTCCCGGATGGGGATGGGACCGGTGTACCCCTTGGTGGTACGCACGCGGGTCACGCATTCATTGTACATGGACTTCCAGATGTTGAGGAAGACATGAGGCACACCCGAGTACACCAGAGCATCCTCTAAAAGCGATACGGGCGTTCCTTTAAATGATGTGCTCATGGTGGGACCCGTGCTGCAGGATGACCTTCTCTCCATCCTCTTGCGTTTCCGTAGCTTTAGAATTGGGATTACCGCGGATATTGCGAAAATGTACCGCCAGGCACTTACAAGCGAGGAACAAAAACCCTTACAGCGAATTGTTTGGAGGGGTAACTGTAATCATGATTTCAGTATATATGAGCTCACAACTGTAACTTATGGCATGGACTCAGCTCCATACCTTGCCATCAAAGCCATCCGCGTTTTGGCTGATCAGGAAACCAATGATTTTCCCATTGGTGCTCACATCATTTCGCGTGATTTTTACGTTGATGACATGATTACAGGGGCAGACACAATTGAAGAAGGTAAAATCATCCGTGAACAAACAACCGCTTTATGGCGTAGAGGGGGTTTCGAATTGAGAAGTTGGTCTTCTGATTGCACCGAAATATCAAATCCGAATGGTTATAATTCAACCGAGGGCATTCATTCGCCATCTGAAAACGTCCAGGAAGCTCACACATTAGGTATGGCCTGGTCATGCACTTCGGATCAGTTTTTATACGATCAATCGAAACAGAGGTTAGCGTGTTCCAGCATCACTAAGCGATGCATCCTTTCCAAACTCTCCACCATTTCTGACCATCTCGGACCGGTGGGGCCCACAGTATTAATAGCGAAATTGACTTTACAAGACATTTGGCGTCTTAAACTTGGTTGGGATGAGCCATTACCCCCTGAAATATGTCATCAATGGCTTACTATGGAAGATCAGATGCAGTTTATAGGCAAATTTGGAGTTGATCGGAGAATTGTTGGCTTGGACGATGCTGGTGCGTCTGAGCTTCATGGATTTTGTAATGCCAGCGAAAGTGCTTACGGCGGTTGTATTTATTTAGTATCACAGAATTCGAAGGGTGAGAAAATTTCAGTTTTGATTTGTGCGAAATCTCGAGTTGCACCCTTGTAAAGTTGTCCATTCCGGGTTTGGAGCTATGTGGAGCATTATTACTTTCCAAGTTGATGGATAAAGTATTTAGAGCTCTGCCTATTTTAATTGAATCAAGGTTTTGTTGGACTGATTCAATGATGGTCCTTCATTGGATTCATTCATGTAGTAGAAGGTTTTGCACCTTCGCTGCTAATAGGATCGGGGAAATCTAGCGATTGAGCTCTGCTGATGATTGGCGTCATGTGACCACTGAAACCAACCCCGCGGATTGCCTTTCTAGGGGTTTACTGCCGCTCGCATCAATTGATTGTCGTCTTTGGTGGCATGTCCCTAACTAGATTGTTTCTGATGGTTCTAATTTTTCAAAAAAATTTCATATCGATGTAGATTTTGAATCGCAGTGCCTGGACGCACTGACTCTACTAATTCTAACTCGAAATAAGGATTTCGAGTGCTGAGAAATTATAGGATGAGAGCAACCAAACGAGACTTTGGTCGGAAGGGTAATCCGTCCAAATCTACGGCACGTCGAACTCGCGCGTAATTCACACTCGGTACAGAACGCGAAAAATAATCGAAGTTCAAATTAGTAAGCCGAGTTCTCGTGTAAAAGCTTGTGCGAAGCGTGAACTCCGTATTCTCCCGAAAGTATACTCTGCCTTTTCATCGATTTTCTCCTTATTTAAGGAGCGATGATATTCATTTCATGAGAGTGGGGAATCACGCCATCGGTCTTTTGCTGATTTTGGCCAACGTGCCTCGGTTGCTATGCTCGTGCTTAATCTGATGGGTGTGAGAAGGATTGATAGACTGAAAAAAGGATAGAAGGAAAGGTGCACTGCACTTTGGACTCAGCTCGATGCAGTCTCAGCAATTTTGCAAATATTTGTGTTATGTTTCCGCGTTGTGAAATTCGTGTATGAATATTGAAGTATAAATTTGCCCGTATAGATTATATTGATTTGCTTGATTCCTGGGAAATGAACTAAATAACTTCGTGTCAGGTGTCAAATGAAAAGATACGAAAGTGAAAAAGAATTTTGTCTTGAACTTCACCCCATGTATGCGTGTTTTCATCTTCGCTTCGTATATATAGGGGAAATAATTCTTGTATTCCTGAATGTAACGAGTTCATCTCCAACGCGCTCTCAAATTACAATGATTTTCAATTTCCTACAAGTTTCGATTGATTCTTTCTTTGAGTGCGTGGTTGAAAGGAAGTCGTTCGCAATTGTTCATTCGCGAACCTTTGACCGGAATGTAATTTGCTGTGGTTGGATAATTTTGCGCAAGACAGTTCTCTTTGGACTTCGGAATGTCGAACTTGTTTCGATATTTCTTGGATGCGTTATTTGTATGCAAGAATCATATACCGTTATTATGAAGCTAATGAATAAACATCCATTTACACCAATATTCCATAATAGAAATGGATGGAATGTTGAAAGGAAAATATTATAATCAATATAAAAAATGTGTTGACTCTTCTACTTTGAAAATTCAAATCTTCTAAACATTGAGAGATTGAAAATGATGCTTTTTCTTCAATAAAAGGTTGGAAGATTACACGACTTAGTTAATTAATGAGTAAACAAAAATGTTCCTATCTAACAAAAGAAGTTTCTCAATTCCTTTTCTATCATGGGTTGTAATTTTGATTTTCTCAATGTGTCTACAAGTATTTGATAAATTTAAAGAATGGATTAGAGGAGCTTATTTTGTTGTATGGGTATTTCGTATAGAAACAAGAAAAATTGAGAGGTGAGGAGGGTGAGTTTTTGGTGGGTACATCACACATCATATACCTTTAGAATGTAAAAATTTTGATGATTATTATTATAAAATATTTCTTATAATTGGCTTACCGCTTGATGCCAATTTAATGCCTGACAGGGCAATCGCAAGAGCGTAGGGTCGAAGTATATTGTCAATAGTACTTGTAATATAACAATTTTCCTTTCGATGTAACGCATATCAGGCGACAATCAAAATATCATTCAATTAAATGATATTTAGCATTTAAGTTCACAATTTATGGTATTCATGTTAGGAGTGATAGGTCTCAAGGTGGGCCTATGTGAGGGATTTGATATGTACGTATTATATTCGAGTTACCCGCGTTTCGAGGTTGGCTGCTGCCGAACAAATTGATTAGAGGCAATGCTTCGCCTCTAATTTGTATGTGCCGCCCTCTATATGGGTCTCTTCACGCCCTTTTTTTCTTCTATATTCACTTGTGCGTTGGAGCTTGACGCGAGCGGACACGCGCTGACGAATCATACAGTTCACGAGCTCGATCAATTTATTCCAATGAAGATAAACAATATTATACTACAATAAGCTTGGAGCATTCATTGAATGTTTGTTATCCAACACCATTTGAATAAAATCACAAGAATTAAAATGACAGGTTCTATAATGAATGGCCGATTCAAACGCTCAATAAAAACTATTCATGATGTATAGTAAATCATAATTCTTTTTTCAGTAACCTATGGTTCTGTATGAAAAATTCCTAGCAGTGGAGAGTAGTCACCTACTCTTGCTTCTACTTTCTCAGAAAATGTTTGCATACATTTTTGAACTGTGTCTAAATTTGTTGAACAGATATTCATCTTTTTTCCAATATAAACATGCATTTCGTATTTGTCATTGAAATTAATTTTGTATGATTTTAGAAAATGGATGATTCGGATGTATCGATAATCCTCTTAGTCCTAATGGGGATAAAAATGAGCCTCAATTGCAGAAAAATGAAAAGGTTGCAGAAACCTCGACGTATATGGGTCGAACCCATCAATCAGAGGCGACAAAATGCAGGACATTACTATACCTTATTTCAGGAATTGAAATCAGATTCAGTGATGTTTCATAAGTATACGCGAATGTCTTCAAATACGTGTGATCACATTCCAAGTACAATGGAACAATACTTACGTAAAAGAACGTTTGATTGTGACATTAATGTATGCAATAATAACATTTCATAATTGGTTAATTATAAATGTTTTTGATGTTGCATGGAAGTTCATAGCATAAAATGTCTTGCTAACAATAAGCTGCCCTGTAGAAACAAAATCATTCAAACCAATTGATGGTGCAAATTTTTGACTGAAAATGATTCGAACTCATTTAGAATAATTCAATCCTCGAAAGGCTAATTCGAAGTTCACACATTCTCATTGGAAACATTTCATTGTAATAAGAACCAATCATTTCAATGATTCTTTTTTTACAGGATCAGCTCCACATTCTTTTTGACTCGTATAGATTACTACATTGCATTCCATTAAAATTTCCAGAGATTATTTGACAATTGATAGAAAATTCAAAAATAATCATGGGGAAACATACTGTTGTAAGGCTTAGACCATATACTGCTGGAGCAAGCATTCAACTACAACATTGGTTCGAGGAATGTCGAATGGAAAAGTCATGAAAGTCAGGACGATCTGTCTTGATAGTTGGTGTTTATAAGCTTTCTCAATGGAAAATATTGATTCCGTTATGATCAATCAACAATAATTAGCAAGGAAGGTCCCCCTGAATTTTACTGCCTTCTCTGTCCGTACAGACGAGATCGGTCTTGCAACATTGTTTTCATATGGAATACTTGCTCCAGTAGTATAGTATATGCACGCTCTAAGCTATAAGGAAACTTGCATTACCATTCATTAATCACAGAAGCCTTTGTTAGCATCAGTATGAAATTATTATTCACTTTCAGATTTTTGAGTTCTGGGAACGACGTGATTTCAATTGCATTAGATTATCGTCTTGGTGTATCAACAGTTCATTCAATTATTAAAGAACTCTGCATGAAAATTCACAGTGTAATGAGTGAGAAATATTTGAAACCTCCAACAACAAAAGAATGGTCATGTATCATGGATGGTTTCCGAAATTATTGGAATTTTCCTTCCTGTCTGGGTGCTGTTGATGAAAAACATGTAGCCATTACAGCTCCACCAAAATCAGGTTCATTCTATGGTTATTATGAAAAATATCATAGCGTTGTATCATTAACTAAGGGAAGTATAGATATGAATTTACCTTGTATGGCGTTGGATTATATGGAGGAAATTTGGATAGCCAAATTTTATCAGAAGGGACTTTTATTAAACATACTTGACGATAAACAATGTTCGCCAAATTCAGAAATACAAGTGTTCCCGGCTTTTATTGGTGATTCTATTTCTAAATTGAGAAAAAATTCTTCACACCGTATTCAAGAACTTTTTTGGATGATACAGAGAATATTTTCAATTACCGCTTATCACGAGCCAGACGAATCACAGAGAATTGTTTTTGAATACCCACCCATAGGTGAGGTATATATAAAAAAAACAATAAATGCGCGACCAGAAAGTGTTACGAAATTTATTAAAGCTACCCTTGTACTTCACAATCTCTTACGTCATATCTCATATCTCTAGATATGTAAGTATAGATATTCACGTTGTATGAAGTTGAGACATATGGAGCAAATTCGGATAGCATAATTTTATAGGAAGGAGCTTAGAACTAGTCTTTGAAAAATTGAACATTTTTTGCTTCGAACAAATGTAAGAATCCAATCATTTGATAAGATACTGATAATTTCACATTACCTGATTATTACTTCTTTTCCCTCAATCTGATCATCTGTACGCGTGATTATTCCCCATTTCTTATCAAGTCAAAGACTAAGAATAGATAATAGTTTTTATTTGTTATTTCATACCATCATTATTGAATTTTCTTTGAAAAAAAAACAGTTCATAATTTTCCATTACTACTGTTCTGAAGATTTTCCTCAATATTCTGATGTTATCCTTGGAAAAATCTACTTCATTCTGACCAGAACGCCTCATCTCTCTACAAATAACTGGAGAAAAGAATGAGGCGTTCTGGCTGAAATGGGGTAAATTTTCCTAAAGGTAGCTGAATCGTTGATTCCGATTCACGTCACAATATTATAATATAATCGGAATCAGAGCGATGTTCACATTTATTCAGCAAAACTGCACACATAGATATGTTGGTTATATTGCATCATCTGGACATGATTTGAAATGAGTGATTCGTGAACGGTCGTTTTTTTATTATCTCCATCATGAAATTATATTTCTTACATCTCAATAAGTTCAGTTTTGTGAATGTCATCTGTTTGAATATGGAACTTGCACAAAAATATCAACATGGACGTTCAACTCAATTTTTAATTAGTATCAATAACTTGTAACTGAGTAGTTATAATCGAACTATATAGATAAACGCGTGTGAATTTATTCAAGATTTCTGGCTTTTCTATATAGTCTTTCAAAGAACGAAGGAGTCGTGATAATGATCATATAATAAATCGTCAAAAAAATTCTCAACCTCTTGTAAAACAAAATAACGGAATAAATCAAACAACATTACTATTATTGATAAACATGTAAATACCTGACGATTGATCTTCAATTTCAAATAAAAATAAAATAAAATAGAATGAACTATATATATCCAACTTCAAATACTGCATGAAAAAGAAACATTGCTAACGATACGGCTTTGGGAATGTCGAAATAAGATGAAACATGAATTTGTCTCGAATAAAAACTCTATTGCACAACTTCGAAGAAATACGTTGTTAAAGGTATGCATGGATAATATACAAACGTTTTAATCGTTATATAGAATTTTTTAAAATTTCCTTTTTTTTAACCGCCCTTTCATCTTCTGATAAGTTTTTGAATTCATGTTTTATCAAGTTAATAAACGACGATTCAAGATCATCAGTACCATCTGTTTTTTCTGAACAATTCTTCTGTTAGAATTGCTGAGTTAATACTGCAGATAAAGTAAGTAATGATTTTTCAAGTGGGTCATCTGACATATTATTTTTTTGGATTTGATATGTACGTTTTGGATTGCCGGCGTTGGAATTCATATTAACTTCTTTTGTTTTTTTTATTTTCAGCCGTTTGTGATGTAATTGTAGATTTTGGGAAATGTGATACCTTTGAGGATTCACAGTTTTCTACTGATTTCGATGAAGCTTCTATGTTTGGAGAAAGGTTTTCATTTGACCATTTTGTATGAGAAGTTGATGTATTTGATTTCAAATTGGTATCATAGCTCGTGAATACATCACTTTGTTTTTCATTATACAATTCATCACAGGGTTGAAAGTAGTCTGCCCATGACTTAGGCTTGTCTTCATTGGTATTCAACACACTTCCAGTTTCTGAATTCTCGTCATTTTGAACTGAATCCACAATAACGGATTGATCATCCTTATTGGGAGGACAAATTAATTCGGTCTGTTTTTTTTTTACAGTTGGAGATAAGTTTATTTCAGGAGAACATGAATTATCAAATTGATCAAAGTATTGTCCATCGCTGGCTATCACTTTTTCTCATCTTTCGGGTAATTTTTGAATCCCGTTACGGGAAAACGTTTCGTCTTTCGAGGTGATCCAAGTTAGGAGCCAATTTTCGATTTCTTCGAACGAAGTGAACCGGTGACCTGCCAAATCGTGCTGCATCTGTCGGAATAACCAGTAATCAGAAGGAGCAATGTCCGAAGAGTACGGCGGGTGCGGTAGAATATCCCACTCCAACGTTTCCAGATAATTTTTCACTACTTTTGCGATATGAGGCTGAGCGTTATCGTGTAAAAGAATAACTTTGTCATGTCTTTCCTTGTATTCCAGACGGCTTTCTTGTAACGCACGACTCAAACGAATCAATTGTAGCCTATACCATTCACCCGTAAAATAATCACCAGGTTCCAGCAACTCATCGTATATAACCCTTTTGGTCCCACCAGATACACAGCATGATTTTTGAACCATGAATATTCCTCGTTGGTGTCGATGTTGAAGTCGATGGCAACGATTGATCGAGCATAGCATTTTCTTTTCTTGGGGTTATCGTAGAATATCCATTTCTCATCTCCTGTCACAATCCGATGTAAGAACCCCTCTCTTCGTTGTCTTTGAATCAGCTGCTCGCAAGTGAAAAACCGCCGTTAAATGTCTCTAGGCTTTAAGTGATAAGACACCCAATTGCCTTGCTTTTGAATCATGTCCATGAATCGTAATCGTACGGAAACTGCTTGTTGCGTGACTCCTGATGATTCCGCAAGCTCCTGTTGCGTTTGACTCGGATCTTCGTCGAGTAAAACCTTAAATTCCTCGTTTTCGAATTTTTGTGGTTGTCCTGAGCGAGGCTTGTCTTCGACACTGGAATTGCCATTCTTGAAACGTCGAAACCATTCCCTACATGATTCATCAGTTGGAGCATTGTCACCATAAACTCCCACAAGCATTCGATGGGCTCCAGCTGCACTTCTTTCCAATTAAAACAGAAAACTAGCACCTCCCGCAAACGCTGCTGAGTTAAAACGAAATTTGACATACTTTACCGAGTAAAAATCGGGATTCTAGAAGGAACCCAGAGTGATATCGAATGAATATTATTCACAGGTGTCTAACCTCTCTGAAACAATTGAAATCGGTTGTGACTATGAAACATTCATCAGAGCGAGAGTCATTTTTTCAAACCGGACCGAACTAATTTGTACTCCCAATAATAATACTCAGAGGAACGTTTGTGCAAGATCTGGGATGATGCATATATGTATGTTGATAAACCAATACCATGCACATACACTTATAATCAACTCGAGCGCTGTCATCATGAGTGTCTAATGTGAAGAGTTCTCTTTTTCCAATGAATAAATCTAGAAAAAGCGAATCTCTGATAGTCACAGGTCCAAGAACTCAATCTCGCTGAATTCTTCCAGAATTGCCAAATGAATCCCTGAAATGTCAGCTGAATAGAGTCCTTGAAGAATTCAAATTGACTTTATAAAGCTTCATAAAGTTGAATTCTAGAGAATAAAAAATAGAGAATTCAGTGAGATCTAGTTTTTGGAACTTTTGTTATATGGATATTGGATTAATTCAACCAAAGGAATACTAATTCCACCTTCTCGGTTGGACATATTTCTCCAAAAATTGCATGTCTGACGAAAATAAGAATGGTTTCCTATTCACTGCACCGCTTCCGCTCCTTGTTTCAGTTTCTTGCATCTTGTTCCCCTTAAATAGCGTCCTCGCGATCTTGTCCAGCATCGTTGACATTCTAGGACTGAAATGTTCAATTTTATGCATACACAAATGTAAATATATATTCTTTTGTTTTACATTTGACTAAGAATATTCCTTCAAGATATTGTCACGTCCAGAGATATTCAAAGAATATCCCTTCCGATGACAAAGGAAAGAAATTAATATTAGATATTAATACCCTAAAATATAAATTCCCCTATTCTGTGTCATGGACAAGGACAGGGAGAAACAGAGCAATTGAGAAAGGGAAGTTGAATGTAGACACTAATTTGTAATGAAATACAATATTTATTATTCTAAGGATTTGAACAAGTCAATATATAAAAGCTCATTTTCAATTAAACTCAATAACTTCAAGTCGGAGTCAGAAATTTTAACATAATTATTCATCAAACCAATACAGGGGGTACAATTATAAAATTCGGTTTCATTCATTTCACAATTTTGACATTCATTAAGATGATTGAATTTTTGATTAGTCGAACTTGATAATCTTCTAATTTTTGTATTTTGGAAAAAAGTGAATTTTGAAGTTTATTAATTCTGATAATATTTCTTTCTAAAGATTCACGAACAATCCTTTGCTTATTCTTACCTAATTTATTATTCATCAAAAGTCTTTCGTTAAATTTCACCTTTTCTTTCAGAAAGATCAATTTTCTAAAAATCTCTAGATTTAACATTGAACTTAGTTATTCGTAAACAGAATCTGAATCAACGATTTGTTCATGTAAATACACTTTAATTCTTCGTAAGTTAAATTCATTTGTTCCAATTCGTCACTATGTATTTGAATGTATTTTTGCATGAAATTAATACAACGTTTATACTTGAAAAACTCTATTTCACAAATCCTGCTCCTAGTTATCGAAATCGGTTCTCTAACAGGTTTTGAATTTTCATTTCCTTTCAATACTTGTTTTTCAAGCGAAACTGAAATCTTTCTTTCCCGTTCAAGATTTTTCCAGAATTTGCCCGCTGTTTTAGATTCCAAATTATTTTGAAGTAATTTTGTTTCCCTTGCTTCGATAGATGATTTGAAGACAGAGATTTGAATTCCAATTTCACTCATTCTCAAGAGAAATATTTATACAGCCTTCATTCTTCTGAACAATTCCAACCATTTCCCAACAATTCGACACCAATGACGATTTTCTTGACAGATGGTTTCTAATGTTTTGATAATTAATCAATCTGTAAGAAACATGTAATTAAACCTCAGAAACTCGACACCGATGACGATTTTCCTGAAGAATAATTTCTGACACTCGAATAGTCACTTGTAGACTCGACACCAATGACGATTTCCACAAGCAATCATGCACAAGTCAATTGCTTCTCAACCAAACTAATCCTCATGAACTTGATACCAATGACGATTTTCATGAGATACTTAATTAAGTTGAATGGGATGAGTGTAGAAGACTACATATATATATATATATATATATATATATATATATATATATATATATATATATATATATATATATATATATGGGAATATACGTGTGTTGGGAACAAATTTTACTTCATCATAAGATTGTTTTACTCACTCGTATCCACAAAACACAATTGTCACTTGAATATTCACTTGGAAAAGAATGAACACTTGGACGAAATATTTCACTGATACTTCGGAATTGAATTGGCACTTGGAAAACGATGCGAACAATGTTGAGCTTGAAAGTAGTTGAACTGGAAGATTTGAAGAAGTGAAGAACTCGAAAAATACTGACTATCTGGTCCCGTGCATGGGTTTTTATACCCTAATTTTCCAATATGGGGCATTCCACGTCAAGTGTACTCGCCTAAAAACCTTCATCGCTGGAATTTTGATGAAACTTGGTAGACTTGTTGTACTATTGGAGTACATAATTTGTGCAGAAGGGGGAAAGGAAATATCGACGGGTTGCTGAGATACAGGGGCTCAAAGTTTTGGACACATTTGTCTTCGTTGAATTATAACTCAGTTATTATTATTTTTTTTTTAAATGCAAGTTATGGTTACACAAATAAGAAGAGGGGTGAGATGAGGATGCTCATTATCGCCACTGATTTTCAGTTTATATATAGAAGAAGCAATGAACGAAGTGAAGGAGGAAATCCAATCGGAATTACAGATTCAGGGAGAAAATATAAGTATGTTGAGATTCGTGGATGACATAGCTATACTTGCCACGAGTAGTACTGAGTTGGAAAATATTCTCAACACTATGAGAACAATATTATTGGAAAACTATTGTATGAATATAAATAAAGACAAAACAGAATTCATGATGTGTACAGCAGCGAAAACAGCTAGAAGAACGAAAATCAAAATAGATACCGAGACAATTGAACAGGTGAAAGAATTCAAATATCTAGGAAGCATAATTACAGAAAACGGCGAAAGCGAAAGAGATATAAGAGCAAGAATAGCACAAAGGAAACAAGCTTTTTACCAAAAGAAACAGTTATTATGCTCAAAAAATATAAGCTTGGAAGTAAGGAAGAAATTCTTGAAAAGTTACGTTTGGAGCACAGCATTATATGGTTGCGAAACTTGGACAATGGGGAAAACTGATCAACGAAGACTTGAAGCTTTCGAAATGTGGTGTTATAAGAGGATGCTCAGAATAAAATGGATAGACAAAGTCAAGAATGGAGAAGTACTCGAGCAGATAAATGAAGAAAGAAATCTTTTGAAACACATCGTGAAAAGAAGAAGCAATCTTATAGGACACACATTACGGCATGAGAGTTTATTGAAAACAATATTGGAAGGGAAAATGAATGGTAAAACTGGTAAAGGTGGACCTAGAGCGAGTTATATGAAGCAAATCGTACAAGACAAGGGATGTAGTAGAAATGCAAAAATTAAACGTTTGGCGGATAATAGACAGGGATGGAGGGTTTCATCAAACCAGTCGTGAGACTGATTACTTGATGATGATGATGATGAAGTTATGGTTTTCGTCGGTTTTGTTCCGTTCTTTCCAAAAGATGAAGAGACAATTCTCTAAATTAATTATTTCTGCAAAAAAAAGTGATTTTTATTTTTCTTCTCGATTTTTTTTAAAGATCGGCATTTTTGAAAATTTTTTGATTACGCTGAATCGAAAGCTTATTTTTTTCCCTTCGAAATCATTGGTCACACATGATGGAGTCTCATGAACTCATCAGTGAATTTAACCGTTGAAGCCGGCACGATCCAGCTTCCAAGCGCGCTGAACATATTGGTCAGCCGTCACCCGGCACGGCGATGGAAATTTTAACATCCTTCATTCACAGTAGGAATTATTCATCATCATCACTAATCTTCTCAACAAAATAATGCTACAGAATCCACAACATTCTTCATGCTTAACCAGACTCTCCACTGAAGTTGACGTGAGCATTGTTTTGTTTTGACATCCATGTGAAGCTATCTTCACAATGTTCAATGTTTACATTGTGAAAACAAAAGTACTACACAACTCAATTTCACTGGAGACCTATTTACTTGAAGAACGCTGTGAATTCAACAACATTATCTTGTTCCGTGTAAAATAAACTGAACTGTCAATTATCAAGTGTATCCGTAATCTACGATCTGGAGTGAATATTTCGTCTACGGTACGTCATTTTTACGCATCACTTGAATTGAATCAAGATTTGATGTTCGTCAAAGTGAACCGCATAGCATTCCCATTTTATAATGGAGAGGAAAAGTTTTGGGTCTCGCTGTTCAAACCCCCTGGAAAACGGCCAACATCCTGCATTTCCTAGACCATTAGGAACAATTTCCGAAAGTCTTCAGGAAAAGTACATCTCTTCACCAAAAGATGCTCAAATATGCGGAACCCGTCGAATAAAAATGACAAATCTTGCCGCTATGTCGCCACTACACATTCAACTTGAGCCAATGGAAGTGGTAAGATGAATCAATGATACTTGAAAAATTCTAAATCTGTTTCCAAATTCAGCGATACATTACATAGAAGCGATTACTCAGGGAAGCGTTTTCACTAGCTATACGATTGTTCGATTACTCTCTGTTTATACCTCATAAAATACACGGAAAAAATGCCGTTCGAAAACATAAGACTCTCTCATTTCTCTTATTGAAACTGAAATTACGGTGGTTTGTTAAATGGATTTTCATATGAAAATACAGAAGACTACGAACACTGTAGAAGGAGTAATAGATAGAATTGAAATTTCCAACACTGGACGTTGAATTTCATAAAATGGATTGTGAAATTTGGCTATCAGTTCGTAATTCTTCGTATTTTCATATGAAAAGCCATTTTTACAAACCTTCCTGTTTTAGGTTCAGCAAGCAAAATAATAAAAAGTCTTATATTTTTTTCTCCGTGTATATGATGAGAAATGTATGGAAAAAGGGACAAAAAGTGTACAAAATGCAGCATTGTATAAATTAGTACATTCATGCAGTGATGCCAGAGATTTTAAAATCTAACGGTCTATATCCAATCAAACATTCTTGTCGATAATATCAACAGCATCAGGTCCTCGCACTGTCGGTTCTTACTTTCTTGCAACACAGTATTCATGTCCCCACTTCATTCGCGACTTGATAAAATATTCTATTGAACTGATTATATGATGGACTCAAACGATTTTTTTTTATATTATTATTTTAGAGCAATGATGAAGAAATGGACAACCAAGTTTTTCCAGACAATAATCAAGTTATTGACATTTTCGAGGGTCCTTCCGTTTCAAAGTATCGAAAAACATGATTGTAGAAACAAACAACATTTGGCAGCAGTTGAGGTTTTAGATCAAATTAAAGAAAAATTTGTGAATTCAAAAAGTCATTCAGAAAAACTAACACTTCTCACTCTCGCACCGAAATCCCTGGGTCAAAGAAAATTAGCTAATGAATTCGGTGCTTCTGAACGCCAAGCAAGAACAGCGAAGCAGTTGCCGAATGAACGTGGTATTTTCACCCAACCAAATTCCAAATTAGGTAAAAATTTACCAATTGATACGGCTCATTTGATCTTTGCCTTCTATGAAGATGATGAGAATAGTCGTATCGTGCCAGGGATGAAAGATTACGTGTCGATCAGAAAACCAGATGGATCTCGTGAACATGTTCAGAAGAGACTGGTTTCATGTGATCTTTCTGAATTATTCCAAATTTTTAAAAGCACATACCCTACCATGAAGACAGGTTTTCTAAATTTTGTGAACTTAGACCACGGAACTGTGTTCTCGCCGGAGCCAGTGGTACTCATACCATATGTGTTTGCGTTTACCATGAAAATGTGAATTTGATGTTGGAAGCTGTCAATTTCAAAGACTTGACTTGTGGAACTGACTTTCCATTCCAAACGTACCAAGATATTTTCAAAATAATGACATGTACAACACCGACTCCAGAATGTCACCTTAATGAATGTGAAAAGTGCCCTGATATCGAAACTGTGAAAGAATCCCTCAAGTCAGTTCTTGCAGATCAGGACATTGAGAATATAGAATTCCAAAACTGGCAACAGACCGACAGGAGTACCTTGGTCACTGTAGTCATGGATTCAGAAGATTTTGTGGATCAGTTTTTTGATCGCTTGCGAAAGTTAAGACCCCATTCTTTCACTGCTAAACAGCAGTCAGATTTTTTGGAACATATTAAGCAAAGTCTGAACGAAGGGGAATTTCTCTTAACATGTGACTTCGCTGAGAATTATTCTTTTATTGCGCAAAATGCTGCGCGATCTTTCCATTGGAATAACGATCAGATCACAATATTTACAGTCGTGTTTTATTATAAAAAGGGGAATGATATTGCACATGAAAGTATGGCAGTTTCATCCGATGATCTAAAACATGACATAGTCGCGGTATATGCTTTTCAAAAAATATTGATTACGTACTTGCAAGAAAAGTCCAATATAGAGAGGATATTTTATTTCTCCGATGGAGCAGCACAGCATTTCAAAAACAAGTACAGTTTCGAAAATCTACTCCATCATGGGGAGAATTTGGTATTGAAGCTGAGTGGCACTTCCATGAGACTGCACATGGTAAAGGGTCATGTGATGGTATCGGCGGGAACATAAAGGGATTAGCAATGCGTGCAAGTTCACAGGCATCCTCAAGGGATCAAATCTTAACCTGCGATGCATTTTATGCTTGGGCGAATGATAACTTTTTAGGAACAAAAATATTTTTTAGTTCTAAAGAGACCCATGGAAAGATACGAAATGAGCTGAAGTGTCGATTTGACTGTGCGAAAACGATTCCGGGGACAATGAAATATCGTGCGTTCGTCCCAGTTACACAAACCACTCCCCAAGTTAGAAAGTATTGTTCCTATTCTAGAAGCAATTTTTTTCCAAAACTTCAGAAAAAAATGAAGAGAACTTGATGTACACATTCTTTTTCAATTCCATACACAACATCCATCAACTTGTAACACTATTTATAATGTTATTGTGAGAAAATTGTATATACTCCTAGTAACAAAATACAAAATTTGTTCATGAGGAATGAGAAAATGAGAATATTAATGATAATAAATAATTTCTACAGTAAATAAAGCATGTTCTATGTATTTTATCAATCATTTTGCAGTAGTCTACAGAAAAAAATTTTCATCACCATCGCCGTACCGGGTGACGGCTGACCAGTATGTTCAGCGCGCTTGAAAGCTGGATCGTGCCGGCTTTAACGATTAAATTCACTGATGAGTTCATGAGACTCCATCATGTGTGACCAATGATTCTGGAGGAAAAAGAATAAGCTTCCGATTAAGCGGAATTGAAAAATTTTCAAAAATGCCGATCTTTAAGAAAAATCGAAAAGAAAAATAAAAATCACTTCTTTTGCAGAAATAATTAATTTGGAGAATTGTCTTCATATCTTTCGGAGAGAAACCGACGAAAACCATAACTTGCATCTTAAAAAAAATAATAATAACTGAGTTATAATTCAACGGAGACAAACGTGTCCAAAACTTTGAGCCCCTGTATCTCGGCAACCCGTCGATATTTCTTTCCCCCCTTCTGCACAAATTATGTTCTCCAATAGTACAAGTCTACCAAGTTTCATCAAAATTCCAGCGATGAAGGTTTTTAGCGGGTACACTTGACGTGAAATGCCCCATATTGGAAAATTAGGGTATAAAAACCCATGCACGGGACCAGATAGTCAGTATTTTTCGAGTTCTTCACTCCTTCAAATCTAGATAATAGGTCCGCTTGGTGAACTCATGACGCATTTCGACTCTATGGTGGACACGTTCTAACTTGCATCGATCACGTGAAATAGATATCTATGGAGTTACGGTGCATTTCTCTTATCATGATATTTGAACAAGATTGCGGGTTGAACCTCGAAACATATGGTATGAATCTGAATCTTTGATTTTTGATTGAAAATTCTTTTAGTTTCTGAATATTTGATGTTTAATTAATGATTTTAGAATGATTTTATACAGAATGTTCAATCAATAATTATACGATGAAGGTACATATATTAACGTGAAATAAATAGTGATGATATTTGATATATATATATAAACATATATACATTTATGTTGAAAAGATGCGAGTTCGTCACAATATGAGCGTTTCCTCGAACCTTTCTATTGTAGAAGCGTGTTCTCTTTCATTCAAAATGGTCAGATAGAGGAGCTCATATCTTCCCTACAAACAATGAATACTGGCGTTTCAACGGGCCGCTAATGGTCCTGCGATGCCGGTGAAGGGCCGTCAACGGTCCTTTGAATGGCCTGTATCCGTGTTTGCTGGGTTCCTAAGGGGATTCCAGAGTCCGAAGAAGTCACGAATCTCTCCCCTCACTTTTCTAAAAAATGACTTAATGAGACAAAAAATGATGAGTTGTTGCATCTTCTCCATAATTCATAGCAGATGCATCAACTCATTATTTTTTGTTTCATTCAGTCATTTTCGAGAAAAGTGGAGGAAGAGATTCGGAATTTCTTGGGACTTCGGAATGCCCTTGAGGGAGTACCAGCGTTGATCAACGCTTCTGTTTCTAACGTATGGATGTGTCTTTTTCTGACCTATGAGCTCGAATTGCATCGTCAGGGATCGTTAGTATTACCTTCAAGGCATCTAGTACACCCTAAAATTACTGAATCTCCCTATCCATTACATACCAAGATTAGCAAGAGACAGTTTCGCACAACAATTAAAAAATGAAATTGTACAAAATCTATTTCAATGGGAGCTGCATCCAGATTACCCGTGTAATTGAACCAACAGTTTACAATAGTGTTACGAGGTGAAATGGCAAGTGTTGTTCATATCACCTTGTCAAAATTATTTATTGTTCGAACCGGCCCGAGCGGCTAGACCGAATCGAATGTGTGGGTCTGCTCACGTTCTAACACGATGTAAGAAGAATAGGTGTGTTATCTTCCCTGTCGGTGTGAACATTTTTTGATGCAGGCTTTGTCCTAGTTCCAATTTCGCCACCAGTTGGCGAAAGTGTCGTGAAGGCCAGATAAATTTCGATTTTTTTAAATAAAATCAAGTTTCAATGAAAAATAACTTCCCTCTGTAAATGTTATGTCTTATAATACGATTTTAATTTCTGTCTTGATCAATTTGGATTAGTATTTCTAACATCTAATTTGAATTCACCGCTTTTTTTGGCCCCAGCTACTCGAATTTCGTAGTGGCAAAATCAAGAACTAGGACAGAAAAATCTCACAACACATACAAAAGATAACACACCTATTCTTCTTACATAGTGCGTTCTAAGGTCGCCGAGGAACTCCAAAATTCCAAGGCGGCACCCGTAGCTATGTTCAATGATTTCCTTTTAGGGATGGAAGGGAAGAGGAATGAACTAATGGATTGACTTTTTGATTCCTAATGCGAGTGTTATTTGCATATATATATTTATTTCTCTTGAAAAGAGAGAGAAAAAAGAGGAAAGTATTACAATAAAACAAATCGAGTAGAATGGAAGGACAGACTCAATGACTCTTTAATTTCAAGATTGCTAACATTGACATCAAGATAGTTTCTGATGTGAGAAAGTATCAATGTGTGTAGCTGTGTCCGAAATGTACATCGAGTTGTGTAGTTACTTACTCCTGGGCGGCTAATGCTGCACGAGCTTGATTAACACTGAATTATGGCACCTCGAAATTTGCATAAATGATTGCGTGATAAATACCAAACATTTATTTTCATATCTTCAACACAAAGTTCAGGAAATTTCAGATATATATCGAATATATTAGATATACCTGTCCTGGACAGCTCTCTAAGACATTTCACATTTATGCGACATGTATCTGATATCTTCGAAATTTTGCGCTGTGAGGAAATGTTTAAACAGTATGCAAACACTGCGGAATCAGACGAATTCTCTTCTATTTTCCACTTTCACCAGGCTGTTGGGATCTTGCATGACAAGATCTGTTGGGATCTTACTGAGATGTGAAAGTATTTATTTTGAGAATATTACCAGGTATCTTACAGATTCTTGAAATTTCTTGCCAAGAATTCTCCTTCTTCAACTTGTCCGCGAAGTCTTCATTCTTCTTTTCATAAAGATGGGGATAATTGCGAACCAAATCAATAATCACGGCATCTAGGTTACTTTCTTCTTTTGAAAAACTCAAAAAACTTGAAAAACTTCTGCCTCAAGATTAGACAAGTGAGAATGTGAATAATCAGGATCTATCTTTCTGCAATATAGAAAATACTTGTGAGTTTGTGTTGAATTATATAATTCTTAATTTGAGAACTAAAACAAAAGAAACTGTAAAAAATATATCTTGTAAATCATCTACATTCTGATTGAGAAATCACGTTTATTTTGCGGGAGTACTATGCCCAGCGTAGGAGAAATCAATTTTCATTGTAAAAGTCTTATGCCCAGCATAGGAGAAATGAATTTTTATTGCAAATGTCCTCCGCTTAGTATTATAGTATCACACCATGGTGTAAATGATTTGTGTTCAACATAGGTAATGAAGCTTCCTACGCTAAGCATGAACAATTTACAAAATTCCATGATATTACAATACTGAGCGTAGAACTTTTACAATAAAAATTCAGTTTTCCTACACTGAATGTAATATTTCTACAAAAAACTGTAATTTTCCGATTCGATTGAGGTTTTACAAATGCTTTTTACAGTGTACTGCCGTTGTTGCATTATACTATAGTAATTAATTTCCTCATATGGGGCGAAATTCCTCGAGCGTACCAGCTCAAAAGTTTTTACCTCCCCAATCTTTCTGAAATTTCACTGAAATGTAGTACTAGTTAGTGACTTTTGATCCTATGAAGTATTTTGCTCTGGTACCTCTGGGTATCAGACTACAGGGGTCAAAAATTCACAGATTTCGTTTAATCAGCTCTTTTGAAGATATAATTTCTTAAATTACATTTCTTTAAAAAATCATTTCCGATATTGTTCTTCGTAGCTTTTTTTCTGCTCTTTACAATGGCGTAAACTGTTTTCGTGAGAAAAAATTTTGTCTAACAAATTCAACGAGTTCAAAGTTATTTTGGCATTTTTTTTCAATTTCGACAATTTTGAAAATTTTTTGAGTTAGCTCATCTGGAAGCTGGATTCTTCAGCTTTCAAATCGTGTAGGAGAAATTGTGGGAAGAAGAATTCATCTGGCATTGGCAACGGTTTGAAGCGCGCGTGTCGCATATTCCTATTATCTCCTGATACGGTTCGTCATACCATTGACGCGGAATACAAGTGAAACGAACTGTTTTTCAATAAAATATGATTTTTCAATCATGCCGATGATTTCATACAATTTCACCGTACCCTTGGATCATCAAACTCCATCCATAACAGCTTTTGAAATTATGAAACATAATCATGAATAAATACACATAATATAATAAATATGTAATAATTCTGCTCGAAGCAATATATTTAGCGCAATTTCTTATTCGTATTGATTTTCTTTGAATTTCCATCTTTGGGAAAACATCTACATTCAATGATGACGAAAATACTCGTAAATGCAAAGTCATGTTCGAAGTGGGGATGACACAATGATATTTGAGCGTTCCTGGGATTGTTTTTGCAGTTTCGAAGCGAGTTTTAAGCTTTTTAGCAGTGATTTCATGTTTTGTCTTCGAACTAAAAAAAACAACAGTTTCTGATAGATTCCTCTCTGCCCATTCGTAAAGCACATCAGGATTTAAAATTTGCTGCTTAGACCTCGCTTGAAGACTCGCTCGAGCTGCTAGTCGTTTCAGATTACCACCGATACCGTCGCAAGGCCCTTTTCCATGAGCGGTTGCATGGAAATGCCATTCAGCTGCTATTCCAAAATCTTTTTAATGATACAAAAGGTTTCTGAAATTATATCTATTCTTGAAGTGCTGAGATGTTCCATCCGTAAAATAGAAATTTTTTTTTTGGTTGAAAATGCTCTTTCAGGTACGCTATTATAATTGTTTGGAATTCGTACACAGCGATTGTATCGTGATTCAAATTATCCGATAAAATATAGCAATGCTCCGATGACTGAGTTCGTTTCCTTGTTTGTAATAAATGACAGTGGTGAGAATTGTCGTTTGGTCGTTGTTCCAGTGAATTTTCCGCGAAATCGCATAAAACTAAAAATTCTCCTTCTTGTAAATTATCCTACAAATTTCTCAGAAAAGATGACTGCTGTTTTGCAACGAATGAATGGAATTTGAGTTTCGAAAGACAGCGAGAAAGTTCTTCTCAAAAATCTTCCGCATCTGCAACTTCAGTACGCAAAGTGCTACGATCAGTCTGTTGCCAAGTTTGATATTCGAGTTTTTCGATGCAATTGTCTTCGAAAACTGTTGGTGGAAAATTCTGGAAACCCTCTTTGCCAGGACATGATAAACATTCATCGAGATAACATTCGACACATGGATTCTGACATAAAAACATTTTAAGAGCATCATGATAAGTGGCGATTGGATTATTCGTACCGGATGTTAATTTTTGAATATCTATCGCATCAAGCATTAAATTGACATTCTCGTGATGGACACAAACGCAAACAGTATGCGTTCCACTAGCACCAGCGAGTACGCAATCACAAGGTCTAAGCTGCGAGAATGTAGAGAGACTGACCGGAACAGTAGGATTCTGATCTTTGAAAGCGAAATATAATTCTGAAAGATTGCACAGAATCAATCTCTTTTGTACGTGCTCTCGTGATCCGTCTTCTTTTTTAACTGAAACAAAATCTTTCATGCCCGGCATTATACGACTATTTTCGTCATCATTATAGAAACTTATGATCTTATTTTTTATTCCAAAAGCTAAAGCATGACCCTTCCTTGGAGATGATGACGTTAAAATACCATTTTCTTTTACCAGTTCGATAGCTTTCCTAGCTTGGCGTTCAGAAGTCTCAAACTCGTCAGCAAGTCTCTTCCGACCCCAGGATTTTGGCGCAAGCGTGAGGAGTAATACTTTTTCCGGAGCACTTGAGGGAGTTTTATATTTCTGCTTGATTTGATCAAGAACCTCCATAGCCGATTCATGTTCCTCAATATTACAATCTCTTGGTTTCTTCTCTAATGGCTGGTAATCATCGTCATTACCATGTTCATCAATACCATCATCATCGTCATCCTGAATTATGTGAAACATATCGTAGTAATTAATTGTAATTCACATAAATTGAGAACCGCAGTATAGTTGTGACAACGTAAAATGTTTCGCTCTCTACAAAATTTCGTAATTTAATGATTTATCGTGCACACTGAATTCTTATTCTTTGTTATATTGTTGATTGTTCCATTAGTAGGCTTATTGTGTGAATTTCTCCGAACAACTGGGTTTTCGCACGCGATTATCAGTGAATCTATTCCTAATACATTGGTTTATTCACTCGTCGTTACATATTGTTTCCACGAGGTCTATCCTATTTGTTGATACTTATACACATCTCGTGTACTCACGTATGATAAGACACTCTTCGTGTGTGCGTGTGTGTTTACCTCGGTACAGTGGATCTCATACTTGCCGTTTATTGGAATTCAAAAATTTTTGTATTATCATATAAATCATATAAACTCCAAAATGCCTAAAAAAGTGTGTAAAGGATGTTCCAGAGTTGTGGATAAACCGGTATCTTGTGCTTCATGCAGTGTTATATCACATCCTGGTTCGTCGTGTTTAGGGAGAAGTCACCATCCATGGCATGATGGAGTACTGATTGACTGCAAGGGGCCTCTTCCGTCTTCTGATACTTCTGTTGATCTTGCGGAAAAATTTGATGGCGTGTTGGATCAGTCAGGTTTTTTATCGGAAATTCAGAGCATCGTTGATTCTGCTTGTTCGAAACTCAGCAACCAGCTCAACGCGTTTGGGATCAAATTAAATTCTTTATCCAACACTGTGGCGGAATTATCCACGAGATTATCCACCTTGGAATCGTCTGCCCCTTCTTCTTCACAAGGTTTCTACAATGAGGAAGATTTGATAGATGAGCTGAATGACCGACATCGAAGAGCATGTAACATCCTATTCTTCAACGTTGAAGAATCTTCGAGGGATGGGTCTCCTGATCATGTTATAGTTACTGATCTTCTTCAAAAAATCAGACCTGATACTCACGACAATGTGCAGATTCGTCGTATCGGTAAAAAGAAGGATGCTTCTAAAACTCGTCCGATCTATGTCACATTTGCATCACGGAACATACCCATTGAGATTCTTCGTAACGAATCGTTGTACAATGGTTCAATTAGAATATCGCAAGATCGTACCTTGAAGCAACGGAATCATCTGTCGAACTTACGTGAAGAGTTGAAAAATCTAAATGACCCTTCAAGGACTATTCGCTATTTCAATGGGATACCTAGGATAGTTCCTGCTCACCAAAGAAAAAACGCTTAATCGACCCTTTGGTGTATTATCAGAATGTTCGTGGCTTGAGAACTAAACTTGATCAACTTCATTGCTCTGTTGCTATATCAGATCCATGTTATGATATTATTATCTTATCTGAAACCTGGCTGCGCGAGGATATTCTATCTTCTGAAATTGGTTTACATGGCTATGCAGTTTATCTTATGGATAGAAACGGACTCACCAGTCAATTTTCACGGGGAGGTGGTGTCTTAGTCGCCGTTAAGGATACCCATCGGAGCTGTGTCGTCTCATCTTCTTATTCCAAAGTTGAACATCTTTACGTCAAAGTTTATTTTGGTTCTTTGTCGTTGTTGTTTGGGGCTGTTTACATTCCACCTTCTTCGAATTCTTCAATATACTTGGACCATTGTAAAAGCGTTGGCGAAATCCTTCTCAAGGAGAACTTTAACTCCTCATACTTATACGGGGATTACAATTTACCTCATATTTCCTGGAGCAATATTGATTCCAAATTATCTTTCTCAGTGTTACCTGGTTCGACTCTCAATGAAATGGCTTCTGCGCAATATGTTCTCGAATATTTCAATGAATTGAATTTGTTTCGACTTAATACTTTCAGAAATTCTCATGGTAACATACTTGATCTTATTTTTTCTGATAACGATCGTATTGATGTCAATATTGCTCTGGATCCTTTTCTCCCGTGTGACAACTTTCATCCTTCTCTTGTATCTAAGCTCAACCTACGTGAAAGTGTTTTACTGGTCCCCAATAAAATCATCAAATATAATTTTAATAAGGCGAATCACAGGGAAATTTGTGAATATTTAGGTTCTATCAACTGGGACGATGAATTGCGTAATCTTAATGCTATTGAAGCTGTTGATTTTTTGTATCTTCATTTATATAATGCAGTTGATTCATTCGTACCCAAGTATGTATCAAGGAATAGTTCTTATCCAAAATGGTTTTCTTCGGAATTAATTAAACTTATTCGTCAAAAGAAAATTGCTGACAATAGGTACAAAGAGTCAAATTGCTTTGGAGATTACCTAATCTTTAGTCACTTACGAGCTCAATGTAAAGTTTTGACTCGCCAATGTTACTTGTCTCATCTTCATTACGTTCAAGGGTCCATCCCTACAAATGTCAAAAGCTTTTGGAACTTTGGTAATAGTAAGCGGAATCAAAACGGTATACCCCTGGTGATGCATTTAGACGGTACTCTATTTCTAACTTGTTTGCATCTTATTTCAGATCAGTTTATCAAAATTATCCCGTTGTTCCTTGTAATTTACCAGAATCTACTTTCAATGTCAATCTTTCCGATTTATCCATCAATATCGGTGAAGTGTTCAATAAAATCTCATCCTTGAAAACTTCTTCCGGTCCTGGTGATGATGGTATTCCTCCTAATTTTCTAAAATCTTGCAAGTTCGTCATTTCTCGGCCTTTGTGGTTGATCTTCAACAGCTCTTTATCCTCTGGAATATTTCCTTCTCAATGGAAATCCAGCCTAATTACTCCTATCTTCAAATCTGGGGACCGTTCTGACGTGAGAAACTATAGACCAATTAGTATCATGAATGTTATGCCGAAAATTTTTGAAGATATAGTTACTGATAAAATAACACCACTGTTTTCTGATATTATTTCTGATTTCCAGCATGGCTTCACTTCTGGGAAATCTACCGTACTTAACTTGTCTATTTTTTCTCATGTTGTGTCCTCTACGCTTGATCAAAATGCCCAAGTGGATACTATATATACAGACTTCTCAAAGGCTTTTGACAGAGTTGATCATAATATATTGTTAAATAAATTAAGTAATTTAGGTATTCGCAGCAATTTTTTGTCGTGGTTACAGAGTTATATTCTGAATCGTACGCAATCAGTTCGTGTCTCTCAATATTTCTCTGATTCATTTTTTGTATCCTCAGGTGTACCGCAAGGCTCACATCTACGTCCTTTATCATTTATTATTTTCATTAATGATATGTCTACGATTTTCAAGTACTGCACACATATTCTTTTTGCTGATGACCTGAAACTGTTTATGATCATAAGAACTTACAGAGATGCTCAAAATCTGCAATCTGATTTGGATCGGTTACAATCTTGGTGTGTGCTATCTAATATGTCATTAGATCTCACTAAATGCCATGTGATGAGATTTCATAGAGGTAAAAATGCTATTTATTTTCCTTATAACTTGTCTCATTCTCTGTTATCACCTATAAATACTGTTCGTGATTTTGGAAATTCATTTGACTCTCGTTTTAACTTCTCAGATCATTACAATTACATAGTTGGTACTTCCATGAAATCTCTCGGATTCATCAAGCGCGTTTGTAAAGATTTTCGTGATCCTGTTGCACTTCGAACACTGTATTGTACTTTAGTTAGACCTCATCTTGAGTATGCGTCTCAAATTTGGAGTCCTCATTTAATTCGGGATTGTACAGACTCGGAAAGAGTTCAGCATAAGTTTCTGCGTTTCGCTGCCTATCAGATAGGCCGTCCGTTGAGCGTCATTGGCATGATTACTCATTGATTATGGCTCTACTTAACTTGCCTCCCTTGGAATCACGTCGTTTGTTCAATGATTTTTCATTTGAGTATAAAATTGTTAATGGGAAAATTCGCTGCCCTCAACTGCTTGGACTTGTACGTTTTAATGTCCCTTCTCGTTTATTGAGGCGCCCTAAATTGTTCAATCCAATTTCTTATAAATCGAGATACGGTTATTCTGATCCGGTAAATCGGATATCTATCCTAGCAAATCCTTACAGTGATGTGCTTGTATTATTTTCATCTCATTCTGATCTTAGGAATTCTCTTTCTCTTATTCGTCAAATTTAATATCTAATTGTCCTTTTCACCTATAATTATACACGTTAACTGTTGTTGTAATATAAGATGCATGTAGTCGAGCTTAACATGATGCTTAATGCTTTGATGCATGATATATATAATGTGGTTCAAATAATGTATATTCTATGTACCAAAGGGTCTTTTATACCCGTATAAACAAAATAAATAAATAAATAAATAAATAAATGTAATATTCATTTTCAGTGATGTACAAATTGTCTTTTTAGCAATTGAAAATATGATATCAATACCTCGAGTGAAACATGACCGAACGAATCATCTTGTGCATCAATTGGAGGCTCCTCTCCAGAACAAGCAGCAGCTTCTTTTCTACATAACCCACACACTTTTGCGCCGGGGAGGATACTGGGAAACTTCCTTTGTAGATTTGGAGGAATAGTTCTCAAATCCCTTGATTTGAATTTGTGATGGATTTTGTGCAAAGGGTTACAACGATCAACGAAAATTTGAGTTGCAGGCATTTTTGAGAATCAAGAAATGTTGTGTCAATAATGCTGTATTTCATGTATTAATTGAATTGCCTACAAACGAACACAATCAAACAGTTGGAAGAGAAAAAATTGATTTTCATCACGAATTGCGAATCATATTTAGCATTGAAACAATTTTACTTACAATTCAAGATCGTGTCATGCGATGCGATTTTTCGTGTGACATCAAGTTGTATGAAGTATGCGTATAAACAAGGAAAAACAAATGAACATCGTCGATACGTTTGATGTATCGAAGATGTTTACGGAATTCCAATTGTTCATCGAATTGAGAAAAATCGATCACGAATTCAAATGAATAGATTTGAGAACTACCCGAAGAGAACATGAAGCTTCAGCGAACGTTCAGATCAGATGTGTATAGATCGGGCCGAAGGTTCATTAGAGCTAACTTTTAGATTCACGAACGTTTGACAAAGGTTCTACGGACGTTGAAATGTCCGCCTCGAAATACGTTCAGGAAACATAGATGGAACGTTCGCTGAAGGTTCATCCAAGGTTTGACGAAGCTTCACAAAAATATTTATACTTATATTAATTTTGATCAATTTATATGAAAAATAAATGAATTAATGAATATAAATTATCATAAATTAATTTAAGTATAGATATTTTTGTGAAGCTTCGTCAGACCTTCGATGAACCTTCAGCGAACGTTCCATCTATGTTTCCTGAACGTATTTCGAGGCGGACATTTCAACGTCCGTAGAACCTTTGTCAAACGTTTGTGAATCTAAAAGTTAGCTCCAATGAACCTTCGGCCCGATCTATACACATCTGATCTGAACGTTCGCTGAAGCTTCATGTTCTCTTCGGGTATTATTCCGAATCTACAACAAAAGTTTCCCAACATTCTCCCCGATACAGAAGTGTGTGAGTTATGCAGGAAAGAAGGCAGAGTATTTTCTAGAGCGCAGAATTATTCCATATTTATTATATTATGTATATTTATTCATTATTATGTTCCATAATTTCAAGACCTGTTATTGATGAAGTTTGATGATATAAGGGTACGGTAAAATCGTATGAAATCATTGGCATGATTAAAAAATCATATTTTATTGGAAAACAGTTCGTTTCACTTGTATTCCGCGTCAACGGTATGACGAACCGTATCAGGAGATAATAGGAATATGCGACACGCGCGTTTCAAACCGTTGCGAATGCCAGATAAAATTTTCTCCCCATAATTGCTCCTACACGATTTTGAAACTGACAAATTCAGCTTCCAGATGAGCTAATTAAAAAAAACTCCAAAATTGTCAAAATTGAAAAAAAATGCAAAAATAACTTTAAGCCCGCTAAATTTGTTGGAAAAAATTTTTTCTCACAAAAATAGTTCACGCCATTGTAAAGAACAGAGAAAAAGCTACGAAAAACAATATCGAAAATAATTTTATAAAAAAATGTAGTTTAAGAAATTATATCTTCAAAAGAGTTGATTAAACGCAATCTGTGAATTTTGGACCCCTGTAGTTTGATAACCAGAGGTACCAGAGTAAAATCCTTCATAGGATCAAAAGTCACTAACTAGTACTACATCTCAATGAAATTTCAAAAAGATTGAGGAGGTAAAAATTTGTGAGCTGGTACTCTTGAGAAATTTTGCCCCATATGTATCATCCATGAAAAATCAATATATTGTACGCTCAATTCAATCAATTAACCCATTGAGGCCCATGGCTAAACGAGCATAGATATCAGAAGGGTAAATATCGGATATAGCACATTAGGGTAGCAGAAGATTTGAGGCGGAAAAAAAGTTTGAAGAATAATTGTTTATGAAAAAATTGTTCAAACAATTGATTGAAAAATTGATTTTTAACGAAAACTGATAGCATCATTCGATGGTACGAGAAAAATCACTGAAGGAACATACATCACATTATCATAAATGTCATGTATTTTGTTATAAAAAAATTATGAACAATTCCTACAAATTGCATACCGCATAACCCATGACCCAACCAGCATAGATATCAAAAGGGTAAATATCGGATATAGCACATTAGGGTAGCAGAAGATTTAAGGCGGAAAAAAAGTTTGAAAAATAATTTTTTGCAAACAAATTGTGATTTTCCCGTACGATCGAATGGCGCTATCAGTTCTCGTTAAAAATCAATTTTTCAATAAATTGTTTAAACAATTTTTCCATAAACAATTATTTTTCAAACTTTTTTCCCGCCTCAAATCTTCTGCTACCCTAATGTGCTATATCCGATATGTACCCTTCTGATATCTATGCTGGTTTAGCCATGGGCCTTAATGGGTTAATAATGAGATGTCATGAATATTAGTAGATTTTCATCGAAAATCAGATGAACGACGCGATGATAATATTTTTGAGGATACAATAGAGAATATATGAGAAAACTAGACTATAAATATTGAAATTTACAATAAAATATTCATTATTCTTGTATTTGAGACATTTTAGATCATATTGAAGATAAAATATTGCATTTCCCAATATTTACAGTTCACTTTTCCATTATTTATAATGCCGCTGTTTCCCCGCTCTCATTTCGGTTCAGATATGTTCGGTATATAATTCAGCGGTTGCGTTTCTGCTTGTGTCCATTCACTAAGACGCAAAATTTTATGTTCATGCTTGCGCTCACGCTTATGTTTATGCTCTTACCTTATGGCTGTGCTTATTCGTTTATGTGTTTAGTTCTTTAAGCGCTCGAAAAGCGGTAAAAGCGGTCACGTTGATGGTCGACAAAAAAGTCGGAATCTTGGAAATCTAAGAATACCAGGTGACAGAGCTTGAGAAATGGATATCAGTATCTGTTCACCATTTTTTTTAGCATCGATAGTTCTCAGGAAAAAAAAGGAGACTTCTTATTTTTTTACACCAAAAATCCATGTTTCTCAACATTAAACTCGTTCTAACTCGATCATTTTCCGATGTATCAAAATAAACCTCGCGGATTTGAATTCGTGAGACTTCCCCGAAGACACCAATGTCGTGATAGTTGGTGAGAATCGGTAACTAATTAATAAAATTTCAATTCGAAATGAAAATCACCTTTTTCATGCGTTAGAGTGGTTTTAAAAAAGTGGTGGAGAAAGTATGAGCTACAGGAAACTTCCAGCGACAGAGTTGTTCGTTAGGGTATGGACAAACTTTTGAGAGAGTTTCAAATCGAGTGGACTATTCGCAAGATACAGCGATTCAATTATTCGCGCACAACAGGAATTCCTCATGACTTTGCATCGTTTAGCGCTTGGATATCAGGAGCCTTAGAAAAAACTATTCACTCAATTTTTCAAATGAGATTTATGTTTTTTGGGTCAGAGAATTCGAATATCAAACTATTCTTGTGAAATTAGTTGATAATTCCTTTTGAATGAACAATTGTTCGGAATTACGTTATAAAGAATCGAATTGTTTATTTAAAAGAAATTACTAACGAATCTTGTGAACATAATTTGATATTCGAATTCTCCGATTCGAAAGGTATGAATCCTGTTGGGAATATTGAGTGAATACAATCTTTCCTACGATCCCTGATATTCAGCCGCTAAACTATGGAAGATCGTGAGAAATTTCTATTGCGCGTGGATCGATAAATCGCTGTATTTTGCACATATAACAGTCCAATCGATCTGAAACTTTCCCAAAAGGCTGTCTACACCCTAGCGATTAACTTTGTTGCTGAAACCTTACTGTCTCATACAAAATTTTTTGGGCTTCGCCAAGCTATATTTTATTGTCAGCTCCAGAGTTCTTTCCGTGCAGAAATATATTCATTCCACACCGTATTACTGATTAAACTACCGTGCTATCGATACCATGTTTCACCGGATGAGAACCTAATGAAAAATCATTTACAGTAGGAATTATCTATCCCATGTACAACAAATGAGCCAAAAAAATGTCACGTTGAGGTCATTTTAGAATCATCGAAAACCGTACAAATGGTACACCTGCACGGAAAAAAATTTGTAGTAAATTCTTGCATACACCGAGAAAAAAATGTTTTGAATCGATAAATTTTTCTCCTGAGCCTGAGAAATGAATTCATCCAATGGTATTATCTGTGCAGTTATTGCATCAACTTCATGTAATATGTGTTTCACACGGAAGTGGTGGGGTCATTAACCGTCTGGTCAATGACCGGGTACCCGGGTATCCATTTCAGTCTAAAATGTGAAATTTTTCAAATTCCTGTCGAATGAAATTCATGAACGCTTGGATCCCCATAATTCAGGACTATTGACACCAGTTTTTCGTTGAAAATTTCAAATATTGTTGATTGAAACCAGGTTATAAGGTGTAAACCTCCATATGTCTTCCGTCCAATGACCGGGTACCCGGGTATCCATATGAGTCAGTATGGATAAAAGCCGAGTTTATACACACTGAAAAAGGAATAAATGATCAATTATCCGTACTATTCAGATAATTTAACTCTTTTATGAATAAATAACAATGTTGCTGATCATTTCGTTCATTTGAACAATTTTTATTATGGATAATAATCACAGAAAAATGGAGGAAGGACACGAAATGCGCTATCTAATTTCCTTTCCACTCGTTCATATATTTGTCGTTCATTTCTAATCGTGGTAAATTAGGGATAAAAAACATGTAAATTCAATTATGTAACGCATCCTTCACATTTAGTGATTGAGACGGAATGTTGATCACATATAGGTAAATGACATACACAACATGATTTCCTCGTTTTGCGACGTTTTTTCATTTCACTTTTGAGACAAACATGGCATGCACCTGTTATCTTCTTTCTCCCCGTTGAATCGAGCTCTGCGTGAGGCGTTGAAGAACTAGATGCTGTTGGCTGCCCGTACATCCCCATTGTCTTACCAAATATACACTCAATAGCCACTTTTGTTGTGAAATGTCTCATGATTTGAGCATTATGAGAGCGTTCTTCGATAAATGGAGTACAGAGCTTTCTACCCAGTTGGCGATAAAACAATCGTTGTTCATACGTTTTTTTGGAAGCATCTTATTATTGTCATAATACACAATGTATGCAGCAAGGGAAGCGATATCCAGAATATTATAAAAAAACGCAAGAGGCCATCTTCGAGTTGATCGTTTTGTTGTATATCTACCAAGCATCTTATCCATCGTGTCTACACCAGCCTTAGACCAGTTATAAAATTCAATAATCTCTGGTTTTTTCTTCGCATTATCACCAATTATTGCTTCCGAATGCATTGTCGATAACATGATCACTGCCTTGTTTTTTTTGGGGACATAACTGCACATTGTTACTTGTTCATGAAAACCAAACACTGTGGATAATTCTTCTCGTACTTTTGATGGAGCCATCGCTGGTGGGATATATGTTTTATTTTTCTTCAAGGTACCAACTATTGTTAGGTTCCAAGATAATAAACATCTGGCCAAAGGTAAGGATGTGAAATAGTTGTCCATTGTAATGTTCCTACCAGATCCTTTGAACGGTGCAACTAAATCTTTGACAACTCTCTCACCAACATTTTTCTCACGACCATTATTCGATTTTCCAGTGTAAAGTAGGCCAGTCAGTGGGTACGAATTCTCAGCATCACATATCCACCATACTTTGATTCCATATTTGGCTGGTTTTGAGGGAATATATTGGATAAATTTGGTTCGACCACGGTATGGGTAAAGTTGCTCATCAACTGTTAGGTTCTCTGTTGGCTTATAATTTTTTACAAAATTGACATTCAACATAGTCCAAATGTCTCGTATTGGAGCAGCTTTATCGTTTTCCATACGGTGAACTCGGGTGTCCGCGTCATCAAATCGAATGAAACGTAGGATGTTCCAGAAACGATTGATACTCATTGCGGCTCGATACAATGGATATGAGTATGACTGCCACATATCAACTGTATTATCAGTGTTCGAATTATTGGCTCCAGAGGTTGTCAAAATACCTAGGAATGCATATAATTCGGGAAGTTCAAGATTTTTCCATGTTAATTGTTGTTTCCCTGGATTTTTTTCATTATATGCTGCATATATTGAGTGTGCTTTCTTATTCGTATGACGTATAATTATGTCAGCCATTTCTGGAGTGAAAAATTTTTTAAAAGTGTCAACTACTGACAACATTTCTGTGCTCTTATGAGGTCCAGGCCTATGTCGTATAATATTACGTCTTGGAACTTGATGTTGAGTTCTTGGTCGTTCAGCCCACTGAGTGCCATCTTTGGCTTTCATTCCTGACACACTAGCCTCTTCTTCTATTTCACTCTCCTCATCTTCATCTTCCTCATCTTCTTCCGTAACTGTGTCCGTATGAACTGTGACGTTTTCTTTTGGAAATATAAACGTAATGAATATTAAATACATAAGAATTTTTGCTATACACAATAAAAAAGCAATGTGTATTATACCAGCATTATCATTGTCCGAAACTTCGACATCGGAGCCAGGGAAATATTCATCGTCGTCACAATCCGATACTTGACCATCGTCAGATTCTTCTGCTTCCAAACATTCCTCTAAATATCTTCTTTTTTGCAAACGAGTCATTCTAATGTGAAAAGTTTTGAATTCAATTATTGATTCTAAAAAGTTGAAAATAGGTTATGTATGTACACCAAGAGAACAAAGTTATTATTTTATCCAATAGTATTTATGAAATATTTCTTTGGATTAATTGAATCTCATTCTATTGGATTTTGACTTGATGGAATTGTGGTGAGAAACCATTCCATTCATTGTAATAAAATTTCATTAATTCAAAAAAATATTTCATAAATACCATTGGATGAATATTTTATTCGCAATGACTTTCTTCTCTTAATGTAGAATGATTAATTCCATACAGAAAATAAGGGGAGCTTGTCTTACCGTCGAAAATTAGCACTTGATAAATCATCCATCTTATTTATTGTTTGTACGATTATTTATTCTGAAGTCACAAAGTGCTTGTCACGTTATAATTTTTTTCACTGAACTCAATAAACAATTCACTGCTCTGAATAACACCTTCCTCAGGGTTGATGATGGTCTGATGATCAATATTGTAATATCGATAAATTATAGTTCTTCAATGTAACTAATGTGTCGATACTTCCCATCGTAACATCTGAAGATCGCGAACAAATTAATCGAATGAAACGTTAACAGGTTATGGGCAGGGGCGTGTTTACATTTTTGCCGCCCAGGAGCTAATAATATTTCGCCAAGTTCATTTATATTACTTGAAAACAATGTAAAAAAACTTTTATAATTTTGTCGGCGAGAGCTGTAGACCTTCAAGCCGCCTTTAAAGACGTTTCTGGTGATTGATTTTTTGAAAGAATTTATAATGGATTTCAGTTTCGAAGAAATTTACAATGAATTCTTAAGAATCCTGCAAGAATTCTTCTTGAATACCATGAGTTCATATAGAATTGATTGTGAACTGTTATAAGATGGATTCTCCAAGAATTCCATAATGAATTCATAAAGAACTCTTTAGAAACACTGCGAGATTATCATATATGTTCAGAACATCGATGCTCATATCCCAGATTCAGAATTGTATTGAGCAAGCTTGAAAAACGGACGGTTTTTGAGACGAAATACGTGGGTACCCGGGTACCCGGTCATTGAACGAATAGTGAAAATTTGGTCATTGACCAGACGGTTAATTGGAATATGAGGTACTTAGGATTGATGAAAAAGTTATTGGATGGAAAATTTTGATTTTCGTATGCATGAGATATAATTTGATTCAATGAATTATGCACTTGATTGGTAGAAGCCATTCATAACACTGTGATAGCCAACTGTGCCCGAAGAGAACATGAAGCTCCGACAAACAACATAGATCAGCATTAAGCTCCGTTAGAGCCAAGTTTTAGGTTCCTCAACGTTTTACGAAGTTTAGATAAACATTTGAATATCCGCTAGAAAATCGTTTCAAGAAAGGTTCATAGCACGTTTATTAAAGGTTCTCTGTACGGAGAAAAAGGAATAGTCGCAGCAGCCACTTAGATAGTCGATTTTTGACCAACTACCTCAATAGTTGCTGCAACTACTAGGTAGTCAGGACAACTAACTCGATAGTTGCACTAACTAACGAAAATACTTCGTAAGTTGCCAGGTATTTACGTTAGTCAGTGCAACTGTCGAGTCAGTTGAGACAGGTAACGTGATACTTGTCCTGACTACTAAGTAGTTGCAGCAACTATTCAAGTAGATGGTCGAAAATCGACTGTTTAAATAGTTGCTACAACTATTCCTCTTTCTCCGTGCGGAGATTCATTCGAGTTTGAATTGAGTTCCAACGGAGCTTGAGTCTGATCTATGTTGATCTAATCTGAACGTTTGTCAGAGCTTCATGTGCTTTTCGGGTAGTGCCAAAATGATAATTTCTCCTCTCAATAAAATATTTAATTACTTGAATAACAAAAGTTTCAAAATAGGAATATATCAATATAAATAATATGAATAATTCTTGCATTCAAAATAAAATGTAAATAAATAAATATTTGGAACTATGAATATCCTTTCCTATCTAAGAAATCATTCCATAGAATGTACAAAGAGACTTTCTAATCCTTCAGAGAATTTACTGAAATGAATAAATCTTGCTTCAAATCAATGAACTTCATTTTGATTGGATGAATTACACAGTTCGAAATAAAACTCGCTTTAAACCCCAATATCAGCTTATTTTAAGATGCAGCCATAGCTAGCCCTATCTCAGCTGAGAGTAAGCATCGAAGAGAAATGCCGACACAATGGAAAAGACTGAATTTCAGTCAAGTTTTCAAGTAAGGTGACTGTAGGTTGTATCGACCTCGTTGGTTATATCGGCCACCCGAAGTTGGTTTCATATCGGCCACTATTTTCATATATTTTTCTTGAATACTACGAAGTTTAAATAACGAACTACACAACGCAGGATAACTCTTCGATGTTTCAAGAACATAAAAGTCTAAGTTATAAATGGCTTGTATTCCTGCTTGAATAGAAAATTGTTTTTGTCAAGGAGGTGACTTGCGTCCCTAAACATGAAAACTTGTCAACATAAGCGGTCTTAACCTCGAAAACTGAGAAGTGAGTACGTACAACCGGCTCCATGGTTGAACGGTTAACGCACTAACTTTCAGACATGGATGTCCGGCAGGCTGGGGGGTTCGAATCCCTGACTAATCAATTCGCCTTTCTCCTTAACGGTAATGCCGCGGAAGGGGAAATGGCAGTTGGTGCGTCAACCAAAGTTTATCCCGAAAGCGGCTACCACCGCGATAGGGGAACGACGGTTGATAAGTCAGGGAATCTTACCCCTGCCGCGTAGGTAAGGTTGGAAGTACGCTTCCCCCGGTCCAATTGGCCTTGGTGGCGTGAAGAGACTGGGTTAAAAAACTGAATAAAATAAGTAAGTACGTTTGAATAAGATATTATGATCACTTTCGGCAATTCTTCAAATCAACATACGATGAAATAAGCCAAGTCGTTTGACACAATGCATTCCGCGAATCATTTTTTCTCATTGACGAAATGAAAGTTTCACATTAATGAGAAAATGTTTAAGTTCGGGAAACTGACAAACCCGTTGAGTGTATCGACCAGGTGCTGATTGATTTTGTTATCATTGAAAAAATTAGAATGCAAATGGGAAATGAGAATAGACAGCCTATAATAATTCTCTTAAGAAGGTGAATATATATACAGGGTGATTCAAAATTTGCGCACTCTTTTTTGGGAGTAGATTCCTGATGAAATTCTAAAACGATTTGTCCTTTTGCACAATGCTCTTCGACGCATTATTTCCGAGATATGATTAATTGAAGTTGACTAATTATGGGGTGGATCCATCGGTAATTCAGGAGCGTCATAACAGAACAAGAGAGGAAGGTGCTTGCAGAGGGCGCTCATACGATCAGCTGATCGGTATAATCGATACGATTTACCAACATACAAATTGGTAAATGTTCTATGTAGAACGATTGAATTCGTCGACACTGTGGAAAAATTGATTATTGTCATGAATTCTTATCACGATATGCTGTAGGTGAAAGTTGTAATTTCAGTAATGATTTTTATTACGCAGACAAATGTAAAATAGTGTTATTTCGTAGGGAAAGGGATTCAAGTGGGAGAAAAAAGTATAACTACTGGTTTTCAATCAGAATTTTCATGTGAAGAAGAAAACATGAGAATTTTCATTCATCCGATACCCAGTTTGAACGGTTTGATTAGTAAGTTTAACACAAGAGATTGGATTCCGAATCCTGTATTCTGATTGGTCGAGAATCAATGTATGTTAGATCAATCCTCGGCCGTTTCAAATGATTCTTCTGAAGAATGTGTTTTCGACTTATCCCAACCACAACATTGAACAATGATGAATTTATTCGAATTCACCCTTTTTACATCATTCGATGATTATAAAGGATTTATCGAACGTTAATTACGTACAAGTTGAAGTAAGTTATTGACGTTCGATAAACCCTTTATAATCATCGAATGATGTAAAAAGGGTGAATTCGAATAAATTCATCATTGTTCAATGTTGTGGTTGGGATAAGTCGAAAACACATTCTTCAGAAGAATCATTTGAAACGGCCGAGGATTGATCTAACATACATTGATTCTCGACCAATCAGAATACAGGATTCGGAATCCAATCTCTTGTGTTAACCTTACTAATCAAACCGTTCAAATTGGGTATCGGATGAATGAAAATTCTCATGTTTTCTTCTTTACATGAAAATTCTGATTGAAAACGAGTAGTTATACTTTTTTCTCCCACTTGAATCCCTATCCCTACGAAATAACACTATTTTACATTTGTCTGCGTAATAAAAATCATTACTGAAATTACAACTTTCACCTACAGCATATCGTGATAAGAATTCATGACAATAATCAATTTTTCCACAGTGTCGACGAAATAAATCGTTCTACGTAGAAGATTTACCAATTTGTATGTTGGTAAATCGTATCGATTATACCGATCAGCTGATCGTATGAGCGCCCTCTGCAAGCACCTTCCTCTCTTGTTCTGTTATGACGCTCCTGAATGACCGATGGATCCACCCCATAATTAGTCAACTTTAATTGATTATATCGCGGAAATTATGCGTCGAAGAGCATTGTGCAAAAGGACAAATCGTTTTAGAATTTCATCAGGAATCTACTCCCAAAAAAGAGTGCGCGAATTTTGAATCACCCTGTATATGGGGCATTCTTTGTCAGATCAGCCACCTCCCCTGCGCATTTCAATTTTTGAGATAAAAAAAGGTTGATGGGCTTGAAATTTTCGTTGAAGGGTCTGCTTTTTAATGCCGTATGGTACTTTTCGAACATGGCGACTATTCAACCAATATAGTGGCGGAAACGAAGAGAGAACGTGATGATGATGATCAAAACCGGTGATCAAACTATGATACACGGGGGTTGGATGATTCTGTGGATTGGAACATGCAATTCGAGCATCTCGGATTAATTGCATCCAGTTGGAATATTGAAATTGCAAATGGTGGATCCAATATGGCGGCCAGAATTTCAGAATCACTCCGAATTTCCTGAAACGTGGGGAAGGGGGGTTTTTGGGGTCACTGATGACGAATGCGAACTCAGATTCCCGGAATGACGAATGGCGAATCCAATATGGCGTTCAGAAAATTTCTAATTCACTTTAATTTGTGGGAACATCACCACCCTTAGGGTTTTTTGGTCGCTGATCACGAATCCGGACTCAGATTTCCGGAATTGCAAATGTCGAATCCAATATGGCGGCCGGAATTTCAGAATTACTCCGAATTCCCTGAAACATGGGGGAAAGGAGTTCTTTTGGGTCGCTCATGATGGATCCGAACTCAGATTTCCGGAATTACGAATGGAGAATCCAATATGGAGGTCGGAAAAAATCTAATTCGCTTCAATTTATGGAAACATCAACATTCTGAGGGTTTTGTGGTCGCTGATCACGAATTCGGACTCAGATTCTCGGAATCGCAAATGGCCGATCTGATATGTCGGTCGGAAAAATTCTGAATCTCTTGAATTTCTAAAAACATTGTCATACTGGGGTTATTGGGTTCGCTGATCACAAATCCGGACTCAGATTTCCGGAATTGCGAATGGCGGATCCAATATGGTGATTATTCTTCTGTTTATGTTACTGGTATAAAATCCATCTACATTCTCCAAAATTGTTTGGGAGTTTTTTCCCCCCTTGCACTGCTACAGGGTGTCCACTGATACTGGAGATCCAATGGAATCGACCAATCATTTATATGCCATGAAAAGAATGTCCAATGGGAGGGATCGAAATTTCCAGTAGTAGACACACTGTGCTAGCAGGTAAAATGTCGGATTTGAACTCCAGTTCCTTCGATTTGTTGGCTGAATATTGCGTTGCACCGAATTCTTGGACGATTTTTCTCCCACCCCAAGATGACAGGACGATAGTTAAAATTTGTAATCTCGATGGATTGTTGGGTTCCAAGATTAGAAGTTTCTCTTCGGGTTCATCAAGCATTCCTTCTAGTCCAATTTCCCTGTTCAAGCGCGTCTCAGTGACATCTCCGAGTGTCTCATTCTCCAAGTGAGAGTCCATGCTCATCGGAGTCTCAATACTTTCAATTCCTTCACTCATATCATTTGATTCATTCACCACCTCGTTATCTGGTAATTTGTACGAGAAATCCTTTATTCATACATCCAACACAAATTTGGAAATTCGTACATGAATGAGAAAATTCCTGCAACATAATCTCCGATATCTCTCGTAAATTTCTACCCCCGTGTGCCGGCTTTTTTGAATGAATTTAAGTATCAATCCTTTGGAAGAATTCACGGCATCATGTATTAGAAGATCGAATGAATCAGATGAAAATAAGCCGACAAATGCATGGAATCGATTCTTATCAACTGATGCTGTATTGTTCTGTGATCTCTGAACCTGATTTCATGTTGGTTCGTTGTAATGTCAATTGTTTCTCTCGTCTTCTGTTTTGTATTGTTTCACGTTGTCACTTCATGAATGCTCGCGACGTTTAAACCTCAAAGTTTTTGTGTTTCAACTGATAAGACCTTATTAGGAGTTCGTATATTGTCATCGAATTTATTCGATCATCTCACACACGATGCTGCGTATTATTCGAACGGACCGATGTGCAAATCCATTCAAGAAGTCGGACACATTGGTAGAAGATTACGTAAGATATTGCAGGTTATGTTGCAGAAATTTCCTCACCTATCCGCGAATTCTAGGATTTGTGATGCATGTATGAAGAAGGGTTCATCGTACAAATTACGAGTTGACGAGGTGGTTGATGATCCAAATCATAACAGTGAAAATATTCATGGTATTGAGAGTCCGATGGAAATGGATGTCCCAGTGGAGAATGAGACATACGAAGGTTCTAATTGTACACGCTCAAACAGAGAAATTGAACTGGAAGGAATGCTGGATGAACTCAAGCAGAAATTTCCAACCTCGTAATCCAACAATCCATTGAGATTACGAATTCTGACTATCGCCCCATCACCTCAGAGCGTGAGAAAAATCGCCCAAGAATTCGAAACAACGCGATACTTGGCCAACAAATCGAAGAAATTGAAGTCCAAATCCGGCATTTTACCTGATAGCATTGCAAGGGAGGGAAAAAAACTCTCTCAAGCAATTTTACGAAAAGAGAATGTATTTTATACCAGTGACATGAACAGTAGGATAATGCCTAGAGAGAAAGATGTCGTTTCTGTGAAGATTAATGGAGAGCGGACGTTGAAACGGAAACGTCACTTACTTGTGGGTTCGAAAGAACTTTACACTGTATTCAAACAGTCTCACCCAGAAGATGATATCAGCTTCAGCGCGTTTGCTAGACTCAGACCAAAAAGTTGCATACTCCCTGGATCTTGTGGAAAACACTCAGTTTGTGTTTGCACAATACATCAAAATGCGAAATTGATGTTGCATGCAATTGATATTCAAAAGCTGACCTTGAATACAGAAAAGCCACTAACGAACTACAAAGACTGCCCCAATTAAATTGTTTGTGAAAGACCCGGGGCTGATTGCTATCTTGATGCATGTGATGATTGTCCAGGAGGTTCGCAGTTTTCAAAGAAATTCAATGATCTACTAGAGAGTTCATTCATCACAGACATTCAATGTTCAGTTCGGACGGCAACGGATCGTTCAACTCTACGAACAGGAATCATGAAAATTGATGATTTTATACTCGAATTGTGCAATAGACTGACAATTCTGAAACCCCATTCATTCATCTCAAAGCAACAAAATCTTTTCATCCAAGAAAGGAAACACAATCTCCGCGATGGCGAAGTCCTGGTGACGTTTGATTTCCCTGAAAACCACGCGTGTGTTTGCCAGGATGCTTCACAAGCATTCCATTTTAACAACGATCAATGCACCGTATTTCCTGCCGTTTATCATCATAAGGAAGGACCTGTTGTTGAGCACAAGAGTTTTATTTTCTTATCTAAAAGTTTGATACACGACACCTCCGCTGTTTATGCTATTCAGACTTTGTTAATTCCCCAAATCCAACGAAATGTGGAAAAAGTGAACAAGATTATTCATACCAGTGAAGGAGCGAAGCAGCATTTCAAAAATCAATTTCAAATCGCGAACTTGATTCAGCACGAAGAAGATTTCAGTATTGACGCTGAATGGCATTACAGCGCAACTGCTCACGGTAAAGGTGCTTGCGACGGGATTGGTGCCACATTCAAGAGAGAAGCATTTAGAGTGAGTCTAACTGCCAAACCTCAAAATGCCATATTGACACCTCAAAAACTCTACAGTTGGGCGAAGAGTAATTTTGAAACCATAGGCATCATGTACTATGATAAAACATATCACGAGAAGATGAGACGGAAACTCAACAAACGATTCGAGAATGCCCAACCTGTACCTGAGATTCCCAAGAACCACGGTGTTGTGGTAGGATCCAATAATGAAGTGCTCATCAAGAGGTACTCGAATGATGATAGGAACAGAGTGTGGTGGCCGAATGGACAACCATGAGGTACGTACGCTGAGTTGGACAATTGCTAATTGGGAGAGATGTTACAATAATCGGCCCTTTTCAGGGCCATTCGAAGTGCAAAGTCTGATCGCGCAACCTCCTCGTGATGCATATTGGGTTATGCTAATGCCGACAGTTTGGAGCCTGAATACACAGATCCACAAGCTGAAAACCAGCAGTATCCATGGTTGGGGTCAGAGAAGATTTGCGAGGAGTTTTATTGGAATGGAGTCCATTGAAAGTTCACGGATATGTGTGACCAGTCCCCAAATAATTCCTGAAATGAGTATGATATTTGTTCCCATCATATTGAATGTCTTTGTCGATAATTGTACGTGATGCGTCCATTCCGATTTTAGAAATGTGACCTCAATTTCGTAATCGACGACCAGAAGTTTTTCTGAACAAAGGTTTACTTGAGAGGGCGGATGATTCCTCGTATCCAGACCGTCATGAATTTTCACATTGAATCTTCCATTCATAATTCCGGGAATCTGGGTTCGAATATGTATCGGCGATCCTTCAGACTCCCGTACGACAATCCTCTCTCAAAGTCCCCTCATTTTCAATTTCTCCCAACGCCATATTCGATTCACCATTCGTAATTTCAGGAATCTGAGTCCGGATTCTTGATCAGCGACTTCAAAAACCTCAGTATGACAATGCTTTCACAAATTTGAGGGACTTTGAATTTTTCCGATCGCCATATTGGATTCGTCATCCGCAATTCCGGAAATCTGAGTCCGAATTTGTGATCAGCGAACCCAAAAACCCCAGTTTGACATTGTTTTCACAAATTCAAGAGATTTAGCATTTTTCCGACCAACATATTAGATCGGCCATCTGCAATTCCGGAAATCTGAGTCCGGATTCGTGATCAGCGACCACAAAACCCTCAGAATCTTGATGCTTCCATAAATTGGAGCAAATCAGGTTCCTTCCGACCCCCATATTGGATTCTTCATTCGTAATTCCGGAAATCTGAGTGCGGATCCATCATGAGCGACCCGAAAAACCCCTTTGCCCCATGTTTCAGGGGATTCGGAGTGATTCTGGAATTCCGGCCGCCATATTGGATTCGACATTTGCAATTCCGGAAATCCGAGTCCGAATTCATGATCAGCGACCAAAAAACCCTCAGGTTGGTGATGTTCCCACAAATTAAAGTGGATTAGAAATTTCCTGACCGTCATATTGGATTCGCCATTTGTCATTCCGGAAATCTGAGTCCGGATTCGTCATCAGTGACCCCAAAAACCCCCCTTCCCCACGGTTCAGGAAATTCGGAGTGATTCTGAAATTCCGGCCGCCATATTGGATCCACCATTCGCAATTTCAATATTCCAACTGGATGCAAATCATCCGAGATGCTCGAATTGCATGTTCTAATCCACAGAAGTATCCAAACCTAGTGTATCATAGTTTTATGACCGGTTTTAATCATCATGATTACGTTCCCTCTTCGTTTCCGCCGCTATATTGGTTAAATAGTCACCATGTTCGGAAAGTACCATACGGCATTGAAAGGTAGACACTTCAACGAAAATGCTAAGCCCATCGAACATTTCCTATCCCGAAAATGGAAATGCGCAGGGGGGGGGGTGACTGATCTGACGAAGAATGCCCCATATATACAGGGTGTCTCATTTTAATTTTTATATCGGAATAACTCAAAAACAAGGAGTTTTGGGGGGAAATGTTTTGCACAAAAGTTGTGAGATTCCGAGGGGGACATCTGTCGGTGACCTTGACTTTGGCCTCGAATCTCAACTTCAAGGTCATTCAGAGGTCAACTTCTGTTTCTTGAATGAAATCCCTTATTTTTGACTGCAGATTCAGATTCGACGTTGAAAAACAAGAAAATTTGTCTGAATCATTTTTCCGAATTGCGCACAGATAGCGCTCTAATCGATAGAAAATGAGTTTTATAAAACACTCGTATTGCTTTCTGTGTAAAACGACATCTAACTCTCCAGTGTTTTGCTTCCAGGTCCTGAGGATTACCGTCGCCATTGGAGTTACCCAATGTGCAACACGAGGAGGTTGGGCGATCGGATTTAGCACATCTTTGTGGCCCTGAAAAGGGCCGATTGTCTGGACCGTAGAGGTGCGTAATTTTTCACGACAAACGCTCTGCAATATGTATGAAGATTCACCGTATCAAATGTTCGATATTTGCACCGTCGACCTGTTGGCATAATCTAATTCGTCTCTGAAAATGTGGTCCCAACGACAAAAGCACGTGACGTGGAATTGTTCGGCAGACAGTTCGTATTCGGCGTCTCATGTCATCTCTGGTCGTTGATGGTCTTTCATCAACTACACCTTTGATGGAACCCCATAAGTGAACATCCAAAGGGGTGAGATCCGGAGACCTAGATGGCCAGGCAATGTATCCACCACGACCAATCCGTCTGTGTGGGTGAGATGCGTTTGAGGAATTCCTGACACTTGCAGCGTTATGAGGTGGTGCCCCATCATGTTGAAGCCACATCCTGTTCCGTGTGTAGAGATCAACATCTTCCAACATCCTTGGTAATTTGTCCCGAATCAATTGCAGATCATTTTCCTCCCTAACAGTATGTTGGAAGAAATAAGGATCAATGATTCGACCATTCAACATCCCACACCACACATTCAGAGTCCAGCGATGTTGATTGTCAACTTGTCAATGCCATCTGGGATTTTCAATCCACCAATAATGACAATTATGTCTGTTCACAACACCGTCACTGCGAAAAGTCGCTTCATCGCTAAACATCACGTAATTGAAAAAACCAGGCGGTTGCTCCGAGGCCCATTGACCGAATTCAACCCTAGCAATCGAGCAGCTCATTGGTAATATACTCTCTAAAATATTCAATTGGATCCTTTAGATTGGTAATATTCCGTTTGGTTGATTGAAAAAGTGCCCGAGGAGGTGTAATGTACGAGCCTTTCATCCAAAGAATTTCATTTCTTCGAGTCAACTTTTGCTCTTGGAAAAATTCTCGTTGAATATTCAAGTCGGTTGAGAAATAAAATAATAAGAGAATCAAGGAAAGCAAAAGAACAGTGGTTAGAAGAGAAATGTCAGGACATAGAAATAAGATTGCATTTAGGAAAAATAGATGAAGCATATAGGATTATTAAAAGATTTTTCGGACAAATGAAATCTAGAAGCAATAAGATTAGAAACTCTCTAGGACGACAATTGATAAAAACGGAAGAGAAAATAGAACAGTGGATCAATCATTTGGAAGACTTGTATAGAGGAAACGATGATATAGCACTATTAGAGAAGGAGGAGGATGTAGATGAGGAAGAATTGGGAGATTCGATATTGAGATCAGAATTCGACAAGGCTTTGAAAGAATTGAAAAATAATAAAGCGCCAGGCATAGATGGCATAAGTGCGGACCTTATAAAAGCCTCCGGTGAAGGAACTCGCGACGCACTGTTTGAATTGATTAGAGATATGTACGAGAAAGGAGAAGTACCGGAAGATTTCCAAAAGAATAAAATTGTCGCTATCCCGAAAAAACAAGGGGCAGACAAATGCGAGAACTACAGAACGATCAGTTTAACTTTACATGCTTCGAAAATACTGACCAAAATTATATACAGGAGGATGGAAAATAAAATAGAGAGTAGATTGGCAGAGGATCAGTTTGGTTTTAGAAAAAATAGGGGAACGCGAGAAGCAATCTTAGCACTCAGGGCAGTGATAGAGAAAAGGATAGCGCTGAAGAAATCTGTGTACATAGGTTTTGTAGATATACAAAAGGCTTTCGATAATGTGGACTGGGAGAAGATGTTTGCGATCCTGAAGAAGGTGGGAATAAATTATAAAGATAGAAGAATAATATACGAATTATATAAGAATCAAAGTGCAATAATAGACATAGAGGGTCAGGAAGGGAAGCACAAATAAGAAGAGGGTGAGACAAGGATGCTCATTATCGCCACTGATGTTCAATTTATATATAGAAGAAGCAATGAACGAAGTGAAGGAGGAAATTCAATCGAAATTACAGATTCAGGAGAAAATATAAGTATGTTGAGATTCGCGGATGACATAGCTATATTGGCCACGAGTAGTACTGAGTTAGAAAATATTCTCAACACCATGAGAACAATATTATTGGAAAACTATTGTATGAATATAAATAAAGACAAAACAAAATTCATGATGTGTACAGCAGCGAAAACAGCTAGAAGAACGAGAATCAAAATAGATACCGAGACAATTGAACAGGTGAAAGAATTCAAATATCTAGGAAGCATAATTACAGAGAACGGCAAAAGCGAAAGAGATATAAGAGCAAGAATAGCACAAGGGAAACAGGCTTTTTATCAAAAGAGACAGTTATTATGCTCAAAAAATATAAGCTTGGAAGTAAGGAAGAAATTCTTGAAAAGTTACGTTTGGAGCACAGCATCATATGGTTGCGAAACTTGGACAATGGGGAAAACTGATCAACGAAGACTTGAAGCTTTTGAAATGTGGTGTTATAGGAGGATGCTCAGAATAAAATGGATAGACAAAGTCAAAAATGAAGAAGTACTCGAGCAGATAAATGAAGGAAGAAATCTTTTGAAACACATCGTGAAAAGGAGAAGCAATCTTATAGGATACACATTACGGCATGAGAGTTTATTGAAAACAATATTGGAAGGGAAAATGAATGGTAAAACTGGTAAAGGTAGACCTAGAGCAAGTTATATGAAGCAAATCGTACAAGACAAGGGATGTAGTAGATATGTAGAAATTAAACGTTTGGCGGATAATAGACAGGGGTGGAGGGTTTCATCAAACCAGTCGTAAGACTGATTACTTCATGATGATGATGATTCAAGTCGGTTTCAGAGTTGTAAGAGACTACTTCATGTATTGCATTGGTACCACTTTTACGGATTTCAAATTCACATTCATTTTTACTGATATTGTTATCGCTGTTCTCGTCCTCATCCGAATCACAATTTTCTATAATGAATAGAACTAACATATAATATATGTATATTGTACATGATGTATCTATGACAATATATATTGTATGCCATGTGTGTACAATATATATGTATTTCATTTGATAATTTTTTTGAAAGCGATTATTTTCAGTCTAGAAAAGAAAGAATTATGCAAGGGTTGGCCTATGAATGGGAAGGGAATACGCAAATAAGACTCCTTCTGATAAATTCGTCAAGATATTCTATGAAGGCGCATAGCACATAATTATTCGAAACAGTCTCATTTGGAGGTTCTACGCATGTTCGTAGGATTTTCCAAACACGTTCTTAGCATTTCTAACCTCTTATGTTGCTTGGGTGATGACAATATGAATTGCATATTAAATAACAAAAAGGAAAGAAAAAGAACATAGCAGTCTTCTCCAGGCTGTATATGAATTGAAATGAGAAAACTATGCACAAAATGAGACTCTCAAATGAGAAAAAACAAAAACTAACCACTAATCCTGTACTTACCAACGACTTCTTCAGTTTCATGAGAAAATTCATCGTTATTCTTATCCATCAGACCTTCAATTTCTGAAGTATTACCATCATCAATCATTTCCAATAATGCATCTTTGAATGTATGTTTGCCACTTCTCGTCCTGGGCATTTTGGATTGATTTATCCACCTCACGATAACCAAACTCTAATGAGCAAGCAGCGAAAATTGAAAGACAAATAATGATAATCAAACGTAAGGAATATACATTTAGGCGTCCTTGTTGATTGGCTAAGGAAATTAACTTATTCGTAAAGTCATAATGTCACATACATGGGGCGATTCTTTAAAGTATAAAAATGACTATTCAGAAATATTTTTCACAAAACTATTGCACCATATCATTTTAGAAGATCATGTTGATGTGGAAAAAAATTTAACATCATTTATAATAGAATATGGTGGATTATATCCGTAAATATCAGAAGCGAAATGAGATAATTAAAAATCGTTGATGAAGTGACTCTTTGGAAAATTTTTAAACTTATACTAGTCACTTGTGAGAATCCAATACCTGATAAAATGGTAGTCAATACCTCCGCGAAGAAGTAAAAATAATGCTCAGTGAGCTAATCGATTTTAAAGATATCTTTGAGCACGTTGGAAAATATGGTTGCCTAACGAAATATCCTTGACCAAAATATCCGAGACAAAATATCCGCGCCAAAATATCCGCAGCCAAAATATCCGCAGACCAAAATATCCATGCACAAAAATATCCACGGACAGAATATCCGCAAACAAAAATATCCGAGGACAAAATATCCATAACAGAAATTTGAATGAATGATAATACTCACTCATATTACACAACCTGAAAAATACCTCAAACATTCAATTATTTCACATCATATTATCCGAGAAATTCTTTATACAATTTCGTTTTTCTTCCCATACAATCTGAAAAATGAGACAATACATTCGTCTTCAATTTCACAAAAAAAAACGCACCAAATTACATAGACGTGTTTCTATACTTATAGGAGTAATCTCTCTCAAAACAAAAAACACCCAATTTAATTCACATGCTCAAGTTCATAGCAATATTTCTAATATATTTCAAAACATTTCCCCCGTTGTAATTCATAACTACCCGTTTAATTCGCTCATCAAAATCCGCGTATTTTTTTCTTTTCACACGCCGAACATCTCGTCCTTATTCGATTTGCGTGATCAATACATCTGTCCTGTTTTGCTCTTTCTTCAATACATTGATGAATTTCCCTACGACAGCATGATTCACTCTGATTTTTTCATTGAAGCTCCGGTGCCAACCTTCCACAGCGTTATTTGTACGTGCCTCATCATTCATAACAGCCGAGAAGCAATTCCACATTTCCAGATCAAACATTGGCTTCCCACGCTCATGTCTGGTTACAGGGCCTATCCATATCTTTTCAAAATAATCAAGCAACTCTTCAAAATCCCTTCCATGCGCTGGATAATAATCACATTGAACTAACTCCTCAAATGCTCTCACCACATCATCGACTGGAACAAAGGCTAAAGCGATTAACATTTTCAAATTTAAAGCCAACTCACAGTCATTATTATATCTACTTTGCAATTCACAACGTTGAATTTCACGTCACACACATTGCCCGAAATGACAAAAAAACAGCCCGAGATAGTAGTATTGGGGAATACTTTCTAAAAAACAACAAGTCGCTGTGGATTCATTCCTGGCTTCAATTCCTTTAAACGTTGTAGAAATTGTTTATATACGCGCTTTGATTCCTTCGGAGCCAACAGGTACACGAGAATGATTACTTTATTATCTCGCACACCATGTAAGATATACAATTGACAGAAGATTCTCGGAACCGAACGAAAAGTTCTATCACTTTGCCACTGACTACATTCAGCAAGAAAGTCGAGATTTTTCAACGTAGAGAAAATCAGAAACCGACCGTCACCCTCACCCTCACTGGCATGCAATAAAAACTCTTCTCCTCTGGACGTTATCTTATAACATTCGGGGATTTCAAGTTCATCGATTGTATGAGGATTCAATAATTGAGGGTTCTCCTCAACTCTCACACGATTCATTACACGCGCGATTGCACCACGGTTTGGTAATCGAGCAGCTACTGGTGATGATACATTATCAAATCCCTCCCCGATGATTGAAGCAGGTGTATCATCTGAACTCTTCGCTTTTTTCTTCATTTTATTTAGAATTTTCCGACTTTGAATACTGGCCAGATCTGCGGCATGACTATGTTCAGGAATTCTCCCAATGACATCCGCTACGGAAAACACCATAACCTGTTGATTTTAACAATACTTCCCCACACAAACAACACATGGAACTGTCGTAAAAGAATTACCTTCACGATTATCTGTTGTAGTATGAATTGTACAGCTGCATGAATAATTCCTAAATTCCGTGCAACGCCACGTAAAACTTGTTTTGTTAGCACTTTTTTTACTATACGTAAAACCATCATGCACCAATAACGGTTCAACTTTTTGCGATTTAATAAATTTCAATGGCATGACTTCACAACACTTCATGAAACTAAGGTATCGTGCTTACCAGGGGGGTGCAACTCGATAAAAACTATACGTAACGTTTTGTCACCATTCGATATTTCCCAAACTGTCCACAAGAGACGCTGATTGTACTATCAGAAAAAGTCACGTGATACGATAATTTTTCGGCGTCTAATTTTGCATTTGAAATCGCTTGACAAATCATATGATAATGGTGTTGATATATACATACAATTCTTGAATATGTCACATAACCAAATATGATAATGACGATACTGACACTCGTATCACGTACGTAGTGTACAAAAAAAACATCACGTGATTTTGACTTAGCTACAGACAGCGCTGTTCACGGACTTCAAGTGAAGTTTACTGTGGTGACAAAACGTTTCGCGAAACATTTGAAGGTGAATAGGTGAGTTGCACCCCCCTGGTGCTTACTAATATCATAACACAAACGCTTATCCAACCATCAAACACATTCTTTCTCCCACTCCCGCACTTAATTGATAACTACACATCATCTACTTCCCTGTCGTCCGCGATATATTTCTCTCATTCCGCAGGGGTATTATACGATAAATATGCACAAATCTTCACCTCAGACAGATTTCGATTTCCGGATATTTTTGTTCACGGATATTTAGTCCGTGGATATTTTTGTGCGTGGATATTTCGGTCTGCGGATATTTTGGCTGCGAATATTTTGGCGCGGATATTTTGTCTCGGATATTTTGGTCAAGGATATTTCGTCGTGTTACCGGAAAATATCGTCCCATATATGGACAAGGTGTCGGAAAGGGTTAAGTGAGATGTTATAACAATATTGTCGTCGCATCCCTGGTTTAAAAAAACCATTGATTCTCGCCAAATCTCACTAAATTACAGTTGAACTTGGACAATGTTCTGGCCGAATCTCATCCAGCAAATGTCAATGAAATTCGGTCAGAAAGAACAGTCGATTCTCGCCAAATCTCACTGAATCTGGCCAAATCTCATTGATTCTCGGACAATGTTCTGGCCAAATCTCATTTAATTTCATCTGTCAGAAGTAATGGATTCTTTTAACCAGGGATATAGATATACAAATATATATATATCATCATCATCATCATGAAATAATCAGTCTTATGACTGGTTTGATGAAATCCTCCAACCCTGTCTATTATCCGCTAACCGCTTAACTTCTGCATATCTACGACAGCCCTTATCTTGTATAATTTGCTTCATATAACTTAATCTAGGTCTACCTCTTCGAGTTTTACCATTCATTTTTCCTTCCAATATTGTTTTCAATAGGCTATCATGCCTTAAGGTGTGTCCTATCAGATTACTTCTTCTTTTCACGACCTGTCTCAAGAGACTTCTTTTTTCATTTACCTCCTCAAGTACTTCTTCATTTTTTACTTTCTCTATCCACTTCATTCTGAGCATCTTTCTATAACACCACATTTCAAAAGCTTCAAGTCTTCGTTGGTCCGTTTTTCCAATTGTCCAAGTTTCGCAACCATACAATGCCGTGCTCCAAACGTAACTCTCCAAGAATTTCTTCCTTACTGCTAAGCTAATATTCCTCGAACATGGTAACTGTTTCTTCTAGTGGGAAGTCTGTTTCCCTTGTGCTATTCTTGCTCTTATATCTCTTCCGCTTTCACCGTTTTCTGTAATTATGCTTCCTAGATATTTAAATTCCTTGACTTGCTGAATTGTCTCCGCATCTATTTTGATTTTCGTTCTTCTTGATGTTTTCGCTGTTGTACAAATCATGAATTTTGTTTTGTCGTTATTCATATTCATACAATATTTGTCTAGTATATATATATATATATACAAGGTGTCCCATTTTAATTTTTATATCGGAATAACTCAAAAACGAGGAGTTTTGGAGAAAAATGTTTCGAACAAAAGTTGTGAGATTCCGAGGGGGACATCTGATGGTGACCTTGACTTCGGCCTCGGATCTCAACTTCAAGGTCATTCAGGGGTCAACTTTTGTTTCTTCAATAAAATCCCCTATTTTTGACTGCAGATTCAGATTTGACGTTGAAAAACAAGAAACTTTTGTCTGAATCATTTTTCCGAATTCCGCACAGATGGCGCTCTAATCGATAAAAAAATGAGTTTTATAAAACACTCGTATTGCTTCCTGTGTAAAATCGATCAATATTGCCAATTTCGTCTGTCCGTAGTACCGTTACTGTGAATTGGTGCCAAACACAAGTACACAACAATACTTGTGTCCATCATGAACAAGAAAGTTCATACTAGAGCATTGTTTACAAACATAAGTGCAACGGAATGTTTAATATCCTTCATTCATTCACAAATTCTTTTCGATATACGATTCGAACTTGAAGAAGATCTTTGATCAGTGTTGTGAAGGTCTCAATACCATGGATTATCCTTGGGGTGAAATACTTAATATTCTCCTGATACTAGGAGAATGTCGACGTAATTACGCTGCAGCATCAAGATTGTATGGAGAGAGGTATCCAAATAGACGCCAGCCTTCACTTCAGGCGATACGCTCAATAGAAAGACGAGTTATAAGAATGAATATCCCGAGTCAGAAGGCGTTATAATGGAAATCGTATGGATACACGCTCAGTAGCCGTTTTAGGAATGGTGCACCTGAATCCTCTCGTTATTACCAGAGAAATCCAGCACCAATTAGGTATCCCAAGATCAACGGCACACCGCATACTAAGATCTGGTAAATATCATCCTTACCACATTACATTGGTGCAAGCATTAAGTGAAGATGATCTTGGACGTAGGGTTGAATTCGGTCAATGGGCCTCGGAGCAACCACCTGGTTTTTTCAATTACGTGATGTTTAGCGATGAAGCGACTTTTCGCAGTAACGGTGTTGTGAACAGACATAATTGTCATTATTGGTGGATTGAAAATCCCAGATGGCATTGACAAGTTGACAATCAACATCGCTGGACTCTGAATCTGTGGTGTGGGATTTTGAATGGTCAAATCATTGGTCCTTATTCCTTCCAACATACTGTTAGGAAGGAAAATTATCTGCAATTGATTCGGGACGAATTACCAAGAATGTTGGAAGACGTTGATCTCTACACACAGAACAGGATGTGGCTTCAACATGAAGGGGCACCACCTCATAACGCTGCAATTGTCAGAAATTTCTTAAACACATCTTACCCACACAGATGAATTGGTCGCGGTGGATACATTGCCTGGCCGGCTAGGTCTCCGGATCTTACCCCTTTGAATTCTTACTTATGGGGTTTCATCAAAGATGTAGTTCATGAAAGACCATCAACGACCAGAGATGACATGAAACGCCGAATACGAACTGTATGCCGAACAATTCCACGTCATGTGCTTTTGCCGTTAGGACCACATTTTCAGAGACGAATTAGGTTATGCCAACAGGTCAACGGTGCAAATATCGAACATTTGATACGGTGAATTTTCATACATATTGCAGAGCGTTCGTCGTGGAAAATTACACACCTCTACAGTCCAGACAATCGGCCCTTTTCAGGGCCTAAAAGATGTGCAGAATCCGATCGCTCAACCTCCTCGTGGTGCACATTGGGTAACTCTAATGGCGACGGTAATCCTCAGAAGCTGAAAAAGAACACTGGAGAGTTCAATGTCGTTTTACACAGAAAGCAATACGAGTGTTTTATAAAACTCATTTTTTTATCGATTAGAGCGCCATCTGTGCAGAATTCGGAAAAATGATTCAGACAAAAGTTTCTTGTTTTTCAACGTTAAATCTGAATCTGCAGTCAAAAATAGGGGATTTCATTTGAGAAACAAAAGTTGACCCCTGAATGACCTTGAAGTTGAGATCCGAGGCCAAAGTCAAGGTCACCATCAGATGTCCCCTTCGGAATCTCACAACCTTTGTTTGGAACATTTTCCTCCAAAACTCCTTGTTTTTGAGTTATTCCGATATAAAAATTAAAATGGGACACCCTGTATATATATATATATATATATACACACAGATTTTGGAAGGTATACCTTTGGTTCCTCTCTGATCTTTGAAATTAAAGCGAAAGAGAGACGAATGGTTGGGACATTCCCTCCCTGATGTTTCCACCTACTTTTTGTTGGTTGGATATTTCTGTGGTCGTGGCATGATCCTTATATTTTCTGAAGATCAGCTTTTCCTTTCTTTGCCAATACCAGCCCAATGTGGAGATTTGATGATTTCGGTGTTTTCCTCCAGATTATGGTTGGAAAGATCTATGAATTTATATACATGAAGATCTCAGTGTATATCGACCACGATTTTAATATTGCTTGATGGAATGGTTGTAGTCGACTACTTAGTATTTCGGCAGCTCTGTTCCTCTGCCTCTATTCTCCACTCTCCCCACTCCTGCTTCCCTCCCTCTCTCACCTCGTTACAAGCCAAATAATTAATCCTGCATCATTAGATTTCATTATATTCCAATAAGAAATGTATTCATCAATCGCCGGCTGAAAACTCCATCTCGTGGTGGCTGGAATGATCAGCAACCAGCCGATATTTGCATTATCAAAGAACTTTTCATTTTGGCGATTACTAAAAATGAATCTGTGTATTGAGAGTTCATTTAAATGGATATTCTGTTATAATAATGTATTAGGTGTATAACTTCGCTTCCACCGTTTTGCAATCGATGGCTGCAGCGGTGAGTGGTGGTTGAAATAAATAGATCATAGATGTCATACAATAAGCTTAGGTGTTTGTAAACATTACGCCATGGAGATATTAGTCGATTTGTGTCTGCATCATAAAGTTATTCTCGATCACACATGTCAGCTTACGAGCCAAATTCTCGTCATTTGCGGGAAGTTTCAATTTTCTGCTTTAATATGAAGGAATCTGCGGCTGAGGCTCATCGAATGCTCTCAAATACCTATGGCGAGGCCGCTATTAGTGAAAGAACGTGCCGAGGGTTTTTCAACGCTTCAAAAACGGTGATTTCAACGTCGAAGACCAGCATGGCGGTGGAAGAGAGGTTTTCGAAGATGCAGAATTGGAGGCATTACTTGATCAAGACTCGTGTCAAACGCAACAAGAATTGGCAGGATCATTGGGAGTGACGCAACCAGCCATTTCAAAACGCCTGAAAGTCATGGGAATGATTCAGAAACAAGGAAATTGGGTGCCGTCCGAGTTGAAGCCGAGGGATGTTGAACGGCGTTTGTGTGTTTGTGGACAGCTGCTTGCAAGGCGAAGACGGAAGGGATTTCTGCATCGCATTGTGACTGGGGGCGAAAAATGGGTTCATTACGATGATCCCAAGCGCAGAAGATCATGGGGATATCCCGGCCATGCTTCCACGTCGACGGCCAAACCGAATATTCACGGTTCCAAGGTTATGCTCAGTATTTGGTGGGACCAGCTCGGCGTAGTGTATTATGAGTGGTTAGAACAGACTGAAACAATCACAGGCGATCGTTATCAAACGCAATTAATGCGTTCGAGCCGAGCATTGAAAGACAAACGGCCGCAATACAACGAGAGCCATGATAAAGTGATTTTACAGCATGACAATGCTCGATCCCATGTTGCGAAAGTTGTCAAGACATACTTGGAAACTTTGAAATGGGAAGTCCTACCCCACCCGCCGTATTCTCCAGACGTTGCTCCCTCGGACTATCTCTTGTTTCGATCAATGGCACACGGCCTAGCTGACCAGCACTTGCGGTCTTATGAAGGAGCAAAAAATTGGATCGATTCGTGGATCGCTTCAAAAGATGACCAGTTTTTTCAACGCGGGATTCGTATGCTGCCCGAAAAATGGGAGAAAGTAGTGGTCAGCGATGGACAATACTTCAAATCATAAATGTATACCGAGTTTTTTTACAATAAAGCCTCGAATTTCAGAGAAAAACGGCGGGAGCAAAGTTATTCACCTGATATAAGAAATCACACTATAATCTTAAATGATTGAAATATTCAACTGAGAATTCAAAATTCTTGATGGATGAGGAAGTGTCCTTAAGTGACCGATACAGCCCACAGTTCCCTTGAGATGCAGCCACGTTCAGTCGGACTTTTTACAGTGTATATTTTACAAAATTTCCAAAATAAAAAAAAATAAGCAGAAGTCAGAGCATTCGCGCAAGGGCGGAGCCGACCTTCCTAGTTCCTATGCGATTCGTGATCAATTTGAAAGAATTGGATTATTCGATTAGATGATTAATATGATCAAGAAGTTCGAAGAGACTGTTTTTCTTCGCGACGAAGTCACATCTATTGATGATGCTCAATGCCTGGAAGAAATATTTATTAGGACGGAACATTACTTACTATAGGTTCACGGTGGATTAGTTCTACATATGCAAACTGTACTGCAGAGCGATGGCTTGTGAGAAAGTATTGCCACCTTCTGAGAAGTAATCGCAATTCGTTGGAGTGAATTGAATAAATTTTTATTTCAAAAACATATTTATTTGTTTCAATGAATTCATAAATTCGATCCAGCTGATCATTTCATGGGCTCGATGAAACCTTTATTTGCAAAAAGCACTGACATTTCGCAGAATGTATCAAGTTTTGATTCCATTCAACGTACTGCCAAGAATAATCAGGGTGGCAGTTTACTGAATGAAATCCTCCTTCAATCATGAATGAGAACTTTTAATGAGGGAATTCATTAGATGTTGCTGGGATTTGAATCGTTTATTGAAACTAATTAACACTCGAATAACATAATATTCAAGTATTGAAGTCCAAAAATCTTGCAATACATCATTTCAACGATATTTCCAGTGGCACAGAGTGGATTCCAGGAAGTAGTTAACAATGATTTATCAGATTTCGTGAGTTTTAATTTTCGTTTTGTTTCTATAAACGTTCAAACTCCGAGAACATATTTCATCATCATCATCATCATGGAGTAATCAGTCTTATGACTGGTTTGATGGAATCCTCCAACCCTGTCTATTATCCGCTAACCGCTTAATTTCTGCATATCTGCGACAACCCTTATCTTGTATAATTTACTTCATATAACCTAATCTAGGTCTACCTCTTCGAGTTTTACTATTCATTTTTCCTTCCAATATCGTTTTCAATAAGCTATCATGCCTTAAGGTGTGTCCTATCAGATTACTTCTCCTTTCCACGACCTGTCTCAAAAGAGATCTTTTTTCATTTACCTTCTCAAGGACTTCTTCATTTTTTACTTTCTCTATCCACTTTATTCTAAGTATCCTTCTATAACACCACATCTCGAAAGCTTCGAGTCTTCGTTGGTCCGTTTTTCCAATTGTCCAAGTGTCGCAACCATATAATGCTGTGCTCCAAATGCAACTCTTCAAGAATTTCTTCCTTACTGCTGAGCTAATATTCTTCGAACATAGTGACTGTTTCTTCTAGTGGGAAGTCTGTTTCCCTTGTGCTATTCTTGCTCTTATATCTCTTCCGCTTTCACCGTTTTCTGTGATTATGCTTCCTAGATATTTAAATTCTTTCACTTGCTGAATTGTTCCTGCATCTATTTTGATTTTCGTTCTCCTTGATGTTTTCGTTGTTGTTCAAATCATGAATTTCGTTTTGTCCTCATTTATATTCATACAATATTTGTCTAGTAATATTTTTTTCATAGTGTTGAGAGTATTTTCTAACTCAGCGCCACTCGTAGCTAATATAGCTATGTCATCCGCAAATCTCAACATGCTTACATTTTCACCTGGAATCTGTAATTTCAATTGCACTTGTTCCTTCACTTCGTTCATCACTTCTTCTATATACAAATTGAAAATCAATGGCGATAGTGAGCATCCTTATCTCACCCCTCTTCTAATTTGTGCTCCTCCTTTTTGACCCTCTATTTCTATTGTTGCAGGTTGATTCTTATATAATTCATATATTATTCTCCTATCCTTGAAGTGAATCCCTACCTTTTTCAAAATCGTGAACATTCTCTCCCAATCAACATTATCGAATGTTTTTTGTATATCTACAAAACCTATGTACACAGACTTTTTTAACTCTAGACTTTTCTCTACTACTGTTCTGAGTGCTAATATTGCTTCCCGCGTTCCCCTATTTTTCCTGAAATATAATTTCCTGAACAAATATCTTTGGAAATTGCAAAATACTATCTTGACAAGCGTGAAAATGAAAAAGCACACAAGAGTATCGTTGTTGTTGAAAGAAGGGACTGCGAATACGCCAGTAAATGTCACACAAGAACACAGAAAATGTGCAAAATTTGGTGGGAACAAAAAAGTCTTAAAATGATTCAAACAATACCCTCAAATTTTTCAGATTTTTCAAACAATTTTCAAGAATACCAATTTTTCCATCTTCCGGAAAATCAAAAATGTCTCTTCACTGGTCTGAAAAAATCTGAGGGTATTCTTTGACCAATTGAAAGACGTTTTTGTTCTTAGGAAGTTTGTCCTAAAGTCCTTAGGAATCAAGAAAAAAATTGCTGAAGATTAAGAGTGAAATTTATTGTTTCGGACGTCTTTTTGTATGAATGAACATTTTTTTTCATTAATCTCAAGCCAATAACGTTCAGTTGAGGTTCCATGGACGCGATATTTATCGGTGTTGAGTATGTAGAAAAATACAAAAGCAAACAAAAATATGATCCTGGAAAATTTTTTTTTAATTCGCAATTTTCACACGAAAAACTCATTTTAGGGACTTCTGAACATCACCATTCGAAAGGGTGACCTCCAAAACATGGGATGCAGTGGCTCAAGAATTTTTTTTCGACCAAGTTCATTGTACAATGAATCTCTGAACTTTGATGTCCAAAAGTGTCTGTTCAGACGCTAATGAGTTGAACTAATCGTTCTGTAGTTCTCGCATTTGTCTGTTCCTTGTTTTTTTGGAATGGCGACAATTTCATTCTTCTGGAAATCTTTCGGTACCTTGCCTATTTCGTACATATCTCTGACCAATTCAAACAGTGCGTCACGAGTTCTCTGACTGGAGGCTTTGATAAGGTCCGCACTCATGCCGTCTATTCCTGGCGCTTTATTATTCCTCAATTCTTTTGAAGCCCTGTTGAATTCTGATCTCGAAATTGAATCTCCAAATTCTTCTTCAACGACATCTTCCTCCCTCTCTCAAAATCCTATATTATCGCTTCATTTAAACAGATCTTCTAAATGATTGATCCATTGCTCTATGTTTTCCTCCGTTCTCATCAATCGTCTCCCTAGAGAATTCTTAATCTTACTACTTCCAGATATCATACGTCCAAAAAATCTCTCCACAATCCTATATGCTTTATCAATTTTTCTTAAATATAATCTTACTTCTATATCTTGACATTTTCCCTCCAACCATTCTTCTTCTGCTTTCCTTGATTCTCTGATTATTTTATTCCTCAGTGACTTGTATATCTGCTGGTCTTGTTCACTATTCTCATCCTTGTATTTTCTCCTTTCATGAATTGAATCGAGAATTTCTTCTGTTATCCATGGTTTCTTAGGCTCTATCCCATCATTCTTCAAGATTTCATCTGCCCATTGCTCTATGTTCCCCTTCATATTTGTCCATCTACTCTCTATTTCCAAGTCTTCCTCTTGTCGATCCTCCAATTTTTCGTCCAACATCACTTTGAATGCCTCCCGTGTTTCTCCCTGTTTGAGATTCTTCGAATTCCATCTTTTTTGCATTCTCCTTTTTTTCAGAGCTCCGAATTTCAGAGAACATTTCATCAGCAACATATTGTGATCACTATCTATATCCGCGCCTGGATAAGTTTCACAGCTCTTCACTTGGTTTCTAAATCTTTGTTTCACTAATATGTAATCAATTTGATATCTTGCTGTATCTCCTGGCATTTTCCAAGTGTAGATCCTTCTTGGATGATTTTTGGATAATGTGTTGGGAATAACCATTCGATGGCTTCCACAGGATTCGATTGAACGTTGTCCTCTTTTATTTCTTTTTCCTGATGCAAAATCTCCTATCATGTTGCCCTCTTTTCCTTGTCCTACTACCGCATTCCAGTCGCCTATGATCATTAAATTTTCTTCTCCCTTTACATATTCTATCACTTCTTCTATTTCATCGTACATTCTTTCGACATCTTTCTCTGCGTATGCAGATGTGGGCATGTATACTTGAACTATAACAGTGTCTACCGGTTTTGTTCTAACTCTGACCTTCACTACGCGTTCGCTATGTTGCGAATAATTTTCTATCCTATTTCCTACCCTTTCATGAATTATAATTCCCACACCTGCTTGACCATTCTTTGATCCTGTATGAATGATTCTGTAATCCCCACTCCAGAAATCTCCTTCTTGCGGCCATCCCATTTCACTAATTCCCATTACATCGATACCTAACCTATTCATTGCTAATTTCAAATTTTCTAATTTTCCTGTTCGTCTCAGTGATCTAACATCCCACGCTCCGACTCGAAGAATGTTCTCTTTCTTCCCTATCTTCTTTGGTTTTCTATCTTGTTTGATGAGGCTCTCTCGAGCAGCCTCCACCCAGAGATCCGAACGGGAGGCTATTTCACCTCCGGAATATTTTACCCGAGAGAACGCCATCATGTTGTTGTTGTTGCTTTTTTCCAATAAATTAAAATTCAAAATCCTAGGTTTGGAGAAAAGATTTCATTTTCTCGGGAATATCAGAATATATCAAGGAAGGTAGTTTCCCTTTGCTTTCCCTCCGTTCCTGACGATGTTCCTGGCGTTGGGATGATTTAGTTCATCTCAGTTTGTATTCTTCCTCTCGAGTAATTTATTCCACCCGAAAAAGAGACTCGAATCTGAGATACTTATCCTCCCCACCACGTCAAGGAAGCAGATATTACCAAGGATGGATGAAAAGGATATCAAGGACAGGTATCAAGAATATCCCCCTGGAAGACCCGCAATCATCCCACGGAGAGGAAGAACATATTTATTAACACGAATAAAATAGCTTCATTCTATGCTTATAAAATAATTATGGGATCATCTGTCAATTATTTATTTATTTATTTATTTTTTGTTTATACGGGTATAAAAGACCCTTTGGTACATAGAATATACATTATTTGAACCACATTATATATATCATGCATCAAAGCATTAAGCATCATGTTAAGCTCGACTACATGCATCTTATATTACAACAACAGTTAACGTGTTTAATTATAGGTGAAAAGGACAATTAGATATTAAATTTGACGAATAAGAGAAAGAGAATTCCTAAGATCAGAATGAGATGAAAATAATACAAGCACATCACTGTAAGGATTTGCTAGGATAGATATCCGATTTACCGGATCAGAATAACCGTATCTCGATTTATAAGAAATTGGATTGAACAATTTAGGGCGCCTCAATAAACGAGAAGGGACATTAAAACGTACAAGTCCAAGCAGTTGAGGGCAGCGAATTTTCCCATTAACAATTTTATACTCAAATGAAAAATCATTGAACAAACGACGTGATTCCAAGGGAGGCAAGTTAAGTAGAGCCATAATCAATGAGTAATCATGCCAATGACGCTCAACGGACGGCCTATCTGATAGGCAGCGAAACGCAGAAACTTATGCTGAACTCTTTCCGAGTCTGTACAATCCCGAATTAAATGAGGACTCCAAATTTGAGACGCATACTCAAGATGAGGTCTAACTAAAGTACAATACAGTGTTCGAAGTGCAACAGGATCACGAAAATCTTTACAAACGCGCTTGATGAATCCGAGAGATTTCATGGAAGTACCAACTATGTAATTGTAATGATCTGAGAAGTTAAAACGAGAGTCAAATGAAACTCCCAGATCACGAACAGTATTTATAGGTGATAACAGAGAATGAGACAAGTTATAAGGAAAATAAATAGCATTTTTACCTCTATGAAATCTCATCACATGGCATTTAGTGAGATCTAATGACATATTAGATAGCACACACCAAGATTGTAACCGATCCAAATCAGATTGCAGATTTTGAGCATCTCTGTAAGTTCTTATGATCATAAACAGTTTCAGGTCATCAGCAAAAAGAATATGTGTGCAGTACTTGAAAATCGTAGACATATCATTAATGAAAATAATAAATGATAAAGGACGTAGATGTGAGCCTTGCGGTACACCTGAGGATACAAAAAATGAATCAGAGAAATATTGAGAGACACGAACTGATTGCGTACGATTCAGAATATAACTCTGTAACCACGACAAAAAATTGCTGCGAATACCTAAATTACTTAATTTATTTAACAATATATTATGATCAACTCTGTCAAAAGCCTTTGAGAAGTCTGTATATATAGTATCCACTTGGGCATTTTGATCAAGCGTAGAGGACACAACATGAGAAAAAATAGACAAGTTAAGTACGGTAGATTTCCCAGAAGTGAAGCCATGCTGGAAATCAGAAATAATATCAGAAAACAGTGGTGTTATTTTATCAGTAACTATATCTTCAAAAATTTTCGGCATAACATTCATGATACTAATTGGTCTATAGTTTCTCACGTCAGAACGGTCCCCAGATTTGAAGATAGGAGTAATTAGGCTGGATTTCCATTGAGAAGGAAATATTCCAGAGGATAAAGAGCTGTTGAAGATCAACCACAAAGGCCGAGAAATGACGAACTTGCAAGATTTTAGAAAATTAGGAGGAATACCATCATCACCAGGACCGGAAGAAGTTTTCAAGGATGAGATTTTATTGAACACTTCACCGATATTGATGGATAAATCGGAAAGATTGACATTGAAAGTAGATTCTGGTAAATTACAAGGAACAACGGGATAATTTTGATAAACTGATCTGAAATAAGATGCAAACAAGTTAGAAATAGCAATACCAGTATTGCCAATAGTACCGTCTAAATGCATCACCAGGGGTATACCGTTTTGATTCCGCTTACTATTACCGAAGTTCCAAAAGCTTTTGACATTTGTAGGGATGGACCCTTGAACGTAATGAAGATGAGACAAGTAACATTGGCGAGTCAAAACTTTACATTGAGCTCGTAAGTGACTAAAGATTAGGTAATCTCCAAAGCAATTTGACTCTTTGTACCTATTGTCAGCAATTTTCTTTTGACGAATAAGTTTAATTAATTCCGAAGAAAACCATTTTGGATAAGAACTATTCCTTGATACATACTTGGGTACGAATGAATCAACTGCATTATATAAATGAAGATACAAAAAATCAACAGCTTCAATAGCATTAAGATTACGCAATTCATCGTCCCAGTTGATAGAACCTAAATATTCACAAATTTCCCTGTGATTCGCCTTATTAAAATTATATTTGATGATTTTATTGGGGACCAGTAAAACACTTTCACGTAGGTTGAGCTTAGATACAAGAGAAGGATGAAAGTTGTCACACGGGAGAAAAGGATCCAGAGCAATATTGACATCAATACGATCGTTATCAGAAAAAATAAGATCAAGTATGTTACCATGAGAATTTCTGAAAGTATTAAGTCGAAACAAATTCAATTCATTGAAATATTCGAGAACATATTGCGCAGAAGTCATTTCATTGAGAGTCGAACCAGGTAACACTGAGAAAGATAATTTGGAATCAATATTGCTCCAGGAAATATGAGGTAAATTGTAATCCCCGTATAAGTATGAGGAGTTAAAGCTCTCCTTGAGAAGGATTTCGCCAACGCTTTTACAATGGTCCAAGTATATTGAAGAATCCGAAGAAGGTGGAATGTAAACAGCCCCAAACAACAACGACAAAGAACCAAAATAAACTTTGACGTAAAGATGTTCAACTTTGGAATAAGAAGATGAGACGACACAGCTCCGATGGGTATCCTTAACGGCGACTAAGACACCACCTCCCCGTGAAAATTGACTGGTGAGTCCGTTTCTATCCATACGATAAACTGCATAGCCATGTAAACCAATTTCAGAAGATAGAATATCCTCGCGCAGCCAGATTTCAGATAAGATAATAATATCATAACATGGATCTGATATAGCAACAGAGCAATGAAGTTCATCAAGTTTAGTTCTCAAGCCACGAACATTCTGATAATACACCAAAGGGTCGATTAAGCGTTTCTTCTTTGGTGAGCAGGAACTATCCTAGGTATCCCATTGAAATAGCGAATAGCCCTTGAAGGGTCATTTAGATTTTTCAACTCTTCACGTAAGTTCGACAGATGATTCCGTTGCTTCAAGGTACGATCTTGCGATATTCTAATTGAACCATTGTACAACGATTTGTTACGAAGAATCTCAATGGGTATGTTCCGTGATGCAAATGTGACACAGATCGGACGAGTTTTAGGAGCATCCTTCTTTTTACCGATACGACGAATCTGCACATTGTCGTAAGTATCAGGTCTGATTTTTTGAAGAAGATCAGTAACTATAACATGATCAGGAGACCCATCCCTCGAAGATTCTTCAACGTTGAAGAATAGGATGTTACATGCTCTTCGATGTCGGTCATTCAGCTCATCTATCAAATCTTCCTCATTGTAGAAACCTTGTGAAGAAGAAGGGGCAGACGATTCCAAGGTGGATAATCTCGTGGATAATTCCGCCACAGTGTTGGATAAAGAATTTAATTTGATCCCAAACGCGTTGAGCTGGTTGCTGAGTTTCGAACAAGCAGAATCAACGATGCTCTGAATTTCCGATAAAAAACCTGACTGATTCAACACGCCATCAAATTTTTCCGCAAGATCAACAGAAGTATCAGAAGACGGAAGAGGCCCCTTGCAGTCAATCAGTACTCCATCATGCCATGGATGGTGACTTCTCCCTAAACACGACGAACCAGGATGTGATATAACACTGCATGAAGCACAAGATACCGGTTTATCCACAACTCTGGAACATCCTTTACACACTTTTTTAGGCATTTTGGAGTTTATATGATTTATATGATAATACAAAAATTTTTGAATTCCAATAAACGGCAAGTATGAGATCCACTGTACCGAGGTAAACACACACGCATACACGAAGAGTGTCTTATCATACGTGAGTACACGAGATGTGTATAAGTATCAACAAATAGGATAGACCTCGTGGAAACAATATGTAACGACGAGTGAATAAACCAATGTATTAGGAATAGATTCACTAAAAATCGCGTGCAAAAACCCAGTTGTTCGGAGAAATTCACACAATAAGCCTACTAATGGAACAATCAACAATATAACAAAGAATAAGAATTAAGTGTGCACGATAAATCATTAAATTACGAAATTTTGTAGAGAGCGAAACATTTTACGTTGTCACAACTATACTGCGGTTCTCGGTTCTGAATTATATCACGGTCTTACTCATTCCGTTCTTCATCGCATCATCTCCACGTGTAAGGAATGAGATGGAGAAGAAAATAAAGATAAGCGTAACTCAATTCGTAGACATCCCTTATGGCGTTGAAAATATATTTGTTCAACGCAAGAAATTGAGAATCAATGGAATATATTTCATTAATCCTAATAGCATTCGCTTCTCCTGTTGATTTGATTGGAATAATGTTTCCAAATCAATGAAATGATCAGTATTTCAAATGAGCTGATTCATTAATTTCATGATACTCAATACAATCATACTATGAATTTGGATCAATCAAGTATCCGATTATTGGAAGTACAAATTATTTCGGTCCGGTTTGAGAACATGAATCTCGCTCTCATGAATGTTTCATAGTCACAACTGATTTCAATTGTTTCAGAGAGGTTAGACACCTGTGAATAATATTCAGTTGATATCACTCCGAGTTCCTTCTAGGATCCCGATTTTTACTCAGTGAAGTATGTCAAATTCCGTTTGAACTCAACAGCATTCGCGGGAGATGCTAGTTTTCTGTTTCATTCGGAAAAAAAGTGCCGCTGAAGCCCATCGAATGCTTGCGAAAGTTTATGGTGACAATGCTCCAACTGATAAATCATGTAAGGGATGGTTTCGACGTTTTAAGAATGGCGATCTCAGTGTCGAAGACAAGCCTCACTCAGGACCGCCTTAAAAATTTGAAAACGAAGAATTGGAGGCTTCACTCGACGAAGATCCGAGTCAAACGCAATAGGAGCTTGCGGAGTCATTAGGAGTTACGCAACAAGCAGTTTCCATACGATTCCAATCCATGGGCATGATTAAAAAGCAAGGCAATTGGGTGTCTTATGACTTAAAGCCTAGAGACATTGAACGGCGATTTTTCACTTGCGAGCAGCTGATTCAGAGGCAACGAAGAAAGGGGTTCTCACATCGGATTGTGACAGGAGATGAGAAATGGATATTCTACGATAACCCCAAGAAAAGAAAATACTATGCTATGCCCGGTCAATCGTTGCCGTCGACTTCCACATCGACACCAAAGAGGAATATTCATGGCTCAAAGATCATGCTGTGTATCTGGTAGGACTGGAAGGATGTTATATACTACACAGAGGAAAATGATCTTGAAATTTGTAGCGATGATCACTACCTTGCCTAGGATTAAAGCAAATTTTTGAAAAATAAGCAATGATTGCTTCCCACACAGCACATCCACCGATGTTCACGTCGCATCTCCGTGGAGGCGAGGTGGAAGGAAGGGAAACGTGGATACAAAGTGGAAAGAACGGAGAAGCGACGTGGAGGCGACGGAGAAATGTCCACGTGCTGTGCGGGTTGTGATGATAGGAATGAATAATAAAAAAATAGCCAAGGGTACAACCGTGTATAGTGATGAAAAATTATATCAATCATGCCTATCCCTGGTAGAAATTGATCCAAGTGAATCTCAAGGCACTGGCAAGTTAACTTACTATCTTGGCGAGGGACTTGTAAGTGAAACTTGTGAGTAACTTACAAGATATGTAACGCTTGAGAAGACGAGGCCCTTATGAAGTGAACTAGCTAGTTACTAGATAGGGAATGATTAAAACCTGTACAGAAACTAGATATTCTCAAAAGAGGAATTTCTTATTTTCTAGATTGAAAATGAGTTGAATAGGAACCAAAATCAAGTGTTCTTAAAAGGATACCAGAGTTACCACCCGAGCACGTTCTTTTGCAACAAAATACTCGAAACTGAATTCATAAATAAATCTGAATGATTCTCCGAGACTTCATTTACATCTGTATAGAGCCTGAATTTTGAATTTCGAACAAATTTTTCTTCGAAATTCAAAATTTTGGATCTATACAGACGTAAATGAAGTCTCGTAGGATCATTCAAATTTATTTAGGAATTCAGTTTCGAATATTTTCTTGCAAAAAAAATGTGCTCGTGTGGTAACTCTGGTATCCTCTTAAGAGACAAATATTTCATTATATAACATTATATAATATTTGAATGTCGATTTTTAATTTGTTTCATTGAAAATAAATGTCTCACAACAAACAATTGTTATTTTTTTTGGTAATACACTTAGAAGAACATGCATTTTCAATAGACTCAAATTATATAGCAAATACAAAAACATGAAATTCGATTACCAATAGACGTCTTAGATGATGAAGATGGGTTTAACATTCAGAAAAATATTCTACTCTCCTATGATTAGATGATATAATATAAAGATGGAATTAAACGAACGAAATTTATGTATCCTTCACTGGTTCTACAGCCGGTCTTTTTTGACGCATTCCGTCCCAATCTTTGGAGTTAGGTAGAATCACAGTTGAAGCCTTCTCATAATTTCTTTTGAAATTTTCGTGTTCTGTGCCAATCAATTTTGAAGATAAAAACTCTCAAAATATAAATAGAAGGAGTAAAAGAAAGTATAAGACAATTCCATGTAATTCAAATTCCAAAAATATTTGATGTTCTGATTCTTGTTCACCTTACCTTCCATACATTTATTCAATGTAGTTGAGATCAAAATGCGTTTCTCATTCACTTGCCGTTTAGCAGTAAATTTTTGGGCTACTGACCGTGTTATGCAAGTTTTCAATATGTTCATCATGTTTTTACTCAATGAACTCGTCGATGAAAAAAGTGCATTGAATAGTAACATCTGAAAAATTGAAACGACTTATTTACTCGATTGTTAGACAAATACATTCCAGTGGTCGGATATCTGAACCGAGTACGCAACTCACATAATACAAGCGGCATGTCCATGTGAGGAGAGGAAGGAGGAAAAAATAGTTAGCAATAATTAGCAATGCAAGATCGAACCACTCATACACTCCTCATCATAAAACATGTTCTCGAGTAAAGATATGATTCTGAAACTCTACACTCTAAAAAATATGGGGAGTTTTTCTTTACTTCAGTGGTGGATTCCATCTCCAAAACATGGGGGAATTGTTTTTCCATCAGAAATAGGGGACTTTTCTGTCACTTTGAAGAATTATTCTCCCTTTCAGGTGTCAAATTCTCCGAAAGGTGAGGAAACAGTCTACCAAATGAGGGTGAAACGTGCCCTATTCATGGTGAAACTTTACTGCCACCAAATTTTGGGGAAAAATTAAGGGAGTGTTTTTACAGTGTAAATATTTTTCAACATAAATCTCAAAAAGGTAGAAACACCTAATTATTACGATTTGTGTTTGTAAATCCATAGAGTGGCGTGACTCACAAATTCTTTTGATGCTTCCGGATCATTTGAAGTTGTTTCAAGCTGATCGAATTCTTCCATAGAATCAGCTGGTAAGACAACCCTGCTCCGAATAACCAATAGATTCCAATTGAATTTCAAGTGGTATCAATATGGTCCAATCTGTCATTCCGAAAATGAATCTGTGGCGTATAGGGAATGAATACGGTTCTATTCGAATTTCCAATTGCGCGGAAGGAAACTGGATATGCGATATCAAAGTCGCGTGGTTCCTATACGGATATACCATTTTTAGAAGTCCAATTGTTTTCTGTGCGATATTGCGGGTAGGAATTATAATGGGTTCAAAGTGGATATGCAAGAGAGTTACCGGAAGTGGATACAGTAAGGGAAGGCAGATTGAAGATGTTACGGAATGAATAATTTTTTCCCACAAAGTGATTATTGGGTGAATCTAACTGGACTTCCGCATTGAAATTCAAGAGGTTCGGATTCGGTGTTTACACATGGATAATTATATAGAAGGGTCTCGGATTTAATCTGGAATCACCGATTGGAAACTTATTTGTTCCATATCGCTTATGGGAGAAACCTGACTCAATTCGTTGGAACACGCATGTACAAGTTCAGAATGTTACAAGATTAATATGGTTTTCCCAGGAATCGATTTTCATTTGCATCTAATTGGATTTCAGAATTGAGATTCAAAAGGCTTGAAACTGTTTTTGAAACATGAATAATAATGTAACCAGATGTCGGATGCAATCTGGAATCACTGATTGGAAACTTACTTGTTTCAATCCGCTTATGGGAGAAACCTGACTCGATTCGTTTCAACACGCATGTGCGAGTTCAGAATGTTACGGGATTAATATGGTTTTCCCGCAAATCCATTATTACTTGGATCTGATTGGATTCCCAAATTGGAATTCAAAACGGTCAAAACCGTTGTTGGAAGATGAATAATTATTTAAGAGAATTGCGGATTCAATCTGGAATCACCGATTAGAAAGTTAATTGTCTCAATTTGCTTGGGGAAGGAACTTGACAGGATTTGTTCCAACACGGGTGTACAAGTTCAGAATGTTACGGGATTAATATGGTTTTCCCGCAACTCAATTGTTACTTTGATCTGATTGGATTTCCAAATTGGAATTCAAAACGGTTCAAACCGTTGTTGGAAGATGAATAATTACTCAAAAGGATTACGGATTCAATCTGGAATCACCGATTAGAAAGTTAATTGTCTCAATTCGCTTCGGGGAGAAACTTGACTGAATTTGTTTCAACTGGGATCTACGAGTTCAGAATGTTACGGGATTAATATGGTTTTCCCGCAAATCGATTATTACTTGGATCTGATTGGATTTCCAAATTGGAATTCAAAACGGTTGAAACCGTTGTTGGAGGTGAATAATGATGTAAAAGGATCTCGGATTTAATCTGGAAACACTGATTGGAAACTTACTTGTTCCAATTCGCTTATGGGAGAAACCTGAGTCGATTCGTTTCAACGCGCATGTGCAAGTTCAGAATGTTACGGGATTGATATGGTTTTCCCGCAACTCGATTGTTACTTGGATCTGATTGGATTTCCAAATTGAGATTCGAAACGGTTGAAACCGGTCTTGAAAGATGATTAAGTATGTGGAAAGGATCTCGGCTTCAATCTGGAATCACTGATTAGAAACTTAATTGTCTCAATTCGCTTATGGGAGACCTTTGCATCAATTCGTTTCAACACATATGTGCAAGTTCACAATGTTTCTGACTTTACATGGATTTCACACAAACTGATTGTTACTCGCATCTAACTGAATTTGCATATTGAAGTGGCAGATGTTTGACTCTGGTGTTCCAAAATGAATAATCATCTATAGCAACGGCGGATCTTGTCCAGCATTGCCGATTCGCATCATGTTGGTTTCAATCAGCTTGTGGAAGGTTATACTCAATTCAATTCGTTCCGACATGGATTTGCAAATTGAGAATGCAATGGAATTAGGATGGTGTTTCCAACAAAATTCTCAATACTGCCCTTATAAAGTCTTCAAACGTTGCACCTTCTATGTATTTGCATTGTATGTAACTTTAAGATTGAACATGAAATGTATATACAATGCGCTTACATAGAATGTACAAAATTTAGAAATGTTATAAGGGTGGGGTCCAGCTGGATTTCCATATTGAAATGCAAGTGGTCCGAAACCGATGTCCTCAGATAAATAATCAGCTCCCAGAGAATACAGTTATGTTTCACGTCCTGTTGGGGAACAAAGGCTCTTTCAGACTCGAGCTTTCTTAATTGTGAATATCTCGGACTGGCAATATCCTAGAATGATATTTTTTCACGAATCCATTGCCAGAATCTCAGGAATATAAATCTGCACCCTATTTTGCCCAAAATTCAATAGTTCCCTTGATATTAAGGGAAATGTTGGAGAATTTTCTGAAAATATCGTGTTTTTTTCAAATTGCTGTAACTTTATTTGACAAGATGATAAAATAAATTTACAAGTGTTCATTCTAAAGCTAAGAATATATACTATGAGGTGGCATAGATTGCACATGTCCCAAAACCTTGTCCTCGTACTTTGGAGTGTCAGTGCAGCTCTTTTCAATCATCAGGAAAACGAAGAAATCCGTTACTCCAGCGAACGAAGATGAGGTTTTGGAACATCAGCGTTATGTAGCGATTAGGTCAAAAAGACATATTGATTGTGCAGTTTAAAAGTTGGTAAAATTTTTCAGTTTTTGTATTACGTAAGCCTCTACTTTGACCGTGGTATTTGTAATAAAATTATTCGAATCAGTTTTTTTTACATAGTTTATGGCTCAATATAGTGAAAATAACCAATTCAACTTGAATTTATTAATTTTATGATAAATAAAATATTTTGTTCCCTCGTTAGAAGGAAGCTTTGTGATCGTTCTGAGTAGCCGAATTTTATGTTGTCTCCAATTTCAAAATTTTGGGCATCTTCTTAACAAATATTGATCGCTATGCGAAATTTAAACTTCCGAACGAGAGTAATCCCAAAATCTTAAATACGGCACATACCAGTCGTGTGCGCCCTTAAGGAAATTTACTCCATTCTCACCAAAACGCGTCATTTCCCACCAAAGAATTGGCGCAAAAATGACGCGTTTTGGTGAGAATGGCGTAAATTTTCCTAAGGGCGAAAAGATAAAATGTCACTTTGTGTGAAAAACGTATTAATTCTGTGACATTCTCAACTTGTAAGTTCATGTTGAAACGAATTGGATTATATATATGTCAACCATAAGCGAATTGGAACCATCAAATTGATAGTCCCCCAATTGTCCGGAAGTTCAATGTACCGAATGCTTAATGTGCCGAAAATTTTTTGACCAAACATCAATAAGCCAAATAATTACTGTACCGAAACCTTCTGATTGATTTGACTTCGGTAATTTCGTACAATAATTATTCGGCTTATTGGAGTTCGGTCCAAAAATTTTCGGTACATTGAGCATTCGGTCAGGCCTGACGAGAGGGGCAGACTGCCGGGATATATTACCCCGGGCTCGAAGCTCCCTGAGGGTCCGGATTTCCACTCTCAGTTTCCCGGATAGAGTTCAGGGACCCACCAGAGAGTTCAGGAATGATACCTACGCAAAATTGGGACCTGTAAATTAATTTCCCCCGGGCCCAGATTTTTCTGCACGGCCCTGCATCCGGTATACTGAACTTTCGGACAATTGGGGGGCTACCCATCAAATTTGGGATCGGTGAATCCAAATGAGATCCCCTGTCGTTTTAGATGATTATTCATTTCGCAACATTGATTTCGAACTTCTTGGATTTCAATGCGGAAATCTTTTAGAGCCTATACTACTGAAGCGAGCAAAGACAACGGAAGAGTGTGGTTCACTTAGCATGAGAGATCCCACTTTTATGCTATCTCTGTTCAAATCTCATTGGATGAAAAGAAAGACAACTGCCTAAAGTCGGATCTCTCTCTCTCATAGTCAACCACACTTATTTGTATTGATAATTTGTAATCGTGGGCAATTCTCGCTCCAGTAGTACACGGAGAAAAATATACGGTAACGGTTATTATGAAGAATAGTAATTTAGTGACAGATATGTCAAAATTGTAATAAGTCCCATTCGGAATCAGAGTGAGTACAATAAATTGTTTATGTCACCATGGGAACGATAGGTTAACATCGTAATGATCACCAAATCGCGAGCCATCATTCATTTCCTATTCCAAAGTCGCGATGAGAACTAAGACAATAGTAATCAGTCACATATACTTTTCTCCGTGTATATGCTCTAAGGGGAATCTTGGATGCCAGTGACAATCAATTTATGTGAAAACCATATGAATTTCGGAACATTCTCAACTTGTACATCCGTGTTGAAACGAATTGAATCAAGTTTCTCCTACAAGCGAATTGAGACAATTAAGTTTCCAATCGGTGATTCCAGATTAAATCCGAGATCCTTCTTACATAATTATTCATCTTCCAACAACAGTTTCAACCCTTTGGAATTTCAATTCGGAAATCCAATCAGATCCAAGTAACAATCGATTTGCGTGAAAACCATATTAATCCCGTAAGATTTTGAACTGGTGCATGCGTGTTGAAACGAATTGAGTCAGGTTTCTCCCATAAGCGAATTGGAACAATCAAGTTTCGGATCAGTGATTCCAGATTAAATCCGAGATCCTTTTACATAATTATTCATCTTCCAACAACGGTTTCAACCGTTTTGAATTTCAATTTGGAAATCCAATCAGATCCAAGTAATAATAGATTTGCGGGAAAACCATATTAATCCCGTAACATTCTGAACTTGTACATCCGTGTTGAAACAAATTGAGTCAAGTTTTTTGATGCGAATTGTCTCTTCTGCGAATTGAGACAATTAACTTCTTAATCGGTGAATCCAGATCGAATTCACAATCCTTTCATGTAATTATTCATCTTCCAACAACGGTTTCAACCGTTTTGAATTCCAATTTGGAAATCCAAGTAGATCCAAGTAATAATCGATTTGCGTGAAAACCATATTAATCCCGTAACATTCTCAACTTGTACATCTGTGTTGCAACGAATTGAGTTAAGTTTCTCCCATAAGCGAATTGAAACAATTAAGTTCCGAATCGGTGATTCTAGATTAAATTCGAGACCTTTCTATGTAATTATTAATCTTTGAACAACGGTTTCAACTTTTTTGAATTCCAATATGAAAATCCAGTTAGATCCAAATAACAATTAAATTGTGTGAGAAGCATATGAATCCCGGAACGTTCTCAACCTGTAAATCCGTGTTGCATCGAATTGATTTGAATTAGGTAGTGTGAAATCAGTGAGAGGGCGCGCGCTCGTTGGCGTCAGTTCCAAGTTCACCAATAGGCGGGTTCACGAACAACTCAACTACATCCGCTTAGCAACAAGCACATTGAAGCACACCAACAACCAGTTGCAACCTGAACGTCACGTGCCCGCCATAACCTGCCGCAACCGTAACCGCGTAATCCTGTTCATCTTGTGTTCACCCTCGTCGATTATATCGAGTCGGTATCAGTCAATTTCACATCGTGTGAATTTAGAGAATTCACGTACATCGGGGATATACATCTTCTGTATTTACGTATATCGGTAAAAGAATGTTCGTATATGTGAAGTTCAAAGACACCGGCAACAAAGAAATCGTTGATTCGAACAATATAAATCATTTCGACAAAGAAGACATCAACGCGCAGAAATATTATAAAACTAATGTTGATGGCACATGGAAAGATGCTATAATTATTGCGTTTGCTGGTAAGTCGAATTTTTTATTTCTAATATTAATTTCAGACTGTCTATCAGATCGTTTTTTCTTTTCAACTTCCGAATCCTATTCAAATCAGATACCTCCGATTTTATTTGACCCTCACCGTACAGATTTCAAATTGATTTATATTTTTATACATAAAATGCAACATACATTGCATTTTTTTTGTATTATAAAATGGTAATAACCCATCAATTCACCCTCAAGTTGCCTCCGTCAAAATCATCGGCATAGAAACTTATACTGTTTTCCAATGCTGAATGTTTCTAACACGGTGTCGAAAATGATTCTCGTAAATTAATCTTAGAATTGGGAGAATTTAGTGAAAGCACTGCGTTCAACGTAGGGGAAATACTTTCTTTATTGTAAAAGTCCTACGATCATCATTGTAATATCACAGTACTGTTGTAAGTTGTTCATGCTCATTGCAGGTAACTTTATCACTCGATTCAATGAACAACAATATTTTATGAACAATTTACAAGATAACGTGATATTTAACATTTAAATTACAGGTAAAATACTGTACTTTACCTGGCAAATCATTCAATATACTGTAATCTACGTATTCCACATGTGTATATTACATGTAAATTACTGTCGAAAACCTTTTATGTCATGTAGATTTCCATCCCTGTCTGTGATATTACAGTGATGATCGCAGGAGTTTTACAATAGGGAACGTATTTCCCCTACGTTGAGCGCAATGCTTCCACGAAAGACTGTGGTTTATCCAATTCTCAGTGGGTAATTCACGAGAATTTCAGTACTAAGTGGGTACTTTCGTACAGTGTACTTACTGAGTTACGCTAACCCACACTGTAAAGAAAATTACTTGTAAATGACCCATATCAAAATTAAAAAATCAGAGTTGCTTGTAAAAGAATGTGCTTAGCGTAGGGAAAATAAACATAGTTTGTAATAAAGTTAACTACGCTCAGTGTGAACATTTTATAAGAGTTGTGGGATATTACAACGCTGAGCATAGAGTTTTCACCAACTAAGTTTATTTTTCCTACGCTGAGCACTGTGATTTTTTAATTTTGATATGGGTAATTTACAAGTAATGTTTTTTACAGTGCATGTCTGTAGGCTGAGGGTCAAAATTATTCTACACATATTTATATGATTGTAATCATGATTCTTCTTGATAAATTTATATGAATTTCATTATGAATTCTTTCTGTTTACAGAAACAGAAGTTGATTTGAAAACAAAGATTCATAAAAAAAGATTGCCAGTACCCAGTTCCAAAGTCTTGGATTCAGCGTCAGAAGTTAGTGACGAAGACAGAGTGAAATCAAAGGTAAACACGTATGATGATATCTTTCAAGCAAGGTTAACACATCTGACGAGGCAATTTTAATTTGAATTGAATATTAATTTGTTATGTTTATTTTCACAGCGAGACAATAACAATGAAAAATCGGAAATTTTGGCTCAGAGGCTTTTAGAATTACAATCCCACTTGAATTTGACTGATACGGTAAGTCTTTTTATCACATAATTTTTATATTACATCCAACTGACATCTTTTATAATCTGGATTAATATAGATATATAATTTTATTCATGAAAGATGATGAATTTAACAATTTTAAAATCACAATTAAATTCAACTGTGCACTGCAGTATAAACAGTAGTACAGTGCAGTATATATATATACATATTAATAAATTTGTACTGTACTTGGTAGTTATGCTTCGATAACAATTTATTATGAGGAATCGGATTGCAATCATCCATTTGCGCTACTTCGAAACGATTTTTTTCAGGATCTATGAATCTATCTTGATATAATCAGATTATAACAAAAAAATTCAATTATAGCAAACAGAAAAATTCAAACTATAATACAATATCAAACTTTTGATTAAAAGTTATGATTATAAGAGATGCTTGAAACATTTGAATAAAATCATTTCGACATTTTTATTAATTTACACATTGACGTGGAGATCGTTTTATTTTATTTTCGGTCAATGAAAAGTAGAATATCGTTCATTAGTAACTGAAATTGATATTTTTATGAATTATAATTCTATTGAAATGTTTAGATCTTCTCGTCAAACCTAATATATACGGTTTATTATTGGATCTAAATCTTGATTTTGGTTATTGTTGATCTGTATATAATTAGGTTGAATAGGTCCTGGAAGACAATTTTTTGATACATTTTAAATCCGTTTCGGAAAATTGGCTACTGCCAATAATATTTTTCCAAAGCATGACGAATTAATACAGATGTCTATAATATGTTTCCCAATGCGATGTTAAAATGCCTGACTTGAAAATTTTCAAATGTTGTTGACATTATTTTTTAATAATGTTTATCAAAAGCCTCATATACCAATTGTGCGTATAAAAAAATTTTGCCATTCCTAACTTGGGGATGAGACTGATAGGTCAATGACATACCCAATTCTCTTACTATCACCATTTCGTTCACTTATTATGTGATATCTTGGATTAACGACTGATGTCTATAAATACGATTATTGCCATACAAACAAATTTTACCAAAAAGTATATACAACATTGAACAAATATTATGTAACTTCTGATATGTAAAATCAGTAAACTGAGTTACATGTTGATAAATAATCATATGAGTGAAAATATTTATCACTTACAGATCTGAAAACGAAATAAGTGTTCGAGAAATTTCATTTCTTTATAATTATCAATTTATATTCAAATAAATTTCGATCATAAAGAGGAATCAAATTTCTATGAAGATGGCAGATAAAAGAAAATCTAATACTAAAAAGTGTTCCAAACAATTTTTGACACCTAATTACAACCCAGCACAAGTATGTGGAAAGACAACCTTCATTGGTCCCGACGCGGAAGACAGCAAAGTTAGTATTATTCGTATACAATATGGTGCATATATGTACATATTAGTCGCCATACATCTATGTCTGCATTTTTCGAATGAAATGCTGAATTGTGATTATCGATCTTCCAAATTCAACATTCATACACATGGTAGTTCAATGAGAATATAATTCCGTATAAAATTCGTACGTAAATAAAGTTATAAACATCGCGGTAGTAAAGATCGATGAAAGATAACATCAAGGGCGTATCGGGGGGAGGAGTTCAGGGGGTCCGGACCCCCCCAAATTTCTGAACTTTTCCCTTCTGATATATCTATATATTTCATATATATAGATATACACCCATAATATGGATCCCTCCCAAAAAAAAAAATTCTGGATACGCCCTTGGATAACATTTCACATATTTAACCGCGAACTATGAAAGCCAATGATGGAGTGTGTGAGAAATTCACACTGTGAACAATAAAGAAAACCAGTTTTTGTTCATCATTGTAAATTTTGTGAAATTACTGCGATATAGGCAGGGCCATCAAAATTCGATAGTGGTGGAATTACACAAACTTCACTGGTAAAAAAATTTCTTGGAAAATCACTGAAATTTCCAACCCACATGTGGTCACCATTGGTCATTCATGTCCAGAGCGAAATAAAAAGTTGTTGCAAATTGGTTGATCGATTTCAAGTTTGAACGTTCATAATTTTCCACTTTGAGTACATTAAAGCACCGGAAGAAGCGAAGCACATGTTGCGTCAATTTTTTTTTCGTATATCATGCATTTACAGGGTATCTACCCAATCCGAAATTCAGACTTCCATGACTTCCACGACCGATAGACACCCTGAATTCAAAGAAAGTTTTTACAGCATAATAATCAAATCCACAAACAAGATTAGACTCTAAACATGAGTTTCAGTCTTTTTTTGAGTTCCTGGTGGATATAAGAGGATTTTAAAAGTAATAACTTCCAACTGTCAAAAATTTTCCATAATTTCCTTTTTCGATATACGAAAATCATGAGGGCATCCAAATCTGATTTAGAGTCCAATCTTAGGTCTTCACCCGATTATTATCTATTTTCAATTGAAATCTTTCAAGGAATTTATGAAAAAAGTTAGCGCGAAATTTTACCCGCTTATCTTGTTGCTTGAGTGCCCTTAATGAAAGAATCATGTCGAAATGTCATATATTATATTATATTATATTATATTATATTATATTATTGCCTTCTCTTTTCTCAAGCGGTTTCAAAATACAAAAGTCAGAGTAGTCAAAGTAACGCTGAAACAATACCCTCTTTTCTCTTGTTGGGATTTCATATTATTTGTTCATTTGACAGAAATGTAGTATTTTTCCGGACAAAGCATTCTTCTTCCTCCAAAAGATCATGGTTCTTCTTACTTGTTTGCAAATTTTTGGGTGCTTGAAACTTGATTAAGAAAACGTTTTTTCATCTTGTTGCATGAGTGTTTAAAGATGAATGTTTTAACAATGCCTTCTGGCAATTCAAATTTTGGACTGTGAAAACAGACTGCTCAAACTACCTTAATGAATTTTTATAGATTTTCTTGAATATATTGAGGTAGTTCAAAGAACGCAGGATACGAATGACCCATCAACAGGTGCTAAAAATACGTCACCATTTGAGGGCTGGAGATCTTCAGTGGAGAGATTTCACAGGATTTCAAAGATCTTCATAGTTTCTCAGACAGTTGCAATGATTTTCAAAAAAAATTCACAGTTTCTGAGAGATATTCAAAGATCTTCCAGAAAATTTTTAGTGGAAAAACGTGCCCAATAAGCAACAGATTCTCAGGGTTTTGTTAAAGATTTCTGAAATTCAAATACATAAATTCTCATACTTCTTTAGAGTTTTCAGATTTTCTTAGATTCTTCTAGAGATTGTCAGAATTTTGTTGTAAGATTTAGTTCTGCAGTGTAATTCAGCGAAATCTTCAGAGAATTTCTTTCCATTAGGCTCAAGTATGCCAGTGAAGCTGAAACCACCTGCCAAAAACTAATGGCCAATAATGTTGTAACTTTCAATAGATCTCGATTTGAATATTCTTATATCATCAATACCAATAGAATATTTGGAAATGTTGAAAGCGGAAGTTCATACACATGAAGAACTTGTTGAAAAATTAATGATTCAATGGTTTCAAATTTGGATTTACATATCACATACAAACTTCATCAGCATGTTCATCTGAGTTCAATATTGATGAAAACTCAACTAACGATGAAAATGATATTCAAATGGAATTTAGCAATTCTAATATATGCTCTGAATCAGATTCGAAACATTCGAATCCAACGTTGACTTTCAATACTGACAATAGTGGTCGAAATCTCCATTCGCAATCCGTCGCGAATGAGAATGAATGTTCTGATGAAAGCGAAACTGATTGTGTCAGTGATGAAGATAATCAACAAACTCATCAAACTGTATATCTAATTGATCAACATAATAAAGAAATGGATGTCGAAAATTTTCAGTATAATGATACGATGATGTTCCCAGCGGCTCAACTAACTGTGCTCGATGTGCAAAAAATGATCATGGGCATGGTTATTCGTTATAATTTGACGAATAATGCACGGGCTGCACTCGTGGATTTCACAAAAACTTTAGCTGGTCCCGAGCTTAAACAATGGAGTCCGAATGATTATACGTTCTTCAAGTTGTATGATCCACCTAAAGATCAGATAACGGTGAATTTTTATTGCCCCTCATGCCACATTTCTTTACTTCAAACCGATATGCAAAATCCTATTCGAACTATACAAAAAACATGTGAGCAATGTCATCAATTATATCATTTAAATACATCAAAATCAAATTACTTTTTCTACACCGATATAGAATATCAGATTGAAATGTTGTTGAATAATGAATCTATTCAAAAGTCTCTTCTTGAAAATTTGAAAAACATTCATAAGAGAGAGAAAAATAGTGATTCACTTATGACCGATATCTGTGATGGTAGCTTGTATAAAGAAGTACAAAAAAAATTCCCTGGTACTCTAACGTTCAGCTTCAATACAGACGGAGCACCAATATTTAAAAGTAGTAAAAAAAGCTTTTGGCCACTACAGGTAATAATTGATGAATTGCCACCATCTATAAGATATGAAAAGCTGATTTTAGCAGCGATTTGGATAACAAAGAGAGAGCCAAGTCCACAGATGATGAATTTTTTTTTATCTTCATTTGTGAAGGAAACTGTTCATTTGGGAAAAAACGGAGTTTCTTTCTATAATTATGGAACTGGAAAAACAATGATACTGAAATTCAAACCGTTATGTGCATCCGTAGATTCTGTGGCTCGACCCGTCATTCAAAATCATGTTCAATTTAATGGATATGAAGGCTGCAGTTGGTGTGTTATTCATGGGAAATATAGTCATGGATGTGTTCGATACCCTTTATCTGTGAAAAAGGACGCTTTGAGGAGACATATAACTAACTTGGATTATACAAAACAAAGTTCGCAACTTGGAAAACCTGTTAAAGGAGTCAAAGATTTTTCTGAACTCATGAGATTGCCAGCTTTTGATACCGTTCGGGGATACCCAGTAGAATATATGCACGGTATATCCTTAGGAGTCTCAAGACAGCTTTGGGATATATGGACCACGAGAGGCTGTGAATATTATTTAAGCAAACAAGAAATCCAAGTCATAGATGATCGTTTGCAATCGATCAAAGTACCACATGAAATACATAGATTGCCAAGATCATTAAAAGAGCAACACAAATGGAAAGCCTCCGAGTGGCGTTCTTGGGCAATATTTTTTGGTCCTGTGTGTTTAAAAGGGGTTCTAAACGATGAGGTTTTTCAATCGTTCCTATTGTTCAGCCGAAGTATATATACTTTACTTAAAACAGAAATTACTATGGAACAACTCAATCAGTGTGAATACGATTTATTAAAATTCATCGGGGAATGTGAAATTTTTTACGGCGAACGTGCATGTACGTTCAACTTACACAGTCTGACTCATATTGTTGATTCTGTTAGACATAGTGGACCTTTATGGTGCACTTCAACATTTCATTTTGAAAATGGAATTTATTTGTATAAAAAGTTAGTCAATGGTCCCCATAATGTTGGTCACCAAATTATAACAAAATGGTTACGAATGGAAGAGTTCAAACTTGGAACATCGATTATGACGAATAAGAAGGATTGTGTTGAATATTGTGATAACCTGTTTTGTCGAAAATATCTGTGCGATAGCAATGTGAGAAGAATTGATGGGGTTGTAATGTTGGGACCACCTAAGACATTGTATAACATTCCTTCCGCAGTCGATCAGTTTTCACAGAATAATCTTTCTGGCATTGAAACTTTTGACAGATGTATATTCAATGATATGTTATTACACAGTGCGCAATATATTCGTGCTGAGAAAACAAATGACACTGTAGTAGTATTTGATGATGATACTGTTGTAGCAATAGAATATATTGCTGTGATTTCAAACAAAGGTTACATACTGGGTTCTCAATTGAAACTTGCCCCGTTTGATGAATCGTTCACTATTGATCTTATCAAAAGAGTATTGGGGAAAGATGAAATTTCTATTTTCGATATTAACAAAATCAAGCACAAAGTTATTCTAATGGAACTGGAATGTAGTGTAACGTACATTTGTTTCTTACCCAACGTCTGCGAAATTCAATAAATGAAAATACAAATATCTTGTGAAGGTACGAATCAGAATATTAATATCACACTCATTTCATTAAACATGTTCATTTAATCCTTGCACCAAAAACATACCCTGTAATGTTACATGGGTTATTGTAGAATCGATATGAAATCTCATGTAATTGAGACTTGTGTAGAATTAATGCGAGGAAACATGTTACATTATAACTAATCTTAACAAATTCGGTGTTTTCATAGCAATTGAGAATAACAATGTTGACATGGAACAATATTTACTGTACATAATTAGATCCTATTGCATTACGATTATGTCGTATTATGTCACTTCATTTCGATCAGAGAACGAACGTTGAATTAATCTAAACACGTTTTTCAGGAAAAAGAAAATAACGTACCCAATCAAGTAATCTCGAAGGCACGTGATAAAGTAAGCATTTGAATATATATTCAGAAACTGATATATTGTAACGTACATATTATCTTTATCCGTATTGTATAATGTACTCATGTGTTGTATGTTCGGTTCATTTAGGAAACTGAAAGATCCGGTGATAAAGAATCAAAAAAAAGGAAGTTCGATTCTAAAAAACAAGATGGCAATGAGGTCTCCGAAAAAAACAAATGAAATTAACAAACATTGATAAAGAAGATAATTTGAATTGTAAAATAAAAATGTTAGAAAAGAAATGTTGTCAAATCGAAAAACAATATGATTCGGAAAAAAGAAAAAATGCGGCTCTTTTAACAACAAACGAGAATTTAAAAGAAATGTTGGCAGAGACTTCCAATTTAAACATGCAACTCCAACGTCAAGTCATCGCTTATTTTGAACAAAATGAAGGTGAGGTATTATTTACTAATTTCAGTCTATGTAAGATCAGACAGTATATTTTGGAATTATAGAAAGAAATTGATTGAGTATTATCATTACATACATTCTTGAGTAAATATTTGAAAATAATTTCCAATCCAACAGATACTGAAGCAGCAAGGAACCGAGTTAGAGATAATATCGTTGATAATTGCCCATCGGTAGGATTCGTGAGGAAGCATGATGATATGGTATTCGATATATTTTATTTTTTGAATTCAAAGTCTTGGTATTCTATCCATTATTTCTTCACTGTTTCGCTATACATATGTTTAGCATAAAAATATTCTACAAACGTTTACTCTTCGCACTTCATTAAATTTTTTTTGTAATCTATTTTATTTTAGAATCGACTGAAAAATGATGTATTGAATGCCGATTGATTAACCCTTTCTAACCTGAATTATTTTGAGCGATGGAATACTGAGCTTGAGGTTACATTTTGTCATGTCTTGTTATGATTATGGAATTCCATGCGTGATAACAATTCTGGATGGAAACCGTTGTTTTTTTATAAAAAATATATTGAATTAGATATAAATTATATATGTGTTTCATAGAACAAAATTCTCTCCGTCATAGATCGGGATCATTAAGAGGCTATACCAATGTGAACGCTCAAGATTTTTGTGATTTCTTGAAGAGAAAAGTATCCCATCGAATGTTTTGGAAGTTTGAGAACCTATTTACCTGTAACTGAACTATGTTACATAATTTTTTTGTACGAAAATATTAGAATCCAAGCGACTTATGCGTTGCTTTCGAAGAAAAAAAGTTCCTCCACTGCTGCCATAATTTCGGTCGCTTGAGTGACTGAAATCGAAAAAACCAAAAATGACACTAAACTAGAGGGTATTCTTCCCACTCAGCACAAATATCGCAATAATATTGCTGCAATATCACCGCAATATTTCAATATTGCTGTAATATTGCCGCGTCATTCGTGCTGGGTGGGTTCATAACGGGTGTTTCCGACAGCTGCTGCACAGTGTGCACAGTGCGCGAAGCGGTGCTCAATTCATTTCATTGCTATCATTTGATTGATCGAGAATAAAAATCTCAGGTAATTGAGCACCACTTCGCGCACTGTGCACACTGTGCAGCAGCTATCGGAAACACCCAATGTGGACTAGGATATTTTCGATTGGATGACAATTGTGGATTTGGCATCGAAAATACGACCATTTCGTATAAAAAGGAACAGGACTTCTTTTCAAAACTGCCATTTCGTCAGATTATGATGTTTTTCAAAAATCCTAGTTCATCGTACGCAGGATACCCTCTACTTTATCGTCACTTAAACGTAGTTGGTTTTTTTGAATTTAGTCACTCAAACGACCGGGATTATATGGCAGCAGTGAAGGAACTTCTTTTTCTTGACATTTCCGAAGGTAGCGCATAAGTCGCGCTCGTATCTTGATATTTTTGTACGAAAAAATTACATGATATAGTTTACCCAAGTATCAACAGAACTTCAACGTATATACGAAATAGAGACGTTCGTGGAATGTACGAATGAGATACGAAGAACATATAATGAACGTTCATAGAATATTCGAATGAGAGTGTTTTGAATATACTCTAAGCGTACATAGTACATTTGAAACGTACGATATTCATTTAATCGACGTTCGATTGACGTAACGTCGTATACTCGATTATATCCGTTCAATGAATATACCCTAGTAGCAACAGAACGTTGTATATGTCCCAGGCAGCACCATATTCCTTGGACGTTTTTAAAACGTTCTGAGAATGTTTTTAACACGTTCGGACGTTCTTAGCACGTTTCAAAAACCTCCGAGTGTTGTTAGGGGTACCATACACGTTTATAGTATATCTAGATACACTATGAACATTCATAGTACATATAAAACCTTCGGGTGCTTCTTAGGTACATAGCACCTATGAAACAGTCTCATCGGAATGTGCATAGAATATATTTTGAATATTCGGAGAACGTTCATAGTATATTCTGGTGCTACTTGGGCAGTTATGGATCAATATATCTTCAAACTTTCAAAACATTCGGTGGAATACTTTTCTTCAAAAAAATTCCAAGAAGTCACCTAAATTTTGAGCGTGCACACTGGTACAGTGTTCTCAGATTGGAACCGTAAACGTTATACGCACAGATGCGAATGTATGTACGTGTGAGGAGAGAGAGAGAGAGAGGATATGGTTGCGCGCGTAACCTAACATGCTTTCTCCATTGATCATTGAATAGTTGACGAGAGAGCGAAGGAGAAAGCATGTTAGGTTGCGCGCGCAACCATATCCTCTTTCTCTGCACACATATAGTCGGGTAGGGGGTCTTTTCGCCGAAAACGTTTTCCGCCGAATACACTGCAATTTGACAATCGATAGTCACCTCTAGAAATCACTAGGAGATTTCGTAGTGATCTCTAGAAATGACTAGTGATTGTCGAATTGAGTTTATTCGGCGAAAAGACCCCCTACCGTATAGTCGATGTAAAAAGTCCGGTAACAGTTCTAACGGAAATAACTTTGAATACGTTGTTATTGATGAATTTCAAATATTTTTCCCCGACTGAATACGATCATAAAAGTTTTCTTCTATCATTTTGATAAGGTACAAACTCTCAAATAACAGGAATAACACATTGTGTGAAGATGGTTCCGTTAGAGCTGTTACCGGACTTTTTACACCGACTATACATCCATTCGAATCTGTGCATGTAACGTTTGCGGTTCCAATCTGAGAACAGTGCACTGATATACCCCCTTAATATGTGAGTATTGTTCGGTAACAAATGGGAAATTCATTCAATGTTTTATACGTTCTTTACATCCGATATTTTGAAAACTACAGGCGTCCAAAAGTTTTATAGAAATGTCCATTGTAATGGGCATTAGGTCAGAAAGGGTTAACAATACTAATAGTAGGAATCAATATGGAATCAAATATTGTAAGCGTAGAGAACATCATAAAAATTTTGCAGATGCATATTGGACAAGGCCTTTGGTTGCCAAGGGTACGTTACGAGGCATCGAAGTTTAGTGCTAACCAAAGTAATTCGTTCAGGATTTTTGTAAAAGAAATAGCTTTAGCCTTATTTGGCCCTGAAACGTTGATGAGGAGCACTGCGGAAGGAAAACCTGCTAATAGGCGCAAAGATAAAGATGAGCCTGCCAGACCAGGGCTTGATCCTGTGAAAAAAGCTGCAATCTGTGGTAAGTCACTATTCACAGTTGGCAAAAAATACTATCACAGAACCCGACAATCTGTTTCAGCGAATCCAACTTCTTAGTTACTAAGACTATTTTTTTCACTATAGTTCTTTGGTAGAATTGACAAATTTTATTTCTCTCAGTGTATCATGAATCCTACTGAAAACCCGAATAAGACTTACCTGGTTCAAAATAGAGCTCTTATAGGCCTACGAAACCCCAGCAGAAATGCTCCAGTTATTGGCGAGTTTTTTTAACCCTTGACTAGCCAAAAAGTAGACACTTGCTAGTAACTCACCTGAACCCTACGGGACAATTGCGAGCGTCTTGTTTTCCGACAAGTTAAGCGTTACAAAACTCGTTAATTATTAGAGCCCGTATACGCAGTCAAAGATGAAATCCAGTTCTCAGAAAAGACTGAGGGCCCTGTCCCATAGTACAAAACCTAACAACGGAACGGAACGTGTGGAATGAGCGGCACTAATACTTTACGAGTATGCCTAGTTTTATCTGGTTTCATCCAACAGTCACTGAAAATTTTGAAAATCTGTTGGTGCCGTGATCCGCTACTTTTTCCGTCCATGGGACGGTAGGGAAGAGGAAACAGCGACTCTGATGCCGCTCATTCCGCACGTTCCTTTCCGTTGTTGATTTCTGCACCATAGGACGGCACCCTCACATAGGTCCGGATAACATAACAGGTTGATTTCATACCCAAGTAGCACCAGGATATATTATGAACGTTCTTCGAATATTCGAAATATGTTTTATCTACATTCCAATGAGACCGTTTCACAGGTGCTATGCATATTCATCTAACGTATGTAATCGAATGTACGATGGTACGTTAATCAAGCATCGATTGAATATCGTACATTTCGAATGTACTGTGTACATTCTAAATGTATTTAAAACAGTCTCATTTGAATATTCTATGGACGTGCATTATAGGTGCTCCGTACCTCGTTCGTAGATTCTAAAAAAGTTTCTATTTCGTATATTGGTTGGAGTTCTGTTGTTGCTTGGGTATACGGGTAGTGTCCAGATGATATCCAGGTTTTAACCATGGTATACTAGGAATTATAATTATACTATAAAATATTTTCAACGTGGGCAATGAACAACTTTGTGCATTTCAGATATTTTCCGGTTCTACTTACAATCTAAACAACTCGATGAGGTCTCAATAAATGTGTGGTTATCTCGAGTCGGCAACATTATAAATGCAAAGATTAATGATCTAAGACGTCCGAAGCGAAAGACAACCAAAACCAAGAAACAAGTCATTGGTAATAACGTTTTAACAATAGATAAGGAAATGGAATCGGAGCCTGAAATCAACATGAATACTGAAGATAAGGATAGCAGTGAAAATAATAATGATGAGGAATCCGATGATAACAAAGAAGATGATCAGCAAATCGAAAACAATGCTATAGCATCAGCAGATGAAGTGGATTCTGATAATTAGTGTTCTGCTGGAAACTGTCCTTCATATGTTGTCAACAATCTGAAAAAAGATTGGATTTATTGTTTCCAATGTTTTGATGGAGAATAATTTTCGTATTTTTTTATTTATTTCTAATTATATTCCAAAGAGCCAGTGTTTTACAATGTTATTGAAAAGGCATTCCAAGATCACATTTTTTTTTATTTTCGAAATCTCATTTGTGGTAGACAAAATTATCTTTCCTTATTTTCAAACAATGCTTGATTTGATAAAGATCCGCATTGAAACTTATGATCCCATTCAAAACTATTAAGCTTCTCAAAAATTCGATGAACGTTTTATTGATTCGTGTTTTATTTTCGCTACATACAATATTTTATAATTTTATTTTCCAAAGAAAGAGTGGATCATTATTTTACTCTAGTTTCTCTATTCGTCATCAAATTAGGCGAATGTTTTTAGTTCTCTTCATATTTAGTTTAGCCTGATATTTTGTTCTTTCGAATTCAAAAAGGAAGATTATTCTAGGAAGCTTTTCGCGCCAATTTAATTGTAAAAGAAGATATGTTAATTTTTTTTGATTGTTGCAAAATGTGCGAAGCATTAATGGGAAACGTGTTTTTGTTTTAGAAGTTTACGATTATCATGCAACAAAGAATTCAGCATGTGTACTATTAAATGAAAAATTCATGACATTTCTCCCATGATTTGTCTTGATTTGTGATATGTGCGTATTAAAGGGACTGAAGCATAGGGTATTGGGGGAAGGGAAAAGTAAAATTTGACGCGAACTTCTTTTAGAAGGTACATGATTAATGAAAATTTAACTTTCCTTCCCCCACTTCTTCCCCATGCTTGACTTTCCTCAGACGGAACGAGATGATTTTCAGTATTCAATTAGTTCAGTATTAAAATTGGGAAATATTCTAATACTTTATTTTTTTGTTGATTATCACAAATTTTCTTGAAGGTTTTATTGTATATTTATAATACTACTACAGGTCTCCTACCTATGTATTTGACCCCCTGTCATTACTTTTCATGAGATGAATATATTCGTTCGAAAAATTTATGAATATTTTAAGTCATTGGTAATCCCTATCATTAGTACGTGTTATTAATATTACATTGTGTCATGACACAGCAAACAATGTTTTTGACGTCCAAATGTTTGTTGCAGAGTGACACAAGACATTTTATGCAAAATCGCATACGACGTCGGTTTTTTTAAAAAGTGCTGTGAGGTTTGAAACAACGCGGCATAAAAATCAAACTGACCAAAGTATGCACCCAAGCAGCAACAGAATTCCAACCTATTTTTGAAATAGAAACGTTCGTAGAATGTACGAATGAGATACGAAGGACATATAATGAACGTTCATAGAATATTCGAATAAGACTGTTTGGAATATACTGAGAACGTACATAGTACATTCAAAATGTACGATATTCATTCAATCCCTAGTAAAAAAGATTCATATATGACCCCTATGAAATCCATATAAAAACCATATATGCGAGGAGTCATATATGACCCCTATAAAATGCATATATGGTGCATATATGGACCAAATATAAGTCATATAAGGGTCCAAGAAGTTTTCATATATGGAAGATGGGCATATCGATTGTGTTCCATATAGGTGTCGATATGTGTTCCATATATGTGTGACAGATTCCATATACGTTCTCCCCGTATTTCATATATGGCCCATACATGATTTATGTGACCTGCATATCCCTGGTTAAACATTTCCATTTATTCTCATTGAAAAATATCCAATGAGAATGAATTGGGGTTTTCCCAAGGGTTGATACTTAAAAAAATCTCATTGAGATTCATTTGAAGCAACAATCGGAATCAATGAAAAATCCGATAAAAAAAATTTTTCAAAAAAATTTCTGTGAATATCGTGATTGATTGTTAACAACGAACGAACAAGTTCATATGCATCATATTTGCAATCTATATCAATTAAACACACACATATATCTTTCATTCAACTATTTCATATTACAAATTATTGCTGAAAAAAATGGAAAACGTGTTATCAGCATGCCGGACACCCATCCGACCTGTTACCGAAGTCCTCGTTGCTGAACCTAGAAGATTGATCTGGAACTCTCTCTTGCTCGATGCCATGGTCCGCTTCCTACCAAAGTGGATTATGAATGTCTTTCTTAAATGAGAAATGGGAAATGAGAAATTCATCGACGTTCATATATGTACCATATATGGAACTTATGTGAATGTGGAGGGATGAATGTTCATATATGTGCTCAGAATGAGAATTATATTTCGCTCAGAATTGTTTGATATGCCATATATGAATTTATGGATCTTCCATATATGCTCCAATATCCGCATCATATACAATAATAATTTCTCATATATGATGATATTTTACCATCATATAGGATAAATAATCCACTCGTGGATCTTATATGGATATGAAATGAGCAGAGTCTTCATATATGCTCGGAATCAAAATCATATATGCCGAAGCACTGTTTAATATGTCAAACCTGATCGGAATGTGACATATATGATCAAGTTTCTAAGTCATATATGATGATAATTTTCCATATATGATGATAAATTTCCATATACGACGAAATCTTTAGATTAAATATGAGAATACTGCATATATGAATTTTATTTGGCCCATATATGCAGCATATATGGATTATATAGGGCTCATATATGTCTCGTGCGATTCATATATGTATTATATATGGTCATATATGATTTATATAGGTTCATATATGATTCCTTTTTACTAGGGATCGACGTTCGATTGACGTACCATCATATATACGATCACATACGTTCGATGAATATGCATAGCACCTATGAAACAGTCTTATTGGAATGTGCATCGAACATATCTCGAATCTTCGAAGAACGTTCATAGTATATTCTGGAGCTACTTGGGCATGTGCGCACTCAGTGAAATTCAACTTTTACAGAGCATTGCAGAACGCGGACGGTAACATACCCGCCTTCAGTACCAATATGATCGCGGTCGACAGATGAATTCTTTGCGTTTGTAGATGACTCACGAACAGTTACATAAATCGACTCAGATTTCCATAAAATATATTTGAGTTTGAATCTAATAAATTGGGTATTCGATTGTTCTGAATTTCGAAGAGCCAGCTGCCATGGATTCCTTCATTAAATCGGATTTACTTGGAAACTGCAAATTGCGTTTTTGTGGTCTCAGATTACATCTTAGGCCTGCGTCACATGGAGCAAAAATCACGTGGAACGCGGAACACTTGGTTGAAGAGAGAGGCAAATATTCACCTCTCTCTTCAACCAAGTGTTCCGCGTTCCGCGTGATTTTTGCTCCATGTGACATGGGCCTCAAGGTGTCTTCAGATGGCAGCGATTAGCGACGAGCGATAGATGATTCTAGGGTATAGTTCCGTTTGGATGGGTTTAGGAATCCGTCGCTCGATTCGAGCGATAAAGCTGAAATTATTTGAGCTTTATCGCTTGTCGCTCTGATTGGGGATCAGCGATTCACAAGAAATCGCGCCAAATATATGTTTGCTGTTTTCCAATGATTTGAGGTTATGTTGGAAGGATTGATATATCTTTATTTACAGATCAATATTTATATATTTTAATAGGCAGTTTATTTTCTAAGTACTAAATCGGACCAAGTGGAATAATAGTTGATGAGAGTGACGTGTGGCAAATAACGCAATGGCATACATTCATGGATGTAAAGCATGGGTTGCTGAATGCCAAAAACTTATCAAAGATAGACACCAAAAAAATATGCGAATGGTTACAGCAACTCTTATATTATCTGAAGTTAAAAGCCTGCAACAGAAGAGGAGGAATAGAAATAGACGTTATTGGGTTCATCCATTATTAAGTTTACGACGTATCCATGGCTTCTACGAAGCTATATTTCCAACTCTTTCCAAGTACGAAGAAAAATTCCATGAGTACTTCCGCATGACAGCAATTCAGTTCGAAGAACTGTTGTGTTTAGTTGGCCCTCATATATCAAAGCAATACATAGTAAGAGAACCTGTTTCAGCAACAGCGAGATTAGCTATGACTTTGAGGTTAGTCTCTGATTGATTTGTTTTTGATTTCACAATTTGACAATGACAATTCAATAATTTGTTTCCAGGTATTTATCAAGTGGTGATTCGATTACTTCAATTGCATACCAATATCTTGTCGGCGTCTCTACAGCATATACCACGATCATGGAAGTATGTGAGATCATTTGGAATTGTTTATACAAACAAGTCTTGCCTTATCCATTAAAAGAAACAGATTGGTTGAATATTGCAAAGGAATTTGAAGAGAAGTGGAATTTCAATCACTGTATAGGAGCTATCGATGGGAAACATATTACGATTGTGGTACGTAGGAATGTTGAACATGTATGTAAGTAATAATATGTATTGTGTAATAATAATGATATACATTGCAGTGCCCTGATAATGCTGGGTCAACATATTACAATTATAAGAACAGCCACAGTATTGTATTGTTAGGGATTTGCGATGCCAATTACTGCTTCACCTTCGTTGATGTAGGTGCTTATGGTCGGCGTAGCGACGGAGGCATATTTAGAGATTCAATAATGGGTCAGAAATTTCAGAAGGGGAAAATGAATTTGCCACACCCTGAACCATTAACTGTGGATGGAACCCCTCTGCCATACGTGCTCGTCGGAGATGAGGCGTTCCCTCTAACGGATTACTTACTGCGGCCGTATCCAGGAAGAAATTCCATAAACACAGACCAACGCATTTTCAATTATCGTTTGAGCCGTGCTCGACGAATTATAGAAAACGTGTTTGGACTATTGGCCTGCCAATGGAGGATTTTAAGAAATTCAATCGAAACTACACCAGACAATGCCATAACCCTAGTTCAAGCCATCGTATGTCTGCACAACTGGTTGCGGAAATATCACCTTCAAAGCGATTCACTTCCAGGGGTTGAGATTGATCAACACTCCGATTGGTTGGAAGAACAATTAGAGGATTCGGCTCTTGAAGATGGCAAAATGGGTGGAAATCATAATAGTACTCGACACGCGGTAGCAATTAGAGATGAATTTTGTAATTTTTTTGCTGCTGAAGGAGCTGTTCTTTGGCAATACAGTCGTATTGAAAATTAAGAAAGTTACTGAATCAGAAACTCAAAACGTTGTTCATCCCAATTATTCTACCTGCTGTATACTGTATTATTAATGATTTTTCGGAGGTTTCCAACTGTTTCGAATGTTGTACACAATGTAATCTGTATTTTCATACCGTATTTTCCAATATTTTTTATTTTGAAAGAATATTTGTATATTCTGTATATTACATTCATTGGTGAACACTCTCAGTCCTGAAGGTGCAAAGTCCAGAACTTCAGAATCTCGAAGGCGCGTAGCTCCGAATTATTCTTACACGTTACTAGTCGTATGGAAATTCTGTTCAAAGTTATTGAAATTCTTTCGGGAATATGCACCATCGGGATTGTGACTTTGTGGACAATCCACCTTCGGGACTTTAATTGTTACCAATTCATTTGATTCATATATGTCCTGCTTAACATTTCCCATGAGAAACGATAAACTTTTCCTTGTCATTTTGAATTTAATTTTTGAATCATGAATTCTCGACTTCCTATCGTAACGAAAGTATTAAACGCGTTGTATTTCATGGGATTCGTTAACGCCTGTATGGGATCCCATCATCAACGTCCTATGGGAATCTTCACAGTTAGTCTGAAAAATATGTGTTTCTCTTCAAATATCTATAACGTTTTTATAAAACATTTATGATAAAATTTCATACAATCTTTGATGAATCCTATAAAACACATTTCTTTTCTTCATTCAATTACAATACGAAAACGAAAACTCACGATTCAGTAACCAAGTTCAAAACGATAGGGAAAAAATCTATTTTTTTGTATATGGTAAATTTCCACTCCAGCAATCATGCTATTCTAATCTGAATTTTGTTTCGAGTTGAACACCATGATTCAGAAAATCCATTGAATCCGACATGATGTTATTTGATGAGATTTGGCCAGATCATGGTCCTATTGCAATTAAATTTGGCGAGATTCAGTGAGTTTGTCGTTGAAGAACTTCATAGAACTAAGTAAATCTCATTGATTGGATAAAATTTAACCATACCTTTGGCCAATTCCAATCAAATCTCGCTAGATTCAATGAGTCTATTTAATCAGAGTAAAGAAGCGAATAATGAGTTCATATGTAACGAAAATCGTATTAATTGATATTCATCCGAAATCGGTACCATACAAGTACATTTGACGGATTCCTGAACAACATTGAACTTTCCTTTCAGCAAACTTGATAGAAAATGAAAAAAAATTTGTATTGAACCACACAATCTTCGTCAATCGCAGATGAAAGAAAATAGTTTCCAATAAATTCGAAGACTGTTAATGAGTGTACCCACACATCACAAAACAATTCTCAAATATTTATATTGAATTCTTCAAGCCCCAATCTGATTTTTGCTTTTTTGTTTTTCTGGTTGTGCTTTATAAACTAATTATTTCACTATGACAACAATTGATGGATTATAATTCCGGTAAATGTATATTTTGGTTTTCAAATAATAAATTACATCAATTTAAGCTTCATGGTTCTAATATAAATAGTATTTTCAACATAACTTATCGATATCGCGATTTCTTCCTCGCCTTTGGTCAAGCTCCTTTATCACATTTTTTAATACAAGTGTTGAATAATAAAGCGATAATAACTATAAAAACCTATCAATGATAATAGAAATGAGATCTTGAAAATGAACATGAGAGTATAAAAAATGAAGTATCTACACTAAGGTGAGCATACCAAGGCCTAACCCTGTACGAGTAGCTGACCCTCCATGTATAACTCCAAAAAAATTAGCCAAAGATTTATCATTTGTCGAATATTTATTAAAAGTCTATTCTTCCAAACGTTCCGTGAGTTTTGATACATCGCAATTACTTAACAAGGACTTGATATTTGGTTTTTTAAATTGTATCTATACACAAAGGGTCAGCTACTGGTGCAGGGTCAGGCAGTGATACACCTACCACAAGTATAATAATTCAAAGTGATGCTTATGAAAATTTCTCCTTAACTATTGATAAATTATAATTTTCATGTCATATATTTCGATTTGTGAACAATCAATAGAATCAATCCAATCTTCATAGTTTCCAACATACACAGCATCTTCAACATAAGTAATCGATATCACGATTTTTCCCTCGTCTTTGGTCAAGATCTATTATCACATTTTTCAGTATAATGCCAGTTGAGAAACATTGCGTGCGTGAAGCGCGTATGACCGCCAATTCACTGTTTCCAAATTGTCTATTCGCTGTAACGGTATACTCGAAGGTGGGCAAATTGAGAACAGTGATTTGGCACCCATACACGCTTCACGCACGCTCTGCTTTTTACCAGAAAAGTGTTGAAGGATAAAGTAATAACTGGTGATCACTATCACAGAACATAGGAATGACATTTGAAAAATGAAGTTGAAAATATAAAACATGAAATAGAATGAGTTGAAGTGATCACTATAAAAATTCACCCTTAATTATCGATAAATTATAATTTTCATTACATAAAATAAATATATATATACTGTGATTTTTAAACAAGAAATAAAATCAATGCTATATTTATGGGTTATCACACATATAGCATCTTCAAGGTAACTTATCGATAGCTCCATTGTTCTCTTGCCTTTAGGTAAACTCTTTCATCACATTTTTTAATACAAATATTAAACAATCGAGTAGCAATAACTTTTGATATCTATCAATAGAAGAAACTATCAAAGAAAATAGGAATGAATTATGAAAACTTAAGATTGAAGTATAAAAAATGAAGTGCAATTGTTGCATTTGTGTTTGTTGAAACTAATGTTTTTCATAAAACGTCTCTCGCATCAAACGAGAGTAAACCATTTGCTGAATATCCATCAAGGCCTGCATTTGCGAAGGATAATTCAATCGTTGTAATTGCAATCCAACTGCATGTAGAATTGAATCCACTTCGTTCAGTTGTGGAGGTGGAGGTAAAGTGAGGTTCGTATCTTTACACATTGCATCTGCAATTCTATTCATCGCACTTATGGTTTCTTCTTCTTGATTTGGAGAGTTTTTCCGTTTTTTTCCCTGCCTTATATTTTCTGAAAAATAAATATTAATAAGTTCCTTTTATTTAAGGGGTCTCGAACGACATATCTTCTCTGTCAAGAAAATCATTCAAATCATTGGTTTTTATTGAAATAAAATTTTTTCAATGAAAAATGTGCCAACTTCGAGTTGGCTGTTCGAGAATTGAATTATTCTAAATAAGATTGAATTATTTCCAATCACAGATTCGCGCCATCAATCAGTTTGAATGATTCTGTTATTACAGGGCTTCATCCTTTTCTGATTTTCTTTGAAGATGAGAGATAATGCACTACATCAAGAGTGGATGAAAAATATACACGCTCAAGTCCTTTGAGAGGGATACTACCAGGCGTAACACTAACCAAATATTTCATACCAAACTATGCAAAAATGCTGGATAAAATGAAAATATCATTCTGTAGAACAACTTTTTAGGACATGTCGAATTGTATAGAACCCCTGGTTAAAAGAATCCATTGAATCTGACAAAATGAATTCCATGAAATTTGGCCAGAACATTGTCTGAGATTCGATGAGATTTGGCGAAATTCAACGAGATTCACATTGGAAGAATTTATTTTCCTGGCCAATTCTCATTGAGAAATTACCGGTGAGATTCGACCAGAACATTGCCCAAGCTTAACTGGAATTTAGTGAGATTTGACGAAAACCCACTGATTTTTTTAACCAGGGATGATATCTCCGCTAAAATGACAGACAGACCCGGACAAAAATTTTTGTTAGACTTTGGACGGTTGCTTTCTGCGGTAATCCAGGTAAAAACTGACAAACTTTCCAGGGTTTGTACAAGTTCAGAAAAGCAAAATTCCATGATTCTTCTGGGTTTTCCAGATGAGATCACACTCAATTTTCAGTATTATTTCCATTTGATGATCAATACATTTTGAATTCGAGAAATTATGATTAAAATCACTCACAGTATTGCAGTAAAACTTCGAAGATCATCTATTGTCTTCATATATAATGTAATATATATTAATAATTAATTGATCATCCATTATACATGAATATGATGAATAATTGATAGAAATATGATGTAATCCATAATTTAATATATTAATGTGCAATACTGCCGTCCAAAACAAGAAGACGGTAAGTGCATCTGACTTCAATTCGAGAAAATCAAGAAAAACTGTTTTTTGTTTAAATCATTCCTAGGGTATATGAAGGGTACTCTTTTGGATTCTGTGAAAAAAATTATGATTCTCAGTAACAACTATTAGTTTATGTACTGACTATAGTTTCCCGACCGAAAATACTCATCAAAAAGGCCGTAAACGTTTCAAATTCGATTGATTCCTCCGTACTTTGGATCGCTGTGATTGAAAAATTAATACGTTCTTTTAAAAATGGAAAACACAGTAGAATGCAGAATTTTTTCACGATTGAAGATATGAAAAACTCATTTTAGTCAGAAATGCGACTCAAAGTCTTCTTGCTTTGGACGGCAGAATAGATCATCAGTCAACTATCAATATATTCCAATAGGATAAAATGGATAGTTATTCAAGACGCATTTAGATTTATCGGAATTTGAGGAATTTTACTTCCACTCAATAACTCATAACTCAGAGGAAATCAACTGTTCATTTCACCCTATTGAAATGATATATTCATTAGAGTCAAACAATACTTTTCTCTGTGAACCATGAGATTCGTTTCAATTATTCAACAAACTTTGATCTGGAAAGTTTTGATTGGGAAATTAATGGATCTCGATAATTCCAGGATTCAAATGAAAAATCCATGATTTTTCCAAGATTTCAGAGAGAGAAAAAATTCCAAGATATTTTCAGGTTTGCAAAGTTTTCCAGGTTTTGTACAAACCCTGCTCCCCACTCAGTTTTATGTGAAATGACCGAACTGGAAAATCCTGTCAGAAACTGACAGCAATTTTTCAGGACGGTTCTGTTTGAAATTTTCAGATTGTAATATCCAGTGAAGACTGGAGAAAATTTTCCCCCCAGAAAAACATTTTTTTTTTTAACAGGATGTTACAGTTTGGCAGGGAACCCTGTTGTGTTCCGAAATATGTTTCATCCGAAAATTTGTGTCCTGAAGGGGGATATTCCGGAATTTCATGGTTCCGGATATTTTTTATCCAACAGTATTGTTCTTTTCTCATAAATTTCAGAAGACAAACCATTCTGCAGTTTTCGGAACAATGAACATTAGGAATATCTCCCTTTGGAGCATGAATTTTCAGACCAATCATCTTTCGGGGTATAACAGGGCTACCATTTGGCAATTCCGAACAAAACCAGGTAGGTTTGTGAATTTCTGTTCAAATTAACTCAGAAAAAAAACCTGTTCGAAGCCTGATGAACATTTTTTATCCGGTTCTGCCTGACATTTTCAGCAGGGATCTTGATATTATCAACGCACTTCTAGATAGTTTGGAATAAACGATTTAGCTGGTCCTAAAGGCCTAGACACACAAACGCATGAGCGTGATGCATAAGCATAAGCGGAATGCGCAGGGACAATATGATAGGTTCCGCGCATTCCGCTTATGCTTATGCCCTACGCCTATGCGTTTGTGTAGACGGACCTTAAGGCGCTAGTATTTCTTCAAATATGAATCGGGATAATATACATATTTTGTATTTTTTGATACGACAGTTACCAGGTACTGTAGTAGGAACTCCTTTTGGATTTTCAAGCAGATTATCCTGTGCACCACCTTCTTCCTCTTCTTCTTGAGGAATGTTTGTTCCTGTTCTGAACACAAAATCAGAATAAGAATTATGAGTTTATTAAGTAATGCTCAATTAATATCTAAGGAATTCAATTCTTACGATCGTATTAGACAAGTGTCGCGTAAAAAGTCCAGCATATCAAAGTATTTCCATTTTTCTTTTGTGTCTGGTCTTCCTGATCCGCTAGCGTGTGTTTCGGATTGTACTATCCTTCTATAGGTATCTTTCAGGTTCTTGAATTTTTTCTGAGCATCTTCTGCATTTAGTTTGCCTGTAAAGACAAAAGGTCAACGCCCTGATTAGAGTGTCATAGCAATTCATAAGAAAATGGTTTAATTATGAAACACTATGGATTTTGCGAAAGAATATTCATAAGTGAATCATGAAGTTCTATGAATTTGTTCTTATCCCTGCTAAAAATTCGCAATGAAGAATGATTCGAAACGATAGATTTGCTCTATAGTTTTCAATTAGGTTTTTGAACACGGAATTTACAATGTTATATCGTTCTTAAACATTCTATAGAATTCATCATAAGGCGTATGTGATTTTATTGTAAAATTCTTATAGAAAAAAGAACACTCATTCTGGGATACATGACTATTTGTTTTTTGAATAATTGGGACTTTTTCTATACAAATTTTACTATAAAACCACATACATCCTTTTCAATTGTTTGCAACACGGTAAGGAACGGTAGAGTTCTGTTATTTAAGAACGATATAAAATTGTAAATTCAGTATTCGAAAACCTCATTCACAACTATTAAGAGATCTTATGAATTTATATTCAACAGGATTAATGATGGATGATAAGAAGAAATTCATAGGACTTTGTGGTGTACTTATGGATATTCTGTTGCAAAATCCATGATATTTCATAATAAGACCGTTTTCTTACAGAATGCTATGAGACTTCAAATAAGGTGATAGCATACTTTAAACCCTCCCAATAGCAACGTCGGACCTCTTTCCCCCCCTCAAATGTCTTTCTTTAGTAGAGGAAGGAAGACACCATTCAATACTATTGAGAGGGTTCACTATATCCAGATGTTCAATGTTCAATTGAGGGGATACTATCGGCGTGGCAGCAGCCAAATCGTTCATGACAAACTACGGGCAAACAGTTCAATTTAATCAAAATGTCGCTACGTACAGCAGTTCTTTGATTCAAGAAGAAGTGCTGTACGTAGCGATATTTTGATTAAATTGAACTGTTTTTCCGTAGTTTGTCATAAACGATTTGGCTGCTGCCACGCCCTAGTATCATCTCAAATGTTGGAATTTTCATCTTATACCTTACCATTTATTTCAGCGGATACTTCCTCCCAAAGACGTTTAATGCATTCCCGGCCCCTACGTTCAATAGGAATGGAAAAATCCCATAGAGGCCTTCTTTGTTGTACTGATGAGATGAGCAATTCTATTTCCTGGTCATCTAATTTGCTTGTTCTCCTGCCTTGCAATTGTGTCTTTGGTTTTTTTATGTTCGAAACAAGCTGAACTATAAAATGTTTCAGATTTTCAAGTTTTTCAAATTTTGATAAAGGATTTGGTTTTTATAAATTTTTGTGTGTGTAATATGTGCTTTTATAATGTTTTTGTCTTAAATATTATTTAGAAAAGAAAGAAATCAACTCACTTATATTTGGCTGCGTATTCTCTTTTTCGGTTATATTCTTTTCAGAGTTGGATACTCCTGGATTGGATGTCACTATGGTCTTACCATCATCTACACAATGCATCATCAATTTGGATTTGTTCAGTTTAGAATAAAATAACTGAGTTAAATACCTAACATCGGATAAAAGTAATGCTTGTCATCTATGAAAAATTTCACATAACCTTCAATGCACTTGTGCCCTTCTATATCATTACAAGCCTCCTCACATATGCCACATGAATACACATAATTATTATTCTACATGCAAAATAAAAATTTATTTCAATGATTATCACAATAAACATAAGAAGAAATATAATTGCAATTAATACTTACATCACTGGAATACATTGTGCACACCAGAAACTATAGAACCTCTCAAATGGAAATGGATGGAAATTTTCTCAAATCGCTGATCCAACCGGAGCGCAACCTACAATGATTTTGACTTTATCGCTAGAATCGAGCGACGGATTCCTGAACTCATCCAAACGGAACTATACCCTAGAATCATCTATCGCTCGTCGCTAATCGCTGCCATCTGAAGACACCTTCAGTCAATGAACAGAACCATGACCAGTGTTGCCAACCGTAACATAATTATAGTACATGTCACATAATTTAACGTGTTGTTCTATATAATATCCTGTCTAAGCGATATTTCATAAATGCACGATAATTCTAGCGCACTGGCCGGACAATGTTGGTTAAGAAAGGGCATGGCCACGTTGAAAACAGATTTTACCTCAAAAACAACCATATTTCGAGACGCGAGTACTAAAACAAAGGTCAACAGACGGACAAGAGAGCGTACCCAGATAACATGCGCTCACGAAACGACGCAGATGGATAAGCTTCTGCACGCAAACCAAAGGGGAGCTTCAAAATGTTATCTGGGTTCTATCCAAATTTCCGTCAGTACTACCATTCTACGCCGGGCGTATTATAATTTCGCCTTCCAGGGTTGGCAACACTGACCATGACAATAGGTATTTATGATACCCTGGTGGAAATTTTTTTCTGAATATGTCTCAATTATTCCGGATATTATTGATTTTCTTTCAATTTCTCTTGCTTATTAGACATGTTTTTTTTTGCTGGAGTTTTTCATTTTTTCCATGATACTTGATGAATTCCATTGAAAAACTTTTAATTTTTGTAAACAATCCTACAAGGATATAGAGAAATTTCACAAACAAAAACAGGTCCAATAAGTAAGAAAAATTCGAAAAAATTATTTCCACTAGGGAGCTTTTATAAATATCCTAATTGATACAGTTGAGTTTGCAATCCGACATTCCAGATTGGCCCAATAGAATGAACGACTGATAAAGTCAGAAAATGCGTGTTGATACGAATTGATTTTGACATTTAAATACAATTACAACCCAATCAGAACCCCCAACGGAATGCCTGATTGACACTATTGAGTTTCCAATCCGGCTTTCCAGATTCAACCAGTAGAAGAATGGGCGATTGATGACGTCCACAAATACATATTGATGCAAATTGATTTTGACATGTGAATACAATTACAACCCAATAGGAACCTCTAACGGACTTCCTGATTGATACTACCAAGTTTGCAATCCGACTTTCCAGATTGGACCAATAGAATGAACGATTGATGACGTCAGAAAATGCGTGTTGATACGAATGGATTTTGACATGTAAATACAATTACAACCCAATCAGAACCCCCAACGGAATTCCTGATTGATACTATCAAGTTTCCAATCTGGCTTTCCAGATTGATCCAGTAGGAGAATGGGCGATTGATGACGTCAACAAATACGTATTGATGCAAATTGATTCTATTATTCAAATATTATCACAAACCAATAGGAAATCTCAACGGAAACCCTGATTGATACTATTACTATTCCAATCTGGCTCTCCATGAAGAGACAGGTAAAATATCCGAAGAGTTACTAGTGACCTAGTGGATGTAAATCCGTATAGAATCGATATAGAAATATATTTGCAGATATGAGTAGTTACTGTTCGGTTTTGTAATTGTCTTTCCAGGTAGATTCCATTTGAAAATATTTTCTGATGGTCGGAATCTGCATATTACTGGAAAGAAACCACATTAAAGCAGATAGGAAATATTTTCTATTGGAATCAATTGAACATTCGAAGCAGGGAAGGGAATCGTATTTCGATACAAAATCACGCAAGGTCAAGATTCCATCGCTTTCTCCGGCACATTTTACAAGTAATTGATCAACAGAATCTTTTAAATATTGTAATTCTTGTTTCACTGGATCTAATTTGGCATCAAATATAGCTATTACTCCCTTCAATATTTTTTCAATCATTCCTGTAACAGTACAATGAGTCAAGATGATCAAAATGGGTTAAAAAAAGAGAACAATAATACTCACGTTTTTCACTCATTTGCGTATCTTCAGTAATCGAATGTTCTGCTACCAACTTCTTCATTAAATTCGAATCTGAATTTCCAACTGAAAGAACTTTTCATTTGAAAAAAAATACTCGAAAAATGTTCCAATTACTTACTTTTTTTATTTCCTTGATTATCTGCTTTCATTTGTTTATTAGTCATTTTTGTTGATCCAGCAGTTTTGTTGAGATTTTTGTTCAGATTGTCTTCAACTCCTACAATTGCAGAATCTACAGAAGAGTGAAATCTTCGGGCAACTTTGTATTCGTTATCTGTAATGAAAATGATGAAATTCTTGAATTATATTCGTTTGTATACAATTCACAGGTATGTATATATTTCACTACACGATACTTATCTCAAGAGAATACAAACCTTCTCACGAGTCCATCAGACATACCTGCCCATTTGGAAAAAATATCCAAAATTGTAAACAATTTGTGTACAATTGTATAAATTTTTGGACATTTTTTCCACATGGGTGAACGTTCAAATCCGTTCATTAAATGTTACTAGAGGTTTGTGTTCTCTTGGGGTATTAAAATGTTTCGACTTATAATTACACCATTATTAGTTTTTTGTCATTACAATAATTTTCACTCACTTTTTGTTGCTCCATCATATTTCCTTGACTCTGTGAAAAATAGGAAGCAATGATCATTGTAGTTTCATACAATTTTCTTTCCATATGCACAAAGTGTACTCTGATAGCACAATAGTGTAGGAAATATACATGATGAATTCATTTCAAACTTTGGAAGTTCCTTAACGATTGTTGAGGATTTATTTCCATCTATTGGGCTGTATAAATATTATTTGACAACAATCATCATACTCACTGTTCTGAACTGTGGATCTGACTTTGGATTTCTTTTTTCTTATTTTTGGCTTCTTCTGACTTTCACGGGATACTGTGGAATCTATTGAAAAAAAATTGAATAAAAGTTTAGGCAAAATTTTTATACACATTCATAGTCAAATATTATTTGATAAAATCATGGATGTTGAAATTGTGAGGGCGAATCTTAATTAGTACTTATTCATCAATAATAAATCAATATATCAATTATATGAATTGATTGTTGGTAATTGGCGAGTATGAAATTTATGGTAATCAATCAATATATCGTTTTCAGTACAAAAATTCCTGAGCTGAACAAAGCGGATAAACAGACCCAAATGAGAGAGAAGCGTGTATTAGAAAGTGCCTGGAACGTATACGTGAAGTATTCGGAACGTGTATTTGAACTCATACCGAGCGTGAAATGAAAGATTAAGAGTATTGCAAACATATTTCAAGTACATAAAATGTATCAGAAAGAATACAAATTTCATAGGAAAAAGGTTTCACTCGTGGAAGCGTAATTAAAGAGTGGATAAGAATATATGTAATAGAAGTTATCTGAAACATTCTCACGCTCTCGTTACTTTTCATGACACGCTTCCTTCCTCACTGGGATAATGAAGATTTCGTCTGAATGGACTGCAGATGATATTTACCACTTGATGAATCTTCATCAGCACTACTTCTTGAAAGTCCACTCAAACCCTCATTGAATAACACATTCATGTTCCCGCTCTTCAAATATTTCAAATTTTCCATGGCGAGATTTTTTTTCTGGACATATATGTCATCTTCGGTAAAAGCGAACGCATGCCGTTCTAAATACTTTATTTTGACTAGAGCATCATTGAAACTTTCTGGTAGACAAAATATATCATCAATGAATTAGGCTAGCATGTGAATTAAGTTGTATTCATGAAATTTACATTTTTGTGGTAAAATTTATAAAACTTACTCGCAGAACCTCGAATCTCCACTTCATATACATCCCACGACATGTCAGCATTTGATAATTCTTTCACCATTTTATTATATTTCATTTCATTTTCTTTTGTGTATGGCGGTGGAGAATAAAATGTAACACATTTCTCTGTTTCTTCATTGTAACTCAACCACTTTGTGGGAACAATATCCGGTTCCTTGACACCATCTTTGCATCCTTCGTCAATCAACACAATCAAAGACCAAGGTCGAACTAAAAAGTAATTACATAAAATATGATAATTATAATAACAAAATTATCAACATAAATACACGAATATAACTTCCGAATTCTAAATACGTTGGAAATTGATGGATTATTGCACTGTAAAAAATATTTATCATAAATTAACCACTCCATATTGGAAAGTCATAGTTTTTTGCGGAAGTACTGGGTTCAGCGTAGAGGAAATACATTTTCTAATGTCAAAATCCTACACTCAGTATTGTGATATCAATGTAAAAAAAAGTTACTTATGCCAAACGTACACAATTTACAAAATTTTATGATATCACAATGCAAAGCGTAAGGCTTTGACATTGGAAAATGCATTCCCTCTACGCTGAATGCAGTAATACTTCCACAACAAAGTGTGATTTTCCAATTTTGGGTAAATAATTTAGAATATAATATTTTTTACAATGTGAGTATACTCTACGCAACATTATTTATGAATGGTTTTCCAAAAATTTTATAAAAATATAGTATACAAATATAAAAATTTATATTTCAAGCAGCATGTTATTTGTGTGTATAGGAAGTAAATTACTTGAATCAATCACATTCCATTTACTTTCAATGTTTTTATTTAGATATTAAAAACAAAACTGATGACTGAGAAATTGACGTGTTTCTATCTTTCGTTGGCATCTATGAAAATCTGAAAATTTGGAAAAACACTTTTTCATTCATTTGCATATGATATATATATATGTATATATATATGCAACTTCAATTAATGATATGCCAATCTCAAATATGAAATAGAAGTCACATGTGTAAAGCAAATTTGAGGTCAGAGTAAATTAGGGTAAGATGCACTTTCCCGCTTCACTACAGCACGGAATAATACACCAAACCTTATTTACTCAAGGAAGATTTAAAGATTGTAATTGCATCTTTATATTTTTCTTGCGTGACCGAAGTTTGATGTATTATTTTATGCTGTAGAGGAGCAGGAACGTGCGTCATCTCACCCCCATTTACCCTATATAAAATCAAGAATCGCTACTTCTTCTTGTCAAAAACATTTACTTACGTTTTGCATCATCCATATTCGCTGATATGTGAGAAAACCAATTTGCTTCTTTTTGTCAAAGGTATAACTTAGGGAAATCACACGAATCTCAATCCTCCTTCCAATGTTGGTTGATCGTAAAATGTGCGGCAGAATCGGCAAAACTCGAGTTCTCATAAAGGTCTAGCTACACAAGTTTCGTAAAGACGAACGTAAACGTAAACGGCTGCGCATGGAGCCAAGTTTCCGTAGTGCTCATCCTTCCGTTCCTTACGTTCACGTTTACGTGCTTGTGTAGCTAGACCTTAACAGGGTCTGGCCAATCCTGACGCAGAGCTGCAATGTTGCCGTTCCAAAGCGGTCACTTCTTCATGATTGGCTGATTCTTATGGAACTACCAATCACATTCTTATCTTCAATGGAATCCATCAATTAACGAAAAATGACAGTTTTTCAACGGGACCCGGCAGAGCTGCCAGCGGGGGGGTGCAACTTCATTGGAAATACTTGGTGCTTTCGATAACTGCTCCGAGCAGAGCAAGCAAAATTTTCAAAATAAAATATCCAATAGAAGCACTTAAACGTTGCCGCCATGTCATCGTTGGCCAGACTCTGTTAACTGACTTCTCATGAGGTGTTTCCGATAACTGTCCCTGTTCTGAGGATAGAACCTCAATGTCCCGAATTGTTTTTGTCCCGAATGTTCAGAATGCCGAAAATCGCTGATTGGTCAATCCTTAGGGAATATTTAGTGAGTTACTATGGGATTGATGACAGGCTGTATGGGATTTTATCGTAAACGTCCTACCTTAACACAGGACGTCTAATGGGCGACAAGAGACATCCTATCAAAATCTTGGGATATCCAAAATATGTTTTCGTGCTTATTGGCCATGAAAGTCACTAGATAGCACAAGAATTTTCTATGAACATATTGTATTTATTAGAAGATCTTTTATAACTCTTATGGCTATCTGGGATCGTCGGTGGTTCTAAAAGAATATGAATTTCTTTCCCAATATCTGTAACGTTTTCTGTCGAACATTTACTCATACAAATCCCATACAGCCTGTGATAAATCCCATAGGGCGCGATACATTTCATCGTTCAATTACGATAGATGGGCGAGAATTCAAGATTCGTAAATCACATTGAAAACGGTCGGGAAAATGTATCGTTTTAATACCTAGTTTAAATACCTTCGTGGTCGGGTTGATGCAGAAAACCCGTCGTTTATTGTAATTGTTTTCATTCTGAATAGTTTAAGGTGGGAGAAGAATCTCTCTCTTGTGTTCAATGGAATTGTAGCCGTATGTTTCTTTGTGTGTGTCAGTGAGCTCATGTAAATTTTACATTCTTTTCTATTATTTGTTTTTCTTCCCCTGGAGGGGGTTGTTAATAAAGAAACCGTATTATACAGGGCGTTCCATTTGAAACAGGACAGCTGAATAACTCTTCAGGGAATGGAGGGAGAAAAAAATTGTTCAGATAAAAGTTGTAGGGTTCAAAGGGGGCCATAAGATGGTGACCTGGAATTTGACCTTGAGGTCAATTTTGAGCATAATTGATGGTCAAAGTATGTTTTTTCAAATGGAAAACCCTACGTTCGACCTCAGAAATGGAAAGAGCGGAAATTTTACGTCCGAATATGATAACATATCAGGTCATTTAGAGGTCATTTGAAGGTCAAAAAATCATTTTCTATGGATTTTCACGGAAAAGCCTCAAACGAGTTGTTTCTCTGACCAAAGTTATTAAAGTTAAAGTGAAACCCCACGTTTCGAACTTGAATTGAAAGTAAACAGAACTAACCTTCAGAGTTTATTCTTCATATCAGTACGAAAATGATCATTAAGAAGTTTTCATCGTTTACGGTGTAAGTGCGGGTTCAAAATGGTTTATTCACCTAACGAATGTGTTGATATTTTAATGATCTTGGGTGAGTGTCGCGGAGTGTATCAAAGAGCGTCATGATTGTACAGAGAGCGGTTTGGAGATCGGCAGCATCATCCTTCTCCGAAAGTCATTCGCCAAGTTGAAAGAAATTGTCGACAAGGAAGGATTGGTCAACGCCGAAACAATCAAGGTTGCAACTTTAACGACCCTCGATGCGTTGCTGTTTTAGCAATAATACACATGAATCCTCATGTTAGTTTACGTGATATTGAACGCGATTTGAGTATTCCACGCAGTATGGCACACAGAATTCCACAAGCTGCTCAATATCATCCGTACCACATCACACTGACCCAAGAATTATCTCAACAAGATATGCAGAATCGGGTTAACTTTTGCCATTGGGCTTTACAGAGGTTGAACGAAGCGCCCGATTTCTTTCGATATGTTCTTTTCAGTGATGAATCAACGTTTCAAAGTACTGGCTTGTTAAATCGTCACAATAGCCACTATTGGTCAGCGCAAAACCCGCACTGGACTCAACAAGTTGATCATCAGCATCGGTGGAGTATAAATGTTTGGTGTGGAATTCTAGACAATCAAGTTATTGGGCCGTATTTTTTGATGGAACTGTTAACGGTCCTAATTATCTACAGTTTTTACAGAATGAATTACCAGTTCTCATGGAAGATGTGACATTAGCAACTAGGCAGAGGATGTGGTATCAGCAAGACGGTGCACCACCACACTTTGCTCGATGTGTGAGGGATTATCTGAATATCCTTTTCCCCAATCGTTGGATTGGCCGAGGTGGATTTGTACTGTGGCCGGCAAGATCTCCTGATCTCACCCCTCTAGATCTTTATTTGTGGGGTTACGTAAAAAATGTCGTTTATACCAACCGACCAACAACACCTGTGGATCTACAACAACGCATCAGATACGCAATTGCGAATATTCGTGCAGAAGTTTTTCAGTCTGTTCTTGGAAACTTTCGACGCCGGCTGGAGTTATGTATTGAAGTAAATGGCGGTCAATTCGAACATCTCCTGCAATAAGGGTGTCTTACCCGTCAACGGATTTGTGCCATCTGTAATTATAAAACGACGAACTGGAAAAATAAATAATTTTTGAATTATTGTTTCAAATTTGGCATTCATCATCGTTCTCAAGGTCGAATTCAAGGCCGAAACGTGGGATTTCACTTTAACTTTGATAACTTTGGTCAGAGAAACAACTCGTTTGAGGCTTCTCCGTGAAAATCCATAGAAAATGGTTTTTTGACCTTCAAATGACCTCTAAATGACCTGGTATGTTAACATATTCGGACGTAGAATTTTGCGCTCTTTCCATTTCTGAGGTCGAACGTAGGGTTTTCCATTTGAAAAAACATATTTTGACCATCAATTATGCTCAAAATTGACCTCAAGGTCAAATTCCAGGTCACCATCTCATGGCCCCCTTTGAACCCTACAACTTTTATCTGAACAATTTTTTTCCCCCTCCATTCCCTGAAGAGTTATTCAGCTGTTCTGTTTCAAATGGGACGCCCTGTATACACGGCTTTCCATATATATTGTGTGTTGGTGACTTCCTTTTTAAAGTGTCCTTTCTCAGTAAACTCGTCGGCACGAGATCCTGATATGAATTCTTCGTAAGAGACGTTCGAACGCGAAGGAACAACGGGTTTCCGTTCAAAGAAAATAATATCGCGTTGATAATAAAATCGTATTAACATAAGAAGTAATAGAAAAGTCATTTGAAACATCTTTACGCTTCCGTTACTCTTCATGAAACGCTTCCCTTTCACCAGGGTTATTCTGAACTGGCATAACGGGTACTCTCAAAGAAATCCCCGATGATTCCATGAAGAATTCTTCATGACCACATTAGGATCAGCGTGTTTTCACCATCAGAATTTCACGTAGATTTTGAATTTTTTAAATATTCTATTTACTTATGGTAATACTGTTTATTTAAAAGATTCATCCTCGATATAAAAAAGATTGAAAAATAATCACAGTATTTTTAAAAATTCATCTCCTAAATATTTTTCCAGTACGTCTTAATCTTAAATATAGCCAAAAAATACAAATTTCCTGATTATCATCATTTTCAATCATGTAGAAAAGGTATCGCATAAACGTTTTTCTTTGAAACATTTGTGATACTCAAAACCACAAGTTTCTTATGTACATCATCAATAGGTATAGAAATATCTTCACCGCTTGATTTCTCATGTATTTCCCACATATTCAAGTGTTTTGAGTTCAGTGGATATCTGAAAATTGGTTCTTTCTTTTTGATTTTCTTGCCAAGTAATTGAATATCTTCAGAATTTTCTGGTGATCTCAAAATGGTGTGAATCTCAACAAAACTGCCATCTGTCAACATGACCATATTATTGTGATACATTGATGTTGGTAGAAATTGCTTAAATTTCATCTTTTTAATAATGATCTTTTGTTTTTCATTATCAGGAGTTTCTTTCAAAATCTGTATTACTGGCAATACAGCAGGTATTTGTGGTTCTACGAAATATTGCTCATCCCTACTCCAAATGTCCGACAGTTCCAGACAAAAAATTTTTTGTCAGGTTCCCAGTCGGTTTTTGTCCCGTACAATTCCAAACGATACTGACAAAATATATTTCAGCCGCCTCTGACGGGCCCGGCACTTGCTTGATATGTCTGACAAATCCAGATAAAAAAATTTATCATCAGGTTTTGTCAGGTTCTTAGTCGGTTTTTGTCCCGTACAATTCCAGACGATACTGACAAAATATTTTGTGATAGTTTTTCTCCGGTTTGACATGCTGTGTGAATCAAATAGAAACTGCATGAAATACCCGATGATTTTTTCGGGTGGATAGTGACTGGTTTTTCGGCCTGTGAAATCCGAGTAAAATCAATCAAAAAATATTTTGTCCGGTTTTTACCGGTTTTCCATATTGTAAAATACCGCTTGGATGAAATATTCAAGGGTACTTTCCGTCGGATTGTGACTGGTTTTTCGGCTTGTGAAATCCAAGTGAGACCAGGCAAAAAATATTTCGTCCGTTATTGACTGGTTTTCCATACTGTAAAATACAGCTTGGATTAAATATTCGAGGGTACTTTCCTTCGGATTGTGACTGCTTTTTCGGCTTGTGAAATCCAAGTGAGACCAGGCAAAGAATATTTTGTCCGCTATTGACCGGTTTTCCATACTGTAAGATACAGCTTGGATGAAGTATTCGAAGATACTTTCCGTCGAATTAAGGCTGTTTTTTCGGCTTGTGAAATCCGGATGAGATCCATCGAAAAATATTTTGTCCGAAATCGACCGGTTGTTCATACTGCAAGACACAGCTTGGATAAGATATTTGGGGGTAGTTTCCGTCGGATTGTGACTGGTTTTTCGGTGTGTGAAATCAGGCAAAAAATATTTTGTCCGCTATTGACCGGTTTTCCATACTGTAACATACAGCTTGGATGAAGTATTCGAAGATACTTTCCGTCGGATTAAGGCTGTTTTTTCGGCTTGTGAAATCCGGATGAGATCCATCGAAAAATATTTTGTCCGAAATCGACCGGTTGTTCATACTGCAAGATGCAGCTTGGATAAGATATTCGAGGATATTTTCCGTCGGAATGTGACTGGGTTTTCGGCCCGTGAAGTCCGAGTGAGATCAAACAAAAAATATTATCAAAAATATTTTGTCTGGAAGTGACCGGTTTTCTATACTGCGATATACAGTTTGGATAAGATATTTGAGGATGTTTTTGTCGAAATTCGATTGATTATTCATGCTATGAAATCTGAATACTATTGAACAAAAACTTCTGACCATATAGTATTTTCTCTGGAATATATCGCCCTTGAGGAAATTGACTTCATTCTGACCAAAACGTGTTATTTTTTCTACAATTTTTTGGCACGTAAAAAACCTGGCAATCCTCATTAGATCTGCACATTTTCAGGAATATGTGAATCACGGTGTTTTCCAGTCAGCTTTCCCCGCAGGCGCGCCTTACAAAATCTACTAGGAGCCGGCACACCGGCTACCCGGTAAAAACCATCTCTTTTTCTTGTGAGGCATTGTTAGCAAATTTGACGCAAAACCGAGAAGGTTTTTTTGTCGGCGGGCCGGATATTTCCGAGCACTTCAAAAACCTGGCAATCCTCATGAGATCTGCATATTTTAGGAATTTGTGGATCACAGTGTATTCCAGTCAGCTTTCCGCGCAGGCGAACCTCACAAAACCTACTGGGAGCTGATACACCGGCTACCCGGTCAAAACCATCTCTTTTTTTTTGTCACGCAATGTCCGCAAATTTGACGCACAACCGAGGTGTTTTTTGTGTTGGCGGGCCGGATATTTCCGAGCACTTCAAAAACCTGGCAATCCTCATGAGATCTGCACATTTTCAAGAATATGTGAATCACGGTGTTTTCCAGTCAGCTTTCCACGCAGGCGCGCCTTACTAAACCGCCTATGTGCCGGTCAACCGGCGAACCGGTTGAAACCATCCTCGTTTCTGGTCAGTCATTATCAGCAAATATGATGGTCAACTGAGGAGTTTTTTGGTGTTGGTACTCCAGAGAGTTTCAAGCACTCTAGCAACCCGCCGATACCATCCAGATCGGCACATTCAAGGAATGCGTGATTGACTGAGTAGATCTGACGAAGTTCTTAATCGGCGAGTCCTATAAAATCTGGCACAATTTCTTTTACTGGCAAACCGGTATCACCCTGCCACTATTTCTTCATGCCAGTCCCAGCCAATTACAGCAACTTCTTCCGATTATGTTCTTTACATACAAAAACTGACATAATTTTCACCCGACAATCCGGATTGTACCAGACATTTTGGCAAGCCGTATCAATCCTGACTCATTTTAAACTTGGCACAAATCTTGTATTTGGCAAACCAGACAAGACCATACAAAACCAGACAGATCCAGCTAAAAAAGTTGTCCGGATTTGTCTGGCATTTGGAGTAGGGATGCAATCGCCGACAAATCTGTGCTAAAGGTCTGTTACCTGATCTTAATAGATTTTCAATTTTTCCCAAAAGATTTTCGAATGGAAATGCGGTGATAGAACTCAGATTACACCCCATGTTCTTTACGTCACTTGCAAAATGGATACAATTATGAACGTTCATAATTAGAAAATCTAAATCGTATACATTTGCACTGATATCTACAAATTTTTTTAAGAATATGGAGGCTTGTTCGTGCTTCGTGTAAGCATATTGCTCATCACTTAATATTCGGCATGCTACGTGAAACAGCAAAAAATGTTTATATTGGTTCTTAGGAAGAATTTTGTTGAAAATAATTGGTCCACAATATAGTAGTACAAATCTGAATTCTGTCGCTTTCCACAGTGAAATAAATTTCACGGATCGTGGCTTACGTAAAAACTCAGCAGGAACTTGAGTTTTGAAATTTTCAATCCACGTGGAAAGTAAAAGTTTTTCTCGGGATCCTATTTTATAACGAATATCCTCCAACCAGTAAAGTGCTAATTTTTTCATAATCCCAATACAACCTAGATGCATAAAATCAATAACGAAAGAATCTATCATATTAAGCGGTAATTTTATTTGTAATAAAGGAGATTCTTTAAGATGGTGATCCTTATCTTTCTGTTGACGAGATGACTCGTCTGTTCTTGATGTGCAATTAGAATGTGGATAAATTGTTCTCCTTTGGTACCGGATTCCTTTAATTTCACATCTCTCGCATGCATAATATCCTCCATGACCTTTCGTACATTTTATAAAGCATCGGGCTGGGTGATCACATATAAAGCATTTTATGAATATGCGGTAATTGTGATCATGTATTTGAACAGGAACTTGGAAGCTATTCAATTCTTCAATAAAATCACGTAGCAACAGTTCTAAATTATCGGGTTTCGAATTTCCTGCCCAAATTGCCACCACAAATGGTTTATAAACATCTGGTTCGGAATGAACTTTACATAAAATTGGCCAGAAATGTGTAACGCCAGATTTATGTATTTTTTGACCATCTATATTAAATTGTAAATATATACTATCCTGATGAAGCCCAGGATTGATGCACATTCTCAAGCCTCTCAAAATACCAAAGTACACAAACTCTCCATTTCCGAAATGTTCAATATTATATTTAGCTTCAGATGTACCCACGAATGTTTTTGCAGATTCAGGCAACTGAGGAAGCAATCTTTCCTAAAGAATACTTAATAATCCATCCATATGTCGTTGATGTATGTTACATTCAATTGCCCATTTTCGCAGTTGTGATATTTCAACCGGTTCATTTGAAACGGGGCGTCCTAAATCGTGTTCTATTTCATTTGTACTCTCTTCGTTTTCTTCATCAGGAGTACGGTACGGTTCATCAACAAAATCTTCTTCATCTGCAACATTGAAATGTTATAATATTTTTCTCATCCCTGATGAAGAAACGTTGATAAACAACGGTTGGGAGGGACAAAAAGCGCATACGTTGAGAGAAAATGTTAATCACTGTTCCAAAAAAAAATAGTAAAAAGGGATTCAACAATTTTTGTACTAAATTTAACTATGTTTTTTTTTAGTTACCATGACTATTTTTCGAAAACCACAATTATTTTTCAATAGCTCCAATCATAAAAAATGTAATTGGGTTCTTTTGGTAGGATCAACCAACTTTTTTTGGTCGGGGTAGAAACAGATAGGAACAAATAGAAACAAACTGTAAATCGTTTTCTACACGATTTTTGACTCTTTCATTGTTATTTTACCAGGGATGTTTGTCAAATGTTTTCAAAAAATTAAATATAAAATGAAGAAGGAAACCACAAACAGAAGAATAAAACAATGAAATAATTGATGAATAATTAATGAATTCCATTACTTTCTTGTTCAGCATTTTCAACTCGTTCCAATATTTCGTTCACAATATTTGTCTCTACAGAAGAGAAGGAGTGTGATGTTTCTTCAACAATTTAATCAGATTCAAAATCTGGTGACGATGAATGAGCTTCTTCATTCATTAGGTTCGGATTACCACTTTGAAGAGATGATCCAGGTTGCAAACTTGCATCACAATTTTCGCATATTTCATGCAGAGTTGCTATAAATATACAGAACAAGTAGGTGATTGTTGCTTATGTTAGTTGGTGTATGGAATTTTCAGGGACTTTATATAATTTTAAAATCCTCAATTCACGTATTAAATCCCATGTCGTAGAACAAATCACAGCCAATAATTTATTTATGAATTGAAACTAAGAGGTATTTGATTAATACATATTTTAATTCATTTAATGAGTATATAATTATTTCAGAAAAAAATATGAATTCGATACAGCTTGTGATTGTGAATTGATTTCTACTAGAAAATCATGTACTTCTCACAGCATTTACAAATACATATTTTTATATTATAAGATCGGAAAATACGAAAATCATTTTCCAGTTATTATATTCATCAGTATAATGACAAATAAATGAACATACTTACCATTGAGCCGAACATTGCTCCTTCTGATTACTGGTTATTCCGACAGATCCCTAGTAGCATCAGAATGTTGTATATATACTATGCACGTTCATAGTATATCTAGACATACTATGAACGTTCATAGTACATATACAACGTTCGGTTGCTACTTGGGATCAGTGATGCCAGATTCGGCCGACCGACTCGGTTTACCCTCTACATTACACCCATCTGTATAAAACTTTCACACACACAATGAAACCACCGACAAAAGGAATTTGATTGTGTAGAGCGTGATGGAGGGGGTACACCGAGTCGGTCGGCCGAATCTGGCATCACTGCTTGGGATGCAGTACGATTTGGCAGGCCACCGGTTCACTTCGTTCGAAGAAATCGAAAATTGGCTCCTAACTTGGATCGCCTCGAAAGACAAGACGTTTTTCCGTAACGGGATTCGAAAATTACCCGAAAGATGAGAAAAAGTGCTAGCCAGCGATGGACAATGCTTTGATTAATTTGATAATTCATGTTCTTCTGAAATAAATGCATCTTCAACTGTAAAAAAACGGACCGAATTGATTTTTACTTCCAATATGTGTAAGTGGAATGTGTTCATTGGAAAAAATGGTTATTTGATTTGAATTCTCAAATCATGGGTTATGATACTTCATTTTATTGATTTCAAAACTACCCAAACTATCATTGCTCATATAAACTCTGTCCTATAAAATAGCTTTTATTCAGAGCAATTGCTCTGGAGTTGGAACTGAAAAAGTATCTCTTTGTGATCATAAACTTAGTTTCCTGTTCAGAAAATAAATTTCTCGGAATCGAAATTCACAACTATTGAGTATATGATTCGATTTTATTGTCTGAAAAACCACTTGTATTCAAATGAATGAGATTATCATACTCTAAACTGCACCGGTTTATAAATAACAGTATTTTTGGTCCTATAACTTCATGTTCTTGAATATGATGATTATTTTATTAGCGTGATCTTGTGTTGTTTTGTCATGATAGAAGTTCATCATTTGTAAGCCATGTCTATTCATTTTATTAAATATTTTTTCATTTGGAGTCAATAATTATTTTGACGAAGAAAAAACTTATCATGCCAAATACTCAATTGTTGAGAATTTCAAATACTAAGCATAATTACGCTCGATTTCCATACAAAATTTTACGTTGGAAAATTGGAGTTGTATTTCATTGATTTACACTGTGGAATTCATCTCATGAGATTTATCAATCGGGTGAAAGATGATATTGACAAAAATAATTAGTTATTCAGTCAATAGAATGCGTTTTTAATCTCAGAAAATCAATTTCAATGAGCTGATTTGATATTAAACGATACCATATGGTATGAATGAAATGACTTTTCATGGTTATGAAATTATTATAAAGTCAAGAAGATATTCATTCAATGCAATTAAATGGGAATCAATGAAATCCATTTCATCAATTCAGAAAAATTTTTTTCTCAGCCCATACAGCACAAGAGCTTCTTCAAAGAGCTTCCGCTATGATAGTAAACATGAATTCATTATGAATACTTTGAATTCAATTTGCATTCTTGACGAACAACTCAGTTGTTCAGGAAGAGTTCATCTCGTGGATTCATTAAGAACTATTCAGACGTGCAATATGTATTCATCTTCAGTTAATTTAACATTGATTCACATTGAATTCATGTTTACTGACATAACGAGAACTGTTCAAGAATTCTTTGAGAAGTTTATATGAATTCCAAATGATCATTTATGCGGTCTGGGAGTGTAGAGACAATTCCTACAAACATTTGTAACGAATTGTGGTAATTTCAACCAAATTGGAGTACTTTCAATAGCAGTTGCAGTGAATTATACTCCAAACTTGTCCCTGTCCTAAATTTCATTTCAAATTGTCGTAGTGATGGCAAGTAATGTTTTTGCGTGTGCTAGCCCTCAATTGTGACGTCATTTCATGTGAATTCATTGGGGCCTCATTTTTATGTTGGAATATAATAATCGTTATGGTTTAGAATTTCTGAAATCAGTACGAATTAAATTTTGTTCCTCATAATTCAATGAATTATAGCTCTTTTCATTAGAAATGAGTCTGCCATATGGTTTAGCGAAATATTTTTTTTGCGGAAGTTATGCATACTTGAAGTTTTGAGGGTATTGCTGAAGTTTGAATCGTTCACTAGAACCAATTAGTAAACGAATAACGCAATACCTAACTGTCACAGACCCAAAATCTTGCGATAAATCCTTTGAACGGTATTTACAGTTCCAAGGAGTTGATTTGAAAAGATAAACACTGAAGATTTATCAGATTTTGTGAGTTTAAATTTTCATTCCGTTTTCTATAAACGATCCAAATTTTAAAAACAGGTTTTGAGGAACTTTTCTTCCGAAAATTCATAACTTCTGAACGGTGCAACAGATCCGGACGAACAAGTGCTCAAATTGAAGATAATTGATTGAATTACATGAATTATTTTATGAAGCCCGAACAAAATGTTTCTACATTTTTTGTAAGTAATTTGTTTACAGACAATTGATTTCACTTCTATGTTCTTTATATATAAGGAAAGGGAAGTACTGATATATGTAGTATTGTAAAAGGGTCAAAAATCCATTATGCAGGAGGGGGTATTTCGCTTCTGCCAAACGCATCAGAACGTCGAGAAAATATGTGTGTGCTTATGTGTGTGCACACCTGATTCTTTGGCGCGCGATGACTGTCTTCATAATGCACCGATTGAAATAATTTTTTCCCATATGCTCGTCTTAGAAAGGACTCGATGCCTATTGGTTTTGGTATTGATCGGATAACGCGTTTCGAAAATATTGCGGAATATTGTCTGAAAAATTGTCATTTTGTGATCGCGTATATTTTTGCTTCTTGTTATCTGATTGCCAGCACGTTCCAGTTTTGGTCCGATAGTGTTTCCACATGAGTTTCATCCAAATCGGTTGAAAAATGTGGAGATTTTTTTTTTGGATCCGCATCATTCGACGATATTTTGGAAGCATGCCTTCCCTGTATTTGTGTCATCTGAAAGCCATGGAATTCTGAGCGTAGTCAAGCCATGGGATGTTTATCGTGTAATATAAGTTTCAGGCGAATTGAAATTGAGGGGAAGGAACGTTAGGCACTGAACTTCGAAGGAAAATTTCGGAAATGCTGCGATCAAGAGGATATTTTCCGTTTGCATCATCCGACCGTTATACAATTTTTACCACATTTGTATACAATTTTGATGGTGGTCCCGTGTAAGTTTCAACCTGATCCTTCCAAAAAAACAGGGGGGGGGGGGAAGGAAACATGTTGTCGAAAATCGTAATTTTGTGACCGTTCGTATCCGAGTTTCCGGTTATCCGATTGTAATGAAACTTACACCACGTTTTATTCACAATCCAATAGTAGTTCCACACGAGTTTCATCCCAATTGGTGGACAGCTGTGGGAGAAAATGTTTCCCTCTTCAGAGAAAAAAGTTTTCGTTTGTTCTATGTGACTGTTTGATGGCAACTAATAGTCTAAGAGCCAGTGGCCGGCAGACTGTCAGTATTTTACCAAAGATGAATTTTCCCAGAATTACTCTCCTATACCTACCATACATGACATGGGAGGTCACGAAACCCAGCGGAGGTTGCTATTGCGTCACTCAGGTAAGATAGGTACAAAAATCAGGCCAAGTTCAAAAGTATTTTACCAAAGCTGCCGTTTGGACAAATTGAACAATACAACTATCCCTGCTCCAAAATGCAATGGCAGACGATTTGGCTAGTTGCAACCTTATGGCACACGTTTTTAAAAATTTGAAAAAAAAACAATTTTCGAAAGGATTTTACCAAATCTGATTTTTATGTATGTTATTTGTGATAATATTAAAAGCTCATTTTTAAAATGGCAGACGTTTTGCCCGGTTGCAATATCCCGGCAGACGCACAGTGGAGTATTCAGCCTCAAAAGCTGGCCAAAATATAAGATGTCATGCCGTTGATTCCAAATTTGGTGCTGAGGGGTTTCTGAGATCGCTGATCACGAATTCGGGGTCCGTTTTTCAAAATTCAAAATAGCGGGTCCAATATGAGGAACGAAAGTTTGAGAATTTCTCCGATACTCATCAAATTCGATACATGGGAGTTGTCTAGGGCGCTGTATACGAATCTGAAGTCCTTTCACGGTATTGAGAATGGCGGATGGAAATCTGGAAATTCCTTTGAGTTCCATTCAATCTGGGCTATGGGGGTTTTTTAGGGTGCTGAATAGGAATCTGTAATCCAAGACTCTAAATATGAGTGTTGCGATTTCGACTTTTGACCAATTTTTGCGCTGAAATACCTCTCTGTGAGACGGCAAAATATTACTCATCGTGTGAGTATAGGCTCGAGCCTCAGTTTGTGTATGAACTCAACAAGTATAATGTCTGAAACTTCACGAAGAGTGTTGCATAAGACACCTCTTAGATACCTAATGGATATTTTTTAGACAATGCTCTAAAAGATACCTTTCGATGATGGGCAAGAAGATGATTCATACGACACTAGAAATGATTCCGAAGATGAAGCTGACGAATAATGACAGATAGTGTTTGAGAAAAGATTAGCTTTTCATTTTCATTTCCATTTTTTATTTATGTATCTGAGTTTTCGGTTCGTGTTATTGTTTCGCTGCAAAAGATGGGTCTTGTAAGTGTCTGTGACATGCGTTTATCGAGTGATATGTGCTGTGATCCGCTTTACATCCGGGTTCAAGGTACGTTCGGTCACCTTACCAATAGAATCACCAGGTTTTAGCAACTCATAGTATATAACGATCTTTTGGTCCCACCAGATACAAAGCATGATCTTTGAACCATGAGTATTCCTCTTTGGTGTCGATGTTGAAGTCGATGGCAACGGTTGACCGGGCATAGCATAGTATTTTCTTTTCTTGGGGTTATCGTAGAATAACCATCTCTCATCTCCTGGCACTATCCGATGTAAGAACCCCTTTCTTCGTTGTATTTGAATCAGCTGCTGGCAAGTGAAAAATCGTCATTCAATGTCTCTAGGCTTTAGGTCATAAGACACCCAATTGCCTTGCTTTTTAATCATGCCCATGGATTGGAATCGTATGGAAACTGCTTGTTGCGTAACTCCTAATGATTCCGCAAGCTCCTATTGCGTTTGACTCAGATCTTCGTCGAGTGAAGCCTCCAATTCTTCGTTTTCAAATTTTTATGGTTGTCCTGAGCGAGGCTTGTCTTCGACACTGAAATCGCCATTCTCAAAACGTCGAAACCATCCCTTACATGATTTATCAGTTGGAGCATTGTCACCATAAACTTTCACAAGCATTCGATGGGCTTCAGCGGCACGTTTTTCCGAATAAAACAGAAAACTAGCACCTCCCGCAAATGCTGTTGAGTTAAAACGAAATTTGACACACTTCACTGAGTGAAAATCGGGATTCTAGAAGGAACTCGGAGTGATATCAACTGAATATCATTCACAGGTGTCTAACCCCTCTGAAATAATTGAAATCTTCCTCATCCATTATTATAAAGTGATGATTATCACTTTTTTTTACAAGTTTCATAGTATATCCATTTGCATACAGAAATCATAGGAGGAAAACTCATTAGAGCAGGTACATAGACTCGCATCATGAGTAACATTTTTCCATCTCCCAGATAGGGATTTGAGCGCAAAAATTGACCAGAAGTCGAAATCGCAACACTCATATTGCGAATTTTGGATTACAGATTCCTATTCAGCGGCCCAACCAAACCCCCATACCCTAGATTGAATTGAAATCGGAGGAATTTTCGAATTCCGGTCCGGCATATTGGATCCGTCATCTTAAATTTTGTAAAAAGAACTCTAGATTCGTATTCAGCACCCCAAAAAATCCCATACATCGAATTTTAAGAGTGTCGGGACAATTTTCAGATTTTCATCCGCCATTCTGAATTCCGTGTAAGGACTTCAGATTCGTATGCAGCGCCCCAAAAAACCCCCATGTATCGAATTTGATAAGTATCGGAGGAATTCTCAAATTTTTGTCCGTCATATTGGATCCGCCATTTTGCATTTCCAAAAACGGACTCCGGATTCGTGATCAGCGACCTCAAAAACCCCTCAGTACCGAATTTGGGATCAACGGAATGACATCTTATATTTTGATCAGCTTTTGAGGCTGAATACTCTGTTACGAAGTGAAAATGCGTTGTTTCACTTCGTTACAATTTTTTTTTATTTCTCTCGAAACGAACCGAGCGGCTGGATCGAATCGAACGTGTGGGTCTACTCTGTTCTGAGCTTGCTAAAGAATTCGAAGTTCCAAAGCGGCACTCGTAGCGGGTTCATACGATTATAGTGATCCAGCTTGTGAATCTGTGAGATAAATTGAGAGGAGGGGTATGCGATAGGAGGAATGAGGAAGACTCCAAGTACGATAATTTTATATATATATATATATATATATATATTTGATTATATTCAGATTCAAAGGAGAGGATACAGATGCAATATGATTTGTTTGGATGACAGGAAGAATTTAGCAGTGTGATGTGTGAGAGTAAGTGTATATATGAGAATAATTTACGAACCTACTTCCGTTCAAGCCGACCTTTGAATATCTAGCTGCGAGCTGGATCCAAAGTGAGCGACCAAGATCTTGTAGATGGTGGCAACTGGATCAGGAGTTTGGATACGGTTTGGATGCACTGAATTCAGTAGTACTCTGACTCAAAAATCAACTCGGAGAGTCCGAGTGCGAAGATTTTAAATAAGAGAGTAAGAGCGGTACAAACGGGTTTGACGGAAGAGGGATTCCGTCAAAAATTGTTCCCGGCACGTGGAACTTGCGCGAGTTCGATCACGGTACCAAACGAGAACTTTGTCTCGTTCAACTTGGTGAATCCGCGTGTTTTCGAGCTTGCTTTTGCAAGGCGTGTCCCCGATAGATCCCGAAAGTATACTCTGGCTTTCCATCAAGATCGCTCTTATTTGAAAGAGCGGATGATTTCTTTCTGCCGTTGGGAGTGGAGAAACACGCGATTGGATTTTTGCCGATCTTGAATATGCTTCTGTTACCATGCTCCATAATCAATGAATGCGTGTCATCATCATCATGAAGTAATCAGTCTTACGACTGGTTTGATGAAACCCTCCACCCCTGTCTATTATCCGCCAAACGTTTAATTTCTACATATCTACTACATCCCTTGTCTTGTACGATTTGCTTCATATAACTTGCTCTAGGTCTACCTTTACCACTTTTACCATTCATTTTCCCTTCCAATATTGTTTTCAATAAACTCTCATGCCGTAATGTGTGTCCTATAAGATTGCTTCTCCTTTTCACGATGTTTTTCAAAAGATTTCTTTCTTCATTCATCTGCTCGAGTACTTCTTCATTTTTGACTTTGTCTATCCATTTTATTCTGAGAATCCTCCTATAACACCACATTTCAAAAGCTTCAAGTCTTCGTTGATCAGTTTTCCCCATTGTCCAAGTTTCGCAACCATATAATGTTGTGCTCCAAACGTAACTTTTCAAGAATTTCTTCCTTACTTCCACGCTTATATTTTTTGAGCATAATAACTGTCTCTTTTGGTGAAAAGGCTGTTTCCCTTGTGCTATTCTTGCTCTTATATCTCTTTCGCTTTTGCCGTTCTCTGTAATTATGCTTCCTAGATATTCGAATTCTTTCACCTGTTCAATTGTCTCGGTATCTATTCTGATTTTCGTTCTTCTAGCTGTTTTCGCTGCTGTACACATCATGAGTTTTGTTTTGTCTTCATTTATATTCAAACAATATTCTTCCAATAATATTGTTCTTATAGTGTTGAGAATATTTCCTAACTCAGTACTACTCGTGGCCAATATAGCTATGTCATCCGCGAATCTCAACATACTTATATTTTCTCCCTGAATCTGTAATTTCGATTGAATTTCCTCCTTCACTTCGTTCATTGCTTCTTCTATATATAAATTGAAAATCAGTGGCGATAATGAGCATCCTTGTCTCACCCCTCTTCTTATTTGTGCTTCCCTTTCCTGGCCCTCTATGTCTATTATTGCACTTTGATTCTTATATAATTCGTATATTATTCTCCTATCTTTATAATTTATTCCCACCTTCTTCAGGATCGCAAACATCTTCTCCCAGTCCACATTATCGAAAGCCTTTTGTATATCTACAAAACCTATGTACACAGATTTCTTCAGCGCTATTCTTTTCTCTATCACTGCCCTAAGTGCTAAAATTGCCTCTCGCGTTCCCCTATTTTTTCTAAAACCAAACTGATCTTCTGCCAATCTACTCTCTATTTTATTTTCCATCCTCCTGTATATAATTTTGGTCAGTATCTTCGAAGCATGTGGAGTTAAACTGATCGTTCTGTAGTTCTCGCATTTGTCTGCCCCTTGTTTTCTCGGGATAGTGACAATTTTATTCTTTTGGAAATCTTCCGGTACTTCGCCTTTTTCGTACATATCCTCTAATCAATTCAAACAGTGCGTCACGAGTTCCTTCACTGGAGGCTTTCATAAGGTCCGCACTTATGCCATCTATGCCTGGCGCTTTATTATTTTTCAATTCTTTCAAAGCCTTGTCGAATCCTGATCTCAATATCGAATCTCCCAATTCTTCCTCATCTACATCCTCCTCCTTCTCTAAAAGTGCTATATCATTTTTTCCTGTATACAAGTCTTCCAAATGATTGATCCACTGTTCTATTTTCTCTTCCGTTTTTATCAATTGTCGTCCTAGAGAGTTTCTAATCTTATTGCTTCTAGATTTCATTTGTCCGAAAAATCTTTTAATAATCCTATATGCTCCATCTATTCTTCCTAAATGCAATCTGATTTCTATTTCCTGACATTTCTCTTCCAACCACTGTTCTTTTGCTTTCCTTGATTCTCTTAATATTTTATTTCTCAATGATATGTATCGTTGCTGGCCTTCTTGGCTATCATCATTTTTGTATTTTCTTCTTTCATTTATCAATTCTGAAATTTCTCCCGTTATCCATGGGTTTTTAGGTTCTACTCCATCATTCTTCAAAATCTTATCCGCACATCCCTTTATATTCCCCTTCATCTTTGTCCATCTCCTCTCTATTCACAAGTCTTTCTCTTCTTGATCTCCCAATTTTTCATCCAACATTTTCTCGAATGCCTCATGTGTTTGTTTTTGCTTGAGGTTCTTCAAATTCCATCTGTTCTGCATTTTCCTTTTCTTCTTCAGAGATTTGAGTTTCAGAGAACATTTCATCATCAACATATTATGATCGCTATCTATATCTGCACCGGGATAAGTTTTACAGTTTTCCACTTGGTTTCTAAATCTTTGTTTCACTAATATGTAATCAATTTGGTATCTCACCGTATCTCCTGGCATTTTCCAAGTGTGGATTCTTCTTGGATGATTTTCGAATTAAGTGTTTGTGATCGCGAAATCTCCTATAATGTTGTCCTCTTTTCCTTGTCCTACTACCGCATTCCCATCCCCCATCACTATCAAATTCTCTTCTCCCTCCACATATTCTATCACTTCTTCTATTTCTTCGTCCGTTTTTTCAATAACTTCCTCCGAATATGCAGATGTGGGCATGTATACTTGGACTATGACTGTGTCTACCGGTTCTGTTCTGATTCTAACCATCATCACACGTTCATTATGTTGCAAATAATTTTCTATTCTATTTCCTACTCTTTTATGCATCACAATTCCTACACCTGCTTGACCATTCTTTGATCCTGTATGAATTATTCTATAATCCCCACTCCAGAAATCGCCCTCTTGTGGCCATCTCATTTCGCTAATCCCCATTACGTCTATATTCAACCTATTCATTTCTCATTTCAAATTTTCTAATTTTCCCGCTTGCCTCAGTGATCTAACATTCCACGCTCCGACTCGAAGAATGTTGTTTGTTTTCCCTATCCTATTCTTCGGTTTCCGTTCCTTGCTGATGAAGCTTCCTCGAGCAGCCTCCACCCGAAGATCCGAACGGGAGACTAGTTTACCTCCGGAATATTTTACCCGAGAGAGCGCCATCATGTATTTATTAATTTGTTCGTTTGTTTTCGTTACATAATATTCCAGGTTAGGAAAAAGGTTTCATTTCCTCGGGAAGTATTGAAACATGTCAAGGAAGGTAGTTTCCCCTTGCTTTCCTTCCGTTTAATTTTGCCGATGTTTCTGGCATTAGGATGATTTCGTTTCTCTCAGTTTGTATTCTTTCTCTTGAGTAGTTCATTCCACCCAAAAACAAGATCCAACTCTGAGATACTTATCCTCCCCACCACGTAAAGGAAGCAGATACTACCAGGGATGGATGAAAAGGATATCAAGGACAGGTATCATGAATATCCCCCTGGAAGACCCGCAATCATCCACGGGGAGGGAATGTGTGTCAGAGAGAAGTGATGAATTAGGGAGGGGATGGATGGAAGGTGTGCGGGCCACCTTGGACTCAGCTTGATGCAGTTTCAGCAAATTCTTCGCACATCGAAATGTTGCAAAAGACCTAATCTTCATATGAACAGGAGAATGTCAGCAAATCCTTCGCCTATCAATACGTTGGAATGATTATTCGACAGAAAGTTCAATGAGTTCAAAAATAATGACAACAGGAGGCCCAATGATAGAGAATCTTAGGTGAATTCGTTTATCCTTCCTCGCATGTATGCGCGCTTTCATTTTCGCTTCGGATAGATGCAGAGGAGTTGTGCTATGTTTCCAATATTTCGTCTCTATCCCACTCTCTCAAGTGTTTCCTCGAATTACAATTCTTTTCCAGTTCTGTTACATGTTATCACTTTCTTCCGGAAAAAACCATTGGGAGGAATCGTTGATATCGATAATTTTTCATTTGCATTCACCGGAATTGTATTTGCTGAAGTAGGACATTTTTGACCTTGCGAGTTCTCTATCAGACCTTCCATGTCTGAATCATCCAAGTATAGCTCAACTGTATTAACTTTAGTGAATCTGATGAATAAATGGATAGCAGTGATATCCCATATAACGAGAGAAGCATCCGAATTCATTGTTATATTTTTGGGAGTAATTTGAATGTTTTCAAGACCTATGTTCTGGATATGTTTTGATAATTTTTGTATTAAATTTATTCACAGTATCCTCTGAATGAATTCGAACCCCTATCTCGCTTATGGGTAAAAGGTTTCATATAATCAGAAGAAAATGAGGGGGGCAAGTTCTTGGTAGGCACATCACAACTCCACTGTGCGTCTGCCGGGATATTGCAACCAGGCAAAACGTTTGCCATTCTGGAAATGAGCTTCTAATATTATTGCAAATAACATACATAAAAATCAGATTTGGTAAAATCCTTTTGGAAATTTTTTTTTCAAATTTTCAAAAACGTCTGGCATAAGGTTGCAACCAGCCAAATCGTCTGCCATTGCATTCTCGAGGAGGAATGGTTGTATCGTTCAATATGTCCAAACGACAGCTTCGGTGAAATACTTTTGAACTTGGCCTGATTTTTGTACCTATCTTACCTGAGGGACGCCATAGCAACCTTCGCTGGGCTTCATGACCTCCCATGTCATTCATGGTAGTTATAGGAGAGTCATTCTGGAAAACCTCATCTTTGGTGAAATATTGACAGTCTGTCGGCCATTGGTTCTTAGACTATAAACAAATATAATCGAACGTAACAAATTTTCTATTCTAAGTTATTTGGAAGCATCGATATATCGAACAGTCACAATAATTCCATCCCTGACATCCCGTTACACCCTGTTATATCGATCCCTCATAAATAGATCAAGAACATGGAAGTATTGCATGATTCTCCACACCGGTTTTTTAACAATGTTCTTCGCCTCGCCAAAATCTGAAGGAAGGTAGAGAGGAATTTTGTATCCTCATAAACAAATTCCGTAGAGAAAAAAATGAGGACGCTGCTTGTTCGACTATAATTATAATAGTGATGCAATCACGCGGAGCTGCTCCTTTCGACTTGCAAGGTCTGCTGCCCTCGTAGGGACTTTTGGATGTGAATATTATATTCCAGGCGATTTGGCGGATGAAAAATGCGTGCAGTACTCATTTTGCCGAAATAATCGTTAATCAATCAACTAATGTTCAGAATTGGAAAGTTTTCATTATAAAATGCGTAGCATATCCCTGTACAGCATTAACCACCGATCCTCTATTGCATCTGGAACTTCGATGCAACGAAGGTGGGAGGTTGGTGAAGAAATGGAAGCCGTGGAAATGAACAAGGAATGATGGAGAGTATCTGTTGATGCAATGAAGAGACGACGTGAACAGTCCGCTGACTGTATCCACAGTAGAATTCATATTGGTGGATTCACATAACCACACGGAGAGAATTGATTTGGGAAAGAATACTCTAATCTTGAGTAAAACAGGGACGTAGTGCCATTCCGGCGCAGTTTAGAATGATTTCAGGTATGTGTTAAGAAACAAATTGTGCAGAATAATCACACGGTTGGGCAAACTTCCAAATCCCACAGTACAAATTTAGTTGGGCAGTAATTAATATGAGTCCATTATACAGGGTGGTGCAAAAGTCCGGATACACCCTAATAATTTCTGGACGGGTGGAGATAATGGGATAATTTTTTCCTCAAATTCAACGGGGGAACAGAATCTACCATACTCAAAGGGTGAGCAGTCCTCAATCTTAAAGGGGGCGATGGGGGGCGAAAATCTTGAACGAGGCGGGGAGGCTTGCGATAGCCCATTTGATTGGGATTTTCAGCCCGAATACGGCCGTTTTTTTATTTTGCAATCGATCAATTTTTCGTCGAATTATGACCACTCGAAGATTGTTCTAGGAGCAGTCAGAGCTGGTGTGAACCTCCCTAACTCCTCATCGGATGAAGATCATTGGATGTTATTTTTCAATCAAATGGGGGGGGGGCGCATGATGTATCATTCTAGGGAAGTGGATCCCCGGAATCAATCGGAAATAATGAATAACAATGGATCCATCAACAAATCAATATGAATAAGAAATAAGTGTAGAAGGATTGTACACATTACATAGCCCCTAGCCAAAGTGAATTGTTGATAAACATTAGGTAACAATCGGGATGATTGATCAGATGTGTCTTGAATTGTTGGTAGAGTTATTATTTTCTAAAAAAACGCATTTGGAAAAATTTGTTAATTTCAACAAAACGAAACAAATTTTTTTTTTCAAATTTGTTTTTTGTTAATTTTTTGGTAATCCTTGTTAGAATTGCTGCTTAATTTCCATAATCGTTTACCAAGGGAGACTTGGAATATAGCGCTCCCACGTCAAGTAATTGTGAATGAATATCAGTTCACAGTCGCGAAAATTGATGAATTGTGTCTGGAACCGTGAGTCAGGTTATTATCTCCCAAAACAATGCATTTGCAAAAGTGACCCAAAATTCCTACTTAGTTGTCATGATTGTTTACTGAGAAAACTTGGACGATCATAATTCCAACTCTAGATCGATTAAAAAGCATTGATTCGAAATCCCGATCATTGATGAGATGTGTCTTAAATTGTTGGTAGGATTATCACCTTGAATCGAAATGCATTAGGGAAAATTAACAAACATTCCTGATTAGTTTTCATGACCTTCCATTGAGGAACACTTGGTATATCGCCATTCCAACTCAGGGAATCATTAGTTGACATTAGTGACCAATCGGGATAATTGATGAATTGTGTCTGGAATTGTATCCCAACTATTCAAATCATTTTATTATACAGAGATATCGATCAACCTAACCGAAACTTTGAATTCACGGTTGAATTATTATATTATATTTCCTCATCGATAGATTGATCGTATTTTTCCAACCTCCACATCAATATCTTTGTATCTTACGAATAAAATATTATATTCAAAATTTCATCGGAATTCGCATTACACCATTTCTTCCAATGTATTCCCTGAATATTGGATGCATACTATGTTTCTGCTTCATCTTCAGATGAACATTGAATTAGCAGTACATTTATTTCAGTGAATATTGTTTATATTACATATACGTCGACGTTGCACATGTTTATGATCAGAAGTAAATTTTCCTTCCAGGTTTGTACCATCTTTGAGAGGAAATTAATGTATTTATATGTATTTCATTAGCAAGAATCGATATATTCAACGATATTATAATCAAAACCCTGGATATAGCTATATTCGCGATTCGAGATTAACTTTACCGTCATTTGTATTTTATATGATTTGAGAGAAGTTTCGTACAGGGTTTGGTAGCGAAAGAAACTTATCATTTCGAAATAATTGTATTAGAATTTTCCTTTCCTTTTCTTTTCTCCCTTTGTAAATTGTAAACGTCGAGCGTTATTCCATACTCACCATACCTTATCAAGTCGCATCTCGTTTATTACGAGATAATTCGTGATTTCACGTGAGAAGATAAACGTGTGGTTAGTTGTTTGATTGATCGAGACTTGGAACTTGGGATCATGACCACTCCCAGTAAAGAATATATTGAAGCTCAGACTTTAGTACACAAACGTGAACGTCTGTTTCAACGCTTACAACTTACGTATGATTTAATTGATACCCTTCCACAAAATCTGGATACGTTTAAATCTAGGTCTATACGTCTTGATACGGATTTGGAGACTTTTGAATCTATTCAAGACAGATTGGATCAGCTCAATCTGAAATTATCTCCCGAAGATCGCGTGTGCGTGAAACAGGTTTCTGAGGCTTATGACGACTCATATTTCGCTATTGACCTAACCATCTCGAATCTATCCAAACCCGAAAAAGATACCCCTACAGATGGGTTTGACCACGGAGTGAAAACGCTTCGACCTAAATTGCCTCTTATCCATATTCCAAAATTCAAGGGTGAGCTCGATCAGTTCCCAGCGTTCATATCTCTATATGATACAATCATTCATCAAATTGAGTTAACCCCGATTCAAAAATTCTCCTTTTTAAAATCCTACTTAGAATATCCTGCAACAAGCATTATTGACCACATTGAATTCCGCGAGGAGAATCATGAGTTAGCAAACAAGAAATTACAAGAACGATATACTGATCCGAGGCTCGTCGGCTCTCACACTTTGAATAAACTGCTCGCTTCCAAACCACTCTCCAACGATTCGGTTACCAACTTGAGACAATTTGTAGATGTATTTTGCGTACATTATGAGAGTCTCGAGAGGTTGAACATTAAGGATTTGATGGACTTTACTATGGTAAATATAGCTTTGAAAATTTTGGATTCGGATATTCGGCGTTTATTCGAAGAAAAATATGCGGAAATTACCTTTCCTACTTCCGAGGACTCATCTACCTTTGTGCGCGATTGATATAAAATTGCCTCCAAGTTACAGATATCACAAAAACAATTGCATATTAAACCTCATATGCCACAACGTTCTAATAACACATCAAATGGGTCCAACACTTCGAAAAACTTCCCGAATACCAAATCTTTCATTTCTCACGCCCATACGTCTACAAAGAAAAAGCAAGCCTTGATCTCCTATGCAACTTCCACCCCTCCGACTACGCAGTGTCCAATCTGTGAATCCGAACGTAATATTTATGTTTGTTCTCGATTTCTGGCAATGGATACGCAAGAGCGTCGGGATCAGATGAAATCTTTGAAGCTGTGCTATGCTTGTCTGGGTCACCATGCACGATCTGTTTGTAGGAGTAAACTATGCTGTCGCAAATGTAATAAAAAAAAACACCACACTATGTTGCATTTGGATGACCCAAATTTTTTGGCCTCTCAGACATCGATCACGAATACAGTTCTCAACTCCAATGCTAATCTAGCCATTGCAGGCACTCCTCAAACGAACGTAGATAACCCGACAAGTGTGGTTAGTTGTCACACTCATTCAACTCCATCAACTCTTAAGAACATATTAGGACTGTTGGGAACCACTCAAGTTCGTATTCTCTCGTTTTCAGGCGATTGGGTTTCATGTCGCATAATCGTACTGCCGTGCTAAGCACAAACATCGTAACTCACTTTTTTGGCGAAAATGAGTTATGAATCTTAGATGATGTAATATCGATTGAAGAACATTTTTATCATACAATAGAACAATTTCAATCATTCTTTCATAATTAAATCACTCTACAAAAGTTGCCGTACCTCATTTGGCGTTGTGAATTACTACAAAAATTTACCGTATCTCGTTTTCGCTAAGGTGTTTTCATCGTAACTTGAGAAGTTACGCCAAAATACGTTCACACTTTCGAGATACGTTTATTTTTCCTCAGAAATCATGAGTTACGACAACTGCCCTTAGTAACCATGATGGAAGAATGTTGCGAATTCCGTTGACGACCACAATGTTCAATTGACAGGGTACAATCTTGAATAATTTGTTTGGATTGAAAAAAAAAAGAAAGGTACGTAACATTTTATGTTATTGGCTCATAATTCGTTTGGTATTTCGATCAGTTAGTAACAAAGAGTAATGATGCAATATGAATTGGTTGTCATAAACTTTTATTATGACATTAAAATTTCTAGGTTAAGAAATGAATACCATTGTACAAATGATAAAATGTTTGAACTTTTTCCAATTCAATATTGCGTGAGGCGTGTTTTCATTTTATTGCAGTTAATAATGGATTTTTCTTCTGAAGAAGATGTATTAGCATTACTAGATAACGAAGGTCTATCACGCATGATAATGCAGATGGATGAAACACAGAATACTATTCCACTTTTAGAGGATGGAAGCAATGCACTTGTTATAAACAAAGATTTAAATAATCCAATTAGTATTGCATTTCCTACTTCAGTGAATTCGAATGATGCATCACTTATGGCGCTGGATGCTGTTAAAAATGGATCTGTGATACAAATAGAAGAATTTAATTAAATTCCAACCAGTGAAGAAGTTATTATCAAGTATTTAGATACTAATTGTGATCTAAATAATTCATCCAGCCCAGTCAATCTATCCTTCCCAATCCAGTTTGTTGAACAACACGAAAATATTACTGCTACCAGTGAACTTCTTATAGAAAACACACCAAAGGAGACTACCAGTGAACTTCCCACACAAACCACACCAGAAAAGAAAAGATTATTGGAAGAGCTTTATGAGATTGATACTGATCAAATTAAAACAGGGGCAGTTAGAAAGAGGCGTAAATTTAAATTGAATCCACAAGAACGGCAGGATAAAAAACAATTGATTAGGAAAATTCAGCATGAAATTCTTCCTGGTTGTGACGAAAATTGTCGAAGAAAATGTAATGATAATATTCCACAAAACCGTCGCACTGTGATTAATCGAGATTTCCATGATATGACTGCGATTGAACAGAGAAATTTCATCATACTGAGCACCCAAAGAACAGATAAAGCTACAGAAACTGTACACGAAGATTCCAGGAGGTCTCATTCTGTGGGATATTTCTTCAAGTCAGAGGACAGAGTTAATACTCAAGTATGTAAACCTTTTTTTCTCACTACCCTTGGGTACAAATCAACCAATGACTCGATTATTAAACTTGCTTTCAATATGAATTCAAAATCCGCTGTCAAAGCTAAGCCTGATGGTCGTGAAGGCAAAGCCCAAATAATGAAATAAAACAAACTGAAGTCGTAAATAATCATATAAAATCGTTCAATCCAAATATCTCACATTATCGACGAAGCCATGCACCGCAACGACTTCATCTTCCGAGTGACTTGTCTGCACAAAAAATGTATGACAATTTTATCCAAGAATATGGTGAAATATGTTCATACGATTATTATTGTAAGCACATCCGCGAGCTTAATATTTCGTTTCTCCAACTCGGACACGAAGAGTGTGAAACTTGTGAACAATCCAAAATCCATAGACATAGTGAAGTTGATATGAGTAATGACTGTACTGAGTGCACTTCTTGGCCATCACATAAAAAAGCTGCCACACAAGCACGAAAGGAATATGATAAAGACGTGAATTTGCAAAATGAAAACAATGATGTTATGTACTCTGTAGATCTCCAGAAAGTAATAATACTTCCGCGTTGTGAGATGTTTAAAACTGTTATTTTCGCCAGGCGCTTGACTACTTATAATGAAAGTTTTGTACCATTGGGTAAATCGAGTCAAAATCATCGTATTGCTGCTGCTTTATGGCATGAAGCTATTAGTGGAAGGAAGAAAGAAGATATTATCAACACTTATTATAAATTTTCAATGCTTCACCGTGATGATAAAAGCATCATTGTATGGGTTGACAATTGCACTTCTCAAAATAAAAATTGGACTTCTTTCAGCTTCTTACCGTTCATTGTTAATTCTGCAGAAACAAATTTACTGACAGTGAAATATTTCGAGCCTGGACATACGTTCATGTCGGCGGATTCATTTCATCAAAGAGTAGAAAAAGGACTGAAAGAAATGAAAAAAGTTCATGATTTCGACGATTTTAAAGCGTGCGTCACTAATGCCTCAAAAAAAGTAGATATTTTGGAAATGAAATTCGATGATTTTTTCGAATGGCAGGATTTCAGTTCAACATATAAATTGAATAATACCAAATTGAATTCTCAACGTCCATATATGAAAGATTTTTCTGCAATAAGAGTTGAACGAGGAAGCTGGGTTTTGAAGTTTGAATCTACTTTTGAAGACCCTGAATATAAAGTAGTTAATTTCTTGAAGAAAAAACACATGACAGAAGGTATCCCAAAACCAGCAGCAAAGGAAACACCTGATGGGATTTCACACGAAAAAAACAGACATTGATAACAACTGTATCAAATAAAAGCAATGGCATTATACCAGAAAATAGACTCAAGTTTTGGCAAGATTTACCAACCAATGGTAGGAAAGATGACATAAATGAAGAAGATTGATAATTTCTTATATTATTTCTAAATAAAATATCCGATTTTTAAACCAAAAGCAAAGAAATCCTGATGGAATTATAGATGACAAAAAAAACACACTTTTATAACATTTTTATTACCAAATACTAACAATAGCATTATTCCAAAGATTAAATTTATTAGTTTCATCTGAGTTTTGGCGAAATTCACCAACTAATGGTAAGAAAATGATATGAATGAAGAAAATTGTTCATTTCTCATGTTCTTTTCAGATAAAACTGATGTTGATCTCTCATGATCTTTTTGAATAAAACATTCAATTTATAATTGCGTATTTGATTTCATAATATAAAATTATTCTTTCAATCTCCAACCAGGCGAGAAGATTCCCTTGTGACTGATCACTCATTCAGAATGCAATGTCTATATTTCTTACTTTTGTAGTATATTCAACTAATGATATATGTTCAATCGCTGGTATATATTTACCTTACCCTACTAAGATGATTTATTTCGAGTGAATAGCTCTATAATACTCAGATAATTAATATGTTCCATTAAGTGCATTTCAATCGTTATCAGTGATAGAAAATTAAATAAAAATAACACCAAATTTATGTCTCTGAAATTTCCATTTTTCTCTTTTCTTTAATACCTTTTTTTACCATGAAGTGATGCATATGCGGTACTGTAATACTCTTTTATCGATGTTTTTCACAATAGCATATGAAAAATGAGCTGTTGAATTGACAATTATCTTGAAATCATTCGAATTTATAAGATACGTCAAGTCGCCTTAGTATAGAACGATGAAAATGATAAGCCACATAGTCGTAAGTGTTAAAAATTCCTATTTTACTATTCAATCATCGAATAATTAACGTTTTTGCAACATTTTGAACTAATATAACCTCTCATCTTGATGATTCCGTTCAAGTTTGATAATTTTTCGACTTAAAACATAAGTTTTAGAGACTGAGAAACTTGCAAACCGAAAACTGCGATTATCTCAAAATGATGCGGAAACGAGTTACGATGTTTGCGCTTAGCACGGCAGCGTAGATCCCGCTAGTGAATCATCATTTATCACTGAGTCCTTGGTTCAACGTTTACGCTTACCTCGTAAGCGATTTCCTGTCGATATTGTTGGAGTTGGAAATTCAACTTTTGCTAATCATCATGGGTGCGTATCGTGCAAGATATCTCTACGCCATTCGTCCAATCCAGTCATTTCAGTTGAAGCAATTGTCTCATCTACCATTGCACCCAGTCTACCCAAATACCCCATTGATAAAACAATTCGTGAACAATTCTCACATCTAGAATTGGCAGATCCCGCCTTTGATCGACCTGGAAGGATTTATATGTTATTAGGCGTACAACATTATTCAGAAATTTTAACGAATAGTGTTCTCCACATTCCAGGCGAACCATCTGCTTTAAATACTATCTTTGGTTCCCTCATCTTCGGTAAACTGCCAATAACTCCTTCTCACGGTTCTACTCACGTATTTCTAACGCAAACCCCTCCGATCGATGAGTTATTGTTGAAATTTTGGGAAACTGAAGAATGTATACCCGCTACCGTAATGAACCAACAAGATGAGGAATGTGAGGAATATTTTTCAGCCACTACCACTCGAGATAGTCAGGGGAGATATCAAGTTCCTCTCCCATTTCGGAATATCAAAGAATTAGATTCTCTGGGATCAACTCGGGAGGTAGCCCGTAAACGATTATTGGGTTTAGAAAGACGCTTATCTCGAACTCCTGATCTGCAGACTCAATATAATGAGAATTTTCAGGATTACGTGAAACAAGATCATATGCGAAGGGCATCTGCTTCAACCGATTGGGTATCAACACATCATGCGGTAGTAAAAAATAGCATAACAACCAAAGTTAGGGTAGTGTTCAATGCCAGTAAAAAGAGCAACACCGGTCACTCTCTAAACGAATATTTATTAACGGGACCCAAGTTGCAGGCGGACATCTCGGATATTCTGTTGAGATTCAGACTCAACACAGTAGCATTAACAGCTGATATTAAACAGATGTTACGGTGTATCCGGGTGAACCTGACTGACACTCGCTTCGTGCACTTATTGTGGAGCACTGATTACTCCCAATCCATTGTAGAATGGGAACTAGTAACTCTTCCATTCGGACTCACCTGTAGTCCCTATTCGGCCCACCGAGTGTTATCCCGACTGGTAGAAGATGGAGGCTCCCAATTTCCCTTAGCATCGGATGTATTGGAATCCAGAGTATACATCGATGACATCGTTTGTTCTCTTCCTTCACCAAACGACACAATCACCCTCTATCACGAGTTAACAGAGCTATGACAACGGGGAGGGTTCACATTGAGGAAATTTGCTAGTCATTGCAACAACGTATTAACCCACATACCCTCAGAACATCGCGGGAATCCGCTCTCTTCCGTTCATACAGATGGTATAGAATTATTAGGATTGATTTGGAACCCTTCGGATGATCATGTTAGCTACCAATTTTCATTAGAAAGCCCGGTTTGCACGAAGCGAGGGATATTATCCCAGGTGGCAAGAATCTACGATCTTAACGGTTACCTCACCCGGTGGTATTTTGGATTAAATATTTCATCCAACGCACAGTGGACCAGGTAGCTGGAAAAGTGGCCAAAATTAAAAATGTCGTCGGAATTGTTCTAAACCTGGCATATAAGAGTTTTTGAGGTCGCTGATTCCAAATCTACAGTCAGATTGGGAAAATTCAACATGGCGAATCCAATATGGCGGGCTCAAATGTTGAAATTCTCCGAATTCCTTGAAAATTCTTTTCCAGGGGTTTCCAGGGTCGCTGATCACGGATCTGTTGCCAGATTTCGGGAATTCAACATGACGGATTTGATATGGCGAGTTTAAATGCTCAAATTCACCGAATTTCCTGAAAATTCTTTCCTGAGGGGTTTTCAAGGTCACTGATTTCAAATCTGTATTCAGATTTGGAAAATTCCATATAGCGGTTCCAACACGACGGATTTTCATTTTCAAATCCATTGAATTCCCTTTGGCTCTTCCACAGTAAAAAATTTTTCGTCATTGTGTAAAGTGTTAAAATTTGTGTGTTGAATATTTAACATTCTAGAGTGTTGATTCAACACAATCATTGTGTTAACACAAATGGATTCAACACAATCGTTTGTGTCAACACAACGATTGTGTTGAATCAACACTCGCAAATGTGGAATATTTGACACACAAATTTTAACACTTCACACAATGACGAAAAATTTTTTACTGTGTCACTAAGAGGTTTTTGGGATCGCTGGTTTCGAATTCGATGTCAAAATTCCTCATTTAAAATGGTGAGACCTACATGATTTCCGAAGATTTGAAATAAAATCCTGTGTTTGGTGGTGGCCAAAGTTGTTAATTCTACACATTAAGTACAAAATTTGAAATTCAATATGATGGAATCGATATGATATCCAAAATTATTGAAATTCATGAAGTGTGCGAGAACAATGTTATTTAGAGTTTTTTAGACTGCTAATTACGAATTATTAATGAATTTTTTGTCGAAAGTTGTCTTTTTCTTACAGAAAAAATTCTATAAGATACCTTCCAAATACACACACTTTACTTTTTTGAAGCAACGACAATTCAATTATACAACTTGATTCACGGCTAAGATTCGCTGCAGTTATGCACCCAGGATGTGCCACAAGGAGGCTCCTAGTCCGAATTTACATCCCGTATTTTTTTTATTTACTTTTTTTTGTATTTTTTCTATCACTTATTTTTTGTATTTTTTTTTGTCTTTTTTTCATTTTTGTCTTTTTTTTTTGTTTTTTTGTGGTTTTGTTAACATTTTTCAATCATTTATAATTAATATTTATTCAATCATTATCACTGATTTCTTCATCAGATAATTCTACCCCATCTAACAATTCATTGAAAGAATTAAATTCAGTCTGTTCCACATCTCCTGTTTTGCACTCATCATTATCATCATCATCACTATCTCTGTCATCTATCGAAAGTAGCTGTCTGACTCCCACTGGTAATGGCAATTGTTTTCTTCTGCGAATTCGAGATATGATACTCATGTTGGATACAATTGGATCAGAGGAATCCATTACGCGATAAAACAAATCTTCCAAATTCGCTTCCCTGCTACAATGTCTACTATGGTTGAGTCTAAAACTTTTATAGTCTTTATTACGAGATTCAGATGCCTCTTCTCCAAACATACCTACTGGTAGAACACAGTATTTCATTATGTCTCCAGCATGAACTAATATCTTATGAACTGTGGATGGCATAGGGTACCATGGATAAAGGGAAATATATAATTTCGCTGTATCCATACAGAACTCTTGGAATTTTTTTACGTTGACAGGGAGTTGGCAAGAAAGAGAAATGAGAATAATTTTAAAGTCATGCACCAACTGATAATCAATGTTCAAGCAGTCAGCGAAAACATCTGCATTTTGGAATGCTCTACGCGCCCTGTTTCCATCGTTAGTACTACCACTACCACCTGATTTTGGTTTATCAACTATTAGACCTAATTTATCATGTAAGGATTTTTGTATTTGAGCTTTTTGTTCTGCAAACAGCTTTTTCTGCTCATAAGTTCTGACCTGCCACTTTTTAATATTCATTCGATAGGCTATGTGCAAACAACATTCGAACAATCTAATCCATGCATGTAACGGACTAACACCATACTGAAGTGAGTTCTGATCAGGAAGAAAAGTGTTTGTTTGCCCAAGAATATTCTCTATAATATTAAATTGTTTTGGAGTAGATTTGCAAATAGGGCAGCTCTGTGAGGATTTGGTGTTTGTTAAGATTTGCAATACCTTTCCATCAATCAAAGTTAAATGCATAGAAAAATGGATTCTTATTTCATGGCCACTGCTCATCACGATACTCAAGGTATTTAATTGATCAATCTGATTTTGAATTTCCAATTTTTGGGACAGAATCACTTCCGCTGATTCTTTGATAAATTCTGATTTAATAGGACGACAAAATCTTGGAGATTGTGAAGCATTATTGTACCAAATTACCTCTCCATTTTGGCATGTTAATTGTAAAGGAATCAGTGTGGTTGCAAAAATATTTTCATCATTTGAGCCGACATTATCTGAACCAATATTAAAACGTTGCTTATACCTTGAATGACCACTGCTACCATCGAATCCCCAAGAACATGTTAAAACAAATTCTGATTCTGTTAATGCATATGTATCCATCACTCTCAGTAAAACTTCTTCTTGCATTTCGACTATTCGTTTACTTGTATGGTTCAATAGTGATTGAACGGAAACCTGTGCTATATGTTCATTTATCAGAATGTCATCTTTTGGTGGTCTCAAAATATTTTTAGTTTCTCTTAAGTTATTGTAAGCTGGCCATATGTCAGCTCCGCAATTCTTAGATTCTTGACGTATAGCATTGTATGTCTCCTTTGATAAAGATTGATCTAATAGAAAAACTAGAGCTTCTAAAGGAGTTTTCTTTATAATTGAAGACGGTGCCATATTCATTAATTTCATCACCTTAGAAGCACGAGAGGGACTTTTTGTTATTTCATTTAGTATTACCTTCACATCATTTTGTCCAGATACATTAGCTGCATGACGTGCAGCCGATAGAAGTCCTTGTGGATCATTAGCATTGGCAGCACTAATAGCTGAAACATATCGTCTCTTTGATCTATCAGACTTCTCCGTGTAATCAAGAGATTTTCTACCAGGACCTGCTACTGAGGATCTGAATATAAAATCAGGTAAAACAAATTCAGAATCAAGCCATTTTTTATTTTTCAAAAGAAATCTATCAGTCATTCTATTTGCAGCCTCAAATTTTATATCCCGTTTTCTTTTGATAGTTGATAATGCAAGCTTAAGACAATCTATATTTTTTTTATCAAAATCACTTACGTTTTTATTGAGCTTATTTAATATGTATGTAACAACTGAATCTTTTTTTGGTGAATTTGAAAGCAACTCTTTTGGTGAATTTCATTTTATGCACATGAAACGAAACTTTCACATTCACCAGCTGCTATAAATTGAATCGACTCTTACAAAAATGAAAAAGACTGAATATTGATGAAATGCTCACTTTATCCTGAAAGATGAGGTTCATGTGATAAACTGAGTGCCATTAACCGAACTTCTCCGATAATCTTTGTATAGCATATAACGCATCAGAATCATAAGCGAAGAGTAATGTTGCCGCGAGCCGCAAAATAAGCCGTAACGAATTCCAGGTTTTAAATTATCTGAATCCAAAGTGACCTGCTCTTTAGTCAACGAAATTGCCCCAAAATCCAATTTATCAGACCTTCAACTGAATTTGAAGGTTCAAATTGTGATATATCTTTATTGAAAAAAGTTTTAAATCAATCTATACTCGAGCTGGACCTATGCTGTTGGATGTAGAAATCGGTTGCAAATTCAAATTACAGAACTACGAGTTTATATGAACTTTTGAATGAGACTATAGGACCATCCAACCAAGTATTCAGACAATTTTCACGTCTCATAGTCCTATTTGAATCCAGTTGAAATCTAAAGCTCGTTACGGCTCGTTTTGCGGCTCGCGGCAACACTAGCGAAGAACCTTCCCAACACACACAAATACTGGCGTTTCAAAGGACCATTAAAGGGCCGCTATCAGCATCGTTGGACCATTGATGGTCCATTAAAACGGCAACAATTGGTGTTTATGGGGTTAAGAAAATTTGATGAATTTTCAAATTTTATTCCGCCATATTGGATCCGCTATCTTGAATTTGCAAAATCTGACCTCGGATTCATAATCAGCAACCCTGAAAACCTCTGTACACCAGAATCCAGACGGTTCTAATGAAATTTTCAATTTTTACCACTTGTTCAAATATTTGTCCCATTGACGTAACGAGTTTTCATTCACATTAAATACGATTTTTCTGACTTCTGAATGAAAACGGGCAAAAAAGGGCATATCCACAGTGTTGAGAACTCTTTCACGAAAAGTTTGGTATATCATTCTGTCCATTTGGAAGTGGAAGCTCGGGGAAGGTTCAATTCAAAGGTACAGAAGTGCAGTAAAACCTAATGAAATGAGACGAACTGAAATGATTAGACTAAAAATATAGCATGGAAAATGTTATTTCTTTACAAATATCATTAGAATTATGCAATTACAAGATAAATATGCATTGCTGCAATGTCTACAGAAATGATATTGAGTTCGGAGCATGTATAAACTCAATGACAATGCATTCATTTTTCAACATAAATTTGAAATAAAAATGTCCTTTATGAGGGACCTAAGCTACCAAAAGTAACAATATTTTGTGATTCAGTGTGTCAAAGTATATGGAAACAAATTATGATGTTTATATTTAATTTCAATCAATTTGAAAAAGAATCGTTTTTGGCCACGCAACTAGATTTCTGGCCCACTGTGCAACGTCTATGGATTTCTGGCGTAGGATGGGACGATGAACTCCCCGAGGAACTCAATACCGTGTGGGTAAACTTCCCCCAGCAATTACCTGGTCTGACCCAAATACGGATTCCCCGTTTCTCACAAGGACTCCAGACCCCTGATACGTCTATTCATGTATCATTGATTGGAGAATGTGTGACGCTAGCGAACGAGGTCACGCTGCTTGTCTTTATTTGCGCGTTCAACAACGTCAGAATAACGTGCACGTCCACTTGATCAAAGGCAAGAGTAAGGTCGCACCTCTGAAACTCATAATGATCCCATGGCTGGAATTGAACGGGGCCTTACTATTAGCGAAACTTCGACAATCGGTTCAAAAATTCCGAGCTCAATTACCAGCACATAAACTGTTTTGTTTCACCGATGGTGTTGTCGTGTCTTCTTGGCTCCGCACCCCTCCTCATCTACTTAAAACGTATATAGCAAACAGAGTAGGACAAATTCTCGAGCTTACACCCCCTACTGCCTGGTCCCATATCTCGGGTAAATTTAACGCAGCAGATGCTGCTTCCCGCGGTCTTCACCCTAATCAACTTATCGCACATCCGTTGTGGTGGCACGGCCCTGAATTTCTCAGGAACGGGATGGATCAATGGCCCACTAGTGACCCAACTTATGATGACATCCTACCAGATCTCAAATCCAATGCCCTCGGTGTCCTTAGTAACGTCGCCCCTAACGAGGTTGAGGAAGATTTTATCGGTACCCTCTTAGGGAATTCATCATCCTTAATCCACGTTCAACGTATCTCGAACATACAATTCGATTCATAAACCGCGTCAGTTCCCAACGTCTGAACTATATCAAAGTCACTACTCAACGCAGTGAAGCGCTGATTGCCATTCACGCCCTTATACGATGGACTCAACGGAAATATTTCCTCAATTTATTCAAAGAGATAGAGGATAAACGACCCCTCAAAGGATTCGTACGACACCTGACTCCTTTTACATCCGAAAATGGGCTCCTGAGGGTGGGGGTCGTCTAGTCAGAGCTCCTATACCCGAATCCCACAAACATCCCTTCCTGATCCTGCACAAATCACGTCTGGCCAAACTTATCTGTACGCATTAACATCACGTTACATTACACGGAGGGCCACAATCACTAAAATCATTAATTCAGAGAAAATTTTGGATACCTGACTCACGAAGTCTTTTACGCGTAATTACCTCTCAATGCATGAAATGTTACCGATACAAGGCCAAACCCATTGAACCCTTTATGTCCATTCTTCCAAGTATTCGGTTTCAACAAAATAGAGCGTTCGTTACCACGGGAGTGCATTTGGCTGGTCCATATCTCTTGAAAGAAAGTCGACGATGCAACGCTCGACGGGTCAAATGTTGGATAACGTTATTTGTGTGTTTGAGCACCCGTGCCTTATATTTAGATTTGGTAGGAGATCTAACTTCAGCGTCGTTTCTGGCCGTACTGGACCGCTTCATCTCCCGAAGGGGACTTCCCGCAACGTGACGCAGCGACCAAGGGACGAATTTCGTGGGAGCTGCTCGCGATCTTGAGGAGATTATGGCGCCACTCGAAACCGGTAACCCATCGATAACCACGTATTGCAAAGATTGACACATACAATGGGACTTTGGCGGAATATGGGAAGCGGCAATGAAATCCACCAAACACCATTTGAGACGCATCATAAGCGACTCCGCCCTCACGTTCGAGGAATTTTCGACGTTGCTAGCACGGATTGAAGCCGTGCTGAATTCCGGACCTCTATGCCCAATACCCAATGATTCTGCCGATGGATTCGATTACTTAACTCCTGGGCACTTCCTAGTAGGAGCTCCACTATTATTGAGTCGTCCTGAAGTCGACCTTATCGATCAACCAGTCAGCTTACTCTCGAGATGGCAACTGATCACACAAAGTGTGAAAGTTTTTTGGCGTCGTTGGACCCGAAAATATCTCCATACCTCAATGCAAAGGTCAAAATGGACTAGGCAAACACCGAACTCAGTTCCAAAACAGCTGGTCTTGCTCATAGACAAGAATCTGCCTCCTAACGTCTGGTCTCTGAGGCGAATCCTGGAGGTTCATCCCGACCCGGATAATATTGTAAGAGTGATGAAGTTCAAAACTCCAACTGGTACTCTCACTCGACCCGTTACCAAGATATGTTAACTTCCGAACCAAACGTCCTGAAGGGCTTCAAGGAGAGGAATTTCGAAGCAGAATAAAAAGAAACGGATTTTTTATGCTGGGGGGTATGTTGGAGAACGATCATCCACATACTCATCACTCCCTCTCTAAGGAGACGTCAAACAAATCTCCCCTTCCCCTTCATACGTAACGACCGATGATCTATATCATCTTCAGGAGTCGCTCAAATCGTCTCCCGTATAGTCACGATACATATCATGACCGTTCACTGGTTACAATCACCCTCGTTTTTCACGCTCTTCCGCAAGTTTCTAATCACTTTCGGTGCCATCATTCTCACCAATTGCAACATTGGAAGGTGCAACGATTCTTCACCTGCATTGTTTCATAGAAGGGTCTCGTCGGACACTTCTCTCTTCGAATCAGCTTCAACCTCCATCAAATTTTCATCCTCTTCGGACGGTGGCCACCTTATTGTATGAGTGTGGGTGAGTGGGTATAAGTCTTTATTCTGGCTAGAATATTTAACAATTATACATATTGTAGATTTCATTTCCTCTGTACGTACTTTTAGGTGATTTCTGTGAGAATTTCTTTGTTTTGCTTTGATATTGTTAGTCTCATATTGTTTATCACGCTAATGTTCTAATGGAGAAACTGAATTGGAATCTCATGAATGTCTCAAATCCGCACGAAACATCTTTATCCTAATCATCCTATATAGTTACGAAAAGATTAGAAAGAAAATAGATTAAGAAAATAACATATTCGATGAATCGTGCGTTTCCTCATTACAAGAATCGAAAGAAAAAGGCAGAGCATGTGAGATTAATAACCTTTAATATTAGACGGAAAAAAGAGAGGGAAGACTGAATAACACAATCTCGAATCAGGCTGTACAGCAGACGCATAACAAGAGAGAAAAAGGGTTCACATAAGTGCCTTGAAGGCCTTAAAAGCCGAACATCTGCGTTCTAAATCGGCTGGAAGAGCAGCATCCCAACCTAAATTTTGGGACCAAAACGTTTGCAGGAGTATCTTTGCGGACACCGTCACCGGAGAAACCCATCCCAAGGGGTCGAAATTTTGCAGGACGAAGGAGAGAAACGATCTCTTAGTAAGGGCATTAATTTCTGGAAGAGAGATCTGAATACGGAAGACGTCTGAAAGAGGGCTCCATGCGACTCTCAAAACCTTCAAACAATCGTCATTCTGGAGCGATTTCTCCTCACTCATTCTGGAATCCGCATCATCGATGTCTTCCAGTAATTCCACGGAATTTGCGGCCCATTTTTTGAGCTGAAAACCGCCCGCCATGAGCAAACTCGCGAGCTGACGGCACAACCCTTTGGCTTCAGCAACATTATCCGCTCCAAACATGATATCGTCTACGTAGATATCATGCAGCAGAATCGAAGAAGCCTGCGGAAATTTCTCTGCCTCGTCCAAAGCTAACTGACGAATGGCACGATTAGCCAAAAATGGGGCGCTAGCAGTACCGTATGTCACTGTCAACAACTGATAAGAGTCTATCCCGAGCGCGGCATTTGAACGCCAACAAATCCTTTGCATGTCTAAGTCACGCTCATCAACCAAAATCTGGCGGAACATCTTTTCGATGTCTGCACTGTAGACGAAACGGTGTTGCGCCACCTGCAAATCAGAGCAGACGAATCTGACTGCAGTTTTGGACCTACCATCGAAAAATCATTCAAAGATTTACCGTTGGAGGCTCTCATAGAAGCATTGAAAACAACCCTTATCTTTGAAACAGAATCTATACATCTCCAAACTGGATGGTGAGAAAAGTACACAGCATTATCATGGATAGCAGCATTCGGAACTAGGCGCATGTGACCCAAATTCAAATATTCTCGCATGAATTTATTATACTCCTCGTAGCGAGTATCATTTGATTTCACGCGAGCCTCTATTTTGCGGAGCAAATTCATTGCAATTCCCGCTGAACCGGGCAGATTGGGCAACAAATCTGATTTCAAAGGTAACCTTACCACATATCTTCCTGACTCCAACCGACGATGTGTACGAAGAAAATGCTCTTCACACTGAAATTCTTCCTTTGACCAAGGCAATGACTTTGGGATGTCTTCCAATTCCCACAAGCGAGTAAAAGACTGAGACAGCTCGTCACAATTACACGCATGATTTACAGAAATCGTGCATGACAGATTACAGGCTGAGATTGGGCAACTCCCGAAAATAACCCACCCAAAGACGGTGTTCTGAGCGACCGGTGCACCCTGTGAACCACTTTTGATGTCACTCAAAAAAACTTGACCCAGAAAATCGGATCCAATAATTAGTTCTATGGGATCACTCTTTTGAGGCACAGGATCAGCAAACTGTAAATGGCGCAAATGAGCCCACGCAGAATTGGACCCAGTCATCCTGGAAATGTAAGATGTGAGCTGCGGAAGTACATACGCTCTAAGTTTGATCTCAGTGCCCTTCCCGGACCCAGGCATAACCGTTAAATGCGTAGCGGAAGTGATTCTATTTATGCGCTCGTCTCCCATCACGCTCACGGTGGCATCAACTTTCTCTCTGCGTAATTGCGGATTATCAACGATATTGCTAGCCAAGAACGTTGCTTGACTCCCTTGATCTAGTAAAGCCCGAACACGGCAGTATCTACCGTTATCGGCTTTGATGACGACAATAGCTATCGGTAGCAGAACAGCCGTGCGCGAATCACATGCAGCAAGTGGAGAACATAATGCGGAGTTGCTACTAGTTTCATTTACAGTAGCTGTATTCCGAGATGACCCAGCCTGACCCACCGTGGCCAACTGTGCATTAGACGGAGCTGCTGCGTTCTCCATCTGAAAAGATCTATGCAGTAACGAATGATGCTTGCGTTGGCATGTCACACACACATTCGGACTATTACAATTTTGAATGGTGTGACCTGAACTTGAACAATTAAAACAACATCGATTTTGTTCGATTATACTATATCCACTTTGAATCGAATTATCTTTGAATTTTGCACATTGATAAATTCTATGGTTACCATGGCAAAGAATACATTTCTCCGAAGAGACATTAGTTTGACGGGCTTCGACGTGAGTTTATTTTGTTTGGCAGAAAGTGCCTAATTCAAAGATCTCTGAACACCAGATGACTCGAGCGCTCGAACGGTAGCAGACAAAAAAGACTTGAGTTTTGCGAAACTCGGAATCTCAGTAGAACCTTTGGGTTCGAATTCCCATTCTTGCCTTGTTTGCCCATCCAACTCACTTAAAGTAATAAAGTTAATCATTGAATCCCAACTATCGTTGCAGATGTTCAAATTGCGCAAAGCAGTTACCGCATTATTTGTAGAATCGAGCAGAACACGAAGATCCTTGGCAGTGCGCCATCTAACAGGAGCGAGGGAAACGGAACTGTCCAAGTATGCGTCCACGATGAGCCTCTCATTCTCGTACCGTTCCACCAATGCGTCCCAAGCGGTTGTAAAATTCGAATCTGTCATCGGTGAATTTTCGATGAGCGACAGCGCTTCCCCAGCGAGCAAGATTTCAGGAACTGTAATTTTTGGACTGCAGACGTGTCCGGAAACGAACCAAATATTGAATTGAATTGGTCTTTGAAAGAGTTCCATTCCATATAAGACCCAGCAAACTTAGGAAGATCGAGCCGAGGTAAATGAAATGGCCTTGAAGCATGGTGCTCATGCGAAGATGCAGTTGGAACATTGATTGCAGCTGCCGGACCCTCAAGGTCGGAAAGCATCCGCATGTAGTCCCTTACGGACTCCTCGTATGCGTCTTAAACCATCTGAAATTGATTGTGGGTGAAATACTGGAGTTTTTTCTTTTTCTCCTCTGTCGTAGCGACAGTGATCTTTGCATGAAGGACACGCGGCTCATCCCAATAACTCTTATCGTGCTCTAAACGTTTATTAATATTCGCAATCGTGAAACTTGCAACACCAGACTTTTCAAAATTATTCACATGGCGTTGAATCAAACCCAATGTGGTGTGCAATGATGCGAGCATTTCTGATACATCCATTTTTGATTGACAAAGGGATGACACAGCGAGAAAAATTTATCCAAAGGGTATAATAGAAGCAGGTTTCTTCCAAAATCAAAATCGAATAACAGCTGATTTCAAATTATCAAAACTGTTGAATGTGATTTTCATATAAAAGTGTACTCATCTGTCAATCCAATGTAATAGACGACGTCGATGTACCGTGAACCGTACGCGTCGATCGATTTGCGCAATTACTCCCTCCTCACTCGAAATCTTTCCCCTCTGCAGGCGTAGGAGAAGCTCTCGATGATGACGAAGACGGCCGATGACGTCACGTTGGTTTGGCGGCAATAGAGTTACTCACACATGTGCACCACGTATTCGTGTGAACTCAGCACTTGGTAACATGAAGAGCCGAAGAACGAATGCGCGGGAATCGACTCATCAACAAAGACCGAAAGCCAAACAATGTCAAATATGGCGGGGAACGGATCAAAAGATTCACAAGCGATGCGAATTGATGAAAAAAACGAACCTCTTTCTCTCTTGTTACAGCCTGATCCGGCTCGAAGGACCAGAATAGTTACGAAAAGATTAGAAAGAAAATAGATTAGGAAAATAACATATTCGATGAATCGTGCGTTCCCTCATTACAAGAATCGAAAGAAAAAGGCAGAGCATGTAAATTTAATAACCTTCAATATTAGACAGAAAAAAGAGAGGGAAAAACTGAATAACTCAATCTCGAATCAGGCTGTACAGCAGACGCCTAACAAGAGAGAAAAAGGGTTCACATGTGTGCCTTAAAGGCCTTAAAAGTACATAAAATCAGTTCTATTGTCTACAAGTAGCACACTTCCACACACTCATACATACACTCGCGAGTATCGTCGAACGATCGTCCGTTACGACCGCACAAGAAATCTCAAATAAATAGCGAAGGTATACAAATTCTACGTTTTCGTATAAGCGGACGCGCAGATAGCACCAGAGGGTGAGGGAAACGAATAAATTGATCAGTTGGATCGACTTATGGAAAACCGCGGGAAAAACACTTCAAGGAATCATAATAGCGTAAGACTTCTTGGTGTCGTAACGAACGTACCGAAGCGACTGACTTACATCACATATGCTCCTAATTTCACATCTCCAAACGTATCTCTTGAGATCAGGTGACCAGAGAGAACATTGAACTCGGATGTGCGAGCGAGCAAAGCGTTCAAACCTATCTCTCGGTGCCTTCTTTCTTGCGAATTTCAAATATAGCGGAATCATCCGCAACACTATAATTATATCTTTTGAAAGAGAAGAAGTCTCTCCCCCTCGTTTCTTCTAAGCGCTTGTGTACAGGGTGTCCCATTTTAATCTTTAAATGCAAATATCTCAAAAACATGCATCTTAAACCAAAAGTACTTCATACTAAAGTTGTTATACAAAGAGAGGCCCACGAAACTACGATATCAGTTCCATCATAGATGGCGTCATAATCGATTGAAATGGGGTCAACTTCATTTTTTTAAACGGGAACCCCCACTTTTTATTGCATATCTTGATTCTACGCAAAAAATGAGTAACTTTCGCTTGAAACGTTTTTCTAAATTTTTGAAGATGGCGCCATGATCGATGAAAAATAAAGTCTATGAAACAATATGCGGATATCTTGAGGAATGCATGCAAGAGCCGAAATATCTCATTCGAATGTTGTTGTTAAGAGAGGGGACGACACAATGGCGATATCAGTTCCATAGTAGAATCAAGATATGCAATAAAGAGTGGGGGTTCCCGTTTAAAAAAATTATGTTGACTCCATTCTGATCGTTCATAACGCTATCTATGATGAAACTGATGTCGTAGTTTTGTGGCCCCCTTCTGTATAACAACTTTGGTATAAGGTACTTTTGGTTTAAGATGCATGTTTTTGAGATATTTGCATTTAAAGATTGAAATGGGACACCCTGTATATTATTCTTCGATCTTTCATTCGGATTTTTACACCCACCAGTGTTACGATGAAGAAGACGCGTAACCAGCGTTGCCAGATACGGACTTTTTTCCCATTGGTAAACGAATCGTAGGACACCATCAAACGGAACTTTCTATAAGAAAACCTCAGAAGTACGTATTCCGGTAACGCTGTACGCCTACACAACACACAAATTCTGAAACAGTTTATCAAAAGCTCAATTAGGAGTTGGAGAATTCAATATGAATCCTAAAGAATTCTTTGTGAACTCCAATGCTGTGTGGGCGTGACTGATCTACGCAACACACTAATGCATGTACGTTCCTGACGTAGGATTGCTCACGTTACATGTTTGATTGGGGAATTTGAAACTATGAGAATCGAAGGATTATTGAAATATAGCACCGTCAAGGTATATGTAACATAAGAGGTGCTTACGGTATTACACAAATGAGTGGTCAAACTTTTGTGTAGTATCAAAAGGGCTCTGTCAATAGCCGAAATTTAATTAGTTCTCACACGCAAAGAGAAGTTAACGAAAAATTCACTATACTTGACAGTGAAGCAGGGACAGAACCATATCGTGAGGTGATTTATCATATTTTGTCATTCAAATTACTATACTTCCTATCAATTAATAACAGAATTCTATCATCCTTCCTTACGGAGTAATCTTAATGACAAAACATAATACATAACCTCACGATGTGATTTTGTCCTTACTTCACTGTGAAGTATAGTAATTTTTCAGGTAACTTTCGTCCGCGTGCGAGTAACACAAGGAGTTCCAAAAATATGCTCGAACTTCTTGTGTTACTTGTGTTCCGAACATAGTAAGCCTGGAAAACTAAACCCGTAAACCTAGCTGTTGCGTCATCTGGATTCCTCCAAGAACTAATTTGGCAATTTTTGAAGGGTTGTCAATGTATATCAATGCTAATTCCATTAGTATTCAGTTTGATTGAAAAGTGATTGAACTTGAGAATCTTACATCAAACATTATCTTTAATACATTTACATATACTTGTATTCAAAAGAAATTGTGGCCATTATTGGAATACCTTCAACTTTTCCATATTAATTATTGGTAATTGAGTAGGGGAGCGCGGGGCTGGAAGTGCCGATTTGGAGAAATCACTCAATTTGACTATTAAAATGGAATATAGTATTTTCAATCTATAGACCATTTGGAGTCAAATTTAATTGAGCTTCTGAATACATACTTATATTTGGTAATGTTATAATAGTTGACAGCTGAAACTCGAATTTGTAGAAAGAGTCTACGAGGCACAATTTGCCCCATCGTGGGGCGTGTTGTGCCTATGTTAAGGTTGGTTGTGCCGTTCAGAAACTCAAACATTCTGAATGGATCTGCGGAGAGAATAATGAAAGCATTCTAATTTTATGCAATCCCTGGTAAAAAAATCTTTCTGAATGAAAATTTCACGTTTCAGAGAGATTCAGAAAGAATCTGAGAAATTCAGAGTAACTCAGCGTGGTTCAGAGGATTTCAGAGATGAGTGGATTGAGAAAACTGATGTTTTGTATTCTTCAGAAGGATTCAGAAGAATTCAGAGGAACTCAGAGAGATGCAGGGAAATTCTGGGGAATTCAAAGAGGAACAGTAAAATTCTTGGTCCTGCATTTCAGAGACGTTGAAGGAGTGTCAGACGCTTTGACAGATGGATTAATTTGGAAAGATTGTGCGTAGAACTTTTCAGAAATATTCAGAGAAATTTAGAAAGATTCAGAGTAATTCAGAGGAATTCAGAGAAATTCAGAGAGGAATTATTTCAGCTAAATTTTTGGTTCAGGATTCCAGAGGTATTCAGGGAGTGTCAGAGACTCACAGAGATAGGTGGATCAGGAAAAATTGTGCGTGGGATTTTTCAAAAGAATCCAGAGAGATTCAGCGGGATTCAGAGAGATGCGAGGGAAGTCTGGGAAATTCAGAGAGGAATAAACTCAGTTGAATCTTGATCCTGCATTTCAGAGGCTTTCTGGAGGTTTTAGAGACAGATGCATTGAGAAAAATTGTGCGTGGAACTCGTTAGAAATATTCAGAGGAATTTAGAAAGGTTTCAGCGTAATTCAGAGAAATTCAGAGGAATTCAGAGAAATTCAGGGAGAAATTAATTCAGCTAAATTTTTGGTTCAGGATTTCAGAGGTATTCAGGGAGTGCCAAAGACTCACAGGGACAGGTGAATTAGGGAGAATTGTGCGTGGGATTTTTTAGAAAAATTCAGAGAGATTCAGAGGAGTTCAGAGAGATCCGGGGGGTCTGGGAAATTCAGAGAGGAATGAATTCAGTACAATCCTTGGTCCTGCATTCCAGAGGTTTTCTGAAAGTTTTAGAGACTTCCGGAGGAAAATAAATTCAGAAAAATTGTGCGTGGAATTTTTTAGAAATATTCAGAGGAATTCAGAAAGATTCAGAGTAATCCAGAGAGATTCAGAGAAATTTAGAGGGAGCTTTGGAATCTGAATACATTGAATTCCGGGATATTTAGAGGAATTCAGAGAGATTCAGAGGAATTCAGAGGAAGCTTTGAAATCTGAATACATTAAATTCCCCGAGACTTAGAGGAATTCAGAGGGATTCAGAGGAATTCAGGAAGTCAGAGGAATCCAAAGGAAGCTTTGAAATCTGAATACATTAGATTCCGGGAGATTTAGAGAAATTTGAAGGTATTCAGGTAAATCCAAAGGGAGCTTCGGAATTCAAATATATGAAATTGTGAGGGACTCAGTGATATGCGAAGAGATTCAGAGAAAGTTGAAGAATTCAAAACGTACTACTATCGAGAAAGTCTCTAACTTCCTCTGAATTACTCTGAATCTCTCTGAAATTTGTCCCAAAATATAGAGAGATTCAGAGAGATTTCAGAGAGATTCGGAGAGATTTTTTTATCAGGGATATCTTTATTGACGAAATTACGGGTACAGATTTGTTTCTAATCAAAACTTCATTAAACTGCGTGAGAAATAAAGAAACGAAAAATCATCAACATTTATTTTTTCTGCAACTAAATAAAATTAACTATATGAAGTGCGTAATCCAATTTACCGAGTAATAAGTCGAGCCTTTTTATTCAAATTTTCCAGCCGACGTTTCGGGTTGATTCAACCCATTATCAAGGTACAAATAATTCGGAGTGTTGAAAAATTAGTCTCGTCGTACGGACCCATCATGCTTGGAGAGGGTAAAAAACTATAACTGTCTGGGTAGTACTCGGATCAGGAATCAGAGGGTCGGTGCCGAATCAACGAAAAACCAAATCGACGAAAAAAAATTTACTAGCAGTATGAAGTTGTCATTTTGTTGCAGTCTGGAATGAAATTAGTCATAGATCATTGATTAAATTGAACGAAAAGTGGCTATATCGTTGGAATGTCCTGGCTGAGTAATATCTCTAAGAACGAGCTCAAGACCATCGACACTAACTGTCCCTTGCTGGTCATTGTTTTGTGGGGTCTGCTGAGACGACTCTTTAGAACGTACGAGATTCTTGTACTAATTTATCCCCCCACTTGTGGTTTGGTTAGGATGTGCAATTTCTGGAGCACAGTATACTTGTGGAATGTGTATTGGACCAGGTTCACTGATTGGATCTACTACCACAGTTTGAGTTTCTGATTGTAGACGATCGGTGACGATAGATGGTGCGAAGTCTTCATCACTGAAAACATTAGGATCAAAGAGCCATATCAGTTCTTTGGAATGCATTGCAGATGTTCGCCGGTGTAGACGCTAATGGCCAAGCATATTTCATAATACTCAATATTTCACAGATCGTCATCGTTTTCCCGGGATCATTCCGTAACCAGTTCTCTCGGGCTTCTACACAGTATGTCTTGAACAGACCATTAATGCCAACGTCCAAAGGTTGTAGCCGATGAGTGCAATGTGGAGGAAAGGACAGCATGATAACAGAATTCTCTTCTGCTTTTTCAACTACTTTGATATCAATTGACCACAAATGATTATCTAATAGTGAAAAAAGTGGTTCAGAAGGGTTTAGTATATTTTACGGAATGATTCATGAAAATCAGAAACTCATTACTTGTCTTTCATCCTGAGCTATTACCAGCACCGATACATTCAGGAGGACCATCGCGTATGAAAAGGTCTTTATACTTCAGTCGGGGGAATACAAACATTGGTGGAATTGTATTTCCAATTTGAAGTTACGCGCAAACCACGGAACAGAGTAGACGTGTTATCACGCGTGTCTTATAATGCATGAATATTACAAGTAATTCGATAAACTGTGCTGTGTTCTAAAGAGTTGTGGAAGATGACAGGAAACGAACAAACAACTATGGATGAGCTGAAACAGCTCTTGTTGGAACTAACTGGAAAGGTGGATAATATCGAACTATCAAATGAAGCAATAGTGAACAATGTGGCTAGTAATACAGACGCTATATCTGAATTGAAGAGAGAAAATTCAGAATTGAGGAAGAATATACGGGAGCAAAGTGGAAGTGTATTAAAATTAAGAAAAGAAATCGAATTTATGAGAAGAAATACTAGGAATAAAAACATTATTTTGCATAATATACCAGATTCAGAAATGATAAATGCTGACTTATATCAACAAATCATTTCTCGACTAGCAGATACAAGGATCCAAGACGATCATATCGATACAGCAAGAAGGATCGGTAGAATGAAGGGAAGAAGACCGGTGGTGATCACGCTGACATCGACAAGGTATAAAAAGGTAATCTTTGATAACGCGGCAAAACTGAAACAAAAATATGGTATTGTATTATCCAACGACTTCACAAGTAGGGATTCAGAAGATTACAAAAAATTGGAAACTGTACAAAAGAAAATAGAAGACCTGAACATCAACATACGCATTAAAAGGAATACAATAGCTGTTGAGAATGAACTCCTCGACTACAAACAAGCGTCAGCTTATACAAAAAGGAAAACCAAAGAGCAAGCTATCAATAATAAACATTACGGAGAAGATAGCGACAATTCGACATCATCTACGACAACAACAAGCTCTAAGAAGAGGGAAAGAGAGACAAGTAAATCTCCATCAAACGGATGGGGGCCGAATCAACGAAAGGACAAATCAACGAAACCATTGGTTGAAAAGGAAGAGATGTATAATGTATGATGTCTTATTCTTTCCAACTAACGGTTTCGTTGATTTGGTTTTTCGTTGATTTGGCCCTCATCCCATCAAACATCAAGGAAGGGAAAAAGGAAAAGACAGAAGGTAAACCGAACAAGCTAGACAAGACTATCATGAATACGTGTGATGGAGAGACAGAAAAAAAAGATCAACATTTAGACCCCCAAGCCTCGACGAAAGTGCGAAAGATTATATATTCGAACGCGACAGGCACACATAACATATACAGTATCTTGGAAACATTAGGAGAGACGGATATTGTGTGTGTGTGTGCGAAACTTGGCACACAGACAAATTGAGAAACGTAATTTCACAACACCATGGCACGATTGATGTAAAAGGAATAACAACAGCGTAAGGGGTAGGGCAAGTGAGGGTTTACTCATAACATATAGTAACAGAACATATAAAAACGTCGAAATTCTGCATTCACATAGATGCTACCTGTTTATAAGAGTTGAAATATATCAAATCACATGTATTATTGGACTAGTATATATTGATCAAAAAACGGGAATAAATGATATTTTTGATAATATAGATGACCTTATAGTGGGATACAATGCAAAATACCAGGATGCCCCCATAATTATTGGATGCGATTTTAACGCTCGCATAGCGAACGAAGGAGACCTGGATCCGTTTCAGATTTAGGAACCGTAAACTTCACAACAAAAAGACAAAGCTTGGATACAACTATAAACAAACGAGGCTCGGATTTGATTAGATTTGCGGGAAGGAATGAGCTGTTTATCATCAATGGACGATTCCCAGGGGACACTCCAGGACAATTTACCTCCGTCAACGTGCAGGGATGTTCGGTTATAGATGTTGTACTGTGTAACTACACGGCGTTATATAGAGTAGATGATTTTAAGATAATACAGGTTGGTTGAAAAGTTCCTGCGCCCACCAAGAGATAGCACTGCTAGCGCAAAACTTTTTTTTTCTCAAGTTGGTATATCTGTCCTAAGAACACATGCAAAGTTACAAGTCATTCTGTCGATTCATTCTTTGTTTACAAGCCATTTGAAGTTGACGTGTCATTGATTTTTCTTAATATGGAAAAAATTGAATATCGTGCAGTCATTAGATTCTTTGTTTTGAAGGGTTTAAAAGCAAAGGAAATTTATGAACAATTGTTAGAAGTGTATAAGGAGTCCTCACTTCCAAAACGCACCGTTGAATTTTGGGCTGGTGAATTTAAACGTGATCGTACTAGCCTTGAAGACGATCCACGCGAAGGACGACCAAAAACTGCAACCACAGCAGAAATCATTGAGCATGTACATAATATGGTTAGTGAAGATCCAAGTTTGACTAAGCGTGAAATCGCTAATGCCATAGGCATCTCAGACGAACGAGTACTTCATATTTTACATGAAGAATTACGTATGAAAAAACTGTTTGGAAAGTTAGTGCCGCACACGTTAACAACTCAACAAAAACTGGATCGAAAACAAATTTCTCAGCGTAATTTGGAGCGTTTTAAGCAGAATAAAACCGACTTCTTGCGTCGTTTTATAACTATGGATGAGACTTGGATCTACCACCATGATCCTAAATTGAAACAAGAACGTTTACAGTGGACTGAAGCTGGTTGTTCAGCTCCAAAGCAGGTGAAGTCAGAACGATCAGCAAAGAAGGTTATGGCATCAGTTTTTTGGGATGCAAAAGGGGTTCTGTTGATTGATTATCTCGAAAAAGGTAAAACAATCAACTCTGAATACTATTGTAACTTTTTGGACCAGTTGGATGAAAACATTCGTGAAAAAAGACCCGGTTTACGGAAGAAAAGAATCATTTTTCATCAAGACAATGCACGTGTTCACACAAGTGTTCTGGCGATGGCTAAACTGAACGAATTGAAGTACGAATTGCTTGAACAGCCACCGCATCCACCAGATTTGGCTCCTAGTAACTACTATTTCTTCAGAGATCTCAAACAATTCCTTCGTGGAAAGCATTTTTCGTCGAATGGAGAGGCCATAGCAGCCGTAGACGGTTATTTTGCAGAGCTTCCGGAAAACCATTATAAGGATGGGATAAAATTATTGGAAGATCATTGGGATAAGTGTATTGAGCTTCTAGGAGATTATATTGAATAAAAAAATATATTTCGTAACAAAAACAGTATTCTTCCATTTCGAGCGCAGAAACTTTTCAACCAACCTGTAGACCGCATAACGAAATCAAACCACTCCCCGATAGAAATGTCCTTAGAAATGAATGTAACCGATGGGAACATGAGGAACGAAAAAGCAATGAAATGTAAAGAAAAAGTAAGTAACATTTACACCGATATGATGAAATATTCAAGGAACGTTGGCAAAGTATATTCAGATATAGATGATATGACAAATAATTTAATTGGTACAATCATCAGCTCGGCAAAAGAATCAAAGATGGTCAACACTGAATTTAAAATAACGAGGAAGAACAACAAACCATGGTTCGATGTTTCATGCAGGGAATTTAGAACAACATTATATCTCGAGAATGAGAGAGTCAAAAAGTTGAAATTTCCAAAGGAGGAAGTAGTACAGCTACATAAATTGAGAAATGAATATTATAGATATATAGAATTCAAGAAAAACCAATTCAAAGAAAACAGAATAAACTTAATTACAGAAACCAGAAATAGTAAAACTTTTTGGGAATAATTCAACTCATTCAGACCCAAGAGAAGTTTTGAGACCAATGAAATAGAATTCAATGAATGATATGAATATTTCAAAAAAATATATAGTTCCAACCAATACATTCACAAAAATACTATTCATTTCAACTGTGTAGAAGTAACCGAGTTGGACTCAGAAATAACGATAGAGGAAATTTATGCTGCTTTGAAGAAAATCAAATCTAAAAGGGCACCAGGAGCAGACGGTGTCACTAATGAATTCTTAAAACACTTGCCAGATAATTGGATTTTATACATATGCGTATTATTTAATAAAATCCTCAAAGATGAATATGTACCTGAACCATGGTCATTGTCAGTAACTGAAATGATATATAAAAGAGGAGATAAATCCCAACACGAAAACTATAGACCAATATCATTGATTAACACCATCGAGAAACTTTTCACTCCCATAATAAATAGTATTATGTGAGTGGGCAGGAACGAACCAAAAACTCCCGGAGTGGCAGGCAGGCTTCAGATCCTCTAGAAGCACACTAGATCACATCTTCGTTTTGAATTGCGTTGTACAAGCACAATTGAGAAAGCATAGAGGAAAACTCTATGCTTTTTTTGTGGGTCTGAAGGGTGCCTTCCCCTCAGTTCATCACGACATACTCTGGCGCAAACTGAAAAATATAGGTGTAAGCACCAAAATCATAAGAATACTTATTAGTCTGTATAAGAAGGCGCATATGATAGTTGAAACACAAGAGGGTACATCAGGCCAATGTAATATAACAGTAGGCCTACTACAAGGCGAAGTCCTCAGCCCGATACTATTTGCCCTTTCCATTTCTGATATTGAGGAATTCCTATCAAGCAGGGGAATCAGAGGGGTACCATTGAACCACCTGGTGGAAGCCCTATTATTAGCTTTTGCGGATGATATGATCTTCCTAGCGGATGCACTTGTTTATTTGAGGAAAATAGTTAAAGGGCTGGAAGAATATTTTGAACTCAATGAACTCTCAGTTGATGTGAAAAAGACCAAGATCATACTGTTCCAGAAGGGAGGGCATGGGCGTAAGTCGAGGATTGCACCGGTGTTATATAAAAACAAGAAGATTGACTTCGAAAAACAATACCTATATCCAGGAGTGCCATTTGTGCAATCAGGTACATACCATGTAGCGACCAAATACTTTCTGAAAAAAGGTAGGAATGCAATCCAACCGACAGTCAAATTAGTAAACAACCTGAACATAACCAATTCGACAACATGCTCAGAACTGTTTACTGCTTTAACAAAGTCTGCAGTAATGTACGCGGCACCTGTATGGAGCTTGAGACACTCAAAAGATCTAGGAACAATTCAAAGCATATTTTATAGAAGATTATTCAATCTCCCCCCAAACACGCCAGGATACGCTATCAGACTTGAGATGGGTATAGACAGGATAGAGGTAACAGTATTTAAATTAATTCTCAACTATCTACAGAGAGTATTGGCGATGTCGAATAATAGATACCCTAAAATTTGTCTTGACAAAATGAGAATCAATTACGTAGGCAGAGATATAAATACAATTGGCTCAAGCAAGTAGAAGGGAACTTCTTTGAAGTGATTAATAAGACGGGTTCTCTAAAACAGTTGATATGAGAGAAATTATTCATAGAGGAGCATAGTCTCGTCACATCTTTGAGAAACCAGCTAAGGCTTGAAGACATCAACTCCTGTTGAAAGTCTACGTCCTCAACTATCATGCCAATGCTCACCTCAAATGTACAAAATGAACCACCAAACTCGATGTACTCAGATTTAAGGATTCCTTTATATTATAAGAAAGCGATAATGCAACTAAGGCTAGCGAATAGATACTGCCCGAGACTTATAATAAACGGACATAGGTACGGCCCACAAAAATTCTTATATGAATATTGTGAATACTGCTCAGAAGAGAATAGCATTATACATGCAATTGCCCAGTGTTCTTGTTTTTCAGAAATAAGGGTAAAACTCTTTCCTGAACTCAAGAGCACTGACAACACTGCTTATGACTTCCTTATATTATTAAACAATTTAGATGCGAGCAAAACGGAAAAAGTGGTAACTCTAATGAGCACAGCAATGGGAAAAAAACATAAACTGAAATTATCATAGATTGAGAACACAGTGTGAGACTGAACTTCAGATAGAAAATAAGTATAGGATCGGAACAAGAACTAGTTATATGTCGAGAATAAAAAAAATAATAATAATAATAATTAAAAATATAGATATCTATATAGATATATATGATAAGAATGTATTAAAAGTTAGTATGTAAGACAGTGAATATTGCGAAGGATCCTGATCAAAACAGATTGCGCTGTAACCTCCTTGTCATAATTTCTTGTAAATTACACAAGTAATAAATTCATACTCATATTGCCAATAGCGTTCGCCTTAACTCCACGGTGACCGAAGTCCCACGTTCTGCAGACACGATCGCTTCCACTTGCTTAATACCCTTCACGGCGACAATTTTTTTTGGCTTCAGCACAGTTGTGACTCTAGTCTCATCTGAGTCCCATATGCGGTAGGGAGTCATATTATGTTTGAAAATCACATTTCTGAGCTTGTCGAAAAATTGTGTCACGTTATGTCTGTTAAACGGAGTTGCGCGACCCACGCTTGTCGCTCCTGGTGTCCTGATAGAATGCAATGGATTCCTCTTCAAAAAGTTAGTGAACCAATTTTTGCCTGCCATCCCATTTGCATGCCACGAATCAGGAATATTTTGAACATTAAATTTTATCGCACATTCATAGGCAAGTTTTCTCACTCCTTCTGACAAGAGACCGGAGTAAATAGAAGAACACGTTGAAATGTATGGCGTCAGTGCTTCTTCTTGTTCAGTGTTGAATATCGGCCTGGGTTTATATCCCACTGTAGGAGGTTCCCCTTTTTCTATTTCCTTGACGAACCGTTATGATGTTGTATGGCATATCTCTAATTCACGTGCTACAGTTTTTAATCTACGGTCATCCTTTATAACTGCGTCAGCAGCTCTTTGTAAGAGCTCCTTAGAACTAGTCCTTCTCTCTGTTTTCCGTTTGTAGGTTCTCATCCTAATAAAAAATGAGTCGTAAATACTGGCTCATTTGAAGCTCGGAAGGATCTTTGGTTGGGGGCTGGTTGTGCCGTGGCACAATCAGCCCCCAATCAAAGGCACTCTTAACCCCGTTATGTGTAGACACTCTTCTTATCAAATGAAAAGATATGTATTCAACAGAACAAGAATTTCAATATGACAGATAATTTGTGGATAAACAACAACTATCTCAGTGGAACACCAACCTTGATACCTTGGAAAACGAAGACTATCGACCAAAAAGTATACACACGGAAATATTTACTCATGTGTCCACAGAGCACCCAACTACACAACGGTTGGTCGGTTCGTGTCGCTGCCGTAACTGAAATGGCTGCCGCTGATGTACGAGGGTTAGACGTTACGCGACGCAGTACGGAAATGCTACTATCTCTTTCCGTCTTCAAGATATTCTCATCGGCACTTACTTACCCCCGACACTTCTAACCCCGCGCTCCCCTATTTGGAAAAGTTGCAATGCGACCACATTTTTGAAGGGGAATATGCCCCTATTACACATACGCAAGAACGTGAAAGATAGTGATACAAAATCGGATGCTCTCGTCACATACATAATATGATGTCGATGACGGGAATGGATTCTCCCTCAGAAATGTGGTCGTGTGGCAACTTTGCTTGCATCTGTCTTCATGTCTACATGAGTTGTACAGACCCAGATAGCACACAAGAATCCCAAATGAATTTTGAAGGAGAACTCTTGAAGAGCTCGTTTAGAATACGAAGAATTTTTAAAGAGTTCCGAGAAGCATCCGATTCATCAAACATTTGCGATTTCCATTAGAATTCTCGAAAAGGCTCATGGAATTTCAACAGAACTCGCCAATGTCTGACGAATCGAGTTCTCTTCAAAACTCTTTGAGAACTCTTTGTATTCTAAAAGAGCTCTTGAAGAGTTTCTTTTTTTCAGAATTCATTCGAGATTCTTGTGTGCTATCTGGGGATATACTATAATACACTGGGAAAATACCTTTTCGGCTTATATCAACAGTTGATAGATATTTATTCACAATCAAACATAATGAATTCTAACTTCATGGCTTAGATATCATATTTAATTGGAAACTGAGTACAATGCGATTGAATATGAGACATGATTAATGAATTCACTAGAATTCATTATCAATATATATAGTTGTGTTGAATAAAAGTAACAGATCCAGTACTGAGATATGGTGTATGTGATTCCATTTGAAATAGATATTTATCAAGTATCATCATAGTCTTTTTTTTCAACGTGAGAGATTCAACGGATACCCGTTGTGATGAAATTTTCGAAAACACTTTTCTCTCCACAATGTTGAGGAATATGAGAAAAAATTCGAATCCTCAATTTGGAAATAAGAAACAATATGAAAACTCAAGAAAAATGGAGGGAGAATGAACAAAAATTTTTTGCTACCAAAATTTGGACAATTCATGCGGCATGATGCGAGAAATGCATTATGCTGCATTTGATCTATGATTATGCGATATTATGCTGCTTCAAAATGGCGTATAAATGGTTCCAGACATGATGAAACATCAATATCTTCTCCTTTTAACCACTTTTGAAAAATTATGCGATTATGCCATCGCATAAAGTTGACATCTGTATTCATAAATCAGAACAAAATCAGTCTCAAACTGAAATAGGAAGACAAAACCGTCAAAATTTTTCGACTCGAGTTCACTTAGATACCTGCAACATGAAGTATTGTACTGGAAGGTGATAGTGAGATGGAACAATAATTAGCTGCTAATACAAGTTGGTTAGTTGCTCACCAGTTACAATAGAGGTTTGAGAATATTTCGCAATCCAAAAATCAATTGCACATGCAAATAAAATACAAAACATATAACAATAACAATTTCTCAGATTCAAAGGAGTACTTTCTTCTGTGTACACACGGAGAAAAATGCAGGTCGATAATATAGTAATCTTGAATCAAAATTTGAGAATATTTCTCAAAATCTGAAAATTTTTCTGGAATGCATATGTTATAATATGAGGTTTCGACAAGAGGCGAAGAAACCTCGTATCATACGTAATTTTGAACTTTCCCGATCGGAGTGGCTCGATCGAGGAAGTAAGTGGGTCCCGCTCGGTTTTAAGCTATAAGAAGTGTATTCTCATTACGCACCCCCAGCTAGATGTTGTCTGATTTACGAAGGAATCAGAGGTAGAATTGGAAATGAACATGAAGGTAGCTACGTTTCAGAAATGAAATTTATTATCGAATGGAAAAAAGACCGATTTTCCTTAGATAACAGAGAATTAACTCACAGTCCGAGTTAATTCGAGTTTAAGAAGTGACAAAATAACAAGTAACGCAGATAATGCGAATTTACAGAGACGGATACATCGATAAGAGTGTAGTTAGTGTGAATTTATTTGTAAAGTGAATGAACAAAGAAATCAAGGGTGATTTCAAGGGCTTACCACGTTGGGAAAGGAAGCAACGCTTTAGGTCACTCTTTTCTGCTCGCTCTCTCTCTCTCTCTCTCTCTTTCTGGGATGGAATTGACGAAACAGCGCGGTTCACTCGCAAAAATCGGTTTTGGAACTTGAGCGAATTTAAAGAAATGAATGGATTACACTAGAATTTGAGGAAAAGAGATCAGAACTTCTTAAACTATCAAGTCGCGATCCAGGATGATTTCCGAGCACGGCTAAGGCAGAAAAACACGAGTTGAGAATTTGTACCGATCAAAGATTGAAACGATTATATCAATCGCAGACGCCGTGGAACCTTTCTAGGGTACACTTCAACGTTATGTTGTAACCACGGAAAAAGGAACTTGACGCGAATTCACTGCAAATGTTTCTTCGTTTTGACCCTCTCACGAATAGGACGGACTATGTCGCGATCTCTGATAATTAATTTCGGATAACTCTACGGAAGCGAATCTCCCGATCCCTTCGTGTCCGTTCCTTCTATGTCCTCGCACCTTTCGGTGGGAAACACGCCATATCCCATTCGTGAGGGATTTTCTGTCGCATCGACTATTTGATATTGTCGATCAGCGGTTTTGGGAGAGAAAGAGAGAGTGGTTATCATGTCGTGCAGAAGACAGTGAGAGAAACCTGGGATTTTCCTCGTATTCGATGCCTTCGCAACACGGTGCATCGACACTTACATCGTTGTTGAAATCGGTGAGGTTGTTTGCCTCGAACTCTCTGTCCACTCAGCGGATTCCTATTATTATTCTTCCGAAATCGAATGTTTCTTTCAACTTTGGGTGAATTTTATAAACAATTTCTTTTAATGGAGTAGATTCGGATTATATTATTGAAGCTTGAATCGATTGTGGGGACGAGTGTTCAGATGACGAATTGATCATTTTTTCCACGAGATCTTAGCTTTTTATTATTCATTCATTTCTTCATCTCCGGAATCGTCTCTCCAGCAATATTTCCTTTGGACTTGGTGTGGTATTTAGTTGAGCTCGGATGTGTGTGTATGTATATAATGAATGTGCTACATTCTAGGTGTTGATCCAATGTTTGGTTTAGACGACGAGAGAAACCGTCGTTACGTAACACATAATGAAGACAAAACGGTTCACTTTGTTGTGGAACTGTATTCGAAAAACAATGAGAAATCATCGGTACTCAATAGAGAATAGAGGAACATATGAACCTTCCAGAAGACGCATACGAAATTTCATAAAGTGGATAGTAGGATATTGAAATCTTGTTACTATTGTTGTAAAATTTTACGCACGACTTTTGGAAAGTTCATACGTTCCTCTATTCTTGATTGAGTATCGATAATTTTTCATTGTTTTTCGAATAAAACTCCACCACAAACCCAGTAAACTCTGAGTTCTTGAAGATGGATATCATATACCCGATGAAAGAAACCTTTGAGCGTGTCTAAGAGATGTCTCATAGATGTATATAAGAAATATTGAGAAATATATCTTATAAATGCTTGTATGAGATCTCTGAAATATATCTGAAAAATCTATTGCATCGGAGTTCTTGAAATATCATCTATGAAACATCTTTGAGAACTTGTATTCCTGAAAAGATGGCGTCTACCGACTTTGCCTTTGGCATCACTCTTCTGCCTCATTCTCTCGCGTGCAGTACGTGTTAAATGTTGAATCTCATATATAAAAATATAGTGAGGGGAAGAAAAAGAAGAAAAAAACGACAATTACATTCACACCTTTTTCGAATATAATTCCCGAAAGAACACGTCTTCATACATCGACGCTCTCTTTCTTAATACCTACGCCACGCCACGCTCTCTTCTCCTTGTAGGTGATACTCACGCCATCACACCACATATTCACGTAAATGAGAGTTGGCGGGTTAAGTCAAAAACTCTAACAATTTTAACATCCTCCCACCTTGAGTCTCTGACTCAACATAAACAAGTTATATAAAAAAAATACATCAGTAACTTTTCTTCACTAGAACATGACTTGAGGTATTTTTATCACTCATAAATTTCCGGTTTTCCAACAATCCGTCCGCATCGGGTTTCAACTTCCCTTCGGATCTCTTTTTCACGACCATTTATATCGCGATTTTCATCTTCAATGCTTTGATCATCTATGTTACACGGAAGAAATTTCAGGACTCTGAGAGTTCGAAATTTATATAACTCTGACAGTTCAATTATTTTTTGGTTATGCAAGTTCAAGATTCGAATCTTCAGAGTCCGAAACAACTGAATTCCCATAGTCACACGATCCACGCCATTAAATCCAATACTTTGGCGTGAGGGAGTGCGAAATTCCGGATTTCGAGTCCGAGAGTCCGATCGCTTGAGTTCTCGCAGTTCGACACAGCGCCGCACTCTCTCACGCCGAACTATTGGATTTCATGGTCCGCATCGTGTGACTATAAGAGTCCGATGTTGTTCTGAACTTTTACAATTCAATTTTCCAATCGAGTCAAGTCAAAAATTTGCACTGTTACCGTTCAAATTACATCTGAACTCTTTCAGTACAAACAGTTGTATTGATTCAGTCCTAAAATTTTTTCCGTGCACTAAGAAAAAAGATGTTTCGAACCGATGAGCTTTTCTTTGAGTCTGAGAAGTGGATTCATCCAATGGTATCTGTGGAGGTATTGCATCAAGTTCATGTAATACATGATTCACACGGAAGTGGTGGGATCATTAATTGGAATATGAGGTACTTAGGATCGATGAAAAAGTCATTGGATGGAAAATTTTGATTTTCGAATTCATGGAATATAATTTGATACAGTGAATTATGCATTTGATGGGCAGAAGCCATTCATAACACTTCAATAACCAACTGTAGTGCCAAAATGATAATTTCTCCTCTCAATAAAATATTTAATTATTTGAATAAAAAAAGTTTCAAAATAGGAAAATATCAATATGAATGATATAAATATTTCATGCTTCCGAAATAAAATGTTTTCATGGATATGGAATGGAAATTTTCTGTGAATAAATCAATATTTGGAACAATCAATATTATTCCCTATCCAAGAAATTATTCCATAGAATGCACAAAGAGGTTTCCTAATCCTTCGGAGGACCTATTGATATAAATAAATCTTTCTCCGAATCAATGAAATTTATTTTGATCGGAAGAATGATATTCCACAAAATTTCCAGAATGAAAAGGAATAAGCAGGCGTCAGAACATTCGCGCAAGGGCGGAGCCGACCTTCCTAGTTCCTGTGTGATCTGTAATTCATTTGAAACAATTGGATTATTCGATCAGATAATAAATATAATCAAGAAGTTCGGAGAAACTGTTTTTCTCTGTGATCAAGTCACATCCGTTGATGATGTTCGATGCCGGAACCTGGGAGAAATATATATTAGCACGGAACATTACTTACTATAGGTTGACGGTGGATTGGTTCTTCATATGCAAACTGTACTGCGAGAAGATAGCTTCTGAGAGAGTATTGCCACCTTCTGAGAAGTAAACGCAATTTGTCGGAGTGAATTCAATACATTTTGATTTGGAAAAGAATATTTCTTTTCTTCAATGAATGAACAAATTCGATCGATCTATCCATTTCATGGACTCGATGAAGCCTTTATTCGCAAAAACGACAGGGTATGATTCATGCACATGAAAATCATACACGTATCAATTGTACACGAAAAATAAAACCCAAAAGTATACACTAATGATTTTTGTCTAACACATAGTACATTATGCAATGATTATTTGTGTACGTTTAATTGATTGACATAGGAATTGTACACGGAGTTTTTTATGAGCTCCCAAAATGTAATCACCGAAAATTGTCCACATATTCTTTATGCACGATCAGAAAATGAAATTAATCAGTGTATAATTATTGTACCCCCAATTTATTTCATAGTAATTGTATGTATGATTTTATTTCTTTTTCGTCAGCGCCCACTTACAATTGTTACAAAGTGAAATGGCAAGTGTAGTTCATATCACCTCGTCACAAATGATTTATTGATCGACACGGCCCGAGCGGCTGAACCGAATCGAATGTGTGGGTCTGCTCACGTTCTGAGCTTGCCGAGGAACTCCAAATTTCAAGGCGGCACCCGTAGATATGTTCAATGATTTGCTTTTAATGATGAAAGGGAAGAGAAATGAACTAATGGATTGACCTTCAGTTTTCAATGCGAGTGATACTCGCATTGATATTTATTTCTCCTGGAAAGAGAAAGAGAGAGAAAAAAATGAAAGATATTACAATAAAACGATTCGAATAGAATGGAATAACAGATACAATGACCTTTTGATTACAAGAATTTTGACAGTGACATCGAGATAGTTTCTGATGGGAGAAGGTATGTGTATGTGTATGTGTGTGTATATATGAGAATAATTCACGAACCTCACTCCCGTTCAACCTGACCTTTGAGTATCTGGCTGCGAGCTGGATCGATAGTGAGCGACCAATTCAAATAAGAGAGTGAGAGCGGTACAAACGGGTTTGGCGGAATAGGTATCTCGTCGAAGATTGTTACCGGCACGTGGAACTTGCGCGAGTTCGATCACGGTACCAAACGAGAACTTTGTCCCGTTTAACTTGGTAAATCCGCGTGTTATCGAGCTTGCTTTTGCAAGGCGTGTCCCCGATAGATCTCGAAAGTATACTCTGGCTTTCCATCAGGATCGCTTTTATTTGAAACAGTGAATGATTTCTTTTTGACGTTGGGAGTGGGGAATCATGCGATTGGATTTTTGCCGATTTTCGATATGCTTTTGTTACCATGCTCCATAATCAATGAATGTGTGTCAGAGAGAAGTGATGAATTAGGAAGGGGATGAATGGAAGGTGTGCGAGCCAACTTGGACTCAGCTTGATGCAGTTTCAGCAAATTCTTCGCACATCGAAATGTTGCAAGTGACCTAGTCTTTATATGAACAGAAGAATGTCAGCAAATTCTTCGCATATCGATATGTTATTTGACAGAAAGTTTAATGAGTTTGAAAATCATGTAAAACGAGCAACAGGAGCCTCAATGATAGAGAATCTTAGGTGAATTCATTTATCCTTCCTCGCATGTATGCGCGCTTTCATTTCCGCTTCGGATAGATGCAGAGGAGTCGTTCTATGTTCCCAATATTTCGTCTCTATCCCACTCTCTAAAGTGTTTTCTCGAATTACAATTCTTTCCCAGTTCTGTTACATGTCATCACTTTCTTCCGAGAGAACCATTGGGAGAAATCGTTGAAATTGATAATTTTTCATTTGCATTCACCGGAATTGTATTTGCTGAAGTAAGACATTCTTGACCTTGCGAGTTCTCTATCAGACCTTCCATGTCTGAATCATCCAAGTATAGCTTAACTGTATTACCTCCAGTGAATCTGATGAATAAATGGATAGCAGTGATATCCCATATAACGAGAGAAGCCTCCGGATTCATTGTTTATTATTGGAAGTGATTCAAATGTTTTTAAGACCTATGTTCTGGATGTTTCGATCATTTTTGTATTGACAGTATCCTCTGGATGGATTCGGACCCTTATCTTGCTCATGGGTAGAAGGTTTCATATAATCAGGAGAGAATGAGGAGGGCGAGTTTTTGGTAGGCACATCACACAATACTTGTGAGCGCCACCCTCCCTTACAAAATCGGCCCCCTTATTATATGATATAATTCAACCTTACCGTGAACTTAGACCTAAAACTCAACCTACGCATCCACACACGCTTGAGAGAGAGAGAGAGAGACATCACCCATCCGTCCATACTCCTCACTCATCCATCCTTTCCTCTTCTCATTTCCAATACCACACAGACGAGCGTCCGGTGTATGTATGTTGATTTTAGCCTAGGCTGAAACAATTGGCATGAATACAATAGCTTCATTCGATTTGAATTTCCAAATCATGGGTTTCGATACTTCATTTTATTGATTTCAAAACTATCCAAACTATCATTGTTCATATGAAATCTGTTCTAAAAAATAGATTTCATCCAAAGGAATCGCTCTGAAGTTTGAAGTAAAAAAGTATCTCATTGTAATCATGAATTTAGTTTCCTGTTGAAAAAATAGAACTCTCGGAATTAAAATTCCCAACTGTTCAGTATATGGTTTGATTTTATTAGCTGAACAAAACCACTTGTATTGGAATGAATGAGATTATTATACTCTCAACTGCACCGGTTTATAAATGACCGTACCTTGATCCTATAACTTCATGTTCTTGAATATAATAATTATTTTATTAACCTGATCTCGCGTTGTTTGTGTCATGATGGAAGTGCATCATATGTAAGCCATGTCTATTCATTTTATGAAATATATTTTCATTCGGAGTCAATAACTGTTGAGGTGAAGAAAACAATTATCATGTCAAATACTTGATTGTTGAGAATTTCAAATACTAAGTATAATCAACCCCGATTTCCATACGAAACTTTACGTTATAAAATTGAAGTTGTATTTCATTGATACTCACTTCGGAATTCATCAAATGAAAGTTGTAAATCGGATGAAAGATGATATTGACAAAAATAATTAGTTATTCAGTCAATAGAGTGCGTTTTCAATTTCGAAAAATAAATTTCAATGAGCTTATTTGATAGTGTCAATGGAACGATTTTTTATGGTTATGTAATTATTTTGGTGTCAAAAAGACATTCATTCAATGCAATGAAATGGGAATCAATTAAATCAATTTCATTAATTCAAAGAATTTTTCTTCTCGGTGTGTAGTACGTAACTTTCTAGACTCATCCTTTGCTTCTCCAACAGACGTTTGACTGCCTTCCTCGCTCACCTTTTTCCACGAAAATTCCACGTCGCTCATATGGCTATTCTCGGTAATCTCTAAAGGAACGAGACGTTGTATCGGTCTTCTGAGTAAACCATCTTTGGTTTCCAGAATGGTAACTCGACTTACACCATCTTTGCCTGTATTAAGACTCTCAATTCGTGCTAAAGCCCAATCAAACCGTTTTTTACTAACATCACCGATGAGAACTACGTCTCCCTCCTTTATTTTCGGCGAATCTTCGCAGGAACTTTTTGAACCCAGTTAAAAGAAAGACTTACTTTAAGCTGAAATATTAGCTGAATCCACAATGCGAACAGAATAAGCTTTTTCGAATGGAATTGAGTGTACAGAGAAATCGCTTGAAACCAGCCCACTATTCAGCTGAAATTCATGAAGTTTAGCGATATTCGCTTTCCACATAATTTGGATGATATATAAACGCATAACCTAGATAGCATTTTGGAACTCCCCTCTACACTCGCGTGTAATTTTCATGCAGAAACTGATCCAGATGCGTTGTTTTCTGAGCGTACTAGCAGGTCACACGCAAAACCTCATCCGGATGCGTCGCCTTGTGACAGCACGTTATCTGGGAAAGGAGTTCCAAACATAAACCGATGCCTATGAAATTGTGCTCAATTTTTTCTTGTAAAACCCGTAAAAAATTGTAACGGGACGATTCGGTGGTCCATAACCTGAGAACAATATCCATTTTAATCTGAAGATAATCATTAATACTAGTATTCCTCATCATTTAAAGATAATCGTCTCGTTACAATCCCTGAGCATTCGCTTCCCGGTCAACAATCATGTACTTGCCACTGGCGGTGACGAAGTCGTGTATACGAGGGAGTGGAACGTCTGCGTACACAAAGTTGTCAAAAGCATCAGCGAGTGGAATATCTTCGCAAGTGATGTATTCCAATCCGTCGCCGCCAGGTGACAAGTACACACAAAATCAAAATCAAATTTTCAAAACTATATGTGATGGCTCGAATCGAATCGAACTCAACTCTACTCTTGAACGCCTCTCATTGTATGAGAACATCTCGGCTATGCTCCATAGCAGGAATCAAGGAAAATAAATCCCACAGATTTTCCTTCTCAGCTATCGCGTATGTGTCAAACCTCGATTCCAGTTGGTTTCGACTAGTGATATTTCATGCGATAATTTCCCTTCGTTCTTCTCGTTATGTGCGTCGTCGTGGTTCTTCCGGCTATACACATAGCCGAAAGATCACGATTGATCTGAATGCACGAACCCTTCCCCATAAATGAAGATGAGGTGCATCTGATCGGTCCACGACGATGTATACGCGAAGATAATATTTTCATTTTCATTAAGAGACGAGTGGAGATCAATTTCATTTGTGAAATTTAGGATAATAATAAATCAATTGCTTTTCTGTCATTCGGGTGGTGGATGCACGACGCTCCAGAGATCCTCGGAGTGACGGACATTCAAGTTAGTCGCGTCACCCTCTGGGGGTTTGCACACGCCGGTCGTATTCTTGCATGGTGCCGCGAAACACTTTGGGCCCACATGTGTGCCACTTCCCTTTGAGTCAGATATATGTGTATAATATGTGGGTATCATAAATGCATACATGTATCCATGAAATTATTATGATACTTGGGAATATTTTTCATATCGACAATTCAATTTTCTCAACTGGTAGCAATTTTTTTTTTTTTTTTCAGTTGATTGGTGTCGATCGTAGTGAAATTCACTGATCGTGAAGGAATAAATGAAATAGAACTATATATACTACTGTGGGCAAAAAGTAAGGTGAATTTGTTTGTAAAATGACAAATCTTCATTTATTCTTCTACATCAATTTCATCCCCTTCAAAGTAATCCCCTCTCGATAAAATACACTTATGCCAACGTTCTTTCCAATCATCGGAACATGCTAAATAGTCCCTTTCCGGTATAGCCATCAGCGCCTTCTTCGATTCAGCTTTCATCTCCTCAATCGACTCGAAACGCTTTCCCTGGAGTGGTCTCTTGAGTTTTGGGAATAGCCAGAAGTCACACGGAGCCAAATCAGGCGAATACGGGGGTTGCGGAACGATATGCGTAGAATTTTTGGCGAAATGGTCACGGAGAACGAGTGCAGTATGAGACGGTGCGTTATCGTGACGCAAAAACCAAGAGTTGTTGGCCCATAATTCTGGTCTTAATATCCTTCTGATATTCCGATCATATCAGTAAGGTCTCTAACAGTCAACCAACAATTTTTGAGCACTAATTCCTACACTTCATCGACGTGTTGGTCATCTGTTGACGTCGATGGTCGTTCGGAGCGCTCCAAGTCATCAACATGTTCTCGACCCTCTTTGAAGTCTTTGTACCACTCATAAACATTTTTCTGCGACATGGTAGAATCACCAAAGGCCTTCCGCAACATCCTCAAATTTTCCGCACCCGAAATTTCATTCCGCAAACAAAATTTGATTGCACTTCTCTGCTCAATTAAATCATGCATTGTAAAAATCGGAAAATGCACTCTTGGTCGTTTGGTGAACACAAGCGTAAATGTATCACTGATAATGACATTGACATGAAATTTGGCACAGATGTAATTAACAGTCCTGCCAACTCAAGAAAAAAAGAACTAGCCTGAAATGTCAAGCCCACGAAGTTTAAATTAAAAATTCACCTTACTTTTTGCCCACAGTAGTAGATGATATATGTATGTGTCTCGTCATTTCCACACCTGTCCACAAATCCTTCCACTAAAAATATCAATGCAAGATATGTTCTCTACACATTGACTTGCTCATTCCATGGAATCATTGAATAATTAACCATTTAGCATTATTTGCTTTGATTAGAAAACGGATCAAATAATTAAATATGTTTGAGAATGAGAATTGTCAGGTTGAAATCATCGAAGGTATATTTGGGATCGTACGTGGAATGTAAATTTTGATTTCATATCCATAATACAATTCATACGAATCATAATGGTTGAATACAAAAAATTTATGGAATTTGTTGCATAATATTCTAAAACCATCGTGAGATTAAAGATAGTTATGTTCGAGGTACTACGTCAAATTTTGAATATTCTCTCATCTCCCGAATGTAAATTTTTACAAATTTCGCGGACACAATTGGACCGAGATTTTTCACGCTGTAGTCAACGCTCCTCAGATTTGCAATCGGGTTTCATATTACAATAAGAAAATATCTGACCAAGACTGAAGTATATACATAACCCATTGCAAATAAACGAAACAAACGAAGATGAAAATTGACGCTTCGCACAAGACCAGACAAGACTGGACCGATGTGACTCTCGTCTTGGTCTCGTCAAAGAAAGAAACAGATGTTATCGTCTCGTCTCGATTTTCTTCAAATTCCGGAAAAAAAGTTTTTTTTTCAGTCGGTAACAGAGAATTTTTCTTCGGAACTTAAAATACGGGCTGTGTACCGCAATTTGTCAAGTATCAAAAAATATTTCCTGAAAATCTCAGACTGTTTCATGAATTCAGTTCGGAGGAATCTTGCAGACAAAATCTTTACTTGGATGGTACGCTGATGTCTCGTTAAGGGATGAGCCCATTAATTCAGTGTTCATTTTTCTCAGACGCGGGTCAAACCTGCTTATGTTTCATTCAATCATGAAGGTGAGGCCATGGGCTGGTTGGCCTACGCAATAGTCCAGCTCTGATTTTTCTGGCAGTGTAAATCCATGTTCATTTTGTACATGCTCATTGGCTGTACTCTGCTGGAAATTCAGTCACGTTTGATCGGGTCAACCCGATTGAATTTCTAGTCGAGTGACGTTGAGAAATCACCACTATTGAATATAATTTAATATTCAATCATATCATAAGTGACACTTTGATAAAGTTAATTTTCTGTTGTCAGTTGAATTGTGAGCTGATAATGCACAGAGCTTGCCTCAATCTTAGACCCAGGTTTAATTAAGGATGGCGTGAACTTGATATGAGAATAGTTCACACGTGATACAAGTTTTACCTACTACACTGAGAAAAAAACGGAGCTGAAATCGAGCCTGGCCCCAGTTTGTAGTTAAAGTGGCTATATTATTATTGAGATAGTTATGCAGAGTAGCTATGATGGTGATAATATAGTCACTGTAACTGCAAACTGGAGCTGGGTTCAATTTCAGCTCCGAGTTTTCTTTCAGTGTATACACTCAGGGTAGGCACAACTTGAAATTGAGAACGAGTCTGGCTTGGTGCATTCTTGGGACATGAATGGCCCAGATGTGACGCCAATCCCGGCTTATGATAGTTCATGAAAGTCTTTCACCAGTCCTCAGTGATGGTGGAACTCGTTCCCAACTGTTAATCAATATTCATTGGGTATAGCTCACCAACCTTTGGCCCAAACTAGATCCTATGGTCAGAATTGGTGGAACATGTGAATTCTTGAATGAGAGGTTTCAGATTCTTGAAGCAAAGAATCGTGGGAAACAAGGCTGCTGAGGAGGTCGATTTTGGATTTTCACAATTCGTTTATTTCATAGTTGATACAATTGTAATTGAGTTTGAAACCTTAATAGCACACCCACCGATGTCCACGTCGCATCTCTGTGAAGGCGAGGTAGATAAGAAGGTGACATGGATACAAAGTGGAAGAATGCAGAAGCAACTTAGAGCTAACTGAGAAGAGTTCGACTATCGGTGGTTGCGCTGTACGATAAATAATCTCAGCGACTACATTTTGTCCATAGTTTTCTTAATATAATCACGGAATTTATAAACGTCAATGAACATATCCGGTATCCCGACACCACAAGGAACACCACGGGATACAATTCCAACAAGCTTATTGTTGTGAACCATCGGTCCTCCACTGTCACCCTGAAAATCACAAAATACCACCGGTAAATTACTTTCAAAGTCCATCATTCATACAACACAATTTTATAACAGCCTTCACTAATAGGAACGATTCATATGTGATGATTGAAGTGTATTTTTTCATTGAATTTCTGACAAGGGCGTATCCAGGGGGGGTCCAGGGGGTCTGGACCCCCCCCTCCCCAAATTTATATTCCATATATATATCAACTACCGGTCAAAAAACCAAATCCACTCCTTTAAAGAGAAAGAGCCTTACAAATTTTCACACTTCAACCAAAAATCATCAACATGAATCGTACGAAATAATACACCCAAGCATTCGGAAAGATATTCTTTCCGCAAGAAAGTGCTGTACTGAATATTTTCACAAAAACCGAAATCCCTATCAGAAATTGGTAACATAGTGTAGAACTCTGTGAAATTTTCAGAGTGAGATTGCACTCTTTAGCCAGCCAAAAGTGTGCTTGTCAAATTTTTAGGTGAAATGTTCACTCTGTTAGAGTGGTAGTCCAAAGTTTTAGGTTCAAAGCTCTCAACCATTTCAATTGTGAAATGAATTTTCTACTTCAAAAGGATGAGTTCACTCGAAACGAGTGAAAATCCCATTCAAGTCGGGCAAACTCACTTCTGAAATTTAGTGGAGTGAAACGTGTGGTTTTTCAGTGTTTCAGATTTAGAGAGTAGATAAGAGATTTGGATGCAATTCAAAAATTCATATTTTGTTTTTCGAATTGGTTTTTGGATTTTTCTTACCATAGTTTTTCACTGAATTATGCAACTTTGTGAAATTCTTCCCCTTTTAATAAATAAATTAAAATATTTGACCAGCAATGAATACCCAGATATCCTAGTAACACAGGATTTGTACAGCATGCTTAGAATGTTCATAATACATGAACAGGACGTTTAATGTGCTAAGAGGGTTCGCAGAACATGCTACGGATATTTGTGTGTTACTTAGCAGTTGAGAAGGTCTCATAAATTCGAATGGATTCTACCCTATGAGAACAACCCTGGCGAAAAAGTTTTACATAATTTCTCATATGTTTCAGTATTTTTTCATATTTCTTATTATTTCTCATATATTTTCATAAATGTCATAAATTTTCATAATTTCTCAAGGAATTGGAACATTTAGTATTAGAAATGTTTTCTCATAATAAGTCATAATTTCTCTTAAATGAAATCATATTATTTCATATATTTTCATAATTTCTCATAAAATTACAGAAAATTTTTCATGAATATAATGATGACTATGAGATATGGTTTTTCATAAAAAGTCATGATTTTTCATAAAAACTCATAATTTCTAATCAAAAAAGTTACAATTATTCATAAATAAAAGTGTATCATCATATAATTTTCTAATTTCTCAAAAGAATTGCATATATGTCTTAATTTCTTGAAAATTTCATACAGTTTCTTCTCGCATCCGTAAAGACGAGAAGGATAATATGAAATATCAACACATATGAAAACATAGAAGCCTGCTGAAGTAACTGATCCAAGTGATCCGGATCACTTGGATCAGCTACTTTGGAAGGTTCCATAGCGTCTTATCAAAACAATAAATGATAAATCTTATGTGACTTTATGAACATATGTTTTGGAGAGATTATAAAAAATTTGGAAATTTCTAAAGGGAATTGTTTTTTTTATAACAGCACCTCTTTTTTTGAAAAATGGTGAGATTTTATCCAGAATTTATGAGAATTTATGAGAATTTATGAAAAAATATGAAAAATTATGAGAAAAGCATTTCTTATAAGAGTGTTCAAACTCCTTCAGAAATTAGAGAATTTTATGCAAAAATTATGAGGAAATATGAAAATTTTATGAGAAAATTATGGAAAATTATGAAAACATTATATCTTATAATGATGTTCCAAATCCTTGAGAGATTATGGAATTTTATGAGAAAATTATGAAAAAAAATGATGAAAAAATATGAGAAATTATGAGAAATTTTTTCGCCAGGGAACTCAGTCAAAATGCCGTCAAATTGATGTCACTTTGACAAGCTGTTCTCATTGGGTAGTTATTTCTAGGACAGAAACCAGATGAAATCTAGTATATAAACTTGATTTCATATGGTTTTATGAGATTTTGCCATTTGACTGATCGAATCTCTTGAAATTCTTATACAGTTTCTACATTTTTATATGAACAGGTGCTTGATGAAATGGCGCGAAAATAGCGGAGATTATTGCTTTTGTAACACCTAAAATTAGGGATCCTTTAATGAGGGATCGGACAATCAGTCGCCATTAGTGGGATACTTCCGGTTTTTTCTATAGTTTAGTTAAGCATGCATAGTGTATGTTATTTTATTAAAATCATTTTTCTCAAATCCATTTACATGCTTTGTTCGAAGAATGTTTCAGATTCACTTAATTGTAAGTATTATACATGAATAAGCTGAGTTTAAATATGTATCTCGAATATTTTCATAAATATCAGTACCTATCCCACTAATGGCGGCCGACCAATCCGTAATCAGCAGTTGATTGTCCGATCCCTCATTAAAGGATCCCTACCTAAAATTCTTCACACAAATCGTATCCTATAAATAAGATGTCCATTCTTTGAAATTGATTTATGAGATGTTTTGGATTTCAAATATTTAAATTGTTCGGCATATTCAAGTAATGCAATAATATGACTTTCAATTAACTTTTGTACTACCTTATTTGATGGATAATTTTCAGATACTGTTGGAGATTCATTAATGCTTGATATAATGATACAAAAATATTAATGATTGTATCAATTGAATATTTATAAGAACTAAAAGTATTGATACAAATTGTATCTCAAATAAGAGATATTGATTTTCGTACTCATCTATGAAATATTTTAACACTATGGAATCTTCTAAAAATGTAATACTATTGGTTTTAAACCAACTCTTTTCTATCTTTATCACAAACCTTTTCCTTGTATATATATATATATATATATATATATATATATATATATATCAAACGTGGACCCCCCCCAAAAAAAAATTCTGGATACGCCCTTGATTTCTGGTCGGTTGTTTTCATATTATACTTACAGAACAAATTCCTTTTCCATATGAGTGATACCCACAGAATAACGTTTCGTTGTTCGGAGGCTGTTCAACACCAGTGCCTTCAACCATGGTATTGCATACAGTTTGTGGCAACATTAAAGACTGTAATTTTTGTAAAACCTCTGGGGAAGTTCTTTTCTGCCAATTAGTCAAACCCCAACCAATAACTTCAGCTAACACGTTAACAGATCGTTCGTTATCCGCTAGATCAATGATTTTCTGCAGATTGTTCACTTTTATTGGGCGAGATAACTGAAATTCAACCAAATGAATGAAGAATTTCAATTTCGATCTTACCGAATCTTATTGAAACTTGGTAATGTTGATAAAGCAGATTGAGAAGAGTTTCAACGGTTTAGAATAAACGAAAAATGTTTATAGAATAGTAAAGAGGTTCGGCAAAAAAATTCATCAGTGATTTTTTGATGCCAACTTGATTACGTGCACTATTTTTATCAAGATGTCTTGAATTTTATTGATATACGTATTCCGTCGAACAAACCTTTATCAAACCAATATCGAAGCAATACCCATTATCCTTGGAATAACCAGGATGTGCCTCGATAGCCTGGATGTTATGAACTAAACCATTTGCACCCTTTCTATAACTGGAACCGGTTTTAACGGTGACTTTTTGTGGAACTTTTAAAAATGCAGATCGCATATCCTCGATACAATGCGCTGCGGTGAGTATATGCAATTTACTAATAATCGCTCCACCGCAAATATGATTCGCAAATATTCTAATGGAAGCTAGAAACGGATAGTTTCGGATATCCGCGTCATCACCCCCAACTACTCTTTCCGCCACTTCACAGTTAATGCCTGGAAATAGGTAAGAAATAGAAAGAAAACTTCCAGTTGGTTTTTGGTTTTAAGAGGATACGAGCGTTTTTTCGGATCTCTCTTCCTATTGTATAGGCGTGTCCTTTGCTAAGCAATGTGTTGCGACAATAACGATCGTATCGTCTTGATGATATTATGAAATCCGTATCTTTCACGATACGTTCGGATTTTTGCAAAACCGCAGTCAATTCATATGAGTTTTTCTACAGATATCAGAAAGTTATATGAGAATTGAATCTTTAAGAGAACCAGAACAACCTGCCAAAAATATCAGGTAGAACCAGACAGGAAATTGTTGCCTGGCTTTGAACGGTTCCCACTATAGCAAATTTGGTCAGAAACTGACAAACTTGCTACTCGATTTCATCCAAAAATATTAAATGAGAACTTTCTGTCAAAATCTGGTTGGAAAATTTTCGTCAGTTGTTGACCGGATTCTCCAATATGGAAAAAATCTACGACAATGCATACAATTGTACACAAAGCGTATGAAAATTATGTACAACTGTATACAGTTTTGAACATTTTTCCCACATGGGTTGCTGTAACAAAAACCGTTCACAGCTTGACAATAATTTTTGGTTCGGTTTTGCCTGACATTTTCAGCAGGGTTACAGAATCTAAAATGAACTATTAAAATAATGGAGCTAAATTATTCTAAAATTACCATCCCTGTAATTAAAGCTTACCTTCAAAACAGAAATTCATTGTTAAACAAAAAAAGATTTCACAAAAAAGAATAGTTTTAAAAATCATGGTAAATTCAATATCGATACTACAATTGGAAATACTCCGAAATTGAGGATGGTCTGGTGTCTTTGTTATTCATGTGTGGTATATATATGAATGTGAAAATATATGGAAATATATTGACACAGCTTAAAAGTATCAGCTTGTGCTCAACAAGATGAAAAACCTATATACGCATATATCAATATACTGCATGTATATACCTTTTTCCAATCTATTTATTACACTGCTTTATCACAATACGAAGAGCGACACCGATGATTGACATACTGCGGAATCATCCAATACGCGAATATAATAGGAATTTAATTTTTTGAGGTCAGGATAATATGATTTAACATTTGAAGGTCATGTGTCGCAAATATATTGATGAACACGAAATTACAAATATGCAAATCCAAAACATCTCTATTAAAAAAAATTTATCTGAGAATCTCTGAAAATTCCCCTGAATTGCACTGGGAAACTCTAAATCTCACAGAAAAACTCTGAAAACCTATGAAAATTGGTGAAAATTCTGCAAAACTCTGAGAATTTCTCAAAAATTCTGACTTATCGGGCATGTTTTTCCACTGGAAAATTTTCTAAATGTCTACGAATATTTCCGGAACGCTCTGAATTTTTTTTGGATATCACTGAAACTCTGTGAGACACTCTATGAACACCTCTAAAAAACTTCTCAACAACCATCTTTTCGAATTTCTGTGATTTTCAGTGAAATGTTTCCACCAGGGATAATGCGCACTTTAGATATCAGTCGATATTTTTTGCTTCATCGGTGTTTGTTAATTATTTCAAATTTTGTAGACAAAGTTACTTCATTCATAAAGGACTATCTGCACAAGCTACGTCACTGGTCTCTATATACACTGGATACACAGCACGAATAGGATTGCTTGTGCCCAATTGATGAGCCGCCATTTTTGAGTGCCCCAAAGTGGCCAAATACATGTACACCGAATATTATGAATGTGTGAGTGCATGTGCATTTGTGGTGATCACCCACATATTCACATGCACTCACACATTCATAATATTCGGTGTACATATATTGTCCACTTTGGGGCACTCCAACATGGCAGCTCAACGTTCAATTGGGCACAAGCAATCCTATTCGTGCTGTGTATCCAGTGTATATAGAGATCAGTGAGCTACGTAGACGTAAACGTAAGAACGGAAGCTGCGCATTAAGTTTTTTTCGTCTTAGTACGCAACGTTCCGTTCTTACGTTCACGCTGCGTGGCTTGTGTAGATAGTCCTTGATGAATACTTCGGATGATTGGTTGAGTCATGAGAAACCGTGAAAATTCAAATCGAAAGATATGGTATCGAAAACTCGGGACATGGATTGAAAAATTGGGAGCACGATTTCCGACAAAAAAAAGAAATCTCAATGTTCTAAATTTTCATAATAGGTTCGGCACAACGTCAATGCATCGACTTTCCAATATCCCGAAAAAATTTTATTGGTCTAGATTTGGGATATTGTCGAGTAGAAACATCAAGGTAGTTCTCCGCGGGGATTCAGGATCAAATTAGAAAAACTATTGTCAAGCAGAGCACCAAGGTCGAAGGAATTCGATAATCATATTCGTTGGGACTTATATTCTTATGTATGACAAAAAAAGAACCAACTCGAAGTATAAATGCACAACCTTGTAACAACAACGCGAAATTTGACATGGTTTTTTTCTTGAAAAATTCTCATTTTTGATCCGTTTATGACTTATGAGGGCTCATTTTGTTCCTTGTGAGATTTAAAAAACCTTTACCATGGGGATTTTCTTATATGAGTCATCATGACACTGTCACACGCATTTGTTCATTAATAGTAAAATACATTCCCATAAACAAAAGCGTGTGACAGTGTCATGATGACTCATATAAAAAAATCCCCCTCGTAAAGGTTTTTTAAATCTCACAAGGAACAAAATAAGCCTCATAAGGAGCCCTTATGAGTCATAAACGGATCAGAAGTAAAAATTTTTTAAGAAAAACACCATGTCAAATTTCGCGTTGTTGTTACAAGGTTGTTTATTTATACTTCGAGTCGGTTCTTTTCTTGTCATAAATAAGAATATAAGTCCCAACGAATATGATTATCGAATTCCTTCGACCTTGGTGCCGTGCTTAACAATAATTTTCCTGATTTGATCCTGAATTCTCCCGGAGAACTACCTTAAGGTGTCATCGAGTGAAATGGAATTCAATCGTTCCCATCGTTCTATTTGCATTTTGTTCCACCCCCAAACTGAAAACTGTTTTTCTGTATCGATATAGGAGCCTTCCGAAGTAGCTGACCAGATGATCAGATCAGCTACTTCGGAAGGCTCCATATTCAGTCTTTCTATGAAGGGTGAACTACACGGGAAGAATCAAATAATAAACATTGCGATGTGAACATGCCGCTGATTGAGTCGTTATTATGAAAAATCGCATAAAGCGTAGGCATAATTCGTTTTCGAGGTAGTCAGCACTACAAAACATCGTAATCGTTACGATGTATTCCCCTTTGGAAATTTCACATCTAATTCATTACTATTGGATTCTCTCCATGTACCTAATAGAGGAATGATTCATAGAAGAAATAACTATTGAAAATTCCCGGCACATTAAAATAATTCGAGTGTTTTCATACACGGAGAAAAATAATACAATAAAAATTACAACATTTCCTAGTGAATTAACCTTTAGAGGACGGGGAATTTTCAGTGCAAATCGACCTGTTTTGATTCGTGTATTCTATATATGAATCGAATATATAACTCACGACTAACCTCCGACCGAACAGGTGGTCCCTTTTGGGACCAGTCCCGTCCGGGAGGGAAAGGTGAATGCAAAGGAAAGCTATGCGATGGTTTTTGGGTGTTTTCAATAGTGACTTTTTGCGCTGAGCACGAAAAAAATGATTAAAAAAATCCTGGATGCGTCCTTGACCTCGGAAAAGGTCATTTCAAGGTCCAATTTCTTTTTCTTCGTATTTTGAGCTCAAACTGTGTACGCCTACGTTTTTTGGTGTGCTGAGTACGGAAAAAATGGTGAAAAAATCCTGTATGCGCTCTTGATCTTGAAAAAGGTCATTTCAAGGTCCAATTTCTTTTTTCCCGTATTTCGAGGTCACACTGTGCATGCCTACGTTTTTTAGCGTGCTCAGTACGAAAAAAATAATTTAAAGAATCCTGGACACGTCCTGGACCTTAAAAAAGGTCATTCGAAGATAAGTCCCCTAGCCTCTCACGTCGGCGTGCTTGCTTTTCGTGAGCCCCCTTTCCTCTCACGTTGTTTCGAATCAATCCAACTCACGGTAAGATCACTCGAGTGTGGTACTCTTCGAAACATGGCGTGATGCATAGAGGGATATCGCAAATGGGACATATGTAATTTGTTCGCGCCTTTGTTTCACGCAGAGCGTACAATTGGCATCTTCGTTTCGTAGTAGATTGCGGGAAGTGGCAACCAATTGGTCAAGTGGGAGAGAGTTCGTTACAAGGAATGCTTTCAGTAGACTCCAGCAGTGATGCCAGGAAAAACGGTGCGGACCGAAAAATCAGTCCCTTCATTGTTCACACAATGACACGTTCGTATACGTGTGATTCACATGTATACGAGAGTTTCATCGTGTGCACGTTAGAGGGGCTGATTTTTCGGTCCACACCGTCTTTCCTGGCATCACTGGACTCCAGTTTCAATAATGCTCTACTATTTGTAAACGAAATGAAGGAAACGATGTATACTCTTGGTGTGTACTTTTATACAAAGCATGAGCATTACATACCCTACTGAAAACGTCTCATAAATTCTGATATTTAACTTTTATGAGATTTGGATGTGTATTTGTCCATGAGGTTATACTTATTCAAGAGAATGAATGAGAATCATTATAAGAATGTATGGTATTCTTGTCGTATGCGGTCTACCAGAGACTGGTGGTCTACCGAAGTAGACCGCAAACTGCCCCACATAGGGTTGCAGTATGCGGTCTACTGCGGTAGACCGCAAGGTGCTTACTATATGCTTCTTGTATGAAGTCTACCCTAAGTAGAGTGCATACGACAACGGTGACGGTTGCAGTATGGGGTCTACCTGGGCAGACCGCAAGGTGTTTCCGTAACGACTGGGGTCTACCGTGAGAAAGCGGCAAAGCATAGGAAAAGAAGCAGGCAAGTCGTACAGAAAACGGACTGCAGGAACTGAAATAAAAAAAAGTGAAGGAAAAAGCACAAGTAAACGGAGTAGTAAATGCGGTGACTGAAAAGTGAGCGTGGAAAGCAAAGGAAAGAAATAATAATAATAATCGTTCAGAACCATTTATTGTTTGCAATTACGTGCGGAAGAGCTGCTTGAGAATATGCTCATTACAGGGGGAGTACAAAGCAAATGAACGACGGCATGAGGAAAACCTCAATCGCATGAAAAAAACATTGCCTGCGTGACCAAGTCATTAACTGCATGTGCAAGTTACTAATTCTACGAGCAAACTGTCAATTGCATGTACAAATCATTGATTCAACAAGGAAACATAGTCCGCGATTGCACCTGCTTCGGCTACTGGACACGTATTCCAAACACGACTGCTATAATTCACAACCGAACTGATACCTGACTCTTACTTCATTCAAAAGAGACTAACGGTTTGTGATGAAAATTCTTCACACGCACACGTACGCACATACACGTAGTTGTCGAAAATTCCTGCTTATCTGAATGAACGGATTATCATTGAATACACGCGCGTACGTTTCCTACATATTTACTGTTTCATTCATAACGTCGTGGGATTCCAGGTACTTCTTGTACCAACACTTTAATGCACAATGTGCTGCCATTCAGGTCGTAGATAACGTTATTCTTTTTCTTTTTCTCTTTCATTTATTCCCATTTCTGTGGAACATTTCCTTTTCACTATTCCTCTCATTCTCCTGCTCCACTCAAATTTCAGCAAGTTTCGGTGTTTCCACATAAGTACCAGACTGTTATTTCTCTGCATTTTTACCTGCACTTGAACTGCTTTTCATTACGCATGCTGCAGTTTATCGAGGTCGTTTCCCACCCACCGGAGTAGACCGCATAATACAATCCCTGACCTTATCGTATGCACTTTGCTCAGGGTAGACCCCATACAAGAAGCGTATAGTAAGCAGCTTGCGGTCTACCGGGGTAGACCGCATACAGCAACCGTATGCACTGCAGCATGCGGTCTATCCCGGTAGACCGCATACGACAATCCAAGGACCTACGTAGACCGCATACGACAAGAATACCGAATGTATCAGAATTTATAAGGATCTCATAAGAGCTGTGAAATCTCATAATAAATGATAAAATAAAAAACAATTCATCAGTTTTTGATGTGGATTTGTCCAAGAACTTATGAGCATTTATGTGATCTTATGAAACTTTTTCAACAGGGTAGACATGAATCGATAAGGCGAAACAAGAGCTCCTGGTATCACTTCATTATTTTTCGTACTGTTTCGGTTATCGATAGTAGTCTATCTATATTAGCTAAGTTTGTTTACCGATGTCCCAAGTTACCCCAACTCGCTCCACGTATTTTGGATTCGCTACTTCCAGTTTAAGCAACGAAATGATTGGTTTGGTACAAGTTAGAGCAACTCAGGGCACGTAGAACGAACGAACCTATCGTCAACGCCACCCATATTTTAATTGCATTCATGAATACACGTTGGCTTCATAATGTCTCCTTTGGTTTTATAATTTTTTTTTCCGGTCGCACAGAATCCTGGTTCGCGTACACTTGTAAGCACACGAACACTACGTTTGTCTTCCCACTTTATTGCCATCCAAACATAATTATGAGCGATTTGTACCTCACCTCGTTGTAATTTATTCTCTAGCTTTGGCATTCCCTTTCTATTGGCTTCGACCGTACCACAAATCCCCGTATCATGATCATGTAAGAATTCAGCCAAAGTAGGGGATGTATACCAATTAGGACTGGGATTATCCGTATATCCGGATATCTCGATATTCGGTTGATTATCCGGATGTATAGATATGGTCCGGATATCCGGATACTCGGATATATTATCCAGATATTCGTGAATCTGAATATCCGGATATCTGAAATAGACATAATGTATCCACTTGATAGGAAAGCGATAGCAATTTTGTAAGAAGATGATGGTCTGAATTTAAATATGTGTGATCAGGATGTTTTGGTTTTTTTAGGTTCCGAAAAGTCATTTCAAAAATTTGTGAATTCTTCGGGAGTGATTTGAAAACTCTTAATATCGTTCAGGTATTCACTGCCGGATCTGGAAAAGGCAAAACAGATTGCCTACATATTGGAAGTTCTTTTTAGTGCATTCCAATTTTCTTCAAATCAGTATTAGAGAGTGAATCAAAATTCATGATGTGTACAGCAGCGAAAACAGCTAGAAGAACGAGAATCAAAATAGATACCGAGACAATTGAACAGGTGAAAGAATTCAAATATCTAGGAAGCATAATTACAGCAAACGGCAAAAGCCAAAGAGATATAAGAGCAAGAATAGCACAAGGGAAACAGGCTTTTTACCAAAAGAAACAGTTACTATGCTTAAAAAATATAAGCTTGGAAGTAAGGAAGAAATTCTTGAAAAGTTATGTTTGGAGCACAGCATTATATGGTTGCGAAACTTGGACAATGGGGAAAACTGATCAACGAAGACTTGAAGCTTTTGAAATGTGGTGTTATAGGAGGATGCTCAGAATAAAATGGATAGACAAAGTCAAAAATGAAGAAGTACTCGAGCAGATAAATGAAGAAAGAAATCTTTTGAAACACATCGTGGAAAGGAGAAGCAATCTTATAGGACACACATTACGGCATGAGAGTTTATTGAAAACAATATTGGAAGGGAAAATGAATGGTAAAACTGGTAAAGGTAGACCTAGAGCAAGTTATATGAAGCAAATCGTACAAGACAAGGGATGTAGTAGATATGTAGAAATTAAACGTTTGGCGGATAATAGACAGGGGTGGAGGGTTTCATCAAACCAGTCCTAAGACTGATTACTTCATGATGATGAGTATTGGAGTATCGTAATTTTTAGTTCAAGAGTTATCTGGAAATTAGAATGGAATTGAGAAAATCATTTGCGCTTATGTTGTGCAAGAACAATGAATATAATGATTGAAGGCGACTTCATACAAACCGTAGTATTCAAAATCTCGTCTTCGAATTTACAAAAAAGCCAGACCCTTTAATAACTTCCGATGGCTTTGGACAAGGCTAAGGAGTAGGAATTCACCACGGGAAAGATTTCATGTGCAAGGTACATTCGAAAATCTGTATAATTGTGATGGCTAGTATATTGACGGGTGAAAAATGACCCAATTCTCTTATGTCTCCTTGATTTTTCCCTGATTCTCGTATTCGCTGAACACCGCGTGAATAAAGTTACCCACACAGCACATAATATTGCAGTATTATTGCGGCAATGTCATTTTGTATATGGTAATATTGCGAAGTGATATCGCTGCGATATTCCTACAATTTCTTATGTCCGCGGTTTTTAATCATGGTAATATTACAGCTATATGCAGTCATATTGTCGTGATGTCTGAAAAGTATATGCAAGAATGTCAAATATCTGAGAAAATTACGTTATACTGGAAAATGAAATACCAAAATAAAACATTTCAGTCGAATAACTGTGATATACCAAATGTCACATACATTTTTGAACCACCTTCAGTTACATCAGTATTCCAATATTCTAGCGCAGAGCGTATCAATCGCTTTTTTCCTATAAAGATCTCACGTATATTCATGACCAGTGATGCCAGTATTCCCTAGAAAAATCTTCAAATTTTTTGGCATTGGTCATTTCTTTCCAAATTGGGAATATGATTGGCCGGTTGTACAAGAAATGACCAATCATCAGATGCTGAAGATTTTTCTAAGGGAATACTGGCAACGCTGTTCATGACCTTCCTCATATTTGTATCTTTTACACAAAAAAAAAGAATACCCGCAGCAGCTACTCGTGGAGTCGATTTTCGACCATCTACGAAAAGTAGATACGGCAACTACTTAATAGATGAGACAAATACTTCATTAGGTGAGTGAAATAATACGATGGTCACGTCAAATAACTTGTCGTTTGTCTAAACTACTAAGTAGTTGCCGTACACTGAAAAAAAGGTATGGCTCTCACAGCTCTACTATTCATGTGTTCTCGCTGTCAGGAGGTATAAAGATGCCAGTATAGCTCCCACAGCCGAACGCGTTGCTATCATAGCAATCTGTCGGCTGTTGGAGCTATACTGGCATCCTTATACCTCCTGACAGCAAGACCACATAAATAGTAGAGCCGTGAGAGCCATACCTTTTTTTCAGTGTAATTATTTTTCGTAGATGGTCGAAAATCGACTACGCGAGTAGCTGCTGCAAGTATGTTCTTTTTTTCCGTGTACTCTATTCATTGACCTTGTTATATTAAAGAGAGTTCTTCAAAATTCAACAATCAAAGTGTTGTTTAGCGTATAATAAAAATATGTACATATGATGTAAAAAGCAATATAACATATGTAAACGTAAGATTCCATGTGCAAATGGAAACATGGGCCGCTACTGGCTCAGTACTGCTGCCAGAGTTGCCAGCACTGGCAAATCCAAACTCACCAATACAGGGTCGGTTGAATGAAGGATACTGATTGATTACTAGCTAGTCGAAATGATAACATCATGTAACGTACAGATCAGTATGACATTTACAACCGTGTCGGTACTGGCATTCTGAGTGAACTTGCGGTGATAGAACTTTGGCACTTCACAAAGACCAGTTGTTTTGTCAATACTGGAACAGAAGCGGGAAAATGATGTTTTGTATCAGGCGCAGTACTGGCATTTCAACCTTGCCAGTACTCACACTGTACCATTGGGCAAAGAAGAGTTTGTTGAAAAGGTTGAAGAATTCTAACAAAATTGTGTAGTCCGGGAGTTTACGAGCACTTGTTGGACGAATCTCAATGCAATCGATAATAAATTTATGAAAATGATGCAATTTAATCGGATTATCCGGATTTTCTGATTATCCGGGTATCCATGAAATCCGGATAACCGGATCACTTATTCGATTCTACGAATATTCGAATATTCGGATATCCAGATATTCGAAAATTTCGGATCAAAATCCCACCCCTAATACCAATTGTCTATGCATATAACATGACCCTTATAAAAATAAGGTTGTAAGAAGTGAGCGACAATATCACCGGTAACACTCAATCAGGGGGGTGCAACTCGATAAAAACCATACGTAACGTTTGTCACCATTCGATATTTTCCAAACTGTCTGCAAGAGACGCTGATTGTACTATCAGAAAAAGTCACGTGATACAATAATTTTTCGGTGCCTAATTTTGCATTTGAAATCGCTTGACAAATCATATCAATAATGGTGTTTAACCTTCGCTGTTGAAAAAAGCGTGTAATAGGGAGTATTAGAAAAGTGATTATAGAGTACGCAGGAAAAAATCATTAGATCTATTCAGATCTAAATAGATCTGAGTAGATCTGATTTTTGGTCAGATCTGGTTCAAAAGATCAGATTATATCTGTTCAGATCTCAGTAGATCTGATCAGATCTTGGCACATCCGGTTAGATCTGAGTAGATCTCGTTAGATCTGAATTGAATATTAGATTAAATCTTAATGAGCAATTGGTTCAATTGTCAGAAATTTTGTGATATCTGTCTGTATGTGAATTTGATTTTGCACATATATTGTGACAAACACAAGCCAGAATCGCAGTTTTTCAGATCTTAATAGATCTGTTTAGATCTGACCAAAATTTAGATTTGGTCAGATCTGATCATTTTTTCCCGGGTATCAGGATTTGAGAATCATAAAAACAGATCCCTGAAAGCGGAATGGACGTGTTATGAAAGGCTGCGTGGAAGGTTATTGATGAGTTGAAAGCTTATCTGGGAGAAATCACGTTTGTCACACTCCACGAACATGAATCCCTACAGCACACCAGTTCAGAAAGAGTTCGTAGAGAATTCAATTGAGGCCGGGAGAATTCAATATGAATCCCTAAGAATTCTTTTCGAACTGCTGTGCTGTGTGGAAACATATGTATCTCTTGGACGTTTTCTGAATGATCAGAAAATCTTTCGTACGTTTTATTAACATTTATACATGTTCTAGTGACACGTTCTTCTGTCTGGATTTTCAATGCACGCTTCATGTTTGCCAGAGTTTTCACTCACATGTATGAACTCAGAAATCCTCATATATGGTGGAGACGTAGATTAGGAAACACGATACATACAATTCTTGAATATGTCACATAACCAAATATGATAATGACGATACTGAGACTCGTATCACGTACGTAGTGTACAAAAAAAACATCACGTGATTTTGACTTAGCTACAGACAGCGCCGTTCACGGACTTCAAGTGAAGTTTACTGTGGTGACAAAACGAATATGATTAGGTGAGTTGCACCCCCCTGCACTCAATCCAAACTTTTGATATTCAGTATCTGCTCCAGTGTAGACAATGAAGCCTAGAATGAATCCCGTATCGCAGTCTACCAACTCAAACAACTTGATGCCAAATCGATTTCTTTTGGGAGGAATATATTGTTTGAATCGAAGCCTACCTTTCCATGATAACAGACTTTCGTCTATGCACAGGTTTTGGCCTGGAATGAGAACTCCCGAAAATTTGGTTTGTAGGTGATCTATCACTGGTTTGATTTTCCGTAAGGAATGGTTGACAAATTCTGAATCATCTTCATCATCTTGGAAATGTAAATGTCGCAGGATTTACAAATATCTATCACGACGCATTGTTTCTCGAAAAATTGGAGTATATAACAAAGGATCCGTAGACCAATAATCTTTCACATCACCTTTTCGAACATGGCCCATAAGAATTGAGGGACCAAGAAATATTTCGAATTCATCTTTCGTAAGAGGGCACCAGTCTTTCGTATCGGGATATGAAATTTGTGGACTCCTCTTTTCAACTAGGGAAGAATCGCAAAGATAATTGAAAAAATTTATCGGTGAATTTCCGGTTATGGAAGCGTTGGGATTTATTTTAGAGCTACCTTCAAAATCTTTGATTGATGGGTGAAAATGCGCATCATCAAAGATCTGATTTACATCATAGACGGCGTCCTCCAAATCAACGGCATCAAATTCTTTATTCCCAGTGTCCTCTTCTTGTGGTTCGAAGTCACCGCTAATCCAAGCTTCTTTCTCAGCCATTTTATAAACCAACGCCTGCTCCAGAAATACTATCTGCACTTGAGAAAAAAATCGTCAAATATACTAAAAGAGACCATCGGTGAAGTAACTATCGCCAAATGGGAACGTCCTTGAACTATCCTGAAAAGGACTGTTCAAGCACCTCACCTGTGGAAAAAAATCTCCAACTATCCTCAAAAGGATTGTCGGTGGAGTCATTATCGCCAAATGAGAGCCTTCTTGAACTATCCTGAAAAGGACCGACCAAGATATTATCACTTCACCTGTGAAGAGAAACTGCCAACGATCCTGAAAAAAACTGTTGGTGAAGTAACCACCGTGAAATCTCAACGCTCTTGAAGTATCCCGAAAATGATCGTCGAAGGTATTCTTTCCTCACCTGTGGAGAAAAACCGCCAACTATCCTAAGAAGGACTGTCGGTGTAATGAATATCGTCAAATGAGAACTTCCTTGAATTATCCTGAAAAAGACTGTTCAAGATATTCTCACCTCACCTGTGAAGAAAAATCGCCAACTATCCTAAAACAGACTGTCGGTGAAATCACTATCGTCAAATGAAAGACTTCTTGAACTATCCTGAAAAGGACCAATCAAGATGTTATCACTTCACCTGTGGAGAACAACTGCCAACTATCCGGAGAAAAACTGTTGGTGAAGTGAACACTGTGAAATCGCAACGCTCTTGAACTATCCTGAAAAGGATCGTCCAAGGTATTCTCACCTCACCTGTGGAGAAAAACCGCCAACTATCCTAAGAAGGACTATGGGTAAAATCAATACCGCCAAATGAGAACTTCCTTGTATTATCCTGAGAAAGATCGACCAAGATCTTCTCACCTCACTTGCGGAGAAAAAACGCCAACTATCCTGAGAAGGACTGTCAGTGAGATAAATACCGCCAAATGAGAACTTCCTTGAATCATCCTGAAAAGGACCGGCCAAGATATTCCTAACTCATCTGTGGATAAAAACCGCCGAATATCCTAAGAAGGACTGTCCGTGGAATAAAATCGCCAAATGAGGACTTCATTGAAGTATCCTGAAAAGGACCGGCCAAGATATTCTTACCTCACCTGTGGAGAAAAATCTTTTTTTCAAATTTGAGTGAAGACATGTAAAGTTCACTCAGCAATAACCAAATCTTTAACAAAGTCCTCACACTGTGATAAGAGCAGCTTTCAAGCTGATATTTTCGCAAATGCTGCGTTGGATGACGTGTCCCGATTATTTATCCCTTGAAGCGCTGTACCAACACATTGAGGAATTATGACGCGAGAGGAAACGTACCCCTATAAGAAACTTGCTCCACCTTGCCCTATACATCGTTTCCTCCATTTCGTTTACAAATACCTAGATCATTATTGGAACTGAAGTCTACTGAAAGCATTCCTAGTAACGAACTCTCTGCCACTCGATTGGTTGGTCGCCATTTCCCGCAATCTACTACGAAACGGAGATGCCAATTGTGCACTTTGCGTGAGACCTTGACGCTGAAAAATTACATATGCCCCATTTTCAATATCTCTCCATACATCACGCCATGCTCCAAAGTGTACCACACTGGAGTGATCTTACCGTAAGTTCGATGAATTCAAAACAACGTGAGGAGCGATGGGACTCACGAAAATCACCCACCGCAAAGGCATCAACTTTTCGCCGCGTCCACGTCGCTGAACCTGGGTCATGCTGAGAGCGAGAAAGCATATAGTAGCTCCAGTTTCCTGACGACCTGTATCTCAACCTCAAACATGTCATCAAGATTTTCACACCAAAGAAAATAATCCGGGAATAAGAGAAAAAATCCAACTTAATCAGGAAAAATATGCCACCTTTTTTCCTGCTTCAATTGAGAATATGCTTCTACAATTGAGAAGATTTTTAACAAATGGAAATTGTCCCATCACTCAGACTAATCTTCTCAAATGGAAGAGAAAACACCTGATACCATATATGGGAAGAAGTTGCAGCAGAATGAGAGGGACACGATATTTCTTCTCTGTACTCCGACCATCAACGAACTTGGAAATGCCTCAGGCTGGCATCAGGAAACCAATATTGCACCTTGGAATATTTGTATTCAAGATCAATGAGTCTTGTAGAATTTTTCCCACGTTTCTTGCGTACTCAGTGTAACAACTGAAGTAGGCTACACAGTTTGAGGTGAAAATACGGGAAAAATAAAATTGGACCTTAAAATAACCTTGAAATGACCTTTCCCAAGGGCCTGGACGCATCCAGGATTTCCTTCACTATTCTTGTCATACTCAGGCCACCAAAAAACCTAGGCGTACACAGTTTGAGCTCAAAATACGGAAGACAAATCAAATTTGACCTTGGGATGACCTGTTTCAAGGTCAAGGACGCGTCCAGGATTTTTCACACCATTTTTCTCGTACTCAGCATACCAACAAAACGTAAGCATACACAGTTTGAACTCAAAATACGAGAAAAAAGAAATTGGACCTTGAAATGACCTTTTCCAAGGTCAAGGACGCATCCACGACTTTTTTTACTATTTTTTTGCGATCTCAGCACAAAATTTTACTCCTAAAAAACAATAGACATATTGTTTCCCCGGGTGGTCTCTTTTGGGACCAGTCCCGTCCTCTAAAGGTTAATCCTAGAGCTGTATACACTGTTAGAAAAATCTGTTTGGAATTTAATGTAAAAAGTTTGGAAGCAATTAACACACACAATTGTGTATTGATTTTCAAACATTTTTGTATCCCCAAAATAATAGACAGAATTTTGAAATTCAAGCCACAACATTATAAAAATCGATGTAAAAAAATGCATGAATTTTCAACACTTATCACTGTTAAAAATTTCCGCATGAATTTTAATGTAAATCTACTGGAAGTTTTTTTCAAGTACACGGAGAGAAATTTGTAGTTAAATTTACTATGTTATTATCGTTCCCGAGGAACAGACTGAATTCTATCGGATTTTACTATGAAGGGCATATTTTTACTATGGTACAACAATAGAATGCTGATCATATTTACTATGTTTTATGGGGGAACCCGTCATAGTTCAGTCTATTCCTCGGGAACAATAATAACATAGTAAATCTAACTACAAATTTCTCTCCGTGGTACGTAACTGAAAATTCATGTACTGGTTCCACAAATTTCAAGTCTACATACATTAAATTTAATGTACATGGATTTGAAATTTAATGTACGAATACATGAAATTTGTATATGAATTTCCATTCGCGTTCCAAAAAAAAACTTCCAGTAAATTTTTTTTTTTTTTAAGCGAAAAACATGTTTCAGAGGAGAACACTTGCAGATTGACGACCACGTTGTTCACTACGTTCTCATGTCATGGAGAGAAAATTGGAAACCTCGAAGAGAATCGAACCACCTGAACCAATCCCTCCCTAATGTTGCGCTATCTACTATCCTAGCGCCCTAACGACCTAAGCTAGACCGGTACCTACGTGGTTTATTATAAAAGATCAATGTAAATGACGTGGATATCTGATTCAATCCATCGGTTGAGTATAATAATCTATTAACCTATGTGAAAATTGCAATTCGGTTGACAGATGTGAGGTTAAGTTTATGTGATAAAAAACAATTAATGAATTATTTTTGTGAAATGTGTGGTCGTTATTGTTTAAATATTATGTATTAAAAATCTTTTCAAGCGGAAGTTTAAAATAAATTTCCAAAAACTTGGATTATTCACATAAAGCTCGTTGGATGGTTTTACTCTTGAAGAGTACTGTCAAAGTTGACATTTGCAAATTGGAGAAAAAAGTCTTATTTTCTGTCTTAAATTTGTTATTAGAGTAGTGACAAACTTGTAGGAAGAGTTTGAAGGTTGGGTGGAATCCATATTGATCAGGAAAGTCAAAACCGTATTGCAAACTTGGAAAATCTATTAACGTAGCTGACAATACTGGGGTATCGAGTCAGTTTTCCCTTACGACATGAAATCTAGGCAGGAGAAATGTATCAAAATTCAGTGAATTCAAGTTGGTGTTAAGTGTGAGAAGACAGAAATATTCATTGGATTTTATTGGTTACTATCAAAATGTCAACAAATAAGGAAAGGCTATGTAGGACTCACTGTATCGTCTTTTAATACTTTTGTTTCAATAATGTTGTATCATGCTGCTACGAATGAATGTTATTATATTTGTGAAATCAAGTGCGGACATATAAAGCGACTATGAAACGACCAACCGACGACTTTCGTATAAGTTTTAGGTTTCCCGATGGTTTTCCATATTGTTACAATTTCAAATTGAATCAGCTGTTCACTGAATGTCCTATGGATATGTGAATCACGCGCATGGTTAACAATCACGGGAAGTAACCGGAAAGAGTTCATTTTGGATTGGAAACGAGAAAACGACTGTGAAGTGACCTCAAAACGACAGAAGGGTGACTTTTTCGGAAATTCACTGATACTTCCGTTTTTTTATTTGATCGCGATCCCGTTGCGATTTGTGGTTTATATCTTACTTCGGGAAGGCTGTAACCGCATCATAATCCTATCGAAAGATTCACCTCAAGGTTAATTATTCGCAAATCGAGTGCGGACATATAAAGCGACTATGGAACTGCCAACTGACGACTTCCGTATAAGTTTCAGGTTTCCCATTGTCTTTCATATTGTTACAAATTCAAATTGAATCAGCTGCTCACTGAATGTCCTATGGATATGTGAATCACCCGCATGGATAACAATCACGGGAAGTAAACGGAAAGAGTTCATTTTGGATTGGAAACGAGAAAACGACTGTGAAGTGACCTCAAAACGACAGAAGGGTGACTTTTTCGGAAATTCACTGATACTTCCGTTTTTTGATTTGATCGCGATCTCGTTGCGATATCTGGTTTATATCTCACTTCAGGAAGGCTGTCACCGCGTCATAATCCTATTGAAAGATTCACCTCAAGGTTAACTACTCGCAAATCGAGTGCGGACATATAAAGGGACTACAGAACGACCAACCGACGACTTTCGTATCAGTTTTAGGTTTCCCATTGTTTTTCAACAACAAATTGTGAACGAGATCGCGATCAAATCAAAAAACGAAAGTATCAGTGAATTTCCGAAAAAGTCACCCTTTGGTCGTTTCAAGGTCGCCTTACGGTCGTTTTCTCGTTTCCAATCCAAAATGAACTCTTTCCGGTCACTTCCCGTGATTGTTATCCATGCGCGTGATTCACATATTCATAGGACATTCAGTGAACAGCTGATTCAATTCGAAATTGTAACAATATGAAAAACCATCGGGAAACCTGAAACTTTTACGAAAGTCGTCGGTTGGTCGTTCCATAGTCGCTTCATATGTCCGCGCTTGATTTGCGAATAATTAACCCTGAGGTGAATCTTCCAATAGGATTATGATGCGGTTACACCCTTCCCCCAGTGAGATATGAATCACAAATTGTCAACGAGATCGCGATCAAATCAAAAAACGATGTATCAGTGAATTTCCGAAAAAGTCACCTTTTGGTCGTTTTAAGGTCGCTTCACGGTCGTTTTTCCGTTCCCAATCCAAAATGAACTCTTTCTGAGTTTTTCACGTAATTAGTATCCATCCGTTCAATTCACATATCAATAGCCTTTTCAGTGAACACATACTCATGCATTCCGAAATAACAATCATATGAAAGACAAATTTATTTAACCTGAACATTATGTGAAAGTCGTTTGTTAGTCGTTCCAGGGTCGTTTCGTCGTTCTTGTTACGTTGCCGCGTCCCTGCTTCGGTAGGCGTGATTAGTTGCTCCCTCGCTCCCCTCTTCGTCACGTGTCCTTTACTCAAGCTCCGCCCCTCACGCTCAACGCGTTCCGTTGTACCGAGCCGATTTCCTTCCAAAAATTCCTCTTTTTCAAACGATCCAAACAGTACCTCAATCATCGGATTTCAGCATGATGTTTATGTCAATTGATAGATCAAAGCCTCTACTTAATTATGTTCTTTTGATTTTTCCCCTACGCTCAATTATTCTTAAAAAACACGAACTTTTCTCAAAGTCGCTTTATGGTCGTTCCTAGGTCGCTTTATTGAACAAAACGACAGTCGTTTCATGGTCGTTTCGTGGTCGTTCAGTTCTACCAGGGATTTGTTACATTTTCTTTCTCATTTATATCACCTGTAATTATATGTAAAAATTAATGGAAAACCTGTTCAGCTGTTTGAAAATCTTTATGAAATACGTGCTGTATGGGTACTGACATTTCCGATATCAAGTGTGAACAATATTTTATTCATTTTAGAATTGAAAAGTTCATTCTTCTCCATTTTATATATATTTTAGTAAGCACTTGTATAATTATTAGAGATGGTTTTACTCCACATTATCAATTAGTTCAACTTATTACATACTAATAAGTAGCTCACTAGTTTTGACCAACCAACGCTAGTTGGATTCAACTTACCAGTAATTGACCAGTACCTCGCTTGTTTTTTGTGCTAGTTTTTCCTCTCTAGCACCTCATCAGTCATAGGAAAAAATTTTTGAAATTTCTACCAGGGTACGTGCATGGGATCGCGCACTGTGAGTGCAAATTCTCATTCCATATTGGTTCTGAAATATAGGAAGCCAAATTTTCTGAATTATAACCTTCAATCGTGAGAATTTTCCATCGATCCCATAATGTTTCAGAACCACTATGAAATTAAAATCCTCAATCCCAAGCATGTATTTGATCATCGTATTTATAAAATTCGTATTTCTCACGTGGTCCACGAAAATATTTCGCGCAAAATTTCGTACTCTTCTCCAACAGAACCTAAAATTTGTGTACGTTCAGGAAATGTCCAAATACGTTTCTCGGACGTCCTTCGGAGGTTTCCTGGACGTACACAAATTTTAGGTTCTGTTGGGGTTCAGTGTCGTTCAAGCACTCTTTACGACAAGACTCGTAGAGTGTCACCTAATGCGATTGAGAACAATAATTCCAAAATTTATAATCACAAAAAGATTATAATTATTCAATTTATTCACTCAATTTCAAACATTATTGATGGTGATGTTATTTTCTCAAATCTCTATCGATTTACTCTAAGTTAATTTTTAATGTACTGATACTTGAAATTGTAATTCAATTCCACATGATTTGAAAATTAATGTAATAATACTCGAATATCATTTAATGTACCTTCAAGTTGAAATTTCATGTACACTGGTACATTAAGGGTGCATCAAAATTCAAGAAGTTTTGAACAGTGTATATTACTGAATTTCCAAAATTCCTTCCAAATGTTTCATCATGTTATGGTGTGAAATTAATACAAAAAATTCTGATGATCAAAATACATATATGAATGAATTATTAGAATCGCGTGATTTGATTTTACGATGAATTTTCAACACCACATTATTCAATTTTAAAAATCCCTCCTGAATACTTCATCATGTTTTGTTACAAAATTAATACAAAAAATTCTGAAAATGAAAATACATATATGAGCGAATTATTAAAACTTCGTGATTTGATTTCACAATTAGTGATGTTGATTTTACAACAAGTAATTTTCCCTACAAAAATTCACATCGAAAGGGTAGACTACGATTGTCCCGAAATTTCCTGATTTAGGCTGCTCTCCCATGGACCGGAATTTCTAGGGAACGGAACGAAATCCGAAGACCCAATTGGTTCGTGGATAGTAACTTACTAGAATTCCCTGAAAATCCTCCAAAAATTCCGATCCATGGGAGAGAAGCCTTATTGAAAACTAGTACTTTCTAGTCATTTCTCAAAATCTACTAGTTTTCAACAGATCGGGGAATTTCAGGTTCACACACTTTCGGGATAATCGCATATATCGGGATATGAATTTTCATAAACTGTGATGAATATCAAAAACTTTGTTTGAAATTTGAGAAATATGTGATTGATTTTCCAATATTCAAATAAATACAGAAATTCAATATCTACAGTTATGAATTTTCACAAACTGTTATGAATTTCAAAACTTTTGTTTGAAGTTCATGAAATATGTGATTGATTTTTCAATATCCAAATGTGGAATACAATTCATATAGCGCCCTTGAAAATTAATGTACTTTTTTCTATGAACGTATATTAAATTTACAAACATTTTTAACAGTGTACATGGGTCTAATGGATCTAGAGAGTTTTCTCAAATTCGTGTCGTTTTGCAGTGCGCGAGTTTTTTGCTACCACAAACATGGGTAGAGAAAAACGTACGTTCAATTGGATCTTATTTTTATTCATCTGAGTATGTAGCTTACAGTTTGATGTTTCGATTTTACCCCATTGAAGGGAATCAACCACTATCGTCAAGAATTAAAGCATATTTCGTATACAGTATGAGCGGTGAAAAAATATGTCGTTCAAGGGTTAAGTAAGCTTTTTCCATTAGGACGTTTCAACTTTTTAGGTGAAAATACGAAACGCAACAATCTATACAAGTACCTGATAAGATATTTCTATCGGAAGATACATCAATTGACTGGTAGTTTCAATTTTATCGTACAAGTACGCAGTGTTTAAAAGTTATAATTTTCTATGAATGAGACATTCTTAGTTGAAGGGACGTTCCACGAACGTTCAACGTTTTCAAGTTTCAATACACTTTCCTCAAAAGTTGTCCTCCGAAATTGAATTCCATCAACATTATCAAAACATGAGTGCTTCAAAACGTTCTGTCTGAGAATTCAAGTTGATGATGTTTTGCATAATGGAACTGATGAATGTCTTGACACGTTTTTGAAACACCGTACATTCTTTGTCTTCCATGAAAACGCGAATTGATGATTTCATATACTCGAAGCAATGTTTCTAAAATTAAAGAATTAATAACGGTTCAAAAATGAGTCACTGAGCTACGGGTAGACATGGCTAGAGAATAAAGTAATGCATCATTATACCGTTGGGTGATGAATCAATCGAAACTGCCGTTCTTGCCAATACAAATACTAGTGCAGTGCGCGGGAACATTCGTGTGACTTGTTCGATTTCACGATACACACACCTGCATTCGTATCAAAAGAACATGTGAGTATAAAATCTCAAATGCATCTATTCATTGATAACTTGCTTTTATGTAACAGTTCAGAAATCATCCTCATTGTGATTCTTCACCATCCTTAAATAGTTAAGGTGTCTTCAGATGGCAGCGATTAGCGACGAGCGATAGATGATTCTAGGGTATAGTTCCGTTTGGATGAGTTTAGGAATCCGTCGCTCGATTCTAGCGATAAAGTCAAAATCATTGTAGGTTGCGCTCCGGTTGGATCAGCGATTTGAGAAAATTTCCATCCATTTCCATTTGAGAGGTTCTATAGTTTCTGGTGTGCACAATGTATTCCAGTGATGTAAGTATTAATTGCAATTATATTTCTTCTTATGTTTATTGTGATAATCATTGAAATAAATTTTTATTTTGCATGTAGAATAATAATTATGTGTATTCATGTGGCATATGTGAGGAGGCTTGTAATGATATAGAAGGGCACAAGTGCATTGAAGGTTATGTGAAATTTTTCATAGATGACAAGCATTACTTTTATCCGATGTTAGGTATGTAACTCAGTTATTTTATTCTAAACTGAACAAATCCAAATTGATGATGCATTGTGTAGATGATGGTAAGACCATAGTGACATCCAATCCAGGAGTATCCAACTCTGAAAAGAATATAACCGAAAAAGAGAATACGCAGCCAAATATAAGTGAGTTGATTTCTTTCTTTTCTAAATAATATTTAAGACAAAAACATTATAAAAGCACATATTACACACACAAAAATTTATAAAAACCAAATCCTTTATCAAAATTTGAAAAACTTGAAAATCTGAAACATTTTATAGTTCAGCTTGTTTCGAACATAAAAAAACCAAAGACACAATTGCAAGGCAGGAGAACAAGCAAATTAGATGACCAGGAAATAGAATTGCTCATCTCATCAGTACAACAAAGAAGGCCTCTATGGGATTTTTCCATTCCTATTGAACGTAGGGGCCGGGAATGCATTAAACGTCTTTGGGAGGAAGTATCCGCTGAAATAAATGGTAAGGTATAAGATGAAAATTCCAACATTTGAGATGATACTAGGGCGTGGCAGCAGCCAAATCGTTTATGACAAACTACGGAAAAACAGTTCAATTTAATCAAAATATCGCTACGTACAGCACTTCTTCTTGAATCAAAGAACTGCTGTACGTAGCGACATTTTGATTAAATTGAACTGTTTGCCCGTAGTTTGTCATGAACGATTTGGCTGCTGCCACGCCGATAGTATCCCCTCAATTGAACATTGAACATCTGGATATAGTGAACCCTCTCAATAGTATTGAATGGTGTCTTCCTTCCTCTACTAAAGAAAGACATTTGAGGGGGGGAAAGAGGTCCGACGTTGCTATTGGGAGGGTTTAAAGTATGCTATCACCTTATTTGAAGTCTCATAGCATTCTGTAAGAAAACGGTCTTATTATGAAATATCATGGATTTTGCAACAGAATATCCATAAGTACACCACAAAGTCCTATGAATTTCTTCTTATCATCCATCATTAATCCTGTTGAATATAAATTCATAAGATCTCTTAATAGTTGTGAATGAGGTTTTCGAATACTGAATTTACAATTTTATATCGTTCTTGAATAACAGAACTCTACCGTTCCTTACCGTGTTGCAAACAATTGAAAAGGATGTATGTGGTTTTATAGTAAAATTTGTATAGAAAAAGTCCCAATTATTCAAAAAACAAATAGTCATGTATCCCAGAATGAGTGTTCTTTTTTCTCTAAGAATTTTACAATAAAATCACATACGCCTTATGATGAATTCTATAGAATGTTTAAGAACGATATAACATTGTAAATTCCGTGTTCAAAAACCTAATTGAAAACTATAGAGCAAATCTATCGTTTCGAATCATTCTTCATTGCGAATTTTTAGCAGGGATAAGAACAAATTCATAGAACTTCATGATTCACTTATGAATATTCTTTCGCAAAATCCATAGTGTTTCATAATTAAACCATTTTCTTATGAATTGCTATGACACTCTAATCAGGGCGTTGACCTTTGTCTTTACAGGCAAACTAAATGCAGAAGATGCTCAGAAAAAATTCAAGAACCTGAAAGATACCTATAGAAGGATAGTACAATCCGAAACACACGCTAGCGGATCAGGAAGACCAGACACAAAAGAAAAATGGAAATACTTTGATATGCTGGACTTTTTACGCGACACTTGTCTAATACGATCGTAAGAATTGAATTCCTTAGATATTAATTGAGCATTACTTAATAAACTCATAATTCTTATTCTGATTTTGTGTTCAGAACAGGAACAAACATTCCTCAAGAAGAAGAGGAAGAAGGTGGTGCACAGGATAATCTGCTTGAAAATCCAAAAGGAGTTCCTACTACAGTACCTGGTAACTGTCGTATCAAAAAATACAAAATATGTATATTATCCTGATTCATATTTGAAGAAATACTAGCGCCTTAAGGTCCGTCTACACAAACGCATAGGCGTAGGGCATAAGCATAAGCGGAATGCGCGGAACCTATCATATTGTCCCTGCGCATTCCGCTTATGCTTATGCATCACGCTCATGCGTTTGTGTGTCTAGGCCTTTAGGACCAGCTAAATCGTTTATTCCAAACTATCTAGAAGTGCGTTGATAATATCAAGATCCCTGCTGAAAATGTCAGGCAGAACCGGATAAAAAATGTTCATCAGGCTTCGAACAGGTTTTTTTTCTGAGTTAATTTGAACAGAAATTCACAAACCTACCTGGTTTTGTTCGGAATTGCCAAATGGTAGCCCTGTTATACCCCGAAAGATGATTGGTCTGAAAATTCATGCTCCAAAGGGAGATATTCCTAATGTTCATTGTTCCGAAAACTGCAGAATGGTTTGTCTTCTGAAATTTATGAGAAAAGAACAATACTGTTGGATAAAAATATCCGGAACCATGAAATTCCGGAATATCCCCCTTCAGGACACAAATTTTCGGATGAAACATATTTCGGAACACAACAGGGTTCCCTGCCAAACTGTAACATCCTGTTAAAAAAAAAAATGTTTTTCTGGGGGGAAAATTTTCTCCAGTCTTCACTGGATATTACAATCTGAAAATTTCAAACAGAACCGTCCTGAAAAATTGCTGTCAGTTTCTGACAGGATTTTCCAGTTCGGTCATTTCACATAAAACTGAGTGGGGAGCAGGGTTTGTACAAAACCTGGAAAACTTTGCAAACCTGAAAATATCTTGGAATTTTTTCTCTCTCTGAAATCTTGGAAAAATCATGGATTTTTCATTTGAATCCTGGAATTATCGAGATCCATTAATTTCCCAATCAAAACTTTCCAGATCAAAGTTTGTTGAATAATTGAAACGAATCTCATGGTTCACAGAGAAAAGTATTGTTTGACTCTAATGAATATATCATTTCAATAGGGTGAAATGAACAGTTGATTTCCTCTGAGTTATGAGTTATTGAGTGGAAGTAAAATTCCTCAAATTCCGATAAATCTAAATGCGTCTTGAATAACTATCCATTTTATCCTATTGGAATATATTGATAGTTGACTGATGATCTATTCTGCCGTCCAAAGCAAGAAGACTTTGAGTCGCATTTCTGACTAAAATGAGTTTTTCATATCTTCAATCGTGAAAAAATTCTGCATTCTACTGTGTTTTCCATTTTTAAAAGAACGTATTAATTTTTCAATCACAGCGATCCAAAGTACGGAGGAATCAATCGAATTTGAAACGTTTACGGCCTTTTTGATGAGTATTTTCGGTCGGGAAACTATAGTCAGTACATAAACTAATAGTTGTTACTGAGAATCATAATTTTTTTCACAGAATCCAAAAGAGTACCCTTCATATACCCTAGGAATGATTTAAACAAAAAACAGTTTTTCTTGATTTTCTCGAATTGAAGTCAGATGCACTTACCGTCTTCTTGTTTTGGACGGCAGTATTGCACATTAATATATTAAATTATGGATTACATCATATTTCTATCAATTATTCATCATATTCATGTATAATGGATGATCAATTAATTATTAATATATATTACATTATATATGAAGACAATAGATGATCTTCGAAGTTTTACTGCAATACTGTGAGTGATTTTAATCATAATTTCTCGAATTCAAAATGTATTGATCATCAAATGGAAATAATACTGAAAATTGAGTGTGATCTCATCTGGAAAACCCAGAAGAATCATGGAATTTTGCTTTTCTGAACTTGTACAAACCCTGGAAAGTTTGTCAGTTTTTACCTGGATTACCGCAGAAAGCAACCGTCCAAAGTCTAACAAAATTTTTGTCCGGGTCTGTCTGTCATTTTAGCGGAGATATCATCCCTGGTTAAAAAAATCAGTGGGTTTTCGTCAAATCTCACTAAATTCCAGTTAAGCTTGGGCAATGTTCTGGTCGAATCTCACCGGTAATTTCTCAATGAGAATTGGCCAGGAAAATAAATTCTTCCAATGTGAATCTCGTTGAATTTCGCCAAATCTCATCGAATCTCAGACAATGTTCTGGCCAAATTTCATGGAATTCATTTTGTCAGATTCAATGGATTCTTTTAACCAGGGGTTCTATACAATTCGACATGTCCTAAAAAGTTGTTCTACAGAATGATATTTTCATTTTATCCAGCATTTTTGCATAGTTTGGTATGAAATATTTGGTTAGTGTTACGCCTGGTAGTATCCCTCTCAAAGGACTTGAGCGTGTATATTTTTCATCCACTCTTGATGTAGTGCATTATCTCTCATCTTCAAAGAAAATCAGAAAAGGATGAAGCCCTGTAATAACAGAATCATTCAAACTGATTGATGGCGCGAATCTGTGATTGGAAATAATTCAATCTTATTTAGAATAATTCAATTCTCGAACAGCCAACTCGAAGTTGGCACATTTTTCATTGAAAAAATTTTATTTCAATAAAAACCAATGATTTGAATGATTTTCTTGACAGAGAAGATATGTCGTTCGAGACCCCTTAAATAAAAGGAACTTATTAATATTTATTTTTCAGAAAATATAAGGCAGGGAAAAAAACGGAAAAACTCTCCAAATCAAGAAGAAGAAACCATAAGTGCGATGAATAGAATTGCAGATGCAATGTGTAAAGATACGAACCTCACTTTACCTCCACCTCCACAACTGAACGAAGTGGATTCAATTCTACATGCAGTTGGATTGCAATTACAACGATTGAATTATCCTTCGCAAATGCAGGCCTTGATGGATATTCAGCAAATGGTTTACTCTCGTTTGATGCGAGAGACGTTTTATGAAAAACATTAGTTTCAACAAACACAAATGCAACAATTGCACTTCATTTTTTATACTTCAATCTTAAGTTTTCATAATTCATTCCTATTTTCTTTGATAGTTTCTTCTATTGATAGATATCAAAAGTTATTGCTACTCGATTGTTTAATATTTGTATTAAAAAATGTGATGAAAGAGTTTACCTAAAGGCAAGAGAACAATGGAGCTATCGATAAGTTACCTTGAAGATGCTATATGTGTGATAACCCATAAATATAGCATTGATTTTATTTCTTGTTTAAAAATCACAGTATATATATATTTATTTTATGTAATGAAAATTATAATTTATCGATAATTAAGGGTGAATTTTTATAGTGATCACTTCAACTCATTCTATTTCATGTTTTATATTTTCAACTTCATTTTTCAAATGTCATTCCTATGTTCTGTGATAGTGATCACCAGTTATTACTTTATCCTTCAACACTTTTCTGGTAAAAGCAGAGCGTGCGTGAAGCGTGTATGGGTGCCAAATCACTGTTCTCAATTTGCCCACCTTCGAGTATACCGTTACAGCGAATAGACAATTTGGAAACAGTGAATTGGCGGTCATACGCGCTTCACGCACGCAATGTTTCTCAACTGGCATTATACTGAAAAATGTGATAATAGATCTTGACCAAAGACGAGGGAAAAATCGTGATATCGATTACTTATGTTGAAGATGCTGTGTATGTTGGAAACTATGAAGATTGGATTGATTCTATTGATTGTTCACAAATCGAAATATATGACATGAAAATTATAATTTATCAATAGTTAAGGAGAAATTTTCATAAGCATCACTTTGAATTATTATACTTGTGGTAGGTGTATCACTGCCTGACCCTGCACCAGTAGCTGACCCTTTGTGTATAGATACAATTTAAAAAACCAAATATCAAGTCCTTGTTAAGTAATTGCGATGTATCAAAACTCACGGAACGTTTGGAAGAATAGACTTTTAATAAATATTCGACAAATGATAAATCTTTGGCTAATTTTTTTGGAGTTATACATGGAGGGTCAGCTACTCGTACAGGGTTAGGCCTTGGTATGCTCACCTTAGTGTAGATACTTCATTTTTTATACTCTCATGTTCATTTTCAAGATCTCATTTCTATTATCATTGATAGGTTTTTTTATAGTTATTATCGCTTTATTATTCAACACTTGTATTAAAAAATGTGATAAAGGAGCTTGACCAAAGGCGAGGAAGAAATCGCGATATCGATAAGTTATGTTGAAAATACTATTTATATTAGAACCATGAAGCTTAAATTGATGTAATTTATTATTTGAAAACCAAAATATACATTTACCGGAATTATAATCCATCAATTGTTGTCATAGTGAAATAATTAGTTTATAAAGCACAACCAGAAAAACAAAAAAGCAAAAATCAGATTGGGGCTTGAAGAATTCAATATAAATATTTGAGAATTGTTTTGTGATGTGTGGGTACACTCATTAACAGTCTTCGAATTTATTGGAAACTATTTTCTTTCATCTGCGATTGACGAAGATTGTGTGGTTCAATACAAATTTTTTTTCATTTTCTATCAAGTTTGCTGAAAGGAAAGTTCAATGTTGTTCAGGAATCCGTCAAATGTACTTGTATGGTACCGATTTCGGATGAATATCAATTAATACGATTTTCGTTACATATGAACTCATTATTCGCTTCTTTACTCTGATTAAATAGACTCATTGAATCTAGCGAGATTTGATTGAATTGGCCAAAGGTATGGTTAAATTTTATCCAATCAATGAGATTTACTTAGTTCTATGAAGTTCTTCAACGACAAACTCACTGAATCTCGCCAAATTTAATTGCAATAGGACCATGATCTGGCCAAATCTCATCAAATAACATCATGTCGGATTCAATGGATTTTCTGAATCATGGTGTTCAACTCGAAACAAAATTCAGATTAGAATAGCATGATTGCTGGAGTGGAAATTTACCATATACAAAAAAATAGATTTTTTCCCTATCGTTTTGAACTTGGTTACTGAATCGTGAGTTTTCGTTTTCGTATTGTAATTGAATGAAGAAAAGAAATGTGTTTTATAGGATTCATCAAAGATTGTATGAAATTTTATCATAAATGTTTTATAAAAACGTTATAGATATTTGAAGAGAAACACATATTTTTCAGACTAACTGTGAAGATTCCCATAGGACGTTGATGATGGGATCCCATACAGGCGTTAACGAATCCCATGAAATACAACGCGTTTAATACTTTCGTTACGATAGGAAGTCGAGAATTCATGATTCAAAAATTAAATTCAAAATGACAAGGAAAAGTTTATCGTTTCTCATGGGAAATGTTAAGCAGGACATATATGAATCAAATGAATTGGTAACAATTAAAGTCCCGAAGGTGGATTGTCCACAAAGTCACAATCCCGATGGTGCATATTCCCGAAAGAATTTCAATAACTTTGAACAGAATTTCCATACGACTAGTAACGTGTAAGAATAATTCGAGCTACGCGCCTTCGAGATTCTGAAGTTCTGGACTTTGCACCTTCAGGACTGAGAGTGTTCACCAATGAATGTAATATACAGAATATACAAATATTCTTTCAAAATAAAAATATTGGAAAATACGGTATGAAAATACAGATTACATTGTGTACAACATTCGAAACAGTTGGAAACCTCCGAAAAATCATTAATAATACAGTATACAGCAGGTAGAATAATTGGGATGAACAACGTTTTGAGTTTCTGATTCAGTAACTTTCTTAATTTTCAATACGACTGTATTGCCAAAGAACAGCTCCTTCAGCAGCAAAAAAATTACAAAATTCATCTCTAATTGCTACCGCGTGTCGAGTACTATTATGATTTCCACCCATTTTGCCATCTTCAAGAGCCGAATCCTCTAATTGTTCTTCCAACCAATCGGAGTGTTGATCAATCTCAACCCCTGGAAGTGAATCGCTTTGAAGGTGATATTTCCGCAACCAGTTGTGCAGACATACGATGGCTTGAACTAGGGTTATGGCATTGTCTGGTGTAGTTTCGATTGAATTTCTTAAAATCCTCCATTGGCAGGCCAATAGTCCAAACACGTTTTCTATAATTCGTCGAGCACGGCTCAAACGATAATTGAAAATGCGTTGGTCTGTGTTTATGGAATTTCTTCCTGGATACGGCCGCAGTAAGTAATCCGTTAGAGGGAACGCCTCATCTCCGACGAGCACGTATGGCAGAGGGGTTCCATCCACAGTTAATGGTTCAGGGTGTGGCAAATTCATTTTCCCCTTCTGAAATTTCTGACCCATTATTGAATCTCTAAATATGCCTCCGTCGCTACGCCGACCATAAGCACCTACATCAACGAAGGTGAAGCAGTAATTGGCATCGCAAATCCCTAACAATACAATACTGTGGCTGTTCTTATAATTGTAATATGTTGACCCAGCATTATCAGGGCACTGCAATGTATATCATTATTATTACACAATACATATTATTACTTACATACATGTTCAACATTCCTACGTACCACAATCGTAATATGTTTCCCATCGATAGCTCCTATACAGTGATTGAAATTCCACTTCTCTTCAAATTCCTTTGCAATATTCAACCAATCTGTTTCTTTTAATGGATAAGGCAAGACTTGTTTGTATAAACAATTCCAAATGATCTCACATACTTCCATGATCGTGGTATATGCTGTAGAGACGCCGACAAGATATTGGTATGCAATTGAAGTAATCGAATCACCACTTGATAAATACCTGGAAACAAATTATTGAATTGTCATTGTCAAATTGTGAAATCAAAAACAAATCAATCAGAGACTAACCTCAAAGTCATAGCTAATCTCGCTGTTGCTGAAACAGGTTCTCTTACTATGTATTGCTTTGATATATGAGGGCCAACTAAACACAACAGTTCTTCGAACTGAATTGCTGTCATGCGGAAGTACTCATGGAATTTTTCTTCGTACTTGGAAAGAGTTGGAAATATAGCTTCGTAGAAGCCATGGATACGTCGTAAACTTAATAATGGATGAACCCAATAACGTCTATTTCTATTCCTCCTCTTCTGTTGCAGGCTTTTAACTTCAGATAATATAAGAGTTGCTGTAACCATTCGCATATTTTTTTGGTGTCTATCTTTGATAAGTTTTTGGCATTCAGCAACCCATGCTTTACATCCATGAATGTATGCCATTGCGTTATTTGCCACACGTCACTCTCATCAACTATTATTCCACTTGGTCCGATTTAGTACTTAGAAAATAAACTGCCTATTAAAATATATAAATATTGATCTGTAAATAAAGATATATCAATCCTTCCAACATAACCTCAAATCATTGGAAAACAGCAAACATATATTTGGCGCGATTTCTTGTGAATCGCTGATCCCCAATCAGAGCGACAAGCGATAAAGCTCAAATAATTTCAGCTTTATCGCTCGAATCGAGCGACGGATTCCTAAACCCATCCAAACGGAACTATACCCTAGAATCATCTATCGCTCGTCGCTAATCGCTGCCATCTGAAGACACCTTTATGGATTCAAATTTAGCTTTCATTTACTTTCAGAGAAGAGAATACTATTTATATGAATGTCGTGCAGAGTAAATTAACTTCGGTACATCGTTGTTTTTGAAACTGGAATTTTTCTCTCTTCTGCTTCAATATTGAATTCAGGAATCAGAAATCTCGTTTTTTCCCCTTTACGTGTGAGTTTTAGATTCATGTTGCCATAAGCGATGTGAAAAGGGCATATAAATTACATATATGGAATACTATATGTAGCCCAGATAACATCAAAATTTTGGTTTATGATAACTTATTTGTATCATCCCATACAGCACAAGAGTTCCTGCAAAGAGCTCCCGTTACGCTAATCAATATGTATTCATTAGGAATATTTTGAATTCAAAATTGACTCCTAATGAACAACTTAATGTTCAGAAAGAATTCATATCGAGATTTAATAATGAATTCTGCGGGCATTCGATACGTTTTCATTTTGAATTCAAAAAATTCATCAAGAATAAATATATATTAGCATAATGAACTTCTTCCTGAATTTTCAACAGCTTTCGAAGTTTCAAATTTTCGATAAAAAGTTAGGAGTATTTACAATCTCTTTGTTAAAAAGGAACCGGGCAAAAGCCGGTTTTTGTCCATATTTTCGAATCTTTCCGACATTCTCAATAGAATTTGGAAACGTAGGATTGAAAGAGTGAGAATTTTTATTTTCCCAAACGTGGATATCACTTTTATGTAAATATGATATTAGACACAGTAGTTTTGTCACACCCTGCGGTCATGGCAAAAATAATGTGTCCTTTATCATGCATAGGATCATACATATAACATACGACACTGTGAACATTGATGTGATATATTACACAGAATCGCACATTTCTAACACAGCCAGATGTGTCATCGAAGGTTAAAAAGGCATATACAAAGAAGTCATGAAGAAAAGTTCTTGTACGCATAAAGGAGTACTGTTTATACCGATTGTCTTAGCAGAGATCGAACAAGAACATGCGTGGAACAATAATTTGCAATTCCGTGATGTATTTTGTAATCTGGATTATCATGAAAGGTAAGTGTATAAATAATACCTTGCTAATGCCTTGAAGTTTAGAACAATATCATAATTTTTGGTATGGTCAAGTGGTGATATTTAAGGGGGGAATCTGGTAGAAAACATGGTTTTTTCAGTGATTTTTTTTCTAAAATAGGAGATATATTCCAATGAGAAGCTTCTCGCATATGGAAATTTAGATATTCAACTATGAGAAATAATTTTTTTTTCAAATCAGTTTTATGCACAAAGTGGCGGATGCAAAAAAAAACCTTTATTTTCTTCTGGCGGGGTCATAACTCGGGAACGGGTGATCTGAAATGAAAAAAATGAACAATTTCTTCATCTATATTGTTATGGTTATGGTCCATGCCAGAATCACTGATTTCTTCATCGAATAACAAAATGGCGGCAATTTGAATGTTTTGCCACTTTTTTTGCAACTTGAATTGTTTATAATATCGCTAAATGGCTTATGATCTTCATAATTCTGGTACGGGCAATAATCATAACTATACAGATTAAGAAATTGTTTGTTTTTTTCATTTCAGATCACCCGGGCGCGAGTTATGATCCCCGCCAAGGAAAAAAAAAGTTTTCTTCAGATCCGCCATGTTGTGCATAAAACTAATTAAAAGAACAAAATTGTTCCTCACAGTTGAATATCCAAATTCCCATATGCGAAAAGCTCCTCATTGAAATATATTTCCTATTTTGAAAAAAAAAATAATTGAAAAAACCCTGTTTTCTTACCAGACTCCGTCCTTAAGTAATACTCAATGCTGTTCCTATCTCATAGGAGATAATCAAGCCACAGCGATTATTGCTGGACAAGAAGTTCACGAAGGAGGAAGTCCGTAACAAGTATCATTAAGGATCGAGGGTCTACACGTTTGTGGAGGTGTTTTGGTAACCCATGAAAATATTTTAACTGCCGCTCGTTGCTTCAGTGTTGCTAATTCTAGAGGTTCCCCTCTAGAACTGAAGGTTTTCTCAAATCCGTGGGGATTTTTTGAGGTTTTCATACTGGACGAAAAATTCTGGAGGTTTCTGAAGGTTTTTGGGTTTTTGAATTATTCATCCATTTTAAGTTTTTTTACAGAAACCTCACGCTAATGCTCTGTTGCCAACTAGAGGTTTTTATTTCTTTCTGTTGGGACATTTTAATCAATCCAAAAACGTTATTGATCAATTCTGTGAGATGTAGAGGTTTACTGGTAACAGCCCTAGTAGAAATTTTCTCTAGCAAATGATGAGGCACTGATCAGTTTTCCATTTTAGGAACTGATCTGCAAACTTACAAGTTTCCGACAAGGGGTGTAACGCTCTGACTAATGAAAAACTGATTGGAAAAACTGAGCAGATATGAGCGAGTAACTGATGAGGCACTCATCGGTAGTTGATGAGGTATTTGTGAGTAACTAACGAAGGATTTATTACCCACAAAAATGCAGGTTATATCGATGAAGATGTGGAATTATAATAAATTGATGATTGTTCACTCAAATAATTCATGTTTTTGTTCAAAGATGTTTCCAAGGAGTAAAAAGTAAATTTTTAGCAAAAACCCGTGGGAAAAAATTTCCTAGACTTCTTCTTAGATAAAATCTAGGAGTTTTTGTCAAGGACAACATATATAACACCACATGTCTAGTAATTTCGAAGGTAGCTTTGTGATGTGCATATACTTTTTATAATTATTGAGGTTAGATTCCATTGATTTGATACAGCAAAACCAGGATAAACCATTCGAACCAATTCAATTCAATTTCTTTGGAATACCTTGAATTTTGGTTAAGACATATATCTAAAATAACTTAAGTTAACTGTTAGGTGTACTTTTTCAATTGAAATATATCACTTCAATGACGATCAATATGTCCTTGCGACCGAATATTTTTTATAAACATTTGCGCTATTGATGTTCCTTGTGAATAAAGGCAATAATTTGTCAGAATTTAATCAGTTTTATATGGATTTTAATAATCATATTTGTCAAATCAGTTCCCAATAAGTTGGTGATCAGTTTTTCCTGATTAGTTTTTCCTCATCAGTGCCTCATCAGTAATAGGGAGAACTGATTATATTTCTACTAGGGAGTGCTCTGATACATACTCCTGACAAGGTTTTGAGGCTACACTGGGGAAACAAAATGCTCATCCAACATCCAACTTGGAAACCCAGACAGCGCACCAGAATCCCAAATTAATTCTGAAAAAAGAACTCTTGAAGAACTCTCTTAGAATACAAAGTGTTCCAAAAGAGTTTCAAAAGAATTCGATTCGTCACATATTTGCGAGTTCCGTTAAAATTCTCAAAGGAGCCTCATAGAATTTCAACGAAACACGCAAATGTCTGATATACGGAATTCTTTTGAAACTCCCTTTGGAACACTTTGCATTCTAAAAGAGTTCTTCAAGAGTTCTTTTTTCAGAATTCATTTGAGATGCTTGTGGGCTGTCTGGATCGTCGTGACTGCAAGTTATTTACTTATTTATGAACCTTCGTACGGGCAATTAATGCTCAAATACAAAAAGAAAATAAAATGGCAAGTTTATAAACCTTCACTTTTCTAAAATCCCGCCAGTGCCGCGACCACTGAGAAAATTCTCACGTGATATGAATAACAATAAGCGAGTTGAAAATTATTACCCATTTGTAAAAAAATCCTGCGTAAAATTGTTAGTTTCAGGAACGATAATAATGAGACCCAGTTTTGGAACGTAAAAATACTAGAACCTATATAAATTCATTACGAACATACTTCAAAAATGGTATTCGGAATGCTGATCATCGTATGAAAATTGTCATCGTTTTCATCCCTCTTCATATTCGGAGCACCGCAATTTTCACGCGTCAAATCAAAAATTCGTTGTCAGAAACACAATTTGACGAGTATCATTGATTTTAACAATGCTGGTAAATTTGCTGTTCTCAGAATGGGTCCGATTATTATCGCGTCTAGGAATGTCAATATTACAAACTGATGAAGAATTTTGAGAAAGATTACAAAATCGCTGAACGGAGAATGGCAAATTTATGATAAAATTGTAAGCCTATAGTATACTCAGTAGAGTAAAATAGCCCTGACAAATTTGCTTACTGCAAGCACATTTATTTGAGGATTTCTTACAGTGTATGTTGTCTATTTCTATTGTCCAATTTGGCAAAAGCTATAAAAATATTCATCTAGAGGTTTTTTTTCTGTAAATCTGCGAAACTGAAGGTTTTTTGGGTCACATCTAGAGGGAAGTAATACTTCCACTTGGCAACACTGCATTGCTTTGATGGATTAGTAGATCCTCCGTACGAATTAACAGTGGTGACTGTTGCTTTGTTACTGAATGATGAAAAGAGTGAAGTGCATACGGTGAAGAATATTACGGTGCATCCACATTACATTCACGATAAAAATGCTTCTTGGGTGAATGATATCGCAGTGATTACGGTAATCTTTATTCATGATTTATAAAGATTTTCTATTGTAAATATCCAAATGGAAGAATTGCATAAAAGCTGTGTGTAATTTTTGTATAAAAATTTTGTATACTATAAAGTCCTTGCACGGACTTTGAGAACTTGGTTCAAGAAATTCTAGATCTTGAGTTTTGATTTGGGTATTTTTTTCTGATACTCGTTCATTATATTACAAAGAACTACCCGGAGAAAAAAAATAGTTCTCCCAACTAATAATTAGCTGTTCCAACTACTTTACGTAGACGATTTTCGACCAGCTACGAAAGTAGTTGTGGCAGGTACTTTTGTTAGATGTACCCCAGATTGTCGGGATATCAACTCGAGTAGTTGTTACAACTACTTTTCTAAGATGCAGGATCTACATAAAATATCAAGTATGACGATATATGTAGGCCGATAAACTATTTTAATAATTGAGAAGAGAAATTTTCAGTGCCGGTTTTGATGTTTAAGGTTGAGATCTTCTATTATTTCTGCACGTGCTCGTCGACTCTTTGCAACATTTAATTGTAAATTTCGAAAAAAAAATTTATTTTCGATTGTGATATTTGTTCAATGCATATAGATTTGGGAGGCGGTGGTTGAAACATTCAAGTTCCAATGTTAACTTACCTCGGGTTTCGAACCCCTGTCATAACCTACCTATACGCCATACCTAAATCTACCTAACCTATGCCTTAATGATCGCAGCTAAACCGACAACGCTGATTATATCGTAAAAAAAGCCTTGATATGTTTTGATCGTTTTGATTGTGTATTTTCATATACTCAGAGTATACATAAAGAGGATTTATCATTCTACAAATGATCAGTCATTTAATTCCGACAATAAAATTGGACATACGAGGTTTTTGAAAATTAGTAATTTGACACGAATATGTATTGAAAATATTATAAAATGAAATATATACACGGTAACCACGACAGGTAACCTCAATGAATAACGCGAGAGTTCACCGCGTTTCGATTGTTTTCAACAAAATTCACATTGCTGCAGGAACTACGTGCGTACCGATGGGAGCAATGGGAAGTAGCTCTACGAACTATCTCAAAGTAAAGTAGATCAGGTAGCTATTTCTCTTATTCGATCAGCTACTTTTTCACAACTATATAATTTACTTGTGACAAATATTAGAAATAGTTGTGAGAACTCACGAACTATTTCAGACAGATATTTGATTTATTATCACAACTATCTCTTATACAACTACGCAAAAATAGCTCATATGCCTAAGTCCTTTTTTTCCGTGTAACAGAACCTTTTGTTCAATCTGGGTAAATCAAAAGCTATAAAAACATTCTGAGAATTAGTTATTCAGTTGAAAAATGATGAGAATAATCATTAGATCATCGAAGCACCTTTAATATTTATTCTCCTGAAGCTTATAACAATTTTATGCAATATCTGATACTCTCATGTAACGTTTAAGGAGATACTAGTGCCCGGATATCAGCCAAATCTTTCGTGTAAAATTTCTCCAATATATATTTTTATATTTTCAAAATATCGTTCTGTACAGCATTTGTGTAGACATTCAAGAAATACTGTATAGAGCAATATTTTGAAAATATTCAAGTATTGTGGAGAAATCTTACACGAAAGATTTGGCCGAAGTCCTGGCGCTAGTATCCCCCTAATACAATATCACTATGTTTACAGCTCACTAAACCTATCAACACGACTTCAAGACAAAAACCAATCAGTTTACCAAAGTCCGATATACACCCAGGCGCTAAAGCGATTTTAACCGGATGGGGCCGTATCAGTCATCGAGGTCTGGCACAGTAGCGTGGTGAGAACATTTCTATCCTCTTCCAATTCGCGTGAAAACAAGGATAAGAGGCGGGAAAATCCCGCCTCTTATCCTTTGTTTCGTGTCAGTTGAAGGAAGACAGACAAGCTCTCCCTGGCGAAAAAACGGCGTGCACATAAAGTTCAAACAGCGTACCAATAACGTGATTCTGGCCAATATACGTTCAATGCACGCTTACTTCAATATAAGCGTGAGTACAGCGTGCATGAACGCTTTTCTTCACGCTCGATCCACGCTCAACTGCGCCAATTGACTCTTAATACACTCTCATGTGACGGTAATAACACTCCTATGCGACGCTCCAAATGCACGCTTTATTTTCACCAGGGCTCACCCCGCCACTGGTCTGGCATTTTCTAAAAAATTACTCAAACTCAACTCAACTGTAATGGATAACGTTGAATGCTGTAAACAACATAAGTACCCAATTCTACGTTCTCAAGTTTGTCTGCTTGAGAGGGAAGGCAGCGGATATCGTGAGATAAAATTCATAAAAGTTGATTTACTAATTACTGTTTAATCTTTGTATTATTTAGGTAGTGAATTAAAATCTTGGTTTACATGTTTTAGGGTGATAGTGGTGGACCATCAGTCCATAATGGTGAATTAATCGGGATCCTTTCATGGGCTTATTCTTGTGCTTTAGGATATCCCGAGGTTCACACAAGAGTATACCATTATCTGGATTTTATTAATGAAACGATCAACGTCCATGATATTGTTTCCAATTGAGGATTCCTCTTCAACCACAAATTTCCAGTTGTGACATATGGACAAATGTAGGTCATGTCAGATAAACTGATAATTTTATTGTAATTACTTCTAATGAACTAGAGAAGAATTGAAATCATTAAGCGTATTCCATTCTTCGTTCACTGCGTGTTTCTAATTTCTATAATGTATTATAGCGATAATATTATTAGAAATATTCTTGTATACTCACCTCTTATTTTTTAATTGAAGAGATATCAGCGTATCGAGTAGGTGAACATTTTATCCCTTAACGCAAGTAGAAATCCAAGACAAGTAGAATAAAATTCACTACAGTGGCAAAACCTTTGATTCATTGCATGGAAATAGAAGTGGACCAATTGACGCGTCGCATGCGATAACCAGACTCACGCTCGAAAACACGGGAAACTATTGTCCAAGCCGTGACATCACATGTCAGAGTTAAAAATTGGAATTTCGAAAATTGAAAAATACTGGGTGATAGGTCTCGAAAAATCAATTCAAGTCTCTGGATACCATTTTCTTTTATTATCAATAGTTTTTGGGAAGAAAAATGAAAACTACAAACTTTTTCATATCAAGAATCAATGTTTTTCAACATTCAATTCGTTATAACTCGGTCATTTTTCGAAGTATCAAGAAAAATCTTACGTATTCTGATTCGTAAGACTTTCCCAAAAACGATGATTTCGAGAATTTTGTAGAAATTATTAACAAGTCAAGAAAGCCAAAAAAACACGTTTTCAGATAAGATCATCTCAACTTCTTTATTAGCTATCACTAGGGATGCGCGGGTACCCGAAAAACTCGGGCTCGTTTGATCTACCAATTATATTGCAAGTCTCGTTCTCGATGATAATATTGTAGTATTTTAAAGGGTGTGATAAGTCGTTAATATTTTATTTTCTGTGAGATATTTATTGCTTTCTTATTATAAATATAAAAATAAACAGGAATGCGACAAGACAATATATAATCTTTCAATAGTAACTTATTTTTTATGCGAAATTGCACGGGCAAATTGGTCATTTGGAGCTCGAATGAGGTCTTTGGAGGTCTATTATAAAACTTAAAGAATATTTGAGATTGCGGAGACCATCGAGCAGTACGTCTCATCGTGGCAATATCAACCTCCCTCTTGTGAGCAGCTGATACTGCTGCGTGTGTGGTACTATAGGCGGAAAATTGTGTAGTATCTACACCCGCTTTATCTAAAGTCGCCTTAATCTAATGACCAATAGTCTGTGCGGATACTGCTGTGAATGGTTTTTTAGTAGCAATTAACAAAAATTTTGAATTTTTGTCGCGTATCTTTTCGGTCATATTTACATACTCCAAAATTGCCGATGCTACACACAATCCTGGTCTTTCTTTAAAAAATGGGAGTATGAGTTCCGGTTGAAATTTATTAGGTGCTGACGTTTTTACCAACTCAGTTATTTTTATGCTTATACCAACATCTGAGACTTGAATGTTCTCGATCTTCATCAATGATAACGTCTGCAGTCTTTGCGCAGTTAATGCTGAGAGAATTGAAATTTTTCTACCAGCGTTTATCAATGACAAATCTTTAACCGGGTGAAGTTTTTCTAGATAGTCCAAGACTGGTGTAACATCCCAAGTTGTGTTACATCTTGGATTTGTTGGTTTTTGTTCAAAAATACCCTTCATGAATCGAAAGAGTAATCCATCAGTATTAATATCATAACAAGAGATTAGGGAAATCGCAGAACGTGAAGTATTCAATGTACTGTAACTAGCCCCATTTTGGAACCGAAAATTAAGAAAATTGATAATATTTTGAGTGGTTGCATTGTGAATATCTAATCCCTGAATGTGGGCATATTCCCACCAGCATTTCAAACTGTTCTCGTATTGTTGAGGAGTTGTCTGAGCGATTGACCTCACCATAAGCTCCACCGAATCTTCAGTGATGCCCCTTCTCAGATGCGCATTCCTGACAGTTTCCCTGCCACCAATGAAAGATGGGAGGCTAGTGGGTGGCTTTGACTCCTATGAGGAGATATTAACAAAAATTTTTCAGGAACAGTTGTCATAGGCGGTTCAATAAGAATTGAAGTAAACAGGGGGTACCATGGTTGTGTTGGTGACAGAGGTACAACTAATACCCCTGTTGCTTTATCACTGATAGTTTTCCTAAGTGTTCGGAAGATTAATGCAAAGGGGTGGGGGGAGCGTAAAAATATTCATGCTCCCAAGTGGTCGTAAATGCGTCCACTATTTCTGCTTCAGGATCTGGAAATCGCGAGTAGAGCCTATAACATGTTTTGTTTATTCGAGAGGCAAATAAATCCACTGGAAAACAACCAAACTTTTCCTCAATAGTCTTGAAATGCTCTTGGGAAATTTCCTACTCCGTCTCTATATTAGTAATGCGCGATGCTTGGTCAGCGTGAACGTTTTCAGCTGAGCGAATATGAGATGCCGTGGTCCAAAGATTCCTCTCTTCGCACCATCCCAAATTTCTCTCGATAATTGACTTAAATGTGGAAATTGTACACCCCCAGCTTTATTGACATAGGCAATTGCGGTTGTATTATCCAACCGCAGGAGGATTTCGCAATGCGACATGTTTGACGCGAAACATTTCAGCGAGAAGAAAGCTGCGAGTAACTCAAGATAATTTATGTTTTTTATTTTTTTCCTCATTCCAAAACCCGTAAGCACTTTCTTCATTACAATAACAACCCCAAACAGATAATGAGGAGTCTGAAAAAATTTCTAATGCAAAACTTTTTGTTCAAATTGGATCAGGACCTATCAAGGCATTTCTTTGCCACCAATCTAGATCTTCCATCATGCAGGCTTTGATATAAATTTTTTCTTCATAATTATATTCATTAAATTTCAGTGCTAAAAATTTTCGTCTCTCCAAAACTTTACAACGAATGAAACCATAAGCTACAGCTGGGCAAGCCGCTGTGATAGTACCCAAAAATTGTGCAAAATCTTGAATCTTGTAACTATTTTTATTTTGAAATTTTTTCGCATATTCTGATATCTGATTCTCCTTTTTATCTGTTAAATTTAATGAATAGTCTATTGAATCGATTATAAATCTTGAATATTTACATCTTTGAGAGGCAATCAACGAACTTTTTTCAAACTTTATAATAAATCCTGAACGCTCCAAAATTTTTATGCTTTCATTCATTTGTTTTTCACACAAGCTTTGCGAATTATCAATAAAAAGAGAATCATCTAGATATAACACCAAAATAAATCATTTTAATCTCAAAAAACTAATAATTGGTTTCATAATTTTTGTGTAAACATGAGGGCTAGTGCACAAACCAAATGGGAGACATAAAAATTGATATAATTTGCCTTCGAAATTGAATCTCAGAAATTTTTTGTGTTGTTCATAAATAGGTACTACAAAATACGCATCTTTCAAATCTATCGATCCCATAAAATCTCCGGGAGACACTAGATTTGTCACTGCTCTAATATCTTCTAATTTAAAATGCGGTGGTCTGATAAATCTATTTAATTCCTTCAAGTTAAAAATAAATCTATTGGGACCATCATGTTTTGGAATGAGGGAGAAAGTGGAGATTAATTCACCTTCGCAATGAGTGCTTTCTTCAATTACCCCCCGCATAGTAATTTTTCAATTTCAATTTGAACATTCAACAATTCATTTTCACGAAAAATTTGTCCTTTAGGAGGAACTTTTTGATTTGGTGTCTCAATAGATGAAATTTTGTAACCTCTTATATAACTTGAGATATATTCATCTGTTGTAAATTTTTTCCATTCTTCTTCGAAAAACTGAAGGCACCCTGCTCGTTTAAGTACCTGGATTACTTTTTCAAAGATGATTGACCTCTGGTAGTAACCCACCTGTCGATACTGTCGATTTTGTACAGGTGGGTACGTCTAGTTTCCCTGACTGCGCGATTTGGCAGAATTCTTTGATTTCTCTTTCATATCTGTACAGGCCTTCTCGATTTCTTTTGCGTTCTTAACCTTTCCTTTCAACGCTTTTCCATACAGCCATTCGTCGGAGAACATCTCATCAACCACAGGTTTAATGCTTTTGTTGAGAGTAGGAGTAATAAAGGATTTACGAGCTACCGATTGCTGGTGGAATACATCCGTGAGGATTTGACCAGCATGACTCAAGTAATCTATGAAAATATCTTCGTTCAAACCTTCCTCCGGAGGATCTATCAGCACTGAAACTGCCGCGCCCAGTGCGGCCAATGCTATGCCCACGCAGTTTTGCGTTTCCACGAAGTGTTGATCTCTCTTTTTCGAAATCTCTGAGAGTAAGTGCACCAATTCCAAGTCCAGTTTTGGGGCCTCTGTGTAAAGTTCACCTTTACGATTAGGATGGGGGCCATATCAACGAAATCAGTGTTTGAAAAGAGAGAGTGTGACGTATCTCTCTTTTCAACTAACTTTTCGTTGATGTGGTTTTCTCGTTAATTTGGCCCCCATCCTACGATTATACGACTCAAGAATTTCTTTTTTGTTTCTCTCTGGAAGACCTTCTCTGAGCCACTTTAACCAGGTATTTCTCAATTCAGGGTGATATTTCACTTGTTTGAACTTTGACTCATCGAGATCTACTCCGAGAACTTTTAGCACACTATCTTGGGAACTCGCATCCTCCAAGAACTCAACTTCATTATTGTGAGCTTCTGCTGTAACGATTCCAGGTGGATCCCCGAGAATTGGTGACTCTTTTTCTTTACTCTCCTCTACTTCTGTAAACAAGGAGAAAGAGAGAGAGAGAAAACTATTAAGGATAATTGGGTAACACTTGTTGTGTATAATGTGAATTAAAGGTTCTTGTTGAACACTATCACACTCTACCCTGTCATCGTCGTATGGACTCTGACTCTCAATACTCGTACGGAATATTTGAGACTGATTCAACCTCTTGATTGAGATAAAAAAGAAAGGGAACTCGTGTGGAGTTTGGGCTTACCAATTTCCTCATTTCCCTTGTAACTTCTCCGTTTTGGAGATTGAGAGATTGACTTTTGCTCTTGTTGAGCGTGAACCAAACTCTGAACAACCTTTGTGAGGTTATCTAGTTGAGTTTGCAAATCTGTTGTTTTCTTTTGCATCTCCCTTATGATGACGATTTCTTGAACGTGCTCGTGATCGTGATCTTGATTTGGATCTCTTCTTTTTGTGTCCTGGCATTTTTTGGAAACAATTTTAGTAAAAAATTGAATATTTTTTCGCGATGTAACTCTACCGCACGCTTATTGCTTTATCGCACTGGTCTGACTGCCGTGTGGGAATCACTCACTTTGCGCACGCAACACAGGCTTGGAAAACCGAAGTTCGCGCACCTTGTTAGGAAAAATAGTATGTGTAACTCGTGCGCATAGGGATCCTCCCACTCCAACTTTGCGCCCTTGTTACACAATGTACTATTGCCTCACGTCATTCTAGCCTTTTCTCAGAGGTTGACCTGAACGTACGCGTCAAGTAGGTGTAAAAAAATATACCATATTGCAAGTCTCGTTCTCGATGATAATATTGTAGTCATGCTTGTCATGCCTAATACCACAACGTTTAACGTATAGAGAATTTGAAAAATTCCCGCCCAGCGCCATCTTACTGTTAACAATGGCACTCCGTCCTCTTCATATTGTTTTATTGTGCCAAGGTATTGACACGTTTATAACGTACATTGCGAAAAGATTTTTAATTTTTTACTAAAATTGTTTTGGGATTATAGAAAATTTGGAAATTTTAGGAGGGAATTGTTCTTTTCATAACCTCTTTCTTTGAAAAATGGTGAGATTTCATTCGAAATTCATGAGAATTCATGAAAAATTCTGAGAAATTATCAAATAGTATAAGGATTATGGAGAAGTATAAAAAATTATGAGGAAAGCATTTCTCATAAGAGTGTTCAAACTCCCTCAGGAATTGTGGAATTTTATGCAAAAATCATGAGGAAATATGGAAATTTTATGAAAAAATTGAGAAAACATTATATCTCATAATGACGTTTCAAATCCTTGAGAAATTATGGGATTTTATGAGAAAATTATGAAAACAATGATGAAAAAATATGAGGAATCATGAGAAATTTTCTCACCAGGGAAGCTACTATCTCGGTATGATTCATATATTTGTAAATGTCTAAAATTATTCATTCATTGATACAATGAACAGAACAGCAAAATTGGTGAGTTCGTATAATCTACTTTATTACTGCGCAATATCACTATGTATATAAAAATTTTTTCCTCACAGCGTGTGCAAAATCCGGTTTTCCGAGCCTGTGTTGCGTGCGTAAAGTGAGTGATTCCTACACCGCAGTTGGACCAGTGCGGTAAAGCAATAAGCGTCCGATGAAGTTACGCGCAAGAGCATTACTGGAAGGGTGGCAAATTTGAAATAAAGTAGATTATATGAACTCACTAATTTTGCTGTTCTGTTCATTGTATCAATGAACGAATAATTTTATACATTCACAAATATATAAATCATACCGATATGGTAGCTTCCCTGGCGAAAAAATTTCTCATATTTTTTCTCATAATTTACCATAAAATCCCATAATTTCTCAAGGATTGGAAACGTCATTATGAGATATAATGTTTTCATAATTTTCTCATAAAATTTTCATATTTCCTCATGATTTTTGCATAAAATTCCACAATTTTTGAAGAAGTTTGAACACTCTCATGAGAAATGCTTTTCTCATCATTTTTCATACTTTTTCATAATCCTCATACTATTTGATAATTTCTCAGAATTTTTCATGAATTCTCCTAAATTTCGAATGAAATCTCACCATTTTTCAAAAAAAGAGGTGCCGTTATGAAAAAAACAATTCCCTTCTAAAATTTCCAAATTTTCTATAATCTCTACAGAACATGTTCATGAAGTCACATGAGATTCATCATTTATTTTTTCTATAAGACGCTATGGAACCTTCTGAAGTAGCTAATCCAAGTGATCCGGATCACTTTTCAACCAATCAAATAGCTTGAAAATGGATCCGAATCGATTGGATCAGTTACTTCAGCAGGCTTCTATGTTTTCATATGTGTTTATATTTCATATTATCCTTCTCGTCTTTACGGATGCGAGAAGAAACTGTATGAGATTTTTGAGAAATTAAGACATATATGCAATTTTGTTGAGAAATTTGGAAATTATATGATGATACACTCTTATTTATGAATAATTGTAACTTTTTTGGTCAGAAATCATGAGTTCTCATGAAAAAGTATGACTTTTCATGAAAAACCATATCTCATAGTCATCATTATATTTATGAAAAATTTTCTGTAATTTTATGAGAAATCATGGAAATATATGAAATAATATGATTTCATTTATGATAAATTATGATTCATTATGAGAAAACATTTCTCATACGAAATGTTCCAATTCCTTGAGAAATTATGAAAATTCATAACATTTATGAAAATATATGAGAAGTTACAAGAAATATGAACAAATACTGAAACATGAGAAATTATGTGAAACTCTTTCGCCAGGGTTGCTTGAAATTTTTCATCAAAAACTATAATTATAGAAACAATAACGAGTCATTATAAAATATTTATAGTTTTTAATGGTATTTTGAATCGGCAATTCACAATCGAATATGTAGTTTTCAATAGCTTGTATGGTTTTCAATAATAATATTCTGTTATATAATCATAACTTTTCGTTAGCAATACTTTTCAATAATTTGGTTCATTTTCAATAGTTGTCCTATATTGAATTTGCAGACTATTACAAACTATCATTACGATATGGTTCTTGCCTCATTGAAAACTACACATGATGTTGAGAACTTTTGAGCAATAATGAAGTACCGATTCAAAAGATTCATTAAACAATATCTATTTCCCGAAGAGTTTTCAATGAAAAATTTTAAGCAGGATGTACTACAGTTCAAAATCAACTGATGAAATAATTGTATTCAAAATTATTTCCTGATCAATCCTCTTTGAAATAAACTCCTATGAATTCTCCCTGTGTGAATATAGACTATGTAGAATTTGGTCCATTGAAAAAACTACACTGTGAAAAAATCTGTGATCATATATCATTTGCTATGTTATAAATGAACAAAAATTCAATTTGTGGTTGTCAGGAGTAGTCGTCAAGACTTCTGACACCAGCTTATCTTCCAATGAAGGACAAATAACCAAACCTCTAGAATTTGAGTACTAGATGTGAAAAGGGATGTTTTAGCGGAGGGCATCTCCCCCTACAGGGATGGGGGCCAAATCAACGAAATCAGTGTTTGCAAAGAGAGAGTGTGACGTATCTCTCTTTTGAACCAACTTTTCGTTGATTTGGCCTCCATCCCCCTACAGGAAGCAATCGCTCAATCGTTAATGAGATTCAATTTGTAAAGGAAGGAAGATGATTCTGAAATAATTAAACGAGTTATGTAATGAAGTTACCTTCATTGCTGAGGTGTTTCTCCTCTCTTCTCTCTCACTCTCTATTCCTCTCTATTTCAATTCCTGTCTTTTTGAATGAAGAATTACACTTCTACTAGATTCGGGGTGTAGATTTTCCCCACGCACACACACACACACACACGGTCCGGGTGATATAGAAGTCACAATGGAGTAGAAATGAATGGAGTATAACAGATTAAGTAAAAATAAATTGAATAAAACAAGTGGACAGGTTTCGAGTTTTCACACAGACTTAACTCCCGTGGACTTCGTACACCGTGCTCACTCCACGTCTTTGAAATGTTGTTCGAAAATTCAAATGATTGAAAGAATAAAACAAATGATGATAACCGCGGCAAAGTTCTCTTCACGTTTCACTCCAAGGCTAACACGCGCACGGGACCCCGAAGAACAGCGTGAATCGTGACTTGATAGTTGCAACGAGAGTGAAGTGCTTCGGTACTTCATCTTCCTCGTCAACCTTGATATCCCACCCTCGAACTCGAGGACATACCGAAGTTGACGGGATGCACCAATAAATTCTTGCTTAGTTGGCTTCTCTGTAGGAGGCACAACCTATGCTGGAAGGCCCGCTGCAATGGCTTAGATTTTCTCACGTTCGATGTGAGAAAGAAATTCAAATTTGATATTGAGTGCTGATAAAAGTTAGAGGAGACGATAGGGGAAGAATGAAACCATTGTATCCAGATGAAGTTCGAAGAATTTCACATGCTGACTTACCGAATTATATATTATGTTGCTGAATTATGTCTCGTTACTTTGAATTGATAAATTAGATGTAACTCGAATAGTTGAATATGAGGATCGGTACAAGGTTTCAAAATTTATAATATTAGGAACTATTTATGAAAACAATGGAGAATCGAATGTAGAGCAATCATGATCGCTCTTGAAAATGAAAATTAGAAATACTCAGCTTCATCAGGGAAAGTGAGAAGGTAGATGAGATAACGATGCCCTGCCCCATTGCTCCTCTCCTCAAGGAGTTCCAACCATGGAAAGGGATTTCAAAATATTTTACAATATTGGTTCCCAGGGTCACCACTCCCCTTCACAGGACAAAGAAACGAAATATCTCATCTGAAAATATAGAAAAGTAAAGAGAAGGATACATAGAAGCAAAAGTAAAGAATATACATCAATATAACTTTGAAATTAACATTTCATCACTTCCTACTGAAGAAATCCAACTGTGAAACGAGATTTCAAAACGTTTATACATTGGGTTGTCAGAGCTAGTTTTCTCAGTATTCGTTGTAAGGAATGTCAACCTCAATGCTTATATAACGTATAAGGTGAGCTATTGGAAAGAAAGGTTTGACAACGGTCCGCCAGCACGAGTGTGATCCGCCAGATGGTAGGTATTTTGGTGTTATTGCGCAGGGTCGTCAATTAATTTTCCAAGTCAAAGATTGCTCATCTGATTTGACTTGAAAAAAAATTGAAAATTTCATGTTTGGGATGTAACAGCTAAAATATTATCAATAATATATCGTGTAATTTAACGAATTTTTTCCTACGGTGTAGAGTAATGAGGATTATGAATAAATCTCTGATGAGGAAGTGTGATAAATTCTAATGGACCATTTGCTGTAATAAACCGGCCTGATAATAAATTGATAAGAACTGAATTCTGACCCCTATGTAAAATTCTGATCAATGGAGATAAAACCTCACTAATTTTGTTTGAAATACACATATCATAGCACATGCACTTTCTGGATTTCATCGGTTGTGATGAGATTTGATAAGGGGAGCTGTAGATAACAGATTCAATTTCATGAAACTTCATGTGTTGTAGGATCCCATAAAATCTCATACACATTGTTTCAAATACACATGCTCATAAAACTTGAATCCAAACTTATAGAACTGGTCCATAATCATTTATGAGAATTTTAAAACAGAGAAATGGAGATGGTAACAATGTTTGTGATTCATGCAGATTCAAACACTTCATTTAAAAGAATGAAAAAGAAAATGAAAAATCAGAAATCACTGTTCCTGTAGACATTCCTCCATAATATTTATAATGATATTACATGAACATTTTTCAAAAATATGAAACATGTAGTAATGGTGATAGTAGTAGTAACAGTTCTTGAACAATTGAATATACAGGGTGTCCCATTTTAATTTTTATATCGGAATAACTCAAAAACGAGGAGTTTTGGAGGAAAATGTTTCGAACAAAAGTTGTGAGATTCCAAGAAGGACATCTGATGGTGACCTTGACTTTGGCCTCGGATCTCAACTTCAAGGTCATTCAGAGGTCAACTTTTGTTTCTTCAATAAAATCCCCTATTTTTGACTGCAGATTCAGATTTGACGTTGAAAAACAAGAAACTTTTGTCTTAATCATTTTTCCGAATTCCGCACAGATGGCGCTCCAATCGATAAAAAATGAGTTTTATGAAACACTCGTATTGCTTTCTGTGTAAAACGGCATTTAACTCTTCGGTGTTCTTTTTTCAGCTTCTGAGGATTACCGTTGCCATTAGAGTTACCCAATGTGCACCACGAGGAAGTTGAGCGATCGGATTTTGCACATCTTTGTGGCCCTGAAAATTTGATGGAACCCCATAAGTAAAAATCCAAAGTGGTAAGATCCGGAGACCTAGCCGGGATTTTCCATCGACCAATATTGACAATTATGTCTGTTTGTATCACCGTTACTGTGAATTGTTGCCAAACACAAGTACACAACAATACTTGTGTTTATCATGAACAAGAAAGTTCATACTAGAGGAGCTGGAAAAAAAACCCCGAAGAGTTAAATGCCGTTTTACACAGAAAGCAATACGAGTGTTTCAAGAAGCTCATTTTTTATCGATTAGAGCGCCATCTGTGCGGAATTCGGAAAAATTATTCAGACAAAAGTTTCTTATTTTCCAATGTCAAATCTGAATCTGCAGTCAAAAATAAAGGATTTCATTTAGGAAACGAAGGTTGACCTCTGAATGACCTTGAAGTTGGAATCCGAGGCCGAAGTCAAGGTCACCATCAGATATCCCCCTCGGAATCTCAAAACTTTTGTTCGAAACATTTTCCTCCAGAACTCCTTGTTTTTGAGTTATTCCGATATAAAAATTGAAATGGGACACCCTGTATTCATTTATTTACAATGAATGTATACATATACATATAAGGGTGGCGCAAAAGAACACGACCATTTGTCGTTTTTTGTGTATGTATGTATGTATAATTTCATTCCTCTTTCGTCGGCGCCCACTTACAGTACTTGTGAGGGCCGCCCTCCCTCACAAAATCTCCCCTCTTATTCGATAATTTCGCCTTATCCTAAACTTAGAATCAACTCAACCTGATCATCCACACGCTTGAGAGAGAGAGAAAGAAACATCACCCAACCGTCCCTACTTCTCACTCATTCATCCTCCTCTTCTCCCATTCCCCCTCTCTCCTCTGCCCTCCTCCTCCTCTCCTCCAATTCCTTCATCCATCCCTCCCCTCTTCCGTTCTCCCCTAATATTTCTCTAACCCTCTCATCCAACCCCACCTCCTCCCCACCTCCCGAACACCTCTCCAGAACGTGATCTCGTCCCTGTATCTCACACCCACATCCCTACATTTCCTCCTGTCCTCCTCCTCCCAACATCTGCCTACCCCCTTCATCTCATTCCTCAATCTAAATCTCGCTATCCTTCTTGTCCACTCAACCCCTTTGCTCTCTTTTAAATACCCCGGAATCCCATCTCTCATTATGTGTTTGTATCAACTGTTGTACCTCGACTCATCTATCTTCACCCTCCTCTCCTCTACCTGGCTCTTCCTATCTCTATCCTCCAATTCTCCCCTGACCCAATCCTCCCTTCTTCCCTCCTCTAGTTCCTCGTCCTCCAGCCCCATTTCTTCTAACCATTCTCTCCTTTCCGCCTCCCACCCCTCCCGCCCCCTTCTCCCTTCCATCTTGCTCCAACATCTCATCGCTACCTCACCCGCCTCTCCTCTTCCTAGTTTCTCCTCGTACCTACACGCTCTTCTCCCAAAACCCACCCTCATCTTATCTCTCTTGCACTTCTCCCTTATCATGTATCCCGGAGTCCTCCAGTCCAAGCTCAGTATCCACCTCAAATATTTCTCCTTAATTCTCTCCATTCCCGTCCTCTCTTTCCACCCCCATATCTCTGCCCCATATTCTAACACCGTCCCCACCAACCTATCCCAAATCCACAACCTCCTATCCCAGTCCGCTCCTAATTTCCTTTCCCCTATCCCCCAAACTGTCCTCATCACCTCCATTCCTTCCCTCAGCCTTTCCCTTATCATCTTCTCCTGTCCCCCATTGCTCTGTATTATGTACCCTGAATATACATACTCCCTGACTTCTCCCACTACCTCCTTCCCCCACCTCCATATTACTTCCTCCTTATTCCCCCCTCCCTTCCTAAATCTCATCACCTTCGTTTTGCCTATATTCACTATCAGACCCTTCCTTCCAAAATACCTCCTTAGTGTCCCTATCATCTCCTGCATTTCTTCCACCCTCGACAATACCACTATATCGTCCGCGTATGACAATGTCCATATTCTTTTCCCCCAACCTTCACCCCATCCCCTCTCCCACTTTTCGCCATCTCCTCCTCCAGATACGCCGTCAGCAGATTGAACAACGTGGGGCTCAAGGGACACCCCTGCTTGATTCCCCTCGCCGTCCAGAAAGCTTCTGTGACCTCCCTTTCCACCCGCACCCTACATCTAGTTCCCCCATACAACCTCCTAACTCTTTTTATCAATCCCTTCCTTACCCCTCTTTTCTACATCTCCCCCCATAACGCTCCCCTATCCACTGTATCGAATGCCGCCTCCAAGTCCACGAACATCACCGCCATCCTCCCCTTCCCTTTCCCTGTAGATGTTCCTATAATGTGATTCAACGCGTAGATATTGTCTATTCCATCTATATCATCTCCTCTTCCTCCACCTCCCTTTCCAACCTCCTTGCCAAGACCATCGTATATATCTTGTATAGCGTCGTTGTCAGCGCTACCCCCCTGTATTCCTCTACTTTTTCTCTCTCTCCTCCCTTCACTATCGGCACTATTATACTCTCATTCCATTCCTACGGAAATTTTCCTCCCATCCAAATCCCTCTCAATATCTCCCATATCGCCTTTTGTACGTCTTCACTCCCATAAATCCATGCTTCACCCGGAATCCCGTCTCCCCCTACTGCCTTCCCTTTTTTCAGTCTCCCTATCGCTTCCCTTACCTCCTCTAACTCTATCTTCCTTTCCTCCCCCTCTCCCCGCATTCCCTCTGCACCTCCATCTCTCACCCTGCCTTCTACCCCTCCTAACAATCTCATGAAATGCTCCTTCCATGCTTCTAACCCTATTCCTTCCGTCACTCCTTTCCTTCCACCCCTCTCTTTCCTGATCATCTCCCATACCTGTGCCACGTTCCCAACCCTCCCTATCTCCCCGCATATTCTCATCTCCTCCTGCTCCCTCTTCCTCAAGCAAGTCTCCTTATACTCCTTCGTTTCCGCTATTATCTCATCCACCTCCACCTTCCTTCTCCCCCATCTCCTTATTTCCCTCGTCACCTCCCTCTTCGTCTCTCTACACTCCACGTCTCACCATCCATCCCTTCTTCTCCGCCCCCTATCTTTGCCTCCTTCTTCCTCATTGCTACCCTTATCTTCTTCTCCAATTCTTCTTTCAATTCCATTCCTTCCAACCCTAACCACTTCCAATTCCCCATATTTCAATTCCCTCCTCTGACCAATCTATGCGCTCTCTGTTTCTCCTCTTGCTTCCTCCACCTCTCCCGCCCTCCCCCTTTCAGTCCCACGATTATCGGCAGGTGGTCGAAATCTCCTCTCGCTCCTACCTCCATTCTCTCTACTTCCTTCCAAGCCCTCAAATCCCCGATCGCATAGTCAATCACCGACTGCCCCTTGCTCCCAGTGTATGTCAATTCCCCCTCCTCATCCCCTTCCATAACCCCATTCATGATTCCCCACCCTTCCTCATCCAATATTCTTACCAACTCCAATCCTTCTCTATTCATTTCCCTATCCTTCGAGCTCCTTTCCCCCACCCCTTCCCCCCGGTATTTCCAGATTACCCCACCTTTATCTCCTGTCCTCGCGTTGAAATCCTCTCCTATGATCACCCTTTCTCTCAATCTTTCCCCCCCCCCCGCAATGCCTCTCTGACCTCCTCCAATTTCTTCCCTACATTCCCGTCCGAATATACTGGTGCCACACTCCAAGTCCCACCTTCACACTGTATCCTCCTCACCATCACCCCCTCTTCCTCCCTTCCCACCCCTTTCCCACCCCCCTCCAAGCCTTTTCTAACCCCCATCAGTATTCCCCCCATAGCTCTTCCTTTCCTACTCCTCCTTCTTGCCCACTGCACCTCCCAATCGTACCCCTTTGGCAATTTCCTGTTCATTTTCCTCCACTCTTCCTCTTCAATCCAGATTTCCGTCAATCCCACGATATCTAATTTCTCTACCGCTTCCCAAAACTCCCCTTCTTTTCCCCCTACTCCTGCTACATTCCAAAAACCTGGTCTCAACCCTCCTTTCCCCCCTTCCTTCTCTTCACCCTTCCTTTCTTTTTTTCTTTTACCTGCCTTCATGTCTCTTCTCCTATTTTCTTTCCTTGCGTCATCCTAAAATCCTCCCCTCTCCCATGCTCCCCCATTCCCTGAATCCCTCCGGAGTACTTTGCTCTACTTCTCAATTTTTCCCCTTCCTCGTCCGATTTCCACCATCTCCCATCTATCCATATTCCTGCATATCCTGTCCATACTCTCCTCCCATTTTTCCTTAGTTTAAATCCTATTACCCTCACTCCCTCCATCATCTTTTTCTCCTTCCATGTATGGTCTTCCTCCATCCTTTCCTCTCTGCCCCTCAACATTCCCTTCCTCCTCATCACCTTCTCCTTTTCCTCTACCGTCTCGAACTGTATTACCACCATTCTCCTCTTGTTCCTACCTCCCAATCCCAAATCCCTGATCCCTCCTATTTGTCCCTTCACGCCCAACTCCCCCATTAACTCCCTAACCTCCTCCTTTACACCCTTTTCGCCTTACAAACCCTTCACTAACACCTTTTTCCTCCTCTCTTCTCTCTGTTTGAACTCCATTTCCTCTTTCATCTCCCTCACTCTCTTATCCACCCCCTCCATAACTTCCGAGTGACCGTGCACCTTCTCTCCACCTCTATCCTCTGCTATCTTACTTCTTCTTTCCAACTCTTCCAGTCTTCTTCCTATCTCTTCCAACTGCGCTTCCCCCACCCTCTCCTCAATAGCCTGCCCTTCTCCCTCTTTCCTTTCTTTTTCTTCAATTTTTCCCCCCAACTCCTCCCTCCTATTCTTCAATTCCTCTAAATTCTACTTCTCCTCTCCACACTCCTGTCTTCGATTCTCCACCTCACTCATCCTATTCCTGAACTCATCTCTTTCTAATCTCCAACCCTCTTCCGCCCTATCCTGTCTTTTTTCGTGTCTCGTATGAAAATATGTTAGTTTTTCATGTTTGAAGAATTCCCTTCAAAGATCAGCTCGAAAAAAAATTTTTCAGGAGTCACTCGAGATTTTTTGAAATTCTAAAACCAGGAGAAATTCATGTTTATTCTTTTCATTTTTCGATTGTTTCCTCGTTGCGGTGAAATTGAGGACCTAAAAAAATAGTAACTTTCTCATAGTTGGAGCTGAAAATATAGTCATTTTTATACGTTGCACAGAACTTATAAACATTTTTGAATGCGTTGAAAATGTAAATGCATGAAAAATATACTTCAAAATGTTCATAAACTCTGAGCGATCTTTCAAAGTAAATATTTTCAGCCATCAATTTGAGGACGTTACTATTCCTTCAATTACTCAATTTCAACGCAACGAGGAAAAAATTGAGAAATAAAAAAAACATGAATTCCAACCGTTTTCCTGATTTTCAAACATCTTGAACCATGCCTAAAAAATTCATCCTCAAACTGCCTTCTGGAGAGGACTGTTGATTAATGAAAAGTAACATATTTCCTGACGACACATGAAAAACAAAAATAGTCGGTTTGGAAGCCCCATCCCAATACATGTATTCAAAATTGAAGAGATAATAAAAGCGTCAATCAAATCATTGATGCAATATTCCCCGAAGTTCTCAGAATATTCTCCACATTCTCTGTAAAGAATACTCTAATAGTTTCAAAAAATATTACATTAACGGTCTGACGGTCTGACCAATAATGTGCTGTTGATACCTCCTAAATATTTGAAAAATAATGCATTTCCAAACTTCCTGATAACGCAGTTCGTGAGGGGGGGAGGTCCCGAAACGAGGCAAATTTTCAAGAATTTTTTTTTGGGTGAAAGATTGTTGTTTTCCCTTTCAATCTTTTATTGTTGGTTAGATACATCCTTAGTGTGCAACATGAATTCTTTCGTTTTTTTACCTCCCAAAATGGCGGTGCTGGACTGCGTCGAACTCCAGTGTTTGCAAAATTTGCATGCACGATTGCGGCTGTATTTTTTATGTGTATCGGAAAATCAAAAGAGGCTCTCTTAATAACATTATTCTTCATACCCGAAACCTATAAAACAAGAAAAGAAGTCATTTCTACAGAAGTCAAAAAAATTTTTGAACATTCAACCTTTTTTTATGACTAATTTGTTTGAATCAATTCCGTAATTTGCGTTGAAAAATCCCAAACATAGGTTTGGGGTATGACCAGATGTTTGAAGAAGATCTCCACAAAATTTCAAAACAATCGAACAATTATTTCTTGAGTTATCGTGCAAGCAATGGGAGAAAATGGTGTTTTGAGAAGAACGCATTTCAAGTTTTCGGAGTAGAAAAATCTTGATTTTTCCGACTCACCGATTAATCAGCCATTCCAAGGGCATACATTAATCCCTCTGTCTCCTCATGCCACCCATCTCCAGCTGTTCTTCGTGTTTTTCGAAGTGTACGAGCTTCTTTTGAGGCCAAAGATGCTTCCTTGTTCTGTTTCTTCACTCGGCGTTGATTTGCGTAATCAGCGTACGCTAGGCTGTCCTTGCCGGGCAGGCCCCCAAACTCATTCATAACTTTTAACACTGAATGTTGACCATCATTAAAGATGGAACCTGCTAAAAACGAAGATATTTCAACAATTTTTCGACCTGAGTGCAAGTGCTTGGGAGCCAGCTTCCACACTGTTGAATTAAACGATTCGTTTGTTCTTTGGGTATATCCACCCACACATCTTTCAATCAATTCAGCTCGAGACAAATCTTCAATAATCGGAAATATTCCTTTTGCTAAATCTGGATAAATTTTTTTTTTCCAAATCTGTGGGGTGTGTATAATTAATCTGTTGTCGATCAACAGCAGCAGCTTCAGTAAGTGCTCTCTGGTGTTTGCAGCAGCTATCAGCGCCTGTATCACACAGGTGGTGTTGCGGCTTCTGGTCTGTAGAAATCATATGATAGTATGTTGCCATTATCGAGTCCTGCATTTTTTTACAGATGTATCAGTAGTACGTCTAATAGCCAGCCCGTAGTACACTGGAATATTATTCATCAGTGCCATCGTGAACACTCCGCGCTTCAGAGAGATTTTTTCGTTAAAGCGCGAAGCCGTGACCCCATTCTCATTTGAACGTGAGAGATACATTCACTTTTTCTCACAGTAGAATTATCACCGTATGGACTCAATTGAAGCAAACCTTTAAATGTTGCAGAATCTTCGTCCCCTATATAATTCATATATTCGACATTGAACTTTTCTACGGATCTCGAAAACATTTCTTTCACTCCCTCAACTTCCATACTTCCTGCGGAACCTTGGTGATTTTTTGAGCACTCTTCTTCATGTTCCGCCCACCAATCAGCATATTCTCCAGAATCTCGATCAGCATCTTTTTTAGCTGTACACGGTTTGCAACAGCTACTTTTTACAACCAAATCTATTACTTTACCGCACGAATTTGCAATTAATATTACAACACCAAGCAATGACTGATGGCCCCTTCGTTCCCATGATCCATCCCCGGAAACATCAAGTTCGTCTGCAGGCTTTCCTTTTTTTTCATTTTCTGTTTTTCCATTCTCTATCGCACTAGAACAGGAAGCATCAGAAACTTTTTTCACCGCTTCGTGCACTTTTTTAATAGTCTTCTCGTAAGCGGTCTTCGATAAGTCCTGGCAAATATCCATGTAGTTACAAAATGTGTTTATGCCTTCCAAGCCAACACCTAAGAGACGCATTACAAATACAATTCTACGATTCATTTCAAAACCGCTGTGTATTTTTGGCCCGGAAGGAATGATAGTATTTCCACACCTACAACTCATAATCATGTTGAAACCGAGACCTAAAGGAACACTTTCTTGGAATCTTGGTTCAGCTCTGCACTTTGAACAAATTAAATGCTGAGAGAGTGTAAGAAACACAGTGACAAGGTTGATTATTCGATACGATATTGTTGGATCTATGACAGCTTTGTTTGAAGCGGAGGAAATTTCTCGGTCGCTGGCGCTTGTATTTTGCTCAGACGCTTCTTCTTCTTTCTTACGTTGCTCAAATTGATTTCCTTGAAATTTTCTTTTTCTTGATCTACAAGCAAATGCAGGTTCATCATGAGTGCCTTTTTGGTGTCGAAATGATGACATTCTTAAACTCTAACGACGATCCCCACGTGTCAAAAAACGGAGCAAAAGTAACGTGGAGCTACTTTCACTGCTCGCTTAATCAGACAAAGTGTAACGGTTACGTTCTTGTTCAGACACGTTTCGGAGCATCAGAGCTTCCCATTCTCTTACTCGAACTAGACTATATATATATATATATATATATATATATGAACTTTGGTATGCATAATAACACGAACAATATAAAATTGAATCACGTCTTTATGTAGCGCGTTGCAAGTTTCCATATAAAACTCATCAAGAGTATCATGAAATAGTTTATGAGTTTTATGGGTATCATGAAATTTCATGGAAGAAAGAACAATAAAATATTTTCCAAACTTAATAAAAATCTCTTTAGAGAAAATTAAGCACAACTTGGACAGAACCATTTCGAATTCTGGTTTGGCGCTCTTTTATGATTCAAGCAGGAATAGTGATACCACAAAAGATGAGATTCACAACATACGCAGTCAGTCACAGCTTCTTCATCGCACAACGGACATAAGTGGAACGGATTCTTTCTCATTCCGTCGACTAGTTCACACACTTTCGTGTAAGCTTCATTAGTGAGAAATTTTTGTATGATATTTACTCCAACCGATTTGTCTATTACACTATCTCAAATACCTACAATGTTTGAGCTGATGTCATCAGCTGTGATAAGGTATTCACCATTCATAGCTTTGAAAACTTTTCGCTTCGACAGATTATTGTTCTGTACGATCCATGATAGCATCATCGCACATTTTTCCCTATCAGTTTTTTCAACAAAGGTCACACGTTTTCTGCGTTTGGAAATCCCTATACTTGTTAGATTGTTGCTCCCTTTTGAGCGTCCACGTTTTTTCAATATTGCAGGCATCACAATGTTTTTCAAATCATCATCTAACACCATTGAACTCTATAACATACTGGAATGAGCACTACCCACATATTCTATAGTTTAGGTTGGTCAGCCACATACTATTGTGAAAAGATTTCTCCTCTCTCGAACCTCTACCCCTTATTCTCCTCATCTTTGTCTGATTCTCTTCCCCTTATTCTCCTTATCTTTGTCTGATTCTCTTCCTCTTATTCTCTTTCTCTTTGTCCGACATGTAAGGCTCGAACTTCTCTTCCTGACCGCGATAATCTGGGGAGTGATCATTCCAGTATATTATAGAGTTCGATCTTTGACACAGAAGGCATGTTCAATTCTGCACCACTCACAATTTTATCGGAATCAGCATCATTTGTACTCGAAGAAGTTGAAACATTATTTGATTGAGTGCATGAAGTAGACCCAATAGTATTGAACATTCCAGACAAACTGGTTTCAATATTTTCAATATTTCAAGTAGGAAGCAATCAATCAAAATTATTCTCACTATCATCGAAAAATGGATCGTTATAATTAGAAGCCTCACAGATATCTGGTATAAATGTCAGATCTGTATTTAATAATAAATTAATTATATCAACAGGTTCATCGTCCAATACCATCACTACTGGGAGTTCATGTGCAGTACTTTGAGAATCTATTGATTGAGGATTTATTTGAACGAATGAATCACTGAGTTGGGTTGTCGAAGAAGGATTATGTACAGAATCATCGGATTTTCTGTCATTTACATGTTGCTCCATGTCTCGAAAATGTTTTGAATTACATTCAGAACTTATTTCGACCGGTGAATTCCTTACAAGGCTTGCCGAAGCAGTTTACTGTACATAATCATTATATGTATCATCTGCATGTTGTTTCACACCTTGAAAATATCATGAAGGAGGCTTTTGTACAAAATCATCGCATTTTTCGTAATTTGCATGTTGTTCCAAGTCCTGAAAATCTTTTGATGGAGATTCAACATTCATGCGCGCCAGTGAATCTTCCAGATGAGTTGTCGAAGAAAATTTCTGTACAGGATCATCGCATCTCTCATTACTGGCATGTTGCTCTACACGATGAAAATCTATTGAAGTTGAGGTAAGACTCATTTGCAACGATGAATTCTTTATATAGGTGATCCAGGGGGCATAAAGCCAAATGCAAAGTTTTCAGAACTATATGTCGCGGTCTCAAGCGTGGACCTTCCAATGGAAGTGGAACTTCCAATGGAATGTAGGAGTGGGGGCTCTCATGCATATTCACCAACACATGTATAATGCTGTACTCACACAAATGGAAATTCAGGTATATCCGTAAGCCCACGCTATAACTGGGAAGAATGCGAATATAACCTACAAAGGAGAAAAGTGTAACAAACATATTGAGGGTATAAAATTGTGGATTCTTGTTCTTTGAATTTTTATTGTTTCATTGTTTTCATGTTTGTTGTTGGATATATACTATAAAAGTAGTGTTAAAACATCAGCGGATTCTACAAGTCTTACACATGGAGCCTCAACGTAAGTACCATAAATGTTCAATTTATGATGAATAATCAGTTCATAATGTTTTTAATCCATTTCACTTGGTTCAATAAACTTCATATAATATACACACTATAATTTTTCCAACTTCTACACGTTTATATTAGGCATTAATAGCAGTGTTGTTGATTGATTAAAATACAAAATCCTCCCTAAACATATCCGAGTTCATTCGACTGTTTTATTCAATTGAAAATAAAATATATCTTTCAAAATATTTTGAAGAAATACAGGAGTCATTCTTTTATTACTGTATCAACTTATGTCTAATTCATACAAGTGCGAAGTGCTACATTGGGAACTTCGTAGTTTCCCATTTAGTTTTTTTGAGATCAGCAGGTTCCTAATTGTACACATATATAATGCTTTCATTAAAATAGAATGAAAATTGCATTGAACACACATTAATTAATCGGACAGTTTTAGGTTCGCGGCAAAATACTTGCTGTGTCCAAGGATGTACTTCCGGATCCAATGAAAAAGGTCATCGATTCCCTAAGGATCCTATTCGAGGACAGATATGGATTAAGTTTGCTAAGAATTCACTGTTGTCTGATATGACCTACGAAAACGAGTTTTGGTGCTTCTATTATGCATCAGGAAGGTCGCAATATTACGAACTACAACAAAATTCCAGAAATCTTTCCGTTGGATCGACACAGACTTTTTTTACTCAATGTAAATGCATACTTATAAGTAGAAATACTCGCTGTATTGAAAATGTTCTATGACTGCAATGTTCTGAATATGGAATATCATTATCAATTATTATTATTATGAGGAGATTGAAATTTAGATGCAATTGATATACATATTACATATTCATAGTAATCATAAATTTCTGAAGATTGGTATGAATGTTTAGATATTTATCAATCGTGCATTTTGCGTACCCGTATCAGATATGTTTGAATCAGATATCTGCAGTGGAGTGATTGTCAATATCTAATTGAAATGTATTTGATATGTTTTTACAACCAGTGTGCCCTTATTATGGATATAATTTGAGTTCACTTTCTGGGGATTGATTATGAGAAGTGAAAACTGATGAATTTTATTGTACAAGTTAACTTCACTTGATGCTTTTATTTGTAACTATGTGTACTTCTCTGTATATTAGAAACGGTATCACTTTATTTCAGGAGGCTTCCGAAGTAGCCGATGTAGTTGATCCGGATCAGCTACTTCGGAAGCCTCCTTAATAACTTCTAATATTATACGGCTCTTCAATCACAAATTTGAATTATATCAATGACTAATCTAATCGCTGTTAGATGATTTAATTTTATTTCTATTCTATGATGAAGTTTGTCAATACTCACTTTTCAGAATTATTTCCCTGTGCCTATTGTCTTGAGATTATTAGTTACTGTGATTATTGTCCTATTATATTGAGCAACACTGTGAAAAGAATTTGGTGTAAATTTTCTGTGGAAAAATCAGAAATCACAGTGTTTTGTAAAATCATTATGCTCAACGTAAAGGAAATGCATTTGAACTTGCGAAAGTCTTACGTATAGAGTAGTGATGTTCACACAGACTTGTAAATTGTTTATACTCAGTACAGGAAAAAAGCGACTCACCGAGTATGAACAATTTCCAAGTATGTGTGAATATCATTACTCTGAGCGTAAGACTTTTACAAAGTTTCAATGCATTTTCCCTATGCTGAGCATAGTGGTAATACAATATATTGTGATTTCCAATTCTTATACAGGGAATTTACAGGAAATTCTTCTTACAATGAACAATTATTTCTTCCAAAATTCTTTGACATGAATTTACAACAGTATAACTCATGAAGATCAGAGGAGTTTATATACCTTATTGTTATTGTACAGAGCATGGAATATGATCATGTATTTTATACCATCATGTAATTGCATACTCTACAAGCAGTACATTAACCAGTGGAGTATATTATTATACTGTGGAAAACTTTTCATAATAAATCAGTATCTTCACTTTGTTCAAAGAAAAATCTGGTCTTACGAATATTCATTTTGCCTATGTATTTCGAGTGCTCATTTTATTGTTTTGGATTTTTTGTTCACAGCAGTCGTGGACCTATTTTTATCCTTGCACAATGAATAAAGTGTGGAGATAAAAATCAGTGAAACTCGAACTACTTGAACAAATAATCCAAAACTTCAAGAGAGGTTATCATAACCTATAATAATCAGCTCACACGGATATGTTTCATTGATTTTTGTGAGTATAAGATTGCACATGTGTATGTGAATACAGATGAGCGCCCCCACTCTCTGCATTCCATTGTAAGTTCCACTAGTCCACGCTTGAGATCGCCACATGTAGTTCTGAAAACTTTGCATTTGAGTTTATGCCCCCTGAGGTGATTGGAGAACTCTTCTGTACCGAATCATCGAACTTTTCATTTGTATATTGTTCGACATCTTGGAAATCTTTTGGAGAAAGTTCGGCATTCTTGTCATATGCGGTCTACCGAGGTAGACCGCACAGTGCGTCATATACGAACGCCGTATGCGGTCTATCTGAGTAGACAGCACGATGCATCGTATATGAATGCCGTACGCGGCCTACCTAGATAGAGCGCGTATAACAACGGTAATAGTTGTTACATACGGCCTACCTGCAGAAGTACATAAAAACACGATATACGCATATGTTCGTACTCAAACGCATACAATAACATACAATATACAGGGTGTCCCATTTTAATCTGTCACTTAGAATATCTCGAAAACGAATAGATTCAGAAGAAAATGTTCCGGGAAAAAAATGTGAGAATCTGAGGGGGACATCCGATGGTGAACTTGGCTTTGACCTCAGATCCCACTTTCAGGGTCATTCAGAGGTCAACTCATGTTTTTTAAATGGAATCCCCTATTTTTTACTACCGGTTTAGATTCTACGCTAAAAACCAAGGAACTTTTGCCACAAACGTTTTTCCGAAATCCCCATAGATGGCGCTCTAATTGATGAGAAAATGAGAATTCTCAAACCCTCGGATTGTATTCTGTTTAACATAATGCTCAACTCTTGAGTGTTTCTCATCTCCCGGAAATTGCCGTCGGTTGTGTTTTGTTTTGGTTTTGTTCTTGGAAATTGTTATTGTTTTGATTCACGTGTGAATACCTCAGAAATTTAGCGTTCCCAAACTGCCCGATTCTCTGTTATCATTTGGAGGGAACACATTTCTGAATATCATGTCTGATTACGCGCCAAACGATATTGTTGACGTTTTGTTGTGTCTTGGTGAAGCGCGGGGATATTATGTTGAAGCTGTGAGAACGTTTCAACGTCGTTTTCCGGATCGGAGGTGTCGAAATCGCATGACGATCCGATTCTGCACGTGGGCCCAACGGAGAATTGAAGAAGATCCTACTTTCTCTCATCACGTTATGTTCTCTGATGAGGCAATATTTCACAATGTTGGAATTCTCAATAGGCACAATTGTCATTATTGGAGTGCTCAGAATCCTTACTGGATCCGTACAATTAATCATCAACACCGTTGAAGTGTGAACGTTTGGTGCGGGATTGTAGATTCCAGGATCATAGGGCCGTATTTTTTTAAAGGAAACCTGACTGGCGCGGAGTATCTTCGTTTTTTGCATTTTAAACTCCCTGCTCCTATGGAAGACGTGAGTCTTGACGTGAGATCAAGGATGTGGTTCCAACAGGATGGAGCACCTCCTCATTACATGCGAGTTGTTCGAAAATTTCTGAACGAGAAGTTTCCCAGAAGGTGGATTGGCCGTGGAGGACCTGTGCGATGGCCACCTAGGTCACCAGATCTGACGTCGCCTGATTTTTTCTTGTGGGGTCACATAAAAAATGTTGTATTCCGTGACCCTCCAACAACACGCGATGACATGGAAGATCGAATAAGAAGAGCATGCACAGCAATAACACCTGCTACGTTGCAAGCAACTGTAGGGAACTTTCATAAAAGAATTGCGCTTTGTCAAAGGCAAAACGGCGCTCATTTTGAACATTTTTTGAATGCCTAATGCGGCCCCGAAGATACACCTCCAGTTCAGACAATCGGCCCTTTTCAGGGCCACAATGATGTGTAAAGTCCGATCGCGCAACCTCCTCGTGGTGCACATTGGGTAACGCTGATGCCGACGGCAATTTCCAGGAGATGAGAAACACTCAAGAGTTGAGCATTATGTTAGACAGAATACAATCCGAGGGTTTGAGAATTCTCATTTTCTCATCCATTCGAGCGCCATCTATGGGAATTTCGAAAAAACGTTTGAGACAAAAGTTCCTTGGTTTTCAGCGTAGAATCTAAACCGGTAGTAAAAAATAGGGGATTCCATTCAAAAAACATGAGTTGACCTCAGAATGACCTTGAAAGTGGGATCTGAGGTCAAAGCCAAGTTCACCATCGGATGTCCCCCTCAGATTCTTACATTTTTTTCCCGGAACATTTTCTTCTGAATCTATTCGTTTTCGAGATATTCTAAGTGACAGATTAAAATGGGACACCCTGTATACACATATATGTGTAAGTGTAAAGACATCAACATGGTTTACACACTTATAATCGTACATTTCCTCAGTTTTCACCGATCATTTACATTGGTATGCACGGCTCTAATCAATTCTTTTCATAGAAAGCTTTTCATTGGGAAGTCTATAACAGTTTTTGTTATTCCTCAACTTTGTGTTGTAAACTATACTGCCGTATTGTTTGATGCACCAGAATAATTGAATCCAACAAAAAACGAAAAATGTTACTACACGAAATTGCATTTCCAATTCAATTACCAAAAATTGGAAATGTCATATTCAGATAGGTATGTTTGACAAATAAATATACAAGAAAACTCCAATAATGTGTACGTATGTATGTGTACCCTCATATAAATATATATGTATATATGTTCATAGGTGTGCGTACATCTACTAGACATTTCATGAATGAGTAAGCTCCTGTGCGTTGTTGTTCCCTACTATATGTCACAACGTTTATTCCAATACAAACTCAAGAGACAGATGCAGAAAGCCAACATTCCAACACGTGAGGAAAGGGAGTAGATACTTCACGAACAAAAATTCCTTACACACTTTTATACATTGCGGTGGATTGCAAAGCCTAATCGTACACAAAATCATAACACTACTGCGAAAAGTGAACAAACCGTTTCTGAATGAGCAACTTTCCTCAATGAAGTAGACGCTATTACGCATTCAGTTCAATCGTGGCATTGTAACTGAAATCATTGCTGTGCTGTTGAGAGGATTATACCATATCATTCGTACAGATGAAACTGTTGTTAAATTTTTGCGTGAGAGAAATGTTGTTCCAGACGAAGACAGTCTACCACTTTGTACAAAATGTGGAGGCGATACAAAACTGTACACCAGGAAGTACAGGGGCAAATAACGTATTGTGTATAGATGCCGGAGTAAAGGGTGTCAAACAATGGTATCTGTGAGAAATAGATCTACGTCTTTCACCTACAAGGGAATTAACGGGACAAACTGCAACCAATTTATCCGTAGCGCGAATTTTAGAGTTGGTTTACTTGTGGTGCATGGAACTCAATTTTACAAGCATAATGACTTTAACTGGTCACAGTTCTGCGACGGTGTGCAATTGGATGAATTACTGCAGGGAAGTGTGTGGACTCATTTTTGGCAAAAGACAACCAATGGGTGGGCCAAACCATATTGTGCAAATGGATGAATCCTCGTTCAGAGGAAAGCAAAAATATCACCGGGGACGTATGCTCGGTGATGATGTTCCTGCTGAGACCGCAGAATTCTCCGAATCTGAAGATGAGAGATCAATATCACCAAGAAATTATGAGAAACGAATCGCTGGACCCTGGTGGTTTGGAATGTGCGAAAAAACTGATACAGGAGGTACGTACACGTATTTGTATGTGATGTTCCTGTATGCCATTCATATGTACATTGCTGTAAAAATGTGAACATCTGTTTTTTTGTGGGGTTTTTTCAGTTACTGACGCACGATTTTTTATTGTCGAGAAACGAAACAAGGAAACCTTACTACCAATCATTCTCCGAGAATTAAAGGCAGGCAGCGAAATTCATTCTGACGAATGGCCGGCGTACAAGTGTTTACGAAATGAAGGCTTTGTGCATAAAACTGTCAATCATAGCGAATTTTATGTGGATCCAAACACCGGTGCACATACTCAACGGGTGGAAAGCTTGTGGGGAAGTTTGAAAAAAAAGTTCTTGAGAAGATGGGGTGACGAGTGAAGAGATGATTAACGGCTATTTGTGCGAATTTTGGTGGCGAAAATCCACATGAATGAGAATCTTTTTTATCAGTTTCTAGAGGATATAAAAGCATCCGACCAATCTTCCAACGAGTGATTAGAATCCCTACTGGAAAACTGATCAACGTCATATATAATTCAATATACTTTGGACTGAGTTATATATAAATTATATATAATTTCGATCATTTTTCCACTCGGAAGTGCACTCCCACGCCTAATGTTGACGGATTGATATAGCCACTTCACATTTGTTGTTGATGTGCTTCATGGTTTAGTTTTTGAGTAAAGTTATAATTGATTTATGTTCAGTGCGATTTCATGATGTACGATGTTGTGCTTAAGAATGTTGATTAGCTGGTTCATTTCGTTCATTCTATCTTCTTCATTACGGGCATAGTTGATTGTTCCCTATTTGATTGTGAAAAATTTATTACCGGTGTGGTTACTCATTTCTTATTCAGTTGTAAGCAATTCATTGTAATTATAATTTTACAATCGTATTACCGCGTTCTGTTCTACACGTTGATTCCTTTGTTTATTTTGTTCGCAGTAATGTCATGCATTTTAGTTCATTCATCAGTGAAACTGTCTCGTTTATTGATCACAATTACTCTGACAAAAGTGAAATATGAAAAGATCACGTTTTTTACCAGTGTAATCTACAGTTTATTCATTGATTATAGTCATGATAAATTCATCGGAGGTACTATTTCGTGGGGATTAATGAGATTATTCTATTTGTTACCATCTCATTATTCCCATTCCATTGATTATCAATATAGTTCATTTTTATTTCGTGAGTGGTATTATCATTGTTTTGCCATAAGTACAATTCCATGATTGTTGTATTGGTGTTTCTGCTTGAAACGTTTATTATTGTGTCTATTTCAGTGTCTATCATTTCTTTGTTGTCAAGTGTTTTTTTTTTTATTGAAGATGTAGTTCATTCTTTATTTAATAATTACAACCATCATGGATTCATCGAAATTGTAATATCATGACGACTCACCTGGGTAGTTAATTTATATATTTGCATATCATTATTTTTATTTCATCCGTTCACGATGTAGTTCCGGTGACGTTTTTAAATTATTCGACCATTTGATTGACTATCATTCAGTTGAACTTGTGTTTATTATTATTGCTGTGGGTCGTTGTTCACTTGATAATGATCATATGTATCGATCAATCACTTCTCGCATATTATTGATATAATTTTGTGAATCATTCGCCAAATTTATCATTCATTAAGTTTCCTGTACCACCACCGCTAACGTATAATAGAACAAATTGATGTTTACGATAATAATGCTGTTACGCTAAGGCTCCTTGGTTTTTGTATACATCTGTGCAATCGATATTCGGTTTTCGTCTTTTCTTGTGAATATTTGTGGGAAAAGAAAGATGAGCGAAGGAAAAGCCAAGTAGTTCACAGCTTGATATCACACAGATGGAAAAATCGAGGTAGATCACATACGAAATACTTCATGGTCATTTTTATACATCTCTGCATCCTATATCTCATTTTTTCTCCTGTCCCTGTGAACATTCGTGAAAAAAGGAAGTTAGATGGAGAAAAAATGACACAGATCATAGCCCGGTATCACAGACACGAAAAAATCGAGGTAGATCACACACTAAAGGAGTACCCGGTGGATTTATTGATGTCGACTGGAAGGAAACAAAGTTTCACGATCGGACGAGTGCATTCAGACCGCGCGGTTTTCACTTTGACGACTCTGACGAGACCGTCATCTCCTGGGTAACACTCCGTTATGCGTCCGAGCTCCCATTGACTTGGGGGGTTCAAAGGGTTTCGCAATAAAACGATTTGGCCAACAGTAGCCAATTTTTGTACAGTTCGCTACTTTGGGCGTTGTTGAAGGGTATGGAGATAATCTTTGACCCATGCCTGCCAAAAACCCGCGGATATACGCTGAACCAATTGCCAACGTGAGAGGCGGTTTTCATTTAATTGGAGTACACTCGGTTCAGGCATGGCACGTAACGGCGCACCTATCAAAAAATGGCGAGGGGTCAATACTTGATAATCATCTAAACTCTCTGTCGTGGCAGCAAACGGTCGGGAGTTGACGCAGGACTCAATGCGGCAAAGCAACGTGGCCATCTCTTCGAAGGAGAGCGTATGAGTGCCTATGCATCTCTTCAAATGGTATTTGACGCTACGCACTCCGACTTCCCATAGGCCGCTGAAGTGCGGAGCAGCAGGAGGAATGAAGTGCCACGTTACTTGCTCGCTGGCCAATCGATTGAGGAAATTCGGGTCAGAAGTCGCAGCAGAGTAAGCCTCTTGGATCTCTTTGTTCGCGCTCTGGAAAGTGGTTCCATCATCCGAATATACATTTATAGGTGAGCCGCGCTGAGAAGTAAATCGGCAAAATGTGGCGATAACGAGGCGGAAGTGTATCCATCAACTCATTCGAGATGTATTGCTTTGGTGGTCATGCAGATGAACAAACTTACGTAGGTTTTATGGGACTTGGAACCACGACCAGAGCGTGAACGGACGAGAATTGGACCGGCATAATCGATGCCTACGTGAACAAAGGCTCGACGTTCGCTGGACTCGGAAGTCCGGTAGATCTCCCATTAATTGTTGCGGTATTTTTGCTGCTTCGCGACTGCAAGTTATACATCGACGCAGTACGGCGCGTACAGAATTTCGCGCTTGCAGAATCAAAAATTCCTCTCTTAACCCAGTCAGAGTCAAGGTAGGCCCTGCATGGAGGTTTCGAATAGGGAAATCGGTGATGATCAAGGGTAATAGAGGGTGGCTTTTCAGTACAATCGAGTGTTTGGTATCTTCGGGCAGATCGGCATTACGGAGTCTTCCGCCAACTCGGATAAGGCCCATGTCGTCTAAGTAGGGATTTAAACTAACTAATGGACTCCCTTTTTCAACAGGGAATCGGTAACGTGGTCTGGACATACGGGATGAGTCGAGCGAGGAGCATCGCCGCTGACAATTCCAAACGCGGAATGCTCAAAGTTTTTAACGGGGCCACAGCTGATTTCGCGCCAAGAAGGGAAACATAAACTGACCCACTCAGTGATATAAGTCGGATGTATACGGTGGCAGCATATGTCGATGTCGAGGCGTCCGCAAATCCATGGATTTCGGCGTGGGATATATCGGACCCCTAATTTGTCCGTCTGGGGATTTCTAATTGTTCCAAGAACGCTAGAGATCCATAATATTGATACCATTGAGTTCGTAAATCGAAAGGCACTGGTTCATCCCGGTCACACTTACGGAGCCATAGTTGTTGCATCAGGATTTTGGCTGAGATAACGACGGGAGTGACCCATCTTGACGGGTCAAAGAGTTTTGAGATGGTGGATAAGATGGCTCACTTTGTGTTTCCGGGATGCGTGAAATGACCTACTCGGAATTGGAAAAGGTCAGGCCGAGGATTCCAAGCGATACCTGAAATTTTAGGGTCGTCTCCTGACTCTTGAGGGTTCATGTTTTTCTGCTCAGCGAGACCGTGATCAGACGGATCAATGTCTTGTGATAACATGGGGCCATTACTAGCCCATTTACGTAGGTGAAAGTGACCTTTGTTAAGCAAAGCGGTGAGTTGGTGTCGGGTTTCAAGGGCAAGTTTGTGGTCATCAGCGCCAAATAGACAATCATCTACATAAAATCGGTTAAGCAATACTGGAGAAGCTAAAGGGAAGTGATGTCCTTCATCGTGTGCGAGCTGTTTTAAGACGCGTAACGCTTCATAAGGAGCTGATGCAGTACCATAAGTGACTGTAAGTAACTTGTAATCTTCAATAGGTTCCTCGGGTGACTTGCGCCAGAGGATGCGTTGGTAATCTACATCACTTGGATGAATCAGGATCTGTCGGTACATCTTTTTGATGTCCCCAGTATAAACGTATCGATGAAAACGCCAATTCCAAATAATTGCGGCTGGTTCCGTTTGGAGTTTTTTCCCGATCAACAAATGATCGTTGAGAGAAGTTCCGTTGGAGCTTCTAGCAGACGCATTGAAGACAACGCGTAATCGCGTGGTGCTGCTATGTTCTCGCAGTACGGCGTGGTGAGGAATATAATAAATTTGATCTGAGCTAGGGGGCGGAGTGGTTTTAACCATATGACCTGGCTGTTTATATTCGTTCAAAAACGATCGATAAGAGGTTTCTAAATTAGAATTACGTTCGAATCGTTGTCCGGTTTGAGCTGAATTCCGGACTGCTACGGTATCTGATTCACCAATATCAATAGGAGGGCCATGCTTGAAAGGTGACCTGACCATATAACGTCCATTGGGTAATCAGGAATGAGTCTGGTCAAAATGGACATCGCATTGCTGCTCTTCTGGACTGAAATGGGTTTTCTGCGGGATTGATTCAATTTCCCAGAAACGGCGCAGATCTCCATCAAGTGTTTCGAGGAGATTCTGATGGTGGATATGCAAATCTGGATTTGTAGAATCTCTCATGGAGTCTTGTATTCCGTCCGCTTGAGTATCAACATCGTTTACAGCTGAATCATCATTATCGTTGACATTATCAAAATTTTTCAACAATTGAGAACTGTGATCGTTCACTTCACATCGCAGATTTGCCAAAGTATTCATTTTATCAACGATTATCCTACGTCTATGTCGTGGAAATAGTGCCACAATGGGTTTTAATTTAGGCATTCTGAAGTAATTATGATACAGGAAACGCACTGACAAAAAAATATATATATATATATTAGGCAAGTGAATATTTACTGGCTTATTTTGAAGCAAGATATTGAATGAAACCCAGTGAATATCTTCTCGAGACAAGAATTTTCAATGCGGCCCAGTCAGTTTTTCTTGAAGAGATACCAGCGTACCGACTGAATAAACATTTTCTCGATAAGAACTCTACGAATTGAATTCGTGGAGAGATCTGAAATTTTCAGGACAAATAATCTCCAGTACTTAATCTATCGCGATGCAGAACACGAGTTTAAGATTTTGAAAGAAAGATCTATCAGTCGGTAAGGAAACATTTTTTCCAAGATCTGAAATCTTCCCTCTGTATCGCAATAGATGAAGTACTGAAGATCATTTTCCCTGAAAATTTCAGCCTTTCTCACGAATTCAGTTCGGAAAATTTTTACCGAATAAATGTTCACTCAGTCGGTACCCTGGTATCCCCTTGAGACAGCTGAACATTCATTGGTCATTAGTGAACATTTTTAAAGCCTATTCTCTAGTGAATGTGACTTGTCTGCGGAAAGTGTTTGGCTCGGCGTAGAAGAAAAAATGTTTTCCATATTACTATTCATAGAGTTATATGACATTTAAAGATACAACAAAAACCAACTTTTTGTTGTATAAAAAAAAAACTTATAAATGACGAACTTTCTCGCCTAGATGTTAGAGGCAGCAGGTCAAAAGGCTTTTATGGATTAAGACCATACGAGTAATGTTTCTTCTCGAGAATTCCTCAAGAAGAGAGTATAATTTGTCTTCCCTATATGTATATCAAGAATTATTGTAGCATTTGTCTCGGGAAAAAGTGAAACTTGACTTTCCCCTTTCCTCAAAAATCTAATAGTTGCACATCGCTGTCTTCGTGATTCTAATATAATGGTTGTAGTTGTTTGAAGTTTAAACAACAGGTGATTCGAGGGTAGCGATATTGGATATTTTTCATCCACAAAGTTTCACATTCTGCAGGTAATTGAAGGTACAAATGCAGTAACGAAATTACCACTTGAAAATATATATAGGTATTGTTTACGCCGTAAAGTCATCCAAAAAGGATAAAAATCGAACATCTATCAAGTAAAAATATAGGCTAATAGTTTTTGAGAGAAAATTCAACTCTGTTGAGAATTGTGTTATAAAATCGAGTTTTCGAGTGAGAAAAGAGAAAAAAAATAAAGTATCTAAATTTTGAATAAAGAAATCGATATACCTCAATGAATAATTTGCCGTAATTCAATTATTTCTGTACCAATATATATTAAAATTGCACACGTAGTTTCATTTGAAAGACTTTGGGAATGCTGAGAGTACTGGAGAAGCGAAGTAGAAGTGGTTAGAAATGCATAGCATTAAAAAAAAGCCCTTCCGTGGAAAACAACAACCTCAATAACGATAGAGGGACGAGCTATAGAGAAATGTGTGCCAGAGAGTTGCCTCTCAGTTGATCAAGGAGTGTGTTTCTTTGTTTCTCACAGATTTTCATATCGGTTAATAAATCAAGAATTATATATTATAATTGATCATGATATAGCAATATGCATAAATCTCGGGTTGTGCAGAATTTATGTGTACTGTTATAGCTTCCATGATTATTTGTTGATCAATCGTCATCAAAATTTGTAAAAAACATTTCTTCATTATCTTATTGGCAACTGTTCCACAGGAAGTTTTCTATATTCAATTTTCATTTCTTCACCGATTTTTGTTTGTTCATTTTTCATTTCTCAACAAAGTTATAGGAGCTTCGTCTTTATCACTTGATAAATTGAATGGTATCGATTTGAAATAATTTTTGATTGGCTTCTTCAATACCTTTGGCATTGTATGAGTCTTCAAACTACAACTCCGTAAGATTCAAGCCAGTATGCGGAAAAATAATTGGGTTCCGATGAGTTATTCAGTGAAAAAAACTTGATTTTTCTGTTTAAAAGTTATACAGCATTGATTCTTTCTCACTCGAAAACTTGATCGAATAAAACAATTTTTGATACAAAATTAAAAATTTTTCATCTTTCAAAGAGCACCAGCCTCAATTCTCACGTTTTACATTTCTCAATTTTCATTTATAATTGTGTGACGCCGCAGCGTGAACAAGATTGTTAGGATAATAATGGATAGGAGATACAAGCCTTCAAAATACAAAATTTTTGTGACGGACTGAACGTGACAGAAGACTCTGAGCAGCCAGTGCATGTTGGGCTGAATGGTCACAAATGGAGGGGAATTCAAAACTATATGAATTGATTTTTTCATAAATTTATATATATCAACCCTTCGACGCCCAAGTGCTCTGGTTTTTACCGTTGTTTTTAGAGGTGTATTGCGTAGAGAAAAAAAGCTGGACAAAAATTGGGACGAACATTTTTTACTATTTTCAAGTGTGTTCTTTCGAATGGTGTATTCCAAATTCGGAAAAAATGACTTTTGACCCCTCAATTTCCCAAAAATACTTCAAAAAACGTACTTTTCACAACATGATGTTTCTTTAAATCTCATTTTTCGAAGACTTCCCGGTGTCCAATCACCCTGGGACCATTCCAAACGTGCACTCAATGTCTGAATATGAAGGAAGCGTTTCTCCCAAATTAATTTTCACCTCCAAATAATTCAAAATGGCGTCCGAAATGGAAAATTTTGCCGAATACGTTCAACCCTTGTAGCATACATGTTCCTATTGGCGGTATTTTGCTGAAAACTGTCATACAAGGGTTTTTCGGGTCGCTAAATACGAATTTGCAGTTGATTTTTGAAAACTCCTTTCAAAATAGCGGGTTAAAGATGGCGGCTCATGACTTCGAGTGTTTTTGAACAATATGCCTTGGGAATTGGTATGTAGCGGCTTTTTAGAACGCTAATGACCAATTTGCGATTGAATTTTTCAAAAATCTCCCTTAAAATGTTGGATTCAATATGGTGGCTCACGATTTTGAGCATTTTCAATTTTCACTTCAGAATAATTCAAAATGGCACCAGGAATGAAAATTCTGCCGGATATGTTGAAACAGCTATAACTGAGACACTATTCACTCTTTCAATACAGTTTCAATAACAAAAAAGGTTCAAAATTCATCAAAGAATGCTAGAACATTCTTTGAGAATTTTTGAAGTGCTTTTCAAAAAAAGTTCGTCTCTATCAATCTCTCAAAATCCAAAATTTTCCTCGAAAAATCCGGAAAGATTTTAGTATATCCTTTACATTATCCGAAACATTTCTCCAAGGATACAAATTTCCCCAAAAATTGATAGATCCCAAGGTATAGCTATTCAAACATATCCGGCAAAAATTGCCATGAAATTTGGAACGATTCGATTACTTCACCTCAATTTTTGTAATTACGGGATTTTTGCGATCCCTCATAATCTTGATATCGCTATTCAAAGTCTAGGATGGCGTTATTCCTCTTGATCATTTTTTACATTTTTGGTAACCAAAATGAATTCTAGTAGTTGAATACATGATCATAGCATATTCACATTGATGAAAAACCTTCATTCTTCAGCCTATTCTTGCAGTGTTAGATTGTGAAAATAGAATTCAGGAATTACGTGTTTTTTTTCGAATATTCATTCTGTAGTAATTCTTTCGGAACTAAAAAAAAAACTTTTGAATACATAGATGCATTTCCATGCTATTTGATTCTTCAAGTTCTCACATACTCTATTCAGACCTTTATTCGAAAAAAGTGTAGTATCTCATCATATTATATTATATTATATTGTATTCTAAATATGCCAACCATACGTTTCATACCTGGTTATCATGTCTAAAAGGAGATCTGCTTCTTCATCTAAAACAAGGACTCGTTCAAAGGGTCTTCCATCTATCGAATCAGAAGGAAGAGACAATTATGTTTACGCTGATTTGATCCCATCATGTCATGACTCAGGTGAATCTGATTTGGATGAGTCCAATTCTGTGAACGATCAATGTGAATCGATCTGACGATTCTGGGATTGACATTTTCGATCATTCACAATTCGCACCCAAATCGTATGCCAGTGTATATAATAATTACAATAGTTCCCAGGAAAAATTAGAACCCGGCTATATATACGAATGGCTCGACGGTGAATTCCAGTGTTCTAGAACTTTTACGAATTAATTTGATCTCAAAAAGACTGACAAGGCAGCAATTCACTAGTTTACAGCCATTTCGTACATTCGACGTCACTATACTTTGCTGATGCATTTTGGCTCCCTGAACTCACGAATCACAGTAAAAACTTTTTCAATGGATAAGTTTACGAGATATGAATTTTTGAAGTTGAAAAAAAATTTTTCCTATCGAGGTTTCACTATTAAAGGTATATCTCAAGTCGGAAGCGATCAATCTAATCGTGGCAGGTGTCAAAATGGACATGATCGGACTACCAACGAATATCAACGTCACTATTGTTGATCACGCAAGTAGTTTAAGTGCAATGAATCGAAATATTTGCGGAAAATACTGTTTTTCGACAAAAATGGAGGTAAAAAAGTTACGTTTTTGCCAAGGAAAAATGGAAAACGTGGAAATATACCCCGTACCAAATTTTCTACGTAAAGTGCGCTTTTTTACGAAGAGAATGATGTATTTACTTGGCTTATACTCAAGTTTGATTGATTTGAATCATTTTTATTCCAATATATTAATATAACATGAGCATCAAAAGTAATTTTGGCTTTTTGATTGTCGTTTGTTTTTGGTAGCATCTGTTTCTCTTATGAAAGACCAAATATAATCCCCCATCATTCTTCCATCCCAAAATCCCTGGTAGCGTTGCTCCACGAACTTCAGTTGTTGATGGAATCTCTCACCATGTTCGTCACTCACATCGCCCAAATTCTCCGGGAAAAAATTCAAGTGGGAATGTAAGGAATGGATCTTGAGAGACATATTCACTCCTGTTGGGACAATGGAAAGGATATAATACACATGGATGAAAAAAAATGGAATAGGATGAATAGGATAGTATTATATACCCATTTTTGCATGATTTCTAAGCAAATTCACAACGATAACATTGTACTCAGGGTCTTTATTATTCCCAAGGAAACCAGAAACAACCCAGACAGCATTGAATGTCCTGTGGACGTTTCAGAAATATAACCTTAGTTTTGCGCGGTTCGTCTCCGTGGAGTAGGTTTAAATACATTCAGAGAACGTTCAATTTTGATGCACCTGAATACGTTCCCAGTACGTCTTTTTCATCTACCACGGGACGTTCTCGTTACGTTTCCCAAACGTACTTTCATGAAAACTAACCTATACAAACATACGCGTAGTATCGCAGAACGTCATTGACATCTTCATTGAACAGGTCCCCAGAACGTCGCATCGTGGACATAAATTGAACATCACATAACATTTGTATGTCCCTGGGGCTTACATGCGACGTTTTAAGAACGTCTTGGGATTTTATTTGGACGTTTTCTGTGAGAGCAAGTACGTTTTATGAACGTTCAGAAAACCTCCCGATGCTATCCGGGAACTGACTTGAACGAATCACAGGCTGCATTTCCGACAGAAGATAAATACGTGTGGAATTTCTCGTCTCCCAGCAGTTTCCTTATTTGTGGACCATCAAAGACTCCTTCTTTGATTTTTGCTGGGGGAAGATTTGGGAAGAGGTTTCTCAAATAAGTGAACGCTTGGCCTTCTTTGTTCAATGCCTTGACAAAGTTTTTGGAAAGTCCAAGTTTGATGTGCAATGATGGGAGAATAATGTTCTCTTTTCTGACGAGAGGCATATATTTCACGCTGTTCTCATCCAATGTGTGGTTCCTTCTCTCTGGCCATTGTTTTTTCTTGTAGTGATGTTCGCGAGCACGACTATCCCAGAGACATAAAAAACAGCAATATTTCGTATATCCTTGCTGCATTCCACATAACAGGCGCACTAATTTTGAATCAGAACAAACTCTCCAACCGTGTTCTTCATATTTTACGTATTCGAACAATTTGACCATTGTTTCATACGATTCTTTAGCGTTGACAGCATGTGCGATGGGTATCGACCAGTGTTGTCAACTCGGCTTGGCAATTTTACCCGGAACACTCGACTTAATTACCCGGTTTTACCCGGAATGCTCTTCAAAATACCCGGAAAAATCCCAAAATTGGAAAATAGTGATTTCACGTAGAAAAATGGGGAAAAAAACGAATGAGTATAAGAATGGACAACATTAAACATCTTTGAGGAGAGAAAACAGTTTATGACTATGAACTTTGAGGAGAGAAAACAGTTTATGACTATGAACACAAGTTGAATAGATCATTTTCAGGTTGATATTAGATAATTTTACATTCAATAAATTTTCAGTGAATGTTAAAATATACATAGCTTCATTTTAGATGTAATGAACGTTCTTTGAACGCACTGTTGTCAGCAAACCTCTAGATCCATAACAGAATTGATCACTCACGTATTCTCATTGATTAGAATGACCAATTAGCAGAAGATAAAAACCTCTAGTTGGCGATGGATATAAACGTTCCGGTTGTCTTGGAGATCCTTTCAGAATATGTTCCCAAATATACTCCCTCACTTTGATCTATTCTTTATATCGCTGTTTTGGATTTTTATATATGGGCATTCCCATAAAATTATCGTACAACCATATTGATTGAGAAGAGTCTATAATTTTATGTTCGTGAAGTTTGGATCGTTTATTAAGACGAATTGGAAATCGAATAACGAAATATTCAGCTATTAAACACTCACAATCTTGCCGTACATTCTTCAAACGCTGTTTTCAGTTTCGAGGAGTCAATTCGAGCAAAAGCGTATCCAGAAATTCACCGTCCTTTGTTACGCGTTGATTGAAGGACGATGAATTGCCGAATACGCCCTTGAATTCGAGAATAAACACTAATGATTTATCAAATTTTGTGAATTTGAATTTTCGTTGGATATCTATGAAAGATTTAAATTTTAAGAACATGTAAATAAGTTGTTCACAAAGCCACGAAGTGTTGCAGAAAATTTGGGCAAATCTTCGCGCTCTTTACGTGTTAAAATAACACTTCCTTGCGCGTACCTCCTATATTTCCATCTAGAATTACTAAAAGTCAGGTGTGCGCGAGTACTCGAATTTTTCGAGTATTTTCGAGTCAAGTATCTTCCACTACTCGAAACTTTTGAGTTACTCGAATTCTTCGTGTTGCTCGAAATTTGTCGAGCTACGCGAAATTTTTCGAGTATTTTTACAAATCTGAAAGGTAAGACATCATACAAATTTTCGGAAATTTATCGAGTACTCGGAAAAATCATTGAATACTCGATAGATTTCAAGTACTCGACTCGAATCGAAAAAATCACTACTCGCACACCCCCAACTAAAAGTACTTCGAAAATTTTCGTAAATTTGACATAACCTAAATAATCAAGTGAAATTTCCCTCATGAAGAATATATTTGCCTGATATTTGAAGATAAAGTCAATTGACAGCAATTAAACTTTTTTATGTGACCTCATGAATAAAAAAAACCTTACTCCAACCTACATCTTTAGATATTACTTTGCCACTAAATAACAACTTTTATAATCAAATCACTTTTCCTCACACAAAATATCGCATACAAATATTGATTTATTGATAAAAAAAAATACGTTGAAGGATAAAAACTATAAAACTATAAAATTCCAGAACTGCAGGAAATGAATAACAAGTGATGATCTCAATGTTCTATGACAAAATAATTGAATAATAACATCGATAACCTATATGCGGTATATATGAACAAATATATCAAAGGCAATTTTCGTAATTTGATCCTTACCACATTTGATTTTGATTTCCTTGTGATGAAACGATCCATTATATAATTTTATAAAATCCCACTCGAATCCTGTATCCACAGCGGTGACATATAATAGTGAAGCAACTGGATGGTTAAGGTCTGTCTACACAAGTTGCGTGGACGAGAACGTGACAGGGAAACACTGCGCAGTACGTTTCTTGTCTAAGGCCTCTCTCTCATGACTTGACAGGAAGAGCGCAACGTGGAACGACCAAGATTAGTTGATTCCTATGTATTTTCGGATAAAACTAGTAATCAACCAATCTTGGTCGTTCCGCGTTGCGCTTTTCCGCTCCATGGGAGAGAGGCCTTAGGCCCATGTCGCATGGAGCTGAAAGCAGGCGAAAAACGGAACGCGGCCCCTTAGGCCTCAGTACGTAACGCTCCATTCTTACGTTTATAGCTATGGAACTCTTGTAGACAGATCGTTATGCCTGAAGACTTAGACGATGAAGTGAGATATAAGAAGAACAATGTTGACGACAGGGATGGGCAAGTAATTTACTCCCTGTAATCTACATGGTATTTTACACGTGAATTACTGGTAGAATACTGTAATTTCCCTTGCAAATCATGTAATATACTTGAATCTACGTATTCTACATGAGTATATTACATGTAAATTACAGTCGAAAAACTCTTATGACACGAAGATTTCCATCCCTGGTTGACGATCATATTTTTACGATGATTATTGTGGGTCATATGTCAATCCGCAATATGATCGTAAAAATACCGTTCCACCTTGGTGAATGGACAATTTTATTGTTAACAAGACAACTTTCGCTTGGGGAAATTCACTTTATTCTGATCAAAACCTTTCATGTTTCCTCCAATTTTTCGGAGAAGAAATGAAGTGTTTTAATCAAAATGCGTAAATTTCCCTAAGGGCTGTGTTTCTATAAGAACAAAAATTATTGTATATCCAACAATAAAATGTCAACAATTATCTTATTGCTAGTTCTACGAAATGAATTCTCCTCAGTATAAGATGTATTGCTGATACTTCTTTCATTAGGACATTGAATATGCAAATGTGAAAGTTATCGACAGCAGGTAAAACAACACAAAAATGGAAACCCTGCGTGGTATTATGGGTCGAAGGGAATATTAGAAAAAACCGCATTGTCGAAATCTATTATTTTTGAATTACCCGGAAAATACTGTTACCCGGAAAATTACCCGGTAATAGCCAAAAATACCCGGATTCCGGGTAATTACCCGGAAATCGGCAACTCTGGTATCGACGCTTTTTCGTTCCTGTTATGTAAGAGGACTGCTTTCAAACTAGTTTTACTGCTGTCAACAAATCAGTCTTATGACTGGTTTGATAAAATCCTCCAACCCTGTCTATTATCCGCTAACCGCTTAATTTCTGCATATCTACGACAAGCCTTATCTTGTATAATTTGCTTCATATCACTTAATCCAGGTCTACCCCTTCGAGTTCTACCATTCATTTTGCCTTCCAATATTGTTTTCAATAAGCTACCATGCCTTATAATGTGCGCCCTATCAGATTACTTCTTCTCTCCACGACCTGTCTCAAAAGACTTCTTTTTTCATTTACCTTCTCAAGTACTTCTTCATTTTTTACTTTCTCTATCCACTTTATTTCAAGCATTCTTCTATAACACCACATTCCAAAAGCTTCGAGTCTTCGTTGGTCCGTTTTTCCAATTGTCCAAGTTTCGCAACCATATAATGCTGTGCTCCAAACGTAACTTTTCAAAAATTTCTTCCTTACTGCTAAGCCAATATTCTTTGAGCATAGTGACTGTTTCTTTTGGTGGAAAGCCTGTTTCCCTTGTGCTATTATTGCTCTTATATCTCTTTCGCTTTCACCGTTTCCTTTAATTATGCTTCCTAGATATTTAAATTCTTTGACTTGCTGAATTGTCTCTGCATCTATTTTGACTTCCATTCTTCTTGATGTTTTCGCTGTTGTACAAATCATGAATTTTGTTTTGTCGTTATTTATATTCATACAATATTTGTCTTGTAATCTTTTTTTCATAGTGTTGAGAGTATTTTCTAACTCAGCACTACTTGTGGCTAATATATCTATGTCATCCGCAAATCTCAACATGCTTACATTTTCACCTTGAATCTGTAATTTCAATGGCACTTGTTCCTTCACTTCGTTCATTGCTTCTTCTATATACAAATTGGAAATCAGTGGTGATAGTGAGCATCCTTGTCTCACCTCTCTTCTGATTTGTGCTTCTCCTTTTTGACCCTCTATTCCTATTATTGCGGTCTGATTCTTATATAATTCATATATTATTCTCCTATCCCTGAAATTAATTCCTACCTTTTTCAAAATCGTAAACATCTTCTCCCAACCAACATTATCGAATGCCTTTTGTGTATCTACAAAACCTATGTACACAGACTTCTTTAACTCTAGACTTTCCTCTACTACTGTTCCGAATGCTAATATTGCTTCCCGCGTTCCCCTATTTTTCCTAAAACCAAACTAGTCTTCTGTTAATCTACTCTCCATTTTATTCTCTATTCTCCTGTATATGATTTTTGTCAGTATTTTCGAGGCATGTGAAGTTAAACTAATCGTTCCGTAGTTCTCGCATTTGTCTGCTCCTTGTTCTTTTGGAATGGCGACAATTTTATTCTCCTGGGGATCTTTCGGTACGTAGCCTATTTCGTACATGTCTCTGACCAATTCAAACAGTGCATCACGAGTTTTCTGACTGAGGGCTTTGATAAGGTCCACACTTATGCCATTTATTCCTGGCGCTCTATTATTCTTGAATTCTCTCAAAGCCCTGTCGAATTCTGATCTCAAAATTGAATCTCCCAATTCTTCTTCATCGACATCTTCCTTCCTCTCTAAAAATCCTATATTATCGCTTTCTTTATAGATATCTTCCAAATGATTGGTCCATTGTTACATTTTTTCCTCCGTTCTCATCAATTGTCTCCCTAGAGAATTCCTAATCTTACTGCTTCTAGATTTCATTTGTCCAAAAAATCTCTCAACAATCCTATATGCCTCATCTACTTTCCCTAAATGTTGTGACGTGGTATTTTTCAAATACCTTGTCACATGAAATTTCTGTGTAACCTTCTCTCTCTCGTCGATGACGCGAAATAAAGCTACAACCGCCAAGAGAGACTCTCATTTTAAAATAATAAGTAATTTGTATTATATCGAGTCTCTCGAGGACATTTCAGCCGTGTGATTGTCGACTGATATGAATTTGTATTATTTCTCTCGCTTTCTCGCTTTCTTCTTTCTTTTCTTTCTCTAGTTGCTTGGGAAATTTGCTTGGCGGGGTACAGGTATATAGATTGAGGCACAAGGACCACCATGAGAGGAGAAAGAGGGGAACGCATATCGCCACCGCCGTACGACGAAATACATGTGGAGCCCGGTCTGATCCATGATGGGAAATTTCCACGCCACCGGTGCTCTCGCTATCGACGTCCATGGGGCCACGTGCTATTGGAAATACGTTTCGAATTTGCCAATAGAGCCACCGGTGGCCTAATTTTGAAATTATGTAATTAAGAGGGGATGGGAATCAGCTCACCTGCTCTCGTTACATAGAGAGAACGATCAGTCTCAATCTTGGCGGTTATTGAGTAACCAAGTTTTGTAGTCACGCGCGTAACGTTTGTGTTGTGCTGTGCCACGTGCCACTGCCAATTATATCGCCATTTGGATTACCTGATTGTATTCGAGAGCCGGTGAGTCCCATCCTGTATTAAAGACCTTTTAATATTGGAATTAGTCGTGGCGGGTTTCTTTTTTCTGCCTCTTGGTAAATCTCCTTGTACGGGACGCCGAAGTTCCCGTCAAGAGCAGAGGAAGAGAATAGAGGAAAGCGCGCGCTGGGCCAATCAGTGCATGTAAGGTTCTCTTGCCGGCACTGTTTGGCCGCCTCCGAGTTTTCCCTTAGTTTTGAATTAAATCAGTCGCCTCTCGCCGGCTAAAATATTGTTCTAATCAAATTGGAAAATTTATATTTGATAATTATATGTTTTATTTGAGAATTCACGTGCGATTCACTCACACCTGCCATCTTTCCACGTTCCCCTTTCACCCACCCCCCTCTACGCGGTCTGGGTGAGCTCCGGGTAGATTATGAGCTCAATTTAGTCATATCTTTCTCCAATTTACTGAAACTTGATCTTCTCTCGATTTTGATAGTTCCCTTCTGGGACTATCTGGCGCCCTTTTTGAGCCCATTGCGGATTATTTCGTCATTTCAACCTTAATTTTCATCTCGCTGTGCGACAGGGGGACAATTTATAACGGCTGGCATAGCTAGCTCAGGTGAATTTATTCCTCATAAAAAGTTAGCCGTTATAATGTAATCTCACTTCTATATCCTGACATTTCCCCTCTAACCTCTGTTCTCTTGGTTTCCTTGATTCTCTTATTATTTTACTCCTCAGTGCCTTGTATGTCTGCTGGTCTTGTTCACTACTCTTATTCTTGTATTCCCTTCTTTCATTAATTAAATCGAGAATTTCTTCCGTTATCCATGGTTTCTCAGGCTCTACTCCATTGCTCTTCAAAATTTCATCTGCACATTGTTCTATGTTCCCGTTCATATTTGTCCATCTACTCTCTATTTCTAAGTCTTTCTCTTGTCGATCTTCCAATTTTTCGTCCAACATCACTTTGAATGCCTCCTGTGTTTTTTCTTGTTTGAGATTCTTCAAATTCCATCTTTTTTGCATTTTCCTTTTCTTCTTCAGAGCTTTGAATTTCAGAGAACATTTCATCAGCAACATATTGTGATCACTATTTATATCCGCGCCTAGATAAGTTTTACAGCTTTTCACTTGGTTTCGAAATCTTTGTTTCACTAATCTGTAATCAATTTGATATCTTGCTGTATCTCCTGACATTTTCCAAGTATAGATTCTTCCAACTATAGATTTTTGAATAATGTGTTGGTAATAACCATTTTATGGCTTTCACAAAATTCGATTAAACGTTGTCCTCTTTCATTTCTTTTCCCTGACGCAAAATCTCCTATTATGTTGCCCTCTTTTCCTCGCCCTACTACCGCATTCCAGTCACCTATGATCATTAAATCCTCTTCTCCCTTCACATATTCTATCCCTTCTTCTAGTTTGTCGTACGTTGTTCCGATATCTTCCTCTGAGTATGCAGATGTGGGCATGTATACTTGAACTATAACCGTGTCTACCGGTTTTGTTCTAACTCTGACCATCATTACGCGTTCGCTATGTTGCAAATAATCCTTTCTCCTATTCTACACTCTTTTATGCATTATAATTCCCACACCTGCTCGGCCATTCTTTGATCCTGTATGAATGATTCTGTAATCCCCACTCCAGAAATCCCCTTCTTTGAATTGGGACACTTAGGAATTGGAAGTGTGTTTGAGTGGGGTATTGGAAATGTAACAGATTGTACATTTGCAAAAGCCAATCGCATACTTTTTCCGAAACCCGTGTAGGTGCCTAAACGAGAATAGCAGTCGCACAGTGGGGCCAAATGCCAAAAAACTGGCCAAAACCCCAAAAATGAAGTTTGTAGTTGGGGATATTTGACCCTTGGGATAAGTAAGGTGATGTCCCAAGTATTGGAATTTTGATATAAGAAGATCTGATCCCCTCCCCCTGCCCTTGTGTACCAGTTCCAAAATACCCTCCTTGAAGTATAATCCGCGTGATTGAAAGACAGTAAAATAACGAGCATGTTCAAAAAGACGCTGTGTCTCGAAAAATGAACCGATTTAACTTTTTCAAATTGGAGTCTATTACTGAAACTATGTAGAATACACTAAAAATTGAGAGAATATCAATTTGATGAGTGGAAAATACTGACAGAGCAATGATTGGATGTAATTTCTATATCTATAAATGAGAAAATGTGTTTGGTTTTTGAAGGAATAGTAGAGAATTACGCAAAATTACGTCGTTTAACTTATTGGAGGTGGTAGATGGGACTCTTACCTAAACATCAGGAAAAAAACGGCTGCCCATGTCTGCCCCTAAGCAATTCCGCCATGTTTTTGTGCAGGAAATCACAAAAAATTAGACGGAGTAATGAGCAGTCCTTAGATCCGTCTGGAACTTGATATGCAGAAGTTTGTGGGGTCGCTGATTATGAATCCGTTGTCTTCATTTGGGAATTCAAAATGGCGGATCCAATATGGCGGACGAAAATTGAAAGAAATCATCGGATTTCCTTCAAATTCGTGACCCAGGGGTTTCTGAGGTCGCTGATTACGAATCCGTTGTTTGAATTTCGAAATTCAAAATGGCGGATCCAATATGGCGGATGAAAATTGAAAAAATCATCGGATTGCCTTCAAACTCGGTACCCTGAGGTTTTTAAGGTCACTGATTCCGAATCCGGTGTCTGAATTCCGGAATTCAGAATGGCGGATCCAGTTTGGCAGGAAAAAATTGAAAAAATCATCAGATTCCCTTCAAACTCGGTATCCAGGGTTTTGTGGGGTCATTGATTACGAATCAGTTGTCAAATTCCAAGAATCAAAGATAGCGTATCTAATATGGTGGACACAAAACTCAGAATTCAGTAGATTCGCTTTTAATTTTATCTCAACGTTAGTATGTGTTTTATTTCCAGTGTACATTTGCTGCACGAGGAAAACTGTATGAGATTGATTACCATTCGTTTTTCTTCTCATCGCGGGCTTAGGGTACACAAAAGCCAGAAATCATTGATATTTAGGAAGATGATGGACCATTGAGAGAAAAACAGTATCGCTGGAGAATATTCGTAGTGAATTTACTATGAGTTGATGAATTCACTATGGGGAATGACAATAAAACTACCAACATTTAGTATTATTACTACGAATTTTTGGTAACTTCACTGCTAACATTCTTCAGCGATGCTCTTTTCCCCTAAAGTAACCGTCATTTTCCTAAATGTTTATAAATGTTATTCAAGTATTGATATCTCTTTTCTTTTCGTGAACTGAATCATGACTCGCGATTTGGTGATCGTTCTTATGTTAACCTATCGTTTCCATGGCAACGTAAATAGTTGGTTGTAATCGGTCTGATTTCAAATGGTGCTTATCACAATTGTGCAATAGCTGTCACCGAATTCTTACTCTCGCTAGTAATCGTTACCGTAAACTTTTTTCCGCGTGCAAGTTTGGAGCTTGGTGAATATTTTTCGTTTTTTGAAATCATTCAATGTTAACATACAATTCCAAATGAGATGGATTCCGCTGCCATAGGTGAGTGTTTCAACAACCTATATTTTCTTAGTAGTTTAATTTGAACAGTTGACTGCAAAAAAAATTAGCTTAAGAGGGTTGAATCCAACCCAAGAAAATTAGGAAAATTTTTAGAAACACATGGGGTTTCTGTAGTGAATTTTATCGAATTCTACAACGTTTGTAGATTTCAAAGATGATTCAATATCTATGACTCGGAGAGAGATGTACAATATTTTAAGGAGCAGTCCTCTACCTACGTTGGATGAAAAGTTCACTTTCCTTCAAGGAAAAATCATCGAGTTAACGTGTTGTCCGGATAACAAAACTACAGAGATCTCTAACCTTTTATCTACTCTTGAATGTGTATTTAAAAAGAGATGGGAATCTTCTCAAAGGACCGAAGAACGATTTCTTAAAAATAATGAAGAATGGTTAAAACAAGAGGTAGTGTTTTGTACTTTCAGGAATCCCCATTCTGTAACTGTTCACACGCAAGTAGGGAGACCTCTTGTTGAATTCAACGAATGTTCAGAAAGAACGAAACGTAGGAAAACGGAGAATATCAGAGTACATACTCCTATCTCAGAGCTGTCTTACGCCACACAAATGTGTTTGAGAGCGTCTGGACAGATCGAAGCCGCAAAAATTGTAAAGGATGTTACATCTTCTGATCCTGAGCTTGCCAAAATGTATATGAAAGGTTATCAAACTTTCAAGCGAAATGAGCCAAAGATGTTGAATGATGAAGATGCTCTAGCTCTCCTAGTAGATGCCGAGCTCTCAAAACATCAGTACTGCTTATTGCGTGAAGCTGATCCGCAGAAGTTTCCACCTTATAAAAAAATTCAACTGGCCAAACGCATGTGTTTCCCTGACAAGGAATTTATTCAAATAACAGAAACCTGCGCTGTTGTGCAACTACAAGCACTTCTTGATCACACAGCTACACGTATTTTAAAGCTACAGAATTCGGCTTTGTCAACTTTATCTGATGAAGAGTTACAAAACCTGGTACTTATTTCCAAATGGGGGTTTGATGGGAGCTCTGGCCACTCCTCATACAAACAAGCATATCAAAGTTCGGAAGCTAGTGATTCCGCTGTGTTCATTACTTCACTTGTGCCTCTCCGCCTACACTGCAATTCAAAAATAATTTGGCAGAATCCAAGGCCATCATCAACCAGATTTTGTAGGCCAATCAAAATAGAGTTTGTGAAAGAATCAAATGAAGTTTCGGTTGCAGAGAAGCTACGGGTTGATAATGAAATAGAAAATCTGAGGGCTACTTCTTTCAGAACTGATGAAAAACATGTTTCAGTGAAACATGAGATGATTTTTTCTATGGTGGACGGGAAGGTATGCAATGCCATAACTGAGACAACCTATACCCAGAAGTGCTATATATGTGGTGCCACATCTAAGGAATTCAACAAAATTGATGATATAGTATCCAGGCCGGTCAAAACCGAAAACCTCCAATTTGGTTTGTCTTGTCTACACGGCTGGATACGATTTTTTGAGGGCCTCCTGCATTTGTCTTATAAGCTACCTATTCAGAAGTAGCGAGCACGAAAACAAGATGAAGCTTTGGTGGAAGAACGAAAAAAGGTTGTACAGAAAAGTTTTAAAGAAAAATGTGGCCTCATTGTCGATGTTCCTAAGCCAGGGTTTGGGAACTCAAATGATGGGAATACCGCTAGGCGATTTTTCGCACAACCCGAAGTTTCTGCCGAAATCACAGGGGTGGATGTCAACCTAATACAACGACTTCATGTAGTATTAGCTACCGTTTCAAGTGGCCATGAAAGAGACGTTGAAAAGTTTCGGAGTTACACTTTAGACACGGCACGCTACTACGCGACAAAATATCCGTGGTACCAAAGTCACCTACGATGCACAAGTTTTTGATCCACGGACCTGAAATCATTGCATCTGCTCTTCTACCTATAGGCCAATTGACTGAGGAAGCACAAGAGGCTCGTAACAAAGATTTTAAAAGGTGAGAATGATGTATATCACTTAATAATAGTCTATATTTGTCACAGTGGACTCGACACTTTGAAGGGAAAAATTTGACTTCTCAAGTACTGCAATCAGTTTGATACATTGCACAATACGTTTTTGACTACTAGGCAAACTATATATTTATGGTAACCACGAGAATATATGTTCGCGAAGATTGTTTTGTTCTGGTAAGGAATTCGGGGAATTATGAATATTCATATACTTTTTTTTATTAATAAGCCACATTGTTCATCCTCTGGAAACATAAATTCATAGACTAGAAAACAATTTTGAGAATCAAGTAAACTTATGAATTAGAGGATTTATTCAAAACTTCATACTGATGACCCCAAAGTGCAGCTGCTTTTTGTTTTTCCTTGATTTTGCTTGTCATGTTGAGATCAAAAGCTTTAACGGTGTCGATGAATACATAATTATATTCAAATATCTCAACAACATTCATTTCCAAAGGTACCGAGAGCATCACTCCAGGAAATGCAGTAGAGAAAAAACGAATGAAGACATTTTTAAATGGTTCCTTTTGAGTTCTGATCCAATGTTATCGAGTAAAAGACAGTTGCCCAAGAAAAAACTAAAGTTTCTCCCTAGAGACGTGTTAAGCCTGATCAAAACTCCGGATATACTTGATAAAGACAACGTAACTTTCCCATTATCTTCCTCTGAGAGTGAAGAAGAAGAAGACTGATCTGAGTAAAAAAAGTGTGGCAAAAGTAAAAACCATTACGATTTCAGTTTTTTATATTATTGTATATATTGTGAATGTATATATCTTCCGATTTAACACATTTGATGTGTTAATATCATTCGATAATTATATTAGTAATGATTCAATGTTGGAAATAATAATAATAATGATCATAATAGGAACAACAAAATGGGCCGTTTAGTTCTTGTTTAATATTAAGTTATGAATGAAGTTTTGATTTTTGGCATCCGCCATCCTGAATTTCGGAATTCTGACAACGGATTCGTGATCAGCGATCCCGAAAACCCCTGGGTACCGAGTTTGAAGGGAATCCGATGATTTTTACAATTTTCGTCCGCTATATTGGGTCCGTTATTTTGAATTTTGAATTTCAGACCGTGGATTCGTAATCAGCGACCACAGAAACCCCTGAGTACCGAGTTTGGAGAAAATGCGATGATTTTCTTAATTTTTGTGCACCATATTGGATCCGCCATTCTGAATTCCAAAATTTTGACAACAGATTCGTAATTGGTGACCCCAAAAACTCCTGGATGCCGAGTTTGAAGAAAATCCGATGATCTTCTCGATTTTATTCCACCATATTGGATCCGCCATTTCGAATTTCGAAATGCAGACAACGGATTTGTAATCAGCGACCCCAAAAATCCCTGGGTACCCAATTTGAAAAGAGTCCGATAATTTTTTCAATTTCCGTCCGCCATATTGGATTCGCCATCCTGAATTTGGGAACTCAGACAGCGGATTCGTAATCAGCGACCCCGAAAACCCCTGATCACCAAATTTGAAGAAAATCCGATGATCTTCTCGATTTTATTCCACCATATTGGATCCGCCATTTTGAATTTCGAAATGAGAACAACGGATCCGTGATCAGCGACCCCAAAAACCGTTGGGTACCCAATTTGAGGAGAATCCGATGATTTTTCAAATTTTCGTCCGCCATATTGGATTCGCCATTTTGAATTTTGGAACTCAAACAGCAGATTCGTAATCAGCGACCCCAAAAACCCCTGATCACCAAGTTTGAAGAAAATCCGATGGTTTCTTTCAATTTTCGTCCGCCATATTGGATCCGCCATTTTGAATTTTGAAATTCTGACAACGGATTCGTAATCAGTGACCCCATAAACTTCCCGAGTACGAAGTCGCAAGCGAATTCGAGAGCCCCTTATAATTTTGTCCAGCTTTTTGGCATTTGGCCCCACTGTGAGTCGGTAACGTGGCGAAATGGTTCCCTGCACATCATTGGTACACCGAATGTCATGTGCCGTCTAATTAAGAAAAAAAATTCGAATGTATGAGATAGTCATGTAAGGTACAAGGTAGAAAATTCTGTGTGTTTTTAACAAATGCGCGAGTCCTAAATGGTCCATTCAAAATTTGTGTTAAATATTGACACAACCTTGTGAAAAAAATTCGGGTAAACCGATTAGAAAAATTCATTTACAATGGTAATTTTGATTGAAAGCGTATTAGAAAAACATTTGATCAATCGTGATCAATGGCATATTCATTTCCAGTGTAAAATTACAATTCTCACGATTTCATCTGTTTCTGGTCATGAAGTTTTCTAAACCTAACCAAATATCGTGATTCATCTATTCGATTGTGAATTCACGATGCAAATATCCGACTCATGGCAATTGAGAGTTTTTTCATGTACAGGGGAAGCATTTGAGAAATGAAAACGAGAGTAATAAGTTTACATTAGGAACTTGACAGTTTGATACTCTTTGGTGTTGATTCCGAACACAAATTTCGAGTGGACCGTTATTAACACAAAATTTTCAACTGTGTATGAATTTGACATTTACTGATCACCCAATACATACTCTGTTGAACCGGAAGCCCATCTTACAAGATTTATATGATATGAAAGGCATACGATACTTGGTGTCCACCCTTCATCAAGATTATCAGGTGTTATTTGGAAGTATTGAAGATAATCGTCTTGAAGAGAGTTGGTGAATTGACGTTGATTCCTCTTCACCACATGATTACCACACATGTAACAAAAATTTCCTGGATGGTTTATGCACTCGGAACTTCATTTTCTTTTATTCATTGTGTGTCGAATGAATCGAAACAAGGGCTCTTGTTGGAGATTCTGACTTTTATAATGTTAGTTTTAGTCATAGTTTTTCACCAGGTCACCCGGTAGTTTCTGCTGGGACTATTTCCCATGTGGATTTTGGAGTTGTGCTGTTGTGTACTCTCTTGCTCACGCAGTTACTCGCGTAGTGATACCTTTTCAAATTAGTCGTTGCGAACCGCTCAGCACGTGTACATCTGTTATAGCCTCCTCGGAGGACCCTCTAGAATTTAGTTCTTTGCCGCGAGTTTGGTGCATCGTTTGAATGATTCATTTTGAGTTAGCTTCGTTATTCTTGTATGATCCGACTGATCGAGTATAATTAAGGAAGGGGAGATCACCCTTTCGACAGGTGTTTTCCTATTCCGGAAAGTGCTAGAGTTTTTTTTCTTTGTTATAATTACAAGTTGTTGCTGAGCGTCCAGCAACGGCTCGATACCGAGCTTTGTACTGTAAAGTCTTGGGACTAAAAAGCTCAAAGCGTGTTTTGAAAGTGTGAGAAGTGTGAGTGCGCTAAGTGTGAGTGAGAAGTAAAATCGAAATTATAATTTAAGTGCACATGTAAATTTTCATTAAAGATATTGAAAATCACTTTCAGACTCATCATTCCAAAGAGAGTTCCGATCCAGCCAGTTCCGGCAAGCTTATAAATTTATCTATGCTCATAGATCGTTACTAGTTGAGTTCCCTACTATCAGTTGAATGCTCTTTATCTATTAATTTAACTATTTCAAATTAAATAGTAGGATCTATCTCAGCTCTGATATAATCAAAAGGCAGAATATCGAATCAACTAATTTCATGAAACCTGATAACAGACGTATGTGAAAAGTCAGAAAAACAAAGGACGCAAAAAAAACAGAAGACAAGCGATGAGCTGGAATTATTTCTAATCGCGGCCGTATACACAGTATAAGCGAGTCACCCCCATCAAAAAGGATCAGATAGAGTGGGAGCACTGTGCATTCGACCGAGTAGGCCATCTGCAGTCTCAGTGGCGAACTACTCTTATTCATCATGTTGTGTATCTCTTGAAAATACTTAGCCACTGAGATGCGAGGAGGCGCTGGAACTCACCACGGAAAGTTGTACTGTTTTCCTATGACTGTTTCCACTCTATCTGATTCTCTTCGGCCCCACCATCGAAAATTACAAGAGTTTCCAGACCAGTATACACGACCATGTTTGTGATACAACCATCTTGTATCAGCATATTACAATAAAAATGAATCAAATCAATTACACTCAAGTATAGGCTATGAATAAGGTGAAACTTTAAGGGGGTATGCAACCTTTGCGTACAAAAAATGTATGTCTTCTTTCGGAATTTTTGTTGAAAAAGCATGTTTATCAATCGTTTTGAAATCTAACATCTTCATTATACACATTGTGAGGTATACAGAAAAATTTTTTTTATTGTTATTTGCACTATTTTGTACGCACTATAGATGGCGCTCGCAGAGGTACGGAAAAGTAGCGTTGACACACGGTGACCAATTCTCGAATTTCTCAACTTTTCTCATTGATTATTCTTTTTAATAAAACACTGTGATCGGTTGATCTAACGGAAAAAGTGCATAAATTAGGCATAGTTGGTCACTCTGCGTTGACAGGATATCTCCAGCTGGGAACGTCTGAAATCAGAATTTCAAAAAGATTATTGAAATATAGCTCAGTGGCGATTACGGCATAGTACCGATTTTGTTTAAATTGCATATTTTTTTGTTAATTAACAATTTACTGAGCAATTTTCCCGGAAAAATCGAGTTTTTTTTTCAAACGGCCGCCATTTTTTTTCTAATCAAAATTTTGAAATTTCGTACGATGCCGTAATAGCCAATGAGCTATATTTTGATAATCTTTTAGAAATTTTGATTTCAGACGTTCCCAGCTGGAGATATCCTGTCAACGCCACTTTTTCGTACCTCTGCGAGCGCAATCTATAGTGCGTACAAAATAGTGCAACTAACAATAAAAAAAATTTTTTTGTATACCTCACAATGTGCATAATGAAGATGTTAAATTTCAAAACGATTGATAAACATGCTTTTTTGAAAAAAATTCCGAAAGAAGGCATAAATTTTTTAAAATTACGACAAAATCGTAACTCCTGTAATTTTTCATAGATTTCCTTTCACGAATACATCATTATCTTTGTAGAAGAGCGCACTTCACGTACAAAATTTGATACGGGGTATATTTCCACGTTTTCTATTTTCCTTCGGCAGAAATGTAATTTTTTTACCTTCATTTTTGTCGAAAAACAGTATTTTCCCCGAATATTCCGATTCATTGCACTTAAACTACTTGCGTGATCAACAATAGTGACGTTGATATTTGTTGGCAGTTCGATGATGTCCATTTCGACACCTGCCACGATGAGATTGATCGCTCCTGACTTGAGATATACCTTTAATAGTGAAACTTCAATAGAAAAAAATTTTTTTCAACTTCAAAAATTCATATCTCGATAACTTATCCATAAAAAAAGTTTTTACTGTGATTTGTAAGTTCAAGGAGCTAAGATGCATCAGACAAAAACAGTGTCATCAAATGTACAATAAATTTTTCTTATTTTGTAAATTAGTGTTATCGAGAACTCACCAACGAAATTATTCGAATATTTTTTTTCACCAAAATTACAAGACATATGATTGATTGCACGAAGGAGAACAGTGGTTATGAGATGTTTTTAGAAGACCTTCAAGTATTTGTTGGGATTATTATATTTTCTTCTCATAACATGAGATTATCTCAACGTGATTATTGGTCACAAGACCTACATCTGAAAGCTGATCCTGTTCAAAATGCCATGTCTCGGAATGAATTCGGAGACATCAAGTCAAAAATGAAATTTCATCAACCCCACGATGCAAATGTCGACGATGAAATTTATCGAGTAAGATGCATGACAAACATTCTTAGACGAAATTTGATTCGTTCCGGGATTCCTTCTAGTGCCTTATCTATAGATGGAATGATGCTGAAACTTTACGGTTGATCATCTCTGAGACCAGTGGCGGGGTGAGAGCTTGTCTGTCTTTCTTCAACTGACACGAAACAAAGGGAAAATCCCGGCTCTTATCCTTGTTTTCACGCGAATTGAAAGAGGATAGAAATGTACTCACCACGCTACTGTCTGAGACAATTCATTGGCGGTGAGCCCGTGAGATTTGGAATCAAGCTCTGGGCTCTTTGTAGTTCTGATGGTTACCTTTTCGATTTCGGAATTTATTGCGGCAAAAATACTCAGAAGACTGATAAATTATCAGGCTGTACACTTGGTAGTCGTGTTGTAATGAACATGCTACAAATAGTGTTTCAGAACGTATCCTCACATAATCGAGATAAGCTGCACGTAAATTTTGATCATTTATTCACTAGTCGAGATCTACTTGTACACATGAAACAATATGGGTTACGTGTGACTAGGACTGTACAAGAAAATAGAGTCAATGTGAAAAATAACGTTCAAAAAAAAAGACGAAAGAGGTAAGTATGGTGTGAAACATGACAAAGTAGGTGGTTTGAATTTCATAACTGTCATGGATTCTGAACCAGTATCTATTTCATCAACAGCTGCAAGAGTTACCCCATCAGGTACAGCAGAACGTAGACAAGGAGGTGACAAAGAAGCTGGATTTCCCTGACGCGTTTCTCCTTTAGAATAAGTTCATGGGTGGTGATAATTTGCATGATCAACGATGTAACAAGGTAGAGCCAATTATACGTTCCAAGAAGTAAACATGGGTTATATTCACTCGCATCATTCAGACATCGCTCACAGATGCAACAATTTTATTCCATAAATGTAATGAAGGTAAAGAAACATTCACAACCAAAGATTTTGTCATGAGCGTAGCAAAAGTGTATCTGAGAAGAGCTAGAAAACGGAGTACCAGTCACGTTTCGGAAAAAATGCATTATCAGCGATACTGCAGCACCCTGAACTGTAAAGATCAGGACGAAAAATTATTGCAAAACATGTGAGAAATTTTTTTGCGGAACATGCTCTTCTACTCAGCACTTGGAAATATGAATATGGATGAAAACGGAGAAGTGAGAAAATTAAGGAATGAGATAAATAAAAAATATTTCAAAAATAAAAAATTTGAGAAAAAATTGAGAAAAATGAAAGAAGAAATTATTCTCGACGTCACCCACCTCCACGTGGTGAGAATCGGGCAACTTTCAATTTCCGAAGGCTGAGGGTAAAAATCCAAGTGATGTACAATAACTATCCGCGGTTTAGCTAGTTATAGATACAGTAAGACCTCTCAATAAGAACGCAAAAGCCCCCAAGGGGAAGAGTTTTTCCAAGAATCAGGGTTCCCCTACCAACCCTACATTCACACTCAATTACTGAGTTTTTGTCTCTCTCTCACATTTTAGGTTGCGACCTCCTAATAAGAACGTTTGCGCTGAAACGTTAGAAAACACTTTCTTGCTTTCACTCGCAAAAAGACTCTTTGTTGCGCTGACCTGACGATACATATTGATTACAAAAATAGTTTTTTATTAAAACTATCAAACAATGGTGTGAATATTAAATATGTTCCTGAAAGACGGATCTGAAGAGTCACAAATTTTTTGTTTTAGCTCCAGAAGTCACCCTTGTCACTCCTAATAAAGACAATTCTTTTTCACTTGAATACATCCCGGACAGCACAACGTCCCACTGGAACGTTTACGGAAGGTTTAAAAAAAGTAGGGGAGATTTTCTGAACGTTCAGAAAACGTCCTAGAGACACATTTTGCTATGAGGGATCCTCTAAGAATTTCTGTCCCATCTTATCGCAGTTTAAAATGATTTTCAAAAAGACCGAAATATACATATTCATGATTATCAATCAAAAATTTATATTCATATATTTATTATTATTTTCAAGGGTAATTAAAGAGTTTCGTTTTATAAATATTCAAATAATATCGAATTTCATTCAAATGAAGGAAAAAGAGAAGTATTCATTTATGTATAACTTGAAAATACTGAGCTTCTATTTAAATTTTGACTGTTCAACTCTCTAAGACTGAACGTTCTTATTGAGAGGTCACCCACAAATGTAATTTAAGCTCAGAACCGGTAATTGGAGTGGGGGATGGCCCACGAGCGGAAAGCGGGGAAGCGTTCTTATTGCGGGCGTTCTTATTGAGAGGTCTTACTGTATATCGAACCATCATTCTCGAATTTGGTTCGACATGGTTGCTATCATGATTCCTATGACAATGGAAAAGTTTTTAGCTGGGGAACTACTACCTTTGAGACTGATTTTTACACGCCAAGAAACATTTGAAATGACCTAAAGAAAACACTATAATTTCTACAGAGTTTTCCGAAGAATTTTTTCTATTTCCGGAAAATGATGTGACGAAGAATTTTGCGAAGTGTATCGGAAAATTCTCGAGAAATGTTCAATTATTCTTTGATGAATTTTGAATGTTCTTTGTCATTCATATTTTCTCGAAGAAATCCAATAGTTTCTGACTTACAGCTATTTGGAAATATTCAAAATCGTGAGCCACCATATTAAATCCACCATTTTGAGGGAGATTTTTGAAAAATTCAATCGCAAATTGATAATTAGCGTTCTAAAAAGCCGCTGAATACCAATTCCCAAGGCATATTGTTGAAAAACACTCGAAGTCATGAGCCGCCATCTTTAATCCGCTATTTTGAAAGGAGTTTTCAAAAATCAACTGCAAATTCGTATTTAGCGACCCGAAAAACCCTTGTATGACAGTTTTCAGCAAAATACCGCCAATAGGAACATGTATGCTACAAGGGTTGAACGTATTCGGCAAAATTTTCCATTTCGGACGCCATTTTGAATTATTTGGAGGTGAAAATTAATTTGGGAGAAACGCTTCCTTCATATTCAGACATTGAGTGCACGTTTGGAGTGGTCCCAGGGTGATTGGACACCGGGAAGTCTTCGAAAAATGAGATTTAAAGAAACATCATGTTGTGAAAATTACGTTTTTTGAAGTATTTTTGGGAAATTGAGGGGTCAAAAGTCATTTTTTCCGAATTTGGAATACACCATTCGAAAGAACACACTTGAAAGTAGTAAAAAATGTTCGTCCCAATTTTTGTCCAGCTTTTTTTCTCTACGCAATACACCTCTAAAAACAACGGTAAAAACCAGAGCACTTGGGCGTCGAAGGGTTGATATATATAAATTTATGAAAAAATCAATTCATATAGTTTTGAATTCCCCTCCATTTGTGACCATTCAGCCCAACATGCACTGGCTGCTCAGAGTCTTCTGTCACGTTCAGTCCGTCACAAAAATTTTGTATTTTGAAGGCTTGTATCTCCTATCCATTATTATCCTAACAATCTTGTTCACGCTGCGGCGTCACACAATTATAAATGAAAATTGAGAAATGTAAAACGTGAGAATTGAGGCTGGTGCTCTTTGAAAGATGAAAAATTTTTAATTTTGTATCAAAAATTGTTTTATTCGATCAAGTTTTCGAGTGAGAAAGAATCAATGCTGTATAACTTTTAAACAGAAAAATCAAGTTTTTTTCACTGAATAACTCATCGGAACCCAATTATTTTTCCGCATACTGGCTTGAATCTTACGGAGTTGTAGTTTGAAGACTCATACAATGCCAAAGGTATTGAAGAAGCCAATCAAAAATTATTTCAAATCGATACCATTCAATTTATCAAGTGATGAAGACGAAGCTCCTATAACTTTGTTGAGAAATGAAAAATGAACAAACAAAAATCGGTGAAGAAATGAAAATTGAATATAGAAAACTTCCTGTGGAACAGTTGCCAATAAGATAATGAAGAAATGTTTTTTACAAATTTTGATGACGATTGATCAACAAATAATCATGGAAGCTATAACAGTACACATAAATTCTGCACAACCCGAGATTTATGCATATTGCTATATCATGATCAATTATAATATATAATTCTTGATTTATTAACCGATATGAAAATCTGTGAGAAACAAAGAAACACACTCCTTGATCAACTGAGAGGCAACTCTCTGGCACACATTTCTCTATAGCTCGTCCCTCTATCGTTATTGAGGTTGTTGTTTTCCACGGAAGGGCTTTTTTTTAATGCTATGCATTTCTAACCACTTCTACTTCGCTTCTCCAGTACTCTCAGCATCCCCAAAGTCTTTCAAATGAAACTACGTGTGCAATTTTAATATATATTGGTACAGAAATAATTGAATTACGGCAAATTATTCATTGAGGTATATCGATTTCTTTATTCAAAATTTAGATACTTTATTTTTTTTCTCTTTTCTCACTCGAAAACTCGATTTTATAACACAATTCTCAACAGAGTTGAATTTTCTCTCAAAAACTATTAGCCTATATTTTTACTTGATAGATGTTCGATTTTTATCCTTTTTGGATGACTTTACGGCGTAAGCAATACCTATATATATTTTCAAGTGGTAATTTCGTTACTGCATTTGTACCTTCAATTACCTGCAGAATGTGAAACTTTGTGGATGAAAAATATCCAATATCGCTACCCTCGAATCACCTGTTGTTTAAACTTCAAACAACTACAACCATTATATTAGAATCACGAAGACAGCGTTGTGCAACTATTAGATTTTTGAGGAAAGGGGAAAGTCAAGTTTCACTTTTTCCCGAGACAAATGCTACAATAATTCTTGATATACATATAGGGAAGACAAATTATACTCTCTCCTTGAGGAATTCTCGAGAAGAAACATTACTCGTATGGTCTTAATCCATAAAAGCCTTTTGACCTGCTGCCTCTAACATCTAGGCGAGAAAGTTCGTCATTTATAAGTTTTTTTTTTATACAACAAAAAGTTGGTTTTTGTTGTATCTTTAAATGTCATATAACTCTATGAATAGTAATATGGAGAGAATTTTTTCTTTTACGCCGAGCCAAACACTTTCCGCAGACAAGTCACATTCACTAGAGAATAGGCTTTAAAAATGTTCACTAATGACCAATGAATGTTCAGTAGGGTGGAGTGAAAAACAAAAAAGTCTCTGAATCGAATCGTAATAGTGCGGAAAAGTTGCTACTCTCCAAGACGAACTCAGGAAAAAAAAAAGTTTTGAAATCGGATAAGATCTTCAACTCGCGCATTTCGTTTAAAGTTTTTGAATTTCATCGAAAATTCAAGGATATTTCAAAATATTCGAGTTCGCTCGATTATTGTCCGATCAACCTGATTTTTGGTTTGTGGTATTATATTGAGGTTTTTATTGGAGAAAAATATACCCCCTCCCCTCCTTGATAAAGCTTGAAGCGAATCAGAAAGTCCATTTCCCCTCAAATCGCCCTAAATAACTCTGTCGACACCGTCCCGTTATATCGCAATAATTCCCACCGTATAGAATAATATCATTACTTCAATTGAATCCCCCTTCCAAATAACGGCAAAGGGGGTAGAAAGGAGGGGAGGGCAGGGGCGGATCCAGAGATCTGTCTGGGGGTGGGGGGGGAAGTACTTATTTGAACTTTAAAAAAAATAAAGATCGTAGGAATACAAAAACTCCCCATTGCCGGAACATATTTGGTTGGCTTGGGAGGGGTAATTGCCCCTACCGCCCCCCCTTTGAATTCGCGCCTGGGGGAGGGGTTATATCCATGTTTTATTACAGTATGCAATATATGCAGCTCTTCGCCCGTCACACTTGTCACGACTCAGAACTCACTACGAGAAGGTGGCTGCACCGCGAGTTCCACCACGCCCTACCCAACCAACCAACCAAATGTGGGCATGGACTCTATTTGAAGTCAGATTTTGTTTCGAATTGTGGCATTTCTGCTTGAGAGTTAAGAGTTGCTCGAATGTAGCCATCTCTCCTGTCGGGTCCATATACTTCTTTACTGGCTCTTCTTACCAGTTTTACACACCGTTCTACTGCCTGAGTGTGACAAGGGACTTTTTTCAGGTCTATTTCTAGTGTTGGTTTCTGTTTCTCCTTAATAAGCATCGAAATTTGCTGTGCGGAAAGAGAAGACAAGAGTGGGGGACAGGTAAGTGTAACCTTAGACCAATTGATGATGTCAAAGTACTCTTGCGCTTCAAAATTAAATTCAGGTACTTTAAAAGTCCTTACAAAAGCTTTTTTTGTCACAGGTTTTTCTTTTGTTTCGAGGACTCGCCTTAGACCTAGTTCTCTAATGCGCTCATCGTTATCCATTACCATGGACAGCAGAACATTTTCTGGATGGGCGAAGAAGCCGTTTGTCTGAATGACTTTATGTACAATATTCCTTACTTGAGGAGGTAACTTTCGACATCTTTTGATACAATCAAAAATGTGTTTTGGTCCTTCAAGAATAGAAGATTTTGTCTTAATTTGGAACCACAGTGGTGCGTATATGTGTAATATGTATGTCACTATAAGCTGCAGGGTTTCTGACGGGTTTGCAGTGGAAATATATAGCCTAAGAATTCTGTTAGCTGTGGTCAACCAACGAGCATGTGCTATTGGTCCCGGGTCACGGTTGGCTAGATCTGTTGAACAGGATCCTGAATCAATGCTGAGAGCAATCTCGTGTAAATATCTTTGATCTTTACTGAGGATTTTGAAATCAATCTCTGGCAGAACGCAGCTGATCGGCTGAAAATCAACCACAGGCAACGACTCACATTCTGCAAGTTGTTTGCAGATAGCACCTGTGAATGAATGAAGACCGCTTGTTCCCCCATCAAGATCTTCGATGAGATGCCGCAAAGGCAATTCGTTAAAGTGCATGAGGCAGATAACCCATTGTAAGGGTTTTTGTAATTTCATCTCGATATGTTTAATGGCTCCATTTTTACAGCCAGTATTTGTTGCTGTACCATCGCAACCGATAACTGCAATATCAGATGTATCTATAGCATTGTCTTCGAAGTACCTCACAATGCTGAGGGCTGTATCCTTTCCGGTCTTTGAATCTGGTACTATATGGCAAACATATTTTGAGCCAGGTTCCTCAATAACAGAAATATGTTCTTCTTTTTTCTCTGTTTGGTAGCGTTTACTGTTTCTTTCTTCTAAGTACAGTGTGTTATCTGATCTGCCGTCAAAGTACAAACACTTAGGACCCTCTGCTTGTCGCTCAATAAGCTGCGCTTCAACTAAACTAGCTCTGCATTTTTCTTTCTCACGTCTAATCTTGCTTCGATCAATAATCATAGATGAATTTTCATTAGTGACTAATCCCAAATCTTTCAGCACGCTTGAAGCTATGGCTGCTGCTGCACTGTCAGAAACCCCATACCGATCACATATCCCCCCAGTTGCTGGCAATGACAAACGCATTTGTTTTTTTTCAGAAACAAAAGACGTTGAGCGTGGGAACTGAAAGGTTGCATCGTGCTGTTCATTGTCACTTTCTTCAAAATGTTTATTTTCTGTTTCAGGAATAGTGCTAAAAGAAGACGGACCTGCAGCAATTTCTATAGAGGAGTGCTGCAGAAGATTACTACGTTCTTTCCTCTGCATTTGTTTTGTCAATCTTTTGATTTCTGTCAAATCTTTGGCTCCAATTTTCCCCTTCCTCAAATACCTTTGTGCATACAGAAACTTGAGTTCTATTACAGGTATTTTTCTGTCTTTAGGGCACCTGCATTGAATGACAACAGGATTGGAGCAAATGCATGCACTAAAAGATTTGTTGCAAATGCACTAAAATGTCATAGGGCATTTACATGTAGAAATATCGAATCAAGTTTCACATGACTCTTGGATAAAGTTCTTGTACTTTTCATGTGTTTTTTCCCTGTTGTAAGATTTTCTGAGAACATAATATTTGTCATGCAGGACTTTTATTTTTTGTATTATTCTGGCATGAGAAACGGCAGGAATGGAAGCTTTGCAATACAATGCTTCCAATTGTCAGGCTACACTGCTAGCCACTAAAGAAAAGTTGACTTTCTTCCCGGAGCACAGTCTATATCTTTCCTGGTGAAAAGCTCTCACGACATCCGCAGATGTTGGGAGGAAGGAAAGCGGCAATGGTCTTGGGGCCCCGAAGAAAGGACACGCCGTGTCTTTACGTGTCAGGGACATTGATAACCGATAATCAAGAATGTGTATGTGGAAATATATGCGATGCACACCAGTGCGTGTGGATTTTTTATAAGACACTCAGTCTGTAATAACGCTGTGACGATACAACAGATAATCAAGAATGTGTAGGTGGAAATATATGCGATGCACACAAGTGCGTGTGGATTTTCTATAAGACACTCAGTCTGCAATAACGCTGCGATGATACAACCGATAATCAAGAATGTGTATGTAGAAATACATGCAATGCACACAAGTGCGTGTGGATGTTCTATAAGACACTCAGTCTGCAATAACGCTGCGACGATACAACTCTACTGTGCTACTGGATAATTAGCAAAGACAAGTAAGGAATGCCAGCCATTGAGTTTATGCCCCATAAGCAATTTCAGTTCATATAATAATTGAAGGGATAAGGATATTCTATAATACATCGGAAATTGTTTCGATGTAACTGTAAGGCGTCGACACCTATTTAGGGTGATTTGAGAGGAAAACGTGCTTTATGACCCCGTGCAGGCTTTCTGTGTTACCCCCTCCCCGTGAAGGGAGGAGGGGGATATGTTTTTTCTTCCATTAAAAATCTCAACATAATGCGACAAACCAAAAATTAGCTCGATCGGACAATAATTAAGCAACCTGGAATATTTTGAAATATCCTTGAATTTTCGATGAAATTCAAAAACTTTAAACGAAATGCGCGAGTTGAAGATCTCATCCGATTTCAAAATTTTTTTTTTCCTGAGTTTGTCTCGAAGAGTAGCAACTTTTCCGCACTATTACGATTCGATTCAGAGACTTTTTTGTTTTTCACTCCACCCTAATGTTCAGCTGTCTCAAGGGGATACCAGCGTACCGACTGAGTGAGCATTTTTTCGATGAAAATTCTCCGAACTGAATTTGTAAGAAACGCTGAAATTTTCAGGGGAAATGATCTTCAGCACTTCATCTATTGCAATGCAGAGGAAGGGTTTCAGATTTCGGAACAAATGTTTCCTTACCGACTGATAGGAATCTTTCTTCGAAAATCCTAAACTCGGGTTCTGCACCGCGATAGATCAAGTACTGGAGATTATGTGTCCTGAAAATTCCAGATCTCTTCACGAATTCAATTCGTAGAATTCTTACCGAGACAATATTCACTCAGTCGGTACGCTGGTATCTCTTCAAGAAGAACTGACTGGGCTGAATTGAAAATTCTTGCCCCGAGAAGATATTCACTGGGTTTCATTTAATATCTTGCTTCAAAATAAGCCAGTCAATATTCACTTGCCTAATATATATATATATTTTTTTGTCAGTGCGTTTCCTGTATCATAATTACTTCAGAATGCCTAAATTAAAACCCATTGTGGCACTATTTCCACGACATAGACGTAGGATAATCGTTGATCAAATGAATACTTTGACAAATCTGCAATGTGAAGTGAACGATCACAGTTCTCAATTGTTGAAACATTTCGATAATGTCAATGATAATGATGATTCAGCTGTAACGGATGTTCATACTCAAGCGGACGGAATACAAGACTCCATGAGAGATTCTACAAATTCAGAAGTAAGAGTTTTCATGCCACATTGCACATGATAGAACACCAATTATTATTTGAATGATGATATAAACGATTTTTAGGATAATGATGCATATTCGGAATGCAAAGTGACGTTTGACGATCCATCTGAAACGGGACGCCCTTCGCTCCAAACTGTTGAAATTTAAATGTAAGTGTAACAACTCAACAACATGAGAAATAGACTTTCATTTATTCAAAGATGATTTGCAGATCAATGAAAAATCTTTGGAACCAGAAATGACAATAGGAGTTTGTAATGGAGAACAAAGTATTGTCAATACATGGGCACACTCTGAGGTTGAGGAATCGAGTGATTTGAAAATGCAAAAAGCATTGCGAACTGATTTGGCGCATTGGGCAATCAAAAATTCCATTCCATTGGGAAATCTTAAGGAGTGACTCATGATATGGAATAAATATCATCCAGAAGATCAATCACCTCTTTGTCCAACAACTTCAATGAAAATGCCCCAGAATACTGATATTGTTGATATGCCAGAAATATTATCATTTCGGCTTCAGTCTCAGCTTACAAGATTATTTGATTTCGCAAAACGTGCAAAGAATGCGTAATCTTCACTTACAAATTGGCATAGATGGAGTACCTTTATTCATGAGTAATAGTGAAGGATTCTGGCCAATTTTGGGCCGTATACTGCATGATAAAACAGTCTTTATGATTAGATGTTACTTTGGTGGGAGCAAACCTCATCCGAATGACCCTCTGTCACAGTTCGTTGATAAAATAAGCGGTATAATTCATAATGGGATTGAATTTGATTATTTGCGAATGAACTTGACTTTGGATTCTATCATTTGTGATGTTTCTGCAAAATCGTACATTACTATGACGAAAGGACACTCTGGTTACGATAGTTCCATGAAATGTACAATAGAAGGCGAACAGAAGGGAAATCCAGAAAGAATCTGTTTCCCGAATATGGATTGTACAGAACGCACCAGGGGGTGCAACTCGATAAAAACTATACGTAACGTTTTGTCGCCATTCGATATTTCCCAAACTGTCCGCAAGAGACGCTGATTGTACTATCAGAAAAAGTCACGTGATACGATAATTTTTCGGCGCCTAATTTTGCATTTGAAATCGCTTGACAAATCATATCAATAATGGTGTTGATATATACATACAATTCTTGAATATGTCACATAACCAAATATGATAATGACGATACTGACACTCGTATCACGTACGTAGTGTACAAAAAAAACATCCCGTGATTTTGACTTAGCTACAGACAGCGCCGTTCACGGACTTCAAGTGAAGTTTACTGTGGTGACAAAACGTTTCGCGAAACATTTGAAGGTGATTAGGAGAGTTGCACCCCCCTGGAACGCACTGATGCCGATTATCATAATGAAATCGATCGCGATCATCAGCTGGGTCGCAGTATTCTTTTGGACATTCCGGGATTTGGATTTGTGACGAACATTCCCTTAGATTATATGCACCTCGTTTTACTTGGTGTCACGAAGGAACTTATTGAATTGTGGGCTGGTGAAGGGCCAAAACAAGTTAGACTTTTGGTGAAGCGTAATGATATAATAATGACAGAATATATTATGCGTATAGTGTTTTATACCCCAAGAATTTAGTCGTAAACCACGATCTATAAAAGAATTGGGTAAATGGGAAACAACGGAATTTAGATTGTTTCTTGCATATACTGGAACACTCGTACTTATTATACTACATTAAATGGATAAAATTAAGTCGTTCAAAATTTCATCATATTACAAATTGCAATCCGTATCTTGTGCTCGAATAATGCACCTGATAGTGTTGAATATGCGAATAAATTATTACGGAGTTTTGTTGAGCAATTTGCTAAAACTTATGGAGAGGAATTTATATCTCACAATATCTATTGTCTCATCCATCTTGCTGCAGATGTAGCTAAACATTGATCATTGGACTCTTTTAGTGCCTTCGTATTTCAGAATTTCTTACGGCAATTAAAAAAACACCTTCGAAAAGCAAAGAAACCTCTCGAACAAAGATTGAAAGATACGGCGAAATGAGAAACTGCAATGCTATGAGAACTTCAAACGTGTCATGTGGGGAAATTAAGGGGACGGGCGAATACTATCTCCCGAAGCATTATGACGGCATTTCAATAAATCCTCGATACGAAGAATTATATATGAAAAATATCAGTTTGAATAATTCTGATCGTGATGGCTGCTGTCTTATGGGGGGAAACGAAATTGTAAACATTCAAGATATAGGGCAGAAACAGAATCAAGAACTTGTGATGATAGGTCGAAAATTCAAAATTGTTGAGGATCTGTACACCACGCCGTGTCCTTCATCGATCATTGGAATTTATCGTGTTGCTGAATTATCATCCGGAAGAAAAATGTGGTCTGTCAGTCAAATGCGAAAGAAGATGATGTTGCTGCCACTGCCAAATAAAAACGACATCTTTGCTGCCATAACCATTTTGCACAATCAAATCGATTTCTATTTGAAAACGATTGTCCCTTTTTTTGTCATTTGTCAATTCATCAGAATTGTTGGACAATAAATTTTTGGAGTAACACGATAATTAGAAGTAGAAGATACAATCGCAAAAGGACATGAGCAGTGACGAGGTAGTGTGTCTATTATTTGAATATGTACGATTTGATGTTTCAGATGTAAAAGGAGGCATCATTAATTGAATACAAAACCAATATAAAAATGAAGGTACAAGGAATATAAACTGCGTGTAATGACGGGATTGGGGAATGTATTAAATGTTTGGGTAAGGTGTTTGTTAGTCGCTTTCTATGCCTAATTTACACTTGAACTGCCAGAATTTCTTCACATTGCTTGGCATAATAAAATTATGATTATGGTATAATGAAATTCACGTTTACAATTCATTCAAATATAATATAGTTCCTTACTGTTCTTGAAAAATGGTATCCTTCAATCTCTTCGTAAATTCAGTTCTGATTGCCATCAGACAAGTATGCAGGGATTTATTTCGAGGGCGGTACAGTATAATTGATAACGACAATACACTATGCTGAATAATTCATTGAGGCTGGCCTCCCATGGATCGGATCTCGTTCCGACGGAATGACTGTAAACCAATCGCATTTACAATTTCTGTTAGAGCGATGTATGAGAAATCCAGAGAAGATTGTGCGTTGGTTCAATTTTCATTCCGCCGGAACGTATTGGGAGTACAAATCAATTCGGTCCGTTTTTTACAGTCAAAGATGCGTTCATTTCAGAAGAACATAAATTATCAAATTAATCAAAGTATTTTCCATCGCTGGCTATCACTTTTTCCCATCTTTCGGGTAATTTTCGAATCCCGTTACGGAAAAACGTCTCGTCTTTCGAGGCGATCCAAGTTAGGAGCCAATTTTCGATTTCTTCGAACGAAGTGAACCGGTGGCCTGCCAAACCGTGCTGCATCCGTCGGAATGACCAATAATCAGGAGGAGCAATGTCCGGCGAGTACGGCGGGTGCGGTAGAACATCCCACTTCAACGTTTCCAGATCTTTCACTACTTTTGCGACCTGAGGCCGAGGGTTATCGTGTAAAAGAATAACGTTGTCATATCTTTCCTTGTATTCCGCACGTTTTCCTCTTAACGCACGACTCAAAGAAATCAATTTTGGCCTATACCGATCACCTGTGATAGAATCACCAGGTTTCAGCAACTCATAGTATATAACACCCCTTTGGTCCCACCAGATGCACAGCATGATCTTCGAACCATGAATATTCCTCTTTGGTGTCGATGTTGAAGTCGATGGCAACGGTTGACCAGGCATAGCACAGTATTTACTTTTCTTGGGGTTATCGTAGAATATCCATTTCTCATCTCCTGTCACAATCCGATGTAGGAACCCCTTTCTTCGTTGTCTTTGAATCAGCTGCTCGCAAGTGAAAAAACGCCGTTCAATGTCTCTAAGCTTCAAGTCATAAAGCACCTAATTGCCTTGCTTTTGAATCATGCCCATGGATTGTATTCGTACGGGAACTGCTTGTTGCGTAACTCCTAGGGATTCCGCAAGCTCCTATTGCGTTTGACTCGGATCTTCGTCGAGTAAAGCCTCCAATTCCTCGTTTTCGAATTTTTGTGGTTGTCCTGAGCGAGGCTTGTCTTCGACACTGAAATCGCCATTCTTAAAACGTCGAAATCATTTGTTCCGAAGATTGAACTCAAGCACAGCTATAAGCTTGAAAATTGCCGGCGCTCGAGAATGCCAAGTTTTCTGTTCACAGGTGATGGATAATCAAATTGAACTCACTCGTTTTACGGTATGCAATTAACTTGCGTGCATTTATTTCCGTTTCATTGGTGTTGGAAATTTTACCACGGCCACTCATGTGTCCAAAGATACAAAACACGTGAAAATCACGATTCATCCGTAAGCAGCAAGTTATTTCACATTCATGTGAGGTAATCGCGACACGTGCTCGAAACGCTAATTATAACAGTACGCGTCTGTCCGTACTTGTACACGGCCAAAAGGTATCTGATGGTAGACCATACATGGTCCAGGGGGGGAGGAATTCGACAATAGGAGAAGCACGGTACAGTTGAATGCAAGGAGTATATTATTCTCCCCCTGTTACTTCTATTCCCTAAACATCCCGCCCGCCATCGTTCCATGGACGATTACCATGCAGGAATTATGGCATTATTGCCACGCCTTACGTAGCCCTTAACTTTGAACCTTATTCTAATTCACATTGGTATGGCATTAGCGGAATCCACACGCCATGCTCGGTCATCGCAACGTCGCACAGTAGGATGAATCGAGGATGCGTGTGTCAAAATCGTAGAACTCTTGATAGAAGTATGATAGTGACATGATTTTTTTTCTAAATGAAGGTCAGACATCACAGATTTGAGGAAAAGTACCCAGAATATTCGGTGAGTCCGTTTAGCCCCTAAGAAAATTGATGGAAAGTCAAATTTTTGAGCAAAAATACGAATTTTTCGCGATTCCAGGGGGTGAAAAATTTTTGGTCAATGTGCTATGCATCATTTCTTATGTATTTCGATGCGCTGAATCCAGATTTGGGGACAGAATGTGTTTATTCCCTCAAGTTTTCCCGGAAAACACGGTGAAAGTCCCAGAAATTGGATTTTCCGGTTATTTACGTGGTCCAAAGGGCATAAAATGATCTAATCGATGAGTGAAACAGTATTTCGCATGTTTTCCGATACGCTGAATCCAAATCTGGGAACGGGATATGCCTATCTTTCCGGAATTTTCCGGAAAATGTGGTTAAAATGGAAAAACTTCGATGAAATGTCTATATTACTGTTATGTATAGGATTTCTAGGGAGAGAAACGTTTTGGTCCATGTGCTTTGTATTACTACTCATGTTTTTTGATATGCCAAGTTCAAATCTGGGAACAGAATTTGTTTATTCCTCGAGGGTTTTCCGGAATACACGGTGAAAGTACCAAAAATGTGGATTTTACGGTCATTTACGTGGTCCAGAGGGCATAAAATGATCTGATCGATGATTGAAACAGTATTTCGCATGGTTTCCGATACGCTGAATCCACATCTGGGAATGGAATATGCCTAACTTTCCCGGTTCTTCCGGAAAGCGCCGTTAAAATCGAAAGAATACGATAAAATGTCCATTTTACAGTAATTTATAGGATTTGTAAATGGAAAAATGTTTCGGTCTATGTGCTATACATCAGTACTTGTGTGTTTCAATATAGTAAATTCAAATCTGGACACAGGATGTGTTGATCCCTCCAAGTTTTCCCGGAAAACACAATGAAAACATGAAAAATGTGGATTTTACGGTTCTCACATGGTTCAAGGGGGAGAAGATGATTTCTCTTCTTCTTTTATCCAGTTGATTGGCGTAACGATACCGAGTTGTCTCTATTACAGAAGTGAAAAGCGGTGATGATACAAACAATGCAACAGTTGAATGGCGTGAACTTACAATAATGCTTGAAACAAAAACTACAATTGCTCACGTCACAGTTATACTGCAGTATAACAACACAGCTGCTGCTTCACTGCTGTGAAGTGAGCAATTGCAATTTTTGTTTTGAGCATTATTATAAGTTCGCGATATTCAACTGCCACATTGTTTGTATCATCGGCACTATTCACTTATGTAATAAGACAACTCGGTATTGTTACGCCACTCAACTGGATAAAAGAAGAAGAGAAATCATCTTCTCCCCCTTGAACCATGTAAGAACCGTAAAATCCACATTTTTCATGTTTTCATTGTGTTTTCCGGAAAAACTTGGAGGGATCAACACATCCTATGTCCAGATTTGGATTTACTATATTGAAACACACAAGTACTGATGTATATCACATGGACCGAAACATTTTTTCATTTACAAATCCTATAAATTACTGTAAAATGGACATTTTATCGTATTCTTTCGATTTTAACCACGCTTTCCGGAAGAACCGGGAAAGTTGAGCATATTCCGTTTCCAGATTTGAATCCAGCGTATCGGAAACCATGCGAAATACTGTTTCAATCATCGATCAGATCATTTTATGCCCTCTGGACCACGTAAATGACCGTAAAATCCACATTTTTGGTACTTTCACCGTGTTTTCCGGAAACCCCTCAAGGAATAAACACATTCTGTCCCCAGATTTGAACTTGCCATATAAAAATACACGAGCAGTGATACATAGTACATTGACTAAGAATTTTTCACCCTCTGGAATCACGAAAAATTCGTTTTTCTGCTCAAAAATTTGACTTTCCATCAATTTTCTTAGGGGCTAAACGGCCTCATCCAACATTCTGGGTATTTTTCCTCAAATCTGTGATGTATGACCTTCATTGAGAAAAAAATCATGTCGCTATCACACTTCTATCAAGAGTTCTACGATTTTGAGACACGCATCCTCGATTTATTCCACTGTGCGTCGCAGACGCGAGTACAACCGCTCGCCATGCGAGTTGCAATGCCTGCTATCCACGGTGGTCACTCATACTAATTTATGCCAATGACTTATGGTCTAATTCGTACTGGCACTGGATCGAACCGGCAAGGCGCACAATTCCGTGATGGGGTGCAAAATAATAGATGATTGGGAGTTCAATCGGACTACCCTGACCCGACCATCAGGACCCGGTAAACATTCTATGACGCGGCCTAAGGCTCATCTAGCTGGTGGTGTATTTGGGATCTTAATCAGGACAATATCGTCCTTGACGAGATTTGGCATGTCCTTGTTCCATTTCACCCGCTGTTGCAGGTCATCAGCCGACCACACCTTCCAGAAACGTTGTGCCATTTGCTGGGGGAGTTGTCATCGTGAGAGGCGGGATTCTCTGAGATCTAACAGAGATAGCTCGGGAATCGCGTTTAAGGGGGCCTCCTGTAAGAAAGTGCCCTGGGATCAGTACGTCTAAGCTGTTAGGGTCGTCGTTGAGGGGAGAGATTGGTCTCGAATTGGGACATGTTTCAATGCGAGTGACGACGGTGTTGAGCTCTTCGTAAGTGAGACTATGATCACCTATGGTGCGACGTAAATGGTGTTTGGCGCTTTTCACTCCTGCTTCCCGTAACTCACCGAAATGGGGAGCATGTGGAGGGGAGAATTTACATTTGATGCCATGGATCGCCGAATAATTGAGCATCTCTCGGTCTTGGAGGCTATCAGAGATCGCACGCCGTAAGTCTCGATGTGCGCCTCTGAAATTTGTGCCGTTGTCGCTATGAAGAGTGGCCGGCAAGCCTCTTCGTGAGACGAAACGTTGCAAGGCAGCTAAAAAGGTCTCTGGCGAATAGTCTCCAACCAGTTCGATGTGAATTGCTCGCGTAGCGAAACATATAAACAGTGCTATATATGATTTTTGAACGGCACCATCACGACCCTTGATCGCACGCACCATCACGGGGCCCGCATAAACAACTCCCATATGCGTAAATGGTTGCGATGGGGTAATGCGGGGCTCTGGGAGATCGCCCATCATTTGTGAGCCCAATTGAGCTCTGACCTTAGCACCTTTTACACACTGGCGAATTACTTGCTCAACGAGTGTTCGACCTCGCAGAATCCAAACTTGTTGTCGCAGCGTAGATAAGGTTAATTGGTTTCCTCGATGAAGGGTCACCTCATGGGTATGGACAATCAACTTTCGAATGGCTAGATGATCTGCCAGGATTATGGGGTGGCGTGAACTCCGAGGCAAGAATGACTCTCTCAAACGACCACCCACAGACAACAATCCATTGTCATCCAGGAACACATCAAGCCGCTTGATTCTACTGGATTTGGATAGCACGGTATTAGCACTTATGGCTTTAATTTCTGAATTGACCAGTTTGGATTGTAAATGGCGAAACAATCGTATTTGAGCACGGATCAGCTCATCGGCCGTAATTGAAATGTGGGTAGGCCTCGGAATTCCCCGCGCAGCGTCAGCTATACGAAGGCAAAATGAGATGACTCTCAGCAGTTTAAGCCACTTGGAATCGCGCTCGATCATCGTCCAATTTTCTGACTCAACCCCCAAATGAGAGGTCCGCTCAGATTTGAGCTCCAGATCAGCTTCGTTCGGGTCGCCAAGTGACGAAACAGGCCATTGATCAAGAGGGTTCTTCAGCCACGATGGGCCTGCCCACCACAAAGCGTGTGTTTCTAATTCTGCAGCAGTCAGTCCGCGGGTTGCGCAATCAGCAGGGTTGTCTGCTGTGGATACATGGCGCCATACGACGTCCGGAAGAGGAGTTTGTATTGTGGACACCCTGTTCGCTACAAACGTTTGCCAACTAGAGGCGTGTCGATTGAGCCAACACAATAAGATAGAGGAGTCGGTCCAACAAAAAATCGGCGTGAAGGCAGTGGTCATGAACTGTTTGACTGTGATCAGACAACGGGTTAACAGGACGGCAGCGCATAGCTCCAACCGCGGGACTGTGATGATCTTGACCAGGGCTACTTTGGTATTGGCCAACAATAATGTGACCTTAGTGGCACCATTGAAGTCTACGACCAGTGAGTAAATACAAGCAGCGTATGCCCGAGTGGATGCATCAGCGAACCCTTGAATCTCCAAACGGTTCATGTTTGGACAAACTCTCGTCCGACGAGGGATTCTTATGGTGTTGATGCGTTGTAACCCTCGGCGAAACAACGCCCATGATTTCAGGATAGCTTCCGAGACCGAGTCATCCCATCCAACCCGACTCAACCATAGCTCTTGCATGATGAGTTTGGCCACTTTGATAGTGGGACCGAACCATCCGAGCGGGTCATAAAATCGGGCGATGATTGATAGGATTGACCGTTCCGTACAATCGTTCGGCTTATTTCAGGTCCTCGACTTCCGAACGGATCGGATCGAGGGTCCCAGATCAATCCTAAAACTTTGGTTGGATCTCGATCATGAATTGTGAGTTCGCCCAATGTGTGTTGTTGAACTCTCTAAGATAGATGATAGTAGGGGAACCATCTCATATCCATCTGTGCGATGTGGTGGTGTGAAACTGAGGCACACATACACAGCCAAAACTGATTCGTACAGATGATCAACGAATATGCGAATTCCAAAACACACAGATACAAACACGTAGCGATACGATGGGTCGTATAGCGGATTAAGGTGTTCACTTGTGGCCACTCATCACGGTGTGGAATTTTCTAGACCACGAGGTTGAGATTGCATGATGCAATTAATTTTCCCAAATTTGAAACAATGTCCATGTATTGGACACGATCACAGATGGATGCACTCTTCCTGTTTCAGGTTTTTTTTTGTTCTTCACATCCACATACAGTCGTTGCTACCACAATAGTTGTGAAATTCCGCGAGCACGTGTCAGGATTTTGTCGAAAATGTCTGTAAAACACTGACGAAAAACGGCACCTTCAAGCATCCGGCTTGAAGGACCAATAACTGTTTCGAAAATTCAACTCAAGCACAGCTATAAGCTTGAAAATTGCAGCCGCTCGAGAGTGCCAAGTTTTCTGTTCACAGGTGATGGATAATTGAATCAAACTCACACGTTTTACGGTATGCAATTAACTTGCGTGCATTTATTTCCGTTTCATTAATGTTGGATATTACACCACGGCCACTCATGTGCCCAAAGATACAAAACACGTGAAAATCACGATTTATCCGTGAGTAACAAGTTATTTCACATTCATGTGAGGTAATCGCGACGCGTGCTCGAAACGCTAATTATAACAGTACGCGTCTGTTCGTACTTGTACACGGCCAAAAAGTATCTGATGGTACACCATACATGGTCGAGGGGAGGGGGGGGGGAGGAATTCGACAGTAGGAGAAGATCGGTACAGTTCAATGCGAGGAGTATATTATTCTCCTCCCGTTACTTCTATTTCCTAAACACCATTCCCTACATGATTTATCAGTTGGAGCATTGTCACCATAAACTTCACAAGCATTCGACGGACTTCAGCTGCACTTCTTTCCAATTAAAACAGGAAACTAGCACTTCCCGCAAATGCTGTTTAGTGGAAACGAAATTTGACATACTTCACTGAGTCAAAGTAGGGATTCTAGAAGAAACTCGGAGTGATATCAACTGAATATTATTCACTGGTGTCTAATCTCTCTGAAACAATTGAAATTGATCGTGACTATGAACGCTGATCTCTACTATACACTGGATAGGGGATCCGTTAAAATCCTTGTGATGAATAGAAAACCGGAAATCAGACCGGAAGTCACCATTTTCAGATAGACAGAATGACAATTTACGCGGCAATTTTCGAATAACATTTGTATATTTTAATGGAATTCATCATTTTCCGTAAAATTCTAATGATAAATATCGTCGTAAAATGTAAGAAAATACAAGATGAATTGAAATTTCGTGTAATAAAATTAAAGATATTAAAATCACGTCCCTCCCCGTGGATGATTGCGGGTCTTCCAGGGGGATATTCATGATACCTGTCCTTGATATCCTTTTTATCCATCCCTGGTAGTATCTGCTTCCTTTACGTGGTGGGGAGGATAAGTATCTCAGAGTTGGATCTTTTTTTTGAGTGGAATAAACTACTCAAGAGAAAGAATACAAACTGAGAGAAACGGAATCATCCTAATGCCAGAAACATCGGCAAAATCAAACGGAAGGAAAGCAAGGGGAAACTACCTTCCTTGGCATGTTTCAATACTTCCCGAGGAAATGAAACCTTTTTCCTAACCTGGAATATTATGTAACAAAAACAAACGAACAAATTAATAAATACATGATGGCGCTCTCTCGAGTAAAATATTCCGGAGGTAAACTAGTCTCCCGTTCGGATCTCCGGGTGGAGGCTGCTCGAGGAAGCTTCATCAGCAAGGAACGAAAACCGAAGAATAGGATAGGGAAAAGAAACAACATTCTTCGAGTCGGAGCGTGGAATGTTAGATCACTGAAGCAAGCGGGAAAATTAGAAAATTTGAAATTAGAAATGAATAGGTTGAATATAAACGTAATGGGGATTAGCGAAATGAGATGGCCACAAGAGGGCGATTTCTGGAGTGGGGATTATAGAATAATTCATACAGGATCAAAGAACGGTCAAGCAGGTGTAGGAATTGTAATGCATAAAAGAGTGGGAAATAGAATAGAAAATTATTTGCAACATAATGAACGTGTGATGATGGTTAGAATCAGAACAAAACCGGTAGACACAGTCATAGTCCAAGTATACATGCCCACATCTGCATATTCGGAGGAAGATATTGAAAAAACGTACGAAGAAATAGAAGAAGTGATAGAATATGTGAAGGGAGAAGAGAATTTGATAGTGATGGGGGATTGGAATGCGGTAGTAGGACGAGGAAAAGAGGACAACATTATAGGAGATTTCGCGTTAGGGAGGAGGAACGATAGAGGACAACGTTTAGTCGAATTTTGTGAAAATCATAAGATGGTTATCACAAACACTTTATTCGAAAATCATCCAAGAAGAATCTACACTTGGAAAATGCCAGGAGATACAGCAAGATACCAAATTAGATACATATTAGTGAAACAAAGATTTAGAAACCAAGTGAAAAACTGTAAAACTTATCCCGGTGCAGATATAGATAGTGATCATAATATGTTGATGATGAAATGTTCTCTGAAATTCAAATCTCTGAAGAAGAAAAGGAAAATGCAGAAAAGATGGAATTTGAAGAACCTCAAGCAAAAACAAACACATGAGGCATTCGAGAAAATGTTGGATGAAAAATTGGGAGATCAAAAAGAGAAAGACTTGGGAATAGAGAGGAGATGGACAAAGATGAAGGGGAATATGAGAGAATGTGCGGATAAGATTTTGAAGAATGATGGAGTAGAAGCTAAAAACCCATGGATAACGGGAGAAATTTTAGAATTGATAAATGAAGGAAGAAAATACAAGAATAATGATAGCCAAGAAGGCCAGCAACGATACAAATCATTGAGAAATAAAATAATAAGAGAATCAAGGAAAGCAAAAGAACAGTGGTTAGAAGAGAAATGTCAGGAAATAGAAATAAGATTGCATTTAGGAAAAATAGATGAAGCATATAGGATTATTAAAAGATTTTTCGGACAAATGAAATCTAGGAGCAATAAGATTAGAAACTCTCTAGGACGACAATTGATAAAAACGGAAGAGAAAATAGAACAGTGGATCAATCATTTGGAAGACTTGTATAGAGGAAACGATGATATAGCACTATTAGAGAAGGAGGAGGATGTAGATGAGGAAGAATTGGGAGATTCGATATTGAGATCAGAATTCGACAAGGCTTTGAAAGAATTGAAAAATAATAAAGCGCCAGGCATAGATGGCATAAGTGCGGACCTTATAAAAGCCTCCAGTGAAGGAACTCGCGACGCACTGTTTGAATTGATTAGAGATATGTACGAAAAAGGAGAAGTACCGGAAGATTTCCAAAAGAATAAAATTGTCGCTATCCCGAAAAAACAAGGGGCATACAAATGCGAGAACTACAGAACGATCAGTTTAACTTCACATGCTTCGAAAATACTGACCAAAATTATATACAGGAGGATGGAAAATAAAATAGAGAGTAGATTGGCAGAGGATCAGTTTGGTTTTAGAAAAAATAGGGGAACGCGAGAAGCAATCTTAGCACTCAGGGTAGTAATAGAGAAAAGGATAGCGCTGAAGAAATCTGTGTACATAGGTTTTGTAGATATACAAAAGGCTTTCGATAATGTGGACTGGGAGAAGATGTTTGCGATCCTGAAGAAGGTGGGAATAAATTATAAAGATAGAAGAATAATATACGAATTATATAAGAATCAAAGTGCAATAATAGACATAGAGGGTCAGGAAGGGGAAGCACAAATAAGAAGAGGGGTGAGACAAGGATGCTCATTATCGCCGCTGATGTTCAATTTATATATAGAAGGAGCAATGAACGAAGTGAAGGAGGAAATTCAATCGAAATTACAGATTCAGGGAGAAAATATAAGTATGTTGAGATTCGCGGATGACATAGCTATATTGGCCACGAGTAGTACTGAGTTAGAAAATATTCTCAACACTATGAAAACAATATTACTAGATAACTATTGTATGAATATAAATAAAGACAAAACAAAATTCATGATGTGTACAGCAGCGAAAACAGCTAGAAGAACGAGAATCAAAATAGATACCGAGACAATTGAACAGGTGAAAGAATTCAAATATCTAGGAAGCATAATTACAGAGAACGGCAAAAGCGAAAGAGATATCAGAGCAAGAATAGCACAAGGGAAACAGGCTTTTTATCAAAAGAGACAGTTATTATGCTCAAAAAATATAAGCTTGGAAGTAAGGAAGAAATTCTTGAAAAGTTACGTTTGGAGCACAGCATTATATGGTTGCGAAACTTGGACAATGGGGAAAACTGATCAACGAAGACTTGAAGCTTTTGAAATGTGGTGTTATAGGAGGATGCTCAGAATAAAATGGATAGACAAAGTCAAAAATGAAGAAGTACTCGAGCAGATAAATGAAGAAAGAAATCTTTTGAAACACATCGTGAAAAGGAGAAGCAATCTTATAGGACACACATTACGGCATGAGAGTTTATTGAAAACAATATTGGAAGGGGAAATGAATGGTAAAACTGGTAAAGGTAGACCTAGAGCAAGTTATATGAAGCAAATCGTACAAGACAAGGGATGTAGTAGATATGTAGAAATTAAACGTTTGGCGGATAATAGACGGGGGTGGAGGGTTTCATCAAACCAGTCGTAAGACTGATTACTTCATGATGATGAAAATCACGTCTTCTAGTGATTGCTTAAAACATGAAAGGAAATAAAGATAATAAACTTGATAATTCATTTTGGTATAATTGATAACTGAATTTCTCATAAAAAAAAAAGGAACACATTTTTCACGTTGATATCAATGTAAATGAATATAAAAAGAATATTTTAAAATGTGTTCATCGTATTGAGAAGTCCGGTGTAAGGAATGTTTTATTAAACATCGACGATAACCAAATCTCAAAGTAGAAAATTTTTAAATGTTCATGATTTATTAGAGATATTTACAAAAATTATTGGAATACAAAAATAGTGAATACCAGATCAATATATATTTACATATATGTGTATATATTTACAGCACCATTGTAACAATAGTGTATAAGTAGTGTTTTTCCAAAAAGTGTATGAAGGTTATGGATATGTGAAGTTATATTATTAATTATGATAATGAGATCTTAAATCCCATCTAGTAAAGTGCTCCTAAATCTGAGCTTTTACTAATAATAGTGCTATAGCAGTAATAACGTAGTAGCTTTTCCAGATATTTTGACAGTGCCTGATATTACAGCATGTATACGATCAATTTATAACATAGAATTCGCCTCAGCGTTACCAGGAAACATTACCAATTACTGCTCCAAGTAAAATACTACCAAGTTGCTTCCATATCCACACATAAATAGTCACATATGTACAAGGAATTTGTAAAGTAGATGTATAAGTAGATGTTAGCATCGCTACCAGAAATGCTGCATTGATCTTGTTGACTCATCGTTCATCAGAGTGAAATCGTAATCCAGTATGAGAACATTTTGTGTAATTCTCTTTGACTCTCCTCTCAGTCAAAGTATCAGATATACATCTTTGAATAATCGTAGTGAGACTATTTGAGACCAAGAAATCAGCTTTTCCATGATTCAATCAAATTTATTGGAGTGAACAATTCAACCTACAATTCGTTATTATTGTATAACCCCAGATAACATGTGAGCTTGTCATAAGCCTGTCAGACTTGTCATTCGATTTTTTTTGACTTGTTATTGACAACCCTGTCAGTTTAAGGTTGCTGTAGTACTGCTGCAAGGGTTTTGTAAGCTTGTACCCTTGTCGTGTGTCAACTAGGAGGCTTATGACAACCTTGTCACAAGCTTGCCTGACAACATTGCAGCAAGGCTAAATTGCTATCTGAGAACGCATCATAAATGAACTCACATTCATGCAATTTATTATACATACCTTGACAGTCAATTAGCTTCTTGAAGGAAATCGAAATGTTTTCAGAATCCAAAAATGTTCTAAAAATATTTTAGGAGCAGAACTGAAAATATGTGTGCAATAGAGTAAGCTTACAAAATAAATTATCTATGATCTAAATAGCATTCCAAGATTTCTCAATGATACAACCATATAGTGTTATGTATAAACACTCCAAGCATGCATCATTTGCAATCTCTTTTTATAAATCAGAAACTTATGTGCCAGAAGTTTGTTAAATCATTGTACACAGGTTTTTTATTTTATAAAGCTTTTGGTATCTTTCAGATATTCACTAGAGTTATTCAGACAAAAAAAATGTTTGAGGTATTGCAAACCCGTACAGCACAACCACCGATCCTCCACCTAGGACTTCGGTGGACTGGAGGTGGAGAATTGGTGGAGAAATGGGAGCTGTGGAAATAAGGGAGAAATAAGGGAGAGTCTCCGTTGAGGCAACGGAGAAGCGACGGAGAAATGTCCGCCCCCTGTATTTTCGATATAATTCTTATTGGTGCATTTACGTAACCAAATCTGAATGTATGAATTCACGAATTCAAGTTTTACTGAAAATAAAGGGGGTGGACATTTCTCCGTCGCCTCTCCGTTGCCGCAACGGAGACTCTCCCTTATTTCTCCCTTATTTCCACGCCTCCCATTTCTCCACCAATTCTCCACCTCTGGTCCACCGAAGTCTCAGGTGGAGGATCGGTGGTTGTGCTGTACGGAAGCTATTCTTGTTAAAGATTTCGTGCACAAGTTTTCATAGTTTACAATAAAACAGTTAGAAAAACATTGCAAAAGAGTATAGGAGAAATTAATTCAAAAAGCTTCAAGATCTCTGGTTAACGTGTCATAGCAATTCATAAGAAAAAAATTCTTATTATGAAACCCTATGAACTTGAAACAGCATATTCATAAGTAAATCACGAAGTCCTATGAATTTCTACTTATGAATCATCATGAATGCCTATGAACATATGATTCATAAGTGTTCATGATGGATCATAAGCAGAAATTCATAGGACTTCGTGATTTACTTATGAATATCCTGTTTCAAATCCATAGCGTTTCATAATAAGAACATTTTTCTTATGAATTGCTATGGGACTTTAACCAGGGATATTAGATATCACATATTGTATGACTTATACAATTTCAGAATTGTGTATATTTTATATGATGCAATGTAAATAAATTCCAAATTCAACATGGAATTCATTTAGATTCATTAGAATTCATTTAGATTGAACTAAATCTAGATATCAAAACTTCCAAAAACTATTCCTCCATCTTAATGAAACTATTCTTCTATCTCCTTGAATTATTTCTTTCTTTGTTTCTTTTGACTAAATTAAATTCAAACGTTTTATGGATGCCTTGGTTAAACAAACCTATTGAATCTTTCCAAATCCGATTAAATCTTGTACAATGTTTTGGTTGAAGCCAATTTGAAAATTTTCAAACAGATTTGGTTAGATTCAATGGACAATTAACAATTTCAAAGGGAAACTTATTAAATCTTGCCAATCGTATTGAAACCTGGGCAATGTTCTGGTCAAATCCTATTCAATTTCATTTGAGAGGTTCTTTTGGAGTTTTTCAACCAGGGTGATCTTGATAAATTTTTTCGAAGATTACAAACTGCACCATTCTGCATATATTTTCAACAGGGTTTGGAATCTTTTGGTATTCTTGGACTCTTTGGTACTAGGATCTCCTATTCTAGAAATATACATAACTTGTGAAAAATTAAAACTTCTTGAGAATTCAATAAAATGTTTCGTTGTATCAGTTCTTTGGAATTTTTTTCAAGGTTGTTTAAAAAATCATAAACCGTGAAATTCATAGACCCGTACAGCACACCACCGATCGCCGGACATTTCTCCGTCGCGTCTACGTTGCTTCTCCGTTCTTCCACCTTGTATCCACGTCTCCCTTTTATCCACCTCACCTCCACGGAGATGTGACGTATACATCGGTGGGTGGGCTGTGCAGGGTCGAATATTAATACCTAAAAATAAGCACATAATTATCTACATAACTTCATATTTATAAACAAAGAAAAGGAAACTGGTGATTCCATTGGTTTATTGTCCGTTTGTCTGGTGTCGTGGGGAATTTTCATCCGTTGAGCTGCTCCTTGCTGGTGAAAAGAAGTGTATCGAGCGATGCGGAAGCGCGGTTGAAACAACAACTGAATACCAGAAAAGCGAAGATTGGAACTTTTTCACGTTTCATTTATTTCAATACTCGCTTTCTACGAGTATCGATTTTCTCCAGAGCTCTTCCAGTGATGTGAGAATGACAGGCAGTCCGTATCTGTTAATCTGTAGAAAATTTATAAAGAGCAATGATTTAAAATCAAGAAATAACACATCTTAATCATAAACATGCACTCAAATATATTTTGCACTTTAATTTGACAAATATCTCTTCTTTCATCAGAATTTGATATCACAAAGCAACAACTTATTTAATAATACAAAGCAGAATATCACAGCTCCAACGTTCATGAATATTTCAGTCTTAAATCACAAAAATTAATCCTATTGGCCTTGCCATACAATTTGTCTATTTAAATGGTTTCGAATCTTCATACCAATTGCGGTCTCAGTAGCAATGCGTGAGGCAGCAAATAATCTCAATTTAAGATATGTTTGGCATACCATTTTCGATAACGTATATAAGTGACTTGATAATTCCTCTACAGAATCGTCAAATATATGTTCATTTGAAGAGGGAAATAAAATGCATGAGGTTTGTAAAAGATCTTGCATTACTTTTGCACATAATACTGCTGGAAAATTTCGTTCAGAAGGAGGCATACCATTAGTTTTAATCAAAATATTTTTCAATAACACTTCTGTGTGTTGGCAAATGATCAATACTGATTCGCTAGGAAAAATCAAGCCACCTCGGTTTTTGACTTCGATAAATCTATTATCCAAATTGTCAGCATTTTTTTGGGATTCTTGTAAAAGAGCAGATCTACATTTTTCACATCTTATCGTAGTGCTAGGATTATTTATAATTTGTTCCACAACCCAACCTGCTATATAAGCAACAGAATTTTTCGAAAAATCAGACAAATGACTAGAAGAAGTAATAAATTCGTCATAAACATCTTTTTCATTTTGATCGCCGACTTCATCATCTAAATCGTATTTTTTACAAACCCTGACATTTGCTGCGGCGTCATAAACTTTGGCATCATATAAGTCTATTTTCTGTTTTTTTGAAAACCCAGAGGGAACATTTAAAATTTTTGTTTCGTCCATAGCAGCCACGTTTCCATTCACGGATTCAATCTGGTGTCGCACTAATAATCTTTTATAAGCCGATACAAATTGTGCGCAAGTTGGATTCGGGCACCAGCCTCCACAGCTTCTGATTGCACAAAAAAACAACTCCAAGTGATCTTGGCTCAACTTGTACGTCAATAAATATTTCATCTGCGAGTTTTCACATTTTACGTAAGTGTCGTAAATATCTATAACACAAATTAATGCACTGATGAAACCAATGAATGGAACGTGTCTTCTCGTACGCCACATTGGTTCACCGGACAGATTGGTTATGCCTTTCAAATATTCTATTTCAGATAAAATCTGAGAACGCCAGAACATTTCATTGTTTTTACGTGAAGGAGCTTTATACCCTTGAGCGAAAGGATTGCGTGAATTTAAGAAATCGAATACACGGTCAATACATCGAATGAATTTGACGGTGGCTTCGCTGCCTTCGAATTGTGGTAAACCTAAATGGTTAGTACAAAATTCGATGGAATCTGCCACACTGCTGCTGAGGGTTTGCGCAGCTAAAGACACCTTCATTTTCATCTTCCAATAATTAATATGGGACATTCTCAATTTGTTTCCAATTCTCAATCCTTCTTCATTTTGTAAATGGGCTAAGGATATTATATAATCCCACCGAATAAGGTTTCCTTCATTGTCTTTCAAAGTCTCAACATCACCCAAACAATTCCTCATCAATTTGAGCATATGACACGGATCCAAAATAACATATACTTTATCTTCGGTAGAAGGATGTGCAAAGAACGGTTTAGGGTCAGGCATTTTCAAATCTGCTCCAAGTAAACGCAATGTGGATAAGTGTTCCGACGTACCATCTAAAGTCAAGGAAACTACTTTGGCTCCAATCTCATGCAGTTTAATTAAACTATCTTCAATCAATCCAGAATTGGTATTGGAATCAATTCCATTGATTAAAAAATATCCTACTGGAATTTTCCAATTACTATCTAATGAAACAGCCATCATGACTAGAGCATCTTTGGCCATAGGAAGAACATAGGATGTTTCAATATTACTACCCAGGTCTACGTAGCCTCTTCTAATTCCATTGGGACAGGTTTGTACACCTCTTTTAATACTAATTTCATCTAACATGAAACTAATCAATAATTCTTTGTTATTTTCTTCCGCTTCACGTGCTTTGAGTTTCAGAATTTCAAAACTTTCTGCAGTGAAACCAGGTTCACCATTAATAGATGAATACCAAGATCTTATAGTGCTCGGATCTGGTAGAGCGTTACAAAATTTCCTCCTAACAAAGGCATATGCTTTTGGGGAGTAAAAATGCAATGTTATCGCAAAAGATCTTAGGCTAGGTGGATATTTGGCCCGAGAAATCGGAAAATTTGTCTTTTTTGTCTGATTTTTCCATTGTTTTTTCCTCTTATGAGGAGTTCGGCCATTACATTTTTTAGAATTTTTCATGAATCTTTTGAAAAATTCTGAAACATCAGTATCCGCGATAGAATCTAAGCATTCAAGACCGGAAGTTGAGATTGCATGCATGTTACTTAGGCGTAATTCACTCACAATATCTTTGAGTGACGTTATACTTTTCTTCATTCGAGAGATACGTTGTTTTTGAACTCTGGATCGTTCCTGCAGAACCTTAATTTTTTTTCTGGCTTGGTCCAACTGTTTTCTCAATGTCCGAGGTGAGGAATAGTAATGATGATCATGAACCATGGAATTTTCCTCAGCATAGATGACTGAATTGGTCTGCTCATGATATTCGGATGTCGGCCTATGAGTTGGAGTTGTTTCCTCAATTGAAATGTATCCACCAGCGTCAAGAAATTGTGATGTGCTACTCGTTTGATTATCTGTTACAAAAAGAAGTGTATTCAACTAAAAGAAACAAGAGTTGTAAACGAGGTCCACTTCATCAGAGCTTTTAACAAAACTATCGTACACGCCGTTGATTGAATAATTCTTCCAGATTAACCAATCATATCCTCGATTATATGAGAATTGACCAATTAACGAAGTGTACGATAATTTAATTGATAGTCCTGCACTTTATATACATGTCAAGGTGGAATTCTACGATTTCGATTCCGATTTTGATTCTAAAGATTTTCCTCGATTTTTTCATTCTTCACTACATTTCAATATGCTTTGATAATCTGACAAGGATATATTATTGATTCAATAAATTTGATAATTTTATTCTGCAGTAAAAATTCACTCAAAAGAAAAATCAAAAATTTATCACATCATATCTTCTTTTACATCACACCCACCGTTCTCCTGCTAGTGTCACTTCGACCTGATGAATGAATATTCATCGCAAACTGGCGATGGAATCATTTTTCACCGAATTCAAATGCGGAATAGAAATCGAACGCAAACTTGCCCAAAATCGAGAATCACCGCTTCCTTGATACCATAAGAATTGGAAGTATTTAAGAATCAAAAATCGGAGTCGGCCCATCTGTATAAATGTGCTTTTCGAATTATTGAATTTTTCTAGAATATTTTAAGTCGTATCTCGTTTGATTTCGTGTATAAAAAAAATACGTTTTTCATGAGAACTTTCTTACCGACTATAATTGGGCTTTTTTCACAAATGGGCTGAATATGTCCTTGATGTTGACAATTTTCTTTGTCTTCCATATGACACGCTTCTGATGTTACAACTTCTTGCCCTGTAAAGAATAAGTGTTTTCAATATTACTTGAATCATTTGAATATTAGGTAAAAAAACTATTTTCTTACTATTGCATGTTGTTCTTTGCTCTTCGTAGACCACTGGTTTTAGAATACTTCTGCCCGATGAATATACGTTTTTATTAGAGTCCACGTGTGAGCTGCTTTCAGTATTTACTTTTAAATAGCTAAAAGAAATTGCCTGAGGTGATCGTGTTCTCTTCTCTCCTCTGACCGCTGGTATTTCTTAGTATAAAAAGTTGAATAAATGTTAATATGCACGAAACTTTAGCATTGATATTACTACTGTAACATATATTTTCCCACTGCACTATAAAAACATATAAAATATTTTCAAATATTATATTCAAGAATCATATTCACGAACTTGAATAGCTGCGGTAAATGAAAAACCTAAATCCCTCACTTTGGATTTGAATGTTTACCTTTAAACCTGACTTTTGATTTCTCAAAGGGATTGTCCATGTATTACGTCACACTGTTCAATATTTCTTTCTCTATCTCACCCATCATGCCTGAAGTTGGTGCAACAAAGAACGCAAGAAATAAAAGTGTGACGTAATATATGGATGATTTCAAATGGAGGTTTACACGATAGGTGAAACTTCTCTCAATACACTTTAAAAACCAATAAAAGACGAATACATGCAAAAGAGAATAGATAAGTGTATCAACAATATTCAAACATCTTAACCCTCAGTGCACACACTTGAAATCAACCTATTTTTTCACACACAAAAACCACCATGAACCTGTTCTTTTTTTTTTGCTAAGCGATAAAGTGGTATGAATGTATTAACTCAAACTGTAATTTGCTTCTTCAATAATATTCACTTCGAAGTTCACACTATTTTCATACACTGCGTATTTGGAATATGTACAGGGTTACGCTAACCCTGTTCTTGTACTGAGGGTTAAAGGTTGATGATTTTAAATTAATTTCATCTTCCTACTAATAAACTGTTACACTATACCTTGGCATTGATCATGGTCAAATATTGTGGGAATGGCATCATTTTTCAAACGCATGGAAGTTCCACGTCCTGATGGTCGAAAACAAGTTCTTTCAAAATGTTGTGAACATAAAATACTTTTCTGAGTCACTTCGATCTGTTCATCATTCATCGCAGCAAGCCATTCTTGCAATAAAGATGGATTATTCATCGGAAATCTGTATAAAATCAAAGTAATTTTTCAACAATGCAATAATACTAGGGTGATTACTTGAAAATATTCCGCTTTAGGAACAACAAAATTTTATTATAAATTGTACTTGTTGATAGAACTTTCATGATCAAATACAAGCGGAAAAATAAATATTCTAATAACTCACGATTCATGTTGATAACTAGAAAAGATTGAAAATGAAATTGAATTTAATTAAAATTAATGTTACTGAAGTTTGAATGGTTTAATGAAACGAATTGGTAATCGAATAATGAAATACTCAGCTGTTAGAGACCCAAAATCTTGCAGTACATTCTTCAACTGATGTTTATAGTTCCAAGGAATTATTTTGAGAGAATAAACACCGATCATTTGCCAGATTTTGTGAGTTTTAGTTCTAGTTTCGTTTTTATAAATGATTCAAACTTCAAGAACATTAAAACTAAGCTCCTTGATATTCTGATACTACAAAAAATACAAATAAAATGTTATACACATGATGAAAGCTACTTATAATTACTTAAAATAAATGTTTAAAAATATACTATACTTGTGAAATGAAAGATCCCGCTGATCTGACTTTGTAGTCTTGCAGTATACACTTGCCGATTTGTAGGCACCAAAGATTGTTGGGAAGGTGCCTCGCACCAGGGATACTGTCGTCCCAACGATTTGTTTGCATTCCTCTTCAAAATGATCAGAACACAATTTTGAGGTTGGCGAAACCTTGAAGTTTGATGGAAATTTCATCATACGGAGCCATAATTGTTTCTCCTCTTCTTGAACTGGAAATCTAATGACCATAAAAATACAAATTAATTCAACTGAAGAAAAAAAATTTTTTGTTTATAAGTTACTCCAAGTCAGAAAATCAACAATTCTTTTAATTTAGAATAACTTACTTATGGAATGATCTCCTGCTAATTCCACTAACTGTTTCTCCACAATATATACATTTCACTACCATTTTTCAGCATTTATTGAGCGGAAAGAACTTACATTTGGTAGTAGTAGTAGTATTCCACTTTATTGTTGAAAACTTAAGAGAATAAAATACAATTGAAAATAATAAACTTACATTTACATCCAACTCTCAATAAACTTACATTTAGCCATTCAGAGGTTATGCTTCAACATGCTTTTAGGTTATTTCGTACCGGAAACTATAAGCAGCCATCTTGAATTTGTCATTCGGTCTATAGGAAAATGGCGGTTTCCGGTCTTTAATGCGTCACGAACATTTTGCATTACGAAGTAGCGTATCCCCTATCCAGTGTATAGTAGAGATCAGTGACTATGAACCATTCATGAGAGCGAGAGTTATCTCTTCAACCCGGACCGAACTAATTTGTACTCCCAATATTACGGTCCATGGGAGGCCAACCTAAAGAACGGAAAGAGATCTTCGGTTTATTATCGCGAGGGGCCAAAGTTCTTAAAGTTTTTCCTCTCTATACGTTCATGTGGCTGCTAGATAAGAAAAAGAGTTCCCCAAATGCAACGGGGAAAAAAGTATTGGAAAGAGAATATACTTGTTCCAATTTCAAAGGAAAACTATGTTTCAGTTTGAATCAACGCGCTCGCACCTCCAATGTACATCATCTCATCTCCTGCCATCTCCGGTCATCCATCGATGACCTGCACTCATCCAATCATTTCATAAGCATTCGAGCGCTCATTTCTCCCACCTAAAATCGTAATTTCACTTCCTAACTACGATTCACGTAGTTCTATCACAACAATCTCGACCTTCCGTCATCACCAAATCACTCGTATCGATGACGCGTCTGAGAACCCGTCGACCGCGAGTTCCAAAATTCGGAGTTGATCAGAACCCACTTTGTTAGATTCGCGTACGTCCGCAATTAATATGTAATTCTTTCTTATGTGCAAGAATCACGTTTATCATTCCGTGCGCGAGTTACCGTATACTCGATATACAACCACCGCTCGTCTCGACTCTTCTGTGGTGTCAGGAAATAAATTTCCACCATTAACATCAAGGTGCTTTTCCATGTGCAGCATGCTGCTGTTACGAAGTGAAAATGTGCTGTTTCACTTCGTTACATTTTTTTTTTATTTCTTTCGAAACAACCCGAGTGGCTGGATCGAATCGAACGTGTGGGTCTACTCTGTTCTAAGCTTGCTGAAGAATTTGAAGTTCCAAAGCGGCACCCGTAGCGTGTTCATACGATTATAGTGATCCAGCTCGTGGATCTGTGAGATAAATTGAGAGAAGGGGTATGCGATAGGAGGAATGAAGAAGACTCCAAGTACGATAATTTTATATACAGGGTGATTCAAAATTCCCGCACTCTTTTTTGGGAGTAGATTCCTGATGGAATTCTAAAACGATTTGTCCTTTTGCACAATGCTCTCCGACGCATAATTTCCGAGATATAATTAATTGAAGTTGACTAATTATGAGGTGGATCCATCGGTCATTCAGGAGCGTCATAACAGAACAAGAGAGGAAGGTGCTTGCAGAGGGCGCTCATACGATCAGCTGATCGGTATAATCGATACGATTTGCCAACATACAAATTGGTAAATCTTCTATGTAGAACGATTGAATTCGTCGACACTGTGGAAAAATTGATGATTGTCATGAATTCTTATCACGATATGCTGTAGGTGGAAGTTGTAATTTCAGTAATGATTTTTATTACGCAGACAAATGTAAAATAGTGTTATTTCGTAGGGATAGGGATTCAAGTGGGAGAAAAAAGTATAACTACTTGTTTTCAATCAGAATTTTCATGTAAAAAAGAAAACATGAGAATTTTCATTCATCCGATACCCAATTTGAACGGTTTGATTAGTAAGTTTAACACAAGAGATTGGATTCCGAATCCTGTATTCTGATTGGTCGAGAATCAATGTATGTCAGATCAATCCTCGGCCGTTTCAAATGATTCTTCTGAAGAATGTGTTTTCGACTTATCCCAACCACAACATTGAACAATGATGAATTCATTCGAATTCACCCTTTTTACATCATTCGATGATTATAAAGGGTTTATCGAACGTAATAACTTACTTCAACTTGCAGAATCCATCAATTTTGACGAAAATACAAGGTGTGACATCATATACGACCCAATCATTGCACTTGATTGACATTGTAATCACATACGGTTTGTTTAGCTTAAATCAACCATTCGTGATACGAATCAACCAATCAGGTGACAGCTCGAAACAGTTTCATTTGAACCACATATGACTTCAAAGGGCATATTGTTATTTCGAATGGAAAAAGAATTGTCTTTGAAGATTAACCAAATCCGTCCTTTATTAACGTCCGATGAACCCTTTATAATCATCGAATGATGTAAAAAGGGTGAATTCGAATGAATTCATCATTGTTCAATGTTGTGGTTGGGATAAGTCGAAAACACATTCTTCAGAGGAATCATTTGAAACGGTCGAGGATTGATCTAACATACAATGATTCTCGACCAATCAGAATACAGGATTCGTAATCCAATCTCTTGTGTTAAACTTACTAATCAAACGATTCAAATTGGGTATCGGATGAATGAAAATTCTCATGTTTTCTTTTTTACATGAAAATTCTGATTGAAAACGAGTAGTTATACTTTTTTCTCCCACTTGAATCCCTATCCCTACGAAATAACACTATTTTACATTTGTCTGCGTAATAAAAATCATTACTGAAATTACAACTTTCACCTACAGCATATCGTGATAAGAATTCATGACGATAATCAATTTTTCACAGTGTCGATGAATTCAATCGTTCTACATAGAAAATTTACCAATTTGTATGTTGGTAAATCGTATCGATTATACCGATCAGCTGATCGTATGAGCGCCCTCTGCAAGCACCTTCCTCTCTTGTTCTGTTATGACGCTCCTAAATGACCGATGGATCCACCTCATAATTAGTCAACTTTAATTAATTATATCTCGGAAATTATGCGTCGGAGAGCATTGTGCAAAAGGACAAATCGTTCTAGAATTTCATCAGGAATCTACTCCCAAAAAAGAGTGCGGGAATTTTGAATCACCCTGTATATACAGGGTGGGGCATTTAAAGTGTCGCGGGCGTTTTTTCCAAAAATAAAGTGAGATACGAGAAAATTTTTCGGACAAAAGTTGTAGGGTACCGAGGGGGACATCCGATGGTGGCCTTGGCTTTGACCTCAAATCTCATCTTCAAGGGCATTCTGAGATCAACCCTTGTTTTTTAAATAGCATCTCATATTTTTTACTGCAGATTTGGATTTTAGGTCAGAAACCAAGAAACTTTTGTCTGAACCATTTTCCTGAAATCCGCAAAAATGGCGCTCTAATCGATATTGTTCCATTTTGAATCTGACATTCGAATAACTCGAAAACGAAGGGTCTTGCAAAATAATGTTTCGTACAAAAGTTGTCAATACACAACACATTTCAATCGTCTACATTACCACCATTCAGAGCTCACGCGATGTAAACAAACGACGGGGTTCAGTGAAAATTCACGATTTTGAAAGTCAGTTTGTCAGTTACATTTGATTATTACTTGGTTTATGACAAATTGAAAATCATGGATATCCGATACACGGTTTCTGAAAAGATCGATATGATCTACATTTACGGTGAAGTGCATAAGAACCCCAGACAAGCATATGACTTGTATGCAGAACGATTTCCTGAAAGAACAACGCCATCCATTAGGTATTTTCAACGCATTACAAAATTATTCTCAGAAACGGGAAGTGTTACAAGGGAAAAACGACATCGAATGAGAACTGTTAGCGGAGAAAATGCGGAAGTTAATGTACTAGCTGCAGTAGCCAATAATCCACACGTGAGCTCTCGTGAAATTGAACTCCATTCGGGAATTTCTCGAAGAAGTTCTTCGAATACTGAAACGTCACAAATTCCATCCGTATCACATTTGTTTGCATCAAGACCTTCACGGTGATGATTTCGAAAATCGTGTACAGTTTTGTCGATGGGGTCTAGCGCAAATGCACAATAACAACTTCATCAACATATTATTTTCTGATGAGTCGACGTTCACCAATCATGGTCAAGTGAATCGACATAATATGCATTACTGGGCGACAGAAAATCCAAGATGGTTACGTCAAGTTGAGCATCAAAGACAATGGGCTGTGAATGTTTGGTGTGGTATTTTTCGATCTCGAGTAATTGGACCGTACTTCATTGCAGATACGCTAAATGGAGAGAAGTACAGACATTTCTTAGATCAAGTACTTCCAACATTACTTGAAGACATACCTATTCAAGAACGCTTGAATATGTGGTATCAACACGATGGTTGTCCATCCCATTATGCAGTCACAGCTCGAAAAATATTGGACAGAGATTATCCTGGACGATGGATAGGACGTCGTGGACCAGTTCATTGGCCTGCCCATTCTCCGGATCTTACTTCTCCAGATTTTTTTTTATGGGGATACATAAAAGATACAGTTTATCAACAAGCACCGACTACACCTGAGAATATGCGTCAACGAATCATCAATGCATGCGCGAGCATCAATGAAGATATTTTAGCACGAGTTCAGCAATCTTTTGTAAAACGTTTTGAAATGTGTATTGAAGTCGAAGGCCATCATTTTGAGCATCTACTGCATTAAAATCATCCAAGTGATGTAGACGATTGAAATGTGTTGTGTTTTGTCTGTTATACCCCATCACCTCCGTTTCAGTTCAAGGGGTCCCCCTTGGATTCAGACAACTTTTGTCCGGAGCATTCTCCTCCAAGATCCTTTGTTTTCGAGTTATTCTAATGTCAGATTCAGTATGGAACAATATCGATTAGAGCGCCATCATTGCGGATTTCAGGAAAATGGTTCAGACAAGAGTTTCTTGGTTTTTGACCTAGAATCCAAATCTGCAGTAAAAAATATGAGATGCTATTTGAAAAACAAGAGTTGACCTCAGAATGCCTTTGAAGATGAGATTTGAGGTCAAAGCCAAGGCCACCATCGGATGTCCCCCCCGATACCCTACAATTTTTGTCCGAAAAATTTTCTCGTATCTCATTTTATTTTTGGAAAAAACGCCCGCGACACTTCAAATGCCCCACCCTGTATACAGGGCGTCCCATCTGACGCTTCAAAGGAGAGGATGCAGATACAATATGATTTGTTCGGATGACAGGAAGAATTCAGCAGTGTAATGTGTAAGAGTGAGTGTGTGTATATATGAGAATAATTTACGAACTTACTTCCGTTACTGACCTTTGAAAATCTGGCTGCGAGCTGGATCCAAAGTGAGCGACCAAGATCTTGTAGATGGTGGCAACTGGATCAGGAGTTTGGATACGGTTCGGGTGCACTGAATTTAGTAATACTTTGACTTGGAAATTAACTCGGAAAGTCCGAGTGCGAAGATTTTAAATAAGAGAGTGAGAGCGGTACAAACGGGTTTGGCGGAATAGGTATTCCGTCAAAAATTGTCACCGGCACGTGGAACTCGCGCGAGTTCGATCACGGTCCCAAACGGGGACTTTGTCTCATTTAACTTGGTAAATCCGCGTGTTATCGAGCTTGCTTTTGCAAGGCGTGTCCCCGATAGATCTCGAAAGTATACTCTGGCTTTCCATCAGGATCGCTTTTATTTAAAACAGTGAATGATTTCTTTTTGACGTTGGGAGTGGGGAATCATGCGATTGGATTTTTGCCGATTTTCGATATGCTTTTGTTACCATGCTCCATAATCAATGAATTTGTGTCAGAGAGAAGTAATGAAGGAAGGGGATGGATGGAAGGTGTGCGGGCCACCTTGGACTCAGCTCGATGCAGTTTCAGCAAATTCTCCGCACATCGAAATGTTGCGAGTGCCCTAATCTTCATATGAACAGAAGAATGTCAGCAAATTCTTCGCATATCGATATGTTGTAAAACTGTGTTGATAGGAGTTGGAATGATTATTTGACAGAAAGTTTAATGAGTTCAAAAATAATGTAAAACGAGCAACAGGAGGCCCAATGATGGAGAATCTTGGGTGAATTCGTTTATCCTTCCTCGCATGTATGCGCACTTTCATTTTCGCTTCGGATAGATGCAGAGGAGTTGTTCTATGTTCCCAATATTTCGTCTCTATCCCACTCTCTCGAGTGTTTTCTCGGATTACAATTCTTTTCCAGTTCTGTTACATGTTTCAAGTTATCGCCTCCTCCCTAGAAAACCATTGGGAGAAATCGTTGATATTGATAATTTTTCATTTGCATTCACCGGAATTGTATTTGCTGAAGTAAGACATTTTTGACCTTGCGAGTTCTCTGTCAGACCTTCAATGTCTGAATTATCTAAGTATAGTTCAACTGTATTAACTTAGTGAATCTAATGAATGAATGGATAGCAGTGATGTCCCATATAACGAGAGAAGCCTCCGAATTCATTGTTTATTATTGGAAGTAATTTAAATGTTTTTAAGACCTATGTTCTGAATATGTTTTGATAATTTTTGTATTACATTTATTGACGGTATCCTCTGAATGAATTCAAACCCTTATCGTGCTTATGCGTAAAAGGTTTCATATGATCAGAAGAGAATGATGGGGGCAAGTTTTTGGTTGGCACATCACACCTCCCTACCCAAGATCAAGCATGGGGGAACGGAACGTTTCCACGTGGTTGGTCCAGAATAGAAAGAAAAATGTACCGAACAAAAACTTGCTGTTTTTTTTGTGCTTAGTCTATAAACAAAGTGATAAATTGATAATGCTATTGACGTCATGATTAAAGAAAATCTGTTACATCCAGGGAATTTAAAGACTGTGTTCCTAGAGTTTTTTTTGTTCTTTGAGCCTATTGGAAATTGTTGTATATTAGTGTGGTGATTTGTTCATGTTGTGGTGTTTCTTAAATTTATGAAGAGCTTCTGTTTGTGTGGTTGTTGTTGGTGGCGGTGGTGGTGGCTATGCTGGTCTAGTCGGTGCTGGATGCATTCCTACGGCAATGTGATCTTCAGTGAGGGGGTAGTGGATTCTGGGTTGTCTGGAGCGTTTTGATCTCGGTGATAAATATGTGTTATCGGAAAAACAGGTGTTTTTCAATTTTCTGTATATCCACACGATGATTGCTATTGTTGATATTATTCCTATGGATGACGGTATTCCCATGAATGTGATGCGCGAGACAAGTTCATTCCTTTGTCGGTGTTGTATTTCTTTTTCCTCTTTTTCGATGTCGTCCAGAGATATTGCATCTTCACTGTTGTCCCAATCGTTGGTGATTGGTGAATCTTCTGTTTTCATGGGTTTCACGGCTTTCATGTGGTGGGAAGTAATATGTGGTATTAGGCTTGAGATATTCAAAGTTGTCTTTGGTTGAAATTGAATTAGTTTTGAAACGGAGTGCAGTCGCCATAACTGTCGATTCTGTTGCAGCAGAGCATCCTGGTTTCAATTGGAAAATTCCTGTTCCTTGAATTCGAATTTTCCTCATTTGGTCATTCGGGCAATGTATATCTATCACTTCTGTTCTGGGAATTGAAAATAGCCAGCTATGTCCTGTTTTCAGCTGTGTCCAGAAACTGTCTTGTGTTGGTAATATTTTCACTTTGCAGTCGGCGGGTAATTGCTGTGGTGTTTCCAGTGATAGTTTCACTTCACAAGTTGGTCTTCTGGCTATTGATCGAAGAATTTTAGTTTGATGACAGATGTATATTTCGTTTTTTTGACGGCAGCTATGGAAGTCGGTTTCGGACAACAAAATGTAGAACATGTGATTTTCGTCGATTGCTATTATCTCTGCCTGTGGTTGTATAAAGGCTGATATAAGATGATGACTGAAATTTTGGATCGTCGGGAGTTTGTATGGTTCAAAAATTTCGTAGTTTATTTTGTCTAGTATATATCATTTATTTCCTTAGATCTATCGATCATACAAAGAAGTTACAACATAGGGGTGTCAAATTAAACCCAATCATCTCTTACATAAGTTTGTACAAATTACCTTATAATGAAATACAACTATTTATTACAGAGCAGGTTCCCAGTCACTACTTTTTGTTTTCATAAGCTTTCAGAATACAATTAACAAATTCATTAAATTTGCCTAATTTTACATTCATGGGGTCTTCGATGATATCTAATATCATGGTCTGTTCAATGTCATCCAGATTCAAGGCTGTTTTTGATGCATTCCGTCTCTCGTATTCGAGATCTCAACAATATATCAATATATGTCTTATGTCCGCTTCACATGAACAGCAATAACAGTAATCTTCAGTGAACTCATACCTTTCCTTATTTATTATCATTCTCGAGAACACATTTGATTATAATCTTACTTGAGCCATGGTTCTAACAGAATCAAGAGACGCTCCTGAAAGCAAATATTTTGGAATGGCTTGTGATATAGACCAACGGGGATAGAAAATCAGTGACGTTGACAAACTACAACTTTGCATATCTTGCTGGTAAGAATAATATCGGTATGCTTCAATAATGTTGTTCTTATCTATCTGTAACGATTCCAACGTAAGATTATCCCAAACATCACCCATCGCAATTGGTTCAAAGGAGAGCTTCCTAACTTGCGTAGCCCAGTTATATTTACACCGATTTGGATATTTATAACTCAAATTCCGCAGCTTTGAGAAACATAACGTTGGATATCAAGTGCGAGACATAGATAATATTCTTTCAATATAGTTTAAACAGAGTTTCAGGATTTTTACCTCCAATTTCTCATGCCCTGTTTCGATTCTCACATTCGCTGTCTTTGTTAGAGAGAGAGGCAACAGTTATTAGCTATTTCTTCATTGGTGTCTCATTACCTTTGTCTTTATTAGACTGGTTCTTCTCTAAGTATTCGTATATAGATCTTCCTGCAGGATTTTTCTTCGTCTTCCTATTTACATTTTCCGTCGGATTCCTTGCTCTTTTTCTACTAGCATTAGATATGGAAGAATAATCCGAAACGTCGCTATCATAATTGATTCCAGTTCCTTGTGTATCCAAATTATTATGTTTTGAAGTTTGGGTCTCACTTTCCTTGAAACTATTGAATAGTTCGGATATATTGTGGATGTTATAGAATTTCCCATCATATTTAATTTTGTGGTCTCTCAGACAGCATTTTTTCCCCATCTTGCGAAGAGTTTCTTGTTGTACTTTCATCATATCTCTTTCCTTCCTCTGGTTTTCTGTCAAGTCATTCGTGATCATGATTTTATGCGATTTTGAATTCTTGATGTTTCAAAATACGTGCTCCTTGTGTTTGACAGAAGTAAATATTATCTGTACCGGTCGATTACCTTGACCCCTTCTCAATCTCTCAATCGACTCGATATCTTCAGTCTCAATATTTATATTCGAGGCTTCAAATATATCGACTACACTTTTACATAATCTTTCATTCACCTCCTTGCGATCGTCGAGATGGAATATTATAATATTTTTTTTCTTTTTCCTTTCGCGCCAACTTTTCAAGTTTTTCCTCTCAATTAATTGTTATATTATCAAGCGATTCAACTTGTTCTTTCAGAATAGACACTTCTCTTTTATGATTTACCCACTCACTCATGAACGTTTTATTGTTTTCATTGATCTCATTCACTGTACTTTTAGTTTCTGATAGATCTTCCTTTAAATCCAAGATCAGTTGTTCTATATTTTTCAACTCACTCATGTTTCTTATATTAATTACAAATTAATACTTCATTGAATTTCAAATTAATACTGTATTGAACACAGAGCACGCGCGAACACGTCTGACCTCTATGACAACCAACGTTGAACTCTATCTTGTCTAGTAGGGGAGCAGTTAGTACGAAAACTGTGCGGCCCTTGACATGTGCGGTTTCGAGTGTGATTAGTCCCTTGATGTCTCCTGATTGAAGTTCTTGAGGTGATAGTGGAAATTCGAGGTGAGAATTTGCATCGCTTTTTGGGCTGCTTGGATGAGTTGATCTGGTGTTGGTAGCATAGGGTGAAGTATACCGCTCTTTGCGAAGGTGATGATGTCTATCATATGGCTGAGAGAGTAGTGATCATGGTCGATTGAGTGTCCTTGTTCGGTTATCCACTGTTGGAAGTTTGTTTTGTATATTTCTATTTTACTTTAACTGTGGTATTGGGTGAGTTCTGATCCCAGTTGTTTTAATGATTGTGATAGATCGTGAATTTTTTGTGATTGATTTCTGAAAGATCCATTAATGCCGTGTAATTGAGAATCAATTATGTGTGTCTGATTTGCTAGCAATCCTGCAACGTTTGATTGACCCGAATATAATCTATCTATTTCCTTGTTGTATTTTTCTGCTTCGTCTTCACTTAATGTGCCGAATAGTATGTGTTGGATTGATCCTACGGATGCAAATGGTGCGTTTCGTTTTGTTTTGATTTTGTTTGTTGGAATTCATTTATTTAAAATTGACTCTAATTTTAATGATGCGTTCAATTTTCGATGTAGTTGTGCACTAACGGTTGTCAGGGAACAGTCATCTATAGTGTATGTTCCGCAGATATTTTGTGCTTTCTGTATGTGATGGTTGAGGTCTGGGGTGAGTTTGAGTAGTTCCGAGATGTCCAAGAATGTTACCAACTTCCATTCTGTGTGGTATAATTTCAAACCAGATCGTTTGTCGAAGAAGATTCCAGTTCCTTGTGGCAAGTTCGTGATTTCGAAATTTTTCTGCTCGGAAAGTTCATTTATAACTGAGAATAAGAGGAATATTCCGTACGTAGAGTGGTGTCTCATGATATCCGTTGTGTAGTTGCCCTGTTCTGAGTTCTGCAATCAACAAAAACAAAAAAAATGGTGGTTGGAATTCATGGATGGGGTTTTAGGAGTAGGTATGTTGTTGAGGTTTCTCTCATGTGGATTGGATCTTGAGGGTGGGTAGAGATGTTTGCTGTCTTCTTTTTTTCTTGTTAGAAATTTTTTTTTGTGGGGGCTACTTTTTTTGTCTTTTCTCTTTTTTTTTGTTCTTGCCCCTCTTTTGGTTTCTTTTGTGTTCTCTTTTTTTTTAGGGGTTCGACAGTCTAGTTTATTCTTTTCTTCTCTTTTTTTGTTTCAAAAAAATATACTCCATCTTTTTGTATCCTCTTTTTTTTTGGATAGTTCCTTTTTCTTTTATTCGTTCGCATGTATGTTGTTTTTTTTTGTATGCTTGTGTATATATCGGTGGTTTTGTACGATGAAGGGTTCAGGGAAGGGGTTGGTTTATTAGAATTTTTGCTGGTTTTTGTTTGTCCCTTTTTTTGAGTTCCCTTCGGTTGTTCCGATGTCGTTGGAGGTTCGTTCTGGTCGTCTCATGATGATGAAGCAATACAAAAATCTTCGGAACGGAATTTGACAACGTTGGGATCGAAGCAGAAAATCAGAGTGGAAAAAGCAAAGCGGAATATTCGACGCTGATTCATAAGAGGAGTAGATTGATTGGTGTATTATTTCATTGAAGAAATCGGTTCAAATCCAATACTTGTGTTTATATCAGAACTGAGGAGGCTAGGGGGTATTCAGTTCCACCATTGGTCTTATACGTTACTATGTTCCTGCATTCGGAGATCGAAAAATTTTGAAACTATGGATGGAAACTTGAAAATTCTGTGAAATTTGGGAATTGTGAGGAATCCGCGAAAACTTGAAAATCTGGAAGAATTTGGGATAAAATTTGAAAATCATCGAAAAATTCGGAGAGTTGAAAAAAATTTTGAAATTCCGAAGAGAATTGAAAAAAATTTTGAAATTCCGAAGAGAATTGAAAAATTTGAGGGATTTGGAGAATTCTGAGAAAGTCAAGAAAATTTGAAAATTTCGGGATAAATTGAAAATTTGGAAGTGTTTGAAGATCATGATAAAGGTTTGGAATATCAAAAGTAAAATTCAGAGAGAGAGATCGAAAATTTTGAGAAATTTTAGGAAATATCGAGAGAGAAGAAAAAAAAACTGTAGAAGAAAAGAAGAAGAAAAATTAAAAATCTTGGACATAATTGGAAAGTCTGAAAAAAAAATTGGGAAATGTTATGTGTTGTATATACACTGAGAGAAGTATACGGCAACGATTTACTAGAAAGAATAATAACTCGGAGACAGATATCTCAAAATCGTAATAAGTACCATTCAAAATTTTGTTAAGTATGAGAAACTGTTTACGTCACCATGGAAACGATAGGTTAACATATGAACGGTCGCCAAATTGCGAGTCGTCATTCACTTCCTATGCAAAAAGTCGCGGTGAGAATTAGAACGAGTCGTAACCAATTCCATACACTCTTCTTTTTTTTCGTGTATGTGTGTATTGTGGATGTATTGGATACCAATTTTGTTAAATGTTATTCTTATTTTTTCTCCTGAATGAGTTAATCTTCGACGACTCAGAAGAAAGCTTGCCTCACGTTATACCATGTATGCTTATATGTGGTAAGATGCTTTATCGTATTCTGTACGGTTGCGAGAAGGAGAGCAACTACGAATGGATGGAGCTTGAATAGACGGCGATAACTCCGTCGTTCGTGGTCCTCATACGTTTCTCGGGTATACCATCTCTTATGCGCGAAGGGATCGTGATTTCGATATTATTCCAAACATTGAAATATCATTTCATGAACAATTTGATTTGCAATTGGCGTATGTTATTTATGCACATGTATATTTATACCCCTTCACACATAATTTACGTTACTTCGATGAATATGAAGGAAAATCACTGTCTCATGTATAGTTTGTATTTCGTTCTTTGGAAGATTCTGTTCTTCGTTGGTCACGTTACGTCGAGAATGAAGTTCGATGTTACGAATGGTTAGGGATGGAATAGACGGCGATAGCTCGTGCGTGGAAGCATATACTGCGATATTGTATTGAAGCAGGGAGGTATGCATGGTGTTTCCTTAGTATATCGTGCATGTGCGCGTATACATGCATGCAATCGTATGGCATTGCTACTATTGACCGATGGGCGGGATTTATGTGGCATTGTATACTGCTTTACTTTACTTATCACTCATTTTCTTATTCTCTTTGTTTGAAGGGTTTGGTTCTTTCTCTCTTTCTTTAATCTCAGGCGTATCAATGGCTGCTCTAGAACTTGATATACAGGGTGGCGCAAAAGTCTGGAAACACCCCATGACTTTTGAACGGGGCATGATAATTGGATCAATTTTTTTTTGAATTGGAGGAGTGGTCAACGGCTATATCAACGCGGGACTTTGAGTTCCTCAGCTCTGTAGAGGACGATGAGAGGGGGAGGGCCACAATTTGGCATCTCGTACCACATAACTATATCCGTTACGGAAATCTCTCACTGATCCATTTGGTTTACTGGCCGTTGTTTTGCCAAATTCCTCATTAAGGTAACTGACCCCATTAGTGAACATTTAAGAACACAAGCACCCTAAATATAAATTATTTCATGAATAATTTCTTTGAAATGAATTTCCACGAGTAAATAAGGTAGATTGAGCATTTCAATTTCCTCTTACCGTGATTTTTTATTCATTTTATAAGTGATAACAATAGAAATAATGAAATTAATGAAATGTTAACAATACCCCCATTAGTGAACGGGTCGCATGAATTAGTGAACGCTGATTTACCCCATTACTGAACGCGTAGAATCTGAGGCTGCTCAGATGAGTTATTATCACTTTCCTGATGATATTCGAAATATATTCTGTGCACATTTTAATGAGACCTTTTCATAGGTGCTATGCATATTCATCGAACGTATGTAATCGAATATATGACGGGACGTCAGTCGAACGTCGATTGAATGAATATCGTACATTTCAAATGTACTATGTACGTTCTGAGTATATTTTAAGCAGTCCCATTCGTATATTCTATTATGATTCTATTATTCATGATATGTTCTTCGTATCTCATTCTCAAATTCTACCAACGTTTTTATTTCATATATACTTTGAACTTCTGTTGCTGCTTGAGTTACTTTGGCAAAAAAATTGTGAATTCCAAGTAGAGTTTATAATTTTACATGTTTATTCCAATCCTTGGAGAAATTTATAGATTGATTGAAAAATCATGCGCATTATGAGAATTTATGAGAAAATTTTCCTAGAGTAGATACCTATGATATGAATTGTTACGTTTATTCGTTCAGTAATAGATTCACCGATCATTTCCGTGTGTGTATTTCTGAACGCGCAATTTTCTGGGTTAGCGACTGACAGTTATTGAAAATAACCTTATATTGTCTTAATTGGAATGATATCAATAGATCGGATACATAAAATAGTTCAATGGTCGCATTGATACTATGAAAATGCACAATTGAAAAAATGTCCATTCTTAACTCACCTTGTAAGATTCACGAAGGCAAAGCTCGTTGTGACACTCGGCATGAATCTTCTTTTATTTCACGGATGACATTTTTCTCCCTTCCATTTGTTTTCGCATTAATCACGAACAATAATGTTTGAAGATTGGAATAATCTTCACAGCACGTGATAGGTAAACACTTCTTGTTCGGCAAAGAGGTTTTATTAGCTTCGTTCGTTCTAAGGTGTTCTAAGTTGCCCCAACTTGCACCAAACCAATCAATTCATGTTTATAACTGGAAGAGCCAATCACAAATATCTGGAGCACGTTGAAGCAACTTAGAACACCCTTGAACGAACGAAGCTATTATCTCGAGGTTCACTAAAGGGGTCGCGTTCGCTAATGGGGTCAGTTACCTTATCTCTTCGAGAGTTTTTGGGGTTGAAAATCTACTTCTAAGTTGTTTCGCTAGTGCAGCTAAATCCTCGAACTGTTTCCCATCTACGAAATATTGAGCGGGGCCAGTGAGTCGCGTGTTAATTTCATTTACTATATCTCTTCGGGCGAGCCCAGGATTCATTTTATTGAATCGATCGACCTCCTGTGGGAAAATTTCGAGTGGAGGTATCTTCTCGTCGAACAGGGGCATGCGAGCTAGTTGTTCCCAGACCCGGAATTCTGAATTAGATCTCGCGAATTCAATGAGCGTTTGAGAGATATCTAGTTCGTGATTCGCCATGATGTGTTCGAAGTTGAGTTTCGGAAGAAGAAGAGAAGAGGGTAATTAATGTTCCTTTCTTTTGACTCGTGACCTTAAAAAAAATCGGGTATTCTTCCTTCCTTTTTTTCTTTAGATGAATAGATGTTGTTTAGTATGAGTTCGGGGACTTTTCTCCTTTTTACTAGGAGGAATCGAAAATTGATTCGGATTCTTGCTAGATAGACACGGACCGGAATTGAAAGTCTTGCTAAGTTCGGATTCTTGTTAAATTTTGATTTTGGAAAAGTTGTCCCCTCAATCCTTTGAGGACTGCTCTTGGTCCAGATTCGGGTGTTTATACAAGAACTCACTTGCTCAAGAGAAGAACTTACCACAGACTGCAGTCAAGTTTTCTTGAATCCAAGTAAAAAAAACTCTCAAAAGAGACTTCTTCCTCTTATGATTCCTTGTTCAGGAGAGAGGCTCACCAAAGACTGTAGTCAAACCTTCTCGAAACCAAGTGGAAAATCTTACAGCAAAGGGTCCTCTTCTACCAATCCCCTGTTCAAAAGTGAAACTCACCACAGACTGTAGTCAAGTCTTCGTCGAGAACAAGTTGATTTGGGCCAAGAAGACTCCTTCGGATGTGCAAGGGGAAAAAAAATCTCTAACAATTTGCTATGAACTCCCCTCCGAAAAACTGTTTACGGCTCTATCAATGGTCAAGCACCACCTGTATCAGCAGTCACCGACGATCGAAAAAGCTCGCAGAAAGAACTCGAATTTCCACATTACTCCTCTACAATCAGTGAAACAACCACCACAGGATGTAGTCAGAAGTCCCACAAACAGAGAAGAAAACAACACGGAGGAAAAAAACATCGGTTCGGAGATTCAAAAATTTTACTTGAACAAGACTAATTTTCGGACGAACTAGAGCACTCGAATTTCCTTCCTGATGGGAATATTTGGAAGAACACACAAAAGAATGATAAATCCGAACAAAGCTTTGTGTTTCAATCGGAAGATGAAACAAATTCGTTTAACGCGTTCGCGGTATACGAAGCTTCTCGTATACTTCCTGATCGCGAATGATATAATTCCCTCAGTTCTCGACTGTAAAAGATTGGGGTTCCTCGAGAACTATTTGTGACGTAAAATGCGATGAATTAGGTATGATTGCCGTTTGCAATCACACTACATACATATGATACAGAAAAAAAATAACAATTAAACAAAAGAGCATGAAGAATCAATGAAGAATTGCATGTGGAGAGATGAAGCCGTGTAACACGAGGAAAAGAATTCTGTGGATTCCCTTCTAAACGAGAAGGCAGTTCAGAGTATCGCGAAGAATTCGTGTAGTAGAGTGAGGTCAGCATGCAACGAAACGTATGCAACGTTCGTCGTCGTCGACGACGTTGAAAAAGAATCGATTGTTTGACACAACAACGCGAGAAAAAGAATTCTCACAATGAGATATCTTTCGTCGCATATGAATGTTTAATTGGAGGAAATTCTTTTAATGAATGAAAAGTTGAATTTGGAAGGAGGAGAAATTGAGATTGTGAATGAATCGAATTGTAATGTCATTGAACAAACTACGTTGTTGAGCAAAGTCTCATCAACTCGATAAGTACCTTTGTCGAATCGAGGAAAAGAAAATATTCACTGTTGATGAAGACTCAAACCCCACACTCGGCACCAATTTTGTTACGAAGCGAAATGGCGAGTGTAGTTCATATCACTTCGTCACAACTTATTTATTGTTCGAAACGGCCCGAGCGGCTAGACCGAATCGAATGTGTGGGTCTGCTCACGTTCTAAGCTCGCCCAGGAACTCTAAATTCCAAGGCGGCACCCGTAGATATGTTCAATGATTTCTTTTCAATGATGGAAGGGAAGAGAAATAAACTAATAGATTGACCTTTAGTTTTTAATGTGAGTGTTATTCGCATTAATATTCATTTCTCTTGGGAAGAGAAAGAGAGAGAAAAACAATGAAAGATATTACAATAAAACGATTTGAATAGAATGGAATAACAGATACAATGACTTTTCAATTACAAGATTTTTAACGGTGACATCGAGATAGTTTCTGATGGGAGAAAGTATGGGTGTATGTATGTGCGTTTGAAATGTATATTGAATCCGGTAGTTCCTCACTATTATACGGCTAATGCTGCACGAGCTGATTCCAGGACAGCTCGCAGGATGTTGTTGGTTCCCGGAAATGTTTGGTCCAAGATGGGGGAAGGATGTTAGGAGGAATCCCTGGACCAAGAGCACGCACTGACTTTACTAATTCTAACTCGAAATAAGAATTTCGAGTGCTAAGAAATTATGAGATGAGAGCAACCAAACGATACTTCGGTCGGAAGGGTAATCCGTCCAAATCTACGGCACGTTGAACTCGCGCGTAATTCACACTCGGTACAGAACGCGGAAAATAATCGAAGTTCAAATTAGTGAGCCGAGTTTTTTTGTAAAAGCTTGTGCGAGGCGTTAACTCCGTATTACTCCCGGAAGTATACTCTGGGTTTTCATCGATTTTTCTCCTCATTTAAGAAGTGATGATTTTTATTTTATGGGAGTGGGGAATCACGCCATCGGTCTTTTGCTGATTTTGGCCAACGTGCCTTGGTTGCTATGCTCGTGCTGAATTTGATGGGTGTGAGAAGGATTGATTGACTGAGAAAAGGATGGAAGGAAAGGTGCACTGCAATTTGGAGCCAGCTTTATGCAGTCTCAGCAATTTTGCAAATATTTGTGTTACGTTTCCGCGTTGTGAAATTCGTGAATGAATATTAAAGTATGAATTTATCTGTATAGATTATATTGATTTGCTTGATTCCTGAGAAATGGAGTAAATAACTTCGTGCCAGGTGTCAAATGAGAAGATACGAAAGTGAAAGAGAATATAGTCTTGAACTTCACCCCATGTATACGTGCTTTCATCTTCGCTCCGTATATATGGGGAGATAATTTTTGTATTCCCGAATGTAACGAGTTTATCTCAAACGCGCTCTCAAATTACAATGATTCTCAATTCCCTACAAGTTTCGGTTGATTCTTTCTTTGAGAGCGTGGTTTAAAGAGAGTCGTTTGCAATTGTTCATTCGTGAACCTTTGACCGGAATGTAATTTGCTGAGGTTGAATAATTTTGCGCAAGACAGTTCTCTTTGGGCTTCGGAATGTTGAACTCATTTCGATATTTCTTGGATACATTATTTGTGTGCAAAAATCATATACCGTTATTATGAATCTAATGAAACACCAATATTCCATAATAGAAATGGATGAAATTTTGAAGGAAAAATATTATAATCAATATAAACAATGTGTTGATTCTTCTACTTTGAACATTTAAATGAACAAAAAAAATGTTCCTATCTAACAAAAAAAGTTTCTCAATTCCTTTTCTATCATGAGTTGTAATTTTGATTATCTGAATGTATCTAGGAGTGTTTGATAAATTCAAAGAATGGATTAGAGGAGCTTATTTTGATGTATGTGGATGACGTAAAAAAAAATTGAAAGGTGAGGAGAGTGAGTTTTTGGTGGGTACACATCACACTGTTGCAGCGAAATGGCAACTTGGTGACAAAATTCAAATGTAAATTTGCTGCTCATGAAAAAGGGTATTTGGCCGCAAAAATAAGCCGCAGCAGTGATTATAACCAAGAAACAATCGCACGTTTAAGTGATAACCATGATTGTAACCTATAAAGAGTTTGGAAAAACTTGCACTTGGTTTATTGAAATAATAATTATCAGAAAAAGATATTGATCCATAATACCTAGACTGTGAGGAAAGTGATTATTCTATGGGGAATAATGTCTTATTCTAGAATTTACGACGAAAGGTTATACGAGTGGTATAAACAATGTGACCGTGTAATTCAAAAATATACCAGGGAGATTTTGACAAAAAAAAGTCTTGCAATCGCAGCAACTGCTAGTGCAGTGATAGCTTCTGAAGAAACCTCAAGGAAACGAAAACGCTCATACAGTGAAAAGCGAATGTGGGTTGCAAAATTATTTGAGAAACGTCAAAAGCATGGATTTTTTTATACAACTCTACCCATATTAAAATTGGAAAATTCACGTTTTCGTGATTACTTTTGTATGAGTACTGTTCAATTTGAGGGATTATCAGAATTAATAGGACCAAAAATTACTCGGCAGAATGTTATTAGAGAACCTATTGAAGCAGAGCAAAGATTAGCATTATGTTTGAGGTGGGTTGAAATGTTTAAGAAAAGCTTTCAATTTACATTCTCTGAGCATAAAATGTACTCAACATTTTCAGATTCTTGGCTAGTGGAGACAGTATGACGTCAATGTCATATCAGTACTTAGTTGGTGTAACATCTGTATGCAATGTTATTGCTGAAACTTGCCAAGTCTTATGGGAAGTATTAGCACCAATGGTTTCGAAGCCTTGCAGCGAAGAGAATTGAAAAGCTATTGCCCATGATTTCAATGAAAAGTGGCAGTTTTCCCACTGTATCGGTGCATTGGATGGGAAACGTGTCGTTATACAAGTACGTAATCTGATAGTAAGCATGTAACTGCGATGAAGGGGTGTTATATGTATAGGAATTCTTATACGAATCGCTATGATAGTTGGACTAGGGTTCACCGCCATTCAAGAAGAATGATCTCGTCCTCATACCTCATAAGCAGGGTTGTTATACGTATAGATATATGTATCAGAATTCTTATAACACCCCTGTATCGCAGTTACATGCTTACTATCAGATTACGTACTTGTATAACAACATGTTTTCCATCCAATGCACCGATACAGTGGGAAAACCCATATATGTGCTAGGAATGAATTCAACTTCTGATTACCAATTATTGCTCAATGAGAACAGCTTATCAAAGTGATATAAAAATGATGTTTTGAGGTGTTCTGACTAAAAACTATTCATTTGAACTGAGTGGTTGGATCAGAACACGCAGAGCGTTGAATTCTTTCAAATTTTAGACTAAAATATTGTTGAATAGAAGTTTTTGTATATTTAAATTTACTATATGAAAAAAACATACAGAGCAGGAATTATATAATATATTTGGGGCATTCTTTGTCAAATTTGACCCCCCCTCTGTCCAAAATTGAGTTCGGTGTAAAGATATGTTTGAGGTGTCAAATGAAAGCTTAGGGTGTCTAGTTCACTTTGCACACTGGCCCTTTTGAAAATTCAAGATGGCGGAGTGAGTATGGCGGAAAACGTCATCGGAGAAGGGTTGCGGAAAAATCAAATAGTGGATCATTCGGCCAAAAACCTCACGATTTTGGATTGGGTTGATTCTAAGGGGTGTTTCTAGTCGCTAATTAAGAATTTGGAGTCAGATTTTGAAAATTCAAAATGACGGACCATATTTGGGAGGTGATACGGTGACCAAAAAATTCAAATCAACTCGATTCGCTTGAAACTGGCTTTACCCAGACAGCACAGAAAGTTCTTTGAACGTTTCAAAAACGTGCTCTTGGTTTTGCGTGTTTTCGTCCCGCTGAAGCAAGTTTTACAAACGTTTAGAGTACCTTCCCATTTGATATCCTTGAATACGTTCTAAGCACGTTCTTTTGATCTACTACCAGACGTTCTCATCATGTCTTCTGAACGAGCGTTTCATGAAAACTAACCTTGAAAAACCACAAAGTCACACGGGACATGGATAGAACTAACCGAGACATTTCCATGTCCCTGGGACAAACATGCGACGTTTTTAGAACATCCTGAGACGTTATTTGTACGTTCTCTGTGAAATCAAGCACGTCTTCTGAACGTTCAAGGAACCTCCCGGTGCTGTATGGGTACGGGGGTTTTCGAGGTCGCTGAATCCGAATCTGAGGTCGACAACCTCCCACAACCAACTTTTCACCCCTGTACGGAGGTGGAATCGTTGTTTTTAGAGTAAATTCCCCTCATATTTTGTTCTATGGGGAATTCAGGAACCCAAATCACCTCAAATATGATATATTGAGGTTCCGTAATTACACCTGAGAGATTTGACTTCCCTCCATCGACTTCTCACCCCTATATAGGAGTGGAATCGTTATTTCCATTAAAAAAACCGGATCCTGTACCCTTTCCCATGGGAAACTTGGGTGCCGAAACTGCTTCAAGATCATATTCCGAAGTGTCTTGGAATATCTGAGGAACTAGAGCTTTCACGAACTACCCAAAGTCCCTTTATGGGGGTGAGGTCGTTATTTTTCCAATTTATCCACCTTGTGTCTTCTTCGTGTGGAATTTAGGGACCAAAACTACTCCATATATTATGATCCAACGTTCCGCGAAATATCTGAGAGATTTGACCGGCCACCATCAACTCTTCACCCCTCTATAGGGGTGAAATCGTTATTTCCATTAAAAAAACCGATCCTGTATCCTTTCCCATGGGGAACTTGGGTGCCAAAACTGCTTCAAGATCATATTCCGAAGTGTCTTGGAATATCTGAAGGACTACGTCTTTTTTGTGTGGAATTCAGGTACCAAAACCATTCCATATATTATAATTCAACGTTCCGCAAGATATCTGGGAGATTTGACTTTCCACCATCAACCCTTCCCCCTTTCTGTAGCGGCGGGATCGTTACTTTCAAGATGAATGTCTCTCAAATTTTTTCGTGTGAAAAATTAAGGAATCCAAACCACTTCAATAATTAAGATATTCTACGGTTCTCCAAGGTATCTGAGAAATTTGACCTCCCACCATGATGTCTTCACCCATAATATCTTCTATGGGGATGGAATCACCATTTCTATAACAAAAAACCGGTCCTGTATCTTCACTCATTCGAATTTTCCAAAGACACTTCAATTCCATGCGTCGCACTCGGAAATCTTTTCATTGATAACGTCTTAGGCGCTGTTGTTATAAAACAATGATGCTTGGTAATTTCGGGCACCGGTGATGCCAATTGAAATCTTTTGTTCAATGTCCTCGTTGACTTGTCGTGATCAACTTTACTAAAATACATTATCGTAATGTTTTTGGAGTGATATTTGGCCCAGTTGAATAGGGCATCTGATGTTATACTGGCACGAGATGGCTTAGCCATAAGGCTTGCCCTGTAAGCTTCTCTTTTAAAAGTGGCTCCAATGCCATCATATGCGCTTTTACCATGCGCAGTAGCACTGTAATGCCATTCCGCGTCAAGATTGAAATCTTGTTCATGAGAAACAAGATTTGTCATTTGGAATCTGTTCTTAAAGTGCTGTTTCGCACCGTCTGTCATATAAATTAATTTTTCGACATTTTTTACGGTTTCTCTGATCTCTGGGATTAATTGCTTCTGTATTGTGTATACAGCAGCTGTATCATGTTTCAAACTGTTTGATAAAAACACGCAACTCTTATGTTTCAATTCACCATTTCCTTTGAAATGATAGATCACAGGAAATACGGTGCACTGGTCGTTATTAAAATGAAATGCTTGAGAAGCATCTTGTACAGCATATGCGTAATTTTTCGAAAAGTCGAACATGACAATTGCTTCGTTACAAAGCAGATTAATTTTCTTCTGGGAAATGAACTGGGATTGTTGTTTCGCAATGAAAGAGTGAGTTTTGAGAATTTTTAGTCTAGCGCAAAATTCATCAACAAAATCATCAGTGTCAGCTGTAATTGTTTGCAAAGTTGACCTATCTGTTGTTGTCCACGTATCATATTGTACTTCAGAAATGTGTGCATTTGTCAAAGTTTCAAATAATCTTTCAGAAAATTCCTGAAGGGTTGGACACTGGCTACATGAATCGAAATAGCAATCGGATGTTGGATTTGTGCAAACAATTGATTTGATACAATCCTTGTAATCATGGATTGGATTCTGTGAATCATTTGTTAATGCTGTTAGATTTATTGCATCCAACATCAGCTTGCAATTCTGATGAATGGTACAAACACATACCGAGTGTGTCCCACTAGCTCCAGGTAGTATACAGTGCTTCGGACGGAGCTTCGCAAAAGCACTTAAACTGATTGCGAAATTCGGATGTGATTCCTTAAACAAGGTATACAGTTCTTTGAGCCCCATTAATGATAGACGCTTTTGCATCTTATCACGATCTCCATCGACTTTTACCGAAACAGTATCCTTCATCCCAGGCAGTATTCTTCCAATTGAATCATCGTTATAGAGATTATCTACTGCGGTAGTAATGTGGATTGGTAAAACCTTACTAACTCTTGCAGTTGGATCAGCCGAAACCCCTCGAGTTAGCCTCAGTTCTTTCCCTTTTTTTGCTGAATATGGCGTTGTATCAAACTCCCCGCTCATTTTCTCCAGAATCCAAGATTCTGGAGCGATAGTCAGGATCTTAACTTTCATAGGATCGTTACCTTCCAGGCTAGGAAATTTATCTTTCAATCCTTGGAGAAGTTCTTCCAACTCAATCAACCGAGATGATAGGGTTCCGGCATTATTATCCACAGAATGATCATCACTTGATGGCGAAAGCTCGTCACATTCCATAGTAACAGGGATTCCATCAGAACGATCAAGGGATTCACCGCTTACTCGATTCACTGAACGAAGTAATCTGCAGTCACTACATACCATAGCATATACTGGCAGGTAAGGTTTAATTCGTAAGAGGTTTTTTGAAATTTTTCTCAAATTCGACCCTACGTGGGATAGGATACCGACATCTTCGTAAGGGTTGATACATCTATCTGTACAAGCCTTTTTTGACGTTATTATTGGTGCTCAGAAAAGTAATGGGCAGAACAGGGACTAGGCGTGAGGTAGTCGTTAAAACGACTGATGGATGAATATCGGCGAAAAAGTTTTCACCGGTATTAGTCGTGAAAACGATTATTTGGGGATACTCAGAGACAATTTTCAATGAGCACTAGTCGTGAAAACGACTGATGAATAAATATCGGCAAAAAAGTTTTCACCGGTATTAGTCGTGGAAACGACTGTTTAGAGATACTCAGAGACAATTTTCAAGTAGCAGTAGTCGTGAGAACGACTGAGGAATAAATATCGGAAAAAAAGTTTTCACCGGTATTAGTCGTGAAAACGACTGTTTGAAGATACTCAGAGACAATTTTCAATGAGCAGTAGTTGTGAGAACCACTGGTGAATAAATATCGGCAAAAAAGTTTTCACCATTATTAGTCGTGAAAACGACCAGAAACACCCCTTAGAACCAACCCAATCTAAAATCGTGAGGTTTTTGGCCGAATGATCCACTATTTGTTTTTCCGCAACCCTTCTCCGATGACGTTTTCCGCAATACTCACTCCGCCATCTTGAATTTTCGGAAGGGCCAGTGTGCAAAGTAAACAAGACACCCTAAGCTTTGTGATGTAACAAATCATCACAAAAAGAGTCGCGGGATGGCACCGCGCACGATCCCTATCGATCGTAATCGTAAACATTCATAACGAGTTAGTTCACTCGTAAGAACATAGCTGTCGCTCGCTTACACGAGAATCGGGAACACATCTCCTCTCCCTTGCTATTCCTGTCCTCCTCTAATCCCTGTCCTTCTTCTATTTGTTGAGGTTTCCCGTCCCCAAGGAGGCAGCGCCACCTATACCACGGATGCTTGGTAGGATTGGTCTAACGTCAGGAGGCGATATCAACGCCATCTCGGCCGTTCCAAACTCGACAACCCCCAGGAGACTGGAAATCCCTCGCGGACACACCATCTCTCTCCAACCCTGGACTAGAGAGAGAGAGAGAGTGAGATGAGTCGTCTCCGAGGATGCCACCAGTGATGCCAGTATTCCCTAGAAAAATCTTCAGATTTTTTGGCATTGGTCATTTCTTTTCAAATTGTAAATATGATTGGCCGGTTGTACAAGAAATAACCAATCATCAGATGCTGAAGATTTTTCTAGGGAATACTGGCAACGCTCGATGCCACCCCGTTCCTGGATCGGCGGAACAACGGCAGAGACCAACCCGACCACGCTGTACCCCTTCTCCCGGCCCCACCGAAGGAGAGAAGAGGACATAAACACCCGCACCCAGAATATCTCCAAAACGCACATGCGCACACTCACCCAACGAGTAGTAAGAAGCTACCACCACCCGAGCGCGCAAGTCGAGCTCGAAAGTGTGCTCCAACGGAAAGTCACCGACGGGGTTTCGTATATGATTTTGTGAACTCACCCGTCGGTGAAGAAGAAGGAAGTGGCCATGTTGCCTGTCACTTCTTGTGTAACTAAGCCACGGCGACGTTCCAGGATCTTCTCGCGCTCTCGAATTTTGGATACGGTGAGTGTGTCGTGCCATCGGGGTCCGACTTCAGTTGGAATTTTCTTCCTCGTCCTGTTGAGGAAATCAACCCGTGTCAAGTGCCCGTGCGGTGTTCCCTTCGCGGGATTTGTATGGTAATAGTAGTGTTGTTCACGTGGCCTCCTCCACGTGTCCCTCTTTTTCACATTTTTCCTTCCTGACCCTTCGTTTTTTCGACATCGAGTCACCCCCTTCGCCCGTGATTGTCCTCCCCCGATTAAATTGTATGGTCACGATTGTCCTCTATTCCCCTTTGTTTGAATTCATGTAAACGGCATAGTCCGTCTATAGATGTTTCCTCGCGGCCGCGCCCTCCGTACTCTTTCCTCAGTCCCTGTGTTCCCAAAGCAAATTGATAAACGAAAGAATTGTTTGTATTTTTCTATGCGCGGCGAAGTCGCTTGTTTTGTATAACATTGATGAATTGTGAAAATATGTACGTGCTGTGGCACGTGGTTGACCCCATTTGGAGTTTGATCATTTTGGTGAATTAGAATCAACCCACCCCCTCTCCCTGAGCTCATTTCTCTTCCCTTGACCCCTCAAAATTGTCGTGGGCAAGCTACTTGTTCTCCCTCGATATTTCTCAGGTCCCGCTATGACAAATAAATATCCACGACAGGAGTCGTGGAGGCGCTCAATGACCCAAGCGTCTTTGTGCATGGATTCTAGGAATATCCATCACAAATTGGCGCCCAACGTGGGGCCCTGTGTATGAATTTGAGGATTTAAAGCATCTGCCAACGTCCAGGAAATTACAACATAGTGTGAGAGACTGTCTCCGACTCAATTGACTCCAAATACTTGTCTCGTCTCTGGGTAGGCGAGTCTATTGGATGGTTGTTCTGGGTTATTTGGTGGTATCGGTGAGTCCGTTCTTGTTTTCTACTCAGTGCTGGAATATTTCATTCTCAACTCGAGGCAAACATCTCATAAAAATAAAACTTATCGAATGATTATATAGAGGTTGATTTTTCATTATAGACTTTTTCTTGACACACGATACAAGCGAATGAGTAACTTCCATTATTTAATCGCCTTACTTGCATCAGGTTCACAGGTTAGGCATCAAAAATCTTATTATTTGCTATCTATCTGTTTTCATTTTGCGTTTGAGCAGATTGTGATAGTGTTATGAAATTCACCTGTGCATCCACATATTTTCAATAGATCAACTGGATATAGAAAGAATAACATTTATCTGTAATTGATTCTATAAAATAATAAATGTATGATTCGAAATATTACTTCTGGTGAATTCTTGCTTTCATTACTAGAGTGCTTTGGTTACGTTTGTTTTTGTATTCAATTTCATAACTCAAAAATGTGTTTCAAATACTTTGGTGTGATGATCGTTTGAGAATTGGAGTGAATTTCTGATGATGTATGTCTTTATAATTTCCTCTTCAATGACATATTTTTTTTTGAAAGTTATCTCACAGCACGAATGAACAATCACGCGACAGCTTCCCGATTTGCAATATAATTTCATTCGTCAATTAAATATAAATGACAGCCCTATTATGGATTGAATTATACATTCTTTTTGAAAATCTCATTCGAAACGAGTGATTGGTATATGAGAACGGATAGAATTGTGATAGAAACCCTGAATTGAATGAAATGGAAAACATATTATATTTATAAAATGTTTTGTTAGATCCAAGATCGGGCCTATGTAGAAAGATAGCTTATGTATATCAGAATCATGTTTATTCTCGTGACTTTCAATGAGAGTCGTAATACAAAGATTTGTTTCGAGTCTCGTACTCGCTAGGAGCTTTCCTGACTATATCAATTAATTTTTGTAAGATATTTTGAATGATATTAGTACCGTGGAAATTATTATTCAACACGTTAAGCTGTTTGAATACATAAATTCAAGTTGTAATTATAACAATCGTCAAAGACAGAATTCACATCACATTTTCATCATGATCATTTATATTGTTGCTGAACCATGGAAAAAATAGCACTTTCGAATCAATAACTTAACATCGATATACATATATACTATGTCCTTTGATTATAACGAATGGACAGATGTATATTATGAACGCGTTATAAATTATATCCAGCATCTTGAATACAGAATTGAAGAGCTCCCAAAGAGATATCCAAGTCTCATTTTGCTATCTATGACAGGAACAAATAAAAATCTATAGTGGCGAGTGTTTTCTTGTGTACGTATCTGTATATACATATATATATATATATATATATATATATATATACAGATATATGTATACATAAGGACATTATTGAATCGTTTTGTACATAGTGTTTTAGTCATAACCCATCGCATTTAAGATATCACAAGGGAATTCTTCGGAGACTTTTCCAAGGAATTTCCAATATCTCGTGTCAAAGATGATCATTATTATTATTCTTATGCATAAGCTACTCGACCACTCGTTATGTTCAAGAATTGAGAACCTCGAATAAGTTTCGTACTTCGAGTTGAATCATTTGATTGAATTATAATAACTCCGGTGAACCGAGTGAGCCTTAAAGTATGAAGTTAACATTTGGAACTCGTTTTCTGATTATTCCGTTTGTATCCTAAGCTCTTGCAAAAGCGTATTGATTTCATTGGAGGATTGGTGAGGTTCGTTCATTTGGTTTCTTTGAACATAGTTGGAGAATTGACGAAGTGTCTTCCACAATGAGATACGCGTGATACCCCTAGGATAATTTGCAAATTTGTTTTGTTTGCTCTCATAGAATCTTTCCTTCCTCTTTATACCAATCGTATATACGACATATATATATATATATATACGCATATTTCGGAGAATTTTTTTTGCAATTGGCCATTTTGCCTATTTGTTGTTTTCAGCTTGTGGCTCCCATTGAACCCCACGAACCTTAACAAAGACGGGAAAGACGATTGTTCTGATTGAACCCCCTGAAATAATCGGAACAGAAAAATCTGAAAATTGACATTTATTACGATTTTTTTTATATACTCATTGTGATTCTTTTGTATATTCAATCGTGTTTTGCCATTCTTGTATGTATTTCTTTCAGCTTGTGGCGCCCACTGAACCTCACAGACTGTAGCAGATACAGGAAAACGATTGTTTCCCTGATCATACCCCCTTGAGAGGAACTCAGAATTCCCCTAGTTCCCGCCCTCACCCCACAAGAGACTTCGAATCATTTCTGCGTATTTACGAGTCGAAATTACGCGAAATTCACCCCGTGGAGTATTCCCCTAGTAAAATCTCCGTTCCTGGTTGGATTCGTGTTTCCCTAGTGGAGATTTTGAGTTTAATTCCATCCAACTGGCACTATTAATAATCGCCATTGAAATTTCATTTTCGCTTGATTACCTCATCTGGTAGAATGGATTGAAACATCCGGAGTTTATGTGGAACATTGGTAAAGCATACCAATACCCTTCTTTTTTTGGAAAAAAAAAAAAAGGGGACTTGAGAAGTCACCCTGAGACATTTTCTATACGATTAGAAACATCCGAACTTTGTTTCGAGAAGCTAAACGGTATACGGTAGTGGAGTACTAGTTATATTCCGATATTTGGATACGTCACTCAGGTCTTTGTTTTCATATTAACGTTGAAGATTCCAGAACGATTTCGGCCGCGGATTCCAAGAATTGGTTTTTCTTCTTTCATTTTCTGTCTTCCGAATAGTATTCCCATCTTGTGTGGGGGAAAGATTGGAGCGCGGATACCGTAGTTTCCAAAGCTTTCTCGGGTTTTGAACGAAAATGGACCCCTCAGGCTCCTCCGAACTCTCCCTGGAGGAAATTATAAGCCGACTTCGCAGTTTTGGGCTTTCCACGGAGGGAGATGGGAGAGAATTACGTGAGTGGTTACGAACTCATCCGAATCCCATCGTCGACCCCCCAGCCACTACCCAATTCACCCTCTCAGACACCTCGCCCAGAATTTCGGGACCCTTCGAAGATCCCAGTGACCCCCTTGATGATAGGCCCCCATCGCGTGGTTCCTCATACGCGGAAGACCCTAGTGATTATTCGTGGATTGATACCCTTACCCCGGAAAAGTTAGTAGCTCTCCTAGTGGGCCATTCCCTCAATTGTGCGGGGACTGTCGGGGACAAGAGGGATCGAGCCAATCGATATTACCGAAGGGCGCAAGGGGACAGAACCATCCGCTGGACGTTGGATGATCTGTCTCCGGAACTCAGGCCTACTGAGCTCGAACCCCTCTCGAATCCCACACCCCCCGAATCCGTTCGAAACACATCCGGGGACACTCACTCTCCTTTGGAGCTCTGATCGGGGCACACCCACGAGTCCACCCATATCGAATCAGCCCCCAACTCCCAGCATATTCCCACGTCCTATGCCGTATCGTCCACCACATTTACTACGACGACAACCACTGTCAACATCGACACCCGCGCCCCCATAACTGCCCCGACCACTTCTGGGCCCCAGAGGCGAATTATTCCCGCCGATATTAGTGACTTTGGGTCAACTGTCGTGCAAAGCCCACCCCTGGTCACCCATCCCCAATATTTTTCGACCATCCTCCCCAACCACACGGACAATTGCAGTGATTTCCCCCCATATGCCCCAAGAACCACCGAATATGGCCAGGGAGGACAATTTTCGGCGCAAATCACGCCAACAACCTACATCTCTCAACCGATGACCACAAGAGTGAGTCATAATGCCCCGAAAATCCCCACGACTGCCCCTACTCATGGGATTTATAACATTCCCGGCCCTCAACTGACCCAACCCTATGGGTGCTCCAATAATCCCAGCAGTTCGGTACCCGTGACCCAACACTTATACTCCCATGCCCCGACCCCAGCGACGGTAGCGTTGATTCCTACTCAGCCCTCGTATTCCCAACCGCCAGCAAACTTTTCCCCGATACCGACGTCCCAAGCCCCGAACAACCTACACGTCACTCCCCATTGGCAACAACAAGCCCATTTGCTACCTCCGGTGACTTCCCAGTATGCCCTGACCCAGCCCTCCTATTCCTTGCTCCCACACTACCAAGCTACCAGTATGAACACATGGCCCAGTACCCAACCCCCATCCCATATGACCCCATATGTCCCGGCCAGAGCCCATCGCAGCAACCTGGCTGCCATTGCCCGGGATTGTCATCTGTCCTTCGCGGGACTAGACGGCGATCCCGAGGAATTCCTCTTAAGATCGGATGAATGCCGGGCCATGACCAACTTGTCGGATTTGGAAGTCCTCAACTTAATGCCCACCGTTCTAGAGGACATTGCCCTACAATGGTTTCGGATCAAGAGAACGTCCTTCACTTCCCCAGATTCCTTTTATAGTTCCTTCCGATATAGATTTGGTTCCGCGGATGACAAAGGGAAATTGCGCCTACAGGTGCTCACTCGATCCCAAGGACCAGATGAACCACCCGCAAACTACATCAATTGTGTACAACTTTTATGGTCGAGCATGCGCAGACCTTATCCTCTGGAAGAACAGCTTCCTCTGGCGCTAGATCACATGCGCCCGGAGTATCGCTGCCAGATGATAAGGGCATCATTTAATACATACGAGCAAATGGAAATGCGGGCCCTTGAAGTCGAGCGATCACTCAGGCCCCAGGGAATCCCTATACAACTCCCAACTCCCCAACTAGCACTCCCGGAATTGGCTTATAAGCCAAAAAGACTTTGACTTGTCGGGTGGTACCGGCCCTAGATATTGATTTCATCCTTGGGATGGATTTCTTTTACGAATTCGGTTTGGTTTTGGATGGGTTCAATGGCCGTTGGCGTATCGGAGGACAGGAAGAGAACTGGCAGTACTTCACTTCAAGCCCCGAGACCCCAATCCCGCCACCCACCCTTCATGGTTTACTACCCTTCAACAAACCCGTTTAGAGAATTTTGTCAAGCAGGAAGTCCCTTCCCTAACCCGTTCCTCTGGTGCTATCTTGTTGACTTCCCACCACATTGATGTCCAGGGACATCTAGGCAAGAAGCGCAGATACTACCCGGTCAGCCCAAAGGTCAGAGAAGACATGTACAAGTAAGTAGATAGAATGCTGGCCGAAGGAATAGTCGAACCTTCTCCGAGCGATTGGTCAAGTCCGATCGTAATGGTGAAGAGAAGGAAAGTAGAACCCCAAAACGAGGAACTACAACGCATGATCGCTCGGGAAGGGGAGACCAAACCCAAAAGCGAGTACAGGTTCTGCGTGGATTACCGTGAAGTCAACAAGGTAACCAAAAAGGACGCCCATCCCCTTCCCTACATGAGTAGTATTCTGGACAAATTACGTTCGGCCCGGTACACCTCCACAATTGATCTTAGTCAAGCCTATCACCAGATTCCCATGGACCCTCGCTCGAAAGAAATCACGGCTCTTATGGTCCCTGGCCGTGGTTTATTTCAATTCACCCGTATGCCCTATGGCTTGACTAATGCCCCTGCCACCTTCCAACGGCTCATGGACAAACTAATTGGTCCCTCCCCAGAGCCCCACGCATTTGCGTATTCGGACGATATCATTATCGTCACGGAAACATTTGAGGACCATCTGATCTGGCTGAAGAAAGTATTAGACAGGATAAAAGAAGCCAGGTTGGCCATCAATCCGGAAAAATGCGAATGGTGCAAGTCGGAGGTGAGGTACCTCGGCTTTCTGGTCAACCAAAATGGTCTTCAAATGGATCCTAGTAAAATCGAGCCCGTACTGAACTACCCTCCACCCGCCAATCTACAAAGACTTCAGAGATTCCTCGGTATGGCGTCGTGGTACCGACGTTTTATCGAACATTTTGCCACGATCGCCGCCCCGCTCCATAAGTTAACCAAGAAAGGTTCAGCGTGGAAGTGGGAAAACGCGGAACAAGAGGCCTTTGAATCTCTGAAGAAGTCCATAGCTTCAGCCCCTATCCTGGTTTGCCCCGATTTTTCTCAGCCCTTCGCCCTCCGTACAGATGCCAGTAACACTGGTCTCGGCGCTGTCCTCACCCAGTCTTTAGAGGGGGAGGAGAGAGTTATTGCTTTCGCAAGCAGAACTCTAAACAGCGCTGAGAAAACTTACTCCGTGACAGAGCGAGAATGCCTCGCCGTTCTCTGGGCCATCAAGGAATTCCGAAAATACTTGGAAGGTTACCACTTCACCGTGATAACCGACCACGCAAGTTTAAAGTGGCTATATCAACTTCATAACCCAACAGGGAGACTAGTCAGATGGGCTCTGGAACTCCTGGAGTATGATTTTGATACAGTCCACAGAAAAGGCGCCCTCCACCATGTCCCCGATGCCCTGTCACGGATGTACGGAGAAGATTTCCCCACGGCATCTGCCCTGAAATCTTCTACTCCCCAAGCCCCTGACCCACAAATTATCCTGCCCCAGAATGACACCCCCGTGTGTTGGTACACCCAGAGATATAACGCCCTGCAGTCACACCCCAGACACTACCCCAACTGGAGGATCGTGGATGGCCGGATCTACGTCAAGCGCCACGACCTACTGGTTAGTCAAGTCATGGACGACTTGAACGAATGGGAACTGGTCGTCCCCCACGCCTTCAGGAACTCCGTGATACACGAGTGCCACGATACCCCAGATGCAGGCCATTTCGTCGTCGAAAAGACGTACAAACGAGTGGCCCGGGAATACTATTGGCCAGGCATGTTCGGAGACATCAAACGGTACATCCGAAGTTGCGAGATTTGCCAGGAGGTGATAGTCTCGCAACAGGCACCACCTGGCATAATGGGCTTCCGGAAGATCACACAAGCGTGGAGCGTGGTGGCAGCGGGTATCATGGGCCCTTTGCCCATGAGCAAGCTCGGCAATAGGTACCTCCTAGTATGTATGGACCTATTGACCGAAGCGATTGAAGTTGCCGTCATGCGAAACGCTACTGCGAAAGCGATCTTGACGAGATTGAACGACATGGTCGTGAATCGACACGGCGCTCCAGAGGTCCTCATCACCGATAATGGAACCGAATTTGCCAACCGAGATGTTACCCAGTATCTGGCGTACCATGGCATTCGGCAGTCCCTCACCCCTGTATACCACCCGCAAGCGAACCCCGTGGAAAGGGTGAACCGAGTATGGAAGACCATGTTCAGAGCTTACCCGGACCAAGACCATCGGGAATGGGACAAGTACCTCCCAGAATTTCGCATGGCGTACAATACAGCGGTCCACTCTTACACCCACGTAAGTCCAGCCCTCCTCAATCATGGTTTCAACCCACGTCCTTCCCAGTCCTACCGACGAGTCGTGGAAGGTCCCCAGAATGCCCTTGTAGACCTGCCCACCCGTACCGACCTAAGGAAATGGCCGAAAGACCACATGTCCGGAATTTCCGCCCTTCGGGATATTGTCGGCCAACATCTGGACGAAGCTTCCGAACGTCAGTCTCGCTATTACAGCAGCAGGAGGAGGGACGTTGTCTATCGGATAGGGGACGAGGTGATGAAACGGAATTTTGTCCTATCGGACGCTTCGCGACATTTGACCGCGAAGTTGGCTAAGAAATATGGAGGCCCCTATACGATAACCAATGTCTGCTCCCCTGGCGTGTACGAGTTGGCTGACGAACAAGGACGAGTTGGCTGGTCGGTTTTCGATAGTAGACTTGAAACCTCATTACCCGCCCGATGGAGCCCCTTTCCAAACCCAAGCCCCGAAAAACCCGGATAACTCCTCTCCAGAGACCCCGGAAAAAACCCACCCCATGACCCTACGACCCCGAAAACCGTGGAACCCCCTAGAAGGACCCGCTCTCTCATCAAGGTCTCTCCCTCTCGCTCCGTGGAATGATAGCCCATGGTCTGGACTGGGAAATGGGGAGACACTATTCGTGTTGTCTCAGGTCGACTGTCTCGTAGAACGCGATAGGTAACCCTCGCTTATCTCCACTCGTCATTCAAACTCGGCCTGACCACTCGAACTGCCGATGACAGCGCTTTGAATTCCTATTCCCGGAATGACCGGTTCTCCTGAGGCTGAATCCACTCCCGAATGGTGTTCCACTGCGAAATTAGGATGAGATGTAACCCTGAGGTTTAGTCCGGTTCCAGTAACCGTTGGTAATTGAGGGCGGTTGTGACGTCTCGATCCGATTTCTTGTTTCAGCATTGGGCCCCACGATTAAAACCTATCGTGCTCCTTGCTATGCGCTTCCACGACACCTCTCGTACTTCTACCCGCACAGCCTGGCCCACGACCGTAGCAACCCCGGTGATGAGCCGGACACCCGCATGCGGCAGGCCGTTGTATTGCTCGACCGAAATTACCACCAGCACGCTTAGCATGCCGCTTATGACTGCCTTTCGATTGTTACAGATATCGATACGAAGAAAAAGAAAAAAATGCCACCCCAAACTGGCGAATCTGCCCCACCGGAAGGTGTGCCAGTGCCGGAGGACGAACTGATCACCGCGTGGGACTCCCCCTATCGCCCTAGAGTGATACAGGGAGGGTCCGCGGTGGTCGGGGTTTTCCGATGACGCTGATACACCGCCTGGTTCCCACCATCCACCGTCACCTCCCCGAGCTCTTCCTCCTCCCATACAATCCATACCCGAATTCCCGCCCTAGCCCTCCGTTCCCACGTTGCCCCATCCCTATCCGACAACTCCCATCCCGCGTACCCCGAACCCCTTCATCCCCCCAGAACGTCCCGCCACCCCCGAGTCCACTGACCCCGAACCCGAAACCCCCCAAATCAGACCTATGTCATCGCTCCACGCCCCGACTCCTCACCCGCTCCCCGACGCCAACCCACCCGGATCCCCATATCTCTCCCCGGCCCCTGTTCCGCCCCCTCTCCGAGCCCGTTGACCCGTCCGCCAGAAAGAGCTCCCTTGATACACCTGGCCTCCCTGGAACAATTCCCTCTGACGTCCCCTCCCCCGGATTTCTTCCGTTTTGCGACCCGGCCCCGCTCCTACACTCCCGACGTGCCTCAACTCCCCAAGCATGCCCCCAGACCCGATCCTACACCCACCCTTCGGAGGCCCACATTCACTCCTACCACACCCCAACCCCGTCCTACCCAACTCCAAGCGACCCCCCCCCCCTTCCCACGCTCCCAAACCGAAACCTCGCCGACGACCAACCCCTGTTGATTCCTCTTCCCCACCTGTTCCCCTTATGTCCTTGACCATCCCTCCACCCCCTGGCTATGAACCTCTTCCCCCCTATACCGGTCCCCCATCGAGGCGGTGTTGGAGGTGCGGCCAACCAGGCCACACGAAGTCCCACTGCCCCTCCTAAGACCCTTGAATCCTCACCTCACCCCCCGTTCCCTCACTCCGATCCCTGACGCCCCTTAAAGGAACTTGATTCCCCGCCCTTCGCTCCCGAGTAGCCCCTCGGCCCTGCCCCAAGCCCTCCTATCCCTGCACCATCCTGCCCCGCCACTAGCAGTTCCCAGTGACCCCAGGAGAGAACTACAGTGGAACTCAGTAAGAAACTGTTTGTGCTGAATTCGTAGAAAGCTTTTTTTTCATTTTTTTTTGTAGCTCTAAGTACACTTTGGTATACGGGGTTATAATTGCTAAATCGGATGGGGGGGGGGAAACGTGTTTCCGAAGAGGTTAAGCGAAGTGACAGAGAAAAATGTTTTTGTTGAATACGGGACGTAGATGGCCCGAACGGACCGTGCTGGCACTTGGACATTGGCATGTCAAGTGCTCAGAGCGGGGGGAGTTGTGATGTAACGAATCATTACAAAAAGAGTCGCGGGATGGCACCGCGCACGATCCCTATCGATCGTAATCGTGAACATTCATAACGAGTTAGTTCACCCGTAAGAACATAGCTGTCGCTCGCTTACACGAAAATCGGGAACACATCTCCTCTCCCTCGCTATTCCTGTCCTCCTCTCATCCCTGTCCTTCTTCTATTTGTTGAGGTTTCCCGTCCCCAAGGAGGCAGCGCCACCTATACCACGGATGCTTGGTAGGATTGGTTCAACGTCAGGAGGCGATATCAACGCCATCTCGGCCGTTCCAAAATCGACAAGCCCCGGGAGACTGGAAATCCCTCGCGGACAACACCATCTCTCTCTAACCCTGGACCAGACAGAGAGAGAGAGAGAGTAAGATGAGTCATCTCCGAAGATGCCATCCCGTTCCTGGATCGGCGGAACAACGGCAGAAACTAACCCGACCACGCTGTACCCCTTCTCCCGGCCCCACCAAAGGAGAGGAAAGGACATAAACACCCGCACCCAGAAGATCTCCAAAACGTACATGCGCACACTCACCCAACGAGTAGTAAGAAGCCACCACCACCCGAGCGCGGAAGTCGAGCTCGAGAGTGCGCTCCAACGGAAAGTCACCGACGGGGTTTCGTATATGATTTTGTGAACTCACCCGTCGGTGAAGGAGAAGGAAGTGGCCATGTTGCCTGTCACTTCTTGTGTAACTAAGCCACGGCGACGTTCCAGGATCTTCTCGCGCTCTCGAATTTTGGATACGGTGAGTGTGTCGTGCCATCGGGGTCCGATTTCAGTTGGAATTTTCTTCCTCGTCCTGTTGAGGAAATCAACCCGTGTCAAGTGCCCGTGCGGTGTTCCCTTCGCGAGGTTTGTGTGGTAATAGTGGTGTTGTTCACGTGGCTCCTCCTCGTGTCCCTCTTTTTCACCTTTTTCCTTCCTGACTCTTCGTTTTTCCGACATCGAGTCACCCCCTTCGCCCGTGGTTGTCCTCCCTCGATTAAATTGTATGGTCGCGGTTGTCATCTATTTCCCTTTGTTTGAATTCATGTAAACGGCATAGTCCGTCTATAGATGTCCCCTCGTGGCCGCGCCCTCCGTACTCTTTCCTTAGTCCCTGTGTTCCCCAAAGCAAATTGATAAACGAAAGAATTGTTTGTATTTGTCTATGCGCGGCGAAGTCGCTTGTTTTGTATAACATTGATAAATTGTGAAAATATATACGTGCTCTGGCACGTGGTTAACCCCATTTGGAGTTTGATCATTTTCGTGAATTAGAATCAACCCACCCCCTCTCCCTGAGCTTATTCCTTTCCCCTTGACCCCTCAAAATTGTCGTGGGCAAGTTACTTGTTCTCCCTCGATATTTCTCAGGTCCCGCTGTGACAAAGAAGTATCCACGACAGGAGTCGTGGAGGCGCTCAATGACCCAAGCGCCTTTCTGCATGGATTCCAGGAATATCCATCATAGCTTTCATTTGACACCTCAAACATATTTTTACACCAAACTCAATTTTGGACAGAGGGAGGGTCAAATTTGACGAAGAATGCCCCATTTATATATAATATATTATACTATATTGATTATTATATGAAACGAAATATATATATTGATATACAGTATTTTTAATATACATGATATGGAAAATATATATGGTATAAAAATATATGAGAATGTGTACAGTAATATAAACGCAATATAATATATGAATATATAATTTGATAAAGAATATGAAAAATATATTAAAAATATATATTCTTTGAATAGTGTTTTCAATTTTAAATGATAAATTCGAAACATTGTTATGAAAGAAATAAAAAAATACCGAATTCTGAATGTGCCGAAAATTTCTGATTGGTTCGTCTTGTGGAATCCCCAAGGAAGCAGCTCTTTTCATTCATCTTCGACAGTTCGGAGCAATGATAATTCAGCCTATTGACGTTCGATCAAAAAATTTTCGGCACATTGAGCACTCGGCACATTGAATTTTCGTTATACCCTGGAACATAATTTCTAGGATGGGCAGTAGATTACGAAAGTCTCTGGAGGAATGAGTTTGGCTTGAGGATACTTACAGGAACTTCGAATCTCTTTGTATGGAAAATAAAATTCTGCGCGTTCAAACTCCCTCATTGATCAACACAGAATATTTAAAATGTATTTGTACAGTAAAGACTGTTTTCATTAATATAGTGTGAGGTTTTTAATTGTCCTCAATTCATCAAAGAAAATCCTTCATGCTCTTTTTCTTTGACTCACTGTGCAATAACACGTAATGTAACCCAGGGAGCAGAAGTTTCAAAAACTAGATCTTATTGAGTATATGAATTCTTTTGAAATCACAATTCAATTTGTGGTTCCGAAAGGATTCAATGAGATCTGGTTTTTGGAACTTTTGCTATTTGGATCCTTCGTCAGCTAGTGAAGGCTACGCAAGCGATTTCAGTAAAATTTTATCAAATGCAAAAAAAAACATAACTTGAATTTGTGTAGATGAAAGAAGACTCAATTGTTATATGAGGTTTTTTGAGTTGATTTAAAGTTCACTAAACAATCAAGTATTCCTTGTGTACATAATTCCTTATGTGCTTTGTCTACTTCGATGTGAATAATGTTTGTCACAACTTTCCACCATTCATGTATGAACATTCTTGCATTTTTATTGTTTCAAATAATTAATAATTCGATTTCCATATCTAGAGCCCCCCCAACTCTGGTTCCGAATATTTCAATTATAAAAACTCTCACAGTATTGTCTTATTGGTAATGTGCGATGCGAACTCCCTATTCACGTTCGTTGACATTGGTGCTTACGGACGTCGAAACGACGGGGGTATTTTCCAGAATCGGATATTTTCTCGAATTGGTCAACGATTCGCAAGAAAACAAATGCATGTTCCTCCTGCCGATGAAATTTATGAAGGAAGTTCCAATTATCCTTCCATAGTCGTTGGAGACGAAGCATTCCTTTTAACTCCATATTTGATGCGACCATATGCGACAAGAGGATTTTCAACTATCGATTATCACGAGCCAGACGGAAAATTGAAAACACATTTGGAATACTCGCATCACAGTGGAGAGTATACAGAAATGCTACAATCGCCAAAGTAGAAACTGTTGAGAAAATCGTACAAGCAACAGTAGTTTTACATAACTGGCTTCGAGAGAAAGATTTAACTACAGGAGGAACGTTCATAACTCCAGAGATGGTTGACAGAGAGGAAAGGAATGAGGCGATTATACCTGGTACCTAGAGAACTATGATTACAGCCAAAACGTGTGCTCTGGAAAATATATCTGCTACGTCTACTCATACATATTCCAGAGAAGCCGCCACTATTCGTGATAAATTTACAGAGTATTTCAATGAGGAAGGGGCCATTTCATGGCAATTCATGCGGATTTATCAATAGCAAGTTACTTCAAACAAACAAATAGAGTGTTGCTAACAAAAGATAAGTTTAAATATAAATTGTATACAGGATATTGCTTGGAGAATATTTATTTTCATTTATGAATTACATATATTCTTTTATACACTCTCTGAATCGCATTCAGAATCTCAGGAAACTGATAATAGGAATAAAATAAAACTATGATGGAACATAAACCTTGTATTTTTTTCTAAACACAACATGGTATTTGAAGAAATTATCATAAAAAGAAGAACTCTATTATTTTAACTGATTGATAATCACGATAAATTTTTCTTCCAAGTTTTTAGATTGACATTGAGACGTTTTTATGGACTACTTGAGAGTTTTTGAGATTATATTGAGACGTTTACATAAACTCTTTGAAAATTCCCTATCCAGAGAACAAAAGTTTAAATACCAGATATTATGAAATTCTTTTGGAATCACCAGATGGATCACTGAAATATCAGCAGAATAGAGCCCTTGGAGGATTCCAATTGGCTTTGGTCATACCATATATTATACTGCATATAGTATGACAAAAGCCAATTTGAATCTTCCAAGAGTTCTATTCTGTAGATATTCCAGCGATTCATTTGGTGACCCCAAAGGAATTCGATGAGATTTTGGAACTTTCGCTATCTGAGCCATATATGAGATTTTATTATTTGTTCGTAAATGTTTTATGAAATCTTTGTATTTTATTCAGACACTCAAAAATATATTCTAATATCAGAATAAAAATGTTATGAAACATAAACCTTATATTCATTTCAAATCACAACATTGTCATAAAATCAACCATGACAAAAAAAGCCTACTTATTAATACTGATTGGTAATCATGATAAATTTTCTCTCTAACTTTTTCAAATTATATAAAAAAGGTTCCATAAACTACTTAAAACTTCCCAATGTTTGAAATCTTGTTATTCACGGATGCTAGGATCTCAGATATGAGACTTCTTTGATGATATTTTGGCAGGTTCCTCAACATATTAGGAAGTATTATCATGAGCCCATCAACTTCATCTTGCTTTCATGGCTGTGGAGGGTCAAGCATTGTCCCTATGGTACAAATGGCATCTGCAATTTTGTCTAATGCAGAAGTGAATTGCTCATTTGTGGTTCCTGTTACTGCAACATAATATGTTTGATATATTTTTCGTAACATAAACACACTTGATGAATTTAGAATTACTTACAGTTGGTTTTTTTTCTTTTTACATTAGGGGTTATATTCTCTTCATTTTCTTCAGACTCGAGAAAATTATCAGTTGTTCTGTAATCCTTGATTGTTCAGGATGATTTGCATATATTGATTATTTCATATGATACTAATAAAATTCACTTTTTCACTGGTGCTGTATCACGTAGAAAAATCATTCTATCGAAATGTTTTCACTTTTTTTTAGGAGTTTGTCCTGAACCACTCGGTAACTTCTCTTTGCTGAGCTCTCGGAAAAAACTCTCATAGAACTTTCCATTTTTCAGCAGCTTGTTTGGGGTCCAAACGTCCTGTTTCATTAGAATGATAAATTAAAAACAGGAATTTTTATAGTTGGTAACAGATGAAATACTCAATTCTGACCATTCAAAGCTCTTGACACTTCAGCCCACGTATCATTAATGATTGTTCTGCTTCGTTGTTGAATGGGTAAACTGAAATTCCACAGTACTTCATGTTTATGGACCTCTTCAATGAGTAATTTTTCTATATTAACGGAATTGAATAAGTCGTCAGTTCTGTCAAAATCTTCATCGATGGAAGATGTATCGTGCATCATTTCTCGAGTGTTGTTGTTTGTAATTCCTCTATGAACTTTTCCATCATCTGAAATAAAGTTAACAAATGTTGAATTCCATAGCTGATAGACTTGGGGACGTTGGAAAATGATATCATTTTTTATGATTAATTATCAGTGAATGGGTAGAAATGAAATTTTTGATCGAAACAATATTTATCGTAATCTTGTATACATGCGTGCTGAGGGATATTCACTGTTTCCACCAGCTCCTTACAAATTCCACAAGTGAAAGTCGACGGCATCTATAGAAAAAAACAGACCATAGTTTTCTGTTAATATCATACTTGGAAAAATCACGATTGAAAAGTAAATGCATTCATTTTGAGAAACTTGTGAGAATACAAGTAAATTGATATCGGTGCCCTCTGTGGAGCGGCCGAGTAAGGAAGTGAAGCTGCGTAAAGCAACGTAGTGTAAGGGAGATTCATTCGTAGTATGGCTGTCAAGAAAGAAAGTTGTATCGTTTTATTCTGTAAAAGATATTATAATTAAAAATAGATTATTATATTATATTCGATTAGTCAAGTAATTTGTGTGATATTCTTCATATTGAAACCTCTGAGCTTCCTCAATTTGTACGTGATATTTGTCATGGTAGCAGGAAGTGGTTTATCGCGTTCGAAAACTGTTGTCACGGCCGAATGAAAGCAGACTGTGAAAACCAAGTGATTGGTGAAAAATGTGATGCAACAGTGGAGAAGATACACAAGATTTTAGGAAGTGCAATCAACGATGTACTGATACTAGAAAAATACATTTTTCAAGACAAGAATAAAGAAGGAATAATAAAGGAAGAAGCCAAGATGGCGGATGAAATAAAAATTCCTGTATTCGACGGCAAGGACTACGAATGTTGGAAAAAGAGAATCATGTTGATTTTAAAGTTGAAAAAGTGTGAAGTTGTTGCAATGAGAGTAAGAGCAGCGACAGACAATGAGGACGATTGGAATGAAAGAGATCTGAAGGCAATAAATGTGATTTATAGTGGAATCTCCAACGATCAGTTACAATTTATAAAAGACATAGAAACGGCGCACGGAATTATAAACAAATTTGACGAGATGTACTTGAAGGTGTCGACTGCACTACAAATATGTGTACGGAACAAACTGGAGAAGTTGAGGTTAAAAGACTTCGAAGATTCGAGTGCTTTCTTTACTGAATTCGAAAAGCTAGTGAATGATTTGAAAAGTGCAGGTGCTAATGTGAGTGAAAAAGAAAAACTAAGTTACATGATAAAAATGCTCCCTAGTTCGTTGAGTTATATTGGTGACTTGATAGACGTTTTAAAAGAATCTGATCAAACTGCTGAGTATGTGAAAAGTAAGATTAAAATGCTCGAATTAAAAGAAAAAGAAGAGGGTACGAAAGACAGTTCAAGTGCGTTTAAAATTGAAAGGAAGCAAAATAAAACCTGCTTTAAGTGTGGCAAATTCGGACATTTTCAAGCTCAGTGTACGAGTGAAAAGCCACACGGAAATTTCTGGAAACCAAACAGTCATGGCGGTCGTGGTACGCAACAGCGAGGAGGCGGAAGTCAACAGCAGCACCACTGGAAACAACGTGGAAACAACGGAAATGGTCGAGGCTCAAATCAACATCGTCGTGACGGCAGTTGGCAACAAAATAAGTATCAACAAGGACAGAGACGTGAGGATGGTAATAGTAGCTGTTTTAACATGGAAGTTGAGGTAGGATCCGGAAAAAAAACAAATATGGAAATGAATAGATTTATTACCAAAATTGAATGGTTACTTGATAGCGGCTGTTCCGATCACATCATAAACAATGATGAATATTTTTATGAATGTGTAGAACTTCAAGAACCGGTAAATGTAAAAGTTGGTGATGGACGTATTTTGAAAGCCACAAAATCGGTAATATTTTACACGAATTTGATGTTTATGGTCAAAAGATAGAAAATAAAATGTTGAATGTTTTCTATGTCAAAGAAATGGATAGGAACTTGATTAGTTTTGGAAAGGTAACCAGTAAAAATAAAATTGTATCGAGCGGTAATGTTTCAAAAATATATAATTTAAATGGAGAATTAATTGCATTAGCATTTAAAAAAAACGATTTATATCATATGACCAGTAACATTATAAGGATTGAGTCGAATGTATTAATTAAATCTTATGTAACAGAAAAAGAAAAGTATCATCGAATACTTGGTCATGTAAATTTCAATTATCTGAAAACGATGTGTGATAACCAAATGCTTGAAGGATTACCAAGAGAGTTAGATTCTGATTATTTAAAGTGTGAGATATGTTTGCAAAACAAAATGCATAATTTATCTTTTAAAAATGAAAGAAAAAAATCAAACGAAATCTTAGAGATTGTCCATACCGATTTAAACGGCCCTCATAATACTATAGGCTTGAACGGAGAAAGGTATTTTTTAAGTTTCATCGATGACTATAGTAAATTAGGCCAGGTCTATGTTATTAAATCAAAAGTTGAAGTACACGAATGTTTTGTCAAGTATGTTAATCTTATTGAAAATATAACTGGAAAAAAAATCAAAAAATTACGGTGCGATAATGGAACGGAATATTTAAATAAGGAGATGTATAGTTTTGCAAAAGAAAAAGGTATTCATATAGAACCATGTCCACCTTATGTCCATCAGCTAAATGGAACCGCAGAAAAATATAACAGGGATATTATGGATATGGCAAGATGTTTACTGACAGAAGCACAAGTACATAAAAGGTTTTGGCCTGAAATAATCAGAACTGCGGCATACTTAAAAAATCGAATCATAACCAACACTAGAGAAAAATAAAACACCGTACGAAATAATGTTTGGTGAAAAACCTAGTATAAAGCATTTGAAAATTTACGGTAGTAAGGTTTACGTGAGAATACCTGAACACAACAGAAAGTCGAAATGGGACAAAAAGGCCGAGTTGGGCATATTATTAGGTTACGAAAGAGTAGGATATAGAATTTTATTAAATAATAGAGTCGTTGTAGCAAGACACGTTGACATCATAGAAGATGGCACTAAATGTATAGGTTTAGAATCAAAAGATGATGATGTAAATGAAAATATCACTAGTATTAGGTTGAATGAGGAAGATAATGAAAATGAAACTGGAGATCAAAGGGATATTATCAATGAGGAAGAAATTGATCAAAATCAAAATAAAGAAGTAAGGAGATCAAAGAGAGAAACAAAGAAATCTGTTAGATTGAATGATGATTTCGTGTATAATAACATTGTTTATGTAAATTACGTGAGTGCTAACAATCCAACTTCATATGAAGAAGCAATGAGGAGTACCAATTCTGATCATTGGAAAACAGCCATGAATAAAGAAATGGGTAGCTTAATAAAAAATAAAACTTGGAGATATGTTAATGTGCCAAATGATAAAAAGGTATTAGATTTGAAATGGGTATTTACACAAAAGGCTGATAATACATTCAAAGCACGGCTGGTAGTTAGAGGTTACCAACAAAATGATCTCATTGATGATATTTACTCTCCAGTTGCAAGGATGCAAACTTTGAAGCTATTACTTGCTTATTGTTGCCAAAATAGTTTATATATTATACAAATGGACGTAGAGACGGCGTTTTGAATGGCAAAGTAAAATCAGAAGTTTACGTCAAACAACCACAAGGTTATAATGATGGGACGAATAAAGTAATGAAGTTAGACAAGGCACTGTATGGTTTGAGGGAAAGTCCGAGAGCCTGGTACGAATGTTTTCATGACTATTTAATAAGTTTAGGTTTCAGGAGAAGCGAAAATGATTGTTGTTTATACATCGGAGATGAGGAAAATGGTAACGATGTTTATTTGATTCTTTTCGTGGATGATTTATTGATCTGCTGTAAAGATAAAGCAAAATTGTATTGTATTAAAACTTCATTACTGAAAAGATTTCAGATGAAAGATTTAGGTGAGATAAAAACCTATTTAGGAATCAATATCGAATATAATTGTAAGGATGGAAAAATGACTTTAGACCAAGGAGATTATATTACGTCTTTAGCAAAAGATATAACATTGAAAATTCTAAATTGTATGCAACTCCCATGGAGCAGAACTTGAAATTGAAACCCGCACAAGCAGTTGATAATGAGACAAAGTACAGAAACCTAATTGGAGCATTATTGTATATAAGTTCAGGAACAAGACCGGATGTAAGTTTCAGCATAAATTACCTAAGTAGATTTCAAAATTTTTATGACATTACTCACTATAAGTATGCGTTGAGAATTTTAAAGTACTTGTTTTTAACCAAGGAACTCAAATTGAATTTTGAAAGGAATCTAAATGCTGAGATTTTAGATTGTTACGTAGACGCTGATTGGGCAGGGGATATAAATGACAGGAAGTCAACGACTGGGTACATCATTAGATTATACGGAAATTTAATATTCTGGAAGTCTAGAAAACAAAATAGCGTAACAAAATCGTCTACATCAGCTGAGTATGTAGCATTATCTGAATGCGTGAGTGAGCTGAAACTTATTAAAGGTATTTTATTAGATTTTAAGATTGATGTTTGCGATCCTATTAAAATTTATGAGGATAATTCTGGAACTATTAGCATTGCTAAATATGGGAATTTCACAAAAAATTCAAAATATATCGAAACCCACTATCATTTTGTGAATGAAAATTATGTAAGGGGAATGATTGACATTATCAAAGTTAACTCAGAAGATAATATTGCAGATATTCTAACTAAGGCACTAGGTAGAAATAAGTTCGAAAAGTTCAGACAAAAGCTACATATATTTTGAAAAAGTTAAATTGAAAAAAAAAAAAAAAAAATTTCATATCTACATAATTGTAATATCAATTTAAGGAGGCGTGTGAGAATACAAGTAAATTGATATCGGTGCCCTCTGTGGAGCGGCCGAGTAAGGAAGTGAAGCTGCGTAAAGCAACGTAGTGTAAGGGAGATTCATTCGTAGTATGGCTGTCAAGAAAGAAAGTTGTATCGTTTTATTCTGTAAAAGATATTATAATTAAAAATAGATTATTATATTATATTCGATTAGTCAAGTAATTTGTGTGATATTCTTCATATTGAAACCTCTGAGCTTCCTCAATTTGTACGTGATATTTGTCAAAACTTTCTCTGAGTGACATTTTTGATGGAGCAAAAAGATATTACAGAAGAAAACCGTTTCATTTTGTTATTGATTTGAGTAGTAATAATTGAATTTATTGCTGAATACATAAAATATCGCAAAAATTTTTTACTTTAAGTAGGTTGAGGTTATATTTCTTTTTTATTAGTTTTTTTTCTACAATTCAGCTGTGGAATTTCATGAACTTCTATAAAACATATGTAAACTCAACAAATTACAATCTGAATAACAAAACAAAACAATTATTATAGAAGCGAAACTATTATTACTATAAGAATATATTTCATATATTAACCTCACTTGTTCCCATGTTGATGGCTCACTTTGCTGACTTTGCTGCGACTTTGACGATTTTGCTGCTTGAAGTTCATTTTTTTGAACTTTATACTGCTGCTGCACAATGTAGTAACATTTTCGCAACCTCATTTAGTAGCAAATTCTTAGTCAATAGGAATACTTTGTTGCGGCAGTGTGCTGCGTATGAAAAGGTACCTTTAGACAGATATTGGTTATTTTCTCATTTTTGAAACCAACTTCTTTCGACCACTCGAGATCGAATCCTCTATCCTTATCCCCACATTCATCAATACTCATGATAAAGAATTATACAAAACTTATTGAAATGAATAATCGAATTTGGAAATCGTTCTGCACTGAGAGAAATAATTACCATCACCGACAAAATATTTTCTTGTTTCGAGAAATCCATTTTCCCAAAAACATGTGTCCTTAAGACAAGAAAATTCTTCTGGTACTAAGAATGCAATTCTTAACCCATTAAGTCCGGGAAATGCAGGATTTCAACTGTAATTTTAGACGTTGCAAATGATATATAAATCATTAAAAACTCATGGCAAAAATACCTTACCTACTATTTTCGAGGTTGCTCTTTCGGTTGCTGAAGTCAAGATTACCTACAGATGGCGCTGAAATACCGATATGGCCGATTTAAAATGAAAAGTCGACAAAAAATTGGAGGATATTTGACTTTGTGATTTTTGCACTCAAAATTATTCAAAACATCAACCAAGGGTGCACAAAATATCTCAACTTTACGATAGAATTTTTCCCAGACTTGAAGGAGACCTAACCTCTCTCAATTTACCATATATTCACCAAAATAACTCGCAATTCTGAGAATCTAGAGAAAATTGACAGAACATATAATTTTATTCGTTCAGTACAATACAAGTAATGATACAAATGATATTTCGATATGATGGAGGAGGGTGTATCCTTGAGAAATTTATCCAATAGATGCATGACCACTTTTGTACCGAGGGCGCGATTGTTTAGTTTATCAACTCGTGATCCCTTTCCACAGTACAGATCGAGATCAAACAAATATCCGTTTGCTGAACAAAGTCCCCAAAATTTCGAACCGAATCGTATCGGTTTTCCGCGGATGAATTGCTTCAAGCTGGTTCTGGCATAAGATTTAGCCATCATTTCGTCCACCGATAACGCAGATTCAAAATGATTATACCTTGGGTACCCTGATTCAAAAGACCCAAATTTTTTAATATTCTCACGGAACTTGTCCAACAATACCCGAACTCGCCAAGCTTTACCATCTTTTTTTTCATCGCTAGTTTTTGAATACTTTATGTTCGATTTGATTTCAAGAAAAGTATCACGTGACATAGCAGATCGAACAATTTCGCAACTTGAAAGAGGTCAAGGGACCAATAATCTTTTTGAGATTTACGTTTATTGAAGCTTGATAAAATCAGAATTCCTAAATAAGTATCCAAATCATTCAGACTTAGAGTATATCCATTCTCTTTGGTGGCTTCCACTATACGATTTTTCATTTCGATGGGAAGAAAGTGTTCAAATAGTTGAACATGTGAAGATTCACGTGTAGATCTCTTTTGACTTCCACTGAGAAAACATTCATTCATTCGTTCATTGTTATACTTTTCCTCACCATCAACCCAAACATAATCATGCTCTTTCTCCAACTTTGTTTGGTTATCATCATATGACCTAGATACTTTGTTGTATGAACACTCGGATAGAATTTCATCTATTTCATTGGAATTGCCATCGTAATCGATATCGCATTCTTCATCTGAGTCTCCAGAATCATTTGAATTTGGTGGGAGTAATATTTGATCATAATCATCATCCGATGTGTCAACCTCATAATCTGCACGATTTGTTGACTTTCTTTTGCGTTTTGGTGCCATATTCCAAGTGATGATAAGTGCGAGAAGGAAAAAAAGCGGGCCGAAAATCAATTACCTTCGGCAGGTGAGAAAAAAATATTCGAATATCAAAGAAAAACAATCAATATAGTCGTATAGGATAAACAATAGTATGTCTGAATTTCGAGTTCAATGATTTAAGAAATATTAGTATTTTAAAGTGTAATTAGACTGGTGACACGTGATGAAAATATTAGAAGTGAATATCAGTTATCATTAGGGTAATTGAATTTGACATTATCATCAAGTGAATCGGAGAAAATAAAGACGAAGTTTATCACATGAAGAACTGAGTTATTGGGGAACATACAAGAATATAAACTTGCTGCCCAAACAGCACCGAAAGTTCTCAAAACGTTTTAAAAACGTATCCATAGTCCCACAGATGTTGGTTCCCAAAAGTATATTTTCTAAACATCTTGAGAACATTCATCCAATGTGCTAGGAAACACGTTTTGGGGACATTGTTCACAAATGCTAGGGTACGTTTCCAGAATGTTCTCGAAACTTTATATGAAAACTAAGTATTTTATTCTAACCTATATACATTTATATTTATAGTTTTACCAGGGACGTAAATATCAAACAACTATAAAAGTATGTTTTGTATTGAATATTTGGGAAGATTTCATTTCAGAAGTTCAAAACTATTGGCAGAATATGAATCATCAACAATTAAGTCAACATATTAAGATTCACATAACCTCAAAATTGACGCGAAACAAAATCTCATCATATACAATGTATTAACAAGATGCAAATGTAATTTATTGAATCTATCGATAGAGGCCCCACCGCAGTTCATTTACATTGGCTCCAAATGAAGAATATTGGAAGATTTGGCACAAGTTCGAACATTAACAAATTCTCATTTTCAATGTCTCATAAACATTCCATGAGAACCAAAATAAAACTATACCAGACATTCGTACATCCCTGGTATATACATGCGATGTTTCTTGAACGTCCCGAAACATTTTCAGAACATTCCAATGTTTCAGAAGACGTTCCAAGGATATTGATAGAACCTCCCGGTGCTGTATGGGTACGTAGTTTGACTTGGGAAACGTGCACTACACAACAATAATTAACGGACGGAAACAACCAATTTTCTTGCGGAAACTTCACGTATAAACATTATTGCATGATTTTGAGTCATATCATGAATTTCGGTATGCTGTATTGAATCCGCCATCTCGAATTTTGAACATCTGATGCTGGATTCGTTGTCAGTGACCTCAAAAACCCCAGTATACCGATTTTCATCCATCTCCGAGAGTTTTCTCGAATTTTCGTCCACCATCTTGGGTCCGCCATCTTGGATTCTGGAAATCTAATGCTGAATTCGTAATCAGCGACCTCAATAACCTCGGTGGGTCAATTTCAATCAATCTCCGAGGCTTTTTCTGACTTCTTTGACAGGCTCAAAAACCTGAACATACCGATTTTCTGCCATTTTCGAGGCTTTTTCTGACTTTTCGTCCGCCATCTTGGATCCGTCATTTTGAATTTTGAAAATCTGATGTTTGATTCGTAGTCAGCGACCTCAAAAACCTCCGGGTACTTCTCTTGAAGAATACTGAACGAATAAAATTATATGTTCTGTCAATTTTCTCTAGATTCTCAGAATTGCGAGTTATTTTGGTGAATATATGGTAAATTGAGAGAGGTTAGGTCTCCTTCAAGTCTGGGAAAAAATTCTATCGTAAAGTTGAGATATTTTGTGCACCCTTGGTTAATGTTTTGAATAATTTTGAGTGCATTTTCAACCCGTGAAAAAATCACAAAGTCAAATATCCTCCAATTTTTTGTCGACTTTTTATTTTAAACCGGCCATATCGGTATTCCAGCGCCATCTGAAGGTAATTTTGACCACAGCAACCGAAAGAGCAACCTCGAAAATAGTAGAAAAGGTATTTTTGCCATGAGTTTTTAATGATTTATATATCATTTGCAACGTTTAAAATTACAGTTGAAATCCTGCATTTCCTGGACTTAATGGGTTAAATCGAGAAGATATTATCTTGAATCAAGATCATTCCTCTTGGGCCTACAACATATCAGCTATAATCAAGAATATGTATTCTTAAAGATATTCAAGAATATATTTTCTCGATATTAGTAATTATTCCTCTCAGTGATATTCAATATTCGAGATAAATTTGAATTATTTGGCTGTGACATTATTTTCATTCCAAATTGGATGGTAACGCATGATTGAAAATATTGATTTTTGAACATGGATCGCCAGAATGTTCGGAGAAGGAAGTTTGGAAGATTCTGTGGTGTTATTCGGCGATGAAGGAAGGGCGGAAATTTTACTGACAAAATGGGTCGATGGTGACATTTGCAATTTCCTTTTGAACATCACAGCAGCGGGACTCAGAAATATTTTGAAGAAGGAAAAACAATGTGATTTGAACAGATTTACATCCCAAAAAAACAAAGTGCATGTGTTTGTCGTTCACAGTGAGTATTTTATTTGATAGTATATTCAAATGTAGATACAATCTTGGAGGTGAGTTGCCAAATCCCAAGTTGAACAATCCTATTCATTTCGATTAATTCCTATTAAACGTGCAGGATTCCAATTTGAATCTAATGGGTATTAATTGGTTACAATTGGACTTCTGCACGTTCAATAGGTATGAATGAGATTTTTAAATTTGGACTGTTGTGAGATATTAGCAAATGTTGGAAAACTTTTCAATTTATCTCCCATTTCTGTACTACCATTTTTCAAACATTATGTTATATATAAGCATGAATAGAATGAAATATGGAGGTTCAAATGTTGGGGATATGTATTACAGAAACATTAGAATTGGCAGACCGAAAACTGTTAAAAGCCAAACGCAGAATGAATTCGACAAATCAACAACCACTTGACAGCACAACCGACGAGGGGAAGGGAAGAGTCTTTTTCGCCCTTTGTATCACTTCTGTCACTGACGCGCACGATGCCGGTTTCGACGCCTTGCCACTTAAGTGGGTTAGATCAAGCTCATTGAAATCTTTTTTCCCCACACCTGCGCGGAAAGCAGCTCTTCGTCAACTGATGTTTGGGTACTACCCAAAGACATCCAACGCGAAAATATCCAATTGCAAGAATATCCAAGCCAAAATATCCAACAGCAAAAATATTCAACGACGAAAACATCCAACGACAAAAACATCCGAGGACAATAATATCCACCAACAAAAATAACCAATGACAAAAAAAGACACCTTCAGATCACATACTCTTAATTCCTTCACGCGTTTTACAATTTATTATCCATTATCACAGATTTATTACAAAAAACGTAGGAAACAATCCAAAAACTCACGTTATCAGCAAAGCTATCCAAAAAATTTATTGCCTCCTCCTTCCTATACCCCTTCACTATTCGCAATATGCGTTCATCCCGATCCGAATACAAATACCCATCCGAAACAAGGAGTTTTTTCCCTTTTTGGCTGAGTATAAATTTCAACGGCATTACTATTTCATAAATTCCACACAATCAGTCACACACGACTCGTTGCTGCCACTTAACGGATGATTATGAATACGTTCACGACTGCCCTCGAACAATGATCTACATTCAAACAGTACTACCTATCGTAATATAATCGAAACATCCCCCATAACCACAACATTCAATCATTCATAGCGTCGTTCTTACCTCTACACGTGAATGATTTTTAAAACATCACTATCAGAACGATATACCACAACACTTTCATACGATTTACTATAACCGTGACTTGAAAACATCATAACCTCTGAAACACTAATCCAACTTACTGGATGCACAGCCACAGGATATTTTTATCGTTGGTCTTTTTTGCCAGTGGACATTTTTGCGACTGGCTATTTTTATTGGACATTTTTGCACTTGGGTATTTTGGCATTGGACAAACGGGGCGGTCACCGGTTTTTGGGGGCGAAAGTGATCAATTCCAGACCGATGTTGTCAAACTGACTCATGAGACCGTAGGCAGCGGGCGGAAAAATTTCCTCCCTGCGGAGCGGGACAAAAATCACTTTCGTCCCACTCTGCAGGAACGAAGGTTTTCGTCCCTGTGCAGATGTGGGCAAAAATAGTGTGTTCACCTCGGGGGGGAAGGGTAATTTCGGACTCATGTGGTTGTTTCCTCGAGCCTTCGGCTCGGGGAAATCCAACTTCACACCCGTCTGATACTACGTACTTTCTCCCCTTGGTTAACAATATACTATTCATTTTGTTCCATCATCACTTGAATTCTTGGATCAATTATATTTCATTGAAATCGGAATGTTGGATTGAATTTCATCTTACGCATCAAAACGAACTCAATATGAGAATTATGATTTACACGTTTGGTGCTATATGGGAGGCTTCCAAAGTAGCTGATCCGGATCACCTAGATAAGCTACTTCGGAAGCCTCCATGAATTACGATCCCATGCGGCCGGAATGGCATTCGACGTGTTGATTGTTCTTTTCAATTGATTAGAAACGTAATTAAAAACAATAATCAACAGGGATCAAATGAAAACTTCACTTCTAATAATGTGCGGAGGGGATCAGGTTTGATTTTGATAGCATTCACCGATTAATTCGAAGCATTCAAATTGTCTTCATATACGCGTGGAATATTTTTCAAAACAACATTCATTCTTTTTGTCAATACCTTGCTAACAATCTGTTTCCAAAAAATGTCTCAAGAGCAAATACAAAAAGTCTTATGAAACAAGAAGAGATATGTTATCGATAACCTAACCATTTCCTATTCCTCAAAGATATCCAAAAAATGTGCTAAAGACATTTCTGAAAAATTTCTTATCAAAGATATCTCTCAGAAATCTTTTAGATTCCTTTTCGAAATGAGGGATGTTTAGGGGGATACGAGCTTGCCGACCGAGCACGGTTTTTTGACCAAATTACTCGAAACTAAATTCATGAAATAATCAGATATTTTCAGGGATGATTCCTTGAGACTTTATCTACGTCATTGAAGAGCCCGAATGTTGAATTTTGAAACAATATTTTTTCGCACTCCAGAATTTAGGCTGTTTGACGACGTAGATGAAGTCTCGAGGGAGAATTTTCAGATTATTCCAGATGAATTCAGTTTCGAGTCATTTGGTTGAAAAAAAAACCGTGCTCGGTTGGTGAGCTCGTATCCTCTTGAAACAATATGAAAGGTAAATTTTCCTGTTCCATAAGACTCCTTAGAATATTCTTAATTGTGTCTCAAGATCTCTCAAAACACAAATCGCTAGTCGGGTCGTGTGTTCTATTATATCAAATTTTCAAACCGATTGATCACAGATCAAGATATTTGCGAGGGAGCTGTTGGAGAAATTCCGAATCAACACCATCCAATATGGGAACCGCATTGGGTTTTAACGTGAATAAGAACTTTCAGCCACACTGCTCTGATGAAAATGATGACCACTTCAAGGAACCTCCACCAAAGAAACCAAAATGTTCATTCGAAAAACCGATAATCGCAGGTAATATAGAAAAAGGTGATTCCTTGAGACACAATATCACCTCAATAAACATAATGTCAAAAAATTTTGATCGAGGTACTTTCAGATAACATTTCAACGAAACTCATAAATGCCATCCAATAGACGCGTAAAGCATGTGTTATACAACAAAATTCTACAAGTTTTAGACTCATGTTCATTGAAACGTCGTCAACCTTTTGGTCATCATATTTTTTTAATGATTCAAATGAAACCATTATAAGCTGAAATTGCATGGCAAAAAAACATGCGAACCATAGATACCGATTGTATTTTGTAATATTTTCTTGTGAGTTTGTCTGATATGAAGAAAAATTCAACATTCTTGTTTCCACAAACTACCCTTTCATAGGAATATCGCATCGAGATAGGCAAATAATGTTTTTTTGTATTGATTTCACGATAAATATATATTTATAGCATCCATGTTGGATACGAATGGGAATTGAACCCAGTGAACATTTTTCCCCTCAACATTTGAAACATTCATTATGTTCTCTAAATGTTAACAGAAAGTTCTCTAATGCGTCGATTTCGGAAATCTTTTTGATGCCTTTCTTATGAGGTCTGGAAGCCCATGTGGAAATGTACACACGGGCCGCTACTGGCGCGGTACTGTTGCCAGAGTTGCCAGTACTGGCAAATCCAACCTTGCCCTTATGGGGCCAGTGGTTTGGACGGTACTGGCAAGGAGTCGGAATGATAACATCATTTTACATAAGGGCCAGTAAAACATTTACCACCACGTCGGTAGCGATATTTGGTGTGTGCCTACTATGGTGGAACTCTGGCATTGCAACAGAATCAGTTGTTCGGCCAGTACTGGATGAGAAGTGGTAGAGGGTCAAAATAATACATCCTACGTAGGAGTTCAGACCCGACCCAGTACTGGCACAGTGCTAGTAATTAGAGATCCCCGGAGTTATATTTCAAGTAAAAAAAAAATACATTGAATTTGAACTTTCAAAACTTTGTGAATCTATTTTTCTCATCACCGTTATCTGAGAAAGACGCTTTGGAAGTGGTTTCATGAAAGTTCACTGGGCAAGGATTGAACCCGGGACCTGCGAGTGAGAAACAGAGTCTCTATCACATCAGCTAATCTCCGAGTTGACAACGGACCACTTAAATTCCCATTTATTGCACTAATTCCCTTGAAGTCACGCAATTTACCATAGACTCCGTAGTGAAACAAGATTCTACCAATACTGGTTCATTGTTCTCTATCGAACGTATGGAATGATCATACCAACTCTGTCTTGATACTGGCGCGACTCCGGCTCACTGCAAAAATCAAGTTGCCAAGATCGTGATTTTAATGTCAATCGACTACCGATTTCGTAGTCAAGCAGAGTCCCACCAATACTGGTACCATGTCGTCTATCGAACATATTGAATCATAATACCAACTCTGGCTCAATACTGGCGCGACTCCGGCTGACCACAACAGCCGAGTTGCCAAGATCATAATTGCAACATCAATCGACTATCGATTTTGTAGTCAGCCAGAGTCATATCATTACTGGCATATTGCCGTCTGTTGTACATATGGAATGATAATACCGACTCTGGCTGAATACTGGCGCGGTACCGTTTCTCGAAATCCTGGGTATTGTCCAGACAGTATTCATTCGATACTGACCCTATACCGTCTGTCCACGCGAGCCAATACCGGCTGAAATTTTGCGAATGTTCGGCGACAGTTGAAAAACGGTAATGATTCTGAACAGGCACAGTTGTTTTTGCCGAACTTTGGCAAATACAATCTCGCCAGTACCACGCCATTTGTCATAATGAATTGATTTTAACGACAATACAACATCGATTTCGTAGTCAGCCAGTGCCATATTGATACTGGCATTTAGTCGGCTATCAAATATATGAAATGGTAATCCCAACTCCAGCTCAGTACTGGCGCCGCTTTGGTTGACCATCACAGCCGGATTTCCATAGACATAATTTTAACGCAGTTCGACTACCGATTTTGTAGTTGGCCATTGCCCTACCGATTCTGGCACTCGATCGCCTATTGGATATATTGAATGGTTATCCCAACTCTGGCACAGTACTGGTGCGGCTCCGTTACACTACGATCCGTGTATTTTCCGGCCAGTATTGATTCATTACTGGCCCAACACTGTCTGTCCACGCCAACCAATACCGTCTCAACTCCGTCGAACATGTACAGCCAGTTGAAAAACAGTAATGGGCCTGAACAGGAACAGTTGTTTTTGCCGAAGTCTGGCAAATACAACCTGTCCAGTACTGGGCGATTTGTCAACTCCGGCAATTTCCACATGGGAGTTATCGGAAAGTTGACTTGGATCACATCCTGATAACTTCCAGGCCTCATGAGAAAGGCATCGAAAAAATTTCCGAAATCGACGCATTAGAGAACTTTCTGTTAACATTTAGAGAACATAATGAATGTTTCAAATGTTGAGGGGAAAAATGTTTACTGAGAATTGTTGATCACGACTTATTATTATTTTAGTTGAACAGAAATATATATTATCATAATCTATCCAACATCTATATTCTTGTCAATTGTTATGATTTATATTTAGCTTGTAATAATATGTTAGGTAATGACGCTTAAAAACTATCTCACCTTGATGCAAGAATACGTAAAATACGTTCATTTCAAAGAACGTTTGAAAAAAAGTAGTTTTTATACACTATTGGCCACGTTTTTAGATACATGTATAATACATGAACGCATAATAAAATGCATTGGATGAGGATTTTTTTTCGATTGTGTTGATATATTCTATATACGTACAAATAATCGGACTCATCTATAATAGAATATAAATTAATGCAAATACCATTATCAATGGTTATATTCTAATTTGTCGTGAAGTGAAACATGAAATATTGGAAGGATAAATTACAAATTTACTTGTATGATAAATATAATATTATTTCAAAACCAAATCAAGATTAATTCTAATTCCTTTGAATGAAATTCAATTTAAAAGTAATATTCTTATTATTTCATGATACAATACTACCCTGGCAGAAATAAAAGTACCACAAGTAACGCCATTCTAACGATTCATTACAATTTACTATGGTGAAGTAAAATTTTCTACGATGAGATGTGTATCGTGACGAATCATAATTAGTCGTTGTTTGTGGTGAAGATTTTTCAAGACTTCTCATGATTTTCTACTACTTTTCAAGGGGACGGAGTAGATGATTTTATTTTGACGTGAAAATGCAATTTTCTACTACAAATTACTTGCAATTAGGTGTAATTAATATTTTTTAATAATTTCTATGAGAAACTACATCATTCTATGCGGACCTACGATAAACTATGAAAACGTGATGAAAGTGATGAAATATATCCTCATCAGCAGGCGCTGCCAGAGGAAAAATTTTGCAACGATGAAAGATATCCCGTAGATTCATCGGACAATGAAGAAGTCGCTGAGGATGTGGAAGAAAATCAAAACCCTGCGGGTATAGATGAGTTGCTCATGGACCTGATGGATCCATGAGCCCTTCGCCCTAGTCGACCTGTCAAGGCTATTATTTCCCGAAGAGAACATGAAGCTTCAGCGAACGTTCAGATTAGATCTGTACAGATCGGATCGAAGGTTCATGAAAGCTAACTTTTAGATTCACAAACGCTTGTCAAAGGGGCTACGAACGTTGAAATGTCCGCCTTAAAATACTTTCAGGAAACATAAATGGAACGTTCATTGAAGGTTCATCGAAGGTTTGAGGAAGCTTCACAAAAATATCTATACTTAGATTAATTTTTAATAATTTATGTTTATTAATCAACTCATTTTTCATATAAATTGATTAAAATTAATATAAGTATAGATATTTTTGTGAAGTTTCGTTAAACCTTCGATGAACCTTCAGTGAACGTTCTATCTATGTTTCCTGAACGTATTTCGAGGCGGACATTTCAACGTCCGTAGAACCTTTGTCAAACGTTTGGGAATCTAAAAGTTAGGTCTAATAAACTTTCGGCCCGATCTATACACATCTGATCTGAACGTTCGCTGAAGCTTCATGTTCTCTTCGGGTTGAAAGAAATTTTTCTGAACATGATATATTTTTTATTTCGTATTTTATGACGGATTTTCAAATGCATTTTGTATTCTTCATACAAAATGCAAAATATATTTCAGAATATATCGTGTTCAAGAAAATTTTTTCAGGAGAAAATCACGAAAACACACATAGCAAATGTGGAGAAATGGGGAATACACACCAACACTTATTGGAAGTACCAAATTTTCGCTAAAAAGCATTCCACCTGCTTTCACAGCTCTGTCGTTGTTAGATAAAGGCGTATCTTTTGAAAACACACAGAAGAATCAAATTACCGTAAACTGGGATTTCTTAGTGACTGTAGGGGTTACTTTGTCGCATGTACTTTCACGTTTGTTCACATACATTTTGGTTTATGATTATTCGGAAATAATCTTCCCTAGGAAAAAGAAACTATAGGAATCGATTGGAAGAGTCAAACCGCATAGAAAACGATTCAGAGTTCATGACGTGTGTCACAAAGTAACTCCTTCAGGCTGGCGTCCCATGGACGAAAAAAGTGACGGAAAGCGAATTGCGGCACCAATACTTTTCAAGTATGCCTAGTTTTATCTGGTTTCATCCAACAGTCACTAAAAATTCTGAAAATCTATTGGTGCCGCATTTCGCTCTCCGTCACTTTTTCCGTCCCTGGGACGCTAGCCTCAGTCACAAAGTAACCCCAATTTTTGACTCATCCTTTTCATCTGATGTACATTCACACATGCGTTCAACAGTAAACTTCATAGCTGCGATTATAGAGATACCAGCGTACCGACTGAGTAAACATTTTCATGGTAAGAATTCTTCGAACTGAATTCATAAAAAGGTCTGAAGTTTTCAGGAAATAATTTTTTGTACTTCATCCATTGCGGTACAGAGCCCAAATTTTAAGTTCCGAAGAACATTTATTTTTTATTTTTCTAAATTCTAATATGAAAATATTTTTTCAAATTTGAAATTTGAGCCCCGTATCACGCTAAATAAAGTACTGAAGATGATTTCCCGAAAAATTCACAACTCTTCAAAAATTCAGATCGAAGAATTCTTACCGAGAAAATTTACCCAATCGTTACGCTGGTATCTCCTCAACTTTTTATCCCGAAAAATTACTTTTATGTATACATTTTATGGATAACTTCCATGTATAACTTTTAGCTTAACTTTTATGTCTAACTTCTATGTATAATTTTTGTGCATATCTTCCTAGGCGGAAAAATTTGGTAGAATTGTCATGGAATTCTTATTAGGATTTGGTCCTGCAGAAATTCTATGGGGTTTCCATATAATTCCCATTAAATTGGGTTTTTTTACGTGAAATTCATATGGAATTTCAGTATAAATTCCATAAAATTTCTGTGGGACCGAATCCTGACAAGAATTTCATGACAATTCTACAAAATTTGTCCGCCTGCCCGTATAGAAATATTCCGCTGAAAAATTTCGAAAAAACCATGTATAACCTCTGAAAAGTCTGACGAACTCTGAAAATCTCTGAGTTTTGATGGCAAATCTTTTTAATTTGGGACATTCTGTACAGACTTTTTTCAGAGTTTTCAACCATTTTTTTAGAGTTTTTCAGAGTTTCTTCTTTTTTTTCTCAGATAAATAGAAACGAAGTGGCGCTCTGAAAAAATTCTGACTAAAATCTGATAAATTGTTAACATTTTTCTGACTATTGAAAAAAAACTAAAAAATTTTCAAACACCATATTTTACCATATGAATGTATTTATAGGATCTCAAAATTTTTCAATAATCAGAGAAATGTTGACAATTTATTAGAATTAAGTCAGAATTTTTTCAGAGCGCCATTTCGTTCCTATTTGTCTGAAAAAAAATTTTTTAACCTCTGAGAAAGGTCTGTACAAAATGTCCCAAATTTATTAGATTTTTCATCAAAATTTCAGAGGTTCTCAGAGTTTAACAGACTTTTCCAGATTTGTGCACAGAAAATTGTGATATTTTACAGAGATTATTCATGCTTTTGCAGAAATGTTTCAGCGAAATATTTCCATATGCACGGAGAAAAAAGTCTTGCTGGCATAACAAGCAGATCTGTTACTATAGCGCCTACAGAAAAAATTAGCTATAAGAGCAAGAAAAATGATTGACACAACTACATTTTTTTGCTGACATAAACACATTTGTTAACAGAACTAACGTTTTAGTTGCTGTAGTGAATATGTTTGCAAGGACAACAAATTTCTTTGTAGGCGCTATAGTAGCAAACCATTTTTTCTCCGTGCCGATAATATATAGAAATCAAGTTGCTGATTTATGTGAGTTCTGAACGTAGATGTAACGGAGAAACAACGTGGATCACCAAACGTGAATGCTGTTACAATTTTTCTATTTCATAACACATCCACTTCGTATCTCCGTATCATCCACCAATCGTCCACGTTGTAGCGATGTTTCGAGGGGCGGACATTTCTCCGCTGCTTCTTCGTTGCATCTACGTTCCTCCCAGTGATGCCAGAAAGGACCGTGTGGACGCAAAAATCATCCCCTCTACTCTACACACTTTGAAAGCTTTGTATGCGTGTGATCACACCTATACGGAAGTTCCATTGTACGGAACAGTGGAGGGGCTGATTTTTCAGTCCACGCGATATTTTCTGGCATCACTGGTTCCTCCACATTATATCTCCGGCGTATCTCCGGATGATACGTGGATCGTCCACCCTTTTTCTCCGTCGCCTCTATACGTAGGTGTCGTGTGCGGGATATGGGATCTCATAAAAAGTATGGATTTCATTTTCTTCAAGAATATATTTCTTACATAATCTAAAAGAGATCTTTAAAACTCATTCAAGAAGACAGTTGTTCCAAATTCCAAATATTTCCGTTGGATATCTGATACACGATTGTGATATCGCACGCGGGAAACACAAGTACCACCATCTATCCTAGAAGCCGCTTTGGTTCCTTCATGAACAATCGCCAATACGAACGGAGAACCCCGTGCGAAACTGCGAAAACGTAAACATCTCACACTGACATAACCTTAGTAGCATATCAAGTGGGAAAACATCCTCTTTCGCAGTTAATTCCTTTGTTATATATCACAAAAAGAAAACTCAGCATTCATAAAAATGACAACTCAGTTCAATCCGCGATACGAATTTTCGATTTCCTCAATCCTGGTAACCCCACATTGACAACATAAATTCGCATTCTTTAAAGAACCAAAAACAACAAAACCATGACTCGAAAGTGTGTTCTTTGCCGAGAAACAAATTATAAAAATAACTGTAGTTTCTTCTCTGCTCCAAAAGATCCAGAAGTTCGTAAAAAGTGGCAAAATGCAATTGATATAGAAGATTATGTGGTCACAGATGACACATACGTGTGTAGTAAACATTTCCATAAAAACGATATCATCACGCATTGGGTGAGTGGAGTACCCCCGCATGTCATAACTGTGAGTATTCTAATTTTTTCTATTTAAATATCAGAAACTAAAGATTCACAAGCTACATGTTATTTTACAGATTAAGTACAAGAAATGCAGGTTACGGCCAGGTGCGGTACCGGATATGAATTTGTATAAAGTTGTTGACCCCTTATCCGATTGTGAAAAAGAATTTGTAGATAAGTACCTAAAGAAATATGAAGTGAATGTAGATGGATTTGCACCAAATCAAAGAGATATAGAAACTATTGAGCATTTGGATGACGACGAAGATGCCAACAATTTTGCCAATTCAATACACTCAAAGAATTTGAATAATTCAAATAATGTACAAATGTCTAAAGAGTTGGCAGAAGAAGAATTCATTTCTCTAGACTCACAGGACTTTCAAGAGAATGAAATATTGGTGAAAAATAATAGACCTATCACCTATGCCGATATAGAAAGTACAAATTCGAATAGAGCAAGAAAAAAAGTGAAGCATGAGCCCAAAAAGAATGTATACTTTGAAAGAGTCAATGATAACACAAATATATTTAATGATTGTAAAAATTCAAATATCACCATACAAACTGTAGGTGATTTATTCAAGGAAGAAGACAATTTTGAAATGTCCAAGCAAAATTCTCTCGATCTGGAATCTGATTTTACAGAAGAAACTCATATCAAACATGATGTGATATTATTTGAAGATTTACTCGAAATGTGTACAGAAATGATGTTGCCTAAGGATTGGACTTGTACTGTAAGGTCAAAGGGTCATGCTACCACAGTAATTTATATGTATATAAATGTGACAAACACGGGAATACCTTTTGTAGAAAAACAAATATCTCTTCAGAATGACATGTTGTTTCATTGTGTTATTTTGAATAAAGAAATTGATCCAGTCATACATAATCTGTTCAGAGGAGACGAACCCCTTACGATAAAAACTTTAGCAGATTTGGAAGAATTGATAGATGAATTTGATCAAAGGTGCATTTGTCAAGGTACGAAACTGCATTTACCATATTAGAATTTTTAGATGACACTTCTGTAAAGATACTTTTTCAATATATTCTAAACATTGCTGTATATTTCTCTACTATAAAATCGTATTATTTGATTGAAGATCGAATTTTTTTCAAGTATACATCGAATTAATAAAGATTATAAATGATGAATACATATATTCAAAGAATTTGAAAGTACTGACATCATATCAATGTTGCTACTTAATTAAAATTAAAAAAAACACGAAACAGAAATAATTTATTTTTATTAAATCAATTTCAATGTTTCATTTGTTTTAATATTTTCTTTTTTGGTATATTTATCATTTAAAATACATCAACGTATCATTTTCTGGATTTCCATCGAATTATAGATTTTGGAATGATCCAAATTTGATTGCATGCAATACATAATTTAAAACCAAATCAAGTAAAATCAGGATCATAAGATTTCAAACAACGACGACTTGTCATTTATTTATATACTTCTTAGGATGATAAATAATAGCAAACAGAGAATGAATAAATCATTGAAAATAATTTTTACAACATAGTCCCAAGTAAAGGGTTCAATCTTTCTTGAAAAACATTCAAATAATCTGTTGAAAAAGGCTCAACTTGTGTCAAGTCACAGATATCTCCTTAGTAGATGAATTGACCAATGATACACAATTATATCCCTTAAATTTCCTATAAGCATATTATCATGAAAAATTAACAAAACATTTTTCAACAGGTACGTCGATCAGTGAAAACTTCAAAGACATGAATATTTTGAAAATGATGTACAGAGACGCGTTTGGATGGCGACATGTTTCATGTCCACTCATAGTAAACAATGATTCATCTCGATGCTCAAAATGTATGGCGTTGTCTCAAATCACGAAATCAGGATTTGAATATTCTCTTTCCGATCATGATGTATCTATAGTAAAAAATGGTAAAAAAAAAACGCGCACCAAATGGAAAGACAATGAATATGAAGGAGTGTGATCGTCGTTATAAAATTGTAAGGGCTATCAGAACTTGATTTGTATATAAATATAATTGATAGGTATGAATATTTTCAAAAACTGTGATTTTGCGTAACTTTAAAAAAAAAAAAAACATTGCTATTAAATTTTCTATTGAAATAATAAATGTCAAAGTTTAAAAAATGAACAATTTCCTTTTCACGATTAATATTCATTCATTTTACAAAATTACACATTTTTATAAAATAAATTTTACCCGAGTTGGTCACGATTTTCGATTTTTCTTTGTCTTTTTACTATCCTTTTCATTCTGTAATAGATCAATGAATAAATTTTATTACAGTTTTAATGTATATCATTCAAGATAAAATTTATATTCCACACCTGAGTCCATTCACGTTGGAGTTCTTTCAACATTTGTGGAGTCAAAAGACCTTCGGCTAACAGTCTCTCCGTTAAATTACCTTTTTTATGCAAAAATTGTCTGGTTATATGTTGGTAATCTGAATAAAAAAACAAATTCAAGTATAAAAATTCATTACAAATTGATCAACGATGCAGATTAATTATTCATTCCATATATTTACCGTTGATCTGCCTTGTAGGTTTAATATTCTCGTTTTCTTGTACTTCCACTTCCTCCTGTTCAACGTCTATAAAAATCAAATGATAACTCAATGAGAGAAATTTGCGTGATATCAGTCATTTGTATACATTGCTATCCAATTTGAAATAACTTACCAGTATTTCTAATTAAAGCTGTCAACTGAAGGATTCCATTCAATATGAGAGCATCCAATTCTTTTTGCATATCACGAATCAAATGGGCATCGGGAAACAAATCCATGAACCGATAACTCAACCATAAATAAAGATCCAATACATCAAATACACTTTCTAAATGAACAAGATCTACAAGTTTTTTAGGTGTTTTGAGTGGCCAACCAATATTCTGGCACAACCAATGGAAAGTTATGGCATCATTTTTACTATACTGTCGAGCAAACTGTGAGAAATGAATTTCAGTTATTGGCAACTTATTTTGAATGATGATTAAAAGGAATATTTTTGTGTGTCTTTACCTTCAAAAACATGGTACAAACAAAAGGAATTTTTTTATTGATAGGTGCACAGCAGAACACATATCTTGCACGAAGTGGGAGAGGAACGTGTTGTATCATATTTGCTAAAAACTTGAATTCTTCTATGTTACACATAAAGTACAAAGAATTGTCTACTTTACATAACGATACAAAAATATCCTGAAAATAATATTCAAATTAAATTAATTCATGAATCGTTTCAGTTATAACATGAAAATAAAGAAAAATTACCAATAAATTAGATAAGGGAGAATTTGGCAAATGATAAGCATATAATTCAATCTGATCGGCAGTTGGATGTATCCCTGCCTGCGTTATAACTTCCGGGGATTGTCTTAACAGGTTGGTTAATGTAGGAAGATCTTGTGGTTTAAAAGTTGTCACATATCCCTGAAATCATGCAAAACTTATAACCTTGAACTAAATGAAAATTTGAATAATAATAGTATACATTTTCCCATTGAGTTCCATAACGTCCAGCTCGACCAGCTATTTGTAACGCCGACGATACGGAAATTGTATCCATTTCTCTTTCTCCTTTCTCATTAACCGTTGGTTTAACCAAAGAGTAGAATATAACTCTTCGAATGTGTCTATAAAACAAAATCAAACAGAATATCAATCTAGGGAGAAGCTTTTTCAAAAAATGAGTTAAACTTACAAATTTAAACCTAATCCTATAGCATCGGTGGCAACCATAACTTTACATGGATTATGAGGATCATTGAATTTAGCAGCTTGTGCGAGTTTTGTTCCAGGTGGTAAACTACCGTATATTACAGCTACCTCTTTCTTTAAAGACTCTATTTTCTGTGTCACAGTAAATATATCATTCTTGCTAAAACAAACTACGCAATCGCCTGGTCTGATATTGTTTAAGCTAACCAATGCAGTCTTCTCTACTTGAAGTTTTGTCAAACGATCGTAATGACGAATTTCAACACTTTCTTCGGTTGTCGCGCATATAGCATTTATCTACAAAGTAGAGATTATTATTCCTTTCTAATAAATATTTAAATCATTATTATTAAAGATTATACCAGGTTTATGGCAGCAGCTTCGCCACATAAATGAATTTCTTTAGCTGGAATACCAAGCAGAGCTCTGGTCCATGCCCAACCTCTACCCTGATCTTTCATCATTTGAATTTCATCGATTATAGCTACCTCATCTGTAAATTCAAATATATAAATTGGCTCTGTTCAACATTATTCAAAACTTCAATCTTTATCAACATACAGCTATTGTTGATGTTAGCCATTTCCACGGTACAAGATACATGATTTGCAGGAATATCATTTCCTTGAGCATATTTTCTTTCTTCTCCAGTTACTAAATCACAAGGAGTCCCCTAAAACATTAATATAATCATACAATAACATTATTAGAATCTGTAAAATACAAAAAAAATTCAACACAAGTATACTATCTTATACCTTACTATTAGCTTTCATAAAAACTTCCACAGCCAACAATTTGAGGGGTCCACAATATATTCCACTTTCCGCATTTAGAAAACTTTCTAAAGCATGGTAAGTTTTCCCACTGTTCGTTGGACCAGCATGAAATATAATTTTTCTATTTATAGATCTTGCAGTTGGATACCTGAAATTTATCTTTACAACTTTCTGACAATACAATAATGCATAAAAATTCAAGAGAAATGTATTTCTTGATACCAATTGGCAGGTGATCGGAGATCACTGATTTTCCTAAGATCATCCAAACAATCGATATGAGGGAACATTTGTTTTGCATGGCGTATAAAGTATGGAAATATATCTACAGTGTTGCCAGCACCATGAAGGATATCGCTAAGTATAACATGAAGATCCACAGGTAACGATTCTGCTTCCAAACAATATTTTTGAAAATGTTTGAACGCTTGTTTCTGAAGACATTCTAAAATAGATAAAAAGATACACAATGAATATCAAAATAAATGTTCTAGATAATACATAAAATCACACTCACCATCCAGTCCATATTCTGAAGCCAGTCTTGTGATTTCTTTCTTTTGAATAAAATTATTCAAAACTCTCAAAACATCATGTTTATTCAAAGTACTAGTGAGTTCGACACCTACATTGATATCATCTGGAGTTGGTTTCACAGGTACAGGATGAAACAATGACGTCAAATGAGAATTGCTGTCATCTTTCTTTCCACGAGTTAAATTCAAGACTTGACAGGTTGGAAGCAAAGTCCTGAATTACAATAATGATATTACACATTCAATAAAGAGCGAAGAAATGATTCAAAGTAACTAATGTAATATTGTATTAAAAAATACACTAAGAAAATTGAGAAAATGAATTAATTTATGATGTGACCATGTCATATAATTTTTGAGTATTAAAAATGTTATACATTGTTAAATGATGCAATAAATAAATGAAGAAAATAACCTATTGAGAACAGTAGTTACAATCACACTGCTTCTGCGGATGAATTGTTCTGAAATACAAGATTTAACGGGTATCATTGTGATGAATTTCAATCACATTTACGTTCCACAAACAATGAATATCAATTTCATGGGTATTGAATTATTTATCATGTTATTTTATTCTTTCTGCCAACAAATTAGAATTTACGTTGTAACATTGAGGTTAAGGACATGAGGCATGAGGCTCGAACTGTTCGAAAGCAGGCTCCGCTAATCCAGTGCTGCCAGATTCGAGGCCTACTAGTCTACCTTTCCATTATGGTTTTCTAAATCCAGCCAATTGTAGAAAAGATTCAAAAGTAAGAACGTATGGTATCGCAAATTCTTTTAGAAATGGACTTATAAATCCCGGATTAGCACAGTTGGAAAAGTAGGGTCAGAGATGAGTGGAGAGATTGCTAACGTAATCACCACTGATCTCTACTATACACTGGATAGGGGATCCGTTAAAATCCTTGTGATGAATAGAAAACCGGAAATCAGACCGGAAGTCACCATTTTCAGATAGACAGAATGACAATTTACGCGGCAATTTTCGAATAACATTTGTATATTTTAATGGAATTCATAATTTTCCGTAAAATTCTAATGATAAATATCGTCGTAAAATGTAAGAAAATACAAGATGAATTAAAATTTCGTGTAATAAAATTAAAGATATTAAAATCACGTCTTCTAGTGATTGCTTAAAACATGAAAGGAAATAAAGATAATAAACTTGATCATTCATTTTGGTATAATTGATAACTGAATTTCTCATAAAAAAAAAGGAACACATTTTTCACGTTGATATCAATGTAAATGAATATAAAAAGAATATTTTAAAATGTGTTCATCGTATTGAGAAGTCCGGTGTAAGGAATGTTTTATTAAACATCGACGATAACCAAATCTCAAAGTAGAAAATTTTTAAATGTTCATGATTTATTAGAGATATTTACAAAAATTATTGGAATACAAAAATAGTGAATACCAGATCAATATATATTTACATATATGTGTATATATTTACAGCACCATTGTAACAATAGTGTATAAGTAGTGTTTTTCCAAAAAGTGTATGAAGTTTATGGATATGTGAAGTTATATTATTAATTATGATAATGAGATCTTAAATCCCATCTAGTAAAGTGCTCCTAAATCTGAGCTTTTACTAATAATAGTGCTATAGCAGTAATAACGTAGTAGCTTTTCCAGATATTTTGACAGTGCCTGATATTACAGCATGTGTACGATCAATTTATAACATAGAATTCGCCTCAGCGTTACCAGGAAACATTACCAATTACTGCTCCAAGTAAAATACTACCAAGTTGCTTCCATATCCACACATAAATAGTCACATATGTACAAGGAATTTGTAAAGTAGATGTATAAGTAGATGTTAGCATCGCTACCAGAAATGCTGCATTGATCTTGTTGACTCATCGTTCATCAGAGTGAAATCGTAATCCAGTATGAGAACATTTTGTGTAATTCTCTTTGACTCTCCTCTCAGTCAAAGTATCAGATATACATCTTTGAATAATCGTAGTGAGACTATTTGAGACCAAGAAATCAGCTTTTCCATGATTCAATCAAATTTATTGGAGTGAACAATTCAACCTACAATTCGTTATTATTGTATAACCCCAGATAACATGTAAGCTTGTCATAAGCCTGTCAGACTTGTCATTCGATTTTTTTTGACTTGTTATTGACAACCCTGTCAGTTTAAGGTTGCTGTAGTACTGCTGCAAGGGTTTTGTAAGCTTGTACCCTTGTCGTGTGTCAACTAGGAGGCTTATGACAACCTTGTCACAAGCTTGCCTGACAACATTGCAGCAAGGCTAAATTGCTATCTGAGAACGCATCATAAATGAACTCACATTCATGCAATTTATTATACATACCTTGACAGTCAATTAGCTTCTTGAAGGAAATCGAAATGTTTTCAGAATCCAAAAATGTTCTAAAAATATTTTAGGAGCAGAACTGAAAATATGTGTGCAATAGAGTAAGCTTACAAAATAAATTATCTATGATCTAAATAGCATTCCAAGATTTCTCAATGATACAACCATATACTGTTATGTATAAACACTCCAAGCATGCATCATTTGCAATCTCTTTTTATAAATCAGAAACTTATGTGCCAGAAGTTTGTTAAATCATTGTACACAGGTTTTTTATTTTATAAAGCTTTTGGTATCTTTCAGATATTCACTAGAGTTATTCAGACAAAAAAAATGTTTGAGGTATTGCAAACCCGTACAGCACAACCACCGATCCTCCACCTAGGACTTCGGTGGACTGGAGGTGGAGAATTGGTGGAGAAATGGGAGCTGTGGAAATAAGGGAGAAATAAGGGAGAGTCTCCGTTGAGGCAACGGAGAAGCGACGGAGAAATGTCCGCCCCCTGTATTTTCGATATAATTCTTATTGGTGCATTTACGTAACCAAATCTGAATGTATGAATTCACGAATTCAAGTTTTACTGAAAATAAAGGGGGTGGACATTTCTCCGTCGCCTCTCCGTTGCCGCAACGGAGACTCTCCCTTATTTCTCCCTTATTTCCACGCCTCCCATTTCTCCACCAATTCTCCACCTCTGGTCCACCGAAGTCTCAGGTGGAGGATCGGTGGTTGTGCTGTACGGGAAGCTATTCTTGTTAAAGATTTCGTGCACAAGTTTTCATAGTTTACAATAAAACAGTTAGAAAAACATTGCAAAAGAGTATAGGAGAAATTAATTCAAAAAGCTTCAAGATCTCTGGTTAACGTGTCATAGCAATTCATAAGAAAAAAATTCTTATTATGAAACCCTATGAACTTGAAACAGCATATTCATAAGTAAATCACGAAGTCCTATGAATTTCTACTTATGAATCATCATGAATGCCTATGAACATATGATTCATAAGTGTTCATGATGGATCATAAGCAGAAATTCATAGGACTTCGTGATTTACTTATGAATATCCTGTTTCAAATCCATAGCGTTTCATAATAAGAACATTTTTCTTATGAATTGCTATGGGACTTTAACCAGGGATATTAGATATCACATATTGTATGACTTATACAATTTCAGAATTGTGTATATTTTATATGATGCAATGTAAATAAATTCCAAATTCAACATGGAATTCATTTAGATTCATTAGAATTCATTTAGATTGAACTAAATCTAGATATCAAAACTTCCAAAAACTATTCCTCCATCTTAATGAAACTATTCTTCTATCTCCTTGAATTATTTCTTTCTTTGTTTCTTTTGACTAAATTAAATTCAAACGTTTTATGGATGCCTTGGTTAAACAAACCTATTGAATCTTTCCAAATCCGATTAAATCTTGTACAATGTTTTGGTTGAAGCCAATTTGAAAATTTTCAAACAGATTTGGTTAGATTCAATGGACAATTAACAATTTCAAAGGGAAACTTATTAAATCTTGCCAATCGTATTGAAACCTGGGCAATGTTCTGGTCAAATCCTATTCAATTTCATTTGAGAGGTTCTTTTGGAGTTTTTTCAACCAGGGTGATCTTGATAAATTTTTTCGAAGATTACAAACTGCACCATTCTGCATATATTTTCAACAGGGTTTGGAATCTTTTGGTATTCTTGGACTCTTTGGTACTAGGATCTCCTATTCTAGAAATATACATAACTTGTGAAAAATTAAAACTTCTTGAGAATTCAATAAAATGTTTCGTTGTATCAGTTCTTTGGAATTTTTTTCAAGGTTGTTTAAAAAATCATAAACCGTGAAATTCATAGACCCGTACAGCACACCACCGATCGCCGGACATTTCTCCGTCGCGTCTACGTTGCTTCTCCGTTCTTCCACCTTGTATCCACGTCTCCCTTTTATCCACCTCACCTCCACGGAGATGTGACGTATACATCGGTGGGTGGGCTGTGCAGGGTCGAATATTAATACCTAAAAATAAGCACATAATTATCTACATAACTTCATATTTATAAACAAAGAAAAGGAAACTGGTGATTCCATTGGTTTATTGTCCGTTTGTCTGGTGTCGTGGGGAATTTTCATCCGTTGAGCTGCTCCTTGCTGGTGAAAAGAAGTGTATCGAGCGATGCGGAAGCGCGGTTGAAACAACAACTGAATACCAGAAAAGCGAAGATTGGAACTTTTTCACGTTTCATTTATTTCAATACTCGCTTTCTACGAGTATCGATTTTCTCCAGAGCTCTTCCAGTGATGTGAGAATGACAGGCAGTCCGTATCTGTTAATCTGTAGAAAATTTATAAAGAGCAATGATTTAAAATCAAGAAATAACACATCTTAATCATAAACATGCACTCAAATATATTTTGCACTTTAATTTGACAAATATCTCTTCTTTCATCAGAATTTGATATCACAAAGCAACAACTTATTTAATAATACAAAGCAGAATATCACAGCTCCAACGTTCATGAATATTTCAGTCTTAAATCACAAAAATTAATCCTATTGGCCTTGCCATACAATTTGTCTATTTAAATGGTTTCGAATCTTCATACCAATTGCGGTCTCAGTAGCAATGCGTGAGGCAGCAAATAATCTCAATTTAAGATATGTTTGGCATACCATTTTCGATAACGTATATAAGTGACTTGATAATTCCTCTACAGAATCGTCAAATATATGTTCATTTGAAGAGGGAAATAAAATGCATGAGGTTTGTAAAAGATCTTGCATTACTTTTGCACATAATACTGCTGGAAAATTTCGTTCAGAAGGAGGCATACCATTAGTTTTAATCAAAATATTTTTCAATAACACTTCTGTGTGTTGGCAAATGATCAATACTGATTCGCTAGGAAAAATCAAGCCACCTCGGTTTTTGACTTCGATAAATCTATTATCCAAATTGTCAGCATTTTTTTGGGATTCTTGTAAAAGAGCAGATCTACATTTTTCACATCTTATCGTAGTGCTAGGATTATTTATAATTTGTTCCACAACCCAACCTGCTATATAAGCAACAGAATTTTTCGAAAAATCAGACAAATGACTAGAAGAAGTAATAAATTCGTCATAAACATCTTTTTCATTTTGATCGCCGACTTCATCATCTAAATCGTATTTTTTACAAACCCTGACATTTGCTGCGGCGTCATAAACTTTGGCATCATATAAGTCTATTTTCTGTTTTTTTGAAAACCCAGAGGGAACATTTAAAATTTTTGTTTCGTCCATAGCAGCCACGTTTCCATTCACGGATTCAATCTGGTGTCGCACTAATAATCTTTTATAAGCCGATACAAATTGTGCACAAGTTGGATTCGGGCACCAGCCTCCACAGCTTCTGATTGCACAAAAAAACAACTCCAAGTGATCTTGGCTCAACTTGTACGTCAATAAATATTTCATCTGCGAGTTTTCACATTTTACGTAAGTGTCGTAAATATCTATAACACAAATTAATGCACTGATGAAACCAATGAATGGAACGTGTCTTCTCGTACGCCACATTGGTTCACCGGACAGATTGGTTATGCCTTTCAAATATTCTATTTCAGATAAAATCTGAGAACGCCAGAACATTTCATTGTTTTTACGTGAAGGAGCTTTATACCCTCGAGCGAAAGGATTGCGTGAATTTAAGAAATCGAATACACGGTCAATACATCGAATGAATTTGACGGTGGCTTCGCTGCCTTCGAATTGTGGTAAACCTAAATGGTTAGTACAAAATTCGATGGAATCTGCCACACTGCTGCTGAGGGTTTGCGCAGCTAAAGACACCTTCATTTTCATCTTCCAATAATTAATATGGGACATTCTCAATTTGTTTCCAATTCTCACCCTGGTAAAAAAATCTCTCTGAATCTCTCTGAAATCTCTCTGAATCTCTCTATATTTTGGGACATATCTCAGAGAGATTCAGAGTAACTTCAGAGTAATTCAGAGGAAATTAGAGACTTTTCCGATAGTGATACGTCCTGAAACTCTTCAACTTTGCCTGAATCTCTCTGAAATTTTCTGATGGAATTTGCAAATTTTCCGGAATCTTTCTGAATGTATTTGATTTTTCTTAGGATTTCATTCATCGAGGAGTCAAAGCTTTCTCTGAATTTGAGTGGATCTCCCTGAATTTTTCTGGATCTCTCCGCATCTCTCTGAATTCCTCTGAATCTCCAAGAATTTAATGTATTTCGATTTCAAAGCTTCCTCTGAATTCCCCTGAATTTCTCTGAATCTCTCTGAATTCCTCTAAATCTCCCAGAATTTAATATATTCAGATTTTAAAGCTTGCACTGAATTCCTCTGAATTTCTCTGAATCTCTCTGAATTTCTTTAAATCTCCCAGAATTCGATGTATTCAGATTTCAAAGCTTCCTCTGAATTGTCCTGAATTTCTCTGAATCTCTCTGAATTCCTCTGAATTTCTCTGAATTTCTCTAAATCTCCCGGAAGTTAATGTATTCAAATCTCAAAGCTTCCTCTGAATTTTCCTGAATTTTTCTGAAACTTCCTGAATTCCTCTAAATCTCCCAGAATTTAATATATTCAAATTTTAAAGCTTCCACTGAATTCCTCTGAATTTCTCTAAATCTCCCAGAATTTGATGTATTCAGATTTCGAAGCTTCCTCTGAATTGTCCTGAATTTCTCTGAATCTCTCTGAATTCCTCTGAATCTCCCGGAATAATGTATTCAGATTTCGAAGCTTCCTCTGAATTGTCCTGAATTCCTCTGAATCTCCCGGAATAATGTATTCAGATTTCAAAACTTCCTCTGAATCTTTCTGAATTCCCCTAAATCTCCCGGAATTCAATGCATTCAGATTTCAAAGCTTCCTCTGAATTGTCCTGAATTTCTCTGAATCTCTCTGAATTCCTCTGAATTTCTCTGAATTTCTCTAAATCTCCCGGAAGTTAATGTATTCAAATCTCAACGCTTCCTCTGAATTTTCCTGAATTTTTCTGAAACTTCCTGAATTCCTCTAAATCTCCCAGAATTTAATATATTCAAATTTTAAAGCTTTCACTGAATTCCTCTGAATTTCTCTAAATCTCCCAGAATTTGATGTATTCAGATTTCGGAGCTTCCTCTGAATTGTCCTGAATTTCTCTGAATCTCCCGGAATAATGTATTCAGATTTCAAAACTTCCTCTGAATCTTTCTGAATTCCCCTAAATCTCCCGGAATTCAATGCATTCAGATTTCAAAGCTTCCTCTGAATTTTCCTGAGTTTCTCTGAATCTCTCTGAATTTCTCTGAATTTCTCTGAATCTCTCTGAATTTCTCTAAATCTCCCGGAAGTTAATGTATTCAAATCTCAAAGCTTCCTCTGAATTTTCCTGAATTTTTCTGAAACTTCCTGAATTCCTCTAGATCTCCCAGAATTTAATATATTCAAATTTTAAAGCTTCCACTGAATTCCTCTGAATTCCTCTAAATCTCCCAGAATTCGATGTATTCAGATTTCGAAGCTTCCTCTGAATTGTCCTGAATTTCTCTGAATCTCTCGGAATCTCTCTAAATTCCTCTGAATATTTTTGAAAAGTTCCATACAAAATTTTTCTTAATTTATGTGTCTCTGAAATTCTCTGACAACTCCTGAATGCCTCTGAGATGCAGGACCAAGAATTTTACTGAATTCATTCTTCTCTGAATTTCCCTGAATTACTCTGAATCTCTCTGAACTACCATGAATCTCCCCAAATGTTTCTGAAAAGTCCGCCACCGAATTTTTCCTAATTTACCTGTGTCTGTGGGTCTCTGACTTTCCCTGAATACCTCTGAAATCCTTAAGCAAAAATTTCACTGACTTGATCCCTCTCTGAATTTCTCTGAATCTCTCTAAATTCCTCTGAATATTTCTGAAAAGTTTCATGAACATTTTTCTCAATTCATGCGTCTCTGGAAGTCTCTGATACCTCCTGAATGCCTCTGAAACGCAGGACCAAGAATTTCACTGAATTCCTCTGACCTACTCTGAATCTCCCCGAATGTTTCTGTAAAGTCCGCCGCAAAATTTTTCCTAATTTACCTGTCTCTTTGGGTCTCCGACATTCCCTGAATACCTCTGAAATCTTGAACCAAAAATTTTACTGAATTAATCCCTCCCTGAATTTCTCTGAATTACCCTGGATCTCCCCGAATCTTTCCGAAAAGTCCGCCACCCAATTTTTCCTAATTGACTTGTCTCTGGAAGTCTCTGACACCTCCTGAATGCTCTTGAAATGCAGGACCAAGAATTTCACTAAATTCATTCCTCTCTGAATTTTCCTGAATTACTCTGAATCCCTCTAAATGACCCTGAATATCTCTGAATCCTAATGAAAAATTCAAAGCTCAAGTTTTCTCAACCCAATAGTCCCTGAAATCCTCTGAATCGCGCTGAATTTCTCTGATTCTTTCTCAATCTCTCTGAATCTCTTTGAATCTCTCTGAAACGTGAAATTTTCAGAGAGATTCAGAGAGATTTTTTTACCAGGGCAATCCTTCTGCATTTTGTAAATGGGCTAAGGATATTATATAATCCCACCGAATAAGGTTTCCTTCATTGTCTTTCAAAGTCTCAACATCACCCAAACAATTCCTCATCAATTTGAGCATATGACACGGATCCAAAATAACATATACTTTATCTTCGGTAGAAGGATGTGCAAAGAACGGTTTAGGGTCAGGCATTTTCAAATCTGCTCCAAGTAAACGCAATGTGGATAAGTGTTCCGACGTACCATCTAAAGTCAAGGAAACTACTTTGGCTCCAATCTCATGCAGTTTAATTAAACTATCTTCAATCAATCCAGAATTGGTATTGGAATCAATTCCATTGATTAAAAAATATCCTACTGGAATTTTCCAATTACTATCTAATGAAACAGCCATCATGACTAGAGCATCTTTGGCCATAGGAAGAACATAGGATGTTTCAATATTACTACCCAGGTCTACGTAGCCTCTTCTAATTCCATTGGGACAGGTTTGTACACCTCTTTTAATACTAATTTCATCTAACATGAAACTAATCAATAATTCTTTGTTATTTTCTTTCGCTTCACGTGCTTTGAGTTTCAGAATTTCAAAACTTTCTGCAGTGAAACCAGGTTCACCATTAATAGATGAATACCAAGATCTTATAGTGCTCGGATCTGGTAGAGCGTTACAAAATTTCCTCCTAACAAAGGCATATGCTTTTGGGGAGTAAAAATGCAATGTTATCGCAAAAGATCTTAGGCTAGGTGGATATTTGGCCCGAGAAATCGGAAAATTTGTCTTTTTTGTCTGATTTTTCCATTGTTTTTTCCTCTTATGAGGAGTTCGGCCATTACATTTTTTAGAATTTTTCATGAATCTTTTGAAAAATTCTGAAACATCAGTATCCGCGATAGAATCTAAGCATTCAAGACCGGAAGTTGAGATTGCATGCATGTTACTTAGGCGTAATTCACTCACAATATCTTTGAGTGACGTTATACTTTTCTTCATTCGAGAGATACGTTGTTTTTGAACTCTGGATCGTTCCTGCAGAACCTTAATTTTTTTTCTGGCTTGGTCCAACTGTTTTCTCAATGTCCGAGGTGAGGAATAGTAATGATGATCATGAACCATGGAATTTTCCTCAGCATAGATGACTGAATTGGTCTGCTCATGATATTCGGATGTCGGCCTATGAGTTGGAGTTGTTTCCTCAATTGAAATGTATCCACCAGCGTCAAGAAATTGTGATGTGCTACTCGTTTGATTATCTGTTACAAAAAGAAGTGTATTCAACTAAAAGAAACAAGAGTTGTAAACGAGGTCCACTTCATCAGAGCTTTTAACAAAACTATCGTACACGGCGTTGATTGAATAATTCTTCCAGATTAACCAATCATATCCTCGATTATATGAGAATTGACCAATTAACGAAGTGTACGATAATTTAATTGATAGTCCTGCACTTTATATACATGTCAAGGTGGAATTCTACGATTTCGATTCCGATTTTGATTCTAAAGATTTTCCTCGATTTTTTTATTCTTCACTTCATTTCAATATGCTTTGATAATCTGACAAGGATATATTATTGATTCAATAAATTTGATAATTTTATTCTGCAGTAAAAATTCACTCAAAAGTAGAATCAAAAATTTATCACATCATATCTTCTTTTACATCACACCCACCGTTCTCCTGCTAGTGTCACTTCGACCTGATGAATGAATATTCATCGCAAACTGGCGATGGAATCATTTTTCACCGAATTCAAATGCGGAATAGAAATCGAACGCAAACTTGCCCAAAATCGAGAATCACCGCTTCCTTGATACCATAAGAATTGGAAGTATTTAAGAATCAAAAATCGGAGTCGGCCCATCTGTATAAATGTGCTTTTCGAATTATTGAATTTTTCTAGAATATTTTAAGTCGTATCTCGTTTGATTTCGTGTATAAAAAAAATACGTTTTTCATGAGAACTTTCTTACCGACTATAATTGGGCTTTTTTCACAAATGGGCTGAATATGTCCTTGATGTTGACAATTTTCTTTGTCTTCCATATGACACGCTTCTGATGTTACAACTTCTTGCCCTGTAAAGAATAAGTGTTTTCAATATTACTTGAATCATTTGAATATTAGGTAAAAAAACTATTTTCTTACTATTGCATGTTGTTCTTTGCTCTTCGTAGACCACTGGTTTTAGAATACTTCTGCCCGATGAATATACGTTTTTATTAGAGTCCACGTGTGAGCTGCTTTCAGTATTTACTTTTAAATAGCTAAAAGAAATTGCCTGAGGTGATCGTGTTCTCTTCTCTCCTCTGACCGCTGGTATTTCTTAGTATAAAAAGTTGAATAAATGTTAATATGCACGAAACTTTAGCATTGATATTACTACTGTAACATATATTTTCCCACTGCACTATAAAAACATATAAAATATTTTCAAATATTATATTCAAGAATCATATTCACGAACTTGAATAGCTGCGGTAAATGAAAAACCTAAATCCTCACTTTGGATTTGAATGTTTACCTTTAAACCTGACTTTTGATTTCTCAAAGGGATTGTCCATGTATTACGTCACACTGTTCAATATTTCTTTCTCTATCTCACCCATCATGCCTGAAGTTGGTGCAACAAAGAACGCAAGAAATAAAAGTGTGACGTAATATATGGATGATTTCAAATGGAGGTTTACACGATAGGTGAAACTTCTCTCAATACACTTTAAAAACCAATAAAAGACGAATACATGCAAAAGAGAATAGATAAGTGTATCAACAATATTCAAACATCTTAACCCTCAGTGCACACACTTGAAATCAACCTATTTTTTCACACACAAAAACCACCATGAACCTGTTCTTTTTTTTTTGCTAAGCGATAAAGTGGTATGAATGTATTAACTCAAACTGTAATTTGCTTCTTCAATAATATTCACTTCGAAGTTCACACTATTTTCATACACTGCGTATTTGGAATATGTACAGGGTTACGCTAACCCTGTTCTTGTACTGAGGGTTAAAGGTTGATGATTTTAAATTAATTTCATCTTCCTACTAATAAACTGTTACACTATACCTTGGCATTGATCATGGTCAAATATTGTGGGAATGGCATCATTTTTCAAACGCATGGAAGTTCCACGTCCTGATGGTCGAAAACAAGTTCTTTCAAAATGTTGTGAACATAAAATACTTTTCTGAGTCACTTCGATCTGTTCATCATTCATCGCAGCAAGCCATTCTTGCAATAAAGATGGATTATTCATCGGAAATCTGTATAAAATCAAAGTAATTTTTCAACAATGCAATAATACTAGGGTGATTACTTGAAAATATTCCCGCTTTAGGAACAACAAAATTTTATTATAAATTGTACTTGTTGATAGAACTTTCATGATCAAATACAAGCGGAAAAATAAATATTCTAATAACTCACGATTCATGTTGATAACTAGAAAAGATTGAAAATGAAATTGAATTTAATTAAAATTAATGTTACTGAAGTTTGAATGGTTTAATGAAACGAATTGGTAATCGAATAATGAAATACTCAGCTGTTAGAGACCCAAAATCTTGCAGTACATTCTTCAACTGATGTTTATAGTTCCAAGGAATTATTTTGAGAGAATAAACACCGATCATTTGCCAGATTTTGTGAGTTTTAGTTCTAGTTTCGTTTTTATAAATGATTCAAACTTCAAGAACATTAAAACTAAGCTCCCTTGATATTCTGATACTACAAAAAATACAAATAAAATGTTATACACATGATGAAAGCTACTTATAATTACTTAAAATAAATGTTTAAAAATATACTATACTTGTGAAATGAAAGATCCCGCTGATCTGACTTTGTAGTCTTGCAGTATACACTTGCCGATTTGTAGGCACCAAAGATTGTTGGGAAGGTGCCTCGCACCAGGGATACTGTCGTCCCAACGATTTGTTTGCATTCCTCTTCAAAATGATCAGAACACAATTTTGAGGTTGGCGAAACCTTGAAGTTTGATGGAAATTTCATCATACGGAGCCATAATTGTTTCTCCTCTTCTTGAACTGGAAATCTAATGACCATAAAAATACAAATTAATTCAACTGAAGAAAAAAAATTTTTTGTTTATAAGTTACTCCAAGTCAGAAAATCAACAATTCTTTTAATTTAGAATAACTTACTTATGGAATGATCTCCTGCTAATTCCACTAACTGTTTCTCCACAATATATACATTTCACTACCATTTTTCAGCATTTATTGAGCGGAAAGAACTTAAATTTCGTAGTAGTAGTAGTATTCCACTTTATTGTTGAAAACTTAAGAGAATAAAATACAATTGAAAATAATAAACTTACATTTACATCCAACTCTCAATAAACTTACATTTAGCCATTCAGAGGTTATGCTTCAACATGCTTTTAGGTTATTTCGTACCGGAAACTATAAGCAGCCATCTTGAATTTGTCATTCGGTCTATAGGAAAATGGCGGTTTCCGGTCTTTAATGCGTCACGAACATTTTGCATTACGAAGTAGCGTATCCCCTATCCAGTGTATAGTAGAGATCAGTGGTAATCACCCATACAGCACCGGGAGGTTTTCTGGACGTCCCGAAAACGTGCTTGGTTACACAGAGAACGTGCAAATAACGTCTCATGATGTTCTAAAAACGTCGCATGTATGTCGCAGGAACATGCAAATGTCCCGTTTAGTTCTATTCATGTCTTCTTGCAATGTTCTTGGGACGTATTCAAGGAAAGGTTTTCACAACGTTCCGCGGCGTTGCACATATGTTTTTAAAAGGTTAGTTTTCATGGAAGCACGTTTAGAAAACGCGGAAAGAACGTCCCGTAGTATATGAAAAGAACGTGCTCGGTACGTATTCATGTGCATCAAAAGCGAAGGTACTCCAAACATTTGGAAAATATGTGCCTTGGGCACCAACACACGCGGAACCAAGATTATGTTTATAGAACATCCAGAGAACTTTCTGTGCTGTCTGGGCAGAGCTGCCAGATGAGCTCCGACGCTGAGGGGAAATGTACCCCCACCATCACCTCATATATGTATGTGTTGTAAGTGTTACTCAACAATACTTACGATTATTATATACATGAAGTGATGGTAGGGGTACTCTTCCCCTGAGCGTCGGAGCTCATCTGGCAGCTCTGAACGTAATACTGAAATCGTGGTCAGTGCTGCCAGAAATGAAGGAGCTCCAGCGTTTTACCCCCTCCATGTACCATCGCAGAGCACGCACGCTATAACTATATATGACATCTATGTGGTTCCACTTTTTAGTTGATATCATTGCCGCATGATGTCGCTAGTCCAAAAACCATACCACGATTTCAGTATTAGGTTAGCAATCTCTCCACTCATCTCTGGTAGGGTGCTTCCGATCGTCTCAGGAGCTTGCTCTGGATCAGGGTTGCCAGATCCGCGAGCGCAAAGTATGATACCGACGAGCGGAAATTATGATACTAGCAGAGATGAGTTGAAGAGATTGCTAACGAGATATGAAAACCATAGTCCAGTTGCTGATTGGCAGTATCACGTTTTCCGTTCATCTCTCCATGTTGGTTGGCTTAGAAGAAAAATTCAACCAATCATATATTTTTCTTCAACAGAAAAAAACGTGATACGGACCATGATTTTAACATTGCGTTAGCAATCTCTGCTATTCATCTCTGGTTGAAGAGATTTCTAACGAGATATGAAAACCATAGTCCAATTTCTGATTGGCAGTATCACGTTTTCCGTTCATCTCTTCATGTTGGTTGGCTTAGAAGAAAAATTCAACCAATCATATATTTTTCTTCAAAAGAAAAAAACGTGATACGGACCATGATTTCAACATTGCGTTAGCAGAGATGAATAGCAGAGATTGCTGACGCAATGTTGAAATCATGGTCCGTATCACGTTTTTTTCTTTTGAAGAAAAATATATGATTGGTTGAATTTTTCTTCTAAGCCAACCAACATGAAGAGGGTAGGGCACTACAATCCAGAACGTTCATTATCCAGAAAGTGCAAAATCCCGAGTGCCAATATCCAGAATGGGCAAAATCCCGAATGCTCATTATACAGAATGTTCATGGTCCCGAATAAAAAAATAGATATTTTAATATAAATCAAATAATTGGCCACTTTTATAATGAAAAATTATTTGTTAACGCATAGTAAGTGAGGACAATTAATTTCTTACGATTAAACTGGTCAATTATTTGATTTATATTAAAATATATATTTTTTTATTCGGGACCATGAACATTCTGTATAATGAGCATTCGGGATTTTGCCCATTCTGGATATTGGCACTCGGGATTTTGCACTTTCTGGATAATGAACGTTCTGGATTGTAGTGCCCTACCCATGAAGAGATGAACGGAAAACGTGATACTGCCAATCAGCAACTGGACTATGGTTTTCATATCTCGTTAGCAATCTCTTCAACTCATCTCTGGCGTTAGCAATCTCTGCTATTCATCTCTGATACTAGTGATGCTGATTCTGGGCGAGCATCGAATCGATTCTCAGTATCGATTCATTTTCAATAATCGAGCGATTTAATCGATGCATCGTGTGTGAGAATAGAATCGTTTTTGAAGAATCGATGTTTCCTCTTTTTTCAGAATCGTTTTCAGATGGAATTTTTTTTTCATGAATCAGTTTTGTAAACATTTTTTTGAACTTGATTCACTATTTTGATGATAATAACATATGTGTTTGAATAACACAACTCCATGAAAATTCCCAATAGTGAGAAGTAAATTTTTTCTCTTTCTTTTTAATAATATAAGCGAAATTTGAACTTTTCATCAAAACGAATTAATAATCGGACCTTGATAAATCTGAGAATACATCTTATAGCGTTGCCTTCCCAGACAGCACAGAAAGTTCTATAAACATAATCTTGGTTCCGCGTGTGTTGGTGCCCAAGGCACATATTTTCCAAATGTTTGGAGTACCTTCGCTTTTGATGCACATGAATACGTACCGAGCACGTTCTTTTCATATACTACGGGACGTTCTTTCCGCGTTTTCTAAACGTGCTTCCATGAAAACTAACCTTTTAAAAACATATGTGCAACGCCGCGGAACGTTGTGAAAACCTTTCCTTGAATACGTCCCAAGAACATTGCAAGAAGACATGAATAGAACTAAACGGGACATTTGCATGTTCCTGCGACATACATGCGACGTTTTTAGAACATCATGAGACGTTATTTGCACGTTCTCTGTGTAACCAAGCACGTTTTCGGGACGTCCAGAAAACCTCCCGGTGCTGTATGGGTTACCAGGCAAAAACATGGTGAACTCAATGTTTTTTTTTTAATTATTTTTTTCACCTCATTCGATTCAGGGAAATTTTCTGAATCGAATGATACAAGAATCTCATTTTGACAAAAAATTGAGTCAACCGCTATTTTTGTTTTGTATAACAGAGCAATTTCCATTGACTGCACTCAAGGTGTGCTGGGCTATTGCTATCACTTTGATACCCGGATTCATAATGAAGGATAAACACAATTCACTGTGCACTAAATGCAACCAGTTCAGGTCAGAGGAAAACGTTATCAATATAGTTTCTCAATCACACCTTTCATTCTAGATCAAATTTGCGATATGAGTGTTTAGACAACATATTCTCACATCTTTCCAAAAAATTTCGTTTTGATTCGTATACGATTTCTGCGCAGCCTCCCGTTTCTTACGTTCACGTTTACGTGTTTGTGTGTCTAGGCCTTTACATAGGACGCTTCCGATAAATGCTACACGCAAGCATCCATAAACTTCTACGGAAATTGTGTAGACAGGATTTGAACATTTTTATGAAATTTTCAAAAAAAAAGAATCGGTGCCTTTGATTCAATGAAAATGAGAATCGATTCACGATGAATCGGGTCGAAGAGGAATCGTAAAAAAATCGGTTCTTTTTGCTCTAAAAAGATCGATTCTTGATGCATCGGACGATGCATCGCAGTGTTGCGATATTCGTCGAGCTGGGAAATCGCAGCTTGGTCACGTGCACGAAGTAAGATATATAGCAGGGTACGCAAGCCACCGTGTTAATCACCGAAGTTGTGTATTTCATCTTCCACAGTACCAGGTGGCGTTAGTGTGTCTGGGGAATTTTACCTACACAAATACGTTCTCATATGTGAGCGGGGAATCCCATAGGCTACTACACACACATGCAGGGTACTGAATATACGTGTGATAGATATATAGGTATACTTATATATAATAATTTTTTCTATTTCAGATACTTAATTTCCTGATTTTTAAAAATGCTAACTTATTAACAAAATACAATTTCAATTAAAAAAAATCAATATTAATTGGAATGAATAAATTCACAATTCAATTCAGTGTAAAATGAATAAAAATGACATAAATGCTTGTTTTTCATTTATAATCATTTTTCACAAAATTTCATCATAAATTCAAGCATCTCAACTGATATTGATTTTTCTCAACTGAAAATGAAATTTCATTCATAACTCAACATTCCTATAAATCAAGTAATTAAGTATCTGAGATGAAAAAAGTTATTATTGGAATTCAAAAATAAATATATTATGAGTAAATTGGAGGTGGTTACTTGGAATTACATCAACTTAGCCAATATTCAAAAGTATATTTATAACAAAAGGTGTGTATTCGGTAAGTGAAAAATTTCAACATATATATCCACTTTATATACCAAAATTGGTTTCATAATCCATATTTTACAAATTATACTGTACAATCTTGCACTTCAAAGTACTTTATGTTTCTTTTACATGTTATGAATATACTTTGGAATATGCTTCATGAGAATTTGAGAATTATAAAAATTTATTTACTCCACTTATGTAACAAACTGTGAATATCGTGTACACATATGAAGCGTATAAATATTATATGAAAACTTAAAAACACCGCGCTTGAATATTGAAATTATTTCATCAATGTTCACAGAAAATGTGGAAACAGAATGTTTGATACATTGCTCTGCACGAAATTTTCCAAAGAAAACAGTGGAGAATTTCATTTTTATGTTTTTTCCATGTTTACAAAACACGTTAGGGTTACACTGCAGAAAATATTCAATGTACATTACCTATTCAAAGTTTGGAGAAATCACAATCAACTGTGAAAGTACTGTGTTCAGCGTTAGGGAAATATACTTTTTATTCTAACAGCCCTACGCTCAATGTTATGATATTACAAAACTTTTGTAATCTGTTTGCATCCAGCATGAGTGATAAAGTTTCCTACGCTGGATGTTGAAAGTTTACAAGAGTTTGGTGATATCATAACATTGAGCGTAGAATTGTTAAAATCAAAAGTATATCTTCTCTCCGCTGAGCACAGTATTTTCACCAAAGACTGATTTTTCCAAAGATTGGATGGGTAATGTATGTTAAATGTTGTATTACATTGTGTTTGATTTAATTTTTCTCTGAACATTGATTTCCTACCAAGTAAGGAATTTGAGATAGAAAAGAATTGGAAAAACTTACAAAGAATACTGTGAAAACATTTCATATGAAATTACACAATGAATCATTGGTAATATATTAGTCAATATCATATTGTGAAGTTTGTAACTTTTTCTGATGGTTCATAATGTTATTTTACCAAAAATTGTAATTTTTCACAATATAGGACTGTAAAAAGCTACAATGTTCTGTAAAAACCCACAATATATCATTGGCTAACATACTGCCAATGATCCATTGTGTAATTTTATATGGAATGTTTTCACAGTATTCTTTGTAAGTTTTTCCAATTCTTTTCTATCTCAAATTCCTTACTTGGTAGGAAATCAATGTTCAGAGAAAAATGAAATCAAACCAATGTAATAAAACATTTAATATACATGACTCATTGAAAATTGGAGAAAATCACAGTCTCCCATAAGAGTATTGTGCTCAGCGTAGAGAAAATATACCTTTGATTGTCACAGTCCTACGCTTAAAGTTTTGTGTTGTCATAACATTGAGCATAGGACTGTTACAATGAAAAGTATATTTTCTCTACGCTGAACACAGTACTCTTATAGAAGACTGTAATTTTTTCCAACTTTCAATGGGTCATGTATATTAGATGTTTCTTACAGCGTGTTTGATTTTGTTTCTCTCTGAACATTGATTCTCTACCAAGTAAGGAATTGGAGATAGAAAAGAATTGGAAAAAACTACAAAGAACACTGGATATGCTTTCAGCGAAGGGGCAGCAAGAGCAACCAGTTCTCAATGAAGTCCTCTGTCCCAATCATCCAAGTGTATGCAGACACGTGAAGAATTTCACACGAGGAGTGTAACGCATCGTCCATGAGTTCGTGCACCTAAAATTCATACAAATTATATTATTTCGTTAATATTATATTCTGGACATGCGTTTAAAAAGATTTATACGTTAAATTATGAAGACAGTCATCCATTCCTCTTCAAGTAAATGGGACAGTATCTCTAAATCATATTTTTGAAGTCTCAAGGATAGATTCGAATATGAAATCACATTACAAAACTTCACAGTACAAAGTTTTCAACCCGCTATCTTGCAAAATGTTGAATATAAGTTCATGAAAATTAGGAACTTTACAAGACTTTTCGGTTGTTTCACTCAGATGATTGAATGATGATCTGAAATGCACGCTATAGAGAAGGAATTTTTCGAGGCATTCTCGTATTTGAGTACGCGACTTCCATTGGCTTCAATATGTATACAATACTCGAAGATCGGGAAAATATCTATCACATATTCCAACTACTTTCATTATGCCTAAGGTTCATGAGAGAAGCATCTGAATTCTGAGGAAATATGTATATATATTTGTATTTAATATATACAGGGTGATTCAAAATTCGCGCACTCTTTTTTGGGAGTAGATTCCTGATGAAATTCTAAAACGATTCGTCCTTTTGCACAATGCTCTCCGACGCATAATTTCCAAGATATAATTAATTAAAGTTGACTAATTATGAGGTGGATCCATCGGTCATTCAGGAGCGTCATAACAGAACAAGAGAGGAAGGTGCTTGCAGAGGGCGCTCATACGATCAGCTGATCGGTATATTCGATACGATTTACCAACATACAAATTGGTAAATTTTCTATGTAGAACGATTGAATTCGTCGACACTGTGGAAAAATTGATTATTGTCATGAATTCTTATCACGATATGCTGTAGGTGAAAGTTGTAATTTCAGTAATGATTTTTATTACGCAGACAAATGTAAAATAGTGTTATTTCGTAGGGATAGGGATTCAAGTGGGAGAAAAAAGTATAACTACTCGTTTTCAATCAGAATTTTCATGTAAAAAAGAAAACATGAGAATTTTCATTCATCCGATACCCAATTTGAACGGTTTGATTAGTAAGTTTAACACGAGAGATTGGATTCCGAATCCTGTATTCTGATTGGTCGAAAATCAATGTATATTAGATCAATCCTCGCACAGTGGGGCCAAATGCCAAAAAGCTGGACAAAATTATAAGGGGCTCTCAAATTCGCTTGCGACTTCGTACTCGGGAAGTTTATGGGGTCACTGATTACGAATCCGTTGTCAGAATTTCAAAATTTAAAATGGCGGATCCAATATGGTGGAATAAAACCGAGAAGATCATCGGATTTTCTTCAAATTTGGTGATCAGGGGTTTTCGGGGTCGCTGATTACGAATCCGCTGTCTGAGTTCCCAAATTCAGAATGGCGAATCCAATATGGCGGACGAAAATTGAAGAAATTATCGGATTCTTTTCAAATTGGGTACCCAGGGATTTTTGGGGTCGCTGATTACAAATCCGTTGTCTGCATTCCGAAATTCAAAATGGCGGGTCCAATATGGTGGAATAAAATCGAGAAGATCATCGGATTTTCTTCAAACTCGGTACTCAGGGGTTTCTGTGGTCGCTGATTACGACTACACGGTCTGAAATTCAAAATTCAAAATAACGGACCCAATATAGCGGACGAAAATTGTAAAAATCATCGGATTCCCTTCAAACTCGGTACCCAGGGGTTTTCGGGATCGCTGATCACGAATCCGTTTTCAGAATTCCGAAATTCAGGATAGCGGATGCCAAAAATCAAAACTTCATTCATAACTTAATATTAAACAAGAACTAAACGGCCCATTTTGTTGTTCCTATTATGATCATTATTATTATTATTTCCAACATTGAATCATTATTAATATAATTATCGAATGATATTACCACACCAAATGTGTTAAATCGAATGATATATACATTCACAATATATACAATGATATAAAAAACTGAAATCGTAATGGTTTTTACTTTTGCCACACTTTTTTTACTCAGATCAGTCTTCTTCTTCACTCTCAGAGGAAGATAATGGGAAAGTTACGTTGTCTTTATCAAGTATATCCGGAGTTTTGATCAGGCTTAACACGTCTCTAGGAGAAACTTTAGTTTTTCTTGGGCAACTGTCTTTTACTCGATAACATTGGATCAGAACTCAAAAGGAACCATTTAAAAATGTCTTCATTCGTTTTTTCTCTACTGCATTTCCTGGAGTGATGCTCTCGGTACCTTTGGAAATGAATGTTGTTAAGATATTTGAATATAATTATGTATTCATCGACACCGTTAAAGCTTTTGATCTCAACATGACAAGCAAAATCAAGGAAAAACAAAAAGCAGCTGCACTTTGGGGTCATCAGTATAAAGTTTTGAATAAATCCTCTAATTCATAAGTTTACTTGATTCTCAAAATTGTTTTCTAGTCTATGAATTTATGTTTCCAGAGGATGAACAATGTGGCTTATTAATAAAAAAAAAGTATATGAATATTCATAATTCCCCGAATTCCTTACCAGAACAAAACAATCTTCGCGAACATATATTCTCGTGGTTACCATAAATATATAGTTTGCCTAGTAGTCAAAAACGTATTGTGCAATGTATCAAACTGATTGCAGTACTTGAGAAGTCAAATTTTTCCCTTCAAAGTGTCGAGTCCACTGTGACAAATATAGACTATTATTAAGTGATATACATCATTTTCACCTTTTGAAATCTTTGTCACGAGCCTCTTGTGCTTCCTCAGTCAATTGGCATATAGGTAGAAGAGCAGATGCAATGATTTCAGGTCCGTGGATCAACAACTTGTGCATCGTAGGTGACATTGGGTACCACGGATATTTTGTCGCGTAGTAGCGTGCCGTGTCTGAAGCGTAACTCCGGAACTTTTCAACGTCTATTTCATGGCCACTTGAAACGGTAGCTAATACTACATGAAGTCGTTGTATTAGGTTGACATCCACCCCTGTGATTTCGGCAGAAACTTCGGGTTGTGCGAAAAATCGCCTAGCGGTATTCCCATCATTTGAGTTCCCAAACCCTGGCTTAGGAACATCGACAATGAGGCCACATTTTTCTTTAAAACTTTTCTGTACAACCTTGTTTCGTTCTTCCACCAAAGCTTTATCTTGTTTTCGTGCTTGCCACTTGTGAATAGGTAGCTTATAAGACAAATGCAGGAGGCCCTCAAAAAATCGTATCCAGCCGTGTAGACAAGACAAACCAAACTGGAGGTTTTCGGTTTTGACCGGCCTGGAGACTATATCATCAATTTTGTTGAATTCCTTAGATGTGGCACCACATATATAGCACTTCTGGGTATAGGTTGTCTCAGTTATGGCATTGCATACCTTCCCGTCCACCATAGAAAAAATCATCTCATGTTTCACTGAAACATGTTTTTCATCAGTTCTGAAAGAAGTAGCCCTCAGATTTTCTATTTCATTATCAACCCGTAGCTTCTCTGCAACCGAAACTTCATTTGATTCTTTCACAAACTCTATTTTGATTGGCCTACAATCTGGTTGATGATGGCCTTGGATTCTGCTAAATTATTTTTGAATTGCAGTGTAGGCGGAGAGGCACAAGTGAAGTAATGAACACAGCGGAATCACTAGCTTCCGAACTTTGATATGCTTGTTTGTATGAGGAGTGGCCAGAGCTCCCATCAAACCCCCATTTGGAAATAAGTACCAGGTTTTGTAACTCTTCATCAGATAAAGTTGACAAAACCGAATTCTGTAGCTTTAAAATACGTGTAGCTGTGTGATCAAGAAGTGCTTGTAGTTGCACAACAGCGCAGGTTTCTGTTATTTGAATAAATTCCTTGTCAGGGAAACACATGCGTTTGGCCAGTTGAATTTTTTCATAAGGTGGAAATTTCTGCGGATCAGCTTCACGCAATAAGCAGTACTGATGTTTTGAGAGCTCGGCATCTACTAGGAGAGCTAGAGCATCTTCATCATTCAACATCTTTGGCTCATTTCGCTTGAAAGTTTGATAACCTTTCATATACATTTTGGCAAGCTCAGGATCGAAAGATGTAACATCCTTTACAATTTTTGCGGCTTCGATCTGTCCAGACGCTCTCAAACACATTTGTGTGGCGTAAGACAGCTCTGAGATAGGAGTATTTACTCTGATATTCTCCGTTTTCCTACGTTTCGTTCTTTGTGAACATTCGTTGAATTCAACAAGAGGTCTTCCCACTTGCGTGTGAACAGTTACAGAATGGGGATTCCTGAAAGTACAAAACACTACCTCTTGTTTTAACCATTCTTCATTATTTTTAAGAAATCGTTCTTCGGTCCTTTGAGAAGATTCCCATCTCTTTTTAAATGCACATTTAAAAGTAGATAAAAGGTTAGAGATCTCTGTAGTTTTGTTATCCGGACAACACGTGATCTCGATGATTTTTCCTTGAAGGAAAGTGAACTTTTCATCCAACGTAGGTAGAGGACTGCTCCTTAAAATATTGTACATCTCTCTCCGAGTCATAGATATTGAATCATCTTTGAAATCTACAAACGTTGTAGAATTCGATAAAATTCGCTACAGAAACCCCATGTGTTCCTGAAAATTTTCCTAATTTTCTTGGGTTGGATTCAACCCTCTTAAGCTAATTTTTTTTGCAGTCAACTGTTCAAATTAAACTACTAAGAAAATATAGGTTGTTGAAACACTCACCTATGGCAGCGGAATCCATCACATTTGGAATTGTATGTTCACATTGAATGATTTTAAAAAACGAAAAATATTCACCAAGCTCCAAACTTGCACGCGGAAAAAAGTTTACGGTAACGATTACTAGCGAGAGTAAGAATTCGGTGACAGCTATTGCACAATTGTGATAAGCACCATTTGAAATCAGACCGATTACAACCAACTATTTACGTTGCCATGGAAACGATAGGTTAACATAAGAACGATCACCAAATCGCGAGTCATGATTCAGTTCACGAAAAGAAAAGAGATATCAATACTTGAATAACATTTATAAACATTTAGGAAAATGACGGTTACTTTAGGGAAAAAGAGCATCGCTGAAGAATGTTAGCAGTGAAGTTACCAAAAATTCGTAGTAATAATACTAAATGTTGGTAGTTTTATTGTCATTTCCCATAGTGAATTCATCAACTCATAGTAAATTCACTACGAATATTCTCCAGCAATACTGTTTTTCTCTCAATGGTCCATCATCTTCCTAAATATCAATGATTTCTGGCTTTTGTGTACCCTAAGCCCGCGATGAGAAGAAAAACGAATGGTAATCAATCTCATACAGTTTTCCTCGTACAGCAAATGTACACTGGAAATAAAACACATACTAACGTTGAGATAAAATTCAAAGCGAATCTACTGAATTCTGAGTTTTGTGTCCACCATATTAGATACGCTATCTTTGATTCTTGGAATTTGACAACTGATTCGTAATCAATGACCCCACAAAACCCTGGATACCGAGTTTGAAGGAAATCTGATGATTTTTTCAATTTTTTTCTGCCAAACTGGATCCGCCATTCTGAATTCCGGAATTCAGACACCGGATTCGGAATCAGCGACCTTAAAAACCTCAGGGTACCGAGTTTGAAGGCAATCCGATGATTTTTTCAATTTTCATCCGCCATATTGGATCCGCCATTTTGAATTCCGAAATGAAGACAACGGATTCATAATCAGCGACCCCAAAAACTTCTGCATATCAAGTTTCAGACGGATCTAAGGACCCCTCATCACTCCGTCTAATTTTTTGTGATTTCCTGCACAAAAACATGGCGGAATTGCTTAGGGGCAGACATGGGCAGCCGTTTTTTTTCTGATGTTTAGGTAAGAGTCCCATCTACCACCTCCAGTAAGTTAAACGACGTAATTTTGCGTAATTCTCTACTATTCCTTCAAAAACCAAACACATTTTCTCATTTATAGATATAGAAATTACATCCAATCATTGCTCTGTCAGTATTTTCCACTCATCAAATTGATATTCTCTCAATTTTTAGTGTATTCTACATAGTTTCAGTAATAGACTCCAATTTGAAAAAGTTCAATCGGTTCATTTTTCGAGACACAGCGTCTTTTTGAACATGCTCGTTATTTTACTGTCTTTCAATCACGCGGATTATACTTCAAGGAGGGTATTTTGCAACTGGTACACAAGGGCAGGGGGAGGGGATCAGATCTTCTTATATCAGAATTCCAATACTTGGGACATCACCTTACTTATCCCAAGGGTCAAATATCCCCAACTACAAACTTCATTTTTGGGGTTTTGGCCAGCTTTTTGGCATTTGGCCCCACTGTGCCTCGGCCGTTTCAAATGATTCTTCTGGAGAATGTGTTTTCGACTGATCCCAACCACAACATTGAACAATGATGAATTTATTCGAATTCACCCTTTTTACATCATTCGGTGATTATAAAGGGTTTATCGAACGTTAATAACTTACTTCAACTTGTACGTAATTAACGTTCGATAAACCCTTTATAATCATCGAATGATGTAAAAAGGGTGAATTCGAATAAATTCATCATTGTTCAATGTTGTGGTTGGGATAAGTCGAAAACACATTCTTCAGAAGAATCATTCGAAACGGCCGAGGATTGATCTAATATGCATTGATTCTCGACCAATCAGAATACAGGATTCGGAATCCAATCTCTTGTGTTGAACTTACTAATCAAACTGTTCAAATTGGGTATCGGATGAATGAAAATTCTCATGTTTCCTTTTTTACATGAAAATTCTGATTGAAAACGAGTAGTTATACTTTTTTCTCCCACTTGAATCCCTATCCCTACGAAATAACACTATTTTACATTTGTCTGCGTAATAAAAATCATTACTGAAATTACAACTTTCACCTACAGCATATCGTGATAAGAATTCATGACAATAATCAATTTTTCCACAGTGTCGACGAATTCAATCGTTCTACATAGAAAATTTACCAATTTGTATGTTGGTAAATCGTATCGATTATACCGATCAGCTGGTCGTATGAGCGCCCTCTGCAAGCACCTTCCTCTCTTGTTCTGTTATGACGCTCCTGAATGACCGATGGACCCACCCCATAATTAGTCAACTTGAATTAATTATATCTCGGAAATTATGCGTCGAAGAGCATTGTGCAAAATGACAAACCGTTTTAGAATTTCATCAGGAATCAACTGCCAAAGAAGAGTGCGCGAATTTTGAATCACCCTTTATATATATACACAGGGTGGGGCATTTAAAGTGTCACGGGCGTTTTTTCCAAAAATAAAATGAGATACGAGAAAATTTTTCGGACAAAAATTGTAGGGTATCGAGGGGGACATCCGATGGTGGCCTTGGCTTTGACCTCAAATCTCATCTTCAAGGGCATTCTGAGGTCAACTCTTGTTTTTTGAATAGCATCTCATATTTTTTACCGGAGATTTGTATTCTAGGTCAAAAACCAAGAAACTTTTGTCTGAACCATTTTCCTGAAATCCGCAAAGATGGCGCACTAATCGATATTGTTCCATACTGAATCTGACATGAGAATAACTCGAAAACGAAGGGTCTTGGAGGAGAATGTTTCGGACAAAAGTTGTCTGATTCCAAGGGGGACCCCTTGAACTGAAACGGAGGTGATGGGGTATAACAGACAAAACACAACACATTTCAATCGTCTACATCACTTGGATAATTTTAATGCAGTAGATGCTCAAAATGATGGCCTTCGACTTCAATACACATTTCAAAACGTTTTACAAAAGATTGCTGAACTCGTGCTAAAATATCTTCATTGATGCTCGCGCATGCATTGATAATTCGTTGACGCATATTCTCAGGTGTAGTCGGTGCTTGTTGATAAACTGTATCTTTTATGTATCCCCATAAAAAAAAATCTGGAGGAGTAAGATCCGGAGAACGCGCAGGCCAATGAACTGGTCCACGACGTCCTATCCATCGTCCAGGATAATCTCTGTCCAATATTTCTCGAGCTGTGACTGCATAATGGGATGGACAACCATCGTGTTGATACCACATATTCAATCGTTCCTGAATAGGTATGTCTTCAAGTAATGTTGGAAGTACTTGATCTAAGAAATGTCTGTACTTCTCTCCATTTAGCGTATCTGCAATGAAGTACGGTCCAATTACTCGAGATCGAAAAATACCACACCAAACATTCACAGCCCATTGTCTTTGATGCTCTACTTGACGTAACCATCTTGGATTTTCTGTCGCCCAGTAATGCATATTATGTCGATTTACTTGACCATGATTGGTGAACGTCGACTCATCAGAAAATAATATGTCGATGAAGTTGTTATTGTGCATTTGCGCTAGACCCCATCGACAAAACTGTACACGATTTTCGAAATCATCACCGTGAAGGTCTTGATGCAAACAAATGTGATACGGATGGAATTTGTGACGTTTCAGTATTCGAAGAACACTTCTTCGAGAAATTCCCGAATGGAGTTCAATTTCACGAGAGCTCACGTGTGGATTATTGGCTACTGCAGCTAGTACATTAACTTCCGCATTTTCTCCGCTAACAGTTCTCATTCGATGTCGTTTTTCCCTTGTAACACTTCCCGTTTCTGAGAATAATTTTGTAATGCGTTGAAAATACCTAATGGATGGCGTTGTTCTTTCAGGAAATCGTTCTGCATACAAGTCATATGCTTGTCTGGGGTTCTTATGCACTTCACCGTAAATGTAGATCATATCGATCTTTTCAGAAACCGTGTATCGGATATCCATGATTTTCAATTTGTCATAAACCAAGTAATAATCAAATGTAACTGACAAACTGACTTTCAAAATCGTGAATTTTCACTGAACCCCGTCGTTTGTTTACATCGCGTGAGCTCTGAATGGTGGTAATGTAGACGATTGAAATGTGTTGTGTATTGACAACTTTTGTACGGAACATTATTTTGCAAGACCCTTCGTTTTCGAGTTATTCGAATGTCAGATTCAAAATGGAACAATATCGATTAGAGCGCCATTTTTGCGGATTTCAGGAAAATGGTTCAGACAAAAGTTTCTTGGTTTTTGACCTAGAATCCAAATCTGCAGTAAAAAATATGAGATGCTATTTAAAAAACAAGAGTTGATCTCAGAATGCCCTTGAAGATGAGATTTGAGGTCAAAGCCAAGGCCACCATTGGATGTCCCCCTCGGTACCCTACAACTTGTGTCCGAAAAATTTTCTCGTATCTCACTTTATTTTTGGAAAAAACGCCTGCGACACCTTAAATGCCCCACCCTGTATAACTTGATAGAACCAATTATCGTACCACTTCCTCAACTGGTGCCGTTACAGCCTGGCTTGGATTTTGAAAAGGAGGTCCAGGTTTATTTGGTATAGTGGGTGTTGATTGATTTGAGATCTGGAAAAAAGTTGAAAAGGCATTGAGCAAGAATTAGAAAAAAAAATCCTGGTTTAGGTAGATTCTATGATCCATACATCACTCCAATAAGTATAAAGATTCAATAAAATTGGAGATTCTTTTGATCAACCTAAATATCAAAGTTTGGATAGAAAAAATCCTGTTTATCGATGCAAGTCTTGGTAGAAATCCCAAAAGTGCTGTATGTATGTTGAGAAATGTGTGTAAGTGCTTACTTTGTACCAAAATTGTTCTGTTAGAACAAGAGGTGTTTAAATATGTACAATTCTTCCATATTTATTGTATTAGAATTGTACTTACACAATATGAATTGCTGCGATGGAGGGCTTGACGCTTTGATTTTGAAGTGCATCAAAGGAGCAACTAATTTGAATGAACCTCACTATAATTCAAGTGAAAAGTACACAACACAATTTGATCAAATTTCCCTTTCAATACTCCCATAATAGTTACATGAAGTGTGCACCTTCAACATAAAAACGTGGCCTCAAGAAAATATCTCATCGACTCACCTTTTTCTGAATATGAACAATCCCTTGAATTATTTCCATTAATCTTTGTATCAAACCCAAGTTTCAAATGTGTTATAAATATCATTAGAATTGTAAGATGGATAATATTTATATTACATTTGCAACTTGGGTTTGATACAAAGGTCAACCAAAAAATTATAACTGCTAATACTGGAGCTTTCCGAAGTGTTGACCCCGGGGCGTGTGGGGCGTGAAATGGTAGCAACAGTTTTTAGAACGTACCGTAAAAATGAATTTCATTTTCTGAGGCGACGCCAATGGATTTCCCCTCCAGGCCTCCTCCACGTGCAATTCATAAAATTGTCATTTTTGTAGGTTATGTGTTGATTATACATAAAATGATGTACATGAATTAAAATAAAGTATTCCTGTACGGAAATATTTAGCTGCAATAACAGTAGATAATTCCTGAAAAACATCGCATTTTGTTTGTAAAAAGTCCGAGAAATTCTGAAATTTTGATGAAAAATGTACCAAACGTGGAGCATTTTTTACAGACATTTCTTAGATTTCTTTTTTCTTTTCAGAATTCATTGGGTTTTTTCATCTTTCCAGCTGGCTAGTAACGAGATTCCGTTATGAGAAGATTCTGATAAATTTGTGACTATCCAAAAATTAAAAAATTCCATAAATAGATTCATATGCCACATTCGATTATCATATGTGAAAAAGCTTGATGGAAAATTCAAGAATTTCTCCCAATGAAAAATGTTAGCAATTCGTTGAACTTTCATCAGAATTGTTTCAGAGCCCTTGTTCTTTTCTATTTGTCTGATGAAAAAAGAAAAAGCTCTTATAAACTTTGGGAAAAGCTTGAAAAAGTCTATGCAAAACATTCAAAAATTTCTTTATTAAAATTTCTCAAAGTTTTTACAAAGATAATCTGATGTGTTCCAAAGATTATTCATAATTATTCCAGTGAAACATAAACTTCCCAAATACCCATAGTGCGAAAGATTTTATTGCATAAAAGCATATCTTAGAGATTTCTGAAATGTTTCTTACGCAGTACAATGTAAGTAATTTGAGAAGGTCATTATTGTAGAATAATATTTCTCCAAGATAAATTTTGTACGTCTCATGTTTTTTTTATTGAAGACTGGGTGAGAAATTATTGCATCATATAATGTTGCTGAAGTTCAAATTCTTCATTGAAACGAGTCTGTAATAAAATGATATGATAAAATCTAGTACAAAATTGATAACGATGCTCAAGATTCAATCCTTGACAATAACAAATGCTGGTTGAACATGGTTTAGAACAAGTAAATGCATGTGTGATCTAGTATTTTTCCATTCTATTACAAATTCTTTCAGACAAACGATTAGAACTTCAACAACATTATAATTTGAAAATAAATATATTCGCATATACCTTTGAAAATATGAGAATAAGAATGGAGTCAACTTAGAGTGCAACAAATGTCTTTATAATTGGTACAAAAACTCATAAAAGAAAATAATATATTACGAGACGCTTTGGTATTTGAACTTAAAATTCATACATTGTTTCAAAGAACTCAAACATGCTATAATTATCACAAAAACAATGTAACAGTGTCCGATTCTCACTTGAAATTTCGGAGAATGCTTACAACATAAAAGTAAACATGAAAGAAAAAAAAATAATAAAATCAAAAACGAATTCGTTCATACTAGATTTATCTCTAGCTCTTTGCAGTCATCCTATATTCCAATTATCAATCCTTATGCTAAATGTAAATATCCTAATTCTATTATCCAATTATCTTATAACGACAACTCCGTAAAGAATACCGTTTTGAAATATCGCGCACACAGCAAGAAATTCGACAAATTTTGTTGAATTTGCCATCTTTTTAGCATACGGCTGATCATTTTGTTTCTCCTACGATACAGAAAACAATACTGTTTGCATCACGCAATTACAAAAAATATTTAACACTTAACACTTTTACACTATGAAAAAGATTTATTGGAAATTACTCACATAGAAATTGAAAGATCACATTTGTTTGTAAAAGCAATACGCTCAGTGTGAGGAGATAAAAATATTATGAAGAAAAGATTGTTTGTAATTGATTTCACCCACACTGAGAGTAAGGCTTTCACGAGAAACTGTGATCTGCCAATTCTCATATGGATAATTTTCAAGGGATCTATTGTACAGTGTACAAATTACAATGCGAAAACTATGTTTAAAAAAAAGCAAAATCACAACTGTCACATGAGATCAGAGTATTGCACGTAGTAAAAGTACACCTCAATTATGAGCCTATTAATACATCACGAATAACACCAGTATTTCAACGTAAACTCAATAAATTATTTAAATTACATTTTTTAAAAACCATTGAAATCGCAACAAAAAAATATTATCAACTCTGTTTTCTATTTGGTATCTCATATGATTCATGTAACACGAGGATAAAATATTATGTAAAATTACATAAACTTGTTTTCCTCAAAATGTAAAATTACACAATAAATCATAACAATGGTGCATCACAAGTCATAACAATTTTACAATTTTGTGTATAATCCTATTCTAATTCATAGTGATTTTACCAGATCTAGGAAATTTACATGATAAATCATTTGTCATATGTTCAACATAGATAAAATCAATGATTTACAATGTACATTTTTCAAATCTGGTGAAATTATCATGAATTATAATGGGATTATACACAAAATTCTGAAGTTTTTATGATTTATGATGCACAATTCTTATGATTTACTGTGGAATTTTACATTTAGAGAAACACAAGTTCATGTAATTTTACATTGATCTTTTACAGCGCATGAAAGGAATAAAACACAGTCGAATCAATTGATATTCATTTCAGATTCCAACCTCACACTTCTGTCCTGGCGTGAATGATATCAAAATTTCCCATATTTGTGTAAAATTTTTTATAACATACATCTTCCTCATAATTGTACACAATTTTTCCCATTTTTATTTTCGATCCGGACTTCATGATAAAGTGTGCCAAAGATGTGTGATCATAAAAAGTAGAGCAAAATTATAAGTAACACCAGGATTTGTACACAATTATGAAAAACTCCGATATTATTCCCAACAAGGTGATGTACATGGATTTCATGATTCTATATAAGGCTCTTTAAAATCCAATTACATGAATTTCGAGCTTTCAATACTGCGGACTTAATAAACAAAATTCATGAAACCTACGTGCCACCAGTTTCAAGATAGAAAATCTAATTCATATCTTAAAATATAATACTTCTCCCAATTATAGTACAGAAGTTGAGTGCATAATATCACATGTGGAGTTCAATAATACTGTACTTTTGTATATTCATAAATCATTGAATTAAAATTAAATCAATTATCAATAATAACTCCAAATAAGACTCAAAATCGCGAACAATATACATATTTCTTCTCCGTATTATCATAAAATCTGTTATCAACGTTCTACGTTACATTTTGTTCGTACTTATTCTCAATCACTGGTGGGTTGAGCAAATTTTCCACCTATATTTCCGTACTCAAGGTTGCAGGTAAAGGAAGGATCGGAGGAGGCAGCGCGCGCTTCTTCCGTTGATCCCTTCTTCAGGCCCTATACGAGCGTAGAGACTTCGACACGATCTCCTTTTTCAGTAATTTTTTAGATGGGAAAACCTTTCTTAATAATAAAACGATGTTTACCAAATGTTTACACACGTATTCAAGCACACATATTCATTTTTTGGATAAACAAATTTCCAAAAATGGCGGCTAACGGCTGCTGTCTAAAAACTATGTTTTTCAAACGGACTAGTAAGATAACTTCTCCAATTTTCATCTGATCGACTTAAGATTCCAACTGCGGCTCCTTCATTAGATTTCGCAAACAATGTTATGAAAGTTATTCACGAAAGACTGTCAATTTTTGGCCATAAAAGACACTTTTTTCCCTCAATAAAAAGTTTGCCCTTTTTACAAAAATCAATTTTTTTCAAATTTCCCACGATATTCTCTAGATATTTCCATGTACTTTGAGGAGAATTTTGTTTTTTTCCATTGCAGGATCAAAATTACTCAAGATATATGGCAAGCCTCTCCAAAAACACGTGTTTTTGGCAGCAATCGTGTGCCGTCATTTTGTAGAACTTCTTCAATCAAAAAATAAATATCTGCACCTTAATACATGCGTTAATATGAAGTCAATTTTGTTTTGTCAATAATAGGTTCTTCCCAACCAATAAAATTCACCAATAAAATAGTCCATACCGAAGTCTCTACACTAGCATAAGACCCAGAGTTGCCAGGTTAGGGGGACTTTTTAAGGGAAGCAACAAATCTGATAATTGCGTTAAATGGAATGACCAATGGGAAGGGTCTAGTTCCCCCTAACCTGGCAACGCTGATAAGACCTCAACTTGCACACTTGAATAGATGAAGAGATAGAAAATTTGCTGTATCCTCCACTATTTCGAATTCTTTCTCTTATTACGTTTTTACAACTTGCTTTTAGATATCATGTCCAAAAACCTCTCCCGTTGGGCATAATTTTCTTTGTGCATTTTCTCCTTAAGCTCTTTGAACTCATTGAACCAATGCCATGGTTTTCTAGACTCTCTGCGTTTGATGATTCTATTTGATCCATGTCTTACTGAAGAACCTGCGGATTGAGTAGTTTGTGCACTCACGTTATGAATATTAGTCGTATCTTGCAGTGCTTCATTTTTCTCCACATTCCATCCATTCAAATTGGAACTCAACGCCAAAGGTGTTATTTGAGGGGAATTGCGCATAATATCGTCCATCTCGTCGAAGAATTTCCAATTTTTTCTGTCAGCACCTGTATTTCCATTATGGTCTTTCATTTTTTTATAGGTTTTTTGCAGGGTTTTCCACTTTTCCTTACACTTTGCTGGAATAACAGAATAACCTCTCATTTCCATTTGTTCTGAAATTTTCTTCCACACGTTCCTTGTGAAAACTTTCTTTCCTTCCGAATTAGTTTCGGATTTGTGGATCAGTGAAATGAAAAGCCTTGTCATAGTGTCCGTCCAGTATAGTTTCTTATTTCCTAAAAGATTAACAATCAACCATCAATTCTCTTGATCTGTGCTGTTTCTTGATAAGAGTATATACCTATCCTGTTCTCTGAATTCTTACCTTCCACATTTATGGCTTCATCGTCAGAGCTATTTCCGCTGAAATCCTTGTTCGGTTCGTTTAGTTCCATAAAATCTTCAGGTTCAAATTCCTATATAATATAATTGTATTATTATTCACAATCTAGTAGGATTCACGTATCAATGAGGAATAAAATTGCTCACGATTCAAATTCAAACAATTTTTGGTAAAATCATACTTCTAGAATATTTCGAATTTTTTCGCACTAAAATCCGTTGAAACATATAAGAATAATTCGGATTTCTCATATCTATTCTACGAATTGGAATTTGAAAAATTCTATTCTACATTTGAGATTTTAATCCGATGTATATTCAATACCTCAAGAAAATACAGACCTTTACAGACATTCCTGAAGGTTTGCGAACATTCTTGAAGGCTTCAAGTTCTCTTGGGGTATGTAATAGTCTTAATGAATTGAAGAATAGATATGCTCCAACCATAATCAACTTTGTGCTCCTTTTTATATTTCGCAATGTAAATTAAATCTCAAATCAAACTTAACTAAATTCAAGAAATATGCAGTATATGAACGGTTATTGCATAACCTAATATCACTTTGCTGGTATGCCTTCATATATCATTATTTTAGTTTTTTAAATAATAACCACTTACTTCGTATTCTGATGCTGAAGTCATCTTCGTATTTTTAATAAGACTTGAAATATGATGAATGATTAATTGTAGATAGTTGCCGGTATGAACGAGTATAACCGTGTAACCACGTGCACCGAAATGGCGGTAATCTGCGATAATAGAATCGTGGTCGAGTTGCAAAATCGGAAACCATCATGGTTTCTTCCGCCGCCGAGGAAGTACAATGGAGTGGATTATTTTTTGACCAATCGAAAAATTTCCCGAAAATATATGCTCAAATCAGAAGTACTGTTTCTCTTATATTCTGTAAGAAAGGCCAATTACAACTTTTCGAGACATCGTCGTCTATTTGGGAAATCGATCTTGCGGGGAATCGATACGTGCCATTGAAAATGGTTGGTCAACGTTGCGTACTTCACTTTTTCTCTCGTGTTTGGTGTTTATTTTCCAATATTTCGAATTTTTATCCTTAAAAGTAAAAAATACACCTACTTTGACACTCATATTAGCACACTATGAAAATAACTAATTTTGCAGTTGAAAATTATGTGCACACTGGTTAAATCCATATTGCTTGGAGGTGATGGAGTAAGTTTATATGATTCTTTAACCAAACAATTCAATGTGTTGAAATATATAATATTGAATAATTGTAATTCTATCTCAAAGTTCTCATTGACTCATGTTTATCCGATAGAAATGCAATATCAAATGAGTGAAATATGAAAATCTAATCATATTCATACAAATCAAAATCGACATGGATCTACTTTTATTCGGATTTGAGTTATTTTTCAATGATGATTTTGAGTAAGTACCTTGATGTGTATTTTAATTTTCCTGTACAATGTACTTGGAATTATATACTAAGATAACTGCACTTCCACGTTCAAAATTAATTCATACATAAATATTACAGGAATGATTTTGAAGAACAGTGGATGCTTCATCAAATACGTCAACATCATGTCAAAATTCAAGGTTATGAGGATGTTGTGCATTCGTATTGTTTATCCGGTAAATTTTGATATATATTTTCGAAATTGGAAGTACTAATAAAATACAGCAATTCACCTACTCCATACACAGATTTTCAAAGTCATTTTAGAATGAGCGCAGGCACATTCGAATTATTGGTTGAAAATATCGCACCGCAGTTGTTACTCGATCAAGGCGTCAACAAAATAATCAGTATCGAGAAGCAAGTTTTGATTACACTTTGGACGTTTGGCAATCAGGAAGTTTATAGGTAAGATTTTTTTTTAATATTCAATTGCTCATAGTAATTTCATTCCACTAACCCAAATTGGAGCAAGGACTCAAAATTGTTTGCCTATAGTTTCATTCCAATATTTACTTCACATGAATATTCGATTTTGAATATGGCAACTAAAGACAAAGTATGACAAAAATATGTTACGATGATTTTGTAACACAAATATTGTAATAGCTTCAAGATAATATTTACATTAATGTTACCTCTGTGATGGTTACTTCAATTGAGGTTATACAGTTTAGATAACCCAATCTCTGTGCTACATAAAAATAATTTGGTAAAAATTTATCTCATTAGAAATGTTCCAAATAATGCATCGCAAAATGTAATAATTGAATCCAAGAAACGTACAGTCGTGAGAACAATGGTAATGCTGATGTGTTTGCCTACATTGTTATTGATGGATTTTAAACATTTTCTTTCGAGTGTATTCCATCATAAATATTTTTCTTCTATCCCATTAAGTTACAAATTCTTAAAATGGAAGCAAAAACATATTGTATACAAATATTTCTATTAAAACTGTCATTGAACTTGTTAAAACGACTGTACAATCCCTTAGGAAAATTGACTACATTTTGACCAACACATTTCATTTTCGCTTTAATTTTTTGACGAAAAAAATGACGCGTTGTGGTGAAAATGGCATAATTCTTTCTACGGGTCACAATATCTTGAATACTCGCAAATAGTATATCCAATGATGAATAGAATGTTTCGAACGAAATTTTTTTTGTATGAAAATTGTATTCAATTTTCATATCACCGAATGTCTCAACAATTTGTAAAGGTTCATTTGTAAAATTCTAGTGAGGAGGAATTGTCTTAGCGTGAATTGTACACGGAAAAAAATAAATACTTGCAGCAGCTACTCGCGTAGTCGATTTTCGACCATCTACGGAAAGTAGTTACAGCAACTACTTAGTAGTTGGGACAATTACCACGTCAATTGAGATAACTAACACGATAGTCGCGCTGAATAATACGGTATTTGCCCCAACTACTAAGTAGTTGTTGCAACTATTTGTCGTAGATGGTCGAAAATCGACTACGTGAGTAGTTGCTGCAGCTATTCTTTTTTTTCCGTGTAGCATACAGATTTTATGAAATGTATAAATATCAGGGTGCTTCAACAAAAAATTTGATTTTATTTTTGCTCTTACCCTTTCAAATGTTTCTATTTATTATAAAAACAAATTCTCACCAAAGATGGGCACTGTAGCTCAACTCTAAGAGGTCGCTATTTTCATTTTAGTTTCCAATTTAATTAACATGGGAAACAACTTTTTTTTTATTACAGTTGAATGTACACATGATTAACTAAATTTTTTACTAATAACCATTTTATATTCTCCAAGTTGAGTTTTCGAGCTTTTCAAAGTTCAGTAACAACGTATGACTGTCATAACTGAAATATTAGTTACAGCCATTTGAAAATTGCTAAATTTCAGGTATTTATAATATTTAGCAATTTTCAAATGACTGTAACTAATCTTTTAGTTATGACAATCATACGTTGTTCCTGAGTTTGGGCAAGCTCAAAGACTCAACTTAAAGAATATACAATGGTTATTTGGAAAAAATTGAGGTAATGATGTGTGAATTCAAATTTAATAAAAAAAAAAAAAATGTTTCCCATGGTCATTCAATGGGAAACTAAAATTAAAATGGCGACCTCTTACAGTTGAGCTACAGTGTTCATTTTTGGTAAGAATTTTTTTTATATCAAATAGAAACATTTGAGAGGGTGAGAGCTAAAAAATTTTTTTTCAAAGCACCAATGCTTCAATGATATAACTTATGATGTAACTAATACAATCAATTATTGCTATGGACATAAATCATTCAATTCGACCAATTCGAAATCCGACGGATGCATTTCTTGGGGTTAAAGAATTTTTTTTCCCAGTGCATCAACCCAGTAACTTTTCATTCAGCCATGAATCAAATTCTTAATAGGACGTGGGAAATAATTGTTTATAAGTGCTGTGTGAATTATTGTCCAACCATTGCTGTAATAAATGAACTAAAAAAGTGAATATTATGGGAAAAATCAGGTATGAGGATTTACAAAATTTTGGGAACAGAAAAATATGAGATCCAATGAGATCTGTAGATCACATAGACATATATGTACATCTCTTCACACCTTAGTTTTGGCAAAAATGTCTTAAAATCTCCTGATATCTATTTACATCTGAAGATTCTAAGTTTAGCAAAAATCTTTGAGATTTTCTAATATATACTTACATTTGGAGATTCCGATTTTGGAAGGAATCTCAAAAAATGTATGGAAATTTAGAAGAATATGTGGAGATCTGTATGGAGATCTTTTGAGTCTCTTCCAAAATTGAAATCTTCAGATATCAGTAGGTATCAAGAGATTTGCAGAGATTTTTGCTACAATTGAAATCTGGAGCGATGTACATATTACGATTTGCACCGGCTCCATATATGAGCCATACATGATTTATATAGGTTTTATGTTGGACTCATTTTCACTGGACTTGTATTTCACAGTAGAAAAGACGTGTAGATACTAGCAAAATGTTCTTTAAGGGGGTAGGCTCAATTCGAACGTCCGAAAAAAGATCGTATTCTAGTTGGTTTCTTTGCTACACATTAAAATGATTAATGTTTTCCCATGTGAAAGATATATATTTCAGGAAGACATTATACATGAAATTCAATATTTTAGGAGCATAGCAGACCGCTTCGGGTTAGCAAAGGACACTGCGTGGAATTGCATATTCGCTGTCGCAAATGCTTTAATCGCAAAAGTGCGCGACTACATCAGATGGCCGGAAGAAAATGAAATGATTATGAATGCAAACAAATTGTTCGCTATTTCCGGATTCCCCCAAGTAATCGGATCAATCGACGGCTGCCATATTCAAATCAGCGCTCCCTCAATTGATTCTAACGCTTACATCAATCGGAAAGGTGTGCACTCTATCATTTTACAAGGAATTTGTGATGCGCAACTCAAATTCATCGATGTATTTTGCGGATATTGTGGTAGTGTTCATGATGCGAGAGTTTGGAGCTTGAGCGACATTAGAAGAAGTATTGTGGATAATCGTAACCATTTCTTTCCAAACAATTATCACATGTTAGCGGATTCAGCTTATCCTCTCGAAGAATACATGTTAACCCCATATCGGAACGATGGCCATCTTAATGAAATGCAATTAAATTACAATACTCAACATTCAAGAACCCGGGTAACCATTGAAAGAGCGTTCGGACTACTTAAAGGACGTTTCCGAAGGCTGCGATATGTATATATGTTTAATACGGAAATGGTATCCTTAGTAATCTTAGCGTGCTGCATTTTGCATAATATATGTATTGACCAGGAAGAAGATGTAATTGAATTGGAAGACGAAGTAAACATGTATGCGAATTTGAATGTTATTAATGTACACCAAAAACGAGATGCCATTGCGGAATTTTTGATGGCTGGATGAACTGGTGAGTATGCATAGAATAAAAGGATAGTATTTTTGGACAGGTAATTGCATTGACATTGAAACTTATGGTCACACAATTTCCTTGAGTTGTATTTTAGATTTAAGGCACATGGAGATTCAAAAAGTGAGCAAAACTTTGCAACATACTTTCTCAACAACTGAGCGATAAATACAAACTTTTGATACGTATGCAGAAAACACACGAAGAATTGTTCTTCAGGAACAAGAATGGAATTCTTCAAAAACTCTCTTTGAACTACTCAATTTAAAAATAACTCCGGAGGAATTCAATGTTTGGGTGATTAACGAGTTCTTTGAGAGTACTAAAATAATACTTGCCGTATTCTCAAAAATTGGTCAATGTGCCAAGCACTGAACAAGAACTCTTCTTGAATTCATTAATTCAAATATAGTTGTTGAAACATTTCATTCCTATTTTTAGGGAAAAATTCTTTGTGTGTTATCTGGGTAGTGATAAAACACATCCTACACCTACATCCCAGCTCCAAATTCCGAGAAGCAGAGGATTCCCAAATTTGCATGCGGACTTAGGTCTCCGGTCAGGGTATCTAGCAGTCGGGAATTCCAACGGAATCTGTCCAGGCCTGGCAAATGATGTGAGTTAATTGGGCAACACTACCCACACGGGGAATGTTTGAGTGGGTTATTACCCACACGGGATTGAATCAACCTTTCGACTACTTTAAGACTTGTCCAGCGACAAGCATACCAGCGACTTCTGAAGATGCAACCAGACCCATTGGTTAGAAACAGACACATCCAAAACTATTCTGACAAATTATTCGAAAATGAAACAATAAAATGCAAATATCCAATATGTACAGACTTCTTCCAATCAATGAAGCAGGTCTGTATACAGAGCGATATTTTGATCTTACTGCTTCATTTTCGAATAATTTGTCAAGAAAGATTTGGCTGAAGTTGCATCTTCAGGGATCGCTGGTATCCTCTTAATTGTAACGACATAAAATTGCGCTATATTTGAAACAAATCCCCGAATTAATTGATCTCCAAAATTATATATAATTTATATATAATTCGATATAGTTTATGTATAAGTTGTAATCAATTATATATAAATTGTATATAATTTTGAAAATTCTTATTCGAGTGCCTCTTTCTCGCCCCACCCCCTCCCGCTCTACTACCCACTTGGGCTGAGAATCTGTCATTCAAAGATTCAGGCTGAACGGAATGACCAATACAACAAATGGAAAATTCCCAGACTAGACACCCTGCCGTTCGGGACTCGCCAGGTCCTGCTCGTGAGCTTAATTGACACGAAACCGATACTGATACAGACGCAACGGGACGTCCGTGTGAACACATGCCCCACGTTCACACGAACGTACCATTGCCTCGGTGTGCAGTATCGGTTTCCAGTCAAATATAGCATCAGTGGTCTTGACCGGGGATGTAATTCTGCATGCGAATTTAAGACTCCTGTCTATTCGGGAATTTGCAATACGTGTGAATAATAATCTTCATAACTTTAATATCTTGTATTCAGAAATTACTGTAGATTTGCAATTTATATTTGGAGCGGAATTTTGGCAAAGAACTTGGTCATGACGTATTCAAAATTTTCATTCATTAGTTAGTTGTTCAAAAAGTACGTATTGTGGACTTCTATTCGTTTATTTCGATGCTCAAGGGATGCGATTTCATTGTGGAACAAGTTGAAATAGGAAACGGAATTTCTTTGGAATGAATATCGTAGTTTTAAACTGTAAGGTCGGATTCTGACTTTTCAATGGTTTCCAATCCCATATTTCTTGTTGGGCTCTTAATATCGTATACAATTTTCAATGAATTGTGGAATATATAAAGGAATTTTCGAAATACGTTTTTATGCACTGAATAACGAAAATTATATGGTTATGTCTGTTACAGGAATTGGAAACCGAATATTATAAAAGAACCAGCTTTTAATTCATTGGAAATGACTTGAACAACCTATACGAGATTTAAAACAGTCATTTCAATTTCATAATACATGAAAAACAGGTCAAACACATTGAATGACAATATAAAATGCATGTTCATATCAACGATCTTGACTTAAAACTTCAAATGGAAACTAACATAGAGAGAAAACATTTCGTGTTTTGAGGAAAATTATAACAAAATGTCTTGAAGATGTATTGTGCAACAGATGTCACTGTCTTCAAGATATTCCTGTGAATAAATCCAAAAGAGATATGAAAGGAATCTACAGGATTTTATAAACTTCTTCAACAAACATATCTTGGACATTGGAAATTGTTGCATACATCTTTGAGACAACCAGTAGACCCCTTTTCAACAAGATGAAACTTTTGCTGTTCGGGCATTGAAGCATCTACGTTTTCAATCCTTTCATGTCTACGTTATATCCTTGTGTTACATAACTCATGTGAAATACCAAATAAGAAATAGAGTTGTGTAATATTTTTCTATTATAGTTGGTACTGTTTTTTAATGTTACTTGAAGAATTTATTGAGTTGAGGTTGTAATACACATGTTATTCGTGATATATTAATGAGCTATCAATTGAGGTATAATGTAATTACATGCAATACACCAATCTGATGTGATACTTGAGGACTTTGTTTTTTTTAACATAGTCTAGATATCAATTGTAATTGTGTAATTCAAACAGTCTTGTTTTCTGTACTCGACCAAGAACGGAATGATTAACCGCATGCTAAAAAGTGGTAAATGTAATATAATCTGTCAAATTTCTTGCTGTATATGCGATATTTAGAAAATTTAATTTCTTACGGAGCTCTTCTTATTATATAATTGGATAACGAATGTAGGGAATCATGGCATTGGTTCCATGAGTTCAAAACACTTTAGAGGGGCAATATAAGTAGAAAAGCCAAAGAGACGCATTGAAAACGTTTTGTTTCAATGAGAAGTTATCATTCAATTGAAATGGAACTTCGTAGCTTAGTTAACATAGTATTGAAGGATATAAATCATGTTTCTGGTAAGTTTTCATTGCAAAATGTCAGCTGTAGGATGGTTTGAAAATAAACCATGAAAAAAATCGGCGGGCAGGCGAAAGGTCAAAGTTTTAATCTGAAACACCAACACAGAGAAAAATGATGTTCTGAATATTACTACATATTGTAGTACAGTAGCAGGATGAATGGAATAATATAATTTTTACAACAAAATGTAGTAAGGATTCGTGCTTTATGATGTGAGGTTGTGTCAAATTTGATGATTTTTCAAATTATCAAGTATGAATTTTTACTACGAATTGTTGTAAGAATTATACCATTTCATTTATCCTGCTACTGAGGTACAAAATGCAGTGATATTTGGAACATCATTTTTCTCTATCACAAAAAGTTTTGTGAAAAATAGTCATACTTTACCGGTAAACCTGAAGGAGCTGAGAAATGAAACATCACTTCTGCTAACCGTCGGAGTTTTTTTTATTGTTCATTTTCCTTAGGTTTATCGACAAACTATAACTATTTTTCACCAAACTTTTCTTGGTGGGATGTTTCAGATGAAGACTTTGGGCTCCAGCCTGCCCGCCGATTTCTTTCATGATTTATTCCTGAACCATCCTACAGCCATCATTTTGCGATGAACAATTAACCAGAAATAGAATTTACACATTTCAATATTCAGGTGACTAAGCTACAAAGTTTCATCGTGATTGAATAATAACTTCCTAATGAAAGAAGGGAGGGTTTCAATACGGCTATTGGACTTGTGTGAGTGTACTGACTACGCTGGAGACAAGATACATAATAAGAATCACGCCGAACCAGAGAAGTTTGTGAAAATGATATCTGAACACAGGTGTTGGAAAAATAATGGGAGAATGAATTCGAAATGAGTACGAACAAAATGTAACGTAGAACGTTGATAACAGATTTTATGATAATACGGAGAAGAAATATGTATATTGTTCGCGATTTTGAGTCTTATTTGGAGTTATTATTGATAATTGATTTAATTTCAATTCAATGATTTATGAATATACAAAAGTACAGTATTATTGAACTCCACATGTGATATTATGCACTCAACTTCTGTACTATAATTGGGAGAAGTATTATATTTTAAGATATGAATTAGATTTTCTATCTTGAAACTGGTGGCACGTAGGTTCCATGAATTCTGTTTATTAAGTCCGCAGTATTGAAAGCTCGAAATTCATGTAATTGGGTTTTAAAGAGCCTTATATAGAATCATGAAATCCATGTACATCACCTTGTTGGGAATAATATCGGAGTTTTTCATAATTGTGTACAAATCCTGGTGTTACTTATAATTTTGCTCTACTTTTTATGATCACACATCTTTGGCACACTTTATCATGAAGTCCGGATCGAAAATAAAAATGGGAAAAATTGTGTACAATTATGAGGAAGATGTATGTTATAAAAAATTTTACACAAATATGGGAAATTTTGATATCATTCACGCCAGGACAGAAGTGTGAGGTTGGAATCTGAAATGAATATCAATTGATTCGACTGTGTTTTTATTCCTTTCATGCGCTGTAAAAGATCAATGTAAAATTACATGAACTTGTGTTTCTCTAAATGTAAAATTCCACAGTAAATCATAAGAATTGTGCATCATAAATCATAAAAACTTCAGAATTTTGTGTATAATCCCATTATAATTCATGATAATTTCACCAGATTTGAAAAATGTACATTGTAAATCATTGATTTTATCTATGTTGAACATATGACAAATGATTTATCATGTAAATTTCCTAGATCTGGTAAAATCACTATGAATTAGAATAGGATTATACACAAAATTGTAAAATTGTTATGACTTGTGATGCACCATTGTTATGATTTATTGTGTAATTTTACATTTTGAGGAAAACAAGTTTATGTAATTTTACATAATATTTTATCCTCGTGTTACATGAATCATATGAGATACCAAATAGAAAACAGAGTTGATAATATTTTTTTGTTGCGATTTCAATGGTTTTTAAAAAATGTAATTTAAATAATTTATTGAGTTTACGTTAAAATACTGGTGTTATTCGTGATGTATTAATAGGCTCATAATTGAGGTGTACTTTTACTACGTGCAATACTCTGATCTCATGTGACAGTTGTGATTTTGCTTTTTTTTAAACATAGTTTTCGCATTGTAATTTGTACACTGTACAATAGATCCCTTGAAAATTATCCATATGAGAATTGGCAGATCACAGTTTCTCGTGAAAGCCTTACTCTCAGTGTGGGTGAAATCAATTACAAACAATCTTTTCTTCATAATATTTTTATCTCCTCACACTGAGCGTATTGCTTTTACAAACAAATGTGATCTTTCAATTTCTATGTGAGTAATTTCCAATAAATCTTTTTCATAGTGTAAAAGTGTTAAGTGTTAAATATTTTTTGTAATTGCGTGATGCAAACAGTATTGTTTTCTGTATTGTAGGAGAAACAAAATGATCAGCCGTATGCTAAAAAGATGGCAAATTCAACAAAATTTGTCGAATTTCTTGCTGTGTGCGCGATATTTCAAAACGGTATTCTTTACGGAGTTGTCGTTATAAGATAATTGGATAATAGAATTAGGATATTTACATTTAGCATAAGGATTGATAATTGGAATATAGGATGACTGCAAAGAGCTAGAGATAAATCTAGTATGAACGAATTCGTTTTTGATTTTATTATTTTTTTTTCTTTCATGTTTACTTTTATGTTGTAAGCATTCTCCGAAATTTCAAGTGAGAATCGGACACTGTTACATTGTTTTTGTGATAATTATAGCATGTTTGAGTTCTTTGAAACAATGTATGAATTTTAAGTTCAAATACCAAAGCGTCTCGTAATATATTATTTTCTTTTATGAGTTTTTGTACCAATTATAAAGACATTTGTTGCACTCTAAGTTGACTCCATTCTTATTCTCATATTTTCAAAGGTATATGCGAATATATTTATTTTCAAATTATAATGTTGTTGAAGTTCTAATCGTTTGTCTGAAAGAATTTGTAATAGAATGGAAAAATACTAGATCACACATGCATTTACTTGTTCTAAACCATGTTCAACCAGCATTTGTTATTGTCAAGGATTGAATCTTGAGCATCGTTATCAATTTTGTACTAGATTTTATCATATCATTTTATTACAGACTCGTTTCAATGAAGAATTTGAACTTCAGCAACATTATATGATGCAATAATTTCTCACCCAGTCTTCAATAAAAAAAACATGAGACGTACAAAATTTATCTTGGAGAAATATTATTCTACAATAATGACCTTCTCAAATTACTTACATTGTACTGCGTAAGAAACATTTCAGAAATCTCTAAGATATGCTTTTATGCAATAAAATCTTTCGCACTATGGGTATTTGGGAAGTTTATGTTTCACTGGAATAATTATGAATAATCTTTGGAACACATCAGATTATCTTTGTAAAAACTTTGAGAAATTTTAATAAAGAAATTTTTGAATGTTTTGCATAGACTTTTTCAAGCTTTTCCCAAAGTTTATAAGAGCTTTTTCTTTTTTCATCAGACAAATAGAAAAGAACAAGGGCTCTGAAACAATTCTGATGAAAGTTCAACGAATTGCTAACATTTTTCATTGGGAGAAATTCTTGAATTTTCCATCAAGCTTTTTCACATATGATAATCGAATGTGGCATATGAATCTATTTATGGAATTTTTTAATTTTTGGATAGTCACAAATTTATCAGAATCTTCTCATAACGGAATCTCGTTACTAGCCAGCTGGAAAGATGAAAAAACCCAATGAATTCTGAAAAGAAAAAAGAAATCTAAGAAATGTCTGTAAAAAATGCTCCACGTTTGGTACATTTTTCATCAAAATTTCAGAATTTCTCGGACTTTTTACAAACAAAATGCGATGTTTTTCAGGAATTATCTACTGTTATTGCAGCTAAATATTTCCGTACAGGAATACTTTATTTTAATTCATGTACATCATTTTATGTATAATCAACACATAACCTACAAAAATGACAATTTTATGAATTGCACGTGGAGGAGGCCTGGAGGGGAAATCCATTGGCGTCGCCTCAGAAAATGAAATTCATTTTTACGGTACGTTCTAAAAACTGTTGCTACCATTTCACGCCCCACACGCCCCGGGGTCAACACTTCGGAAAGCTCCACTATGTCGCAAGGTGATTTATTTACTTAATCTTCATCACAAAAACCCATAAATATAAATACAAGTTGGAAATATCCTTTCCAATGATAAAAGTTCATAGGAATAATTCAAAAGATTGTGCATGTTTAGCAAAAGGTGAGTCAATGAACTGTTTTCTTGAGGCTCTTTTCTTGATGTTGAAGGTTATGTTTTTTATGTTAAGGTTTTTATGTTACACTTCATGTTACTATTATGGGAGTATCGACAGGGAAATTTGATCAACTTATGTTTTGTACTTCTCATTTGAATCGTAGTGAGATTGATTCAAATTAGTGGCTCCTTTAATGAACTTCAAAATCAAAGCGTCAAGCCCTTCATCGCAGTAATTCATATTGTGTAAGTACAATTCTAATGCAATAAATATAGAAAAATTGTACATATTTGAACACCTCTTGCTCTAACATAACAATTTTGGTACAAAGTGAGCACTTACACACATTTCTCAACATACGTACATCACTTTTGAGATTTCTCTCAAGACTTGTATCGATAAACAGGATTTTTTCTATTCAAACTTTGATATTTGATCAAAAGAGTTCACTGTTCACTGTTTTTCATCACTGTTCACTTTTCACGACCTTACCTTATTCACAATTGTCGCCCCACTGGCAGCGGCATCATAACCATAGCGTCTCTGATTTTGAATTAGAGAGAGGGAAACCAAGCCAGGCACACTAGCGGCGCCTGGTTCTGTGGATAGTGAACTACGCCAAACTTTCTCCCCACTTGAGGTTTGTGTACCCTGATCTATAGTAGACCAATCTTTGAGAGATGAAAGCGGCAAATTTTTCTGTTCAAAGTTCAGTTACATAAATATACACTTGAGGCGCTGCTGTTTCATCAGTCCCATAGAGATATTATACTAGAGGGGGCGAATTGATGACGAAGTCGTCACTCAAATAAAGAGAGAAAACAAATATGGTGAGGTGAGCGTCCTTGTCTTCTGGCGCAAGCGCAGAAAGTGGCAGTACTTCTGCGCATGTTTGTTGTGCCAAACAATCCATTATCACAGATGAGTGGAGAGATTGCTAACCTAATACTGAAATCGTGGTATGGTTTTTGGACCAGCGACATCATGCGGCAATGATACCAACTAAGAAGTGGAACCACACTGATTGGTTAATTTCATTGGATTTCAGGAATTCCTTTCGATCTGAGCAATCATCAAATATTTATTTGTTAGTTGGTATCATTGCCGCGTGATGTCGCTAGTCCAAAAACCATACCACGATTTCAGTATTACGTTAGCAATCTCTCCACTCATCTCTGCCATTATGTTATGCGATTTATCCAAACACTTCTTTGCAACCAAATACTTGATATTGAATGCATGAAAAAGTTTGACATGTTTAGGAATCATTCTTCAAGATTTTCTCTACGTTTGTGTGGAGTCTTGGACTTTCGAAAGGAAAATCTTTCGAAAGTTTTTAGTACACAGCCTGAATTTTGAATTTCGAAACAAAAAGTGTGTAAGAAAAAATTTGTCGAAGGTCAAGAGTTCGGCTTTGTACAGACGTTGATAAAGTCTCGAAGAACGATCCCTGAAAATTTTGAGTTTGATGAATTCATTTTCGAGTGGAGGTTGCAGGGAAACGTAGTTGGACTCTGACATCCTCAAGAATATAACTTTTCATACCACCCAAATGTATTCCCCAATGTAAATCCCAAAATATTTTCGGATAAGATCCACAAATCTAAATAGGTCTAAGTCGACCTGCAGAGCATCGACTTTCCCATTTTATACATCTACGTAGATCTAATCTATCAGATCTAGAGTAATTGTTATGGAAATAGTTTGAATTTAAATTCGCGCCTGCATAAGGTGTTTCGGTCACACTCTCTTAGGTGTGAAGTAAGTATGTGTACGTGAATGTTCGTTAGCTGTAAGTACTCGCTTGATCTATTTCAAATTCGATCGATTTCGAATCAGTCGTTGCGAAGCTTTCTCTCGAGCCTCTTGATTTGTATTCGTTGCGTATCGGGCAGTGAGTTTTCTTTGTTTGCGCTTACGCGTGTGCTGGTGTGTTTTAGTTCGTGCTAAGAATTGTTACCTCTTTGGAAATGTAATTCATTCGAGTTTGTTTGGGGTGCATGGCCCTATGCTTGTATAATTACGATTTGTGAACAGGTGTATGCGAGATTCAAGGCAACCCACTGCTCCGATTTGCTCGACGTGGAGCAACGAGTCCGCGTTAATTATCTAAATGAGTTCATAATTCCTACTCGAGAAGTGCGACCTTTTGTGCTTATATGCACTTTTGTACATCATTTTTATAGTTATTTGTTAAATTAACATTTCTTTCGATAAGCAATTTTTTTATACATTTCACCATCCAATTCCATTCCAGTAATTCTTCCCAAGTTTATGAAATTGTGGTGAAGAATTTGAGGAATGTGGAACACTCTGTACAAACTTTTCGCAGACTTTTTTCTGACGTATCATTGTTTTTCCAGCTGAGAGAAAGATGTAAAGAAACTTCAATAAATTTCCAACATTTTTTTGACGAGTGACCAAATTTTTTGAATTTTGAACCATTTTTTTACATATTATGATATTTGAATATAGTATATGAACGTATTAATAAAATTGTCGAACTTTTGAGTATTCAAAAACATGTTGAAAATTTATCAGAGTTCAATCAAAATTTTTTAAGAGCTGAACTTCGTTTCTCTTTATCTTAACATGAATTCAAACTCCCTTAAAAACTCTGGAAAAAAGTCTTTACCCAATGCTGCAAATTTATTGGATTGCTCATCAAAATTTCAGGAATTTCCAGAGTTTGTTAGAGTTTTTACAGAGGAAACGCAATTATTATTATTTGTTTTTCCAGTATTATTCCAAAATAGATCAGCAAAATATTTCCGTACAGGCATTCATTGTCACATTCATGCAAACAGAATGTAAGAGTGCGTATTTGAATGTGACACAGGGTTCATATACATTGATTGTTTCAATAAAAATTCATTTCACTTCATAGTATTCACATATATGGGACATTCTTTGTGAAATTGGCCACCCCCCCCTGCACATCTCAATTTTGAAGATAGAGATCTCGGAGACCAATCAAAATTTTCGTCGAAGTGTCTCCTTTTCATTGCCGTATGGTGTTTTTTGAACATGGCGGCCATTTCGCCAATATGGCGGCTGAAACGAAGGGGAAACGTGTTGAGAATGATCAAAACCAGTCCTAGAAATATGATACGTGGGTGTTGGATAGTTCTGTGGACTGGGGCATGTAATTCGAGCCTTCCGGATTAATTGCATGCGGTTGGAATACGGAAATTGCAAATGGCGGATCCAATATGGCGGCCGGAAAAATTATAAATCTCTTGAATTTGTGCAAACATTATCATACTTGGGTTTTTGGGGTCGCGGAACAAGATTCCAAACCCAGATTCCCGGAATTGCAAATGGCGAATCCAATATGGCAGCCGGAAATTAAAATATTGCTTCGAATTTCCTGAAACATTGGAGAAGGGGTTTTTTTGGGTCGCTGATGACAAATCCAAACTCAGATTTCCGGAATTACAAATAGCGGATCCAATATGACGCTCGGAAGAATTATGAATCGCTCAAATTTGCGGAAACATTGGCATACTGAAGTTTTTGGGGTCGCTGATCAAGAATACGGACCCGAATTTACGGAATAGCGAATGGGTAATCCAATATGGCGGTCAGAAGAATTATCAATCTCTTGAATTTGTGGAAACAATGTCATACTGAGATTTTTGGGGTCGCTGATAGATATTCGAATCCGGATTCTCGGAATTATGAATGGAAGATTTGATATGACGGTCTGGATATGAGGAATCATCCGTCCTCTGACGTAAATCTTTGTTCCGAGGAAGTTCTGGTCGTTCATTATGAACCTGAGGTCAGATTCCGGAAACCAGAACGAACGCACCACGTTCAATGATCCGCAAGCACATTCAATATGGTGGGATCAAATATTATATTGATTTCAAGAATTATTTGCGGCCTGATCAAACTCATCCTGGAATTCATTTTTGAAGTGCTGCTTCGCTCCGTCTCTGGTACGGATAATCCCATTCATTCTTCTGACATTCCGTTGAATTTGAGAAATTAACGAAGTCTGAATAGCATAAACAGCAAAGGTGTTGTGTTCCAGACTTGCTGATCAGAATACGTAACTCTTGTGCTCAACGTCGCGTCCTTGTGATAATAAATGGCAGGAAACACGGTGCATCGTTCGGTATCGAAATCCAAATGCTTTTGAGGCATCCTGGCTAACATATACTTAGTTCTCAGAAAATCAAACGTAATCGGTGCTTCGCCATCGCGAAGATTGTGTTCCCGTTCCTGGATGAAAAGATCCTGTCGCTCAGACATGAATGAATGAGGTTTGAGTATTGTCAGTCTATTGCACAATTGTATAAAATTATCAATTTTCATCATTACTGTTTGTAGAGTTGAACGATCCGTTGCCGTCCGAACTGAATATTGAATACCTGTGATCAATGAATTCTCCAGTAGATCATGTGATTTCTCCGAGAACTGCGAAACTCCTGGACAATCGAACTCTCAATACTTTCAATATTTCCACCTCTATCATTCAATCCATCAACCATCTTGTCATCTCGTAATTTGTACGATGAACTAATGAATTTCAATAAAGGCTATGAGTTGTGACGTGAAACATTTACTTTATTAACTATAATCGCAGTTATAATTGTATTTCTTTTACCGTGTATACAAAGTACGTTTTAACCGAATGACTCTTACAAGAACAGTGATGGCGCGTTCGGCGCGTTCGTCTTGTTACAAGGGAGGCAACTGTGTAAAACTAAAAAACTCTGCTCTGATAGAATTTTGTTACCAACCTTAACACGCCCCCTTAATAAAATTCTCTTAAACATCTATGACATTAATTTTCTTCTTAATTTAAAAAATATTTCCTTACCCAATGCCTTTGTGAATATGTCAGCAATCTGATCGTTTGTGCTTATATATTTTACTTGAATGATACCTTCTGCAATTTTATCTCTGACAAAGTGATATCTGATATCAACGTGTTTCATCCTTTTGTGACTTTGAGGGCTATTTGCAACTCTGATTGCAGACTGGTTATCTTCGTATATCAAAACAGGACTATTCCTGCCTTCAAACACATTGAAATCAATTAAGACGTTTCTTAACCAGCAAGCCTCACTAACTGCTATACTCAATGCGACATATTCAGCTTCAGTACTGGACAAGGAAACGCTCTGTTGTTTCCTGCAACACCAAGATACCGCGTTACCATATACCTTGAAACAATATCCGGTAGTTGATTTTCTATCATCGCTTCCTCCCCAATCAGCATCAACATACCCTAATATTGCCTCATTTCCGATCTTTTTATAAATTAGACTTAAATCTAACGTACCCTTAATGTATCGCAGAACACGTTTCAGTGTTTTATACAATAACTCGCTTGCGACATTTTGATAACGACTAAGAACGGTTATTACGTAACATAAATCAGGTCTTGACCCTTGAGCTGCGTACATTAAACTACCAATTATCTGACGACATTTAGTCTCTATTTCTATATTTTCCGATTTTTCTCTCTTTAACAAATCGAATTGAAAGTTTTTATCGATCGGTGTATCTACCGATTTACAATCAGTCATATTATAATCATGTAGTACTTTTTCCAAATACTGCTTTTGATTTATTACAGTTATGCCTTTAACTATATCTTGTTCGACGTTTATCCCTAAAATATTGAGATCAAGCCTAGATCTTTCATTCTGAAGTGACAATTTAGCGTAGATTTCAGTTTCATCACCTCCTTATCATCAGTACCGAAAATCAATAAATCATCTACATACAGTAATAAGTATATCTTTTCACCATTTACATTTTTTATATATAAACAGTAATCGTTCTTAGATCTAATAAAGCCTTCACTTTTCATTACAGAATCGAATTTTTCATTCCATCCTTTTGGCGAACATTTCAATCCATAAATACATTTATTCAGTTTGCATGTTTTACCATTTGGCAACGACATATATACTTGTTCTTTGATTTCACCGTGCAAAAAAGCACTCACAACGTCCATCTGATAAACTGGCCGGTCTAATTTATTTGCCAAACTCATAAGGATTCTAAATGTTGGTAATTTTGCCACCGGAGCATATAAATCATGCAAACTTGAATCACTCTTCTGTTGAAAGCCTTTCGCGACTAGCCTAGCCTTATATTTCTTATTTCCTTCCTCATCAGTTTTTAGTTTAAACACCCATTTGCTTTCTATTACTTGCTCGTCTTTTGGTACATCCACTTCAACCCAAGTATTATTTGCTTTTAAATTATTCAACTCCACCCTGATAGCGTCTGACCATTTATCTGCATCGCTACATTTCAATGCATCCATAAGCGTAATAGGTTCGTCTTCTGTATTATTAACAACAAAATTTGTTTCATAATCATTTAACCATGATGGTTTATTAACGTGTCGTTTGCCTCTCCTAAATTTTCAATTTCAGCCTGTCCTTGGAACTCATTTCCTTCTAGGTTATCTTGTAACTCGTCAATTACGTCTAGATCAATTTCTTGTTCATTTTCTCGAACATTATTATTCGCATTTTCTAAAACATTATCAACCGCATTTTCTAGAACATTATTATCCGCGTTTTCTAAAACATTATCAACCGCATTTTCTAGACCAAGATTTTCATCAGTTTCTACTGGAGTTTTTAGTATCTCCCAATTATCGTTTGACGCATTGTTACATTTTTCTCTGTGATCTTGAATTGTTCTATTAACAAATACGACATCTCTAACTGTTTCGATTTTACCGGTATCTTGTATATAGATTCTATACCCTTTAGTTTCTTCCCCATATCCTACGAATATGCCTTGTTTACTTTTTGCATCCCATTTCAGTCTTTTCTGTTTCGGTATATGTACATATACTTCTGAACCAAAACTCTTTAAATGATTTATATTAAAATCTCTATTGAACCATAACTGAAATGGTGTTTTTCTCTATCGAACTTGTTCCTGTTCTATTTAAAATGTACACAGCAGTATTTACTGCCTCTGCCCAGAAATGTTTTTCTAAAGATGCTGCTTGTAACATAGTTCTGGCAGCTTCAACTACCGTTCTCATTTCCCTCTCTACCTTACCATTTTGTTCTGGCGTATAGACAACAGTTTTTGATGAATTATTCCTTCCTGTTCTAGTAATTTTTTAACCCTCTCATTTATAAATTCCGTGCCGTTATCAGATCTAATTACTTTGATTTCATTTCCGGTAGCTTTTTTTGTCATTAATATATACGATCTTAATTTTTCAAAAACTTCGCTTTTTTCTTTTAGAAAATAAACCTCCTTGTAGTGCGAATAATCGTCTTTACACAACAAAAAATATCTAGACCCACCAAGCGATTTAATCTCCATGGGACCACAAACGTCAACGTGTACAATCTCACCCGTATAACTAGTTTTACTATTACTTGAACCGAATGGCAGTCTATGTTGTTTACCTTGCATGCACGCAATACAAGTATTTCCATCAACATCCTCTAAAAATTCTACGTTGTTTCTTTTCAATATCTTTTTTACCTGTACAATATTCTGATGCCCCAAACGATCATGCCATACTGACAGTTTTTCTTTACATTTTACATCGTTAATAATGTTAGCGTATGAAGGCTCAGAATCGATATAACGAAAACACATGATAAACACTTTACCTTCACGTTTCGCAATAGCACTAACAATATTATTCTTCGAAAATCTCCATTCATCACTGTTTAGGAACATCTCATAACCCATTTTCAATGTACTATTTACTGAAAACAAATTAACTTTCAAATCTGGTACGTAGAATACATTATTCAACGATGTTGAGATCCATTCACTACCATTAAAACTTTGTAATTTAATTTGTCCCACACCAATCACATCCAAAAATGACCCATCGCCAAGTATTACCTTTTTTGGTGTTCGTACCTCAGCATAGTTTTCGAATAAACTCAGTGTATGACACATGTGCTCGCTAGCACCGCTGTCAACAATCCACTCCTCTCCTGACATATCTCCAAACATTGCTGTGATAATAAACGCATTGCTAATTTTACTATTTTCCTTCTCTAACCTGAAACGACAATCATTAATAACATGACCCTTTTTTACAAAAGAAACATACTCTTTGATCAACATTATTCGCAACTCGTTTTGTTTTACAATTCTTTTATAATGTCCATATTTACCGCAACCAAAACATTTTTGTTACTTATTGTGTTACTCGCCAACGCTACAGCATTTTCCTCTTTCACTTTACTGTTGAGTCGTTCTTCTTCCACCAACAGCCTTGACAGCAAATCGTTGAGTTTTGTTTTTCGACTGGAACCGATTCCCACGCTGATATGAAGTGTTTGAAGTTCTCTGGTAACGACATCAATATTTTCGTCACGATCATCTGGTCCGAAATTTCCTCTCCAAGTTGTTTCAATTGATTTACCATTTCTTCAACCTTACTGAATAATGTGGCTATATCTTCTCCTTCATACTTGTAATTCAAAAACCGCTGTTGTAATAGATGAATACTGGTGGTAGATTTTTGCTCAAAGATACTATTCAACTTTGTCTACATCTCGGCCGATGTTTCACAATTGAGTAAATGTATCATCAATTTTTCCGATATTCGTGAAACAATTTGTGATTGTGCTTTAACATCTTGGTTTATCCAGTCATCTGCCTGCGCCGCGGGCTTTGGCGTCGACCCATCGACTATACCAAATACTTTCATACTCTTCAGTATGATTTTGATTTGGAACTTCCATGTATTCCAATTATTTGCACCTTCTAACTTGATGACATTCACAACCGAATTACTGTTTTGTTCCATTTTAAACGAAATTGTCCAACTTTCCGTACTGAATACACGTATTAACTTTTCTTACGTTACAACAACGAACAACATAACCTTCCAACCGGCGTTTTCTTTTTCTTTCCAGAACACAACACGCGATTGTATTAACCACGTTCTGGGCCCATAACCTAATGAATTTCAATAAAGGCTATGAGTTGTGACGTGAAACATTTACTTTATTAACTATAATCGCAGTTATAATTGTATTTCTTTTACCGTGTATACAAAGTACGTTTTAACCGAATGACTCTTACAAGAACAGTGATGGCGCGTTCGGCGCGTTCGTCTTGTTACAAGGGAGGCAACTGTGTAAAACTAAAAAACTCTGCTCTGATAGAATTTTGTTACCAACCTTAACATGAACCTTCTTCCATACATGTAGCTTAAATTCTGGAATTCGCATATAAGTCAGGGAATTCCTGTAACTTAACCTCCGATATCTTTCTACCATTATGTGCGGCTGTTTTGAGTGAATGAATCATTGGCTTTTTTGAAGAATTCGCGGCTTCGTATATTAGAATGTCGAATAAATCAGCTGAAAATGAACGAATAAGTGCGTGAAATCGATTCTTATCAACTGACAGTGTATTGTTCAGTAATTTCTGCACCCGATTTCATGTGGTTTCATTGTAACGTCAATTGTTTTTCTCGTCTCCTGTTATTCATCGTTTTACATTGTTACTTTATGAATGTTCGCGACGTTTAAACCTCAAAGTTTTTGTATTTTAACTTATAAAATCGTACTAGGAGTTCGCATATTTTCATCTGATTTATCTGATCATCTAATACACGATGCCGCGAATTCTTCGAACGGACCGATGGCAAATCCTTCCAACACTGCCGGGCACGTTGGTAGAAATTTACAAAAGATATCGGAGGTTATATGTTACAGCAATTTCCTGACTTATGCGCGAATTCGAGGATTTGTGCTGCATGTATGGAAGAAGGTTCATCGTACAAATTACGAGATGACAAGATGGTTGATGAATTGAATGATAGCGGTGAAAATATTTGTAGTATTGAGAGTTCTATGAGAATGGATGTTCAATTGGAGAATGAGACACACGAAGGTTTCAATGATACACGCACGAACAGAGAAATTGAACTGGAAGGAATGCTGGATGAGCTCAAGGAGAAATTTTCAACCTTGGAACCCAACAATCCATTGAAATTACAAATTTTAACTATCGCCTCATCATCTTGGAGTGCGAGGAAAATCGCCCAAGAATTTGTTACAACGCGATATTTGGCCAACAAATCGAAGGAATTGAAGATGAAAGCTGGCACTTTTCCCGATAGTATTGCAAGGGGGGCGAGAAAACTCTTTCAAACAACTTTAGAAAAAGTACATGGATTTTATACGAGTGACATGAATAGCAGGATAATGCCTGCATCGAAAGATGTCGTTTCTGTGAAAATTGATGAAGAGCGAACGCTGAAACAGAAACGTCTCTTACTGATGGGTTTGAAAGAACTTTATACCGTATTCAAACAGTCTCACCCAGAACATATTATCTGCTTCAGCGCGTTCGCTAAACTGAGACCAAAAAATTGCATACTCCCTGGGGCTTGTGGAACACATTCAGTTTGTGTCTGCACAATACATCAAAATCCGAAATTGATGTTGGATGCAATTGATATTCGAAAGCTGACGTTGAATACACAAAAGCCACTAACTAATTACAAAGACTGCCTCAAAGAAATTGTTTGTGAGAGACCTCGTGCTGATTGTTATCTAGACGCAAGTGATGACTGTCCAGGAGTTTCGCAGTTCTCGGAGAAATTACATAATCTACTGGAGAATTCATTCATCACAGATATTCAATATTCAGTTTGGACAGCAACGGATCGTTCAACTCTACAAACAGAAGTAATGAAAATTGATGATTTTATACTTGAATTGTGTAAAAAACTGACAATCCTCAAACCTCATTCATTCATCTCTAAGCAACAGAGTTTTTTATCCAAGAACGAAAACACAATCTTCGCGATGGCGAAGTACTAGTTACGTTCGATTTTTCTGAGAACTACGCATATGTTTGCCAGGATGCCTCACGAGCATTTCATCTCAATAACGACCAATGCACTGTGTTCTCTGCCATTTATTATCATAAGGAAGGGCGCGATATTGAGCACAAGAGTTATGTATTCTTATCTGAGAGTTTAAAACACAACACTTCCGCTGTTTATGCTATCCAGACCTTGTTAATTCCTGAAATTCAACGCAATGTGGAAAAAGTGAATAAGATTATTTATACCAGTGACGGAGCAAAGCAGCACTTCAAAAATAAATTTCTAATCGTGAATTTAGTTAATCACAAAGAAGATTTCAATATTGACGCTGGATGGCATTACAGTGCAACTGCTCATGGTAAAGGTGCTTGTGACGGGATCGGTGCTACTTTCAAAAAAGAAGCATACAGAGCGAGTCTGACTGCCAAAACTCAAAATGCTATATTGACGCCCCAAAAACTCTACAGCTGGGCAAAAAGTCATTTTGAAACCATGAGCATCATGTACTATGATAAAGTACGAGGGTGGATTGATAAGTTTCCGGCCTGGACAAGAGATGGCGCCACTAGGCCTACCTTGAGGTGGCGTTCTATAGTACCATTCTTAGATAGCTTGTAGCTATAGTTCCAGTCCGATCGCCATGTTAGTTTAGTTTTGAGAGCACGCTGACCAAGACGCCTCTGTGTTTTTCGTAAAAATGGAAAAGCTGGAAAATCGTGCTGTCATCAAATACTTTTATTTGAAGGGGTTAACGCCGAAGGAAATTAAAGAAGAGATGGACTCAACACTGGGGACATCCTCCCCATCATATTCAACCGTTAAGCAGTGGGTTTCCGAGTTTAAAAAGGGTCGTGCGAGCACCTCTGATGAGCCTCGCTCAGGACGCCCCATTGAGGTCACAACTCCAGATATGATCGAAAAAATCCATCAAGTAGTGCTGAAAGATCGCAGATTAAAAGTTCGTGAGATAGCTGAGACCTGTAAGATGTCATATGAACGTGTACAAAATATTTTGCACCAACATTTGTATATGGAAAAGCTCTGTGCAAGATGGGTGCCGCGTTTGCTAACAGTCGACCAAAAATTGATTCGAAAGAACATTTCTACCGCCAATTTGGCGTTGTATAAGCGTAATCCAAGCGAATTTTTGCGTCGATTCGTAACCGTTGACGAAACTTGGGTCCACCACTACACTCCTGAAACCAAAGAACAGTCTACAGTGGATTGGACCAGGGGAACCAACTCCAAAGAAGGCAAAAACAATTTTTTCGGCGAACAAGGTTATGGCTACTGTTTTTTGGGATGCAAGAGGTATTATATACATTGATTACCTTGAAAAGGGTAAAACTATCACTGGTCAATACTACGCAGACTTATTGCAACGTTTGAGCCACGAAGTGAAAATTAAACGACCTCATCTGGCGAAGAAAAAAATCTTGTTTCATCACGATAACGCACCAGCGCACACGTCAATCGTTGCGATGGCTAAAATCAACGATCTGAAGTTTGAATTAATGCCGCACCCTCCCTACTCTCCAGACCTAGCCCCGAGTGACTATTATCTGTTTCCTAACCTCAAAAAATGGCTTGGCGGTAAGAGATTTGCGGACAATGAACAAGTAATCGAAGCTGTAAATGGGTATTTTGAGGAGCTTGACGAATCAGTCTATAGAGATGGCATTACTAGACTAGAACACCGCTATGAGAAATGTATCAGCCTTGGAGGAGATTATGTTGAGAAATAAAAAAAAAAAAATTCTTAAAAACGTTGTTTTTCTTGGTCAGGCCGGAAACTTATCAATCCACCCTCGTATTTCACGAAAAGATGAAACGGAAACTCAACAAACGATTCGAGAATGCCCAACCTGTACCTGAGATTCTGAAAAACCATGGGTTTCTGATAGGATCCGATAATGAAGTGCTCATCAAAAGGCACTCTAACGATGAACAAAACAGAGTATGGTGGCCAAATGGACAACCATGAGGTAATGTACGCGTAGTTGCAAACTTGTGAATTGAGAGACATGTGACAATCAACGGCCCTTTTCAGGGCCACTCGATGTGCAAAGTCTGATCGCGCAACCACCTTGTGGTGCACATTGGGTTATGCTAATGCCGACAGCTTGGAGCCTGAATACACGAATTCACAAGTCAAAAACCAGCAGTATTCATGGTTTGATTCGAGGAAGATTCGCAAGGAGTTTCATTGGGAGGGAGTCTATTGAAAGTTCGTGAATTTGTGTGACCAGATCCCAAATAATTCCTGAAATTAATATAATATTCGTTTGCATCATATCAAATGTGCTTGCGGATCATTGAACGTGGTGCGTTCGTTCTGGTTTCCGGAATCTGACCTCAAGTTCATAATGAACGACCAGAACTTTCTCGGAACAAAGATTTACGTCAGAGGACGGATGATTCCTCATATCCAGACCGTCATATCGAATTTTCCATTCATAATTCCGGGAATCCGGATTCGAATACCTATCAGCGACCCCAAAAATCTCAGTATGACATTGTTTCCACAAATTCAAGAGATTGATAATTCTTCCGACCGCCATATTGGATTAGCCATTCGCTATTTCGGAATTCCAAGTCCGGATTCTTGATCAACGACCTCAAAAACCTCAGTATGACAATGTTTCCACGAATTCGAGCGATTTATAATTCTTCCGACCGCCATATTGGATCAGCCATTCGCTATTCCGGAAATTCGAGTCCGGATTCTGGATCAGCGACCCCAAAAACTCCAGTATGCCAATGTTTCCGCAAATTTGAGCGATTTATAATCCTTCCGAGCGCCATATTGGATCCGCTATCTGTAATTCCGGAAATCTGAGTTTGGATTCGTCATCAGCGACCCAAGGAACCCCCTTCTCCATTGTTTCAGGGAATTCGAGGCAATATCTTGATTTCCGACCGCCATATTGTATTCGCCATCTGCAATTCCGGAAATCTGGGTTTGGATTCTTGTTCCGCGACCCCAAAAACCTCAGTATGACAATGTTTGCACAAATCCAAGAGATTTATAATTTTTCCGACCGCCATATTGGATCTGCTATTTGTAATTCCGGAAATCTGAGTTCGGATTCATCATCAGCGACCCGAAAAACCTCCTTTCCACATGTTTCAAAAAATTCGAAGCAATTTCAAATTCCCGGCCGCCATATTGGATCCGCCATTTGCAATTTCCGTATTCCAACCGCATGCAATTAATCCGGAAGGCTCGAATTACATGCCCCAGTCCACAGAACTATCCAACACCCACGTATCATATTTCTAGGACTGGTTTTGATTATTCTCAACACGTTTCCCCTTCGTTTCAGCCGCCATATTGGCAAAATGGCCGCCATGTTCAAAAAACACCATGCGGCAATGAAAACGAGACACTTCAACGGAAATTTTGATTGATCTCCGAGATCTCTAACTTCAAAATTGAAATGTGCAGGGGGGGGGTGGCCGATTTCACAAAGAATGCCCCATATATATAGGCATATATTAGGATATCAAAAATCACATTTTATGCGTTTGCTCTCAATCAACTGAGTGAAATATCTCCTATTTCTCCTATTCCTAATATATCAATATTTCCTCGCCTGGGCGTGTCCCCTAAATATCATTCGATGACCACCAAACTTCACATCGGATGTTTTTAGGACAAAAGCAAACTTTTTCCGCCCAGCGCTCCAAAATTTATTTTTAGCGATCAGTCTAATATATACCTATATATGTGATATGGTAGTTTCGGAGAATAAGTCAGGTATCCATTGGCAGTTTCCTGGACATACAGTGGTTTTGAGGTCAGCCGTAGAGAAACCTCATGTGAACGACAGTTCCAATATCTAGGACTTTGGGAAACATGATAATCGAAACATCCTTGTTCATTCTGTCGTGGAGAAGCAGGGCGTTCGAAATGCTCCCATGATACTTCATTCAATATTTCAAGGAAAATCGTGGGCATAGGAGGGAAGTTCTTGTTGATAACAGGAGTGAACTTCGAACTGACACGGAGGTATAGAGTTGAGAAACGCGTGAGGGAGCTTGTTACAGTCTTCGAGCGCGAATATTCTAACATCCATGAATACTCAGTAGCCAGGGTTATGAAATGTTTGTTGTGAATTTTCAGATTATATGTCATCACCTGTGAATATCTGCTAAGAGATGCGATATGGCAGTTTTGGGGACTGATTCAAGTATCCACTGGCGATTTCATGAACATGCGATGGTTTGCAAGCTCGACCTCCAAAATACCTCAAGTGTAGGAAAATTTTAGTATTTATATCTTCAGGAAAAAATCACTGAAATATATTTGTTGGTCTTGCTACAATGAGAGCATTCGGAATGCATACGTGATACTTTTTCCAAATCAAAGCGGAATCTTTGTACCTGTGAGAATAAGAGTTCCTTATGATTCTGGAGCTGAACTTCGGACTGACGCGAATGTATCTTCTTGAGTAACGTTTGTGGGAGGGATTATTGTCTTCGGCAGCAAATATTCACGCCGCTACAATAGCTACGATTCGTGGAAAATCCGTAGTCAGGGTGATGGAATAATTATTGCGGATTGTCACGTTATTCGTCATCACGTGTGAATATCCACGAACAGATGCGACATGGCACTTTTGGGGACTCATTCAGATATGCGTTGATAGTTCTCGACAGTTCTACTATTCATGTCTTCAGGAGACATATCTGACACAGAAATGCATTGTTAGCACACTCAACCTCCCCTCACCCCAGTAACTACACAATTGTATTTTCGGATGAATATCCTCCCGATAAAATATACGTTCGGAAAAAAGTCCCTTCGTATGGATGTCCAGGTGACAAATCGCGTACGAACAACAGTCCGGATACAATATGAACTGCAGTGTTATATTTTAATATACATATATTTATTAAAAGAAAATGATACATGATATGCGATGCGTCTGGTACAGAGTCCTTCCTTATACTACTTACAACGCAATATGTGTCGTTCCACATAGTGCCACTCCCAGTGCTGCCAACTACATGTACATGTGTAACTTATAGAATATGACATCCTTTTTTTTACATATATACAGTAGAACCTCGATTATCCGAGCTCCGATCAACCGACGCTCCGCGTTATCCGAGGCCTGGACCGCTTCGGATTAACCGAGCTGGATCCTCGGATAATACGAATCATCAAATAAATCATAAATAATAAAATCACTGATTTTTTAAAATCAAAAAAATTTGTAGCAATGCATGTTTGTACAAATGATGTACCAAAAATTAGGACACATTCATTTTCTTTTTACATTCATATTTTAATGTTATGAAGATTATAAAAATATAAATACATCAGGAATATGTTGGATAATATTTACGTAATATATTCAAACTGCGCAATGAAGATTTCAAACACTTGAGGGATTGAAATTTCTCGAAAAATATATATTTTCTGTATTATCCGAGGTTTCAGTTATCCGAGGTAAGCTCTCCCTACATTACCTCGGATAATCGAGGTTCTACTGTATTAACATTCATGTTGTACTCTCAATAATGTATGATCTTGATATCTGAGTTATATAATCTTTCAAATAAGAAGGTTGTCGTCTCACACGTTGTGGACGGTCTCGTAAGGTTTCATTGACATTAGGTCCTAGTAATTGATTTGATGCATACTGCGGTGTATAATAGTTTCCGGATTGTATATGAGTTTTATTATTATCAGTATCGTTTCGCACAGTCTCATTCATTTCATTTGCAAAACCATCGCCTTCATTATTCACTACAAAGTTATTGTTGGAGTAAAACTTATCCAAATGTTTCCTATTACGCTCAACTATAGGGCCACTTTCCAATTGAACTTTATAAGATCTTAGTCTGTTACATTTTCCTATTATCTGCCCTTTCTCTTTGGATTTATCACCTTTTCAACCAAAAACATTATCATGAATATCAAGAGGTTTTGAATTTTGCGCACCTTTATCATAATAGATTTTTTGATTCATTTGTCGATTTAATAATTTTCCTTGTGTTTCCCTATAGTTATCACGCATTTGTGAGGGGATTCTTTGCGGTAACAGACCTCTTATTTTCCTATCAAAAAGCAATCCTGATGGAGAACCTATCACTGAAGATATTGGAGTATTACGATATTCAAGTAGTGCCAAATATGGATAATGTCCGTTATACATAGCTTTTTTCAACATTGACTCAATGATTCCCACATGTTTCTCTACCATACCATTCGATTGTGGGTATAAGGCACTAGATGTTTTGACTTCGAAATCCCATTCTTTGGCAAATTGATAATACTGCGCCGAAGTGAACTGTGATCCTTGATCTGAGTAAACAAGCAATGGTACTCCATGACGGGCAAAAACAGGTTTCATAATGTTTATGACTTCTGTTGTAGTCATATCTTTCAATAATCCTACTTCTACATACTTTGAGAAATAATCTACAATAATTAGTTAATCTTCTCCATTTAAACAATAAATATCTGTTCCCAGTACTTGCCATGGAGCAGTGGGTACATCTTTTGGTATTAGCGGTTCTTCAATATTAAGTTTTCGATATTTTGCGCATGCCTCACAATTTGCCACTACATTCTCTATATCATTCGTCATTCCCGGCCAATATAAACATCCTCTCGCTCTCAATTTACACTTCCCTACACCCATATGGTTATAATGAATTCGACGAAGCATTTCAGTTCTCAAGCTTGACGGAACTACAATAGAATCATTTTGAAAAAGCAATCCTTGAGATTCATATAAGTCTTCTTGAAACGTGAAATAAGGTTTAGCTTCTTCAGGCACTCGATTTCTATGATCAGCCCAGCCTGTGCGTATACATTCGATAACTGTTTGTAAGACTTTATCATTTTCTGTTTCTCTTTTAAATTCTTTCCGGGTCGGTGCCGAATCAACGAAAAACCAAATCAACGAAAAAAAATTTACTAGCAGTATGAAGTTGTCATTTTGTTGCAGTATGAAATGAAATTAGTCATAGATCATTGATTAAATTAAACGAAAAGTGAAAAACATTGATTTGCTAACACAACCCCACGGTAAACTTAATTTCCCTTTGTTATGTTTATGATTATGGTATGGTTATGTTTATGATAACAACAAACCGATTTTCGTTCTCTACAGACGTTTGAAACAGTTTGATTGTACCGATCGATTAGGAAGATCATTAATAATTTTATTAGAATGATGAATTACGTGTCTACTGTAATAAACGGGCGCAGTGAATAGGTTAACATAAAGAATTTTCGTTGAATTTAATTAATGATCTATGACTAATTTCATTTCATACTGCAACAAAATGACAACTTCATACTGCTAGTAAATTTTTTTTCGTTGATTTGGTTTTTCGTTGATTCGGCACCGACCCTTCTTTCCATTGGTTCTGAGTAATGTTAATATTTTCGGTTATACATAATATTTGTGCCTCAAGCTCTTCATACGCAATATCTTTTTTATGATCTATGTTACATATGGATAACGCATCTGCCACATAAAACCCTTTACCTGGTTTATATTCAACAATTTAATCATATTCTAATAATTTCATACGCATGCGCTGAAGGCGTGGAGGATAATCACTAAGCGGTTCTTCAAAAATGCTTTCTAAAGGTCTGTGGTCGTTTTCAACGGTGAATTTTTTTCCAAACACATATTGATAAAATCTTTCACACCCAAATAAAATAAAGTTTCCTCTTCGATTTGCGCATATGATTGCTGCGTTTCACTCAAAGCTTCCGACGCGTAAGCCATTGGTTGCCCCTTTTGAAGTAATGCAGCGCCTGAACCGTATTTCGATGCATCTACAGATATTGTCGTTGGCTTATTAGAATCAAAATATTCCAATCCTGGTTCAGTACACAAGATTTCTTTTAATTTTTCAAAAGCTAAATCTTGCTCCTGTCCCCAGTTCCATACTACATCCTGTTTTACTAAATTACGGAAGGGAGCAGTGATTTGAGATGAGTTTGGTATGAATTTGGCTACGTACGTAACCATCCCTAGATATGATTCTAAATTTTTTACGTTTTCTGGTTTTTTCATGTCTGTGATTGCCTTAATCTTTTCCTTGTCTGGTTTAAGACCTTCCTCTGAAAATTCATAACCTACGTAATTCACACTAGTTACTTTTATTTTACTTTTCTTCATATTGAACTTGACACCCGCTTTTTGAGCTCATTCGAATACTTTTTCCAATACTTGGTCATGTTCCACTTCATTTTTTGCATGAATAATTAATTCGTCCATATAAATTCTGACTCCTTCCATTCCTTCAAAAATTTCTGAAAATGCATCGTGAAACACCTCTGATGCGGTTACTATACCATGAGGCATTCTTAAAAAGCAATATTTACCAGAAGGAGTTACAAAAGTTGTATAACTTGAACTTTGATTACTTAATTTGATCTGCCAAAATGCTTGGCCCGCGTCAAGAGTACTAAAAATGGTCGCGCCTGTCATATGTGAAGCGATTTCTTCAAATGTTGGAAGGTAATGATGTTCTCGTAATAAATTTTGATTCAAATTTCTTGGATCTAGACAAACTCTTAACTGACCGTCATGTTTCCTGACAATAACAATAGAATTTAGGCCACTCTGTGGGCTCATTGACCTCTTTTATAACTTCCAATTCCATCATTTTCTTCAGTTCAGCTTCGAACGCACTTTCTAAATGTGTCGGGATTTTACCAACTCGATCAACCATAGGTACCGCGTTGCTTTTTAATTTTAAATCGTATTCGAAATTTTTCATTTCACCTGAACCCTCAAAAACATTTCTGTATTTTTCTATTACCTTCGTGCTTTTAACTTTAACATTATCAACTCTCTTTACCAAGTTCAATTTCTGTATAGCTTCCAAGTCCGAAATTGCGCAGACATTTTTTATACAATCTACTACATAAAATTTGAGTATTTCTGAAACACCTGATTTTGTTTTGCACTCTAATAAGCATATACCTCTCTCTCTCTTTCCCTCCCTCTCTCTCTCTCTCTCTCTCTCTGTGAGTATAAGCCTGGGCGCTCTTGCTTCGCTCTACTTTGTCAACTGTTTCACTGCATATTTTGTGGCCCTATCGGGGTCGACCTTGTTTCAGTGCATCCCTTATCGGCTCGGGCATTTTTTGAGCAACTAACGATAAGTACACGGAAAGAACTCTGAAGCTACCGTAGTATGTGAGCCTGTCGCACTATAGTAGCTTGGCTGCCCACATACGAGCGTAGTGCCGCTGTGTACCAAAGTTGATTCGACAGTCAGCCAATGTGGTATGACGAAGCGCCGAACTGAATTCGCTCCCGTGTAATACCACGATGGTATGGCTCAGGAGCGAATTCAGTTCGGCGCTTCGTCATACCACATTGGCTGACTGTCGAATCAACTTTGGTACACAGCGGCACTACGCTCGTATGTAGGCATCCAAGCTACTACTACGGTAGCTTCAGAGTTCTTTCCGTGTAGCTATTTCGTTGGCAGCCGATGGTGGATGTTTTGTGATTTGCATTTATCTGGTGTTGTTGGAGCATCTGCCAAGCGGGAAGACCAAGGCTAGTGTATTACAAGTGCTTCTCGCGCGTTGCGCTTATCATTCGCCTCTTATCATTGATTGGTCTGTCTTCTCTACACGTCATCACGGTAACGTTGAGGGATTGGCCATCGTAGCACATTCACACTCCACAGCATAAATCGTGCGTTTCAACGGGAGCCTTGCCCAAGTAGCATCCGAACGTTGTATATGTACTATGAACGTTCATAGTGCATTTAGATATACTATGAACGTGCATAGTATATATACAACATTCTGATGCTACTAGGGTGACGACAACATCTTTGTTGGCATACTAATTCGTATCACATCACTTTTCAACGAGGTTTCTGACACATGCTTCCTTTATCCTCATTCGCGGTCTACATAGATAATAATTCGGTGATGCATTTCTCAATAATACTTTCATTACATTCATAATTATAATGCGCGATTATTTCATAGTGCCAGCGTTCGTCCGCATATACTGCGTTGTGTGTGTCACACATATACTATGATACTGAGTGTATAGATACGTGCACACTGTTGTTGTATTCTCCCTACGTTATTGCTCTCATCTCTGTCTCTCGAACTACTCGATGGTACTCTCTCTCACCCAACGTAGCATATACTCATCTTAACCGTTCTTACAACGACTTCTATTTTATGTAATTCGCTTTTTATTTGGATTTTCACACATATTAGTACCAGATTTTTCTCTCTTTCATTATTACAATGGATCACATTTGCTCAATCTGCAGAAAATCTGTGAAAACGGATGTCATTAAGTGTACACCGTGCATAAAATATCTCCATCCTGGTTGTGTGAAACTGCATAAAACGTATAACCACAACAACGAGCTTGTACTTTGCAAAGGTCCTTTGGAATCCTTCAAAAAATCTAGTGATATCCCTCTCTCATCAATGGAAGTTGATTGTCCGTCAACTTCGATGGTTGATCGCAACACCAGTGGTGGTACTACCCCTAATACAACCTTTACTATAGATGATATTTTGAGAGCTATTCAAATATCTTCAGATAAACTCGATAATTTCATTGAATGGCAAGAACGCAATAACACTGCGGTTCATGCTCGACTTCAACAACTGTCTCCCATCGGAAACAATGTCTCCTCTTTATCCAGCAAATTTGCGGGGCTTGAACAGGCTGTTATGACAATCAATCAGGATGTGAAATCGCTCACTAAAGACTACCAGGAATTAAAAACCTCACTGGAACAGAATTCCTCTTGTATCAAAATGACTGATGCCAGCCTCATATCGCTTAGCCAGCGTGTTATAACCATTGAAGATAACTCTCAATCTCACTCAGCACGCATCTCTGAATTGGAACAACAAAATACCAAGTTGCAGGAAGAACTTCGAGCGCTGCGCTCTCAATCAAATAGGAACCTTCTCACTCTTTCAGGATTACCTGAACTTTCCGATGAATTCATTCCAAGCCGTATCATGGATGTCATGGCTCATCTTAATGTTCAGATCACCCAATCTAACATTGTGAGAGCATTTCGTCTTCGCTCCACCAAAACGACATCGCGTCCACGTACCATCCTCATGGAGCTTGATTCTCCTTCTCTCCGAACGAACATACTTGAGGCCAAACGTTCTACAGGATTAGTCGACGCGTCTGATATTAATCCCTCTCTACCTAAGTCTAGGCTTTATCTTGATGAATATTTGCCGTCTGATATAGCCCCTCTTCTCGCAGAAACTAAGAAAGTTGCGAAGTCTAAAGGATATCTCCATATTTGGTCGAGGAATGGACGTATTCTGGTGAAAAAAGATGATACCTCAAATGTTATTGTCATCTTATCCGACAGGGACTTTGATCAACTTAGGTGACTCCCGATTCGACCCTCGAACTCTCACTCTAATCAAGTTTTTCGTTCGTTAAAAATGTGTCATGTTGATGCACAATCACTTTTGGCTCATTTTGATGAATTCTCTGATTTTTTCTGCACTAAGAATCCGAATAAGTACGATGTTATTGCGGTATCTGAGACCTGGTTTAGGAGCGACATGGATGACTCATTCTGCTCTTCTTTCAGGAATGCGTCAATATTATAACGACAGATTGATGGGCCCTTCCGACTCACGCACACTTTGGAGAGAACTTCGTACCCTGAGAATAATTGAATCTAATAGTAATCATCCGCCCGCGGATAAATTTTGTGTGAACGAGCTTAGTTTACACTTCTCTGCTGACTTTCATCCGGCCTGTCCTCCACCCCCATTCTCGACCAAAGTCTCGGCTACAGTGATAACCTTTTCTTTTTCCCTCACTTGACTCCTCATGATCCGCTACATTTCTATCATTTTTCTAACTCAAATACTATTCCTTCAGATGGGCGTCCTGGTCGATTCCTTAACCTGATCGCTCCGTCCATTTTTCCCTTCCTACTGACTTTATTCAATTCCTCTCTCATGCTATCTCTCTTCCCTGTGGCGTGGAAACGTTCCTTCATCACACCTATACCTAAAACAAGATCTCCACAAACTCCACGTGATTTTCGTCCTATCTCCATTCTCTGTGAGTCATCTAAAATACTTGAAAAGATCGTCCATCACTTCTTGTGTGATTTTTTGACCAAGAATTCTCTACTCGACCAATATCAGTGTGGATTCATCAAACGACGCTCCACTCAAACTGCTCTTTTAAAATTGACTGATGATGTTCGTGAAGCGATTGATAAGCGCATGATCACTCTTTTGGTGGGGTTTGATTTCTCAAGAGCTTTTGATACCGTTAACCCCTCTTTGCTTACACAAAAACTCGCTTCTTTCAATATATCTACCCCCGTGCTGGAGTGGTTTTGGTCCTATCTATCTGGTCGCACGCAAGCAGTTGGAAGCTCTAAAGGTTGCTCCGAATGGACTCCAGTTACCTCAGGTGTTCCCCAACGCTCTCGCCTGGGCCCTCTCTTATTCGCACTGTATGTTACCGACATAAATTCGATTATTCGCCATTGTAAACCCTTTAAATTCGCTGATGACTTTTATATTTATCTGCATACTTCACCTTTTCTCATAGACGAACGTATCATGAAATTGAATGACGATATACAGAGAAGAATTGCCAGTTGGTGCTCCACCAACTACCTAATTCTGAACCCCTCAAAAACCAATTGCATGATCCTTGGTTCGCCACGTTACGTCAACGATATTTCTCTTCGCTCCTCACCGGACATCATACTTCAGGGCACCCCTATAAATCTTGTCTCTTCGCTTAAATCGCTTGGGATTATTCTGACACTTTCTCTTAATTGGAATGAGCAAGTAACTTCTGTCTGTAGGAAAGTCTCGTGCGCACTTTACCAATTGCGACTTAATGGCAACGCACTCTCTATCTAGATGAGAACTAAACTGATTTCAATGCTAGTTGTGCCCTATTTTGATTATTGTTGCTTAGTTCTCACTGATCTCTCCGAAGTAGACAGTATACGTCTGCAGCGTGAACTGAATGCCTGCGTGCGGTTTATTTTCAATCTCAGGAAAGATGTCCACATCTCTCCTTTCTTCACGCGCCTCGGCTGGCTCAAACTTTCTGAACGACGGAAATTTTTCCTGGGGTCGTACTTGTATCAACTATTTGCTTTCAAGGATCCTTCTCTCCTTTACGATCGTTTTAATTTTGGTACCTTTGATGCAATTCGTTGCACTAGATCGAATAGGGGGCTCCTTGAAATACCACTGCATCGTACTACCACATATCAAAAATCTTTTTTGATAACAGGTAGTAAACTCTGGAACATGATCCCAGATAACATCAAGTGTAGCTCTCCCCCTAACGTCTTCAAAAAGAGGTATTATGACTCCTTGCTCACCTCCACCCTTTCTCACTCATAGATATATACTCCTTTTCAAGTAGGTTCATCGTGGTTCATCTTACGCTTTTCTTGCCTTCATCTTCATTCTGCGCATTTATAACTATTGTATCTCTATCTTATATCTGTATTTTCATTTCTCACACCTTTGTGATCTCATCCTCATTCTCATTTCATCTTTATTTTCAAGTTCATTCATTGTGCCTTCTTTGCTTTCCGGGCTGTGGGTTTATTGCTGTATATATATAAGTATCATCTGTGTTATTGTTTATACTCCTTTGTATCTCAATTGTTCTACAGGATTTTCATCCTAGAACATAATAAACATCTATCTATCTATCTACCTATCTATCTATCTATCTATCTATCTATCTACCTCCAACAATAATCTTTGTACCGTTATTATTTTTCAATAATACAGAGCTATCTTGTAATGGTGAATCAATTTTCCACTTTTCATATTTCTTCATTGGCAAAACATTACATCGTGCACCACTATCTAACTTCACTAGTGCATTTACTTTTTCATTAATCAGTATTTCTGGAAACCGATCTTCACTCTGTTTTATTTCTCTAATATCAATATGACCGCAAAACAAACTGATACTTTCCTCCATTCCTAAATGCTCCGTATTGATAGTATTGACTGTACCTTTGTTTTTACATTTCTTCGCAAAATGACCTTTACGTTCACATATGGCACATGAACTATTGAACGCAAGGCATCTTTTTGGTGGATGTTGTCTACCGCAGCGCTGACATTCATACATGTGATCGTTGCCCCCTCTGGCTGTATCGTTGGTCGTCTTCTCATGACTCATGCTTCTAGTTTCGCCTTGTTGTTGTTGAATGCTATCCTTGTTTCTTTCGGCCTTCGCGTGGTTCTGTCTCCTTCCACGATATATTCCATGAACTACTACATCGTCTTCGAGTTCTTCCAGGTGCATTGTCGCCATTTCAGCGGTTTTACACATTTTACCGCATTTATCTAGCGTTAAATCGTCCTCACGCAACAATCGATCGTTGAGTCCCTTGTCCATGATCCCACTTATTATTCGATCTTTTATTAGACTGTCTTTCAGATTTTCAATTTCACACGACGCACTCAGTTTTTTCGAATCTGTCAAAAATACACCAAAACTTTCTCCTCCTTTTTGCACTCGCGAGAAGAGAATATGTTGTGATGTAACAAATCATCACAAAAAGAGTCGCGAGATGGCACCGCGCACGATCCCTATCGATCGTAATCGTAAACATTCATAACGAGTTAGTTCACTCGTAAGAACACAGCCGTCGCTTGCTCACACGAGAATCGGAAACACACCTCCTCTCCCTCGCTATTCCTGTCCTCCTCTAATCCCTGTCCTTCTATTTGTTGAGGTTTCCCGTCCCCAAGGAGGCAGCGCCACCTATACCATGGATGCTTGGTAGGAGAGGTTCAACGTCAGGAGGCGATATCAACGCCATCTCGGCCGTTCCAAAATCGACAACCCCCAGGAGACTGGGAATCCCTCGCGGACAACACCATTTCTCTCCGACCCTGGACTAGAGAGAGAGAGAGAGTAAGATGAGTCGTCTCCGAGGATTTTTCGACATCGATTCACCCCCTTCGCCCGTGGTTGTCCTCCCCCGCTAAATTGTATGGTCGCGGTTGTCCTCTATTTCCCTTTGTTTGGATTCATGTAAACGGCATAGTCCGTCTATAGATGTTCCCTCGCGGCGCGCCCTCCGTACTCTTTTCTTAGTTCCTGTGTTCCCCCAAAGCAAATTGATAAACGAAAGAATTGTTTGTATTTTTCCATGCGCGACGAAGTCGCTTGTTGTGTATAACGGTGATAAATTGTGAAAATATATACGTGCTCTGGCACGTGGTTAACCTCATTTGGAGTTTGATCATTGTAGTGAATTAAAATCAACCCACCCCCTCTCCCTGAGCTTATTCCTTCTCCCTTGACCCCTCAAAATTGTCGTGGGCAAGTTACTTGTTCTCCCTCGATATTTTTCAGGTCCCGCTGTGACAAATAAATATCCACGACAGGAGTCGTGGAGGCGCTCAATGACCCAAGCGCCTTTGTGCATGGATCCCAGGAATATCCATCACAATGTCTTACCACACTTTGATTCGATTTCGGAACACAGTAATTTCCAAAAGCATCAAGCACACTATCATATTTCTTTTCTCCTTCAGCTGTTAACGTAAAAGTGTTGAACTCTTCTATAGCTCCGTCGCCAAGAGCAGTAAGAAGAATGGCCGCCTTCGTATCATCATCTTTCGCGTTGCTACCAGTGGCTTTAATGAAAAGCCCAAACTTTTGTCTCCATAATCTCCAATTTTGTGAAATCTTTCCGTCGGAAGACATAGCTTTCGGTGGCTTCAATAGTCCTCCCATGATCACGTACCTCAATTTGATTACACTTGGTATCTTTTCTTTTATCACTACGCGACTGCGCCATGTTATATCTTAATATACATATATTTATTAAAAGAGAATGATACATGATGTGCGATGCGTCTGGTACAGAGTCCTTCCTTATACTACTTACAACGCAATATGTGTCGTTCCACATAGTGCCACTCCCAGTGCTGCCAACTACATGTACTTGTGCAACTTATAGAATATGACAGGCAGTTCTGTCATCAATGATTTTCAGGAAACAAGATATGTGAATATTGGCTAATCGTGTTACAAACAATGAGAACGTTCAGAATGATATTTTTTCGACTTCGAGGTGAATCTTGAGCCTGCAGAAGGGGTTCCTCTCAATGAAAAAGTTTACTCCGCACTGACGCGAATGTTACTTTCTGAGTAACGTTCGAGGAAGCTGGTTATCATCCGGGGTATCGAATATTCCACAATACATGAGGCATTCATAGTCAGATGGTTTGATTATTTTTTGTGGATTTCCACCTTGGAGGCCATCACCTGTGAATATTTGCAAACGGATGGGAGGTGGCACTTTCGGGAACTGCTTCAGATATCCAGTGGTAGTCTCGAGAACAGATGATGGTTTTGCGGTCCGCCTCAACAACATCACTTGTGATCGACAGTTCTGGTATTCATGTTCCCAGCGGATCTAGAAATTATATATATTCATGCATCTTGTCATAGATGATGATGAAGTTCGTGATGCTTACATCATAATTATTCTCAATGAGAGGTAAATCCTGTTCCAGTAAGGATAGTTTCTCCTAATACAGAAGGTTAACTCCATACTAACGCCAATGGTACTTCTCAGGTGACGTTTGAGGTAGCTGGTTATTGTCCTGGGTATCGAATATTCCACAATTCATGAGGCATTCGTAGTCAAGAGGTTGAATTATTTTTTGCGAATTTCCACCTTAGAGGCCATCACCTGTGAATATCTGCAAACGGACGCGGAGTGGCAGTTTCGGAAACTGTTTAAGATATCCAGTGGCAGTTCCGAGAACAGATGGTGGTTTTGGGGTCCGTCTCAAAAACATGACTTGTGATCGACAGTTCTGGTATTCATGTTCCCAGTGGATCTAATAATTATATATATTCATGCATCTTGTCATAGCTGATGATGAAGTTCGTGATGCTTACATCATGATTCCTCTGAATAAGAGGTAAATTCTGTTCCAGTGAGGATAGTTTCTCTTAATGAAGAAGGTTGACTCCATACTAACGCCAATGGTACTTCGTAAGTGACGTTTTAGGTAGCTGGTTATTGTCCTGGGTATCGAATGTTCCACAACTTATGAAGAATTCGTAGTCAGAAGGTTCAATTTCTCTTTCCTGCTTTCCACCTTAGACGCCATCACCTGTGAATATCTGCAAACGGATAGGGAATGGCACTCTTGGGCACCGTTTCAGGTATCCAGAGGAAGTCTCGAGAACGGATGGTGGCTTTGTGGCCGGCAAAAACACATCATGTAGAGGTGAATCCTAATATGCATGTCTTCAGCAAAGAATGATTAAAATACATGTGTTGCCCTTGTGACAACGGAAGGATTCAGAATGCTCACGTGATACTCCCTCCAATTCAATGTGAAATCTCGTGCTAATGAAGAAATTCCCTCTCTAACCCCAGCGGGATTGTGACCAAGCAAATGAGATGGATATTCGCACACTTGGCACCGCTGAATTGACTCGACAAATGAAGGAACGCAAGTCCTCTTATCATCACTTCTCATAAAAATGTGATTGCGAAACAAATGTTCGTTCAAACAAAGTGAATCAGTTCTGTCCGATGATTCTTCTGGTGGAATGGCAGTCTTCGTTTTGTGAATTTTCGTGATTTTATTCGCTTTGTTGAAACAATTCCTGCGATGGAAAATTCAATCGCCAAACAGAAGAACAATTCCATCGTAATTTTCGCGAATGTCATCGATCGCTCTTCATCCTCTCATCCTGGAATCTCTCATCTCTCACATCTTGGAGACTAGACTCAGGAACCCCCAAGTTCCCAAAACTACCAGTAGTTACCTGAAATTGTCCGCAAAACTGCCGGTTACTGTGTCACTTCAGATGTATATGTGACTCTCGAATTCAAGCGTTATTGTAGCCAGATATATCAGACCGATATTCACATTTCTAGCACCAAACAATCCACTGGACGAACGAGCGAACCCCATCTCACCTGTTATCATCGTTTGTGATCATTCCATTGCGAAACACGTTGTCCTTCAAACAGAGTGAATATATGGTATTCCATCACCCTGTCTGTAGAATCGATTGTCAGTCTCCATTTTCTGGAATTCCAGAACTTCATCTATTCTTTTAGAACAATTCCAGCGATGCAGAATTCAATCGACAAACAAATTTTTTTTCCTGTTCAAACAAAGTGAATATGTTCTGTTCGATGATTCTCCTGGGGGAATGGATTGGCAGTTTTCGTATTCTGAAATCCCGTAATTTTATCTGATGCTTTGAATCAATTTCTGCGATAGAGAATTCAATCGCCAAACAAGAGAACAAGTCCATCCTAATTTCCTTCGAATGGAATCGATCGCTTTTGACCCTCTAATCTCTCCCATGTTGGAGACTAGACCCTGAAACCACCAAGTTCCCAAATCTACCAGTAGTCAACTGAAATAGTCTGCAAAACTACCGGTTAATGTTTCACTTCAGATGTATATGTGAATCTCGAACCCAAGTGTCATTGTGCCCAGGTATATGAGACCGATATTGACATTCCTAACACCAAATAATTCACTGAAGGAACGAACAAACCCCATCGGACCTAATACCATCATGTATAATAATCCCATTTCTTAACACGTTGTCCTTCGAACAGAGTGAATATGTGGCTTTCCATCATTCTGTCCGTGGAATCGATGAACAGCCTTCGTTTTCTAGGATCCCGGAATTACATTTATTTTTTGGGACAATTCCAACGATAAAGCATTCAATCGACAAACGAACAATATTGCGTTGGAACAAGGTGAATATTTCGTCTTCGATGATTCTCCTCGGGGAATCCATTGTCAGTCTTCGTTTTCTGAAATCCCGTAATTTTATCTGATGCTTTGAATCAATTTCTGCGATAGAGAATTCAATCGCCAAACAAGAGAACACTTCCATCCTAATGTCCGCGAATGCCATCGATCGCTATTGACCTTCACATCCTGAAGTCTCTCATCTCTTACATTTCGGAAAGGGATCCCGAAACCACCAAGTTCTCCAAACTACCAGTAGTCACGTGAAATCTTCCGCAAAACTGCCAGGTCATATGTCACTTCAGATGTATATGTGACTCGAACTCGAGCGTCATTGTAGCCAGTTATATGGGACCGATATTCACACTTCTAGCATCAAATAATCCACTGGACGAACGAGCAAACCCCATCCCACATGTTATCATCGTTTGTGATAATTCCATTGGAAAACACGTTGTCCTTCAGATCGAGTGAATATGTGGTCTTCCATCATTCTGTCTGTAGAATCGAATGTCAGTCTTCATTTTCTGGAATTCCGGAACTTCGTCTATTCTTTTACAACAATTCCAGCGATGCGGAATTCAATCGACAAACCAATTCTTTTCTTTTCAAACAAAGTGAATATGTTCTGTTGAATGATTCTCCTCGTGGACTGGATTGGCAGTCTTCGTATTCTGAATTTTCGTGATTTCATTCGATCTGTTGGAAAACTTTCTACGATGGAAAATTCAATCGCCAAACAAGAGAACAATTCCATCGTAATTTTCTCGAACTAAAGTGTCATTGTAGCCAGGTATATGGGACCGATCTTCACATTTCTAGCACGAATTAATCCACTGGACGAACGAGCGAACCCAATCCCACCTGTTATCATCGTTTGTAATTCCATTGTAGAACATGTTGTCCTTCAAACAGAGGGAATGTGTAGTCTCCATTGTGTCCGTGGAATCGATCGTCAGGCTTCATCTTCTGGAATCTCGGAACTTCATCTATTCTTTCAGAACAATTCCAGCGATGAAGAATTCAATCGACGAACGAACAATTCCTTGTTCAAACAGAGTGAATATGTTTTGTTCGATGATTCTCCTCCTGGCATGGATTGACAGTCTTCGTTTTGTGAATTCTCGTAATTTCATTTGCACCGTTGAATTCAATCGGCAAACAAAAGAATACTCCAGGGTGACGGCAAACCCGGAAAATCAGGGAAATCAGGGAAATCTCAGGGATTTGCAATATTCTCGACATCTCAGGGGAATCTCAAGGAAATTGGAACCTCAGGAATCGAAACCAAATTGGAACCTCAGGAAAATGTGCGGGGAGCCGAGTTTTCAATTGAGATTCTGTATTGCCATTTTTTCTTCACTTCTATCCCAGTTTAAATTCATTTTTATGGAAATGTCACATTGGAAATGAGATCCATTTCTATGCATTATCATTTTTGGAATTCGTTTCCTTCTCACCATGAAATTGAATCATAGGAACAATCAGCAGTTGACAGTTTTTCAGTATAGAAAATAGCCTCAATATATCTACTAGAGGAATAGAAATGAATTTCAATAATCAGTCAGATTTTCCTTAATTTCTTCGAAATATCCAATTATTACAATTCATCTGTATTCCTCCAGTAGATATGTTTGAGCTACTTTCTGTATTGAAAAATTGGTCATTGTTAATTGTTCCCTCCATTCAATTTTATTCTGATCAGGGAACAAATTTCAATACTTTTCTCAAAAAATGATGATTGAGCAAAGTTTATTCAATAGAACATTGAAAGCAAGTTTGTAACTGTCACTACACAAAAATTTGAGAAATCAGTTATCACAGATCCAATACAGCACGTCCAAATATAGCATTCATCAAGGATTCTTCGGATATCTCAATATTCGAATGGTATTCATTTGACGTCCGTTGGATTTTCATTAAATGTGGAAAATATCTTGGATATCCTTGTGTCGTATGAATTTGGGTGTATTGAAGGAAGAACCCAAAGAATAATGGAATAAACCTCCAAAAAACATTCTGTTTATATAGACTCACAAATTGGATTGTGGTTATTCTCAAAAAATTTCACGAATACTTTCCCTTCTATCATATGAATTTAAAAATAACCCTACTCAAAAAGGCCTATGACAACCGGTTAGAAAATTTTTGCCTGACTTTGGCCGGTTTTCACCAAGGAAAATGCGATCAAAATGTGGCTGATCTCTTACCCGTATCTAAGTAATTGTCCTTTTAAAATCGATTAAAATCTCTTAACAAATATTTTTCATCAGTATTTGATTGGATTCTCCGACACAGTTAAAAATTTCTTGAAATTTCATGTACTTTTCATGTACACATGGACATGAATTTTCAATATCTTGGAACTGAATTGACTTGTCATGCACATGTTATTGAAATTTCACGTCTTTGTACATGAAACATGAAATTAATGTACATGTAATTGAAAAAACTTAGAGAGGTGAAGTTCTTGAAATTTGAATCGTTTATTGAAACGAACCTGGGTTGAGGTGGAATAGTAATTTATAGTTGGGTATAATAAAATATTTTAATGTGACAAGCGATGGAATTTTCGACTGGAAGTTCCCCAGCTAACCAAAGCTGATAAATAACCGATCAATTATTACCCAATGAGATTAGGTGGGATTGATCAATGATTGTCCATTTTTGTGTTCGCTTTGGCGACCAATAATTCATCAATTTCAGTGGACCATTGGATTTCCCAATTGCAGAGCAATCTTTGGTCAATGGCATGAGCACCCGAAGGGAACATGAAGCTCCGACAAATGTTCAGAATAGATCATGATAGATCAGACTGAAGCTCTGTTGGAGCTCAAGTTTAGATTCGTAAACGTTCGACGAAGGTCCGATGAACGTTGAAATGTCCACTTGAAAATAGTTTAAATGAACGTTTATAAAACGTTCATCGAACGTTTGCTAAAGGTTCGTTCGAGTTGCAATTTTTCGATCAAAGTTTTTTTCAAAGTATATTTTTCCACGAAAAAATGAAAGATTGGGGCATTTCTAACTATAATTGTAATTCCGTCTGAAACATAAAAAACTGAAGGTTGAATGAATCTTCGTAGAATCTTTAATAAACATTCTATGAACCTTCATTCAAGCTATTTTCAAGCGGACATTTCAACGTTCATCGGACCTTCGTCGAACGTTTCCGAATCTAAACTTGAGCTCCAACGGAGCTTCAGTCTGATCTATCATGATCTATTCTGAACGTTCGTCGGAGCTTCATGTTCCCTTCGGGCATAGGTGCTGCCATCAGCTGTGAAATAATGTGACCCATAATTTGGCAATTATTGGACAATTATTTTGGTTTGAGAATGATCGAAAATTGATTAATAACTGGTTATTGATTGATATATACTATAAAACTTTGAATCACTTTAAAATACTAGTATAATAACTTCAGTGTGAAAGAATTTTGTTCAAATTTGTTGAACATTTATTTTTAATCTTTTCATTTCAAAACTGTGATGACGGCACTGTGAAACTGAATCCGTTCATTTAACATTATAATATATAATTATCCACAATTTGCGTATTGCTAATTCAAGTAGAAATTATAACCCGAAACCACACTTTTTGATTGGAATGGAGTTCAATCGGTTCACTCAGTTATAATAATGATAATGATAATAATAATAATAATAATAATAATAATAATAATAATAATAATAATAATAATAATAGGAATTTGCATCCATGCTCCGAAATTGGAATTCAAACCGAAATTGGAGTTATGAATAACCTCGATTCATCGCGACAATTTCACCGCACCACGAATAATATTAAATTCGACAAGTTCCGATCACTGATACATGATGAATGAATCGATGAATCACAACAATTTTTTGTAATAAACAATACATAATAAATAATTCTATCCTATTAACCGATAGAAAATTAATGATGTTTTACATTTCCAGATTTTCGATTATCGACGCATGTTGAATGATAAATTTTTGGTCAATTCTATGGAACACGGGATTGAACAATAATTGTCCTGTTCTATGTCCGCATCAGCGCCCAACAATTGGCCCTTCAAAAATGATCAATTTTTGATCAATCATTATCCAATGAATGGACATGCGCATAAAGATCCTACATAATTCCCAAATAATTGATCAATTATTAGCGAATGTCATTGGAATCAATCAAATTGAGTAATGATTGGAACCAATCCTTGGTTGACTGGGTCATGATGGATATATGAAATTATTTGACTTGATTGACAGATGTGAGGTTAGGTTATTGAAATCAAAACATAAATGTGAATTATTAGGTTTATCATTAAAAAACAAAAAAGTGAATTATTTTAGTGAAATGTGCGGTCGTTATTCAGGTACTGATCAAAATAGGTATCAAAACATTCATTATTGAGTCAAAAAGAAATGATTGAATCAGTTATAGTTGTTGTGAAATGGTAGGAATCATAACGTGTGGGTTCAGTGACAATGGTTCTACTCAAGTACTGAAATCAATATTTCTAAAGAAAACTCAAAGGTCTAATTCATTTCGTGATAATATGAGGCATGGAGGGATCATTTAATTGAAAATGATTCAAAAGAATAGAGAAGTGAATTTCAAAAACTTGGATTATTCACTTTGAGCACATCGGATGGTTTCACTCTTCAAGTTGAAGGGTACTATTGAAGTTGAAATTTGGAAATCGCCGGAAAAAGTTATATTTCGTCACGTGAATTTCTCGTTAGGATGGTGATATACTGGGTGGAATAGTTTGAGGGTTGGGTGGAATCTATATTGACCAGAAAAATCCAAACCGTGTTGAAAAAATTAGAACATCTGCGAACTTTGCTTGCGTCTCTTGGGTGAGGAGTCAAATGTTCTTTATCAAACCAAATTGAGGTAAGAGACACATATAAAAATGAGTGAATTTGAGTTGATATGAAGTGAAACAGTAAAAAGCATCAATTGAAATTCATTGTTTACCATGAAAATGTTAAAAAATAAGGAAAGACTATAGGGGATCCAACTTGTCGTCTTCCAATATTTTTGTTCCAACAATTTTGTATGATGTTTCTACAAATACATGTTATTTCATACCAATATGTTTACAAAACAAGCTCAGAAACCATGTTTCTGAACTCATTAGTAAAAAAATACACAAAGGCACATAATATAAGATTGAACAAAAATATTGGAAGACGACCAGTTAGATCCTCTATAATCTTTCCTTATTTTTTAACATTTTCATGGTAAACAATGGATTCCAATTGATATTTTTTCTTGTCACACTTCATAACAACTCGAATTCACTCATTTTGATATGTCTCTTACATCAATTTGGTTTGATAAAGAACATTTGACTCCTCACCCAAGAGACGCAAGCAAAGTTGGCATCATAGATGAAAAGAACATCATATCAGCGGCTCTTCGAGATAACGACAGGGCATTCATATTGTTATTCATAGTAATTTTTCCATTAAATTATTTTATTCGCTTGGAATTTACAACAAAAAATATATCCAATACAAACATCAAATGATGTACTGTTTATCCTTTCCTTTGTGATATTTCAGGTGAACTTGGAGTTTTATCTCTCTCAGCAATTTTTATAACGTGTTAGTACCCTGATAGCAATTTAATCTTACTATAAGGTTGTCAGGCAAGCTTGTGGCAAGGTTGTCATAAAGTTCGTAGTTGACACACGAAAAGGGTGTGAGATTACAAACCCTTGTACAAGGGTTGTAGCAACCTTGCACTGACAAGGTTGTCAATAACAAGCCAAAAACAATCTAATGACAAGTCTGACGATCTTATGACAAGCCGACATGTTATCCGGGTACTGGTTGGCATCACAAAAACAATTTCAATCATGTCTTTCCATATTCTTTGTAATGCATGATTTCTTATCATTGATATATTTTGGGACCGATAGGGATGCTATCATTCTCAATCAAGATCTATCATATTCAGGTTTCATAATTATCAAACAATATAATTTCTTTTATTTCTCATCGTATTCTATACACCCGAAAAAATTAACATAAAAATAAGAGTATCCCTTACAATTTGATACAATTCCTCTTGTGATACGTGGTATCAAGTGAAGAGGAATCTATGGTTCATGATGAGGAAAACCATGGTCTTTGTGATGGAATAATTTTGACTTGTCCGAGGGTGCACTACCCAATAGATGAACGATGACCAGTAGATGCACGATTCATAAAAGCAGTAACTATCAAAAATTTGTGCTACATTAAAATAATTCGATTGTTTCCATAATGAGTCACTTCTATTGTGAAAACAATCGAATTATTTTAATGTAGCAGAACTTTTCAATAGTTACTGCTTTTATGAACCGTTTATCCACTGCTAATCGTTCATCTATTGGGTTGTTCACCCGATTTTCATTTATTCAATTTTCTTCTTCCTCTTTCAAAATACTCTCAATCGTAGAGATACATGTTTAGTCGAAGAAAACAAGAGGAATATTTTCTCTTCAATTCATAATATCACTCTTGTTTCACCATTTAATTCACCAGAGTTGGGTTTGTTACGTAATTTTTTCATTTCCTGTAAGATGTATGCATGTGAGATTCTTGAATCCCCCTATCTTCCAAAGAGCGAAGGGGTTGATTTGGCGTGGAAAATACTAAATTTTGTAAGTGTCATGAACCATGTAAAATGCTCAGAAGTATATTAGATATCAAACCTGCGGTTGACAATGAAAATTATTATAATTTTATGCTCATTATCAGAATTCTATTTTGATGACCTGAAATAATCAATAATTGAGTGTGGGAGAATTTTATCTTCACATAATATATGAGTTAGTAAACCTCAGGGGAATTTACAACAAGTACTCCTTCAAAAACCGGAAATTCTCAGGGAATTTTGAGATTGGATTTTTGTCACCACCCTGTACTTCCATCCTAACTTTTGCGAATGCCATCGATTGCTTTTGACCCTCACATCTTGAAGTCCCGCATCACTCACATCTTGTAGACCAGACCCCCCTGGCGAAAAAGTTTCACATAATTTTTCATATGTTTCAGTATTTTTCCATATTTCTTATAATTTCTCATATATTTTCATAAATGTCATAAATTTTCATAATTTCTCAAGGAATTGGAACATCTGGTATGAGAAATTTTTTCTCATAAGTCATAATTTCTCATGAATGAAATCATATTACTTTATATATTCTCATAATTTCTCATAAAATTACATAAAATTTTTCATAAATATAATTATGACTATGAGATATGGTTCTTCATAAGAAGTCATAATTTTTCATAAAAACTCATAATTTCTGACCAAAAAAGTTACAATTATTCATAAATAAAAGTGTATCATCATATAATTTTCTAATTTCTAAAGGAAATTGCATATATGTCCTAATTTCTTACAAATTCCATACAGTTTCTTCTCGCATCCGTGAAGATGAGAAGGATAATATGAAATATCAACACATATGAAAACATAGAAGCCTGCCGGAGTAACTGATCCAAGTGATCCGGACCAATTTTCAAGCTTTTTGATTGGTTGAAAAGTGATCCAGCTCACTTGGATTAGCTACTTCGGAAGGTTCCATAGCGTCTCATCAAAAAAATAAATGATAAATCTTATGTGACTTCATGAACATATGTTTTGTAGAGATTATCCAAAATTTGGAAATTTCAGAAGGGAATTGTTTTTTCTATAACAGCGCCTCTTTTTTTCAAAAATGATGGGATTTTATTCAAAATTTATGAGAATTTATGAGGAATTATCAAATAGTATGAGGATCATGAAAAATTATGGAAAATTATGAGAACAGCATTTCTCATAACAGGGTGCAACCTCCTCCAGAAATTATGGAATTTTATGAGAAAATTATGAGAAAATATGGGAATTCCATGAGAAAATTATGGAAAATTATGAAAACATTATATCTTATAATGATGTTCCAAATCCTTGAGAAATTATGGGATTTCATGAGAAAATTATGAAAAAAATGATGAAAAAATATGAGAAATTATGAGAAATTTTTTCGCCAGGGCCCGAAACCACCAAGTTCCCAAAACTACCAGTAGTCAATTGAAATGGTCCGCAAAACTGCCGGTTAATGTGTCACTTCAGATGTATATGTGAATCTCGAACTCAAGCGTCAATGTAGCCAGGTATATGGGACCGATATTCACATTTCTAGCAACAAATAATCCACTGGACGAACGAACAAACCTCATCGGACCTGTTATCATCCTTTATAATAATTTCATTGCAAAACACGTTGTCCTTCAAACAGAGTGAATATGTGATCTCCCATCATCCTCTCCGTAGAATTGATTTTCAGTTTTCATTTTTTCACACTCCAGAATTTCATCGATTCCTTTGGAACAATTACAGCGATGAAGAATTTAATCGACAAACGAACAATTATTTGTTCAAACAAAGTGGTTATGTCCTCTTCGATGATTCTCCTCGTGGAATCGATTGGCAGTCTCCGTTTTGTGAATTTTCGTAATTTTACTTGATCTGTCGGAATAATTCCTGCGATGAAAAATTCAATCGCCAAACAAAAGAACTATTCCATCCTAATCGTTGCGAATGCCATCGATCGCTCTTGACCCTCTCATCGCGAAGTCTCTCACATCTTGCAGACTAGACCCCGAAACCACCAAGTTCCCAAAACTACCAGTAGTCACCTGGAATTGTTCGCAAAACTGCTGGTTAATGTGTCACTTCAGATGGTCATGTGAATCTGGAATCCAAGCGTCATTGTACCCAGGTATATGGAATCGATATTAACATTTCTAGCACCAAATAATCCGCTGAACCAACAAACAAACCCCATTGGACCTGTTATCATGCTTCATCATAATTTCATTGCGAAATCCGTTGTCCTTCGAACAGAGTGAATACATAGTCCCCCATCATCCTCTCCATAAAATCGATTGTCAGTTTTCATTCTCTGACACTCCGGAATTTCATCTATTCCTTTGGAAGAATTACAGCGATGGAGAATTTAATCGACAAACAAACAGTTATTTGTTCAAACAAAGTGGTTATGTTCTCTTCGATGATTCTCCTCGTGGAATCGATTGGCAGTCTCCGTTTTGTGAATTTTCGTAATTTTACTTGATCTGTCGAAGTAATTCCTGCGATGAAAAATTCAATCGCCAAACAAAAGGACAATTCCATCCTAATCGTTGCGAATGCCATCGATCGCTCTTGACCCTCTCATCGCGAAGTCTCTCATCTCTCACATCTTGCAGACTAGACCCCGAAACCATCAAGTTCCCAAAACTACCAGTAGTCAACTGAAATTGTCCGCAAAACTGCCGGTTAATGTGTAACTTCTGATGTATATGTGAATCTCGAACTCAAGTGTCATTATGACCAGGTATATGGGACCGATATTGACATTCGTTGCACCAAATAACCCACTGGGAGAACGAAGAAACCCCTCCCCATCTGTTATCATCGTTTATAATCATTTCATCGCAAAACACGGTGTCCTTCAAACAGGGTGAATATGTGGTCTCCCATCATTGTCTCCGTAGCATCGTTTGTCAGTCTTCATTTTCTGGAATCCCGGAACTTCATCTATTCTTTCAGAACAATTCCAGCGATGCAGAATTCAATCGACAAACAAATTTTTCTTGTTCAAACAGAGTGGTTATGTTCTGTTCGATGATTCTCCTCGTGGAGTGGATTGGCAGTCTTCGTTCTGTGAATTTTCGTAATTTTATGTGCTCTGTTGAAACAACTTCTGCGATGGAAAATTCAATCACCAAACCAAAGAACACTTTCATCCTAATTTCTGTGAATGCCATCGATCGCTTTTGACCCTCACATCCAGGAGTCTCTTATCTCTCAACATGTCGTAGACCAGACCCCAGAACCATCAAGTCCCCTAAACTACCAGTAGTCACCTGAAATGATCCGCGAAACTGCCGGAGAATGTGTCAGTTCAGATGTATATGTGACTCTTGAATTCAAGCGTCATTGTAGCAACTATATGGAGCAGATATTCACAATATTCACAGAAAAATCCGTTGATTTGGTTTGGAATTCCACATCAGTCGAAACAATTAGAATTCAAGTGAGAACTCGAACATCCACTCATCAACCCTGGACGTGATGAAGACAAGACCTCGAAACTACCGACTCACTACTAACACATCAAGGATCCGTGGACATGAAATCCGTTGTCCCCGAAACTGCCTTTGGAACATCGACATCAGACTCGAATACAAAAAATATAATCATCTGGCAGTTTTGAGGTCTTGTCCCCAAAACTGCCGTTTACACGAGATGTCTTTGGGGACCGTCCTCAAAACCACCAAAAGTCTACAAAACTGCCTGTGTTTAGCTGAATCTGTCCCCAAAACTGCCCATTCACCTATATACAGGGTGTCCCATTTTAATTTTTATATTGGAATGACTCAAAAACGAGGAGTTTTGGAGGAAAATGTTTCGAACAAAAGTTGTGAGATTCCGAGGTGGACATCTGATGGTGACCCTGACTTTGGCCTCGGATCGCAACTTCAAGGTCATTCAGAGGTCAACTTTTGTTTCTGAAATAAAATCCCCTATTTTTGACTGCAGATTCAGATTTGACGTTGAAAAACAAGAAACTTTTGTCTGAATCATTTTTCCGAACTCCGCACAGATGGCGCTCTGATCGATAAAAAATGAGTTTTATGAAACACTCGTATTGCTTTCTGTGTAAAACGACATTTAACTCTCCAGTGTTTTTTTTCAGCTTCTGAGGATAACCGTCGGCATTAGAGTTACCCAATGTGCACCACGAGGAGGTTGAGCGATCGGATCTTGCACATCTTTGTGGCCCTGAAAATTTGATGAAATCCCATAAGTAAAAATCCAAAGTGGTAAGATCCGGAGACCTAGCTGGGATTTTCATCGACCAATATCGACAATTATGTCTGTTCATAGTACCGTTACTGTGAATTGTTGCCAAACACAAGTACACAATAATACTTGTGTTTATCATGAACAAGAAAGTTCATACTAGAGCATTGTTTACAAACACAAGTGAAACGGAATGTTTAATGTCCTTTATTCATTCACAAATTCTTTTCGATATACGATTCAAACTTGAAGGAGATCTTTGATCAGTGTTGTGAAGGTCTCAATACCATGGATTATCCTTGAAATACTTGATATTCTCCTGATACTAGGAGAATGTCGACGTAAGTCGAGGTATCCAAATAGACGCCAGCCTTCACTTCAGGCGATACGCTCAATAGAAAGACGAGTTATAAGAATGAATATCCCACGAGTCAGAGAAGGCGTTATAATGGTAATCGTATGGATGCACGCTCAGTAGCCCTTTTAGGAATGGTGCACCTGAATCCTCACGTTATTACCAGAGAAATCCAGCACTAATTAGGTATCCCAAGATCAACGGCACACCGCATACTAAGATCTGGTAAATATCATCCTTACCACATTACATGGGTGCAAGCATTAAGTGAAGATGATCTTGGACGTAGGGTTGAATTCGGTCAATGGGCCTCGGAGCAACCGCCTGGTTTTTTCAATTACGTGATGTTTAGCGATGAGGCGACTTTTCGCAGTAACGGTGTTATGAACAGACATAATTGTCATTATTGGTGAATTGAAAATCCCAGATGGCATCGACAAGTTGACAATCAACATCGCTGGACTCTGAATGTGTGATGTGGGATTTTGAATGGTCAAATCATTGGTCCTTATTTCTTCCAACATACTGTTGGGGAGGAAAATCATCTGCAATTGATTCGAGACAAATTACCAAGGATGTTGGGAGATGTTGATCTCTACGCACGGAACAGGATGTGGCTTCAACATGAAGGGGCACCACCTCATAACGCTGCAATTGTCAAAAATTCCTTAAACACATCTTACCCACACAGATGGATTGGTTGCGGTGGATACATTGCCTGGCCGGCTAGGTCTCCGGATCTTACCCCTTTGGATTTTTACTTATGGGGTTTCATCAAAGATGTAGTTCATGAAAGACCACCAACGATCAGAGATGACATGGAACACCGAATACGAACTGTCTGCCGAACAATTCCACGTCATGTGCTTTTGTCGTTAGAGCCACATTTTCAGAGACGAATTAGGTTATGCCAACAGGTCAACGGTGGAAATGTCGGACATTTGATACGGTGAATTTTCATACATATTGCAGAGCGTTTGTCATGGAAAATTACACACCTCTACAGTCCAGACAATCGGGCCTTTTCAGGGCCACATAGATGTGCGAAATCCGATCACTCAACCTCCTCGTGGTGCACATTAGGTCACTCTAATGGCGACGGTAATCCTCAGAAGCTGAAAAAAAACACTGGAGAGTTAAATGCCGTTTTACACAGAAAGCAATACGAGTGTTTCATAAAACTCATTTTTCATCGATTAGAGCGCCATCTGTGCGGAATTCGGAAAAATGATTCAGACAAAAGTTTCTTGTTTTTCAACGTCAAATCTGAATGTGCAGTCAAAAATAGGGGATTTCGTTTGAGAAACAAAAGTTAACCTCTGAATGACCTTGAAGATGAGATCCGAGGCTAAAGCCAAGGTCACCATCAGATATCCCCCTCGGAATCTCACAACTTTTGTTCGAAACATTTTCCTCCAAAACTCCTTGTTTTTGAGTTATTCCGATATAAAAATTGAAATGGGACACCCTGTATATAACGTATATACTGGGTGTCCCATTTTAATCTGTCACTTAGAATATCTCGAAAACGAATAGATTCAGAAGAAAATGTTCCGGGAAAAAAATGTAAGAATCTGAGGGGGACATCCGATGGTGAACTTGGCTTTGACCTCAGATCCCACTTTCAAGGTAATTTTGAGGTCAACTCATGTTTTTTAAATGGAATCCCCTATTTTCTACTACCGGTTTAGATTCTACGTTAAAAATCAAGGAACTTTTGTCTCAAACGTTTTTTTGAAATCCCCATAGATGGCGCTCTAATTGATGAGAAAATGAGAATTCTTAAACCCTCGGATTGTATTCTGTCTAACATAATGCTCAACTCTTGAATGTTTCTCATCTCCCGGAAATTGCCTACGGCATCAGCGTTACCCAATGTGCACCACGAGGAGTCTGTGCGATCGGACTTCACACATCATTGTGGCCCTGAAAACGGCCGATTGTCTGAACTGGAGGTGTATCTTCGGGGACGCATTAGGCATTCCACAGATGTTCAAAATGCGCGCCGTTTTGCCTTTGACAAAGCGCAATTCTTTTATGAAAGTTTTATACAGTTGCTTGCAACGTAGCAGGTGTTATTGCTGTGCATGCTCTTCTTATTCGATCTTTCATGTCATCGCGTGTTGTTGGAGGTTCACGGAATACAACATTTTTTATGTAACCCCACAAGAAAAAATCTGGCGACCTAGGTGGCCATCGCACAGGTCCTCCACGGCCAATCCACCTTCTGGGAAACTTCTCGTCCAGAAATTTTCGAACAATTCGCATGTAATGAGGAGGTGCTCCATCCTGTTGGAACCACATCCTTGATCTCACGTCAAGACTCACGTCTTCCATAAGAGCAGGGAGTTCAAAATGCAAAAAACGAAGATACTCCGCGCCAGTCAGGTTTCCTTCAAAAAAATCCCGCACCAAACGTTCACACTCCAACGGTGTTGATGATTAATTGTACGGACCCAGTAACGATTCTGAGCACTCCAATAATGGCAATTGTGCCTATTGAGAATTCCAACATTGTGAAATATTGCCTCATGAGAGAACATAACGTGATGAGAGAAAGTGGGATCTTCTTCAATTCTCCGTTGGGCCCACGTGCAGAAGTTCAATCTTGTTATGAAATCCTCAGCTGTTAGAGATTGCACCAAAGTGATATGGTACGGATGATAATCCAACGATTTCAGGATACGCTGAGCTGTGGATCGAGGAATCTTGGTCATTTTCTCAATATCCCGAAGACTGATATGGGGATAATTATGAATTAATGCCAGCACAGCCAGCAATCTCACTTCAGGATCATTGTCATCCGCATAAACTTTCTTGTTCCCCTGTCGTTTGAGGAGACCTTGACGAGCACGTTGTTCAAGAAATCGGATCGTAATGCGATTTGGACACCTCCGATCCGGAAAACGACGTTGAAACGTTCTCATAGCTTCAACATAATTTCCCCGCGCTTCACCAAGACACAACAAAACGTCAACAATATCGTTTGGCGCGTCATCAGACATGATATTTAGAAATGTGTTTGCTCCAAATGATAACAGAGAACTGAGCAGTTTGGGAATGCTGAATTTCTAAGGTATTCACACGTGAATCAAAACAATAACAATTTCCAAGAACAAAACCGAAACAAAACACAACTGATGAAAAACACTCAAGAGTTGAGCATTATGTTAGACAGAATACAATCCGAGGGTTTGAGAATTCTCATTTCCTCGTCAATTAGAGCGCCATCTATGGGGATTTCGAAAAAACGTTTGAGACAAATGTTCCTTGGTTTTGAGCGTAGAATCTAAACCGGTAGTAAAAAATAGGGGATTCCATTTGAAAATGACATGAGTTGGACTCAGAATGACCTTGAAAGTGGGATCTGAGGTCAAAGCCAAGTTCACCATCCGATGTCCCCCTCAGATTCTTACATTTTTTTCCCGGAACATTTTCTTCTGAATCTATTCGTTTTCGAGATATTCTAAGTGACAGATTAAAATATCTCAAAAACATGCATCTTAAACCAAAAGTACTTCATACCAAAGTTGTCATACCAAGAGGAGGCCACAAAACTACGATATCAGTTTCATCATAGATGGCGTTATGATGGATTCAAATGGGGTCAACATCATTTTTTAAATGGGAACCCCCAGTTTTTATCGCATATCTTGATTCTACGCAAAAAACTGAGTAACTTTTGCTCGAAACGTTTTTCTAAATTCTCAAAGATGGCGCCACAATCGATGAAAAATAAAGTCAATGAAACAATACGCGGATATCTTGAGGAATGCATCCAAGAGCCGAAATATCTCATTCGAATGTTGTTGTTAGGAGAGGGGACGACACAATGGCGATATCAGGTCCATAGTAGATGGCGCTGGGGTCGGTGAAAATGAGGTCAACTCCAATTTTTCAAATGGAAACTCCTACTTTTTATCGCATATCATGATTTTACGTGAAAAAATGAGGAATTTTTGTTTGAAACATTTTTCCTAAATTCTTGAAGATGGACCCGGTGGAAAATGAGGTTGATGAAAAAGTTCTACCGCATTATGTGTGAAGCAACGCTCAACAAAAAAATCAAAACAATAATAATTTCAGAGAAGAAATCGAACACAAAACACAACAAATGTCATGTCCAAAACATTCTAAATGCCTCCAATTCAATGTTTTGGAAACGACACTCATTGTGTTTTGTGTTCGTTTTCTTCTCTGAAATTATTATTGTTTTGATTTCCATTGGAATCCCGTACAAAATCTGCATTTCAAAATCATCCAGTTCTCTGTCGCTATTTGGAAGAGAAACATTATTTGACGACTAAATATCATGTCAGATTACACCCCAAACGATATTGTTGATATTTCATTGTGTCTCGGTGAAGCGCAGGGAAACTATCTTACAGCTGTACGAATTTTCAAACGACGTTTTCTGAATCGAAGGTGTCCATCTCATGTCACTATCCAATCTGTCGAACAACGTGCGCGTCGAGGTTTTATGAAACGAAAAAGAGCCAATAAAGTTTATGATGATAACAATGAGCCTGATGAGGGATTGCTTGTTGTGCTGGGATCAATCCACATCAATCCTCATACCAGTGTGCGGGATATTGAAAAAGCAACCGGGATTCCCCGATCCACAGTTCACCACATGTTAAAATCAGTTTAATATCATCCGTACCACATCTGTTTGGTGCAATCGTTGACAGCTGAGGATTTCGTAGCAAGGATGAACTTCTGCACATGGGCCCAGGGTAAAATTGAGGAAGATCCTACTCTCTTTCAACGCGTTATGTTCTCTGACGAGGCAACATTTCAAAGTGTAGGAATTGGAAATAGGCACAATAGTCATTATTGAAGTGCTCAGAACCCTCACTGGGTTCGTACAGTAGATCATCAGCACCGTTGGAGTGTCAACGTTTGGTGTGGAATTGTAGATTCCAAAATCATAGGGCCATATGTTTTTGAAGGAAACCTTAGGAGCGTGGAATATCTTCGCTTCTTACAGCATGAACTTCCTGCTCTGATGGAAGACTTGAGCCTCGACCTAAGATTAACAATGTGGTTTCAACAAGATGGAGTACCTCCTCATTTCGCGCGGAATGTACGGAATTTTTTGGATCAGCAATTCCCAGGGAAGTGGATTGGCCGTGGAGGACCTGTTTGATGGCCACCGAGATCGCCAGACTTGACGTCGCCGGATTTTTTTTGTGGGGTTACATAAGAGATGTTGTATTCCGCGAACTTCCTACAACACGCGATGACATGGAAATTCGAATAAGGAGAGCATGCGCAGCAATAACACCTGCTGTGTTGCAAACAACTGTGCTCAACTTTCATAAATGAATTAGCCTCCGTCATCAGCAAAACGGTGGTCATTTTGAACATCTTGTGAAGTCTCGAAGGCAAACCTAGTCAATCCATTCTAGACAATCCGCCCTTTTTAGGGCGATAATGATGTGCAAAGTCCTCCTCCTCGGGGTACACATTGGGTAACGCTAATGCCGACGGCCTACTGATGAGCGGGGGAGGAGGGAGAGAGGGTAATATAGGAGTTTGTTACACCGCAATCCTCGGAAGATGAAAACAAAACCTTCAAGAGTTGAGCGTTGCTTTACACATAATGCAGTAGAACTTTCTCATCAACCCCATTTCCCACCGACAGAGAACTGGATGATTTTGAAATGCAGATTTTGTACGGGATTCCAATGGAAATCAAAACAATAATAATTTCAGAGAAGAAAACGAACACAAAACACAATGAGTGTCGTTTCCAAAACATTGAATTGGAGGCATTTAGAATGTTTTGGACATGACATTTGTTGTGTTTTGTGTTCGATTTCTTCTCTGAAATTATTATTGTTTTGATTTTTTTGTTGAGCGTTGCTTCACACATAATGCGGTAGAACTTTTTCATCAACCTCATTTTCCACCGGGTCCATCTTCAAGAATTTAGGAAAAATGTTTCAAACAAAACTTCCTCATTTTTTCGCGTAGAATCATGATATGCGATGAAGAGTGAGAGTTTCCATTTGAAAGATTGAAGTTCACTTCATTTTTACCAACCACAGCGCCATCTACTATGGAACTGATATCGCCATTGTGTCGTCCCCTCTCTTAACAACAACATTCGAATGAGATATTTCGGCTCTTGGATACATTCCACAAGATATCCGCATATTGTTTCATAGACTTCATTTTTCATCGATTGTCGCACCATCTTCAAAAATTTAGAAAAACGTTCCAAGCAGAAGTTACTCAGTTTTTTGCGTAGAATGAAGATATGCAATAAAAAGTGAGGGGTCCCGTTTAAAAAAATGATGTTGACCCCATTTTAATCGATCATAACGTCATCTATGATGAAACTGATATCGTAGTTTTGTGCCCTCCTCTTGGTATAACAACTTTGGTATGACGTACTTTTGGTTTAAGATGCATGTTTTCGAGATATTTGCATTTAAAGATTGAAATGGGACACCCTGTATATAGTAGTGCCAGGATTCTATGCACGTTCATAGTATATTCAGATATAACATAAAAGCATACAGATATTGAAAAGTGATAATACTTTTTATAGAACATAGATATTCATCTGTTGGAACTATCAGATCGCACTGAATTTCCCTGTCCATAACACCCATACCTGCATGAAACCAAGTCATTAAGAATTTGATGTTTTGAATAAAAAATAATGAATCAATTATTTGCTATCATGAAATGACAATTACATCAATAATAACATTTGTTATTGCGTACACAAACCTGTTGATATATGCTCCGTCGAGAATATAGTGGGAATCGCATCAGGTTTTAATATTGCCTTTCTACTGTTCTGAACAAAATCATTGAAGTGAAAATGTTTGGAGCATACAACAGAATGTTTTCCTGGAGTCGAGTTATTACCAATTAATATTAATCCACTGTTGCTGTATGCCAATGTCTGTTGGAAATCTACAAATTTATGCAAAAATGGTCATAAATCCAGTTATAAGCTCTGTATATTCTATTTTTTTATTGTTGAATAATAAATAAAATAAACTATATATTTTAATTACTGATGAAAAGACACTTTTGTTCCACAGTTACTCCGTTCATTACAGTTAGGAACCCAACAATACCGCATTTTGGTTTATGATGATCGTTCACTTGAATTATTTTGCGAAGAATAAAAATTATATTCATTAACAATGAATCATTATTATTATATAAACTTCACTGAAACACTCGATTTCATTCACATATATAGCATATGAACTTTGAAATGTATACCTACTATTACAGCTGATCACATTAAATTTGGCAACACTGTGCATGCATTTAGATTTGGCAACTGAGGCCTGTACGGGCTCTAGCATCTCTGTCATATTCACGAAAACGCGATTGTTGCTCTCTGTCGCACGTCGGCAGCAGTTAGATCAAAGTGAAATAGGCGGAATGCGTGGCCCAGTAGTATATGGTCTAAGGTCACCACGACTACGTTAGTCCTTCGCTTGAACATCGGTACTCTACTATACTCCTCGCCCCTCTGGCTCGTTCCTACGCCCAGTGATGCCAGGAAAGACGGTGTGGACCGAAGAATCAGCCCCTCTACCGTGCACACGATGAAACTTTCGTATACATGTGACTCACACATATACGAACATGTCATTGTGTGAACAATGGAGGGGCTGATTTTTCGGTCCGCACCGTTTTTCCTGGCACCACTGCCTACGGCTCAACTGATGTGACTACGGCACCACCTGCATGATCGATTATAGAACTTTAACATTCGGAATTTAGGAAGCAAAGTAAACACCATGGGGGTGAAAGTCATATACGAAAAGTGGAAACATCATGGTGGTCAATGTTGAACAAGGATGGACCATTGCCATACAAAAACGGGGAGAACTTCAACCAATAGGAAAAATCATTTAGCTGACTGGAAAAATTGTCTTTGTTACAAAAATTTGGTGATGCGGCAAAAATAGTAGATATAGTTTTTCCAAAACAGTCAGTCGCAAGGAAGGCCTTTGTGGTGCCTGGTTTGGATAGACAATTGAAGGAGTTTTTAGACAAAGCCAAACCAGATAAAATGCTCTCCGGAAGTGATCTGGGTGAAAAAATAATAGAAATGAAAGTGCTGAGCAGGGTTTCGCAAAGCATGAAATCACAAGTGGTTAGGAAAGATATACCCACTTCGTCCAGAAGACATTTAAACTGGCGAGGTCCGTCGACGAGCAACAGGAATCCTTGGCAGGCGGGCAACAGAGCATCAAATCAACACCGTCTAAACTTCAAGCCCAGAAGCAGTACAAACAGAGCGAGCCAGAGTGCAGCAAAAGGTCATTACAAGAACAGGTTCCGGAGATATTACCCAAGCAGCAATGGAAGTTCAACGTATATACGAAATAGAAACGTTCATAGAATGTACGAATAGGATTCAAAGAGTATATTTCACGTATACTTAGTATGTGCATAGTATATTCGAAATGTACGATATCCATTCAATCGACGTTCGTTTGACGTACGATCGTATATTCGACTACGTATATTCGATGAATGTACATAGCACCTATAAAACGGCCTCATTAGAATGTGCATGGAATATACTTCGAATATTCGTAGAACATACATAGTACATCCCGATGCTACTTGGGTAGTATGTAGCATCGCAGGAAGATTAAGGTTTTTCTTACATAAATGGGAAAATATTACGTCGGATAAATTCATTTCAAACTTTATATTAGGTTATAGAATAAGATTTAATTCTGTAGTGAGGCAGGATTGGGTAGTTGAAGAACCAAAAAGGTCGGTGATAGAAATAGAGAATTTATCTCAAGCGATGGCATCATTAATGAGCAAGGGTGCAGTTTCTAAGTGTAAGTATAAAGAGGGACAATTTTTATCCTCTTATTTTTTAGTAGAAGAACCAAATGGGTCACACAGATTTATATTGAATTGATTGAAGTGTTTGAATGAATTTATAGATAAGGAACACTTTAAAATGGAAAATTTAAAAGATGCCTTGAATTTGATTTCGACTAATGCATTTATGGCCAGTGTAGACTTGAAAGACGCATATTTTGCGATCCCAATACATTCGGAAAGTAAGAAATATTCAAGATTTCTATTTAAAGGAGATCTCTATGAGTTTAATTGCTTACCTCTTGGTTTATGTATTGGCCCGTATGTGTTCACAAAGATTCTAAAACCAGTTATGAGTTATCTAAGATCGAGAGGTTTTTCTCCGTAATTTATTTTGATGATATATTATGTATCGGCCAGACCTTTGAAGAATGTAAAAGAAATGTGGTCGAGTCGGTGAGATTATTAGAATCACTAGGATTTATTATAAATAAGGAGAAGAGTGCACTTTGTCGAGATAAAAGATGTAAGTTCTTAGGTTTTGTTATAGATTCTAAAGAATATAGAGTAGAACTACCGACAGATGAGAAAAAGAAAGTCTCGAGAATAATATCAAGATTTCTCGTTAGGGAGAACTGTAGAATAGAGGAATTCGCTCAGTTGATTGGCGTTTTGATTTTTAGTTGCCCAGCGGTACCATACAGTTGGTTATATACAAAGGTTTTAAAAAGAGAGAAATGCGTGGCATTGCTTATCAATGAAGGGGATTATAGTGCAAGGATGTGCATTAGTGAGGCAGTTAAGCAGGACCTTAGATGGTGGAAGAGAGTGATTCCGGATAGTTATAGTAGGATTAAGAAAGGTAGTTTTGATATGATAATATATACGGATGCTTCCAAGACAGGTTGGGGAGCTGCATCGGATAAAAGAAAAATATATGGTTTTTGGGATGAGACAGAAGCAGGGAGACATATCAATATTTTAAAGACGATTTCATTAGCATTGGAGGGTTTGGCCAAAGATAAAGAAAACTGTGATATATTATTAAGAGTAGACAATACCACGGCAATCGCTTATATCAATAAAATGGGAGGCACACGATTTCCTCATTTCAATAAGTTAGCGCGACAGATTTGGAAATGGGTGGAAAGTAGGGGCATTTGGCTTTTCGCGGCGTATATTCCGTCGAGGGAAAATACCGAAGCAGATATTTTGTCTAGGATTGAATCAATTGACACAGAATGGATGTTGTCAGAGAAGGCATCCTCCCAAGTGGTAAAACACTTTGGGTTTCCTGAGATAGATTTATTTGCCTCGAGGATAAACGCCAAATGTAAAAGATTCATATCTTGGTTTCCAGAACAAGATACAGTAGCAATAGATGCCTTTACGCTCAGCTGGTCAGGTTTTCGTTTTTATGCCTTTCCACCATTTGCTTTGATTGCGAAGATGCTTGAGAAAATAAGGATAGATAAGGCAGAGGGTATTGTAGTAGTACCATATTGGGATACACAGTCATGGTATTCTATGTTTTTATCCTTGTTAGTTGGGAAACCGTTAATTTTCCAGCCTTCTCCAAATTTATTGCAATCTCCTCCCGCGCAGAAAAAAATTGGCTGGCAAAAGTATGACACGAGTCTCACAAAAAATCTGGCCGCAGTCTGACAATACGTACAGAAAGATTCAGAAATAATGTGGGAAAAATATGAGAATGATCTTGGTGGAGGTTTGGCTACGGTATGAGCTGAGTATTGGGAGAGTATGGGTGGGAATTTGGGAAAGGATCTGAGGTTTGGGACTCGACCAAACTTTTCCCATACTGCCAGAATCAAAATGGATGGCCTTGCAAGAGTATGGGAATAGTTTGGCAAAAATTATAACGAAAAGTGTGACACTAGGCCATGGTACTAAAACTTCATTCCAGTGCTATGATAATAATGTCCAGGGGGAAAAAAACCACGTGGAAAACAACGTTGGGAACAGCGTCAAAAACTAGGTTGAAAACAACGTTGTTTAACATGGTAAAATGGTCCCACCTTGAGAGAGAAGAAAACAACGTTGAAAACAACGTTGAAAATGTGACCACAAAAGTTACATTCCTAAATGAAAAAACAAAAAATCGATTTTCCTCGGAATCGAACTTGGATTTTTGAGATCTAAGATCCGACTTCCTTGCCTCTTGGCTACGGTTTTGTATGAATGTAGCAGAGCTTAAAAATGTATATGAACTTTGCTTGGATCAAAATCATCTTGGGAAAAAATAATTAATCCGATTAACAAAACCCCAGTGAATTCCATTAATTATTACAACAACTGAAAGGTCTGGTTGAATTCCATCTGATTATTCGTCAATGACATGTGGTCAGATTTACAGATGTTCTTGTGTTCTTCTTATGTTCGAATCAGGGCTGTATATATTTCATAATTCGATTGCCAATTCGTTTCGAAGAACGATTCAAACTTCTACAACATGACTTTTTTTTAAAAACAATTTTATTGGCTTTTGCCGAATCTCAAGGAGTTTCAGACGAACTATTTACATTCGTGTAATGAATCATGACAAATGATTCAGAAGAATATCATTTTTTAATAATTCTTCAAGTTTCCTAAAAACAATCATCTCAGATATCCTCTAGAAATGTTATGATCACTTGAAGTCGACTTTAATTATTTCGTGGTTATTCACTGTTTTACCGACGATCAAAGAGATAACATTTTTTCAATTAATCTGTCTTCTCATTCAATAGAGCATGAATCTAAATTATTCAAAGATATATGAGAATTCCTATGGTTGAATAAATTAGATGAACATTTCACATTTCAGGTGTATAAGAAACATGTGATACGTATTTTAGACACAATTCCAGTAAAAAAATTGTCTGCATCGTGTAGGAGCTTCATTGATTGATCAAAGGTAATTTTTGTGGTAATATTCAATGAAATTCATTGGTTTTTTTTAATTAGATGATTTATTTTATTCCTAGATGATTTTGATTCAAGCAAAGTTCATATACATTTTTAAGCTCTGCTACATTCACACACAACCGTAGCCAAGAGGCAGGGAAGTCGGGTCTTAGATCTGAAACATCCAAGTTCGATTCCGAGGAAAATCCAATTTTTTTTTTTTCATTTAGGAATGTAACTTTTGTTGTCACATCTTCAACGTTGTTTCCAACGTTGTTCTCGACGTTGCGTTGTTTTCAACGTTGTTTTTAACGTTATTTCCTTCTCTCTCAAGGTGGGATCATTTTACCATGTTAAACAACGTTGTTTTCAACCTAGTTCTCAACGTTGTTTCCAACGTTGTTTTCCACGTGGTTTTTTTTCCCGGGTTTGAAGAACCTGAATCGGTTTGCTAGTATATTATTACCATAGCACTGAAATAAAGTTTTAGTACCATGACCTATTGCCACACTTTTCGTTATAATTTTTGCCAAACTATTCCTATACTTTTGCAAGGCCATCCATTTTGATTACGGCAGTATGGGAAAAGTTTGGTTGAGTCCCAAACCCCAGATCCTTTCCCAAATTCCCACCCATACTTTCCCAATACTCAGCTCATACCGCAGCCAAACCTCCACCAAGATCATTCTCATATTTTTCCCACATTATTTCTGAATCTTTCTGTACGTATTCTTAGACTGTGGCCAGATTTTTTGTGAGACTCGTGTCATACTTTTGCCAGCCAATTTTTTTCTGCGCGGGCTTACAGATCGTGTCAACATCCGAGGACCACAAAGCTCAGATTGATAGTGGCGAAATTATCGGCGGAGGATATTTGAAGAAAAACGCTCCTAAGAAGGCTCTGGGAATATTAACCGCATCATTAGCAAGATCCTCGAAAAAGCGATATGAAGTAGGGCTGAAAAAATGGTAAAGATATGGTCAAACAAGAGGCGTGGATATGTTTAAAGCACCTGTACGAAAAATTCTAAGTTTTCTATCGAGAGAATTCGAGCTAGGTGCTTTGTATGGTTCATTAAATTCGATGGAATCAGCCATTGCTTTAATATCAGAAAAAGAGATAGGTAAGGATGTGGAGATAAAACGTTTCATGAAAGGAGCCTTCAGACTGAGGCCTACAAAAGCCAGATATGAATTTACTTGGGATGTAGGTACTGTATTAGAGTTTGTAAAAGGATGGTTTCCCTTAGACCAGATATCCTTGCAAGAGTCAACGGAAAGGATAGCAATTTTATTGGCACTTAGTACAGCTCATAGAGCCCAGACTGCTGCTGAATGGCATGTTGACAAATTTGAAATGAACGTAAGCAATAATCAATGCACAGATACTCCACCGAATCCGTACGCAATCTCATCTGACCAGTTCCGGAAAAGAAAGAACGTTAGAAATTGCTGGTTAGGACTGTAGTAAGTTTCGGAAAATCCTCACTCTTATAAAAATATAAAATATTTGGAAGTAAATCAATTACACTGTAATAAACTGTTATTAACATGGAATAAGAATCACATGATTATTATTCCACATTAGCAGCATCACAAGCGGTGCATTCTGACATATTGAAATTTTTCTTTCTCAACGTAGGGAATTATCGAAACTTTTTACGATCCTAGCCGGCATTTCAGACCACGTGGTTCGCGGTATCTGGCTGTCTCTGCACAACGTAGTCACGCGTTTTGAACATATACATGAACTGATCCACCGGATTGTTTATAATAAATTAATTATCCTTCATTGAAGTTCAAATCGGAAGTGGAAGTGAAGTGTAAGTCTTTCACATGTGATGGATATGAATCACATAGGTGAGTAACTCTGATTGCAAAGAATTATTTATTTTGAAAACCTAATCTCTTATTCTTCTGCAGTTTGTAGTTCACTTGATTCTCGTTTACTCATCGCTTAATGCTATCAGATACAAGAAATAACGATTCATTAACATATCCATCACTGAATAGATTAATAATTTCAATTATTTGATTTTTTGAGATGCATTATAGTTCAAATACTTTGTGACACCTGTGTAAACTTTCGATCCTTGGATATAAGTTTTGTACAAGATATTTCACAACAAGGTAATGTATATCAGAGTACTTGGGATATATACATATATGAAACATGATTTTCACATAGTTGAAAAATCAATAATACATCTAGAGTGAATTTTTTGTCTACGGAAATATATAGCGTTGCATTTATCTTTGCATTTGACAACTTTTCTAACAATGAATAAGAATTTCAACAATCCTATTCTTGCATCACATTCCTTTTTCTTCTGCCAAATAATTATGTCAAATTGGAATTAAAGTGGTAGTCTTTCCTAATTATTGTAGGACTGAATTACATGTACATATTATTGTATTGGATTTTTCTTAACGTAACACTAACATGTGTGCGTATCAAAAATTTGTCTGTCACATGACTGTTTAAAATGGAAATGATTTCAGTTACATATTGTAAATTATTAGATATTTTTCCTGTTGATGGTTGTGGATACCAAATTTTTTCTCATCATCAAGTTCAGATTAGGTTACGAACATTCCATTTTTCTAGTGATAATCTGAAATTCATTCCCGTATCAAACAGCATTTGATTGTGGTAAAATTTTTTTTTTCAATGAAGAGTGAGAATAAACTATAGAAATATTGTTTCATAAAGTCGCGGTACAGAACAGTTATTGCCTCATTGATATTTCAAAGGTGATATATTGAGATTGAATGTAATGAGATCATCGAGACTGATGCGACATTTCTTTTGATACAAATTTCAAAACAAATACTGCTATTACTTTATAAAATTGATAAACTTGGATAATCATTATCGAAAGTGATATTTTAGTTGAGAATGTCATTCCTTTGTTACATCGTTTACAACAGGATATTGAACTTGATTGCAAAGCATTCATTTGATAATATCGGGTAAAATGAAAAAATCTCGAACTACATCCAGCAGGAAGCTATTTCTGCATCTTTCAATTAGACAACAACAGAGAATCAAAACATTCTTGAGAGTCGAGGAAGAACAAATACATACTCCGATCTCATGTGAACAAATATGTGATAAAAGTACGTCATACTGTGACACAAATCAGGAAAACATCAGGCATGACATCGGCGACCAACCTTCATCTTCAGCATATTTTTCACAAATGGAGAATAGTAAGCCAACAGATGAATCTCCTGAAGATGATTCTGACAATGATTGAATAAAGTGTGGAGATTGCATATATGAAAGTGATGATTGTGATGATAGTGAAGATGAACATTTAGAATTCATTGATGATTTTCAATCCAAACTAGCTTCGTGTTTTTCTCATAATAATATCTCGCATGTCCAGGGAAATGATATCCTCAAGGTTCTGAAGACTCATGCTTGTTTCTCGTATTTACCTAAAGATACACGCTCTCTTTTGAACACACCTTCTTCTGCCACAGAGATAATCAAATTAGATGATGGGGAATATGTTCATATCGGTTTTGAAACTTGTATTCTGCGAAAATTATACCAAATAAAATCATGCTCAATACCATCTATTTTAGAGATTGACATTAGTACTGATGGAGCACAATTACACCGAAGTGGCAAAATACAAGTATGGCCGATTCAAATCCGTATAAGAAATATTAATGACAATAATCCCGAGATTATTGGAATATATAAGGGTAAAAGAAACCTAATAATCCAAATTCTCTTTTCGAATCCTTTATAAATGAAGTCGAAAAACTTTCAGCCAAAGGTGGGATCGAGTATAAGAAAAAACTCATACCCATTGTTTTCAGAAGCTTTATAGCTGACGCTCCTGCTAGAGCTTTTATATTAAACCATAATTCGCATTATTCACTCAGTCCCTGTTCTAAATGCAAAGTTTCTGGTTTGTGGGTTAATAATTGCATGACTTTTCGTGGTACCAATCATGAACCTCGTACAGATGATGAATACAAACAATGGTTGTATGAGGAATATCATAAGGATGCAATAGTGAGTCCTTTAGCAAGAATTCAAATAGGAATGGTTTCACAAGTTCCATTTGACTATATGCATTTAGTGTGTTTGGGAATTGTGAAGAAAATTTGCAAAGCTTTCATAAGAGGCAAATATTCAAAATCAGTCAAGTTATCTGCCAGGCAAATTGATTTGATATCTTCAAGATTAGAAAGTTTCAAAGTATACTGCCCAATGGAATACTCTCGTCAACCTAGGTCTTTAAAAGATTGGAATGATTATAAAGCAACAGAATTTCGACAATTACTCTTATATACAGGTGTTGTAGCATTCAGAAATATCTTAGAAAAAGAGGTGTATTCACACTTTTTATTTCTTCATACATCCATACGGAGTTGAACTTCTCCAACGTATTCAAAAAACCAACTGGATTTTGCAGAAATTGCACTTCAGAAATTTGTTACTTGGAGTGAAGTTATTTATGGCAAAACTTTCATCAGTCACAATGTTCACGGTTTGTTACATTTGGTAGAAGATGTGAAAAGATTTGGACATTTGGACACTATTTCTGCATTTCCATTTAAAAATAAAATGCCTTTTATTCGTGAATATATTTGGAAACCAAATTTTCCCCTACAGCAGTTCATTCGAAGGATGGCCGAATTTCATGATCGACCGATAATATATGAAAGAATGAGAAATAAAAGAAATGTCCAAGTATCACAACCACATAATGATGGACCATTACATCCAGATATCATATCATCAAATTATATACAGTATAAAAAATTGGAATTCGATCAAATAACTTTCACTCTTGCACGTAATAATAATTGTTGTATTTTGAATGATTCATCTATTTGTTTCATCCGAAATATCGTTTTTATTGATGGAAATTATTATTTGATTGTACAAAAATTCAAATATATTGAAGCATTATATGATGTAGGCATTTCTTCTAATGAAGTAGGATTTTTTGAGTGTTCAGAATTACTAGATGAAAAAATTGTCTCCCTGGTGAATGTTTCCGCCAAATGTTATTGTATGTTAATTCCGCAAAATGACCGAGATGATAGTACCAATAGTGATGAAGAAATGTTAACTGAGCATTACGCTGTTGCTACTATGAATTTATAATCACAATACTGTCAACTATTGATACAAACTTGACCATTTCTGTACTTTCATTATATGTATACATGTTTTCCATTATATTATTGTGAAAAAATGATTTGTCATTTTTGATTGAATCATGTCTAGTATTTCTAAAACTCGTGGAAATTTTTTTACTATTGTAATATTTGATAAATGTGAAATTGAGACAAATGTAATGATCCATCAATGTATCAACAGATCAGGAACAGAGCCCATGCAATTATTTTCTGTTATCAAGCAAGAAACATGAACTGTTAGGTTAATTGTAATTATGAGAACAGAATTATAATAATTATTAGGTACAGTTGCCAACGCTTCATTTCTTATTGCATGAGTATGAATGCTTTTTGAACTATTCTGTTCTATGCGAGAAATTCTCATTTGCATTCAAAATTGTGATGAACTTGGATTAAATCACAAATTTCCTCAACATGGATCAAGCCATTACATTTACTGATATATTGATATACTTGTCATTTCCTTGATGACGAAATCTTTTTTCATTTCCGGTCATTGCTGATGAATTAATGCAAAGAATATCAGCTGCACATTGATATCAACATTATTATTGTTTCATATCAATCTCCCTGACTATATCCATTAATTGGGAGACGGAAACTTCATATGAACGTTAGTATTTTTTCATATCACTTTGTATCGATAGTGTTTTTCTGTTTCCCAAATGATTGTGATTCGCATCTTTTTGTGAATATTTACTGTCGATTGAGCAATTAGGGGTGGAAGTGATCTTGATTTATTTACAAGTCTAAGTAAAATCCCACCTTCATCAATATTTCATTGAGTGAGTGAATTATGATTTGACTCTGAGAATGAATTTGGGTTTCCTCATAATTTGTAAATATTGAAAAACGAGATTTATGAAGAATTCTTGACAGCTGGTGGTTATGACTTCTGAAATCCTCTTACATTCACCACAATATCAGTAAAAGACTGAAACTTATATTTAGAGTCTTATCCTGGTCGTACATTTCATTATTATACACTAAAAATTTCCGTTCAACGCATGATCTGCAAAATAAGGTAGCGCGAAATTTGGCTGCTCTTTTTGGCGCTGGAATGTCCTTTATTGAAAGAAAAGTTCTTGCCATTAATAATAAGAATCCGATATTAAATATTTCGTTAAAGGTACAACATTTCCACTCTAGAATATTTCGTTTCTAGAGTGGAAATGTTGTACCTTTCTGTTATTATATTGTAATGTTGAAACGTTCCTTTTGTGGAAGATATTTGACAATTTAATATGATATTGTCTCTATGTTATTACTCCAATGAATGACACGGGACGTTCCTCTTCGCCCTGATCGGATACTCACCCTTGTCAGCAGATATCCGCTCTCGAAAGTACATTAATTTTTTTTTTATTACTAAAGATATCATAGGAAACGGAAGGTGAGTGGTTGTCGAAATGAACGTTACGCAATTATGTGAAAGGAGGAAAGGCTTTATTCTAATTTCTTGAAACAATATTTAGTATAACAGTATCACCTCTTCCTCCACCGGTATTGACTCTTTTTCTCTTATCTAGAACAATTTGAAAATGCTTACATTACCCTACAATCAATAATTAATTATATGTTGTCTTATGGTAATTTGGTATAGGGAACTTGACGCAACTCTAACCCCCACACGAGTATCGTGAACTATGTAACTTGCAATAAGTACAGTGTCACCACACACGTATGTGTATCGAATAAATTTCGGAAATGCGAATGTTCAGTATATCCCACTCGCAATGAGAAGGACTCATGAACACCTGTAGCTGAAAGAAATAAATAAGATCAATGCGAGGATATGCCTCTTGAATTATAATGTTCGTTCGAGACGAATAGATATTGATGATACGTCGTGCAAAAGCCGAGTTATATCAAGTTACCTTTCCTCCATTTTTGACCTATATTTATACCGTGAAAAGTTTATTTTGAATCACGTGCTACCCCAACACCTACCGGTTTTGTTTATAACTTTTTGTTATCGAGTTATCAAATGATTTGATCGATCGCGACTTTTCTTATCATTGGTTGTTTCTTGATCGATTCGATCTCGATTAAGATTCGATAAAGTTTTGAATTCAAAGTATAAGATTTTATTTGAGCTACTAGTGATACATTGAAAAGGGATCTTTCATCTTGATGAATTATGTATTACTTATTTATTTGTGCTCTTTAATTCTTTCTGAGGAATATATGTAGGGCATTCGCATGTGATTCTCCATTCACGATTTTCGTCGACCGAACGCAATTATGTCATCGCTCTTACACTAGTTAGGCGTGTAGGTGTTTCAATACATATCATATCCGTGTACTGACAATGTTTACCTTTTTTCATAACGCGTTCGTTCGACGACTTTTCATTGTATCTTAAACGATCGATTCTTTTGATCTATTCCATAATGTGATAGACCTTCTCTTCTTCCTAATTCTATTATCAACTTTTTATTTATTTTATTATAAACTTATGTATATTTTTTTTTTACTATCACGCGGTGTTGTAACCGTACGAATGTATTATTACCCGTTCGTACCGTTACAATAATCATAGGCTTATACATGTGTGGGGAGAAATGCTTGGATTGACTTCAACATTGCATGGCAATAATTTTCGTGAATGATGAATGTTTTATTTTTTCAACATCATGGAATATTTTATCATTTTAACATCATCAAATATTTTACCATTTTAACACCATGAAATATTTCATCATTTCACAGAGATAATTAAGGATGAGTGGGAACTCAAGACCAAAGAGAGAAATTCAGGAACCTGCACGTTATTTAACCATCGATTCGGAGGAAGATAATAACCAAACGGTCGAAAGTTCTAATACGAATACAAAAAAATTAATGGATGAGGACATTCGACATATTAAAAGCACTTTGGCGCAAAAAAAATAAAGAAAGATTGGAAAATGAAAAACCCGAAGATTTGAATTATAATTCATCATCCGTTCCACTTTCTTCAACTGTTTTGTCCCCATCAAAGGATGTATTTGAGTATGAAACTCCACTTACTAATCTCCCAACGGCTATAACAAGTATCTCATCTGAAGGATTAGGTGAATATGTACCGTCACCTGCAAATCTGACTGAATTGGGTCGACATCTCTCAACGCCTGGAGATCAATTTCTGACATACGAAAAGTCTAATTATCCTATATCACCCGCTTATCTTCCTGTATCGATTATGCATCCTCTATCATCTGCAGTTCAATCTTCAACATGTGTTCAGTCCAATTTTTCCACATTACCGTGTACCAGGTCACCAATATCTCCCTCTCCTGCATCTAACTCAACATTCCCATCACAACCGTTTCATTACGGCAGTATAACGTCTTCCGCGACCTCATCTCAATATTCTCAATCCCTGGTGAAAATGGAGCGTTCTGGGAAGAGTTACAAAGACGTTATTAGAGAGTCCTATACGAGTAATCGAAGGGTCAATTCAAAGTATCAGAAGCGTTTCGCAGGAGTCATTTGGCGGATGTAAAGCGTGCATGAAAGTGAAAAAAAGAAAGTAAAAAAAAAAGAATTTGCAAAGGGGAATCGAACCAAGAGCTTCTGAACTCGGGAGAAAGTCCTTCACCGCTAGGCTAACATCGGTGATTGAAGAATTAGAACTTTATTTCCCTGATGAACTGTGTCATAAGGGAATGTTCTTTAAATTCAATCTTTCTCATTGAATTAAAATGATTTTTCATCCTGAAAGTTTACAAATCAATTTCAATACCCCATGTGTAATCATTAAATGTGCAAAAGAATTTAATTAACTTGCACATATCAAACATCATCAAATTACAGTTCGATAATTCAAAACAATTGTGGTTTAGTAATTATATTGGTATATGTATCTTGAATACGAATAAAATTTTGTAGCTTAACAACTGGTATAAAAGGTAAAGAATACCCTCTAAACATTCTAACCTCAAAATCATATAATTCTCAATCAATCAAAACATATACACAAGGGAAGTCCTATAAGCGTGTTGAAAACCTTCACTACCGAAACATCGTAAACATCAGGAAAGAGTTATTGAAGAGTTGGAGAAGAGTGTTCAGTAAGAAGGGTGCGTTAGACGTTCAATGAAATGTGATAGCACGCTCAACCAAATTTGCCTTAGAGTCATTTGGCGGTCGAAACTTTTCACAAACGCTTCTGTCACTTTATTGCACGCTTCGACGGTGTTTCAAGCACGTTCGATTTTTACCAGGGATATGATGCTTCAAAATTATCACATTTTCACCCTTATTCATCTATGCATTCATCTCCAAGATTAATGTCTACTCAATTATATAGTTCTTCGCCTCTACCGCCGTCCATGCTTCACATGCCTCAAGCACCTATATCTATCCCACTTTTTTCGCCCACTCCACATCAAGTTGCTCCTTGTACAAATACACCAAACTCATTCTCAAGGGCTACAGCGCCATCATCTGAAACTCGATTGATGTCACACCATCAAACAACCTCTGCGTCATCTACTCCAATACTTTTCACTGATTCAACACATAAAAAGTCAATAGAAGGTGCAGAACAATATGATAAGGAAAATACATCTATAACAGCGAATGCTTCATATGAAAATCTTGAGAACAAATTGGAGAATTACATGAAGACTGTCATAGCGGAAGTGAGGTACGCAAAAAATTTTTGCTACTTCAACTTGACCAAAAAATGAAGATTCTAAAAGAATTGTTCAGTGCACTCGCTTTTATTATTAAAACTTCCACTTCATGTTGTTGTAAATTAAGTAACAATATCATATGTTGTTTATTTGAGAATGTGTGATTGGAATGAGGATTCAGAACTTTCACTTATCATTTATGTATAATGCCTTACAATGGCTATGTTTTTATATGCAGGATGACAAATGAGCGTTTAGATCGCCGAGAACAGAAATGTAGACGACCAATAAAACCTAATATTTTGCCATTCAAAACCGTGGAAGAAATAAAAAATTTCAATAACGCAAATAGAGAAGAATATAGGACGATGGTAAGTGGAAAAATGATTTTATCTCAATTAAAATATAATTCCATGATATTCTATTTTAAGCTTTCCATCTACTCGAAAATAAAAAAACAACATTCACTCTGCATAAAATTACATTTCTTATAACAGGTGGCATATCTTGAATATATTGGAGGAAGGGATTTGAGAGATGCTATAAATCTAGCGTTTCAAGAAATTCTTCCCATTGAATTGGCACAAGAATTTACATGGACTGGCTTAGATAATAAGAGACATCAGACCAAACAAAAATTGGCCGATTCGCGGATCACAGATGCATTATTTGGTATGTCTTTTCTTATTTTATATTCTTAAACTGTATTTTTGATACTGAGATGGTGAATCAGTAATCGATTCAGTTTTATAAATGATTCATCAAATTACATTTGATTAAAACTATCTTATTCATTGAACCTCAAGTCAATTTTTAATTGAAGTTATGAATTATGAATTAATTGCCAAATCATACTGTGTAGTGATTAACATGCGGGTTTTCATGAAAATTTTCACACTTTTTCAGATGCAGTTGCAAGAAATTTCAAGTCTCCTACGAAGTGCGAATTCAAACTGCATGAAGTCATTCGCTCCGCAACACAGCGATATTGTCACAAAGTACGAGCTACAGAGAAACCCACAGATTAATCATCATACGAAACCCACAGATTAATCATCATCATCTAAACCTACTCAGTTATCAAATATTCATCAACGTGATCATTGAAAAAACATGCTTATTTCTTTTAAAAAATAAAGATTAATATAATTCATTTATTAAGTTATTATGTTTTTCTCGTGTACTCCTCGTAAATTGAAGAGTCTTTGGAAACACCCATTTGTATTAAAGTCGAATGTATGTTTTGATGAATGGATGGTGTCATCAGTTCAATAGATCACAGAGTTTTGGATTAATCGTAGAATAATGAACACTTACTAAACATTTAATACCCATTCAAATATCCATAGGTTAGATTTAAATTCCTTGACCTCATATATGTATCATAAAGGTGTGCGAATTCAAGAAAATAATGAAGAAATCAATTCGATTCGTAGATCAAAAAACGCGATTCCCATACTTCTAATATGTCATTTATAATTTCTACAATTTCTTCGTTCGACTGAACCTCTCTGAACATTGTTAGAACATTCCAATTGAGAATTGAAAATACCCTTTTCTGGTACTATTTTTAATTTTTACCAAAAAATTATTTGGATGAATAACCCTAATTGAAAACACCCATTGAATCTCGCCTAATCTCATTGAAATTGGACAAAGGTCTGGTTGAATCTCATCCCATCCATCATCAATGAAATTCGGTCGAATTTATATATGTATTTCTTCAACGACAATCTCATTAACTCTCGCGTAATGTCAATGAATTTTGGAAAATGTTCTGGTCAAATCTTATGAAATTTGATTATGTCGGATTTAATTAATTTTTTTAATCAGGGAATATCATTAGTACTCAACATAAATTTAATCTTAAAATATTTCCTTCCCCCTTACACTAATTATTTTATTGAATTTCAATGATAAATACCTCGCATCAAACGGAGTAAGGAAAGATTGAATATGTGTGGAATTTGATTGAAAATCAAAAAATTTGTTGAACTGATCTTCAACATTATAATGAGGAGAATATGGAAAGATTGAACTTTTTTACTTTTCGATAGAAATCGTTTCATTTGAAGAATGTCAACGGCATGATGAAGAATAATTATAGTGTTTTGACCAGACTTGGACCGACCTCTGAAGCGAATTAAGGCCTAGCCAGGAAAACAACAAGGCCTGGAATGAAAAACTGGGGAAAGTTGGCCAATTGCTGATTGAAACTTCAACCAAATCAACATTTTCTGAGGTACTTGATAATGAAGACTGTGGAAAAATTCGAATATTCAATTCTCGAAGGAATATAACACTAACGGTGCAATTTTGACTGAATTTTCACGTTTACATTTTTTACCAATCGTTCAGAAATTGAGTAAATCATAATTAACTATAATCAAACACAAAAAAATGAACAATAATAAAAATATCACTGTATTTATACTTCCTTTGATCAATGTAATGAAATATAGTTCCTCAAAGTGACAACGAAGCGGAAAATACAACGGTATTTTTATTATAATCATAATTGATTATAAATTACTTCGTTTCTGAAGAACTGGTGAAAAAACGCGAACGTCAATAATTTAGTGAACGTCATACCGGTTGTCTTATTCCCCATAAAGAATTAAATGTTTAGATTATTTCACCAGAGTAGTACACTGAGAAAACATTTGTTCCAGCCAAACAAAATTTTGATTGAAATAAACGCATAGAAACTTTTGGGTTGGCTGAAATAATATTTGTTTGGGATTGACAAAATCTGGCCCACAATAATCAACAGTTTCTGACCGACGAATGAATTATGTTCGTCCTCGACAAATTTTATTCCAGTCAACCAGAAAATTTCTCCGCGTTCATTTCAATCGAAATTTTTTTTGGCTGGAACAAACTGTGTTTTCGGTGTAAATATTCAGTCTATATGAGGACCAAAAATTTGCACGTAAAATCGATAATTTTTCATAGAAATAAAGAAGCAGTTCACCTTCAGTTGACGTGCAAATCACCCGCAGATGTATTTAGCAACTGACGGGTGATGTACACTTAATACTGCTTTCTACTTTTACGCGCAAGTAACGCGCAAATAGCAAGAGCGTCACTCACAATCGTGTCTAGCAATTATCAACCTAGGTGACGACGCACATGGATACGATTTTGCTGGTTCACTGAGTATGTCCTTTGCGCGTAATTTGAGGGTGAATGGCGAGCAAAATGTTATCCAGGACGGGAGTGCAGTGTTGTGATATTCATCGAGCTGGAAAATCGCAGCTTGGTCACGTGACTACGTTTTGTACTGACACATGTGAGCGCTCTTATGGTCTAGACACACAAGCTACGTAAACGTGAACGTAAGAAAGGGAAAGATGTGCAGAAACTGTATACAAGATCTGCGCATCCTTCCGTTCGTTACGTTCACGTTTACGTAGCTTATGTGTCTAGACCATTATGGGTGAACCGCTCACCGACAAGAACACATACATGTGTTGGTGCAAAACGTAGTCACGTGACCGAACTGCGATTTCCCAGCTCAACTAGTGATCCCAGATGAGCTCCGAACTGAGGAGAAGAGTATCCCTCACCACTATGCCATATATTTACGAACATATGTAGTGGTGCACCAACACATACGTTACATGTATATATGGCATAGTGGTGGGGGATACTCATCGATATATAGTACTGGATGGAGCTTTGGAGGGTCCCGCCACTTTACAGATATGAAAAAGGATAGAAAATGTTTGGGCGAGTACGTATCTTCTACATCAGGAACCATGGGCTTGTGAAAAATTTCAGTTGAACAATCCTCATCTTTTCAATCCTTGAAACAGGTTAAATCAATGGAAATTATTTCACATCACATGAAATCAAGTCACATAATATCATAAAAATCTGGTTGAACTAGATTAAAATTTTGTTATACTTGCTAACCTAAAAATTTTGACAGTTTTGTCCTCCCATTTTAGTTTGAGATGGATTTGGTCCTGATTCTCAAATGTCGCGGACAGGATGAGACTTGAATGAGATATTTTTTGTAGGAGAAATTCAAGAACATATTTTATTCAATTTTTTTCATCCGTGGTACTCATTCATCAAGAAAAAATCTCAAATAAGAACAAGCAACATAGAAATTCAAAGAGAATCCCCAACAATCCATAACGACTTCTTTAAATCCCAACCAACATTTTATGAACTCCCAGGCAACACAAAGCTCTTAAAGATAACATATATGTTATCTTTTAGAGCAACTAGTTCTCAAAGATGACATAAATGTTATCTTTCAGAGCTTTGTGCTGTCTGGGCTCTTCTTGAACTCACGTACTATATGAGCATAAACAATATCATTTTGGAATTACAAAACTATAACATGAAGAGTATATACACATTATCTAAGAATATACATTTATTCATTTGCAGTGTGCTATAATTCAAACATTTCCGATACATTTTAATTCAATTATTTCCAATACATTTTAATTCAATCAAATACGTAAAAGATATACATATATGCATTCTCTGTTTGTAAAATATAACATAATTACAGTATTTCTGAGTTACCAGAGCTCACGTGTACAATTACAAACAATATAAATCTTTTCTACAACCGTTTTGATCGTTTTCACAATAATGCACTTTCAGCCTTAGGTGAATCATTTTGCTCTGTTCACTATAAGAATAGGAACTGAAACTACTGATTTTGGAATAATACTAATTTAGTATGCTTAGTCCCCAGATAGAAAAATGTCTCCATAATGCCATCATAATGGTGACATGCACGCCAAGAAATGTTCGCATCATGGCGCCAAGGTGTTTCTGCATGAAGCATTGTTATTGGTAGCAAAACGAGGTGATGGCACTATAATTGAAACATAATGTTCACATTCTATGCATCATTGCAAGCTGAGCGGAGTTCATGATAGCATGTTTACGGCACGTTATGTTACAAAACATTCAGAGCATGCTTTTCTATTTGGGTCCTTATGCGATGGATTTTATTCTTCAATGAATTAGTTTCATGATGTAATCTTGTGGTGAAATATTTAAAAAGAATTTTTTTGATCAACTGATAACGATGATCTCTAAGGACATTTTGTTGAAATATATGACCATTTTTATCAAAAACATCACTTGGTACTTTTCTTAAAGCATCTCCCATTAAAATACTCATGAGAGGCCTTTGATAATTTCTAAAAACATCATAACTGCGAAAACATGTTTCAGCCATCTTACAAACTTTGATCGTATCTTTTGAAGCGGTCACAAGTTTTCCACAAGATTTTCGTTTCATTTATTGCTTGTAATACTATGTCTCCGCTCTGTGAACCACTAAGACCATCAATAAAATAAGACGCAATTGGAACTCTCCAATGCATGTTTAAGCACACAATCATGATTACCATGGCATATTTCGCATCCGGTAATGAATCATTGTTCAATTGTGTTCCAAAATCTACGTATCCACAGAATTTCTCACCATTCCATTCAATCATTCTTTTAATCGACATGTCATCTACCATAAGACTACAAAAAAGTTCTTTCCCATTTCCTTTAGCTTTTTGAATATTTTTCCTTATTGCATCTAGGGCTGGTTTGGAAATTCCAGGTTTGCCATCCACAGACATGTACCATTTGGTTATAGTTTCAGGATGAGGTAAGGAGTTCATAAAAGTCTTACGAACGTAGCTGTAAGTCTTTGGAGAAAGGAAGTGTAGAGTGCCAGCGAAGGATCTCAGGGGAGGCGGGAATTTGGTCCTAGACTTGCTTTGGATTGATCTGTTAAATATCTGCTCTTGTACTTTCGATATAGATAACTGGAAATAAGTGGATATTTTTCAGTTCATGTGCAAACAGTTTGAGATACATGATATGTAATACCTAATGATGAATTCTTTTCCTCGTATTTCATGTCATTGTAACGTATTCTTAAACGGTCTTAAAAACATTTTTGAATATTGATTATCCTATTTAGAATAAAATGTGGGATTAAAAAAATCCGCAATACATAAATGTCCACCCATCTGCAATCGGTTTGCTGTTCAAGAAAAACATTGAAACGTAGATACCTCACGATTTATGGAGAAAAATCTCTATAAAAATAAATATTATCCATTGTTCAATTCACCTACCGATAATACTTCACCATTGCTATCATCGATGAATTTCTTTTCTTTTAAATCATCGAGTAATGTTTGCATATCAACAACTTTTTTCTTCAAGGCATTGATAGACTGGTTCCGTCGATTCAATTCTTTTCTTAGTACTCGAATCTCTTTCATTGCCATCGTTCCGTAAAACTTTGCATCTTTCGGTGAATGACAAACAATGTTCCAATCGATGTCTCCATTGTCCCTGATTCTCCTTTTTTTGACGGCATTTTGTTGATCAGGAGAATGACTTCTAAACAAGTTCCAAAGGATGCGTTTTCAATGTACCATCACTTCCTGGGAATTTCAAATATTGTGTTTTCTCATAATTTACCTTTTACGATAATCAATGTTTGGGTTATCTATCGATGCTCTACTTGGTTCGCTGGTGTCCAAGATATTGTCTCTGAACGTGGGAAGATTCAGAACATCAGGTGTATGAGACTGATTATGATAATTATTATTACTATAATTATCATTATAATCATGATCGTTGCTATTCATAATTGTTCGTTCTTCAGCAATCGAATTTATTGTGAAATTATCATTCAAAATATTCCCATTCATTTCACGTAGAATATGACCTGTGAAAAAAGTCGAATGTTTTTGCTTCTGAATATTATCGTATTTGAGACATCCGAGTTTCATATTTACAATGTACATGGTATAGTTATTACAACTCTTATTGTATAAAACTTACTATTCACTTCATTGCCTTTTGCACATGACAAATTCAATGATGGAATTGCTTCTGGTTGCAAAAATCTTCGTCGCGTAACTCAACTATATCGGAAGAATTTATTTTCAAAATGTCTCGAACACAATTTAGAATTTCTACTAACCCTCGTTTTCCCAAGAATCTGAAGCCACAATGCATGTTGATGTGGGTCTTTTGGGAAGCTGTAAATCATCAATGCAAATCAACGTCGTGTAACGATAACATAACCTAATAACCTAATGAATTCGTGAGATCTCAAACAATTGGAGCAAGAGAATTGTTTTCTCACCTGTGGCATGAGATGTATTCTTCTGAATTCCCTTGATTTCCACATAACATACACGAAGATACCATTTTAATGAGGATGATTTGATTATAATGAATAAATGCATTCTGCTTTTAGACCCATATTGGTTATCCACAGATATCAGTAGGTATAATCAAGGCTCTACTGTTTTCAAGTACAATCCTGTCTCCCTCCCATGGTTCAAATATCCACCAATGAAAAACGAAGTAGAAAGAGAGGCTGATGCCCAAATATTTCACTCTCTCTTTTTAGTTTTCTAAAGTGAAAAAGAAAAGATCAAAGAAAACTTGCCAAATGCTCCATCCAGTACTATATATCGATGGGAATACTCTTCCCCTCAGTTCGGAGCTCATCTGGGATCACTGAGCTCGACGAATATCACAACACTGCTGAATTGTCAGGGGCCTGGTAGAAATCCAATGGTTGTTCATAATTTTTTCTCACTCTATTGCTCAGGCCTTTCAGTTTATTGAAATCAATAGAATTATATCCAAGTTCAATAGCTCAGGCTTGCAAATGTAGCAGGCCACGAGGCAGATTTTGAATTACTACGGAAAATTACATCATTCTAAAGTAAATTGGGAGTGAAGTCATGGACCTATCCCGGAGAGGGAATGCTAACCCCACATTTTACTTGAAAAATATATTTCACACAAAAACAGTACTCTCTACTAAAATTACTCTTGGAACACAAAAAATCAACTCCTTGGTGACAAACAAAAATGAAAATGAAGAGTAAAACCACAATTGCGCGCGCGACTGTGATGTGCTAGTATGTGTTAAAAGATCTATGATTAAGTGCAAAGTGAATGAATGAATCAGTCATAGCTGTTGTGATAACAAGTGAAAAATCGAATTTGTCGATGCGGTGAGAATGAATTCTATTCAAATACTTATATGAATATTTCTTATAAAAGACTCAGATATCATATTAATTTTGTAATAATATGAATAATTCATTTGATCAAAAGCATTTTGAGTGAATGTGCAAAATGAATTGCAAAGAAACTTGGATTACTCATTTGAAGCTCGTCGGATGGTTTTATTCTCCAAGTTGGAGACTACTCTCAGAGTTGAATTTTGTAAAATTGAGAAAAAAGTCTTACTTTTTCCCTTGAATTCGTTGTTGGGGTGATGATGAACTTGTAGGAAAAGTTTGAAGGTTGGGTGAAATCTCTATTGACCAGGAAAGTGTAAACCGTGTTGCGAAAGTTAGAAAATGTGTTATTTTAGCCAACGACGCTAGGATATCGACTCAGCTTTCCTTCACTAAACCAAATCCAAAAAAAAGGAATGTATCAAAATTCAGTAAATTCAAGTTGATATGAAGTAAGAGAAAACAGAAATATTCATTGGGCATTATAAACATGATAACAAATCAGGAAACACTATGAAACATCAAATGTTATCGACACCAATAAAACCAGTAAAACCCAATGGATATTTCTGTTTTCTCTTACTTCATATCAACTTGAATTTACTGAATTTTGATACATTTCTTTTGCTTGGATTTGGTTTAGTGAAGAAAAGCTGAGTCGATATCCTAGCGTCGTTGGCTAAAATAACACATTTTCTAACTTTCGCAACACGGTTTACACTTTCCTGGTCACTAGAGATTTCAGGGACTCGGTTAGGTGGCGTGCATGTGTGAGCATCGTGTGAAGACATAGCATAAGAAATTTGTTAAGATAAGGAGAAATAAGTGTTAAAAGTGAGAAACATTATAACATAAGTGATTGTTTAAAAACAGGGAATTAGTATAAATAAAGGCAAGGTATAGGAAAGTATAGTTGAAGAATATATTCATAGGAAAAGTTCGGTAGTAAGTGGAATAGGTTATGTCGTATAAGGGGTCGAGAGGAGGGAAGGGAGGGAGCAGCGAAGGTAGTAGGCAAAAAACCATAGAGATGGCGTTAAAAGGAAAAAGTAGTGGCGGTAAGAGTGTATCGTTCGAAGATGAGGTTACGGTTAGAGATGATATTAGAAGGGAAATTAAAAAACTAAGAGAGGATAGAAAAAAACACGAGGAGATGATAGCGAGGTTAGAAGAAAAAGAAAAGGAATGGGAGAAGAAATTAGAAGAGTGGGAGGAAAGAATAGTACTAATGGAGGAAAAAATCAAAGATAAATGTGAAAGTGAAACATACGAAGCAGAAAGCGAAGACAGAAGTTATAAAGGATACAGAAGCGAAACCGTAAGTAATAGAAGTGAAAAAAGTTATAACGTTAGTGAAAGGGGTAGCGTATGGGGTGGATCAATGGGAAGAGAGAGGTTAAGTGTGAGAGAGGTTGAGAAGAGCAAAAAATTACTACGCGAAAAAGAGAAGGCAGACAGGAAAAATAATATTGTGATTAAGGGGTTGAAAACAAAAGGGAAGGATTATAAGGAAGAAACAGTGGAATGGATTAAGAATAGACTTGGGATAGAGATAGAGGTGATAGGGTCAAGATTAAGAGGAAATGTGATTATTCTTAGCTTGAAAAACTTTGAAGAGAAAATAAAGGTGATGAAAAATAAATATAAAATAGGGCAAGAGAATATTTTCATAGAAAATGATTTGAGGTGGGAGGAAAGAAAAATGCAGGAGAATATTAGACAATGGGCAAAAAAACAAAAGCAGGCAGGAATAAAAATAAAGGTAGGATTCGGGAAAGTAGAAGTAGAAGGGATATGGAAAAACTGGAGGGAAATAGAAAAAATAGAAAGAGAAAAGGAGCAGAAGTTAGAAAGTCAGGGAGGAGAGGAAGGCTTAGATGAAGCAAGAGGGGGAGAAGATAAAAATTTTTGAAGCAGCGGAAGTGGAGCAGGAATAGAAAGGAGTATAAGGTAAATAGGTGGAGGAAGAGGGGCAAAAAAGAAAAATCTAGGGAAAAAAAGGAAACGCACAAGGAAATTAGACTTGTTTTTTGGAATATTGCGGGACTTAAAAATAAGGAAAGTGATGTATGGAAATATCTAGAAGAATTTGATTTTATAGGACTAACAGAAACATGGGTAGAGGAAAGAGGGTGGGCGGGTTTAAAAAATAGGTTACCAGATTCACACTCGTGGGAGTGTATTCATGCAGAAAGGGAACAAAAGAGGGGTAGAGCGAAAGGAGGAATTATAGTAGGGGTAAAAAAAGAGATCGAAAACAAAAGGAAGGGAATACAAGAGATAAATAAGGGACTGGTAGGAAAAGACATAATCATAAAAGACAGAAAGTTAAAGGTATGGACGATGTATAATATGGGAAAGGAGAGAATAAAAGATTTAATAGGAAAAGGAATTCATAGTGAAAGTGAGGAAGGCAGAATAATAGGAGCGGATTTTAATATAAGAACAGGAGAATTAGACAGTAATGTAGGAAGTGAGGAGCAAGAAAAATGCTGGAGAAGGAGTAGTAAGGATAAGATAATAGGTAATCAAGGTAGGGAATTAATTGAAGCTATTAAAGAAAAGGGCTGGTACCTATTAAACGGAAATGAAGAGGGTGACGAGGGAGGAGAATTTACATATATAGGACCAAGAGGTAGCACTGTTATAGACTATTGTATAATGGATGAAAAAAGTAAGGAAATGTTAAAAGGATTTAAAATAGGAAATAGAATAGAATCAGACCATATGCCATTGGAAGTTGAACTGAAAATAGGGATAGAAAGACAGAAGGAAAGAAAAAAAACAAGAAAATATAAAGAAATTATCAGGTGGGATCAAGAAGCGATAGAAATATTTAAAAATATGACAAACGCTGATGATGATATAATAGAGGAAACGACAATAGAGGAAAAATGGGTGAAAATCAGAGAAATTGTTGAGCAAAATTTGGTTAGGAAGACAGTAAGGGTTGAAGAATACAATTTAGGTCATAAGATATGGTGGGATAAAAGCTGTACTAAAGAAAAAAGGAAAGTACAAAGAGTATATAGGAAATGGAGAAAGGGTAAAATTAGGAAAGAGGAGTATTTGAAGAGCAAAAGCAGAATGAAAGAAATATTTAAAGAAAAGGAGGAGAAAAGGAAGAGACAGGAAGAAGAAATATGGAAGGGTATGAAAAGGGAAAATGAAATATGGAAATATTTAAACAACAGGAGGAAAAGAAGAGCGCAGGGAAAAAATACAATGAGTAAACAAGAATGGAAAGAACACTTCATGGAGTTATTAAATGGGGAAGAAAATCGTACTAATATAGATAATATAGGGAAGAAGGAAATAGGAAAACGAGCTAACAACATGGAGAGACAGATAGCGAAAAAGTTGGAAGACGAAGAAATTGAAAAAGCTATTAGAAAATTGAAAGAGAAGAAAGCCGTGGGAATAGATGGAGTACCAGCAGAAGCCTGGATATATGGAGGAAAAAGAATAAAAAGCAGGATGTATAATATGATCAAGCAGATATGGGAAGAGGACATTATACCAGAGGAATGGAATACAAACATTATAGTGCCATTACATAAGAAAGGCAATATGAACGAAACAAAGAATTATAGGGGCATATCATTATTGAGTACAGCCTATAAAATATATGCGGAAATAATAAGGAAAAGACTGGAAGAAGAAATCGAGGCGAAGAAAATTGTACCAGAAAGCCAAAATGGTTTTAGAGAAGGCAGATCCACGATTGATAATATACATGTGTTAAATCACGTCGTACAAAGAGATCCAAATAGAGAGGTGTATGTGTTATTCGTGGATCTGCATGCGGCATTCGACTCGGTCAACAGGGAGAAGCTATGGGGAAAACTAAAAGAAGACCAGGTGAGCGAGTACCTGATTGAGAAAATTAAAGGGATTTATAGAGAAACAAAAACAGTTGTAAGAACAGAGGAAGGATATACAGACGAGTTTTGGGTCACAAAAGGACTAAGACAAGGATGCAGTTTGAGCCCAATGTTATTCAACATATATCTAGCGGATCTAGATAGAAGATTTGAGGAAAGAAACATAGGAGGAATCAAGTTGAAGGACATAAGGATATGGACATTGGCGTATGCAGACGACATGGCGATTTTAGCAAACAACAGGGAGGCGATGGAAGATATGATGGGGACAATGAAAAGATACTTGAAAAAGAAAACTTTAAAGGCAAATATAGAGAAGACAAAAATGATGGTATTTAATAAGAAGGGAAGAAAAGGGAAAACAAAATGGGTATGGGGTAAAGAAGTAATTGAGGAGGTAGAGGTTTTTAAATATCTAGGGTTTACTTTTAATAGGAAAGGAAATTACAACGACCACATCAAGGAGTTGAAATTTAAAGGAAGGATGGCAGTTAATAAAACATGGGGACTAGGGGAATGGGTATGTAAAAATGATTTTGTGAGAAGATGGAAACTATTTAATTATCTAGTAAAAAGTGTAATGGCACATGGCTCTGAAATATGGGGATGGGAAGAAAAGGAAGAATTAGAGAAAATACAATTAGATTATGTCAGGTGGCTATTTGATTTAGATTTCCAAACACCAAGGTACTTGATAAGGAAGGAATTGGATATAGAGAAGCTTAGGGTTAAGTGGGGTGTAAGAAGTATGAGGTACGAAGTAAAGGTTAGTAAGGCAAAAAATGAAAGCTTTATAAAAAAATGTTGGGAAGAAAAGAATATAGGAGTAGTAGGGAGATACTGCATAGAAAGGGAGAAATTTTATAATAGAAATGGACTAGGAATTGAGGAGGTAAAAAGAAGAATGGGAATAGGATTAGATATAACAATGGAAATTAGGAAAAGAGAAAATGATATAAAGAAACAGGAAGAGGAAAATAAAATTAGTAAAGCTAAATATAATATTAGGTACAGGGATATAAAATGCGTAGGAAATCCGGAGTACTTATTAAAGAAAAATATAAGTAAGGAAGGGTGGTATCTAGGAGTAAAGGCGTTATGCAAACTGAGATGTGGGAATATGGAAGAAGGAAATAAATATTGGATGGGCGAAGAACATAAGAAATGTGAAGGAATACGGGTTGATGAGGACACTATTCGGGAGAGAACAGAGCTGTATCCGGGTCGATACGGACTGTATACGTGGAAGGTTTCAAGATTCGGGAATGCATTCGGGTACATTCGGGCTTTATACGGGGCATGAAAATATGTGATGAATCTTCTTCCGGGTGCATACGGGATTCATTCACCGTATGAAACCCAGACACAAAAACCATATAGTTTCCCGTATTCAGCCGTATAGAATCCCAGATTTATACAGGCTCTATACGGATCTCGTTCGGTTTTTCAAGCAGGGAAGCCTTGTACGTTTCCGAAACTAAGAATTGTGACCGTGTAAGAACCGGATGATTCCGAAGTGTCCGGTCTGTTGATCCTGGGTTATTTGGTCCTTGGCAATTTGATCTTGAAAATTGATCCGGGTCCAAATGATCCCGGGGAAAAAATACCCTCGAGTAATTTGGTCCTTGATAATTTTGTCCAGAGAACGAAGTGATAGAAGAAGAAAAGGGAGAGGATGAAATGTCAGAGGAAGAAGTGTCCTACGACCGGACAAAATACCCTCGGACAAAACCCCCACGTCGGTTTGGTTTGGTTTGGTTTGGTTTGGTGTGGTTTTGTTTGGTTGGGTTGGTTTGGTTTGGTTTAATTTGGTTTGGTTGGTTTGGTTTGATTTGGTTTGGTTTGGTTTGGTTCGGTTCGGTTTGGTTTGATTTGGTTTGGTTTGGTTTGGTTTGGTTCAGTTTGGTTGGTTTGGTTGTGGTTGGTGAGGTTTGTGGGGGTTTTGTCCGAGGGTATTTTGTCCGGAGATATTTTGTCCGGGTTTTTTTGATTAGCTGGTTCGGGGGATGTTGTTTACAAGGTTCTTTTGTGCAAGGATCATTTGTCCCGTGGATGTTTTTTACTAGGATCTTTTTCACGAGGATCAAGTGTACGGGAACCGATTCCGGATGAGATTTCCTCTGGGTTCCGATCTGGATTCAATCTAGTTTTCATATGATTTCTGTTATATTCTCTGATGATTATTGTTATATTTACATTTTTTTTTCAATGAATTTCTAAACTTTTATTATAGAAATATTCGATCTCATCAGTGATAATGTAAGCAGAGATGTACCATCAGACCGTGGAAATGAATACATGAGCAGTGACGAATTGACTGATGATTCTATCAATGTAAAGAAAACTCCCAGTCAGCATTGCACAAATAACACTAACAGACCTTTATGTAGTACGGAATCGATTCAATTTCTCGGGCTATCATCAAACTTATTGATAACCATAGTTATGTCCTAAATAAACTCCCATTATGTCAGTTCAGGAAGAAATCATAAAGAAGTTTTGAGATTTCCTTAAGAATTCTTTTCGAATAACAGGGATTCATAAAAAACTCATTCTAAGCTTCCATTCATTGGAAATTTTTCAAGAGCTATCTTGATATCCTGAAACGAGTTTTCTATCAATTCTGGAATATATTTTTTATGAATTCTTTCGAATTGAAAAAAGAATCCTCCCATACTGAAAAAAATAATTAGTTCTCCCTACTAAGAATTAGTTCTGGTAACGAGATACAGTTATTGACATTAGGATAACTGAAGTGGGCGTTGGATCAACTATATTCAAATTAAATTTTCCTGACTCCAATTGCGGTTACTAATTTGAAGTTGCCTTTACTACAGTTTTCATTACCCCCTTCTATTCTTCTATTACTCGGAACTAGAAACTTCAATTTCAAGCATATTTCTCATATATTTGATTGAGGGAGGCTCCCAAAACCACTCGAGCCCTTCCTTGCCCATGCAGTAATCCTGCTTTGTGTTAAATTCAGTTTTTTAAAGAATTAATTTCAAAGAAATTGAATCTGTAAAAAGTTCAATTGTAAAATCACTTTTCTCTTTATTCCAAAGGCTGTACGTCACCTGAGACTGGAGATGGATATTCTTCCATCAAATCAACTGTATCGTGCAACGTGAATGATATTGCTGCAGATTCAATTCATAATATTTCATCGAACTCCAAGGACTCATCTCACAGTGAAGGAATCGAGCAACAACCTACTGCTGCATCATTTCCATTGCCCAAAGATGTTAGCAGTAATCAACCATCTTCACAATCATCACCCAATTTGTTAAAAGAGTATTCGGAAAACCAAGATATGATCATGTTTAAGGAATCAGGGTTGAAAACATCGGAAGTATTACTCATGATTCTTGGAATTTCAGTACGATTTTTTCTCAGCTATAAATGTCGACGTGCATTGATTGATTTCGTGAAAATCCTCGCTGGTCCAGATTTTACTCAATGGAATATTAGCGATTATTTCTTATCACAAATATTTGACCCACCAGAAGAGGTAATCAAATACTACTTTTATTCTCCTGTATGTTGTAAGCAGCTAATAGCCACTACGAAAAAAAAAATTTAACCAATGGAAGGAAGATTTGTGAGGAATGTTTGAAAGAGTATAAAGTAAATTTAGCGTCTGCAAATTACTATGTTTCTATAGATATTAAATACCAAATCATGTCATTATTAAGTACCAAAACACTACAAGATAGTCTATTTTCTGATTTAAAACATATTCTTTCACGTCTACGTACTATTGATGGTAACATTACTGATGTATATGATGGAAAACTTTATCGAAAATTAAGTGTGGAAACGGAGAAACATAATCAACAACTTTTAACTTATACTTTTAACTCAGATGGCGCACCCCTTTTTCATAGTTCGAAACGATTGTTCTGGCCAATTCTTCTCATCATAAATGAATTACCTGCACAGCTAAGATTTCGTTATCCATTGTTAGCAGGGCTATGGATAGGAAAAAAAGAGCCTTCTATCCACATGATGAATTTGTATATGAAATCATTCATAAATCAATGCAGAGAATTAAGTGAAAGAGGATTTAATTTGATAACCGCCACGGGAAAAAATTTGAATTTTGTGTTAAAACCATTGTTATGTACTGTAGACAGTGTTGCACGTCCACTTTTGAAAAATACAGTACAATTCAATGGATATCATGGATGTTCGTGGTGCTATGCTCATGGAATATATAAACATGGTTGCGTGCGTTATTTGATGGAAGAAAATGAGCCGTGCCTAAGAACTCCTGTTGATTTTTTGAAAGATGCTGAGGACGCTGGAAAAGAAATAGAACGTCGCAAAAATATGCCAAAGACGAAATCATCGAAAATGAAATTTGGTGGAATACGTGGTGTTAAAGGCTGTCCTGTTTTGAGAGAGTTAGAAGATCTAGACATGATATGGGCCTTTGTACGAGATTATTTACATGGGGATCTTATTGGTGTGACACTTTTATTCTGGACAATATGGACGGATCCTAAGAGTCCCATTAAACTTTCTCGCAGTCAACAGAATGAAATTAACGATCGCCTCTCAAGAATGACTCCACCCCATGAAATTCATAGATTACCAAGATCAATTATTACAGAAAAAAGTAAGTGGAAGGGATCAGAATGGCGATCTTGGGCACTTTTTTAGGCAATTCCTTGTTTAAAAGGAATTTTGGATGATTATGCGTTACGGCACTTTGCTTTATTCGTAAACAGTTCATACACGCTTCTGCAAACTAATATAACTGAAGAGGAAATGCAAAAAGTTGAATTTGATTTGAATCAATTTGTGGGCATATTCGAAATCTTGTATGGTACAGAGTATGTCACATTCAATGTTCATACATTGAAACATTCTGTAGAAAGTGTAGCTAATTGTGGACCCCTTTGGGCTACATCAACTTTTCCTTTCGAGAATGCAATTTATTATCTAAAACTATGTGTGCATGGTCCAAAGGGTGTATATGAACAAATGGCCAAAAGAACCCTGCAAAAAAGCATATTCCAAAGTACCGTGAAAGACGTGGCTACTACCATCACATGTTCATCGTACTGTGAATCATTATTCGCAAAAAAAGAAGTGGTAACATTTCATCGCTCAAATTGTGGGAATGTTGTGATGCTAGGTTCTGGGAGGATTGATCCAGGATACACTGAACGCTCAGGAATAGGCAGTGAAATTCTGATTTTCAGTAGATGTATTTCTTCCAAAACGGTCATCCATTCAATTGAGTATACCCGTGCTAATACTAGCGATGATACAATTTTTTCTATCGGAATAGGGACTTTTGTTCAAGTTCAGAAAATACTACTTATTGATGAGCAAGCTTACGCAGATGTGTGTCATTTTGAATGTGAAAAATTATGTCTTTCTCATACCCAAAGTGATCAAGATGTTCCATCTCTTGATCTAATAGAATGTAAGAATATATTTAAAATTAATAGAATAGGAAAAAATGAGAAAGTACCCATTTCAGATCTGAAACAGAAATGTATTTTGATTGATCTGGGTGAAGAAGACAGAAAGTACATTGCAGAGTTGCCAAACACATATGAAATTCAATAGAATAACAGTTTTTGTTGTTCTAACAGACTTCATTTGACTTGCGCTTTCGCTTTGACCTCAATTTAGAAAACCGTCGAGCGAGTGTTAAACCTTGATGAAATGTGTCTCCAAATGTCATTGGTGATTTGAAAAAACTTATTATGATGAGAATCATTCAATGTTTACGTTTTAGTATTAGTATTGATAAGTATTAATAAGTATTTGGACTTGAATGTAATAAGGACATGAAGGAGCTGTGAGGCCGAAAAAGGGCCACGATTGTTGTATTTGACCGCAATAAATTATTTTATTGTGTTATACCCCCGTTTATTGATGTAATTTGAAGTTTTTTCATTTGCCTGACTGTATAACTCTGGTGAAAATTGCGTTGGGAGCACATACAAACCTGGGGGAATTTCACACGGATTTCTGTGGTTTTTTTATCAACATCTGACAGATTTTTTCTAAGATTGCCGGCTCCTGGGTAATGATATACCTGCACGAGAAACTGATGGCAAAGCCGATAATTTGAATTGTTCGTCACAGTGTTGCAAACGACTTGTTATTTGGAACTTGAACCCCATTCCCATATGATCCTGTACGAACTGCAATTGGTTCCGAGTGATATATTTATGTGTTGCAGGCGAGCTGAATTGACCCACATGCATTCATGAGGCTCGATTATGGTCACGGTATACAGGGTGGGGCATTTAAAGTGTCGCGGGCGTTTTTTCCAAAAATAAAATGAGATACGAGAAAATTTTTCGGACAAAAATTGTAGGGTATCGAGGGGGACATCCGATGGTGGCCTTGGCTTTGACCTCAAACCTCATCTTCAAGGGCATTCTGAGGTCGACTCTTGTTTTTGAAATAGCATCTCATATTTTTTACTGCAGATTTGGATTCTAGGTCAAAAACCAAGAAACTCTTGTCTGAACCATTTTCCTGAAATCCGCAAAGATGGCGCTCTAATCGATATTGTTCCATACTGAATCTGACATTAGAATAACTCGAAAACGGAGGGTCTTGGAGGAGAATGTTTCGGACAAAAGTTGTCTGATTCCAAGGGGGACCCCTTGAACTGAAACGGAGGTGATGGGGTATAACAGACAAAACACAACACATTTCAATCGTCTACATCACTTGGATAATTTTAATGCAGTAGATGCTCAAAATGATGGCCTTCGACTTCAATACACATTTCAAAACGTTTTACAAAAGATTGCTGAACTCGTGCTAAAATATCTTCATTGATGCTCGCGCATGCATTGATGATTCGTTGACGCATATTCTCAGGTGTAGTCGGTGCTTGTTGATAAACTGTATCTTTTATGTATCCCCATAAAAAAAAATCTGGAGAAGTAAGATCCGGAGAACGGGCAGGCCAATGAACTGGTCCACGACGTCCTATTCATCGTCCAGGATAATCTCTGTCCAATATTTCTCGAGCTGTGACTGCATAATGGGATGGACAACCATCGTGTTGATTACCACATATTCAATCGTTCCTGAATAGGTATGTCTTCAAGTAATGTTGGAAGTACTTGATCTAAGAAATGTCTGTACTTCTCTCCATTTAGCGTATCTGCAATGAAGTACGGTCCAATTACTCGAGATCGAAAAATACCACACCAAACATTCACAGCCCATTGTCTTTGATGCTCTACTTGACGTAACCATCTTGGATTTTCTGTCGCCCAGTAATGCATATTATGTCGATTTACTTGACCATGATTGGTGAACGTCGACTCATCAGAAAATAATATGTTGATGAAGTTGTTATTGTGCATTTGCGCTAGACCCCATCGACAAAACTGTACACGATTCTCGAAATCATCACCGTGAAGGTCTTGATGCAAACAAATGTGATACGGATGGAATTTGTGACGTTTCAGTATTCGAAGAACACTTCTTCGAGAAATTCCCGAATGGAGTTCAATTTCACGAGAGCTCACGTGTGGATTATTGGCTACTGCAGCTAGTACATTAACTTCCGCATTTTCTCCGCTAACAGTTCTCATTCGATGTCGTTTTTCCCTTGTAACACTTGCCGTTTCTGAGAATAATTTTGTAATGCGTTGAAAATACCTAATGGATGACGTTGTTCTTTCAGGAAATCGTTCTGCATACAAGTCATATGCTTGTCTGGGGTTCTTATGCACTTCACCGTAAATGTAGATCATATCGATCTTTTCAGAAACCGTGTATCGGATATCCATGATTTTCAATTTGTCATAAACCAAGTAATAATCAAATGTAACTGACAAACTGACTTTCAAAATCGTGAATTTTCACTGGACCCCGTCGTTTGTTTACATCGCGTGAGCTCTGAATGGTGGTAATGTAGACGATTGAAATGTGTTGTGTATTGACAACTTTTGTACGAAACATTGTTTTGCAAGACCCTTCGTTTTCGAGTTATTCGAATGTCAGATTCAAAATGGAACAATATCGATTAGAGCGCCATTTTTGCGGATTTCAGGAAAATGGTTCAGACAAAAGTTTCTTGGTTTTCGACCTAGAATCCAAATCTGCAGTAAAAAATATGAGATGCTATTCAAAAAACAAGAGTCGACCTCAGAATGCCCTCGAAGATGAGATTTGAGGTCAAAGCCAAGGCCACCATCGGATGTCCCCCTCGGTACCCTACAACTTTTGTCCGAAAAATTTTCTTGTATCTCACTTTATTTTTGGAAAAAACGCCCGCGACACTTGAAATGCCCCACCCTGTATAATCTATCTATGCTTTGGCTTAAAAACTCGGATATTTCCCTGTTGAACCAGGATACAATTTGGAAATCTGAATCAACCACCGAACGATACGCGGATGAATCTTGGTATTATTCCACAAGTTGGAAATTCGGTTCCTTTTTCCCGAATGAATCCCATATGCACCCGGAAGAAGATTCATCACATATTTTCATGCGCCGTATAAAGCCCGAATGTACCCGAATGCATTCCCGAATCTTGAAACCACCCCCGTATACAGTCCGTATCGACCCGGATAAAGCTCCGTTCTCTCCCGGATAGTGTCCTGATCAACCCGTATTCCTTCCCAAAATCAAAATCCGTCCCTGAACATTACCCGAATGAACCCGGATAGTATTCCAAACGTCGTAATTTCGGTTCCTTTCTTCCGGATGGATCCCGTATGCACCCGGAAGAAGATTCATCACATATTTTCATGCCCCGTATAAAGCCCGAATGTACCCGAAAGCATTCCCGAATCTTGAAACCTTCCCCGTATATAGTCCGTATCGACCCGGATACAGCTCTATTTCCTCCCGAATAGTGTCCTGATCAACCCGTATTCCTTCCCAAAATCAAATTCTGTCCCCGAACACTACCCGAATGAACCCAGATAGTATTCCAAACGTCGTAATTTCGGTTTCTTTTTCCCGAATGAATCCCGTATGCACCCGGAGGAAGTTCCATCACATATTTTTATGCTCCGTGTAAAGCCCGAATGTACCTGAATGCATTCCCGAATCTTGAAACCACCCCTGAATACAGCCCGTATCGACCCGGATACACGTCTGTGCTCTCCCGGATAGACTCCTGATCAACCCGTATCCCTTCCCAAAATCAAAATCTGTCCCTGAACACTACCCGAATGAACCCAGATAGTATTCCAAACGTCGTAATTTCGGTTCCTTTTTGCCAAATGAATCCCGTATGCACCCGGAAGAAGTTCCATCACATATTTTCATACCCCGTATAAAGCCCGAATGTACTCGAATGCATTCCCGAATCTTGAAACCTTCCCCGTATACAGTCCGTATGGACTCGGATACAGCTCTATTTCCTCCAGAATAGTGTCCTGATCAACCCGTATCCCTTCCCAAAATCAAAATCCGTCCCCGAACACTACCCGGATGAACCCAGATAGTATTCCCAACGTCGTAATTTCGGTTCCTTTCTCCCGAATGAATCCCGTATGCACACGGAAGGAGTTCCATCACATATTTTCATACCCCGTATAATGTCCGAATGTACCCGAATGCATTCCCGAATCTTGAAACCTCCCCCGTATACAGTCCGTATCGACCCGGATACAGCTCTATCTCCTCCCGAATTGTGTCCTGATCAACCCGTTTCCTTCCCCAAAATCAAAATCTGTCCCTGAACACTACCCGAATGAAACCAGATAGTATTCCAAACGTCGTAATTTCGGTTCCTTTCTTCCGGATGGATCCCGTATGCACCCGGAAGAAGATTCATCACATATTTTCATGCCCCGTATAAAGCCCGAATGTACCCGAAAGCATTCCCGAATCTTGAAACCTTCCCCGTATATAGTCCGTATCGACCCGGATACAGCTCTATTTCCTCCCGAATAGTGTCCTGATCAACCCGTATTCCTTCCCAAAATCAAATTCTGTCCCCGAACACTACCCGAATGAACCCAGATAGTATTCCAAACGTCGTAATTTCGGTTTCTTTTTCCCGAATGAATCCCGTATGCACCCGGAGGAAGTTCCATCACATATTTTCATGCGCCGTATAAAGCCCGAATGTACCCGAATGCATTCCCGAATCTTGAAACCACCCCCGTATACAGTCCGTATCGACCCGGATAAAGCTCCGTTCTCTCCCGGATAGTGTCCTGATCAACCCGTATTCCTTCCCAAAATCAAAATCTGTCCCTGAACACTACCCGAATGAAACCAGATAGTATTCCAAACGTCGTAATTTCGGTTCCTTTTTGCCAAATGGATCGCGTATGCACCCGGAAGAAGTTCCATCACATATTTTCATGCCCCGTATAAAGCCCGAATGTACCCGAATGCATTCCCGAATTTTGAAACCTTCCCCGTATACAGTCCGTATCGACCCGGATACAGCTCTATTTCCTCCCGAATAGTGTCCTGATCAACCCGTATTCCTTCCCAAAATCAAATTCTGTCCCCGAACACTACCCGAATGAACCCAGATAGTATTCCAAACGTCGTAATTTCGGTTTCTCTTTCCCGAATGAATCCCGTATGCACCCGGAGAAAGTTCCATCACATATTTTTATGCTCCGTATAAAGCCCGAATGTACCCGAATGCATTCCCGAATTTTGAAACCTCTCCCGTATACAGTCCGTATCGACCCGGATACAGCTCCGTTTTCTCCCGAATAGTGTCCTGATGAACCCGTATTGGTTCCCGAAACTGAAAATCGTGCTCGTATGAGAACCGGATAATCCCGTATACCATTGCTTTCGGGTTCCAATGCGGATCCCATCCGGTCCTCATACGGTTTCTATACGGCTTTTTAAGCAGGGTAACCATGATTGTGACCTATGAAAAATTTTGGAAAAACTTGCACTTGATTTATTGGAATAATAATTATCAGAAAAGGTTATTGGATATTGATCCATATTACCTAGACTGTGAGGAAAGTGATTATTTTATGGGGAATAATGTCTTATTCAAGAATTTACGACGAAAAGTTATACGAGTGGTATAAAAAATGTGACCCTGTAATTCAAAAATATACCTGGGAGATTTTGACAAGAAAAAGTCTTGCAATCGCAGCAACTGCTAGTGCAGTGATAGCTGTTGAAGAAAACTCAAGGAAACGAAAACGCCCATACAGTAAAAAGCGGATGTGGGTTGTAGAATTATTTGAGAAACGTCAAAAGCATGGACTTTTTTATAAAACTCTACCCATATTGAAATTGGAAGATTCACGTTTTCGTAATTACTTTCGTATGAGTACTGTTCAATTTGAGGAATTATTAGAATTATTAGGGCCAAAAATTACTCGGCAAAATGTTATTAGAGAACCTATTGAAGCAGAGCGAAGATTAGCATTATCTGTAAGGTTGGTTGAAATGTTTAAGAAAAGTTTATATTCTTTGAGCATAAAATGTACTCAACATTTGCAGATTCTTGGCTAGTGGAGACAGTATGACGTCAATGTCATATCAGTACTTAGTTGGTGTAACATCTGTATGCAATATTATTGCTGAAACTTGCCAAGTCTTATGGGAAGTATTAGCACCAATGGGTTTGAAGCCTCGCAGCGAAGAGAATTGGAAAGCTATTGCCCATGATTCCAATGGAAAGTGGCAGTTTCTCCACTGTATCGGGGAATTGGATGGAAAACATGTTGTTATACAAGTACGTAATCTGATAGTGACATGTAACTGCGATACAGGGGTGTTATATGTGTAAGAATTCTTATACGAATCGCTATGATAGTTGGACTAGGGTTCACCGCCATCCAAGGAGAATGATCTCATCCTCATACCTCATAAGCAGGGTTGTTATACGTATTGATATATGTATGAGAATTCTTATAACACCCATATGTGTGCTAGAAATAAATTCTACTTCTGATTAGTAATTATTGCTCAATGAGAACAGCTTATCAAAGTGATATGAAAATGATGCTGTGAGGTGTTTTGACTAAAAACTAATCATTTCAACTGAGTTGTTCTCATAGGGTAACCGATTCAGTGGTTGAATCAGAACACGCAGAGCGTTGAATTCTTTTAAATTTTAGATTGAAATATTGTTGAATAAAAGGTTTTGTATATTTAAATTGAGTATATAAAAAAAACATACAAAGCGGAAATATATAATATATATATATATAATATATTATACTATATTTAATATTATATAAAACGAAATATATATATAGAGAATATTGGATATACATAATATAGAAGATATATATAATATAAAAATATATAAAAATATGTACAGTAATATAAAAGCAATATAATATATTAATATATGATTGAATAAAGAATATAAAAAATATAAAAACAAGAGATATATATTCTTTGAATGAAATTTTCAATTTTAGATAAAAATTTTGAAACATTGTGATGAAAAAAATAAAAAAACACCGAATTCTGAATGTGCCGAAAATTTCTGAATGGTTCGTCTTGTGGAATCCCCAAGGGAGCAGCTCTTTCCATTCATCTTCGACAGTTCGGAGCAATGATAATTCAGCCTATTGACGTTCGATCAAAAAATTTTCGGCACATTGAGCACTCGGCACATTGAATTTTCGTTATACCCTGGAACATAATTTTTAGGATGTGCAGTAGATTACGGAAGTCTTTGGACGAATGAGTTTGGCTTGAGGGAACTCACAGAAACTTTGAATCTTTTTTATGGAAAATGAAATGCTGCACGTTTAAACTCCCTCATTGATCAACACAGAATATTTAGAATATATTTGTAAAGTAAAGACTGTTTTCATTAATATAGCGTCAGGTTTTTAGTTGTCCTTAATTCATCAGAGAGAATCCTTCATACTCTTTCTTTTTGACCCACTGTGCAATACACGTAATGTAACCCAGGAAGCAAAAGTTTTAAGAACTAGATCTTATTGAATTCTTCTGAAATCACAATTCAATTTGTGGTTCCGAAAGAATTCAATGAGATCTGGTTTTTGGAACTTTTGCTATTCGGACCCTTCGTCAGCTAGTGGATGCTACGCAAGCGATTTCAGTAAAATTTTATCGAATGCAAAAAAAAACATAACTTGAATTTGTGTAGATAAAATGAGACTCAATTGTTATATGAGGTTTTTTTAGTTAATTTAAAGTTCACTAAACAATCAAGTATTTTTTATGTACATGATTACTTATCTGCTTTGTCTATTTCAATGTGAAGAATGTTTATCACAACTTTCCACCATTTATGTATAAACATTCTTGCATTTTTATTGTTTCAAATAATTAATAATTTGATTTCCATATCTAGCGCCCCCCCCCCCCCCCCCACTTGGGTTCCAAGTATTTCGATTATAAAAACTCTCACAGTATTGTCTTATTGGCAATGTGCGATGCGAACCACCTATTCACGTTCGTTGACATTGGTGCTTACGGACGTCAAAGCGACGGGGGTATTTTCAAGAATTCTCGAATTGGTCAACGATTCGCAAAAAAAAAATGCATGTTCCTCCTGCCGATGAAATTTATGAACGAAGTTCCAATTATCCTTACGTAGTCGTTGGAGACGAAGCATTCCCTTCAACTCCACATTTGATGCGACCATATCCTGGTCGAGAGGGATTGTCAACAGACAAGAGGATTTTCAACTATCTATTATCACGAGCCAGACGAGTAATTGAAAATACATTTGGAAAACTCGCATCACAGTGGAGAGTATACAGGAATGCTACAATCGCCAAAGTAGAAACTGTTGAGAAAATCGTACAAGCAACAGTAGTTTTACATAACTGGCTTCGAGAGAAAGATTTAACTACAGGAGGAACGTTCATAACTCCAGAGATGGTTGACAGAGAGGGAAGGAATGAGGCGATCATACCAGGTACCTGGAGAACTATGATGACAGCCAAAACGTGTGCTTTGGAAAATGTATCTGCTACGTCTACTCATACATATTCCAGAGAAGCCGCCACTACCCGTGATGAATTTACAGAGTATTTCAATGAAGAAGGGGTCATTTCATGGCAATTCATGCGGATTTATCAATAGCAAATTACTTCAAACAAACAAATAAAGTGTTGCTAACAAAAGATAAGTTGGAATATAAATTGTGTACAGGATATTGCTTGAAGAATATTTATTTTAATTCATAAATTACATATATTCTTTTATGCACTCTTTGAATCGCATTCAGAATCTCAGGAAACTGATTCATCATCATGAAGTAATCAGTCTTACGACTGGTTTGATGAAACCCTCCACCCCTGTCTATTTATCCGCCAAACGTTTAATCTCCACATACCTACTACATCCCTTGTCTTGTACGATTTGCTTCATATAACTTGATCTAGGTCTACCTTTACCAGCTTTACCATTCATTTTCCCTTCCAATATTGTTTTCAATAAACTCTCATGCCGTAATGTATGTCCTATAAGATTGCTTCTCCTTTTCACGATATGTTTCAAAAGATTTCTTTTTTCATTTATCTGCTCGAGTTTTTTGACTTTGTCTATCCATTTTAGTCTGAGCATCCTCCTATAACACCACATTTCAAAAGCTTCAAGTCTTCGTTGATCAGTCTCCCCCATTGTCCAAGTTTCGCAACCATATGATGCTGTGCTCCAAACATGACTTTTCAAGAATTTCTGCCTTACTTCCAAACTTATATTTTGTGAGCATAATAACTGTTTCTTTTGGTAGAAAGCCTCTTTCCCTTGTGCTATTCTTGCTCTTATATCTCTTTCGTTTTTGCCGTTTTCTGTAATTATGCTTCCTAGATATTTGAATTCTTTCACCTGTTCGATTGTCTCGGTATCTATTTTGATTTTCGTTCTTCTAGCTGTTTTCGCTGCTGTACACATCATGAATTTTGTTTTGTCTTCATTTATATGCATACAATAGGTTTCCAATAATATTGTTCTCATAGTGTTGAGAATATTTTCTAACTCAGTACTACTCGTGGCAAATATAGCTATGTCATCCGCAAATCTCAACATACTTATATTTTCTCCCTGAATCTGGAATTTCGATTGAATTTCCTCCTTCACTTCATTCATTGCTTCTTCTATATATGAATTGGAAATCAGTGGCGATAATGAGCATCCTTGTCTCACCCCTCTTCTTATTTGTGCTTCCCCTTCCTGACCCTCTATGTCTATTATTGCACTTTGATTCTTATATAATTCGTATATTATTCTTCTATCTTTATAATTCATTCTCACCTTCTTAAGGATCGCAAACATCTTCTCACAGTCCACATTATCGAAAGCCTTTTGTATATCTACAAAACCTATGTACACAGATTCCTCCAGCGCTATCCTTTTCTCTATTACTGCCCTGAGTGCTGAAATTGCTTCTCGCATTCCCCTATTTTTTCTAAAACCAAACTGATCTTCTGCCAGTCTACTCTCTATTTTATTCCCCATCCTCCTGTATATAATTTTGGTCAGTATTTCCGAAGCATGTGGAGTTAAACTGATCGTTCTGTAGTTCTCGCATTTGTCTGCCCCTTGTTTTTTCGGGATAGCGACAATTTTATTCTTTTGGAAATCTTCCGGTACTTCTCCTTTTTCGTACGTATCTCTAATCGATTCAAAAAGTGCGTCACGAGTTCCTTCACTGGAGGCTTTTATAAGGTCCGCACTTATGCCATCTATGCCTGGCGCTTTATCATTTTCCAATTCTTTCAAAGCTTTGTCAAATTCTGATCTCAATATCGAATCTCCCAATTCTTCCTCATCTACATCCTCCTTTTGCTCTGAAAGTGCTGTATCATCGTTCCCTCTATACAAGTCTTCCAAATGATTGATCCACTGTTCTATTTTCTCTTCCGTTTTCATCAATTGTCGTCCTAGAGAGTTTCTAATCTCATTGCTTCTAGATTTCATTTGTCCGAAAAATCTTTTAATAATCCTACAGGCTTCATCTATTCTTTCTGAATGCAATCTTATTTCTATTTGCTGACATTTCTCTTCTAACCACTGTTCTTTTGCTTTCCTTAATTCTCTTATTATTTCATTTCTCAACGATTCGTATCGTTGCTGGCCTTCTTGGCTATCATTATTCTTGTATTTTCTTCTTTCATTTATCAATTCTAAAATTTCTCCCGTTATCCATGGGTTTTTAGGTTCTACCCCATTATTCTTCAAAATCTTATCCGCACATTCTCCTATATTCCCCTTCATCTTTGTCTATCTCCTCTCTATTCCCAAGTCTTTCTCTTTTTGATCTCCCAATTTTTCATCCAACATTTTCTCGAATGCCTCATGTGTTTGTTTTTGCTTGAGGTTCTCCAAATTCTATCTCTTCCGCATTGTCCTTTTCTTCTTCAGAAATTTGAATTTCAGAGAACATTTCATCATCAACATATTATGCTCACTATCTATAACTGCACTGGGATAAGTCTTACAGTTTTTCCCTTGGTTTCTCAATCTTTGTTTCATTGATATGTAATCAATTTGGTATCTTGCTGTATCTCCTGGCATTTTCCAAGTGTGGATTCTTCTTGGATGATTTTCAAATAAAGTGTTTGTGATAACCATCTTATGATTCTCACAAAATTCGACTAGACGTTGTCCTCTATCGTTCCTCCTCCCTAACGCAAAATCTCCCATTATGTTGCCCTCTTTTCCATGTACTACTACCGCATTCCAATCACCCATCACTATCAAATTCTCTTCTCCCTTTACATATTCCATCACTTCTTCTATTTCTTCGTACGTTTTTCCAATATCTCCCTCCGAATATGCAGATGTGAGCATGTATACTTGGACTATGACCAGAGCCGCATTGGGAAATTTGCTGCCCCTAGGCCAGATATATGATGCCGCCCTTCTCTCAAGTATCAAAATTCACAAATAATGGTTCTATACATTTATGTTATGTTTTTTTTTCTTTCCTTTTCTTTATTAGCATTGATTCAATTTCACATCTGATAATCTTATGTTACAGCAGCTCTTCAAGCCTTCAATGCAGCGAATTCTTCCATAAGTGAATTATAATTAATTTCTGAAACCATTTTAGCTCCAATACATAATATTGATAAAGAATTAAGTCTATCTGGGTAGTTGTGTTGAGATTTTCAAATTCATCACCAGATGTCTCAAAATTCAGAAGTAATATTAGGGCGAGAATTTTGAGTGGTAGATATAATTCTTTGTAGTTCTAACCTCGTTAAAACTTCCATAGCATAAAATGAAGTAAATTGCTATTCATTCAAGGAATAGAAAGTTTATTATATTTGTACCTTAAATGTAATTTAAAATGTGTTTGAACCTGAATTCACGTAGGTGATTGAAAAAAACTTTCAGATATTTCTGACAGTGTAGAGTAATGCAATCGATTGCGGTTACTATCCGTATTACTCGTATGTTAGGGTACTTTCCGTGTTGAGAATGGAAAAATGATTGATATAATTGACATAAGAATTGAAAAAATTAATCTTCAATGAAAATTAGAATTATTTAATAAATCAAAGTTGAAGTTCAATAAGCACAAGAGGAACTGAAACTTCATAATTTCTTAATAATTGATTCACTCAATATTACCATGTATAAAGACTTCAAGAAATCATATTCACAAAATATCGAATTAATTTTTTTGGTTGGTTGTGGTGCCATCCCTCAGACCTGCCACCCCTAGGCCCAGGCCTAGGTTGGCCTAGGCTCAAATACGCCACCGACTATGACTGTGTCTACCGGTTTTGTTCTGATTCCAACCATGATGACCGTTCTTCGATCCTGTATGAATTATTCTGTAATCCCCACTCCAGAAATCGCCCTCTTGTGGCGTTCTCATTTCGCTAATCCCTATTACGTCTATATTCAACCTATTCATTTCTCATTTCAAATTTTCTAATTTTCCCGCTTGCCTCAGTGATCTAACATTCCACGTTCCGACTCGGAGAATGTTGTTTCTTTTCCCCATCCTATTCTTCGGTTTTCGTTCTTTGCTGATGAAGCTTCCTCGAGCAGCCTTCACTCGGAGATCCGAACGGGAGACTAGTTTACCTCCGGAATATTTTACCCGAGAAAGCGCCATCATGTTTCCTGAACGTATTTCGAGGAGAACATTTCAACGTCCATAGAACCTTTGTCAAACGTTTGTAAATCTGAAAGTTGGCTCTAATGAACCTTCGGCCCGATCTATACACATCTGATCTGAACGTTCGCTGAAGCTTCATGTTCTCTTCGGGCATTGATTGCACAAAATATCGAATATACTATACACTTACATATTTCATATGTTATGTTTTCTTTTTTGCACCACCTAAATTAAATTTCCATTCACGCTATCATCAATATATTTTTGAGATCCATTGAATATACGCGAACTCGAATGTTTATACGTACATGCACGTATTTCCATACCGTATTGGACGTAGGGAAAGAATAATATTTTGATGAAAGAAATTGAATGGATTGGAATACCCAGCTAACCAAACCTGATAAATAACTGGTTAATTATTACCCAATGAGATTGTGTGGGATCGATCAATGATTGTCCATTCTTGTGTCCGCATTAGCGACCAATAATCGATCAATCTCAATGGACCATTGGATTTCCCAATTGCAGGGCAATCTTTGGTCAATGTCATGGGCATAGGTGCTGCCATCAGCTGTGAAATAATGTGTAACGTTCTGTTTCTTTTTCTACAAAAATCTCACTTCTTCTCCACAGTCTCGATGGGAGAGAAAGAGAGGGAGAGAGAGAGAAAAAACATGCATTTATCTATGGATATAATTATATGATGACTATTGTGCGGAGAACTGAATTCAAACCGAGTTGATCTCTTTATTAACTATGTAGAGTTTATTGATCACAGAGAACCGTTGTATTCATCTGAACTGCATGCATATGTCTCTATTTATCCGACATCTATTTATATCTTATCGATCCCTCATACGGTAGGTGACTTTCGAAGTTAAGAAGTGTATTCTCATATACCAATCTTTGTCGACCTTGCATATAATCACGGGAATCGAATAAAGTAAGAGTTAGTATAATGCATGCTATTAGTCTCGTGTCTGTAATCTGGTCGTGTACGGTAATACGGATTACGAAATTTATATGTGTATATGTCTTAGTGTTGTCCAAACCCACCACCTCGAACGAGACACACACACACACACACACCGCTACGCATGTACTGAAAAAAGGAAATTCTGATCCGCTGATTACGATCATTTGATTTATTTCCTTTTCTTTCTACATAATTTGAACGATAGTCCAATATGCTAGGATTTGATCCTCAAACTCCTCTATTCCTCTTGCCGGGTATCCTTACTCCTGTCGGCGCACGACTTCCTAGACTCGCGGATTCCCTATCGAAGGAAAAAATATATCTTTATAGATAGTGGGTTGATCACTAGTCTTCACGAGGAGCTCATATATCTTCTTGAAGCGGCCCACTCTGAATCTAATTTATCCCCTAAACATCGACGCTATATTCCTCTGACAAAGAGGAGGAAGCAAGATACGCAATTATATCTCAGAACCCTTTTGCATCATCGAAGAATATATCGGCACAGAAATTTGCTGTGAAAAATCTCAAACACCCCACGCAATTGTGAGGTAGAAGAAATCCACTCACAACAAATTCCTGAATAATCGAAACTAGAATTTCCTAATGAAATCCTAGATAACCTGTTACGTATAAGATCACTCTGGTGTCGGGCAGCGCTTTCGCATAGATTCGACACAAGTGTCCCTTTCCTTTAGTTTCGACCCGTATATATAAACCTTTCCACCTTTGTTCGATGGATCAAAATTCGTACACGGATGTTTTGGTTGTCACACGTGTGTTTTGATTTCCATATTCCATCTCTTTCCATTCTCAAAGCCGACCAATACTTCACATTAGGTGTTGGTATATATATACGAGTCAATTTTCGGTTCCTTATTTTGACTCTGTAAAACCTCTTTTGTCCGTGTGAATTTATCCATGTGTCTGTTGTCAATTTCCAACCGTCGTGTCTTTTGATCGTTGGTTTGTATATACACACATATATATATACACCTATAATAATCTCTTTCATACCGTTTCATGTAATATCTTATATTCCAGTCATATTTCTAATTTCTTTGTTCTTTAATTCTTTACCCATCTTTCCAATTTTGATCCCCAATTGTTCCTATTCTTCATTTCTCTTTTTTCTTTCTTCTCCTTCCTATTTTATAATTCTTCTCTAAATTTGTTATTTCGAATTTTTTTTTTTTTCATGCTTATACATCCTGGTATTTCTATTTCTCTATCCATATACAATTCTATTTCCTATGTTTCTGTTGCAACGGTGTTTTATACCGTTACAAATGTGACCCATAATTTGGCAATTATTGGACAATTATTTTGGTTTGAGAATCATCGGAAATTGACCAATAACTCGTTATTGATTGACATATGCTATGAAACTTTGAATCACTTGAAAATACTCATGTAATAATTTCAGTGTGAAAGAATTTTGTTCAAATTTGTTGGACATTTGTTTTTAATTTTCACATTTCAGAACTGTGATGACGGCACTGTGAAACTGGATCCGTTCATTTAACATTATAATATATGATTATCCGCAATTTGCGTATTGCTAATTCAAATAGAAATTATAACCCGAAACCATACTTTTTGATTAGAATGGGGTTCAATCGTTCGCTCAGTTATAATGATAATAGGAATCTGCATCCATGCTCCGAAATTGAAATTCTTCAAACCGAAATCGAAGTTATGAATAACCTCAATTCATCGCGACAATTTTACCGCGCCACGAATAATATAAGATTCGAATAAGTTGCGATCACTGATAAGACGGAGATGAATGAATCGATAAATCACAACAATTTTTTGTAATAAACAATACATAATAAATAATTCTATCCTATTAACATGACATGACCAATGCAAAATTCCATATTACCGATAGAAAATAAGTGAGGTTTTACATGGTAAGGGTCGATTCTGCAGAATAATCGATTTGCAGAAATTTCATTTTGCCGAAAAGTCACTAACTTGAAGTTCGATGACAATGCGATACATTGAGAGGCAACGGCCCCGTGGGATTGTAAACACAGATGTCTCTGTAGTCGGGTTTAACGAAAGATTATGACATTGCAGGGAGATATGATAACCAAAGAATTCAGGGGCGTACCCAGCATCTAAGAGGGGGGTAGCTGGTCGCCCCTTGATCCGTTCTTAACATGTATGTTCAAACGGACGGCAAGAGGGGAATAGAAGGAGCTGCGTAAGCACATGAAACGGATGGCACACTTGTATTCAACGAATTATATATGCATGCACACGTGATCACATCACGTATTTGGGAGAACCGATCATTTGTATACTGAATAGAATGGATACAAAAATGACTGGGATGAGATTATATGTAATGCAAAGAGAAGTTGATGCTGGAGGTGCGATGTTTAATTAAGTGCAGGAAACACTGGGAATAGGATGCGCATCGTGATATTATTGAAAGAGTTCCACATCAGAGAAGGAGGAATTGAGGAGGTTCGGACACGCATCGAAATCAACAATTTGGAAAAGCGACCCTCCGACTGTTTGAGGGTAAATTTACCTCTCGGAGTGAAGTGATTCATCCGGGTGGTTTCCTTTTCAAATAAGATTGGATGACGGAACCTTCACGGAAAATCCTAATTCTGTCAGTTCGAGGATATATCCAAAACACTAGGTCGTCAGAACAACGCTCTTCTTCTTAGGGGATGATTTTCATTCGTGAAATAAGTAAATTGAGCTGTCATTTTTTCTATGAGTGATCAAACGACCAGATCTCTACTACAAATCTTGGAACGGTCGATTCAAGCATATATCCGAAACACAAGGTCGTCAGAACAACTCTCTCCTTTTTAGGGGATGATTTTCATTGGTAAAATGAGCAAATTTAGCTTTATTTTTTTCTATGGGTGATTGGACAACGAGTTCATCACTAAAAATCCTAATCCGGTCAGTTCAAGGATATATCCAAAGCACAAGGTCGTCAGAACAACCCTCTTCTTTTGAGGGAATGATTTTCATTGGCAAAATAAGTGAATTGAGGTCTAATTTTTCCTATGGGTGATTAAACGACGAGATCTTAACTAAAAATCCTCATTTGGTCAGTTCGAGCATATATCCGAAGCACAAGATCGTAACGATTCGATAAACGACGAGTTCTCCGCTGGGAATCCTAATCCGGTCAGTTCAAGCATATATCCAGAGCACGAGGTTGTCAGAACAACCCTCTTCTTTTTAGAGGATGATTTTCATTGGTAAAATAAGTGAATTGACCTGTCATTTTTTCTATGGGTGATGAAAAGACGAGACCTTCACTCAAAATCTCGTCGTTTCATCACCCATAGAAAGAATTACAGCTCAATTCACTTATTCTGCCAATGGAAATCATCCCCTAAACAGAAGAGGGTTGTTCTGACGACCTTCCGCTTCGGATATATGCTTGAACAGGGCGAATTGGGATTTTTAGTGGAGATCTCGTCGTTCGATCACCCATAGAACAAATTACAGCTCAATTTACTCATTTTACCAATGAAAATCATCCCTTAAAAGAGAGAGCGTTCGTATGACGACCAAGTGCTCCGGATATATCCTTGAACTGACCGAATTAGGATTTCTAGTGGAGATCTGGTCTCTTAATCACCCATAGAAAAAATGACAGCTCAATTCACTTATTTCACAAATGAAAATGATCCCCTGGAGGGGAGGGTTGTTTTGATGACCTTGTGCTCTGGATATATCCTTGAACTGACCGAATTAGGATTTTTAGTGAAGAACTCGTCGTTTCATTACCCATAAAAAAATTACAGGTCAATTTACTTATTTCACCAATGAAAATCATCCCCTAAAAAATAGAGGGTTGTTCTGAAGACCTTGTGTTTCGGATATTTGCCTGAACCAACCGTATCAAGATTTTCAGTGGAAATCTCGTCGTTTAATCACCCATAGAAAAAATGACAGCTTAATTTACGTATCTTACGAATGAAAATCATCCCCTAAAAAGAAGAGGGTTGTTCTGACGACCTTGCGCTTTGGATATATGCTTGAACTGAATGATTCAGGATTTTGAGTGGAGATTTCGTCTCTTAATCACCCATAGAACAAATGACAGCTCAATTTACTCATTCCATCAATCAAAATCATCTCCTAAAAAGAAGAGGGTTGTTCTGACGACCTTGCGCTTTGGATATATGCTTGACCTGGATGATCTAGGATTTTCAGTGGAGATCTCGTCGTTCAATCACCCATAGAACAAATTACATCTCAATTTACTTATCTTACCAATGAAAATCATCCCCTAAAAATGAGCGGGGTTGTTCTGACCACTTTGTGCTCCGGATGCATGCTTGAACTGACCGAATTGGGATTTTTAGTGAGGATCTCGTCGTTTCATCCTACATAGAAAAAATCACAGCTCAACTCACTTATTTTACCAATGAAAATCATCCCCTAAAAGGAAGAAGGTTGTTTTTACGACCTTGTGCTTTGGATATATTTTTGACCTTACCGAATTGGGATTTTGAGTGAAGAGCTCGTCGTTTCATCCTCCATAGGAGAAATTACAGCTCAATTCACTTATTTTACCAATGAACATCGTCCCCTAAAAAGAAGAGGGTTGTTCTGAGGACCTTGTGCTTTGCTTGAACTTACATATATGCTTGAACTGACCGAATTGGGATTTTTAGTGAGGATCTCGTCGTTTCATCCTGCATAGAAAAGATAACGGGTCAATTTACTCATTTTACCAATCAAAATCATCCCCTGAAATGGAGAGGGTCGTTCTTACGACCTTGTGCTTCGAATATATGCTCGAACTGACCGAATTAGGATTTTGGGTGAAGATCTCTCCGTTTTATCACCCATAGGAAAAATTAGAGCTCAATTTACTCATTTTACCTATGAAAATCATCTCCTCAAAGGAAGAAGGTTGTCCTTACGACCTTGTGCTCTGGATATATTTTTGACCTGACCAAATTGGGATTCTGAGTGAAGATCTCGTCGTTTCATCCTGCATAGAAAAAATCACAGCTTAATTCACTTATTTTCCCAATGAAAATCATCCCCTCAACAGAAGAGGGTTGTTCTGACAACCTTGCGCTTTGGATCTATGCTTGAGCTGAATCATTTAGGATTTTTAGTGAAGTTGTCGTCGTTTAATCACCCATAGAACAAATTTCAGCTCAATTCACTCATTTTACCAATCAAAATCATCCCCTGAAATGGAGAGGGTCGTTCTTACGACCTTGTGCTTCGAATATATGCTCGAACTGACAGAATTAGGATTTTCAGTGAAGATCTCTCCGTTTCATCACCCATAGAAAAAATCACAGCTCACTTTACTTATTTTACCAATGAAAATCATCCCCTCAAAGAAAGAAGGCTGTTCTTACGACCTTGTGCACTGTATAAATTTTTGACCTGACCAAATTGAGATTTTGAGTGAAGATCTCGTCGTTTCATCCTCTATAGAAAAAATTACAGCTCAATTTACTTATTTTATCAATGAAAATCATCCCCTGAAAGGAAGAAGGTTATTCTTACGACCTTGTGCTTTGGATCCATTTTTGACCTGACCGCATTGGGATTTTGAGTGCAGATCTGGTCGTTTCATCCTCCATAGAAAAAATTACAGCCCAATTCACTTATTTTACCAATGAAAATCATCCCCTACAAAGAAGGGGATTGTTCTGACGACCTTGTGGTTTGGATATATCCTTGAACTGGCCGGATTAGGATTTTTAGTGAAGATCTCGTCGTTGAATCACCCACAGGAAAAATTACAGGTCAATTTACTTATTTTACCACTGAAAACATCCCCTAAAAAGGAGAGGGTTGTTCGTACCATCTCGGCGTTTGGATATATGCTCAAACCGACCGAATTAGGATTTTCCGTGAAGATCTCGTCATCCAATCTCATTTGAAAAAGAAACCACACGGATGAATCAGTTTACTCCGAGAGGTGAATTCACCCTCAAACAGGAGGGCCGCTTTTCCAAATCGTTGATCCCGATGCGTATTCGAACCTCCTTAGTTCCTCCTTCTCTGATGCGAATTCCTTCCAATAATATCGCGATGCGCATTCTATTCCCAGTGTTTCCTGCACTAAAATAAACATCGCACCTCCAGCATCAACTTCTCTTTGCATTACATATAATTCCATCCCAGTCATTTTTGTACCCATTCTATTCAGTATACAAATGATCGGTTCTCCCAAATACGTGATGTAATCACGTGTGCATGCATATATAATTCGTTGAATATATGTATGCCATCCGTTTCATGTGCTTACGCAGCTTCTTCTCTTCCCCTCTTGCCGTCCGTTCAAACATACATGTTAAGAACGGATCAAGGGGCGATCAGCTACCCCCCTCTTAGATGCTGGGTACGCCCCTGAATTCTTTGGTTATCATACCTCCCTGCAATGTCATAATCTTTCGTTAAACCCGACTACAGAGACATCTGTGTTCACAATCCCACGGGGCCGTTGCCTCTCAATGTATCGCATTGTCATCGAACTTCAAGTTAGTGACTTTTCGGCAAAATGAAATTTCTGCAAATCGATTATTCTGCAGAATCGACCCTTAAGATGTAATTTCATGGGGCGTCGAGCATCAAGCGTCAACATTAGAAGGAAAGAGAAGAACTGTGTGACCTCTCTTTCTTTCTAATGTTGACGCTCGATGCTCGACGCCCCATGAAATTACAGCTTTACCATCAATTTTCGGTCAACTCTATGGACCACGAGATTGATCGATAATTGCCCCGTCCCTTGTCCGCATCAGCGACCAACAATTGGCCCTTCAAAAATGATCAATTATATTTCAAGCCCCGTTCTTCGAGAATACCATGTAGTTCACCCCGCTCCGCCAGATGCCACAACGTTTAGAGTTCAACTTGAAAATTTTCTGAACACACCCTTCTATCTCCACTTTATACTTCCTGTTTCCGTCTTCTTCATTACATTTCGTTGTGCTATGGTGATTACAACGCTCGAGTTCTTTTGTACATAATATAGAAGATTATACGGATTACAAGGGATTGCAGAGGTCTTGTTACTATGGAGGATAAACGCAAAAGACAGAAGGATAAAGATGAAGAAATCAATCTGGCGTACATAGTGAAAAAACTGAAGTCGTTGGAAGAAAAAATTGATAGATAGAACGAAGGCAACATGGCGCGGGAGGTACCGCTGCAGTTTGATGAGATACAAGCGAACGAGGAAAACTTAGAAGGTACGTACAAACTGTCAGAAACTTGCACGAGAGGCAAGTTGAAGATTATAAATACTGATAAGCCAACACGAGAGGTTGGATAGATCAGAAGGGGAACAACTGACAAGCTAATACGTGAGATCAGATAAGTCAGAATTATTGAGTATAAATATACAATTACAGGGACGTCAGATGAGGATACGGAGGATAAGGAAAACAGAGAACCAAAAATTGATGTTCGACAACCTAATGACAATCGTTATGAGGATAACCAAGAGGAGTTTGATGCCTTCGACGAAGACATTTTAGAGATTTTGGGACAGGATCTAACGAAGTCCGATCGAATATTTTGCAAACTACATCCATCGTTAGAAAGGAGATGGGAAACTTGGAGTAAGGAAGGCACGGCCAAGAAAGAAATAGATGAACTATTAGAGAAATACGCTTGTCTGGAAAGTCTGTCAGCGCCAAAAATGAATCCCGAAATACTGCTAACCATGAACGAAGCAGCTCAAAAAAGGAATAAACACTTCATGGAGACGCAAAATTTCTTAGGTGTAGCCTTGTCAGCGATGGGATCAGCAATATCAATGTTGCTGGATGAAGAAGCAGAATTGGATAAGTTGGATCTATTACGCAGGTTTTGTGATGCAGCGAAACTGATTAATATAGCTTCCCACAAAAATACGAAAGCTCGGAAGATGTTTGTAATACCTGGCCTGGATAAACAGCTGAAAGAGGCTTTGGAGTCAACGAAACCTGATACATTCTTGTTTGGGAATAACCTAACCGAAAAAATCAAAGAATTAAAATCAATGCAAAAACTATCACAAGGGATGAGAACAGCGTCGTCGATCAGGAAAACTCCCATGGCTTCGTCGAAAAGCCATTTAAACTGGAGGGGCCCGCCTCCTCATCAGCGATCGTCGGGACAGGCGGGCAACAGAGTTTCATATCGGAGCCGACAAATTCAATTCAGGCCAAGAAGTCACATGGAAGGATCGAGCCGCTCTACAGCGAAGGCATCGCACAGGAACAACAGAAAGAGATAAATGTACGTGAGATTGCGGGTAGATTAAAATATTTTATTGAACAGTGGAAGGAAATCACCACAGATAAATATATTTTGGATTGTGTCAGGGGTTACAAAATACAGTTCAATGGTAGCGTACAGCAGAACAAAGGATATTGCGAACAGGGTGACCAACTTTTTACTCCATGATTATGCATTCTCCAGTCATTTTATTATGCAGTTTTATGCAGTTTTATTGACCCCCAAATTATGCAGCAGAGTAACCAATTATGCATGATTTATGCACTTTCTCTTTTGGATCAGTTAATCAGAGTATCTCATTGGATCAATATAGAAATCCTGGAATTAGTCACTAAATTTATGCAGTTAATAAACCACGGCAATGTCAAAAGGGCGCGGTAATTGTTGTCATAATTTCAGGATATTAAAGATGTCACAATTAAGAACACAATACAGTGTTGCAATAATTGATGAATGTTTAAATGTGCCAAGTAGCACTACATATTGGGATATTCAAAATACAAACATCAGGATATCGGTTCAGCATTCATATACGACATCCAGCATATAATCATCAAATATTTGTCTTCAATATTCGAATATTGTTTTAAATATTTGTAAAACGTGCATTCTTTTAATATCGATTCCAAAAACCATGAAGTAATAATTTTCTGACCAAATTTGCAGCTTAACAAAGAAATAACTGGAAGTAGATCACAAGAAATGTTGAACAGTTGGTAATTGGATCACATTCTGAGCAAAGTACCATAAAGCTGACATGAAATTCCAGCTTAATTGTGTAACATATAAATTATGTTGAAAACAGTTTTATAGACATATTTCATTATTATTGATAAACTATCAAATCAATATTTCATCATCATGTGCTACAGAAGAAGTACACAAGAATTTGATTCCTCGGAAAATGAATAAATGAAGAAAAATAAAATTTGCAAATAAACGAGACAGGATTCTAATCTGAAACAGATTCAAGACAAGAAAAACGAAAAGTAAAATTTTCAGTAAATTATATTATCAACAACTTCAATAATGTTTTTCTCTAATTACATCATCTCATGGTAAAGATATTACAATTCCCATTATCACAAAAAAATCTTAGATCACTCACGTACTTGAAATACCCGTATGTATTGGACTTGAGTAATGAGCTATGAAGTGAACTGATATTAAAAGAAATTAATTGAATTTCAAAATTCAAAGTTTAAAAATTCAAGAAAATCTACTTCATCATCAATTTTAGATTCCTCCAAATTCTCATTAAACTCTTTCTCAGCAACTACTCCATTTTTTATAGGTTCTGAATTTTTACCATATACTTCTACAGTTCCAATCTTTTTCAAAATGTGTTCTGGAAATTCGTACGAGTTGCAGCAAAGATTCAACCGATGCATTGAAGACTTGATGGAAAGCAATGCTTTTAACATAGGTAGAAGCATTCTGTTTCGTAATTTAGTTTCAATTAAATTTACTGAACTAAGAACTCTTTCCACTTCAGCATTGGACCATGGCAGTATTATCAAAGATATTGCAAAGTCTGCTAGTTTTTTGAATATGCGTTCTCCTTTTGAATCTGAATAATCACAAACTTCGACCCAAAACTTTGAAGTATCGTCAGTATTTTTCCATTTAATTGAACTTATCTTATCCCATTGTCGTCCTATATCTACGATGTCATTTTCATTAGTGCCGAATAGTTGTAAGAGAGGAACAATAGGTTCTTTTATTTGACTCAAACAGCTTTTGGGAACTAATAGTGAAACTTTCTTTAGAATAAATACGTTTTCTGGCAATCTTTGTTTCAATTGTTTAAGAAGAGCGACAATAAATGAAACACACCTGTTTCTAAAATATTTTTCATTTTCGGGAGAGCATTTTCCAGTTTGTTTCATAGTTTGTAGTAACTGTTCCACTCGATACCCAAGATGAGTATTCATATTTACTAAACTTTCGAGATCTGAATCAATAGCATCTATTTCATGATTGGGAAGAACTTTTTTGGCTAAACTTTCAATCAAAAATGTTGAATCATCCAACAAAGTAAGTGGATTCGTAGTTTGAACTTGAAAAGACTTATTTACCATGTGCACCTCTTCGAGAATCGGAAGAACGAAAAGGAGGTACGCCAAATTAAAATCATCAATATACATGGGATATAAAACTTCTGCTTTGTGGTCCCCTTTAGTTAAAGTATTTTTGTTACCCTGTATTTGTGCGAGTCGTTTTTTTTCAACACTGGTGAACATTTTGAAATGTTCAGTGAGAATCGGCCATTGGTCAACAATCCTACGCATTGCTGTCTCTCTTGACATCCATCGCGTTTGACACGATCTTGTGATTTTCAATGGGTCCATCCCATCATTGAGGTTTTTATACAATTCAATGTGAGAATTTTGTCGTTTACATGAAACAGAAAACCAAGAATATGTTTGTTCTATAATGAACTCCAATTGGTCAGGAAGGGTTTCTTGTACCGCGTGTTCTACCGCCAATTGAAGAGAATGACATACGTACTTGATAGAAATCAGACTAGGATTACTTTCCCTTGATATAGCGAATACTCCATTATTCACTCCTACCATCACATTCGCATTATCTGTCCCCAATCCTCGGAGTTCTTCAAGTGATAAATTGTTCTTTAATAGCATAGATTTAACAGTATTCGCTATAGAAATCGCGTCAGCCTGAACAATTGACTCAATACTGAAATAAGTTGACACAAGAGATTTTCTCCTAATACTGAAATAGTTAATAACAACGCCGAGCAGCTTTGTTACAGATATATCCGTAGATTCGTCTATCAATAGGCTATAAAATCCATCACCAATATCTTCTAAAAGATCTTGGTGAAAGTATGGATGCAATATGTTTTTGACAATTGCTGCACATTTCGTTCGACTAAGTTTTATTTGAGGATTACCTTTTTTCTCCATAGAATTGAAATTGAAGATATTTGATAAGTGATCAATTGCTCTGAATGAGCTGTGAGCAACGGTGTAAAGTGTCAACTTTAACTCAGACGCTGCTTTAATTTTGTCAGAAGCGATTTTATGTTGCTGGACCAACATACTATCCAGTCTGGCAGAACCAAAAGCTGCAATATGTTTTTTTGGAAGCATTATGCAATTTGAGAATGCATATTCTAGCAACCATTGGTTCACAATGTATGCAAGAAGCCCTGGTGCTGTCATCAGGTACAGGTTTGATCCAAGAACTAAACCTCTTATCAGAGAGCCAGCTATTGTTGAATCTACCCTTATAATTTTTCTTTATTCGGCCTTTCGGATTGGTTTTGTTCACATCATCATCATAATCAGCTCCTTCAGATAATGTGATCGTAGGTGGAGCAGTTATTGGAGCTACTGAATTTCCATCTGCAATCTGGGAAGAATTGGTTGGAGATGAATGTGGTGTCTCGAAAAGAGTTGGTTTAGATGAAACATCAACACCAGATTTTTTAATTCGTTTTTCTTTAATCGATTTTGAAGATATTTTTCGACGTTTAACTTTTTTCCTTTCAATCATGGAGTTTCGTTTGGCTTGAGTGTAATTTCTGTGAACAAAAGAAACCAAACCAACAATGTGAATCTCAAGTTTTATGGGGAATAGGTATTCAACATTGCAAAAACAAAGAGGAAGAGTTATAAGTGCTCTCAAAACATGATCTTATTCTCTATGAAGCCCAAATTTTTGAAAAAATTTGTCATGATCTTTTCAGAAACAGAGGCTTCATCAGAAATCATAATATCTGTGAGGAATTATGAAATTACTTTCATCACCACCCTAAAAGAACGCCAACGTTCAACACATCTTCATTGAACGTAAAATGATGCTACGAACATTTGAAGGTTTAATGAACGTTCGTTGAATATAAATTTATCTAAAATCAACCTCAAATTGATCTATTCGGCTTGTGTTCTCTTGATAATATGTAACATATATCACCAATGTCCATATTAGATATTTCTTTCTCAGAATAACACCAATTTTTTTCATAAAGATGCTCACCTTGATGCATAATCTAGAATGTAATCTTATTCTTCCGAAGAAGATGTGCATGGAGTATATGAACATGATGGAACAGATTTGACTTCATCTCTTGCAGTGGGTAGTACTTTAAAGAACCTACATCATAATTAATATACATAAGAAATTAACAATCCTGCCGAAAGTTGTCGACAGAAAACTATTTAATCTATAGTACGATGAATTTTCTCACCAATATGAATAAGCTTTTCAAAAGGTTAGGTTAGGGAGAAAAGGTTATTCAGAAATTATTCCATTCTTTGGACGATTACTTGAAATTTGTGATCGCTTATATTTCGTATCATTCTATACATGCATACCTTTTAAGAGGAGATTGTTTTCGCTTTGGCATAATTTATTTGTGGGATCATTTATTATCACTTCAGAATCGATTGACATTCAAACACAGGAGTCCCAAGATCGTTTAGATGCAGAGTCAGATGATTCATGGTAAGGTTAGAAAAGATTACTCAAGCTTCACCCATACACAAGGATCAACATAGATTGCCAAAAGGCATGACACATTCGCTACATACAACCAAAGATGAGTTGTAACATGTGTTACAACCTTGGTCCCGTATCACGTTTGTTTTCCCTGAATAGAGGAATGGGATTAGGTGAATTCTTTGAATTCTGAAACAGTTCCGGAGATCTTTTCTCAGAATTCATTAGTGATTTTTATAGTAGTATACCATAATACTAAATGCTCATAATACCGAATTCTTCTCATTGCTTAAAAACTAGTCACTTCTAGGAAAGTCACTAAAAAGTCCTAATTCTTGACCAATGAAAAAACTGAGTGTTATGAGCATTCGGTATTATGATATATTATACCATTTTCGTAAGTCATCTGAGATGCATCTAAAATTCTGTAAGGATGACCTTGATTTGAAATCACAAATTTCGGAGGTAACAGATGTCTACCAATAATGTATTGACTACGTCTTCACTTGTGCTGAATCCGGAAATCATAAGTTTATCTCTGAAAGAATTTACAATCCAATACGTTTCTACTTTTGAATCTTGTCCACGATTGGCTAGGATTAACAATGATCAATTACATGTCTTTCAATTATTCAGGACCTTCCAAGTTATAACTAAATATTGAATTGAATTACAATAAAGCTTGTAGTATACTGCATGCACTTTCATGCACTGATTTCTGAAAATTATGCACTACATTATGCATTATGCAATACAATCCTTTCCCATGCAAATCGATATGAAATTATGCACAGAATGCATAAATTATGCAGTGTTGGTCACCCTGATTGCGAACCAATAAGATCAAAAACAGAATTCTCAAGATTAAAATTAGCCATTGAAGCTTTAAAGGAGAAAGGTGCAATCAATCACTGTCATTACACAGCAGGGCAATTCTTGTCTCCATATTTTTTGAGAGAAAAAAGTAATGGAACAGATAGGTTTATCTTAAACTTAGAATATCTGAACGAATATATCAACACGAGTCATTTTAAGATGGAAAATTTGAAGGATGCAATTAATTTGATATCTCCTAACGGGTTCATGGCTAACCTTGATCTTGAAGACGCCTTTTTTAGTGTGCCAATTCATAAAGACAGTCGCAAATATCTAAGATTTCAATTCAATAATGAATTTTTCGAGTTTAACTGCTTACCATTTGGACTATGTATTAGCCCATATATATTTAAAAAACTCATGAAACCGGTGATGAGTTATTTGAGGTCGAAAGGGTTTCTATCCACTATTTATTTAGATGATATACTATGTATAGGTTACACATATGAGGAATGCTTGGAAAACGTACATACGTCGATTAGAATATTGGAAGCGCTAGGTTATATAATAAATAGAGAAAAAAGTTCAATAGAACCAGACACAAGGTGCAAATTTTTAGGTTTTGTAATAGACACACAAAAATATTGTATAGAACTACCTAGTCAGAAAAAAGTGAAAATACTAAAGCTTATAGTGAACTTTTTGGGTCGGTGCCGAATCAACGAAAAACCAAATCAACGAAAAAAAATTTACTAGCAGTATGAAGTTGTCATTTTGTTGCAGTATGAAATGAAATTAGTCATAGATCATTGATTAAATTGAACGAAAATTCTTTATGTTAACCTATTCACTGCACCCGTTTATTACAGTAGACACGTAATTCATCATTCTAATAAAATTATTAATGATCTTCCTAATCGATCGGTACAATCAAACTGTTTCAAACGTCTGTAGAGAACGAAAATCGGTTTGTTGTTATCATACACATAACCATACCATAATCATAAACATAACAAAGGGAAATTAAGTTTACCGTGGGGTTGTATTAGCAAATCAATGTTTTTTACTTTTCGTTTAATTTAATCAATGATCTATGACTAATTTGATTTCATACTGCAACAAAATGACAACTTCATACTGCTAGTGATTTTTTTTTCGTTGATTTGGTTTTTCGTTGATTCGGCACCGACCCAACTTTTTGAGTAGACAGTTTTACAAAAGCGAAGAATTGGCACAACTGATAGGGATATTAATAGCAGCTTGCCCATCAGTGAAATACGGTTGGGCGTACACGAAAGGGTTAGAAGAAGAAAAGATTATCAGCTTAATTTTGAATGATTGGAATTATAGAGCCTCTATGCCCATTACCAGGATAATTCGATCGGAATTGCGATGGTGGGAAAAGACTATTCCACACGCACAGAACCAAATAAAGGATGGCAAATTTCATTTAACCATATATACAAACGCATCAAAGTCGGGTTGGGGAGCTACGTCCAATACGCATAGTGTGTTCGGGTTCTGGAATGCAAAGGAAAAAAGTGAACACATTAATTGCCTGGAATTGAAGGCGATTTTTTTAGCCTTGAAGGAGTTAGCTAAAAGCATGGAAAACTGTAACATATTATTAAGAGTGGACAATACGACCGCGATAGCGTATGTTAATAGAATGGGAGACATTCGCTTTACTAGGTTTAACAATTTAGCTCGACGTATATGGCAATGGGCAGAAAGCAAAAATATATGGCTATTTGCAAGTTACATTGCACTGAAAGAAAACACAGATGCAGACAAACTATCACGGCTGAAATCGCTAGATACTGAATGGACCATTGCAGATAGCGTTTTTGAAGAAATAGTCGAGAAATGTGGCCAACTTGAAATAGATTTATTTGCGTCAACAAATAATGCTAAATGCACCAAATTCGTTTCATGGTTTCCTGAATCCAAAGCATGGGCGGTAGATGCATTTACTACAGAATGGTCCGGATGGTTTTTTATGCGTTTCCATCATTTTCATTGGTTTCAAAAATGGTGAAGAAAATAAAAGAGGGAAAACCGAAAGGCATCGTAGTGGTACCTTGGTGGAAAACGCAACCGTGGTTTCCTCTTTTACTATCATTAATGGTGGGAAAACCACTAATCTTCGGCCCGTCAAGAGACTTAATAAGATCTCCTTGCAGGTCACTTCAGCATCCGGAAGCGAAGCATCTAACCCTATTGGCCGCGAGATTATCAGGGAAGCATATTTGAGGAAGGATGTTCCGAAGGAAGCCATAGGCATTTTGTCAGCATGTTTAGCGAATTCTTCATTAAGGCAGTATGGAACAAGTCTGAAAAAATGGAGCAGATATTGTCAAGCAGCAGGCATTGATATGTTTAATGCGTCGATAAAGGATATATTAAGATTCCTCAGCGAGGAGTTTAATAGCGGAGCTTCGTTCGGGTCACTGAATTCGATGCGATCTGCGGTTAATCTGATATCTCAACAAAATATAGGAGAAAGTGTGCTAATTAAACAGTTCATGAAAGGAGCATTCAGACTCAGGCCGACAACACCTCGGTACGATTTCACGTGGGACGTAAACACAGTATTAGTGTACTTAGATCGATGGTTCCCTTTGGAGAACATTTCTCTACAACAATTGTCAGAAAAAACAACTATATTGCTAGCTCTCACTACAGCGCACAGAGTACAAACCTTAGCGGCAATAAAAATCTCAAATATTGTTTATGCACAAGACGCCTTATACGTCAAGATTCCGGATCTTATAAAGACGTCGAAAGCGGGGAAAAATCAACCACTTTTAGTATTACCGAAATTTACAGATAAACCTGCATTATGCGTAGCTTCGACAGTACAAAGATACATTCAAGTCACTGAGAATATCAGAGATAAAGAAGACGCGTTGTTCATTTCGGTCAAAAAACCACACAAGAAAGTTTGCTCACAAACATTAAGTAGGTGGATAAGAAACGTACTAGAGGAAAGTGGGATTCAAGCCCCGTTCCTCGAGATTACAGGTAGTACGTTCCGTTCTACACCAGATGTCACAACTTTTAGAGTTCCAGAAAGAAAAAAAGAACGCGCCCTTCTGGCGTGTTCCCACTACTTTCATGCTTTATTCCGCCATTTCTATGCTTCTACCTCATTCTGTTTTGTTGTGCATTGGAGGTCAAAGGGGCTATAGTCAAATGTGAGGACAGGAAAATTCAGTTTTTATCGTCATATTTTTTGGTTAAAAAACCAAACGGTTCCAATCGATTTATACTGAATTTGAAACGTTTAAACGAATTCATTGAAACGAAACATTTTTTAATAGAGGATCTTAGGATGGTAAAGAAATTGATTCATCAGGGTTATTTCATGGCCACTATTGATCTTAAAGATGCGTATTTTTTAGTTAATATGCATAAAGCAAGTAGAAAACACCTCAGATTCAGAGTTGGTGAACAATTATATGAATTTACCTGCCTTCCGTTTGGACTATGCACTAGCCCATATGTTTTTACAAAGATAATGAAACCGGTGATAAGATATTTAAGAGAGAAAGGGATTTTGTGTGTGGTATATCTAGACGATATTATTTGTATCGCAAAATCTTTCGAAGAATGTCAAGCTAGTGTTCAAATATGCTTAAAAATATTGGAGTATTTGGGCTTTATTATGAATATAGAAAAAAGTCAGTTGCGACCTACTACGGAATGTAAATTCTTAGGTTTTATCATTAACTCAAGACAATTGAGTTTAGAACTTCCAGTAGACAAGAGGAAATCAATATTGGACTTGGTTAACTCTTTTATGTTGAAAACCGTCTGTACAATTCGAGATTTTGCAAGACTAATAGGTATATTAGTTGCAACATGCCCAGCAGTCCCATATGGTTGGTTATATTTGAGACGTCTAGAAAGACAAAAATATATAGGCTTAATTATTAACGAAGGGCATTATGGAGGTGAGATGTATATTATATTATTAGGTGTACAAATAAGTTTCCGCGGTTTGTCAAAAGATGGCCCCACCAGAAGGTTATGGAGAAATTGTCAGATGTAAAACGTAATATCCCAAGTCTAGTCATCTGGCAACACCATAACCTTAAAGTACTAGTGATTCCGTATCAGCATCACGTTATTTTTTTCGTGCAAAAATGTCAAGTTTTATTCCGAATAAGCATCATTTGCGGGAACTTTTGATTTACTTCTTTAATGTGAAAAAATCTGCAGCTGAGGCGCATCGATTGCTTCTAGAAGCATATGGTGAAGCTGCTTTAAGTGAGAGAAGTTGTCAGGAATGGTTTCAAAAGTTTAAGAACGGTGAGTTTGACGTTAAAGACAAAGAACGCAGTGGAAGGCCGAAAGTGTACGAAGACATGGAATTAGAAGTACTATTGGAGGAAGATTCGTCCCAAACGCAAAAAGAACTTGCACTTACTCTACAAGTGACTCAACAAACAATTTCACATCGTTTAAAATCGTTAGGAATGATTCAAAAACAAGGAAATTGGGTTCCATATGAACTAAAGCCGAGAGACGTTGAACGCCGATTATGCATGAGTGAAATGCTGCTTGCCAGGAATAAAAAAAAGAGTTTTTTGCATCGTATAGTCACTGTTGACGAAAAATGGATTCACTACGATAATCCAAAGAAGAGAAAGTCATGGGTTAAGCCCGGCGAACCATCAACATCGACAGCTAAGCCGAATATTCATGGAAAAAAACTCATGCTGTGTATTTGGTGGGATCAGCTTGGTGTCGTGTATTATGAATTGCTGAAACCAAGCGAAACCATTACTGGAGCTCTCTACCGAACACAATTGATGAGATTGAGTCGGGCACTTAAGGAAAAACGCGCCCATTACTACTCCAGACACGACAAAATTATTCTTTTACACGATAATGCTCGTCCACATGTTGCGGCGCCGGTAAAAACATACTTGGAAACACTCAACTGGGAAGTTTTACCCCACCCGCCGTATTCACCAGACTTAGCCCCTTCTGATTATCACCTGTTCCGGTCGATGGCATATGGTCTGTCTGAGCAGCGCTTCACATCATACGAAGACACCAAAAATTGGGTAGATTTGTGGATAGCGTCAAAAGATGAAGAGTTTTTTCGACGGGGTATCCGAATGTTGCCAGAAAGATGGGGAAAAGTAGTGGCAAATGATGGAAAATACTTTGAATAAAACGTAATGTACTTTTCCTTTACAATAAATTCCTAATTTTTTATAAAAAACCGCGGAAACTTATTTGTACACCTAATAATAAGGAAGTACATGAAGACCTTTTGTGGTGGAAAAATAATATACCTAGTGTAGTAGGTCCAATAAGAAGTGGTAATTTCAAATATGTGATTTACACTGACGCGTCAAAAACAGGTTGGGGTGCGGTCTGTGATAATAACCAAGTTTACGGTTTTTGGCATAAGAATGAGCAGAGGCACATTAATTATCTGGAACTGTTGTCAGTGTACTTAGCACTCGAAGCTTTAGCATCAGATTATCATGATTGTGAAATACTGCTTAGAGTAGACAACACCACTGCGATTTCTTATGTAAATAAAATGGGAGGTATAAGATACCAGAAATATAATAGGTTAGCACGAAAAATTTGGCAGTGGGCGGAAAAAAGAAAAATCTGGTTATTTGCGTCGTACATAACTTCTAAGGATAATAGTGAAGCCGATAAGCTGTCTAGACTCAAGTCTGAGGACACTGAATGTGAATTGGCGGATTCGGCTTTTCAGAAAATAAAACGGATATTTGGTAGACCTGACATTGACTCGTTTGCAATGGAAAGGAACAAGAAATGTCCACAGTTTGTTTCATGGTTCCCGGAACCAAATGCAGCTGCTGTAGATGCATTCACAATTAGGTGGTCCAATAGTTTTTTCTATGCTTTTCCGCCGTTTTCTATGATTCTAAGAACTTTGCACAAAATCGAACAAGACCAGGCTTTTGGTATTATGATAGTGCCTGACTGGCCAACACAATCCTGGTACCCCCTGTTCATTTCATTACTAACAGAAGAGCCCTTATTATTGGGACCATCTATTGATCTTTTGTCATCACCCTACAGGTCTCAGCACCCCAAAGGGGACAGGATGCGCTTGTTGGCAGGGAGGTTATCAGGGAAGCCTTCGCAAGAAAAAATATACCAGAGGAATCAATGGCAGTGATCATGGCGTCCTTAGCACCAGCAACTTTCAAACAATATAATGCAGCCTTAAAGCGATGGAAAAATTTTTGTGAGCAACAAAAGGTGAATATGTTCGCAGCAACATCAAGGGAGATTTTAAGCTTTTTGTACCAAGCATTTAAAGAAGGTGCATCGTACGGTACGCTAAATAATTATAGGTCTGCAATTTCACTTATTTCTGATAATCCTGTAGGAAATGATGTTATTATTAGTAGGTTTTTTAGAGGGGTATATAGGCTAAGACCCTCAAGACCACGTTACGATGTAACGTGGGACGTTAATAAGGTACTGGATTTTCTCGAAACATTATTTCCTTTGGAAAATTTATCAATACAGGATTTATCTGAAACAGTGGTATCATTAATGGCGCTAAGTACAGCACATAGGGTGCAAACCATCGCTTCCATTAGGATTAAGAATATTGTTAAAACTTCGGAGGGCTTACTTATAAGAATACCAGATATCATAAAAACGTCAAAACCAGGGCGTTATCAGCCGATACTTTGTCTACCATATTATAGTAGTAAACCTCAGTTATGCGTTGCTGGGACTATTTTATATTACATTAAAAAGACTGAGAGTTATAGAAATAATGTAGAAGAACTTTTATTATCAACTAAAAAACCGTACAAAAAGATTACTTCACAAACAGTGAGTAAATGGATAAAATCAGTATTAAGGAGGAGTGGAGTAGATTTAGAAGTTTTCTCTGCCCACTCTACGAGACATGCCTCTACTTCTGCGGCGTTGGCTAGAGGTTTAGATATCGAAACGATTAAAAAGTTTGCAGGCTGGTCAGCCAATTCAAAAACCTTTGCGAACTTTTATAACAGACCGATTCTGCAAGAAAATAACGTATTTGCGAAGACTGTGTTAGAAATAGGAAATTGAACTTGTTTTTGTTTTCAAATACTTGAAACTTATTTGGATAATTTGAGTAAAAAGAACGAGCTTTAAGTGTTTTTGGTTTTAAACATTCTAATTCAAGAAATATGAGTTGTTTTATGTTATATTCAAGAAATATGAGTTGTTTTTTTTTTTATGTTCTATTCAAGAAAAGATATAAGCTTTGTTTAATACTTTTGTAAAAGAGATTTTCTGGATATTGATAATAAAGTAATGGTATCAATATTTTGTATAAAAAAAAAAAAAAAAGCGTATTATTTATTTAAAAAAAAAAAAAAAGGTTAAAATTGCAAATATGCTGAACAGCTACTTGTAATCTCGAGGAACGGGGCTTGAAATATAATTGTACAGTCAAACGAACTTACCTGAAGTGAAGTTCGACTGAAATTATATGAAAGCCCCGTTCGAGATGATTACACCCCATCCCAAATAACATATACACATATATATTGAGCCCACCCAAACAGGGGCAATTTTAACGACTCTAAAAGAATGAGGTAGAAACATAGAAATGGCGGAATAAAGCATGAAAGTAGTGGGAACACGCCAGAAGGGCGCGTTCTTTTTTTCTTTCTGGAACTCTAAAAGTTGTGACATCTGGTGTAGAACGGAACGTACTACCTGTAATCATCTCGAACGGGGCTTTCATATAATTCCAGTCGAACTTCACTTCAGGTAAGTTCGTTTGACTGTACAAATGTTCAAAGGACACTCGACAAGACATGCGTCGACTTCGGCAGCTGCCATGAAAAGGCTACACTGTAAAAAATCAGAAATTCGATTACATGTGTGAGATGTACAATTACGAAAACCGCACTGTAGTATTACTCCTCTGAAGACGGAAAGAGGACAAGATACCTCCTATCAATTTCCATTGGAACTGTGCGTGTTCAACTCTGAACATGCTCACATAGCAATATCATGTAAACTTACCATTCGAACTGTGAATATGTAATTCTGAGAGTGGGTAATAAAGTTACCTACTCTGAATGTACAGCAATCACCATCGTTTGTAAAATCACATTCGCCAACAGTACTCCATTCGAAACGGTAATATCGAATTGTCATTGTAAAATATTTATTTTATATGTAATTTCATAGAAGGAATGTGTGATTCCACATTGATTCTGCTATTAAAATACTTCCTGTAGTATTTAAATTTTATGTGAAATTATCTTAAGGTTTCGTTTTTCCATTTCAGAACTGAATATTTGATTTTGCAAATCTTGAACATAATTTAAGACAATTCAAAAGAGTGCGATATACACGTGCCGGTTTTTCAAAATTAGAAGGTAAGTTGAAATATCGTTTGAAGATTCGGTTTTTCATAGGATGTTTCCGATATTTACGTGAATATTCTAAAGTACGTAGATTTCAATAATTGTGTGCTTTTTCCTATGATTAATCTACAAAGTTCGTACAAATATTGGAAGCGTCTATGTATAACCTCAATGTTAACGGTGCATGAAATCTCAATCTGTATTTTCTCTAAAGTACAGGAAAAATATGAAATTGCATGTATTAAGAAACAGTATATGGATGATAAATATTAGACTAACTAAAATTGTGTCTTGATAATACGTAAGTCTTAGTTGAAAACTTTTGGTTACAGATCCGGTAATTGCTCAATGCACTAGACACACATGTATTTATATAACCTTCCATTTTTTCCCTCATATCAATTTCAAAGTGTACACTATTTTCGCAATGTTTCAATGCTTTACGTGTAGGGATTCATTCCCAAATATTCTATTATATAACAAGCATCAAAAAGTGCACATTAATGAAAAACATTTGAATATATTCTGCTTATATTCTAAGTGTAATAGGCAGTTTCCAAAGTTTTCTTCATTCAGAAGACATATATATTTATTCCACAATAAAGTTTATTTGGAATCTGAAATTCACACCTGCAAAGTTTTTAATTGTACGTATCAGTGCAGCAATATAATGCTTCTCCACAAACATGTCAGATATCATTTGCAAACTTCCACCGATGGCATTCAATGTCCTTTTCGTAGTTGTTCATCTGAAAACCAGGTTCTTTATAACTCAAATTCATACAACGTTCATGTTTGCAGAAAACATTTCAATGAAATTGATACCCAGGAGATTGAAAAAGATCAGAAGCTTTCACCAGATTTTTCAATAAATGTTCATCAAGATTACCCAGAATCAGTCATCGATGAACATCCATTTCCAAATCCTAATCGATGGAATGAGAGCAGTGAAAACATACTCTTATATGATATAAATGATCTTTGGAAGCATGATTCGAAAGCACCAGAAGGTTTCAAAGCTTTAAGTGATATGCATTTGAGTTTGAGCACGAATTACTTCGCAGTGGAGCCAATGCAACAAACTATAGTGAATAAGGTGTCTGAAGCATTTGGAATTTGTAATAAAAAATTTTCAACCTCCCTGGAAAAGAGCATCCTCTCAGATGAACAACAAAATCTTGTTTTGCAAATTCACTCTGACAGTTTTAAAGATTTTGCAAATGCTTATAACCCATGTAATGGTGTTTTGAGAAATCCTTATAGTAGGAAAGAATACTATCGGAAGAATGTTAATGTTATTCTTCCTGTAGAAAACATTCTATTTCATCCCGATGGAACTGATTCTGGTTATCGATATTCGTATGTTCCTATTTTAGACACTTTGAACTCAATGTTGCAAGATGAACAAATTTATTATTATTGCAAAAATTATAAAGCGACCGGTGACGGCAAAAATTTATTCGATATTCAAGATGGCACGATTATTAGTGATAATGAATGGCTAAAAGTGGAAATAAATGGTTTGCAAATTATGTTCTTCCAAGATGCATTCGAAGTTTGCAATCCTTTGGGGTCCTCAAAAACGAAATATAAAATTGTAGCAGTTTATATGATGTTAGGAAACATACCTGCACATTCTCGATCGAATCAGAATAATATCAAACTAGTTTTATTATGTCGAGAGAAATTGTTGACGAAATTTGGTTGGGACGAAGTTTTAAAAGCAGTTATTACCGATCTAGAAATACTTGCAACAGATGGAATTGAAGTCTTTACTTCCGGTGAAAGTGAAATTTTCAAAGGGATCTTAATCGCTATGTTGGGAGATAATTTAGGGAGTCACCAAATTGGGGGATTCACTGAGAATTTTAGTCGTTCAGAGTATTTTTGTAGATACTGCGAAATTAGCAGGTCAGAATTCAACTTTTCGATTTTTAGTCAAAGAGATTTGAGAACTATTGAAAAATATAATGATTGCATTCAAAAATTGAACAAACTGAAAAAACCAGTTAAGGGTATTAAAGCGAACTCAGCATTGAATGGCATCCCATATTTTCATGTTGCCACTCCAGCTCTGCCTCCTTGCATAGCCCACGATATTTTTGAGGGTGTAGCATCATACGATATGTTATTAGCAATCCGTTATTTCGTTGAAAAAAAATGGTTCAAAATGGGATTGTTCAACTATCGTATTAATAATATAAATTTCGTTGCAGGAAGCAGATTGAATATTCCACCAATTGATATTATTAAAAGTCACAAAGTAGTAGGTACAGCAAGTCAAATTAGAGAATTAGTTTCGTTATTTCCTGCTGCTGTGGCAGATACCGTTAAAGATTTCGATGATTTTGTGTGGGAAATGGTCTTGAACTTGAGACGTATCTGTGAAATTATATGCGCACCCGCATTATCTATGACACAAATTGCAGTTTTGAAAACTGCGATAGAACGTTATTTAAGATTGAGGCGTCAATGTTTTCCTCTTGTCCCTTTGAAACCTAAACACGAATTCATGATACATTACCCGCAATTGATTCTACATTTTGGACCGATAAAACATCTGTGGACGTTACGATGTGAGAGTAAACATCAATATTTTATCAAGTGTGTCAAACATCTTAAAAATTTTTAAAATGTTACGCAGACTTGTGCTGCAAGGCATCAGATTATGCAGTGTAGTAACGCTTATTCGAATGAAATTCTTGTAGAATGCGTTAAACATTCTCCATATAAATCTGATATGTACGATGAAATCACTAACGCTTTAATAAAAAACTTTGCAGGTAGCACAAAGTATATCAGTACAAAAGTTACGTTTTTAGGAGTAAAATACCATGAAAATATGTCAGTGTGCATTGGAAAAAACGAGTTTGGGAATTTTGTCGTGTGCAAAATTAAATTTATAATGATAAATGCCGAATTTAACGATATATATTTTATTGGCACTGAAGCAGAAATAATGTACAATCCTTACGTTGGTGTTTACGAAACATATCGTGAAACACAAAAATCATCTGGTTTCTCTTATTCTTGTTTATTATCCCCCGATCCTTTACCTGAAGTGCTGATCGCATCGGTTCCAGTATATGTACCGAAGTACATGCCTTTTGATCAGCTCAATTAAAATGGGTGAGTGTTCTCTAATAATAAAAATTGATAGATGCACTATTTTGTGTGGTCTTATAAGTGCAACCTGAGTTTTGAATCATTTCAACGTAAAAAACTACTTACTAGTGGGGCACTAAACGGGCTCTTCTGTTTTAGTCTTGCGTGTATAATTTACGTTCCTAATTCTTTTATTTTTCTAGTTTTTTACAATGTTCACTTCAATGAAGTATTAATAATTTTCAATTTATTAGTACATGTTTGAATTATTCTATGTTTCAGATGAATGTATTCAAAGTTTGGTCCGCCTTGCGGAACAAAAAAACTACCATTCTCATTCCGGATTCAGAAGATTTGATAAATAACATAATCAAAGCAGCGAGCAGGAAATTCAACATCAATGGTGTTAGCTTGGTGTTGGAACGTGATGGAACAGAGATCGATGACGGTGAAATTGCTCTTCACTATTCAACTGAAGTCCTCATTCTTTTACAACAAGGTGAAAAATGGCAACCTGTCTGCACATCAATAACTGAAACAGTCGATGCTAATCATAATAGTTCCGTATCTTTAAACGGATCTGAGAATTTTCCTGCACGTGAAAATATGCTGTCGGCCGAACGCGAACCTCTTGGAAATTATGAAGAAACTTTGAATAAAGAGCAATCAATTGATGATGTAGAAGCTGATATTGAACCACGACAGCCTAACAACTCGCCGAAAGAGAATGAAGAAGATAGTGCCGAAATTGAAGAAGATAGTGTCGAAGTACAAGTTTCTAGATATTTAGAAAAGGAAGCAAAAAATTATGATAATTTGGAGAATTACGTGGTTCCATGGACCAAGGTTGGAGCAGGCATCCTCAAACAGATGAAAGAAGGATCTCGAGATACCACTTTTCTGAACAACGTAGTTAAAGCTATCGTTGACGATATGCGATTTTACGAAACACAAATTCCTGTCCGTGTGTTCACTAAAGTTGCCATTCAGTTAGTAACTGCCTTTCCAAATTCATTTGAGGATAGAACGGATGATGGGAAAAAATTTGATTGTGGTTATCTTAGTATTCTGCAAAAATTGCAGGAACACAATAATTATCTGAACAGGCCACACAAAAGAAAATCTCTGTCACAGCAATTGAACATTCCTTTGAAAAGTCGACGTTATGCAAACTGTGTGAAAGCAGGATGTCCAAATTGGCAACCGAAAAATAACCCTGTAAATACTACATCTCAGATTATAGAAGAGTCAAAAAAATTAGTAAACAGCATAGATTACAGCACACTGGATACTGATAATGCAGAAACGGTAAAAATGATTCATGAACATCTTGAAATCACCTATCCTCAACAACGACTGTTTTTGAACACGATTCACCTTCTGCCAAAAGCTCCCGAAATAACACAAACGTGGCCATGTTTAATAAATAAATTTTGCTTATTTTGGCATTTCCAGAAGCTTACAGGACACTCCATAGAAGAATTTGCCACTAGATTTAAGGAAAAAAGCCAAGTAATTATGGTGTGTGGTCACCTTGAAAAAAATTGTGATCCACCTGTAACGCCTGAAATACAAATTGAAGATGTAATTAGAGTTATCCAACAACACTTCAAAGAAGAAGAACCCTTGCTTAAAATTTATCCAGTGAGTATCTCAAATTATATATGTATCTATAGATGCATTTCCAGGAATATTGGGTACATGAAATTAATTGAAACGTTTTTTACAGCCTGGAATCGATCAACAACATATTTTTGGCTCAATAGCATATCCAAACATCGTTTGTTCACGTTAGTATCTTTTCTTGTGACATATTCATGTACATTTTCTTATTTCAGAAGGGGATCCAGAGAAGAATGAACGGCACGAGTACTGGTTAGTTTTAGATGGAATAATGATCGAGAAGACTTACGAATTCCTTGAAGTACTTCAAATGTTATTGGTGTGGTACTTCGTTTTCAATCGGACCTACCCCCAAGTTTATGCGTGCACCTTAATGTTTTTTGAAATTTATTTAATGAATATCTATTCGAAGGACGGAGGATTAGGGTGTAAAGTTAAAAAAATCAAAACCAAAGCTGTGAATTTTTGTAAAGAACTGAACGGGATAAGAATAGCAGAATGTGTAGAGGTTTGATATGAAAATCATTTATATGCATATATATGAATGAACCGGCGTTCATTAATCTTTCGTAAAGTACAAAACTTTGATCTTGAAGATGTTCATATATACATACATGAAAATAGATTATCATATGGTTTTTATCTGAAGCTTCATACGTGATAAAATATATATATTGTTTTTTTTATGGATACTCTAATATGTGTATCCTTTTTTAGTTTTTGTACATGCGTTTTAAAAGAAACTATCGATATCCAGTTAATTATTTGTTTAGAGAAATGATGTGCAAACAATCTGATAAAATTTCCATATCAGATGCCCTTATGTTTATGTAGATAGGATTGCATTCAGATCCATATAATACACGGACAGTTTTTGAAGAATTCTGTTCTTATTGTTAAAATAGAATTCTTTGTATGCTATATAAGTATTACATAATTTCCTAATTGAAGTTGTATACTTGACGTTTCTGTTTTGAATGGTTATATTCATATTTATTTTCCGCTGATTTTTGTAGAGCCGTATCTTGAAAGAGCTAATTTGCATCAACATAAACCCCATGTAAGAAAACGTACAAAAAGTCGTACAAAAATTGTCTCAATGTGATAAAAAAGTAATACAGACGGTATTACATGTGATAAAATATTAGTGAGTAACAATAAGATATATAGCATAAAATAAGGTTGTAAGATATTACAATTATTGATGATATTAAGATATTTTTTTTTATAATGCACAGTACTCGGAGATCGATAACAAAATTCTTTGTGGTTATATGCTGAAAAGGACAGATCATTGATATTGCGTAATAAGGTATAATAATTCATTAATTGATAAACTTTTAAACCTCATACCATTTGATACTCATTGAATCATTGCGAAACCAACATTTCGTGTCCAGTTTCGATTTGTATTAAATCAGAAAGGAACAAAATAAAAAACTTTTCAGGTGAAATGCAAATTTTAAATGTAAGATGTGAGAATAATTAAAGTCTTACTCCAAAAATATGAGAACTTTTGATTCTATACACTAGAGTAACTTCCAATATGATTTCCCAGATAACATACAAGAATCACGAATGAATTATAAAAAAAAAATAAATTTTCCTGACCCCTTAGAATACAAAATATTCTTTAAGAATTCCGAAAATAATAATTCGTTTTATCGAAAATTCACGAATTCTTTTTCAAATTTTTTAAGACTTCTCAAATCATTTTGAAAGACTGCAAATGTTTGATGAAAATTCTTTTTAGAATTTTTTTTTCCAAAATCATTCGCGATTTTTGTGTCATTTGAGTTCAAATGAAATGGAAACTTAATTACTCTCAAATTTATATTCGAATTAGTTCTATCAATTCGAGAAATTGAATGCAATTTTAATAATATAATTGAAATATCATTGTTCTCAAGAATTAGTAGTTACGTTTCGGTGAAGTTTCAGTTATATTGATAACGCTATTGAAAAGTACACATATGCTTTCCAAAGTATATACTTTTTAAAGGCGAAATCAATACTATTGAATTTTTGTGAGAATTTATTTACGTTTTCTTGAAGCTTATATTTCATGATGATGTTTCAATTTCTATTAAAATCTGATCATTTCTCTTAAAGATAGAATTTTCTCCAATTCAAAATATTGAATTGAATTCAATTGCCTGTACCAAAGGATTCTAGCTATCGTCATTGGAAAATTGTTACTATTAGGAATATTACCATCTCAACTGTATACTCGCTTTCGACATGTTGAATTTGCCGCGTTTTTTAAATTTCCGACTGAACTGTAAATTTACAATTCACGTGAAATTTACTACGTACTAGGGAATTCTGTACCACCAACCTCCAAAATTCACAGTAAGTGTAACTTGACGACAAGAAAGTACATTCGCATAACCTGTACACACATCACCCCTTGGATCTGTGAATTCACTGCGGTTATTAAAACTGCAACATTCAGAGTGGGTAATTTTAATGCCAAGCCTCAGAGTGGTAAAAATACAGGGAATATTTTTTACAGTGTAGACTTAGGGATAATTAGGAAAACAGCTGGGTGGTCAGAAGCATCGGGTACCTTTGCAAGGTTTTATAATAGACCCATTCAAAAAGATAAAAAACTATTCGCGACTAAAATTATGGAAGACTGATGGATAAGGGAATAGTTTGAGGGAAAAAAAAAATCATGATGGTCAATGTGATATATTATTTAATGGTACAAAGTCAAAGACTGATTGTTAGGAAAGGAAAGTTTATTTTTATATAAAAAATGCCTTTACTAATAAGTGCGTGTTGAAGGTGACATCAGACATAAATATATATATTACTTATCTCATGTAAAAGGAATCAATAACAAAATAAATAAATGGATCGATAAAATAAACAATTATTTCCGCAATAACAGACCTCAAAATTACGTGGACTCTGAACCACTACATGGTAATCTCGAAGAACGGGGCTTGAAATATAATTGTCCAGTTAAACGAACTTCTTGAAGTGAAGTTCTACTGGAATTATATGAGCGCCCCGTTCGAGATGATTACTCCCTACCCAAATCAACATTACTATTCCCTACCCTTGTTTCCCACGCAATTTTGAATACTCTGAAATAATGAAGAAGACGGAAACAGGAAGTATAGAGTAGAGATAGAAGGGTGTGTTCAGAAAATTTTTATGTGAAACTCTAAACGTTGTGGCATCTGGCGGGGCGGGGTGAACTACATGGTAATCATCTCGAACGGGGCTCTCATATAATTCCAGTAGAACTTCACTTCAAGAAGTTCGTTTAACTGGATAATTTTTGATCAATCATTATCCAATGAATGGGTATGCGCATAAAGATCCTACATAATTCCCAAATAATTGATCAATTATTAGCAAATGGCATTGGAATCAATCAAATTGACTAATGTTTGAAATCAATCCATGGTTGGCTGGGTAATTCCCGGTGCAAAAATAATAATTTTCAATGATACCCTGGTGAAAATTTCCGCTCGCTGGAAGCGGAGATTGAAACAAATGAAGCGTAAAATGTTTCAATTTCCGCTTTTTCCGTGCTTGGATACTGTTTCGTTTCCTTTTCCACATCGCTTTATACCCTTCTTACGCTCCAATTTTCACTAGGGTATGAATGACATTTTTGATTGTATTAACTCGACCTGTTTTATATATAAGAAAAAAAAGTTGTGATCAATTTGTTAAAATACTTTAGAATGAAAGTAGAATAGTTGATTAAAGTTAAAATATCTTGAATGAATATTCGCGTGTATCGTAGTCGAAAACCATAGTGCTTTATATATGATCAGAGAAAATTCATCCAAGGTTGACACTTACGAAAATGGGGATGAAAATGTGAGCGCCGGCAATTCAGATTGAAAAATCCGATAATTCTTCAATTGTTCTTCGTTTCTTTGTACAACATTTCTGTTAATAATTCTACATCGCATGTGTAGTGAACTTATTTTTAAATTGTTTCTTGTGGTTCTTAAGTTTTGATATGATAACAGAATACAATTTTCATCCTTGTTTACAAAATATCGAACAAATTATATGTAACCAATTTGTAAAAATTGTTTTCAACTTTCCAAAACTCATAACATTGATTTCGTACAAAGTAATATATTTTAGATTTAATCAACTTTATTTTGATTGCAGGTTATGTTAGAGATAGACTAAATCGTAGGGGAACTATGAAAGATATTGTCTGGTGGAAAATTTTCTTTAAAAGTACATTCATCATCGACCGATGTTATGGGTAATATTACAGGTGATGTGATTGTTTGGTGAGTCAATTCAAAATATTATTCAAGATCGTGCTTTATACATTTTATTTCTAATTCAATGATGAAAATTTGATATTTCTCCTTAGCACATTGCTCCTATTTTCTGTGAGCATAATATATGGAACCACTGAAGTATTGAAATCATTCAACAACAGTGATGATATATTGAAAGTATCATCTTACAGTTGGAGTTTTCGTTTACTTTTGAACATACTAGGTTATTCCACTGTGATATTTCCTGGTTGGGTTATTTATAAATATGTACGATGTACAAAATATTTACAAAGAGGAGGTAAATTTTACAATAAAACTTTCACCAAACAAGAAAATTGCAATTTTGATTATAATACACATTTATATATTTCCCAGGTAAAAGTTGTGTATCGAGATTGGTTCATTCATGTTTTATGGGACACTGTGAAACAGGACTTTTACAAGATTCCCTTTTATATCCGATATCATCTTCCAATCATAGTCAAAGAACTTTCACTCAAGATATTCTATTACTTACGTATTGTTTCTTTGGTTTACAAATCAGCTACCTAACATGGGGATATTTACAAGAGAAAATAATGACCCAGGTATGATTTCATCGATAATCTTTTTTTCAATAAAAAAAATGCCAAAGTTTTGATTTCGTTAATTATTTCAAAATCATTTGATACAACGGTTTAGATTTTGTATAGTAAAGGAAAATCATAAGAATTAACTGAATTTTTATTAGTAAATTGAGATTCTATCATAGGATCAGGCATTTTTATAAAGAATCCAAGTTTCACTTCTAGATTATATATTTCTACTCTCAATTCCAAGTCAAGATTTTATACCAACAATTGTATAAATTATATCAAATTTTAGACAATAAAGATGCGGTTCAAAATCTCCCAATTTTAGATGAAGCAAAGCAATACAAGGATCATAGAAACATTAAATACTCCCAATAAGGATATTTTGTGATGGATAATGTCACATTGAAATAATAATTACAATATTTGCTTCAACTATATGCTTTATTACGATCAGTTTGTACTTATAAATTGATAATATGATAATAATTTTCATTCAAATGAATAACAACTATTATAAATTTAAAAAAACAAATATGTTCTTATTATTTGAATTTGGCATAACTTGAATGTGTATTAATTCTAATCGATAGGTATACAAAGATGCCGCTGGCAATAAAAATCAGTTCCAAGAATCACAGTTCCTAGTCTTTATAAACCGAATACTTGCGTTTTTAATGTCAGGACTATACTTACTTCTACAAAGACAGCCACCGCATAAAACACCACTGTATAAATATGTATTTTGTTCCCTCTCTAATATAATGAGCAGTTGGTGTCAATACGAAGCACTGAAGTACGTTAGTTTTCCAACCCAGGTGAGCATATATCACCAATATGTAGACTTTTCTTTTATAATTTGACAATAAATGTTATCATTCATTTAGGTACTTGCTAAAGCATCAAAAATAATTCCCGTTATGATAATGGGAAAAATTGTATCCCGCACAACTTACGAATATTACGAATATTTCACTGCTGTACTTATTTCTATTGGGATGGCTCTATTCATGTTGGACAACACCAATGACAAAAACGGTAATTTATCACAAATTCATTGACCATTCGTTGCAGCAGAGTAATTTGATTTTTGTAGAATTTTTAGATGGTGCCACTACTATATCCGGTGTAATTCTACTGGGCGGTTATTTGTTGTTAGATAGTTTTACAAGTAATTGGCAAAACATGCTTTTCGTGGAATACGGAGTAACGAGCGTACAAATGATGTGCGCGGTCAATATGTTTTCTTGTATGTTAACGGCTATGTCTTTACTTCAACAATCGAGTTTTCAACATACTTTCGAATTTATGATAAAGGTGAGTTGATTTGAAAAAAATAATGCTATTGAGATGACGGAGTCTGATTTCATTTTTAGCATCCTCCATTCATAATGGATTGTCTTCTCATTTCAATTTGTTCGGCGAGCGGACAGTTATATATTTTTTATACCATTTCAAAATTTGGACCTGTTACTTTTGTTATCATTATGACAATTCGACAGGTGAGAAATATTTTTGATTGTAATAAGAAAGAATGCATTATCCAAAGGAATTTATCAAACCTTGTTTTTGTTTCTAGGCTTTAGCAATACTTTTATCCTGTTTAATATACCAACATCAAGTAACAGTTATTGGAATATTTGGTATAATACTAGTTTTTGCTTCAGTCTTTCTAAGAATTTATTGCAATAATCGTTTGAAAGCGATCAAAAGGCGAAGAGCTGCAGCGAATAGCATAAAAGATTAATGAGATAATTCATTTATATGTGGGTTTTATTCGCATCTGAATTTTATAGATATTTTACAATCTAATTATTTTGTACATAGAGTTAGTACAAAATCTCCTATTTTCTCAGTGTTATGATTTTTATCAATTAATATTTATAAATAATAATAAGTAGTATCAATATTGAACAAAAAAAGAACTTAATTTAAAATGTACAAGAATTGAATGTGTATTTAAAAATCAAATGTATTTTATTTATCTCTATTTGTAATAAATTATAAGTACGGACAGTCGTATAATTTATATACATGATAGAGCGGCATGCAAGGACAGAGAAATATATATAATATATACACACACATACTTTATTCTGTTTGTAAAAAAAAAGAAAAATGTGTTTTCGAGTAACAATTCCAATAAAATTAACATGCAATTTATTTCTATAATAAATAAGATTGATTTTTTTGTGCTTTATATTGTATGACATTAGTTCAGACTACACTATAGAACTATATGGCGATAAATACTATTGGAATATAAAGACGAAATTCCCATAGTAGATAGAACTATTTTCCAACAGGCACTACACTTTTGTTTTTGTTTATGTATAATGTACATGGTCAGGGTACATTTCTTTGTTTCCAAGATTATATAAATTTCAATATTTGTATACATTATACATTGGTTTCTGTTATGAGTAGGTACAAAATCTATTTAAAAGTTGGCTGAGTAGAACAAAATAAAAAGAAAGAACAAACTAGCGTAGGAATGAATTGTTAAAATATGATTTTACAGCGTCGAAAAGTACATTTTACATATGTATAAAACAAATCAATTCCCTTTCACATATGTATAGAGAACGTGCAAGCATGCTTATACACATTATACAAACAATAAATAATGCATGAGAAACAAAAATGATCATTCGTCGGGAGATGTTGGGCGATAAATCGCTATAAGGCATATGATTGATATGATCAGTTCTGTGACTAATAGAACTAGCTGTATACTACAGAGGATTACTTCTAATCTAAGCACATAATTCTGCCACAGTAAAAAGTAAATTGTTGCAAATGCGCTAGGAAAAGATAGAACGATCCCAATGATAATAGGTATGCCATGTTCCGTCAAGTTTCCTTTTCTTCCAAGATACATTCTGGCTCCTTCCGTTGTTATTAGGAAGATCAATAGCGCAAACTCTGTTAGTGTTGTACCTATGCCTGGCGATGGTAAATTTGCAGCCTTGAAGACTCCCATGCCCAATTCGCAAACAGCAAACATACCAAAGTAGAAGGAATTCAAATACATGAGAATTTCATACGTCAGCGAAGAGTTCACTACCGTTGGCATGCTGCTTTTCTTCTTTCTTCCTTCTTCTCTTTCTTTCTTTTTCCCTCTTTCTCTCCTCCCTCAGATCAGGTTTATTTCTTCTCTTTCAGTCTTCTGTTTTCTATTATTATAGTTTGTGATCGTCGGCTAATTATCATTTTAATCATCACAACAACAATAAATATATCCCACAATCATTTAAATGTGGATTTGTATTTGTTTGTACGATTAACACCGCCGATTTTATGAATTTATCAAAACGATTAATACTTTTTTGTATAATTGTAGATTCTTTGTACTTTAGCTAGTTTTTGTTTCTAGCTTCAATTCGGCAATTCACCCTCGCTCGTGTTCTTGCTGAGCATGTTTATTTTTATCCTTCGGTACACACATTGTGCGGTTCAAATATACTTTGTAGCTCTGTTGTGTTGAAACACTATAATAAAATAACCTCCAAATCCAATGAGTGCATTGTGGGTATTTAAAAGACGGATAAAGTTGACGATTCGATTAGTTGTAAATTATATATAAATTTTATCATGATGTACTGCTTACTCAACGTCTAATCGATCGCCATGCGAATTGTTTTGAACAGTTCATGTTGACTACGGCGTCCAGTCATTTTCATCAACAACAAGCAACCACAAGCAACTGCAAGCAACAACAAATCGATTAATTTTCATTCAATAAAATTCATGCTTTTCAATTTTTTAAACTCTATTTCACATAATTTCGTATTTAATTTATTCTTTTGCTTACACGATCCAGTTCAAATAGCCCTCTTTGTTTAAAAAATAAATAAAATATTACATATTGTATTTATTATGTAGGGTTTATTCTCTCTATTCTTTCTTTCTTCATTTCGAATTGGAAGAATCGATTTTTCAATGCGCGCGCATCCTTTCCAGACAACACATTTGTTGTCTGTAACCGTTACGATCAATTGCAAGAGATTCAAAAAACACAATTCTAAACTGTTCGTAAACATGTTTTTGGTGTCTCATGGTACGATTTAAATAAATTATTAATATTTTTCGAGAATTTGATCAAAGCATTGATAAAACATTATTTGCGCAACGATGCTAGCCCGCAACAAAAATGTCGATACGTCCAAATTTTAATCAATTATTATACAACTCAATCAAATCATTTCCAAGTTGGAAGAATATTTTGTATGGCAAAAAATGTACTCCGAAGCATTGTTATCGATGGATTCTTGGGCGAACTGTCAATCTTCGACGAAAAGAGAGAAAATATTTTTACAATCTATCATGGGGCGTTTTTCAAAATGGTCTTAAAGTCAAGAAATTCCAACAACATTTATATTATCAGAGAACGGAGAAGAAGGAAGAAGGAACGTTGGAGAGCAATGAAAAAGTTTTTGCAAGTTTGATCGGAACTATAGCGATAATAATAAGATTCTTCTTTGTAACGTGTGTTTTAACTGGATTACTGGTGTTTTATTTGGTCACACGATTCATGTTTACGGATTCATTTCCAACAATTCTATGCAGAGGTGATTTATCCCAAGTAAAAATTCCACAAAAAATGAATAGAACTTCCATTTGTATTCGATGAAATCTGATTTATTTTATGTGAGATATACATAGAGAAAAAGAAAGTTTCAAAAATTATTACATTTTATACTAAATTGGCAGGATAAGAGAAAATACCGCTGTTATCGATAGATGGTGTAGTAAAAGTGTGTACCCTTGTAAAAGAAAAAACGATAGAATCTTATAAAGACGATGGGATTTGTATCAAATTTTATCGAGTTTTATAGGATGAATCGTAACCCAAACAGCACCGAAAGTTCTCAAAACGTTTTAAAAACGTGTTCAAAGTCCCACAGATGTTGGTTTCTGAAAGCACATTTTCCAAACGTCTTAGGAATATTCATTCAATGTGTTGGGGAGCACGTTTTGAGGACATTGTTTACACATGCTATGGTACGTTTTTAGAACGTTTTCGAGATGTTATATGAAAACCAAGTATGTTATCTGTAACCTATACAAATGTATATTTATAGTCTTACTAGGGAAAAAAGTACCAAACAACCATAAAAATATGTTTTGTAATGAATATTTGGAAAGATTCCTTTCCTAAAGTTCAAAATTATTGGCAGAATGGAAGTTATCAAGAATTAAGTCAATATATTAAGATTCACATAACCTCAAAATTGACGCGACACAAAATTTCAGTATCTACGATGTATTAAAGAGATGCAAATGTGTTTTATCAAATCTATCGATACAGGCTTCACCGCAGTTCATTTGCATCTCCTCGAAATGGAGAATATTAAAAGATTTGGCACAAGTTTGATCTTTAACAAATTCTCATTCAACATGTTTCATAAACGTTCCATGGGAACCTAAATAAGACTATACCGAACATTTGTACATCCCTGGAATGTCTATGCGACATTTTTAAAACGTCCTGGAACAGTTTTTGAACGTTCTTCTTGTGAACAAGTACGTTTTCTGAACGTCCAAAGAACGTCTCAGTGCTGTCTGGAAAGGATTTGTCTATCAGATAGGAATGCTATCGTACCGTATAAGAATTTCCAATTTTCACTTTCAATTACATTATAACGATACAATTTCAATCATTTCCTATCAACAATGGAATGTCAATCGTAGTGTATGGGTAACTCACGGAATTTCAAATTCTATCAGGCTCAATCTGGAAAATCTGATCGTAAATTTGTCTATCCTTTCGTATAGTAAACTTACGGATGAAAATCTATCGAATTTTATGATATTTTAACGAAAGCTATCACGCATAATGTGAATATAACGACACGGATTTTGTACGATCTTACTGTCCAAGTAATACAAGAACTTCTCAAATATGCTATGGTTATTTTATGAATGGAAAGGGAATGTGCAAATGAGACTATTTTGGATAAATTTATGGAGATATTCTATGCAGGTGCATAGCACATAATTTAATCTGAAAACGGTTGAACTGGAATTTTTTATCGTTCTAAACAAGATTTCTCTTAGAAGGAAATTACGAATAAAACCGTTGGGATATGTAAATGAGAAATTCGATAAACCTTGATTTATTACGAACTAAAACCACATGAAGAACGATAGGAAATTTTCCTAGCATTTTAAATCAGATTTCTCTACACAGGATATTACGAATAAAACTATTAGAATATGTATATGAAAAGTTTCATAAAACTTGATTCATTACAAACCAAAAACCACATCAGGAACGATAAAAAATTTTTGTATCGTTTTCTATCGAATCTTTTTACCAGGGTACTTTATTCTGCACAAGGTTGCACGCTGATACTAAAGAATGTTTGTTAAATCATTTATTTTTACTACACTGTCCAACAATACACGGAGAAAAAGGTATCTTGAAAAATACCATAATTTATGGCTTTTTGGCGTTGGTCTAACCCGAGTCAAAATATTTACGTGAAGATGCTTTTAAAAGTACCATAATGGCTGGGACTTGTATGAGGAAGGTACCATACTTCTTTATAAGAGTTCAAAAAATTATGAGACTTTTAGAGGTTCGTTCACGTAAATATTTTGACTCGGGTCAGACCAACGCCAAAAATCCATAAATTATGGTATTTTTCAAGATATCTGTTTTCTCAGTGTAGCAGTTGTATTTCTTCTTATCTTGCCAATTTAGTAGAAAATGTAGTATTTTTCGATCTTTTATTTTCCTCCGTGTATTTAACCCAAGAAACACAAGATGTTAAAATGCTAGGGCCTTTATAAAATATTATAATAAATTTGTGATCCAAAATGGTATGATTTGCACATTCCCTTCACATTCACGTGGGAGTGTTGTCCATTTCTGATGGGATTTTTATTTGAGATTTTTTAATTTTATCCTTCATCCAAATAGCACATTCGTTACAAAAGCATTAACAAAACAGTTCTTGAAAACTTTTTTTTAATGCTTTTAGAGTGGCTGTGGTATTTGGGCACTCATTATTTAACGTACGAATTCCAGTTATTTTAATACAGTGATTGAATTTTTGGGACCAACTTTCGTGAAATTTGGACAATGGATGTCGACGCGAAGAGATATTTTTTCAAAAGAAATTTGCGATAGTTTGTCTGATTTGCAACGTAACACGTCCGTTCATTCTTGGCAGTACACTAAACATTTGCTCAATGCAACTTATGGGCCAAATTGGAGAAATGTATTTGTTAAATTCAGCGAAGGGCCGCCGATTGGTTCAGGTTGTTGTGCGCAGGTATAGAGGTAAAACGACCGAGTAAAATTATTTGCATTAAATGCTTTATATGTGAATTGGCATTTAATTTTTTTTTACTCATCCATCATTCGATTGGTTATCAATTCCCGTAATCATTCATTTCAGGTTTATAAAGCGTGGATAAATCCAAATGTTGATGTCAACATGATATCTGAGCCTCAATTGTCAAATTTTATCGATCGTAAGAAAATGATTTATCATGAATTTTGCTGATGTTTGAATCGTTTATTGAAACGAATTAGTAATCGAATCCCAGACAGCAAAGTGCTGGAAAAATTCGCAACAACTTCCCAACAACACGGAGCACCTGTTGTTGGGAGGTTGCGTCGTCAAATGCGCAGCAACATGCAGCAAACTTGAAAGTTGTTGTCTTGATACTGCGAAGATGTTTGGATACATGGAGCTATGACACGCGAGATCAAACAATGCTCCAACAACAAAACACAAACGGGTGCAGAAACACTGAAGCAACAGTTGCACTGCAACTTTTGCTGTCAGGGAATAACCAGGAATAACGCAATACCCGCACTGAGAGAAATTTTTATAGTCACTGTAACTAAAACATCTCAACTAAACATTCCTCATGAGAACTACTAGAAATTTAGTTTTGTCAACCAAGAAAGTATAGATGGTTCATCACTATACTTTCTTGATTAAATTAATCAAATTTCCAGTAGCTTTCACTAAGAATATTTGGTTGAGGCGTTTTAGTTACAGTAACCTCAAAAATATCTCTCAGTGCTTATGGAAATATTTCGCTGAACAATTTTTAAAAACCATGAATGATCTTTAAAGAACATCGCATTGGGAAATTCTGCACAAATCTTCCAAGATTTTTGACGAATTTTGCCATTTTTTCAGACAAATACCCACATAGCATGGATGTCTCAGTAATATTTCCAGAATATTCTGGAGACATTGTAATATTGTCAGAATATTCTGGAGATATTACTGAGACATTTGTGCTACATGGGTAGGAACGAAATTGCGCTCTGAAAAAATTCTGACAAAACTCTAAAAATTGTTAACATGTTTTTGATGATTGAAAATTTTGAAATCCGTTGAATACATTTATATTCTATATTCAAATATCATACGTGAAAAAGTGTTTGAAAATTTTTGGATTTTTTTACTTCAATAGTCAGAAAAATGTTGACAACAGTTGAAAATTCCGTCAGAATTTTTTCAGAGCACCGTTTCGTTCTTATTTATCTGCAAAAACATGAACAAACTCTGACAAAAGTCTGCACAGAATGTCTCAAATTTATTAGATTTTTCATGAAAATTTCAGAAATTCTTAAAGGTTATTATTAAAGGTACCCAAGCAATACAGGAGGTTAAAAATGCTAAGAACGTGTTTGGAAAGTCCTACCAGAGATGAGTTGAAGAGATTGCTAACGAGATATGAAAACCATAGTCCAGTTTCTGATTGCCCGTACAGCACAACCACCGATCCTCCACCTAGGACTTCGGTGGACCAGAGGTGGAGAATTGGTGGAGAAATGGGAGCCGTGGAAATAAGGGAGAAATAAGGGAGAGTCTCCGTTGAGGCAACGGAGAGGCGACGGAGAAATGTCCGCCCCCTGTATTTTCGATATAATTCTTATTGGTGCATTTACGTAACCAAATCTGAATGTATGAATTCACGAATTCAAGTTTTACTGAAAATACAGGGGGCGGACATTTCTCCGTCGCCTCTCCGTTGCCTCAACGGAGACTCTCCCTTATTTCTCCCTTATTTCCACGGCTCCCATTTCTCCACCAATTCTCCACCTCTAGTCCACCGAAGTCTTAGGTGGAGGATCGGTGGTTGTGCTGTACGGGTGGCAGTATCACGTTTCCCGTTTATCTCTTCATGCTGGTTGGCTTAGAAGAAAAATTCAACTAATCATATATTTTTCTTCAAAAGAAAAAAACGTGATACGGACCATGATTTTAACATTGCGTTAGCAATCTCTGCTATTCATCTCTGGTCCTACGCACACGCTCGAAACTTCCAAATGAAACCCTTTCGAATAATTATGTGCTACCCACTTAGCATTTCTGTTAGAACCTTGCATTAATATTGCAGCGATATTGATGCGATCTTGAAAGTACCTGTCATGAGAATTACAACAGTGATATTACAGAATTCAATTACAAGTAAATTACAGCGATGTTACGTTGTCAAGTGATATTCCAACGATATTTCTGTGAGTTACTTTTATAATATTGCATTTGTAAATTGAAAAACAGGTACTTCCAAGATCGCATCAATATTTCTGCAATATTAATACGAGGTTCTAACGGAAATGCTCAGTGGGTATGCACCTCCATAGAATTATCTTGACGAACTTATCCAAAATAGTTTCATTTGCACATTCTTTTCACATTCACTGTGTCATCATAACATATTTGGGAAGTTCTTGTGTTACTTGGGTAGAGTTTCTCAAATTTTTGCGAAGAAAGCGCGATGTTCTTCAGAGATTATTCATGGTTTTGTCAGAGATGAGTTGGAGAGATTGCTAACGATATAAAAACTATGGTCCAGTTTCTGATTGGTGGTATCACGTTTTCCGTCTATCCTTCCATGCTGATTGACTTGGAACAAAAATTCAACCAATCACATAATTTTCTTCAAAAGAAAAAAACGTGATACGGACCATGATTTTAACATTGCGTTAGCAATCTCTCCAATAAAATTCATCTCTGGTTTTGTAGACATTTTTCAGCAAACTATTTCCATATGGATATTTAGCTGTTGGAGATCAAAAATCTTGCAGTATATTCATTATATGATATTTCCAGTTTCAAAGAATTAATTTGAGAGGATAAATAACGACGATTTATCAGATTTCGAGAGTTTGACTTTTCGTTTCGTTCTTATAAACGATGCAAACTTCGAGAATATTATTGTAATAATTTTTTAATATTTTTGTATGTCTAACTGATTTGCTCGGTGTTTTATAGTGATCGAGTATTTCAATGTAGGACATATCGTGGATCATTTGCGTGAGTGTATAATCGCTTATCTGAAAACAATGGCGGATTTAACATTTCATCGCCCCACGGCAGGGCATATTTTAAGGGGCAGTTGTAACCAAAAAATTCGTTCCACAAGAAAACGGTTAGTTCTAAAACGTGAAAAGGATCCATGTATGCTGTGAAATAATGATTTTACTGCTCGTTTTTACCTTTTGGAACCAATCGTTTCCTTGTAAAACTAAATTGTTAATTGCAACTGCCCTCTTAGATTAGGCCCTGCCCCACGGTGGGACAAACGAAAATTTTTTGCTGCAAATCGTAGAACTTTTGATAGAAGTATGATAGGGACATGCTTGTTTTTTTGAGATCAAGAGCAGGGATTCCGGATTTGGGGAAAAATATTCAGAAGGTCCAATGAATTCGTTCAGACCTTGAGAAAAGCGATGAAATTTGAGGTTTTTGGAGAAAAATATGAATTTTACACGATTCAAGGGGGTGGAAAATTGTTATTCGATGTGCTATGCATCATTTCTCATGTATTCCGATATGCTGAATCCGAATCTGGAAACGCAATATGTTCATTGATCCATGTTTTTGCGGGAAACGCGATTCAACTCAGATAACACACGGAGAATTCTTTTTCAAGAGCAAGAATAGAACTCTTCAAGAGATCTTTTGGAACTAATAAACTCATATAGAGCTCTGGAGGAGTTCAATCTGTCGGACATTAAGAAGCTCTTTGAGAATATCAGAAGTATTGTTTGAGTACTCTCAAAGAACTTGTTAATGTCCGACAGATTGAACTCCTCCAGAGCTCTATATGAATTCATTAGTTCGAAAAGAGTTCTTGAAGAGTTCTATTCTTGCTCTTGAAAAAGAATTCTTTGTGTGTTATCTGGGAAGTATAAGAAATGCGGATTTTACGGTTTTTCACATGGTTCAAGCGCAAGAAAATGATTTGATGATTTGTTTGATGGGTTATAAATTCGATACGCTGAATCTAAATCTGGAGATGGGGGTGTTTATCTGTCTAAGTGTCTAGCATTGCGATAAATATTATCTAGTTTCAAATGTAGGAGACCATCAAAATTATGCGAATTAGAAAAGTTATGCTGGGAGACTTATTGTTTGCATTATAAACTGCTTCCGTGCGCTCAAATGAATCTTTCTCTACATAAATTGTTGAAAAACGGTTGCGATAAAGCAAGGTCATTCTCATTACCCATGGCATTGTAGTGGCCAATGGCGTAGCAGCCCTTCAGTTGAACATTAGTAGTAGCCAGTGGGCTCTTAGTAGTAACATGACATCTAAAGATGCCCAAACAGCACACTTCGTCGCATCTCCGTGGTCTCCACGGAGATAGGTGGTATCTACGTTAGGTTAGGGTGTCGTCTAGAATGATGCGTGAAGGGCAACCCCCTCCGCGCAAAGCGATGCTTTATATAGATGGCGTGTGGGAGGGACGCCCTCTCTTGCTGCTGCCGTGAACACGCGAGTGCGATCGTAAAGTCAATCCTGCGAAGCAGGTCTACTAATTCCGTGGCAAAGCCATAATGGCGTCAAGTTGAATGTTCGCGGGGTATTAAGTATATTTGAGAAAATAAGGACATGTGTCCCGCGAGTGTTAAGTGGTTCGCCACATCAAGTTTATCCTCTTTTTGAATAAATGTTTTATCGTTCATTTAAATGATTGTGTGATTCTTGTGGAGTAAATCCACACACCTCCCAATCGATTTCCACATGCGTGCTTTCCTACATTCCTTTATCGACACGAGTTCACATGCAATCCAACATAAGTTGGGTAAACCGTTCTTTATGTCAACTACAGCATATTATCTGGAAGATGCTAGTGAAGCGTGACATGACAAAGGACTTAGTTAGAGGGCGTGGATGCGTATGTGTCGCGTGTAAGATCGTTGCAATAAATGTATTCATTACAATATTAAGATATATTATATAGGTAGCGTGCATCAGAAAGTAAGAGAAGATTGATCTGTATAAGTGACACTAGAGACAATGGTGCAAGTATTGGATTCAGAGTTTTATAGGATAAGAAAAGTAGTGCTATAATATAGCGGTTATGAAGAAGAGCGGGGAGAAGAAAGAGATAGGCGGCTCATGGGGAGGACGGTAAGACAGGAAAAGATAAAATCGGTAATAAACAAAAAACTCTAGAGATGGCGGGCGTGGCGACATCGTGTGGGCTCTAGCACACACAGTTTCGCGTGCGCACCTATCATCATAGGGAAAGACAGAGATAGACATAGGTGACGCGGATAGTTCCGAAAGCAGTGATGCCAGCATTGGGTCGACCGAGTCCATTTTCCCCCTCCATTACGCTGTATACAATCAAATCTCTTTTGTCGGAGGTTTGATTGTGTGTGTGACATTTCTATACAGACAGATGTGATGGATAGGGAAAATCGACTCGGTCGACCAAATGCTGGCATCACTATCCGGAAGTAGTAGTCTGAGTCGAGAGTCACGTGCTAGCCACCACGATGCGAAGACCTCAAGAGCGGTAGTCAATCAAAAGATCATATTTCTTACGTACACGCAATGTACATCATTATTGATAATAAAAGTTCAATTCAGTTATTACAACGTATCTCCACATTTCATTTCGAAACGTCCTGAAGAATAACTAACAATTCATGGAACGGTGTATACGGTATTTCGGACTGATCAGCCATAATCAGAAATCCTCACCTCTTATATCACCAAATCGCCATAATCGTCGAGGAAGGTAACTTTCGATATGTCAAAAGATGCGAGGGAGAGTAGTGTTTTAGAGGAAATGAAATAAGAAATGAGGAAATTGAAAAAGGGAAGAAAAAAGTACATATTGCATTTAGAGGAATTGAAAGAAAAAGGGTGGAAAAAAATAATAAATAGGATAGAAGAAAAAGTCGAGGATATAGAAAACTTTATAAAAGAGAAATTTGAAATCCACTCAGATCAAGGGACAGGATCGATAGAGGGAACTTGTGAAAAAAGTGAGGGGAGTACTAAGAGTGGGTACAGTAGATGGGGAAGGAGGAGCAGGGGGTGTTCAGAATGGAGTGAGGGAGTTGCAAGCGAAAGAGAGATAGACAAAATAAAGAAAACGGTAAATGAAAAAGAGAGGGAAGAAAGAAGAAATAATGTGGTGATAAAAGGGTTAGATATAAGTGAACAAAAAGGAAAAGAATGGGTGGAAGAATAGAGTAAGACGAAATTAGAGGTGGAGGTGAAAGTGATGTCAGTACGTATAAGTGGGAGGGCTATGATAGTCAAATTGAATAGTGAAGAAGAAAAAAGAGAAATGTTGAATAATAAGAAAAGGTTAGGAAGGGAACCAATATTTATAGATCACGATTTGTCATGGGAAGAGAGGAAGACTCAAGGAAAAATAAGAAGTTGGGTCGAAGAACAAAAGAGGGAAGGTAAAAATAGAACGTAAATGGGTTAAATGGGAAGAAATAGAAAACAGAGAAGATGGGAGTGGAAGGGAGGGAGGGGGGAGATAGGAAATGATGAACATGTGAATGTGTAAGAAGAGAGAGGTGATATAGAAGGGGATTTTCAAAAAGCACAGAAGTGGTAAATTCTACTAAATTAGAGGAAAAGAAGGGGAGGGGGATAGGATATAACAAGCAAATGAGGAAAGAAAATGAAAATTGGAAATGCATTTTTTGGAGTGTAGCGGGTCTAAAAAAGAAAGATAAAGATTTTTGGAAATATTTGATGCATTCCGATTCCATAAATCTGAATGAGACGTGGTTGCAGGATAGGGATTGGATAAACCTATGTAACGAACTTCCGATAGAATATACATGGGAAAATTTTTCAGCGAGAAAAGAGAACAAAAAAGAGGAGAGCTAAAAGGGAATGTATTATAGGAATAAAGAACCCTAGTAACACACAATCTTCGTCAAACGTTCTGAGAATGTTTGCAGGACGTTTAAATATTCTAGGAACGTTCGGAAAATATTTTTCGCACATTGGTGTTACTTGGGAAACAGAGGCAAGATGTGAATTTGAGAGAACTAATAGTGAAAGAGGAAAGAGAAGGAATAGTAGTAACAGAAACGAAAATAGGAAAAGAAAAATTTGGTCAGTGTATATTAGAGGAGATTTGGGTCAGATAGTCGAGGATTTGAGGAAATAAGATGCAGAGGAGACTAGTTTGATAATAGGAGGTGATTTTAAGATTAGGATAGGAGAGGATGGATTATTAGGACATAATATAGAGGATTGGATTATGAGAAAAAGAATAAGTAAAGATAAAGTAAAAAGTAATCAAACGGAGGGGTTAATAGAGTTGATAAGAGAAAAAGGATGGTATCCTTTCAACGGAGGTGTAGAGGGGGATAGTCAAGGGGAATGGACATATGTAGGAACTAGTGGACATTCGGTAATAGATTGATGCATCATGAATGAAGTATAAACAAATTTAAGGATTTCAGGGTAGGGGAAAGAGTAGACTCGGACCATATGCTTTTAGAATTGAGTTCAAGATTAGAGAATAGTACTGAAGAAACGGAGAAGATAGTAAAAGAAGAATATATTAAAATTAGATGGGACAAAGAAGCAATAAAACTATAAAAAGAGAAGACAGATAAAATAGAAGAAATACAGGAAGACACAATAGGAAGAAAATGGATAAAGTTGAAAGGAATGGTTAATAATGCGATAATGAAAGAAAACATAATTATGAAGAAAAGATCTATTGGGCATGAATATTGGTGGGAACGAGGCTGTACAAGATGGAAGAGGATAGTACATAGGTCATATAAAAGTTTGAGGAAACGAAAGATTACAAAGCACAGTTTTCTGGAGGAGAAAAAGAAAATGTTGCAATATTTCAAAGGAAAAGGAGAGAAGAAAAAGAAACATGAGGAAACTATATGAAAAAATCTGAAAAAGGAGAAAAACATTTGAAAATATTTACATGGGAGAAGAAAAAAGAAAGAGAGGTCAAGAAATAAGATGAAAAAAGAGGAGTGGGTGAAGTATTTCAAGGAATTATTAGATGGATTGGTCAATACAAAACCTGGTACAAGAGAGGATGCTTCATACGTTGAAAATATAGAAGAATCAGGAATGCTAGAGGACAGAGAGATAATTACGGCAATAAATAGGTTGAAGAAAAATAAAGTTGCGAGGATGGATGGAATATCAGGAGAAGCATGGTTATGCGGAGGAGCTGGGGTCATGGCAAGATTAATAGGTTTAATGAAGGAAGTTTGGAAAAAGGGCACAATACCGGAGAATTGGAAAACGAGTATTGTTGTTCCAATCTATGAGGAGGTGGTGGGAAACTACAGAGGAATAGCTTTATTATGCACGGCGTATAAAATATACACGGAAATTTTAAGAGGTAGGTTAGAAGAAGAAATTGAGGTTAAAAAACTCATACCGGAAAGAACAAAGAAGAGAAGCTACTCACGTTCTTTATGGATCTACATGCGGTATTCGATACGGTGAACCGGCAGAAACTATGGGAACATTTAGTAGGAATAGGGATAAGCACTTAGCTTGTGGATAAACTGAGCAGCCTATATAGTGGATCGTATACCAACGTCAGAAGTGAAAAAGGATTAACAGAGGCATTCTGGACCATGAAAGGGGTGAAGCAAAGGTGTTTTTTGGGTCCTGTTCTTTTTGGATTATATATTTCTGACTGGATGCTGCTATGAAGAAAAGAAATGTAAGAAGTGTGAAGGTGGGAAAGGAGAGGATCTGGTCCCTGGCCTATGCAGATGATATGGCGATCTTAGCGACAAACCGTGGAGCCATGCAAGATATGATTGAATCAGTAAGAAGATTCTCAAGAGGAAAAGATTTAATAGTAAATGTGGAAAAAACAAAAATCCTGGTGTTCAACGAAAGGAGAAGTAAGACCAATAGAAAGAGGAAATGGAAATGGGGAAATGAAGAAATAGAGGAAGTGGAGAAATTCAAGTATCTGTGATTTACTTTTAATAGGATGGGAAATCATGAGGATGGCATAAAAGAATTGAAGATGAAAGGAAAAATGGCGACGAATAAAACTTGGAGACTGAGAGAATGGATCTGCAAATACGATTACGTGAGAAGATGGAAGCTATTTATATATTTAGTTGGAAGCATAATGGCATATGGAGTTGAGTCATGGGGATGGGAAGAGAAAAAAGAATTAGAAAAGGTTTTGATGGATTATATAAGAGGGATATTTAAAATAGTCATAAGTACACCAAGATATATTAGGTGTACAAATAAGTTTCCGCGGTTTTTTATAAAAAATTAGGAATTTATTGTAAAGGAAAAGTACATTACGTTTTATTCAAAGTATTTTCCATCATTTGCCACTACTTTTCCCCATCTTTCTGGCAACATTCGGATACCCCGTCGAAAAAACTCTTCATCTTTTGACGCTATCCACAAATCTACCCAATTTTTGGTGTCTTCATATGATGTGAAGCGCTGCTCAGACAGACCATGTGCCATCGACCGGAACAGGTGATAATCTGAAGGGGCTAAGTCTGGTGAATACGGCGGGTGGGGTAAAACTTCCCAGTTGAGTGTTTCCAAGTATGTTTTTACCGGCGCCGCAACATGTGGACGAGCATTATCGTGTAAAAGAATAATTTTGTCGTGTCTGGAGTAGTAATGGGCGCGTTTTTCCTTAAGTGCCCGACTCAATCTCATCAATTGTGTTCGGTAGAGAGCTCCAGTAATGGTTTTGCTTGGTTTCAGCAATTCATAATACACGACACCAAGCTGATCCCACCAAATACACAGCATGAGTTTTTTTCCATGAATATTCGGCTTAGCTGTCGATGTTGATGGTTCGCCGGGCTTAACCCATGACTTTCTCTTCTTTGGATTATCGTAGTGAATCCATTTTTCGTCACCAGTGACAATACGATGCAAAAAACTCTTTTTTTTATTCCTGGCAAGCAGCATTTCACTCATGCATAATCGGCGTTCAACGTCTCTCGGCTTTAGTTCATATGGAACCCAATTTCCTTGTTTTTGAATCATTCCTAACGATTTTAAACGATGTGAAATTGTTTGTTGAGTCACTTGTAGAGTAAGTGCAAGTTCTTTTTGCGTTTGGGACGAATCTTCCTCCAATAGTACTTCTAATTCCATGTCTTCGTACACTTTCGGCCTTCCACTGCGTTCTTTGTCTTTAACGTCAAACTCACCGTGCTAAAATTTTTGAAACCATTCCTGACAACTTCTCTCACTTAAAGCAGCTTCACCATATGCTTCTAGAAGCAATCGATGCGCCTCAGCTGCAGATTTTTTCACATTAAAGAAGTAAATCAAAAGTTCCCGCAAATGATGCTTATTCGGAATAAAACTTGACATTTTTGCACGAAAAAAATAACGTGATGCTGATACGGAATCACTAGTACTTTGAGGTTATGGTGTTGCCAGATGACTAAACTTGGGATATTACGTTTTACATCTGACAATTTCTCCATAACCTTCTGGTGGGGCCATCTTTTGACAAACCGCGGAAACTTATTTGTACACCTAATATTATAACAGAAGAGTTAGACATTAGTAAATTGAGGGTTCAATGGGGTATAAGAGCGTTGATATTTGATGAAAAAATTGCAAATGTGGAAGAAAACAGATTGGTGAAGATATGTTGGAGGGAAAAAAATTAAAGGTAAGGAGGATAGGTGTAGCATAGAAAGGGAAAAATGCTTTAATAGAATAGGGTTAAGTAAAATAGAGGTGGATAGGAGAATAATGGTTGGAGTAGACATAAAATACATATTTAGGAATAGAGAAGGGGATTCAAAAAAACAAGAAGGGGAACCCATGATTGAGAAAAGTAAGTACCATAGAAGATACAAGGGAATAAAAATGCAAGATGGTCCAAGATATTTGTGGAAAAAGAATATAGGAAATGAAGGATTAGGGGAGGGAATTGGAACATTATGTAAGCTAAGACGTGGGAACTTAGAGGGAGGGAGTAAATACTGGATTTCTGAAGAGGAAAGAAACTGTGTATTTTGTAAAAAAGAAACTGAAACCTTGGAACATTTAGTACTATGTGAAAAAGCGAAGTACATATTTGAAGGTTTAGAGAAATATGATATAAAATGGTTAATTGATGATAATTCAAACGAAAATAAATCGAAGATACTGGTGAGATTATGGAAAGAGAGAGAAAAAGAGGAAAAGAAACGGATATTAGGTGAATACAATTAGAGGTAAGACATAATAGGAGATAGTATGTAAGGGTTAGGATAGAGGTAGGGATTACGAAGGAAATTGAGGGGCACACCTAGTGTGACCGCCTAAAAAAAAGGTGATTTTTGGGAATTTAGAAAAAAAAACTATCGCATGAAATTCTTTCAAATTTGGAGGGTTTATTTATACATTAATAATGAATATTCAGTAAAATTTTTGGATCAAAATAATCAAATCGCAAGGAGTTATAAGGAATCTCCCGAATGGAAAAAAAAAGTTGCCCCACTGCTGGGGTGATTCCGGCCTTCCCCGTGGCTGAAATAAAAAAAAGTAAAAATATTATTAAACTAGAAGGTATTGTCCATACCATGAACCTCCACTTTGAAAAAAAATTGAAATCCAACAAAATGGCAGAGTTTTGAAAAAAAATGTCGAATTTTGCTCGAAAATTGGATGATTTTTCGCCTGCCAAAATTATATTTTCCATGCAATCGGAAAACTGGAGGTTCATGGTACGGAGAAACATATACAAAATGCGCAGAAACAAAAATCAAAGCGATCGGACGATTTGTCTTGGAGTTACAACCCCAGCAAATTTGAAAAATGTAGTTTCGAGAAAAACGCGTTTGAAGATAAAATGATTGATTTCATTGTTATAAATAGATAAAACTCATACTTACAGCTAATCTGCTATTCCAGGTCCATACAATACATGACCTTCCTTTTGGTTTTGAATATACAAGTTTTTCACTGATTTTTATGAAAATAACTCATGAAGTGTTCAGTGTAACGGTCATAGTAAATAAATGTATCTAGCTCCGAAATGCGAATTTCTGACTACTGAGAAGCTACTCTTTAAAAGGCTGTAACTCGAAAACTATTTGAGATATTCACTTGGAATTTCAATATGTCATTCGTGAAGATACAAACTGTCGAAATATGCAACAAAAAATCGATTCTTCCAAAGTGTCACTCTCGGTGTGCCCCTTAAGGTGCGAATATAAACTAAAAGGTTAACAGATCATTATTGAGAAATTGATAGGCACGAAAAGACTGAAAGGGCTGTGATACTAAGTAAAATAAGAAGTTAGAGTAAGGAGAGGAGAGTATTGTTTCATATATAGGTAGAGAAAAGATGTAAAGGAAAATATAATAAGTATCAAGCAGATGTATATGTGAAAATGTGATAATCATTATTGATGAATGTGATAAGCAACGATAAGTATGAATGTATGGGTTATGGATGTGTTAAGCATAAAATTCCAAACCAAGTTCACTTCTATACATGTAAGATCAAGTTTAATAAATATATATATAATCAAAGGTAAGACCAAATAGGGGATAGTATATGAGGATTAGGACATAGGTAGCCCTGCTCAAAATATCCCATAGAATCTCATAGAGGCTCATTCAAATTGAATGAGACTGAACGAGACCAATGAGAAAGATCAAAGTGTCTGTAATGTCTCATTGGAACTGAATGAGAATCAATCAGAAATCAGTATCTAATAAGAGTCAATCGGAGCCGATCTCTCAATACGTACAATATGAAATTAGGAATGGTAGAACAGTTCCTAATGCAAACAGTTGAATGAGTATTTGTAGGAAAATGCTCATTCAATTTCACTTGTTTGTCTGTACCAACCGTTGATCGGTTCCAATAGGAATTTTCTGAAGTAGAGTCTATAAGAAATGATGAGAAAGAACCCCGCACTAATTTTATGGGAAAGTGGGTCCCGGTTAAATTGGCTAAGGCTTCGCTATGATATAGTTCATGATGACCTGAAAAAAAGTATCCACAGGCACAGGCTCCAAAAATGAATATTTTCCGAGTTATGGGGCATCAAAGATTGGGAAAAATCCAACATCCCAATAAACATTTGATTTCTCAAGATATGTTTTAGATATGTTTAAGATGTCTTATGCGACACTGCTAGATATCTAAAAGATAACTCTTCGTATCTTGAGATATCTTAAACATGTCTTGGACGTTTTAAGAGACGTGAGATATATTTAAGATATCTCAAGATACGAAAAGTTATCTCTTAGATATCTAAAAGTGTCGCATAAGACATCTTAAACATATCTAAAACATATCTTGGGGAATCAAATGTTTATTGGGATATTGGAAGCTCTAGTATAAGAATACGACGGTTATGCATGTATACATATACAGGGTGTCCCATCTTAATTTTTATATCGGAATAACTCAAAAACGAGAAGTTTTGGAGGAAGATGTCTCGAACAAAAGTTGTGAGATTCCGAGGGGGACATCTGATGGTGACCTTGACTTTGGCCTCGGATCTCAACTTTGAGGTCATTCAGAGGTCAACTTTTGTTTCTTAGATGAAATCCCCTATTTTTGACTGCAGATTCAGATTTGACGTTGAAGAACAAGAAACTTTTGTCTGAATCATTTTCCCGAATTCCACACAGATGGCGCTCTAATCGATAAAAAATGAGTTTTATGAAACACTCGTATTGCTTTCTGTGTAGAACGACATTTAACTCTCCAGTGTTTTTTTTCAGCTTCTGAGGATTACCGTCGCCATTAAGGTGTAATTTCATACGAGCATCAAACGTCCAGCGTCGAGCGATTTTCACATTTTCTGGGATTCAGCGTGAAAGCTAAACAGTGTTTAGCTTTGACGCCGTTCTAATCCATAATTGAGTTTTAGCATAATCCATAATTATTCAATCATTCTCAATAGTGCAGGATAAAGAAGGCACTTCAGCTCAAAAAATATATATTCTTATATGTTTAATATTCTTTCTTCCGCACAGAGACTAGTTAAAAGACAACTTTTAACTCTCAAATTGAGCGTCGAGAAACATCATGAAGCTTTGACGCTGAAATCTAGAACCTGGGAAAATCGCTCGTTGCACAACGCTCGACGCTCGTGTGAAATTACAACTTTAGAGTTACCCAATGTGCACCACGAGGAGGTTGAGCGATCGGATCTTGCACATTTTTGTGGCCCTGGAAATTTGATGAAGTCCCATAAGTAAAAATCCAAAGTGGTAAGATCCGGAGACCTAGCTGGGATTTTCATCGACCAATATTGACAATTATGTCTGTTCGTAGTACCGTTACTGTGAATTGTTGCTAAACACAAGTACACAACAATACTTGTGTTTATCATGAACAAGAAAGTTCATACTAGAGCATTGTTTACAAACATAAGTGAAACGGAATGTTTACTATCCTTCATTCATTCACAAATTCTTTTCGATGTACGATTCAAACTTGAAGAAGATCTTTGATCAGTGTTGTGAAGGTCCCAATACCATGGATTATCCTTGGGGTGAAATACTTGATATTCTCCTGATACTAGGAGAATGTCGACGTAATTACGCTGCAGCATCAAAATTGTATGGAGAGAGGTATCCAAATAGACGCCAGCCTTCACTTCAGGCGAAACGCTCAATAGGAAGACGAGTTAGAAGAATGGATATCCCACGAGTCAGGAGGCGTTATGATGGAAATCGTATGGATGCACGCTCAGTAGCCGTTTTAGAAATGGTGCACCTGAATCCTCACGTTACGGTGGATACATTGCCTGGCTGGCTAGGTCTCCGGATCTCACCCCTCTGGATTTTTACTTATGGGGTTCCATCAAAATGTAGTTTATGAAAGACCACCAACGACCAGAGATGACATGAAACGCCGAATACGAACTGTCTGCCGAACAATTCCACGTCATGTGCTTTTGTCGTTAGAACCACATTTTCAGAGACGAATTAGGTTATGCCGACAGGTAAACGGTGCAAATATCGAACATTTGATACGGTGAATTTTCATACATATTGTAGAGCGTTTGTCGTAAAAAATTACACACCTCTACAGTCCAGACAATCGGCCCTCCTCAGGGCCACATAGATGTGCGAAATTCAATCGCTCAACCTCCCCGTGGTGCGCATTGGGTAACCCTCATGGCGACGGTAATCCTCAGAAGCTGAAAAAAAACACTGGAGAGTTAAATGCCGTTTTACACAGGAAGCAATACGAGTGTTTCATAAAACTCATGTTTTATCGATTAGAGCGCCATCTGTGCGGGATTCGAAAAATGATTCAGACAAAAGTTTCTTGTTTTCTAACGTCAAATCTGAATCTGCAGTCGAAAATGGGGGATTTTATTTAAGAAACAAAAGTTGACCTCTGAATGACCTTGAAGTTGAGATCCGAGGCCAAAGTCAAGGTCCCCATCAGATGTCCCCCTCGGAATCTCACAACTTTTGTTCGAAACATTTTCCTCCAAAACTTCTTGTTTTTGAGTTATTTCGATATAAAAATTAAAATGGGACATCCTGTATATATATGTAAATATTCATGTATATATATATATATATACTCCATAAAAACTATACGTGTACTACATACATGTTAGGTCTAGACTATATATATATATATCTCTCTCTCTGTGAGTATAAGCCTGCACGCTCTTGCTTCGCTCTACTTTGTCAACTGTTTTACTGCATATTTTGTCTGATATAGCCTCTCTTCTCGCAGAAACTAAGAAAGTTGCGAAGTCTCAAGCATATCTCCATATTTGGTCGAGGAATGGACGTATTCTGGTGAAAAAAAATGATACTTCAAATGTTATTGTCATCTCATCCAACAGGGACTTTGATCAACTTAGGTGACTCCCGATTCGACCCTGAAACTCTCACTCTAATCAAGTTGCGGTATCTGAGACCTGGTTTAGGAGTGACATGGATGACTCATTTTGCTCATTGGATCGATATGTGGTCTTTCGTTGCGATAGGGTGGGTCGTATTGGCGGGGGGGGGGGGGTCTGTCTCTATATTAAACAGAATCTCCAATACAAAATTATACAGAAATGTGAGTACGATGCTACTTGTCCACAACCCGAATATCTATTCGTCCAGGTTCCCAGCACGTGTATGCGCAAAGTACTCATTGGTGTAGTTTACAGACCTCCGAAAATAGGATTTGCTAATTTGGAAACGGTGATCTCTACACTGAGTACTGACTATCACGACAAAATCATTATGGGTGACTGGAACACCGACTTGTGCCGTTCATCTCCTGATAGTACTTATCTCCGTAAAATACTCTCCAGTCTGAATCTGGCCATTATCCCCGACGGCCCCACTCATCACACGTCTATCTCTTCTACCTTGCTTGACTTGTGTGTAGTGGACGATCTCTCCAAAGTCATTGACCATGAACAAAAGGAAATGCCTTTTCTATCTCGGCATGACATGATCTCAATTGAATACTCTTTCAATCTACCCATGAGTCAACAGCAGATCGTCACTGTGCGTGATTACTCGCGTATCAATGGGCAAGATATTGATATACCATCGATTTTGTTGAACATCAGGAACTCGGGTATTACAAATATTGATGAGTGTGTTGGGGTTTTCCATGATTATCTCACTGATCAATACAATAGCGAAGTACCGCTCAGAAGGTTCACTCCCAGACGTCCTCCTTCTCCCTGGATAACTCAGGAGATTCGTAATCTCATCCGTGAACGTAACACTCCGAGGAGGACATATCTCCGCACAAGAAATCCTGAATGTCATCTACTCTTCACACGACTAAGGAACAATGTTGTTACTTCTCTCAGGAATGCGAAGCGTCAATATTATAACGACAGATTGATGGGCACTCCCGACTCACGCACACTTTGGAGAGAACTTCGTACCCTGAGAATAATTAAATCTAATAGTAATCATCCGCACGCGGATAAATTTTGTGTGAACGAGCTTACACTTCTCTGCTGGCTTTCATCCGGCCTGTCCTCCACCGCCCATTCTCGACCAAAGTCTCGGCTACAGTGATAACCTTTTCTTTTTCCCTCACTTGACTCCTCATGATCCGCTACATTTCTATCATCTTTCTAACTCAAATACTATTCCTCCAGATGGGCTTCCTGGTCGATTCCTTAACCTGATCGCTCCGTCCATTTTTCCATTCCTACTGACTTTATTCAATTCCTCTCTCATGCTATCTCTCTTTCCTATGGCGTGGAAACGTTCCTTCATTACACCTATACCTAAAACAAGATCTCCACAAACTCCACGTGATTTTCGCCCTATCTGCATTCTTTGTGAGTCATCTAAAATACTTGAAAAGATCGTCCATCACTTCTTGTGTGATTTTTTGACCAAGAATTCTCTACTCGACCAATATCAGTGTGGATTCATCAAACGACGCTCCACTCAAACTGCTCTTTTAAAATTGACTGATGATGTTCGTGAAGCGATTGATAAGCGCATGATCACTCTTTTGGTGGGGTTTGATTTCTCAAGAGCTTTTGATACCGTTAACCACTCTTTGCTTATACAAAAACTCGCTTCTTCCAATATATCTACCCCCGTGCTGAAGTGGTTTTGGTCCTGGCTATCTGGTCGCACGCAAGCAGTTAGAAGCTCTAAAGGTTGCTCCGAATGGACTCCAGTTACCTCAGGTGTTCCCCAAGGCTCTCGCCTGGGCCCTCTCTTATTCGCACTGTATGTTACCGACATGAATTCGATTATTCACCATTGTAAACTCTTTAAATTCGCTGATGACTTTTACATTTATCTGCATACTTCACCTTTTCTCATAGACGAATGTATCACGACATTGAATGACGATATACAGAGAATTGCCAGTTGGTGCTCCACCAACTACCTAATTCTGAACCCCTTAAAAACCAATTGCATGGGCCTTGGTTCTTCACGTTACGTCAACGATATTTCTCTTCGCTCCTTACCGGACATCATACTTCAGGGCACCCCTATAAATCTTGTCCCTTCGCTCAAATCGCTTGGGATTATTCTGACACCTTCTCTCAATTGGAATGAGCAAGTAACTTCTGTCTGTAGGAAAGTCTCGTGTGCACTCTACCAATTGCAACTTAATGGCAACGCACACTCTATCCAGATGGGAACTAAACTGATTTCAACGCTAGTTATGCCCTATTTTGATTATTGTTGCTTAGTTCTCACTGATCTCTCCGGAGTAGACAGTATACGTCTGCAGCGTAAACTGATTGCCTGCGTGCGGTTTATTTTCAATCTCAGGAAAGATGTTCACATCTCTCCTTTCTTCACGCGCCTCGGCTGGCTCAAACTTTCTGAACGACGGAAATTTTTCCTGGAGTCGTACTTGCATCAACTATTCGCTTTCAAGGATCCTCCTTTTCTTTACGATCGTTTTAATTTTGGTACCTCTGATGCAATTCGTCGCACTAGATCGAATTGGGGGCTCCTTAAAATACCACTGCATCGTACTACCACATATCAAAAATCTTTTTTGATAACAGGTAGTAAACTCTGGAACACGATCCCAGATAACATCAAGTGTAGCTCTTCCCCTAACGTCTCCAAAAAGAGGTATTATGACTTCTTGCTCACCTCCACCCTTTCTCACTCATAGATATATACTCCTTTTCAAGTAGGTTCATCGTGGTTCATCTTACGCTTTTCTTGCCTTCATCTTCATTCTGCGCATTTATAACTATTGTATCTCTATCTTATATCTGTATTCTCATTTCTCACACCTTTGTGATCTCATTCTCATTCTTATTTCATCCTTATTTTTAAGTTCATTCATTGTGCCTTTTTTGCTTCTCGGGCTGTGGGTTTAATGCTGTATTTATATAAGTATTTTTGTATATTATATCTTTGTTATTGTTCATACTTGTTTGTATCTCAATTGTTCCACAGGATTTTCATCCTAGAACATAATAAACATCTATCTATCTATCTATATACATACTACATGTATAAATATTATTGACCAATAATGAATAGGAAAAGAGAAAGGATAATACACATGCATAAATACACCAATGTAGATATGAGGCAGGATTGAGATGGCAAATCACCATGAGTTTCCAAGATTTATGTATGTATACATGAAATCGAGAATATTATATTATTATTATGATCATTATATTGTTATTTTTATTATTACATTATATTATACTGTATTATTTTTGTGTATACTGACTTATTTATACTGTTATTTCCATTTCTATGTATATATATATACTCAATAAATACATATATGAAGATGTACATATGTACGCATACATATACACATGAAAATACACATATACATACACGTACACATATGCATACGCGTATATGAATATTTATATATGTGTATATACATACACATTACATTTCAGTACTACAGCTTCCAATATGTTCATTCTCTCAATCTTTGATGTCCCATAACTCGAAAAGTATTTATGTTTGGACCTTGTGCCTGTGGAAACTTTTTTTCTGGCCATCATGAATTATATTATAGCAAAGTCCCAGCTGATTTGACCGGGACCCACTTTCCCATAAGATTAGTGGGGGGTTTTTTCTGGAGTAAAACTTCTCAATCGGTTTTTACGAAGAATGTCTCATATAATTCTGGAGGATTTTCCATATCAATGGTCAATGGGTTTCAATAAGAAATTTCTGAAAGAGGCTGTAATGGGAAATTATGAGACATTCCTGCGTTATGAATGCTCAATAGGTTTCTATGGGAAAATTCTGATATAAATTTCCCTTAATAATCATGTCAATGTTCAATCGGTTCTAATCGGAAATTCTCACAAGCGCGTTATACGAGAAATGATGAGAAATTCCCAGAGTAAAACTTCTCAATCGATTCCTATGAGAAATGTCTCATAGAATTTCTCAGTATTCTTCATGCCAATGTCTAATCGGTTTCAATCGGAATTGTCTGAAAGTTCATTCTACAAGAAATGATGGGATATTTCCAGGATAGAAATGTTCAATAGGTTTCCGTGAGAAATGTCTCATATAATTTTCATCACTTTTTGTTATCGATGCTAAATCGGTTTCAATCGGAATTTTCCGTAAGTGCTTCCTACGAGAAACGACGAGGAATTTATAGGATCCGAATGTTCAATAAGTTTCTATGAGGGAATTCTGATATAATTACCCATTATTTCTCATGTCAACGTCCTCTTTAGGGATGCACTGGATATCCGGTTCTGATCCGGCCGGATATGCGTCCGATCCGGTATCCAGTGATCCAGCCAGATCGGACAAATCATTCTGGATAGATCAACATCGGCATCGTACATCGGATTGGACTCATATCCGGTATCCGATGGTCGAATCAGAACCGGATATCCAGTTTTTCCAATGTATCCCAATTAATCTGTGAAATGGAACATTCTATACAAATCCATTGTTCCTCTGCATAGAAAATTCATCACTCTACAGTCAAGAAAAACCAACATACACCCAATGCTCTGTTGTAAGGAAAACTTAATACAACTGCATTACTGTAATGTAAGAAAAATCCAATACAAACCCATTGGTCTCATGGCAGAGTAATCCAATATAATCTCATTGGTCTCATGACAGGAAAATCGGATACAAACTCATTAATTCAATGTCATTCAATTTATGCATCTGTAAGGTGATCATCTGCAAAGTCGCGCAGTAGCTCAACGGTTAGGGTATTAGATTTCAGTCGGTAGGCAGGTAGGAATATAAGTTCAAACCCCGGTGGGTAGGATATAATTCCTCCTTCCCCTACATGAGTTATCAAGTTCCTGGATGACCTCCTGAAATGAAGAATGTACAGAATCACTACTACAAAATCTCTATAAAAGACAAAGAAAACAAAATTATAATTATAATTTTTTAATTTTAGCAACAAATTAGCTGGAATTTTTTGGTAAATTTTTACAGTGTAGAAAAATCTGATTGGAACCGATTGATTCAATCGACATTATTTTCCAATTTTTCCCCCAAAGTATGTAGGATAATGCCGATTGATTCTCAAAGAAAAATCCAATGAGAAATCAGCTCACTCAATAAGAAATTTCCGATGCAGAAACCTCATTCATTCTCATTGAATTTTTTTCAATGAGAATGGATAAGAATTTTTAAGCAGGGGGGGATTGAAAAGGAAATTAAGGTGCGAATATAAATTAGAAGGTCAACAGATATTTATTAAGAAATTGAAATGTACGAAAAGACTGGAACGGGAGTGATACTAAGTAACGTAAGAAGTTAGAGTAAAAAGAAGAAGTATTGTGTGATTTATAGGTTAGGAAATTATGTAAAGAAGAATATAATAAGCATTAAGTAGATGTATACGTGAAAAGATAATAATGATAAATAGGGTAAGCAATGATAAGTATGAAGGTATGGGTTATGGATGTGTTAAGGATAAGATTGTCAACAAAGTCCACTTCTGTGCATGTAAGCTGAAGTTCAATAAAAATATAATAATTCTATAACATGACAAAGCATTTTTGCCAAAATAATAGAAAAAATAGAATATTGTATGTGTTTATTCGAGCCGTTTATTTCAGCGATCCCTTTGTATCAATTATATTAACAGATGATTGGAGGTGAAAATTCAAAACCCAAGTACTTGGATCAAGAATTACAAAATTTGTTGAAGACAGATGAGTTATTTGGAAATAATAAATTCCTAACGGTGGACCAGTGTTATTTACAATTCTGTATAAAATAGTGATGGGACTCATTGAAAAGGATCGACCTTTTTTTATCTTAACAATATATGATTTTTATCAATAGAAATCAGATACTTCCATATAAAAAAAGATCAACCCTGGTGGACCTGAGCGAGGGTAAAGTAAGGCAAAAGTGATGATCGCTTTGTGCGTTTTGCCGAGGTTGAGGCGATGATAGAGTGAGGATAGTAAAATGAGGATTTCTACGCGTTGAGTTGACGTAGGAAGAAAAATTAAAAAATATTCGGAAACTAGAGACTTTCATCTATCTATTGAGATATATATGAAGGAGGAATTTGGTCATTGAAGTAGTGATTGGATCGATTCAAAATGAATGATTTTTTGGAGAAAACTCGGTGCGATCGTACGCTAAATGTGGAAGGCAGGAGGGGGAGCTCGGACGGAGAATGGAGGGAGAGGAAGCCGCGCCCACAGAAACTATCGCTCGGTGATGCTTCGGCGAGGTTGGAGCGGGAGTGAAGTATGTGTCTATTATCACCTGGTGAGGCTAGAGCGATGATACAGCGAGGATCAGAGAACATCATCACCAGCTGATGATATATACATGCTTTACCTTCGCTCCAACCTCGCCGAAGCATCACCGAGCGATAGTTTCTGTAGGGGTGGCTTGTTCTCCCTCCATTCTCCGTCCGAGCTTCGCCTACTGCCTTCCATGTTCAGCGCAGGGGGCATAATCTCGAACAGAAAATTTTCAAACGGATTTCAGCGCTGCCATACGGTAGTACAGTGAACTATTTTACATGTATACACTAACACTAATTCGAAAATTGGTGTGATTTGTTCATTGTTTGTGTTAGTTGTATCTATGGCGAATAATTCACTGTACTACCGTACGGCAGCGCTGAAATCCGTCTGAGAATGTTGCATTTGAGATTATGCCCCCTGGTTCAGCGTACGATCGCACCGAGTTTTCCCCAAAAATCATTCATTTTCAATCGATCCAATTACTACTTCAGTGAACGAATTTCTCCTTCATATATATTTCAATCGATAGATGAAAGTCTCTAGTTTCCGAATCTTTTTTTATTTTTCTTCCTACGTCAACTCAACGCGTAAAAATTCTCATACTACTATCCTCACTCTATCATCACCTCAACCTCGCCAAAACACACAAAGCGATCATCGCCATGGTCTACCAGGGAATCTTTTGCAAGAATCCCCATAAACACCCTATAGATTGTAGTGAAAATACACGGAAAAAATAAGTAGTCCAAATTTTCGTTGACTAGTATGCCAATTTTGGACGGAGCACAAGTTTGAAAAGGATTCGTATACTGGATTTCAATAATTCGTTAACTGTGTTCACTATTCGAACAATGGGATCCACTTTGTATTTTCATCATCGAAATAATGAAAAAAGTCAACGAATTATTAAAATCCAGTGTACGAATTCTTCTCCAAATTGTGCTCCGTCCAGAAGTGACATACTAGTCAACGAAAATTTGGATCACTGATTTTTTCCGTGTACATCGATAACCATGGAACAATTAACTATCACTGACTATCATATTGAGCCAAGAACGTGTCGCATTAAATACTGATAAGATATTTTCTCTATTTAAGAACATTTTCATTTTAACTCAACAAACATTTCCTCAATTGAAGCAAATGATTTTGAATTGAAATGGAAATGTACTTGAATCAAAAAATATCTCCTTGGCAGTATTCAGTGCAATACGTTCTTGACTCAATGAATGTTTTCCATCAATATATTGTTATGAAATTCTGCCATAGAGAATATAGCAGAATCACCAAAGAATCATGGAATTTCAACACTGAAAAAAAGTATGATGATAATTGAAACATATTTATTATTCATTTTGGAAGTACTAGTGGAATTTCGCAAAATCTGATTGAATTGCAACGGATTTCATGGGAGCTATTCTTTTTTCCCTCATGAATCATGTAAATAACGATGAAACAGGTATTTCAGATTATATTGTCTACTGTAAACGCGCTTTCCGCTCGAACTTTGAAGAAAATATCTATGCTACTTCCAGATTTGGATTCAACTTATCAAAATCTATGTGGGATGTGCACAATTAAATTTCTCATACCTTATACGTTTCATTATAAATTCATGATTGTCTCAAAATTTCTCTCAGTGCAGATCTCATGAAAACTATTCAAATTTGCTCAGATTTGGCCAGACAATTGAATTGATTTCCATTTGTTTCCCGATGAGAGATACTTTCAATTCAAACGAAATATCGTAATCATGACGATGTATTCTCCTTTGAAAATTTCACGTCGGAATCATTACTATTTAATTCTCTCCGTGTATGTTTATTTGATACAGAACTTGATAATACTTTTTATTTGTGCAAAATGAAAAACTTGCTTGACCTCATTGAACTTTATGGGATCAAATGAATGTTGCTCTCTATTCAAATGAAGCTATGTCCTATAAACAATAAAAATGAATGGTTCACCAGAAATAAGATTATTGTTTCCAAAACTGCACACTTTGACCAAGATTTTCAAAGTTGCACTATGTTTACTGACCGTAATTATCTTGCTGGAATTCTTGAATGCTTCTTTCCATTATATTAAGACATTGTACATGTAATTCAGTGGAATTCGTGCCTCTACACAGCGGAAAATTTTGTGTCACAGAAGGTCCACTTGGAGTTTGTATTGGAAACAACATATCAAATTCTGAAATTAACAGATTTTCAGTGTAAATTTAACATTTTTGTGTTGATTTGATACATTTTTTGTATGATTATTTAACATAAATTGTGAGTGGACCTCCTGGGATATACACGTGTGTTAAAAATACACAAAATTTTTCACTGTGTAAAGTGCTCGTATTCACAGTTATGATATTAAAACGCTTATTTTATAATTTTGCATATGTCAATCACATTTTCTGCGGAAATCTGAACACATTCTGTTTCTAGATTTGAATTCAGCGTATCGAAGTCTATCAAGAACTGTGTATAACATATCGAACAAAACATTGCCTCCCCTATAAATCCCATAAATAATAGTAAAATGGATATTTCATCGTATTCTTGCCACTTTAACCACGTTTTCCGGAAGGAAAATGGAGAAATAAACATATCACGTTTCCAGGATCGGATTCAGCATATCGAAATACATGAGAAATGATGCATAGCACATGGACTAACAATTTCCACCCTCTTAAATTGTGTAAAATTCGTATTTTTCCTCAAAAACCTCAAATTTTATAATCTTTCTCAAGGTCTAAACGGATTTATTGGACCCTCCGAATAATTTTCCCCAAATCCGGAATGTCTGCTCTTCATGTCAAAAAAACAATCATATCCCTATCATACTTCTATCAAGAGTTCTACGATTGTGAGCAAACAATTCTCGATTTGTCCCACCAAGGGCCCCACAAATTTTTACGCTCTAGAAAAGTTCCTTCTTTGCCTGCACGTAAATCCGCCTCTGTTTGAAAAGAAATATTCCATTATATTCATTTCACTGCTTATTATTAATTTGAAAATTTCTATTTTCAGATGAATTATTCGGTATTTCAGAGAGATTACAGAATAAAGACTTGAATGACATGAAGTTACAACCCGTGGTTGTTAAGATACTGCATCCTGGGATAGAGAGGCGAATTAAGTACGTTGATGATCTTCAAATGAATTCATATTTGATTAGGCTCAATTTCAACTTCGATGGCTTTTTTAAGGGAACATTAGGCTCGATAACTTGATTATTGATTAGGAAGAGATGTTCCATACCGACATTAGTATTCCTATCAACAAAGGATTCGAAGGTAAAGGGACAGAATCGAAGTATGGAATTCCATATTGATGAATTTCGGTTGCCAAGGTGCGACCAAGTTCCTGCAGAATGATTGCACTTGTGACACTGATGTATACTTAGGTTGTCATACTCTTTACATAAGGTTGAGGATTTTACATACACAGATTAAAATCTTAAGGACAATATAAATTTCTAATGAATTTTACACAAATCGTAGTGAAAATTAAAGACATCTTGGTATATTTGATTTCCTGTGTCGTTAAACCTACTTTATTTTGTGTAAGTTTCACTAATTTTTTGAAGTTGTGCAAAAACTGGTCTAGTTTTATGTCAATTTCCTAATTTTTCTCTCAGTGTATGTACTATGAATTACTATCCCACACAGCATGGAAGGTGGAAAAATTCCTTGAGAATATATAATGAATCATTCGCACCCAATTGAACTCTCTACACAGAGAAAAGTTTATATTAAAGATTATTAAACATAGTATCGTACCCGTGGGATATACTCGATTATGACGATAGGAACTATCATTTTGTATTTTCTTATCACTCCGCATATTGAATTCAAGAAGAGTTGTGGTAATCTGTGGTATACTCATGGTTCTTTCCGCCATAATAAACTATATCCCACGGCTACGATATAAATATATTAATTTTTACTACAAAATTTTCTCCGTGTGTGAGCTCTTACTATACTATATTTTCTAGGCGGGATTTGAGGATTTTGCGAGGTCTCAGTCGCCTAGTGACCATATTGATTCCGAAATTACACTGGCTTAGTCTCACGGATTGTATCGATGAATTTAGCCAAATAATGCAAAATCAGGTAAATTCAATGAGTATAATTTATTCGTTAAATATTTGTTCATCATTTTAAAGCTTTTTGATGGATAATAATATTGAGATCAAATTCTGGTAAACATTTTCAATTAAAATTTATACCAGGTGATCCCAAACATTGTGACACTATTGAAAACACGAATATACTAGCGAAATTTGGAATCGATGTATCTGTGCGGAAAGTTACGTAAATTTTTAAAGACTCCGAATAATGCAAAAATCTCAAGAAGGGCCACTTCAGAGATTTGGTGAACACATCATTGGCTGAATTGGAAGAAGCCTGATTCAACTGCTCAAGAGCTCATCATCTAGCGTTCTTAGTTCACAAGTTATAGCAATTTGAAGGTGGAAGATTCTGGAAGAATAATGGAAAATTCAAATCGCTTTAACTTGGGGTTATCAAAGCTTCAAAGTGGCCCTGTTTTGAGATATTTGTAGTTTACGAAAAATTTCTAAAATACTCATGATTGCAAAACTAAGCTCCGAATCAATTTTTGCTTGGAGAGAAATTCATTTCAAATTTCATAAGAAATTCGTTCCAACCGTGTCGCGATATTTTGGATCACCTAATAGATATCAATCGTGAATTCTTAACCCATTAACGCTCAAACGTGAAAATTATTTTGTTCATTTTCAGGCTGTAATTTGATTTCCTTTTGCTGAGAAGATTTGTGTCAAATCATGTATTTCTTATATCTTTTTTATGCTATCACCGCATCTGTTATCAGAATTTAAGATATTCCATTCATAGATCTAATATGGCGTTTTAAATCAAAGCAACCGTGAAAAATTGAATGGTATTTTGCTTCGAATCAAATTCATCATGTCCATAAAGTATAGGAAGTGAAGGTTCAATCATCCATCAGAGTTCGGGGGGTTTCTAAGGGAATCTATCAATGAATTGGCCCCATTGAATGTAGTAACCAATGAAGAGACTCTAATTGGCAACAGTGCCATCCATAGAGTGTCCGAAATCTTTCAAAATCGAAAAAGTGACCAAACATAGCCTTGCTGAAAATTATAAGCGGAACCGAACAACAAATTTTTCTACCTAGTTTGCTGCGATTTCCCACACAGCACCCAATGTCTCAGTAATATCTCTAGAATATTACAATGTCTCGCTCAACATCCTGTATGAAATGTTCATACAAGATCCTGTAGATATTGCAGATATAATATTTTGTTAAAAATGTTCTGAGAATCTTCCGATTGGAACATTGCACATATAATGATCTGTAATGTTCTGGAAATCTAGATGAAGAATATGCTAAATTTGTCGCAAATGAAATATTCCAAGAATATGACAGTAGCAATATTTTATGAAACAAAATGAATTTTTATACACCTGATCCAGGAATGGGAAAATTTACAATTCAAGATCAAAAGAAACGCCTCTCCTATGACCTATTCACTTTTCATTTCAAAAGACTCTAAATCGATCAGTCTATATCCCACGGCCACGAATTTTCGAAGTTTTTCCATCTATCTTAACTCAGCACTCTGTAAAATTTCAAAGTCGAGGTCGAAAAAAACCTCTCTCCCACGACCTAGTCATTTTTTGTGTCAGAAGATTCTGAATCGATTGTTGTATATTTCACCGAACCGAATTCTTCAAACTCCCATCACGATGATTACAGTGGATGGCACTTTGAGAGTGGTGTCGTCATTTCGGAGATTCGCTAATGTGATAGAAGCCTTGACTCTCACACGCAGAACCCGTGTTCAATCCCCACTGGCGGAACTTTCTAATAATAATTGACTTCGAAGCAGTTTCTCTTACACTCAAAGTGATTCTGACCAAGCTCATTCAACATTTGTAGAAGTAAACTCAGAAGGAATTTTTTTTCAACCCAAAGTAACATTTTGTAAGCTTTTTATTATATATCTCAGATAGAAGAATATCTCAATAATGCCATCATAATGGTGACATGCACGCCAAGAAATGTTTGCATCATGGTACCAAGGTGTTTCCGCATAAAGCATTGTTATTGGTAGCAAAACGAGGTGATGGTACCATAATGAAGACATAATGTTTACATTTTATGCATCATTGCAATCTGAGCGAAGTTTATGATAGTATGTTTACGGCACATTATGTTACAAAATATTTAGGGCATGGTTTTCTATCTGGGTATGTGATTGTTACATTTTTTTCCGTACAGAATATCGCTGAAATGATCACAGCAATATTTCGGAATATCTCCAGAACGTTACAAAGTGACATGAGACATCCTGCAAACATTCTGACAATCTTCTTGAGATGTTTTCCAGAATATTACCCATTCCAAATGTAATATTCTGACAATATTGCTGGGACATCCAGTGCTGTGTGGGTTCTTTCTGAGATAATTCAGGTTAATCCTGAAAAATTATATGGCATCACTCCAAACTGCTTGGCAGTTACGCGAAGAAGATACCGTGGCAAACCATAAAAATATTAAGCAGCATTTGCCTATAAAGAAAACTATACAAAAGCGGGTAGAAAAATTATTTCATTTGATTGTGACCGGCATTCCAATACTATCCCGAGTCGACAAATTAAGAGCTGATCTTGGTCTGTTTAACCTGATCTCATATTGTATTCGACCTGATTCGATTCAGTTCAACCTGATTTCATTCCTTTTGAATCTGATATTGTTCTATACATAGTGATTCAAATTCAGGTCACAACCTGATCTCAATCTGTTGGAATTTGAAGGAAAAATTATAAATCCTGCTCACAACTGTTTCAACCTGATAATGTTCTTTTCATCTTGATTCTAACCTGGTTTGCAAATGTATAAAAAAATTCAAATGTATGCATCATTTATGGATGATAAAGTTGAGTAATAATAATAATAATAATAATAATAATTCTTTTATTGCTTAGGCTAATAGCCCATACAACCTCATACAATTGAGTTCGACTTATGCATTTTGAGTACATATTCATATATATCCTATGCTTCCTTAATATTGACTATAACTTGATTCTATTTAACACAGTTTGAAAAAAAACAATCTCATGATATACTTATTTGGGTTATTTACTTGTATATTCATTTAGATACTACGACTTATAAGTTTGAGCCCTTGCGGAAATAATTAATTTTACAAAAGTATACAATTTACTAATTTGTGACACAGAAGAACTATTCAATAGTTTGTCCCAATTCCCTGCCGCCTCCACTGAGCCATCCACGCTTCCCCATAAATTCTGTCTCTCCCTGTCAAACGTACAACATGAAATTAATAAATGGATGAAATCACAAGACGGGAGATCCATGCATCGGGTGCACTGTTTACATTCGGGGAACCAATATAGGTCTGAGTTAATTAGGAGACGTGTCGAATTTTTTGAATACAAACGTGATTGCACCAAAAATCTACGCAGATACATGGGTATCCGAGCAGTGAGATGTTCAGGTAGATTAGACGAAAGCTGCAAGCTAGGATATATAAGGACGGACAAGGAGCAGGAGACTCGCTGACGGTCTTTTTGTATCAATGTGTCAGCGTATCTAATCAAAAGATCAGATTTAACTTGAGCTAATGAAGCCGCATGGAATAGTTCCTCTAAGTTTACTCCAGCTCCAGTTTGAAATAGCTGTTTTGCCTGGGTTACCCAGTTAAATTTTTCATTACAAGACTCCGAAACTGCTAAATCTTTCAACCGGAAAAGGCAGACTTTAGGATAACGCTCTGGAAGGATAAAGTTGAGCATTGATTGATCAATATAATTGTATTATTAAAAAATTACACTAAATGAACATAACGTAAATTTAATCGCATTTGGAACTTTGATAATTCCTGAGAATAATGAAATGTCGATAAATTCTATAACATGAGACTTGAGAAAGTATAATGAAAATGAAATCGAATGAATTTCATGAGAAAATAAGATGTTTGAAATTTATTTAGAATAATAAGCTTACATCCATATATAATATGCAATCAATTTTCATATTTAAATTTCGATATCCATTCAAAATTCCTCGATGTTTGGAACTTGCTATTTTAATTCAATAATATATTTCAGGTGTAACAATTTCATTCACACTCACATTTATTTATTAGTTGGGCAACATACCAGTCCGTGCCATTAAAGATATGAAAACTAGGTGTAATTAAATTTTGAACACGTACAATTATAGTAGAACTAGTTTTTGTACATTTATACATATGCGGCAATTGTATTTCATTTGGCAGATATCCTGCTACAAAATTGTTCTCAAGTATCACTGGTTTTATCACTGCGTAGTGATTACCCTCACATAAATATTTGTCTCCTTCACAGTTACACAAACTGATTTTCAAGAAGTACAAAATTTGTCCAAAGCACGAAGCATTTTGACGATTGAATAGCGCAAATGAAGAATTTTTTTTGAAATTTTGTTTATGAAGTTCATGTGAGTATGATAAGCCGTCTTTTGATAATCTGAAATATTGTCTCACGGATTCTTGTAACAAACTATTATCTTGCATTCCTTGAATTTCACGAACATTAATTCTCTTGGAATGTATTCAGAATTTGCAATTAATTATTGTCGACGTGTTCGATAATAATTTTGAAGACTATAATAATAATAATAATAATGATGAAAATTTTTTTTTATAAAGGGGGGAAATGCCTTCCGCACCGTCAGAACACAGATGTTGTTGTGCCCCGGCGTGTGGGGCTCGCACCCACTAAAAACCCACTTCTCCGCTCCTGGACGCTGGCCTGGAACCATTTAACACATTACTTCAGGCTAGGTTCACTAATTGGGTCTTTCACGACCAACTTCTCCCGCTATTCATCAGCTGTGGACCTAGCCCACGTGGTCAAGGTCGCGCTTCTTCTCCCGGAGAACTGTTTCGATGTAATGTGCCACCCGGTTCCATTCTTGCTTGTCCTTCAGCATGCATCCGACGATTGATTCGGGAGCTAGATCACCGGCGCTTGCCTGTAGAGCTGTCTCCCACCCTGCCCATCTACGGTAGTTGAAGAAGGTGTGCTCCGCATCATCCTGTATTCCGGGACAGTACATGCAGCTCGGCGTTGCAGTTTTCCCCATCCTGTATAGATACGCCCTGAAATATTCATGACCGCTCAGGAACTGGCTCATGTAGAAGTGGCTCCGCTCCATCCACGGCTGTACTTGGCTGATCAGCCTCGCGGTCCATTTGCCTCTGGGTTCTTCCTCCCACGATGTTTGCCACGTTCGGTACGTGGTAGTCCGTTCTTGCGTTTTGGCTGCTTGCTTCCCAATTTCCATTTTCCGCTGATGTACTGCCTGCCGCTCTCTCGCCAGCAGTGCGACGGGTATGGTGCCAGCTATAACCATGACCGCTGGTTCAGAGACGGCGCGGTAGGAAAATGTTATCTTCAGCGCCCCTGCTCTCTGAACTCTGGCCAGACGTTTGTTGTAGGTCTCCTTCTGAAGCGCTTCTGCCAAAATCTCCGCACCATAGGGGAGGATGGAGTTGACAACCGACACGAGGACTCTCCGCTTGCTGGATTGCGGGCCATCGATATTACACATGAGTCGGCCGAGTTCCATGATTTTCTTCGAGGCCTTGTCTGCTGCTCTGCGGATCTGCTCCCTGAACATCAGTTTACATTCCGCTACACCGAGATAGCTCACTACCTTCTTTGTCTCCACCACTTCGTTTCCTATCCGCATAGGGATGACGGGGTTGATCCTCTTCTTGGTGAGGATGATTATCTCGCTCTTATAGAGGTCAAGCGACAACCCTCGCTGCTCCATCCACTTGGCGACGGTAATCATTGCACAGTTGAGTTTCTGTTGAGCACGCTTCACGTTCCGAGCTGCAACCAGTATGCCGAAGTCATCCGCATAGACGACCAGCACCGTCTCATCGGGCATTTCCTCCCTTGGTAACCGGTCATAGGCTGCATTCCATAGGTCAGGTCCCAGGATTGATCCTTGCGCCGCACCCACCGGCATGGTCCGTTCCCCCTCTGTTGTCTCGTAGCGGAGCTCTCGATTGCTAAGGTAATCGTCAATGACCGCCAGCAGGGGTTCCGGTACTCGGAAGTTATGCTCCAAGGCGTGAAGAACATCCTTCCACCCTAGTGAATTGAAGGCATTCCTCACGTCTAGCATCACCAACAGAACCACACGGCGGGAGAAGTGATTGTGGTCTTCTGCAATTCTCACCGCTTCCACTACCTCTTGAATGGCATCCACCGTCCACCGTCCTGCCCAGCAGCCATACTGCCTCGGGGACAGATCTCCCGCTTCCCGGATAGCTGTCTGCAGGTGGGGTCGGAGAAGGTTCTCATATAATTTGCCAGCCGTGTCCAGCATACACAGTGGTCTGTGACTTGTCGGCATCCTTAGGTCTCCTTTCCCCTTGCTGATGAGAGTCAGGCGTGCGACTTCCCATCGCACTGGGAAGACCCCAGCTTTCGGGCACGCATTGTGAGCATTCAGCAGCAAATGCGGGTTTTCTTGCACCACCGCCTTAATGACCTCGTTGGGCAGGCCATCTGGTCCCAGAGTCTTCTTGTTGCGCAGTGATCGTGCGGCCAATTGCACTCCTGCTGGGTGGAGAGGGGAACATCACCACGCCTGCCGTAAGTCTTTCTCTCTCCAGCTGGATGGGTAAGAAAGAGGTCCCCAACGATGTGATCCGCCGTCTGTGCGTCCATGGGTGTCTGTCTCTTGAATATCCCCAGCTGTTTGGTGACCAGCTTGTATCCCAAGTCCCATGGGTCCGAATTGACTTCTTGTTTGAGTCGGTCTCAGCACTGCGCCTTGCTGTTGTTGATTGCCGTTCGGAGGAGTTTTTTTCGCAGATTTGTATTCGGCTGATAGTTGTGCCGCGTTCTCTTGTTGTTCCGCGCGCTGTGCTCTCCTCTTCGATCGAAAGCACGTTGCACGGAGCTCCGCAATTTCGCTAGTCCACCAACATGCTGGGCACTTGTTGTGCTGCGGTTTCTCGGAGGGCATTGAAGCTCGGCAAGCCTTTTTGATTGTCTGGATTGCAGCTTCTGAGACAGTACCTGCCCACTTGCGCTGGTTCTCGTGAGTGCAATCGAGTAACTGGTTTCTTCGGGAGATGACTCTCTTGAATTCCGCCCAATCCGCCTTCGCTAGGTTTCAGCGTTGTGGGGCCTTCGACTGTTGTACCTCCATCGTGCTGCAATTGCGGATACGGAAGGAGATGTACTGATCGTCGCTCCCAGTAAAATCTTCCAACACCTCCCAGTCCTCGATCCGCCGTCCTAGACTGGACTCTCTAACTGGATAGGTAGGAAAGAGGTCCCCATAATAATAATGATAATTTTTCTCCTTATAGAGGGAGAAATGCTTTATGCACCGTCAGGGAGCTGAATTGCTCCCCGGTGTGTGGGACTCCTGCTGTGCCTGAAGATGACAGTTGCCGATCGCAGTATACCCACTAAAACCCCCTCTCCATAGGCATTGACGTCCCCTTGGAACTGTTCAACACATTACTTCGGAGGGGATGCCCTGGCTTTCGGGCCACGTTTCACATGACCTCTCCGCCGCCCCTACTGTCCCCCGCATCAAGAGCCCTCTTCTTCTGTCGCAGGACCGACTCCGCGAAGCGAGCGACAACAGTCCATGCGCCCTGACCGAACAGCATGACCTCAACGATGTTCTGTGGGGTCATGCTGCCATAGATCTCTTCTACACGACTTCTCTCTGCCCTCCACTCCTCACAATCAAAGAACCTGTGAGGGGCATCGTCTCGTTGGGAGTCGCAGAAGACACAGTCTGGTTCCTGCGCCTTGCACATTGTACAGAGGTAGGTTTGGAACAGACCGTGCCCCGTCAGCAATTAGGTGAGGAAGTACTCGACTTCCCCATGCTGACGGTTGAGCCAGATGTCGAGACGAGGAATGAGCCTCGCTGTTCACCTGGCCCACGACTCTCCTTCCCATCTTCCCTGCCAGGCACGCAAGGACATGTCTCTAGCGTGACGCCTCGCTTCGTCTCTCCCCGCAACGGAAGCGCCGTGATGGACGGACCTCCACTCCTGGGCGAGGAGGTCAATTGGAATGACCCTCGCGGCGACCAAAGCTGCTGGCTCCGAGACCGTGCGATAGGAGCAGGCGATACGGAGAGCCCCTCTCCGTTGAACTGCGGCCATGTGCTCGCGGTATTTTTCGTACCGCAGCGCATCGGCCCAGACTTCGGCACCGTAGAGCATAATGGACACGGTGGTTCGTAGAAGTAACCGTCTCCTACAGGGTCGGGGGCCGCCAATATTGGCCATGACCCTGCTCAACAATGTAGTTACTTCGTCCGCCTTGTTCGCTCTCCTCCTGATCTCCTCCCAGGAGGTGAGCCGTGAATCAAGGCACACCCCCAGGTACTTCACCGATGCCTTCGTCTGGACCGTCACCTGTCCTACCTGCATATCCCTGATTAGGGGAATACGTTTCTTAGTAAGGAGCGCGATTTCGGTTTTAGCCAATGCCAGCTGCAAGACCTGGTCGTCCATTCAGGAACGGACGCGACGCATAGTCTGATTGAGCAGCATCTGCGCCTCATCGACGATTCTAGCGATGATCACCGCACCGACGTCATCTGCGTACCCAACCATGGAACCCCCTTTTTGGCAGCTCCATACGGAGAATCCCGCCATAGGTGGCATTCCATATGTCGGGTCCCAATATGGAGCCTTGAGCCGCATCAAAGGTCAACTCCCTCTCCACCGGGCCTTCCTCGGTCTCATATCGTATGGAGCGGGATCTGAGATAGTCATCGAGCACCCGAACGAGGTACTCGGATACTCGGAAGTCCCGCTCCAGCGCGCATATAGTGTCGCTCTATCTGACCGAGTTGAAGGCGTTGCGCACATCCAGCGTGACCAGTTGACAAACGGGGCGGAAATAGTGATTCCCCTGCTCCGTGCCACTGGCAGCCTCGACCACCTCCTGAATCGCGTGTACCGTCGACCTCCCTCTCCTGAAGCCGAATTGTCTCTCGGAGAGGTCTCCAGCGGCAGCGAAGGCCGCGTAGTATCCAGCATGCACAGGGGCCTATAGGGAGATGGGCCGTCTGCTGGCCCCTTGCCCTTGCTCACCAGTGCCAACCTTGCCAATTTCCAGCCGACAGGGAAGATCTCTGTACGCAGGCAGGCGTTATACATGTCAAGCAAGAGCGTTCGATGTTTCTGCGCAACTGCCTTCAGCACCTCTGCTGGTAGGCCGTCTGGACCCAAGGCTTTCTTGTTCTTGAGCGATTGAACAGCGCTCGCCAGCTCCTCCCCCGTGAAGGGAGGAGCCTCCGGGTCTTCAGATGTCAAGGGGCGGCTGGGACGCTTCGGGTGTTGGGGGAATAGGATGTCAACGATCTTCTCCGCGTTTCCGGGGACCGTTGTTATATGCTCCCAGTTTGCAGAGCACGATCCTGTACCGTAACCCCCAAGGATCTTGGTTCGGATCCTTCCTGAGCGTCTTCCAGCAGCGGTGCTTGCTCTCATTTATGGCCCGGCGTAAGCTCTCCCTCGCTTCTTGATACGCGGTGACTCTGGGGGTTGCGTCGTCCCGATCGCGGAGCCTTGAGCGCTGAGCGATGCGTCTGAGTCTAAGACTCTCGCACCTCAGCTCCCCGATCTCGTCCGTCCACCAATAAACCGGACGTCTGTTTCCTCACCTCCGTCTCCTCGGCACTGCCTCCCGACAAGCACGGTGGATGTAGCGCATTGCGACGTCCGCCATCGCTTCTGCTCGCTCGGGGGATGGCTGCTCTTGTTGGATCCCATCCAGGACCATCTGTCCACGTGTCAACGCCGGAGACAGTCTCTCGGGGCACATCTTCGCGACGTTCCATCTAGGCGTCATGTGGTTCCGCGCAGCACGGGCTGGAGCCACATCCCGTATGGTAAATGTGATGTATTGGTGATCGCTGGCTGTGCAGTCTTCCATCACTCGTCAGTCCCTGACGCGTGGCACCAGACCCTCCGTCGTGAAGGAGATGTCCAATATCGTTTTACGATAACCAGGCCTACGGAAGGTGAACGTTGTGCTGATGTTGAGCACGACCAAACCAACTCTGGATGCCATATCCATCATTTGTCCACCCCGTGAATCTGGCCTGGCTCCACCACATTCGAGAGACTTAGCGTTGAAGTCTCCGGCGACGATCCTATGTTTCTCCATGTCCCGGACAGCATCTTCCAGGCCATCGAGTTTGGCCTGTAAGTCTCGAATCGGCTCGTTGGGAATGGAGTAGCAGCTAACGTAAGTTACGTCTCTGCACCGCACCCACACAAAGCCGCTGCCAGACCCATGGAACGCAACGGGACAGTGGCGCGTATCCGGGATCCAAATTGCCGCCAAGCCGAGAGCGTCGGAGAACCACCCTTCCCGTGTTTATCAGTCTCTCCACGGCCGCTCGCTCGATCGTATCAAGGGCCAAGACTCGACCGCGCTCTGTGAGCTTGATTGAGGTCACCTGCAGGGTCCCGCAATGATTCTGCAGCGTATTCCGCAATGCAACCTCCACTTTCTCCCTGGTGGACCAGACGTCCAAGTTTCGGATCTCGAGGCTCGCTGTCAGCCTCAGTTCCCAGATGCTGCCCACCTCCTGTGCAGCCTGCTTGAGTGCCTCCGAAGAAGACGCTCTGGCCTGGTCCGTCATTTTTTTTATTCCAATGGGGACCTCACCAGTCCTTGTGCGACGGATCACGCTTACCTCGACCCAAAGCTCCTCCGGTCTCACAGCGTGGCGGACGGTGCACAGGACATCCGCGTACGTTTTCCCTCCCGCAGGTTTTACGGCGATTGCGTCCGACTTCACGGTCCGCCGCCGTCGTTTCTGTTGCGGATTCGTTGACGGGGCCTGCTTCGCTGGAGGGTCGGCCGTCGTTGCCCTATCTTTCTCCTGTTTCTCCTTCTTCTTCTCATCCTCCTTCGACTCAACTCCTGTCCACTCCTCTTGTGGGGTAGCGACCGTGGATTTTCTCCCCTTGAGCATCCGGACTGGAGCTCTTGGAGGCTCCGGCGGGCTCACAGCGGGGCGCTTTTGACCACTTATTGGAGGCGAGCTCCCAGGGGAATTCCGTGGGGCGGGCATCGGTCTTCCTGTCCGCCTCTCGAGCGTTCCGCGGTCTAGGGCCTGTCGAACATGAGCGTAAGTCCGCGTGTCCTCCTGCAGCACATCCAACTCCTCCAACAGTCTCGGGAGGCCATCCTTCACAGTTAGATTGACGTTGGGCTGTTTCTGGATGGCATCCATCATGCCTTGGATGAGGCGAAGCATTCCTGCGAGCCTCTCCTCCGCCTTCCTTCCCGATCCGATGATCAGCATCCTAAGGGGAGCCAAATCATCTCCACCTTTACCCTCCTCTCCTATCCCGTCTTCATTCATTCTCAACTCATCATCCATGCTTTGATTTTCGCCAGCGCATCGTACACGGTGGGGCGGCCCGGAATAGCCGAGAACGAGTATACCCTCGGGGAACTTCCCCTACCCCAGTTCCCTGGGGCCCGGCCTTCGTTTCCTCAGTCCCGGACACCAGACGGACCGGGGGTCGCCCGTAGCGATGTAGGTTCCGATCCCCACATCCACGGTGTACTTCCTGATCAGGGACCGAAGTGGCTGTCTCCTGACTCCACGCCACAGTGGCTTCTAGGCGGAGCAAAGCTCACATCAACCCCACTCCCCAGCCGGTTGAGACGTCCGACTGGTTCGGGAGTACTCCCAGAGCCGACTGAGACGCGAGCCGATCATGTTTGGGAAACGGCCGCACCTGACATGGTGACAGACGCCGACCAGGACGCCGCCCGATGCGGGAACAGACGCGCCCGGATTTGTACACCGATGGCTCATTCACCCCTGACGCCGTTGGGGGATAATTCCCCTCGTCCGCTGTCGGGGCCGTTGAACAGGTGTCTTTTGTAACCCTAGGTAGGGGCCCTTACGCGGTGCTACCATCCGGAGTCAGATGGACCGCGGTTTTCTAGAGAGGTCCTCTATCCCTCCTCCTTCCCCAGCCCTTGCGAGATGGGGTCCCGGGCTTTGGACCGGCGTAGCGGAGTTAATGATAATAATAATAATGATAATAATAATAATAATAATAATAATAATAATGATGATGATAATAATTTGTTTGCAAATTTCATTCAGAAAATGCCAGCAATTAGATACTAGCTCAATCTAATTGTTTAGAATTATGGGTTATAGTTCGAATTCACTGCCTACTGGCGTAAACTTCACTGTAAGGTTCTCATGCATGTTAGTTCCGGGCGAATACAGATGAAAATCCCCTCCTCTTGTCCACCGGCTCGAGCAGATGATTTTGAATCTGACTAATAAGTCGTTACGCCGCCGTTCGGATAAAAGCATACTATTATATATTCACTTTTGTCGTCTCGTCTGAGCTTCGCGCGCGATTTCTAACTTGTGTCTAAGAAACCGATCCTCTGATCTGTTTTGTGATCTTGGGTGACAAGTTCATGGTGTGTGTTTTAGTTGCAAGATCCATGCTTCAGTTTCATGAATTTTCCCTTATTAGTGGAATACGTGGATATCCGAGACGAGGCGTGGTGGCTCGCGTACCGGGAACGAAGAGTAGAACGAGTGCATGAGTGTGAGGGAGTCAACAGCCCTATTTTTGATATAATCTTCTTCTAATATTCCTTTTTTTTCCAAACTCTTGAATCTTCGTTCATATCTTTTAATATCACTGTTTGATGATATTTTATATCTTCATTACATGCTCTGAATTAACTCTTTCCTAGACAACAGGGGAAATAAACTGCTCTACGGAACTCACTCGAATTCATTTAAACATCCTGGCCTAATCCGAACTTGTTTGTTAATTTGAGAATTTTATTCAGAGGTTACTCCCTTCGAGTATCTCTCTGATTTCATCTTCCACTAATTTTATGCACTAATTCTATAAATTACAAAAAAATAACGCAACATAATTGAATCATCGAGATGTACAAATTGTAAACGTATATTACCTCGCTAAAAATCTTTCATTAAAACCAATAAATTTCCCTAATTGTTGTATGAAATTAACGATTCAAAAATCACATCATAAAAAAGAGAAAGAATTTATCGTTCTCATTTTAAACAAGGAAATTTTACAAATCTACAATTGTACATCTCGAGAGTTAAATTATATATCATTATTTTTCAATCATTCTTGAAATTAGATTCAGCAGGTATCTCGCTGCTGATATTTTCTGAATAGAATTCACAAAATTCCATAACCAGGTCAAAATAAGGGTGAAGGAAAAATTCGCCCTGACAGAATTCGTTGCGTATTACGGATCAAAACAGGTTGTCATTAATCCTCATCTCATACTGTTCAAAAGGGTAAGATCAGTCTTTGAATAGTTCGAAATCAGGTTTCAATTTTTCGACTCGGGATGACGTTTTAGTTCAGATTATGTGGAAAAATTACAAGATCTTCCCGAATATAGCAGACTTCCAACTCTGCCAAAATGGGATAAGGAAATTTTAGTCAGAAATTGTATGGCGAAAATGTAATATTTTTCTGCTTGTAATCGCTTGACAGAAACGTTATAGATGTACCAGGGTGATCCATGGGGAATATATTTCAGACTTTGCCTCAATTATCTTGAAAAGGAACCATCATACCAAACTGGACAGAAACATATTTCAGGACATTTTGTGCAGCATTCCAAATGAATAATGCCACGATTAAAATCCTGCCAGAAGTCAACAGAATTTGTCTGAATTGCCGTAGGCAGATTTGCGCCTAGGTCGAACTGAGGCCATGGTCTAGGAGCGACAGATTTGGGGCCAATATCACGATATGATTTTCACAAAATCAAATGAAACTTATATGGGACATTCCACGTGAACGGGACACCCCTCCTGTCCGAAATTTGACGCATCCAAATGAAGTCCATGATAGCTCAAAATTTTCGTGAGAACGTCACCTTTCGAATGCAACGTGACCTTTCAGCAGATGTAACACATAACTACCCTTTGACGCCCCTCAAAGTGGGAAAAAAGAGATAATATTGCGTGAGATGATCTCCTAACAAAACAACGTTGAAATAGATTCAAAATCACTGCTGAAAGGTTTATGGAGTCGCCGAAATGAATAATGAGGGCAGAGAAAATGATTTTGATCCACCAATGATCTTTAAGGAGGTGTATTTGGTATTTTTATGATGGATCCACTTCTGAATTTTTTCTATGCGGAATTACCACTCCAAAACCACTCCAAAAATTCTATTGCGAGGTTCAGTGACATATCACGGACACTCCAGCTCCAAAAACCCACCCCTAACTGCTTTATAGGGGGTGAAATCGATATTTTCATCATAGAATTACTTTTGAATTTTTTCTATGTGGAATTAACGCCCCAAAACCACCCCCGAAATCTTATTCCGAGATTCCTGGTATCTTGAAGACGCCAGCTCCTAAACCCTTCTTCACTCCTGTAAGGGGGTGGGAGTGGGAGTAAAATTGTTATTTTCATCATAAAATCGCTTTGCATTTTTTTATATGGACAATTAACACTGCAAAACGACTCAAAAAATCTTATTCCGAGGTCCCTCAACATATCTTGGTGGCACCAGCTCATGAAATGATACGTCGATTAATCGGAAATCCAAGAATCGAGTGGTCAATCGATTAGCTGTCATCCGATTAATCGATTATTCGACTAACCGATCCGAACTCGCCCATCCCCAAGAGAGGTAATGACGTGTAGTCATGTTTGTGCGTGCCCGAGTTTACACGGCTACCTCTCTGTTACTTGTTCCCTAGGGGAAATATCAATATCACCCCCTATGAGAGGGCAGGGGTGGGTTTAAGGAGCTGGGGTTCCAACATATGTCGCTGAACCTCAGAATAAAATTCTTGGGGTGGTTTTGGAACGTTGATTCCTCATAGAAAGAATTCAAAAGCGATGTTATGATGAAAATATCAATTTCACCCCCCATAGAGGGGTCGAGGGTGGGTTTTAGGAGCTAGAGTGTCCAACATATGTCGATGAATCTCGGAATAAGATTTTTGGAGTAGTTTTGCAGCGTTAATGACTCATAGAAAGAATTCAAAAGCGATTTCATGATGAAAATATCAATTTCACCCCCTATAAAGGGGTGAGGGGCGAGTTTTAGGAGCTAGGGTTTCCAACATATGTCGCTGAACCTTGGAATAAAATTTTTTGAGTGGTTTTGGAGTGGTAATTCCGCATAGAAAGAATTCAAAAGCGATTTTATGATGAAAATATCAATTTTCCCCCCTGTAAAGGGGTTAGGGGTAGGTTTTAGGAGCGGAGGTTTCCAACATATGTCGCTGAACCTTGGAATAAGATTTTTGGAGTGGTTTTGAAGCGGTAATTCCGCATAGAAGAAATTCAAAAGTGATTGCATTATAAAAATACCGAATACACCCCCTTAAACATCATTGGTGGATCAAAATCATTTTCTCTTCCCTCATTATTTATTTCGGCGACTTCATACACCTCTCAGCAGTGATTTTGAATCCATTTCAACGTTTTTTTCATTTTTATGAGATTATCTCACGCAATATTACAGGTTGGTTGAAAAGTTTCGAAAGCGACAACTATCAACCAGTACAGGAATCAAAATTCATACGCTATTTTTATATTTCATTCTTCATTTGAACACACACACACAATTTCATTCCGATCTGTCAATTCATTCTTTGTCTACAAGCCATTCGAAGTTGACGTCAGTGTATTTTGTGAGAATGGAAAAATCCGAATATCGTGCAGTGATAAAATTCTTTGTTTTGGAAGGTTTATCAGCAACAGAAATTCATACTAAAATGAAGAAAGTGTTGAAGGAATCTGCTCCTTCATTTCCAACTGCACATCGGTGGGTTTTAGATTTTAAACGTGGTCGTACAAGCGTTAAAGATCAATCACGTAGTGGACGTCCAAAAAGTGCAACGAAATCAGACATCATTGAGCAAGTTTATGATATTGTTCGTAAAGATCCGAGTTTGACTAAGCGTGAAATTGCTGATACCATAGGCATCTCGGATGAACGAGTACTCCATATTTCACACGGAGAATTACATATGAAAAAGCTTTTTGGAAAGTTAGTGCCGCATTCGTTGACAATTCAACAAAAACTGAATCGAAAAAAAATTTCTCAGCGTATTTTGGAGCGTTTGAAGCAGATGAGATCGATTTTTTGCGTCGTTCCGTAACTGTGGACGAGACTTGGATCTACCATCATGATCCTGAACTGAAACATGAACGTTTACAGTGGACTGAAGCTAGTTTAGCTCCAAAACGGGTGAAGTCAGAAAGATCGGCAAAAAGGTTTTAGCATCGGTTTTTCGGGACGCAAAAGGGGTTTTGTTGATTGATTATCTCGAAAAAGGTAAAACAATTAACTCTCAATATTATTGCAACCTTTTGGACCAGTTGGATTAAAAAGTTCGTGAAAAAAGACCCTGTTTACGGAAGAAAAAAATCATTTCTCATCAAGACAATGCACGTGTTCACACAAGTGTTCTGGCGATGGCTAAACTGAACGAATTGAAGTACGAATTGCTTGAACACCCACGGTATTCACCAGATTTGGCTCCCTCCGACTATTACCTCTTCAGAAATTTGAAACAATTCCTTCGTGGAAAGCGTTTTTCGTCGAATGAAGAAGCTATTGCAACTGTGGAACAGTATTTTGCGGAGCTTCCGGAAAATCATTACAGAGATGGTATAAAATTATTGGAGGATCGTTGGAATAAGTGTGTTGAAGTTGAGGGAGACTATATTGAATAAACGAAATCATTTCATCAAAAAATACACATTCTTTCATTTTTGCTTTCAAAACTTTTCAACCAACCTGTATCTCTGTTATTCCACTTTAAGGGGCGTCAAAGGGGAGTTCTGTGTTATATTCGCTAAAAGGCCACGTTGCATTCGAAAGGTAACGTTCTTACGAAACTTTTAAGCTATCATGGACTTCATTTGTGTGCATCAAATTTTGGACAGGAGGGGTGTCCGGTTCACGTGGAATACCTCATGTATTTGATGATGTTATACTACTTTGGGCAAAAAATAGTAAGACTTTGTTCATAATTTAAAAATTCTCAATTTATTCTCCCAAATCTATTTCGTCCCCCTCAAAGTCATCCCCCCTGGCCCCAATACACTTGTGCTAACCTTTTTTTGCAATCCCCGAAACAGTTGTTGAAGTCAATTTCCGGAATAGCCTTCAATGCGCGTAGCGATTCACGTTTAATGTCTTCAATTGACTTGAAGCGGTTTCCCCGGAGTAGTGATTCGAGTTTGCTGAATAGCCAGAAGTCTTACGGAGCTAAATCAGGCGGATACGGTGGTTGCGGCACGATATTGGTTGAAACTTTGCCGAAAAACTCACGAAGAATCAATGAGTGATTTTGGAACCAATCGTGCTTTCACTTTTCTTAGGCCCAAATGATCTTTCAAAATGGTTTTCACTGACACTTCCGATATTCCAACGATGCCAGTAAGGTTAATCGTCGACAACGATTGACGACTGTTAATCGTTGATTTTCAAGCACCAATTCCTTTATTTTATTGACGTGTTGATCATCAGTTGATGTTGATGGCCGTCTTGGACGTGGTTCGTCGTCAACGCGTTCTCGATCCTCTTTGAATAATTTGTCCCAATCAAAAACACTTGCTCGCGACAAACAATTATCACCGAAGGCTTCTGGCAACATTCTAAACGTTTTGGCACCAGAAATTTGATTCCGCACACAAAATTCAATGGAACTTCTTTGTTGAATAACTCCACTCATTGTAAAAATCGCCGAATGCACTTTTTGTACTTCAGAAAGATAAGCGTATACCAGAGATGAATTGAAGAGATTGCTAACGAGATGTGAAAACCATAGTCCAATTTCTGATTGGCAGTATCACGTTTTTCGTTTATCTCTTCATGCTAGTTGGCTTAGAAGAAAAATTCAACCAATCATATATTTTTCTTCAAAAGAAAAAAACGTGATACGGACCATGATTCTAACATTGCGGTAGCAATCTCTGCTATTCATCTCTGCGTATACTAAACACTAATGATTATTTTGATGTGACATTTGGCCCAGATGTCACTGATAGTCATACCAACCTAGAAAAAAATATTTCGACGAATGGGTTTTCGCGCGAAATTTAAATTGAAAAGTCTTACTATTTTTTGCCCACAGTAGTATGTACTGCGTGCACTTAGAGAATTTTCTAGAGTTACTATAACTGGAACGTCTCAACTAAACATTCCTAATGAGAATTACTAAAAATTTGATTGATTCGACCAAGGGAGTATACTTGATTAATTGCTGATCTGTATCAATTTCACTCTCTTGATTGAATCAATCAAATTTTCAATAACTTTTACTGAAAATTTTTGGTTGACACGTTTCAGTTATGGTAACTATATTGCTGAATCTACCACTTCATTTGTATCCAATTGGAATTCGATTTGAATATGATAACATGTTATGGTTGAAATCATATACAGTGCACCTTTTCAATGAGAGGGCGTTTTCTATCTTCGTCATTTGAATGGATTGAACTCCCTTATCCGAAAGTAATTCCTAAACATGAGAAGGCAAGTTGAAAATTATAACAATTTGTAGGTTAATATGTTTATAATATTTTTTTGCATGATTTTAAGGAATCATGTGCAGTTCTCATTCGATATTCAAAGCTCAATTCTAGCAATGGATTGTATCACTGCATATTTCAAATTCGTATTTACATTTATCAGTTGTTTAGAAAAGTTGTTGCAGAATTTCGGCTGTTTTCTTAAAGATTCTATGACTCTCAAACAAATATATTCACATTCATATCTGTGGAAGTTTGATCGTTGTTCATTGGAACGAGTTTAGAATTGATGAAAATTGTGTAATTACCGATCCCATTAACGGCATCCAGTAGAAGCTAGATCTGTCGGTAAAAAAACTTCGCTCTATCACTTTCCTACCAAAGGGGTATTGTTTTGAGGTTTTGATAATACTGGGAGAATAATAAAAGAAAAATCATTCAGTTCTATGAAATTCATTGTTCCAAACTCATTAACATAAAAACAAAGATCTCAACAAATAAACTAAGGACGCAATATACACGCAGAGAAAAGTTACCTCAAAAATTACCACACTTAACAGTAAAGTAGGGACAAAATCACATTTTGGGGTGATGTATTATATTTTTCCATCAAACATACTATGCTTTCTAGTAAAGAGTGATAGAATTCTTTCATTCATTGATAGAAAGTATAGTAATTTCAATGAGAAAACATAATAAATAACCCCAAAACGTGATTTTGTCCCTACTTTACTGTAAAGTATAGTAATTTTTTAGGTAACTTTTTTCTGCGTGTATAACCGGTGTGGAAATTAATTCTTGGCGGCAGTTTGGGCCAAACCAGGCGTCCTCATTCTATTTCAGGCCCCGTTTTGGTTACCCTTATAGGGCCCAGACAGGATTGTCACGCACTCATCTTCAGGGCCTGCATAGTCTTCCCAACTTGGGGCTATGTATGACACCCATGACGCAGCCAACGCAGGCGCTGAAACTAGGGCCTTTGAAAGGATAATAAATTGTTGCGAATATTATTGAATTGAATAAATATTGCAAGGAGGGAATTCCAGGTGGAAAGTTCCTCGATTGAAAATTGGGCTATCCAAGGTTCTATCTATACCCGGACCACCTCGACTTGAGCCCGGACAGGGCCTGGAGTGGGCCGATTCCGATTTCTACTTAGGTATTCGACCAAACATTACTTTGTACATTACATGACATACATTATCGGATTGTATCGAAACGAAGAACACCTTCATTATATCTAGTAATTAACCATATGGTGATGTTCTTTCCGATTTTTTGACATTGTTCACCGATAGTGTGAAGACAGTAATCATGGATGAAATATTTGTTTGCGTGCATATATCGCAAAAAATCGATTACTCTGCATTTTGATACTTTTTCTCGACAAACAGTTTTTCATATATTGCTGTACGTGCATTTACACTGACATGCAATGTAGACTGCCAGCAGGGCCGTCTTTCATTGCTTCAAGACCCTGGGCCTACTTAGAGTGGAGGCCCATGTAAGGAGACGTAGAATCTTGGAATTTTTAAAAAACCACATAATATTGGCCTTATATGGGTGTCCCTGAGTGAGAGAAATCAGGCCGAATATGAGCAACCCGACTAAGCCTCTCAGTGGTTAAAGCTAGGACATTCTAAGTTTGGGTACCGAATATAAGCCCATACGGGGCTTATATTCAATACAGGACGCCCAGAAAAATTTCCACACGAAAATTGTTCCTGATCCAAAACATTCTTGCGAAGATCTATCCTATTTGCATCAAAAGTTTGACCTTGCGCTTTATTATTCGTTATCACACGGAGAAAAAAGGTCTGCTGAGGAGTACCATACTTTATAGTGTTCGAGCATCAGTCTTGTCCAGATCAAATTATTCATGTGAAAATACCTCTAAAAGTACCATACTGGCTTGGACTCTCCTAAAGAAGTATCCTACTTTTGTAGGTATTTTCATGTAAATAATTTGATCTGGACAAGACTGATGCTCGAACACTACAAAGCATGGTACTTTTTAGCAGATCTTTTTTCACCGTGTACAAAAGCCAATTTCATGGAGAACTGTCTTCTGGAGGAAGTGAATGGATATTCGTTTCCACAATGAAGCGTGATACGGTTCAGGAAAAATATTGGTCCCTTTTTAGGCACTCATCGGGATACGTAGTATGCCCAGCACGTAGTGCCTATTGCACCCGCTATCGTACCCTCTGACCGTATCTTCTAAAATATTTGAGTAATCCAATTGGGAGTTGGATAGTTTTTCATTCCATGCAATACTGATCGATAATCCGTGGGGTTGTGTGTGTGTGTGTGTGTGTGTGTCTGTCTGTCTGTATTCGGGATGTCTCTGGACCAAGTGAACCAAATGGGCCGAAATTGATAGGGGACCTTCGTTGTATCAATATAGAGTGCCCATTTAATTTTCATCAAAATCGGACAAGTGCTTCTATTTTTTTTTGTTTTTCTTCAAAAACAAGTGATCTCGGAGGAAATTTCCTCCGCTGTATATATGCATATAAGACTCGTGTTCTTCGCGATGTTTACACGCTTGTTATTCTGACTTGCATTGGAACATGGGTTCTAAGGGTTTTTGAGGGTGCGTAATCCAAATCCGGAGTAAAGGAATGAATTCAAGATTCCGGGTAAAATAAAGCGGATGTGAATTTTGTAATTTTCGCAATTGAAGATGAATTCATATGGAACCCGAATTCTGGGGATTTTGGAGGATGTTCAATACGTATCTGAAATGGATAAGGAAAGACCCACTTAGCGGATCCAATATAATGGACGTTAATCGCGTATTCCAGTATGCCTGAATCCATTGATACGAAACATGGATCTCAGGGATTCTTGAGAATGCTGAATGCAGTAAAAGGAATGTGTTTGATATATATGGTTATGCGAGGACTGTTTGGAGACTGTTTCAAGACTGGTGGAACCAGACTGGAGATCCATTCTGAATATGGGAGTGGCATATATGTAGATTGTTCCCCGACTATTCTAAGACTATTTCGAAGCTTTCCCGAGGGTATTCAGGATTCGTGCAGATATGATTCTGAAAAATTCTATCCATGTGGTAGTATTGTGAAGATGTTATTATTGGGAGTTGTGGTAATCCCTCTGTGATATTTGAAGTTCGCTTGTGAACAGTTTCATCAACATTAGAAAATCGTTTGGAAATTGTGCGAAACTCATCCGAAAATCTTTGTACTCCATGCAGCATCCTTGGAATATTGTTTCGATCATTTACCGTGAGTTCATTGGATATGTTCTGAAGAATGTTCCAAGATATTTCATGATGATTTCGAGACTGTTATGAGACTGTTCGGCGGTGACTTCAGACCTGCTCGGAGCACAGTGGTTCCAAACGTCGAAAACGTGGCCAAAAGTGAAAAAAATGAATTTCCCAATTTTGAATTTTTATGTTTATAGTTATTTACGTTTATCATCTTAAAGTTATAATACGTGAGTATGAAAGGCACATTTTTTGTATTCTTCTGTATGACTCAGTTCAAAACTGACTCACATGCAACAGTGTTGTAATCCTGCAGTAAGAGTGCAAAAGATTGCGTTGCTGATATTGCCGTAAAAAGTTGTGTGCATTGTAGATTATAACCATCCAAAATGGATTCTTCTCGTGATGGTTTGTATAATCATAGGATATGATAACATATAAGATTTTGCAATATCTTATACTGAATATTTGCCCATGAATAAATTGAGGAAATGGAGTGAAAATTATTTAAAATTCTGGGAAACCATATGTGACAAGTACATAATTCTGCATAATTCTGCGGTTAGCTTTCAATAATCTTACAGTATATGTTATCACCTTTCAAAATCACCTTGAATTCGCTGCATCTAATTGTAACTGCATTGCTGCCACGAGTTTGAATAAATTTCTCGATAAAATTTTTTTCTTCGGCTGAGATGAGTCACCCTATAAGCACGATTTCAGAAGTGATTATTAGGGTCAAATTCGAATGTATTCGTACTGATTTTGCCTTGCCATATAGCACTCTCACTCCAAAAGAATGAGAAAAGGTTTCTCAAGAGCTCTTGAGAAATCTTTTCGAATGCTTTTGGAGTCTTGGTGTGATCTGGGTTGTTTATGAAACTTTTATACCGACATTCGGTATAAATCTTCGAAACTATATTCAGAGCGCTTAACCCACAATAATTGAGAATCGTGGCATCAGCATAAGCAGGCCCAAGTACGATCTCATTTTCTGTTCCGGGGAGAAAAATAAAATGATTTCCAGAAGAGATATTTTTTTATCGGTGAAAAGTCATTTGACTGAGAACGTAAAAGTGACATACAAGAAAATTGAAGAAGTGTTATCTGCGAAAATGGGATATTCTGTAACGAAAGCAGATAGTGACAAACAAACGGTTCGTAAACTAATGACCGACATGAGAATTAAATGGCAAAACGTTTCTAGAAACGAGTAGAAATTTTTGGAAAAAAACAACTGGCTTGATGTTTTCGTTAGTTTTAATATACCTAAGATGCCTGAAATGGATGTTGCAACTAACCAACGGACAGGTAAATGCAATTCAAATAATAATGAATGAAATTGAAATAATTTAAATAATACTTCTTCATCGAAAGTTTCTATTGTGCATTTCCTTGTGTTCAGGTCGACCCAGTATCGATTTCTCGACTTCAAGTGAAAGATCAGAGCGTAGAAGGACTCAAAAACTTCGTTCTACAACAAGTTTGCAAGATCTATCGTATTCTACGCAAATGAGTCTTCGTGCTTCAGGCCAACTTGATGCTTCGAAAGTTGTTCAACACGTCACTTCAGGTGATCCATCAAAAGCACAGGAGTACAGACGATCATCAGATTGTGATGCTGGAACTACTATGTCCGCTGAAGAAGCCGTATCACTTTGTATAGAACAAAGATTATCAGTGAATCAGTATAAGGGACTTCGAGCTGCAAGTTTAGTGAAAAATTGTACATTGTATCCACCTTATAAGACAGTGCTCCAAGCCAAACAGCAATGCTATCCTTCAAAAGCTGATATGAATTTCACTGAATCAAGTGGTGAAGTGAAATTGCAATCTTTGTTACATCATACAACTTTTAGAATATTGTTGGCACAAAAGAAGTCCTCAACAGCTTGATTTCTGAGCATACATGTAACCTAACTTTGATGTGTAAATGGGGTTGTGATGGGACTCCCGGTCAAAGTACGAGGTGTGTTCAAAAAGTAAGGTGACTTTGTATTTTTAAGAAAAAATATTTATTTATTTATCAATATTTATGTTGTCCCCTTCAAAGTAATCCCCCTCAGATACAATACACTTATGCCAACGGTTTTTCCAATCCTCAAAGCACTTCTCATAAGCACTTTTCGGTATAGCCTTGAGCTCTTCCAGCGATGCAGTCTTCATCTCTTCAATCGTTGCAAATCTCCGTCCTTTCATAGGTCTCTTTAGTTTTGGGAACAAGAAGAAGTCGCATGGGGCCAAATCCGGTGAATATGGTGGCTGAGGCATGATTGTGGTGTTGTTTTTGGCCAAAAAATCTCTCACAAGCAAAGATGAGTGAGCAGGGGCATTATCGTGATGCAAAAGCCATGAATTATTTTTCCACAATTCTGGACGTTTTCTTCGTATTGCTTGTCGCAAACGGCGCATAACTTTAAGACAATACTGTTTATTGACCGTACGACCATATGGTAAGAACTCCTGATGCACCACGCCATGGTAATCGAAGAAAACAGTGAGCAAAACTTTGACATTTGATCGAACTTGGCGTGCTTTTTTCATTCTTGGCTCATCTGGGGTCTTCCATTGGGACGATTGGACTTCGGTTTCGACATCATAACCATATACCCATGATTCGTCACCAGTTATGACCCTTTTGAGTGAATCTGGGTCGTCGTTGACGTCATTCAACAGTTCTTGAGCGATGCTCATGCGACGGTTCTTTTGGTCAAAATTTAGCAATTTCGGAACAAACTTCGCTGACACACGTCTCATGCCCAAAACGTTAGAAAAAATTTCATGGCACGAGCCAAGCGATAAACCAACATCCTCAGCAACTTCTCTGATAGTGATTCGACGATTTTCCAAAACAATTTTCTTCACTGCTTGAAGGTTTTCATCAGTTGTTGACGTGCTTGGGCGTCCAGAGCGAGGCTCGTCATTGGCATCTTCCCGGCCATCTTGGAAGAGTTTGTACCACTTGTAAACATTTTTTTTACTCAGAACAGTTTCACCGTATGCTACTGTCAACATTTTAAGTGTTTCGGAGCACTTCATTTTATTTTTCACACAAAATTTGATGCAAATCCTTTGATCCATATTTTTCGATAGCAAGAAATCGCCGAGCACGCAAAACACTTATAACCTTTACGCCTCTCACAACCGAACAAAAAATGCTATACACTTGAAACTTGGTACAGATGTTCGGGAAGAGTGTGCCAACATAACAAAACAAAAAAAATCGATAATCGAAAGTACGTTGCCCGCGAAATTTGAAAAGTCACCTTACTTTTTGAACACACCTCGTATTTGTAAACAGAAGTTTGATGATGACGAAAATGCAAGTAAATTAGATTGTAGTATTCTTTCACTTCTCTAGTGCCACTGCAACTTATATATGATCATGATCAAACTGTTGTTTGGAAAAACCCGAGATGTTCATCTCCTCGATTCTGCAGACCTTCGCGTACCCAATTTCTTCCCGAAAACACGGAAACCACAGTCAATGAGCAAAATTATATCCAAGAACAAGAGAAGTAATTTGAACTTTTTCATATAAATGTGGATGGGAAACAGATAACGTTTTCATACGCACTTGCATTTACCATGGTTGATGGTAAGGTTTGCAACGCATTGACAAACACCACATCTGCTCAACGTTGTTATTTATGTCAGGTAACGTCAAAAGATTTCAATGATATAGATGCAATGCTTGAAAGGAAAATAATCATCTAAGAAAATTTGAAGTTTGGGATTTCTTCTCTTCATGCCTGGATACGATTTTTTGAATGCTGTTTATATATATCATACAAGTTGTGCATAAACAAGTGGCTAGTGCGTTCTGCTGAAGAGAAGAACAAAGTCGCAACTCGAAAGAAAAATATTCAATTGGGATTTCGTCAACCACTGGGATTATTGTGGATCAACCGAAGCCTGGTCCTGGAAGCACGAACGACGGAAAAACTGCTCGACGATTCTTTGAAAACTCTTCTTTTTCTTCCTTGATAACGGAAGTAGATCAGGAATTGATTGAGAAATTTCACATTCTGTTACAGGTAATTTCAAGCGATTACGAAATTGATGTTGTTCAATTCAAAGCATACGCTTTAGAAACTGCGAAGAAAGTCGTTCAATTATATCCTCGGTTCTACATGCCGACCTCTGTACACAAAACCCTGATTCACGGTTGACAAATTATAGCATCTGCGTTATTACCAATTGGACAGATGTCTGAAAAGGCGCAAGAATCGTGTTATCAATATATTCGCAAGTTGTAAGAGAGCTCCTTTAAGAGGATATAAATGATTATTGAAGGGCAAACAAATCTGAATCAAATGAAATGGTTTAGGAGAAATTACAATCATTTATTGTAAAGAAGTTGATATCTCCAATATTCTCCCTCCTATTTCAATAATGATTAGGCCAGGAGGATATTGTGACATATACATGTACATATACATTAGGGGTGTGCGGGTACCCGAGTCATCGGGTTTTTATCGGGTCGGGTCGGGTACCCGTCGGGTCGGGTTTTTCAATTACCCGAGTTTTTCGGGTACCCGATTACATTCGGGTAATTCAAATATAGCAAACGTTTTCCTCAGCAGGAAATATTGTGACCGCAACTCGATCAAGATTGCTGACAAAACATGTGGAAGAGTTGTGCTTCCTCCATTCAAATTTAAAAATATGAAAAGAGAATGATATTTATAAGAAGAATATTTATTTTCATTGATGTTCAAGATTCTATATTGTGGTTACTGAATACGAAAATAGATAATATATTATTCATGAGATATATGTATGTATGTATGTATTTATTTATATTCTGTCGGCGCCCTTTGACATTGGCTTAAGGGCGCCGCCCCCCTACAATTTTCTCCCCCCTTCCATAGATTTCCACAACTCCTACTAACATAAACGAAAACAGTTCAAAAACAAATCAGAAAGAGAAAGAAAAGAAACTAAGATCTCTAAAACATCTCAGAATCCAAATCAAAAAATACCAAACAAAACAAAGAATACAGAGAAATCCTACCCATTTTCTGACTTTCATATCTTCCCATCTCATTCTCGAATCAAAAATAGAAACAAAAATAGTGTCTTTTTCATTCCTCCCTGTATATCACTGAAAAACTCCCCTGCCCTTCACTTGTCTCCCCTTCCCTTCTCTTTTCCTTCCTGTGCTCCTCTTCTTCTCCCTGCGTTGCCATCTCCTTTCTTCCCTCTCTCTCCTCTCGCCGCTGTCCTTTTCGTTCGCTGTCCTCTTTTCTATCCCAAATCACCTCTATATCCTCTTCTTTCTCAGAACTGATCCAGACGTCCCTTCCTCTCTCCCCGATCCTCCTTATCTCCTCTGCTCGAATCCCTAGCCCCATCTTCTCCTCCAGCACCTCCCGCGGTCCCGCATTATCCTTCAACGCTCTCATTCTCCATCCTCGTACGATGATGTTTCTTATTCTCCATATTTTATCTCTCTCTTTCCAATCTTCCATCCTCCTCCGTATCTCCTCCCCTCCTTCTCCCACTCCTCTTCCTCCTTCTCGCTCCCTCTGCTCTCTCTTCTTCTGTCACTCGGCTCCTGGCTCTTCTCTCCTCTCTCTCTCCGCGTTCCTTCCTTGCCGCCGCTCCCTCTCGTTCTTTGCTGTCTCCCTTATTCCCCACGCTTCCCTTCCTTATCGGCTCTCTCACCTCCTTCACCTCTCGCTTCTCTTCTTACCTACTCCTGCTTCTCCCCTCTTCCGGTAGATGGCGCCTCTCCGATCAACCTTCATCTCCTCTTTTCTTCCTTGCCGAGTCCTCTCCTTTCTCCCTACAATCTTCTTTATCCTCCTTGCTCACCTTTCTCATCAGCATTTCTGCTCCCTCCCTTGTCGGCTCTCCTCCTTCTTCCACCGTTGGCAGCACTTCCACTTCCCTGTCTCCCTTCCACTCCTCCAATACTTCTCCAATACTTCTCCCATCTTCTACATTATTCTTTTCATCATCTCCTCTCTCTGTTTTTCACCCTCCTCCTTTATTTTCTCCTCGATCTTCTTCTCCCATTCTCCCTCTCTTCTACGAGTCTCTCAATCTCCTCCCTCTCCATCACTCTAGCACGTGTCTTGAACTCCCTGTATTTCTTTTTAACTTCACCAACCGCCTCCCTTTTACTGCTTCAGTTAGATTTTATCCACGGATAAAGTAAACCGCCAACACTGTCACTTTCACTCCTCTTTTTCTCGCTTTCTCCACTTTTCTACCGCGCTACTCCACTTTTCTTCCCCGCTAACTCTCACCCGACTTCACACCTTGGCCATCTTACCGGAAGTCCTATTTATGTGATATGAATGTGATTATGTTTTTTAATTGAATTCGAAAATGAATATAAACATTCCATGAAGCAATTTGGAGATTTCTTTATGCGCTGCATAATCAATTACATGGAGTAACTACCCTTATAGACTTGTAGTGAATATGGCATTCTTCATATTAGAATTGAATTCATATAAAATCCCCTTATTCCTACAATCGCTCGAGACAATTTGTCCTCAAAATATCAACGGCAATGGCAACTTCGAATAGAAGTTGAAAATATCAAATTCAAGCGATTTTATTATCTTCGGGTACCCGACTTGGAAAACCCGATTCAATCGGGTACCCGACCCGACCCGACCCGAAAAGAAATACAAATACCCGAACCCGACCCGATAAAAAGTGCTACCCGCACACCCCTAATATACATGTATATATACATGGATGTATATACGTTTATACATATACATACCGTGAATCACAAAACGTAATGAACGAAATAGGTAAATCAAATAGCCCGCTCATGAGAGCATGGATGTAATCGGCCAAAAATATGTATAAGTGGCAACACTGCCTCAGAAACATATAATATAAGAGGGAAGAGCAGGATGAATCCCTCTCTTTCCTCAAGCAACAATCTTCGCTATTGCAAGGACGAAAGCTAAACGATTTACTTGGCACGGATGAGCTTCGGTTTCCAATATTATCACTGGTGGTTCCAATATTCTACACCTCATAACGAAAGATAAGTTTATTCCATCAATATCTATGAGTAAATTCATGATTTAAATACATTTCGAAAGAGTTAATATCTTTTGAAATTATTAATCATCACCCATATAATTCATTTCTAATAGCTAGCTCGCTCGGCTTGTGAGTGAAGGAAACGGGCTCTTGAATAATTGTTCTGTATATTTTCAATTGAATGCAGAATAAATTCATTATTATATAAATAATAATATAGGAATCTTACAATTGGCAACCAACAAGGGCATGAAAAAAAAAATTTTTTTTTTCTCTGTCAATACATTGGAGAATTTATATAGAATTTTTATTAAGTTTTCATAGAATTTGAATATAGAATTTTGCCAGGAAAGTATTAATACATCAGTTGGAAAATTATCTGAACTCATAATATATTGGTGAAGAATTATCATTAATAATATACGATGCATAGGACACCACCACATGGAAGAGAAGCAAGAGTACACGAAGGAAATGTAAATAATGAGGAAAGAGATGATGACATTCTTGAGAATGGGCAACTACGTGACCATAACTTAGAACGACGAGAAAGACAAAGAGATCATCAACATATCGACAACGTCGGAGGTCGAGATGTAAATAACATACAAGTGCCGATAGCAACTATCAACGGATTAATACGGGATATACAAGGTAACCAGATTGATCTAAAGTTGCCTGTATTTGATAATGAAATTGTTCATAATCCAATGACATATATGGATGATTTGGAGCGTTTCATTAGAATCAAAAGTATATCTGAAGAATACCCTTTGAATTTTGTGGAAAGCACGTTAGAAGGTAAAGCAGAAATTTGGTGGGAAATAAATTATTTCAAATTCAATAATTTCCAAACATTTGAAGATCATTTTTTGGCAGAGTCCCATTCTATTCCAGTACGTGTGAAACAAAAAAGTCAATGGATAAATGAAAAATATAACCCAAAAGAAGGTAATTTACAACAATACCTTTTGAAACAAATGAAAACTGCTAGAAATTTTTTGCCTATTATGACTGATTTCGAAATAAATTATACTATTGTGCAGCAATTACCGAATAGAATAAGAGGAAATTCAGCCACATGTGATTTCAGTAACACACAAATCATTTTACAAGCTTGATCTCAATTCGATATGAATTTTGAAGAAAAACAAACAGATAGGTATAGAAATGACAATAAATGGCAACGAAAATCATATTATGTGCAGAATATGTATTCTAGAGCGCGAGAAAATTCTTCAAGATGCAATAACAGACAAAGATATCGATATACAAATGTCGATCATAGAGAAAGATTCGTACCAAATATAAGTAAGCAGAGATCTCAATATGATTTTCCATACAGAAGACCTCAAGAATATCGATACCAGGAGGGGAATGAACGAACGGATTTCGATCAAAATCAACAGCGATATTCAAATACAAATCAATATCCAAATGTTCGTCAAATTCATAGCTTATCTCAATATCATAACGGAAATGATGATTGTAATTGTTCATATAATACAAATTTAGAACAGAGAAATCAATTGAGAACTGCTCACAATGTCAATAGAAATGAAACTCATAACATCCAAAGACAACAAAATTGCTCACGAAATGGAATTGATTCTTCCTCTATGAACGATATTCCAGATAGAATATTCGAAAATAGAATGAATATAGGGAGAAAAAATAGACGAATGGAAACTGATGTCCAGTTACAATCTTCTCAAGTGAATGAAAATTTAAACTAAAGAAAACACGGTGGAAAAAGATCCGTCATCGTGTTGCGAATATGATGATTTAAGAGAGGATCTCGCAGATAAGATTATAAATGGAGGAAAAGAAAATATTGAGGAATCACTTAATGATATAGAGAAGATAGGCTCTTGTCCAATTTTGAGGGTGGATATATTCAATCAACGTTATGAAGCTTTGTTGGATACAGGAAGTCAAATATCCTGTATCTCTGTGAAATTGTACAAATATTTGATTTCTGAACATCCGATAATGACATTACCAGTCAATAATATCATGGCAACAACAGCTATAGGAAAAAAAACATATCCTATAAAAATTCAAACATTAATAGATGTTAAATTCGGAAAACGCATAAGCCGATTGATTCTTCTAGTAATTCCCAACTTGACGAATGATGTAATTTTAGGAAATAATTGGATGAGCCATAATAAAATTATTCTTGATTATGGAAAAAGAATGATAACTATGAATGATGCTCCATTAGAAAATGAGATAGTAGTATTTGATAATGATCGAGTAGAAAGAATAATATCAACAATTCACGCAGGAAAAATGTATGTGATGATAGGACAAATGAAATTAGATAATGTAAGTGAGAAGAAACAAAAAACCAGAAGACAGAAGAAGATGAGCAAATAACAATCAGTCATGAAGAGCTAAAGGAGAAAAGAAGTAATGAATGTATGTTTATAAATCAAAATTTGAGAAAAAATACAAAACTGAATGTTAGTTGTGTAGATTCAGAATTACATAAAAACAAAGAAAGTTGAAAAATTGAAAAATACATACCGAAATACTAATTTGATAAATTCAACAGGGAAGGAAATTGAACAGCAATCAAATGGAATGGATGAGAAATTAACAATGTTAGATGAGAAGCAGAAAAATCAAATCAAAGCATGTATTATGAAAAGAAAGAAACTGTTTTTTGGGGACATGCAATTCACTAATATATATGAACACCATATTAAAATTACTACACCGAATCCAAAAATCAAAAGAACGTATCCAATACCAATAGCCTTAGAGGAGAAGGTGGATGAAGGAATACAATCCATGCTCAAATCAGGAATTATTGAGAGATCAATTAGTCCATATTGCAATCCTCTAAGAATAGTTCATAAAGAAGACAAAAGAATAAGAGTCTGTTCAGATGCTCGATTTTTGAATAAATATGTGGAATCTGATACAGAATAACCTATGCCCATTAATGAATTAATACAGAGATTTGAGGGAGTACAGTTATTCGCGACAACTGATTTAGTGAATGGTTATTGGCGAATTCCTTTGGCCAAAGAATCTAGACAGTATACTGCCTTTTTACACAAATCAAGGTGCTACCAGTTTTGCAGAATACCTTTTGGTTTAAAGACGGCAGGAAGCGGGTTTATTCGAGCTTTAAGGGCAGCCATAGGTGAAGATTTAGAATTTTTAACGGTATATGTAGATGATATATTGATTTCATCAAGATCATTTGAGGAACATTTACGACATTTAGATAGGATATTCGAGAGATTAGAAAAATATAATTTCAGATTAAGATTAAACGGAACATTTTTTTGTAGACAATCAATTCCATTTTTGGGATATATATTTGACACTAAAGGTATCGAACCCAATCCAGAGAGATTAAAAATTATTCAACAAATTAGCTTACCAAAAAATAAAAAGCAGTTACAACAATTTTTAGGGATATGTAATTTTCATAGAGTGTTTAGTGTGAAGCATGCGAACTACATTCAGCCTTTCCGTGAATTGCTACAAGAAAATACAAAATGGAAATGGCAAGAAAAACATACAAAAGCATTCAATGAGTTGAAAGAAAATTTTATAAATTGTGTAAGCCCAACATATTACAGAACATATGAAGAATTCCGATTACAAACTGATGCAAGCGACTTAGGGATCAGTCGTATTCTATACCGAATAAACGAAAATAATGACCCTAAAATCATAGAATTAACAAGTCGATGTTCAACGAAGGTGGAAAAAAATTATACATCAACTGAAAAAGAATTATTGGCTATAATTTATTCAGTTACTAAGTTCCAAAGATATTTATTAGGTGTACGTTTTTCAATCATAACAGATCACAAAGCTTCAACTTTCATTGAAAGTAGTACCTTTTCAACAAAAAGATTATCTAGATGGATAATAATGCTACAACAATATGACTATAAAGTTATACATTGTAAAGGAGAAGATAATATTATAGCAGATTATTTTAGTCGGAATATTGGGAATCAAAGTGCGGAAAAAGAAGAATATAAATTTTTGATAGCCACATTAAATGAAGTAATACTCATGGAAGGAAATATAAATGAAATAAGGAAGAAAAACGGAAATGTGAATTTTAAACTGGAGGAAGTAATAAAACGAATAAAAGAGTTGCAATCAGAAGATGATGAATGTAGAAAAATACATACATATATTAAAAAAACGAAAAATCCACGATTCCAAATAAAAGATAATATATTATTTTTCAAGCAAGAAAAAGATGAGTTATGGCGACTGGTAGTACCAAAAGATATAACTAATCAATTGATTGGATATATCCATGATCAATTTGGACATATTGGTGTGTACAAAATGTATTCACAAATTAGTAAAAATTTTTATTGGGGAAATATGAGAGCAGAGATAAAAAAGTTTGGAAAGACTTGTGACATGTGTCAACGTATCGAATACCTCACTATCAATGTGGAGGGGGAATATCAAAGAGTTCATTCTGAAAAACCGAATGAGCTAATTACGGTAGACTTTTATGGACCATTACCACCATCAATATCTGAGGTACAATATATCTTAGTTGTCATAGATTCATTCACTAAATATACGAAACTATATTCAATGAGGAAAGCAACCACTTTGAATAGTTTGAATAAATTATTTGAACAACATTTTCTTTTATTGGGAACACCGAAAAAATATTATCCGATAATGGTCCGCAGTTTACCTCGCCAGCATGGAAAAAGCGCTTAGAGAATGAAGGAATTAAAGTGTTATACTCATTGGTTAGGCATCCGCAATCGAATCCTACCGAACGAGTAATGCGTGAATTAGGGCGGTTATTTCGGATGCTGTGCGCAGATAAACATACCAAATGGGCAAAATATTCAACAACTATCGGTTGAGAACCGCAGTACAGTTGTGACAACGTAAAATGTTTCGCTCTCTACAAAATTTCGTAATTTGATGATTTATCGTGCACACTTAATTCTTATTCTTTGTTATATTGTTGATTGTTCCATTAGTAGGCTTATTGTGTAAATTTCTCCGAACGACTGGGTTTTTGCACGCGATTTTTAGTGAATCTATTCCGAATACATTGGTTTATTCATTCGCCGTTACATATTGTTTCCACGAGATCTATCCTATTTGTTGATACTTATACACATCTCGTGTACTGACGTATGATAAGACACTCTTCGTGTCTGCGTGTGTGTTAACCTTGGTACAGTGGATCTCATACTTGCCGTTTATTGTAATTCAAAAAGTTTTGTATTATCATATAAATCATATAAACTTCAAAATGCCTAAAAAATGTGTAAAGGATGTTCCAGAGTTGTGGATAAACCGGTATCTTGTGCTTCATGCAGTGTTATATCTCATCCTGGTTCGTCGTGTTTAGCGAGAAGTCACCATCCATGGCATAATGGAGGACTGATTGACTGCAAGGGGCCTCTTCCGTCTTCTGATACTTCTGTTGATCTTGCGGAAAAATTTGATGGCGTGTTGGATCAGTCAGGTTTTTTATCGGAAATTCAGAGCATCGTTGATTCTGCTTGTTCGAAACTCAGCAACCAGCTCAACGCGTTTGGGATCAAATTAAATTCTTTATCCAACACTGTGGCGGAATTCTCCACGAGATTATCCACATTGGAATTGTCTGCCCCTTCTTCTTCACAAGGTTTCTACAATGAGGAAGATTTGATAGATGAGCTGAATGAACGACATCGAAGAACATGTAACATTCTACTCTTCAACGTTGAAGAATCTTCGAGGGATGGGTCTCCTGATCATGTTATAGTTACTGATCTTCTTCAAAAAATCAGACCTGATACTCACGACAATGTGCAGATTCGTCGTATCGGTAAAAAGAAGGATGCTTCTAAAACTCGTCCGATCTGTGTCACATTTGCATCACGGAACATACCCATTGAGATTCTTCGTAACAAATCGTTGTACAATGGTTCAATTAGAATATCGCAAAATCGTACCTTGAGGCAACGGAATCATCTGTCGAACTTACGTGAAGAGTTGAAAAATCTAAATGACCCTCCAAGATCTATTCGCTATTTCAATGGGATACCTAGGATAGTTCATGCTCACCAAAGAAAAAACGCCTAATCGACCCTTTGGTGTATTATCAGAATTTCGTGGCTTGAGAACTAAACTTGATGAACTTCATTGCTCTGTTGCTATATCAGACCCATGTTATGATATTATTATCCCATCTGAAACCTGGCTGCGCGAGGATATTCTATCTTCTGAAATTGGTTTACATGGCTATGCAGTTCATCATAGAAACGGACTCACCAGTCAATTTTCACGGGGAGGTGGTGTCTTAATTGCCGTTAAGGATACCCATCGGAGCTGTGTCGTCTCATCTTCCTATTCCAAAGTTGAACATCTTTACGTCAAAGTTTATTTTGGTTCTTTGTCGTTATTGTTTGGGGCTGTCTATATTCCACCTTCTTCGGATTCTTCAATATACTTGGACCATTGTAAAAGCGTTGGCGAAATCCTCCTCAAGGAGAACTTTAACTCCTTATACTTATACGGGGATTACAATTTACCTCATATTTCCTGGAGCAATATTGATTCCTTAAGATAATTATCTTTCTCAGTGTTACCTGGTTCGACTCTCAATGAAATGACTTCTGCGCAATATGTTCTCGAATATTTCAATGAATTGAATTTGTTTCAACTTAATACTTTCAGAAATTCTCATGGTAACATACTTGATCTTATTTTTTCTGATAACGATCGTATTGATGTCAATACTGCTCTGGATCCTTTTCTCCCGTGTGACAACTTTCATCCCTCTCGTGTATCTAAGCTCAACCTACGTGAAAGTGTTTTACTGGTCCCCAATAAAATCATCAAATATAATTTTAATAAGGCGAATTACAGTGCAATTTGTGAATATTTAGGTTCTATCAACTGGGACGATGAATTGCGTAATCTTAATGTTATTGAAGCTGTTGATTTTTTGTATCTTCATTTATATAATGCAGTTGATTCATTCGTACCCAAGTATGTATCAAGGAATAGTTCTTATCCAAAATGGTTTTCTTCGGAATTGATTAAACTTATTCGTCGAAAGAAAATTGCTCACAATAGGTACAAAGAGTCAAATTGCTTTGAAGATTACCTAATCTTCAGTCACTTACGAGCTCAATGTAAAGTTTTGACTCGCCAATGTTACTTGTCTCATCTTCATTACGTTCAAGGGTCCATTCCTACAAATGTCGAAAGCTTTTGGAACTTTGTTAATAGTAAGCGGAATCAGAACGGTATACCCCTGGTGATGCATTTAGACGGTACTATTGGCAATACTGGTATTGCTATTTCGAACTTGTTTGCATCTTATTTTAGATCAGTTTATCAAAATTATCCCGTTGTTCCTTGTAATTTACCAGAATCTACTTTCAATGTCAATCTTTCCGATTTATCCATCAATATCGGTGAAGTGTTCAATAAAATCTCATCCTTGAAAACTTCTTCCGGTCCTGGTGATGATGGTATTCCTCCTCATTTTCTAAAATCTTGCAAGTTCGTCATTTCTCGGCCTTTGTGGTTGATCTTCAACAGCTCTTTATCCTCTGGAATATTTCCTTCTCAATGGAAATCCAGCCTAATTACTCCTATCTTCAAATCTGGGGACCGTTCTGCCGTGAGAAATTATAGACCAATTAGTATCATGAATGTTATGCCGGAAATTTTTGAAGATATAGTTACTGATAAAATAACACCACTGTTTCCTGATATAATTTCTGATTTCCAGCATGGCTTCACTTCTGGAAAATCTACCGTAACTAACTTCTCTATTTTTTCTCATGTCGTGTCCTCTGCGCTTGATCAAAATGCCCAAGTGGATACTATATATGGGTCATTCCACGTGGTTTTTACACTCAAATTTCAGAATTCAATGGGATAATTTTTTTTCGATTCTTGGTAAAAAAATATTCGATACGTATTTCTTCTTTTTGTTTTCCAAAGCTTTTTTTCGAAAATATGATTTTTTGAAAATCTAACGCACTTGGAATCTCCTAATTTTCGAGCACTCATTACTTGAAATCTGTTTGTTGTATCAAAAACTTTCACAGACATGAAAGTTAGGATTTTTTCTCTAGTTTTCAATTCTTTGAGTTCCATGATGTGTATAATTAATGTTCATTAAGAATTTTCCAATTGAAGAACAAAAAGTGAAATTCCTCAATATAAGGTAGTTTTGATTTTGTTCATATTTTTACACATTGATCTGTGAACAGTAACGAAAATTCAGCAATTCTCTCCATGATGGCAAGTATTATAGTTCTCGAGTTATGAATTTTTTTTGTGGCCGCGTTCGAGTCAGATACCACGCGCGCGGAGCGATACCGTGCACCGTGTGTCGTGTGCCGTGCCGTGAAGCATCACGTCTTCCATCCTTCTAATTTCAATTTGCATCAATAGAATCAATTGATCAATGATCAAATCAGGGATGATCATCGGAAAATAAATCATTTATATAGAAACATATTATTCATAAATAACTCGCCACAAACACAACTTCAGTATCATTTATTCGTGAAAAATAGTAGAATTAATAACGAAAATTGCACCATATCTTTGAAGAGAATGGGTTAAAGCTATTCAGCATACAAAATAATAGTAATATACAATATGATAGTACTGTAATAGTAGTGTAAAATAGTAGTAGTGATAGTAAATTATACATTGTGGAAATTACCTTTCGATGAGGTAATGCACTTCACGGTAGAATAAACATTATTTTCGAGGTTGTCATAGTAACGGAGGTAACAAATACCATTCGATTGTTCAATAAAACCAAAGGATGAGGTGAAAAATAGATCAATAGGTTAGGTTTACCGTAAAAGAAAGCATTTCTCACCTGTGTAAGGCTGGCTTCATTTTTCATCATTTTACGGGTGAAAAATATACGAAATCATGGTGATCTTTACATTTCATTTTTCTCAGTGTACAATTAACTTTCAGCTAGCCTTGTTTCAAGGATGGAAGACGTGATGCTTCACGGCACGACACACGGTGCACGGTATCGCTCCGCGCGCGCGGTATCTGACTCGAACGCGGCCACAAAAAAATTCATAACTCGGGAACTATAATACTTACCATCATAAAAAAAATTGCTAAATTTTCGTTATTGTTCACAGATCAATGTGTAAAAATATGAACAAAATCAAAACTACCTTATATTGAGAAATTTCACTTTTCGTTCTTTAATTGGAAAATTCTTAATGAATATTAATTATACTGATTATGAAACTCGAAGAATTGAAAACTAAAGAAAAAATCCTAACTTCCATGTCTGTGAAAATTTTTGATACAACAAACAGATTTCGAGTAATGAGAGCTCGAAAATTAGGAGATTTCAAGTGCGTCAGATTTTCAAAAAATCATATTTTCGAAAAAAAGCTTTGAAAAACAAAAAGAACAAATACGTATCGAATATTTTTTGACCAAGAATCGAGAAAAAATTATCCCATTGAATTCTAAAATTTGAGTGTAAAAACCCCGTGGAATGACCCATATACAGATTTCTCAAAGGCTCTTGACAGAGTTGATCATAATATATTGTTAAATAAATTAAGTGATTTAGGTATTCGCAGCAATTTCTTGTCGTGGTTACAGAGTTATATTGTGAATCGTACGCAATCAGTTCGTGACTCTCAATATTTTTCTGATTCATTTTTTGTATCCTCATGTCTACCGCAAGGCTCACATCTAGCTCCTTTATTATTCATTATTTTCATTGATGATATCTCTATGATTTTCAAGTACTGCACACATCTTCTTTTTGCTGATGACCTGAAACTGTTTATGATTATAAGAACTTACAGGGATGCTCAAAATCTGCAATCTGATTTGGATCGGTTACAATCTTGGTGTGTGCTATCTAATATGTCATTAAATCTCACTAAATACCATGTGATGAGATTTTATAGAGGTAAAAATGCTATTCATTTCCCTTATAACTTGTCTCATTCTTTGTCATCACCTATAAATACTGTTCGTGATCTTGGAGTTTCATTTGACTCTCGTTTCAACTTCTCAGATCATTAAAATTACATAGTTGGTACTTCCATGAAATCTCTCGGATTTATCAAGCGCGTTTGTAAAGATTTTCGTGATCCTGTTGCACTTCGAACACTGTATTGTACTTTAGTTAGACCTCATCTTGAGTATGCGTCTCAAATTTGGAGTCCTCATTTATTTCGGGATTGTACAGACTTGGAAAGAGTTCAGCATAAGTTTCTGCGTTTCGCTGCCTATCAGATAGGCCGTCCGTTGAGCGTCACTTGTCATGATTACTCATTGATTATGGCTCTACTTAACTTGCCTTCCTTGGAATCACGTCGTTTGTTCAATGATTTTTCATTTTTGTATGAAATTGTTAATGGAAAAATTCGCTGCCCTCAACTGCTTGGACTTGTACGTTTGAATGTCCCTTCTCGTTCATTAAAACGCCCTAAATTGTTCAATCTAATTTCTTATAAATCGAGGTACGGTTATTTTGATCCGGTAAATCGGATATCTATCCTTCCTAGCTAATTCTTACAGTGATGTGCTTGAATTATTTTCATCACATTCTGATCTTAGAAATTCACTTTCTCTTATTTGTCAAATCTAATATCCAATTGTCCTTTTTACCTATAATTATACACGTTAACTGTTGTTGTATTATAAGATGCATGTAGTCGAGCTTAACATGATGCTTAATGCTTTGATGCATGATATATATAATGTGGTTCAAATAATGTATATTCTATGTACCAAGGGGTCTTTCATACCCGTATAAACAAAATGAAATAAATAAATAAACTATGGAACAATTCTTGAATTTAACAATCCATTCAAATACAAAATTTACTCCTTATGAACTTCAATTTGGCCAGTTACCTAAAGAAAAAATTAGAGAAATAATTGATTTTCCAGTGTCAAAACTAGTAAATCATGAAGAGAAAATCGCGCAAGCAAAATGTAATCTACGACATAGTTTTGAATTGAGGGTGAAAGGTCAAAAAACAAAATCTATAGTGTTTCTGAAATAGAGATGTGCGAATCACGTTTTTAGACCCTCGAATCGAATCGAATCTTTGACAATTTTATCGAATCCGAATCGAATCGTGAAAAATCACATCGAATCGAATCGAATCGAATTGAGGATTCCGAATCGAATCACAACATAAAATCAATACTGGATATAATAATAATTTGAATGGAATTCAAACATTGCATACGTATTTTACTAGTGTAGATGTACCATTCAGAGGCTCTTCAAACCTTCTGAGCCCATTGAATTCGTCTTAATTTTTCATATTTTAAACATAAAACTCGGACTTCTTTTTGAACAAATTCGAAAAAGTCTGATCAACTCTAAAATTTCGATGAAAAATATGATGGAATTGGGGCAAAGTTTTTTCAAAGTTTATCAGAGATTTTTCATCTCATTTTGATCGATGATTATGAATTAACAAATCAAGCTAATAAATATGAATTCCTCACGAATATAAAATAGCGAATATGAAAACTTTTCATATTCGCTATTTTATATTCGTGAGGAATTCATATTTATTAGCTTGATTTGTTAATTCATAATCATCGATCAAAATGAGATGAAAAATCTCTGATAAACTTTGAAAAAACTTTGCCCCAATTCCATCATATTTTTCATCGAAATTTTAGAGTTGATCAGACTTTTTCGAATTTGTTCAAAAAGAAGTCCGAGTTTTTTTTTTTAGAAATTATAGAGAAATTTTCAAACATTTCTTCTCATTGAATTCGCAACCCAGATAGCACAAGAGTTCTGAAACAGGTCATAAAGAATATGAAGTATTCTTATAGAACTCTTTTGAAATTATTGTGCTATCTGGGAAATTTCGCACAAATATCGGAAGCATCCACTGTCGGTTTATTATAACCAAACTTCGGGTTGTTGTACCTATTTTTTTTCAGTGCCTATAGCGCTCGAGTGTTCTGTTATCCGGTCACTGATTCGCTTTAATAAATGATTCAAATTCCAGTAACATTGAATTTTTTTTAAAATGACGTTTCTTAGAGGAATGTGTTCTACTTGGAAATAACTGCGGTAATAATTCTTGATACAACGTGGAAGTTCAAATGAAGTTCAAAACAATTCATAAAGAATTTCCAAATTTCATCAAGAATTCTTTTGAATAGTTATTTTGCGAACAATATTTTGTACACATTCTCAAATCAGGTACACTGAAGAACAATGTATCTGACTCGAATGAAGTTTTTTTTTCAGTTCAACATTGATTCGGAATAGAATCATTGCGGTTCGAACATTTCGGATAATTCGATTCTAGATTTTTTTGATTCGACAACGTCATCATCATGAAGTAATCAGTCTTACGACTGGTTTGATGAAACCCTCCACCCCTGTCTATTATCCGCCAAACGTTTAATTTCTACATATCTACTATATCCCTTGTTTTGTACGATTTGCTTCATATAACTTGCTCTAGGTCTACCTTTACCAGTTTTACCATTCATCTTCCCTTCCAATATTGTTTTCAATAAACTCTCATGCCGTAATGTGTGTCCTATAAGATTGCTTCTCCTTTTCACGATGTGTTTCAAAAGATTTCTTTCTTCATTTATCTGCTCGAGTACTTCTTCATTTTTGACTTTGTCTATCCGTTTTATTCTAAGCATCCTCCTATAACACCACATTTCAAAAGCTTCAAGTCTTCGTTGATCAGTTTCCCCCATTGTCCAAGTTTCGCAACCATATAATGCTGTGCTCCAAACGTAACTTTTCAAGAATTTCTTCCTTACTTCCAAGCTTATATTTTTTGAGCATAATAACTGTCTCTTTTGATAAAAAGCCTGTTTCCCTTGTGCTATTCTTGCTCTTATATCTCTTTCGCTTTTGCCGTTCTCTGTAATTATGCTTCCTAGATATTTGAATTCTTTCACCTGTTCAATTGTCTCGGTATCTATTTTGATTCTCGTTCTTCTAGCTGTTTTCGCTGCTGTACACATCATGAATTTTGTTTTGTCTTTATTTATATTCATACAATAATTTTCCAATAATATTGTTCTCATGGTGTTGAGAATATTTTCTAACTCAGTACTACTCGTGGCCAATATAGCTATGTCATCCGCGAATCTCAACATACTTATATTTTCTCCCTGAATCTGTAATTTCGATTGAATTTCCTCCTTCACTTCGTTCATTGCTTCTTCTATATATAAATTGAACATCAGTGGCGATAATGAGCATCCTTGTCTCACCCCTCTTCTTATTTGTGCTTACCCTTCCTGACCCTCTATGTCTATTATTGCACTTTGATTCTTATATAATTCGTATATTATTCTTCTATCTTTATAATTTATTCCCACCTTCTCCAGGATCGCAAACATCTTCTCCCAGTCCACATTATCGGAAGCCTTTTGTATATCTACAAAACCTATGTACACAGATTTCTTCAGCGCTATCCTTTTCTCTATTACTGCCCTGAGTGCTAAGATTGCTTCTCGCGTTCCCCTATTTTTTCTGAAACCAAACTGATCCTCTGCCAATCCACTCTCTATTTTATTTTCCATCCTCCTGTATATAATTTTGGTCAGTATTTTCGAACCATGTGAAGTTAAACTGATCGTTCTGTACTTCTCGCATTTGTCTGCTCCTTGTTTTTTCGGGATCGCGACAATTTTATTCTTTTGGAAATCTTCCGGTATTTCTCCTTTTTCGTACATATCTCTAATCAATTCAAACAGTGCGTCGCGAGTTCCTTCACTGGAGGCTTTTATAAGGTCCGCACTTATGCCATCTATGCCTGGCGCTTTATTATTTTTCAATTCTTTCAAAGCCTTGTCGAATTCTGATCTCAATATCGAATCTCCCAATTCTTCCTCATCTACATCCTCCTCCTTCTCTAATAGTGCTATATCATCGTTTCCTCTATACAAGTCTTCCAAATGATTGATCCACTGTTCTATTTTCTCTTCCGTTTTTATCAATTGTCGTCCTAGAGAGTTTCTAATCTTATTGCTTCTAGATTTCATTTGTCCGAAAAATCTTTTAATAATCCTATATGCTTCATCTATTTTTCCTAAATGCAATCTTATTTATATTTCCTGACATTTCTCTTCTAACCACTGTTCTTTTGCTTTCCTTGATTCTCTTATTATTTTATTTCTCAATGATTTGTATCGTTGCTGGCCTTCTTGGCTATCATTATTCTTGTATTTTCTTCTTTCATTTATCAATTCTAAAATTTCTCCCTTTATCCATGGGTTTTTAGCTTCTACTCCATCATTCTTCAAAATCTTATCCGCACATTCTCTTATATTCCCCTTCATCTTTGTCCATCTCCTCTCTATTCCCAAGTCTTTCTCTTTTTGATCTCCCAATTTTTCATCCAACATTTTCTCGAATGCCTCATGTGTTTGTTTTCGCTTGAGGTTCTTCAAATTCCATCTTTTCTGCATTTTCCTTTTCTTCTTCAGAGATTTGAATTTCAGAGAACATTTCATCATCAACATATTATGATCACTATCTATATCTGCACCGGGATAAGTTTTACAGTTTTTCACTTGGTTTCTAAATCTTTGTTTCACTAATATGTAATCAATTTGGTATCTTGCTGTATCTCCTGGCATTTTCCAAGTGTAGATTCTTCTTGGATGATTTTCGAATAAAGTGTTTGTGATAACCATCTTATGATTTTCACAAAATTCGACTAAACGTTGTCCTCTATCGTTCCTCCTCCCTAACGCGAAATCTCCTATAATGTTGTCCTCTTTCCTTGTCCTACTACCGCATTCCAATCCCCATCACTATCAAATTCTCTGCTCCTTCACATATTCTATCACTTCTTCTATTTCTTCGTACGTTTTTTCAATATCTTCCTCCGAATATGCAGATGTGGGCATGTATACTTGGACTATGACTGTGTCTACCGGTTTTGTTCTGATTCTAACCATCATCACACGTTCATTATGTTGCAAATAATTTTCTATTCTATTTCCTACTCTTTTATGCATTACAATTCCTACACCTGCTTGACCGTTCTTTGATCCTGTATGAATTATTCTATAATCCCCACTCCAGAAATCGCCCTCTTGTGGCCATCTCATTTCGCTAATCCCCATTACGTCTATATTCAACCTATTCATTTCTAATTTCAAATTTTCTAATTTTCCCGCTTGCCTCAGTGATCTAACATTCCACGCTCCGACTCGAAGAATGTTGTTTCTTTTCCCTATCCTATTCTTCGGTTTTCGTTCCTTGCTGATGAAGCTTCCTCGAGCAGCCTCCACCCGGAGATCCGAACGGGAGACTAGTTTACCTCCGGAATATTTTACTCGAGAGAGCGCCATCATGTATTTATTGATTTGTTTGTTTGTTTTTGTTACATAATATTCCAGGTTAGGAAAAATTCGATAACGAATTGAATCGAATCTACAAAAATTCGTTCGATTCGATTCGATCTCGAACTATTCGCACATCACTATTCTGAAAGCGGGTGACTTGGTGTTGTGAAGGGTACCGTATAAGTCTAGCGCAATTGATCGAGTTACACAGAAATTCTTTCATTTGTATGAAGGTTCGTATCAAATTGTTGGAAGACAAGGAGAGAATGCCTACGTATTAGCATATCCACATGATTCAAAGAAAATTACAGGCACTCGCAATTGAATAAATTTACGAAAATATTATAAAAGACTTGAATGAAATCTATAAAAATGAACAAACAACAGAATAAAATAAAATAAAATGAAAATAAGTTGCTCATTCTACGGAAGTCATCACGTATATTAACATGTTAATATTGTATATAGCGAAGATGTTTAGAAAGTGAAAATAAAAAAAAAAAAAAAATCACGTGAACGACAATTTCATATACATAAATATATGAATGAAGAGAACATAGAAATTATATGAAATGAGACGAAAAGATGTGCGAAATATTGATAAGAAATAACATTGTCATGAACAAGTAATAGACTGAGTATGAAATTAGAATAAGAATAACATAACATTTGACATTATAATATTGAGGTATCATATATAAACCAAATAATAAATAAATATAGATATATATATATATATATACATACATATGGGGCATTCTTTGTGAAATCGGCCACCCCCCCTGCACATCTCAATTTTGAAGATAGAGATCTCGGAGACCAATCAAAATTTTCGTCGAAGTGTCTACTTTTCATTGCCGTATGGTGTTTTTTGAACATGGCGGCCATTTCGCCAATATGGCGGCTGAAACGAAGGAGAAACGTGTTGAGAATAATCAAAACCAGTCCTAGAAATATGATACGTGGGTGTTGGATAGTTCTGTGGACTGGGGCATGTAATTCGAGCCTTCCAGATTAATTGCATGCGGTTGGAATACTGGAATTGCAAATGGCGGATCCAATATGTCGGCCGGAAATTCAAAATTGCTTCGAATTTTTTGAAACATGGGGAAAGGGGGTTTTTGGGGTCGTTGATCAAGAATCCGGACTTGGAATTCCGAAATAGCGAATGGTTAATCCAATATGGCGGTCGGAAGAATCATCAATCTCTTGAATTTGTGGAAATAATGTCATACTGAGATTTTTGGGGTCGCTGATAGACATTCGAATCCGGATTCTCGGGATTATGAATGAAAAATTCGATATGACGGTCTGGATATGAGGAATCATCCGTCGTCTGACGTAAATCTTTGTTCCGAGAAAGTTGTGGTCGTTCATTATGAACCTGAGGTCAGATTCCGGAAACCAGAACGAACGCACCACGTTCAATGATCCGCAAGCACATTTGATATGAGGGAACCGAATATTATATTAATTTCAGGGATTATTTGGGGTCTGGTCACACAAATTCACAAACTTTCAATAGACTCGCTCCTAATGAAACTCCTTGCACATCTTCTTCGAACTAAACCATGAATACTGCTGGTTTTTGACTTGTGAATTTGTGTTTCCAGGCTCCAAGTTGTCGGCATTAGCATAACCCAATGTGCACCACAAGGAGGTTACGCGATCAGACTTTGCACATCGAGTGGCCCTGAAAAGGGCCATTGACTGTCACATATCTCTCAATTAACAAGTTTGCAACTACGCGTACATTACCTCATGGTTGTCCATTTGGCCACCATACTCTGTTTTGTTCATCGTCAGAGTACCTCTTGATGAGCACTTCATTATCGGATCCTATCAAAAACCCATGGTTTTTCAGAATCTCAGGTACATGTTGGGCATTCTCGAATCGTTTGTTGAGTTTCCGTCTCATCTTTTCGTGAAATACTTTATCATAGTACATGATGCTTACGGTTTCAAAATGACTCTTCAGAACTTTCTTGGAACAAAGATGTTCTCACGAATTCGAGCGATTCATAATTCTTCCGACCGCCATATTGGATTAGCCATTCGCTATTCCGGAAATTCGAGTCCGAATTCTTGATCAGCGACCCCAAAAACTTCAGTATGCCAATTTTCCCGCAAATTTGAGTGATTTATAATTCTTCTCAGCGTCATATTGGATCCGCTATTTGTGATTCCGGAAATCTGAGTTTGGATTCGTCATCAGCGACCCAAAAAAACCCCTCCCCCAATGTTTCAGAAAATTCGAAGCAATATTTTAATTTCCAGCCGCCATATTGGATTCGCCATTTGCAATTCCGGAAATCTGGGTTTGGATTCTTGTTCCGCGACCCCAAAAACCTCAGTATGACAATGTTTGCACAAATCCAAGAGATTTATAATTTTACCGACCGCCATATTGGATCCACCATCTGTAATTCCGGAAATCTGAGTTCAGATTCGCCATCAGCGACCCGAAAATCCCCTTTCCCCATGTTGCAAAAAAATTCGAAGCAATTTTGGATTTCCGGCCGCTGTATTGGATCCGCCATTTGCAATTCCAGTATTCCAACCGCATGCAATTAATCTGGAAGGCTCGAATTACATGCCCCAGTCCACAGAACTATCCAACACCCACGTATCATATTTCTAGGACTGGTTTTGATTATTCTCAACACGTTTCCCCTTCGTTTCAGCCGCCATATTGGCGAAATGGCCGCCATGTTCAACAAACACCATACGGCAATGAAAAGTAGACACTTCAACGAAAATTTTGATTGGTCTCCGAGATCTCTATCTTCAAAATTGAGATGTGCAGGGGGGTGGCCGATTTCACAAAGAATGCCCCATATATATATATATACAGGGTGATTCAAAATTCCCGCACTATTTTTTGGGAGTAGATTCCTGATGAAATTCTAAAACGATTTGTCCTCTTGCACAATGCTCTCCGACGCATAATTTCCGAGATTTAATTAATTAAACTTGACTAATTATGAGGTGGATCCAGAACAAGAGAGGAAGGTGCTTGCAGGGGGCGCTCATACGATCAGCTGATCGGTATAATCGATACGATTTACCAACATACAAATTGGTAAATTTTCTATGTAGAACGATTGAATTCGTCGACACTGTGGAAAAATTGATTATTGTCATGAATTCTTATCACGATATGCTGTAGGTGAAAGTTGTAATTTCAGTAATGATTTTTATTACGCAGACAAATGTAAAATAGTGTTATTTCGTGGGGATAGGGATTCAAGTGGGAGAAAAAAGTATAACTACTCGTTTTCAATCAGAATTTTCATGTAAAAAAGGAAACATGAGAATTTTCATTCATCCGATACCCAATTTGAACGGTTTGATTAGTAAGTTTAACACAAGAGATTGGATGCTGAATCCTGTATTCTGATTGGTCGAGAATCAATGTATGTTAGATCAATCCTCGGCCGTTTCAAATAATTCTTCTGAAGAATGTGTTCTCGACTTATCCCAACCACAACATTGAACAATGATGAATTTATTCGAATTCACCCTTTTTACATCATTCGATGATTATAAAGAGTTTATCGAACGTTAATAACTTACTTCAACTTGCAGAATCCATCAATTTTGACGAAAATACAAGGTGTGACATCATATACGACCCAATCATTGCACTTGATTGACATTGTAATCACATACGGTTTGTTTAGCTTAAATCAACCATTCGTGATACGAATCAACCAATCAGGTGACAGCTCGAAACAGTTTCATTTGAAGCACATATGACTTCAAAGGGCATATTGTTATTTCAAATGGAAAAAGAATTGTCTTTGAAGATTAACCAAATCCGTCCTTTATTAACGTCCGATGCACCCTTTATAATCATCGAATGATGTAAAAAGGGTGAATTCGAATAAATTCATCATTGTTCAATGTTGTGGTTGGGATAAGTCGAAAACACATTCTTCAGAAGAATCATTTGAAACGGCCGAGGATTGATCTAACATACATTGATTCTCGACCAATCAGAATACAGGATTGGTAATCCAATCTCTTGTGTTAAACTTACTAATCAAACGATTCAAATTGGGTATCGGATGAATGAAAATTCTCATGTTTTCTTTTTTACATGAAAATTCTGATTGAAAATGAGTAGTTATTCTTTTTTCTCCCACTTGAATCCCTATCCCTACGAAATAACACTATTTTACATTTGTCTGCGTAATAAAAATCATTACTGAAATTACAACTTTCACCTACAGCATATCGTGATAAGGATTCATGACAATAATCAATTTTTCCACAGTGTCGACGAATTCAATCGTGCTACATAGAAAATTTACCAATTTGTATGTTGGTAAATCGTATCGATTATACCGATCAGCTGATCGTATGAGCGCCCCCTGCAAGCACCTTCCTCTCTTGTTCTGTTATGACGCTCCTGAATGACCGATGGATCCACCTCATAATTAGTCAAGTTTAATTAATTATATCTCGGAAATTATGCGTCGGAGAGCATTGTGCGAAAGGACAAATCGTTTCAGAATTTCATCAGGAATCTACTCCCAAAAAAGAGTGCGGGAATTTTGAATCACCCTGTATACATGTAAATACACGAAGCAATTGTAGAATGTGAACTATAACTTAACCAAAGCACTCATATTCGAAAGAATTATATGAAAAAGAATGGAATTATATCAAAAAGGCGAAAGGAGGAAATATATACATAGTCAGAATGATTTTAAAAAAAAGGATGATGATTGAGAGTCTCAAAAGGATTGACAAGTCGATTGGGTAAGAAAATATGAATTGTTATGGAAGGTTTGTTTTTGGAAAACCACTTTGAAGAGTGATTCCCAAAAAAGGGGGGTTGATGTGAGATATACATGTACATCACATGTATATATACATGGATGTATATACGTTTATACATATACATACCGTGAATCACAAAACATAATAAACGAAATAGGTAAATCAAATAGCCTGCTCATGAGAGCATGGATGTAATCGGTCAAGAATATGTATGAGTGGCAACACTGCCTCAGAAACATATAATATAAAAGGGAAGAGCAGGATGAATCCCTCTCTTTCCTCAAGCAACAATCTTCGCTATTATAAGGACGAAAGCTAAACGATTTACTTGGTACGGATGGGCTTCGGTTTCCAATATTATCACTGGTGGTTCCAATATTCTATACCTCATAACGAAAGATAACTTCATTCCATTAATATCTCAAAGTAAATTTATGATTCAAATACATTTTGAAAGAGTTAATATATTTTGAAATTATTAATCATCATCTATATAATTCATTTCTAATAGCTAGCTCGCTCGGCTTGTGAGCGAAGGAAACGGGCTCTTGAATAATTGTTATGTATATTTTCAATTGAATGCAGAATAAATCCATGATTATATAAATAATAATATAGGAATCTTACAATATTAAAAGATGATGAATAAATAATGATAAATTGTGAATATATTATTGATTAATTTTCAACACGTTATGCAAGATGAATAAATTAGAGGTGAGGGAAGAACACTTACCTTATTCGGATTAGAGACGTATATCTGTCAAGCACGTCTGCCCGGTATCGTGGCTATTGGAGGAGAGAGATTTTACATTCTATATAATTTGAGTCCTAAATATTCATCTATCCTTCATCCAACAAGTTGCAAATTCATCTCTATTTTTATCAAATTTCCATATTCTCTCTCCTTGTCATCCAACATTTCTATAATATTTATTCTTGTTTCGTCATTCTTCATTTTTTCTTCTGCAAGTCTTGTACTTATCCTAAAATATCTCATATATACTTATTGTCTATACCTTTTTACATAATGTACAATTATTCATCTAGTTTCATAATTTCCACATGTTTCATAGATTCCTTCAAATGAGCAACCTCTTCTCATCTTCTCAACATTATCATATTATTTAATACGAGACATTTTTGTTCCCATTATGTCCTTCTTATTGATATGAGGATTCACAATGATATTCTCTCAAATCCACTATATTATACGTTCCTTTGATTCTCCCTGGATCTTGTGGATCTGCTAATACATACGCGTTCTCCCTCTTTTTATCTACTACTTCATAGGGTCCTTCATACAGATGGAAGAATTTGTGAGTCACTCTTTCAATTGCATTTGATTTATATGGCACTTTAAGGAATACCAAATTTCCTTTTTCTATTCTAACTTTAGTATAGAATTTTTGAGTTTTTTTTCGTAATTCAAAGCTATGTTCCAGATTTCTTCTAGCAATATCTAATTTCTCTTGCTGATCCATATCCATTGCTGCAGGGAAATTGATGATTTCTCGTAGTTTTTCATCTGGTTGTTTTCAAAATTGTAATTCATATGGAGTATACTTTGTACTATGATGTATCGTTAAATTAAGAAAATCTTCAATTACACTCAGATATTTTGCCCATTTGGTATGTATATCAGCACACAACATCCGAAAGAGACGGCCTAGTTCAAGCATGACCCTTTCAGTAGGATTCGATTGCGGGTGCCTTACTGAGGAGTAAATGACCCGAATGTCTTCCTTTTCTAGCCCCTCCTTCCATGTTGGTGAGGTAAACTGTGTACCATTATCTGATAATATTCGTCGTGGTTTTCCAAAGGTTGGAAAATGACAGTCTATTAGTTTTTCAATGTAATTCTCGTTGTGGCTTTCTTTATTCAATATAATTTGGTATATTTGTTAAATGCATCAATGACTACGAGAATATACTGCATTCCACCTACAGACATTGGTAATGGACCATAGAAATCTACAGTTATCAAATCATTAGGTTTATCTGGTCTGACCATTTGATATTGTCCTTGCATAGTTTTATTCATCGGCTTAATTCTCTGGCATAAGTCACAAATTTTGATATATTTTTTCATATCCGACCTCATATTATTCCAATAATAATGTCTGCTAATATATGAGACTATTTTATATACCCCTGCATGCCCATACTGTTCATGAATACCTTCAACTAAAGTTTGAATCATTTTTTTAGATACCACTAAACGCCACAGTTCATTATTTTTCCCTTTAAAAGAAAGAAATCCTTCTTTTATTTCATAACACTCGCCGTATTCTCCCATTTGCATTTTATCTTTTATTTTATTGCATGCATCGTCTTGTTCCTGGAGTGATCTAATTCGTTTGATTTCTTGATATACTTTTGGATTCATTTTTAATTCATTAATCTTTATACCCAGTCCACCTGAATTTAATTCCTCCAAACTCGATATTAGAAATTTACATTCTCTTCTTTCAGCACTTTTATCCCCAATATGTCTTCTAAAGAAATCTGCAATAATATTATCTTGACCTTTGCAATAACTCATTTCAAAATCGTATTGTTGTATTAACATAATCCATCTTGATAATCTAGCAGTTAGAAATTCACTAGTTTGCAAGAAAATAAGAGCCTTATGATCCGGTATGACTTTAAAGTGCTTGCCTAATAAATATCTATGAAACTTGGTCATGGAATAAATTATTGCTAATAATTCTTTTTCAGTACATGTATATCTTTTCCTTACATTTGTTAAACATCTACTTGTCAATGCCGCAGTCCTCAAATTTGAATCTTCATCCATTTGATATAATATACCACTTATCCCTAAATCACTGGCATCTGTTTGTAATCTGAATTCAACATCTGTTCTGTAATGATGTCATGTTACACATTGTTCGAAATTCTTTTTCACTCTTTCAAACGCAACTGTGTGATTCTCTTCCCATTTCCATTCATTATCACTTTTAAGTAAATCTCGAAACGGTCCCACGAAATTAGAATGTCTTTTACTGAATAATCTATAATAATCACAAACACCTAGAAATTGTTGCCGCTGTTTTCTATTTTTGGGTTGTGGAAATTCTCTAATCACTAACAATCTCTCTGGATCAGGTTGAACTCCTTTTGTTATCAAAATATACCCTAGAAATGGGACAGACGTTTTACAAAAATGGGTCTTTTCAAATTTCAACCGAAAGTTATACTGTTCCAACCTGTTGAACCGTATATTTAAATGTCGAACATGTTCACCAAACGTTTTAGACGCTATAACAATATCATCAACGTAAGTTTCTACAGATGGTAAATTCCCAATTATTAAACTAAGTGCTCTTATGAACCCACTCCCTGCTGTTTTTAATCCGAAGGGTACTCGACAAAATTGGTAACATCGTGATCGATACAAAAAAGCGGATAGGGCCTCGATTCCTCTGATAACGGTATTTGCCAATATCCATTTCTCAAGTCAGTTATAGTAAATATTGTGGCACCTTCAAATTTCTGCATTATTTCTTGAATTGGTTTAGTTGATTCTGTATCTGATTCTACAAATTTGTTCAAAAAACGCGCATCAAGACAAATCCGTATCTCTCCACTATCTTTCTGTACTATCCTTGAAGGGTTACAATAGGGACTCACCGCTCTTTCAACAATTCCTGCATCTAACATCGATTGAATGTCCGTCTCTACTTTTTCTTCTAATGCGATAGGTATTGGATAGGTTCTCTTAATTTTAGGATTCCTAACAGTCATTTTTATTTCATGGCGATAAACATCAGTACATTGAATGTCCCCAAAGAATAATTTTTTTTTCTGTAATATTATTGATTTTATCATTTCTTGTTGGGATGAATTATACCCGTTTAATTGAGATTTAATCATTTTTTCTACCTCATCCCCATTCATATTCGCATCTATTCTTTCTTGTATTCCATTTTTTCTTCTCCATATTTCTTCCATGATAGATATACTACTCTTCTCTTCATTCTTCTTATATTCATCATTTTTGGTTTCTTCTTTCTTTCTAATTTGGATATGATTTTCGTTACCTGTCTGTATCTTTTCATACCTATCCGTTTCTCTTAGATCTTCCTTTTGTTTTATTTGTTTTATTATCCTGAACTTCTGATTTATTTGATTCTCATTCGCAGTTTCAATATTCATGTTATAATGCTTATCTTCAACCTCAATCAACTTCTTTTCAAGCTGAACTGAAGTTATATTTATTTCTTTTCCACAAATTGACGACACTATTGTTTCGCAGGAATTGTCATTGAATGATACTACATCACTTCGTAATTGTATGTGATTCATTATTACTATTTCTTTATCATAATTAATAATTATTTTATTTTGTGTCATCCAGTTGTTTCCTAAAATGATCTTTTCTGTTGAATTTGGGATGACTAATAAATTTACTTGTATTTTCTGTTCCCCAAATTTTGCTTCGACCGAAATTTGATATTTAATATTATGAGATTTTTTTCCAATTGCTGACGTTACAACTATATTATTTACTGGTATTACTAATATTGAAAATTGATCTTTTAATTGTTCATATAATTCCTCTGAAATACAAGAAATTTGACTACCAGTATCCAATAATGCTTTATATCGCCGATTTAATATATCTATGTACGAGGGTGGATTGATAAGTTTCCGGCCTGACCAAGAAAAACAACGTTTTTGAGAATTTTTTTTTTTTTATTTCTCAACATAATCTCCTCCAAGGCTGATACATTTCTCATAGCGGTGTTCTAGTCTAGTAATGCCATCTCTATAGACTGATTCGTCAAGCTCCTCAAAATACCCATTTACAGCTTCGATTACTTCTTCATTGTCCGCAAATCTCTTACCGCCAAGCCATTTTTTGAGGTTAGGAAACAGATAATAGTCACTCGGGGCTAGGTCTGGAGAGTAGGGAGGGTGCGGCATTAATTCAAACTTCAGATCGTTGATTTTAGCCATCGCAACGATTGACGTGTGCGCTGGTGCGTTATCGTGATGAAACAAGATTTTTTTCTTCGCCAGATGAGGTCGTTTAATTTTCACTTCGTGGCTCAAACGTTGCAATAAGTCTGCGTAGTATTGACCAGTGATAGTTTTACCCTTTTCAAGGTAATCAATGTATATAATACCTCTTGCATCCCAAAAAACAGTAGCCATAACCTTGTTCGCCGAAAAAATTGTTTTTGCCTTCTTTGGAGTTGGTTCCCCTGGTCCAATCCACTGTTTAGACTGTTCTTTGGTTTCAGGAGTGTAGTGGTGGACCCAAGTTTCGTCAACGGTTACGAATCGACGCAAAAATTCGCTTGGATTACGCTTATACAACGCCAAATTGGCGGTAGAAATGTTCTTTCGAATCAATTTTTGGTCGACTGTTAGCAAACGTGGCACCCATCTTGCACAGAGCTTTTCCATATACAAATGTTGGTGCAAAATATTTTGTACACGTTCATATGACATCTCACAGGTCTCAGCTATCTCACGAACTTTTAATCTGCGATCTTTCAGCACTATTTGATGGATTGTTTCGATCATATCTGGAGTTGTGACCTCAATGGGGCGTCCTGAGCGAGGCTCATCAGAGTTGCTCACACGACCCTTTTTAAACTCGGAAACCCACTGCTTAACGGTTGAATATGATGGGGAGGATGTCCCCAGTGTTGAGTCCATCTCTTCTTTAATTTCATTCGGCGTTAACCCCTTCAAATAAAAGTATTTGATGACAGCACGATTTTCCAGCTTTTCCATTTTTACGAAAAACACAGAGGCGTCTTGGTCAGCGTGCTCTCAAAACTGAACTAACATGGCGATCGGACTGAAACTATAGCTACAAGCTATCTAAGGATGGTACTATAGAACGCCACCTCAAGGTAGGCCTAGTGGCGCCATCTCTTGGTCAGGCCGGAAACTTATCAATCCACCCTCGTATATAACTGGACTATTCCTAATTCTTTCAATTTCATTGACTACATTTCGACTATTTTCATATTCCCCGTTAATGACTTCTAATGTGAGATCCTTTACAAAATCTTGATAATCACAACGCGTTGACGAATCTCTTTTCCCCGCGTCGGCTAACCGTTTAAATGATTTTGACCCATCTCATTTCTTCGTGTCTCTTGTCGCGTGTTTGGCTTATCATTCCTTGGAACATTATTCACATGATATGTTAACAGATTTGCTCTAGTGTGCTGAGAATTTATTCTAATCGATTCTGCAGGATTTCTCATTGCTTCGTCATTAACGGTTACATTTTCTCTTCCAGCTACATTTGCATGGAAATTTGATCTATATGTATTTGCTTCATCCACATTATAGAACCCTGTTCTATAATTCACACTACGTATATTATGAGGACGTGTGCTATGATTTGTTTGTGAATGATTTCTAGTTTGACTCATTTCCTGATTCATTCTTTCATTATCTCTTCGATATCTTGAAAAATGATTTGAATGATGTTGAGATGCATTAGATCTAAATGGTCTCTTATATTCCCTATAATGATTATAATTTCCACCATTATTCGATCTATATGGATAACGTTCTGTATTTACCTCCCTCATTCTATTGTTCTGACATGATTGGCTCTGATTTACTTTATATTTGTTTTCTCTTTCTTCAAATGCCATGTCAAACTGCGGTAAAGCTTGTAAGATTATCACGGTATTCGGAAAATCACACGTGGCCAAATTTTCCTTTGCTCTTATCAGTAATTGTTGCACAATTGTATAATTCATTTCATAAGCAGACATATTAGGTATAAAATTTCTTGCTGTTTTCATTTGTTTTACGAAATATTGTTGTAAATTACCCTCACGTGGTGAATACCTCTTGTTCAACCATTGATTTTTCTCTTCAACACGAATAGGAATTGAATAAAATTCATCCAAAAAGGCTTCTTTGAAATCTTGAAAATGACGAAATTCACTAGAATTAATTTCCCACCAAATTTTTGCTTTCCCTGTTAATGTTCCTTCCACAAGATTCAAAGAATAATCATCGGAAATTCCTTCAATACGGAAAAATCTTTCTATATTTTATATATAATTCACTGGGCTATCCGTACATTCGTTTGAATTTGTTTACCTTGAATACTCAGCAACAAACCATGTATCAATTGTATCATCATATCAATATTGCCTGGATTCACCGGTCTCTGTCTATCAAAACGAAAATGTCCTCTCTCTTCCTCTGCATTTCCGACCTCGTTGCTATTATCGAGTTGTTGCTCATTCTCCGGATACAAGTCGTCGTCGTGCTGATTGTTTATATTTCTTTCATTATCCCCACGTCCCTCATCGCGAGGTGGTGTCCTATACATTATAACTGTTATTAGATGAGTGCTTGAATAAATATCCTCACTTTCATTTTCAGATTTTTGAAAGAAGACAAAAAATTTTTTTTTTCTTTACTATTCCTATGTTCTTCTTCTATTTATTGATTCATCTATTTTTTTTCTTTTCAAAGTTCGAACCACTAGTTGGGGGCCAATAATGTAAGAGAGCTCCTTTATGAGGATATAAATGATTATTGAAGGGCAAACAAATCCAAATCAAATAAAATAGTTTAGGAGAAATTACAATCATTTATTGTAAAGAAATTGATATACAATATCAATTATTTCCCAAATCACTCACAAGCCGAGTGGGCTAGCTATCTCCAATATTCTTCCTCCTATTTTAATAATGATTAGGCCAGGAAGATATTAAAAGATGATAAATGAATAATTTTGAATTGTGAATATATTATTGATTAATTTTCAACACATTATGAAAGATGAATAAATTAGAGATGAGGGAAGAACACTTATCTTATTCGGATGAGAGACGTATGACCGTCGTGGCTATTGGAGGAGAGAGATTTTACATTCTATATAATTTGAGTCTTACCTGATTCGTGTACTTACGTACATGGTTGCCGCTCTTCTACCATTTCTGGCGCGGATTTCAAACCATATCTCACAAAGTTTAGAGCTGAGTTCGCACGGAAATGCAGTCGAGTCAAAACGATGCAAGCTATTTTTCTCCGCCTTGTGATGACATCTGACTCATATATATCCAGTCTCAAGAAACTACCAACTAAAAAATTAAGGCGTTAGCGTCGGAAGCAGTACAACTTGTGATTCAGACATCTGATGTTGGATTAGATAATGATAAAGATGACATTTCGTCTAACACTGATTCGTCATCTAATTATGATTCCGATGATTCGAAGGAGAACGATTTTTTCTAATATTATACGCAAATGTCACAATTTATGAATGAGAATAATATTTTTTTCTAATGTTGACTGTTGTTTCATGATTATTGATTGAGAAAACCCCCTTGGATTTCCGAATTTGTGAAGAAATGTGCATTTTATTCCATTTTTGAAATTGCTTCCCACCATTTCTGATCCCCCATTTTGATTTTCCAGAAAATAGTGTCATATTCGAATTCAGCGACCTCAAAAACCCTTATACTCAGATTTCTGAAGAGAACGAATCATGTTTTGGACTTTTGACCACGTTTTCGGCATTTGGAACCACTGTGCGGAGGACAAGAGCAGCATCTCTGCCAGTTATTTTCAAACTATTCCAAGATCTTTTCTAGACGATTTAGTGACTGTTTGAGAAACGATTCTCGAAACATTCTCTTCATGTGGTGTTATTATAAAGATACTATTATCACCACGTTGTGGTCTCCTCATAAAAAATTCTTATTTTTTTCAGTTTCAATATCATCAAAACTGCTCAACAGGTGTGAACTATTTTCTAACTAGGTACTGGATAATTAATTTATGTCAGTCACTAGGAGATGCAAGCGTTACGTTATATCTCTCCACTGTCTAAAGTTACTGGTCAGTGGTGAGATGGTACAAAAAGTGACTAGCCCACAGCTAGACAATAATGAGTTTCAATTTCCACTTGGGTTCTGCCTATGCTTCCCGAATAGCACAAAAACATGTTCCTCAATATTCCCACAAAATCCGTAAAAGGTACTGTATCCAATATTTTTAGGAAAATTATCGTAGAAGACGATTCGTAAATGCAAATGGGATGGTTGAGCTTAGGTTTGACCTCCTATACTTCATTGATATTGGGTATGGGAAGAAGTTGACGCCCTTTTTCAAGCAAAGTTGATTTTCATTCAAATAATGGATTATTACATAATGTTATTCAAAGTATGCACCATTGGAAGCGACCACTTTTGCCCATCTTTCAGGTAGCATACGGATTCCTCGGAGAAAAAAAGCAGGTTCTTTTGACTCGGTCCATTCATTGAGCCATTTTTCGACACTTTCGTAAGAAGTAAACCGCTCTCCAGTAAGGGCTGATTGCATAGCTCGAAATAGATGATAATCCGAAGGCGCAATGTCTGGGGAATACGGCGGGTGGGGCAAAATTTCCCAATTCACTCCTCCCGAATATTTTTCAACAGGTTGAGCAACATGTGGCCTAGCATTATCATGCAGCAAGATAAGTTTTTCATGTCTACCGTCCCATTCCGGTCGTTTTTCTTTTAGAGCTCGATTCAAACGTATTAGCTGTAGTCTGTAACGATCGCCAGTGATTGTTTCTGACGGTCTAAGAAGTTCATAATAGATGACACCTTTCTGATCCCACCAGATGTACAACATAATCTTTGGAATGTGGATATTTGTTTTGGGTGTCGATGGACCTGGTACACCTGGCAGCCCCCAACTTTTTCGACGCTTAGGATTATCGTAATAGATCCATTTCTCATTGCCAGTGACAATACGATGCAGAAAACTCTTTCTTTTCTCCCGTTCAAGAAGCATCTCGCACGTTACCAAACGTCTCTCGATATCTCTCTCCTTTAGTCGATGCGGCACCCAATTACCTGCTTTTTGGACCATTCCCATCTTGTGCGAACGTTTACCGACGGTCAATCTGTCAACACCCAACTCTTCAGACAACTCATGTAGGGTTCGACATGTATCTTCATTCAATAATTGTTCCAGTTCTACATCTTCGAATTTTTTTGGTGCCCCTCACGTATCACTGACGTCAAAATCGCCACTTTGGAATCGTCGAAACCACTCTTTACAAGTTGTATCAGACGAAGCGTGATCACCGTAAATATTGCACAGTACACGATACGTTTCAGCGGCACTTTCCTTCAAAATAAAATAATGAAGCATAACTTCCCGCATATGCTGTTTTGTCGAGACAAACGTTGTCATTTTTGACACCAGATAAAAAATGATGTTCACGCTTGTAACAAATGTCAACTAACACAATCGACACCTCACATATACACTTCCAAATCACAATTATAACACTTGAATGAACTCCAAGAGGGGGCGCCCGGTTCCTACAAGTTTCAATCCTACAACTTACCGATCCTACAACCATTATGTGACGTGGCTCAATCCTACAACCTGATTATCCTACAACTGGTTCATCCTACAAGTTAAAATTGTCGATTGGTTCAATCCTACAACCAGTTAATTCTACAACTGTTCGATCCTACAAGTTGAAATTGTCGATTGGTGCATTTCTACAACCAGTAGATTCTACAACTGTTTGATCCTACAAGTGAAAAATGTCGCGAAGTTCAAACCTACAACCAACGGATCCTACAAGTTGAAATATTTTTGATAAACGCAGAGCTCGTTTCTACAACTGTTCGATCCTACAAGTTGAAATTGTCGATTGGTGCAATTCTACAACCAGTAAATTGTACAACTGTTTGATCCTACAATAGCCTGGCCGCGATTCGGAGGGAATTTCCCAAAATGGCGATATGAATGATTGCCGGGCAAAAAAAGTTTCTTTTAGACCTGAAAAGAATATCTGAAATGTTTGAGACCGATCTGATAATAATTGATGGACCCAAAAATCAATTACAGTTGAAAAAAGGGAATTTTATTGAAATTTTGCATTTTTTTAGTTGTATTTATTTTACAAATTATTAAAATATGCTGATATTAATACAGAATTTTGTATTCAATATTTCAATTAAAGCAAGGAACCAATTACAATGTTTGAGATTGGTTAATTAACGCCGATTTCGTATGCGACGGATATTTTTTCCGGTATGAGTCGACAACTTGTAATATAAACTGAGCTTCGTCTTCGTCGCGTGTTAAAATACGGTTATAATCTTTCATAAATTTAACCCCACGCTCCGCAGCGTCGTTAACAACGAATAAGTTTTTGAAGAATTCCGAAGCAGTTTGATATTCCTCATTGTCTTTCCATATGGATGGTTCGAGCTCGAGAAAATCAGTTTCAAGGTTGAAATTGGAAAACAAAGTTTTCGTTTTATACGACACGAAATCAGATAAATCGCATTTTAACAGATGCTGTACATTTGGATATGTGCGGTGTTTGACAAAGGTACAGCAGGATCCTTTGCTTTCAAACGATCCACCATTTTTCGTTTGATTTCGAGTGAAACGTTCGGATCCAAAAATGCCAACCCTACCATTTCTGGACTCAAATACCACAAGTGATTCTTCATCTTTTCAATTACCGCGTTAGATACAACTTCATCGATTTCAGAAAACTCGAAAGCGGCACGCAAAAAATTTAAATCCTGATTGGGACATTCGATCGAATACGTGCATCCGTACCAGACTTTGATGTAAAGTTTAACTACAAAAATTGAGATATCTCGAATACAATTGAGCTCTCTCGGAGTTAAATTGAATTGGGTACGGAACATGAAAATTTTAAGACAGTAAATTGCCTTCGACATGAATCTGGCGTGAGATGTTGCACCACATGTGCGAAAAGCCCCACCGTCATCACCAAGAAATGTGATCGTGAGCTCTAAAAGTTCTTTATAATCGCCGCGTATTTGAGTATGTTTGAGCTGGTTCCGGCAGAACTGCTTGATTTGCTCACATTCGTCATCGGAAATTTTCGAGCGAACAATTGGATCATCAAGGCCGTAATTGAATTGATCTCGTTTGACATTGGGCCATATGTCAGCGAATCGATTGAAAATGAGAGTTTCAGGTGCACTGCTGTTCTGGTACTTCTTCTCGAAGACATTTTTGAGGACTATCTCATAGATATGATGCCGGCATCCTAACTTGATGAGTTTCCGACCGAGAAGGTCATCCAAGAGAATACAAGCACCTCGTTCAAGACCAGTGTTCGAAGAAGTAGTATCGAAGCTCGATGCTACAACTTTCTCAGAAATTTCCCATTCGACTAAAGTATTATAGACAGCTTCAGCAATGTTTTTGCCGGTACCTGATTCAATTTTCGGAGCTCCCAAAAACTTAGCCGTTCCATTGTAGCTCACTAGAACCGCTATACGATCTACACTGGATCTGCCGACTAAATCAGCCAAAATTTTTCCATCCCAGTGGACCACCAAACGATCGTTGGTACTAAGCTATTTGATAGTGAAGAAATAAAAAATAAATTAAGTAATATACAATTATACATTATACAACATAATATATATAATGATGTTGCTGAAGTTTGAATCGTTTATAAAAACGAAACGAAAATTCAAACTCATAGAATCTGATGAATTATCTTGCTTCGAACTCCTAAATCAACTCCTTAGAACTAAAAAAATCCCTCAAAGAAGAGACTGCAAAATTTTAGAGATTTAACAACAAAATATTTCGTTATTCGATTGCCAATTCGTTTCAACAAACGATTCAAACTTCCGCAATATATATAATGAATGTTTAATCCGTACGTTATGAATGAATTCAGATTTTGCTTCATCAAACTGATAGTGTCGATTGTTTTCACGCAGTTGCTGTAAGGAAGTACGATTCAAAACCAAATTATCGGCAGGAATTTCCAAAGCTTCTATCGTTGCCATCAAAATATGCATTGCCATTCTGTCCGATATCTAAACGTAAAGAAGGAAGAAAGGATGATTTGAAATAATCTCAATTCTTCTATATCATTCTTTTTACCTTTGCTTTATCAAGTGCAGCGCATAACCGTGGCGTAATCCATTGTTTTTCGAAATGAAACGACGTTCTTGGGGTTGGAGTACTTCAAATGTATCGTCGAAACCAACATCTACTTCCATGAGCTCAGCATCGATTTCGGTTTCACTTTCATAGCAAACTTTAGAGGAGAGAGGACTTATGAATAAAGGAAAAGGAAATATGAAGGAAGAATAATAATTGTGGAGCAAAATAACTCGTTTCCGACCGTTTCATCCAAACCTTCTGACTGTCTCATATTTTTTCGAATAATTATTCATGTAGGGGAGCCGGGGGTAAAATCACCACCCTTTGTCTTTAAAACTGTAAAACTATACACTTCTTTATATGCGAAGCTATCACAATGTTGGAGATACCGTTGAACATAGAACCTAAATGTGCAACTTTTTTCTATAGTCACCTACACTGAAAAAAAAGTCTGGTGCGTAAAGCGATAGTATGGCTGGCAGACCCAAACTGAGGTTATAATACAATACAATATAACCTCAGTTTGGGTCTGACAGCCATACTATCGCTCTACGCACCAGACTTTTTCTTCAGTGTATCTATGAATCTATGAGCTTTTCTTCATGATCTTTATTATTGAAAAAATCCTCGAATACCTATCCCTATGTAACTGTTAAAATTTCTGACGTGATAATAACAACAGACACAGATAATTTAACAATGATCAAAGTTATTGTTTACAATCGCAGTGATTGGTGGATTTACCCGGTTTCCCCAACATATGTCTGAACGAATCGGATTTACTTGTAATGTGCAAACTAGATGTTCATGTATTTCCCTTGTTCATTGAATACAAACGCGTGCGATTAATTTTTCAATATAAAAGATTTGGATTCAGAAGTGTGATCGGTATTGGGTAAGGTTGCATTGTATAATCAAAATCCACAGCTGCACCATACTGAAAGACATTTATAGTTGAATTTACAATGGTGCTTTGTAACTAAGAAACAGACTGACTTCATCATAAAATTTACTATGATATGACGTGATAATAGATACCGGATAAAATTTTTATCTAGTTTCAAATGTTTCACAGTAAATTTCTTTAGAAAGGCAGTCAGTTCTTCCATTCCTATAATCCCCTCGTGAAATTAAAATGCATCACCCATACAGATAAAATGAACCCTTAGTGAGTTCTTGCCAAATACGACTGGCTCGTATTATGAAAAAAAGAGTCCAATGGCCAGGAGTTCAATGCACCTCTATTGAACATTCCTTGAACCTTCAGGTTCTCTTGGTGAATTCGTCTCAATGTAATCAAATCACTCACCGGATTTTTGTAATGTCGATGTTTGTTCATGTCTTAATTTCCGTGCTTCTTCCTTTTGTTTCCGTAATTTAGACCTCTCTTCTTGAGAGGCTAATTTCATATCAATGCCCAACATTGAACCAGGCCGTCCTTTCTGTCGCTGTTTCTTCAAAATTCTTTGTCCTCCTCGTTTCTCATCGTCGTCAATGCATCAACAGCCGCAATATCGAAAAGATCATCCAACATATCCATGAAACTATCAAATTTTGTTTTCATTCCGGCTACCATTTTCTCCACCTTTACTTTGTTTAAAGTTTTCCAATCCTCGTATATTTTGAGAAGCTTGCCAGCACATTTATAGGATTCGCGAGTTGGAATACGCGCTTGTTGCCAAAATATTAAAACGGCGTCAATTGTTAGTCTTGCACTTTCCTTTGAGGTTAGTTTCACAAAACGCATATTGTGAAAAAATACTTCTAAAACTTGTCTATTTGATGGCAATTTAGCTCCCACAATTTGATGCGATACATGTCCAATTAGAACAATCCGTCGTTGTTTTTCATCAGCTCTGCGTGTTTTCACTGATGAAACAGCCGAATCGAACACTTTCGCCATTCTCGAAGCGAAATGAATAAAATAACTTACTAATGCGTAAAATAAATACTAAATGAATTGAATCACTTACTAATTGCACTTGAAATTAGTTCGCAAATGAGTAAATATGTGGTAACATTCTTGAACACAATCTCATACATATGGTGGCATCTAAACATGTGGAGGATCGTCATTTGTTTAAATAACCATGCGCGTATTGCGCATGCTCGAACGTTGTCATTTTTGTTATTGAAAATGGTTTGAAAATGAGAATTCAAAAGTATTCCTACACACGATAGACATTTCTTACTTATAAAGAACCAAAAAACACGCACAATTCCAATGAAATCCAAATTTTATCTGACTTCAATTCACTTTTGGGTCCATCAAATATTCTCAGATCGTCTTCAAGTTTTGCAGGTGTTTTTGTAGACAAAAGAAACTTTTTCAGCCCGGCAATGATTGATATCAAATCATGTTACAATAATGGCCAGGCTATCCTACAAGTGAAAAATGTTGCGAGGTTCAGTCCTACAACTGCAAGATCCTACAAGTTGAAATTGTCGATTGGTTCAATCCTACAACCAACGGATCCTACAAGTTAGAATTGTCGATTGGTTCAATTCTACAACCAGTAGATCCTACAAGTAGAAATGTCGCGAGGTTCAGTCCTACAACCAACGGATCCTACAAGTGAAAAATGTCGCGAGGTTCAGTCCTACAACCAACGGATCCTACAAGTTAGAATTGTCGATTGGTTCAATTCTACAACCAACGGATCCTACAAGTGAAAAATGTCGCGAGGTTTAGTCCTACAAGTTAGAATTGTCGATTGGTTCAATCCTACAACCAACGGATCCTACAAGCTGGAATATTCGAGATAAGCGCAGCTCGTTTCCACAACTGTTTGATCTCACGAGTTGAAATTGTGGATTTGTGCAATTCTACGTATTCCCGTAGGAAAATTTTTCCTGTTTTTTCATTCTTTTCCCATGGAAAATTTCGGTAGGATTTTGGCAGGATTTCCCCTGTTTTTTCCCTATTTTTTTATGCTATTTCCAAATTTTTTCCTGTTTTTCCATGTTTATGAAAAAAACAGGGGAAAACCATGCAAAAATAGGGAAAAAGCATGGAAAAATAGGAAAAAACTGGGAAAATCGTGCCAAAAAGTACCGAAAGTTTCCATGGAAAAAAACAGGGAAAACTTTCCTACGGGTTTTCACTACGTATTTCATTAAATCATACAGCAAAAACAAACAAACCTACGTATTTTCACCACATATTTCATCAAAATATACAGCGAAAACAAACAAACAAACATGTTTGGAACTCCGCATATTTTGAAATGAAGTAGGTATCAAAAAGACTAATCATGCATACCCATACAGCACCGGAAGGTTTTCTGGATGTTTAGGAAATGTACTTGGTTTCACATAGAACGTGCAAATAACGTCTCAGGATGTTCTAAAAACGTCGCATGTATATTCCAGGGACATGTAAATGTCCCGTTCAGTTCCATGAATTCACATAGATTCTGTGACAACAACCACATAGAAACCCATAGGATATCATTGATTCCAATAGCATTCGGCCTATTGGTTACTATTGGTCTGTAACAGCGCCAGATCTAACGAATTCTCTCTCTCTCTCTCTCTCTCTCTCTCCATTCAAACGTGCAGGTTAAGAGGATACCTGATTTACCATCGGAGTAAGTTTTTTCGCAATAAAGTACTCAAGACTGAATTCATAAAAAAATCTGAAATTCTCAGAGATGATTCTTTGAGACTGTATCTACGTCTGTACAGAGCCCGAATTTCATTTTTGAGAAAAAATGTTTCGGAATTTGAAATTCGGGTTCGGTACAGACGTAGATACAGTCTCAAAGAATCATCTCTGGGGATTTCAGATTTTTTTATGAATTCAGTCTTGAGTATTTTGTTGCAAAAAAACTTGCTCCGATGAGAAGTCTGGTATCCTCTTACTGAAGGATTAAAAGAGCAACAGTTTGCCTCCCTTTCGATCCTTTCTCAAGGGGATACCATACCAGCGCTTACCATGACGCTGAAACTAGAGCCAAAAGTTAGCAGCCAATTGTTGCAATTTTTCCATGGAACTTGCTCCGAATGTTTTTCATATCAGGAATTGATTGAGTAGCTTCCAATAAGGGTTGGATTCTGCGTGCACGCGATAAGTATTATGCGTTAAATATGCGCAGATTATGTATGAAATATGTAGAATACGCACAAAATGCAGAGAATGCATAAATCATCGTAAAATTAATTTTTACTTGAGATTCACAATTTAGAACGCATGAAATGTATGTTACAGAGTACTATGATTGGAACAAATTCACAGTTTGAAAATCATAACTCAATTTGACCATGAAAAAAGATGATGAAGAACACTCCTGTTAGTTGTTTGCATTTCCTGTGTGAGTTCTATGCGCACATTATTCCATGCATAAAACCTAACCCACACAGCACGCTGGTCCCGATGGATTCATAAAGAATTCTTTATGAATTCATCGTGGAGTTCTTCAAGAGTGCCCGTATGATAGTTCAGAAGGAGTTCCATATGAATACCTGGGATTGAATAAGAATTCCTGAAGAATTCGGAGAGTTCTTTATGGATTCTTTCTGAACTGACATACGGGAAACTGATTGGGAGTTCATTTGGGATATGGCTGTGCTGTGTGGGAACGTATCATGCGTACCCAATCCTACGTCCCTGCCCTACGCCCTGCGTCCTGCTTCCAACTAAGCGATTTTGCTACTTGAATACTTGATAAAATGATTGTATCAAAAATTACATCAATCGGCTGCCAGCTTTTGGCCGCTAGTTTCAGCTCCATGCGCTCACCGACCGAACACACGTTGGTTAGAACAGGACACACCTATATGATAGAAAGAGAGGTTCGACACCATCGCTCGTATCTCCTTAACCTGCATGTTTGAATGGACGTAAAGAGAGACATAGTATTCGCTAGGCCCGGCACTGATATATAATCGGAAAACCAATATCAAGAATCTATCCCAGCCAGCACAAATTATCAATTTGAATTTATGAAGACTTCTCAAAGACCTCTTGAATAGTCCCCGTTATGCGACCAATAATGAATTCAATATGAATTCAATGAATTCAAGATGGAAAACTATTGAATGCCCGGAGAATTCATTATGAAATCTCGATATGAGTTCTCTCTGAACATTTAGTTGTCCATCAAGAGTTCAGTTTCAATTCATTGGATTCATATTGAACTCATTGTTGGTCGCATAACGGGAGCTCTTTGCGGGGACTCTTGTGTTGTATGGGTTGAAATGTTTTTTTCTTGAGATCTGTTTTTTTCCAACTTAGTGAATGCTATGAAGTTCAAGTACGTAGCACACGGTCTTTGAATGCTTTTGATTAAAAAGAAAAAAAAATGTAAAACTGCCCATATCTCAAAAACTAAGCCTCAAAAACAATGTTTCCAAATACGAAAGTTGTTGCATTTTGGATGCAGAATGTGTTCCTCAAATATATTCGACCCAGATAGCACAAGTATACCTGATGAATTCATATGTAGCAGAATAAGTGTGCCTAAACAGTCCCCGTTATGTCCGCCAAAAATGAATGCCTGATGAATTCATCTCATACCAAATGAATTCATAAAGAATGCCTGAAACACCAAATGAGTTCAAAATAAATTCATTTTGTGCGGACATAACGGGAGTTCATTGGGGACTGCGTTGTGCTATCTGGGGATACGACTTCGGTCAACCTGTATATTCATAGACTTTCGGATTTTCTCATATGGATTCTATGACATTTCACAAAGAATTTTGAATAATTCGTTTGCGGAATTATTGTAAAAGATTCAGAAAATTCATGCAAATTATTGCATTGATTTTCAAAATTCTGTGTGATGATTTCTTCATGACACATCATGAAGTTTCATGGAATTGAAATATCGAGTACTGAAAATTAGTACATAGATGCCCAGACAGCACCGAAGCTCCCGCAAAGAGCTCCCGTTATGCGACCAACAATAAGTTCAATATGAATAAAATGCATCAAAATGAACTCTTGATGAACAACTTGATGTTCAGAAAGAATCCAATATGTAGTCTCGATATGAGTTCTTTCTGATCATTAAGTTGTTCATCAAAAGTTCATTTTGAATGCATTAGATTCATATTGAAGTCATTGTTAGTCGTATAACGGGGACTATTTGAGAAGTCTTTGAGAAGTCTTCATGATCTTTTATGAATTCGAATTGATCATCGGTGCTGGCTGGGTGTGCATGAATTTCCAAAACTTCGTGCATGAATTTTAAAAACTTTATACATGGATGGTCATAATCTCATGTATCATTTTCAGTAGATAAAAGTGTTGGGAAATTATAACATATTTTTGTATGTTAATTGCTTCCAAACTTTTTGTATTGAACTTCAAGCAGATTTTTCTAACAGTGCACGTAATATACTTCCAAGTATTTTACATAGTTTACGACGCGTAAGATACCGGGTATCTTACGCACAAAATCAACCCCTTGCTTTTGGGGGGGGGGGGGGTAAGAGGGTTCAAGTATCTTACACAATCTTACATATATTACGTGAGTAAGATACGTAATAAATCGAAAAATCGCGTAATAAACCCAACCCTGCCTATTGACCGCTTGGTGGAGGCCGCTAGCTCCCGCATTCTGAGATCACTGCTCTATACCATATCAATAACACAGGCCTGCGAAATTTGACTTTTTTTTCCCCCTCAAACAATAATATCTTTTTCCGAAGCATTTTGATCCGCTGAATCCGAATCTGGCTGCAGAATTGCTCTATCACGTCAGGTTTTTGAGATATTTCGACCTAAAAATGTGAAAAACACTGTTTTTCGACATATTTGGGGTTACGTAAAGTCGAAGGGTAATTTTTTTTCTCAAAACCAATACATGCACCTCAAAGTATAAGTCCTCCTCTTCCAAATGCCGTTGAGTTTGCTCAGATACCTTTTTTTTTCATTGAGATACGACAGTTTGAAAATTGTGTCTCCACCTATTTATTGAGTACATGAGCGCACAAATTTAAAATTGTCGTATCTCAATGAAAAAAAAAGATATTTCAGCAAACTCAACGGCATTTGGAAGAGGATGACTGATACTTTGAGGTGCATCTATTGGTTTTGTGAAAAAAATTACCTTTCGACTTTACGGAACCTCAAATATGCCAAAAAACAGTGTTTTCCACATTTTTAGGTCGGAATATCCCAAATACCTGACGTGATATAGCAATTCTGGAGCCATATGCGGATTCAGCGCACCAAAATGCTTCAGAAAAATGTTGAATGAATGAAGGGGATTGACTTTGGATTGTATTCTACATGAAACATCTTGAGTAGGCCAGGCGCATCACAACGATACGCTAAATTTTTTTCTTGAGCGAAATACGGTAGAAAATGCTTATAGCATATCACATAAATATATATTTATGCAATATGCTACACTATTATAATCGGACGCCTACAAAATTCTCGCGCCGGGCGGTAATATCCTTCGAGCCAGCACTGCTGAGATCGTAGATTGTTTGTTGCTATGTTCAGACATTATTCCACTAATTCACTCGGAATGTACTGATTGTTGTTCTAATTTTTTCCTCCGTGTACAAGTATCGAGTGTCCAGTAATTGTTGTGAATTTCGTGTATTTAAAAAAAAGTTTCACAAATGGCTTCTCGAAAATGTATCAATGCTCCAGATAACTTCTGCTACATATGTGGAAATTATGTAATAAAGAGACAGCAACAAATAATTTCTAAATGTATTGAAGAACTATATGATAGCTATTTCAAAATCAACATAAAAAACCAAGACAAACAATGGGCGCCTCATAAAGTGTGTTCGACATGTGTACGTGAACTTCGGAAATGGTCAAGAGGAGAAAAACATTGTTTCAGTTTACAGACTCCAATGATTTGGATGGAACCGCAAAATCATATCAACCATTGTTACTTCTGCTGTTCAAACATAAAAGGATTTAATTCTAAAAATAAAGCAGCGATAAGTTATCCTGATATTCGTTCTGTGATTTTACCTACGTATAAAGATCCTGATAGCAAAGAGTTATGCCATCCTGCCCAACCATTTTCATCTGATCCTAGTTTATTTCAAGAGGCTATAATGAATACTTCAGATCCTGACGATGGATATTACGAGTGCAACGAAACACCACCACTGTTTTCTCAAAGTGAATTGAATGATTTGACAAGAGATCTTAATCTTCCGGAAGATGCTGCGGAATTACTCGGTTCCAGATTGAAAGAAAAAAACATGCTGGATCGTACAACGAACTTTTATTGGTATAGAAATAGAGAGAAGGATTTTCTACCGTATTTTGCTCAAGAAAAAAATTTAGTGTATTGTTGTGATGTGCCTGGCCTACTCAAAATGTTTGATGTAGAATACAATCCAAATGATTGGAGACTTTTATAGATTCTTCGAAACGGAGCCTCAAAGTAGTATTGTTACATAATGGTAATAAATTTGCTTCTTTGCCTATTGGACATTCTACTCATTTGAAAGAATGTTATGAAAATTTGGATTTCGTCCTCAAAAAAATAAATTACTCCAATCATAACTGGACTATATGTGGTGATCTCAAAATATTAACTATGTTGCTTGGTCAACAAGGAGGGTATACAAAATACCCCTGTTTTCTATGTGAATGGGATAGTAGGAATAGAGCACGACATTGGATCCAGAAAGATTGGCCACAGAGAGCATCATTGAACCCTGGAAGTAAAAATGTTGTACACGAAACACTAGTTGACCGCTCCAAAATTCTGCTACCTCCGCTTCATATCAAATTAGGCATTATGAAGCAATTCGTAAAGGCATTGCCTAAAGATGGTCTTTGTTTCAAATATTTATGTGATAAATTCAAGCATTTATCGGATGCGAAGATAAAAGAAGGCGTTTTTGTTGGTCCAGACATAAGGAAATTGATGCAAGATCCTGACTTTGAAAAAACTATGAATAAAACCGAGAAGCTCGCTTGGAAGTCATTTAAGGAAGTCGTACAACATTTTTAGGGAACAGAAAAAGCCCTGATTATGAAAATATAGTCAACAGCATGCTTAACAATTTCAAAATCCTGGGTTGTAATATGAGTATAAAACTCCATTATTTGCATTCCCATATTGACTTTTTCCCGAGAATCTTGGTGCTGTCAGTGAAGAGCAAGGAGAGATTTCATCAAGACCTTAAGGTTATGGAGACCAGATATCAAGGAAGGTGGGACGTTAGAATGATGGCTGACTATTGCTGGATGTTAAAGAGAGATGAACCGAATCATGAGTACAACAGAAAGATCAAACAGAAGTTTTGAAGAAACTAGAAAAGATATCATAAGTCCTTTTGATTTATCTAGTATCTTAGGTCTTGTGTGAAACCAGTGCAGCCCCATGTCTGAATTTTATATAAAACGTATATATTTTTCGTTCATACAAATTGTTTAAAAACTGTAAATATTCATATCTCACATAAAAATGAATCCTGATGTGCTGTAAAAAACTGGCGTTATATTTTAGTTCCACAATCTGAATACCTGGAAAGGAACCATTATTGTTCGAAGGGAAAATAAAAACTTATATTCCGCAGGTCTGTGAATTATCAACCCTTTGGGGAACCCATTTTTGAAGGAAATTTTCCTTGAATATGTGAACATATAAGTTTTTGGGTCGCTGAATAAGAATATCATATTAGAAAATTAGAATTTTCATTCCCATACATCCTGGCAGCACCCTCAGGAGATCCTAGAAATATTATAATCTTGGGGATATATTTCACAACTTGGAATACTCGTAACTCTGGAAGGAGAAATTGTAGGTCACCGATTAATAGCTTATCTTGAAGAGTAAGAGTAGTACTGGATGATGCAATTAGAAGAAAAGACTAAAAAAAATTGTGCACTCAGTACATGAATTCCAAAGTAATCAAAAACCCATTTTCGTGGACCTAATCTTAAATATCTTGAAATGCTTACGCGATGGCCCAATCCTGACTCCGGATTTGGATTCTACGCAGAAAATTACTTCAGAAAAGAGAATTTCATTTGAAGGAGAATTTCATTGTCGATCAGTGTAATAAATGCGAATACTCATTCTGTTGTTGGGACATATTACACAACTTAGAATGGTCGTAACTTTGCGAGAAAAAATCGTACATGAACGTTCAATAGCTCATTTTAAACGGGAAGAGTAGTGCAAATTGATGAAGTTGAGAGAAAAGATCAAAAAAATTTTATGCGTCCTGTACATAACCTCAAAAGTAGCGAAAAACCGCATTTTTTGCGTATTTACCCTCAGATATCTCAAAATCCTGACGTGATAGCCCAATTCTGGCTCCGGATTCGGATTCTACGCAGCAAATTACTTCGGAAAATGGTCACCAGTTCCAAGGGGGAAAAACCTCGCAGGCCTGTGTAACCTATATTATACATTCACACATTATGACCTATTATACATTTACACATTATTGAAATAAATGCTATTGGATATATTGAAAGCAAGATGCTATAGGATATTAAAAGCAAGATTCTATTGGATATTGGAAGCAAGAAAAGGACAGAATATCAGAAATCCCAAGAGGAAAAAAGACAGATATAAAATCTATAAATAGCGACAAACTATCGTGATTAGAAGAAATCGAAAACCGATGACGATGATGGAGAAGAATCCTGATGTTTTGAATCGCATGGAAATTTGAAAACGTTTATATTTCAGTATCACGTAAACTGATCGAGTTCGTAGTGTGCTTAATCGAAAGTATGTGTCCAAATTATATCATAGAAGTTCAATTATTTTTCCATGAAATTCAATGTGTGATGAGTTATTGTGGGTAAAAGATTTTTTGACTATCTCGATTTACATGTAAAGATACACGATAGCACACGACTTCTGCAGTTGCATTTTTACATGTCATATATATATTTTTTCTCCAGGGGTTTTTCATGTAACTTGGCGTCGAGACGCCACCGCGTCCTTTCATACATGATAGTATTAAAATATTGTGATTGTCCCAGATTATTTTCTTCACATATATTTCGATGACTTTTCAAATTGAATCGAAGTTAATTATTTTTCATAAGTGGTATGTATTACTTTATGAAAACTAAGAAAGTTGAGTATGCTCGGAAAGTCTAATGAATGTTATATAAATTAGATTGGTTCACGTATCTCTTAATAAAAGTCTTCGACGGTTACCCCTTGATTTTTGTTAGAAAATTTCACAAATGACACTACATTAGAGATAAGATTATTTACAAAAACTTTTGAAGGGCTATATAGTTTCAGTTATCCAATTTCAAGAGTGATAAGAATTCAAACCATTAATAATTACTTTTCACGAACTGACAATATATAAAGTACTCAAGTAACATATATTTTAAGTTACCAAAATAGTTTAGTGTAAGAGCAAATCGTATGTAATATCTTTTCATTACTAGTGAATGAAACTAAAATGAAAAGAATGATTTTTTTAAATACTTTATTATACAATTCGAATTGAATTCAAATAAAAGGTCATATTTCATTCTTGAAGAGTTACGATAGAACTGAAGACATTGTATCTTAATCAAAATTTCCACCAAATTCCATTCAAGTAACAACCGAATACGTGTATATTATGAAAGTTCATAGTGTATTCAGATATAGTATGAGCGCATATAACATATATGGGCGTTTACACAGGAAGTGTCATTTTTCTGTTACTCGTCATTCATAATTGATCCCATGCATAAAATTCAATTCCCTGTGCGTGAAAGTGTGTGATCAGACTTCTCAAAACAGGAACAATAACTTACAGTGATTACAGAAGTTCTCATAAACGGATACCACTCATAGTGATTAAAAAAAATACGAAAAATGGACATTTTGACTTGTAACCCGTTATAGATCGACTACTTTGCTTGCTCACAACATTCTTGCGCGTGATTAAAAAAATTTTGACGAAAATCAGCTCAATACTCCAGACCCCAAGCTACTTAAATTACATGAATACGACACTGTGTTGGTAATCCAATGTTAGTAAAAATCACTGGAGGTCAATTTCCTTAGATTTTCTATTAGTTTTAGGCTTCGGACAGACACTATATAAAGGGCAGAGGTGTGCTTCAAAAATTGTTGAAGTATTCGACTTCCAAACATCGACAGTTTTCGATCGAATTTTACAAGTAACACCCACTTGAAAATTATAACTTTTGGGATAATGAGTTTTTCATCTGATCTTTGTACATAAATGACATTTCGCAGATACCGATACGTGCCCTGGTAAAAAAATCCGATAGAAAACGATAGGGTGTATCAAAAACTTATTAAAAATGATAAAGAATCTATCGTGTTTCTGATCAGTTTTGATACACCCAATCGTTTTCTATCGGAAATTTTTCCAGGGTGATTCCATCAGAGGAAATTCCCACAAAACCACCATGGGAATTTTGTGCTGATTATTTATATCGAAATTTTCAACAAAAAAAGGCATTTTTCTGAAATTCTTTATATTTTATGCCTTGTTGATGAAAAAAATATCAACTGAACCAATCGACCATCATATTACAAATTTGTCTTCAATTATACTTCATTCTATCCCGTACACACTGAAAAAAAGGCTGGTGACAATTATCGAATATATTCTTAAATACGACCAATCAAATATTCGATAACATTGATCAAATATCCAAAAATATTTATAGAATAGTTGTTGACAGTTATTGAATATAATATATGTGTTCATAAACATCAAATATTTTATGAATTTTATTGATATTTGATCAATGTTATCGAATATTTGATTGGTCATATTTGAGAATATATTTGATAACTGTTACCAATCCTTTCTTTCAGTGCAGCACATCCACCGATCCCTGACACTTCTTCGTTGCCTCTACGTGGGATCTGCGTTCATCCACGTTGTATCCACGTTCACGTAGAGTCCACGACAATGCAACGTGGGTGTGCTGTTAGGGATGGTTTCGTGGGCTTCATCTTACAAAACAAACAAGAAGCATCCACATGAAAATTTTCATGCGATTCGCTTATAATGTTAATTGTAACAGTTTTTTCATAATAAATTCGTTCATAACAGTACTTATGAAAATTGGTCACATAGTTATAAACAATCATGTAAAGAAATTACATAAAAATCCTTATTCTTTTAATTTCGTTTATTTTTCAAGTTTAAGACAACAAACTTTTGTGAAACTTTTTTTCAGAAAATTTGAAGTTTTAAATATATTTTCCGAAGTATTTAGAAAAATTTGATTGCGTGATTCAGAAATACTTGAACTCGATCTCAGCGCCATCTGTCGTCACCATCGGATGGAAGGGAAGTCAATACAAATTCATTTATTCCAAAGGTTTCAATTTCTCGAAAAATAACCCTCAGCAGTTTTCGCAGAAATTATTGAGAGATTTTATTTCAACAGCGTTAAACAGATTTTCAATGTCATCTTGTAAGTCTGATTTTTGAAGGAAAAATTATTATTCCTTGAAAAAATTTGGTATATATTTTTCTTACTGATATAAATCATTCACAAATCCGTAAAAGTATCCTGAACATGTCTGAATAGGAAACAAGTTTGTATGCCTTGTGATTTTGAATAATGAAATATCAAACAAGATCTAAAAATTCAATAACTGAAATAATTTGTCAAAACCGAGCGCAAGCTTGGAGCTCAGCACCACACTGAAAAATCAACTTCAATAAATGTATATAACGTAAGTAAAAAGTTTGAATGGTGTGCCTGAACATTTTTTTGCTCATGTTTTTTTAACGAAATATGACACTTTCCGTGGAAATGCCCACATACAACATTCTAATGTTACAAGGGTATATTCCTAATCTTTTATGTATTAATATTGAAATTTCCAATTCCTAAATTGTAAAATATATATTACGTCGTTGCAAAAAACACTTTTTTCTTCAAAATCATTGTCTCACCCCCTCCCCCTTCTGCCCCAAAAGTTTTCTTTTGGTATGAAATGAAAGGCTCAAACAGCAGGGCATAATTATGAAGGGTGAGTTCTAACCAAAGAGTTGGTTCTACAAGAAAACGGTTAGTTCTAAAACGTAAAAACGAACAGTATATATAATTTTGAAAATTTCCCCACTCCAGTTCCTTTTTTTCTTCTCAAATATTGAGGATCCAATGTTTCTGTTAATTTTAAATTTCGCTTATATTATGCCCTGCACTGAGAAAAATGTGTTTCGTAGAACTAGCAATCACAGAATTGTTGGCATTTTATTGTTGGAAATACAATAATTTTTGTTCTTTCAGCAATACATGTTGTCGTGTTAACAATAGAATTGTCAACTCAGCAATGTTAACGGTCATATTTTTACGATTTTTATTGTAGGTTGACATATGACAATGCTGAATTGTCACATATCAACCAGCAATAAAATTGCTGAATTGACAATTTTATTGTTAATAAGACAACTATATATTGCTACAAGAACAAGAATTATTGTATATTCAACAATAAAATGTCAGCAATGCTCTTATTGCTAGTTCTACGAAACACATTTTTCTCAGTATGCCAAAAAGCCGGATCCAATGCGATGAAGTTTAGAGGTCGCGCATCTACTTCAAAGTTCTAATTTTCATGCTTCATCTGTACCAGTCTATCTAGGACTCAGTGAATTAGTAAAAATTACCCAGCTAACCAAAGCTGATGAATAACTGGTCAATTATTACTCAATGAGATTGGCTGGGATTGTTCAATGATTGCCCATTTCTATGTCCGCATTAGTTCATAATTGATGAATTTCTATGGGCTATTGGATTTCCCGATTACATGTGATCGGGTTTGTCCTGCAGGACAATATAGCTATATAAGCAGAGCTGCCAGATGGGCATTGCCGTTGAGGGGAAGTGTACCCCCTCCATCATTCATATACATACTCACACATTTATATACTCCGAAACACATGTGTAACTTATATATGTGGAACGATAGTGGGGGTACACTTCCTCTCAACAGCAATGCCCATCTGGCAGCTCTGGATTGAAGATTGAACAACAACTTATCATGTATTGATATACTGTAAAAGCCCTGGTGAAAATGACAACGTGCGTAAAGCGTGCATAACCGCCAATTCATTCTTCTCGAATTATCTATTTTTTTCTGACCGTCTATTTGAAGAAAGATAAAGAACTTGGCGAGAGTGAATTGGTGGCCATGCACGCTTCATGCACACTGTTTTTTCACCAGGGAGGGTGAATCACTTTGAAATACCCGTTTTCTCACCCGTTTATTGTTCACAAAATTTTCATGTAGTGATGCAGTCTTTTTTCTGAAATAAAAATCATACAAGATTATGTGGAAATCGCATATAACAGCATGTAGGGTTTTATAGATCCGAATGCCATATGCCCGAATGGTCACCCACACAGCACAGTAGTTCAGAAAGAGTTCATGAAGAGTTCAATTGGGGTTCGAAGAATTCATTTTGTATTCTCGAGAATTCTTCTTGGACATCTGTGCTGTGTGCATCTTCCTGAATTATACATTATAAATCATGGTTTAAATCAGCTACTGGGTCTTTTGATACGATAGAAAAACCCTATTAATGGTTTATCAACGCTCTTGAATCGTATAAGACATCCGCCAGTTGATTTATATTATAATTTATAATCCATCATTCGGGCATATGACCATTCGGGCATGTGGCATTCGGGCCAGCGGACATTCGGGGCTATGACACCCTACCACAGCATATAATTGTCTGCAATTTACTTTATTGCTAATTTGAATAAAAATCTTGATCAAATCCCACACTTTTCGATTACAATATTGTTCAATCAGTTCATTCAGTCCCAGAGATTTATACTTTTATGCGCCGAGGTTGGAATTCAAACCGAAATTGAGGTTATGAATAACCTCAATTCATCGCAGCAATCTTATCATTATTACGACGAATAATCGATTAACCGCTACACTTTTTTGGAATGAACAATGAATCATTAATAATGCTGCCTTTTTAATATGACATGGAGAATGCAGCTTTTCACATTACCATAGAAAATGGATATTTTACATTTTCAGATTTTCAATTATCGACGTATGTTGAATGATCAATTTTTTGTCAATTCTATGGGCCAACGGGGCAGTTGTTTGTAGGATTGAACCCATCGACAATTCTACCTTGTAGGATCCGTTGGTTGTAGAATTGAACCAATCGACAATTCTAACTTGTAGGATCCGTTGGTTGTAGGACTGAACCTCGCGACATTTTTCACTTGTAGGATCCGTTGGTTGTAGGACTGAACCTCGCGACATTTCTACTTGTAGGATCTACTGGTTGTAGAATTGAACCAATCGACAATTCTAACTTGTAGGATCCGTTGGTTGTAGGATTGAACCAATCGACAATTTTAACTTGTAGGATCTTGCAGTTGTAGGACTGAACCTCGCAACATTTTTCACTTGTAGGATCAAACAGTTGTACAATTTACTGGTTGTAGAATTGCACCAATCGACAATTTCAACTTGTAGGATCGAACAGTTGTAGAAACGAGCTCTGCGTTTATCAAAAATATTTCAACTTGTAGGATCCGTTGGTTGTAGGTTTGAACTTCGCGACATTTTTCACTTGTAGGATCAAACAGTTGTAGAATCTACTGGTTGTAGAAATGCACCAATCGACAATTTCAACTTGTAGGATCGAACAGTTGTAGAATTAACTGGTTGTAGGATTGAACCAATCGACAATTTTAACTTGTAGGATGAACCAGTTGTAGGATAATCAGGTTGTAGGATTGAGCCACGTCACATAATAGTTGTAGGATCGGTAAGTTGTAGGATTGAAACTTGTAGGACTGCAGGCCTCTCACTCAAGAATAGTATCAGCAGCAACACTTTTTCCAAAAGGGCAGAAACTTATTCCCATACTCAATATTTATTGATTTGTAGATTTATTTATTGTTATTCATGCATACGTTCATTCATTCTCCTCAAAAACAGCCTTGACGAGAGTTATATGGTGTACGAAATCCGTTCCCGCAACCTCCTCGCGGTCTACATCGGATAAAATTGATGCTGACAGTTTTACAAATATTGAATAGATTCACAATCAAGTCCCACAACTAGGGTTATGGTGTTTTTAACTAGAATTGATCGGGTTATTAGGTTATAGGATTCAACAGCTTCAGTTTTGTGGAATCCATGCCATGATAGTTGTTTCGCTGTGAGAAATTGAGTATGACGACTTTCGTAACATGGTTATAGGGTCAAAGGGTGATGGGATTATAGGGTTAGTGATTATGGGATCACGTGGTTTTGGGGTTATGAGACTACAGGATTACGGGTTCTTGTTTTGTAACATTGATATAATGCAGATTGACTTTGCTGATTTATTCCCTTTAGTCTCGGGGTTATGGGGTTACGGGGTTAGTGATTACAGGATCATGAAGCTATGGATTTATGTAGATTAACAGATGTTTTTCCCAATTCAAAGCTTGTGTAACAACGTTACAAAGCTAAGCGGCGTTGATTATAAGGTTTTTGAGGCTATGGCAAAACCCTGACGTGATGGGGTTAATCTGACCTTGGATTCGGATTCAGCGACCCCGAAAACATAAAGTGAGCATACTTAGACCCCTGGGCCAAAAAATTTTTTTTTGCATGGCTGTGTTATCATTATTATGTCCAGGTTGTGTTGAGCTTCTTGAAATGATTGACTGCCTCAACAGACTTCGATTTCGGGATGGTTTCGACATACGCTACAACATCTGCGACATACTCTGACAAATATTCAGCTGATGTTTTCCAACTCCCCCATCTTGTCATGACAGGTAGAGGAAAGAGTTTTAGGTGCTTTCGTCTTTGTAAAACAGTATGTGTCTTTCAAAAATTTCATGTAATTGTATTTCCTTTTTCTAGTATTCTTGAATAATTTTTTTGTCTTTGCAACACATTGATTCAATCTGTACAATCCGTCAGAGAAAATTTTCATAACTTTATCAAGTTCATGGCCCCAACACTGAATGTGAATGAATTTGAAATTTTCAAGGAGGTTTCGAAGAAGTTGTATACACCGGTTCATATATGGAGCACTGTCTGATGCTATGGCCACAATATTTTCATCAACAACTCCATATTCATGAACAGTCTGAAAAAAATCAACAATATAAGAAACTGAGAGAATTTCAAGTAACGAAATCTCTATAAATATCAGAACTCATACACACACCTGAATGATGGCTTTAGAGCATTGATCTGAATTGACGTTACTGATAATCTCCACCGATGCCACAAATAATGAACATTCAGAATCTTCTGCGCTGGGGAGAATTTTAAAAAGTGTGAGAAAAACGGCCTCTCCTTTTCTATTAGCGGTCTCATCAACTATGATAATGATTTTCCTTCCTATCAATTTTCTTTTAAGATTTTCATCAAAATCCATTTTCAACAGTGGAACATACTTGTCACGTAAATATTGAGAGTTAAGCAAATCACCAGAACCTGAAAGAACAACAAAATTGGAATTTGAAGATGTGTTTCAAAGTTATACTGTAAAACAGATTCCTTGTGAATTACTTACAATAAATTGGATAAATTACTGGTTTTTATCAAACTACTGCGCTCAGCGTAGGAGGAAAAAGGTTTTCTGGTAAAAGTCCAAGGCTCAGCGTTGTCATTCATAAACTTTTGTGAAATTATAATGCTAAGCATAGAACTTTCACATTTATTCTCCCTATCCTAAGCACAGTAGTTTGACAGAACACTGTGATTTTCCTGTTTAATGTAGGTAATTTAGAAGAAATCTTCTTTACAGTGTAGGTTTATAAGTAAATTCAACGTACATTGTGAAAAATAAAAAACTCACTCACTGATCCAACTGTGAACCCTTTCAGCGAGCAGTGACTAGAATGCAAATGACAAAAAGATTGTGTATGTAATCTATACCCTAATAGCATAACGTGTCTGCGAGACGTTTTTTGAACGTTCAGAAAACCTCCCCTACGTTTTATAAACCTTCCATAAACGTTCCAGTGGCACGTTTTGATGTCTGAGTAATATACGGACACGAAAAATATCCCATGTAGAGTCCGCATTGTTGGTTGTTAATTAACCGCTCATAAAAATGAATCCTTTTGAAATTGGGATAAAATGTACATTGATACCAATGTTATATGTACACTGTTTTTGGAGTAAATGGGAATAGCATCACTATTGGATCTGTGAGTAGAATATTTTAAATTCTGATTACAAATTCAAGAACAGTACAAACATATTCAAGAAATGATCCATAATTTGACATAAATCTTCCCAGCACAAGTGAATCAAGTAACAGCTCAATAATGCACAAAATTTGCACATGGGGAAAAATATTCCGCTATTTTAACGAATCTGTATTCGCTAAGTAGATTGAATAATCTAACGATAACAATTCGTTGTGTTTACGAACTGATTCGTTATCATTATTAGTTCTTCGCTAGTCTTGCGAAGCTTGATTTACCAAAGCAATGAATTGTTGTTCATTGGATCAAACTTGCTTGTTGTCCATATAAGAAGAAGAGAATTTCACTAAAACAATGAAATGCTTACTATTATAGCGAATTTTTGCTTCCTCGTTAGAGAAAAACTTTCTGATCGTTTCGAAGGATCGACCATTTTTTTGTCTCCAAAATGAAAATTTCTCAGACCAAAATATTTCTCTAAACTCGGGAAAAAATTTTTGTTGCATGTCTGTCTGTGTGAATGGATGGATGAATGCAGTCCTAGAAAGAAATTGCGAACGCGGATATCTCCCGTTCCTATTATCCAATCATCATTAAAGTTTTAACGTCATTCTCACAGAAGAACGGTAAAGGGAAAGGAAACCAATATGTGCATAAACATTGAGCCAACTTCAGCCTTTTCCTGGCGGGAAATTGGCCAGCATTTGCCAAGAATGGCCCGAAATTGGCTCTATGTTGATGCACACCCGTGTGGAAATTAATTCTTGGCGCACTGAGAAAAAAAATTTGTGAGCTCAACGAAAATGTGGTTTACTCAACTACGCCAGGCGGTTAGATACGTTCAACGGAGTCTGGAAGTTGAATCAAATCATTTACCAAGTTGGTCGACTCCGTTGAGTCAAATACGTGGATGATTGAAACGAAAACAAATGGTTTCCGTTAAGTGTTGAAATACATTTGACATAAATCGATGCAGAATTGATTGGATTTGTTATGTAATTGATGTCCTGCCTTACATTTTTGTGTCAAATACGTGTAACAATCGATTGAAAATTTTCAAGTTTCTGAATATATTTACATTTTCCCTTCAATTGATTTTAAGTGTCGTTGAACCAATTCTATACTCATTTGCAATAAATTTCCAAAAAAGTTGAACGAATTCCAATGCAGATATGCATATTTGATGTCAATGCAGAAATAATGAAAAAAAATAATAAATTTTGATCTTGCAAACTATGTAATGAAAAGGGAGGGGTTGTTCCCGATGAGTAAGACTCTTTCAAGGGCGTATTCTGGGGGGGTGTCCAGGGGGTCCGGACCCCCCCCCCCCCAAATTTATATTTCATATATATATCAACTATCGGTCAAAAAACCAAATCCACTCCTTTAAAGAGAAAGAGCCTTACAAATGTTCACACTTCAACCAAGAATCATCAACATGAATCGTACGAAATAATACAACCAAGCATTCGGAAATATATTCTTCCCGCAAGAAAGTGCTGTACTGAATATCTTCACAAAAACCGAAACCCTGGCGAAAAAGTTTTACATAATTTCTCATATGTTTCAGTATTTTTTCATATTTCTGATAATTTCTCGTATATGTTCATAAATGTCATAAATTTTCATAATTTCTCAAGGAATTGGAACATTCAGTATGAGAAATGTTTCCTCATAATAAGTGATAATTTCTCATAAATGAAATCATATTATTTCATATATTTCCATAATTTCTCATAAAATTACATAAAATTTTTCATGAATATAATGATGACTATGAGATATGGTTTTTCATAAAAGTCATGATTTTTCATAAAACTCATAATTTCTGACCAAAAAAGTTACAATTATTCATAAATAAAAGTGTATCATCACATGATTTCCTAATTTATCAAAAAAATTGCATATATGTCTTAATTTCTTAAAAATTTCATATAGTTTCTTCTCGCATCCGTAAAGATGAGAAGGATAATATGAAATATCAACTCATATGGAATCATAGATGCCTGCTGAAGTAACTGATCCAAGTGATCCGGATCAATTTTCAAGCTTTTTGATTGGTTGGAAAGTGATCCGGATCACCTGGATTAGCTACTTCGGAAGGTTCCATAGCGTCTCATCACAAGAATAAATGATAAATCTTATGTGACTTTATGAACATATGTTTTGGAGGGATTATAAAAAATTTGGAAATTTTGGAAGGGAATTGTTTTTTTTTAAAACAGCACCACTTTTTTTGAAAAATGGTGGGATTTTATTCAAAATTTATTAAAATTTATGAAAAATTTGAGAAATTATCAAATATTATGAGGATTATGACAAAGTATGAAAACTCATGAGAAAAGCATTTCTCAAAAGAGTGTTCAAACTCCTCCAGAAATTATGGAATTTCATGCAAAAATGATGGAAAAATATGCAAATTTTATGAGAAAATTATGGAAACATCATATCTCATAATGATGTTCCAAATCCTTGAGAAATTATGAGATTTTATGGGGAAATTATGAAAAAAAATGATGGAAAAATATGAGAAATTATGAGAAATTTCTTCGCCAGGGAATCCTTATCAGAAATTGGTAACATACTGTAGAACTCTATGAAATTTTCAGAGTGAGATTGCACTCTTTAGTCAGCCAAAAGTGTGCTTGTCAAATTCCAGGTGGAACGTTCACTCTGTCAGAGTGGTAGTCCAAAGTTTTAGGTTCAAAGCTCTCAACCTTTTCAATTGTAAAATGAAATTTCTCCGCCAAAAGAATGAGTTCACTCGACACGAGTGAAAATCCCATTCAAGTCGGACAAACTCACTTCTGAAATTTAGTGGAGTGAAACGTGTGGTGTTTCAGTCTTCCAGATTTAGAGAGTAGATAAGAGATTTGAATGTAATTCAAAAATTCATATTTTGTTTTTCGAATTGGTTTTTGGATTTTTCTTACCATAGTTTTTCACTGAACTATGCAACTTTGTGAAATTCTTTCCCTTTTAATAAATAAATCAAAATATTTGACCAGCAATGAATACCCAGATATCCTAGTAACACAGGATTCGTACAGCATACTTAGAATGTTCATAATACATGAACAGGACGTTTAATGTGCTAAGAGGGTTCGCAGAACATGCTACGGATATTTGTGTGTTACTTAGCAGTTGAGAAGGTCTCATAAATTCGAATGGATTCTACCCTATGAGAACAACTCAGTCAAAATGCCGTCAAATTGATGTCACTTTGACAAGCTGTTCTCATTGGGTAGTTATTTCTAGGACAGAAACCAGATGAAGTCTAGTATATAAACTTGATTTCATATGGTTTTATGAGATTTTGCCATTTGACTGATCGAATCTCTTGAAATTCTTATACAGTTTTGAATTTTTATATATGAACAGGTGCTTGATGAAATGGCGCGAAAATCGCGGAGATTATCGCTTTTGTAACACCTAAAATTCTTCACACAAATCGTATCCTATAAATAAGATGTCCATTCTTTGAAATTGATTTATGAGATGTTTTGGATTTCAAATATTTAAACTCTTCGGCATATTCAAGTGATGCAATAATATAACTTTTAATTAACTTTTGTGCTACCTTATTTGATGTATAATTTTCAGATACTGTTGGAGATTCATCAATGCTTGATATAATGACCCAAAAATATTAATGATTGTATCAATTGAATATTTATAAGAACTAAAAGTATCGATACAAATTGTATCTCAAAGAAGAGATATTGATTTTCGTACTCATGTATGAAATATTTTAACACTATGGAATCTTCTGAAAATGTAATACTATTGGTTTTAAACCAACTCTTTTCTATCTTTATCACAAACCTGTTCCTTGTTATGCTTTTGTAAATTTGTTAAAATATGAGACATTTTAATGAGTTAATGAATGTATTAAAGTATTTATAAACAGATCTTCTGTATTCTTTGCTTCGTTACTCTCCTAATCGTGATAACAATATGAATTAATGATTCATGAAACGCTCTCTCTTTCTTCCTATATATATATATATATATATATACACATATACACATATACATACAGGTTGGTTGAAAAGTTTCTGCGCTCGAAATGAAAGAATACTGTTTTTGATACGAAATATATTTTTTCATTTAATATAATCTCCTAGAAGCTCAATACACTTGTTCCAATGATCTTCCAATAATTTTATCCCATCCTTATAATGGTTTTCCGGAAGCTCTGCAAAATAACCGTCTACGGCTGTTATGGCCTCTTCATTCGACGAAAAATGCTTTCCACGAAGGAATTGTTTGAGATTTCTGAAGAGATAGTAGTCGCTAGGAGCCAAATCTGGCGAATACGGTGGATGTTCAAGCAATTCGTACTTGAGTTCTTTGAATTTAGCCATCGTCAAAACACTTTTGTGAGCAGGTGCATTATCTTGATGAAAAATGATTCTTTTCTTCCGTAAACCGGGTCTTTTTTCACGAATGTTTTCATCCAACTGGTCCAAAAGGTTACAATAATATTCAGAGTTGATTGTTTTACCTTTTCGAAGGATCGACCATTTTTGTCTCCAAAATGAAAATTTCTCAGACCAAAATATTTCTCTAAACTCGGGAAAAAATTTTTGTTGCATGTCTGTCTGTGTGAATGGATGGATGAATGCAGTCCTAGAAAGAAATTGCGAACGCGGATATCTCCCGTTCCTATTATCCAATCATCATTAAAGTTTTAACGTCATTCTCACAGAAGAACGGTAAAGGGAAAGGAAACCAATATGTGCATAAACATTGAGCCAACTTCAGCCTTTTCCTGGCGGGAAATTGGCCAGCATTTGCCAAGAATGGCCCGAAATTGGCTCTATGTTGATGCACACCCGTGTGGAAATTAATTCTTGGCGCACTGAGAAAAAAAATTTGTGAGCTCAACGAAAATGTGGTTTACTCAACTACGCCAGGCGGTTAGATACGTTCAACGGAGTCTGGAAGTTGAATCAAATCATTTACCAAGTTGGTCGACTCCGTTGAGTCAAATACGTGGATGATTGAAACGAAAACAAATGGTTTCCGTTAAGTGTTGAAATACATTTGACATAAATCGATGCAGAATTGATTGGATTTGTTATGTAATTGATGTCCTGCCTTACATTTTTGTGTCAAATACGTGTAACAATCGATTGAAAATTTTCAAGTTTCTGAATATATTTACATTTTCCCTTCAATTGATTTTAAGTGTCGTTGAACCAATTCTATACTCATTTGCAATAAATTTCCAAAAAAGTTGAACGAATTCCAATGCAGATATGCATATTTGATGTCCAATGCAGAAATAATGAAAAAAAAAAAAAATAATAAATTTTGATCTTGCAAACTATGTAATGAAAAGGGAGGGGGTGTTCCCGATGAGGAAGACTCTTTCAAGGGCGTATCCAGGGGGGGTGTCCAGAGGGTCCGGACCCCCCCCCCAAATTTATATTTCATATATATATCAACTACCGATCAAAAAACCAAATCCACTCCTTTAAAGAGAAAGAGCCTTACAAATGTTCACACTTCAACCAAGAATCATCAACATGAATCGTACGAAATAATACAACCAAGCATTCGGAAATATATTCTTCCCGCAAGAAAGTGCTGTACTGAATATCTTCACAAAAACCGAAACCCTGGCGAAAAAGTTTTACATAATTTCTCATATGTTTCAGTATTTTTTCATATTTCTGATAATTTCTCGTATATGTTCATAAATGTCATAAATTTTCATAATTTCTCAAGGAATTGGAACATTCAGTATGAGAAATGTTTCCTCATAATAAGTGATAATTTCTCATAAATGAAATCATATTATTTCATATATTTCCATAATTTCTCATAAAATTACATAAAATTTTTCATGAATATAATGATGACTATGAGATATGGTTTTTCATAAAAAGTCATGATTTTTCATAAAAACTCATAATTTCTGACCAAAAAAGTTACAATTATTCATAAATAAAAGTGTATCATCACATGATTTCCTAATTTATCAAGAAAATTGCATATATGTCTTAATTTCTTAAAAATTTCATACAGTTTCTTCTCGCATCCGTAAAGATGAGAAGGATAATATGAAATATCAACTCATATGGAATCATAGATGCCTGCTGAAGTAACTGATCCAAGTGATCCGGATCAATTTTCAAGTTTTTTGATTGGTTGAAAAGTGATCCGGATCACCTGGATTAGCTACTTCGGAAGGTTCCATAGCGCCTCATCACAAAAATAAATGATAAATCTTATGCGACTTTATGAACATATGTTTTGGAGGGATTATAAAAAATTTGGAAATTTTAGAAGGGAATTGTTTTTTTTTAAAACAGCACCACTTCTTTTGAAAAATGGTGGGACTTTATTCAAAATTTATTAGAATTTATGAAAAATTTGAGAAATTATCAAATATTATGAGGATTATGACAAAGTATGAAAAATTATGAGAAAAGCATTTCTCATAAGAGTGTTCAAACTCCTCCAGAAATTATGGAATTTTATGCAAAAATGATGGAAAAATATGCAAATTTTATGAGAAAATTATGGAAACATCATATCTCATGATGATGTTCCAAATCCTTGAGAAATTATGAGATTTTATGGGGAAATTATGAACAAAAATGATGGAAAAATATGAGAAATTATGAGAAATTTCTTCACCAGGGAATCCTTATTAGAAATTGGTAACAAACTGTAGAACTCTATGAAATTTTCAGAGTGAGATTGCACTCTTTAGCCAGTCAAAAGTGTGCATGTCAAATTCCAGGTGGAATGTTCACTCTGTCAGAGTGGTATTCTAAAGTTTTAGGTTCAAAGCTCTCAACCATTTCAATTGTAAAATGAATTTTCTACTTCAAAAGAATGAGTTCACTCGAAACGAGTGAAAATCCCATTCAAGTCGGACAAACTCACTTCTGAAATTTAGTGGAGTGAAACGTGTGGTTTTTCAGTCTTCCAGATTTAGAGAGTAGATAAGAGATTTGAATGTAATTCAAAAATTCATATTTTGTTTTTCGAATTGGTTTTTGGATTTTTCTTACCATAGTTTTTCACTGAACTATGCAACTTCGTGAAATTCTTTCCCTTTTAATAAATAAATCAAAATATTTGACCAGCAATGAATACCCAGATATCCTAGTAACACAGGATTCGTACAGCATACTTAGAATGTTCATAATACATGAACAGGACGTTTAATGTGCTAAGAGGGTTCGCAGAACATGCTACGGATATTTGTGTGTTACTTAGCAGTTGAGAAGGTCTCATAAATTCGAATGGATTCTACCCTATGAGAACAACTCAGTCAAAATGCCGTCAAATTGATGTCACTTTGACAAGCTGTTCTCATTGGGTAGTTATTTCTAGGACAGAAACCAGATGAAGTCTAGTATATAAACTTGATTTCATATAGTTTTATGAGATTTTGCCATTTGACTGATCGAATCTCTTGAAATTCTTATACAGTTTTTGCATTTTTATATATGAACAGGTGCTTGATGAAATGGCGCGAAAATCGCGGAGATTATCGCTTTTGTAACACCTAAAATTCTTCACACAAATCGTATCCTATAAATAAGATGTCCATTCTTTGAAATTGATTTATGAGATGTTTTGGATTTCAAATATTTAAACTCTTCGGCATATTCAAGTAATGCAATAATATAACTTTTAATTAACTTTTGTGCTACCTTATTTGATGTATAATTTTCAGATACTGTTGAAGATTCATCAATGCTTGATATAATGACCCAAAAATATTGATGATTGTATCAATTGAATATTTATAAGAACTAAAAGTATCGATACAAATTGTATCTCAAAGAAGAGATATTGATTTTCGTACTCATGTATGAAATATTTTAACACTATGGAATCTTCTGAAAATGTAATACTATTGGTTTTAAACCAACTCTTTTCTATCTTTATCACAAACCTGTTCCTTGTTATGCTTTTGTAAATTTGTTAAAATATGAGACATTTTAATGAGTTAATGAATGTATTAAAGTATTTATAAACAGATCTTCTGTATTCTTTGCTTCGTTACTCTCCTAATCGTGATAACAATATGAATTAATGATTCATGAAACGCTCTCTCTTTCTTCCTATATATATATATATATATATATACACATATACACATATACATACAGGTTGGTTGAAAAGTTTCTGCGCTCGAAATGAAAGAATACTGTTTTTGATACGAAATATATTTTTTCATTTAATATAATCTCCTAGAAGCTCAATACACTTGTTCCAATGATCTTCCAATAATTTTATCCCATCCTTATAATGGTTTTCCGGAAGCTCTGCAAAATAACCGTCTACGGCTGTTATGGCCTCTTCATTCGACGAAAAATGCTTTCCACGAAGGAATTGTTTGAGATTTCTGAAGAGATAGTAGTCGCTAGGAGCCAAATCTGGCGAATACGGTGGATGTTCAAGCAATTCGTACTTGAGTTCTTTGAATTTAGCCATCGTCAAAACACTTTTGTGAGCAGGTGCATTATCTTGATGAAAAATGATTCTTTTCTTCCGTAAACCGGGTCTTTTTTCACGAATGTTTTCATCCAACTGGTCCAAAAGGTTACAATAATATTCAGAGTTGATTGTTTTACCTTTTTCGAGATAATCAATCAACAAAACCCCTTTTGCATCCCAAAAAACTGATGCCATAACCTTCTTTGCTGATCGTTGTGACTTCACCTGCTTTGGAGCTGAACAACCAGCTTCAGTCCATTGTAAACGTTCTTGTTTCAATTTAGGATCATGGTAGTGGATCCAAGTCTCATCCATAGTTATAAAACGACGCAAGAAGTCGGTTTTATTCTGCTTAAAACGCTCCAAATTACGCTGAGAAATTTGTTTTCGATCCCGTTTTTGTTGAATTGTTAACGTGTGCGGCACTAACTTTCCAAACAGTTTTTTCATACGTAATTCTTCATGTAAAATATGGAGTACTCGTTCGTCTGAGATGCCTATGGCATTAGCGATTTCACGCTTAGTCAAACTTGGATCTTCACTAACCATATTATGTACATGCTCAATGATTTCTGCTGTGGTTGCAGTTTTTGGTCGTCCTTCGCGTGGATCGTCTTCAAGGCTAGTACGACCACGTTTAAATTCACCAGCCCAAAATTCAACGGTGCGTTTTGAAGGTGAGGACTCCTTATACACTTCTAACAATTGTTCATAAATTTCCTTTGCTTTTAAACCCTTCAAAACAAAGAATCTAATGACTGCACGATATTCAATTTTTTCCATATTAAGAAAAATCAATGACACGTCAACTTCAAATGGCTTGTAAACAAAGAATGAATTGACAGAATGACTTGTAACTTTGCATGTGTTCTCAGGACAGATATACCAACTTGAGAAAAAAAAAGTTTTGAGCTAGCAGTGCTATCTCTTGGTGAGCGCAGAAACTTTTCAACCAACCTGTACACACACCCACACACACACGCACACACACACACGTATATATCAAACGTGGACCCCCCCCCCCCCCAAAAAAAATCCTGGATACGCCCTTGGACTCTCTCCTCCGCCAACGGCCGATATGGAAGTACAGTTGATCAGTTAGAACGGAAAGTATGAAAGCCCTAACGAGAATCGCACGTACCTACCTATGTGCCTACCTAACCTCATCATACTCACGCTCTAACTGACGTGGCTATACGACGATATATGATTATCGTCGTATGAAATGAAAGTCGTTTTCAAACCCTGTTTGTTCTTAGTGTCGCGTCATTGGAAATTTCAAAGGCATTGTTATGAAATGCTTCAGTGTGTCTATTAAAATGTATTTTTATTGAATATCTCCTAAGATTGAAAAATATGTAGGATGAATACAAAAAAACCGGAAAATTATTCTATACACCGAGAGAAAAAGCATACTGCAGAAGTATTGACGCACTAAAGTTTCTAATGCATTTGTCATAACATGCTTCCAACGCTCGGTACTCATGCTTAGAAAGCATGTGACACATACCCAAAAAGCATGGTCTCGTGCGTTAACTGCATGAGTCCCGAGCGTTAAAAGTACGTTGTAACAAATGCGTTAGAAGCATTAAAGTGTGTCATGCTTCTAAAGCATGCTTTTTCTCTCGGTGTAGCTAAGTTTAATTAGAATTCGTATTAAGTATGATATTCTATAGGAAAGATAATATGAAAATGATCCGATGGTGCAATATCAAAGTTGAGTGAATGTATCAAAGAATATACAAACAAACAGCAAACAGTTGAGCAAATGTGAGGTTCAAAAAACTCTTTATAATATATCAGTATTTTATTAGTTTATTTTGTTTCAGAAAATATTTCACATTTGTTGAAATTTTGATGAATCTCAATTATAAAGTGATTTCTTGTTGGGCCTTCATCTTCCGATTGAGAAATTCATTCTAAAGTGTAACCAAGGATAAGGAATAAGAATTTAAGTACGGCGAAATAGAATCATCCAATCGCGGTTTCATTGCTTTGTTGAATCGTATTGGTAACGTTCTCTCGTTTAGTCGTTGTAAAAACGTCGTTGTCGTTGAGTATATTAAAAAAATGTATTTCATTGAAATCCAATAACGTATAATGTTGTTAAAAGGATTAGATTTTCTTGAACTGTCTGTATATCTCTTGTTCGCTTCAAGTCGATGTTGTAGCCATTTTCCGCGAATATATCGAAGAGAAACAATTGACTGAGCATCTGAATACTTTGAACTGAAAAATAATCTTGATTAGTTTCTGTTGCAATCATCAATCAAACAATTGAATTCATTGGGATAATCAATTATTTTCATGCAATTAGGGATCTGGAGTTTGTAAGCGGACAACATTTTTTGTTCATGCTGCTATTCACGTGAGTTGATTCCCATCTTGCTTGGGAGGTTGACTCAACTACGTACGATTTTGAATGGCAGAACTTCTGATTCATTGAATTCCTCTAAGTTGATTCATACAATCAAGTGATATGTTTGAAGCAATGAAACGCACTGTGGTTGATTCAACAAATTTGAAGTCGTCTCAGCGAAAAATTCATTAATTCACTTACAAATTTTTCAACTACGCGAGGTGGTTGATGGCACTTTTATTTTGTTCTCAGTGCGGCAGTTTGGGCCAAACTAGGCATCCTCGTTTTATTTCAGGCTCTATTTTGGTTACCCTTATGGGGCCTAAACAGGATTGTCACGCACTCATCTTCAGGGCCTGCATAGTATTCCCAACTTGAGCCTATGTAGGACACCCATGATGAAGCTAATGTAGGTGACGAAACTAGGACCTTTGAAAGGATAATAAATTGTTGCGAATATCATCAAATTGAATGAATATTGCAAGGAGGAAACTTCCTCGATTGAAAATTGGGCTATCCAAGGCCCTATCTGTACCCAGACCACTTCGAGTTGAGTCCAGACAGGGCCTGGAATGAGCCGATTCCTATTCGGGTATTCCACCCAACATTACTTTGTTCATACATTATAGAACTGTATCAAAAAACAGAACAGCCTCATTCAGTATTGGAATTAACCATACAGTGATGTTTTTTCCGATTTTTTGATACTGTTCACCGATAGTGTGAACACAGTAATCATGGATGAAATAGTTTTTTAGGGGCATACACCACAAAAGTCGAAATTACCAATACGATTTCAATGAATTTGCTTTTCGAAGTAGATTTATATTCAAAAAAGGAATTAATATAAGGGCAAGGCCCTATGCAGGCTGTAGTTGGGTGCATTCAGATTTTCAAAACGGGGAAAACGTTGAAAATGCAGCTTAGCCCTACACGGGTTGTATACAGGTATGCTTGAATCAAGATCTTCGGGAGAATACAGAAAGCCTTGCAAGGCCTTATTAACGCTGTTGTTGGTGTGCCTGGGTTTTTAAAATCGGGGAAAAAATTGGTAATGCAGCGTGGCCCCATATGGGCTTTATATGGATGTCCCTGACTTAGAGAAATCAGGCTGAATATCAGCAACCCGACTAGGCCCCTTCGTGGCTAAGGTTAGGATATCCTAAGTTTGGATACCCAATATAAGCCCATACGAGGCCTATATTCAATACAAGACGCCCGGAAAAATTTCCACACGGGCACAGGGGAATAAGTTATCGAAAATCGTGATTTTGCGAACGCACATATCTCCGCTCCCTATGATCCGATTACAATAAAATGTGTACCAGGTTTCAGTTATGGTCCCATGGTGGTCTCATATAAGTTTTATCCCAATCGGTTGAGTAATGTGGAAAAAATGTCTTTAGCAATTTGCAATGTTCTACAATATTTTCAAAGCATACCTTTCCTGTGACGGTATTATTGAAATGCCATAAAATTCTGAGTATAGTCAATTCATGGGGTGTCAGTTATGTGATATAAGTTTCAGGCGAACCAAAATTCAGGAAAGAAAAGGGTAAGCAATAAACTTGGAAAGAAAATTTGGGAATCTAGTGAATGCCGCTATTATGCGAGTATCTGCCGTTTCTATCATCCAATCCTCATGAAATTATTACTACAGTTACGTGCAATGTCAATAGTGGCCCCATATAAGTTTTAATCAGATCCTCACAGAAGAACGGGAGAGGGAAGGGAAATAGTGTTTCGGACAAGATCGAGACTAGTCTTGGTATCGACCCCGAGATCGAGACGAGACCGAGATGAGACGACCACCTACTTTTCGAGATCGAGACGATACCTGCCAAGTCGAGAATCTCGACGATACCGAAACGTATAAAATGCATTGTCGAAACCGAGAATGGCGAGAATCTCGACTCGAGCCCGAGACGATACTGATTTTGTCGAGAAAAAAGCGAGACCGAGACGAGATTATAAATTCCCAGACCAAATCGAGATCGAGATCGAGACCTGGTCAGTCTCGGCGAGACGAGAACGGAACACTAAAAGGAAATAGTTTATCGAAAATTGTAATGCTGTGACCGTTTATACACGGAGGAAAAAGATTATGGAATGATCACTAGAGAGGATAGTAAACTGGTGACAACTAAGATATTCTGTACACAGTCGCTAACAGAGACCAGTAATGGTTCCTATTTTGGTATACTATATTGTATTTTAGTGTTATATTATATTATATTTTTCTCCCTGTATCTATGTTTCTGGTGATCTGATTGCAATTAAATTCATACCACAGTTTAGTTACGGTCTCATGGTGGTTCCATACGAATTTCGTCTCAATTGGTTGAGAGATGTGGAAACAATGTTTTTGCAATCTACAATATTTGTCATTGTTTTCAGAAACGAGAAAGCTTTATGCTTATAAATTGGCAGTTTTTTTTCTCCGTGCACGTTTGAGTGTTAATGGCTTCGAACGTGACTTAGCCCACACAGCACCACAGTTCCGGAAGATTTCATATATAATCCGTATTGAACTGATTGTGTTCTGTATGAATTCTTCAAGAATTCTTCTGGCACTGTGGTGCTGTGAGGGGGGAATAATTATTTGAATATTCAATTTCTACAGGTCAACATGCAAACGGAGGCGGAAAATTTGTTGAAATTCAGAGAAAATTTTATAGATCATCAAGAAGTATTATTTCCATATCCCTACCTAAAGTTGACGAATAATGTAATCTTAGTGGAAAGTTTTCATGAAGGAAAACCTATCATCGACTACCTCAATAGCGAGGATATCACATTACAACGTAAATTGGCTAAAATTGGAATGAGTACTATACTGAAAATGGTAATTAGATACTTTCTTGAAAGTCAGGGGAAATCCCTTATACTTGAAAATAATAAATTCTCTCATAATCAAGGAATGGAATCTACAATCCAATTAAAAAGGAAATTCCTCGTGATTTTTAAAGTATATCTTTACAAATTTTTGGGAGATTTAGTGCTTTCAAAGTCTCCAACAAAAAGGTTCCACGTTATATCACAAGTTCATTGAAATTCAAGTGTCAAGATCTCGATGTTAAAAGCAGGTATTCAAGGACAATTTCATCCACTGCGATCTCCATCCCGGCAATATCCTGGTCCAGCAGTGTACTAAACGGCGAGATCCAAGACTCGGAACACCGTTCTGGAGGATCATTTCGCGCGAGGATTACGAAAGCGGTCCGTGTCTTATAATACTCGACTGCGGTTTAGTGGTTTCGTTAAACGATCGCTGTCGGCAAAATCTCAAAGATGTTTTTCGTTCGGTAGCTATGAGAAACGTATGTTATTTACAACACAACAAAGGAATTCAATGAATTTCTGAATCTCGCGTTGAAATTAAAAGTAAGGGGAGGAAAGACAACCGAGTCATCTAAAATATTTCGAATGATCAATGATGGGTGAAAGGATCACGTACACATGACTCGTGGGTTATCAAATTCTTTCATCACAACTAGATCAAATAATGTTCCACCGAATTCTTGATTCGTCGAGTTAATTGACTAGACAAACGATGCTGGTAACTAAGACCTACCGCGAAAACATTCCACTAGTATTTCATTAAATCATTCGAGAGATTTTACTGATTTGAATCGTGACGAGAAAGAGAGTAGAATGCGAGAAAAGTATGGGGAGGTCAAGGGCGTCAAGAATCTTGATGGACCCTGGGACAAGATAACTGTCCAGACTCTGGGATTTAAACATATCATTCCTCACTCATTATGTTAAAAACATAATAGAGGTCAAGATTCCTGTTCGCTTTCAAGGTTGAGGATAGTTTTAGAAATTAATGTGGTACTCATGAGCAATCCATTGCGTAAGGATTAATAGTTTTCCTGTATCATTGTTATATAACGTTTTTGCTTTTAAATAATCGTTTCGCGCTGACTTTGAGTTTCATTATTCGTTCTTGTTCTTGCGTATAATGTAGCGGTATCGGTATAAGAGCGGAATAGTACATTACGATACCAGTTCCCGCACGAGCGAAGCGAGTGCGGGATGACCTACGTGTGCACGAGTATCGTATACTATTTTTCCTGACAAGGTGCGCGAACTTCAGTTTTCCAAGCCTGTGTTGCGTGCGCAGAGTGAGTGATTCCTACACGGCAGTCGGACCAGTGCGGGAATCACTCACTTTACCCACGCAACACAGGCTTGGAAAACCGAATTTTGCGCACGCTGTGAGGGAAAATTAATTGCGAAAGGTGATTGAAACTGATTCGACAAGGTAACGAAATAACTTGTATGGAATATGCACGAAGAAATTTCAAAAACAGGCCATCGATATCCGCTCATTGATCATCAATGTACAGCTAAAAAAATATTTCTTACTTCGATTTTTTGCACGGGCATCAGTAACGATTATGAACGCTCCTCATCATTGTTCACAAGTTACACTGTGAAAAATGTATTGTAGATTATGTATATGAGAATTTATAATCACAATTTCACGGTAGAAATACTGGGCTCAACGCAGAAAAAATACAATCAAATTTTCAACGTTGTATGTATTCGCTCAGCGTAGTGTTTGCATAAGAAAATTGTGATTATTAATTTTCATGTAAGTATGTAAGTACTCTACAACATGTTTTTTCAAAGAGTATCGTGGTTAAAAAAGTCTATTGAAATTCTTTGATGAAGGAGATACCAGCACCGTGACACTTTTTCTACCAAATTATTGAATGATGGAGAAATACAATAAACATATCGCTCTGCACAGACCTTCACTGTAAAAAATAATTGTGGAATTTTCCCCCAAAAATGGTGGCAGTAAAGTTCCTCCATCGATGGGGAATTTTTCACTACAATTTAGTGAACTTTCTCTTCATTTTTAGAGGATTCGACAACTTAAAAACAAAATAATTCCTCAAAGTGGTGGAAAAATCCCTCATTGTTGATTGAAAAACAATTCCCCCATGATGAGGGGACGGAATCCACCAACCGTGTGAAGGAAAACTCCCCACATTTTTTACAGTGTTCTTCGATCAATAAATATGATCTGTACAGAGCAATATTTTGATTTTATTGCTTTGTTTATGAATAATCTGTCAGAAAATATTTGACTAGTGTCACATCCCTGGTATCTCCTTAACTCAATTCGATACAAACTGTACTCTCCACATCTGAAATAGTGAGAAATCATTCGTTTTACTCCATCAAGTGAAGCTTGTCCACTTTGAGCGGATTTTCACTTCTTTAGAGTGAAACATTCACTCTAGAATTGAAATGGTTGTAAATTTGTAATCTGAAACTTTCGACGGTGAGTCTAAAAGGGTAGAAATTTCATCAAAATATTTGAGAAGCTCACTTTTGACCGGTTGAAGGGTGAAATCTCATTCTAAAAATTGTAGACAGTGCAACGGCGGATGACTATTTCAACTCGTTTTAATTCTTCACAGACTGGTTTTTGAATGTTCTCAATGGGTTTCAATAGTCGTTTACCGTTTATATTAATCAATGAGATTCAATGGACATTTTTCACCAGAGTAGTTACTGGAGCACCCGGTCCGAAGTGGAAAGGAAACTGGATATAAACGACCAGTTTTACAATCTCTCCGTATGCCATTCATGATTTTTACAGGGAGAAATGGCAGCGGAATATATCTTACTGCACAGCACACACATGACTCCAGATCCGAATGGTTTCAAAACTGCTTTGGGAAATATCGTCCGGACGCATCTTCAAGATGGTTTGAACTTAAAAAATGTAATTATTCATAATAATTCTTCGTTATCACGAACTTGGAGTTGCTTCGTCAAATCAAAAATCAAGATTGAGATTCAAGCATTTCATTCCATTGAAATTAAATAATAAATTCAAATTTATATGTCTGATTATATTCATCTTATTTCACTGATATGCTTTGTTTTTTATTTCGTACCTTATAGAATGATGCATCGTTTCAGCATATTTTGATTCTCAACGCATATAACAGGCCATTCTACAACCATAATTATGATGATCAAAATCAGTAATGATTCCAAAATTCTCTCCCTTTCTTCAATCAACGTGCAACAAACAAGAGTTCATAGATGATCGTCTATCCATTTTACTTTGTTACAAGTCGGTTGAAGACAGATACACTGACAGAAAAACGACCTTGTTGAAAAATTCGTGGTCGTAATAACTTGAAATCTGGTTCGATTCACCAGGACATGTGATTGTGATGCCCAGCAAAAGTGGTTGAAGCAAAAATTAACTACATTTTTCAGATTAGAGAAACCAGTTTTTTTTTCTTGGTGCGTGATAACCAGAATATTTAGGTAATTTTGGCTTCAACCACTTTTTCTGGACATCACAATCACATTTCCTGGTGAATCGAACCAGATTTCAAGTTATTTCGACCACGAATGTTTCAATCAGGTCGTTTTTCTGACAGTGTAGAGAATTTTCGATACCGCCACTGATTCAACTCACTACGAAATTATGTCATCAAAGAATTATGAATTTGACGAAGTCAATTGAAACTGAGTGTAAATGAAGTGGATGGATTTTTATTGGATTTCCCCAGGGCGACGAACCTTTACAAAAAGTCTGTGTATGCATGAATAAATGCTTCTGTTCTTCTCCGATTGAAATCAAATATTTGTATCCGCCGTACACAATACACTTGTTCAAATTTAACGATCTACGTCAAGCTTGAACTTATCTTGATCTAATTGCTAGTTCCCGAGATTTTATTTCATAGAATCTTCTAGATTATGAACGCATGTACATGCACATATTAGATAAATATCAATTAACTGGGCAATACGTTCAATCATTGCGGAGTGATTAAAATTTTGTTGATAAAAAGAACAAAAGAGAGATATTTTGAGAATCATTGCAAACTATCCGACTCTTATTAGGCACTCATCGGTATACGTAGTATACCAGCACGGAGTGCCTATTGCACCCGCTATCGTACGCTCTGACCGTATCTTCTAAAATATTTGAGTAATCCAATTGGAAGTTGGATAGTTTTTCATTTCATGCGATACTGATTGATAATCCGTGGGGTTGTCTGTATGTCTGTCTGTCTTTACCAGGGATAACTCTGGAACGGGTGGACCAAATGGGATGAAATTTATAGAGGACCTTCTTCGAACCCATCCCCCGGGACCATTTTTTTTATTGCAATCGGACGAGTCCTTCTATTCTTTTTTAATTTTTTTCTGAAAAAATAGGTGATCTCGGAGAAAATTTTCTCCGCTGTATACATATATATGGGGCATTCCACGTCAGGTCGACCGAAAAAAAACTGACATGTTTCCGATTTGGACCAAATTTAGTGGGGTCAAAGAGGTGCTCGAACAAAGACAAAACCCCAAATATTAGCCTTTTTCATGCAGTTGTATGGATTTTATAGTACAAACAAAAAAAAAATCACACTTTTATTCATTTTCTATTATCTCAACAGGGAGATGAGGTAAAATTCTGGAAAAATTCACACATCTGCTCAACTAAATTCAACTCTTTTTGGGGAAATTTTTGAAAAATTTTTTTCCCCAAAATTTTTCGGAAAAAAAATTATTTTTCTCAAAAATGTCAATTTATTTCGAAAGGCCCGGTCTTCGATTTTTTTGAAAAAAATATATGTTATAGCTGCAATCTTCACGAACATTTTCCATGTTTGAAATTCAAGGAGCCTTCAAAATTGTGGAAGTTTTGAACGTTTTAGTGAAGCAACTCGCGTTATGGCATGATTTTGCGCGAGACTAAAATTTCACAGTGCGAGGAAATTATACAATTTTTGGTTTCGTTGTCGATAATCATTTTGCAACCATTTTTTCTCAGTTTGTTATTGTGCAAATGATTATTTAAGAATATCCCAATAGAATTTTATAACTACCAAGTACGTTATTGACACAAATGTGAGTTGCAATAAAGAAGTCTTTTCTGGGTTTTTTCTTTAAAGCCATCACTATTTTTAATCAAGACATGATATGTCACACAGTTGAAAATTTTGTGTAAATGTGTTAAAAAATCCGTGTGTTATGAATTTTCTGTTGAATATCCAACACAAACACGTGTAACTTCTACAGACAGTCCTTGTGTAATCAGGTCTCAACTGATTTATAATGTGAAATCATTCAAACAAGTGAAAAAAAGTGTCAAAATGACACAAATTTTATTCAACTCAAGATTGAACATAAAAATTGTGTTATTCTCAACTACCAAGGGGAGATCGCCAGTGGTGAGAGCTATTTTTTTATGAAACTCCTATGTACGTGTAACTTTAGTAGTCTTCGGAAGAACTATTTATTCATTTTGATTTTAGCTTTCATTCTAATGGGAATTCGTTTTCTAGATATGTAAATTTGAAGATAGAGTGCGAGTTGATATACGCAAAGAAAGTACACTTAACCAAAGGACCGGCAGTGGCTTGAGTGATACAGCTTAAACATTCGGTCCCGACGATCCAAGTTCGATGCTCATTGAAGTACTGTTTGTTTCAATTTATTCTTATGCATTGTTTCAACACGAAAAAAGTGTGATTTTCACATTTGATTGATGTAAAAAAATGCATAAATTACACTTGTGAACTGTTGGTTTCATTACTTATTTTGGATTTCATTTGACAGTCTTTATGTGTTAAATTTACACGATCGGAAATTCCAATCAAAATTTTATCAACATTCTTTTGTTATATTATTTACATCAGGCTTGAGTGACTAGCTGACACAAACACATTATGTGATATCGACACAAAAATATGTGTGGACCGTTTGGGATATGTGAAATGTGTTGATTTTAACACAAAATTTCCAACTGTGCATTCCTGGGAGTTCTCTTGAGTTTTGCTCACATAGATGAAACTGCTTTATTGCAGCGATCGTTTCATGTGGGAGTCCTTTTCCGGTTTGTGCGTCAGGCACAGAAAGTACTCCCTTTTCATCTCTCAATTTTATCGCTTGATTGGCCATGTATTTAGAGCAGTTAAATCGTTTTATTATATCAGTAAATTTGAACAAAGATGGCAAAGACGTTGAAATTCGGAACTTATCGTCTCTGAAAAGGTCACAGTTTATTTCATTAATCAAATTATCGAATTACAAGTGGCCGTACGTACATAATGAAGGGAAGTATTGAGATTTGATACATTTCCATTTCATGTAATTATCGTTCAACAATATTTAAAGTTTTCAACTTTGAAATATTACCGGAATGTATTTTCGGCCTGGGACTTTTCTTGGTACGTGGTCATGACTTCTTCGTGCATTTAAAATGTTCCACTCGGCTGCGATGCGATCAACTTCAGTTTATTTAGATAACTTTCAACTTGTATTCGGCTGATTTCAATTGTTGTTACGCGTTATTCATATGTCGATGCGACTGAGGTTAGTCTGTTTAGATCACAATCAATTTGTTTCCGGCTGATGTTTGTTCTTGTTCAAAAGTTGTGTGGAAACCTTTGAATTTTCCTTGAACCTGCAGTCGCCGTAAGTTCTCGTATATCAGTGGTCTTTTTTTACGCGTTCAAGTTTCCAATTGTCGAGTAATGCTCTTTCGCATTATTGACGTAGCCCACTGAGCATTTCCTTTAGAACCTCGCATTAACATTGCATCGATGTTGATGCGATCTTGAAAGTACCTGTTATGAGAACTACAACAGTAATATTTGCAACATCCAATTACAAGTAAATTGCAGCAATGTTACGTTGTCAGGTGATATTTCAACGATATTTTCGCAAGTTACTTTTGTAATACTGCATTTGTAAATTGAAAGACAAGTACTTTCAAGATCGCATCAATATCGCTGCAATATTATTGCAAGGTTCTAACGGAAATGCTCAGTGGGAGCACTTTTTAGCTCGCTCCACTATTGTTGTGATCTCTTTCCTTTTTTGTAGGTAGTGTCATAGACTTGAGAAGATTATCGGAAGAAAATCAACAGAAATTTGAATCAGTACCTGATAATGCAGTAGTTTGCACCAGATGTAGGATAAAAATTAATGGGGTCCAACCAGAACAAGCCCCCCAATCACACTTAGAATTATGCTCGTCGGACAACGACGATAAAACAGAAGAATTCACAGAACAGAGTGTACGTAAACAGAAACTCAATACTGCACTTGCTGCTTTAGATGAGAGCAGAATTGACGATAGCAAGTATGTAAATGCATTACATTTTTGATTCCATTGAAAAACTCTCCTTATACACGGGGAGATTTACATGATTAATGTAACTAAAAGGTCTTAACCAAATATTCTTAGAGGAATGAATCAACTCCGAGTTTGTGATTGAATCAATCAAATTTTCAATAGATCCCATTAAGAATGTTCAGTTGAGATGTTCCAGTTACAGTAACTATATACCCACTGAGCATTTCCGTTAGAACCTTGCATTAACATTGCATCGATGTTGATGCGATCTTGAAAGTACCTGTTATGACAATTACAACAGTAATATTTCAACATCCAATTACAAGTAAATTGCAGCAATGTTACGTTGTCAGGTGATATTTCAACGATATTTTTGCAAGTTACTTTTGTAATATTGCATTTGTAAATTGAAAGACAAGTAATTTCAAGATCGCATCAATATCGCTGCAATGTTAATGCAAGGTTCTAACGGAAATGCTCAGTGGGTAAATTCCTCTCAGTATAATCATTACTATCTATTAATAATTTCTTCATCTCGATAGACTTTTTAAGAAAAAATGTGTGACTGAAAAAGTAGAATCTGCACAAGCAACCATCAAGCGAAAATTCGAAGAAATCACAAATGTGAAAATTGCTATCAACAATGACGATAAAGTGAAAGCTTACGAGGAAGTCATGACCACGTGCCAAGAAAAGTTCCAGGCCGAAAATACATCCCGGTAATATTTCAAAGTTGAAAACTTCAAATATTGTTGAACGATAATTACATGAAATGGAAATGTATCGAATCCCAATACTTTCCTTAGTTATGGACATACGGCCACTTGTGATTCCCAGGACTCCCAGATGAAACGATCGCTGCAATAAAGCAGTTTTATCTATGTGAGCAAAACTCAAGAGAACTCCCAGGAATGAAAGATCATGTCTTGATTAAAAATAGTGATGGCTTCGAAGAAAAAACCCAGAAAAGACTTCTTTATTGCAACTTACAAGAATTATACCAGTGCTTCAAATTTGAGTTTCCGGATTTGCAAGTTGGATTTTCCAAATTTGCTGAACTCCGGCCAATCGAATGCATTTTGGCAAGGGCTAGTGGAACTCACACTGTATGCGTTTGCATTATCCATCAAAATGTTAAACTGATGATCGAAGGTAAATTATACATACTTTTAAACAGTGGGAACTTCGAATTACTTCTAAGCAACATTCTACTAAAAAGTTCATTTTCAGGTTGCAAATTGAGTCAATTGACTGAAACTTGGGACATTCCTATTCATGGGAAAAACGCATACAAATTGCTCCTTCAATACTCGTTGTGTTCAGTACCAAGTAATGAATGTTACGAAGGCCAATGCAAATCGTGCCCGGACAAAAATATTCTATGCAATAAATTGATTGAAACTTTTGATAATGCAGAAATTGATAAGATTACTTACAAACAATGGATTTCCACCGATAGGTAACTTTTTTCTCACATTGAAACGAAGTTATTAATCCTTGTCATGACGTATCTCAATTATTATAATTTGAATTTAGATCCACTTTGAAAATTATAACTGACAGTAAGGAAGAATTTATTTCGTCACTCGTGGAGAAATTGACGAAATTAAAATTACATGATTTCGTTGCTACGGAACAATCTCGGCATTTCAAAAATATTAAAGGAAATTTACAACCAGGCGAATTTGTGGTGACGCTTGATTTTTCAGAAAACTTCGCATTTGTTGTACAAGAAGCCGTTCAAGGGTTTCATTGGAATAATAATCAAGCGACAGTTCACCCATTCGTCATATACTATCATGATATTTCAACCAATAAGATCGAGCATCTATCCTACGTTGGAATATTGGATTGTCTTGAACATGATACTATTGCTGTGTTCATGTTCCAGAAAAAAATGATCCAGTTTCTGAAAGAAAAGGTTGCAGTTGTTAAAAAAATTATCTATTTTTCCGACGGTGCACCACAGCAGTATACAAATAAGAAAAATTTTTGTAATTTAAGTCATCATAAAAAAGATTTTGAAGTAGAAGCAGAGTGGAACTTTTTCGCTACTGCTCATGGGAAAGGGGCTTGCGATGGTGTTGGTGGTACATTAAAACGCCTAGCAAGACGATACTGCCTACAGAGAGGGATAAGAAATGAGATTCTAACAGCTGCAAAACTATATGAGTGGGCTTCAGATAGTTTAAAAAATTATCATCTATGCTTTTGTTCTTAGGGCGACTACAAAGTTGCAACTGAGTATTTGAAAACTAGGCATGAGAAGTGCAAAACAGTGAAAGGAACACTTTCGTTCCATCACGCATCCCCGATCCGTGAAAATGTTGTTGCATTCGGATGATGTAAAATCAACAATAAAGGAATTGTAACTTCAACATTTGTGTAAATAACGTATTTGGTAGTTATAAAATTTTATTGGTATATCCTCAAATAATAATTCACACAATAACAAACTAAGAAAAAATGAGTGCAAAATGATTATCGACAACCAAGCCAAGAATTATATAATTTCCTCGCACTGTGAAATTTCAGTCTCGCGCAAAATCATGCCATAACGCGAGTTGCTTCACTAAAACGTTCATAACTTCCACAATTTTGAAGGCTCCTTGAATTTCAAACATGGAAAATGTTCGTGAAGAATGCAGCTGCAACATATATGTTTTTTCAAAAAAATCGAAGACCGGGCCTTTCGAAATAAATTGACTTTTTTGAGAAAAATAATTTTTTCAAAAATTTCCCCAAAAAGAGAATTTAGTTGAGCAGATGTGTGAATTTTTCCAGAATTTTACCTCATCTCCCTGTTGAGATAATTGAAAATGAATAAAAATGTGATTTTTTTTTGTTTGTACTGTAAAATCCATAAAACTGCATGAAAAAGGCTAATATTTGGGGTTTTGTCTTTGTTTGAGCACCTGTACCACCTCACCGAATTTGGTCCAAATCGGAAACATGTCACTTTTTTTTTGGCCGATCTGACGTGGAATGCCCCATTTATACCTCATCTTCTCCGCAGTCTTTGAATATTCGCTATCTTGGCTCAGATCGATGAATTATTATGAAACATGGGTCCATTTCGAAGGTGCTGAATCCGAATCTGGAGTCAAATCCCGAATTCAAGGTAGCGGATCCAAGATGGCGGACGTGAATTCAGTCAATTTTGTATTTGTGGGCAGATTTACATGAAACATGGGTTCTGGGGTTTTCGAGGGTGCTGACTTCGAATCTGGGGTCAAATCCCACATTCATGATAGTGGATCTAAGATGGCGGACGTGAATTTAGTCAACTTTGCATTTGTGGACAGATTTATATGAAACATAGGTTCTAGGGGTTTTCGAGGGTGCTGAATTCGAACCTGGGGTCAAATCCTGAATTCATGATAGCGGATCCAAGATGGCGGACGTGAATTTAGTCAACTTCGCATTTGTGGACAGATTTGTATACAACATGGGTCCTAGGGGTTTTGGAGGGTGAGGAATTCAAATCTGACGTCAAAAAACGAATTCAAGATGGCGAATCCAATATGGCACACGTGAATATAGTGATTCTGGCTCTAATTAACAAAATTATATAGTTTTATGTAACACGGGTTCTAGGGATTTTCCAGGGTGCTGAATCAAATTCTGGGCTCCAATGTTGAAAGAAAATAATAATTCCGATCTTCCCGTGTAAGCTTCACTGCATCCGAAGACTCTTCAAGAGCTGGTTGACGTTATGACAACTGCGCATTAGTGAGGATTCAAAAGTGAAGGAAGTAGCTATTGAAACAAATGAAGCCTGGAAATATTCGGATTCATTTCTAAATTACGCCTAAATAACCCTTCGTTGAGCTTATTGCGCTTAGATTACTCTTAGTTGACTAATTTTATTTGCAACATTGAAATTGCCCTCCAGATTGTTTCGTTAGATGCGAGGCTTTGATTAAATTCAACAAACCGTTCATTGCAAAGAATAAAAATCATAAATATCGATCATTTTTGAACTTCCTGACGCGAGTCTCGTGTACAGCCCTAGTTGAAATTCTACAGTTCTCCAGGTACATGTTTCTGAATCATTTGGGGATGGTATAAAGGATGGTAGGCAATAAGTTCCAGGCTTTCTGAACATTACATTTACAAAGTTTCTTAATTGAGGAAAAAACCGATGAGTGCCTTTCCATATATCCCCGGATATCTGAATTGTTCAAAATGCGAGCGAAGCGAGCATATGTGGGCTACGATCCATTCAAAATGAGCGAAGCGAATTTTGAAGGGGGTCGGACTGCTGAGCAAAGCGAAGCAGTCAGGGGACGGAGCCCTCTGGTTACTTTTTTGATGGTTCAAAACGTCCGTTGAATATTGTCAATTAATGAAATTCAATACATACTTTACAACGGTCAATGACTATAAAAACTGATTCCTATCTATTAAAAACCGGTTGTTTGATGCTCTGAATGGGTTTCAATGGTACTTTGCTGTAACAAAGTTTGTACTGATTTTTACCAGGGCTGTCATCTTTTTCAAAATTATTGATCAGAAAAAGCATGTAAAAATTTTGCGTCAATTTTTTTTTATAAATCACGTGATTGATAAAAAAGTTGAAATAAATGATAATTAAATACATACCTGAGATTGGACTTTGAGTATAAATTTGGGAAATCGGAATTATTCAAAGTTTCTGACATTTGCAAGTTATTCCTTTTGAAAATTTTTTTATAAGCCCTAGGCTCCAGTCCACTGAAAGGAAGGTGCCTAATTGGGACAACTAGATATTAATTGCCGCAGCTCGATTTTTATTTACGCTAGCTAGATTCGAGTTGGGGTGAATAAAAGTCTAGCTGTTTGAAATATGAATAAACTGGTTTATTCAATGGGGATAAAAAATTTAGTAGCGACAAATAAAATTTAGGTGGCACAACTAAAGTGTTATTTACAGTGATTAAATTTCCTAGCAGTCGAATATTTAACTAGACCCTTTCTCTCAATATAAAAGACTAGAATTCATATTCAGTCTAATCCCGGTTGTAGTAACGCGTGATTCACAAAAACAAGTTGGCACGAAATAATTCAAGTTTATTTCAATGCTTGAGGCTGTCCTTCAATACTCACAAAAATTCTGATTGATGGATAATCATGATCGGAATGATTCTAGTCCATCTAGGCTATCCATTCTCTCAACTCGTTCAGTTCTGTTTTTTCAACGCTCGTGTACAACATTTCTTACAGATGGACGTGAGTACCGTTGTAGCTGAATTATTTTCTGCTATGGTTCGTTACCGAGTGAAGCAAGACGGATCCTTCAGCAGCGTTATTCTCAGTATGCTAGTGATCGAAGGTCTCGGACGAAGTTTGGATCCTAATATTGATATTTTCAATGAGATACTGCCATTCGTGTTTGGTACTGGCTTTTATAATTGATCAAATAAATTGTTTCGTCGCGAATTTTAATCTCTCATATCACATCGATTTGTTCCTTCACGTTATAAATTTTGCATGTTACTTTTGGCAATTTTTTAAACATCCTTTGATAAAAAATATATCGAATCTGTACTTTTATGTTCGAATAATATAAAAAATCTTATGAAATCTGTTCACATTCTATTTTAGTATGAATCTTTGGAGTTTCGTTTCGTTAAAAAGAAACAAAAGTGAAAGGTATCGCGCTTTTGTGATTGATATAAGTTGATCATAGTATTTACAAGTGTGATTAGCGTGTGTTTAGTGATCGCTCGGAATCAGGTCATTAGATATAATTGCTGAAGTTGCGAAGTTATTGGATGCCAAAGTAATTACACGTGTTCCAAAAGAATTACATGAATCATGACAATTTGAAACAAAAGCGAGGGAAACTTGAAACGCATCTATCAGTGGATTCATCAGACGTTTAATATTGCATCTATAAAATATAAGTACCTCATACGAAAATTTGGTGGCATAGAAACGATTTGAAGTATTTCGGTAAGAAAAGTACATTTTACCTGTTACCAAGGAATCTTTTAGTAATAATATCCATGGTTGAATCAAAAGATTCCGCCCTGCTTCTCAGTGAAATTTCACTGATTTTTAGCATTTTTCACTGTTCCGGATTTGCTTAACGGGAGGATTCGGTTTGAACGCTGTAAGTATCATTATTAAAAATTACAAAAATGAAATGAATTCGTGTGTCTTGGTACAGACGAAGCAGAAAAACAAGAGGGAAAATAAGTTCAATGAGCACCCACCCAGCACAAATATCTCCGTAATATCACACTAATATTACAGCAATATTGGAATATTGCAGTAATATTGCAGCAATATTACTGCGATATTGGTGCTGAGTGGGCAATGAGTTAAAAAGTCAGATAAGAGCAAGAATGAAAATAAAAAGAGGAATAAAATATTCCACGGTGTATGCGGACCGCGGTAAGGATTACGATTCTTTGAAAACAACTGACGACAGGGAAATGTGTAATCGTATTGGTCAGAAATTCCGGCGAGTGACCTGCTGTGCGTAATTGCTTCTTGGCTGTCCAAACATCTTCTTCGGTTTGGCAATACAAGACGTTTATGTTGTTTACTCCGCACATGTGTCGATACTTCGATGTAAATTTCTCGCGAACTGGCTTGAAGAATCCAGAAATCATATACATACGTATATGTACAGCTATATTTTATTAAAACAAATTAAATAACGTAGTTGGAAAAATTACAATGTCGATAGAACAATTCTCAACGTTAAATATCAACAATTTAGAGAACAAATTAGATTTAATAACACATTGTGATGCATAGATGCTCACTCCCAAAGAGCATACTTCGATTCTTTCTCTCACGAACCCTTCGTTACGAAAATATTCTCACAAATGCTGTCTTGTTTCGCTCAATTGAATAATCATTCAAGTCCAGCAAGATCAATCGATCCAAAAGCTAGATCACTGAGATCTCTCGTATCATAGTTTCGCCTAGTTAAAAGATAATATATACTAATTTTCGGATGATTGATCGAATCAATGACACTCTCTCCTTCAATTTCTTCTTCAATTCTCACGGATATTCATTTATGGAGAACACAAGCAGCAAACACAATTTTTTGTGACCACAAAGTCAATATTCAAATTTATTTATCAACTGGACCTGTATCTTGCTATTATGATCTTGTTTATTCAGGAGATACTTGAACGATATTCCAAGAAACTTTGCGATACTGGGATAAGTGTAAGGTGTACATAAAGAGATAATAACGAGAAACGTGATGATAAATAGTTGTTCAGTGAGACTCTAGTCAAGTGATAGGCATTCAACTTCTTCATCTGTCGCTTTTTTGACGTTAGGATATATCAGGATATACTTGAATTCATTAGAAGGAGAATTTCGATGTATTCTCGTATGTTCACATTTGATTGAATTCATGGGGATGTATTTTAAAAGAGATAAGAAATTCTAGGAGATTTATGATGGTTGTTCTATTTTTGTCCACCCAATGTCTGAAATTGTTGCTCAAAAACATCGAACAAACCCAATAAAAATATTTCTCTTCCAAACTTCAACAATTTCTCTGCAAAACTTCATTATCGCAATTCTTAAAGGAAGAAAGAATTTTTTCAACTGATTCATCTTCCAAAACTCTGTGAAATTCTGCATATTTCTGAAAATTTCTATTGTTGTTGTGTTGAGAAATGTTGAATTTTCTCAACATTTTTTACTTGATAAATGGTGGAAACATTTGATGAGGAAAGGAATTTTCTCCACGAATTCATACATTTCTCTGCAAACTACATTTGCAGAAAAAAATTTGAATTTCCTCTTTATTTGTCTATTCGAAGAATATTACGGATTGTGGCGGAGAGTTGAGTTTTCTATACAAATTCATACATTTTTCTCAAATCGCATTTGCGGAGATAAAGTGAATTTTTTCAAATTTTTCAATCGACTTAAAACAACTTAAGTAAAATTCACTGGTAAGCCTCGAAAAAACCTCTCTCCCACGACCCACTCATTTTTCCTCTCGGAGGAGTCTGAATCGATTAGTCTATATCTGACGGGAACGAATTTTTTAAAATTTTCTATCGATTTGACCCAGCACTTGGAAAAATTTACAAGTTAAGGTCGAAAAAAACCTTTCTCCCACGATTTACTCATTTTTCGTTTCATAAGATTCTGAATCGATTGGTCTATATCTTACAGGGACGAACTTTCAAAATTTTCTATCGATTTGACTCAGCACTTGGAAAAATTTACAAGTTGAGGTCAAAAAAATCCCCTCTCCCACGACCTATTCATTTTTCGTTTCAGAAGATTCTGAATTGATTGGTATATACCTCACGAAAACGAATTTTTCAAAATTTTCCATTGCGATGATTCCCGTAAGTGGTACTTTAAGATTACTGTAGTCATCTCGGAGATCCGCTGATGTGATAGAGGCTTTGCTTCTCACTCGCAGGACCCGGGTTCAATCCTCACTCAGGAAAGTTCCTAAAAATGGACTTTCAATGTGGTGTCTCTTCCGTAATGTCATTCAAGTCGAACTGTAAGGAGATTTGTAGAGATAAACTCTGAACAAAAATTTTTTTTCTCAAGCAAAAGTGAATAAATAAAACAGAGATTTGTAGAGTAATGCAGAAATATGCAGAGAAGTATTTAATGTAATATGGAGATTTGGCGAGTTTTGTACGAATTTTGTGGAGAAATTCATAAAATATTACGAAGATTGGAAGAATCATGTACAATTTTGCAGAGTAATGCAGAAATTTGTAGAGTAATATTTATGGTTAAAAATTCTGCAAATTTCTCAAAGCGTCCGAAATCTGACAGTTATGTAGAAAAATCTGAAGAGTTTTGAAGAATTTTGAAGAGAAATATTTTTATTGGGGAAGGGACGGCAAAAGTCAACGGTTCGAATCGTCGTCGTCATGATCATTCGTTCGATGCCGAGTATTGAATGTGGGAACTGATAATCGATTACGTGACTGATTCTTAATTGAAATTGGAAGAGGAAATTCGATAACGCAAGATCGCTTGGATAATAACATTCGCCAAGCACGTTTTCATTTTCTACTCGCATAATAAACGACTATAACGTGTATACAGAGAGATGTTTGATATGTCCCATTTATGAGACTCGAAAAGTCGGATGAAACTTTGTCGGAACTGAAAGATCACGAATTATGAAATTATCTAATGATGAAATCTACGAGTCTCGATGGATTCCTAAGCGATAAATTGCAAACAGATAATACTTGGACGAATGGAGAGTCTGCTGAAAAATTTTCAATGAATTTTTTGAGAAAAATTAATTACTCGCCCAATGGGAAATCTAATTGATCTCAAGAATTGTGGCGGATGAACTATAAAAAAAAACAGTTATTCATTGAATATAGGGAAATCTTCATTGAATTATTCGTAATTCTATCGCTCCCACGACATACATGTCATTGACCAAAAAATGATACGGAATATTCCAATCAATCACATGTCAGATTATTCAACATTTAATTCAAAATTCATTTCCATACACACGGAAAAAAAGATGATGTTGGATTTACAATGTTTCGTTCGATCACCATAGAAATATTAGGGGTTTCTATGGTGATCGAACGAAATGTTGTAAATCCAACATCATCTTTTTTTCCGTGCACGATTCAAACTTCAAAAACATGCGTTATAGTGCAATGATATATGTGTGTAATCGAAAATTTGATTAAATGTATGTTATATCGAATTCACGATATCAGAATGATTATAAAGGAATAACATTTGAATTTAGTAATACTCTCTTCAAACACGATTATCGAATTCTGATCATATGTTTTGGAGATAACATCTACATACCTACGTTGTACCGTGTCATCGTACAACTAATCCCTTCTCATTAGATTACTCGGAGAGAATATTGATATAAATTGTGATACTTGGTAACAATTGACATTTTGGAGATCAATTAATTTTATCGGTCAATTATTCATCTTGTATTTTATGTATAGTATTTAATTGAAAAATGAGACTGAAGATTTTTGATACGATAATTCTCAAGTTACATCAATATCGATTGATCAAATTCAAAATAAATCAAAAGTGTATCACCCTGTGCAGAGTATAAAATTCTTTAAGAATAGCTGAATGAAGGATTATGTGTGAAATCTAATAGGTCCAAAATAGTTTGTTGAAATATTTTGCTGAACTTCATTTATAGTAGCTTGAATGTCCTACTTTGATAACGATACACGGTATAAATACATAAATTCGTCAATGTATGTACGCACAATCTTCATTACTCTAGCAATATATTTTAAGTCGCACATTTGCCGTCCCGACGCTTACAATAGTTTTATTTCATTCGATTGAAAACAAGTTCTAATCGACGTCTCATTATAAGTTGTTCTTCGCCCCTTGTATTTGCTCGATACAGCTATATCACTTCCCCCTGACCCGGTCTAGCCCGTTTTCTAGTCAACGTTCCATTCCATCCTACATGTCGCCCAACCTCGTTCTCTTTGATCAACTAGAAATAAGCTGTATCTATTTCTATTTATACATAGTAGATGATATCCGAGTGTAAAAACATTTGATATTGAAAGAGTGAAAGACATGTGACATTTGATGTCCAAATTATGGAAATAAAAATCTATTTGATGCAAAAATTTCGATGTTGCAAACATCTCTCTGATAGAAGATCGATGTTCATTCATCCGCAGCTTAAACTTATTCCCAGCGTTGTATAAATCAGAGTTCTGTGATCATTCCTCAAGTGGCGTCCTTGGATGCTTCCGATAAGTGTTCAATGTAGCGTTACGCAACAGTTCCTCCGAGGAATTCGATAATTGAATAATTTATCAATTGTTTTTAACATGTAAAACATGGGTTGCTCCAAATTGAAAGATCGTATCTTTATTCCCTTCTATTCTATAAATTATCACATAATTCGGTATTGCATTAGAGTTGTATCATACAAAAAACAATACCTATACATAGTAACAATGAGGACACTTTCAAGGGACAAAATTTTCATAACGTTTCAAAGAAGAGATGGAAAAGATTGTGATTTTTCTTTAAATCGTGAATCATAAAAATCACGTTTCATGTTCTGATTCCATTAAACACGCGTTGAAGAGCAAATCGAAATTGTCCGATACCATCATACCAGAATAACATAATATATTGTGAAATATGAAAAATAACATTATCTCAATGAGAGTAATATATTGCGTAATGCTGACGTGACATCAACGCGATAATATGAAGATTATGTGATCGAAATCGCGAAACGTGTGTGCGATCACGGCGTTTTATAATTTTCTCTTTCCGCGTTATTCACAATTAGAAAAATAAAAAAGAAGAAGAGGATAAACAGTATGTGATAACCAGCAATCTTCATTCATGCCAACTATCATACGGTCGGTTGCTCCAACGGTATGTGCAGCCGAGTATAAAGGTTCGAGGTTGAATCTTAACATATTTGTGAAATAGGTTTAGATCAAACGTCTCTTCTGAGGATCGTATTAAGAATTCACTCCCATTCGGACAATTTCCAGCTTCTTAGATTTACATTGTTATCACGGTTAGTCATGCTAACGTAAATCACAATGTTAACTCGAGTAAGATGTGTATGCTAGCTCAATTTTATCGAATACAGGAAAACTGAAAGAATTGCAACGACTACTTACGTAGTCAATTTTCGGTCATCTACGGAAGTAGTGACGGTCACCTAATACGGTACTTGAACTCACAAACGTGGTAATTGTTTTAACCACTAAGTAGGTGGGGTGCATCTATTTTGGCCCCACGTTGGCCCAGTCTTGGTCTCATGTTGGCATGCTGGCTCAGTATAGGCCCCATTATACGTACGCGCTGAGGAAATAATGTTTTGTTCTGTCTCCTGAGGTTCGGGAATTGATTCGGAGTAATTTCGGTGGTTGAAATCTCTACAAATGAAAGTTAAAGGGGTCTTTCTGGTCAAGATTTTCAAGAAAAATTTTTTTTTCAAACATCATTTTCTCATAGAAAAAATTGAAATACCGTGTTGAAAATTCGTAGGTATGTTTATTAAACATTCAATATTACAAAAACAATTTCACCAGATCAAAAAAAAATTTTTTTTCGTTATACTAATTTACACAAAAAAACATTAAAAAATGATGGTGGGAGTAATTTGGGGCGTCTGGATGATCGAAAAAAAAATAGCAAATTATTCCTTGTTGAAATGCCTATCGCATAAACTAGGATATTTTTTTCCATCAGAAAACAACAAAATGGCGGCCATTTTTCGAAAGAAATCGATTTTTGAAATTGGAAAATCCGCCGAACAATTTTTGACCAATTCTTTTTGTTTTTTTAGATCATCCAATCGTCCCAAATCACTCCCACCGTCATTTTTTACTGGACTATATCTCGGAGTTCTAGAGATGATTGGGATGCGAGGATGTCAAAACACGGGAGTTCTGATGCTAGAAGTGCTTAGGGAATTTTTTTTGGGAATTAGAGAAAAGGATATGCTAACTTCTTCTCCGATATAGTAGCATCGCGGTTAAGACTGATGGAAATGGACTACATCTTGGAGTTCTAGAGATGATTGGGATGTAAGGATGTCAAAAGACGAGAGTTCTAATGTTAAAAGTGCTTGGAAAACAGGATATGCTAAGATCTTCTACACAACCTAACAGCACACTCCTTCGCATCTCCGTGGTCTCCACGTAGATATCACCTATCTCCGTGGAGACCACAGAGATGCGACGAAGTGTGCTGTTATGACAGTTGGAAATTTGGTGTAAAGCTGTGAGAAAATCCGTGTGTCATAAATTTTTCGTTAAATATTCAACACAAACGTGTGATTTCTACACGCAGAAAAACGTTACCTACAAAATTACTACACTTTGTGCCCGTACAGCACAACCACCGATCCTTCACCTAGGACTTCGGTGGACTGGAGGTGGAGAATTGGTGGAGAAATGGGAGCCGTGGAAATAAGGGAGAAATAAGGGAGAGTCTCCGTGGAGGCAACGGAGAGGCGACGTGGATTTGTCCGTCCCGTTTATTTTCAATAAAACTCATATCTGTCGATTTACACGACCAAATTTCAATGAGTGAATCCACTAACATAAATTTGATTGAAAATAAAAGGGGCGGACAAATCCATGTCGCCTCTCCGTTGCCTCAACGGAGACTCTCCCTTATTTCTCCCTTATTTCCACGGCTCTCATTTCTCCACTGATTCTCCACCTCCAATCCACCGAAGTCCTGGGTGGAGAATCGGTGCATGGAGAAGAAGGAATTCGCTGTGGCAGCGAAATCTACTTTTGCTGGGTTCCTTTTGCCAGAGCAGCAAATTTTCTGCTGTGACAGCAAACTATTTGCTGTTCCAGCAATCTTGTTAGCCGCGACAGCGAATTTTTAGCTGTGGCGGCAAAAAATGTTTGTTATCCCAGCAAAATTTGTTCGCTATTCTGTATATAATACTGAAAATGTGCTGGCGGAGCAAACATTTTTTGCTGCCACAGCTAAGAAATTGCTGTCGTAGCTAACACGATTGCTGTTATAGCAAATTTTTAGCTAGGTCAGCAAAAAATTTTGCTATTCTATATATAATACCTCGATTTGCTGCGTCAGCAAATTTTTGCTCTCCGTGTGGTTGTGCTGTACGGGTGGTAAAATAGCGACGAAATCACATTTTGGGGTTATGTATTATATGTTGTCATTAAAATTACTATACTCTCTATCAGTAAATAACCGAATTCCATCACTCTTTACTAGAAAGTATAGTAATTTTAATGACAACATATAATACATAACCCCAGAATGTGATTTTGTCGCCTATTTTACTATGGAGTGTAGTAATTTTTTAGGTAACTTTTCTCTGAATGTATATACGCTCCTTGTGTAATCAGGTCTCAACTGATCCCTGCTAAAAATTCCCAATAAAGAACAATTCAAAACGATAAGAATTCTCTATAGTTTTGAATGAGGTTTTTGAATACGGAATTTACAATGTTATACCGTTCTTTAACGATAGAATTCTATCGTTCCTTATAGTATTCTATAGAATTTAACGTAAAACCTATGTGATTTTATCGTAAAATTCTTATAGAAAAAGTACCACCTATTTTGAAACACATGACCATTTTTTTTCGAATAACTGGTACTTTTTCTATACGAATTTCACTATAAAACCACATACATCCTGTTACATTTCATACAATACGATAAGGAACGATAGAGTTCTATCGTTTAAGAACGATATAACATTGTAAATTCCGTATTCAAAAACCTCATTCAAAACTATAGAGAAATCTCATCGTTTTGAATCGTTCTTTATTGGAAATTTTTAGCAGGGATTTATAATGTAAAATCATTCAAACAAGTGGAGAGAAGTGTCAAAATCACACAAATTTTATTAAACTCAAGATTGAACATAAAAATTGTGTTATTCTCAACTAACAAAGGGGAGTTCGCCAGTGGTGGGAGCTACTTTTTGATGAAAGTTCCATGTACGTGTAACTTTGGTACTCGTCGAAAAAACTATTAATTCATCTTCATTCATTTTGGCTCCGGCTTCCATTCTGATGGGGCTTGGTTTTATAGATATGCAAATCTGAAGATCCAGTGCAAGTTGATATACGCAAAAAAAGTAACCCTATCAAAGTGACCGGCGGTGGGGCTTGAGTGATAGAGCTTCAACGTCAGTTCTTGATGAGCCGTGTTCAATTATCATTGAAGACTATTTTTTCAAATTATTCTTATGCATTGCCTTAAAATAAAAAAAAGTGCGATTTTCATATCTAATTTACGTTAAAGAATCCATAAATTACACTTGTCAACTGTTAGTTCAGGACTTATTTTGAATTTCATTTGACAGAACTCATGTGATGAATTCACACGATCAGGAATTCCATCATCATGAAGTGATCAGTCTTATGACTGGTTTGATGAAATCCTCCAACCCTGTCTATTATCCGCTAACCGTTTAATTTCTGCATATCTACAACAACCCTTATCTTGTATAATTTGCTTCATATAACTTAATCTAGGTCTACCTTTTCGAGTTTTACCATTCATTTTTCCTTCCAATATTGTTTTCAATAAGCTATCATGCCTTAATGTGTGTCCTATGAGATTACTTCTTCTTTTTACGACCTGTCTCAAAAGACTCCTTTTCTCATTTACCTTCTCAAGTACTTCTCCATTTTTTCCTCTCTCTATCCACTTTACTCTAAGCATCCTTCTATAACACCACATTTCAAAAGCTTCAAGTCTTCGTTGGTCCGTTTTTCCAATTGTCCAAGTTTCGCAACCAAATAATGCTGTGCTCCAAACGTAACTCTTCAAGAATTTCTTTCTTACTGCTAAGCTAACATTCTTTGAACATAGTAACTGTTTCTTTTGGTGGAAAGCCTGTTTTCCTTGTGGTATTCTTGCTCTTATATCTCTTCCGCTTTTACCGTTTTCTGTAATTATGCTCCCTAGATATTTAAATTCTTTGACTTGCTGAATTGTCTCTGCATCTATTTTGATTTTCGTTCAGAAGTTCTTGATGTTTTCGCTGTTGTACAGATCATGAATTTTGTTTTGTCCTTATTTATATTCATACAATATTTGTCTAGTAATATTTTTTGCATAGTGTTGAGGGTATTTTCTAACTTAGAACCACTCGTAGCTAATATAGCTATGTCATCCGCAAATCTCAACATGCTGACATTTTCACCTTGAAACTGTAATTTCAATTGCATTGCTCCTTCACTTCGTTCATCGCTTCTTCTATATACAAATTGAAAATCAATGGTGATAGTAAGCATCCTTGTCTCACCCCTCTTTTAATTTGTGCTTCTCCTTTTTGACCCTCTATTTCTATTATTGCGGTTTGATTATCACATAATTAATTCATCATTCTCCTATCCTTGAAATTAATTCCTACCTTTTTCAAAATCGTGAACATTTTCTCCCAATCAACATTACCGAATGCTTTTTGTATATCTACAAAACCTATATAAACAGACTTTTTTAACTCTAGACTTTTCTCTACTACTGTTCTGAATGCTAATATTGCTTCCCACGTTCCCCTATTTTTCCTAAAACCGAACTAATCTTCTGCTAATCTACTCTCTATTTTATTCTCTATCCTCCTGCACTGTAAAAAAAATTTGTTGAATTTCGAACAAAAATGCTTGGAAATTTCCAAACTTGGTTTGGAAAAATAATTTCCGAACCTTTTTTGTAAATTGCCGAACAAAAGTTTGTGAATTCTCAAAAATCTTCGTGAAATCACAAATTTTTTTGAATGTTTACAAACTTTTGTTTGGTAATTTACAAAAAAAGTTTGTGTAAAGAACTGCCAAACTTCTTTGGCAGTTTAGGAAGTATATTTTTTACAGTGTGTATATATAATAATTTTTGCTAGTGTTTTCGAGGAATGTGAAGTTAACCCTCAGTTACCCCACGGGGGTCAAAAGGGAACAAAAGTTTTTCAAAAATTTGATCTTCTCTTCATAGGGGTGAAGAGGTACGTTTTGAAACCAGAATAGGAATCAAATTCAAGAACCATAGTACATTTTTTATCATTAAAAAAGCTTCACTTAGTTGAGTGCAATGCACAATGAAAGGTTAACGAACGAATAAATCGTGAACGTTAAGGAAAGACTATAGAAGATCCAATGTGTCGTCTTTTTTCAATAATATTGTATCAGGTTACTACAAATAAATTGTATTATATTTATGAAACAGGTTCAATACACATGGTTCCTCAACTTATTAGTAGAAGAATATAAAAATGCACGCAGTACAAAATCATTGAAATGAAAATATTGAAAGTCGATACATTGAGTCCTACAAAGCCTTTTCTTATTTGTTAACATTTTTATAATCAATAAAATCGAATAAACATTCCTATCCTCTTTTACTCCGCGTCAATTTGAATCCCCACAAAAAACGTTAAAAACGTAGAAAAAACACGCCAAGTACATAAAATGCATGAAGATGCGGTCAATACTTAGAAAAAAAAACACATTCTCAACGAAAATTCAACTATATTCAAAATTTCGATGGGATACAACAGATATGCCCCATCTGAAAAAAAGATGTGAAATCAATATCAGCTGCCAAGTACATTTGGTTATCCAAATGGTATGTTAACGATGTTTCATATGGTGCAACTTCAGTTTGTTTAAATTGTATTCAAAGTGATTTCACAAGAACCCCCTAAAAACGCCAAAAAAGTAAAAAATCACGTCAAATTCCAAAAACCATACACCCGTTTCACTATAACACTTGAAAAGAAATCCTTGAAAAAAATACTTTACTCTTTCCGGAAGTTACTTAATATAACAGATATATCATTTGAAAGAAAAAGATGTGAAATAAATATGAGCTACCAAGTACATTTGTAAAAAGTACATGTAAAAAGTATTTAAAGATTTCTGTACATACTACAAAAAGTAAAAAAAGAGCGTTCAAAGTGGTTCATGATTTTAAAAAAAACATCTTCGTTTTGAACAAATATATATAAAGGAAGTAGAATAGACAATAGATTTATCCATTTCACATACTAGAAACAGCTTCAAGTTATTTGAAAACAAACCCGCTAGTCGGTTTTTATCATGTTTTGAAACAGGGCCGAGCTTTGGCCGCGCGGAGCTAGATTGCCAATATTTTTGCGGGGCTCCTAAGTAAATTATATATAACTTATATATAAAATAAATTAAATTATATACAAATTATATAATTTTGAGAATTTTTCACTCGGGCAGCACGGAGTCCGATTTGGTGAAATCGGTTCAATCGGCTTGAAGCCAACCCTGTTTCGAAATCCGCATCGATGCGGAACACTTGGCGTGGCTGATAGCAGAGGTTTTTAGCCTTAATTATGTCCAAATGAATTTCTATAGAGCATTAAACAAGAAACTTGCATAATATAATTTCACAAAATCTTCATCAGCCACGGCAAGTGTTCCGCATCGATGCGGATTCCGAAACAGGGTTGGCTTCAAGCCGATTGGACCGATTTCACCAAATCGGACTCCGTGCTGCCCGAGTGAAAAATTGTCAAAATTATATAATTTGTATATAATTTAATACATTTTATATATAAGTTATATACAATTTATTTAGGAGCCCCGCAAAAATATTGGCAATCTAGCTCCGCGCGGCCAAAGCTCGGCCCTGTTTCAAAGCATGATAAAAACCGACCAGCGGGTTTGTTTTCAAATAACTTGAAGCTGTTTCTAGTATGTGAAATGGATAAATCTATTGTCTATTCTACTTCCTTTATATATATTTGTTCAAAACGAAGATGTTTTTTTTAAAATCATGAACCACTTTGAACGCTCTTTTTTTACTTTTCGTAGTATGTACAGAAATCTTTAAATACTTTTTACATAACCAAATGTACTTGGTAGCTCATATTTATTACACATCTTTTTCTTTCAAATGATATATCTGTTATATTAAGTAACTTCCGGAAAGAGTGAAGTATTTTTTTCAAGGATTCCTTTTCAAGTGTTATAGTGAAACGGGTGTATGGTTTTTGGAATTTGACGTGATTTTTTACTTTTTTGGCGTTTTTAGGGGGTTCTTGTGAAATCACTTCGAATACAATTTAAACAAACTGAAGTTGCATCATATGAAACATCGTTAACATACCATTTGGATAACCAAATGTACTTGGCAGCTGATATTGATTTCACATCTTTTTTTCAGATGGGGCATATCTGTTGTATCTCATCGAAATTTTGAACATAGTTGAATTTTCGTTGAGAATGTGTTTTTTTTTCTAAGTATTGACCGCATTTTCATGCATTTTATGTACTTGGCGTGTTTTTTTCACGTTTCTAACGTTTTTTGTGGGGATTTCACTCTTTTTTGCGAATGTTCATCACTCAATTCTAAGATTAAAGTCATCGCCCAGAAAGTTTTCAAAACCTCTCAAATACATGTCAATGGTTCAACAGTCTTCAGTTTTCAAGAGCAAATTTTCCCAACGTCTTGAGAACATTAATTTATCATGCTCGGAGAACCGCAGTTCATTTGTATCTCTTTCAAATGAAGAATATCAAAGGATTTGGCACAAGCTTGATTATGATTCAATTTTTATTTTAAATGTCTCATAAACCTTCCATGGAAACATCAATGAGACATCAGCGGATATTTGAACATCCTTGGTATATACATGCGACACATTCTGAACACCCCAAGCGTGCACACATGTTCGTCCGATATTGTACGCAATTTGGGCCCAACATGTGTGCACGCTTGGGACCCTAAACATTTAGGATATTCTAATGTCCCGGAATCCGTTTCTAAACATATTGATAGTACGTCCCGGTGCTATAAGCGCATGTGCAATTCTAAAGGAACTCAGTAAACGGTGATTATGCGTTCACAAACGGAGTAGAGAAAGTATAATTGCCCTCATATACTTTTGATATACCATGGATCATCAGAATTTTGCATCAAGGATTCTTCATCATAGGATTTACAAATAGATATGTCAAGATATATTTGTTGCTGAGCAAAGAGTTTACGCGCACTCTTATCGAGGTTTCAAACATTTTAATAAATCTGTGTTGGAATTATTCTTCGAAAATCACTAGAAATTTCGGCAAAGTGTGAGTCTGTTTTAGCAATTTTCATTAGTTTCCACGGAACCGTTTCTATTAAGATATGCTAATGAAAAGAGTATATAGGGCTCAAAGCAGCCTACAGCGCTAGAAGCCATGGAGTAATTAATATTATGAGGGAGCATTAATTCCCACATAGCACGACAGTTCAGAATGAGTAAGAACTCAATGCACCCATTTTCAATTTCTATAGTTCTAAATGCATTGATTATGAACCCTTTCTGAACTGATGTGCCGTGTAGGTTGGTTCATAAAAGTAAAGTGTTTCTCTACAAGGACGAAAGGGAAGAACGCTCGCCAAATTGATAGCTTTATGATGATTTCCAATCATCTGATGTCCTGAAATGAAGAACCAATCATAAATTGCGCGAAGCATTATGGTGAAATTGATTCCCCTTCGATTTTATTGACAACAAATTTTTTTCTAGGCTCCCTCCAGATATTCAGAGCTCCATGCTTGAATTAGTTCAATTGTGATGCACTGAGAGAAGAGGTATTTGATCCAATCCCATATTTTATGGCGGCGCACATCGAAAGGTTGATGTCCAGTATTTTCTATGGCACTTATGTTCATAAATTGTGTGATTTCTTCAAATGAGTGACATATTTATGAGCAATAGTTATGGCAAAAGTAATTGCAATAGTTATAGGAAAAATCAAGATTTCAATATGCAGACTCTTGAGTTCAGTTCACCGTAAAATATGGAATTTTTCTGGATATCTTTTCTTCGGTATTTAGAGCTGAAAACCCTGTCTAATCGTATGAGAATGTTCATTTCTAGAAAACTTTATGTCAGTGTTGAATGAATTGGTGTATCACTTGAACTGAAATTGTTTGTTTTTCCTATTGCTATTTTTATTTAGTTCCTTTGTTATCTGTTCAAATACACATGGTTTCCCAAATTGAAATTAATTTTTCAATTGAATTTTTGGAGTGAGTGAAACATGTTTACTTCAACTCATTTTTTCAAAATGTGCGGTGTATGGAAAAATGAATTTAACGCTGTTCTAAGAAAAATATATATGAATTTTCAGCATTCCGAGGCCAAATTCGTTTTTCAATTTGTGAATCATCAGTGGATATCCATATTGTACCTTCACCCCGCAACATACTAGTATAATGAGCGTCAGTAATATCTTTACCATCATGGAACATTGCAGCACAAACCTTATAAGAGCTATTCCCAACACGTATTTTCGTAGTAGGTATTGCCTTAATGTCGAAACTATTTATTTTCCTCACTTCACCATCACTGCGCTCAAACAGCATTAGTTGTACGATGAGGACTTTTTTTGATTCAATTATATCAGACTTTTTCATTTTACATTCATCATTGCTACATACATCACAAAAACCTTCTGTATTGATCCATTTTCCAAAATTATGATTCATCAGCTCTTGTAAGTTATATGATTTCTTTGAGATGATAGGTAAAGCAAGAGCTAAAACATGATTCGTGCTAATGATAGTATTTGTATATCCACATAGTTTACAATTCATGATTGTAGTTGTTTGGTGTTCTACCGCAGTTCCAATGTTGGATGAATTATTACAAAGAGATCTAATAAATGTACCAGGATCTTGCGATCGATTGTAAACATACTGTTCACCTGCAAACTGCCGTAGCACTTTTATATCAATATTCTTATGCACTTTATACCCATCTATTAAAGTTGTCAAAACGTCGGCTTTTCGCACAGCAACTAATTTCTCTCTAATTGGAGCACAATATAATATACATTGAACGGTCGCATTCGCATAACTAGAGATACCATCAACATTTGGGAGACCTATCACATTCCATACAAGCCTATCCATTCTTTCATCATTTTCATTTTGACATGTGGATACTTCAATAGGCAATGCCCAAATCGTATCACGTATTTTTGGAACGCATTTTTTCAATATTTGGATAGTCAGAAGGTCGGGTCTGAACTTTTTTCATAACCGATTATATTCAATTATAGCTGATTCTTGTGCTTCCACAGAAGATGGGTCGTAATTGATTAAGAGTAATCGTTGTAACGTAGTCACTCGAGAAAGAGCGACATAAATTTGTCCGCAAGTAAATATTGAATTGCCTACCTCTATGACAGCTTCCTGTAAACTGAGGCCTTGACTTTTGTGAATAGTCATACCATAGCTCAGACATATCGGACATTGTTTTCTGATGACATAAGCATTTTCCATTACTTCAAATTTAACATTGACACGTTCTATAGTGTGTTCTGTCCCTGTAGGTAATACGATTTTCAATTTTTCAATATCATTACCATCCACACCTTTTACAATGGAGAGTACCTTGGCAATTGTGCCATTAACAAGACCCAAGTCGACGGCAATGTTTCTTCTGATCATAATCTGTGCTCCTATTTTAATAATTATAATTCTCGCTAATCCAGCTGTTCGAGAGCTGTCCTCGTCATTGGCATTCAATAATTTCGAGACCTTCTTTTTCAAATACAATGGACAGTTTGTTGTATCATGAGCAATGAGATGAATTTCTTCCGACGTAATTCGATTCAGCATTGCAGCATTCAAAACATCACATTGAACACACGTGAGTAATAAACAAACAGGGTTCGTCGCAACATTGTGCATGTAATCGCATAATTCATTTAATCGACCTTCGCAGTTTGTTGCATTGAAATTGACTTTCCTCGATTGTAGAAGTACCGTATCCCAATTACTCACCATTCCAATGCGAAGTCTTGATAACATATTCCTGTAAGAATCGTCACCCTTCTGACACATATTAATTATCAATTCATCATAGCTGAAAAGATCAGCCCATAAATTATAAGATCCTAAACCTCCAATTACTTTCTCCATTGTTTTCTTGGATAGTTGTATAAAAACGGGGTCTTCGTGTACAGGCGGTAGTTGTAACAAGTCACCAAACAGTAATATGTGCTTTTTCCCAAACCAACCGTTTTCAGAATCGGTAGTGTTGAATATTTCGGTTAATCTAAGATATATATACAGAAAAGTTACATTTGAAACCATTGAAATCTCATCAATGATCACTAGAACTACGTTTTTGAGTTCATTTCGTACAGTTTTGAGCGCTGCGTCAGACAATTGTCTATACTGAGCTGTGTGTCCATGTTCTACTGGTAGCTGAAAAAGTCGATGTATAGTGAGACCTCCAATATTGAAAGCTGCTATACCAGTTGGAGCAGTTACTGCGGTGTCTTTCCCAAGGGTTATCTTGATTCAACTTCTGATAGTTTTTATTAGGAAACTCTTACCAGTCCCGCCTTCTCCACTTACATAAAGTCTAAGGATCTCATTGCCAGATGACAAAGCCCCAGTGACTTTATCAAATACTCGTTTTTGGTCATCATTTAATTCTGCAATCATCTGAGTAAGATCACCGCCTTCATATTTGTTTTCTGCATCTTTGAAATCTTTCATAGCCCCTACGGTTTCAATGGGTACACATTCAAGTACGTGATCATCAGGAACACTTGCTTCCTGGTTTATATCTTCCGACATATTTTTCTGAATTTGTTCTTTCATATTATCGGCTGCTTGCTGAATATCTAATATTCGCTCATGATACTGAAGAGCTTCTATCAATTGTGATTTCATTGACAGAAATGCTTCTGTATAAGAATCACATCCATTTCAATTCATCGGTATCTCGCCACGGTTTGAATAGTAATAATAATGCGAAATAATAATTTTCAGGTCGAGTGTCAACATCAAATTTGAAATGATTGATAAGATAACCACGTGAACGTTTCTTAAAAAATAAAGACTCATTAATTACATGATATTCCATGTTTTTGGACGGTTTGGTTTTTGTGATATCATACCACTTAGCAAAATCATACAAATTTAACAATTCTAACTCCACAGGTCTGTTCGGATAGTGGGTATCCACAAGCGATGAACAAAATATATCCGTGGATTCAGGGTCTAAAGCTTTAATTTCTTTTCGAGTTTTCAATTTTCTACCCCTGATCATGTTAACATCTACCCACCTAATGGTAGTTTCTGGATCAGTTCCAAATAGTGAAATTCCCAAAAGAGTGTCAGCAGCTTCTAGCGCTCCACATTCTCGATGATTCAGCATACGCATTCCAATGCTCCAAAGACAACTACGCAAAGGCTTAGAAGAATTTATTCCTTCGAACACATCACCGATGTAACTCTTTTCAGATTTAGATACATACTCCGTACAGTACCAAGTCAACAACGCAAATTTTTCTCCCACAAACTGTATGTCCATCTTACCTTCCCATGCAGTGAGAATGACAGGGTAATAATCATTGATATTGATTTTCTTTTCTGAACGTGGTAAATCATATAGTCTACTTTTTGTTTTCAACTGCCTTTTATTAGCAACAGATACAGCTACATCCCTCATTATCAAAGTATCTGTGATAGGACGTGAAAATCCGAATCTACGCATTTTAGAAAATGAGTGTTTACTTTTTTTCGTACGTAAACAGTAATCATTGTGTTTATGTTTCTGATCTGTATTCACCCGTGCATATAATTGCGGTGAGACTGCTAATGAAGGCATTCTGCAAGTAACGTATTTTAGAATGAATGAAGCTACATCTTGATTTGAAGATTCACCAATAACGGGGGCATCTTTTATCCAAATTAAAAGATGAAAGTACTGCATCCCCCTACCTTAGTACTTTCGGCGTCAAAAATAATGAGTAACTTCTCCAATAGGATTGTCAGAGGAACAAATGAAATCGAGCATGCCACGAAACTTATTCTCAATAAATACAGCAGTTGACACAGGGTTGGAAGCAACGAGTTTGTTCGGAGACATTTTAGCTGCGAGAGGTCCATTCACTTCTCGCAGGTATTCTATTAAATCTGTCCATAGCCATTCACTAGGACTGAGAGTGAGAAACCACGTAGCTGGTCCATAATGCTGTATCATACAATTCACGTCATTTCTGGGCTTTTTCCAATGTTGCTGCGCATTACGTAATCTAGAAAATATCGTACTCGAATTACTCTCCAGCTGTTCTCTGGAGAGCTTATCTAAATAGCTAGCAGCAGTATATTTGTCACGAGGATTAGTGACATTCATTTTATGGTAAATTCCAGCATTCAGTTGTCGCATGTTGGTATCGTGTAATAGATAAAAAAGATACTGTATGTTCAATCTAAACTGAGAATGTTTTGACCTTAACTTTAATTTAATGAATTCAGCATCAGTTAAACTAACTGGTCTGTCTTCATGTTGTCCATTTATCCCATAAGGATATAAATCTGGAAAACATTTCACATCCAAATCTTCAGTACGATTGTCCAGCGGGACATCATGAATTTTAATCATTTGATAGAGGGCAGTTGCAGATTCATTCAGCCTTTTATCGTACATAGGATAAATCGTAAACTGGTCATAATATGGATCAGATTGTGACATTTGGGTCACGAGAGCAGCTTTATCATTACCATCGAAATCAAGGTTTGATTGTGATTCATCTTTAAATTCCTCACAAATATTATCAGTACTTGCGGAAACAGATTCAATTTCAAATTCTACATCTTGTAATTTATCACTCAACAGTAAATCATACGAAGGTGGTAAAATAATTTGCGAATATAAAGGATTATTCTCTTTGAGCCATAACAAAGCATTCCATACTTTCTTGACGTCCACTAACTTATCCCAAACTACTTTGGATTTAGTTGGAATACCACGAATCAACACATATAATTCAAATTGAGAGGTTCAGTCGATGGACAAATCTTTTTCAACGTTTCTTGCAAAGGTAAAGGAAGATGAAATGTTCTACCTTTCATTTTTGATACCATATTTTTATGAGGTATATTTTTGTTCATGACCGTACCCATTTTTTGAAGTGTTTGAGATGCTTTTGCTCTTTGAATGAGAATTCGTTCATAATCATTCAACTGTGTAATTTCATAAACTGAACTCACATCAAGCTTATTCAAAATACACGTCGGTGGCATGGAGTCGGTGCGAATTTTATTGTAACAATATCGACAAATGAAATGAATTTCACCGTCTTTGTATCCAACACGGTTCAATGATGTTTTTGAAATATTTCCACTATATGCTTTTTTACTTGTGTTTATTTTGAACAGATCTCTTTGAAAACATAATTTTTCGCAGGAAATGCATGCAACACGTAGTACATCCGTGGACCGTCTGGTTGAAGCGTTGAAAGCTACCTTATTCTGAGATATTATCTCCTCTTCGTTCAGATTGATTTCAACGTTCTTTTCTCTCAATGCTTCAGCTTCTTGCTGAGCTTTGGATGCTATACCTTGAAGTATATCAACATCGTTATCGTCCAAAGCTTTGTCCAAATCACGTATCAATTTATCAACGTTCGTAATTTTGTATACTATTCGCTTTATGTACCGTGAATCTGGAAAATGCGATGCCAAATTTCAAGAGCTAAAAATTTAGAGTTGCACGATTCAGGATTTATATAACAAACATGAGAGTGACCAAGTTTTTCATCACATACTTTATTAGAGCAATAATGGATATGATTTGAAAATTTGTGTACTTTTTTTAAGGAGCAGTTTAATAATTCTTCATAGAATGCTTGCAATTTGTTGACTACGCAAATATCTTCCACCTTGCAGAGACTATCGCAACACCACATTTTTTTCATTTTATTCTTCGACTGTGATACAGGTAAAATATTTGCAGCTTTACCTTCTACATTCATTACGATTGTTACAGAACTGTTGAGAGGATAATATGCAGTCTCTGGAAAATAAGATTCTGAAGAAGCAGTGTGCCTAGACTGTCCACATAACGCTTCAATTCTTTCTTCAAGTTCTAAACATTCTGCAATACGGGTTAAGCGAACTTCTACTTTCTGTTTACAATCTTTCAACAGTTTTTTGATTTGTAATGTATGCATTTGTCTAATATGGAAGCACCATTTGATTAGACGTTCAGCTTCCAATCAACTTTCCACAAAAGATGGAATTCTAAGAACCCTTGATAGGTTTCGAATATATGTTTCTTTGGTGTACTCAACTACAATATGATCATTTGCTATAGCAATATAATGATATTTTTTTATTATTCTTGTAGCCGTGCGATTTTTTTCTCTTTTACTTTGATTTCTCCTATATGTTTCAGCGTATTTCCCTTTTTTCTCGAGGATAATGGGTGGATCCATTCCATAATAACGTTTCTGTTTTGCTATCAACGCTGCTCGATTCTTAATATAATAATTTTTATTTTTCTCACAAATACGCGCTTTATTTCCAATGTAATAATTTCTCTGTATACCACGGATACGTGCTTTGTTCGCGTTGTAATAGTTTCTCTGCTTTTCACAAATCTGTGCCTTATTCAGAATATAATGATTTTTTTTCTTCTTAGATATTAATACTTTCTGCATCTTATAATAGTTTTCCTCTTTTCCAAAAATATCTGCTTCACTTCTTTCATTAGTATTAACTACCTTTCCATGTGGATCTGATTTGAATGCTTTATGACCTTTCTTTTCGTTATAATTTCGCTTTGGTTTCATAATATTATGTTCACGTTCTCCAGAATCTTTTTCTTGTGAATCAATTTTCTCTTTATTCAATTCCGAAATTGCCTTCCTTTTTGAACTGATTTCCTTTTTGTGCATTTGATAATAATTACTATTCCATATTTTTTTCGACGTTTGATTTAATTGATTTTCCATGCATCGGCAATTTCATGATTGAGAGTAGTACAGGGCAAAGAAAATATGTTTTCATCATCATTTTTTGTCTCTCTTTGATTACATATTGATGTGTCCAAGAAAACATTATCTGCTCCCGAAGGGAACATGAAGCTCCGACGAACGTTCAGAATAGATCATGATAGATCAGACTGAAGCTCCGTTGGAGCTCAAGTTTAGATTCGGAAACGTTCGACGAAGGTCCGATGAACCTTGAAATGTCCGCTTGAAAATAGCTTAAATGAAGGTTCATAGAACGTTTATTAAAGATTCTACGAAGATTCATTCAACCTTCAGTTTTTTATGTTTCAGACGGAATTACAATTATAGTTAGAAATGCCTCAATCTTTCATTTTTTCGTGGAAAAATATACTTTGAAAAAAACTTTGATCGAAAAATTGCAACTCGAACGAACCTTTAGCAAACGTTCGATGAACGTTTTATGAACGTTCATTCAAACTATTTTCAAGTGGACATTTCAACGTTCATCGGACCTTCGTCGAACGTTTACGAATCTAAACTTGAGCTCCAACGGAGCTTCAGTCTGATCTATCATGATCTATTCTGAACATTTGTCGGAGCTTCATGTTCCCTTCGGGCTTTGTCAGTGGAAAGCTTTTGGGAAATCATTAACTCACAAATCTTTTTGGAAAACACGTTTGCAATTGAGATATCAGATGCAATGGTCTGCTGTACGCAAAATGCCAATGGCCGTTTACTCTTCCTTTTTGGAGAATATTTGCTTTTTCCGCTCTATAACGAGCAAGTACTTTTTCCAGATAATCTTCATCTTCTCTAGAAGACTCCTCGTTTTCTTGACTAATTTTCTCAGTACTTTCTTTGTCAATTTCAAAAATTGTTTGATTCTTCGCATGCATTTCTTGATCACGTACTTGATAATGATCACTGTTACATATTTTTCTGGAACGCTTAATGTCATTTATTTTCCATGCATCAGATATTTCACATCTCGGAGAATTCGGAGGTGTTGAAGATGGACATCTTCTCTTATTTTTTACCATTGTCGGATTACACGTGGGAGTATCTAAGGAAATATTCCCTTTTCTTTCAGTTACAATTTGTTGAGACACTGACAAATCACAATCATTTTTTGGGAAAACGTTTGTAATTGTGATATCACACGTGATTTCATTTTTTTTATATGATGCTAGTTGTTCGTTATTGATAATATTCGGTAGTTTACTTCCTTCATTTGGTTGAACTTTGATACAGTCCCCTATTGTATTTTCGTACCATGATGAATCGTTAAACAAGTTACGGAAATTACTATTTGGAAGAACATCGATGTCTATCAGGCACTTCTTAGCAATTGCCATATTTGTTTGCTCCGTATTCATTCCGGGAAATTTCGCAGGTTGTGGATTTTGTATACAGTGTTTTACCTTCTTTGTTTGTGCTCCTGTTTTATTTGGCAATTCAGAGCTCCCTAATACCACCTTGACAGGTATTTTATGGAGATGTATGTTGTTTAATTGTCCAATGACTTTTACTCCATTCCTTTTTCCATTAATTTTATACTCTTCACTTTCATTTGATGGTTTACAGTGTTTTGGTATTTTCTGCGAAGGAGGAATAATCTTTTTATTAGTTGATAGGATCTTTTGTGGAAATTGTTTTATAATATTTGATTGAAAAATTTTGAATAAATGTGGACGCATCGATGCTTCATCATCCTCAACATTTTCTGGTCGCATTTGAAATGATAATGACACAGCAAAAGCAATCGCAAAAACCCCACAATCTTGACCATTAGCAGGGATGTAGAGCAAAAGTTTTGATCTTTTCGAGTTCGCATCGTAGAGCGAGCGACCCTCGAAATTCATAATGGTGATCCGCTCGGGATAGGAGCAGGTAACAAGTACTAAGGATTGAATCCGAGTGAGAGTCGAAGCAGGTTCTAATACAATGAATCCTCTCCCGAGTTGTACCTGAGAGCGATCGAATCCTAAGACCATGCGAGCGGCTCGAATCACGAGTTAAACTCTTCAACGAGTTGGGACTTCAACTCAACTCGGGAGTCGAGCCGAAGAGCGAGCGGATACTTCAACTCCTCAAGCGATCGAATCGTTGAAAGATCGAAGGATTCGATCGAGGAGTTAAACTCCTGATCGAAAAAGAGTTTTACTCGTGTCAGAGGATAGTCCATCAGCTGAATATGAGAGTGCGTATGGAAATTATGTCCATGGGTTCTGTGGATGGGGGTCTGAATTTTTTTGGTCGTAGAATCCGAATTTGAAATTATTGTCGTAAGATTCGTGATCTGAACAATTCAATTGTTCATAACAAAACACGGGCTATAAATTCCCAAAAAGTCATCCAATAATCTAGATTCTCCGACCAACTACACTCAAACCGCCGTTGAAAGATCCAGTTCCGGCGACCTAATTATTTATTTAAAAAATGCATTCGAATAAACAATCGAGAAATCGAAAAAATAGTTCAGATAAAGTGTATTCTCCGATGAGAAATGAATAATTGTCGTCTGAACAATTTTCCGATAAAAACAATAGTTTGACCGCCGATGCGTTATAAACAATTCAATTGTTTATAACAAAACACAGATCACGAATCTTACGACAATAGTTTCAAATTCGGATTCTACGACCAAAAAAATTCAGACTCCCATTCACAGAACCCACGGACATAATTTCCATACGCACTCTCATATTCAGCTGATGGACTATTCTCTGACACGAGTAAAACTCCTTTTCGATCAGGAGTTCAACGCCTTGATCGAATCCTTCGCTCTTTCTACGATTCGATCGCTCAAGGAGTTAAAGTATGCGAGAGCCCGGAGGTTTAACTCCTCAAAAGAGTTGCTCGCTTGGGATCTAAAGTGTCCTCGCTCTTCGAGGGATCGCTTTTTGGAGTATCCAGCAGGTATGAATCCTCACACATTCAGATCGCAGAAAGAGCGATCCTTTGTGAGAGTTCAGGTAACCAGCTCTTTATATGATTAGCTCTACATACGAGCAAACATACAGCACTCTTCGCAAATCCTCATCCCGCAGGTATCGAATACTTAAAGAGCCAGAAACCTTTTACTCATCGACCGAAAGTTCTTCTTACGATCGATACGTGTTTTGATCGCGAGCGATTCAGGAGTTATATTGCCGCTCGGATGTAATCCTCATCCCTCACCATTAGACTGAGTCTGTACCTTCGGAAATTCAGCTAATTCTATCGGAAAAAAAGGAAATAACTTGCTGAGAAAGATTTTATGGTGGTAATGTAACTTACTGGAATTCATGGAATCATAAATATAAATTTTCTCCGTATCATAATAAGTACATATCCAATGCCCATTTCTGTTTGTTGCAAAATCATCACATTTGTGTAAAATTTGAATATGCTTCTGATTTTGAGGAATAGATTGGATTGTATCCGGTAGCTGAATCCTCCATGTTTCACATGGTTTATAATCAGAGCAACTTTCCATCAACTTGTGGAAATATTCAATATGGTCATCTTGTAACCAGCCACCTCCGATCAAAATTCGTATGCTATCAAAAGACAGTGGTACAAGATTGCAAATGGTATCCATAATGAATTGTGTTTGGATTCTAAATCAATTTTTGTATCGATAATGATACAAGTTTATCGTACTGTACTGTATATCACACAGATTGTGATTCAGGTACCTATGAAAAAAATCAAGACTTAATGTAACACTAATTGTTTAAAAATAAGGATTTCTTTCACAATGAAGCGCATACAAATGCAGCTTCGGCGCTTCAGCTGCCGATTGTATTTTATAACACCTCAGTATTGTTTAAAGAACAATTACTGTTTATTAGCACGTTATTAAGACAGCAAAGGGAGAGAGAGAGAGAGAGAGAGAGAGAGAGAGAGAGAGAGAGAAAGAAAGTAGCCAAAGATAATTTTTGACCTCCTTCAAGAAGATTCGTAATCCGTGATCTGTAATTGAAAAATTGAAATAAAACAACATATATTACAATGCATATTTTAACGTATTTTAATGTAAAAGACGTTTCCCATCCCACATAACACTATAAATTCTCAAAATGTTTAGACAACGTTCCCGTCGTTCTATGAACTTCAGTTGTCACAAGTACGTTTATAAATTCTCGAAACCTCCATTTTAAAAACGTGTATGTGTTCCGGAAGAATGGTTTATTCTTTCGCTAACCTACAGATTATTTACATGTACAGTTTAATGAATCAATTTGATCATTTATAAATATTGATTTCACAGGTGCTGATAAAATTTTATGAAAGTATAAACAATTTATACTGGGGCACCTTCATGTTTTATTTTAAGAATGTACCTGTAACCTTCTTAATCAAAACCTCACATGACATTTCGCAACACTTTGGTTTGTATTGAAATATTCATTTTGGATTCACAAAACGTCTCAGTGCTATTTGGAATAATGTGAGAAATATCTTTAAACCAAATTTGTGCTACATGAAAAGACGTGAAAATATGCACTGGTGGATTTTTCACGTATAAAAATAACCCTGGTCAAAAAAACTAAACAAACCTAAACAAAAAATTTTTTTTATGACTACTTCCGACGTACTAGGTGTTTTTGTCTCGGAAATTTCATAACTAAAACTAAATCTTTGATTTAGGAGTTACTTCCGGATAAAGGCAATCAACGGCTTTCCGATTGTTTCAGTATTTCATTGATCAATTCACTTAGGTGCATTTCAAGTTTTGATGAAACAAATTTTTTCCGCTCACTTCCGCAATTGAAGAACTGGATTTTTTAGGTTTCGTTCCGCATTTGGAAAAATAATTTATTTGAAATTCAACATCGGATTTACCAATAACTGGAGTAAAAATAAAAATGAAAATTAATTCAAACACTCGATACATTTTGTGAATTTGTGGACACACAAATTGTTGCATTCCACTTGGAAATGAGGATAAATTCATTCCTACCTAAAGGGGATTTGAACTCTTACCGAACCTATCTACCTATAAGACCTACCTACTTAACCTCTAAGCTATCCTAACACGCTGCTCCAAGGGCAAATATTGTCTCAGATATTGTACAGCTGATCGGAAGTTTGATCACGCATGCGTGATTCTGTTTCAGTTCATTTCCGTGTAGATGCAAGAAAACTGTTTCCATGCATTTCCGATTTATTTCCGCACGAATATACTCGGGAGTAGTTACGTTTATGGACCGCGTAAATGACCTCCAATTACTTAGGTACATCTTAGGTACCAATTTGTTTAGGTTTACTTATGAAAAATCGGAAATGGAATTATGAGAAATGTTTACGCGGTGTCATATGACCTGATCAACTTCCGCGGACTTCCGTTCAGACCTAAAAACACAGTTTCCATGTATTTCCGATCTATTTCCGCACAAATATACTTGGAGGTACTTACGTTTACTGACCGCGTGGATGATTTCTTATTACTTAGATACATCTTAGGTTCCAATCTGTTTAGGTGTACTTATGAAAAATCGGAAATGAAATTTTGAAAAGTGTTTACGCATACTGTGAATTAATTCACTTCCGCGACTTTACGCTGAGACCTAAATAGAATACTTCGGTTTACTGACGCTTTGTTTCCGGCTCGATGAACTTGGAAGAAGTTATGAATAATATGCACATACTGTTTTTCTATTACTTGGGAGTATTTGAGGTTCTAATCTACTTCCGTTCACTTATGAAAAATCAGAAATGAACTTTTGAAAAGTGTTTACGTATACTGTGAATGAATTCACTTCCGCGACTTTACGCTGAGACCTAAAGAGAATACTTCGGTTTATTTATGCTTTGTTTCCGCACTGATGAACTTGGGAGCAGTTATGAATAAAATGCATATAATGTCTTCCTATCACTTGGGAACATTTTAGGTTCCCATCTGCTTTCGTTCACTTATGAAAAATCGGAAATGAAATTTCGACAAATGTGTACGCATACTGTGAACTAATTCACTTCCGCGACTTTACGCTGAGACCTAAAGAGGATACTTCGGTTTATTTATGCTTTGTTTCCGCACCGATGAACTTGGGAGGAGTTATGAATAATGTGCATATAATGTCTTCCTATTACTTGGGAACATTTTTGGTTCCCATCTGTTTCCGTTCACTTGTGAAAAATCGGAAATGAAATTTTGAATAGTGTTTACGCGGTGTTTTGAATAGTGTTTAGCGAGCGGGAGAAATTTGTTTCATCAAAACTTGAAATGCACCTAAGTGAATTGATCAATGAAATACTGAAACAATCGGAAAACCGTTGATTGCCTTCATCCGGAAGTAACTCCTCAATCAAAGGTTTAGTTTTAGTTATGAAATTTCCGAGATAAAAACACCTAGTAAGTCGGAAGTAGCCGTAAAAAATTTTTTTTGTTTAGGTTTGTTTAGTCTTTTTGACCAGGAATCAGGTCACATGACACCGTTAACATTTGTCAAAATTTTCTTTCCGATTTTTCATAAGTACACCTGAACAGATTGGAACCTAAGATACAACTAAGTAATTAGAAGCCGCGTTCAGTAAACTTAACTACGCCCAAATATATCCGTGCGAAAATAAATCGGAAATGAACGGAACCCTAGTTTAGTGCAAGTCATACGTAAGTAAACCGAAACTCTCTACGTGTGGATTGCGGAAATCGGCGGAATCAATTATCATGTGGAAGAAAATCCCAAGTAGAAACTCCTACATGTGTAAAATCCTCGTTCGGAAGTACTCGGAAGAGATCCTAAGTGATTTGAAAACATCTACTTCAAAAATATTTAGCCCTGGTCAAAAAACTAAACAAAAAATTTTGTTACGACTACTTCCGACTTACCAGGAGTTTTTGTCTCGGAAATTTCATAACTGAAACTAAACCTTCGATTCAGGAGTTACTTCTGGATAAAGGCAATCAACGGTTTTCCGATTGTTTCAGTATTTCATTGATCAATTCACTTAGGTGCATTTCAAGTTTTGATGAAACAAATTTCTCCCGCTCGCTAAACACTATTCAAAACACCGCGTAAACACTATTCAAAATTTCATTTCCGATTTTTCACAAGTGAACGGAAGCAGATGGGAACCTAAAATGTTCCTGAGTAATAGGAAGACATTATATGCATTTTATTCATAACTCCTCCCAAGTTCATCGGTGCGGAAACAAAGCATAAATAAACCGAAGTATTCTCTTCAGGTCTCAGCGTAAAGTCGCGGAAGTGAATTAATTTACAGTATACGTAAACACTTTTCAAAACTTCATTTCCGATTTTTCATAAGTGAACGGAAGCAGATTGGAACCTAAAATGTTCCCAAGTGATAGGAAGACATTATGTGCACAGCATTCATAACCGTTCCTAAACTTATTGGTTCGCAAATAGAGTGGAAGTGTACGGAAACAGTTTTTTTACTTCCACACGGAAATAAACGGAATCACAGTATAGTCCAAATAATACCTAAGTAAACCTAAACTGCCTACGTGTGTAGTGCGGAAGCCGGCGGAATCAACTGTGAGTCGGAAAAGAATCCTAAGTGATTGGAAACTCTCTACTTGTGTCAAATCTCGGTTCCTAAGTAGTCTAAACAGATCCTAAATAATTTGAAAACATTTACTTCAAAAATACTTAGGTTTCTTTAGATTTTTTAACCAGGGAACCATACTTAACAATTAATCACCTTCTCAAATGTATCGTAGGGAATGGATATAACTCCACCGATATTAATAGATTTATTGAATCTCAACTTTTTTCTCATACACAATGTTTCTCAATATGTACAAAATGAATCGATGAAAATCGTAAGCATTCAAATTGCCGAAATTGCGAATAATGACATGTCATTTGATGTAAACAGTGTTCATTAAGTGATCAATGTTTTGTCGATATCGATTATCTCGAAATTTATTGGGCCGAAATTTTCCGATTGCAAGTTGCCTTGCTAAGAGTTCTCAATGAGGAACGCTGAATTTCCCATATCGTTTCTAATGAGGTTTCTGAATACGAAATTTATGAAAGACAAAACTATCGATTCCTATCATGCCTTATAGGATTTGGCAGAATCTATGTGGTTGAATTGTTAAATTCCCACAGAAAAGTACTAGTTATTTGGGGGAAAAAATTAGCATATGCAGAGTTGCCAACAAAAATCCGGTAACTCTAATAATTGACTATTTCTTATATAACTGACCAATCATACTCTCGATTCTGGAAGAAATGACCAACCAATTACAAGTTGGTGGTTTTTGCTCACAACCTTAGAGCATATACTACTGGAGCGAGCATTGCCCACGATTTCAATACAAATAAGTGTGGTTGACTATGAGAAAGAGAGATCTGACTTTTAGGCAGTTGTCTCTCTTTTTATCCAATGAGATTTGAACAGAGATAGCATTGCCTAAAAGTCGGATCTCTCATGCTAAGGGAACCACACTTCTTCTGTGGCTTTGCTCGCTCCAGTAGTATATGCTCTAAGGCTCCAACCAACGGAAGTTCTGTTTCCAAAAGTAAAATTCACTTCTTACTTGTAGAATTGTGGTCTCATTGATTGGACCCATCAGGAAGTAGCTCTTGAGGGTGTGGGTTTCCGTTTCATCCCCACCATCGCTATGTTTCCTCCTGATACTCCTTGTGCACGATCTCTTGGGTGCTTCCGATACGGAGGAAGTAGGGTGGAGCATGGACCGATAGACACCAGTACACCCGAACATCAGTATGCCCGAATTTCAATTACCCGAATGGCTGTTGGCCCCAAATATAACTATGTTTTACTAGCCATCTGCCAATGAGAAAACACTTCACGAAATTGTGTTCGGGCCAACAACCATTTGGGGAATTGAAATTCGGGCATACTGACGTTCGGGTCAACGAGAGTCCGAGTGTGCTGGTGTTCACCCATGGATTTATCCCAGATAGCAGAAGTTCCAAAGACTCGATCTTACTGAATTCTTTCAGAACCATAAAATGAACTACTGAAATGTCAGCAGAATAGAGTCCTTGGAGAATTCAGATTACCTTTCATTATACTATATATTGTACTGTATATAGTATGACAAAAGGCAATTTGAGTTCTTCAAAGACTCTATTCTGCTGACATTCCAGTAGTTCATTTTGTGGTTCCGAAAGAATTTAATGCGATCTAGTTTTTGGGACTTCTGCTATCTGGGTATAATATATAGACCGCACATGTGAGAGAGAGGCAAAATGTGAGGATGCGCGAATTCCTTGCGCAACCATTCCCTCTCATTCTATTTCATACGCATATGCATGCGCTGTGGTTTTGCGCATCCTCACATTTTGCCTCTCTCTCACATGAGCAGTCCATGTATTATAGGTCCATGGGGTGAAGTGGATTATCTTGTGAAAAATCAGGAAATCTTTTTTCAATTTTCTATTGGTCAAAAGATAACCCACTCCACTCTACTCTCTCGGTGTCGGAAGCACCCCTTGAATTCACGGGATGCTTCCAATTGCAGGCAGGGGCTAGCCCCAAGGGCTAGAATACTGGATTCCTATTGGCTGAATCATGGCCCCTGGGGCCAAGAGCTCTCGCAATCGGAAGGATCCACGAGTTTATTTCGTCCATTTCGATAGCAACTACAACGGAGTCAAGATTGGCAAAATCAGTGGAGATCGTTCAAAAACTATTCTCAACTCCCACGTGGCAAGAACAATATGGTAAGTATAATATAAACTGGAAATACATGCCAATAAAGGGAAATAATCATAAATCACTTGTATAAAATTGGAAAACTGCAAAATTATGAGGATAATAGCGGCATGGCAGTAGCCAAATTGTTTATGACAAACTAAGGACAAAAGCTGTAATAAGCAGTATCACCTCATGTACAGTTGAAAAATTATCGTTAAAACAATTATTTTAGCGGATAAATTATCACAATTTTTATGACTATTTAATCTTGCGCTCTTCCAATTCCATGCAGATAATTTACAGAAAATTGTCTTCACAGTCATGTTCTAATATAGTTTTTTCTAGGATTACGCATACATATCTTTCATAACCTCTTATGGCTGTCTGGGATTATACAGAACTTTGCGTGATTCCAAAAATATAATTTGTACTCGTACGACGTTCTGCTTGATCTTAAATAGCCCTATGAGGTTATGTTGAAGATATGTATGTATGATTCTAGACAAGCTTATTATTATGCAGGCTGTCTTAGCTTAATAATAAAATGATTATTTGTTTCAGGCGTTTCCTAGTGGCTCAGAGCAGGGGGATATGTTGCTGGCTGATCTGGAAACAGAAAACCTACCAGAAATCGGCTAGCAACATCAGACAGCACGTCACCAACACGAGGAGGCAGTCCGTCAGCAGCAGCAAGACATAAGACGTCAACAAGAGGCAGTACGGCAACAAGAACAGGTAGTACGTCAACGAGGGCAAGTTGTACGTCAGCAGCAACAGGAAATAGAAGAGCAGAAAGAGCTCATCAAGCAACAGCTTGATGAGTTCCTTCAACAGAAGCAGCAGCAGGAACAACAGTGGCGAGGACAGCAAGAGCTGTTCCGTCAACAGGTACAGCAGTGGCAGCTCCTCCAATCAAATCCCCCACACCCATCATCGCAGTCTTCGCAGCTTCCACAAACCTCGTCGCAGCTCTCACAAACCTCGTCTGAGCTTCCACAAGCCTCGTCGCAGCTTCCACAACCGTTACCACTGCAGGTTTCACAATTACCTCCTCCGCAGTTCCCACAACCATTACTGCAGCAGCCTCATCGCCACCATCACACAAGTAAGTTTGGTTCATTCCCATCAATTTACTAGATCTTTTTTTTAAATCAACATAAATAATTGAATGGATGAATGATGAGTCTGTTTTTTTTTATTTGCAGTCAGAGGCACACGAGCTGGACAAAGAATCCAGATGAATAGGTTTGCCGACTGTCTCTGGTCTTTGGCAACTGTTGGCTTCCAAGGTGGAAGAAGAGGAAGAAATGAAGTAAGAGTCGAAGGCAGACGTAAAGAAGGACGTGAAGAAGGACGTGAAGGAAGACATGAAGAAAGACGTGGAGGAAGACGTGAAGAAAGACGAGAAGGAAGACGTGAAGGAAGAGGTGCGAATCAATTAGTTGAAGAGAAAGAAATATAAAATATATATATATTTTTATTAATCTAAAATATCCGATAGATGTCTATTGAAGAAAAAAAAGAATTTTAATTTTATGTTTTAAAGAACAATTTATAACCGTTATAACATTTCTAAATTTTGTACATTCAACGTAAGCGCAATGTATATGAATTTCATGTTCAATGTGGAATTTACATACATTACGAATACATAAAATATGCAAAATTTTGAAAATGTTATAAGGGAACTGTGATCAACAAAGTATCATATGTTTTTTTTTAGAAATGATTGAGAAAGACATAATATATAATAGAATTAGATTTTTCAATGCTTTATTATATTAAACATTCCAATTCTTTAAAAGAAAAAAGATGAAAAGAAAGAATTTTAATTTTATTTCATGTTGTTAAAAACAAAATTTCATTTAATATACAAACACATGATTTATAATCAGGGTGTCTACTGATGCTGGAAATACTGGAGAAACTGGAATTATACTTGAATTTCTCATTTATACTGGAAATACTGGAAATACTGGAATTATACTTGAATCTTTTATCACATTCTGGAAAAATTTTAAAAAATATTTCTAAAAACTGTTTTTATTTTTGGTAGGTATTTCAATGGTACGGAAGGTTTGTTTGCCGGAAAATTTACTGATTGAAAGGGCATCTTATCCATTGGTAGATTCTTATAAAGGCACAAATCTGAATAGTTGATAAGAAAAGTTTTGTGCAAGATTCATTTCCTATACATGAGCTCCGTTCGTGTAAAGGTATTTCAAGTTGCTCCAACTTTCTCCGGATATTCTTGATCGGCTCTTTTAGTTATAGAATGAATTGACTGGTTTGGTGCAGGCTGGGGCAACTTAGCACACCTTAGATCGAACGAAGCAGATTGATTATCAAACAAAAATCTTCAAGACGCTCAGTCATGGATTTATCAATTACTTTTTTCATCATAAATCGATATATTTGAGGTATTCATAATGATTATAAGTTTTTCATATGATCATCAATCCATGTATTTGAGGTATTCATAATGATTATAAGTTTTCCATATGATAAACTGAGATGCGATTGTCATAACATGTGTTTCTCATAGATGATTTCGATAACCTGAGGGAATGAAACTTGAATGTTCTGAAAAGAGTTTGTGGCATTGACATTCTTGCCCAGACAGCACACAAGAATCCAGAATGAATTTCGGAAAAAGACCTCTTCAAGAACTCTTGGAATATAAAGAGTCCTCCAAGAGTTTCTATCCTTCATTATGATTACGGGTCAAAAAGACATAACAATAGGGCAGTTCGCACTGAGTGCAATCAGTGGAAATCGCTATGAGAATTCCAACAGAACTCGCAAATATCTGACGAAAGGGATTCTTTTTGAAACTCTTCAAAAACTTGTTGTATTTGTAATAAGGAAGACAGGTTGGTTGTCAAAAGTCTCTTTATTCGTCTTCGTTCCACAGCGTCTCACGCTATACTCGCTTCTGCCAACCGTTTCGTCTGCGTAGAGGGCAGCACTATGTAATACATATATGACATCTCTCCTTTTTTTTTTTTTTTTTTTAATGAAGTAAGTATAATATAAAGCTTATAATTAAACAGAATGAGTGTAATCGAATATTTAGCATACATAGTCCTTAAGATATCCAGGTGTCTTACTCACACGACCGCTTCTCGTGACTATTCGAGTATTATCATTGCGAGTTGCATTTAATTCAGTATTCTGAACTCTAGGTATTGGCTCCGTTTCATTGCTCACGTCTTGGTTGTGACAATTCTCAAGTGTTTCATTGCTTTTGTTTAGCTCGTGGTCATAAGAAATTTCTGGCTTTTCCTCAAAATGATTAGATTGATTCTTAGTCAAGAACCATCTGTTGCGAGTCAGAAATCCTCCATTTTCTGTTCTTACTTTATAGGTACGAGGACTGTTAAGTTTCTCCTCTACCCTACCAGGTTCCCAAATTCCTTCAGGATTTTGTATTCCCACAACGTCTCCTTCTTTCAACTCAGGAAGATTTCTGGCTCGACTGTCATGATATAATTTTTGATCATATTGTCGCTGCTCTAAATAATTTTTAACTTGAGAATTGTCTGGTTTCTTACTTTCTAAAAATTCTGGGAGTATACCCCTCACATTTCTTCCGAACATTAATTGATTAGGAGATTCTATACCTCTTGCAATTGGCGTATTATTCAACTCTAGTAACGCTAAATACGGATCCTTTTTATCACATATAGCTTTTCTAAATAGACGCTTTACGGTTTGAATGTGTCTTTCGACTAGACCATTGCTTCTCGGGTATCTTGGACTTGAAGTAATATGCTCAAAATTCCATTGCTTTGCGAATTTTTCAAATTTCAAACTACTGAATTGTGGTCCATTATCAGATCTCACTACTTTTGGAATTCCACACCTCGAGAAGAATGATTTGAGTTGTTGAATAGTAGTTTCGCTTGATTCATCTCGCAATGATGCCACTTGCACAAACTTTGAATAATAATCTACCACTATCAAGTACGCAGTATTATTAAAATAAAAAATATCTGTACCCACTTTTTCCCCGACTTTTTCTGGTATCTTGCTTGGGATTAGCTGTTCGTGAGATTGACTTTTTGCATATCTCAAACACGTTTGACAGTTCGAAACCATTTCATTTATTTGTGTGCTCATTCCTGGCCAAAACACAATTCCCCTAGCCCGGTTTTTTGTTTTCTCTATTCCTAAATGGTTAAAATGAAGTCTTTGAATAATATCTGCTCGTAAAGATCGTGGAACTACAACTCTGTTATCCTGATATAAAAGACCTTGCGATTCAAAAAGTGTGGAATGATATGTGTGATAAGGCTTTGCGAGTTCGGGTACATCTTTCATTTCTTTTGGCCATTCCGTTTTAATAAGTTTCATGACAATTTGTAACTCCGCATCTTTTGCCGTTTCTTCGATGAATTCTTGTTTTTTTGAATCGCTCATATTTTCTGACGTAGCTATTTCTAAAATGTGAGAGTTAATATCCTGATCTTCATTCTCTTCTTCTAAGTGTGCTCTAGAAAGAGCATCTGCAATTAGAAGATCTTTACCCGACTTATACATTATAACTACATCATACGGTTGTATTCGGAGTATCATTTTTTGTAATCGAACTGGTATGTTATTAATTGACCTCTTAGAAATCGGGACCAGTGGTTTGTGATCGCTCTCTACTTGTATTTGTTTCCCAACTATATATTGGTGAAACCGCTCGCAGCCAAAAACGATTGCATACATTTCTTTCTCTATTTGCGCCCAGGCTTTCTGGGAGACTGTGAATGCTTTAGAGGCATACGCGACCGGGAGTTTATTTTGGAGAAGTACTGCACCTACTCCATGACTACTTGCGTCTACGCTTAACGTACAATCTGCATTCGGATCATAATATTGTAAAACGGGTGCTTTTGTTAGTGATTCTTTTATTTTATTGACAGCCTCGTCGTGTTCCTCACTCCAATTAAAATTCGCGCCTTTTTTTACCAAATCCCTGAGAGGGCCTGTTATTTCTGTGGTATGCGGAATAAATCTTGATACATATGTATACATACCCAGTAATCTCTGAACGCTTGCTACATCTTCCGGTTTTTTCATGTGCAGTATTGCATTTATTTTTTGTTGAGCTATTTTTATACCCTCTGCTGTAAACTCATGTCCTAAAAACTTCACATTAGATTTTGCTATTTGACATTTCTTTATGTTGAATTTAATGCCCGCTGCTTGTGCTCTACGAAAAATTTGTTCTAAGATTTCTCGGTGTTCGCGTTCATTTTCTGCCCACATGATTAGATCGTCTATATAAATTCCCAGATTGGGTATTCCCTCGAATATTTCTTTATAATATTTGTGAAAAATTTCAGGTGCTGTCTTTATGCCATATGGCATCCTCAAAAAACAATAACGACCAAATGGAGTTTGGAAAGCTGTCATTTTAGTACTCCTTTCACTCAGCTTGATCTGCCAGAAAGCCTTTGACGCGTCTAGAATAGAGAATATTTTCGCATTTTTCATCCTCGATGCTATTTCCTCGAATGTTGGCAGTTTAAAATGTTCTCGTAACAAATTATCATTTAAATTTTTCGCATCAAGACATACCCTGAGTGAATTATCCGGTTTCCGTACTATGACTACCGGATTCACAAACTCTGTAGGTTCATCGATTTTTCTTATTATTTTATGTTTTTCCATCTCTTGTAACTCAGATCGATAGGTATCATATATTTTGAATGGTATCTTTCTACAAGGTTCAATTAATCCTACATATCCTGGTTTCATTTTAAAATCATAAACGTAATTTAATCTGCCAACACCCTGAAACAAATCATCATATTTATTCATCAAACTTTGTATTGCAGCAATTTCACTCTTTTCTGAACTTTTAATTCTCACAATTAGTTTCAATTTTTCTATCGCCGGTAAACCTAAGACTGGGATGCTATCCTCACAATCGACTATGTATATATCTAAGTTATCGACAATATTTTTCACACGGCAGTTAACTTGTACTTTACCTATCACTGCAATATCTGAACCGTTGTAATTAGTTAGTTTTACTTTAGCATCATCAAATTGAATTTGAGGACCCGTAGCTCTGTAATCTCTCAAACTCATTACATTACACCCTGCGCCGGTATCTAGTTTAAATTTCGACATCTTATCCGATTCTATAAATTGCACTGATTCAAACCACTGATTGGAGGTTATGGAGTTCATACTTATATTCCCTAAAGGAAAAATCGGTTCATCACTAGACTCATCAATGGCGTTAATTTTATTCTTATTTTTGCATACTTGTGCAGAATGATTCGATTTTCTACATATTCTGCACTCTTTACCGAATGCTGGACATCGTTGAGGGTTGTGTTCGTAACCGCACTTTCCGCAAGGTTGGCGCTGCTGATGTCGTTTCACGTATTCCATCCGATCCGCTGCGCTGCGCGATGTCGTCTGCTTGAAGCGTACATTCTCTCTCCGTCTATCATCGTTCCATTCTTGTCCGGTCTGCTGCGTTTGAAACTTGTTTTTTTCTTCATTATTAAATTTCACTGGATATTTCTTTTTCATTATATCGACTCTTTCCCCCTCGTTCAATTTTCTGAAGTTGCTGTCCAGCAAGTTCTGCTGTTCTGCATAAGTGTACACATCTCTCCAGAGTCAAATTTTCATCCCGAAGCAGTCGATCTTTTAATTGTGTGTTTTGTATTCCACTCACAATCCTGTCTTTGATAAAGCTGTCTTTCAAATCACCGAAAGAACAGTCTAAACTTAGTTTTTTCAGCTCTGTTAGAAAATCTTCGAATGATTCTCCAGTTCTTTGGTCTCTTTTGAAAAATATGTGACGGCATACACTTTCGTTTCTTCTTGGCACACAGTAGTCCTTGAAAGCAGTGACTACTGTTTCATATTTAGCTTGAAAGCTTATATGTGTCAAATTTATCTTGAGCTTCCTCTCCCAACGCATGAAGCAAAATGGCCACCTTTACTGGATCAGATTTATTAACACTTTCCGATGCCGTCAAATAAATTCTAAATTTCTTGTACCACTTGGTCCAATTTTCATCCAAGTTCCCTTCAAAAGATAATGGTGCTGGTGGTTTCAAATTCAATGAATTTACAGGGACTGCTTGTGCGAGCACTTGCGCGTCCTGTCCTTCGGCCATTGCTGTCTTTTTTTTTTTTTTTTTTTTTTTCGTTTCACTGTTCGTCTTCACTATATTTCTATTTTATACCGATTCGCGTATGTATCATGAGTTCCACTTTATGTTCAAGTAGGGGCACCTCTGGTTTTATTTTTTATTTTTTTTTTTTACGAATATACTCAGACTTTCTGACTGCGCCATGTAATAAAGAAGACAGGTTGGTTGTCAAAAGTCTCTTTATTCGTCTTCCTTCCACAGCGTCTCACGCTATACTCGCTTCTGCCAACCGTTTCGTCTGCGTAGAGGGCAGCACTATGTAATACATATATGACAGTATTCTAAGAGAGTTCTTGAAGAGTTAATATTCCACAATCCATTTGAGATGTTTGTGTCGGTAGACCCTCACAATCCCGGAAGTTCATTTACCCGAAGGTGGAAAATCCCGAATTTCAGATGCCCGAAAGTGCAGTAATCCAAAGGTTTGTTGTTCAGAGAGTGCATTATTCCAAATCATAAATCACAGAAAATGATGTGGTTTATCGTTCAGACAACAAACCTTAAGATTAATGCACTTTCGGGCGTATGAATTTCGAGACTTTGCAACTTCGGGCAAATTAACTTTCGGGACCATGAGGGTCTACCATTTGTGTCCTGTCTGGGTGCACATTTTTGAACTAACGCCACACGTATTCATCAACCAAGTAAAAGACCCATCAGAAAACCCAGAAAACTTGGAGAGTTTGTGCCAGTACATACGTGAGAAGAAGTTTGTGACTAGAGTACGTATAATAAGAGTAGCGCCAACAGGCGCCGTATTGGGGTATGCGATTGTGTGAGTACTATCGGTGTATCGTAGTGTGTTACTGTCTGCGTGACTCACCCACATCAATCACGGACATACACGAATCACACATGGTACACAATCATATCTCCCAACATGGCGGTAGTCGGTAGCGGCATTTCCCTCACCACTCTCGAGTCTATTGGCGCTACTCTCATTATAGGTGCTCTATGTGTGACCGCATGACAGCGCCATTAGTGGAGTGCAACTTGATACAAAATGCACGTAACGATTCTTCACCGCTCGTTATTTCCCAAACTGCCCGCAAGGGACGCTGCTTGTACTATCAGAAGGTCACTGGGTACGAAATATACGAAACCAAACATCACGTGATATGTGATGCACTTCAGCTATAGACAGCATCGTTCACGCATTTCAGAAGAAGTAAACTGTGGTAACAAACCGTTTCGCGAAAAATTCGAATTTACTCAGGTAAGGTGCACCCTTCTGCCATAAATAATTTCCAAAACTCCATATTCGAATTGATTTTGATGATTGATGATAGATTCAAACACTATCAGCGTGACTCACAAGATCGCTCACCTCTTGTTCACTTATATATCTTGTTCATGAAAATTCATCAATTGACCGGAAAAACGATTAACGTAATCTACCAATAAAAAAGAACAAATCAAACTGGAATTCACCGATTAGTTGATGAATTAATTACCAGACAACAATTCATCGTTTCAATCGATCAACACCTCAATCGTATAATCTTACAATGAATTACTCAGTTTATTATCAAACATCTATGATGACCTTTGTATACCTACAATCGTTTTACAGCTGGTTTCATCTCTTTGGATTCAAGTGGTTTAAGAGTTGAAATATGCAGTTTTAAAGCGCCATATGAATACTATTGTGGGTTCCAGGCAAAACGGATATTTATTGAAAAAAAAGAAAACTTTTCTAAACTTTTGAGCTATTCTGATCAAGGTTTCATATGAAATATAACCTCTTAATTGTATGTTACATACATTTAATTCATTCCATGTTATAAATGGTTTTCGATCAAAATTATTTGGGTTCAAAATATCGATTCGAGTCTCCTCATTAAATAATACGGTTCTCTTGCTATGAAAGATTGAAGTTGCATGTGACTGAAGTCCGAATTGTTTATCGAAACGAATGAGCGCGACTTATTGATCGATTGACAGAATACTCAGCTGTTAGAGATCTGAAATCTTGCATCACATTCTTCAAATGATCCAGTTTCAGGGAGCCAATTCGAAGAACTGAATAATAATAATAATTCGTCAGGTTTTGTAAGTTTTGATTTTCATTTCGGTCCGATGAACGAATCAAACTTCAATCGGCTGAAGTAGCTCAAGAATAATTCAGACGTGATATGGATATTATCCCTAGAACCCTCAAATGAAACTATTGAAGAACGATCTTCTGAACATTCCATAGGATAATATCATAGTCATCATGATTTCTCCTTATGCTGATTGAAAAATATGCTTATGAACCCATTAATGCGTGATGTCTCTGTTGGTGCTTACTAAATTATCTATAAAATAACACTTCTATTAGAATAGTCATCACTACAAAACAGAATCGAATATTGATAACACTGAAGATATTCAGATGAATACCATTCTTGAACTACGTAGTTCATAATAATATTCTTATAAATTTTACTTTAGTTAAATTCCACGTAACAAAACATGTAACAATCAGAAAGATTTTCAAGCATTATTGATATGGGGATTGAAAACATCTCGGAAAACATAAGTATGCATAACTACATGAATCCATGATTATAAATAAAATTGAATCATTTGCACGAAATGATGTTATATCATACATACATAAAAAATAGTACATAAATTGTAAGGGTAGATTTGTTTTATCTAAGATTTAATTGAGATTGAGACTAAATTACAAGAAAAATATGATTCCATTGACAGTTGAAATAAATCGAAGAAATCTTCAAGTTAAGCAAACTATGAACGACAAAAATTTTTCAGTCTTGAAATAAAAATGCATTCATTGCTTTGCATTTCAATGCATTCGATTTCACTGGTCGGCAACGAAATCCTCCTTTAAATCACTGTTGAAAATTTCTTTGAATTTCATGCATTTTTCAAGTACATTTGTGAATGAAATTCCCAATTCTGGGTGATTGAATTGAAAATTCAATCACATGGGATTGCATTTTCAATTTTTGCTATAATATATCCCCCACGATAGTATAGTTTGGTGATTGAATTTTCATTCATATGTAATTGAAATTTCAAGAACTTTTTCAATCACGTGAGTGGAAATTGCTTCCATCACATCCCTAACAGGACACTCCGTTGCATCCCCGTAGTCTCCACGTAGATACGATCTATCTCCGTGGAGACCACGGAGATGTGATGGAGTGTCCTGTTGGGGATGTGATTGCAGCTTCATGCAGAAATTTCTAACAGTGTGAAATCACCATTTTATGAAGTAATGCGCATCGTAGAACTCGAATTTGAAGTCAGAATTGGGCCATCACGTCAGAATTTTGAGATATTTGAGGCCGAATCTTCGAAAAATGGGTTTTTTGGCCACTTTTGAATTTATGTACTGAGTGCACAACATTTTTTTGGTCTTTCCTTGTAATTGTCTCATCTATTACTACTTTCACTTTTCAAAATGAGCTATTGATAGGTCATCTACAATTTCTTCTTGTAGAGTTAAGACTATTCGAATTTTTGAAATATATCCTCAAGATTGTAATATTTCCAAGATTTCCTGAGGTTGCTGCCAGGATGAATTGGGATGAAAATTCCAATTTCCTAATATGATATTCTTACTCAGCGACCCCAAAAACTTCCAAGTACACATGTTCAAGGCAAGGGACCCAAAGCCTAAGGGGGGATTGAGTTTCGCCTAATGCGCCGATTTGTCACAGATGGCGATGATGTTCTCACTAACACATGTATAGTTCCATATCCGTGTTTTTGAGATCCCGCCATGTTTATTAAATTCCCGCGAAATTTGATTTGTCTGCGTTGTGCCGTCAACCAGATTAAAGGTATTTAAAGCTCCGGCAAGAAAAAAATTATTAAACACAAATATGAACAACAAATAGTGCTGAAAGTGAGAAGGACGTCCAAAGTGTGAGGAGAAGCAGACATTTGTAGTGCTGCAGAGGAAAATCGCCGTAGAAATAGCAACATTCTTCAATGTTCTTCTCAATTTTCAGGTTGATAAATACTAGCTGTTACACGGAAAAAAATATTCCAGTTAATTTTACAAAACTACTCCTAAAAGAAAAATTCGGTTACCAAAACAAGAAATCAAGCACTCATTACCGTCGTGTTCTGTAAAGGATACCAGTCACATAGTTATTATAATTATAATAGTATTGTAGTAGTTATTATAGTTACAATTATAGTTAACTGATCAATTATAGTATTGTAACGGTACGAACGGGTAATAATACGTTCGTACGGTTACAACACCGCGTGATAGTCAAAAAAAATATGCATAAGTTTATAATAAAATAAATAAAAAGTTGATAATAGAATTAAGAAGAAGAGAAGGTCTATCACATTATGGAATAGATCAAAAGAATCGATCGTTTAAGATACAACGAAAAGTCGTCGAACGAACGCGTTATGAAAAAAGGTAAACATTGTCGGTACACGAATATGATATGTATTGAAACACCTACACGCCTAACTAGTGTAAGAGCGATGACATAATTGCGTTCGGTCGACGAAAATCGTGAATGGAGAATCACATGCGAATGCCCTACATATATTTCTCAGAAAGAATTAAAGAGCACAAATAAATAAGTAATACATAATTCATAAAGACGAAAGATCCCTTTTCAATGCATCACTAGTAGCTCAAATAAAATCTTATACTTTGAATTCAAAACTTTATCGAATCTTGATCGAGATCGAATCGATCAAGAAACAACCAATGATAAGAAAAGTCGCGATCGATCAAATCATTTGATAACTCGATAACAAAAAGTTATAAACAAAACCGGTAGGTGTTGGAGTAGCACGTGATTCAAAATAAACTTTTCACGATATAAATATAGGTCAAAAATGGAGGAAAGGTAACTTGATATAACTCGGCTTTTGCACGACGTATCATCAATATATATTCGTCTCGAACGAACATTATAATTCAAGAGGCATATCCTCGCATTGATCTTATTTATTTCTTTCAGCTACGGGTGTTCATGAGTCCTTCTCATTGCGAGTAGGATATACTGAACATTCGCATTTCCGAAATTTATTCGATACACATACGTGTGTGGTGACACTGGACTTATTGCAAGTTCCATAGTTCACGATACTCGTGTGGGGGTTAGAGTTGCGTCAAGTTCCCTATACCATATTACAATAAGATACATATAATTAACTATCGATTGTAGGGTAATGTAAGCATTTTTCAAATTGTTTTAGATAAGAGAAAAAGAGTCAATACCGGTGGAGGAAGAGGTTATACCCTTATACTAAACATTGTGTCAAGAAGTTAGAATAAAGCCTTTCCTCCTCTCACATGATTGCGTAACGTTCATTCCGACAACCACTCACCTTCCGTTTCCTATGATATCTTTAGTAATAAAAAAAAAAAAAATTTAATGTACTTTCGAGAGCGGATATCTGCTGACGAGGGTGAGTATCCGATCAGGGCAAAGAGGATCGTCCCGTGTTATTCATTGGAGTAATAACGTAGAGACAATATCATAGTAAATTGTCGAAGATCTTCCACAAAGGGAAAGGTTCAACATTACAGCATATATACAAAATTATATAGATACATAAAATTATTCAAAAATATTAGTACATGAATGAAACAATGTTTAACAGCTCTATTCTTTTTCACAGCTCTATTCTTTTCCACAGCATGACAGAGGTACAAAGTTATTGGATTTTATGAAAGAATCTATTATCAGGCCAACTTTCGTACACCTCTGATGATTTTTCAATGATAGTATTTCATGAATGAATGATTTTTCAATGATAGTATTTTCCCAATCAGAGTGGAATAACCAGCCACTTTGTTGAAATAAATGCTCTGCGAATAAGAAGTAGGTATCTACGGAACTTGAGACGATAGAGAAATTGACTTATATATTGGGAGCGCAGTAAGTTTTCTGCACTCTGATATTACTATGAACTATTGGCACGATAGATACAAAAAAGGGACAGATTGTCAAAAATTACTTAGAATTAACTTCATTGAACTATGCAGGTAGTTATAAATAATTAGATATGAACAAATTATTCAGTCAATTTGTAAGAATGAGGATAAACCGAATATTTCTCATATCGCATGTAATTCATGGTAATAAAAGCAATTCCCTGTGCTTGTAATTTGAGAGATAATTTTTCTAACGGTAAGATTCCTACACTCCATTTATAACTATATATATACATGTATCTTTGAATGAAGTTATGTAAAAATATTTTTTGGAATCACATCACAGTCAAGTATCCATCATGCCAATTGTCTAAAAGAATGTACTATCGCTATGACTTTTGTAAATCTCTGATGACTTTTCAAGTGATCAAATGAAATCAAGTGATGCCATCCCTTCAATCCACAATCTGTATGAAGTGAAATGACCAGCCATTTGTTGAAATAAATTCTTTGCGAACAAGAAGGTAGGTATCCACAAAACTTGAGACGATAGAGAAATTGACTTTTATATTGGCAGCGCAGTGAGTTTTCTTTACTCTGCCTACCATGAAACATTGGCACAGTAGATACTTATCAGAGATATGGATTGTCAAAAATTACTTAAATATAACTTCATTGAACTATACATGTATTCAAAAAATAAGTAGATATGAACAAATGATTCAGTCAATTTGTGAGAATCAAAATCAATTGAATATTTCTCATGTCGCACGTTATTTATGGTAATGAAAGGAATTCCCTGTGCTTGTAATTTGAGAGATAATTTTTCTAACGGTAAGATTCTTACACTCCATTTATAACTACATGTATCTTTCAATGAAGTTATGTACAAATATTCCATTGGAACCTATACATTTTCCCATTCGTCACTGAGATTTTATGGAGTATTTGTAACAGGGAAACGAATAAATTAGGACAAAATCCCTGTTATTTTTTTCCGCATTTATCCGAATCTATGCATAATACATTTGTATTCCTTGATTTCTCAGTCGTGGCATATCAATTTATTCATGATACATTGCTAATTAATTAATCATTTGATGAATTATTCATGAATTGATTCCCATAATTTATTCATGTATTCTTCATCATTGTACACTTTATTTTTCAGACGAAAAAAACTTTCGTATCCCAGGGTTCCAATATTTATAAGTTTGATCCTGACTTAGAATCTGACGTCATCACCTATCATCGTCGTGCATCCCCTCTCTTCTTTTTGCATCAGACTTGTTCCTTATTTACGTTTTATCGTACCCGGATTTTATAGGTCGGTTCAGCTCATGCGGTTAGGGCGTTAGGTTAGGTTGAATAGGTTCCCCATAGGTAGGCAAGGTATCTTGAAGTTCAAATCTTGGAAGAGCATATAAATTTTTTCAATGATTGAATTTCTCTAAAACTTGGAATTACGATTCCGTTGGATCCGTATGTGGAATTGTTGTAATAAACTAAAATTCCACAACACAAGTTTGAGAAGGGAAATTAATTTTTTTATGTTCTCAGATAATTAAAAAAATTGATTTTTAATGCCCTAAATTGTGGGGAATAAATTTTTGTTGAATAATGAATACACTTTCTTGTATTCTTTTCAAAACGACTTCAACCATTAAAATCTGTGTATTTATATGCTCACTTTCAATGCAATTTCAATTATTTTATACAAGATATATTTATTTCTCCAATATCGTCAATTGCATTCTACTTTTACTGTCATCAATCATGCCTATGAGTCAAAAATATTACTCTTTCACGTATTTTCTAAAAAATACGTATATAAATATATATATGCGAGAAAATTTGGCTCACTTACAAGTCAGGAGCGCTATTGGTATGAGTCAGCACGAGGATATAAGGTATCATTGTGTAGGTGAACTATAGTTCGCAGACTTGTGGTAGGCGGCGCTAGAACTCGTGTTTTAGTTCCTACATTATACTTTGGGTACCCTGGTTCAAGGCAACTTTTCCACCAAAAAAAAAACGCTGCCCAACTGGCACATGGCTTCCTCGTTTGTATTGGAAAACAGTGTGGATTCCTAAAGATTCTTCTCCTAAATTTTCCAACCCACTGGGATGAAACTTATATGGGACCACTATCACCTCGGTTAGGGTGGCCCTTATTTTATATATAAAAAGTGTGTTTTCATTTTTTGTGGTAGACAAAAAAGTTTTCTGTATGTCCCATCCTTTCATTTTGTGTTACATCATGAGGGAGTGATATGCTATTTTTTACATAATTTTCTAAAGAGATTAGGACGGCCCTCACGGGGCTTTAAGTTTTGAACTTGAAACGCCGCGAGGGCCGTCTTAATCTCTTTGAGAAATTCTTTGAAAAATACTGTAGCACTCCCTCATAATGTACAACACAATGAAAGAGTGGGAAATACAGAAAACTTTTCTTGTCGACAAAGAAAAATGAAAATAAATTTTTCATATATAAAATAAGGGCCACCCTGACCTCGGTCCACAACTGTGATAAAAATATGACGAGTCTTGAGGAACATTTTGGTCTAAGAGATTTTGAGTTTGGAGACAAAAAAATTTTTGGTCCTCGGAAACGATCACAAAGCTTCGCTCTACGAGGAAGCAATATATTCCTCAGAGGGGTGATAATGTGAATGCTCAATCTGTTGGGACAGATTTCATAACTTACCAGAACATATATAAAATATTATATAACGTATATGAAAATTTCACAAGATCTAGATGTGATAACAAAAAACTGACAACGCATTTAGAGAACGACTTGGTTGACACCAGAAAATCCTATTGATGAATACGAGCTGACTCAATACTTTTTCAACATATCAAAATAATATGAATAAAACAAGCAAAACAAATTCATCAAAATAATTTCTTCCTTCCAGCAAAATAATAATGGTTGTCGCAGTAAAATAATTTTGTCGTAAGGGCAAAATTATATGAATGAATTCTCTTGAGCTGTTGTATTGATATTATTTTCATGTGCACGGGAAAAATTATGTGGTTGATATTTTGATAGCTAAAAATTAGCTACCATAGCGAAAAATATCAAATACACGAAACACCACACCTAATACCACAGCTAATTTTTAGCTATCACAGTGAATTATTTTTTCCCGTGTGCCAACAATATATTGAGCCGGCTTGTATTTATTAATAGATTTTGTTGTATTATCAAAACACTCCTCTGGTTCCAAGAGGAGATTCGAGGCGTTGAAATCTTCATACTTATGATGATTTTGTTTGAGGGAGGGTTTGCTTGCCAACCAGTGTAACCGTTTGATAACTCATTCTAAAGGGGAAAAGTGGTATGAAATGATGTAGTTGGAGAGAAAGATCGAGGAAATTTTGTGCATCCTGTACATATGACCTTAAAAGTAGCAAAAAATGCATTTTTCGAGTAAATGTCCTTAAATATCTCAAAATCCTAACCTAATGGCCCAATTTTTAAGATATTATCACGACTTTTATACACTCGGAGAAATCGCATAGTTGAATATTAGACAGCTAGGAAATATAGTACCCCTAAATAAAGAATTCAGTTGCGGTAAATAAATCTTATTTGTCACAGCTAAATATTTCATTCCCATTGGATAAACTTTTTTATTTGTTACGAATACAAAAATTTAGTCGCGGTAAATAAAATATTTAGCTGTGACAAAAAAAATTTATTTACCGCAACTGACTTTTTGATTTAGGGTGACTATATTTCCTAGCTGTCTAATATTCAACTATGCGATTCCTCTCAGTGTACGTGGAAATCATGATTCTTGTTATTGCTTTTATAAATATGCAGCAATTACTACTAAATATCCACTAGAAGTGTCCAAGACCCTCGAAGAAATGAAAATGATTGAATTAACAATGACTTATATTTTGATACTGGAATTTTGCCAGAATTTATACTGCAAATACTGGAAATATACTGGAATTTTGAACTGCAAAGTCAGTAGACACCCTGATAATACATGATTTTTGTAATAAATATTCATCAATTTTCATTATTCTAACCTCTTTTCCTACATGCCTGTATTTTTATATCAATTTTCAGCTCAATTCATCAATTTTCATTATTATAACCTGTTCTCCTATTCGCATGTATTTTTATATCAATTTTCAGCTCATCAACATTACCAATGGAATTTTTTATTAGAAACCGGACAAATTTAAAGAAGAAATACTGGAGGTCTGAAATCACAGTTGGTAAAGTATGCAAAATAAATTTACATCAATATGTTACACATGAATGGATATTTATGGGCAATTCAAATAATCACCATAGTTAAGGATTAATAAAGTGTTTCAAAAAGTTTTTGACAGTAAGATTACAGGTTACCCTGATTAAAATCCCTTAGCGGTTCCTAAGAAAATTACATTACACACATCATGGAACATTATGGAGCATTATGGATTTGGCAAAAATATATTTACAATGTTTCATAGTAAGAATATTTATATGTTTGAAGTTTGAATCGTTTACAGAAACGGAACGAAAATTCTAACTCGCAAAATCTGATGAATTACCGTTATTTACTTTCTTGATTATTTAATCCGTTATTTAATTCCTTCGAAATAGAAACATTGTTTAAAAAACGTACTGCGAGATTTCGGGTATCTCATAGCTAAGTATTCTGTTATTTGATCACTGCTTCGTTTCAATGAACGATTCAAATTTCAGAAACATTAATATCTTCTTATGAATTGCTATGAGACTTGAATCAGGGATATATGTCCAATAGGAACTCTCTACATCCCGTACAGCACAACCACCGATCCTCCACCTAAGACTTCGGTGGACCAGAGGTGGAGAATTGGTGGAGAAATGGGAGCCGTGGAAATAAGGGAGAAATAAGGGAGAGTCTCCGTTGAGGCAACGGAGAGGCGACGGAGAAATGTCCACCCCCTGTATTTTCAGTAAAACTCATATTCGTGAATTCATACATGCAGATTTGGTTACGTAAATGGACCAATAAGAATTACATCGAAAATACAGGGGGCGGACATTTCTCCGTCGCCTCTCCGTTGCCTCAACGGAGACTCTCCCTTATTTCTCCCTTATTTCCACGGCTCCCATTTCTCCACCAATTCTCCACCTCCAGTCCACCGAAGTCCTAGGTGGAGGATCGGTGGTTGTGCTGTAAGGGATGGAACCATCTGTGTACTTGTCTCGCACACAATTGAATATCGAGTGAAAAGGACACAAATAGTTGCATATAGTGCCGTGCTAAGCCAAAAGGCCGTATTCAAAAATTTGACATACGGCCTTTTGGCTTGGGACGGCAGTATAAACAGTCCCTATTGTAAGTCCTCTCATGGGGAATCCCGATACTCGCATTTTGTCAGAAGTACATCGCGGAATCATCAACTATATTGTAGTTTTATCAGACTTGCCCGATAATGAAACAAATCGATGGATTTCTGAAATTTGTTGCGATACATACGATGAACAGCTAACGGAAAACCAACATACACATCGATCAGGAAATCATCGGCTAGTTGGTTTTATATTGGATAATTATCGTATATATCGTAACAAATTTCGGAAATCTATCGATTTGTTCCATTATCGGAAAACTCTGCTAAAAAAAATATAATTGACAATTTCACAAGGAAATTCCGACAAAACGCAAGCATCATGATTTTTCATGAAGGTTATTTGTGACGATCCTGGTACAAGAACCTATTCATTCCTATCAAATGTGTAGAATTCGGATTCAAATTTATTCGATTTCAATCGATTCCTATTAAAATTGATTGAATTCGAATCCGAATTTTGCACATTCAATAGGAATGAATAGGTTTTTTATCAAGGTAAGTTTTCATCCAGTGAAACATGGGATTGATAACACGGTAGTTGAATCATGTTTATATCATCTGAATTTTGCTAAAGCTGATTTGAAACCACCATGATAATTGGAACGAAGGAGCAGTGTGCTAATTATTAGCAGAGTATTTTTCCGTGTGGTTTTCATCTTTCTGTTTATCTAATGTTCTAGAAGTTTGAATCGTTTATAGAAACGAAACGAATATTTTCAATCGCAGAATCTAATAAATCATCGGTTTTATAATTAGCGTGTATGAGCCTTACTTTGGCCCAGTCTTGGACCCATACTGGCAAGGAGGGGTCCATGCTGGACCAATGTAGGCCCCATCGTACATACATGCTGGGGTTCCTTGCAACTGGAAACTTCGTTGAGAGGATGCCCTTCAAGATTTCAGATCTTAAACAATTGAGTATTTCGTTATTCGATTACTAATTCGTTTCAATGAACGATTCAAACTTGGACAACATATTTATCTGAAAATTATAGGACCTTTCAGAATGCAATGTTTCCACGTGATTTTTGACCATTTTGACCAAAAATTTCGAAAAAATCCAGGCCGGCAAAAATTGGTTGGGCCACAATAAAAACCAGGGGTGGCTAAAATGGTTTCAACCCTGGGTTGTGGTTTATTGATTCATATGTATTTTGAAGATTTGGAGTTGAATAAACAATCTCCAATCTAATCGTTTTTTGAAAACGGATCATGGAGCTGAAACTGGCAGGCGTAAAGCTAGCCGATTGTCATAACTGTTCTCACAGAACTTTTATTAAGGATTCAAGCATCCAAAACGTTTAGTGGGATGCTATTTGATCGATTTCTGGTTTGATCAAAAGTTACATCAATAAACTGCTAGTTTGAGTTTAATAAATGGATCTGAAATTGGAGAATATTATTTAAATTTGAAAACATGATATGGAGATTCAACAGTATGTTCTTGAAAATAGTCGATTCATGAAATTTGAATTATGTTATATTAATACTTTTATGAATTTTGCTCCAAGCTTAAAAAATATTCATTTAGAAAGTTCCTCTAATTATACTAATTGCACTGATAGATATTATTAAATATTCCTTTTCATGTATATGAAATCATTAGAGATGGGCCGATTCCGATTCTAAAAATTCTTCCTCGATTCTCGATTCTTCACTCGATTCCGATTCTTTTTTTTGATATACGGAGAAAAATAGATATCAATGAGTATGAAAAATCCAACACTCGGTAATATATGAGGACAAGCATCTAGATTATACCCCTCAGATACTTGTGTTGATTAATTTTCAATTACTCAATATAACTGATTTAATACTTCTTCCCGAATGGATACTGGGGACTAGGAAAAATTTGTATACCTAATCTACATGCTTGTCCTCATAGTGTACTCATTGATATTTATTTTTCTCCGTTTATACTTTGATATATTATAATATGTCAATACTATGTAATTGGCGAGTTCTTTGTATGTGTAGTTTATTAAATTTGTAATCGTGTGGTTACCGCGCGAGCATAGCGAGTTTTACACTCGTCGAAAATTTTCGTGTTCCTTCGCTTGATACACAATGTACTATTAAATATTTTCGGATCACTGATATTTACAAACACCCCTGGTGAAAATGGCGAGTGAACAATCAACTGAAAGGGAAAAAAGCGTGAAAACTACAACCTTCATCAGCAGATTGAAGACATTGCGGATAATAAAAGATAATCGTTTTACATTCATTCAATAATTCACTATTTGAATAGTAAATTATCGAATTAACGTAGAGCGATTATCTTCTTCTATCCGCAATGTCTTCAATCTATTGATAAGTATTGTAATTTTCACGCTTTTTTCTCTCAGTGCACAACGGAATGTGGCGGAAATTGGAAGCGAATGTACATTGAGAGTTTTTTCGCTCTTTTTGAGTGTAAAAGCAATATTTTTTGCACGCACTCATACTATATTTTCACCAGGGACATTTGCTTTCAAGTATAATACTTCGCAGAATAATAAAAATACGGCTGGTTGAATGCAAATGAAACAGCGCAGTTCAGCAAGCCCGCAGCGTCGCAGTCGCTCATCTTGACTGCTCAGCTACCGAGGCTGACTTGCGTATGGTTCAACAACAACCGTATTCGAAGATCGTCAGACCTTTAGAGGGCTTATATCTTGAACACGGCTGATTATCTGGACGAATGGGTTGAGCGTTTTCAGTTTGGTACTAAGCCCTACAAACCTGCAAAATTTCATCAAAATCGGTGTTTTCCGTTTGGCGTCCTCCCCTTGTGAGAGAAATTGTTTTGGGTAAATTATTATTTCTATTCGTAAGCCATAGACTTTAAAAAATCCCAACTACATGTACTTTCGATTTCCAATAATTTTCAATCACATTTCTTGACATTACTTCTTAATCATTTTTACTTTTCACCATCAGTGATGGGAAAAGCTAATAAATATTGATAGTCCACCGTACAGCGGTTTACTATCAATGATGGTAAAAATGAGTGAGAATCGAAAGTACATATATCTGAAATTTCTTAATGTCCCTGGATTACGAACAAAAATTGATGAAAATAAATTTTTCTCAGTATATACAAAATATTTATCACCATCTAGCGATGACATCATTTTTCCCCGAATTCAAATGCGGAATCGGAATCGAGCACAAACTTGCCCAGAATCGAGAATCGTCGATTCCTCGATACCATGAGAATCGTGAGTATTTAGGAATCGAGAATCGGCCCATCCCTAGAAATAATCTATTATTTTCTGGAATTTGAAAAAAATACATAACGAGTTTCTTATGAAGTTGCTGGGGATATATTATGATCTGATTGATGTTCAGATTATCGATGCTGTTCAGTGCCCATTTCAGTTTTCAACATTAGAATGATTGGAAGTAGAAAAAGTTTGATACTAGATTGCATGAGATATTGTATGACTTGAATGTTTTATCCCACGCTATATACACACACATCAACAAACGGTCCCATTGTTTTGTCTTTTATGAATATTCACCTTTTCAGATCCAGTGCCCCCTCAGTTGAACATATTTTCAAAAGTATTCAAAATTTTATGTTTTATTTCATTGTATTTTTTTCTTTCCCTGTTACAGTTTCTATAATATTCAATCTAGCAATCGTGCGAATAATTGAAAAAACCGTATGCCAATCACCATATGTTTTACGCGTATAAAATTCGATATTCAATGTTGAAAAAAAATGTTAACAAATTTCTACATCTTCTCAATTTATATTTCGAGCTACTTTTAAGCAAGCAAACGCGACTCTGATTTCAAAAAACTAATTTCACTGCTATTAATAATTGAAGACGGTGAGGGGTAATTCTCTGTTGGAACAATTTCATAAGTTCTTATAAGTATAAACTTTCATTCTCATGAGGATGAATAATTCGACTAGAGTCGTATGAAATGAGAAAAGATTATTGATACACCAGTATATGTATAAGAATGTATAAGTTTCCTACGCTTATAATTATTCAAGTCGTGGGATTCATTATCTTGTCGAAAAAAAAACCAATACAAACCGATAGGGCGAAAGCCTATCGGAATTATTAATATCTTATCGATTTCTATGCAGTTTCTATGTGCAATTCGATATTCTATTGGTTTTCATCAGTATTATCGGCAAAACCTCCTGAATACCGTTAGAAACAAAATATTTTGTCGGTTTCTATGCGGTTTTTGTCATAGCAACTATTGGAATTCATTCGAATCCATCGGACTTTTTGGACAGGGTAAACCTTGCTCAGAATCAGTCAGAGGAACTGTTTAATATACGGTTTTATGAAATAGTACCCGGAGAAAATTTTGTAGTATAAATTATATGAAAAATATATTCAATATTACTATGTTTTTGTAAAGTTGAACCACACTGACATTACGATGAAAATTGCTATGATAATGATTGAGATTACGGAGGAACATAGTTGTAGTGGGTTCCTGAAAGATAGAGGGCAGCACGAATGTGGAGAGAAAAGAGAAAGGGGAACGGCGTGGCAGTTGTAACGTGTCTGCGAAGATCGTCATGTCAGTTGTAGAATGATAAAATGAAATAAAAGAGAATTTGATTAATACAGTACAATAGTTGATCATTCAAATATGAATAATACAATAGTGAAGTTGGAAACAAAACAAAAAAGAATTATTATTTCCCATTCGTAAAAAGAAATGCATGCAAAGTATTAATGAACAACCATTGAGTGATTTTAGTTATAGTGTCAATATAGTCCACCATTACAAAATAATTGTAGTAATTTATACTTCAAAATTCTCTCCGTGTATATAGTTATCCTAATGGCACAAAACCTGCACAAACCTGCATACATTTTCGAAATTCAATGAATCATTTATCAAATATATGGCGAATACGTGAATGTTGGTTATGTGCCATTCCCATATAGCATAGAGTTCGTAAAAGAACTCTTGAAGAACTTTAGAATTCAAAATGAGTTCTTGGAGAATTCTTTCACGAACTCGGTGCTACATGGGATTACCAACATTTATTGACATATAAGTCATTTTGTCATTACAAGTGTGTCCTGATTCATAACATTCATGCGTAAAATAATCCCTCATAATAAAATTGTTTCCAATTTCTTTGGACGATATTCAGTCAAGAAAGTGAAATTATAAATCATTCAATCTCAGAAAAACTAAAAATAAAATGTTCAATATTCAAAAAAAAAAAAGGAGGTATGATCACATCCTGAACTTCATCTCGAAATTTGCGTAATAAGGATGTAACGTAGACGCAAATTTTTCCGCCTAACGTTTGTAAGTGCTGTATAGCACGAACACACGCGCACCAAATGATTCGCGGCATAGGGCCCAACTATGCCAATTACATAAAATATGTACAGATACACACGATTTATCGAGCGTTGGGAGAGTGGTGTACTCACTCACCAACACCTATGCTCCATAGGTAAAGGAAACGAACTGGCTCGGCGCCCCCAAGCACATTCAAGAGTACCGTTTTTTCCAAGAGATTGGAAAAACCGAGAACCCTCTCCTCACCCTCATTTATGACCTCCTTACTGGAACGGAGGCGCGCACTTTATTGCGCTCGTCATAGAGGGCTCATTAAGGATAGACACCTGGGCACTTGTTTATGACCTCCTTACCGGAACGGAGGCGCACACTTTATTGCCCCTGCCATGAAAGGTCATTAAGTGTAGACATTTGGGTATTTGTGCGAAGAATTGTGTCACCAATCTGAATGATAAAATTTGAAAAGAAAATCATCATCGCATTGTTGAGCGAGTTTTTTTTTTGTTCATGAATCGTTCATTTTTACAAAAAACAGAGTTTTTCCATCGTTTTCTATAAAGGATTTCCCACACTAGATACAATCGATTAGTTTTTCCATACACAAAAGATTGTTTGTATGAATGCATTTTTACGGCCGATATTCCCATATTTTGAGGTAATCAATAATTTACTTCATTATCCACAAACAATTCATGAATTTTCACACGCTTCTCTCCTTTAAAGTAACATCACTTTGTTGTATACAAACTTCAACCTTAAAATCATATGATATGTCATTTATTCTCACATATTATATGTTTCTTGCACTGAAATGAATTATTCACTGATTATTACATTGCATAATTCATTTCACTTCATTAAGGACTCTCCAAATCTCGGACACGCACCTATTCAATAAATTTATGAAGGAAAATATACAATCAATTATATCTTGGACATTATTTTTATCCAAAAACGTTGACAAATTCAGGAGGACTCTGATTGAATTCTTGTTAATCGAACTTCATGGTATTTGTTATAAATCCTTTTTGAGCGGAACAGGACTACCTTTTGAACTTCTATGGGGATTCATGTTCACTGTCATGACGAGTAGTCTTGACGAATACTTCATGCATTTTTTATGTGTAGAGTTCCCACATGTATTCATTAAGAACTTTTCAGGAATTCTTTTGATACTCTGTGTATTCATTTGGAATACTTCATGAATTCATAGAAACGCATTCCATAGATATTCCTCACTCTGAATCCTCTGCAAACTGCAAAGGGACTTGTGTGCTGTAAGCGTCTTAAATTTAAAAAAAAAACTATATTTTTTGTATAAATATTATGAATAATGGGATATGCAAAAATAATCTTATATAGTAGACTTAAAAAATAAGTGGCAGATATGAATATACTGGTTGAAACAGCCTTTGATTTGTAATGTATAATATAATTGAAACATTATGGATATGGAGACGACGAAGAGGGAACCCGTCACCTCCGAGCGAGAGTCGACCGCGAAGTGCGTTAACTCGCGACTTTCCCGACAGGCGGCGCTCGTGTATACCGCTAGGTTTGAATCAGCGGCAACCGTCGAGAGCAGATACCTCGACTTTTCATTGGCTTAGAGTTTGAAAAACCCCTCCAGGGAACCTCTAACCAAACACGGCGCTCACCAAGGAAATTCGTGTGTATAAATATCGCGACATTTCCTTAGCTGTACACACTTCACTTCACTACACTTCACAAGACACTTCGCTCTTGTCAATAGCCGAATCTTCAACGCTGGAACATCAACAGTCCTTTTCAGGATTTCTTATCTTCAAGACAATGCGGGATCAAGCTTTAACAAACAAATTCAACACTGAAACATCAACAGTCCTTTTCAGGATTTCTCATCTTCAAGACAACGCGGGATCAAGCTTCAACGAGGAAATTCATCGCTGGAACATCAATAGTCCTTTTAAGGACTCTACAATCAACGGCCATATTTTGATGAGTGCTTGAACAGAAATTGAACGAAGTTCAAGCACAAATTATTCAAAATTCCAACGAGCAAGCTTGGATTGCTGCTCATCGCTACTATCAACGAGTGGTATTTTGATAAGTGCTTGAACAGAAATTGAACGAAGTTCAAGCACAAATTATTTAAATAGAAAAATTTTGTCCAACCGACCGAATAACAAGTCAAGCACGAGCTGCTTCGACTACGCGGAAGGAACCATTGGGACTATATTTTTCATCCCAACAACCGGCGGTAACTGCGATCCTGTGCTACAAACAGCCAGGATCACTAGCAGTTTCAACAAATTACAACAGAACGTGAAGCGAGTTGCTAAGGCACTCGCGGGGTTTATAAAAAGTGAGTGTTTTACACTTTGGATGGGTGAAAAACCTAAGTTTCTTTACCTCAATGGTAACATTGAAATTTCGATGAAACCTTGAGTTTTTAGAATCCAAATTAAATTCAATCCTCGTGGATTCAAGCCACATATTTGAATATGAATTTTTGTTTTCTTTTCTCAACTTTCGCTCAACAAATGAAATCAGAAACTTTTTTTTATTTTTAAATCAAAATTTCTATAGATTCAAGTTTCATACTTGAATACAAACCAGAATTTGTGAATCTTTCTTCTAATTCGTTTTTACTCTCTCTTTTTCTCCGTTTATTCGAATATCAGTTATCTCTCTCTTTTATTCTCATATTCAGAAGTAATAAAGAATTATATTTCAACAAATTTTCTTCTGTTCCTCTTTCAGTGGAAACCAAGATATATGATAGGATAAAATATTTAGAAGACAGAATCCGGGGAACAAAGAACAGGATAAAAACTCATCATAGGGACGTTAGGGAAAATAGAATTCCACCCGCAGGAAGGAAGAGAAAACGTTTCCTCAATAATCTGAGCACCTATGAGGGATTCCAAATGAAATTGAATGAAGAATTGAATAATTTGAAATTATATTTAGCTTCATTGAAAATAAGAGGGGATTTATTTGTAGAAGGAGAAGATTGGGACGTTCAACCTCTTCCTCCATGCAAGGAATTATATGAATCTAGTTCCTGCTCACAATGTAAATCATAAAAATTGATCTTTATAATTAATTTAAAATTTGTAATTATAAATATTAATATCAATATACAAAGTTAAATACTAAACCTCATTGTAATCAAAGGTCATAATAAATTAAATCTTGTAACTATATTTTAAACGAGTCAAACAGTTTCAATGAAGTATCCTTTCCCCAGTCCTTGTTTAGTCTAACTAACTGAAGTGGGGTAACAAAGGGGTTGTCAAACTTTGATTTGGCAATTCCTAATAACTGCTGTCTTTTTTAGATAACCCATATGAAAGGTTTTGACGTAACAAGGAGTAGAATTTTGACAAAATGTTCGAAAAAAATCAAAGAGATCGGACTTTTTGAAAATTCCGATTTTAATCTCTAAACATGAATCACCAAGTGATAATTACTCTGAATATTTTCCTTTAATTTTTTTTTGGAACGACACTCAAAGACGAAAAAATGATCACCTACTTTCTATTGATATCGTTATTTATCACTAGTCTATCATTAATTGAATTTTTTGCTCGAAAACTTTCAAAATCGATTACTCAGTAACGATTTGGAATAAAAGGCTGAAAATCGGTGGGCAATTCAATTTCAATGCTTACTGGAACATATAAAATTGAGCGGATCAAAGAGGGTCGGGTCAAAAACTCGGTCATTTGGCATGGAATGCCTCATATGCATTCATAAGATTTTGGATTGACTCATCATTTTCTCATAAGATTCCGTTGACTATAAGAATTTATCAGATCTCTCCAACAGGGTCTTCAACCATAATAAGATCCAAGTGAAAATTTCCAGAGTACGATTTTGTATCTCTTCTGAAAATGCTATATGTATTCATGTCATCAACCATGCCAATGTCTCCATTCAAATCGAATTCCATAATCAATTTGAATATTTTTCAGGCATAAATAGGATGAGAAATTGGATTCCATCAGACGATTTACCCTTTGGCATAATCCCCAGGATTCATAACAATTCCACTTTGATTGTGTATTAGATAGTACAAGGAAATAATTTTATTTGATACTGGAAAATTTGATTTTTCCATCAATTTCCATTCGTTGATAATTTCAAATTTTCAACGATGGCTAAAAGAAAATGTTCATCAACATTTTACAGAAAATTAAATGATGTTACAGAAAATTGTTTACTGTTGTTATCGCCAACATGCTCATTTTTTGACAATGATCACGAATTCACATCCCACGTTGACGATGTGATTGATGAACATGGTTGCTCAATTCCAAATATCATTGAGAAAGAAGCAATTGCAGAACACAATTGTTCAATTCCAAATATTATTGAAAAAGAAGACAATGCAGAATATTTTAACAATTACATTGAGCTCATAAAGCCCATAAAATGTAGGAAAACAAATTTCCGTATTCGGTTTTTTGATGATCAGGAGAATGATGATTCAATTCATGAAACAGAAAAATTTTCTATACATATATTTCAACGTCAATTGCAATCATGGGCGTTGAATAATCATATCACTCATACAGCCATGAATTCTATGCTTTCCTTATTGAAACAATTTTCAATATTTCAAGAATTACCTACTGATGCTCGCACATTACTACACACTGTACGTACCATCAGGCCTAGGCAAGTCGGCTCAGGATTTTATTATAATATTGGAATAAGTCACGCTTTACATGATTTAATCCCACGATTGAATGAGAATATCAACAATATCCAACTTTTAGTCAATGTCGATGGTTTACCATTAGCCAAAAGTTCTCATAGTGTGGTGTATCCCATTTTATGTTCCATGTTTGCAGATCCTCATATAGTATCGATTATCGGTATTTATCATGGATATGAGCATCCTGCTGATTGTAACGATTCTCTGAGCGAATTTGTTCAAGAAAACATAGAACTCACAGAGGTTGGTTTTCATTATGAAGGAAAAATTCTACCATTCAGCATCAAAGGCATTGTTTGTGATGCCCCAGCGAAAGCATTGATGATCCAATGTGTAGGGCATACCGGTTACAGTTCTTGTACTAAATGTACTCAAAAAGGTGAATATCGGAATAATAGAATTTGTTTTCCGAATTTACATTTTGAGGAAAGGACGGACGCTAGTTTTAGAAACAAGCAAGAGCCTCATCATCATAAGGGTACATCAATTTTGGAAATGATTCCGGGGTTAGACATGATGAAAAGCATTCCTTTAGATTGTATGCATTTGATACATATCGGTGTGTTAAAAGAAATGATAAGGTTATGGATCTCTGGATCGCCTTTAAATAAGTTATCCCAAACGTCTCTGAAGGCTATTTCTGATCATCTTTTGACTTTAAAATCATTTGTACCTCTTGAGTTCGTTCGAAAACCAAGATGCATCAAACAATTTGCAATGTGGAAAGCAACGGAATTCAGATTTTTCGTATTATATATTGGGCCCGTTGTTTTGCGGCATGTTTTAACGCCAGACAGATATCTGAATTTTCTCTCGTTACACGTTGCAGTGCGAATTCTCTCTTCTGATAAGTATGTGAATGAGTTTGCAGATTATGCAAATTCGTTATTTCAGTATTTTGTCATTTGGTGTTTTATATGGAAAGCATTTAATATCCCATAATATCCACGGTCTCATCCACGTTGCGGATGATGTCAAATTATCTGGTAACATTGAGAAATATAGTTGTTTTCCTTTCGAAAATTATTCGCAATCACTCAAAAGACTTGAAGAGTGTTAATCGTCCTTTGGCTCAACTGATTCGCCGAATATTAGAGAAAAATAATGAACCCTCATCAGAATCGAATACTGATCGTCAAGCCTTTCAATTTCAAAATGAACATAATCAAGGGCCTGTGCCCTTTGTAGGGATGGTGACACAGTAAGAAAAATTTGTGTGCAAAGCATTTAGTCTCAACATTAATGATTCTGCTAACCGTTTCTGTGTATTACAGGATGAATCTGTGGTTCACATTGAGAATTTTGTACAAAAAGCTGCAAATTATTTTGTTGTAGGGAAGAAATTTTTAACACAGAGTAATTTTTTTGATGAGCCTTGTGAATCTTCGAAAATCGGAATTTATAGAGTCAATAAGCTCAGTAGTACAATGGTGTGGTCAGTTCATGATATTGTCAACAAATTGATGTGTTTTCCAGACCACAATGATTTTGTGATTTTCCCTTTTTTGCACTGACCTTTTTTCTTTTAAAAAAAAAAAACAGATTTTTGATTTATTAAGAATTCAAAAATTTTCAATTCATGTGTTGAAGGTACATATGATTATACAATATACAGGGTGTCCCATAAAACACTCCACCCTTTCTGAGGTTAGATTCCTGAGACAAAACTGAACAATTTTTCCATTTAACATTTTTCGATCCGAAACTTAGTTTTCGAGTTATAAGCAAAATAAGTTGACCACTCCGGTAGCGAGTACATCGGCTACTCCAATGATCGAAGACTATACTTATGTAGCATCTCCTTGGTTCATTAAAACCAACTCTGAAACTTAGCCTCGGATCAAAAAATGTCAAGGGCCCTCGAGCGGTGCGATCGGCGCTGATTAAAATAAAAATTATATATAAAAAAGCAAGGAAAACTTTGCACCAAGTTACGGGAATATTTTAGATTATATAAACGAGAAAATTATAAAAATGAATGGTACTCATATGAGAACCCAGTAAACACACGCACGTTATAAAAACGTCAAAAACAGTCAATAATCACACGTTGTGGATTAGTAATATTTTTGCGTTGATTCAACGTACAAATGTCGCGACAGATCACGTGTTTTTCAACCATAAAATAACGTCATATCAACGGTTTGAGCATCGTTTGAAAGACGTCAAATATTGACGTGTCCTAATGATGGTTCTAAAAAGTGAATTTAATCCAACAAATTATTTTGAAAACTTTGCATTCAATATCGAGAACAATAGTGTTTCTGAGTATGACAGAATTTGGAAAGTATGCCACACTATTTACTATCTTGCTCTTTGTTGAAATTTTAACCATTGTTCGGTTTCGTTCGACATTTTTAGCAGAATATCTTCAATTGAAGTTCAAACACAAGGTGTTATAAACACATTTTAAACGCGTGTTTCAAATCCGTTCAAAACACGTGTTTTGAGGACGTCTTTTGATGGTTATTTTTGAATATTAGTTTAAATTACACGTCATTGAAACGTAATCCCTGGTCGTCTATTTTCCTATCAAATTTCAACTAAAAATCAACGTTATGAAATCAACGACTGACGTCCGTTTGACAGTCTAACGTTCTTTCAACGTTGAAATAACGTGTGTGTGTTTATTGGGAATAGACTCTAAAACAAAACTTGAGTAGATTTAGTATTGCTGAAGGTAATAAAAAACATGAAAAAAATGCGAAGCGAGATCTGTCAAACGTGAGCTGCCATGATGGATTGATTGAGCAGACGATCAGGAAGTTTATTCTTAGTGAACAACAATAATTCTATAGCTCGTGTTTATTATTGACATACACCTACTCATATTCGACAGTCGAGTTTTTTCCAATAAAGTAAAAGCTTTTGAGAAATTATTTGAGTGAATTTTGATTATTCCAATACATTCTACACATTTCCACCTGATCGATTTACCATTTATTGAAATAATAAAAAAAATGTCTTCCCTGCTTAATCAATCGATCATGGCGACTCACGTTTAACAGATTTCGCTTTACATTTTCTTCATGCTTTCATCACCTCCAACAATGCTAAATCGTCTCAAATTTTGTTTCAGAGTCTATTCTCAGATAAGTATCATTCATTTATATCATTGTCTCGTTCATGTAATCAAAATCATTCTCGTCAACTTGGTGTAAAGTTTCCCCCGCTTTTCCATGTACAATATTTGTTTCAATCAGCGGCGCTCAAGGGCCCTCAAATGAAAAAGTTGTTCAGTTTTGTCTCAGAAATCTACCCTTGAAAGGGGCAGAGTGTTTGTATGGGACACCCTGTATATTTATTATATCCCATATCTCTTGATTCATGGCGCAAAATGTATGGATATCCAATTCCAACTAGAATTATATTAAGAAGCATGAGCGAATCCATAGTTTTGGTTACATTCACTTCTGTGTAAATAGAATAGAATATTCATACATATCTTCAATCAACAACCTATCTATTGAATAATATGATAGAAAATCACTTGTGAACTGATAGCTTACATAAGAAAAAACGTCCTTCTCCATCCACCCGTATTGAACAAAGCAATCATTATCAAATAATTCAATGACGATTGTTAGTTTACATAATTGACAATAAATACTGCTCTCAACAATTATGTTCAGAATAATGTTGTAAAATGCTTGTACTAAAATCAGTCTCGTTAATATGCCCAGAATAAGTTTCAAAGAGTTTGAAACAATATTCAATCCGTATTATACTATCCCTAAATCGAATCCTGTGTGCATAAATAACAGTTAATGAAATAGGAGCTCGCTGGAAGAATATTAATTTCAACCCTATATAAGTTTGAAGTCGCATAAGTCTGAATGGGTGTACACCCAAAACTTCTCAAACCTGGGTTGTTATAATTTGAATTCAATAACCAAAATCAACTGGAATCAAACTACTGATAAGGTACTTATTTACACTTCAAAACAGTGAACATTGCATGTTTACGCTCGAATCCTTTGTAAATAGCAAAATCTTGAGTTAAAAACATTTCATTGCGGGCTTATTTATTTCGCTCCAGGCATGGGTCCATTCAAAATCTGGATTCACCCCCATTCTTGACATTCTGCAATGTTCGTATGTGCAATGTAATTGTTTAATATTCGATTAATCCTCAAATTTGATTTCTGCGTGTAAAAAGTCATATAAAAATTGAGTTGATGACTCTTGTCGAAAACACACAGCACGAATGATGTTCTATAAATGTCACATCGTCTGAAACATCAATGTATACAGTAGATAAAAAAATATGTACTCATGAAAAGCAATGAAAAATTGTATGCTATGATAATAGATCAATTTTTGACCACTAAAATGGATAATTATAATGGTAGTAATGGGAGGCGATCTATTGATCTTCTAATATTTCCCTCACATCAGTACTGGATTAGAGAAATTTGCAAAATAAAGCCTTCAGTCGTTAAATGCGTATCTTATCTGTGAATTACCAAAATCCAAAATTGATGGAGAATTTCAAGATATTGAGAATTCCCAAATCGTTTTCGAAAGGCACATACAGCAGTGATTTACACCGAATTCAAAATTTGTGCACGTATAACTTCGATAGCCCCATCCAATGGTCTGTTATTTTTGTTTACATTATTCAGAGTACATCTTTTCATACGATGGATTATTAAATTGTATATCTGATATAGCCTGTGCTTCAAACAATCATGAGTTGAATTGTGACACACTTTCACGATGATCAGACCGTAGAAGCAGTTTCACATAAGTGGATGCTGGGTGCAACGTTATGCTATTGGCCTCCGTACTCGGGGAATGTTTTAACGAATGCGATCAAAAATTGTGAAGATCCTGATTATGAGAAATGGAACACTTGCGGAGCGAGACAGATTGGGTCTGCTACTGGTGAGTTTGATATTTTTTATCGAATATACGAGGTGTGTTCAAAAAGTAAGGTGACTTTGTATTTTTAAGAAAAAATATTTATTTATTTATCAATATTTATTTATTTATCAATATTTATGTTGTCCCCTTCAAAGTAATCCCCCTCAGATACAATACACTTATGCCAATGGTTTTTCCAATCCTCAAAGCACTTCTCATAAGCACTTTTCGGTATAGCCTTGAGCTCTTCCAGCGATGCAGTCTTTATCTCTTCAATCGTTGCAAATCTCCGTCCTTTCATAGGTCTCTTTAGTTTTGGGAACAAGAAAAAGTCACATGGGGCCAAATCCGGTGAATATGGTGGCTGAGACATGATTGTGGTGTTGTTTTTGGCCAAAAAATCTCTCACAAGCAAAGATGAGTGAGCAGGGGCATTATCGTGATGCAAAAGCCATGAATTATTTTTCCACAATTCTGGACGTTTTCTTCGTATTGCTTCTCGCAAACGGCGCATAACTTCAAGATAATACTGTTTATTGACCGTACGACCATATGGTAAGAACTCCTGATGCACCACGCCATGGTAATCGAAGAAAACAGTGAGCAAAACTTTGACATTTGATCGAACTTGGCGTGCTTTTTCCGGTCTTGGCTCATCTGGGGTCTTCCATTGGGACGATTCGACTTTGGTTTCGACATCATACCCCTATACCCATGATTCGTCACCAGTTATGACCCTTTTGAGTAAATCTGGGTCGTCGTTGACGTCATTCAACAGTTCTTGAGCGATGCTCATGCGACGGTTCTTTTGGTCAAAATTTAGCAATTTCGGAACAAACTTCGCTGACACACGTCTCATGCCCAAAACGTTAGAAAAAATTTCATGGCACGAGCCAAGCGATAAACCAACATCCTCAGCAACTTCTCTGATAGTGATTCGACGATTTTCCAAAACAATTTTCTTCACTGCTTGAACGTTTTCATCAGTTGTTGACGTGCTTGGGCGTCCAGAGCGAGGCTCGTCATTGGCATCTTCACGGCCATCTTGGAAGAGTTTGTACCACTTGTAAACATTTTTTTTACTCAGAACAGTTTCACCGTATGCTACTGTCAACATTTTAAGTGTTTCGGAGCACTTTATTTTATTTTTTACACAACATTTGATGCAAATCCTTTGATCCATATTTTTCGATAGCAAGAAATCGCCGAGCACGCAAAACACTTATAACCTTTACGCCTCTCACAACCAAACAAAAAATGCTATACACTTGAAACTTGGTACAGATGTTCGGGAAGAGTGTGTCAACATAACAAAACAAAAAAATCGATAATCGAAAGTACGTTGTCCGCGAAATTTGAAAAGTCACCTTACTTTTTGAACACACCTCGTATGTAGAAAGAAAGCTGAGGGCTTGAGAAAACTTGAATAATATAAGTTTGGACAAATTTTACAATTAGAATATTTTTCATTCCAAAATCGCTCCCTCGTATTTAAGACATTCTACTGATAGACTGAGATCATCCACGTATTTCTACGTATTAAGGGCACTCGAGCTGCAGGAAGTGGGGAGGGGAAAGTCTAATTTTGCGCCAACTTCAATAATGCGTCAAGTCCCAATAATTTTTGAAGGCTAAAAAATGAAATTTTGAAATCTCAACCTTTAAACTTCAACAAATTTTACAATTCTATTTCTTAGCCTTCAGGAATCATTGGGACGTTGGAAGTTTGCAGCAATGCGTAATCCCAGGTATGTAATTTATTATCATTCACTTCGGATTTGTATTCATTATGTACCTTTTGAAAAAAGTTGGCGCAAAATTCAACCCTTCCTCTACCTCACTTCCTCATGATCGAGTCCCCTTGAAAGTTCTCGTCGGAATATCGGACATCACCCACACAACACAAGATATCTTCAAGATATCCTGAACAAATTTCACATATTGTATACATACAGGGTGGGACATTTATCTTGAGACAACGGAATATCTCAAAAAATGAAAAAGTGATCTGACCAAGATATTACGTTGTCTCAAAATAAATGTCCCACCCTGTATTCCAGAATACTCACGATATCCTAGAGATAACCCGGCATATGCCGGAACGTTCAGGATTTTCTGGAGTTATCTCATGATATTTCGGGATATGTGGAATATTGTTTGGATTCATAAGACTTCCTGCCAATTATAAGTTGAGGAGATCTTTTCAATCAATCAAATAATTAAACTAATCAATCAAATTCAATCATTTTTTGTTCGACTAAGTCTCGCCGCATCTGTGAAGATCACATCAGATTTAATTTTCTTGAATCTCTTCAAGATATGCGAAGAACTGTGAAATTTCAAATCCTAGAAATGTCCTGTGAAATATCCTATATGAATATTCTGCCAGCATATCCTGTAGATATCCTGGGAATATAATGAAACTGTTGAGGGATTATCCCAAAATATCCTACATGTTCCACCACGCTATTCGTGAGATATCCTGAGAATGTCCGTGTGTTGTGAGTCTGTCGCTATAATCTGTATTGTGAGTCTGTCGAATAATCTGTCGCTAGGATCATTGAAAATGTAATCTCTTGAAATACATTTCCTAAAATATTTTATCTACATTATAGATAATTGTGCAACTGCAAGAGCCAAAACGAAGGAAGCTACCACTACTTCGGATGTAACATCTGACGACAAAAATAAAAAAAGAACACCCAAGCGAAAAGGATTCTTCGACGATGAGTATCAAAAAACGTTACAGAACGAGGAATTGGATCATTCTTCTTCAGAAGAGTCAAATTCTCACATATTCTCTGATGTAAAATTGCCTGCATTTCCTTCTTCGAAAGGTAAGCTTTACATAAACGCATCAACAATCATCAATCCTTTGGTCGGAAATTCTTCATAGAAACTGATGAAATGTTTGCTTTATCATTTCAAAATCGAATAATTCAATTTATTATTTTAGGAAAATCAAAGAAGCAAAAAAAATTTGAATAAATAGCGCTTCCAGGTAGTTTTCAATGAAATGTTAATAAAAACGGATGTTCATATTAAAATATGTATCATTAATCATAATTGATCATTGATACCTAGATGATAGCAATGTTTCTCGAGTCTTGACGGAAAATAGGAACCGTCAAAATGATAGTAGGTCTAAATCTGCATTGAATTACGAGGAGTCGGTGAATGAACGGAATGCAGGTGTGACATCATCATTAGAAACCAGATGACATGCGAAATCAATATTTTTCGCATGCATTGTTTCTGTTTCAATTGGACCAATTCAGTTTTATTAATGATTGAGGATAGAATTTCATGAAAATAAGTGTGTACATTCAATTAGAACTAAATCGATTCAATAATAATGAAAAAGAATGCATACGATGATATTGATTTAACGTATAATCCAGCCTCTAATTAATATCATTGCTTTATTATGCTATATTTTATTTGGAATGTATATCTGAGACGAGATAATGTATGTACAATCTATTATTTTCTGCAAATATTTTTCATATTCTTCAGCATCACATATACCATTGCCTTCATTGCCAATGAAGCAGCAAGTCAATCGTCAAAATAACTCGGGTATCATAAGAATACAGGTTGGTTGAAAAGTTCCTGCGCTCACCAAGAGATAGCACTGCTAGCTCAAAACTTTTTTTTTCTCAAGTTGGTATATCTGTCCTGAGAACACATGCAAAGTTACAAGTCATTCTGTCGATTCATTCTTTGTTTACAAGCCATTTGAAGTTGACGTGTCATTGATTTTTCTTAATATGGAAAAAATTGAATATCGTGCAGTCATTAGATTCTTTGTTTTGAAGGGTTTAAAAGCAAAGGAAATTTATGAACAATTGTTAGAAGTGTATAAGGAGTCCTCACCTTCAAAACGCACCGTTGAATTTTGGGCTGGTGAATTTAAACGTGGTCGTACTAGCCTTGAAGACGATCCACGCGAAGGACGACCAAAAACTGCAACCACAGCAGAAATCATTGAGCATGTACATAATATGGTTAGTGAAGATCCAAGTTTAACTAAGCGTGAAATCGCTAATGCCATAGGCATCTCAGACGAACGAGTACTCCATATTTTACATGAAGAATTACGTATGAAAAAACTGTTTGGAAAGTTAGTGCCGCACACGTTAACCATTCAACGAAAACTGGATCGAAAACAAATTTCTCAGCGTAATTTGGAGCGTTTTAAGCAGAATAAAACCGACTTCTTGCGTCGTTTTATAACTATAGATGAGACTTAGATCTACCACCATGATCCTAAATTGAAACAAGAACGTTTACAGCGGACTGAAGCTGGTTGTTCAACTCCAAAGCAGGTGAAGTCACAACGATCAGCAAAGAAGGTTATGGCATCAGTTTTTTGGGATGCAAAAGGGGTTTTGTTGATTGATTATCTCGAAAAAGGTAAAACAATTAACTGTGAATACTATTGTAACTTTTTGGACCAGTTGGATGAAAACATTCGTGAAAAAAGACCCGGTTTACGGAAGAAAAGAATCATTTTTCATCAAGACAATGCACGTGTTCACACAAGTGTTCTGGCGATGGCTAAACTGAACGAATTGAAGTACGAATTGCTTGAACAGCCACCGTATTCACCAGATTTGGCTCCTAGCGACTACTATTTCTTCAGAAATCTCAAACAATTCCTTTGTGGAAAGCATTTTTCGTCGAATGAAGTGGCCATAGCAGCCGTAGACGGTTATTTTTCAGAGCTTCCGGAAAACCATTATAAGGATGGGATAAAATTATTGGAAAATCATTGGAACAAGTGTATTGAGCTTCTAGGAGATTATATTGAATAAAAAAATATATTTCGTAACAAAAACAGTATTCTTTCATTTCGAGCGCAGAAACTTTTCAACCAACCTGTATATAAGCTTTACCGGATTATATGTATATACAATGTGACCTCTCAACAATTTTATACAGAACCAATGTGGGAAATAGAAATTAAGAAAATTATATTGATGTTTTCAGGAAATCACCTACAAGGCACAACATTACAGAAAAAGGAAATCAGTTTATCTAGTGAGTTGAATTGTTAAAGTGAAAATTTAATCTCGTGTAAATCATTCATGGTCATCTGATTATCGTAAATCTGCCTTGTTGCAATATGTATGTAGCATGTATACGACACTCTGTACTGTTTCTATACAATTCAGTGGCAAAAATTTGTTCCCCGACCAGATAGCGTTACTGTGAATTCCGGCGTACAATCTCTTCGCCCCTGACTCCCCTCGTCGACTAATTAAACATAAACAAAAACAGTGTCATCCGCGGTCAACACCAAAAATTATTTCCAAACCTTATTATTTTATGTATGTTGGTATGCATTCAAATAACAATGAGATAAAATGATAATAATAATTGAAAAACTTACGAGTTTATGCATTGCAGAGGATTTTGGATGCATGTATATAGTTGCAAACGTGGTAAATAATTTGAAAAGTCAATTAAAATGCAGTAATCGAGAGGAGCGGTGTATTATATCGTTGTGCAATTTCGATAAAACTGAACCGAAGTTAAGCTGGGTCAAAGTGTCTCTTCACAAGAATCATAAAATTATTAGGGGAAAAAATGTTGAGACGTAATTTGAAAGATCCTGACACCGTATGTGAAAAATATTTCATGAAAAATAATATTCTTTTTCAAACGTTGCAAAGAAAACCCGAAAATCGTGTGTATTAGAATATTATTCATGATAATGCTGTTTCAATTCTCTTATCTATCATTACTTTAAATCTTACTTATTTTTGTTTATTATAAATCCTGCTTTCAAATGACCGGATCGACTACCAACGCCACCACGATCAAAGGGAACAAATTTTTGCCACCGCAAAGTTCGAGTGTCACCTACGTGGTATGTAGTTTGTCCCAGAATTCACCTCCTGGCTTTCTATGGCATATTCTGCAACCAAAATTCAATAATTTCTCTTTTGAATATTTGTTTGACGTATCAAGCTCAAGTATGTAGCACACATTGCGTTTGAAAGATTCCATTCCATTCCATGACCAACCGCACTGTGAGTAGCACTCCAATTATACGAAGAATCTCTCTCTCGCTCGGGGTACGAAACCGCTCCCGTTCCAATGAGCTGCTCGATTCACTGAATCCTACTTTGGACTCGGGGCTCGTAACGTGTCCCAAATGGGAGAGCAGTTGTGCACAGTTGGAGGGGACGCTGCCATCCTTTCTGCCGTAAAACTAATCGCTCGCTTTTTTTCCCGTGTAGTAACATCCAAATGTCAACAATTTTTTTATACTTTTGTTTCTGAACACTCACAAACTCAAATTCTTATTCGGAGAATGAAGTCTCTCCAATTCAAGGAGAAACTCAAATTTATATTCGAAGTCCAATCTCAAGTATGCACATAATTATTATCTACTTTGAATTTGTATTTATCAAGTAATTGATAAATAAAAAAGTCGGCGGAAAGTTTTACTCGTTTGTTCTGATGCTTAACGGCATTCACTACCTTCTCAAAAAGTTACTAGATTCCAAAATCGCCCCCCCAGTTTTCTCAGAAACGAACAAATAAAATGAAAAATAAAGAGTAGCTGCACTTTCTTTGATATGCTAAGAAGATGCACCTGCTCATTAAAATCGATTATATTCATTAATCGTTGAGAAAACTGGGGGGGGGGGGAGACCTAGTAACTTTGCCCCTGATGAATGCCCTTAAAGGGATTCATTACTCCCTGCAAAAGTTACTGGATTCCAAATTTCTCCCCCCAGTTTTCTCAGAAACGAACACATGAAATGAAAAATAATGAGTAGCTGCATTTTTTTCAATAGCCTAAGAAGATGCACCTGCTCATTAAAATTGATTCTATTCATTGATTACTGAGAAAACTGAGGGGAGAGATCTAGTAACTTGACTTGTGGTGAATCGCCTTAAGGGGTTACTAGCGCTTACCGATCGAGCACCTTAGTTAAGAAAGGACACACGTATACGATAGAAAGAGGTTCGATACCGTCGGTTCATCTCCTGAAGTGCCATTAACTGAATTTGCTTTCAGACAAATCATGTTCTCAACACTTCACTGTTCAAACCCTGTTAATTATACACGATACATTTCACGCGGGCATTTATTACGAAAATCATTAATAATTTCAGATGAAATGTTTCAACGTCAATTGTTCAGATCATTAAACAGGATTGAATTCAAAGTAAATCGCTTGACAGGAGACGTTCAACAGATAAATAAACGGAATCAATCTGATGAAGGAAATGATGAAGAAGAGGATTTATTAGATTTGTTGGGATTTCCTATGGAGAACGTAGAAGATGTGAACGTTATAGAAGAATTGTTCACTGACGCTGCTAATTATAAGAAGATTGTAAGTGCATCAATCATGGTCTTTCTTCATTTGTACCTCACCGTTTTTATTAGATCATCCACTTTGGGTGTTTCCGACAGTATGTGCACAGTACGCGGAACGGTGTTCAATGCATCTCATACTGTTATTCGATTGGTCCGGAATAAAAATTTTGAATAATTGAGCACCGCTTCGCGCACACCTTTCATCTTAAGGGGAGATTCTCATCAAGGAACCCTGAGATAAGCTGATTTTTTCGCATTTTTTTCATGGAAGGAAGTAAATAGGCAACTTGAATTTTTTGACAATAACCTAATGAGTCCCTGAAGACATGAACAAATTTTTTCAATTAAAAATAATGCCATAGTAATTGTTGATACGTGCTGAAACATAGCCACCTAAAACACAAGTCATCAATCGATCTGCACTGTAGCACTTGCAAAAGTTATCAGAAATCAAAAATCCGAAAATTTTAATCAAATATATCATATTTTTTGGATGTTGTGCTAACAAAAGCAATAAAAAGTCCAAAATTGAAAAATAACGGACATGCAAGATAGGAAGATAGAAGTCTCAAGCGTTTGGGTGATATCAGCTGTTAGGTGTGCTGTTCTATCTTGGGGAGCCTGTTCACCGAAAGTGAAATGGCACACCCTCGTGTTAGCAGTCCTAGGGACGGATTGAGAAGTGTTGAGGCCCGGGGCTATGATACCATTCGAAGCCCCCTTCAAGGTCAAAAGCAAGGGAAGGTACATCCTTCAGAGCTTTTTGTATCAGTACAGTTTTCTGCCATAAGGCCCCTGTTGAGCGAGGCCCGGGGCTATAGCTCCCCCTAGACCCCCCCCCCTTGATTCAGACCTGAGCAGCGCCCCACACAGCACCAAAGGTCTCCATGACATTAGCAAAATATTACATTTGAAATATGCAATATTCTGGAAAATGTCTCAAGAAGATTGTCAGAATGTCTCCAGGATGTCTCATGTCACCATCTTTGTGACATTCTGGAAACATTCTGAAATATCACAGAGATGATTGTTATAATATTCTTGAGACATTCTGGACACGTTCTTAAACATCACCAGAATCTTTCAGCAAAATTCTGCACAGAAACAAAAATTTGATAATTGATCTTATTGACAAATTTACAAAATATCACTTTTAGTTGAAAAAAAAATTTCTTCAGGGTTTATTACCTTCAATCCAGGTTGTTGATAGGAATCTGATTCCGAATAACTCTTGTGAAAGGCAACTTCACAGTGAAAGCCAAGTTTTGGAGATTTTCTCCGATAGGGATTGAACCCGGGTCCTGCGAGTGAGAGACAAAGCCTCTATCACATCAGCGGATCTCCGAGATGACGTCAACGATCTCAAAGTACCATTTATGAAAATGATCTCATTGAAGAATTTTCAAAAATTCATTCCCGTGAGATTTATTAATTGATGAAGTTGATAATAATCACAAAAGTGATTTTAATAAACAATAACATCTGTAACACATAACCTCACTTTTGGAATATGGTTTTGTTCTGTGTTAAAACATGAATTCATGACAGTAATAAATTAATGTGATTTTTGTGATAAGATTATATTTTGATTGGAATTCATTATTTTATGCTTTCCGATGAAAAATTATTCCCATCGTGTCATCTGTAAGAAATAAACTAGAAAATATTACGACTTATGATTGTGCAATCATGATTCCACAAGTGTCCCTGTTTCTCATCAAAATCAAATCCTGAAGGAGACTTTTGTGAAATCATATTTATGGTATGTAAAAGTCACATAGATCTATTTCATTCTGAATAATCTATGAAAAGAGCATTAATAGTTGCCCGTGATGCTTTAAAGTGAAGTTCGTATCATTGGCATTTACTTATGTGAGCTTCTGATTATTTTTCAAGAGATCATGTTATCATCAAGTTACACTAAGCAAAATGTGAAGTGACGTGATTGTTGACAAGTGACGTGAAATGACTTCCTCACTCGAACAATGAACATCATGTAAAATGACCAGCCAGCTTATTAGAATAAATTTTCTTATAATTGGAGATATTATTTTATACATATATTGGGAGCGCAGTGAGTTTTCGTACTCTTGATTATTTATAATCACATGTATAGTTCAATGAAGTTATTTTCAAGTAAGTTTTGACAATCAATCCCTTATAAGTATCTATTATGCTAGTAATTCATGGTGATCGGAGTGAAGAGAACTCATTACACTCCCAGTATATGAGTCAGTTTTTCTATCGACTCAAGTTTGGTGAATACTTACTACTTATTCGCAAAGAATTTATTCCAACAAACTGATCGGTAATTTCACTTTATACAGATTGTTGATTGGCAAAATAACATCACTTCATTTCACTTGACTACATGAAAAATCACTAGATAGAGGTATATAAAAGTAATAGTGATATTACATTCTTTCAGACAACTAGCATGATAGATACTTGACTGTGATTTAATTCCAAAAAATATTTGGATAACTACATAACACTACATATTTGGATATTTACATAACTTCATTGAATGTTACATACATGTAGTTATAAATGGAGCGTAAGATTCTTTTACCTTCAGAAGAATCATCTCTTAGATTACAAACACGGGGAATTTCCTTCATTACCATAACTTACATGCAACATGATAAATATTCAACTGATTTTGATTCTTACAAATTGACCAAATAATTTGTTCATATCTAATTATTTATACCCATACGTATGTACTTTTCATGTAATCAAGTGAAATGAGGTGATGTTATTTTTCCAATCAACAATCTGTATGAAGTAAAATGACCAGCCACTTTGTTGAAATAAATTCTTTGCGAATAAGAAGTAGATATCCATAAACTTCAGTCGATAGAGAAATTGACTTGTATATTGGGAGCGCAGTGAGTTTTCTTCACTCTGATTACCATGAAGTATTGGCACAATAGATACTTATAAGCGATGGATTATCAAAAATCACTTAAAAATAACTTCATTGAACAATATATGTGGGTATAAATAATTAGATATGAACAAATTATTCAGTCAATTTATAAGAATGAAAATCAATTGAATATTTATCATGTTGCATGTAAGTCATGGTGATGAAGGAAATTCCCTGAACTATATAGTTCATGAACTATATATATATTAATGTTATATGAATGAATAAACTATGCTGATGAACTATAATATTAATGAATTGTATAGTTCAATGAAGTTATTTTTAAGTAATTTTTGACAATCAATCTCTTTCAAGTATCTATCGTGCCAATAGTTCATGGTAATCAGAGTGAAGAAAACTCACTGCGCTCCAAATATATCAGTCAATTTCTCTATCGACTCAGGTTTTGTGGATACATACTTCTTATTCGCAAAGAATTTATTGCAACAAAGTGACTGGTCATTTCATTCTATACAGATTGTTGATTGGAAGAATACCATCATTTCATTCCGCTTAATAACCCCTTGAAAAATCACCAAAGGTGTACAAAAGTGGGGGTGACAGTACATTCTTTCATAAAATCCAATAACTTTATATCTTCATCATGCTATGAAAGAGGGGTAGAGCTGTCGAACATGGTTTTATCCATATACTAATATTTTAAAACTATTTTCCAGGAGAAACTGAATTACAGTCTGTGTTGAATAATTATCTGATCTCCCAAGTAGCAACAGAACGTTTCGAATGTTCTATGAACGTACATAGTATATATGTATAAACATACGAGTACGTTCTATGAACGTTCATAGTATATTCCAAACGTTCGGATGCTACTAGGGCTGTTGCACTAATCAAGTATTTGTTGGAGAAGTATTTCACAATACAATACTTACTTCAATAAAAATATTGTTTCATATTAAATACTTTTGACTTTAGTAAATTGTCTATGCAATGTATTATTTTCATTACATTGAAGTATGTATTTTATAATGATCTTTCCAAGAAGATATGCACAGAGAGGAAAAATTTTCCACCGAAAATGTATTTTCTTGTTCCAAGAAAACTGTTCCTTCAACACAATATGTGTATCCTTGGTACAAGAAAATGTTTCTTGAACTAAGAATGCAAATCCTGATTTAAGGAAATTCTTTCTTAATTGAAAACTACCTGAAACTAAATTCATGGAAGAGTCTAAAATTTTCAAGCAAGAATATTTGCAGGCTCATAAAGATTTGTATACGGTTAAAATTTCTGATTCCAAAGGAAATGTTTTTGAAAATATTATTTTTTGTGATTTGTAATTTTGGCTGTAATTTTGACAGACACATAGATTCAGAATGTCTTGGAACGAAATATAAATCAACCACCAAATTGCAGGTTTCATGGTTATTCATGGTTTTTTCGCCTCCAACTACCAAATTGAACAAAGTCACGGTGTAGGATAATGAAAAGTTTCAATGCTGTATATAATACTGCTACTGAAACATTCTGATTATATTTCATTTGCGACAAACTCCACATACTTCCATTATAGATTCTCAGAACATCGCATAATATCATATGTGCAATATTTCAATTGAAAGATTCTCGGAATATTTGTAATGGAATATTGTATCCGCAATATCCATGGAATCTCGTCAGAATATTTTACTAAGAATGTTCTCATTGAAATATTGTAATATTCTGGGAATATTATTGAGACGTTGTGTGCTGTGTGGGGCTATGCCCGGAAATTTTGGGAAGCTGATTCTTTCCATTTTTTTCCAGTGTTCCTCAACATTTCGAAGAGAAGGACCTACGTTGAAAATGATTTTGTAAACGACGTGAAAAATAGCGTTGCAATCTAATACCCAGATAACATGCTTTCACACAGCGATGCATCTGGATGAGGCGTTGCGTACAAGTTGCTAACACACGCAGAAACTCATACTTAGTCGAAACAAATGAGAACTTATAAAAAAAACTTTCTATGATCCTCCCTTATATTAGGACACAAATCTCGCGTTGATGGCAGCACTAATATTGTCAATAAGAAGGGATGACTTTTTGTACCATGTATTCTATAATTAGAAAATTATGACAAACTATCAGATTTATGAGGTTTCATGAGGAATTCTTTTTATTAGAGGTGTGCGAACCTTGGATTTTTCAGTCGAACCGAACCCGAACCGAACTTCAAATACACGTTCGAAGTCGAACTAAAGTTCAAACATATGTTCGAAGTCGAACTGGACCCGAACCGAAATTTGAAAATTCAAATCGAACTCGAACCGACCTCCAAATATATTTTTTAGGTCCAATTGAACCCGAATCGCACTTCAAAAAGTCGAACCGAACTCGAACTGAGGTGGTTTAAAACTTGAACTTTTTCAGTTATTATAGTTCGTAATTCGAACCAAATGTAACCTTTCCTGCTATCTGAGTTTAAAACTCGAACCGAACGGAACTTTTTTCATTGATCGAGTTCGAAGTTCTTCTACTGCTCGGTTCAGTTCGGTTCGAGATTCGAACGGTTCGCACACCCCTACTTTTTATAAAGAGTATAAAATTCTAAGATCATACATGACATGTACATTAAAATCAAAGAGTATAATTTTTACAGGTCAGGAAGTTATCAAAAACTGGTGGCAAAGATTATAAAGACACAACCAGAAAGATTTTGTTGAAACTTATGACTAATACATTGGCACAACAATATAGTTTTCACCGTCAAGGTGCCAAGTTAAACTTTTCTAATTTACTATTATTGAAAAGCATCTCTGGTAACTACAACTTTCAAACGTATTTTATATATTTTGTTGAAGAAGTACTGATGAGAATTGAAACAATTTTTCAAATGCAGTTACAAAGTACTGGAAGGATGTTACCAATTACGACGTTGAACAGTGTGTAGCAAATTGGCTTATTAAAGGAAAAGAACGGGAAACGGCGATCAACAAGAAAATTACCAAACAAATTATTTCATCTCGTGAAAATTCATCCAATGATAATATTTACAATCATGAAAACTAGAATGAGAATGCTCATCATAATTTGTGGTAGTTGACGTAAGGTCACATGCAAATCGCCATAGTTTCAAGCACGAAATGTCATGAAACCATTTATTTTACTTCTTATATCCCATATTCTTAAACTGTTGATTTGAATTAGTTTTAAGATGAAGAATATCTAATTAATATTGGAATATCCTGCTTGCGGAAACTTTCTGTAAACTACTTTTTGTACTAAGCAATTATTTATTACTTTTTTAATCTAAACAAATATTATTCGGTATTCGGTGCAAGTTGCCAAAACATCTAAAGATCGTTTCCTCTAGTCAAATCTCGACCGCTGGTTCCAAATTACTGATGACTATTACTAATTTCAAATCAATGATTTGAATAACTGATTTGTGTGCATTTCAATAGAGAGGAAATTCATCACCTTATTGAGGTGAAATTGAATAGCTTCTTAACAAATGTAGTTTTTGTTTCTTTTTCCATGTGACGCATTATTGTCATCATTATTATTCTTACTTCTTATAAATTGAACATATTTATTAGAATTGTTCAGAAAGAGAAATGGTGTCTGGAGTCGAATGATGTCGTAACGTGAAGTGCCCTGTTTCCAACCGCTGTCCTAACCTTCCGACCGCCTCATACCTTTTCGAATAATTATTTGTATACCTACGTAAAAAAATTAAATCTCATTGTGATGTGTGGGCTGTATGCACATCGTATTCCCTTTATTCATTGAATACAAACTGGTGGGATCAATTTTTCTTGAAATATCAAGTGGTCGGAAATAGGTAACTTCACGTCAATCATATACTTCAGAGAAATATTAGAATTGACGCATATGTCTTTGATTTTTAGTTTTTGATCTCTAAGAATCTGCAACGAAAAAGATTCAGATCCAATGAAAGTCTCTCAAGATCTGATCAAATGTCATGAGACCTATTTTCAGGGCCCAACATATACCAGGTGTGTAAGTATGGAACCAGAATTTGCCCATAGGCGGCGCTAGATGTCGATGCAGTTACCGACACATCACGTCAGTGGTGTCTTCTTATCGTATTGATATCCGACAAAGCTTTCCAAGTCACAATAATACGAGTTTCATTCAGTAGCATTAGTTTATTAGAGATACACATGTCGAGTTTTGTGCCAATAAATTACGATTTGCGGACAGCACTACTTTTCTATTTTCATCTGAAGAAAACCGCAGTCGAATCGCATCGAATGCTTGTGGAGGCGTTTGGTAAGCATGCTCTCGGTAAAACACAGTGTTCCGAGTGGTTCAAACGGTTCAAAAGTGGCGATTTTGACGTCAGGAACGAAGAACGTGGAAGACCACCGAAAAAGTTTGAAGACGCTGACCTGCAAGCCTTCCCTGGTTAAACAATCCGATTGAATCCGATAAAAAACATTTCATCGGAATGGATTGAGTTTCTGCATCGGAAATTTCCCATTGATACCAATAAAATAATTTTTAACTGGATTTAATCGGCATTTTCCCTGGTGAAAAAATCCGATTAAATCCGATAAAAAACTTATCGGAATGAATTGATTCCTGCATCGCGATTTTCTTATTGAATTTTATTGGTTGTTAACCCAACCAACGAACGGTTTATATACATTGTATACGCGCATTTTATATCAATTAAACACATATATCATTTATTCAATCATTATGTATGACAAATTATTGCTGAAATAAATTCAAACGATCATTTATGTGTTATTAACATGGTGATCACCCATCCACCTTGTACCGCAGTTGTCGTTGCTTAACCCATGAGGTCCCAAAATGACATTTTTGCGTTGTATTTTTCAACGGCTGTACTTTCTAAGAAAAAGGGTTATGAAAAATTCCAGACCAACCAGTTTCGATGGAGAATTGACTGATCTTCCAGAATCTGATATCAGTTTTTTCGAGAAATGCACCTGTCACAAGATATACAGGTTTTTTTCCGAAAAAAACGCGAATTTTAAAACTTCTTTTTTTCTTCATCTCATGTTTTCACATTGGAATCGTGTCATAATTCTTCTTGTAACTACAGAAACTGCGTCAATTTACTTCAAACTTTAATTTATGCCTTGGACAATTGGAAAAACTCATGTGGAAACAACCAAAATGGCGGCTTGAACGTGGAAAAAATGTCAAAAACTTCAAGAGTTTTTCATTCGAAAACGATGGACTTGAGGCAAAAATTTTACTGCACAAGAAGTTCTTAGAATTGATCAAAAAACACGCTCAAATTTTTTTCAGGATTTTTTGACAACTTTTTTGAATTTCCAAAATCGCCGAAATTTGAAAATTCAAAAGAAGCGTCAAAAAATTCTGGAAAAATTTGCGCGTGTTCTTTGATCAATTCTAAGAACTTTTTGTTCAGTAAAATTTTTTCCTAAAGTCCATCGTTTTCTAATAAAAAATTCTTGAAGTCTTTGTCCACTATTCTGCGGTTTTTTTATAGTTTGGCATTTTTGAATATGCCTCTTATAATATATTTCATATGGGATGTAACACGTTATTTTTGGTAAACATGTTTCATTTATATATGTTTCCATGTAGTGAATCGAGTACGTATTATTGAAAATCTTTTGAAAACGTTACCCAACACCTCTTATCGTAAACTGTTTCATTGCCTCCATGTGTATACATTCTTTAGCCGTCAAAATTTTTTTGCCGTTGTCCGGTCCTTACCACGTGGAGGTAAATGTATAAGAAGACCTTGCTTTTCTTTTTTTTTCAATTTAAAAAATTTTTTGGTAGTCTTTTAATTTTTCAAATTTTTTTGTTTTTTTCATACATAAAGATGTAGTTTTATGTTGCACTACAGGTCGATGTAAGGCAGGAATTGCAAAAGTAAGAATTGCAAATTGTATACATTTTATATGTCCTCATCCCACATTTTTTATAATTCCTACAATTTTTTCTTGCTATACCAGTAACAATTTCATGGACTTCTTCCCCTTTGATACCTTTCGCGAAATAAAATTCAGCAAGTTCTAAAGCCATCTCCTTAGATCCAATTTTTTTGTCACGATTTGATAAATTATGGATTACATGGGCATTTGTTATCGATGATTGGATTAGTCGAAGAAAAATGGCCCAAGTCCATCTTTTTGCTCTTATGCATGGCATCAAATTACTACAATGTCCATCATGTAGATCGACACCACCCATGTATTTAATTACATTGTGAGAAAGCTCTGGGAAATGGAATATCGTTTTGAGTTCTTGATTCTTCCGAATATCTTTTGACTGTTGACATTGGAGTTACACCTGCCGCGGTGGAGAGCAAAGATACTGGTTTTGAATCCATGATTGTGATATAGTTCAAACCGCTTTTTTCTTCGTGTTTGATTGAGAACGTTCCTCTTATTACTTTTTTATCCAATTCATTATCGGTATTCACTCTGTTCCCCCTCACGGTACCAGTTGCTCTCAAGCCGACTGTTTGCAAATGGATCAGTGAGTCTGGGCTACAAAAAAAGTTATCAAAATATAAATGATATTGAATTATTCTCCGTGGAACAACATCAACAAGTAGCTTTTGGATCATCTGCATAACGATACGACTTCCTAAGGGACATTTGGATAGTTTCACTTGTTTATCAGACGAATAAATATTCGACCCCTTGCCACAATAAATCTCACAATCGGACAGATATCCCTCTGAGTTACAAATGCCCCACATTTTGATGCCGAAGCGCGCGGGCTTATCTTTCATAAACTGGAGCAAAATGGTTTTTCCGTGAAACTTCACCATCATTCCATCTATCGACAAAGCGGTAGAGAAAAAACCAAATTGCAAAGCATTCCTCTTGAAAATTTCGAGAATACCACGTACTCTCCAAGCTCTGTCATTATATTTCTGATCTTCAGGTTCCGAAAATTTTAATTTTGATTTAATTTTGAGAAATTTATTACGACTCATTGCTTTTGCCACAGTAGGACAGGCCAGTAATGGCCGATTAGACCAATAGTCTTTCTGAGATTTCCTTTGATTGGAGATTGACATTATAATTATCCCTAAAAAAATATCGAATTCATCTAATGTTAAATCGCAGTCATTCATACGAGTACTTTCGATGATATATTTTTTTAAATCGGCGGAGAAAAAAAGTTCGAACAACTGTGCATATGAAGATTCAAGAATAAATTTTTTCGTTTTCTCAGAGAGTAAGTTTTCATTTTCAGGATATTGTTCACACTTTCTTTCTCCGTTCTTCCATACGTAAATATGGTTAGGCTCCAGTTTCGACTGATTTTCTTCATAGTTACTCATAACCTGATGATAACTAATATTTGGAACTTTATTATCAGAAATTTGACAACCTTCAGATTCAGAATCAGAGTCAGATGGTCCAGAGCAATCATCCTGAGGAACAATTATTGCATCAAAGTCACCATCTTCACGCTCTTCAATTTCTATATCTTGCTGGTGACTTGATCGTTTCCGGCGTTTTCCTGATGAAGCAGACATTGTCTGTTTTACTTCCAATAAATAATATCACCAGTTTCGTCAGGCTAAAGTGCTATTTGTTTATTTTATGGAATCAATGTTTTTCCCACAATAGATAAGTTTATTATTGAATTCTATTTCTGTGGAACATGAAGTATTCCGTTGATATATTGTCCTGATACGGTTTGCGATTTATAAGAGAATGCAATCTAATACCAAGTCACAAAAATACCGATTTTCTTTTATATGTTAGATGATATGTAATAATTGATCTATCAGAGTCATCACGTCGATAGTGTTTAGAGAACATATGAGACATGGACTATATGTTGTAAAAAGACAATTTTGTGAATAAAAAAAATATCAAAGATACTCATAATATTACATGTGAAATATATTATGAGAGGCATATTCAAAAATGCCAAACTATAAAAAAACTGCAGAATAGTGGACAAAAACTTCAAGAATTTTTCATTCGAAAACGATGGACTTGAGGAAAAAATTTTACTGAACAAAAAAATCTTAGAATTGATCAAAAAACACGCTCAAATTTTTTCAGAATTTTTTGACAACTTTTTTGAATTTCCAAAATCACCAAAATTTGAAAACTCAAAAAAAGCGTCAAAAAATTCTGAAAAAAATTTGAGCGTGTTCTTTGATCAATTCTAAGAACTTTGTGTTCGGTAAAATTTTTTCCTAAGGTCCATCGTTTTCGAATGAAAAATTCTTGAAGTTTTTGACATTTTTTCCACGCTTAAGCTGCCATTTTGGTTGTTTCCACATGAGTTTTTCCAATTATCCAAGGCATAAATTAAAGTTTGAAGTAAATTGACGCGGTTTCTGTAGTTACAAGAATAATGATGACACGATTCCAATGTGAAAACATGAGATAAAGAAAAAAAGAAGTTTTAAAATTCGCGTTTTTTCGGAAAAAAAACCTGTATATCTTGTGACAGTTGCATTTTTCGAAAAAACTAATATCAGATTCTGAAAGATCAGTCAATTCTCCATCGAAACTGGTTGGTCTGCAGTTTTTCATAACCCTTTTTCTTAGAAAGTACAGCCGTTGAAAAATGCAACAAAAAATGTCATTTTGGGGCTTAATGGGTTAACCTAGAAGATCGATCTGGAACACCCGCTCGCTCGATGCCGTGGTTCGCTCCCTATCAATGTGAACTAAATGACTGTCTTATGTCAGGGATGGGTGTCCTATAGTAATAAGATTCAATTGGTAATAGTCCATTGGACATATGAGGGATTGTATCAGTCTTAATGAGAGCATGGGAGTTCATTGATAATAAAAATCCCAATGAAGACTAAGAAAATATTTTCCAATTGGATTCAATCGGTATTTTATGATGGATGAAAAATTCCGATTGATATCAATACAATATTTTTCAATTGGATTCAATCGGTATTTTATCAATTATGAAAATTCTAATTGATACGAGTCAAATATTTTCCAATGGGATCCAATAGGTATTTTATCAATAATAAGAATTCCGATTGATATCAATGAAATATTGTGTAATTGGATTCACTTGGTATTTTATGACCAATGAAAATTCCGATTGACGCCAATACAATATTTTTCAATTGGATTGAATCGGTATGTTATTAATTATGAAGATTCTAATTGATACCAGTCAAATATTTTTCAATGGCATCCAATAGGTATTTTATCAATAATAAGAATTCCTATTGATACCAAGAAAATATTTTTCATTTGATTAACTCGAGATTTTATTGATTATTGAAATTTTAATTGATATCAGTGAAATATTTTTCAATGGAATTCAATGGGTATTTCATTAATCATAAAAATTCCAAATGATACCGAGAAATTATTTTCTAATTGGATTCAATGGGTATTTTATGGTTGATAAAAAATTCCGATCAATACCAATAAAATATTTTTTAATTGGATTGAATCGGTATTTTATTAATCATGAAAATTTTATTTGATACCAGTCAAATATTTTTCAATGGGATCCAATTGGTATTTTATCAATAGTAAAAATTTCGGTTGATACCAATACAATATTTTTCAATTTGATTCATTCGGAGTTTTATCAATCATGAAAATTCTATTTGATACCAGTGAAACGTTTTTCAATGGGATCCAATTGGTATTTTATCAATAATAAAAATTCCAATTGATGACAATGAAATGTTTCTTATTTGATTAAATAGGTATTCTATTGATCATTAAAATTCTAATTGATATCAGTGGAATATTTTTCAATAGAATTCAATGGGTATTTCATTAATCATAAAAATTCCAATTGATACCAAGAAAATATTTTCTCATTAGATTCAATGGGTATTTTATGGTTGAGAAAAAATTCCGATGGATACCAATAAAATATTTTTTAATTGGATTGAATCGGTATTTCATTAATCATGAAAATTTTAATTGATACCAGTCAAATATTTTTCAATGGGATCCAATTGATATTTTATCAATAACAATCATTCCGATTGATATCAATGAAATATTGTGTAATTGCATTCACTTGGTATTTTATGACCAATGAAAATTCCGATTGATGCCAATACAATATTTTCCAATTGGATTCAATTGTTATATTATTAATCATGAAGATTCTAATTGATACCAGTCAAATATTTTTCAATGACATCCAATAGGTATTTTATCAATAATAAAAATTCCAATTCGTACGGACACAATATTTTTTAATTCAATTTAATCGGCATTTTATTAATCATTACAATTATAATTGGTACCAGTAACATATTTTCCAATGGGATCCAATGGATATTTCATCACTGATAAAAATTCCGATTGATACCAATGAAATATTTTCTAATTGGATTCTCTTGGTATTCTATGATTATAATTCCCTATTCCAGCAACCCTCCCATTAGTTCCAATACATCGAAGTCACCGGGGATTCCGATAAAAACCAATGATCTGATGCAACGAAAGAAATTTCAAAACTGAATCGGTTATTGCCGGTACATACCTACAGGACTTTAGAATCTGTAAACTTGCCTATTATTTCCAATAAATTTTAATGCTGGAATAATCCAATTAAAACCCATTGATCAATGAAATCGATACATCCTTAAATGCAGTCAGAAATCTCCCATAAGAAACCCATTCATCATTCAATTTCACAAATTCTCCCATTAGTTCCAATAGATTGAAATTGTGGAAACTTCCGATAAAAACCGTTTGCCTGATGGAATGGAGAAAATTTCAATCATCCAATCAGATATCTCTTATACAGACCAATAGATTATGTGAAGTCTGATTAATTCCCATAAAGTGCAGATTTTTTAATTGGTGAATCCCCGATTGAAACCTATAGAAAAGAGATTCCGATAAACTCTTATTGATTTTGAATCGGGGATTGAACTGTTCCGATTGATCCTATGCAGTCCGATTAATTCGGAATCGGTTTCTATCGGATCTTATCGGATTTTTTAACCAGGGCTAATGCGGTGGAATAAAGTCTCAAATTTAATTGGACATTACTCATTCAATACTATTGAATATTCAATCCCGTAAATATTCCTTTTATTTCCCATAAATTGCACTGAAAAAAAAATTTCATCGAAAGTCAATTATATTTTGTTGTTAGGGTAACTGAATATCATAGTCAAGTCAACGAATATACGGTCAGATTGACAGTATAATCGTTGACTTGACACCATGATGGTTGATTCAACTGCATGTAGTTGAGGCAACAGTCAGATTCAGTTGGATATATCCAATCGTATTCTACTGTTGAATCAACTATATCACCGTTGTCTGTACCCACCTTTTTTTCAGTGTGGGATGATTAAATAATCCAATTGAAACCTATTGACCAATAGAATAAACAAACTCAAATCGAATTGGATATTCTGGATAAAAACCCAGTAAGTCTTGAATTTTGTACAATTTTCCCATTGGTTCCGATAGACCGAAATCACCAAAAATTCTGATAAAGACCGATGATTCAATCCGCTGAAAGGAATTCTGAATTCGAATTGGATATTTCTCATTCAATCCTATTCAATTTTCAGATCCGTAAATGGTCCTATTATTCCCCATGAATTCGGATAGTGGAATAATCCGATTCAAACCTATAGACCGATCAAATCTGTACGAACTCTAATCGAATTGGACATTCTTCATAAAGACCGATTAAATTTCCCATTACGTAACATTTACGATCGGTTCCAATAGCTTTAGGTCATGGAAATTTCCGATAAAAACCATTTGCCTCATGAAATGGAGAAATGTTCATATTTTCAATCAGATATCTCTCATACAAACCGATTGATCACTGACAGTCATATTAATTCCAATAAAACAAATATTTTTCTATCGGTAAATCCTCGATTCAATCCTATATATACCACGTTCCAATTAATTCCTATTCATCTTGAATCGGTAGTTGAGCCTCTCCGATTGACCCTATTCATTCCGATTAATTTTGAATCGGTTTTTATCGGTTTCTATTGGGCCTTTTAACCAGGGTTGTTGGACGAAGACGACGCTCAAACACAACAACTGGCGGATCAGTCAAAGGTGACCCGAGAAGCCATCTCCCTTCGGTTGAGAGCCATGGGGAAAATACAAAAGGTGGGGAAATGGGTTCCACATGAACTCAACGAAAGACAGCAGGAAAACCGCAAAACATCATGCGAAATGCTGCTCGCCAGGTTCCAAAGGAAGTCATTCCTCCATCGAATTGTGACTGGCGATGAAAAGTGGATATATTCCGAGAATCCTTAGCGCAGAAAGTCATGGGTTACTCCGGGTGCACCATCAACATCGACGGCAAGGCCAAACCGCTAGGGACGCAAGACAATGCTGTGTGTTTGGTGGGATCAGAAGGGCGTAATCTACTACGAGCTGCTGAAACCTGGGGAAACTGTCAATACTCAACGCTACCGACAACAAATGATCGATTTGGATCGAGTTTTGCGTAAAAAATTGCATATTGCATCATGTAGGGTTACGCTTTGTGAAATGTTTCATCGATACCTTCAGTACCAGTCTTACATACTTATCGCTTGATTCTTTCATCAATTGAACTTTTTGTTTGAGAAGACAAAACCATCTCTTTCATCACAAATAGTTGAAAAAAAGTACATGAAAAGGATAACATATTATAGTTTCATAACACTTTGAAACAATATTTTCTGGTATTCAAGGAATCAAAAATCAATCTGAATAATATTGATTCTCACTAAAGCATAAGAAAATACAGTAATTACTGCCATTAGTTTTATTTGGTAAAAATTATATAGGCAGAGTTGTATATTGCATCATGTAGGGTTACGCTTTGTGAAATGTTTCATCGATACCTTCAGTACCAGTCTTACATACTTATCGCTGGACTCTTACACCAATTAAATGTAGAAGATTACATTGTAGAAGACATAACCATCTCTCGCATCACAAATAGTTGAAAAAGCACATGAAAAGAATATCGTTTCTATAGTTTTATGTACTTTTATTCAACTATTTGTGATGAGAGAGATAGTTTTGTCTTCTACAATGTACGTTTAATTGGTGTAAGAGTCCAGCAATAAGTATGTAAGACTTGTACTGAGGGTATCGATGAAACATTTCACAAAGCGTAACCCTACATGATGCAATATACAACTCTGCCTATATAATTTTTACCAAATAAAACTAATGGCAGTAATTACTGTATTTTCTTATGCTTTAGTGAGAATCAATATTATTCAGATTGATTTTTGATTCCTTGAATACCAGAAAATATTGTTTCAAAGTGTTATGAAACTATAATATGTTATCCTTTTCATGTACTTTTTTTCAACTATTTGTGATGAAAGAGATGGTTTTGTCTTCTCAAACAAAAAGTTCAATTGATGAAAGAATCAAGCGATAAGTATGTAAGACTGGTACTGAGGGTATCGATGAAACATTTCACAAAGCGTAACCTTACATGATGCAATATACAACCCTGCCCATATAATTCTTACCAAATCAAACTGATGGAATTAATTTCTGTATTTTTTTTAATTCAGTGAAAATCAATCTCTTGAAAATGATTTATTTTTTGGTTTTTGATAAATCAGAATATCAATCTCACAAACACTGATTTTCACTAAACTATAACATAATACAGAAATTAATGGCATCAATTGGATCTGGTAGAAATTATATAAGTTGTTCCATGTTGAATCACTCAATGTTTTACTTTGTGAAACTTTTCATCAGAGCACTTATTACATGTTTGTATGTTTCACATACTCATCGCTTGTTCCTTGCCCTAATTAGACTTGGTCCCATAAGACACAGTTCTATCTCTTTTATTACAAATAGTTGAAGACAAAGTAAATGGAAATAATGTGGTTTTTTAAACCACATCCTCTGAGTTTCAAACTAATCGCAGTAATTACTACATGTTCATGTGGTTCAGTGAATATAAATCTACTTGAAATTGATTTTATGATCCACGAAAAATCAGAACATCTGATTCAGAAATTGGATGTTTTTTTCATCATTTTCAATTCAAAAATCTCAATGTATCATCCTTCCTTTAATCATTTATTCATACCACCGTCATGAGATTTTCTGATTGTCATATTCAGAGACGATTTTTGTTCCAATGCCAAAGAGGTTAACTTCACATTTTTAACATTTTTTTTACCGAATCCCACAATACATTTCATGTCACATTATAAATTAATTTGGCTCAAATTACATTGCACAACATTTAATTACTGTTGGTGCAGTAAGTATTTGTTCATTAAAATAAATGATATTGAATTTGATTTTGCAACTCACCTTTACTTACCGTTCATTGACCGTCATACAAAATAATGCAAGCCGATTCACTGCGCATCAATTCTGCGCATGTTTTCAGTGTAAGTTTCTTAAATTATTCAGATTCTTAATTTTCAAAGTATTGGTGATGAACATGAAGAAACTTTCTCTAATTTTTTAGAAACTTGGTATCTAAATATAATATTCTAGATATCAAATCTGAATTTTCAGAAAACCTTATCTAAATTTGCCTTTTGGAAACTCGAGTCTGAAAATTCAGACACTCCAGTATCTGAATTTTCAGAAAATTTTTTACAGTGCTGGTTTGCCTCAAAAGAGCAACAGCTCTTTTGGCGCGGAATCCACAAATTCCCAGAAAGATGGAAAAAAATGTATAGATAGCGACGGACAATACTTTGAATAAGTTACTTTGTATCATATCATTACAATAAACGTGTTTTTTCTGTAAAAAAATTACGGTTTCATACTTACACACCTGGTATATATATTCCATGAGAAAGTATGAGTAGATCTTTGATGTTGACAAAACACGGCTATAATGAAACCATATGCCCTCACATTTGAGAATTCGTTCTTCAGAATGTTCCAATTGTTGGCATTTTTCCACATCTGCTGGCAAAACGATTATATATTTAAGTATATGTCTCTGAAATTAATTAATGATTTTTGTGAAATAGCTAACTCACCGAGCACAAATATTGCAGTAATATCGCTGAAATATCACTGCGATATTTCAATATTGTTGTAATATTACTGTAATATTATGTGCTGGGTAGGAATGCAATGAACATATTCTCATACCCAAAAAACACTTTCTGTCTTGCGATATCTTTTAGATAAGTTTAAGATATCGTAAGACACGAAGTGTTTGTTGGGTAGTGTCCATTTGTGGCACTTCAGCAACTTGGATATAGATCACGTTTGATGACATCCATGTGAAGCTTAGATAAATTTGAGAAATAAGCATATCATTATTATATCAAAGTATTTCGAAATATTGAAAGACTGATACTGATAGTTATTTACGTTCATAATTTGGTTGATTGTACGACACACGGAAAGGAGGAAACAGTTACGGTGATTGTTTTCACGCATACCATGAATGTAATAAATTTCAAATAATTTCAGTCACTCTGAATGTGTTCACATCCATGGTGAACGTGTTAAAATTCACGATGAATGTGAAAACATTTAGAGTGATTGTGAAAATTTTTTAAATTTCGTCATATTTATGGTATGAGTGATGACAGTGTTCGTACCTGTTTCCTCCTTTGCGTGCATAATGTTAGAGTGTAAATATTCTCGTTCTTGAGCAATGTTTGATATGTACGTTGAAAATTATTTACACCATTTAAGTGTTTCTTTGAAGTGATTGAAATTTTATGATATTACTTCGTATGGTTTATGGGTGTTATTGTAAGAGGCGTAAGTCACTGTTTCATTTGATGATAATTTAATATAAAGAATATAATTTCATGCTCAATGACGCAGTTTTAAATGTGAAAATGAATGTGAATATTTGTCATCAACATTTTTGCGAATTCCATTATAAATGCAAATATTTAATATATACCTGTGAAGTACTAATCTTCAATTGTATATTTTATCTGAATATAGATTGTATAATAAAATTGTAATGCTGCAAAAGACATGCGAAATTTTCAACTGTTAAAATCCCTAGTGGAAATGAATCATATATGACCCATATATGACCCATATATGTGGCCGAAGCCTCATCAGTGATACATATAAAGCATATATGGTACCGCGCGCAACATATATGTTTGCAGGAAACGGTCAAACCATATATGATTCATATTTGGTATAATTATTTGCTATGTATGGATCATTTCATATCGGATTTTCCAAGAGTCCATAAATATTTTTGAAATGGTTATCCCGAATTCTCTGTTGAAAAATGTGAGATACGTATCATTTGTTTCTTTTTTTCTTATTCTATTATGATTCCAAGTTTACAACATATGTCGAAGTTCTTGGTTTCTAAAACTCACTTTTTTCAAATGCCTGTATCTTGGAAAGCTTTCAATACAAAAAATTATTACCAAGGCATGGAACTTAGGATTTTGCCTCAACTTTCCACAAAGTCAAGAGAAAATTTCTTTCCAAGGACGTATTTTGCCGTAATTCGACGATGGAAGTGAAAAGAGTATTTCATTCAAATTCGAATACGTTTGATTTTCAAATTCCACAAGCAAAACTAATTTCTGGAACATAACGATAATTTTCGTTTCGTTTTCGAAAATGTTACTCCACGGCATTTGAGAGATCTAGACAAAACAAGGGCGGCCTGAGAACTCCGCGTGCTCGATTATTCAAGATTTGTAATGCAGCATAGTTACGAGACATTTCATGGACGGATTGATGTGTAATTTCAAGTTATTGAGTCATCTTTTTTGTCTTGTTTTATTTATATTTCTTGAATGTCGTAGAAAATTACCATTTTCAGAACTGAACCAAAAGTATTGCTATGCACCATAGATCGATCGTGTTTGTTAAATAAAAAAATTAACCCGTTGAGGTCACACTTCAAAGTACTTACGTAAAGGTTACACAGGGTCTTTCGGACCCCAAACCAAAGCAACAGATGCCATTCACGCAGTCTTTCAAATATTGTTGCAGATTTCTCGGTAAAATTTACATCTCGGTGTCTTTGACAATAACAGAAGGCAGCACAAATTAAAATTCACGACAAGCACTGTAAGCTAGCCTGACGAAAATTTTTGTCATAATTTCTCATAATTTCTCATTGTTCCAATTCATGGAGAAAATATGAGAAAGAACAATAGAATTACTCATATTTTCTCCATGAATTGGGACAAAGAGAAATTATGACAAAAATTTTCGTCAGGGTACGGAACCACAGACTCCCCCTAGAGCCTTTTGGACTCCTGGTGATCTCAAAGGGCCAAAAATGTCCAAATTCGAATAAACTACCATTTTTACTTCCACCGTAGGAATTCCACTAGACACAAATTGGAAAAAAAAATTTCACTCGAATTTTTGAAAAGTTCAGAAAAAATCCTAACTTTTACGGCTTATCAGTAATTCTGTGTGTTGAGATCTTTTCGAGATACACGCATTTGAAAAGAACTGGATTTGTCAAAACTAAAAGCTCTGACACATTGTAAACCGGTGAACACAATAAAATGAAAAAGAGCAAACAAACAAATGTGACAAGTATCCCATATTTTTCAACGAAGAATTCGAAAATAATTATTCTAAAAATATTGAGGAATTCATTGTGAATCTGACCTGCAATAACTCATATATGTTTTATATGTGATCCACAATTGTTGATCCACCAATTCGGAGTTCATATATGAGCCATATATGGTTTTCAAGAATAAGCGGGAGTTCATATACGTGAAAGAAGTCGCTTCTTTCAAGCGACCGGCGGTGGCTCCAGTGAAAGGGAGATGGAGTCCGGTCCCAACAAACCGCGTTCAATTCTCGTAGCAGAGACTTTTTTTATACCCCTATGTATATGGGGCATATATGGGTCATATGTGGGCCATATATGTTGCATTTCCACTAGGGATTACAATATTCAACATTTTTTATTTACTAAATCAGTTCAACTTTTACGAAAAATCTTAAACAACTAAGCATTTTCCTTCATTATGTTGAAAATGATGTGAATCGACTGAAGAGTCATTGTACCTTGAAAATAAATATGGTTTCACTAATTAAATATGACCAGTCTATTTTTCTTTCTCATAAAAAGAACACAAATTTATTGACGATATTTTTTTACCTAATAACATAATAATATTTTATTCAGGAACGATTCAAAGAGTTGTAGAAATTCATAAAACATTGATAAAACAGTCTACACGCTGAGAATGTTCCTAGGATATTCTGTAGACCTTTACATGTATTTCAGATATAACCTAGAAACACCTGAAATGATATACACATAACCGCTGACGTTTCTACTGAGAGTGTCTGATGAATGTTGCTTGAGATATTTGAAACAGTCTCATGAGCATATCTTACAGATATTTATAACATGCATAAAAATATGACGAGATCATTCTCAAAATATCTAATTGTCCAAGAGAAGCATCTCCAGAATATGCTCAGAATGTGTTTGTGCTACTTGGGTGGATTCAAAGTTCACTGTAAAAAAAAACTGGAAATTTACTGTGCAACTGGACTGGAAATTTCCAGTGCTAGTACTGGAATATGGATATTCCAGTACATGTACAGAGATTTTGTTGTTACGTTACTGAAAATTTACCAAGCATAACTGAAAATTCAGTCATTGTACTGGAATTTTCAAGTTTGAGATGATGTACTGAAATTTTGCCATGATTTCGCGAAAATTTTACCGGCTCGTACTACAATTTTATAGTTCTTGTGCACCAAAAAAAAATATTCCCTCAAAAAGGACTTGAGAAAAAATTTGGAATTTAGAAAAAAAAACCTAATCGTTGGTATACTGGAATTATACAGGTTTTTAACTGCAATTCTCAGGTTTTGTGATGGAATTTTCCAGTTACTATGCAATTGAATTATACAGGTTTTGAACTGCAATTTTCAGGTCGTGTGATGGAATTTTCCAGTTGCTATGCAACGGAATTTAATCACTGTTGCACTGAAATTTTCCACTTCTATTGGACTTCGTCATTTCTGGCAGGAAAAATTTCAAGTCTTTATATTAAAAATTTCCTGATTGAGATTTTGAATAATAATTGTAATTGTAGCCAATGAAATTGATGTATGAGGTTTTTCCAAGACTTATCCTCTTGTGTTCTAGATATGAAGCATATGTAGTAACCCAAGCTGGCCTTCCAACATGTCGCGCTATAGCTCATCGGTTAGGTCTTAGGTTTCAGTTGGTAGGCAGGTAGAAAAGTGTGGGTTCAAATCCTGTTAGGTAGACATGAGTTTCTGTCCATCCAAATGAACGATCAAAAGTTTCTCAATCATCTTGGAACACAAGGACCCTGCAAAATCACTTTGCGTGAGCAATTTTTTTTCAATTTTCATGGATATTTTCAGCATTAATTTTCCAGTACATGTTCTGGAAAAGTCCAGCTCGTGTACTGAAAAATTCCAGTACCGAGGCTCAGAAAATTTCCAGTTTTGATGCGGGAATTCCATAACGTTTGCACTGAATTTTTGCAGTACAAATGTGCTGAAATTTTCCGGTACATGTACAGGTTAATGACTTCCAGTACATGTACTGGAATTTTCCGGTGAAATTTTTTTACAGTGTATCCTGTCATTCAATTTCCGAAAGAAGTCTCCCAAGCCCTTTCAACATCATAACTCTCGTTTTTTGACATCCTGATATCCCAATCATCTCTAGAACTCCGAGATATAGTCCATTTTCATCCATTTTCCCTGCGATGCTATCTTATCGTAGAAGAACTTGGCATATCATTTTTTCAAAATCGAATTTTTTCACAAATATACCCGGAACTATCGTTCCAACTTATGAAGAACTGTACAACTATAGTGGCTGCGACTAGAACTGGTGCTTTTCTATGCAATGCTGACATTTGATATGCCAACTCCACACATACGATTCATCGTGAGCCATCTTCAGAATTCTGTCACCATTGATCCAGTGAATGGATTGTTCAACCAGGCACCAGATTTGTCCTCAAGTTAAAGGGAGAAGGCCCTCCAGACAACAGGTTTTTCTATAATGTTTTACAAAAGAACTGAGACTATTTATTGCAATCAAAGGAATTACATATTGACATTGATGTTCAAATTTATACACATATATTTTTCTTATAAGAAACAAAACAAAATGGCGGCGCTACCACTGCTCAAACTTGGCTCCTTCAATTTACACGGGGGAGTGCCCAGCCTCTTGAAGTCAACTGAAATCAATCAATCAAAATTTTTCCAATCAAATAAGTCATTTCGCTTTGTATATACCTATTTTTTTCAAAAAAAAAAAGAAATATGAAAATTTAAACACAAAAAGAAAAAAATTACACTTTTTTTTCATAAATAAATGGTTAAAAACAATATTTTCAGTTATAATTATTACAAAATTTTGAGTATATGTAAGGGCCAATACGTTCAACAATATCTGTGGAAAATTTCAAGTTGATATCTTAATTACTATTCAAGTTACATTCCCCCGCGTGAATCCGAGGAGCCAAGTTTGAGCAGCTGTAGCGCCACCAGTTTGTTTTTTTTCTCTTATGAAAAAAAATGTATGTGTATACATTTGAACATCAATGTCAATATGTAATTTCTTTGGTTGCAATAAATACTCTCAGTTTTTCATAAAACATTATTGAAAAACCTATTGTCTGGAGGACCTACCCCCCTCAATAACAGCATATCTAATATTCCATCAAACTGCTCTGCTGAATGTCTGAAAACTATTTCAGGACTCATTCCTGACTTTCATAATTGTGTAGAGGTTATCCCAATCATATAATAATATTGTGGTGGCTGTACAACAATACCATCACGACAGTGCTGTAGTTTCGATCCCGCAGTATCTAAAGGTTGCTTCGAAATCGTGTTGTTATATATTGTTCTGAAATCTTTTCCTCCAAGAAATTCCATGGGCACCATTTTGCAAACACGTTTTAGATATGTCCCAATCACGTATTTGTAACTGATTCATTATAGATAACCAACTGAAAGCTATATGATACGTGTTTATAACAAGGGTGCTGAAGGGGGATCAGATTTTTTCATGATATAACTACTAACATTTGTTCATAATGGAAGTAAGGTAGGGGTCCGTTGCCCGATCCCGTACGTGTAGCTGACCCTTCGTGTGTAGATTCAATATATTGAGCAAAATATTTATCATTTGTTCTATGCATCAACATATTCTTCAAGTGTTGACAATGTATAAAGATTCGACAAATAATAAATATTTGACTCAATATATTGAATTTACACATAAAGAGTTAGGCACCTGTACACCTACTTGACCCTTAGGGATGTTTCCCCTCATCCTTGCCGAATTTCATTTTTTTCCCTCAATTTTTCCCCCTCGGAACACGGAGAAAAATATATACAGGGTGGTCCATTTGAAGTGATATAGTCAAATATCTCGGAAACCAGTGGAGATGGAAAAAAATGTTCCAGATAAAAAGTTTAGGGTTCCAAAGGGGAAGTATGATGCTGACCTTGGAAAATCCCTCAGAGGTCATTTTGAAGGTCATTTATGGGTCAAGATGGTTTTTTTAAATAGGACCCTCATTTTTTATCATGGCATGGGAAAGCTGGTTTCAAACCCTTTACGAAACACTGGTCATAGACCCCTTTCCGCCCATTGGGGTGCAAGGTATGGACCGTCGAAGTTATTGATGAACTACTCTTAGCGCTATCCAGGAACAACGACGTGGACGTGGTAGTTCTCTGTTCCCTCCGGAGTGCTTGATTATCGTGAGTCCCCTTGCCTCTCACATGAGGGGTGCTTGATGCTGTTACAATAATTGCTCGAAGTTACCCCCCTCTGCCTGGATACATAATCCCAGTCTCCGCCGAAAATTTGTAACCGTCTTCAGAAACACTGATCGCGGTATGTTGGCACAAACAGTGCGGATGCGATCGATCATGTCCTCCCTCGTTTTTGGGTGGGCCTTGAATACTTCGTCTTTCAGAAATCCCCACAAGAAAAAATCGGGAGATGTCAAGTTGGGTGAGCGTGGAGGCCACGCAACTGGCCCACCTCGTCCAATCCATCTTCCCGGGAAATGATGATCCAAGTATTCTCTCATGATCAATGCGTAATGGGGTGGCGCTCCATCTAGTTGGACCCACATCCTCTGCCTTGTTTGAAAAAATGTAGACTGACTAAATAGCCATTGACGATCCCGCACCACACATTTACGCTCCAACGATGTTAGATATATTAAGTGATCTAGGCATTTTTATCTTTCTTTATTTTTATCTTTATTTTAACATTCTTCGAGTCGAAGCGTGGAATGTGAGATCACTGAGACAAACAGGAAAATTAGAAAATTTGAAATTGGAAATGAAGAGGTTGGGTATCGATGTAATGGGAATTAGTGAAATGAGATGGCCGCAAGAAGGGGATTTCTGGAGTGGGGATTATAGAATCATTCATACAGGATCAAAGAATGGTCAAGCAGGTGTGGGAATTATAATGCATAAAAGGGTAAGGATTAGGATAGAAAATTATTTGCAACATAGCGAACGCGTAATGATGGTCAGAGTTAGAACAAAACCGGTAGACACTGTTATAGTCCAAGTACACATACCCACATCTGCATACTCAGAGGAGGGTATCGAAAAAACGTACGATGAAATAGAAGAAGTGATAGAATATGTGAAGGGAGAAGGAAATTTAATGATCATAGGCGACTGGAATGTGGTAGTAGGGCAAGGAAAAGAGGCCAACATAATAGGAGATTTTGCGTTAGGAAAAAGAAATGAAAGAGGACAACGTTTAATCGAATTCTGTGAGAGTCATAAAATGGTTATTACCAACACATTATTCAAAAATCATCCAAGAAGAATCTATACTTGGAAAATGCCAGGAGATACAGCAAGATATCAAATTGATTACATATTAGTAAAACAAAGATTTGGAAACCAAGTGAAAAGCTGTAAAACTTATCCAGGCGCGGATATAGATAGTGATCACAATATGTTGCTGATGTAATGTTCTCTGAAATTCAAAGCTCTGAAGAAGAAAAGGAAAATGCAAAAAAGGTGGAATTTGAAAAATCTCAAACAAGGAAAAACACAGGAGGCATTCAAAGTGATGTTGGACGAAAAATTGGAGGATCGACAAGAGAAAGACTTGGAAATAGAGAGTAGATGGACAAATATAAAGGGGAACATAGAGCAATGTGCAGATGAAATTTTGAAGAACGATGGGATAGAGCCTAAGAAACCATGGATAACGGAAGAAATTCTCGATTTAATTAATGAAAGGAGGTAATACAAGAATAAGAATAGTGAACAAGACCAGCAGACATACAAGGCACTGAGGAATAAAATAATCAGAGAATCAAGGAAAGCAAAAGAACAATGGTTGGAGGGGAAATGTCAAGATATAGAAGTAAGATTACATTTAGGAAAAATTGATGAGGCATATAGGATTGTTGAGAGATTTTTTGGACGAATGAAATCTAGAAGCAGCAAGATTAAAAATTCTCTAGGAAGACAATTGATCAGAACGGAGGAAAAAATAGAACAATGGATAAATCATTCAGAAGATCTGTATAAAGGAAGCGATAACATAGGATTCTTAGAGAGGGAGGAAGATGTCGATGGAGAAGAATTGGGAGATTCAATTTTGAGATCAGAATTCGACAGGGCTTTAAAAAAATTGAAGAATAATAAAGCGCCAGGAATAGATGGCATAAGTGAGGATCTTATCAAAGCCTCCCGTCAGAGAACTCGTGACGCACTATTTGAATTGGTCAGAGATATATACGAAATAGGCGAAGTACCGAAAGATTTCCAGAAGAATAAAATTGTCACCATTCCAAAAAAACAAGGAGCAGACAAATGCGAGAACTACAGAACGATTAGTTTAACCCTCAGTTACCCCACGTACTTTCGTGTGTTTTCGTTAACCTTTCATTGTGCATTGCACTCGACTAAGTGAAGCTTTTTTAATGATAAAAAATGTACTATGGTTCTTGAATTTGATTCCTATTCTGGTTTCAAAACGTACCTCTTCACCCCTATGAACAGAAGATCAAATTTTTGAAAAACTTTTGTTCCCTTTTGACCCTCGTGGGGTAACTGAGGGTTAACTTCACATTCCTCGAAAATATTAGCAAAAATTATTATATATACAGGAGAATAGAGAATAAAATAGAGAGTAGATTAGCAGAAGATTAGTTCGGTTTTAGGAAAAATAGGGGAACGCGGGAAGCAATATTAGCACTCAGAACAGTAGTAGAGAAAAGTCTACACGGAAAAAATCAGTGATCCAAATTTTCGTTGACTTGTATGTCACTTTTGGACGGAGCACAATTTGGAGGAGAATTCGTACACTGGATTTTAATAATTCGTTGACTCTTCCCATTATTTCGATGATGAAAATAAAAAGTGGATTCCATTGTTCGAATAGTGACCACAGTTAACGAATTATTGAAATCCAGTATACGAATTCTTTTTAAACTTGTGCTCCATCCAAAATTGGCATACTAGTCAACGAAAATTTGGACTACTTATTTTTTCTGTGTAGAGTTAAAGAAGTCTGTTCATATAGGTTTTGTAGATATATAAAAAGCATTCGATGATGTTGATTGGGAGAAAATGTTCACGATTTTGAAAAAGGTAGGAATTAATTTCAAGGATAGGAGAATGATGTATTAATTATGTGATAATCAAACCGCAATAATAGAAATAGAGGGTCAAGAAGGAGAAGCACAAATTAAAAGAGGGGTGAGACAAGGGTGCTCACTATCGCCATTGATTTTCAATTTGTATATAGGAGAAGCGATGAACGCAGTGAAGAAGCAAGTGCAATTGAAATTACAGTTTCAAGGTGAAAATGTAAGCATGTTGAGATTTGCGGATGACATAGCTATATGAGTTACGAGTGGTGCTGAGTTAGAAAATACTCTCCACACTATGAAAAAAATATTACTAGACGAATATTGTATGAATATAAATAACGACAAAACAAAATTCATGATTTGTACAACAGCGAAAACATCAAGAAGAACGAAAATCAAAATAGATGCAGAGACAAGTCAGCAAGTCAAGGAATTTAAATATCTAGGAAGCTTAATTACAGAAAACGGTGAAAGCGAAAGAGATATAAGAGCAAGAATAGCACAAGGGAAACAGGCTTTCCACCAAAAGAAACAGTTACTATGTTCGAAGAATATTAGCTTAGTAGTAAGGAAGAAATTCTTGAAGAGTTACGTTTGGAGCACAGCATTATATGGTTGCGAAACTTGGACAATTGGAAAAACGGACCAACGAAGACTTTTGAAATGTGGTGTTATAGAAAGATGCTTAGAATAAAGTAGATAGAGAGAGTAAGAAATGAAGAAGTACTTGAGAAGGAAAATGAAAAAAGAAGTCTCTTGAGACAAGTCGTGAAAAGAAGAAGTAATCTGATAGGACACACATTAAGGCATGATAGCTTATTGAAAACAAAATTGGAAGGGAAAATAAATGGTGAAACTCGAAGAGGCAGACCTAGATTGAGTTATATGAAGCAAATTATACAAGATAAGGGTTGCCGTACATATGCAGAAACTAAGCGGTTAGCGGATAATAAACAGGGTTGGAGGATTTCATCAAACCAGTCATAAGACTGATTACTTCATGATGATGATGATGATGATGCATTTTCATCTAACTGCACTGGGAGTAATTGCGTATTTTTTTGCTATTTTTTTGCCATCTTTTGCTGTAGGAAAAAATTTTCTTGCTTTAGCCGTTCCAAAGATACGGCGAGTTAGATAGCTTAAGATTAAGGTATCTAGCAATCGACATATACTGAGAACGGCGAGACTATGCGGAAAAAGAACTACACCATAATTTTTTGCTATTTTTTTGCTGCAAGATAGGATATATGAAAAAAAAAAATTCCGATTCTATTTTTTTTCCTCCATATCATACACGCGAAACATAAGTACGCGAAGATAGGACTTACAAATGGAGCATGTTATGTTGCAAACAGAAGATATCAATCAGATGAACTTGGCGAGAAACATATACGAGCCGGATGCACGGAAAAAAATGACGTGTGGATGCTGCATTGGTTGTTGTTATTTTGACATCACTGCTAAAGTGCGTGCAATTGGAGTAAAATTCACATTGGGACCAATGTTATGTGTACATTGCTACTGAAGTAAACGGCAGGCGTGTTGCCGTGGTAACCATGATAACAATGTGAGTCCAACAGGACTCTGGAGTAAATTCTACATGAAACCCACACCATCATTACACGGTTGAAACAAATTCGTCAAATATAACATATTTGTCATGTCCAAAACGGTCCACATTGAAAAAAAATGTTAAATTGACTCCTCTCATATCAATAACTTTCTCAACACACTTCAAATGTCTTCTGTAAACACAAACTAGTGACTCTTATTTTATGTCATACTACACAATTCCAGATGTCGATTCCACATAAATTCGAAATCCACTTGACGTTGGTGAGTCGGTAAACGACTGTTGAATTGACAGATTTTTTGTGTAATGTATAAGTAACACATAAAGTGTGTTCGATGTGAGAATTATTTCGAATTGACACCTTTTCTCTGAATTACATGAATTTGAGAGGTTAGAACTACATACCTGAATGTGTTATTTTCAACACAAATCCGTTCACACATATATTTTTTTAGACTTATGCAAATTATTTCCAACTGTGTATGACCTTACTTTTCATGTAATTCTTACGTGGTCATTTTTTTTCCGTGTGAGGTTCATGAATTGAGCATGTATAGGTCATCCATGACCCACATAAAGGGTGTGTTAGATGGATCTGATGGATCATGTATGGATCATGAAGCATCCTCTCGGGATGTTTTCCTGACCTCTGACAACCTCTGTGATACTTTGCTATCATATAGCACCACAGGAGATTTTTTTGCTAACGTCACGCAACCTCTGAGCTGCTTTCCCTACCATCCGAAAGCCTCTCTGATATTTTTGCTACCACTTAGCAACAACATGGAATTTTTCGCTCTCATCTAGCATCCTGTAGAAGTATACACCTGATATCTCAGATACTCTGTGATTTTTTTGCTGCCATCTAGCAACGATTTGGGATTTTTCTCTACGATCTTGCATCCTCTGAACTACTACCTATATCGGCTATTAGCCTGTCTGATTTTTTTGCTACCATCTAGAAACGATTTAGAATTCTCTGCTACCATCTAGCATCCTTCGGGCTGCTATCCCTACTATCTAGAGACCTGTCTGATTCTTTTCCTACCATCTAGCAACGATTTGGAATTTTTATCTGCCACCTAGCACCCTTCGGGCTGCTATCCGGTCCTCCGGGCTGCTAATCGAATGGGGATGGTAGCAAAAAAATCAGACAGGCCTCTAGATGGTATGGATAGCAGCCCGAAGGATGCTAGATGGTAGCAAAGAATTCCAAATCGTTGCTGGATGGTAGCAAAAAAATCAGACAGGCCTCTTGATGGTAGGGATAGCAGCCCGAAGTATGCTAGATGGTAGCAAGAAATTGTGAGTCGTTGCTAGATGGTAGCAAAAAAATCAGACAGGCCTCTTGATGGTAGGGATAGCAGCCCGAAGTATGCTAGATGGTAGCAAGAAATTGTAAGTCGTTGCTAACTACTAGCAAAAAAATCAGATAGGCTCCTAGATGGTAGGCATAGCAGCCCGGAGGATGCTAGATGGTAGCGAAAAATTCCAAATCGTTGCTAGATGGCAGCAAAAAAATCAGACAGGCCTCTAGATGGTGGGGATAGCAGCCCGAAGGATGCTAGATGGTAGCAAGAAATTCTAAGTCGTTTCTAGATGGTAGCAAAAAAATCAAGCAGGCTTTCAGATGATACAGGGAGCAGCTTAGGGGATGCTAGATGATCACAAAAAATTCTGAGTCGTTGCTAGATGGTAGCAAAAAAATCAGACAGGTCTCTAGATGGTAGGGATAGCAGCCCGAAGGATGCTAGATGGTAGCAAAAAATTCTGAGTCGTTGCTAGATAGTCGCAAAAAAATTAGACAGGCTAATAGCCGATATAGGTAGCAGTTCAGAGGATGCAAGATCGTAGCAAAAAATTCAAAATCGTTGCTAGATGGCAGCAAGAAAATCACAGAGTATCTGAGATATCATCAGGTGGATACTTCTACAGGATGCTAGATGAGAGCGAAAAATTCCAAGTTGTTGCTAAGTGGTAGCAAAAATATCAGAGAGGCTTTCGGATAGTAGGGAAAGCAGCTCGGAGGTTGCTAGACGTCAGCGAAAAAATCTCCTGTGGTGCTATATGATAGCAAAGTATCACAAAGGTTGTCAGAGGTCGTATATGTTTCTCACCAAGTTCATCTGATTGATATCTTTTGTTTGCAACATAACATGCTCCATTTGTAAATCCTATCCTCGCGTACTTATGTTTTGCGTGTATGATATGGAGGAAAAAAAATAGAATCGAAATTTTTTTTTTTCATATATCCCATCTTGCAGCAAAAAAATAGCAAAAAATTATGGTGTAGTTCTTTTTCCGCATAGTCTCGCCGTTCTCAGTATATGTCGATTGCTAGATACCTTAATCTTAAGCTATCTAACTCGCCGTATCTTCGGAACGGCTAAAGCAAAAAAATTTTTTCCTACAGCAAAAAATGGCAAAAAAATAGCAAAAGAATACGCACTAACTCCCAGTGCAGTTAGATAAAAATGCCTAGATCACTTAATATACCTCAAATGTTGGTTGTCCATTGCTCGATACCAATGCAGATTAACATCCGACCAGTAATGAGAGTTGTGTCTATTCAAATGCTCAGTGCTCTGAAAAGATGCTTCGTCGGAGAACATTACATAGTCGAAGAATTGAGGATCGTCAACCAGCCTTGCTCGTGCCCAGTTGCAGAATCTAATTCGAAGTCTCATGTCGTTTGGAGTGAGAGCTTGAGTTAACGTAATGTGGTATGGTCGATATTTGACATGCTTCAAGATTCTCAAAACAGTAGTCCAGGTTATACCAGTTATTCGTGCCAACGATCTGCTACTAGCATGAGGGTCCAAGTGGATAAGTCTCCATATGGTGAGTGCACGGATATCATTCTCATCGTACCGGTGATGTCTTAGATCTCGCTGCAATACTCCTCGTCGAGCCCTCAATTCGAGTCGACGGATGGTCGTGGGGTGTGCGATGCGGCGATCGGGATACCGATCCCGGTGAACTCTTGCGGCTTCGTTGTAATTATTGTGACATGGGCCAAGCACAAGCATCATATCAATAATTTCAGAGGGTGGATAGTGATTCATTTCTTCGATTGAATCGAATGGAATGAATTGATAAATGTAGATGATTGAATATGCAAAGGAGAAGAACGATGGTGATGGTCTCAGTTTAGAACCAGTGTTTAAATGATCACGTATTTCCGTAATCATCCACATAACCAACCATAATAAACAGAAATTCGATGTTTCTGTTTGTTTATGTATTCTTGTTAATATTGCTCTTCTCCGAAGATCAGGACTGATTTCAATGCAGATTAGAGTTAATTTCATTGGAAAAAAAACGTTAACATAAACAAACGGGAACACTGAGCCTCTGCTTATTATGGTTGGCAGTAATGTGTACGATTCATTACGATTATTGCGTTTCAAATCGAATAAATTATTCCATTTGATTCAATGAGGGTTATGAATGAGTATCGACTCTCAAAAATTGTTGAAAGGTTGCTGGAAACATTGGAAGTATTGACCATACCACATAACGTCGATTAGGATGCACATGCGAACGGATACAAAAACCCTTCGAGCTTCCAGAGAATTCACCAAAGAGAGTTACACTGTAAGAAATTTCTTTGTAGATTCACCAAAAAAATTTGGAAGTTTTTTTGTGAATGAGGGAGAACATGATCGATCGCATCCGCACTGTTTGTGCCAACATACCAGGATTATGTATCCACGCAGAGGGGGGTAACTTCGAGCAATTACTGTCACAGCATCAAGCACCCCTCATGTGAGAGGCAAGGGGACTCACGATAATCAAGCACTCCGGAGGGAACAGAGAACTACCACGTCCACGTCGTTGTTGCTGGGTAGCGCTAAGAGTAGTTCATCAATAACTTCGACGGTCCATACCTTGCACTCCAATAGGCGGAAAGGGGTCCATGACCAGTGTTTCGTAAAGGGTTTGAAACCAGATTTCCCATGCCACGATGAAAAAATGGGGGTCCTATTTGAAAAAACCATCTTGACCCCTGAATGACCTTCAAAATGACCTCTGAGGGATTTTTCAAGGTCAGCATCATACTTCCTCCTTGGAACCCTAAACTTTTTATCCGGAACATTTTTTTCCATCTCCACTAGTTTCCGAGATATTTGACTATATCACTTCAAATTGACCACCCTGTATATGGTAATTCGAAAAGTTTGTAGAAATGGATAGGGTAAACTCCTCTACGGATACCGACTCCCTTCCTTCCTGAATTTCCAAAAATGTTCATGACATATTCATAAAAAATAAGAATTTCGATCTTTGTGTGGGAGCATTTTTGCATCCACACATTCTTAAAAAACTGTTTGGCACACAACTGCAGTTGTCTGAATTTAACAATTTGGAAACATGTTTTCAAATCATGCGAAGACGTTACAAAGAATGGTAGGCAACCAGTTTTTGGTACTCTGAATATTATCCCTGGATATCTGAATTGCGTAATAGTTTCGAAGCTCAATAGTCTGCTCTGAGATGCGAACGAAGCGAGTATATGCGGGCTATGATGTGTTCAAAAAGAGCGAAACAAGTCTTGGAGGGGATCGGGACTGCTCAGTGAGGCGAAGTGGTTTCTTATTTAGGCTATTTCTTTCCTCAACATTATCTTCATGGAAAAACTTTCGAAACTGTATATAATTTATACAAGTTGGTTGAAAAGTTCCTGCGCTCACCAAGAGATAGCACTGCTAGCTCAAAACTTTTTTTTTTCAAGTTGGTATATCTGTCCTGAGAACACATGCAAAGTTACAAGTCATTCTGTCGATTCATTCTTTGTTTACAAGCCATTTGAAGTTGACGTGTCATTGATTTTTCTTAATATGGAAAAAATTGAATATCGTGCAGTCATTAGATTCTTTGTTTTGAAGGGTTTAAAAGCAAAGGAAATTTATGAACAATTGTTAGAAGTGTATAAGGAGTCCTCACCTTCAAAACGCACCGTTGAATTTTGGGCTGGTGAATTTAAACGTGGTCGTACTAGCCTTGAAGACGATCCACGCGAAGGACGACCAAAAACTGCAACCACAGCAGAAATCATTGAGCATGTACATAATATGGTTAGTGAAGATCCAAGTTTAACTAAGCGTGAAATCGCTAATGCCATAGGCATCTCAGACGAACGAGTACTCCATATTTTACATGAAGAATTACGTATGAAAAAACTGTTTGGAAAGTTAGTGCCGCACACGTTAACCATTCAACGAAAACTGGATCGAAAACAAATTTCTCAGCGTAATTTGGAGCGTTTTAAGCAGAATAAAACCGACTTCTTGCGTCGTTTTATAACTATAGATGAGACTTGGATCTACCACCATGATCCTAAATTGAAACAAGAACGTTTACAGTGGACTGAAGCTGGTTGTTCAGCTCCAAAGCAGGTGAAGTCACAACGATCAGCAAAGAAGGTTATGGCATCAGTTTTTTGGGATGCAAAAGGGGTTTTGTTGATTGATTATCTCGAAAAAGGTAAAACAATTAACTGTGAATACTATTGTAACTTTTTGGACCAGTTGGATGAAAACATTCGTGAAAAAAGACCCGGTTTACGGAAGAAAAGAATCATTTTTCATCAAGACAATGCACGTGTTCACACAAGTGTTCTGGCGATGGCTAAACTGAACGAATTGAAATACGAATTGCTTGAACAGCCACCGTATTCACCAGATTTGGCTCCTAGCGACTACTATTTCTTCAGAAATCTCAAACAATTCCTTCGTGAAAAGCATTTTTCGTCGAATGAAGAGGCCATAGCAGCTGTAGACGGTTATTTTGCAGAGCTTCCGGAAAACCATTATAAGGATGGGATAAAATTATTGGAAGATCATTGGAACAAGTGTATTGAGCTTCTAGGAGATTATATTGAATAAAAAAATATATTTCGTAACAAAAACAGTATTCTTTCATTTCGAGCGCAGAAACTTTTCAACCAACCTGTATATAAGCTATACCGGATTATATGTATATACAATGTGACCTCTCAACAAGAACACCCCTTCTCTCCCTTCAACGCGTGGCAAGAACCGCTCGAATGAGAAAAAGGGCAAGAGTCCTTATTGAGATGTCACACTGTCAATTATATATAATATTGGAATTTTTCTCTGGTAGAAATTTGTCTGGGCGTCCCATTTACCATCCGCGTACTAGATGGGATCCACGTGGGGGCAACCGAATAACACATTTCAATCAATTTGACTTTAGTACCCAAACATTTAGTTGGTTTATGTAGATTTTTTATGCGCAAACTGATAGTACAGTAACATTGATAGTCCATCAACACGGTCAGAAGAATAAAAGGAAGCCTTAACGTTTCAATTTGTCACTCGGGATTATTTTATGGAAATAAATTGAAAAGCAACGTTCTTGACTGGAGATTACATTTCAATAGTACATTATGCTACGAGGGCAAAAATCACATGAGGTGAAAATCAATTGCCTCCCGAGGGACCCCCTGGCGGAAAAGTTTTACATAATTTCTCATATGTTTCAGTATTTTTTCATATTTCTTAGAATTTCTCATATATTTTCATAAATGTCATAAATTTTCATAATTTCTCAAGGAATTGGAACATTGAGTATGAGAAATGTTTTCTCATAATAAGTTATAATTTCTCATAAATAAAATCATATTGTTTCATATATTTTCATAATTTCTCATAAAATTACAGAGAATTTTTCATAAATATAATAATGACTATGAGATATGGTTTTTCATAAAAAGTCATAATTTTTCATAAAAACTCATAATTTCTGACCAAAAAAGTTACAATTATTCATAAATAAAAGTGTGTCATCATATAATTTTCCAATTTTTAAATAAAATTGCATATATGTTTTGATTTCTTCAAAATTTTATACAGTTTCTTCTCGCATCCGTAAAGATGAGAAGGATAATATGAAATATCAACACATATGAAAACATAGAAGCCTGCTGAAGTAACTGATCCAAGTGATCCGGATCAATTTTCAAGCTTTTTGATTAGTTGAAAAGTGGTCCGGATCACTTTGATTAGCTACTTCGGAAGGTTCCATAGTGTCTTATCAAAAAAATAAATTATGAATCTTATGTGACTTTATGAACATATGTTTTGGAGAGATTATAAAAAATTTGGAAATTTCAGAAGGGAATTGTTTTTTCCATAACAGCACCTCTTTTTTTGAAAAATGGTGAGATTTTATTCAAAATTTATAAGAATTTATGGAAAATTATGAGGAATTATCAAATAGTATGAGGATTATAAAAAAGTATGAAAAATTATGAGAAAAGTATTTCTCATAAGAGTGTTCATACTCTTTCAGAAATTATGGAATTTGATGCAAAAATTATGAGAAAATATGAAAATTTTATGAAAAAATTATGAGAACATCATATCTCCCAATGATGTTCCAAAGCCTTGAGAAATTATGGGATTTTATGAGAAAATTATGGAAAAAAATGATGAAAAAATATGATAAATTTTTTCGCCAGGGCATACGATACTTTTTTTCCGATTCCGCTGAAATAGTGACCGTCTGTATATGTATAATAAACTCGTTGCTATTTCTCAAGGGTTCATTACTCCCTGTATTATCTCCCAAGGGAGTAATGAAAACGTACTGCGCAAGCGCATTCGATTGCGCACGCGCACTGATCATTGGCTAGGAAAGGTAAGGAATACGTAGTTTCGCTCCCGCATTACACGTATGAAATACAACTATTTCAGCGGAGTCGGGAAAAAAATACATTGTTACCTTATTCATAGGTGTGATTTCACAGAAAACACATGATTTCACATTTCTAATTACCAATTTGAACAACATTCTAGCAATTCATTGGGGTATCTGGATGGGCACAGGCTGGAAAGTGCGTTACAAAACTAGCTAGAAACCAACCTGACATCTGGGTAAACTAGCTGGGGCCCATCTAATTCCCAATCATAATTTCTACTAGGGTTTCCACGCGAGTTAGAGCTGAGACTATAATCTGATGCAATGTGATTTTATATAAAATTTTTATCAAGTTTCTATTCATTTGTATAAAAACTTGATACAAATTTTATATCAAATCACATTGAATCAGATTATAGCCCCAGAGCCCTAACGCAGGTACATTCGCCTCCGATCTTTTTTACTCTTCAAATTTCTTAGAGCGAAAATCCACTCTTGAAAGTTGGAAGTAGAGTTATGTTCAATTCCGTTAAGAGTGAGGATTTTACTCCGTAATTCGATTTAGGGAGTGAAAATTCACTCTTATGGAAAGAATTTATAACTGTTATCAGAGCTTACAGTATTTTTGCTTTTTAAAAGTGGATTTTCAGTCAGAGAAATTTAGGGAGTGAGTAATAATTGACAGCTACCTCAATCATGCCTTGATTAGATATCAAGTACTTATCGAAACTTGTTGTTTTCCCTACCAAACTTCTGGCGATGTATAGAGCAAGGAAGAACAAAAATTAGAAAGGTTCTTGATTCAAGTATATATCCCGTTACATAGATAAATGTTGACGATGAATCGAATACACCTGTTTCCAATTCTCAATGAAGTTCCTTATTCCATTTAAGTGTTATGACAAGTGATGCTTGGTGGAGATTTGATTTAAACATCATAACATCATCCACACGAATATATTGTACATCTTGATAAAGAGCGGGTCCACAATTTGAACCAAAAATATTCAAAACCATAAATACATATATCAAAATAATTACGGTAATCATATTCGATGATCATGTATCAACACGAATCAGGATGCATAAATGAAAGATATAATAAAATTTCAGAAAACTTTTCATCCCACATTTACAGATATGTCTACACTGGCTTTTCATATCTCGATCTGTATTTGTAAGAGAATCTCCTTTGGTCTATCTCATGCTTTTTCATATCGCATCTCTTTCTTCTCACGTTTCTTCTCTAGGAAGAGAATCGTGCAATGCCTCTGTTCTCTTCTTCCATTGCACATCCAATGATTCCTTCCGTCTCACTTTCACCTCCCTCTCATACCTCATATCCGTGGCTCTTCTGTTCGGTTCTCTTTTTCTCCTTTTAGACGTGCTCTATTTTCTCTCTTCCCTTTATCTTTCTTTTCTCTCTCTCGAATACGTTGTGCGTTCACGTATGTGTATACATATCATCATCACTTTCTCGAGCACTCTCTTCGTATTATCTTCCTCATCGTTCTTTTTTCTTTCGTTTTCTCTTACATTAATCCACTTATCTTCCTCTATCCATCGGCTAGTCAGTCAGCCAATGAAGTGGTTTACTCCAACGAAAAGTTTTTGGAAAATACGGAGAAGAAGGAGGAGGAGGAGAAAGGAGAAGTGGAAGTAAGAGTAGAAGACGAAGGAGAAGAGAAAGAGGTCCTTTGGCAAGAGAAGAACTTTTTCGTATCAGTGTCGTCGCGGATGCCTAACGAGAAAGGTGTCTGTCCGTTCGGTCTTTGTCCGCGGTATACTCATCGGCGTTGACGAGAACTCTCTTTCTTCCCTCCTCCCGTTCTTGTTTCCTCTATTTTATTTCTTCCTTCTATCAAACGAATCATTGAATTTCCTTGTTTTTCTCCGGACGTGTATGTTAGAAATGCCGAAATGTCCTCGCATCGATTCAATACAATTCATTCAATTTTTCGAGATAACAAACGTTTGAATAGTGGTATTCGAAAGTGGTATCGGTAACCAACGATAAGTGAGCATATCCTAGGGATCTCTCTTCTTATTTTAGTAACAATCAAGATCATTGGTCTCATATTCGCAACTCCATATGATTTTCCCGCTGATTCTGTGGACGTACGGCTGTCGTTTATCAAGGATCAGAACAATGTGTGAATAATGACTAAGGTAACGGAATTGTACCTCACACTCTTCGTTAATATTATCGGGTTTCGTCGAGAATTAACGATATTCTGACAGTACATCAGCTGTTACCATCATTAACATACGTCACGATACACGAGGACCCGGCAACGACATTCTTTGTTTATTTCATCCCTTGTTTTCTTCGTTGTTGCTCTTCTATTTTCCTCGGCACGGTAACCCAACTGAGGAATTTGTTTTATTCAACCCATCATCATCATCATCTCCATCATCATCATCATATTGTCATAATATTTCTCTTCCGTAAGTATGAGACAAAAACATTCCCATTTGCTTCCTTTTTGTTTTCTCAACATCTGTATTTTACCCAGATGAGAGCAAATTCCGAATATGCATATTTTAGAAGTGATATTAAATTCTTCAATACTGCTATTATTCTACTGACATTTTCATAATTCATTTTCATTGATTGTTTTTTTCTGATCCTGAAAAGAACATATTTCAAAAACGTGTGATTTTTGTGTGTGGAATTCAATATTTGTTTTGGATACATATTCATGGATTTGTATCGCGTGTAAATTTAAGATGAAACGAACTTATTCAATGATACGTTGGCTGTCTCCGTTCCCCCTTATAATACTTCCTCATTTTGAGTTATGGGCATATAATTTCTGATCTACATATTATAACTCATTTCTGAAAATTTTTGAATGTAATTCCTCTGTTCTTATTGTATAATAAGTTGAAGTTGCAGTTCAGAAAAACAGGATATTATTTTTGGTTTCCAGGATATTCTTTGAAGACAGATCAATGTGATGATCAGCTTTCCCATCTATACTGAAAAAATTTTGTTGTAAAAATTACCCTGAAATTTCAGTGATCGAAGGACAAGTAAAAATTCTTCAAAAATTACTGTGCAGCTCGTAGAAATGAGTAAATTTCTGAACAGTTGAGAATGATATTTCCTAAAAGTTTTATAGAATGCACAGGAATATTTTTGAAAATTCCTCTTTGTCCCTCGAGTACTGAAATTTCATAGTAATTTTTGAAATGAAATCATTTCAGTGTAGGAAATAAATTATTGTACGTTTGCAAAATATCATCCCAAATGATTGCCGGTTTTGAGAGAATATCGAAGATCGCACTTTATGTTTGATTGGCCTTGATTAATTTTTATGTAATCCAAAGTCTAATTACCCGAGTAGAAGTTCCTATCCGGTAAGCCCTAAAGTGATCCGGTTGTGAAATGGGATGCCCCATATGGGGCATCATATCTGGGCCTGACCAGGTCCGCGTAGATAAAAACCTATCGGGCATTCCAGATCTGGCACCGATGAGGATAAACTGATGATAGTTCTAATGAGGTTGATTCTATAAAAATCTATCTGGCCCTGATCCGTTTCCCTGATTGGGGCCAGATGCGGATAATTTGAATCAGGTCCGAATGCGGCTAACCTAATCCGCGCCCTGATAAGCAAAACCTCATTCAGTCTTATCCCGATTTGATCAGTCCTCCTGATTGGAGCCGGATGCAGATAATTTTAATCAGGTCCGGATATGACTAACCTGATCTGCGTCCTAATAAGAAAAGCCTTATTCAATCTCATTCACCCTTGATCAGTTTATCAGACGGGGCACAGATTAGGGAAATCATGATCCAATCCGGAAGAGGCAGACCTTATTGCGGCTCTAACAAGGCGAGCTTTTTAAAATCTCATCAGACTCAAATTAGTTTTTCTGACGAGAGTCAGATACAAATAATGTTAATATATTCATGTCCAGATGTGACGAACCTAATCTCCGCCCCAATCAGAAAACTCAGAATGAATGCAAGTAAATTTTTCCGAAATGGCCCTAGAATTATACAAATTTTGATCCTCCACTGAGGATCAGTTTAATCCTCCACCATCAAATTTTTTATACGACACTGAATGACTGAGGTTTCTCGCGAGTGCTGGTTGTATCTATTCGTTGATATATATACCTCGCTCAACCATTCATCTGTAGCGTGCGAATTGTGATAATGTATTACACGACAAATATGTTTTAGGTTAGGAGAGGAATAGAAATATTGATTAGATTGTTCATAAACTATGTTATACGTCAAGCGAATAATAATTGTACTTTGATGTTTGAATGTAAGTGGACTTGAACTATTGCGTTATTTACGTAGAAAATGTCAAGTTGTGATCATTACCAACAATTAAATTTGTTAATGCTTTTTTTATAAAACATTCAATCACGGGGCTATGTATCAACCAATTTGGACCGCGTCAAGTAACCTGTTTAAAGTAGGATAACCATATTTCTATCAGAAACGTGAAGGAAAATGTATCATGCCCAAATTTAGTTGCCGGATCAAGCTCGGATCAAGTGCCTGGATTTTGCCCGGATCAAGTTGCCGAATCCGGCCCGGATGAAATGAAGCGTTACACATTACATCCGGGCCCAATCCGATTACCCATATCCATACCGGATCTGGCTAAGGACAAATCGGATCGGTACCGGATTCACACTTCTGCTCGGGTAAAGGTTAAAAAAAAAGTCGCACGGTAAAATTCTGGGGTTGATATGAACATCAGTTATATTTTATACCACATTTACGATCCAATGAACAGGATTTTTGGTTGTTCATCAAGTGTTTTTGTACTTACTGAACAGTGAAAACTTTTCTCGCATTGTGAAAGAGTTGATGCGTTCAAATAATGTCTATACCAGTGTTGCCAGAGCACCTTGATCGAATATTACATGTAGATTAGAAAAAAGTTACATTTCCAGTTCAAAAGTTACATGATATTTTGCAGCAATATTCAGCTTTGCATTCTTGTGTTAAAGTTTGACGTTTTAAACGTGAACGTTTGAAAAAATGTTACATCCATGTTACATGAGAGGGTCGAAAGTTACGTAAAATGTAACAAATGTACCCTTCTGGCAACACTGGTCTATACGTACTTGGTAAAATCATGTCAATTTACAGTAAACTAAATTGAACGTACACTCAGAGGAATCTATAGTCATGGCAACTATGTGAGGGGACACAACTATTCAATTATAATTTCTCCAACTCTTTCTATAGTCAATGCAACTGTATAAATAGACTTCATTACTATAAACAAGTTGACATACCTGTTTATATAGTTGTGAATACTGAATTCGAATGGTTGACCTTAAAAAGTTGATGTGACTATTCAAATTTCTATCAGTATATACAGCAAATTATGACACGTGTAAGAATTTTACTAGGGATTTTGGGTGCGACTGTATTTTTATCTCAATTCATGACATATATAATAATCATTATCATCATCCGTAATATTGATTTATAAATCAAATATGGGGTAAAAAATAAGTTGATTGAGAATTTTATTTGCTTTTCATGATAAGTATTTATCAGTAGAAAAAAAAACGCAACATTCTTATTGTTTGTGATAAACACGTTTTTATACGTTTTCCTCAATGTTTCAACACCATCTGCGTGAGGGATGTTAATATAGTGTATTTACACCCCTCTCAGGCATATAGTATGAATGAGAGTGAAGCTAGCAGCCACAAACTAGCAGCCGGTTGATGTAATTTTTGATAAAATTGTTTCATTCAATGTTCGAGTAGTCACACTGTATGGTTGAAAGCCGCTGAATCGATTTTTGATATGAAACATATTAACATTGATGTGAATCAAAAGGTAAAGTGTGACTTGCAGGGTTGATATGCACATAATGCTCTTTGCCTTAATTATACTTTGAAACGTTTGACAATCAAATTTTTTGTGAACTTCAGCGTTTTCTCAGCATTGTATAATTTGAATTTTAATCATCCCTATTATTCTGAACTTTGTTGAATGATGAAAATTTTCAGCTGATTTTTGTCAAACTGTTCACTACCCTACATGAATGATCAATATTTGCAATTAAAAAAAACCCAAAACATTACGCAATTCAGGCTTGCGCTTGGCTTTCGGCGATACGTCAATTGCGAAGATGTAAGTAATCAAACGATAGAGAAATGACATTCACGGAACACAACGTACACAGTAATCAACACAGAAGATTCGTTTTCTCAGCGTCAGATATTGATACGTTCCATAAATAATGATTCATCAATCAATGAGGAATAACTGTTATTCTTTGACTCATTTGAAGACAATTTTCGCGTGTAACGTACAAGCGATAAAATGTTTCTCCGAATCCTACGCCTGAATAATTATATCACACGATGTCATAATTCTTGTATCAAAGTTACTCAATGTACAGTAGTGAACACGTAACAATATGTTCGCATTTGAACTGCAACGTGACCACGTTATTTGGGGAGTGGAGATAGAAAAATTCACTAGTACCTACGCATACATCCGACAACGAACTCGAAAAGCGGGTTTCCAATTGAACTGAACTTCGTTTAGTGAGCGAAACCCCTAGAAAATAATAAGAGAATTTTTGCATTCACAATTTTGTCAGCTATAAAAAAATTTTTTTTGACGCAGATAACTCAAAAAAACATGATAAATTGGTTATTTCCGTAAAGCAAAAGAATATTTTTTCATCTAATTGCATGCAATTTGTTTGACGCATTAACGAGATGCGAATAGTTATTCAAATCTACTTTAATCACTCACGTTCACGTGAGACTACTTTGCATCTACCAAATACCGAAAGCTGTTATTCCTCATTCGTGTCATTGAACGTAAAATACTCGCATTCAATGGGGATCGGTATTCCTGCTGAATTCCACTGACGTTTATAATTTTCTAAACACGAAAGTTATGCGGAAATACTTTGAAAAATGACGATTAGTTCGTTATCTCGTATAAGACTTGATTCTGCACGAACGTGCTAGTTTATGTTGTACGTTGTTACGGATCGAAGGAAAAAATTGAAGATTATTATTTTGTATGTTTGAAATTTTAAGCGACCGTGATTAATCAAATACGAGGGAATATCTCTGGTGAATACGTAAGATAAATTTGACTCATGACTTCTCCTTTATTAATAGTTACCTAAATTAATTGACCATTGTTGGAGGAATTAAAGAAAACGTCAATAATAATACTTGGAGAACATAAACAAAGGAGAAAAGAACGTTACCAGTACATGAAATATGATTATTGCGTGGTGACAAACAGATTTTATATACCTCTTTTTCATTCGATTTATTCGTTGAGGATGATGAAATAATAACTGCAGTGTTGCCAGAAGGGAACATTTGTTACATTTTACGTAACTTTCGACCCTCTCATGTAACATGGATGTAACATTTTTTCAAACGTTCACGTTTAAAACGTCAAACTTCAACGCAAGAATGCAAAGCTGAATATTGCTGCAAAATATCATGTAACTTTTGAACTGGAAATGTAACTTTTTTCTAATCTACATGTAATATTTGATCAAGGTGCTCTGGAAACACTGAATAACTGGTCTCGTTCAAAACAATTTGAAAATAAAGCGTCGTGGTATGCAACTCGATATGACGAGGACGTATTTTTTGAAACTTTATACACGCAGAGAAAAGTTACCTGAAAAATTACTACACTTCACAGTAAAGTAGGGACAAAATCACGTTTTAGGATTATGTATTCCCACACAGTAAAAAGGGCTCAGGAAGAATTCTCTAAGAATCCCAGAAGAATTCCTCAGACACACTCGTCCAAAAGAATTGAAAAAGAATTCTTAAAGGATCTCTGGAATGTCAGTTCAGAATGAATCCCAGAAGGAATTTTTTTTGCCGTCCGAAAGAACTCTCAAACAAGCCTGAAACAGTTCGCCAAGTTTCAAAAGTTTTAAAATAATTCATCAAGAATCGTAAAAGAGTTCATAAAGAATCCCCAAAAGAGTTAATGAGAAATCCTAAGAGATGTATCAAAGATTTTTATGAGACGTCCTCAAGAATTCTATAAGAGGTCTTGAAAAATGCTGTAAGAGGTTGTAAATAATCCTAGAAAATTTTTGGAAAAATTCCTTGAGACGCTCCACAAATTCTTCAGTTTACCCGGGAATCCAAAAATATTATACAAGAGTTGAAAGAATTTGTCACGAATTCATTGAAAAATTCAAAGTAATTCGAATCGAACTGAAGACAATTCAATATAAATCCATAAAAATATCGAAAGATGTTATACAAAATAGGCATTAGAATACTTCTGTATGCGCATTTCGGATCAACTGATCGAATTTACAGTGAGGTGCAAAATATTTGAGGTTCATTTTGATGTGAAAATCTTTTCAAAGGATTTCGAAATATTTCTCCACCAATGCTTTTGGGATTCCTCGTGATCTGTTTGAACTTGTTCCAGAAGATTTTTAAAACTATGTTAGTTTTAATAGCAATTTTTCATGCGTCAAGGTTTTTAGGCAAGCTTGTAGGTGGAATAAATTGTTGAATCGGAAAATATTTTAAAAGTGCTCTAAGAATTCTTTAAGAATCTTCTGAGAATTCCTCAAGAACTCTTTTGGAAATTTTTAAGAATTCTTTTAGAATTCCTCAAGACTTCTTATACAATTCTTAAGGACCTCTTTTTGAATTCTGTACTGAGTTTTTTCGAACATTTTTTTGACGAGAAGAATTCTTCCAGGGATTCATTTTGAACTGACAACATAACGTAGACTTTCTAAGAATATCTTGCAAGTTCATTGAGAATACTTTATGAACTAAGTGTTCAAAGAAAAGCTACGGTAGAGCTACATGGGGGCGGGGGAGGGGGAGGGGGGGGTCAAAAAGTTGCAAAAACAGGGTCACGTAGTTTATGGACGGCCTCTAAAGTATGGTAATTTTTTTGATAACTCAGCCCTATCCGATTCTCTAACTAAACTGTAGCAAACGAGTTACTTTCTTGTTGCCAAAAACATTCAACTAGCAGATAGCGCTGGCTGTATTGGTGGGCTGTTCTCCCTAATTCAATTGGATGACTGAGCGATAGGTATTTTATGCAGCCCATCAGAACACTTAGCCCTGCGCTGCGGATTAGTTTAAATGAGGATATCAGGAAATCTCAAAAGTGGGGGAGTTGAATAGGGCTGAGGTAACTTGTCGCTGCGGGTATAAAAAACAAATCGCAATTCTATTTGTGGGATAACAGGACTTTCATTCCACGTTCTAATCAAGACGTCAATTTTTACATTCAAATGTGATACGGAAGTTATAATATTCCTCATATATTCGTGGTAAGCTTCACGTAGTATATGTATAATAACTTCAATTAAGTGTATCATTTGATTCAATTAAATGTCACATTAGTTCAGTCGTCAGAGACAAAAATCGACCAAAAGATGGCAAAAAATTGAAAGTCCATGAAATTCGAGTTGATGATAGTTTTCTTGATGTAGTTTCAGAAAAAAAAAAATGTTCTGCATCCGAGTGACTCCGGAAAATTCGGAAAATGGGCTGAAAAGTTCAAAGAAGTGTTTTTTCGTATATATCATCAAAATTATCCAAACTCCCATAAAAATACTGTAAAAAAAGTTAAAGATCACCAAATTTCCTATAAAAAGGTTCCTACAAAATTTCTGAATCAGTGGGAACATGCCCCATTACTTCAATTTATAATTCGGAAAAGTTGGAAGATGGATAAAAATACATTAATTTCGGCTGGAATTTAATCAAATAAATCACAATACTCATTGGAAACATGATTTATTAACAAAGAGGTATTGAGGTCAAAGAAATTACAATATAATTATAGTCGCGATGATAATTTCGATAACGATAGGGATTGAGGAAAATTTAAATTATCCTCAATTTGTATCGCAATGAAAGTTATCATCGCGGCTTTCGCTTTCTGGGTCCTCAAACAAAGAAATTTGTACATAAGCATTGATCTCATCATATGCATCACCCTCATCATTCTCTGGGATTGGAAGGGAGTTTTTACAAACATTGTCGACTTGACAAGACTTACATATTGTTGTACAAAAAAGTCCAGCTTTTTTGCAACTATCGTTTTTATTGCATGCTGTTCTGCAATTACAAAAAACCAATTTCAGCAATTCTGTAGGTGCAGGTTCTTTTTTCATTGTAATCGGGGTGAAATATTCTTTCTTTTCCCATCCCCAATCTGTTGGATTTGAATATCGTGACATAATACCGGTGTGTTCACTGCGCAACCTGGCCGCACATGTACAACGCGAGCAGATAGATCGGGCACCTTGTTTTAACACTCCTTTTTAAACAGAGAGCATTTTTTGTCAAAACATTTAGGTACAAACCCATCATAACCATCGGAAAGAGCAGTTTTTCAATTACAATTCCCTACTTTGTCAAAGCGTAATTTGACTCCGCGAAATTTTGCCACTGTTATTTATATTTTTCACACTCTTGTTGATTTCAAATGAAAAACTATAAAATGATGTGTGAAAATTGCAAAATTTATGTTTTCCATGCATATCTTCTCAAAGTCAGTATTTTAAGCAAGAAATCTATACCTAATCCATGCGAAAGAAAAACATCTTTGATACTTTTATACCGCTCCAAATGAAAAAAATGTAGACCAGGATAATGATCTCGAAAAATGCAATTCGTAAAATCACACGCATTTTTTGTCTGGATTCATATGATCAATACGTATCAAATATTTTCATTGTGTTGAGTTTGTCCGATTTTTCTGTTAATTATAAAGGGTGATTCAGTATGATGTTATTATTGTAATAAATCGCAAAGATTGATCGCGCAATAAGTTCTATCTGCGATAATCACACATTATTTCTTTCAGGAAAAAATTTTTTTCATTCACATATCTCCACTTAGAAAGAAACTTGAAGATTTCCCCTTCAACATGAACGCTAGTTTATGCGATTTCATCAAGTAATATAGAAGCTATAGAGATTTTAGTCGAGCGCTGCTATGAATTGTGCGTATCGAACATTAAAGTTCCTTGAACGTTATATTATGACTTCATATAAATGATCAAATATCTCGAAAATGAAGCATTTCTCGAAATATCTAGTAGGGACCATTTTTATAGAGAATTTCACGCTCTACAACCTGGTTTAGTGCATTTTTTCGATATTTCATTTTGTTTCGCTGATAATTCAAATATCCCATTTTTCTGGACTTCTGGACTATTTTCCCACATTTTCCGGATAAGCTAGAGTGCAGAACAATATTTTTTCTTGAAGTACTGTACAAACCCTGGTTTTGAACCAAAAATTGTAGACTTTCAATTTAGTGTCATCTCAAAACCTCTGACAACTGAACTACACCTCTTAACCTCGGCTAAGGAACCTTCTGAACGACAATTTGAAGTTTATTTGGAATTCAACAGAAATTAGGATCATTCATAAAATTAAATTCAGAGACAATATTGTTTCAATATCGTCTCAAAGATGATCTGAAAGAATTGAAAAACTATTGTCTCAGATAGAAATAAAATATCTCTAATGTTCAATCTAAAATATCAATGTTTTTTCACATATTACACAATTTTCACCATTCGCAAAAGCGCTTTTATTATCATTTCTAGTACCCTTAAACATTATTTGTGGGTACACCCCACATAGCACAAATGTCTCAGTAATATTTTCAGAATATTCTGCAACATTCTGGAAACATTGTAATATTGTCAGAGTATCCTGAAGATATTAACGAGATATTTGTGCTATGTGGGACCTACCAATGACATAATGAGCTTCCGATTCAACGAGATAGTCTATAATCGAAAGACTGGCAATGCACGTGAATCAAAACTGGTTTTCCTGAAATAACATTGGTCAAGTGTTCTTAGAATATCTATTTTAGAAATGAAATACATTAATATTAATCAATTATTAACTATCTGAATGTTGCTGAAGTTCGAATCGTTTATTGAAACGAACTGGTAATCGAATAACGGAATAATCAGCTGTCAAAGTTCCAAATGTTTGCGGTACATTCTTTAAAAGATATTTTCAGTCCCAAAAAGTTAATTCAGAAACACAGACACCGATAATTTATCAGATTTTGTGGATTTGAATTTTCAGTTCGGTTCTATAAACGATTCAAACTTCAAGAACTATCTCAAAGAAATTTTTCAAATAGTTCAAGGAATTGTCAAATTTGAGATAAAACTTGACATACATATAAGAAAATATTCAGTTAATTACTGAACAATCAAGCCATTCATGGAATGCCGAGAAAGCAATGAACAAGCTGCTAGACATAAAAATATTATAATCCCACACAGCACCATAGTCCCAGAAGAATTCATAAAGTATTCTTATTGAACTCATTGTGTTCTTTATGAATTCCTTAAGAATTCTTCGGGGACTTTGGTGCTGCGTGGGAAATGATTTGTCATATCCACGCACAGTTACAGATTTGACTACATATTTTCTCATACAAAGACGAGACACTTCACGTGAATTCAAGGACTGTGTTAATCGTATCACTTACACCAAGGAGTAGAAAAGATAATGAAAGTGGGTAATTGTGTGCGAGGATTGAAATAATACGAGGAAGAAAAAGGAAATGTCGAGAGTAGCAGTAAATAAACCTTGTTTTACTTCGGAAGGGTGAGATGAGGGGAAAGGGAAAAAAAGACGGAAAAAAAGAAGCACATCGATAATCTGATTACAGAGTGTGTATCCGTTTCTGTTTGCGGTAACCGATCGTTCAATCCTCGAATGCTATAATAATCGGAGTGCAAAATACTTGAATGCAGAACGTGGACAATGAAAAGATAATTTAATTGCCATTCATCAAAGTAACCTACAAATTAGGAGTTGGAACTCATAAATTAAGCCAATGCCGGATACAGACTATTGGGTCAAGAGTCTCGTGCATGGGTCTTCTTCCTCCTGTTGCTTCTGCTTCGATTTTAGCCACAACAACCGCTCAAGTGGAGCTCCCTGTTAAAAAAAATAGAATAAAGCAACTGCTTATTTGCAGTGCTGCTCTTCTGAATCGCTGCCGTGAATGGTAAAGGGTCAAGGAATTTTATTGTTCAACATTTGAATTATGATGCACAAAGTGAGGATCAAACCTCGCATTTGTTTTTTCTACATCTCACCAAGGTTGAGTAATCGAATTAAATTGAAATTAAAGATCTCATTTGAGAAAGAAGTTTTTATTAAATATTTTGAGTTGAGTCAATTGTTGATTCGCTCAAATTTTTGAATTATGCAAATCTACTTCTTTATTTTTTGCCACTTTATTTAATCACAATCTCATTATTGAGGATGAAAGTATTCTCCGTAAAAGTAGAACTCTTCACCACACAGTACAAAAATTTTAAGCAAATTGATCCCTGAGAGAAAATTGGAGCTGAATTCGGGCCCAAGTTTTTATTCCTAGTTGTAGTAGTCATATTATTACCGAGGTAGCTACGAAGAATAGCTGTGAACATTCTTCATATTGAAATGTATGTTTTTGTTGTATTTCATTGCATCAATGTATATTTACTTTGTCTATATTCCGGCTTTGTGGTATGAAACCATCATTATTGAATTATCACTAGGTCTTGGCTCATAATTAGATACAAAAAGACGATGGAAATATTAACGGATACGTGAAGATAAATCGTTACACTTTTATCCTTGTCAATCATTTCATTCGATCACGTGAGAATTGTTGTTGAAAACACGGGAATAGAGATGTTGAAATTCTCATACAACACAATATTATTGTACTGGAGAACTTTGAACCCCCATCGATAAGCTTTTATTGATTCGCGCATCTAATTGCAGTTATTAGCAAGCCTAAATCATGATTCAATCTGATGGGTATATTCAACTTACAGATATACCGTTATGAATTATTTATGAACATGAAAAAATTCACGTGAATTTCATTTTAAAAATTTGTTAACATATTTTTGTTTATCTGAAGGGTTGTCAACTCAAATTTCCAATATTCGCATTTAAGCTTCTCGCGTTTACTTTAAGGAATTTTATTATGAAATAAACGTATCCAATTCATATCGTCTGCATTTAACCCTTTTCGCCTAATTCTAATCAGTCCATTATTCTCATCCTCGACAATCAAACGTATACAAACGTCTACTGAACTGGAATTCGAAACACTCGTGAAACAATAGTAATGAACGATTATCAATATGAAAGAACGCGGAGTTCCCAGACTAATGAAATTCTGTTCTCTAATTACACAGTTGTGGGAAAAATGAAAATACGAATACCCGTGATAAAAGTCTGACTTAATTAGCATATTTATACGATTTCACTGCCGATAATTCAATCTTATTCTTTTTTCAACGCCGTTTCAATCGTTTAATATATCTTTTTCTTTTTTTGACAAACAAGAAATATCGTATTAAATATGGATTGTGATTTCCAGACCTCGACTGAAAATATCATTTATTGATCTTTTGAAACAGTAACGCACCTGGGCTACGGCTGGTCTTTACAGTCAAGTATTGGTTTTTGAATGGTGAGGATTGTGAAATCTGATTTTGATGAAATTACAAACATAAATATTTATGTTAATGAGGTAGACTATAAAATTTTGTCCTTGAAGATTTTATAGTGCTTAAGTGTAGTGTTTGAAGATATAATTTGAGCACTATAACGAATCTTTGGGATTTTATTGAGATTGTTCAGTCAGGTATTTTAATTGTAATTATTATTATTCTTTTTTCACCGTAGCCGCAGAACTCGGTCCAAATTGCAGACAATGCAGGTACATCTTTTGGGGTAGAAAATGAAATGCTCAGTTTAAAGCGTACATACCGAAACTTTAATGAATTCCTGATAACCAACGATGTAAATGTACGAAGTCATACTCTACGCAAAATATAGATTTCAAAACCAAAATTCATTACACAATAGGATTTCAGTTACGTCAAATTGAAGCAAATGATTTGAATAAACGGGTTTTTTGTCTATCAATAAAAACTCTCTGAATCCGAATCAGTGGGAAAACCACTGTTTGCACCAGTGACTTCTCTAATCATTGAACATTCAGTAAACTTCACTGATTTGATAGTGAAAAATACTGAGAATCAATAAAATCAGTATTAACGTAATCAGTGGACTGTCGTTTCACTTATTCATCAGTAAACAGATAGATGAATTTCTTTTTTCCGAAGTACATTAGGAAAATAAAATACAAAAAAATTTGTGACGTGTGAATAACATTTTTCCAAAATTCAGGCAAGCATGTAGGTGGAACAGATTGTTGAATCGGAAAATATTTTAAAAGTGCTCTAAGAATTCTTTAAGAATCTTTTGAGAATTCCTCAAGAACTCTTTTGGAAATTTTTAAGAATTCTTTTAGAATTCCTCAAGACTTCTTTTACAATTCTTAAAGACCTCTTTTTGAATTCTGTACTGAGTTCTTCAAACGTTTTTTTTGACGAGAAGAATTCTTCCAGGGATTCATTTTGAACTGACAACATAACGTAGACTTTTTAAGAATACCTTGCAAGTTCATTGAGAATACTTTATGAACTCTTTTATGAGCTCTTTGAGAACTCATTGAGAATTCTTTATAATCTGATTGTATTCTTTTTGAATTCTTCAAGAACTGCCATAGAATAATTCATAATGAATTCTTTGAGAGGAGTTGTTTGAGAATTCTTTTGGGACTGTAGTACTGTGTGGGTTATATTTTGTGATTTAAATTATTATCATCATCATGAAGTAATCAGTCTTATGACTGGTTTGATGAAATCCTCCAACCCTGTCTAATATCCACGGCATCTACTATATCCCTTATCTTGTATAATTTGCTTCATATAACTCAATCTAGATCTACCTCTTCGAGTTTTACCATTCATTTTTCCTTCCAATATTGTTTTCAATAAGCTATCATGCCTTAATGTGTGTCCTATCAGATTACTTCTTCTTTTCACGACCTGTCTCAAGAGACTTCTTTTTTCATTTTCCTTCTCAATTACTTCTTCATTTCTTGCTTTCTCTATCTACTTTATTCTAAGCATCTTTCTATAACACCACATTTCAAAAGTCTTCGTTGGTCCGTTTTTCCAATTGTCCAAGTTTCGCAACCATATAATGCTGTGCTCCAAACGTAACTTTTCAAGAATTTATTCCTTACTTCCAAGCTTATATTTTTTGAGCATAATAATTGTTTCTTTTGGTGAAAAGCCTGTCTCCCTTGTGCTATTCTTGCTCTTATATCTCTTTCGCTTTTACCGTTTTCTTTAATTATGCTTCCAAGATATTTAAATTCTTTGACTTGCTGAATTGTGTCTGCATCTATTTTGATTTTCGTTCTTCTTGATGTTTTCGCTGTTGTACAAATCATGAATTTTGTTTTGTCGTTATTTATATTCATACAATATTCGTCTAGTAATATTTTTTTCATAGTGTGGAGAGTATTTTCTAACTCAGCACCACTCGTAACTCATATAGCTATGTCATCCGCAAATCTCAACATGCTTACATTTTCACCTTGAAACTGTAATTTTAATTGCACTTGCTTCTTCACTGCGTTCATCGCTTCTCCTATATACAAATTGAAAATCAATGGTGATAGTGAGCATCCTTGTCTCACCCCTCTTTTAATTTGTGCTTCTCCTTTTTGACCCTCTATTTCTATTATTGCGGTTTGATTCTGATATAATTCATATATTATTCTCCCATCCTTGAAATTAATTCCTACCTTTTTCAAAATCGTGAACATTTTCTCCCAATCAACATCATCGAATGCTTTTTGTATATCTACAAAACCTATATAAACAGACTTTTTTAACTCTAGACTTTTCTCTACTACTGTTCTGAGTGCTAATATTGCTTCCCGCGTTCCCCTATTTTTCCTAAAACCGAACTAATCTTCTGCTGATCTACTCTCTATTTTATTCTCTATTCTCCTGTATATGATTTCTGTCAGTATTTTCGAGGCATGTGAAGTTGAACTAATCGTTCTGTACTTCTCGCATTTGTCTGCTCCTTGTTTTTTTGAAATGGCGACAATGTTATTCTTCCGGAAATCTTTCGGTACTTCGCCTATTTCGTACATATCTCTGACCAATTCGAACAGTGCGTCACGAGTTCTCTGACTGGAGGCTTTGGTAAGGTCCGCACTTATGCCATCTATTCCTGGCGCATTATTATTTCTCAATTCTTTTGAAGCCGTGTCGAATTCTGATCTCAAAATTGAATCTCCAAATTCTTCTTCATCGACATCTTCCTCCCTCTCTAAGAATCCTATGTTATCGCTTCCTTTATACACGGAGAGAAAAACTTTGCTGACGCAGCAAATCGAGGTATTATATATAGAATAGCAAAAATTTTCGCTGACCTAGCTAAAAATTTGCTAGAACAGCAATCGTGTTAGCTACGACAGCAATTATTTAGCTGTGGCAGCAAAAAATGTTTGCTCCGCCAGCAAATTTTCAGTATTATATACAGAATAGCAAACAAATTTTGCTGGGATAGCAAACATTTTTTGCTGCCACAGCTAAAAATTAGCTGTCGCGGCTAACAAGATTGCTGGAACAGCAAATAGTTTGCCGTCACAGCAAAAAATTTGCTGCTCCGGCAAAAGGAACCCAGCAAAAGTAGATTTCGCTGCCACAGCGAATTCCTTTTTCTCCGTGTACAGATCTTCTAAATGATCAATCCATTGTTCTGTTTTTCCTCCGTTCTTATCAATTGTCTTCCTAGAGAATTTTTAATCTTACTGCTTCTAGATTTCATTTGTCCAAAAAATCTCTTAACAATCCCACATGCCCCATCAATTTTTCCTGAATGTAATCTCACTTCTATATCTTGACATTTCTCCTCCAACCATTGTTCTTTTGCTTTCCTTGATTCTCTGATCATTTCATTCCTCAGTGCCTTGTATGTCTGCTGGTCTTGTTCACTATTCTTATTCTTGTATTTCCTCCTTTCATTAATTAATGACAGAATTCTGTCACTGTTCACTAGAGAGCAGAGGTATGCGATTCGTTAACGAACATTAGGAATTCGTATACAAATTATTCGGAGATTTATAATCGCAAGAATTCGATTCCGAATTGGCAAAGGGAAACCGACTAAAGCCTTGCTTAACAATTTCGTCGAAGCTTAAGGGGGTATGCAACCTTTGCATACAAAAAATTTATGTCTTCTTTCGGAATTTTTTTTAAAAAAGCATGTTTATCAATCGTTTTGGAATTTAACATTTTCATTATACACATTATGAGGTATCCAAAAAAATTTTTTTCATTGTTATTTGCACTATTTTGTACAGACTATAGATGGCGCTCGATATCTCCAGCTGGGAACGTCTGAAATCAAAATTTCAAAAAGATTATTAAAATATAGCTCATTGGCTATTACGGCATCGTACCGATTTTCTTTAAATTGCATATTTTTTTGTTAATTAACAATTCACTGAGCAATTTTCCCGAAAAAATCGTTTTTTTTTTCAAACGGCCGTCATTTTTTTTCTGATCAAAATTTTAAAATTTCGTACGATGCCGTAATAGCCGATGAGCTATATTTTAATCATCTTTTTGAAATTTTGATTTCAGACGTTCCCAGCTGGAGATATCCTGTCAACGCCACTTTTTCGTACCTCTGCGAGCGCCATCTATAGTGCGTACAAAATAGTGCAAATAACAATAAAAAAAACTTTTTTGTATACCTCACAATGTGTATAATAAAGATGTTAAATTTCAAAACGATTGATAAACATGCTTTTTTAAAAAAAATTCCGAAAGGAGACATAAATTTTTTGTATGCAAAGGTTGCATACCCCCTTAATCAATTTCCGCCAATTTGTTTTTTTCCATTAGAGATCAGTCAAATTCAACGGAATGTAACGAAATTTCGGTGATATCCAATGATTCATAATGATAGTCCATAAGATCTAATACATTTCTTTGAAATTTGTTGCCTCTCATCGAAATTTGCTGGATTGTACTGAAAACCACACGGTTTCCATTGCAGTAACTAAAACCGACAAGGAATCAGAAATTCGAGTTGCCTGAACTGGAATATTCTTTGTTGTAATAAACATTTTCAGTTACTGGAACTAATATTTTATTCAGGCAACTAAATTTTTTATTTGAAATCGCCCAGAGCAAGAAAGGACGTGATTTTTCACGTAATTCATGATGTTGGAAATCACGTTAAAAATGACGTGGTATGTCACCATAAAATGCACCTGTGGCCAATGCTGCAAATCACATGAAAAATCACGTCCAAAAATTTTTCCAAAATTCAAACTATGAAATGCAATATTCTGTTCATACATGTTTCAGTATTACTATGAGGGAATTTTAAACGGTCATCCAGAGTACTCTTTCATGGTGACCACGCATAGCATGTGTACGGCATTCAAATTATGAATTATCATCTTATCACGTTATGTATACTTTGAAAACATGAACTGGGAAGAATAGATTTTAGAGTGAATGCTAATATATATGCCTAGGAAATAGTTCAAGTGGACGCTTGTACGACGGTATTGAAAATGATCATAAAGAATATGAGATCTGCATGGTTATAAGAATGAGAGGTTGCGAGACTTAGTTTTCAACGAGAAGCACTTGCAGGTATATACCTTAGGCACTCTTGAGAAGAAACGCTTTGGTTTTCATTTTGATGCATCTTAGTTTTTGATATAATCAAGTTTGGAAATGAACGCAAGGGAAACGGTAGCTTGAGTGATACAGCTTCGCTGTCCGATCTCGAAGACCTGCGTTCAATCCTCGGTCAAGTAATTTTTTTCAATTCATTCCCAAAGATTTTCTACTTCTGATTGAATCAGTGCAAATCACTGAATGATCAGTTCACTCCGATTTCACTGATTGCATCAGTGCTTTGCACTGATCGAAATAGTGGTTTTCGACTGGTTCTCAGTGGCAGCCTTAGGACTGATGGAATCAGTGAAATTCAACTGTGAATCTGTGGTTTTTTACTGGTTCAGATTCGGAGAGAAGACCTACCAAAACATCATTCTGTTTGATTTCTATGACTCAATAAAGACTCCAATTCGTCACAAAATTATTGCCCACTCGCTGATTATGCAGATAAATTCTCATTGAGTAGGAGTGTATACTCTTAAATGTATAAAATCAGGGAGATTCCTCTGATTTTCACTGTAGAAGAAATTCTTCTAGACGTTTCTTTGGCGCGACAGTGGGTCTCAGGGTCGTCCAGAATCTTCCACATTTCTATCTATCGCGCTAAAGTGGAGACTAGAATGATTTCTACTCGGGTATATAAAGAGAATTTTGAAGGAGGGTAAATGAAGAGTATTTTCTTTGAAATTTGTTGCCTCTCATCGAAATTTGCTGGATTGTACTGAAAACCACACGGTTTCCATTGCAGTAACTAAAACCGACAAGGAATCAGAAATTCGAGTTGCCTGAACTGGAATATTCTTTGTTGTAATAAACATTTTCAGTTACTGGAACTAATATTTTATTCAGGCAACTAAATTTTTTATTTGAAATCGCCCAGAGCAAGAAAGGACGTGATTTTTCACGTAATTCATGATGTTGGAAATCACGTTAAAAATGACGTGGTATGTCACCATAAAATGCACCTGTGGCCAATGCTGCAAATCACATGAAAAATCACGTCCAAAAATTTTTCCAAAATTCAAACTATGAAATGCAATATTCTGTTCATACATGTTTCAGTATTACTATGAGGGAATTTTAAACGGTCATCCAGAGTACTCTTTCATGGTGACCACGCATAGCATGTGTACGGCATTCAAATTATGAATTATCATCTTATCACGTTATGTATACTTTGAAAACATGAACTGGGAAGAATAGATTTTAGAGTGAATGCTAATATATATGCCTAGGAAATAGTTCAAGTGGACGCTTGTACGACGGTATTGAAAATGATCATAAAGAATATGAGATCTGCATGGTTATAAGAATGAGAGGTTGCGAGACTTAGTTTTCAACGAGAAGCACTTGCAGGTATATACCTTAGGCACTCTTGAGAAGAAACGCTTTGGTTTTCATTTTGATGCATCTTAGTTTTTGATATAATCAAGTTTGGAAATGAACGCAAGGGAAACGGTAGCTTGAGTGATACAGCTTCGCTGTCCGATCTCGAAGACCTGCGTTCAATCCTCGGTCAAGTAATTTTTTTCAATTCATTCCCAAAGATTTTCTACTTCTGATTGAATCAGTGCAAATCACTGAATGATCAGTTCACTCCGATTTCACTGATTGCATCAGTGCTTTGCACTGATCGAAATAGTGGTTTTCGACTGGTTCTCAGTGGCAGCCTTAGGACTGATGGAATCAGTGAAATTCAACTGTGAATCTGTGGTTTTTTACTGGTTCAGATTCGGAGAGAAGACCTACCAAAACATCATTCTGTTTGATTTCTATGACTCAATAAAGACTCCAATTCGTCACAAAATTATTGCCCACTCGCTGATTATGCAGATAAATTCTCATTGAGTAGGAGTGTATACTCTTAAATGTATAAAATCAGGGAGATTCCTCTGATTTTCACTGTAGAAGAAATTCTTCTAGACGTTTCTTTGGCGCGACAGTGGGTCTCAGGGTCGTCCAGAATCTTCCACATTTCTATCTATCGCGCTAAAGTGGAGACTAGAATGATTTCTACTCGGGTATATAAAGAGAATTTTGAAGGAGGGTAAATGAAGAGTATACGAAAATATAATTGACTAACTTATAGACAACATTTTATGCCTATCATTCCTAACTGTACAATTTTTATTTGAGAAAAATATTGTGTGTCAAGTTCCTGAAAATGAAAAAATTATATGGTCATTCACGTATACAAATCACGTACGCTCATCAAAATCCCTGTTGACGAAAGTTTTCAGACTAGAAAGTGATCATTTTACGACGAACTACTTCTTTCAAGTTTTCTTAGATACGACAAACCACTTCCCGTATGGAAATATTTCGCTGAAAAATCTCTGAAAAAGAATGAAAAAATTCTGAGAAACTCTGACAAACTCTGAGAATCTCTGAAATTTTGATGAGAAATCTAATATTTTTGGGCCATTCTTTTCAGACTTTTTTCAGAGTTTCTCAGAGTTTTTTCATTCTTTTTCAGATAAATAGTAACGAAATTGCACTCTGAAAAAACTCTGACAAAACTCTGATGGATTGCTAACATTTTTCTGACTTTTAGAAAAAAATTAAAAAATTTTCAAACACTTTTTTACACATGATATTTGAATACGGCATATGAATGTATTTATTGAATTTCAGGATCTTTCAATAATCAGAAAAATGTCAACAATTTATTAGAGTTTTGTCAGAGTTTTTTCAGAGTGCAATTTCGTTACTATTTCTCTGAAAAAGTATGAAAAAACTCTGAGAAACTCTGAAAAAAGTCTGAAAAAAGTCTGTAAAGAATGTCCCAAAAATATTAGATTTCTCATCAAAATTTCAGAGATTTTTCATAGTTTTGCAGACATTTTTCAGCGAAATATTTCCATACGGGTTTACATGATGCTAACATTTCAATACTCTTCGTTATTTGTATCTGTATCTTAACGATAATTTTCGTCTTCCATCTCAGCGGGTTAGTATACAAAATATCATCATACCTCGATTAAAGTGAGTTTGATAGAGTTGTACACAGAAATAATGAAAATATGATTGTTATTTACCCAGACGAGGATTACACAGGGCAACAAAATTTTGCAAATTTTAGTAATAGAAACTAGTACACACTCTTCCGAAGCATTTTCGTCCGCTGAATCCAAATCTGGCTGCAGAATTGCTCCATCACGTGAGGTTTCAGAGATCCTTCCACTTAAAAGTGTAAAGACCACTGTTTTTCGACATATTTGAGGTTACTGCGAGTCAAGAGGTAATTTTTTCCCACAAAACTAGTAGGTGCCTCTCATAGTATGATTCATTCTCTTTCGAATGCCGTTGAGTTTGCTCAAATATCTTTTTTTTTCATTGAGATACGACAATTTGAAAATTGTGTTTCAATATATTTACTGAATACATGAACACATATTTCAAATTGTTGTATCTCAACGAAAAAAAAAGATAATCGTGCAAACTCAACGGCATTTGAAAGAGAATGACTTATACTTTCAGATGCATTTACTGGTTCCGTGGAAAAAATCCACTTTTTGGCTTTATGTAACTTCAAGCATGTCGAAAAACAGTGTTTCTCAGATTTTTAGGTTAAAATTCAGGTTGAAATATCTCAAAAACCTGGAATGTCACAGAACTAGTAGATGTACCCCAAAGTATAACTCATATTCTCTTCCAAATGTCGTTGAGTTTGTTGAAATATCTTTTTCTTTTCATTGAGATACGACAATTTGAAATTTGGATGTCCATGTATTCAGTAAATAGGTGAACACCCAAATTTCAAGTTGTCGTATCTCAATGAAAAACACAGATATTCGAGCACACTCAACGGCATTCGAAAGAGAATGAATCATACTATGAGAGGAACCTACTAGTTTTGTGAGAAAAAATTACCTCTTGACTCGCAGTAACCTCAAATATGTCGAAAAACAGCGTTTTTTACACTTTTGAATGGAAATATCTCTGAAACCTCACGTGATGGAGCAATTCTGCAGCCAGATTCGGATTCAGCGCACCAAAATGCTTCGGAAAAGTGTGTACTAGTTTCTGTTACTAAAATTTGTAAAATTTTGTTGCCCTGTGTTATTAACGACGTGATTACGATTTCTTGTGATACTCATTCTTGAATGCCTTATTTTTCAATGAAATTACTGCACTGAGGGAGAAAATTTTTAGGAGTAACAAAAAATTTGATTAAATAGTCGCAATAAAATAATTGGTTAATTTGAACAAAGTTTTATAGAATAAATTAAATATCTATTCTCATTGAGAATATATTTCGTATATTATTGAATATTGGTTTGATAAAACTTCATTCAAATCAACCGAGTATTTGATTGTGAATATTCAATTGAATATTTTGTCGTTCGCAGAGTTTTTCTCTCAATTTACTTACATTTAAAAGTGTAAGTACAATAATCGATGTTCACTCTGTCAGACTTCAGAAATGAGCTTATCGTTGTCAAGTGACATTTTAAAACTTCTTTATCTGCTGCACTGAAAAAAAGAGTCTAGCCGAATATTAAACAGCTAGAAAATTCAGTTACTTCAAATGAATATTTTGTTGAATGAAGGAAATTTTATTTGGCATAGCTAAGTTTTGTGTTCCCGTTGAGAGGATACCAGGGTTACCATCGGATCATGTTTTCTTGCACTAAAATATAGGAAATTGGATTCATAAGAAAATCTGAGGTTTTTGAATATTTTGATACCTGAAAAAAAAGCACTGAGAACAGTAGTAGAGAAAAGTCTGGAGTTAAAAAAGTCTGTGTATACATATAGGTTTTGTAGATATACAAAAAGCATTCGATAATGTTGATTGGGAGAAGATGTTTACGATTTTGAAAAAGGTAGGAATTTATTTCAGGGATAGGAGAATAATATATGAATTATATAAGAATCAAACCGCAATAATAGAAATAGAGGGTCAAAAAGGAGAAGCACAAATTAAAAGAGGGGTGAGACAAGGATGCTCACTATCACCATTGATTTTCAATTTGTATATAGGAGCAGCGATGAACGCAGTGAAGAAGCAAGTGCAATTGAAATTACAGTTTCAAGGTGAAAATGTAAGCATGTTGAGATTTGCGGATGACATAGCTATATGAGTTACGAGTGGTGCTGAGTTAGAAAATACTCTCCACACTATGAAAAAATATTACTAGACGAATATTGTATGAATATAAATAACGACAAAACAAAATTCATGATTTGTACAACAGCGAAAACATCAAGAAGAACGAAAATCAAAATAGAGGCAGACACAATTCAGCAAGTCAGAGAATTTAAATATCTAGGAAGCATAATTAAAGAAAACGGTGAAAGCGAAAGAGATATAAGAGCAAGAATAGCACAAGGAAAACAGGCTTTCCACCAAAAGAAACAGTGACTATGTTCGAAGAATATTAGCTGAGCAGTAAGGAAGAAATTCTTGAAGAGTTACGTTTGGAGCACAGCATTATATGGTTGCGAAACTTGGACATTTGGAAAAATGGACCAACGAAGACTCGAAGCTTTTGAAATGTGGTGTTATAGAAGGATGCTTAGAATAAAGTGGATAGAGAAAGTAAAAAATGGAGAAGTACTTGAGAAGGTAAATGAAAAAAGAAGTCTGTTAAGACAAGTCGTGAAAAGAAGAAGTAATCTGATATGACACACATTAAGGCATGATAGCTTATTGAAAACAATATTGAAAGGAAGAATGAATGGTAAAACTCGAAGAGGTAGACCTAGATTAAGTTATATGAAGCAAATTATACAAGATAAGGGTTGTCGTAGATATGCAGAAGTTAAGCGGATACTTCGCGAAGTACAGAACTTTCAACGAAATCTAATTGTTCGTCAATATTGAGATCATTTCGCTGTCGCATCACATCAAACAACTCCTTCCTACTCACTTTTTTCATTCCAGAAGGACCTGAGGAGGGATAAATCATCATTACAAAAGAATGGATACCAACTCTGTGAGAATTTCGTAAAACACGAAATGATTTCAATGTACGTGATTCATTGAATTCCGCACGAATCCGCAGTCTCTGTTTCAATATTCTTGAAGCTAAAACCTTCAACTTTATCATGATATCAAGCAAAATATCCGGAGAGCCCCGAAAATATAACAAAATTACCATTTTACCCTATAGAAAAGACTAAAATGAAATGGTTTTCAATTGCGTCTGTTTGATGAGACCTAATTGCTTAAAATTCAACGAATTCTTGTAAAAACACATTCACCGTACTCTTTCTTACCTGCTTTAACGCACTCCATACCATAAAAATTATTCTGCGTTCATTAGTTATCAATACCCACTCAAAGTCTCAGATGTCAAATTTAATGCAGAATTAAATACAGTAGCCTCTCGTTATAAGAGTACCCGTTATAAGCGTCGAAAAGATTAGTTCCGCATGACTGAGTCCGGCGCTACCCCCACTCTTATGCTGTTTCGAGATTAAGAACTCACCTCTCGTTATAAGCGTCGGGAGAAGATTCATCATTTCGAAGTTGGACAAATGAAAATCTATGAAAGATGCAGTGAAGCAGACTGGATTAGCATAAGGTTTACGGCTTTAGAAATCAGTTCGAATATAATTCAACACCATTTTCACATATTATGTCCGTACGGACTGCTTTTGACTCATTTCTAGTTGTATGAATTTCTTATAATGGAAATCTTACAATCTCTGAAAAAAATTCAATGAATTGATGAATTTTTGATAATCTTGATAATCACATCAATTGAATCCACAAAGAACGATATCGATTCTCTCTAAATTACTTCCTAACAGTTTGTTTTTTTTTCTAAACAATGCTACTCAATTGTACAGAAAGTATGTGAATAGTCACATTCTACTTGTGATCTCAAAATTGACTCCGTGCTTTAGAATAATTTTTCCCATAAATTTATATTTTTGCCACGAGGAATGTATCGTCGGTACTCTGATAAAACCTCGTATCTCGATTTTTGACCGTATCGAGTTTCCATCGGAAATATTATCAGTACACGCTAAATACACATATGATTAAGTTATATATGCACTGTTAAAAATGTTTGTGAATTTAATATACGTTCATAGAAAAAAGTACATTAATTTTCAAGGGCGCTATATGAATTTTATTCCATATTTGGATGTTGGAAAATCAATCACATATTTCATGAATTTCAAACAAAAGTTTTGAAATTCATTACAGTTTGTGAAAATTCATAACTGTAGATATTGAATTTCTGTATTTATTTGAATATTGGAAAATCAATCACATATTTCTCAAATTCCAAACAACGTTTTTGATATTCATCACAGTTTATGAAAATTCATAAATGTACATATTGAATTTTCATAATGTACATGAAATCAATGCGCAATTACACTTTGCGCATCTAATTATCACTTGTTCAATATGTACGATAACTCCAATGGTAAAACATAGTATTGAAAAAAGGCACACCCCGTAGGAAAAATTTTCCTAAGCTTTTTCCTAGACTTTGTCCTAGACATTTTCTTAGGTATTTTCCTAGACTATTTCTTAGATAAAATCTGGGAGTTTTTGCCAAGGACAAAAAATATATAAACACGTGTTCATGGTGTTTTCACTTCTAAAAACCCTCATATATGGTGGTTCTCCCTCCAAAAAATGGTGCTGATTCAATATCTAATTGAATATGAAAGAAAAAAAAAATAAAATCTCGCAAGATGGAAAAGTTTTTCTTCTGCAGTTTGAATCGAACGTGGGCCTTTTCGGTGTCGAAGCCAAAGATTTACCACTGAGCCATAGACCATGTTCTTATTGAGACGTGCAGGAAGAGGGTTTATAATTGGTGTGTGGATCATTCTTATCGCATTGCTGTAATGAGTGAATTCAAAAAGTAAATATCATTGAAAAGATCATGTATGGAAATTTAAGAAATGCGAAACATTTCCCTTGCATCTTGAGAATTGCTTGCGTTATTGATGAAAATTACGCTTCAAGAAATACCAACTTATCATTCGAGTGAATATTTTTCTGTAAGATCTCTTTGAACTGAATCTATGAAACAGTCTGAAATTTTCAAGGAAGAATCAGTGAAATTCATCGTAAAATCAAATCACCCCTGGTAAAAATTTCACAAATTTTTTCCTATGACTGATGAGGCGCTAGAGAGGAAAAACTGAGCACAAAAAACTAGCGAGGTACTGGTCAATTACTGATAAGTTGAATCCAACTAGCGTTGGTTGGTCAAAACTAGTGAGCTACTTATTAGTATGTAATAAGTTGAACTAATTGATAATGTGGAGTAAAACCATCTCTAATAATTATACAAGTGCTTACTAAAATATATATAAAATGGAGAAGAATGAATTTTTCAATTCTAAAATGAATAAAATATTGTTCACACTTGATATCGGAAATGTCAGTACCCATACAGCACGTATTGCATAAAGATTTTTAAACAGCTGAACAGGTTTTTTCATTAATTTTTACACATAATTACAGGTGATATAAATGAGAAAGAAGATGTAACAAATCTGTTTGTATTTTAGAATTGAAATATAGTTTACGGATATGAGGTTGACTTCTTTGAATTGAAAAATAAAAATTAATTATTTTCGTGAAATGCGTGATCGTTAGTTCTTAATTAATATGTATTAAAAAATCTATTATTCAGTGCAACATGAATTATTGAATCAGTCATAGCTGTTGTAATATGTAAAAAATCATAATTTGTTGATGCAGTGAGAATGAGTTTTATTCAAATACTTACATCAATATTTCTCAGAAAAAACTCAGAGATCAAATCATTTTTGTAGTAATATGAGTCATGAAGAACTCATTTAATAAAAAGTATTTTAAGCGAATGTTTAAAATAAATTTCCAAAAACTTGGATTATTCACATAAAGCTCGTTGGATGGTTTTACTCTTGAAGAGTACCGTCAAAGTTGACAGTTGCAAATTGGAGAAAAAAGTCTTATTTTCTGTCTTGAATTTGTTATTAGAGTAGTGACAAACTTGTAGGCAGAGTTTGAAGGTTGGGTGAAATCCATATTGATCAGGAAAGTCAAAACCGTATTGCAAAACTTGGAAAATCTGTTAACGTAACTGACAATACTGGGGTATCGAGTCAGCTTTTCCTTACTACATGGAATCTAGGCAGGAGAAATGTATCAAAATTCAGTGAATTCAAGTTAGTGTCAAGTAAGAGAGGATAGAAATATTCATTGGATTTTATTGGTTATTATAAAAATGTTGGCAAATAAGGAAAGGCTATGTAGGACTCACTGTATCATCTTTCATTATTTTTGTTTCAATAATTTTGTATTGTGGACATTTTTGTATTTTCTTACTAATAAATTGAAGAAACAAGTGTATTGAACGTGTTTCACAAATATAATAACATTCATTCGTAGCAGCATGATACAACATTATTGAAACAAAAATATTAAAAGACGATACAGTGAGTCCTACATAGCCTTTCCTTATTTGTTGACATTTTTATAGTAACCAATAAAATCCAATGAATATTTCTGTCTTCTCTCACTCAACACCAACTTGAATTCACTGAATTTTGATACATTTCTCCTGCCTAGATTTCATGTAGTAAGGAAAAGCTGACTCGATACCCCAGTATTGTCAGCTACGTTAACAGATTTTCCAAGTTTTGCAATACGGTTTCGACTTTCCTGATCAATATGGATTTCAACCAACCTTCAAACTCTTTCTACAAGTTTATCACCACTCTAATAACAAATTCAAGACAGAAAATAAGACTTTTTTCTCCAATTTGCAAATGTCAACTTTGACAGTACTCTTCAAGAGTAAAACCATCCAACGAGCTTTATGTGAATAATCCAAGTTTTTGGAAATTTATTTTAAACTTCCGCTTGAAAAGATTTTTAATACATAATAATTAAACAATAATGACCACACATTTCACAAAAATAATTCCTGCATTTTTTTATATCACATAAACTTAACCTCACATCTGTCAACCGAATTGCAGTTTTCACATAAGTTAATAGATTATTATACTCAACCGATGGATTGAATCAGATATCCACGTCATTTACATTGATCTTTTCTAATAAACCACGTAGGTACCGGTTTAGCTTAGGTCGTTAGGGCGTTAGGATAGTAGATCGCGCAACATTAGGTAGGGATTGGTTTAGGTGGTTCGATTCTTTTCGAGGTTTCCAATTTTCTCTCCATGACATGAGAACGTAGTGAACAACGTGGTCGACAATCTGCAAGTGTTCTCCTCCGAAACATGATTTTTGATTAAAATTCAGTTTTTTATTTTTAAAGACATTTTGGGCCAAAGCATAAATATTTTACTTAATAATCATTGTTGATGTATTATTGTAATTTCACATCTTTACATCATTTTTTGTATTAATTTCACACCATAACATAATGAAACATTTGGAAGGAATTTTGGAAATTAAGTCATATAGTGTTGAAAATTCATGCATGTTTTTACATCAATTTTTATAATGTTGTGGCTTGAATTTCAAAATTCTGTCTATTATTTTTGGGATACAAAAATGTTTGAAAATTGATACACAATTGTGTGTGTTAATTGCTTCCAAACTTTTTATATTAAATTTCAAACAGATTTTTCTAACAGTGTGATCAAGTATGTTCAATCAACAATAATCGAAGGACACTTCGTTTATAAAAGTCTTGTTTGTATATGCATTAGCATGTACTGATCATTTTTCAGATGGAACCACCTATAACTGTTGAAAATCGAGATACGAGGTTCTTTCAGAATACCGACGATATCTTTGGATTCCTTCCACTCATTAAGGGGTTACATGCGTTTCAGAGGCCAAAAAAAAGGTCATTTTCTCGATTTTTTTGAACGTACTACAAAAGAAATTTCTATTCAGGTTTTTATTGCATGTCATTAGGTCACTTTCGAACAACATATTCAAAAATGTTGATTGAAAAATATAATAAATTGGATTGATGGCAGCCAATTTTCGGAGGTGCCTCGAAAAAAAGTGGTTTGCGGTAGTCAAAATTACTTGCGATTGCTTCATCTGAAAAATAAAAAAAATATATTTTCTTCTAGTATTAGTGTAAAACTAGCTCGTGAACGAAGGATTTGAGACAAAAAATGAAAATTGAATTTTTGGCAGTGGTTTGAACAGAGATCTCACTTTTTCACAAGTCGTTATCTTCTGTCACGTACATACATATTAAATAAAATGAACTGACGCTTATAACGAGTGGTACGGAGTCAACCTCGTTACGTAGAGGAGAAGGGACGTGTACTTTCCCCTACTTTCTTCCCCTACACCACCTAGGTGACTCTTATAATGAGAGGCGACTGTA